>OY728141.1:445519690-450519690 GCA_963277665.1 Viscum album
AGTCACTCACAGAGTATAGGTGGTCATCAGGAAATGAATCAGACGCAAAAAGGTGATTTGAGTTGTCTTTGAATTCCATCCTAGAGAGGTGATCAACTACAACATTTTCAACACCATTTTTATCATTGATTGTGAGGTCAAATTTTTGTAAGAGAAGGACCCACCTAATCAGTCTAGCCTTATAACATTGTTTTTGGAAGAGGCATTTTAGTGTAGAATGGTTAGTGAACACAGTGATGGGGGATCCTAAGAGGTAGTACCTAAACTTCTCTAAGGAAAACACAATATAAAGTAACTCCTTTTCAGTAGTGGTGTATTTGATTTTGGAATCATTTAAGGATTTTCTGGCATAAGCAATGACATAAGGAGTTTTATCACAATTTTGTCCTAACAAAGCTCCTACAGCAAAGTAACTGGCATCACACATAAGTTCAAAAGGAAGGTTCTAATTTGGAGATTTCATAATGGTCAGAGATGTGAGAGAGGATTTGAGGGTTGAGAATGAACCCTCACAACTTTCTGTCCAAAAACAAATGAAGCATCCTTTATTAGGAGAGCACAAAGGGGATGTAAGATTGAACTAAAGTCCTTGATGAATCTTCTATAGAAACCAGAATGTCCTAATAAAGACCTCACTTCCTTAATAGTTTTGGGTAATGGAAGGTGAAAAATGATGCCAACCTTGGATTTATCAACTTCAATCCCCCTACCTGAGACCAGAAGGCCTAGAACTAGTCCCTATTTAACCATGAAATGACATTTTTCCCAGTTTTGGACCAGATTCTTTTCTTCACATCTTGACAAGACACTCTCCACATTCCTTAGACATCCCTAAAATGTTTCCCCAAACACAGATAAGTCATCCATGAATACCTCAAGAAAATCACCTACCATGTCTGAGAATATTCCCATCATGCACCGCTGGAAGGTTCCAGGGGAATTGCATAACCCGAAGGGCATGTGTTTGAAAGCAAAGGTGCCAAATGGATAGGTGAATGTAGTCTTCCCTTGATCCTCTAGGGATACCTCAATCTGTTTGTACCTTGAGTACCCATCTAAGAAACAGTAGAAGGCATGACCTGCCACTCTCTCAAGTACTTGTTCAATAAATGGTAATGAGAAATGGTCCTTCTTGGTGAATGATTTTATCTTCCTATAGTAAACGAAGACCCTCCATCCACTACTCACCCTAGTTGGAAGAATCTTTCCATCCTTATTGGTTATCACTGTGGTTTCTACCTTTTTGGGAACCACTTGGATTGGGATGATTCACTCACTCCCAGCTATGGGATATATGATACCAGCTTTTAACAATTTCATAAGTTCCTTCCTTACTACCTCTATGATATTAGGATTGAGTCACCATTCAGGTTGACGACATGGCTTCGAATCAGTTCTAGAAAAATCCTATGAGTACCAATAAGTGGGATAATCCCAAGAATATCAGACATGGTCCAACCAATGGTTTTTTTATGTTTTCTAAGGACATATTGAGAATCCTCTCATGATTGGCTTCAAGAGAAGAAGAAATGACAATATGATGTGTTTGATTGTCCCCTAGGAAGGCATACTTGAGTGCAGTGGGAAGTTCCTTCAATTCAAGATCAGGTTGGTTCAAAATTTCAACAGAATATTGAGACATTAGATCAATATCAATTTCTTTTTTTAGAGTTTCAGATAGGATTGATTCTCCACATATAGAAATTTAATCTACAAGATTGGTTTGATCAGATCTACGGAAGGAAGTTTGATTGGTCTCCATGAATGTGGTTTCCTAAAATGTTTCACTAATTATTAGACCTAAGAAATCATCATAAGAGTAATTTGAAAATGATTCAATCCAATTAGATAAACTTCCTTCATGTGAACAAAGGAAATCAATCTCATCCTGACTTAAACATCCATCAAATATTCCTTGATGTTCTATGTATTCATTATCAATGCTTCCTATCATGTTTACTTCATGAATGTACTCATCATACCCTATTTGTGATCTTGAATTATAGATGTTCAATTCTAAACTCATGTTTCCAAAGGTTATCATCATGTTCCCATTTCATACTCGGATAATAGAGTTGATTGTTGCAAGGAAAGGACGACCAAGGATGATTGGGGTTTGTTCCATATTTCCTAAGTTTGGATGGTTATCAAGGATAATGAAGTCAGTATGGTAGATTAAGTTTTCAACCATTACCAGAACATCCTTTAAAATCCCCTTTGGAACCCTAATTCTATAATCAGCAAGTTGAAGTATGATAGATGTGGGTTGGAGCTCTTCTAGGCCTAACTATCAGTACAATGCATAGGGGATGAGATTGACACTAGCACCTAAGTCACACAAGGCCTTGACAACTTTTCTCTCTCCTAGTTCAACATTGATGTAAGGGAAACCTGGGTATTTCAACTTAGGAGGAATGGTCCCTTGAATGGTGGTACTCACATTAGCAGCCAAAATGACTTGGTTTTTATGTGAAAATTTTCTTTTAAAAGTTCAAAATTCCTTAAGGTACTTTGAGTAGGCAGGTATGGTTTGGATATCATCAAGAAGGGGAATATTCAACTTGACTTGTGAGAAGATTTCCCTCAATGTTTCACTCAATTCAGGATTGGTTTCCCCCCTCATGCGTTGAGGAAATGGTGCAGGTTGTGGGGTTGTATATTGAATAGTAGTTTCTTTGACAATTTTATCATGTTTTTCAGTTTGATCATTTGGTTCATTTGAATTTTCATCCAAGTTTGAATCTTCAGATGGTTTATAAATTAGTTTTTCAGGTTTCTAAATTGATTTACCACTTCTTAAAATAGTCACACCCTTTAGTTTTTCATGAGTTGTTTGAGTGAAACTTGACTCTCCCCTTGAAGTTGAGGATGGTAACACCTGAGTAGGCATGGGTGACTTTCCTGTTTTGATGGTTTGAAGTTCTTGTTTTAGGGAAGATACTTTTGAGTTCATCCTTTCCATTTTTTTTCACAGTTGTTCTAGTAGGATTTTTGGAATAGTTTGGGTTGGTTCTTGAGAAGATTGGTTTGTCCCAGGGGGATATTTTGGAGGTGGGATGGTTTGTTGAAAATGGACTGGTGGTTGTTTGTATTGGATAGGTTGGGTTTGGAACTGGTTATGGGTTGGGTATTTCTGATGGGGGTAAGGATTTTGTCCCTGTGGTTGTCTAGGTTGCTGGTTATCTTTCCAGCGGAAGCCTGGGTGGTCATTATACCATGGGTTGAAGTTGTTTGGTATTGAGGCTTTTGAAAGTTCAAAGAATTTACTTCCACTGGGGGTCCTCCTAAAAGAACATCCTTAATGGATGGAATGGTTGGGCAGTTGTCTGTCTTATGGTCATGTTTGTCACAAATTGTGCAAACAGGTTCTAGAGTTTGGATTTCATGGACTTTCATAAGGTATATCTCTTCAACTTTCCTAGAGAGTGCTGCAAGTTTAGCCTTAAGGCTTTCCTCTTCTCTAAGTGTATGAATTCCAGTAGTTATTTATGGATTTTCAGAATATGGTGAAGTTCCCCATGTTTGGTTTTGTTCAGCAAGGCTTTCCAGATACTCGTAAGCATCATTTGAGGATTTGTTTTAAAAGGTTCCATTACACATCATATAAATTAATTGTTTGTTCCCCGGACCCAACCCTTCATAGAAAATTATCACTTGTTCAGGAATAGAAAAACAATGGTGTGGAACCATGTTTAGAGTGTCTTTGAACCTCTCCCATGTTTCATAGAATGACTCTCCCTCTTTTTCAAAAATGTTTTGGATGATCTTTTTAAGTGCAATTGTTTTGTGGTGGGGAAATTATTTTTATATAATTCTCTTTGTAGTTGGTCCCAAGAGTTGATGGATGATGGTCTCAAATTGTTTAGCCAATTTTTAGCTCGATCCTTTAAATAAAAAGAAAATAGACTCATCTTAGCTGATTCTAGTTGATGTGGGGGACACATGGTTTCTACAATGTCATTGAACTCCTTAATGTGAAGGTAGGACATCTCGGACTCCATTCCATGGAATGAGGGAAGGTGGTTTGGACATGGTGTTTAAAGATGTATTTGGAATATCCTAGGTAATTGTGTCTAATTCATGAGGAGGAATTGGTCCAGGAATGTGTGAGGTAGTCATTCATGGTTTGATCGACTGCATTCCCCAAGTGGGGTTGCCTCATTTGGGTTTCCATTTTGGTTTCCACCCGGGTTTAGGTGTTGGTTTCTTTGAATACCTTCCATTGAAATGGGATCATTTTTTTGACTCTGAAATATCAAGAGGATTATGATATAATGGAATAAATCCCATATGTTCACTTGAATCCCCAACCCTATGACTTTCCACCCTAACTAGACGGTTTGATTCATCGCAGGTGTAGGCAGACATGCGCCAAAAGAAAAAAAACGAGAAAGGGACAAGATAAGAGATCTTGGGTGAGAATAAAATAAATGAGGGAGAATAGAATGGTTGTTGAGATGAATTACATGGGTCCCCATAAATGGATCCAAAATTTGATTCACGATCAAATTTACCCAAGAGATGAAGGTAGAACGATCCTTATAGTTTAACTTGGGTTGTCGAATCCTCAGAGACCTAAAAAGAAACCTATGGACACACACATTCTATGGACTATTTTTGGATATGAAGTGTACAAATTGGGTAGATTTTATATGGGTTTAAGTGAACTCTAAGACACTTAAGTTAATTCAATTTTAAAGTATGAGTTGATCCTAGGTTATCACTTGGGGTGGATTGGATGCATTCCCTTTTCAACTATTTCAATTTCTTATATTTGAGATGAGTTCATTTAACAGGATCAAACAAAATCATCACTCACTGGTTTAATGCCTACACACCCTAATACTAATCACTTATACACTTTAAGTGTCAAAGATTTGATCACTCCAAGGTAAAGGTTCGTATTATCACTTGAAGTTGTGGCCTTAAAATTCATTAAGGATGAATAAGTTTTAAAATCATCAAATAAAAATCTCATTTTAAAGAAGTGATTATAGATTAAGGTAGTGATAAATAACATCCAATCCAGACCCTTTATACTCCCTTGGATCAACCCATAAGTGGTTTATACCTCCATTTATCCTATGGTTTCAATGGAAGTGGAAAGTAGACTCATGAGGGAGGAATTGGAGAAGTAAAAAAAATATAATGAAATAACAATCACTCTACCGTTGTGTGATAATATCACAAGGTTTGGTATGAAAACGTTTAAAAATTGAGGCAATAGTATCAATGTGATAATAATAATAATATAAAAAGAGAGTATGAAAAACTTTTATAGAGACGCTATGTTAATTCAAGGAACTTACAATTGAAAGAATGTGATTACAACATCAAATTGGCAGCATAACTTTAAGATGAAACAAAGCTCAAATATGAAAAACTCCTCCATCACCACTACCTTAAATATGAATTTTGGGAGACTTGGGTCGACCCTCCAACAGTATAAATCATCCCACTTGATTATGGTAGGCCTAGGGTGGTGGAAAACTTGTGGAACTTGCACTTTTCTACTCTTTACCCGAGGTGGTAGTCAGCTTGAAACTACCGAACAGACATGATTGTAAGACCTTTAGATTGAGTAATTAGAGTAAAACATAGATTAAGAAAATGTAACCCCTGATGCCTCATAATCTCCTGGAAACTTTGGACCCATTTGGAGTTGTGGATTCCGAGATATGATTATATTGGTATGATGTTTTCTCGGCCTCAAAATCTGGACCAAAATTTTATCTTCAACTTGGGCCGCCTGAATAACCACAATGGAAGCTAAATTAGCACTGGATCCTGAATAATTATTTGTTCCCCTATATGTATTATATAATCCCACGAAATTTGGGATCCATTAGGCCTGTATGTTGGGCCCCACATTCTCATCAGTGGGCTGGTGTCCAATCTGCCTTCTCCAGAATTGTTTGCATGAAATCCCATTTTGGTGGTCTTCCAATATGAATCTTCCAACACTACATAAGTCTTAATTATTCCCAATATAATTATAAACCATAAAATTAAATATTAAAATAAAATAAATATCATTGGGTACTTTAAATGATGTTAAAAAAATGTACCACATAATAGTGCATTTTAAGAAGGAATTATAATCATAATGCGAAATGATGTTTAAAGTGTAAAATGCACTAAAAATGGTGTTTATGAATAATAAATAACATGAATATTATATATATTAACAATGAATATTAGCCTCATTTAGTGGATAATCATACCCCCAAACTTGAGTTTTTCTAGTCCCGAGCAAAATATATCTCAACAATATGAAATTCGAATTCCATTTTCCAAAAACATTTTAATACACAATGATCACCATAAAACCCTATACCAAACAATTTTGAAACCCATAAAAATATTTTAATACATGATAGTTTCATAAGCATATCCCAATCCCAATCCCACTCCTTTGTTCAAATTCATCGCCATATTTCATCCAATATCAATTAATAGTGATGATGTGTTGTGCATCGCATTAGACATGGGGGTTCATCTTTATTAAAGATGGAAATGATGGAAGTGCTAGATGGAATCACATTTCAATATTAAGATGAGTATTCAATTTTTTTTATTGTATTTTTTTTATTTTTTTTGTTAATTTTGTTTTTGCAATTTTTCCATGGTAATTGAAAATGAACTAAAATGAGTCAACCCCTATAGCGAGACTTTTCCAATGACCCCCAGGCTCAAAGACCTTAGGTCACCAAGTGAATCCCACATACTCGGGAATCATATTGAGTTAACTCAATAAAAAAAATCAAATTACCAAAAATAGAGATAAATTTTCTAACTCTGGGCCAGACAAATATGGAGTCACGATCCCCAAGTGCCGAAAGTCACGCATTAGGTCATTTCATTGCTCTACGTGCAAATTTATTAATTGTTTTTGAATACTCATATTAAAACTAAAATGATTACCAAACCTATGATATTTATTTTGGGGACACCATGAAATCAAATTAATACCCCACTATCCAAAGGACGTTCGTTGTGATCTTTTTTTTGGATGAAATTATAAACAATGAAATATCACATTGGATAGCCACAGTTTCCAAAATCAATGGTCATGAAATTATACAAGGATTAAAATCAGAATTGGGGCATTCTAAATTATTTGATAGTTAGTTTCAAAGTGTGCAATGTGTATTAAAATGTTCAAAGTTATTGGAATTTTCCTTCCATTTACACACATTTTTTTTCAAATCATTCATCATTTTTTTTGACACAAAAGCATTTTTCATTTTATTCCCCACCAACTTAAAATAACACTATCCCCAGTGTTTAAAGAAAATAAAATTTAGAAGGGGGTAGAGGAGGAGATTTCAAAAAGGAAATTAAAAATGAGGATCATGGAATGAAGTCACCTAGTGGTTGAAGTTGAAATTCTTGCTGCTCCCTTTTAATCCCTTGATCTCGGTGTCACTCTGAGAATTCCCTAGTTGAAAAAAACAAAAAAAAATATTTATATTTATATAATAAAGAAATTAAAATATAAGTATATATATAATAATTATAAAATAAGGAAACACAAAAAGCCATAGGTCAGTGGTAAGCACGCGCCCTTGTCTCCTTTTGGTCCCGGGTTTGACTCCCTACAGCTTCCCCAGTTGTGACGGGGTTTGACCCATGACCTATGAAATGTCCCTTATATATATTTATTTATTTATTTTAACTTACAAACACATAAAAATAAAATGAACTGATGATACATTGTCTTCTTTTTAAATTTCTGGGTAAGGTATTACTCAAGGATCACACCATGTGACACAGATGAATATGGTGCTCCCCTTTGGTACCCATCCATAATCATAATAGAAGAACAGTTCAAAAGTATATTTTTATATATATATATATATCAAAACGATTCATTAATCCTATTTTTTTTTAAAAAAGTTGATTCACAATGATGAAAATCACGAGTTGCCTCCCATCCAGCGCTTTGGTTTAATGTCGCTAGCTCGACTTGGACCCCTAATTGATTAATTATTTTTGTCATCTATGGTAGGTTCACACAATTCTTCATCAAATTCATGTATTTGGAATGGTTCTATGAATGGTTTGACTATATGACCATTAACTTTAAAGGTTTGACCGTTGGTGGGATCTTGAATTTCTACAACCCCATGGGGGTACACCTTATGCACTATGTATGGACCTGACCATCTAGACCTCACCTTTCCCGGGTGTAAAATAAGTTTAAAACTATTAAAAAGAATAGGGTTACCCAGTACAATGTGTTTGGTTTTAATATTTTGAGATTGGTAGGCTTGTACTTTAGCTTTATTGATCCTTGAATTTTCATAAGCCTCAATTCTAAGTTCCTCAAGTTCATTGAGATCTAATTTCCTTTTTTGTTTTAGCCAATGGGAGGTCATAATTCATTTTCATAATTTCCCAAAAATCCTTATGTTCAATGTCCAATGGAAAATGGAATTCTTTAACATAAAAAACCCTATATCAGGACATTTCTAAAATGGTTTTATATGCAGTTCGATAGGCCTAAAGAGCATCTAAGAGTTTTCTTGAACAATCTTTCCTAAATGGATTAACAGTTTTCTCAAGAATTTGTTTGATTTCTCAATTGTCTAACTCAGCTTGACCATTGTTCTGTGGGTGGTAAGTAGTATAATTTTTTTAAGAAATTCCATATTTTTCCATGAGTGATGAGAATGGATGATTTCAAAAATGAGTTCCACAATCACTAATGAAAGCCCTAGAAATTCCAAATCTAGAGAAGATGTTTTTCTTTGAGAAATCTAATCACAGTTTGATGATCATTAGATTTTGTAGGAATAAAATCATCCCATTTGAAGACATAATCGATAGATAAAATAATGTAAAGATATCCCCTAGAGTTCGGTAAGGGACCCATGAAATCAATTCCCCAAAAATCAAAGATTTCAATCACTAAATTGGGAGTGATTGGAATTTGATTCCTTTTTGTGATTGAGCCAACTTTTTGACACTTAGGATAGCTTTGAAAAAATGTGTAGGAGTCCCTTGAGAGGGTGGTCTAGAAGAGACCACACTAAATAATCTTACCAGATGTTTTCTTAGAGGAAAAGTGACCTCCACATGCCTCACTATGATAGAATTTGAGGATGAAATCTTGTTTATATTCTGGGACACACCTCATAATGACTTGGTCAGGGAAGAACTTATAGAGGTATGGATCATAAAACACATAGTGTCTAACATCAAAAAGGAATTTAATTCGATCTTGAGTCCCTAAGAATTATTGAATGACTCCTGTAACTAAGAAATTGGCTATGTCGGCATACCAAGGGCAGTCACTCACAGAGTATAGGTGTTCATCAGGAAATGAATCAGACACAGAAAGGTGATTTGAGTTGTCTTTGAATTCCATCCTAGAGAGGTGATCAAAAAAAAAAATTTCAACACCATTTTTATACTTGATTGTGAGGTCAAATTCTTGTAAGATAATGACCCACCTAACCAGTCTAGCCTTAGCATCTTGTTTTTGGAAGAGGTATTTTAGTGCAGAATGGTCATTGAACACATTGATGGGGGATCCTAAGAGGTAGGACCTAAACTTATCTAAGGAAAACACAATAGCGAGTAACTACTTTTCAGTAGTGGTGTAGTTGATTTGGGCATCATTTAAGGATTTTCTTGCATAAGTAATTACATAAAGAGTTTTATCACAATGTTGTCCTAACAAAACTCCTACAACAAAGTCACTGGCATCACACATAAGTTCAAAAGGAAGGTTCTAATTGGAAGATTTCATAATGGGAGGAGAGGTGAGAGAGGATTTGAGGGTTGAGCATGAACCCTCACAGCTTTCTGTCCAAACAAATGGAGCATCCTTTACTAGGATAGAAAAAAGGGGACAAGAGATTGAACTAAAGTCCTTGATGAATCTTCTATAGAAACCAGCATGTCCTAAGAAAGACCTCACTTCCTTGATAGTTTTGGGTGATGGAAGGTGAAGAATGATGTCAACCTTGGCTTTATCAACTTCAATCCCCCTACCTAAGACCAGATGGACTAGAACTAGTCCCTCTTTAACCATGAAATGACATTTTTCCCAGTTTAGGACCATATTATTTTCTTCACATCTTGACAAGACTCTCTCCACATTCCTCAGACATCCCTCAAATGTATCCCCAAACACAGAGAAGTCATCCATGAAGACCTCAAGAAAATCACCTACCATGTCTGAGAATATTCCCATAATGCACCGCTAGAAGGTTATAGGGGCATTTCATAACCCAAAGGGCATGCGTTTGAAAGCAAAGGTGCCAAATGGACAGGTGAATGTAGTCTTCCCTTGATCCTCTAGGGATACCTCAATCTGATTGTACCCTGAGTACCCATCTAAAAAATAGTAGAAGGCATGACCTGCCACTCTCTCAAGGACTTGGTCAATGAATGGTAATGGGAAATGGTTTTTCTTGGTGAATGAGTTTAGCTTACTATAGTTAAAGAAGACCTTCCATCTACTACTCACCCTAGTTGGAAGAATCTCTCCATCCTTATTGGTTAACATTGTGGTTCCTACCTTCTAGGAAACCACTTGGATTGGGATGATCCACTCACTCTCAGCTATGAGATATATGATACCAGCTGTTAACAATTTCAGAAGTTCCTTCCTTACTACCTACATGAGATTAGGATTGAGTCACCGTTGAGGTTGACGACATGGATTTGAATCAGATTCTAGAATAATCCTATGAGTCCCAATAAGTGGGCTAATCCCAGGAATATTAGACAAGGTCCAACTAATGGTTTTCTTATGTTTCCTAAGGAAATATAGAAGCATTATCTCATGATTGGATTCAAGAGAAGAAGAAATGACAATAGGATGTGTTTGATTGTCCCCTAGGAACGAATACTTGAGTGCAGTGGGAAGTTCCTTCAATTAAAGATCAGGTTGGTTCAAAATTTCAGCAGAAGATTGGGACATTGGATCCATATCAATTTCTTTTTTTTAGAGTTTCATATAGGATTGATTCCCCAGATATAGAAGTTTCAGCTACAAGATTGGTTTGATTAGATTTAGGGAAGGAAGTTTGATTGGTCTCCATGAATGTTGTTTCTTGAAAGGTTTCACTGATTGTTAGACCTAATACTTCATCATACGAGTAATTTGAAAATGATTCAATCCAAGTAGATAAAATTACTTCATGTGAACAAAGTAAATCAATCTCATCCTGACTTAAAATTCCATCAAATATTCCTTGATGTTCTATGGATTCATTATCAATGGTTCCTATCATGTTTACTCCATGAATTTCCTCATCATCCTCTATTTTTGAGATTTCATTATAGATGTTCAAGTCTAGAATCATGTTTCCAAAGGTGATGGTCATGTTCCCATTTCGGACTCAGATAACATAGTTGATTGTTACAAGGAAAGGAAGACCAAGGATGATTGGGGTTTGTTCCTTATTTCCTAAGCTTGGATGGTTGTCTAGGATAATGAAGTCAGCAAGGTAAATGAAGTTTTAAACCTTTACCAGAACATATTTTAAAATCCCCTTTGGAACCCTAATGCTATGATCAGCAAGTTGAAGTGTGACAGATGTGGGTTGGAGCTTTTCTAGGCCTAACTGGTAATACACAACATAGGGGATGAGATTGACAATAGCACCTAGATCACACAAGGCCTTGATAACTTTGCTCTCTCCTAGTTCAATATTGATGTAAGGGAAACCCGGGTCTTTCAACTTAGGAGGAATGGTCCCTTGAATGGTGGTACTCACATTAGCAGCTAAAAGGACTTGGTTTTTGTGTGAAAATTTTCTTTTAAAAGTGCAAAAGTACTTAAGGTACTTAGATTAGGCAGTTATGGTTTGGATTGAATCGAGAAGGGGAATGTTCAAATTGACTTTTGAGAAGATTTCCCTCAATGTTTCACTCAATTCAGGCTTGTTTTCCCCCCTCATGCATTGAAGAAATGGTGTAGGTTGTGGGGTTGTTTGTTGAAGAGCTGTTTCTTTGACAATGTTATAGTGTTTTTTAGTTTGATCATTTGGTTCATTTAAATTTTCATCAAAGTTTTATTCTTCAGATGGGTTCTGAATTAATTTTTCATGTTTCTCAGTTGATTTCCCACTTCTTAAAACAGTCACAACCTTTAGTTGTTCATGAGTTGTTTGAGTGAAACTTGACTCTCCCCTTGAAGTTGAGGATGGTACCGCCTGAGTAGGCATGGGTGCCTTTCCAGTTTTTATGGTTTGAAGTTATTATTTTATGGAAGAGACATTTGAGTTCATCATTTCCATTTGTTTGCATAGTTTTTCAAGTAGGATTTATGGAACAGTTTGGGTTGGTTCTTGAGAAGATTGGTATATCCCAGGGGGATATTTTGGAGGTGGGATGGTTTATTTTAAATGGACTGGTGGTTGTTGGTATTAGATAGGTTGGGTTTGGAACTGGTTATGGTTTTTGTAGTTCTGATGGGGGTAAAGATTTTGTCCCTGTGATTGGCTAGCACTATTGGAAAATGGGCCTATACCCATGGTTCTCGAAAACTGTGGGTATAGGGATAATATGGGTACCTATACCCACAGTTTTAGAAAACCATGGGTATAGGTCACCTATACCCATGGTTTTGCACAAAACCATGGGTATAAGTGTTTTTTTGAAGACATATACCCATGTTTTTGCAAAACCGTGGGTATAGAGTTTTTTCTGAAGACATATACCCACAATTCATCAAAACCGTGGGTATTGGGGTATTTTTTTGAAGAGTTATACCCACAGTTATAGAGAACCTTGGGAATAGATTCTCCACCATAATGCGGGAAAAAAATTACGCGGGACAATGAACAAAATTGGTGGGAAGATAATCTATATTAATATAATTACGCGGGTAAAAATACTAAATAAGAAAATCATTGTAGCTTAGTTGGTTAGGCTATCGTTTGTCATATGTAGTGGTTTTGGGATCAAATCTCGCTGTCATTTTTTTCTAATAAATAAATAATATTAATATATGTAGACTAATATATATATATATATATATATATATATTTAGAAAAAAGTTCAGTATCTTGGTTGGTTCGGCGCATCTTCTTCATTCCTCAGGTCTCCAGTTCGAGACCCATCATCTTCTATTATCGATTCTCGGCGTGCTGATTTTTAGATACGCAATGTTATTAATATATTTAGACAGAAATATCTATATATATATTAAAGATGCAGTTGGCTCGGTTGGTAGCGAAGGCTGAAATGCTGCATGTGCATCCCGCGGTCGAGTCTCAACAGCCTCAATTTTTTGAAGATTAAATCCCCACGGTTTGAGAACCGTGGGGTCAATGTTGTGCCAACGTGCTCATGGACCTACCACACTGTGGAAATCCTATACCCACGGTTTGGAGAAAAACATGGGTATAGGATGACCCCCCCTATCATGACACCTTTCCATCCCATGGTTCCCAAAACCATGGGTATAGCCTATACCCACTGTTTTGGGGGCTATACCCACAGTTTTGAACCGTGGGTATATGGAAGTTTTCCAGTAGTGTAGGTTGCTGGTTATCTTTCCAGCGGAAGCCTGGGTGGTCATAATACCTTGGGTTGAAGTTGTTTTGGTATTGAGGCTTTTGAAAGTTCAAAGCATTTACTTCCACTGGGGGTTCTTCTAAAAGAACATCCTTGATGGATGGAATGGTTGGGCAGTTGTCTGTATTATGGTCATGTTTGTCACAAATTGTGCAAACAAGGTCTACAGTTTGGATTTCATGGACTTTCCTAAGGTCTATCTCTTCAACTTTCCTAGAGAGTGCTGCAAGTTTATCCCTAAGGCTTTCCTCTTCTCTAAGTTTTTGAATTCCAGTAGTTCTTTGTGGATTTTCATAATAAGGTGAAGTTCCCCATGTTTGGTTTTGTTCAGAAAGGATTTCCAGATACTCGTAAGTATTATTTGGGGCTTTGTATTTAAAGGTTCCATTACACATCATGTCAATGAATTTTTTGTTCCCCGGACCCAACCCTTCATAGAAAATTCTTCACTTGTTCTAGAATAGAAAAACCATGGTGTGGAACCATGTTTAGAGTGTCTTTGAACCTATCCCATGTTTCATAGAATGACTCTCCCTCTTTTTCAAAATTTTTTTGGATGCTCTTTTTAAGTGCAATTGTTTTGTGGTGGGGAATGTATTTTTTATAGAATTCTCTTTGTAGTTGGTCCCAAAAGTTGATGGATGATGGTCTAAAATTTTTTATCCAATTTTTAGCTTGATCCTTTAAATAAAAAGGAAAGAGCCTCATCTTAGATGATTCTAGTTGATGTGGGGGACACATGGTTTCTACAATGTCATTGAACTCCTTAATGTTAATTTAGGGAATCTCGGGCTCCATTCCATGGAATGTGGGAAGGTGTTTTAAGATGTGGGGTTTAAATATGTAGTTTGAATCTCCTAGGTACTTGTGTATAATGCATGTGGGGGCATTGGTCCAGGAAGGTGTGAGGTAGTCATTCATGGTTTGATCGTGTAACATCCCGGTTCCAGGTGCCACTCAACGGGTGCCCCGAACCCGGTTCGCCACATGAACTCAAGCACATTTCCCCAAATGCCAAAGGCTGCCGACTAGAAGCGAGGGCCCAGGTCTGATAGTGGGGAAACTATGTCCTCATTTGTCAAAGTGTAGCATAGTGGAATAAAATAGAAAGCATACAACAACAACGAAAGCAATAAACCATACATATTTAAAATAAACAACTGTAGTAAAAGATAACAAACAATTATATAGACGAAGATACACCATGTCTTATGTTATAAGAAAACATCCAGAACATGTTACACAACAATACATTATAGTACAATATAGAGTACAACAAAACAAAAGAAAACAGCCGGTAGCATCGTGAGCCTGAGCCCGATCCCATTCTCCCCTACTCCTCAGCAGCAATCAAGTACCTGTATAGGGACTTTTTACCCTATCCACACTGGCAGAAACGAAATCTATTTGGGGCCGAAGACATGACCCCAAACAGGGTGTGAGAAATGATTCCCAGAAGGCACCCACCAAAGGCTCGTGTCCAACTGTGTGAAAATTTGCAACTACAGTGTGAGAAAGGAAATGCAGTAAACCAGTATGCACTCAAAAGTAAATATCACTACCAATTTATTTTCCATTTTCATTTTAACCATTTAATTTAATAATATTCTGTGCTCATTAGAACCAAGCCCTCAGGCCAATCAGAATCTTTCCCTCAGGATAATATAGTAAAACCACTCCCTCAAGCTTGCCCTCAGACAATCGAGTATTGCCCTCAGGTGTACGAAGTGTCACCCTCAGGCACAAAATCTACTACCCTCAAGCACAAAAGAAGTTGCCCTCAGGCGAAATATAACACTGCCCTCAATCTAATATATCCCTTCCCTCAGGCTAAACAAGTAACCACGCCCTTAGGCTATAAAGTAATCGGGTCATGCCCAACATTTAAACATGCAATTATTTACAATTACTCTTAAGGAAAAATTAATGCATATAGTAAACATGGCATACCCTCAGGTATCCTGGCCAAATAGCTAAACAGAGGAACGCACCCCTGGGGTGGTCTTGGATCCAAGCAGCAATCCCAAACAACAGTTTATTATCACATTTAATTACGTATACAATTCTAGGTATTTAATTCAACAAGTCCTCATCCATACGTCACCCCATTCATGGGCACGTATCACAATGGTACACAAAAATACAAAACAATTGGAATTTAAACACCAAGCCACCTACCTCGATAACCCATGATCGATATACCCGAACGACGCCTTCTGAAACGTCCAAGAATTTCATATATCTGAGGTAAAATAATTCTCGTTCAACCTCAAATAACTTCCATTATAGGAATAATTGGAAAGAACTACGCAAGGAGATTGGAGGGCTTACCCATGGGGTTCCAACGTGATCGACAAAAGCAAAAACGGATTTCTGACGCTCGATCTCGAGGTCCACAAAGGTTTGGCTGTCCTCTCCCGAGCTCCTGTCTGGTTCTAAGACAATCCTGTGAACAGGGTTGGCTATTTCCCATTTTAAGCGAAAAAACAAAGTACACGATGTGTACTTCCAAGTACACGACGTGTACTTTTTCATTTAACTATTCTTCTAGAGGCACCGCCAAACTGTTCATCCGTTGACATGAGTACACGGTGTGTATTCTTGAATACACGACGTGTACTGTCACCCAGCTGGCGTCTCCTTACTATTCGCCTGTCGACTGACTACACGACGTTTAAATACCTACTACACGGCGTGTAGTCGGTTTTTATACCCTTCATCACCGTCATGGCTACACGACCTGTGTACTCATCCCACACGGCCAAAAGTACATGGTGTGTCGAAAAGTACATGGCGTGTAGTCCCAAAATTTAGTATTTTTTCCATTTTCCTTATTTTCTCAAAAATACTTAAGGAAAGGAGAAAATAAGAAACCCGTAACTCAAAATAAGAAATGGGTTCTTACAAACTTCCCCCTTAAATAAATTCATCCCTGAATTTCCCTTCCTAGGGTGGTGAAGATATAGCCATGAAAAACTCCATCCACTGAGCACGTATGTCGGTCTCCCACTCCCAGGTTTCATCCTGCACTCATCCATGCTTCCATAACACCCATATGAGAGGAACTATAACACCCCAAGATTTTATAGTGTGTTATTTCTTTAAAATAATTCAATAACTTTCACTACACGCAACACCAAGTTCAATCGCACCATGACTTACCAAACAAGACATTCAAAAGAGGTTATGAATAGTGTTAACTAAATTTTAAACTTTATATAATCCTTGTAATTTTAGAATCCATATTATGAGTTTCTTAGACATAATGTAAGAACAAATTCATTTTCAGTATTGCACTTTCACCAAATTTTAATAGTGAAACCTTTTTAAATACAATATTTTAAACTTTTTGACTAAATGGGGACATCAAAAAAATTTAAAATGAAACATCCCAAGCTTCCATGGTACACTTTTCTTTGAATAATATAGTAGCGTGTGTTGTACGCAACTTCGAGTTCTAACACACACCACAACCAATCAAACTAGCCGTTATGAATAGTAATACCTAATTTTTGAAATTATATATATTTTATATTTCAAAATGGACTTCATTTTTGTATTCGGAATATTGAATTTAGCCTAAGGTGAAATTTTGGTACTTTTCGGATAACTTTAATATTTTGATGAATAGTGAAAATTACTAAATTTTAATTAAAAAAAACTTTTTTAATAAAAATAATTAATAGTGATAAATTATGAATTTGAGTGGTTTTAAAAAATATTTAGAATATATTTTTACCATTTAATATAATGTTGGTCATTGGACATAATTTTACAATTAAACTGAACATAAACAAGTGTCAATCTTTTGATAGTTATTATCTCTTAAAAACACGCTTTTTGTTTTGACAGCGGGAATTAATTTTAAATTAATTTCTGCCAATTCTGTGTTTTGAATTTAGAAAAATGGATTCCATATTTGGAATCAGGATGTTCAAATTGTGTAAATAGGTAACTTTTATTTTTAGACATTTTGAATAATTACTGCGGTAAATATTTTATTTACCATGGTTAAGGGTAAATCCGGTAAATAAGGGTTAAAAAAATAATATTATAATAATACTAAATTACCCTAAAACGTGTCCTAGACTTATTGGTTGATACATGTTCGACCATAGGCATCTTTGGGTCGATTTGGGGACCCCATGGTGCGACTTGTAGGTGATAGGGACACTTTATTTTAATTAAGTTAAAATGAATACAAAAATGACACAAGCATATATCTTTTAGAAAAACAATTTTTACATAGGGTTATATATGTTGGATTTTAGATTATAAATATTAATTATAAAGATAAAATGATTTACTACATAATGATAATTTATTTATAATTTTTAGACATTGAATAATTTAATTTATTTATGACACAATGATGATGTAGTAATTACTATAATAGTGAAATATTAAAATAGTTGATATTATAAATACCCAAATAAATATAATATGAAACTTTTAATGAATTAAACTAATTTTCTAGGATAATATGATATATTAGAATTAATGTAATTGACTTTTTTAGAAGTAATCAATCTGTTATGAGTTTCACAAAAATCAACTATTAAATAGTGTCAAAATTGACATAAAAGAGTTCTTAAAACAAATATTATATTATTAATTGATATTAAATTTCTAAAAATCTAAGGTTCGGCCAAGAGACTTACTTCATGATAGGTTCATCATTAATGGACCACTTGGGGGTCGTTTGGATGTATATGGTAAGTTTATTAACCATATAATATAAAAATACAAAGAGACATTGTAAAAATGAAACTAATTAACTTAGAGTTAATACTTAAAGATAAGGTTAATATAAGTACCCAAACCTGTATAAATTCTATTGGTTGAGTTGTTTTCGACCGATACCCACATTAAGATTTAAATAATCAACTTTTGAGCCATTAGAAACCGAATATGAATTTATTATAAATCAATATTTCTATCTTTTCCAAAGGTGCCCCTCACCCCTCTTATAAAAGGGCACTCCTCATTCTCATTTCTACACACCTTCAAAGCCTTTTGGTTCGGCTAAAATCTGCCCAAATACTCTCCCAACTTCCCTCACTACATCCTAGAGGCCTTAGTTTGATCATAAAGCCAACCTAAGGATCCCTTTTGATCAAATCAAAAGGAAGAACCCGAAGAAGAGGTAATGATTTCACCACCCTTTTCCAAGTTCCTTTCTTCTTCCACTTCTTCTTTCTTTGTTATTACCATTCTAAAATAATAACTCCATTATCTTATATATACTGTGATGTTATTATAAATATGGTACAACCATATTTAGTATTCTATCCACCCTTTGAATAACATGTCACCATACGTGCGTACGTACAACTTACCGTCTCCACGTCGTGGTGTAATTGTTATTCAATATATTATTATTTGGATGGGTATAATAATGATATGTAACTCATGTAAATAATAAATATAACATATTAATGATTCTGTATATATGATATACCATCCATTTATATTTTATTTTAATATCAAAAGAATGATATTGTCGCTCGTGCGTACGTACGGACTACCGTCTCCACGAACGCGATGAGATTCATTCTCCATCGTATCCATTAAAGTATAATTATCATTTTATGATTTAGAAATGATGTTTAAGGACTTGATATCATTCTGGATATGAATAAGATACAACAAACATGGCTTATGTAACAAAACATATAAAAGAAAACAAGTAAGTTAACACCCGAAACAACGATAATACTAAGATATTATTATCAAATCAATATTAAAAGATCATATATGATATCATATTAATGTATATGACTCTTGTATAATTTAATAACAATTATTTCACCATTATACAGGAGGTTAACCTACCCCAACCAAGGAAAAGTACAAGGTAAGGGTTATTTCACAATCTCTTCATTATCCGAGGTTGTTTATACGTAATAATCTACTGTGATTTCTTTATCATCCACATCCATGTTTCTTTGAAATGTATTTCAAAACATATTTATTATTTACAAGAATATGGGTTAAAGTCATTTATACCCTTGTTTGACTTTTTATAAGAGGTTTATAAAGGAATCTTTCTGTCGTTTTCAAAACAAGGTCCTTTTTAACCTTTTTGACAGAATTAAGGTAAGAATGTTTTTTTAACTTATACGGCGGGTGCGGCTATTTTCCGCCGTTATAAAATCTTCAAAGCTTCCCTTACAAGCTTATAAGAATATTTTCAAAGAAAATGTTTTATTTTATATGGATCTTAAATGATTTCAAAATAAAAGGAGATATTTCTTTAAAAAGAATTTTGATTTCATCTATGTCAACATCCTTTGATGGATTTTAAGATTATTTGAAGTTGATTTATTATGATACAAAACTTCTATATTGTATTGAAGGTTTTGTGATATGTTTGACTGTGGATGTGCTATTTTTATACCATTCATAGTTTATGGTGAAAGTATTTACATTTCGTATGCTAGTTTTAATACGAATGTTTATGTTATGTTTAAACCTTTTCATATGGGAATGCATTGGACTTAATATGTGACGGGTGGAGCCCGCTATAGCTCCTCGATGCATCGGTAGGTCTCATGAGACAAACTAGTGTCTTGGCACAAGGCCTTGACAAAATCTTATTTGTAGTCTTGGCACGAGGCCTTGGCTATGTGGTTATGATAGTCTGGCATTATGCATTCCAACATTATGAAAGTGGTTATTGATTTTGCATGTGATTATTCGATTAGTAGAATATCCATGTGAATGAGTAAATGGAATTATCTCATTTTATTCATGCCATACAATTTTGAAAGTTCAATTTTGAAAGGCTTTTGTTTTAGTTATACATTGCCCTAAATGTTTATTCTTATTTATGAAAGTTTCCGCTATATTGTTATCCTTACTGGGCATTTGAGCTCACCCCTTTTCTATGTTCTATTTTTCCCAGGAAGTGAAGAAGTAAATTATGAATGACCTGCAGGGATATTATGTGGGGATATGAGTGTGGATTATGGAGACATTATGTTGTTGTAGTAGTTTTTCATTTTATGATGTAATGTAAAACTTATGAATATATCTAGTGTTTCCAAGGCTACTAAACCAATCGGTCTTTCGAGATTTGATCTTTCTTGTGATCATGCCAATGTTATGTAATAATGCACCGACTCTGGGTAACTAGGGTCGGGGCATTACAGTTGGTATTAGAGGAAGTTTAGTACAAACCTTGGAAGCTAGATTTAGATAAACTCTGATTAGAGCATGTAGACCTAAGATGAACTTTGAGGATTAGTATAGAAGAACTTCCTAGAATTTTGGTATTATAGAGATTTTGTGAGTTTTCCGAGCAATACATCCCTGTCTGTAACGAGAAGGTAGAGGCGGCTCTGGCACAAATGTACCTAGGGGTAAAACCTGAAAACACCGCTTTGAGCTAGACTCGAACGGGAACTGGTGCACGACAACGGGCCTTGCTGCACTCTTGGTTACGACACTCCCGGGGGATATTCTTAGGATAACTCTCATTTTCTTTACAAATCATTATGAAGGGTTTATGAGTATATACTTCCTCAAAGGAGACATTTTTATGATTATGGATTATATCCATAAACTATTTAATTTATGTTATGTGTTTTACAAGTTTGGGATTAGGTATTGTTATTCATAAACTAATCTAATGTATGCCATTGTTTAGAAATGGCGCCCAGTAGAAGGAATGAGAACTCTATCAATGCACATGATACAAAGAGAAAGAAGGATCATATATTTTATGGTCTTAAGCCAGAATTTACAAGAGAAATAGTCTCGCATGTATTATCATCATATGAAGAAATAATATCATGTGTTGATAATATAAGTAAAGAGTTTACTGAGTCCTATGGCTTTGAAGGGAAGCAAGAGAAGAAAAGGATGGAAGAGAGAAAGATGGATAAAGGGAAGAGGGAAAAGAAGAATTTTCCCATATGTGGTAACTGTGGAAAGAAACACCCTGGAACTTGCCTGAAAGGAATGGGAGTTTGTTATAAGTGTGGAGGAAAAGGGCACAAAGTACGTGACTGCAAGGGTAAGAAAATGGTTTCAAATGTACAATGCTTCATTTTCAAGGAGTTTGGAGACTACGCGAACCTATGTCCCAGTCATCAGACTATGCCGCAAATGATGCTATTGGATAATAATCAAGTTATGATACTACCATAGATGAAGAGGAATGATTAGAGTTCTTATGTTGATTATGTCAATTGAGTGTTGTATCAACAATGTACTTGTTATAATAATTATGGAGTATATAAGGATTGTACTGCAGTACTATTTCATTAAGGACTTGAGATTGTGTGGAACGAAGAAAAGTGACTCAATAGAAGGTTAAATTTTTGGAAAATATATGGTTGAGAGAAAGATAAACCATAATATGGTTTTGATACCGAGGTAGTGATTTTAGAATAATACATGATTGATTTGGATAAATTATATTGGATATTCTTGACTACCTTGAAGCTGATTAATGATTTGTATATTCCATCATTTTTGGGGTTTAAAACATTTTTGGATTGATGAAGTATATCCAGCATTCTATATAGAATAAGGGAGCATGAATGTAATCAATAAGGATTATGGTAAATCAGGATGTTTCAGTGTTTTAAAAGAATACATGATGAAGGTATTAATATTCTATTACAGGGTAAAAAGGATCTACATTATGTTTACCTTCCTTATAAATGTTGGACTGTGAGTTTGGATATAAGTATTTTGGATAAATTCTAAGTTTGAGATTAATTTTGGATTGCCATAAAAGGACAACCCGGAGGTCGGGCGGCAACCCGTCGTGACCGGAAAGGCCGCGAGACTTAAACCCGCAACCGAAGGGCGACAAGGGTGTATCACCTACCAATGACCCACGAGATGTCCTGGATTAAATAATGTAGTTTTTATTAAAAGATCTTGTAGATGAATTATAAATTCGTTTATTTTAGAACCCTATACGAATAGTGTAAATAAATTTTTTTTATGTTCTATTATCTTGTAGAGTGAAAGATGAGTTTGTGGTAGAAATTTATTAATGGATAAAACTCTAATTATAAAGTAAGTATATCTCCTTATGATCTTATCCAATCTCATAAATAAATTCCTCAACATTAATAAAAGGAACTTAGAACAAAAATGTTGTCCTAGATGGTACCTTAAATCATCACTAATTCAAGGCTTTGGGATTGTTGGCCTTTTCATAGCCATGTTCTCTACCACTCTCCATCAGATAATTGATGGTTATATTTATCTTCCATATCCATATTTTCCTACATGGAACCCTAGTATGTGTTATTTTCGGTAATCTTCATACTTTCCACTCTTTATTTTAAATAGAGGCCTCGTTAATTCATTTTTCGATGTGGGATTTCAACTAAGATATTTTGAAACGTCAAAAATGTGTTATCCTAATACCCTATGTTTTGTTGAACCGATGGTATTTCAAATCATCATAGATTGATGAATTTAAGGACCTCAATTATACACTTGTTTGTGATTGATGATCTCAATCACTACCTATAAATATTTACGTTTTTCCTCCAATTATATGTCTCTAATTTCCACCAATGTTCTCCTAATCAAGATCATAATTTGGTGGTGACCCTTTCATTTCTCTTTTCCTCATATTAAGACTAAATTTTAGTAACCTAATTTCCGATGTGGGTTTTCCCACAAATATATTTTCTATTTTCAACCTTTTATTTTCGAAGAACAATTTCAAATTGCGAGGACACAATTTATTGAAGGAGGGGAGAATGTAACACCCCAAGATTTTATAGTGTGTTATTTCTTCAAAATAATTAAATAACTTTCACTACACGCAACACCAAGTTCAATCGCACCATGACTTACCAAACAAGCCATTCAAAAGAGGTTAGGAATAGTGTTAACTAAATTTTAAACTTTATATAATCCTTGTAATTTTAGAATCCATATTATGAGTTTCTTAGACATAATGTAAGAACAAATTCATTTTCAGTATTGCACTTTCACCAACTTTTAATAGTGAAACCTTTTTAAATACAATATTTTAAACTTTTTGACTAAATGGGGACATCAAAAAAATTTAAAATGAAACATCCCAAGCTTCCACGGTACACTTTTCTTTGAATAATACAGTAGCGTGTGTTGTACGCAACTTCGAGTTCTAACACACACCACAACCAATCAAACTAGCCGTTATGAATAGTAATACCTACTTTTTGAAATTATATATATTTTATATTTCAAAATGGACTTCATTTTTGTATTTGGAATATCAAATTTAGCCTAAGGTGAAATTTTGGTACTTTTCGGATAACTTTAATATTTTGATGAATAGTGAAAATTACTAAATTTTAATTAAAAAAAACTTTTTTAATCAAAATAATTAATAGTGATAAATTATGAATTTGAGTGGTTTTGAAGTATATTTAGAATATATTTTTACCATTTAATATAATTTTGGTCATTGGACATAATTTTACAATTAAACTGAACATAAACAAGTGTCAATCTTTTGATAGTTATTATCTCTTAAAAACACGCTTTTTGTTTTGACAGCGGGAATTAATTTTAAATTAATTTCTGCCACTTCTGTGTTTTGAATTTAGAAAAATGGATTCCATATTTGGAATCAGTATGTTAAAATTGTGTAAATAGGTAACTTTTATTTTTAGACATTTTGAATAATTACTGCGGTAAATATTTTATTTACCATGGTTAAGGGTAAATCCGGTAAATAAGGGTTAAAAAAATAATATTATAATAACACTAAATTACCCTAAAACGTGTCCTAGCCTTATTGGTTGATACATGTTCGACCATAGGCATCTTTGGGTCGATTTGGGGACCCCATGGTGCGACTTGTAGGTGATAGGGACACTTTATTTTAATTAAGTTAAAATGAATACAAAAATGACACAAGCATATATCTTTTAGAAAAACAATTTTTACATAGGGTTATATATGTTGGATTTTAGATTATAAATATTCATTAGAAATATAAAAATATTTCCTACATAATTATATTTTATTTATAATTTTTAGACATTGAATAATTTAATTTATTTTTGACACAATGATGATGTAGTAATTACTATAATAGTGAAAAATTAAAATAGTTGATATTATAAATACCCAAATAAATATAATATGAAACTTTTAATGAATTAAACTAATTTTCTAGGATAATATGATATATAAGGATTAATGTAATTGACTTTTTTCGAAGTAATCAATCTGTTATGAGTTTCACAAAAATCAACTATTAAATAGTGTCAAAATTGACATAAAAGAGTTCTTAAAACAAATATTATATTATTAATTGATATTAAATTTCTAAAAATCTAAGGTTCGGCCAAGAGACTTATTTCATGATAGGTTCATCATTAATGGACCACTTGGGGGGTCGCTTGGATGTATATGGTAAGTTTATTAACCATATAATATAAAAATACAAAGAGACATTGTAAAAATGAAACTAATTAACTTAGAGTTAATACTTAAAGATAAGGTTAATATAAATACCCAAACCTGTCTAAATTATATTGGTTGAGTTGTTTTCGACCTATCCCCACCTTAATATTTAAATAATCAACTTTGGAGCCATTAGAAACCGAATATGAATTTATTATAAATCAATATTTCTAGCTTTTCCAAAGGTGCCCCTCACCCCTCTTATAAAAGGGCACTCATCATTATCATTTCTACACACCTTAAAACCCTTTTGGTTCGGCTAAACTCTGCCCAAATACTCTCCCAACTTCCCTCACTACAACCTAGAGGCCTTAGTTTGATCATAAATCCAACCTAATGAGCCCTTTTGATCAAATCAAAAGGAAGAACCCGAAGAAGAGGTAATGATTTCACCACCCTTTTCCAAGTTCATTTCTTCTTCCACTTCTTCTTTATTTGTTATTACCATTCTAAAATAATAACTCCAGTATCTTATATATACTGTGATGTTATTATAAATATGGTACAACCATATTTATTATTCTATCCACCCTTTGAATAACATGTCACCATACGTGCGTACGTACGGCTTACCGTCTCCACGTCGTTGTGTAATTGTTATTCAATATATTATTATTTGGATGGGTATAATAATTATATGTAACTCATGTAAATAATAAATATAACATGTTAATGATTCTTTATATATTATATACCATCCATTTATATATTATTTTAATATCAAAAGAATGATATTGTCGCTCGTGCGTACGTACGGACTACCGTCTCCATGAACGCGATGAGATTCATTCTCCATCGTATCCATTAAAGTATAATTATCATTTGATGATTTAGAAATGATTTTTAAGGACTTGATATCATTCTGGATATGAAGAAGATACAACAAACATGGCTTATGTAACAAAACATATAAAAGAAAACAAGTAAGTTAACACCCGAAACAACGATAATACTAAGATATTATTATCAAATCAATATTAAAAGATCATATATGATATCATATTAATGTATATGATTATTGTATAATTTAATAACAATTATTTCACCATTATAGAGGAGGTTAACCTACCCCAACCAAGGAAAAGTACAAGGTAAGGGTTATTTCACAATCTCTTCATTATCCGAGGTTGTTTACACGTAATAATCTACTGGGATTTCTTTATCATCCACATCCATGTTTCTTCGAAATGTATTTCAAAACATATTTATTATTTAAAATAATATGGATTAAAGACATTTATACCCTTGTTTGACTTTTTATAAGATGTTTATAAAGGAATCTTTCCATCGTTTTCAAAACAAGGTCCTTTTTAACCTTTTCGACAGAATTAAGGTAAGAATGTTTTTTTAACTTATACGGCGGGTGCGGCTATTTTCCGCCGTTATAAAATCTTCAAAGCTTCCCTTACAAGATTATAATAATATTTTCAAAGAAAATGTTTTATTTTATATGGATCTTAAATTATTTCAAAATAAAAGGAGATATTTCTTTAAAAGAATTTTGATTTCATCTATGTCAACATCCTTTGATGGATTTTAAGATTATTTGAAGTTGATTTATTATGATACAAAACTTCTATATTGTATTGAAGGTTTTGTGATATGTTTGACTGTGGATGTGCTATTTTTATACCATTCATAGTTTATGGTGAAAGTATTGACATTTCGTATGCTAGTTTTAATACGAATGTTTATGTTATGTTTAAACCTTTTCATATGGGAATGCATTGGACTTAATATGTGACGGGTGGAGCCCGCTATAGCTCCTCGATGCATCGGTAGGTCTCATGAGACAAACTAGTGTCTTGGCACAAGGCCTTGACAAAATCTTATTTTTAGTCTTGGCACGAGGCCTTGGCTATGTGGTTATGATAGTCTGGCATTATGCATTCCAACATTATGAAAGTGGTTATTGATTTTGCATGTGATTATTCGATTAGTAGAATATCCATGTGAATGAGTAAATGGAATTATTTCATTTTATTCATGCCATACAATGTTGAAAGTTCAATTTTGAAAGGCTTTTGTTTTAGTTATAAATTTCCTTAAATGTTTATTCTTACTTATGAAAGTTTCCGCTATATTGTTATCCTTACTGGGCATTTGAGCTCACCCCTTTTCTATGTTCTATTTTTCCCAGGAAGTGAAGAAGTAAATTATGAATGACCTGCAGGGATATTATGTGGGGATATGAGTGTGGATTATGGAGACATTATGTTGTTGTAGTAGTTTTTCATTTTATGATGTAATGTAAAACTTATGAATATATCTAGTGTTTCCAAGGCTACTAAACCAATCGGTCTTTCGATATTTGATCTTTCTTGTGATCATGCCAATGTTATGTAATAATGCACCGACTCTGGGTAACTAGGGTCGGGGCGTTACAGGAACTGACCGGCCTCAGAGAACCTTCATGCTTCTATCAACGATAAGAATCAGATGCTCCTCAAAGGACGCATCTAACTCAAGATCAACATCCTCGGGCTGAAAAATGTGAGACGGGTCTGAATGATAGTGACGCAAATGAGATACATGGAAGACGTTGTGCATGGCTCGGTACCTCTATGGTAACTACAACATTTAGGAAACTGGCCCGACTCTCTCCAGAATCTCAAATGGCCCCACATACCAAAGTGAGAGTTTACCCTGTCTCCTGATCTGCTTGTGCCCCAACCTTGGTGAAGCACGTAAGAAAACCTGATCCCCGACCACGAACTCCAAGGGTCATCTACGGCGATCAACATAAGATTTCTGATGAGACTGTTCAGTAGCTATCTGTTTCTGAATCAACTAGACCTTCTTAGAAGTCTCCTGCACAAGACGTGGTCCCAATAAAGTTGCCTCACCTACCTCTAACCAGCACAAGGGTGATCGGCATGACCTACCATATAAAGCCTCATAAGGTGCCATCTCAATAGTTTCCTGAAGACTATTATTATAAGAAAATTAGACTAGGGGTATATACTTCTCCCAAGATCCCCCAAAGTCTAGGATGCATGCACGCATCATTTCCTCAAGCACCTGTATCGTATGCTCTGACTGACTATCAGTCTGAGGGTGGTAAGCTGTGCTCAGAAGCACCTGTGTACCCAGTGCCCTCTGAAAACTCTGCTAGAAACGAGATGTAAAATGGGCGTCCCTTTCTGAAACGATAGAACGAGGGACCCCATGAATATGTACGACCTCTCAGATATACAACTTCCCGAGCTCATCAACACCAAAGGTCTCCTTGAATGGAAAAAAGTGAGCTACCTTCGTGAGTCTGTCCACAAAAACCCACACAACATTATTGCCTCGAGGTGACCTCGACAACCCAATCATGAAGTCCATCACGACATCATCCCATTTCCACTCCGGGATGGGTAACTGTTGTAACAGTCCGGCTGGCTTCTGATGCTCCGCCTTCACCTGCTGACAGGTGGAACACCTCGTAACAAAACCATCTATCTCTCTCTTCATACCCGGCCACCAGTACTGACGTCTCAAGTCATGGTACATCTTGGTAACTCTGGGATGAACTGACCAGACTGAAGCATGAAAATCCCACATCAGCTCCACGTGTATATCCCCTGGAACCCACACTCATCCATGGAAATGAAAAACTTCTTCATCGGTTATCGTCCACCCAGGAGGAGGGTCCTCACTTGCCACCGACTCCCATAGAACTAGGCCTTCTGAATTAGATAGCTGTCTCATCCTCACTCTATCCAGGAGGGTAGAGGTCATAGCTAAAGATGAAAGATAGGTCTACCCCTGACTTTCATGCACCTCCAGATGCATCTCAGAGAACAAAGCCATTAGCTACCATTCACCACTGGCCTCCTTCACTACCTATATCTGAGTCTTCCTACTCAGTGCATCAGCTACTGCATTACCCTTACCATGTGTATAGGCAAGCTCAAAATCGAAGTAATCAAGGTATTCAACCCACCTTCACTGTCTCAGGTTCAAGTCATGCTGGGTAAAGATGTACTTGAGAATTTTGTGGTCCGTGAACACCAAAAAATGTTATCCCAAGAGATAATGTCTCCAACAGCGCAACGCATGAACAACTGCATCCGACTCGAGATCATGTGTCGGGTAATTCCTCTCATGTGACCTCAACTACCGAGACCCATATGCAACTACTTGATCGCCCTACATTAACACAACTCCTAGCCCAATACCTGATGCATCACAATAAACTGTATAGCTCTTCTCCTTCTCTGGGAGTATCAGGATCAGTGCTGATTTCAACTTTCCCTTTAGCTCCTGGAAGGCTGTCTCGTAAGCTTCTGACCAAATGAACTTCACAACCTTCTTAGTCAAACCCATAAACGACGCTTTTAAGCAGGAGAAGTCATGTATGAAGCGTCTGTAGTAACCAGACAGCCCCAAGAAACTACGTATCTCAAACATGTTCTTAGGCTGCTCCCAGGAAACTACTGCTCTCACCTTCTCTGGGTCTACTGCAACTCCTGCCTCCAAGATGATATGACCCAGGAAGTGAATCTGGTCATCCAAAAGTGGCACTTTGAGAGCTTAACATATAGACGATGTTCTCTCAGTGTACTCAATACGATCTCAAGATGGGTGGCATGGTCGTGTCGAGTGTGAGAGTACACCAAGATATCGTCCATGAATACTACCAAAAAAGAATCCAGATAAGGATGGAACTCACAATTCATCAGAGCCATGAAAACTGCTAGTGAATTCGTGAGTCCGAACGGCATAACCGTATACTTGTATAGACCATACTTTCTCCTGAAAGCTGTGAGAGGTATATCAGATGGTCTAACATGCAGCTGATGATATCCTGATCTCAAGTCAATATTCGAGAACACTCATGATCCACGAAGTTGATCAAAAATATCATCAATCCTAGGAAAGGGATATCAGTTCTTAACCCTCAACTGGTTCAACTTCCGATAATCCACACAGAGTTTGAGGGTACCGTCCGCCTTCATCGCAAAGAGGACCGGCGAACCCCAAGGAGAAGTACTAGGTCAGATGAAACCCTTTGCCTGTAACTCCTCTAACTGTCTCTTGAGCTCCTGCAACTCTGGTGTAGCCATCCTATAAGGAGGAATGGACATTGGTGCTACTCCTGGCACAAGTTCAATAGAGAAATCCACCTCATTCTCTGGAGGAAGACCTGAAAATTCATCCGGGAAGACATCCCTGAAATGATCAACCACTAGAGGGAAATATTTCTGACAAGTCCCCCGGTCGTCCAGATATAAGCTTGCAATATTGGTTGTGATACCACCTCACCCATGATGCTCTGGTCCAGCTCGACTAGCCTGAACATCCCACTCTCCCTTGTATAGAAACTCTCTGCCCTCTGGTGACGTGAAACTCACCCTGCGACGATAACAATCCACAAAGGCTCAAAAGGGAACCAACCAGTACATCCTGAGAATGACATCATAGATCGTCATCTCTAAGATATAGAGGTACCAAAGGAAGTGACACCCACCGACCTCAAGGGGGAACTCCTTGCACTGACGCACACTAGATGTTCTAGTTCCAAACAGAGTGTCTAACGTCATAACAACAGAAGAAGAAGAAACACAGAGCCCAAGGCTCTCCACAATAGGCACATATATGAAGCTATGTGTAGAACCCGTATCAAAAAGTATTGAAGATAAAAAAGAAGCTACTTGAATAGTACCTCTGACTGTATGAGGTCTAAGATCCTGCTCCTATTGGGTCTGCTGCACTGCATATGCCTACCCAGTACCGTGACCCTGCAACAAAGCCTGGCTACCCTGAGTTGTCCTGCCCTGTTGCCTCTAAGATCCTGGGGTCAGGCTACCACAGCCACGAACACCATCCCTGCCTGCACGCCCTGGCGTATTCCAGTTCCCCGAATAGTAAGAAGCTGATGGTCCTTCCCCCACACACAGAGTCTGCACAGAACCCCTCTCACTAGCCACTGGTGGAAACTTCCTGCAAAAGCGCTGCAGATGCCCCATCTTGCCATAAGATCGACACTCCACTAGGTCTCGTGGACACTGAGGTATCTTGTTCCCCTTCTTACCACACTGGTAGCACATGATCTGGCCACCTAAAACATTCTTCTGGATGACACTACCACCCTGAGATAATTCCATCTGTCTCTTCCTCTTACTAGTAGAAATAGTTCCAGAAACTGGTGCTAAACCGCCCTGGCCCACACCACTAGCTTCCTGTAGGTTCCTCTATGTAATCAGTGACTGGTTCAAAATAGCATGTACTGAAGGCAACCTGAAAACATTTACCAGTGCTCGGTTGTCATATCAAAGACCATCCTCAAAGCGTCTGGCTCTCAACGTCTCATCGCCCACCAGAATGGGTGAAAAATGATGAAGCTCTATGAAACGAGCAGAATAATCCATCACCGACATAGAGCCCTGCTGCAGATTCATGAACTCTCGAGCTCGATCTTCCCTTAGCATCTCTTGGAAGAAGAAATCATAGAATGCTATCTGAAAATATTCCCACGCCATGTCTCTGTGATGCTCTGACTGGGTGGTAACATCCCACCACCTTTTGGCAGAATCACGCATCATATACGTTGCGAGCATGACCTTCCACCCTGGAGGCGTCTCAAGATGATCAAAAATAGTCTGCATAGACCCCAACCAAGACTCCGCAGCCTGTGGTCCACCATCCCCTGAAAACACAGGCAGAAGCTGCTGCTCGAATATATGAGTCATCTCGGCCATGGATGTGGTAGTCGGCAGTGCACCTTGAATGTTCTGCATGAACCACATAGAAGCTTCACAGAATTGCGCCTTCGCGCCTGTGTCCGGTATAACAGCTGGCGCCACATCTTGCTCTACTAGAGGATCCACTGGTAGCCCATGGCCTACCATCTCTGGAGTAAAATTGTTGCTGCTCTCCTGGAGAACAACGTGTGGTCGTCTCGGCGGCATGAATCTACAAAGTCAAATGCACACCGTAGATCAAGAATATCACAATTTGAAATGAAGGGACCAAAAGGGGAACAGGAGGAAGAAGGCATTGAAGATTGCACAACAATACTACAAGGCATGTATACTGACTACACGGTGTGTACCTGACTTCTCTTCCCCTGCCCGGGTCCTTCTACACAACTAAGCCACATGACTCCTGTTGAACAAAACTACACGGCGTGTATACTAACTACATGAAGTGTATGGTGTAATTTTTCCAACTTCCCTTGTCGTTTGTGACATGGCCGACTTCTCGGCTAACACTACATGGCATGTTACACCGGTACACGGCGTGTACACCACCCTGTTTCCCAGCCACACGGTTAGGTCCACACGGTCTGTCCTCGGACAAGACTACATGACATGTCCCACAGGTATATGGTGTGTAATAGATGATCTCCGCTGACCCGTGTTGTTAGTTACATGGCCAGATACATGACTCACACTACACGGCGTGTTCCATATACAAACGGTGTGTGTACGAAAGGATTACACCAACCCGTGTTGTTAGTTACACGGCCGGATCCCAGATCAGACTACACGGTGTGTTCCACAGTGGACACGGCGTGTATATACTAAGGTCCCCCCATCTGTGTTGTTAGTTACATGGGCAGACTCTGGGTAAACACTACATGGTGTGTACATCCAGTACACGGCATGCTCACCCCAAGTGTTTCCCTTCCCCGTGTCCCCACCCACACAGTCTATGACACGGAAAGAGACTACATGACATGTAATTAGGGTACACGGCGTGTACTAAAAAAGTTTTCTTTTCTTCCCAAATAGAATAACATACACGACATGTTTAAGGTACTACACAGGGTGTATATTGGGTTTTCGGGTTCCACTCAATGTGTGCCCCAAACCCGATTCGCCACATGACCTCAAGCACATTTCCCCAAACACCAGAGGCTACCGACTAGCAGCGAGGGCCCAGGTCTGATAGTGTGGAAACTATTCCCTCATTTGTCAAAGTGTAGCGCAACTATATAAAATAGAAAGCATAAAGCAACAACGGAAGCAATAAACCATACACATTTAAAATAAACAACTGTAGTAAAAGATAACCAATAGTTATATAGATGATGATGAAACATGTATTATGTTCTAATAAACCAGCCAGAACATGTTACAAAACAATAAAGTACAATACAATATAGAGTACATCAAAACAAAACAAAACAACTGGTAGTATCGCGAGCCTAAGCCCAGTCCCATGCTCCCCTACTCCTCAACAGCAATCAAGTACCTGTATAGGGACTCTTGCCCCTACCCACACCTACAGAAACGAAATCTGTTTGGGGCTGAAGACATGACCCCAAACAAGGTGTGAGAAATGAATCCCAGTAGGCACCCACCAAAGTCCCATGTCCAACTATGTGAAAATATGAAACTATAGTGTGAAAAAGGAAATGCAGTAAACCAGTAAGTACTCAAAAGTAATTATCACAACCAGTTTCTTTGCCATTTTTATTTTAACCATTTAATTTAATAATATTACGTGCTCATCAGAACCAAGCCCTCAGGCCAATAAGAATCTTTCCCTCAGGCTAATACAGTATAACCACACCTTCAAGCTTGCCCTCAGGCTATCGAGTATTTCCCTTAGGCATACAAAGTGTCACCCTCAAGCACAGAATCTACTGCCCTCAGGCATGGAAGAAGTTTCCCTCAGGAGAAATATAACACTGCCCTCAAGCTAATATATCACTGCCCTCAGGCTAAACAAGTAACCACGCCCTCGGGCTATAAAGTAACCAGGCCATGCCCAACATTTAAACATGAAATTATTTACAATTCCTCTCAAGGAAAAAGTAATGCATAAAGTAAACATGGCATACTCTCGGGTATCCTGGCCAAAAGGCTAAACAGAGGAACGCACACCTAGGGTGGTCCTGGATCTAAGCAGAGATCCCAAACAACAGTTTATTATCACATTTAATTACCTATACAATTCTAGGTATTTAATTTAACAAGGCCTCAGCCATACATCCCCCCATTCATGGGCGCGTATCAAAACGGTACACAAAAACACACAACAGTTGGAATTTAAACACCAAGCCACCTACCTCGATCACCCGTGATCGATATACCCGAACGAAGCCTTCTGAAACGTCCAAGAATGTCGTAGATCTGAGGTAAAAGAATTCTCGTTCAACCTCAAATAACATCCATTAGAGGAATAATTGGAAATAACTACGCAAGGAGATGTGAGGGCTTACCCGTGGGGTTCCAACGTGATCGACAGAAGTGAAAACAGATTCCCGATGCTCAATCTGGAGGTCCACAAAGGTTCGGTCATCCTCTCCCGAGTTCCTATCCGATTCTAAGCCAATCCTGTGAACAGGGTTGGCTACTGCCCATTTTAAGTGAAAAAACAAAGTACACGTCATGTACTTCCAAGTAAACGGCGTGTAATTTTTCATTTAACTGTTCCTCTAGAGGCACCGCCAAACTGTTCATCTGTCGGCATGAGTACACGACGCGTATTCTTGACTACACGGTGTGTACTGTCGCCCAGCTGGTGGTGCCTTACTATTAACCTTCCGACTGACTACACGACATGTAAATACCTACTACACAGTGTGTAGTCTATTTTTACACCTTTCATCGCCGACATGGCTACACGCCCTGTGTACTCATCCCACACGGCCAAAAGTACACGGTGTGTGGAAAAGTACACGGCGTGTAGTCCCAAAATTTAGGATTTTTCTCATTTTCCTTATTTTCTAAAAAAAACTTAAGGAAAGGAGAAAAGAATAAACCCGTACCTCAAAATAAGAACCGGGTTTCTACAGATCGTCTTCATTCCCCAAGTTTGGGGCTACCTCATTTGGGTTTCCATTTTGGTTTCCACCCGGGTTTAGGAGTTGGTTTCTTTGAAGACCTTCCATTGAAATGGGCTCAATTTTTGACTCTGGAATATCAAGTGGATTGGGATATAATGGAATCAATCCCCTATGTTCACTTGACTCCCCAACCCAAGGACATTCCACCCTAACTAGACAATTTGATTCATCTCCTGTGTAGGCAGACATGCGCCAAAAGAAAAAAAAACCAGAAAGGGACTAGATAAAAGATCTTGGGTGAGAGTAGAATAAATGGGGGATAATAGAATGGGTGTTGATATGACTTACTTGGGTCCCCAAAAACGGTGCCAAAATTTGATTCATGCTTAAATTTACAAAAGAGATTAAGGTAGAAAGGTCCTTGTAGTTTAGCTTGGGTTGTCGAATCCTCAGAGACCTAAGAAGAAACCTATGGACACACACATTATATGGAATGTTTTGGGCTATGAAGTGGACAACTTGGGTTGATTTTATATGGGATTAAGTGAAATCTAATACACTAAATTTAATTCAATTTTAAATTATGAGTTGATCCTAGGTTATCACTTGGGGTGGATTGGATGCATTCCCTTTTCAACTATTTCAATTTCTTATATTTGAGATGAGTTCATTTAATAAGATCAAACAAAATCACCACTCACTGGTTTAATACCTACACACCATAATAATAATCACCTATACACTTTAAGTATCAATGCTTTGATCACACCATGGTAAAGGTTCGTATTAGCACTTGAAGTGTGTGGCCTTAAAATTCAATAAGGATGAAGAAGTTTTAAAATCATCAAATAAAAATATCATTTTAAAGAAGTGATTAGAGATTAAGGTAGTGATAAATAACATCCAATCCAGACCCTTGATACTCCCTTGGATTAACCCATAAGTGGGTTAGCCCTCCATTTATCCTTTGGTTTCAATGGAAGTGGAAAGTAGACTCATGAGGGAGGAATTGGAGAAGTAAAAAAAATACAATGAAATAACAACCACTTCACCGTTGTGTGATAATCTCAAAAGGTTTGGTATGAACAAGTTCACAACTTGAGGAAACATTATCAAATTTATAATAAGAATAATAGAGAAATAGAGGATGATGAACTTTTATAGAGAATCTAAGTTAATTCAAGGAACTTACAATTGAAGGAATGCGATTACAACATCAAATTGGATACATATCATTAAGATGAAACAAAGCTCAAAGATGAAAAAATACTCCATCAACACTGCCTTAAATAGGTATTTTGGTATCCTTGGGTCGAGCCTCCAATAGTAAAAAGCATCCCTCTTGATTATGGTAGGCCTAGGGTGGTGGAAAACTTGGGTAACTTGGACTTTTCCACTCTTGACCCGAGGCGGCAGGCAGCTTGCAACCACCGAAAACACACACTTGTAAGACATTCTATATGGACGAATTAGAGTGATACATAATATAATAAAATGGATCCCATGATGTCTCCTAATATTCTATAAAATTTGGGCCAATTTGGAGTTGTGTATTACGAGATATGATTAGATTGGTAAGATGTTTTCTGGGCCTCAGAATCTGGACCGAAATTTTATCTTCAACTTGGGCCGCCTGAATAACGACAATGGAAGCCGAATTAGCACTATATAATGAAGAATTATTTGTTCCTCTATATGTCTTCTAGCATCCCACGAATTTTGGGATTCATTGGGCATGTATGTTGGGCCCCAAATTCTCATCAGTGGGATGGTGTCCAATCTGCCTTTTCCAGAATTGTTTGAATGAAATCCCATTTTGGTGGTCTTCCAATGTGAATCTTCTAACACTCAATGAGTATGAATTGTTACAAATATAATTATAAAACTGAAAATTAAATATTAAAATAAAATAAATATCATTGGGTTCTTTAAATGATGTTAAAAAATGTACCACATAATAGTGCATTTTAAGAAGGAATTACAATCATAATGTGAAATGATGTTCAAAGTGTAAAATGCACTAAAAATGGTGTTTGTGAATAATAAAGCACATGAATATTATATATATTAATAATGAATATTATCCTCATTTAGTGGATAATCAGGAGGTGTTATATACTTAGGATGATTAATTCCCCCATTTTCCATTTTCACCGAAAATTTCTACTTCCATGCTTTGAGGTTGTTTTTGAATAATTCTACTAAAATTTTGTGATATGAAGGAATGCGTAGAACCAGAATGAAAAAAGTAAGCTCTCTATTATTGAATGAATAACTAGTATACCTGTCACCACTTAATTGTTTGGATAAAATTAAATGGTAGTGATGAAAAAAGATTACCCTGGCTAGCTTGGAGGTTGTTGGTTGTCTTAAAAAAACATTGGCTTCAAGCATTAGTTTGACAATTTCCCTAGTTACTTAAATTTGAAGCAATTAACAATGCGCTGAGGGTTAACTTGAGAATTCCCTTCCTTCATCGTAGAAATGGATTTATCTTGTCAGCAGTTTTTAGCTATGTTTCCTTAATTCTTAAACCTAATCATCTCTTCTTCCCCCTTAAGAAATTTCTAGTGTACTTCTTTTCACACCTTTGACAAGTGGGATGCTTAAATTTGATAGCAAAATTATAATTCCTCATTGGAATACCTGAATTAAACTCTACTTTGTGCTTATTATCCCTATGATACCATTGAGATACATTAATCTCCATTTCCAATTTTAGGGCACATAGGACAATTTCCTTATAGCCATTAAAGTCATAGATCTCTAAGGCTTTTCGTAGGCTAGTATTTAGCCCACCAAAGAAGAAATTAGCCTTGAATTCGGGGGTAACGACAATTATGGAGGCGTATTGTGAAAGTATTCTGAATTTTTCCTCATACACCCTAATATATTCATCATCTTGTTTCTTTAGGGAGAGGAAATCCTTTTCCATTTTATGTTATAGAGTGTGAGAAAATTATTTATCAAAAACTTTTTCAGGAATTCCTTCAACTCCATTACTTCGATCTATTCTTCAGGCTTCATATTTTTGATCAATGTAACCCACTAATTAGCTTATCCCTCCATAAGTTAAATATCCAAAAGAACCTTCTCTTTTTCAGAACATTGAAGGATGAAAGAGATTTTCTCAATGGAGTTAATCCATTGTTTCACGATTAAGGGATCATATGATCCATTGAAAGTATGAGGCCTTTATCACATAAAGATCTCAATCACAACTTATTCTCTATTAAGGGAGTTTATAAGATCCTCTTGATCTAGGATTCTATTCAGAAACTGATTCATCTGAGAGAGTATCATAATAAAGTTTGTGATTCCCGCTCTCATCGGGTTTGGCATCTCGTTGGGACAATCATCACATTTCCTGTCACATTGATTGTTTACCCAATTCCTTCTATTTCTGGCCATTGGCTAGAATTAAAGGAAAATTAGGGATGATTATTTTAATCTATTAAACACATAATGGGAAATCCAATGAAATTAAATGGATAACTTATAAATTACATTTATTTTTGTAACTTATGTATTTTTAGGCTTCAATCAATATTATCCATGATATATTTCATAAAACATATTCTTATGGGATTTTTTGTTCCCTTAATAATGGTTTGTAAGGAGATTATGAATTTTTTATATCTTATTTCCCAGGAGTGTCAAACAAGGTGCACATTAAGGCATGTTATCATGTACTAGGTTACCCCGAGTTCGGCCCGAAACACCTTGTCAGAGTTGTTACTCTTAGGTAAATATGTGCTTGAACTACATCCAGTTTTAGTATCCATACAGGGATGTATTTTTTTGATAAACCACTTAATATATACTAAACAAAATTTAGGTATTTGTTTCTTATACTTAGTCTTATCCATAATGATTTTTCTAGAGTTTTCTAATCGTAATCCAAAAAATGACTAAATTTTTTCCTGATACCAACTACAACAAACCTGCTCTTTATTTCGCATTAATACTTGTTTTATTACATAAGAATACACCTAATACAACCTAGATGATATATAAGTCTAGTGTCTTTGTAAATTAGGTACATTACATAACAACATAAAATATGTAATACAACATCTTTATTGAATATTTTTCTAACATGCTCAAAATACTACTTCGAATTTAAAACTGCATGGGGTAACCTGAGGAAAAAAGGGTGATATATAAATATCAATAAGGGAGTAAACATGGAATAAGTGATAAATTTTAGATAAAAGGTATATAAATGAGGAATAAAAGAAACATGAATAATAATGATTGATATAGAATGCTAATCATAAATGGGAAATGTAGAAATAACTTAAAAAACCGAATCATAAACTTAGGTCAAGGCTAAACCCACCAAAACATCATGATGGAAAAATTCCCTTAAAGTAACTAGGTTCACTCCCTTTCCCAACATGACATATCATGATACTAAAAATACCCAATTCATTGGAGTGCTATCTGGGTGCACCCATCATATTCATTTCATTCTCAGGCTTAAGTGTGCCACATAAATCATACAACATGGATTAATTCATCATTATAATTTATTCCAAGATAAAGGAATGTGGAATAAATACATGAATTTTTTCAATCCATAAGTATATGTTCATAAAGTTGAGTACCTGATATATAAAAATGGGTATGGTATTTACTACAAAATTGTTTTGTTATGGAAAACCGTGGTGAAATTTTGGCAGCATAACGACGATACTTAAAAATTCATAAAAGGGATTAATGAGAGTGAAAGGGGTAAATCATCATTTGGAAATAAATTGGATATTAAGGTGTATATGGAATTAAATATACCATAATAAGGAAATTAATACAAAATAAATAAGATAAAGAAGATACTTGATTAAAGAGGAGAAAGGAAAAGATCCCTTATGAAATTGCAGCACGGTAATGGGTGTACATAAAGGATCATGGGAAGCTTAATGAGAGTGAAAAGGGGGATATCATCATTTATAAAATAAATTTAAAGTAAGGGGAATATTTAATAACATATCCCAACAAAATAAAATAGAATTTAATAGATATAATATTAAAGGAGTTCTTGAATGGAAATAAGAAGAGAGAAATTCCTTACTGAAATTCAGCATAATAAAAAATTAGGAGAAGGTAAAAATGAGAGATAACAAATTATCACTAATTCAAATAACATACATTGGAAAATAGGAGATGTTTATAAATAAATTAAATCCTAAAAAATTTCAATTTAGAAGAAAAATTACGAAGAAAGTGCTTGAATTAAAATAAGGAGAGAAAGGACCATTGTAACGCCCCGACCCTAGTTACCCAGAGTCGGTGCATTATTACATAACATTGGAATGATCACAAAAGATCAAGTCTCGAATGACCGATTAGTTTAGTAGCCTTGGAATAACTAGATACATTCATAAAGTTTACATTACATCATAAAGTAAAAAATACAATAACATCTTGTCTCCACACTCATATCCCCTTATACTATCTCTGCAGGTCATTCATAAAATACTTCTTCACATCCTGGAAAAAATAAAACATAGAAATAGGTGAGCTCAAATTCCCATTAAGGATAACAATATAGTGGAAACTTTTATAAATAAGCATAAACATTTAAGGCAATGTATAACTAAAACAAAACCCTTTTAAACTTGAACTTCAGAATAATATGGCATAAATAAAATGAAATAATTCCATTTACATATTTACATGGATATTCTACTAGTCGAATAATCACATGCAATATCAATAACCACTTTCATAATGATGGATTGCATAATTCCAGACTATCATAACCACATAGTCAAGGCCTTGTGCCAAGACTACAAATAATATTTGGTCAAGGCCTTGTTCCAAGACACTATTTTGTCTCATGGGACCAACCGATGTATCGAGGAGCTATAGAAGACTCCACCCGTCACTTATTAAGTCCAATGCATTCCTCATATGAACAGGTTTAAACATAACATAAACATTCATATTAAAACGAGCATACGAAATGTTAATACTTTATCCATAAAACATGAATGATATAAAAATAACACATACAGAATTAAACATATCACAAAAACTTCAATACAATATGGAAGTTTTGTATCATAATAAATCAACTTCAAATAAGCTTAAAATCCATCAAAGGATGCTGACATAGATGAAATCAAAACTATTTGAGAGAAATATATCTTTTTTTGAAATCATTTAAAATCCAAATAATTATAAAATAAAACATTTACTTTGAAAATATTCTTATAAGATTGTAAGGGAAGCTTCGACGATTTTATAACGGCGGAAAATAGCCGCACCCGTCGTATAAGTTAAAAAAAGACATTCTTACCTTAATTTTGTCGAAAAGGATAAAAAGACCTTGTTTGGGAAGCGACGGAAAGATTCCTTTATAAACATCTTATAAAAAGTCAAAAAGGGTATAAATTAACTTAACTCATAGTCTATAAAATAGTAATAATGATTTGAAATACATTTTTAAGAAACATGGATGTGGATGATAAAGAGGTCCCAGTAGATAATTACGTATAAAGAACCTCGAATAATGAAGAGATTGTGAAATAAACCCTTACCTTGTAATTTTCCTTGGTTGAGGGTAGGTTAACCTCCTGTATAATGGGGAAATAATTGTTATTAAATTATAAAAGAATCATATACATTAATATGATATCATATATGATCTTTTAACTTTGCTTTGTTAATAATATCTTAGTATTACCGTCGTTTCGGGTGTTAACTTACTCGTTTTATTTTATATCTTTTGTTACATAAGTCATGATTGTTATAGATAGGTTGATTCTTATTCATATAAATAATGATATCAAGTCCTTAAACATTATTTTTAATCATCAAATGAGAATTAGACTTGAATGGATACGATGGGGAATGAATCTCATCGCGTTCGTGGAGACGGTAGTCCGTACATACGCACGAGCGACAATATCATTATTTTGATATTAAAATAATATATAATTGGATGGTATATCATATATAAAGAATAATTATAATGTTATATTTATTATTTACATCAATTACACATCATTATCATACCCATCCAAATAATAATGTTTTGAATTACAATTACACCACGACGTGGAGACGGTAAGCCGTACGTACGCACGCACGTATGGTGACATGTCATCCAACGGATGGATAGAATAATGAATATGCTTGTACCATATTTATAATAACATCAAATTATATAGAATATACTTGATTTATTATTTTATAATGGAAATAACAAAGAAAGAAGAACTTGAAGAAGAAAGGAACTTGAAAGAGGGTGGTGAAAACATTACCTCATCTTCGGGTTCTTCCTTTTAATTTGATCAAAATGGATCCTTAGGTTGGATTTATGATCAAAATAAGGCCTCTAGGTTGAAGTGAGGAAAGTTGGGAGGATATTTGGGTAGGGTTTGTCCAATCCAAATGGCTTTGAAGGTATGAATTAGAGATAAGTGGGAGTGCCCTTTTATAAGAGGGGTGAGGGGCACCCTTGTAAAAGCTAGAAATATTATTTTATAATAAATTCATATTCAGTTTATAATGGCTCCAAACTGATTTATTTCGAGGATAAGGTGGGTATGGGTCGAAAAAAACTCAACCAATAGGTTTTATACAGGTTTGGGTCACTTTATTAACCTTATCTTTTAGTTTTAACTCTTAGTTAATTAGTTTGACATTTACCATGTCTCTTTGTATTTTTATATTATATAGTTAATAAAATTACTATATACTTCCAAGAGACCCCCAAGTGGTCAATTAATGATACAAATATAATTATATAAGTCCTTTGGACAAAACTTATATTTTTAGGAATAGAATATCAATTAATAATATAATATTTGTTTTAAAAACTCTTTTATGTCAATTTTGACACTATTGGGTATTGTGTTTTTGATAAATTCATAACAACATTATTACTTTTAAAAAAATTCATATAACTAGTCCTAATATTTAATATTAACCTTTAAAATTAGTTTAACACATCAAAAGTTTCAAATTAAATTTATTTGGATATTTATAATATCAATTATTTTAATATTTCATTAATTAGGTAATTACTGCATCACCATTGTGTCATAAATAAATTAAATTATTTAATGTCTAAAAATTATAAATAAAATACCATTATGTAGGAAATATTTAAATATTTATAATTAATATTTATAATCGAATTTATATTAAGTATAACCTTATATTAAAAATGTTTTAGTAATTAAACTTTGATTTTAACTCTTTTAACCCTTCTTTGAATTAAATAATAATAAATGTTGTAATCTAATCCAAGTGGACCTAAATGATAATATTTTATTCCTAAGGTTGTTTTTGGTCGAGATAAACTAGTCCAATAGAATTAGGACATGTGTTAGGGTAATATTAATATCATTTTTATCCTTAATTATCCTATTTACTTTGAATCATGGTAAATAAAAGTAAAAAGTTACTATTCACCAAAAATTATTTTTATCTTATTGAACCACATTTTACTCCTTGATATTAATTTTGTCTCTCGGATTTTCGAAATTCTACTTACAGAAGCAGTAAAATTAAATTTTATGTGAATTTGCAAATTCTCCTAGGAGATGGGTAAAAGACGGTGAAAGTTCAATAAAATTTTTATATGTCTAAAATTATTATAAAATGAATCCAATGAATTAAATTGAACTTATATAGGTATTATGTATCTATTTTTACCTAAAATAAATTTAAATAAAATAAATAATTATTTAAATAAAAGTTTTATTTTAAACTATAACTCAGTGTTTTTCACTATTCATCAAAAATTGAAAGTTTTCATAAAAATACAAAAAATTCACCCTAGAATAATTTGATATTCCTAATCTAAAAATGATGTCCATTTTGAAAGTTAAAATTTATAAAATTTCAAAAAGTGGGTATTACTATTCATAACGGCTAGTTTGATTGGTTGTGGTGTGTGTTAGAACTCGAAGTTGCGTACAATGCAAGCTATTGCATTATTCAAAGGGAAGCGTACTGTGGAAGCTTGGGGTGTTACATTCTCCCCTCATTAAAATAATTTTGTCCTCTAAATTTCTAGAATACTACTACATAAAAATTCTCGGGTGGTTCTTCATCATAAGTTCCTCGGGTTCCCACGTTGCCTCTTCCATCTTATGGTTTCTCCATAGAACTTTTACCAGATGAGTCGTCCAGTTTCTCAGTACTTGTTCTCTAGTATCAAGAATCCTGATGGGCTGTTCGCAATAAGAAAGATCGGGTTCCAGTTCTAATTCCTCATAAGTGAGTACATGCGTTGGGTCAGGCATGTATTTTCTCAACAGTGATACGTGGAACACATCGTGAACTTTGGAGAGACTTGGCGGCCTTGCCAAATGGTAAGCTACAACCCCAATTCATTCTAGAATTTCAAATGGTTCGATGTACTTGGGACTCAATTTTCCCTTCTTACCAAAACGTATAACTCCCTTCCATGAAGATACCTTCAAAAAAATATGATATCCTACCTGAAATTCCAAATCCTTCAGTTATCGACATAGCTATTCTTCCTACTTTGAGCTGCTTTGATGTTGTTTTGGATTACTTTTACCTTTTCCATCATTTCCTCCACCAGTTCTGGGCCTATAAGTTTTCTTTCACCAAAGTCATCCCAACAGGTTGGTGTGTGACATCTCTTTCCGTATAACACTTCATATGGTGCCATCCGAATACTTGAATGGATGCTATTGTTATAAGAAAATTCTACCAGAGCTAAATATTGATCCCACATACCCTGAAAGTAAAGTGAGCATGATCTCAACATGTCTTCTAAGGTTTGAATAGCCCGTTCTGATTATCCATCAGTTTGGGGGTGGTAGGCAGTGCTCAAATGAAGTTCAGTATCCAGGGATTTCTGAAGACTTTTCCTAAATCTTGATGTGAAATGTGGATCAAGGTCAGAAAAAATCAATATGGGTACTCCATGAAGTCTCACAACTTCATTAATATATAGTCTTTCTAGATGTTTAAGTGGTAAATCTTCTCTTATAGCAAGAAAATGTGCTGACTTGGTAAGAAGATCAACAATGACCCATATTGCATCATTACTTCAAGGAGTCTTTGGTAGTCCCATGACAAAGTCAATCATGATATTATCCCATTTCCACTAAGGTATAGGAAGAGGTTGCAATACTCCACCAGGCTGTTGCCTTCCATCTTTCACTTGTTCACAAACCATACATCTGGACACAAAATCAGCGATCTCCCTCTTCATGTTGTCCCACAAAAAATTTTCCTTCAAATATCTATACATTTTGGTGCTCCCAGGGTGTATAAAAAAAATGGAACTATGAGCATCGTCCAACAATTACATTTTTAGATCAGGTATACTGGGAACACAAAGTCTCTTCCCAAATTTTAAAATTCCATCTTCATACACAAAGTCACTCAATCTCCCATCATTCACAACTTTAATCTTATTTTGAAACTCTTCATCATCTGTCTGAGAACTCTTTATCCTTTCTAGTAAATATGGTTTGGAAACTATTTGAAAAACCATTGATGTTTCACCTTCCATGGTGATTCCTATATCCATCTTTAGTATATCCATGTATATAGGATCCTTTTAAACTCTCATCTTGTTCAAAACTCTAGGATTCTTTCTACTCAAAGAATTTTCCACCTTATTTGCCTTCCCCGGGTGGTAGTGTATCATGCAATCATAATCCTTGAGTAGTTTAAGCCATCTCCTTTGCCTCATGTTGAGTTCTTTCTGTGAGAAAATATACTTCAAACTCTTGTGATCAGTATAAATCTCACATTTTTCACCATATAGATAGTGTCTCCATATCTTCAAAGCAAATATTATAGTAGTTAACTCAAGATCATTAGTAGGATAGTTTTGCTCATGAATTTTCAACTGTCGTGATGCATAGGCAATAACTCTATCATTCTGCATAAGGACACAACCAAGTCCTTTCTTTGATGAATCACTATAAATAAAAAAACCGTCATTCCCCGATGGTAGAGTCAATATAATAGCATTGACTAATTTTATCTTCAGTTCTTCAAAACATTATTCACACTCGTAATGCCCGTACCTGGTTCGAAATGCTGTTTTTGGAATGTCTTCCTTCCTCACACACAACTGATGGTATCCAGATCAAAGGTAAATCTTTTAAGAGTATTGACCTCCATGCAGTTGGTCAAATAAATCATCAATGCGAGGTAGGGGATACTTTTTTATTATTGTTATAGCATTGATTTACCTGTAGTCGATACATATCCTCATGGATCCATCTTTCTTCTTAACAAAAAGGATAGGGGATCCCCATGGAGAAACACTAGGGTGAATAAGTCCCTTATTACTCAATTCCTCTAGTTGTTTCTTTAGTTAAACTAATTCCAAAGTGGCCATTCTATAAGGGGTATTAGATATAATCCTTGAACCAGGAATTAAATCAATGGAAAACTCAATTTATCATTCTGGAGGATGTCCAGGTAAATCTTTTGGAAACACATCTACATATTCTTTCACAATAGGCACATCCTCTATTTGAACATTCCTTTCCTTGCCCACAATCATTTCATTCTCTTCCTCCCTAATAACTAAATTTAGTTGAGCTATTGGGGGTGGATCTAGATAAGAATTAGGTGGTGGAGATTCTTCTCTAAAGATAAGGTGTTCCTTATCATCATCATAAAAAATTTCAACATCCTTATTCTTACAATAAATCTTCACATCATGGTACAAAAGCCAATCCATACCGAGGATTATATCAAATTCAATCATGGGTATGACGATGAGATCAGCAGATAAAGAACATTTATAATCCCTAATGGGAATGGATCCACGGAACTTTGTAGCAATGATACTTCTCTTAGGAGTTTTAACTGACAACTCCCTTGTTAGATAAAATTATAAATATCTAATTTTCTTAGAAAACTGGGAAGATATGAAACAATGCGATGATCCAGAATCAAATAATTCATTTTCTAAACTTGAGGAAACCATTAAATTACTTGCCACCACGTCATTGGGAGATTCTACCTCAGCAGTAGTGATAACATAAGCTTGGACTTGATCCCTTGGCCTTTTCTAAGGTAAGTTCCCCTGATGCTTAGGAAATTCATTTACATAATGTCCCATCTACCTGCAGTTGTAGCATTGAATCTCAGTAGCTTCTTTCTTCCCCTTACAATCACGAGCTTGGTGGCCTTTTTCAGCACACTTGTAACAGACTCCCATTCCTTTGAAGCAAGTACTGGGGTGTTTCTTCCCACATTTACTATATGATGGATATTTAACTTTTCCCTTCTTCCCCTTATTTCCATTTCCAGAGTGATCATCAAATCTCTTCTTCTCTTGATATTCTTTAAATCCATAAGACTTAGAGAATTCTTTTTCTTTCTTGATAGCACATGAGACAATATCTTCATACGACGAGAAGGATTGTGACACTAATTCTCGATGAAGAAATGGTTTTAACACATCAAAGAAATTATCAATATTACTTCTTGGGTTACGTATATAATCTCTAGCATACCTTTCTAACCTTGTAAAGTTAGCCTCATACTTTGCGACATTTTCATCCTCCTTTTGTCTCAGACTCAGAAATTGCCTTTCCATATCTGCTCGATGGTCATGAGGAAAATATTTTTCTAAGAAAATCTCTTTGAACTCCCTCTATTCCATATTTGATACTTCATCATCTTCCTTTGTGATTTTAATCAATGACCACCATTGATCAGCATCTCCAGTGAGGCAGTAAACTACCATGATAACTTTTTCCCTTTCACTACTCCCCAAGGAATGGAATATTTTCTCTAAGGAATTTATCCATTGCTCATCTACTAAGGGATTTTTACTCTCATTGAATGTTGGTGGTTGTTGCCTCATGAAGCGATCTAACATTGACCCTCCATGCTTCGGATCAGGGTGCTCCATACGGGTAAGGTTATTATTCATAACCTGAGTGAGTTGTCCTAGTATGGTGATTAGCTGATCAACACCAGTTGCTTCACCAGCTCCACTATAATTATCTTGAGCCGGAGGGAAATCCTTACATGGAGTGCGTGCATTGATACAATATCCATTTCTTCCACTAGGCGCCATTTCTAAACAATGGAATAAACTAGGTTAGTTTATGAATCGAAATACATAATTCCAAACTTGTAAAACACTTAACCAAATTTGAACAATTTATAGATATAATCCAGAATCATAAAAATGTTTTCTTTGAGTATGTATATAATCATAAACCCTTCATAATGGTTTGTAAAGAAAATGAGAATTATCCTAAGAATATCCCCCGAGAGTTTCGTAACTAAGAGTACAACAAGGCTCGTTGTCATGCACCAATTCCCATTCGAGTCTAGCTTAAAGCGGTGTTTTTGGGTTTTACCCCTAGGTATATCTCTGCCAGAGCCGCCTCTACCTGCTCGTATTCAGATAGGGATGTATTTCTCAGAAATTTCACAAAATATCTACAGTATCAAAATTATAGGAAGTTCTTATATACTAATCCTCAAAGTCAATCTTAGGTATATGTGCTCTAATCAGAGTTTATCTAAATCAAGTTTCCAAGGTTTTTACTAAACTTCCTCCGATACCAACTATAATACCCTGACCCCAGTTACCCAGAGTCGGTGCATTATTACAAAGCATTGGCATGACCACAAAATGTCAAGTCTCGAAAGACCGATTAGTTTAGTAGCCTTGGAATAACTAGATACATTCATAAAGATTACATTACATCATAAAGTGAAAACTACAACAACATCTTGTCTCCACACTCATACCCCTTTATACTCTCCCTATAGGTCATTCATAAAATACATCTTCACATCATGGGAAAAATAAAACATAGAAAGGGGTGAGCTCAAATTCCCAGTAAGGATAACAATATAGCAGAAACTTTCATAAATAAGCATAAACATTTAAGGCAATATATAACAAAAAAAAAGCCTTTTAAACTTGAAATTCAACACAATATGGCAGAAATAAAATGAAATAACGCCATTTACTTATTCACATGGATATTCTACTAGTCGAATAATCAAATGCAATATCAATAAACACTTTCATAATGATGGAATGCATAATTCCAGACTATCATAACCACATAGTCAAGGCCTTGTGCCAAGACTAAAAATACGATTTGGTCAAGGCCTTATGCCAAGACACTAGTTTCTATCATGAGACCTACCGATGCATCGAGGAGCTATAGTGGGCTCCACCCGTCACTTATTAATTCCAATGCATTCCTCATATGAACAGGTTTAAACATAATATAAACATTCGTATTAAAACTAGCATACGAAATGTTAATACTTTCTCCTTAAACCATGAATGATATAAAAATAACACATACACAGTTAAACATATCACAAAAACTTCAATACAATATGGAAGTTTTGTATCATAATAAAGCAACTTCAAATAAGCTTAAAATCTATCAAAGGATGTTGACATAGATGAAATCAAAACTATTTGAGAGAAATATCTCTTTTTTTTGAAATCATTTAAAAGTCACACTATTATAAAATAAAAAATTTACTTTGAAAATATTCTTATAAGATTGTAAGCGAATATTTGATGATTTTATAACGGCGAAAAATAGCCGCACCTACCGTATAAGTAAAAAAGGCATTCTTACCTTAATTTTTTCAAAAAGGTTAAAAGGACCTTGTTTGGAAAGTGACAGAAAGATTCCTTTATAAACATCTTATAAAAAGTCAACAAGGGTATAAATGACTTTAACCCATAGTCTATAAGATAGTAATAATGATTTGAAATACATTTTTAAGAAACATGGAAGTGGATGATAAATGGGCCCCAGTAGATAATTACGTATAAACAACCTCAGATAATGAAGAGATTGTGAAATAAACCCTTAACTTGTACTTTTCCTTGGTTGAGGGTAGGTTAAAATCCTGTATAATCGTGAAATAATTGTTATTAAATTATAAAAGAATCATATACATTGATATGATATCATATATGATCTTTTAACATTACTTTGTTAATAATATCTTAGTATTATCGTCGTTTCGGGTACTAACTTACTCGTTTTCTTTTATATGTTTTGTTACATAAGTCGTTTTTGTTATGGATAGGTTGTATCTTATTCATATACAGAATGATATCAAGTCTTTAAACATTATTTTTAATCATCAAATGAGATTTAGACATGAATGGATACAATGGGGAATGAATCTCATCGTGTTCGTGGAGACGATAGTCTGTACGTACGCACGAGCGACAATATCATTCTTTTGATATTAAAATAGTATATAATTGGATGGTATATAATATATACAGAATCATTATCATGTTATATTTTTTATTTAAATCAATTACACATCATTATTATACCCATCCAAATAATAATGTTTTGAATAACAATTACACCACGACGTGGAGACGGTAAGTCGTACGTACGCACGTATGGTGACATGTCATCCAACGGATAGATAGAATGATGAATATGGTTGTACCATATTTATAATAACATCACAGTATATATAAGAGACTGGAGTTATTATTTTATAATGGAAATAACAAAGAAAGAAGAAGTTGAAGAAGAAAGGAACTTGAAAGAGGGTGGTGAAAACATTACCTCTTCTTCGGGTTCTTCCTTTTGATTTGATCAAAAGGGATCCTTAGGTTGGATTTATGATCCAAATAATGCCTCTAGGTTGAAGTGAGGGAAGTTATGAGGATATGTTGGCAGGGGTTGGACGAGAAAAATGTCTTTGAAGGTATGATTTAGAGATAAGGGGGAGTGCCCTTTTATAAGAGGGGTGAGGGGCACCTTTGGAAAAGATAGAAATATTATTTTATAATAAATTTATATTCGGTTTCTAATGGCTCAAAACTAATTTATTTCTAGGATAAGGTGGGGATGAGTCGAAAACAACTCAAAAAATAGGTTTTAGATAGGTTTGGGTCACTTTAATAACCTTATTTTTTAGTTTTAACTCTTAGTTAGTTAGTTTGACATTTACCATGTATCTTTGTATTTTTATATTATATAGTTTATAAACTTACTATATACTTCCAAGAGACCCCAAAGTGGCCCATTAAGGATAAAAATATCATTATATAAGTCATTTGTCTGATCCTTAGATTTTTAGGAATAGAATATCAATTAATAATATAATATTTGTTTTAAAAAATCTTTTATGTCAATTTTGACACTATTGGGTATTTTGTGTTTGATAAATTCATAACAACATTATTACTTAGAAAAAAATTCATATAACTAGTAATAATATGTCATATTAACCTATAAAATTAGTGGAATTCATAAAAAGTTTCAAATTACATTTATTTAGATATTTATAATATAAAATATTTTAATATTTCATTAATTTGGTAATTACTGCATCACCATTGTGTCATAAATAAATTAAATTATTTAATGTCTAAAAATTATAAAGAAAATACAATTATGTAGTAAATCTATTTATCTTTATAATGAATACTTATAATATAATTTAGCTTATGTATAAACCTATATTAAAAATGTTTTAGTAATTAAACTTTGATTTTAACTCTTTTAACTCTTCTTTGAATTAAATAATAATAAATGTCCTAATCTAATACAAGTGGACCTAAATGATAATATTTTATTCCTAGGGTTGTTTTTGGTTGAGATAAACTTGTCTAATAGAATTAGGACATGTGTTTGGGTAATATTAATATCATTTTTACCCTTAATTACCCTATTTACTTTTAATCGTGGTAAATAAAAGTAAAAAGTTACTATTCACCAAAAATTATTTTTATTTTATTGAACCACATTTTATTCCTTGATATTAACCGTGTATCTCAGATTTTAGAAATTCCACTCACAGAAGTGGTAAAATTAAGTTTTATGTGAATTTGCAAATTCTCCTAGGAGATGGGTAAAAGACGGTGAAAGTTCAATAAAATTTTTATATATCTAAAATTATTATAAACTGAATCCAATGAATTACATTGAACTTATATAGGTATTATGTATCTATTTTGACCTAAAATAAATTTAAATAAAATAAATAATTATTTAAATAAAAATTTGGTTTTAAACTATAACTCAGTGTTTTCATTATTCATCAAAAATTGAAAGTTTTCAGAAAAATACAAAAAATTCACCCTAGGCTAATTTTGATATTCCGAATCTAAAAATGAAGTCCATTTTGAAAGATAAAATTTATAAAATTTCAAAAAGTGGGTATTACTATTCATAACGACTAGTTTGATTGGTTGTGATGTGTGTTAGAACTCGAAGTTGCGTACAATGCACGCTATTGCATTATTTAAAGGGAAGCGTACCGTGAAAGCTTGGGGTGTTACACCCATTAATTGAGTGTGTGACTTCAAAAGCTTGGGAGGGGATTCTTGAGAGATTGGGGGTAAATTGGGAGGACTATATATAGTTAAGGAAATAGTATGATCATCATTAAGTAGTTTTAGGTAATATAAATTATATCTTTGGTGGGTTTATATACGAAAAGAGGGGGATTTATTTATTATTTAGGTTTTAGACTTTACATAATAAAATATCTTAAACCACAATCCATACCATTGGGTTTCACCATTTTTTCTTCCAAAAGGGAGGGATTATCAATATTTCATATGGATAAATTACGAAATTATTAAAATAATTCCATTGATTATGTGCAGGTGAGTCACACTCTTAAACAAAGGATTTTAAAACCTCAAAATATATTATAAGTTTTAGAGGATTCATAATTGATTTAAATAATAAATAAAATTAACTTAAATAAAAAACTTTTAAGGTGAAAACATATATTTTGTCTTTTATCCCATTTATAGTAATTATTATATCAATTTTGGGTCCTTATGATGTCATAAAACACAAAGTATATTTATACAATATTTAATTTTTATGTGAAAATTCAACTATCTTAGAAAATAATGAAAAAAAACCATTGAATAATTTCAACTTTTAGATTCTAAAAATAAAATTCATTTTATCTAAATAATTTTCTAAATATTTTAATTTTCACTTCTAAAATAAAATTGACATTTATTATGAAATGTTGAGTTTTTTTTTGACAATAACAGTTTTTGAACCCTTATAAAAATTACATTTGACTTCATAAAAATTGTATGATCATTTATATATGATAAAAATTATTTAATAATATTTAAATATTATTTATTTTAAAAATACATTAGTTCATATATTCATTAATTGAATTTTAATATTAACCAAAAATAAAATTTGTGCTTTATTGTATCAAAATAAAAATCATTTTCAAAGTAACAATAATAAGATGAAAGTATATTCATTATCCTATAAAAAAATATGCATAATAATAATTCTATGGTGTTGATACATATCCCATTAATACACCAACAAACTTCCTAAGAGTAAGGTGCACTATGGTTGTAATTTCATGGGGTGGTTCAGCGAACGTGTTTGGGTCATGATATCGATGAGTTTGAAATTATTCTGTAAACAATTTCTATCATAATTAATTTGTTAGAAATCAGTTTGGGCTTGTTCAAGGGAAACTCACAAAAAATTTATCTACCTTATAAGCTTAGATAAATGGGGCTCATATGGTATGATCCTACTGGTTGAGGCCACCATTTCCTTTGTTTGTGTCAATTGGATTTGTTAAAACCCAATATTTATACAAACCATGTGATCACTGTTTAATAGCTATATTATCAAAGGTAAAAATAATTAATTTTAATTTAAATCCAATTTCATATATTTAATAAAAATAAGTGCATGTGTTTTTAATAAGCATATTACTTAATATGACATTTAATTAAATAAAAGTGTAATATTATTTATAATAGTTTTGGTCGTTACGATTTCTCTATACACAGTGGATCATGGTGTGTGTGTGGGGGGGGGGGGTGCTATTCAAAAGAGTAAGGAATTACTTCATTTTCATCCCCTAGACATTTTAGTTGAGACAAGTCCATTTGGCTCAGACCATACTGAGCTTTATACTATGGTCTTGGTCATAGTGCATGGGGGAAGTCACCCGTGGGAAATGAGTGACCCAAACACATATGCTTGGTAATTTTTAAACTTTGGTGTTAACATATGTGACTAAATATCCTCAATGAAATGGGTTCCCATTAATTTATGTTCCCCTTTCACTGGGAGTTTTAGAAAGAAGACCCCTGGTGAGAAATGGGGAGGGAGAAGCGCTTGGACCAAGCATTTTACTTGACATTTCACAAACTGAGGAAGATCACACCAATGATCATATTCCTTGGGATTATTATCCTAGACCATAGGGATCTTCAAATTGTCGAAATAGATGTGTCGAGGCCCAAAATATCCTTTTAAAATGGCTGTTTTTTCTATTCTAACCTTGTTCTATTTAGGGTGTTTTTGTAAATCCCTCAATTTTTAAGGTGCAATATTATTTAAATTTCACCCTATTTTTTATTTTTATTGTTTAGTATGTGATTTATGTGGTTATAGGTGTTGTAAAAAAAATGATATCATTGGGGGGGGGGGAGGGAGGGGGTGTCAAAGGATCAGAAATTTTGTAAATTAGAGTTGTAGTAAGGGGAAAACTATGAGTGAAAATTTAGTGATATCTATGCTGCCTACCATGATGATGGGTAAAAGAAGGAAAACCATTTTTCAAACTATGTGGGTTTTCCTAGGAAATGGTGAAAATTTTAGATTTGTTGGATAAAGGAATTTCACACAGTTGTTACATGGTTTGAAAATCATTCTACAAAAGCATGCATCCCTAGGTTTTATCTAGTGGGATTTTCATGGTTAGCATATGGTTTACCAAACTTTGTGGCCTAACCATGGGATACGATTTAATGAAATAATTTTTTTTTTATTTTTTACTTAAAACTCACTCAAACACCCTAGTTTTTCATCCCCATTCTTTGGATCTAAATTTCTAGATCACCTCTAGTTGGTTTTGTTGACTCCTCACCTTTTAGAGGCCAATCTCACCAAATAATAGAATATTTGACCATAGGAATTAAAGTTAAGAATCCCATTTTTTGATTCCACTTGTTTATCCTATTTTCTCTTGAGAGAAACTATAGGGTGGTGCTGTAAGGACTAGATATATGGTTTGAGTCATGGTTTGGTAAATATTATTTTATATTTGTTAAATGAATAGATAAAATATCCTGAATCTATATGGTCATGAGATGATCCTTTATGTCAAATGTATTCAAGGTAGATGGTATATATTTTTCCTACAACTCTTATAATTGTTCTTAAAGAATTAATAGTGTAATCATGAAAAATTTATTTGAATTATAACTTAAAATAAATTAAATTCCTTAATTCTTGGAATTAAATTTATTAATATTTCCTTTAGATATGAAACAAAAAATGGTTAACTCAAATTTGACATGGAAAATGGTGAATAGTTAATGATGCCCAATCTAAATGGTGATGATTATTGGTAGAGAAATTGTTAATGATATTTTTATTGATCATTATATTATGGGAGGTGAATTAGCAATTAAAAATAATTTTTGATAGGTGAAATAGAGGTGGTTATATTTCCCTGGTGTGAGTCTCATTGTCTAGACACATCTATAACTAGACAAGGTAGGTATGACTGGTCTCAAGTGTCATTATAGAACCCTTAAAACAATGAAGTATATTTATTCATTTACTATTTATCTGTTGTTCCTAGATATAATCATAAATTATACATGAAATTAATAAGAATGGATATATTTATAGACCTTGTTGGTGGTGGACTATTGAGTTGTACTTACACCTTGCTCAAGTCGCCGTTAATACCCAAGCAGACTTCAGGACTTCAAGACTGGATAAGAGAATGTTACTTATGGTTGATACATGATTTGGGCTACTAGGATGGATCATGGGAGTTCATGAACTTTTATTTAGTTTCTTATAGTTTTTTCTATTTTACTGTTTAGGATATTTTTTGTTTTTGATTGATCTTGATGTCTATTATACATGTATACACCATTTGATATTGTTTGAGCTATATTAATTTATTGGCACTTGTTTGGTTGGCCGGTTTACTATTTTATATTAATGGTTATATCTATTTTTTGTTATTTCCACTAATATTGTACTCAAATATTAATGGTATAGTATCCAAACCATAACATCATATACCATCACTACTAATCTACAACCTCTAGCATACGGGGAGGTGTGCCCATGGAAACATTGTGAACCCTGGTCTGGAACTGTTTAGTGGTCGTGGACCAAGGGATGTTACAAAGTGGTATAGAATCTTTTTTTCTTTTCTGAATATCTATGATAAGGTAGACAAGATATAGATTATTTTTTAGGCATGGTATAGAACTTGTTCCTGGGAGTAGCTAACCCACATACGAGGAAAGTCCTAGTTACCGAGTATTGGATTGATGGTCATGTTTTTTATTTTTACTCTTGGATTATTTTATGAAAGAGTGATACACATGAGTTTTAAATATTTATTATTTATGAGATTTGGTTTCATGACTAAAAAAGTTAGAGGTAATGTGTTCAAGCATCATAGATGGATTTTAGGATTCCCATATTATCTAAATGATTAATTTGGTTTTTTATTGTAGCTAATAAGGTTGGTTTCCTAAAATGGTATTATGTAAACACTTGTTTAAATAATTATGATCTATACACTAAATTAAAAAATTAAATTACAACTTAGAAATTTTTTATATTTTTTAAATTTTAATTGAAATTATATTTCACCTAGACCTTATTATAAAATTCTAGTTAAACTATGGTGTAGAAACCATGATGGAATTTCCCCTATATGTATGGGGTGGACTTTATATGATATAATAAACCTCTATTTAGGTTATTGTAGCTAGTGAGTGTGATCAAGTTGTGATATTCCAATGAAATGGGACATAGAAAAGAGTGGGGTTGTAATTCTATTATTACATTTCTTTAATCTATGATATACTAAACAGTTATTGTGATATGTTTTGAAGTGCGTGTTTTAGAGAAATGCCTCTATGAAGACTTACTTTAGGGTACCAGGAGGCCGATGATGATCACACCCCTATGGTTGTTGTTCAAGAACCGCCTATGGTATTAGGGAAAGTGATAAACAATTACCTTTGAGAGACCCACACAACATGTGACATTTAACTTAATGCATAAACCCTACCACTACACAGAGGGGACTATACAACATGTATTCTTATGAACTTCAGGGTGTATAATTTATAATTTCATAGAAGCTATAGTTAATCATGTGGATTCACTTTCACCTCAACCGTTACCTTCAATTCCCTTGTGAATCATGACATAATGGTTGAATAGAGCTTGAACACCCTCCATAGATGGGAGAAAGTTAGATTCTAGAAATTCTTCACTAGTAAACCTATCATTACTACCACCTCGATGCACTACAAAACCCAAATAATGATAAACTCACTACTTGCACCACCACCAAGTCAACATCATCATCAGTGGATAGATTCTAGCCACCTATACCTCAAGAACACCCATCATTGCTCCTCCAGAGATATTTTCTCAACCCAGTTTGAAGATCCACCATCACATGAAACATTGTCAGATTCCCATCATCTCCACCATGCCTCTACTGCTTCTCCCATAACCGATGTCCAAACCCATGACCATGATATGTCATTCCAAAGGATGAACACACAGTGTTTGGCCATCCTATATATTTTCAAATCATTATCCAACCAAAATTCCATTGGTGAAAGTAAAAGAACAGAGGGATAAAGGAACATAACCCAAGTGAGCATTGACTAATTGATGTGTTCCTTTGGACGTCATTATTAGAATTCAAAGAATGGGTGGACTAGCTAATCAAAATAATAAATGAATAAATAAATCTCAAATTACTATATCTAGGAAGATAAATCATAAATTGGGTAAACTAGTAGAGATCAATCGATGGATTAATATAGAATGAATTAATTCATATTCATATCAATCCATAAATAAGGATTAAACGACAGAATCAAACACCCAACCTTAGTTTTGGATTGATCATTGATAGAGAACATTTCCAATTCATTTTCATTGATGATATCTAAGAACTCCATTGATGATGACGGTCCTCATGGTACTCTGATCCTAGATCTATAATACCTTGATCGCTTGAAAATGAACTCGCCATCAGAGTCCATCCCTTTTACCCTCACAATCCCTATATGGTTATGCAGCTTAACTTAGGGAATTTTCTATATACTAAAAATTATTATTTTTATTATAATGAAAACAATTTTGAGGAAAAGTGAGAAACCCCAGATCCAAATTACAAACTCTATAAACCATAAAACCTATACCAAAATAAATAGATCGCCCCTCCCTAGCCAATACAAAAAGATGAAAACCCTCACCATCGCCTGACCACTCAGAAAGTTCTCCTGTGCACGAATGCATGGACCTGAAACCGATGGCATAGCCATACCATCTCAATCAAACAATTTCAAATGGAATGCACTGGTGAGGTTTAAGCTCTGGTCCCCATCTGGAGCTGGCCCCTCAGAATGCTGGTAGAACACCTCCAAGAAACCTTAAAAAACAAAAAAAATCTTCTCCAAAAGCCACAGAACCTAAACCGCATGCTTCCCAATCACTCAACATATTACACCCATTTAATCGAAATCATTGAAGGATAATTTTAGGTTACCAGAAACCATTTACCTAAAAAACTTCCAAGAGATAGAGGGTACCTGGATTCTTGGGACAGTTGACATCATATTTTCTATTTTATAAGCCAGCTGATCCCAGGTCTGTATGTACTCCTCAAGGATGATCTTATATTTATTAAATCCCACCACAAGAATTAGGTATTGTTTATAAACCCATTAGTATTGTTCCTCATTGAGTTTCACCTTTAAAGACCTTTCCATCATCTTAGTTTCCTCCTCTTCAGACGCATTCAACAACAATACCTGATTGACCACCTCTTCTTTAGAGCTTAGAAATAATTTCAGAGTCTTCTTATACACAACCTCTAATTCTGATTTCATGGAATTTAACTTCTTTGCATATCGAGTCTCTAAAGGATTAGGTAAGGAGGAGTAATATTTACTACTTTTATTCCTCCTATTAGTTCTGTTACTCCTAGGACTTGAATCTTCCCCGACCAGGATAGCAGGATCAGTTACATTTCTTTCTACCACATGTTCCCCATCTACATCGATCAGAAAACTAAGATCAGAACAGGAAATAGCCTCTGAAAGACCTTCAAAGCTATTACTTAGCTTAATTAGGTTGAGGGTCCTTGACAAATCACCCCTGGCTACCCAACACTGACCTGACTGCCCAGTTCCCACCTTTCCTTACCAGAAACAACCTTACTCAACCTTAGCACCTCTGCATGGGGATCAAATGCCTCATCCACCTCTCCCCTTTCCCTCTGTTCCATAGCAGTTAGACCCCCAACCAATGTCCTTACATCATGAACAACCTCATACTAAACCAAACCATCTCCCACTCTTACACCCTCAAAAGGAATCAACTCATTGCCACAAGAAGGGCATCTAAGATCCTGCTTCAGCCTGTTAAAAACTTCCGAGACCTTCAGATTAAACAATAGTTCATGTGCCTTCTTCCCCACAATCACATCATGACTATCCTTCAAAGATCCATTGGGTATCACCGGGTGATAGTTGGACTAATTCGCCTCCATAGGTAGCGAAGAATGAGATACATCCACCTTGTCCAAGTTGTTGGTGTTGACCCCCTTCCCACTACCTTCCAAACACCTAGACAACTATTTTGGAGATCTAGCCACATAACGAACCTTTGAAGCAATACCACTACCTCTACCCACCTTCCTAATAGGAACAAGATAGCCTCGTCGATAGTTATACATAGAATGTCCCAAAATATTGCAGGTAGAACAGAAGTCCACCCAAGACTCATAGACATCCCCCTGCTTGCACTTGTATTCCTCACCAACTGTAACCCAAATATTCTTGAAAGGAATACTTAAAATGTCCATTTCCACACACAACTGTGGGTTGATGTGAGGACATAGTGATTCAGTTTGACTATCAGAATAGATAAATCTACCCATGGGATTTCCAATCATCCTAATAACAAAAATATTTTGAAATGGAAAAGGTAAATTCAGAAAACTCACCCAGACCACAACAGTAGGAGAGTTACACTTCGTATGGAAGTTGAAGGTCCAATGAAATAAGAATAACCGATATCCATTGAAGGTGAGGGGGGCATTAGACTAGGAAAGGATGAGGTCCTCCTCTAAAGAAAAATGAATCCTAATATGGTGTCTATCCAGTAAACCCATCGTTTCCCTCTCCTGCAAGTTCCAAGATTCAAAGATGAACCGGTCAAACGAATCTAACGATGGTCGCCTCTAATTAAACCAAGACACCAAGGTGAGGCTAAAGAGATCTGAGGCTTTTATGAACTCTGAATTCGACAACTAAATATTCGAGAACCCATCAACCATATCCTGGACATTAGGGAATAAGGAGGATTTTAGGAAAGGATGCAAAACATTAGTGTTAGAAAAGGGGCGGAATACCAGCCTGACTTTCATGAATGATGTCGGAGATCCCTCCCCCACTGAGAGGGGAGGGACCAGCATGAAATCTATCATCGTCGCTATGGTGAAACTATCTCCACCATCGTCACTACATAGCACAAAATAATATCTCCCAATGATTCTATAAGATTCTACCTCAAGAATTTTCTATACAGAACATTATAAAGGGGTGATGTTAGGGTTTTTCAAATAAATTAAAATTAAATTAATAAATTCATTTAATTCATTCAATCCACACACAAAAACACTATACTCAAGTGTCTGATGATGACATAACTTATGTCTCAGTTACGGTAAAACCTACGCTATGGTTTTAAAGGTGGTCTACATTTTTCCATTCGAGACACTATTTGGGAGATATTATAATATTTTTAAAAAAATTAACGCGAGTGATATATTATATTTAATATTTTTAATATATATGTGCCAAGTCTCTCCAAGCCCTATAATTCCACACATAATCTGTACCCAACCCTAGAAATATTCTTTATATTATTCGAAAGTGATAAATAGAAATTTTAGAGTCATTATAGGGGGTACCTTTTGTATGTATTTCTATATAGAATTATATAGTCATCATTTTTATATAGAATGGGTTATGATATTAATTGAATTTATTTTGTTTCATCCTTGAAATGTTATCTGATGTATGATATTAGAATTATTTCCATTGTTATTGCACTCTAATATGTGGGTATAGTCTCCCCACCATACCACATTAGACACTCCTTACTATTTGTCAGCCCGTAGTGTATGAGTTGGTGAACCTAAGGTCTTTTTTTCACTCCATCCTTGAAAAATATTAGTGGTAACAAGCCGATGATGTCAGAAATTTACACTTTTAATTTCTATAGACCATTAAAACCCCCTTAAAATCCATAAATTAAATGAAAAAAATTTATATATCACTATATTATACATGTCACACCCTAATACTTTTATGGTATGTCTCTTTTAAAATTAACATCTTCGATAGCATACATTACATACAACACCGAGCTTAAATGAAACATTATATACTATTAAATATTAACATAACCAATGTAATAGTGATGTGCCCATTAGAAATAGTAATCTGAACATTAAAATAATAAACTCACTTATGAGAGTATAAATAAAATTTAGGTATCTAATAGATGAAAATATGATATATTTATATCATGGAATAAGTAAATAAATGTTTCAAAAATGATAAACTGGGTTTTGGTATTTTTTTGAATCATAAAATTCTATTTATAATTTTATAATTAATATTATGATTTAAATGAAAATTTATTTTTATAAAATAGATTCATAAATTATTATTTTGTTTCATTATAATTATAAGATAATTTTATGAGACTATAATTAACTTTTCAAAGTGTTTCAAAATTGGATATAATATTAAAATATGTATTTTTTGAGTAAATGATGATTTTATTTAAAAATGAAATCTCTCATATTTTGAAAATTGTTTTTATAAAATTAAATCCAGTATTGAAATATAAATTTCAAAAAATTGTTAGGGTAATTTTTTTCTATTTTTCTAAAATAGTTGGATTATTGGAGAATAATGAAATACAATAATTTAAAATATTTATCATTATAAGTGCTAAATGAATTACTGGGTCATGGATGGTGTAGGGATGAGTTAAGAAATCATTTTTTCAAAATAACATTCTCTAGTTACTATATTTAGTCACAAGAATCAATTCTATTGATATTCCTAATCTAAAATAATAAACTAATGAATAAAAAAATAAAAATCCCCCCCCCCCTCCACTATAAATACCACCCTCACCACCTATTCTCCTTACACCATTTAAACCTTAAATATTTATTATATTATTAAAAATTACTATCCCAAATATCTTCCCATTTTCCGGTCTTGATGGTCTCAACAAATTACCTTCACCAAGTTCTATAAGGTTTTTTTCAAGGAGACGACACTAAGAGGTAAAACCCTCCATCTTTTTCATTTTATTTCTTTTATTTTTTATCCTTACCTCATCTCCCATATCAAAAGTAACGTGATAAATCTAGTTTGATATATATACTATAATTTTATTTTGTTAATGTAATATCCATCATCAAATCTCATCACATCTCCTTTTTTTTTAAAAAATGAAAACATCATCCGTGAGGTGTCGATTCACCGCTTTCGTGGATGACGAGTTTTCATTTTTTATTACCACATTCAAGGATGGTCATAAAACCATTTTTATGGTTAAAAATATTAAAATATGTGTAATACAAATTATTTAATGTTCTATAACCAGTATATACATATATTATTAAATAAAATGATACTAATTTGTGATTGTCATAAAAACCAACAAAATAAATTAAATCATTTTAATTAACATTTTATCTAATGAATAATCCTCATACCATGTTAAAAAATGTCATATAATACTATTTAAACTTATTTGAGTTCATTAATAACATATAATTTCAATTATGGAGGATTATTCTCATTTTACATGAACTTCCATACATGTATACAAGAGAACCGATTGTGAAAACTAGGAAAATGAACACACTCAAAACAACACAATTAAAAATTATATCCCATTTAAAAGGTCATAAATAAACTTATAAAATTTTAATAAATAAAAGATATCTTGGATATGGTATTAATTAATTAATTAATGAATCTAACTTGATTATCTAGGACATTAAGTACAAGTGAAAAACACTTTCAGACATAAGGTAAGAGTTTTCTCATATCACTATTACTTCTATGAGATATTACTTATTCACCACTCATTATTTGTGTGTAGTGTATGTATACTTAAATTTGATATATCATATCATGAATACCTTTATCTTTATTGTATTCTATTTTTCATTTGATAATTATTACTTTTATGGGGCATACAGACCAACTAATTACAAAGTGGTAAGGGAATTATTAACCCAATTTACAATATTTGGGTTAAACTTATACTCCAATGATTATGTCATGATATGATTATGTGTGAAATGAATTTTTATTATATTATGTTTTATTTAAAATTGTTTTATATGGATTTATATCTGATACACATGATTCATTATTTTTTGTTAACACTCATAATTTCTTTTAAAAATACTATTTTAAATGTTTCTTTTTTCAATGTTTAAAGGATATGTTTTTTAAAATTATACAGAAAGAGTTAATTTAGCCACTTTTATTATGTCTTAATTCTTTTAGTAATCATTTAAATGTTTACAATGTATTTTTCAAATAATTTTTTTCTTTTATAATTTCACGGCGTTTTAAATAAATTATTTCAAAGTAAAAGTGTTAATTATATTTGGAAAATTTCAATGATTTCATTAGAGTATTTTCATATATGTCCAAAATATTTGTTGGATATTATTATTAATGGTTGTTGGACTCTTATGTTACCATATACCATATTTTATTGAATGTTTTACAATCATTTTGAGAGGGGATGTACTATCTTGATACCATTCACCATATTACTCTGGATAGTTAATGATTATGTTTACTGATTGGGGAAATTATTTACATTTCATATACTAATATGAATATGAATATATATATATATATATATTTATTATGTTTCAACCCTTTCATATGAGGTGTTCATTTTACTTAGTAAGTGTCAGGTGGGGCCTAAAATAGCCTCTCGATTCATAAATAGGTGTCATGAGACAAACTAGAACATGTATTGTCTAAGGCCTTACCCATTTATGTAGACTTATTGGTTGAGGATTTGATAGTGTGTTTATGATGTCCTATATTATTCATTCCCTCATTATGAGTTTAGTTATTGATAATTCATGTGATTATTCAATAAGTAGAATATCTATGGTTAAATATCATTCTCATGTGAATATTTATGTGGTGTTATTTGATCAAATTTTTTTCCTACCATATTATGCTCAAGATTATGTTTTAATGAAATGTGTTTTTAGTTATTCACCTTTCATTATTGTTTATGTTTATTTATGAAATCTTTCACTGTATGTGTTACCTTACTGAGAATGTGATCTCAACTCTTTATTATGTTTTATTTTTCCCCAAGATGCATGATTGACATATAGGGATAATATAGGAGAATATGGGTGTATCCAATGGAGTTACTATGTTGTATTTCATTTCATGTTGTAATGTAACAATTATTCTTGTATCTAGTTTTCAAAATCTAATAAACTATTTGGTCCTTTGAGATGTGATCACTTGTACTTAGTACCAATACAATAAAGTAAGGCATCGACTCTAGACTACTGGGGTCAGGGTATTTATAGTTCGTATTAGAGAAATTTTTGTAGAAACATTGGAAACTAGATTTTGGAAAATATATATTAGGGAAAAATAACCCCATAAATTAATTTGAGAATATTACCAAGGTGACCAAGCTTATTATTTTGAGATTAGTCACAATTTAAATGTTTCACTAGTTTTAAAATTTCAAAATCTAATATAGTTTATGCTTTTATTTAGAAATGGAATAAAGTGGCCGAAATGGGAACCATAACAACACACATATTATATATAGGGATTGAAATCCTATGAAATCTAATGACGTTAGATCTAGATCTGCAACTAGAGATGAACAACTTATGACTATACTGGGACAAGTGACTCAAGTTATGAGAAATAACTTTACCCATATGGATTATACTGATCCACATTGCAGTGTAAGAATGTTAGACTGCTTCATGTGATAAAAAACTCTATCATTGAATGGGAATACATACCTATTTTTACCTAAGTAATGGATAAGTTCCTTAGAGAAGATATTTCTTGCTTTGGGAAGTAAAAAAGGTTAAAAGGTTATCATAATAGTTTATCATCTCACAATACATGAATATCTATGGTGGTCATTAATTAAAAAAAAGGAGGAAGAAGAAATTTCAAATACATAATGGAAGGATTTTAGGGAAATTTTATTGGAAAAATATTTCCATCACGAAAAGTGAGGGGATATAGAGAGAAAATTCTTGAGTTCGAGACAAAAAGTGGATGAAAACATTACTAAGTATGAAGCCAACTTTACATGGTTAGAAAGGAATTATTAAGACTACATATAAAATACAAGGAGTAAGATTGACCATTTCATTGATGGTCCTAAACCAATTATATGAAGGGATGTAGCCTCCCAAACTTTCTCATCATATGAGGATATAATACCATGTTCCATCAAGATGGATAAAGAATTTTCCAAGCCATATAGATTAAAAGGGAAGAAATATAAGATGAGGAATGCTGAGTAATATTGAAAGGGAAATAAAGAAAAGGGAATAAGGGAATAATAGAATTTCTAACTTGTAATAAATTTGGAAAGAAACATCATGGAACATACCTATTGGGAATGAGAGTTTTTTAAAAGTGTAGAGGAAAAGGGCACCATGCCCATGATTGAATAGGAAAAAAAGAAGTTAGAAATGTGCAATGATTCCTCTGCAAGGAGATGAGAAACTATGCATATGAATTTCTAAGATGTCAAGGTAAATTTCCTAAAAAAAGGCCAAGGTAAAAATGCCATGATTATGTAATTAGAACATTTGAGGTTGAAGTTCTTAATGATGTGGTGTCTAGAACTTTAATCATATCCTAAAATTTAGCTAAAGATTTATTTGATTCTAGATAATAGAATTATTTTATATATTCCTAATTTAATATAAAAATTAAATATTTCTAATTCAACTTAACAGAGGAGTTTTCAGTCAAAAATCATAGGGGAAACCTTATTTCAATAAATATGTGTTGAGAAGTTCCTATTATGGGACATAAAAATGGTATAATTGCCGATTTTTTATCATACCTATGGTGGATTTTGATATAATCTTTTATACATATTAGATTTCAAAATATAATTAAAAAAATTATTACAAAGAGACAGAAATTATGATTCGTGATGAAGATATGAAATTTCTTATCATTAAAGGGGAGACTTCATCGTCTGAGTCATATCTAGATCCACCTCCATTAGATCTTATAAATGAGATTATTGGAGAAGAAGAGTAGATAAAAGCTAATAATGAAAAATGTTATCCTTAAATTGAGGATGTGCCTATTGTACATGAATATGTTGATTTATTTCTAGAGGAATTACCTAGACATCCACAATGGGGTTAATAGAGTTAAAGGAAAAATTAGAGGAATTGAGTTATAAGGGATTTATAATCCCTATTATTTCACATTGGGGAGATCCTACACTTTTTATTAAGAAAAAATAAGGATTTATGAGGGTGTTCATTGACTATAGGGAGATCAATACTATTATGGTAAAGAAAAAGTTTCATCTTCCTTACATTGACGACTTATTTGACCAACTTCGTGGAGCTCAATATTTTTCAAAGATTGATCTTTGTTATGGATATCATCAATTTCGTGTAAAGAAGGGAGATATTCTAAAGACAACATTTTGAACATGGTATGGACATTATGAGTCTACAATAATACCATTTTGACTGATTAATTCACCATATATTTTATGGATATAATGAATAGAATAATCAAGGAATATTTGGAAATTTTTTGTGGTATTTATTTATGACATCTTGGTCTAATCCAAAAGATACAAGGATCATGATAACCACTTGTGGATTATTATAGAGAATATTATAATAAAAGAGTTATATGGGAAGTTTAGAAAGTGTGAATTATATATTCAAACATTTTATTTTCTTATCTATATTATCTCCAATGAAGGAATATCAGTTGATCTTGTGAAGACAAAGGCTATCCAGAAATATCCTACACCGATGAACATAATAAAGGTATGTAGTTTCATTGGTTTAGTAGGTTTCTATCGACGTTTTGTTCAGAATTTTTCCCGATTAGCTAACTCGTTAACCAAGATTACTCATAAAGGGGTTAAGTTTATTTGTAAAAAGGAATGAGAATAAGTTTTTTAATAATTGAAGGGGAGATTAGCGAATTCTCCGATCCTTACTCTACCATTAGGAAATGATGGATTTTTGATTTATAGTGATGCATCTAAGAAAGGAATGGGTTGCGTCCTTATGTAAAATGAAAGAGTTATTGTCTATGAATCAAGGTAGTTAAAAACTTCTGAACAGAACTATCCAACTCATGATCTTTAGTTACCAGTTGTAATATTTTATATGAAGATATAAAGACACTACCTCTCTGGTGAAAAATGTGATATATATAAAAATCAAAAGAGTTTTAAGTATATCTTCTTATAGAAATAAATCAATATGAGTAAAAGGTTATAGATGAAGCTACTTTAGGATTATTATTTCTCAATAAACTACCACCCAGTGAAGGGAAATAAGGTTGAATATGAAATTAGTATGAAGTATCATAGAGTTCTGAAAAAATGAGGATTGACAGGGATCCTTTGTACATGGATCTAGTAAAGATGGATATGGGAATTATCAAGGAAGGTGAAAAATAACTACTTTTTCAAATGGTTTCCAAAACATATTTATTTGAAAGGATAAAATTTTCTCAGTCAAATGATGTGAATTTTAAAAAGAAAATTAAAACTACGAATGATGGTAAATTAGTAGACTTTGTATGTGAAGATGGTATTTTGAAATTTGGGAAGAGTCTTTGTGTTCCATTTATACCTGAGCTAAAAAAGGAATTATTGGATGATGCTCATAACTGAAATTTCTCTATACATAATGGTATCACTAAGATGTATAATGATTTGAAGGAATATTTTTGGTGGGATAATATAAAGTTGTAAATTTTGGATTATGTATCAAGATATTTAGTTTGTCAAAAGGTGAAGGATAAAAGGAAAAAACCTATAAGACTCATGCAATTTCTACCCATTCCTACATGGAAATGAGATGACATTACTATGTATTTTTTCACCGGATTTCTAAAGAATCAAAGAAAGAATGATTAAATATTGGTAGTTATTGATTGAATTCCCAAATCTGTATATTTCCTCATTATAATGGAGGATTTTCCATTGGATAACCATACACGACTCTATATTAATGAAGTTATAAAATTTTATGGAGCACCTCTATCTATTATGTCTAATTAATATCCCCATTTTTCACAAAATTATGGAAAATTATTTAGAAGGATTTGGATACTGCGCTTCATTTGAGTACTGCTTATCACCCTCAAACTGATGGGAATTATAAAAGGAATATTTAAACATTAGAATATATGTTGAGATCATACTCAGTTGACTTTTAAGGTATATTGGATTAGTATTTACCTTTAGTAGAATTATATTATAAAAATAGTTTCTATTCAGGTATTCAAATGGATCTATATACAACATTATATGGAAAGAGATGTCGTACACTAACTTGTTGGGATGAATTTGGTGAAAGGAAGCTTATACGCCCAGAACTTATGGAGGAAACAATAGTAAAGGTAAATACTAATCAAACACATATCAAAGTATATCAAAGTAGGAAAAAGAGTTATAATGATAACCGAATGAATGATTTGGAGTTTCAAGTGGGAGATTTAATTTTTTTAAAGGCATCTCCATGGAAGGTTGTTATAAGAATTAGAAAGACGGAGAAATTTATCCCCAGGTACATTGGACCTTTTGAAATTCTAGAGTGAATTAGAGCTATATATTTTGGTTTGGAACTTCCACCTAGCCTTTCTAAAGTACACAATGTGTTTTGAATCTCCTTGTTAAGAAATCACATTCTAGATCCATTGAATGTTCTCACTTATGAAGAAATAAAATTGGAACATAATTTATCTTATTGTGAAGAGAATATCTAGGTTTTGGATATAGAGAATAGGTTTTGAGGAATCATACAACTCAGCTGGTAAATGTAATTTAAAAAATAATAAAATTGAATAGGTGATGTGGGAACCAAAGGAAATTTTGATTAAGAATGACCCAAATATTTTTATGAGGTGACATTATAGAAATTTCAAGGATGAAATTTTTGATGGAGGGGCGAATTTAACAACGAATGATTTTTATGGCATGTCACTTTTGAATTTATCATCTTTGATATCATATGTTTCATAAAACACTGATCTTAAACAAACCATGATATACTATTAAATATTAACATAACCATTAGAATAGTGATGTGACCATTAGAAATAGTAAGCTGGTAATTAGAATAATAACATCAATTATGATATAAGAAATACAATTTTTGTATCTCATAAATGAAAATATGATATATTTATATCATGGAATAAGTAAATAAATTTTTTAAAAATGATAAATTGAGTATTGGTATTTTTGTGAAACTTAAATGTTTATTTAGTTTTTTTAATTAATATAATGATTTAAATGAAAATTTATTTTCAAAAAATTGATTCATAAATTATTATTTTGTTACATTATAATTATAATATAATTCTATGAGACAATAATTAATTTTTCAAAAGTGTTTTAAAATCAGTTATAATATTAAAATCAGTATTTTTTGAATAAATGATGATTTTATTTAAAAATTAAATTTATTATATTTATATAATTATTTTCATAAAATAGAGTCCATTTTTGAAATATTCACACTGAAAAATTATTATGGTGAATTTTTGGGATGTTTCTAAAATAGTTGGATTTTTAGTGAATAATGAAATATTGTAATTTACGATATTTGACATTATAAGTAAATAAATGAATTATTGAGTCATGAATGATGTAGGGATGAGGAAATACTCATTTTCTAGATTTTTTTTTATTAATTGTATTTATTCATAATAATTAATACTATTAATAGTCTTGATCCAAAATAATAAACTAATGAATAAAATAATAAAAAAACACCCCTCTCCACAACTATAAATACCAACTCTCACCACCTCTTATCCCCAAACATTATAATCCTGTAACTTTGTTATATTCTGACCAATTCATCTCCAAAAACTCTTTCCCATTTTTTTCTTTTGGTCCTCACCAAAATACCATCTCTATGTTCCTTAAGGAGGTCCACAAGTAGACAACACTCAAGAGGTAAACCCTCCCTCTTTTTCTTTTAATTTATTTTCTTTTATTATCCTTACCTCACCTCCACTATAAAAAGTCAAATTATAACTAATTTATCATATATATATATATTGTTATGTTATTTTATTAATGTAATATCCATAATCAAATCTCTTCTCCTCTCATTTTTTCTAAAAATGAAAACATCATTCATGAGGTGTCGATTCACCGCCATCATGGATGACGAGTTTTTATTTTTCATTACCACATTAAAGGATGGTCATAAAACATTTTTATGATTAAAATAGATTATAATACATGCATTAAAACTTATTTAATTTTCTATAACCATTATATAAAAATAGTATTAAATAAAATGATAATAATTCACGATGGTCGTAAAAACCTTCAAAATAAATTAAATCATTTTCATTAACATTTTATCCAATGAATCAACCTCATACTATATAAAAAGTGAAATAAAAGACCATTTTAAATTATTATTTTTAATTAAGAACATAAAATTTCACTTCTATAAGATTAATATTATTTTACATGAACATCCATTCTTGTATATAATCAAACCAGTCACGAAAACTAAGAAAATAAATGCACCCAAAACAAAACAATTTAACATTATAACCCATATAAAAGGTCATAAATGAACTTAATAAAATTTAACAGATAAAATATATTTTTATAGGTTATTAATTAAGTAATTAATGAATCTAATATGATTATCCATGACATTAATAATAATTGAAAAACACTTTCGGACATAAGGTAAGGGTTTTATCATCTCACTTTTACTATTGTGTGATATGTTCTATTCACCACTAATTTCATATGTGTAGTGTATGTATAATTACATTTTATAAATCATATCATGAATCCCTTTATATTCACATTATTCAATGTTTTATTTTATAATTATTACTTTTATGGGGCATACGGTCGAACTGATTACAAAGTGGTAAGGTAATTCTTAACCCAATTTTCATTATTTGGGGCAAAATTCTACTCTAATGATTATGCATGAAACGAATTTTTATTATCTTGTGTTGTAAATAAAATTATTTTATGTGGATTTATAGCTAATAAACATAATCTATTCATTTTTTTACACTTATACATTCTTTTAAATACACTCTTTTATTTTCTTTCAAAGTTTAAAGGATTTTTAAACATATACGACAAGAGAGGATTTTACAGCTTTCATGAATCCCTAATTAGTTGAGAAATAATTTAAAAGTTTATAATTTCATTTTGAAATAATATTTTTTCTTTTACAATTGTGTGTCATTTTAAATAAATTATTTCAAAGTAAAAGTAGTATTTCTATTAGGAAAATTTCAATGATTTAATTAGATTATTTTAATCTATTTCAAAACTCTTTATTGGATATTATTATTAACTAAGTTTTACCTATTATGATAAAAATATACTATATTTTATTGAATTATTTATGATCATTTTGACTGTGGATATACTATCTTGATACCATCCACCATATTACTCTGGATAGCTTATGATTATGTTTACTGATTGTGGAAATTATTTATATTTCATATGCTAGTTTCAATATGAATGTATATGTTGATTATGTTTCACCCCTTTCATATTAGGAATACATTGGACTTAGTAAGTGTTATTAGGGGCCCTATATAGCCCCTTGATGAATCGGTAGGTCTCATGAGACAAACTAGACTGTGTTTTGGATGTGGTATTACCCATTTATGTAAAATTCTTGGTCGAGGCCTTGATGTTATGTTTATGATATACCACATTATGAATTACATAATTATGAGATTATTTATTGATAATACATGTTATTATTATACTAGTATAATATTCATGGTTAAGTATCATTCTCATGTTCTTATTTATACGGTGTTATTTGATCATATTTTATTCCTTATGTATTATTCTCAAGATTAAGTTTTAATAGCATGAGTTTTTAGTTATTCACCTTGAATAATTGTTTATGTTTATTTATTAAAGCTTCCATTGTATTCTTAAAATTATTGAGCATCTCAGCTCACCCCTTTCTTATGTTTTATTTCCCCCCAAGATTACAAGATGTTTATTATGACTGAAATTCATGGATAAACTTGGAGAATATGGGTTTATAAAATGGAGTTGTTATGTTGTATTTAATTTCAAGTTATAATGTAACAATTATGTTTGTATTTAGTTTTCAAAATCTACTAAACTATTCGGTCCTTTGAGATGTGATCTCTTGTACATAGTACCAATATAATAAAATAAGGCATTGAATTTGGGATAACGGGGCTAGGGTCTTTACAATATGCTCCTTAAAACATTATTATCCTTTAAAATATAAGATATATGTGTTAAAAATGATTAAAGAAACCACCTAAACTAAATTCATTACAATTCATGACCCTAAAAGGAGTTTTTTACTTTAAATTTTCAACCATATCATATCAATATAGACTCAATAATTACCATTTCAAATTTCATAAATGCATACCATAATTAAATTATTATTTTTTAAAATAACTATGTATATTCAATCTTCATATATGATTCATTTACCAAAGAACACTCATCCAAACAACCGTGTTTCCAATAAACATGTAATAATGGTATGAATAATCCATAAAATTCCTTCTCTTGATGATCATGGACCTCCATAAGATGTTTGAATAACATCAAATCCTTCTCAATATAAATACCACCCTAATAAATCATATGAGAACCATAAAGAGTATATGTTTGAAACGAAAATACATGGAAAAAATCATGTACTCACTAAATCCTGGGTAGAAGTTCCAACTGATTCTCAACTTCACCAATTCCTTGTAAAGACAAATGAAATTTGGGGAAAACATATTACCTCTATAAAACTTACACTATCTATGATTTGGGAAAACCTTCAAGAACACAAGATAACCAATATCAAACTCCAATAGTATCCTCATCTAATAAAAAAATTAATTTTTTACACTATTAATATTCATTCTCTATCAAATAAATTTTAATTTCTATATCATATTCTACGCCAATTATAGTCAAGTGATAATAAATTCATTAACATCAACCAAAAAAATAGATCAATGTTTGGGAAAATAAAATTATTTGAGTAGTTCCAACCAATGGTTGATTTATAAATATTTTTAAAGGAAAACTCAACATGTGGTAAATTCTTAGCTCAAGATCCACCAAAATCAGAAATATAAGATCTCAATGTGTATTCTAATGTCTAAATCATCTCACCAACTTGAATATTACTCTATGGGTGGAATGTGATACTAAGTCACAATTGGGTACCAAAAGTTCATTATAATCACCCACACATCCATGATGTAAACCATGATAATGGATTGAAATGATCATAATCAAAACCCCATGAATCTTCAATAATTACTCCATATAAATGCTTCCCAAACTATACACTATGATCAATTCCTTGATCAATAATAAGGGATTCAATTTTTTTGATTTATCAGTGATGAACTATATACAATCATTCCCTCTCAATACACAATGTATGTTTTTACAAAATCTATATAAATTTTATCCTAATCTCACTATGAAATATTCAAGGGTTATAAATAACCTATTTTATCTTGATGTTTAGATTTTACTTTTTGAAATATAATACAACTAGATGCATACTCATCTACTTGTTTCTTCATTTCTGGACACCAATATTACTTATTCAAAGCATAATATATCTTTGTGATAATAGGATGTACTGGTAAAGGTGAGCTATGATGTTAATGAAAAACTAATTAAAATGTATTTTGGAGTAATAATTAAAATCACATTGATTAATAAGTTATATTTTTCATCCTATACCCATTCATTAAGAGAATATATTTTCACTACTCGATATCTTCATACCACTCTTTTCAGGTCTCTCAATTGAGAATATTTTACTTATTGAAATAAAATAGTGTTCATCATCATATGATATAACCATAATTCAAAAATAACCTCTTACATGTCTAAATAAAATACTATGAAATGATAAATTATATTTTATTCATCATCTAATTCCTAAAAAAAATTACCATAAGAATTATTTATCAATTCATTATGTACCATATTATCATTTCCTATATTATATATAATATCAAAATCATAATCCTAGATAAACTACACCCATATCTACATTAATTGGTTCAAATATCACTATGATTATAAATAAGATAAACTATTATATCCATTGAATATCACAAAGAGTTCCCTAAGAAGGTAATATTTTCACAACATAAAATAAAACAAAAACTACAAGCACAAGTTTTTGGTTAATGTAGTTATATTCATGAGGTTGTAACTTATTTGAACCATAATATATTACTAACCACTCTTTTATCAACACACAACCCAAACCATGATAAGAAATTTTAAAATAAACATAAAATATAACTCTTTCCACATGTAAATAAATAATAGTTGAACTAATCATATTTTCCATTAGGTACGCAAAAGTGGATTAGTAATTATCTATATATACAAAAAAATATCATAATAGGATAGATTTGTTAAATTAGATGAAATGTAGAAAAATTTATCCATAAAAAATTTATAATAACTTAATAAACTAAGAAAAATATTTTCCTATGACATATTCTTAGTTACTTCCCAAGAAAACATAGATTCTATTTTTGATGGATCCACAAATATACCCCATTAGAAAATATATTCTCCAAGAAAATGAACCTATCACAACAAAAAATTCTACTTAGAAACATTACCATATATTTTTTGTTGGTTAAGAAGTCCTAAAATGTCCTTATATTATTCCTAGGTTCCTCCTATGATATTTTATAAATTGGGATTTCATCGATAAATATTATAATAAATTTATCAAGATGAGGAAAAAATACCTAGTTTTTTGACCCCATAAACACTACTGGTGTATTTATGACTTGAAAGGGAATCACTAAGAAGTTTAAGTGGCCATAACAACATTAGAATTGAGTTTTCTTAATATCCTCATTATTTACAATAATATGATGATATCTTGAGCATCACCTGGTTCAAACATTGATAATCGATATACAACCTCACATTTTCATCCAACTTCTTAGTAAATTAGCTATGGATACTAGTAGAGTAACACCTTGGTGAATGAAAATATTATGTATTAAATCATTAATTTAGATTCTAAACCCTTGAATCTATATAGAGTCTATCCAATTTGGTGACATGGATATAGAATAAAGAATTAGATTTAATTTTACAGTAAATTAAATCTCATGAAAAGGAGATAAATCACAACCTATACTGGGAAAACATAAAAACATTATTCCATAAACCTTGGAAACTCATCTATATAGGTTTACACTATAAATGAAATCAAACTATATATCCCTGATATAATAGATTCCAAAAATTGGTGATACTATTAATTAAATAAAATAACACAGTCAAATTCCATGTGAATTAAAATTAACCGACATTGATAAAAAACTATATAGGATTACATAGATTACAAATTATTCATGATAATAATAGTATAATAGTATATTATTTTTAGAAATATTGATTCCCAAGTTAATAAATATTTACTTAAACACCAATTCATAACCATGTCATACTTATATCAATCTATACCAACCTTCTACGAGAATAAACAGAACCAATGGTTTATAAAGTTACTATAGCTTGAGCCCTAATATAAATACTAACAAAGGAGTGAGAAGCATAAAAATACATCAGTATAGAAGTGAAAGTAGAATATAGGTAAATATTACCTCATAAAACCTCTAGTCTATCAAGGGAAGGTAACTCAATCAAAGAAAACTACCTACATTCAAATCATCTCTCTCGCCATCCATAATGTTGAAAACCATACCATCCCCTCTTTTCTCAGGGTCCCTAGTGGTTAAGAATATATTCTATCTAATATCTTTATTTTAACCCAATACACCCTAAATTGGGTGGGGGGAGGGGATACATAATATTTTTTCCCAATTAAAATGTTTTCTTACTTATAAATATATTTGGATCTTTCTTCCTAATTGAAAGTAATTATTTTAAACTTTGATTACTTTATCAAAAAATCTCAAAAAATCTCAAACAATGATAAATAATTTAAAACACACAACATATATATATATATATATATTACTTGTTTCTCCCACACTGGGTTACATCCAAGGGTAATACCCTAAAAATTTTACTGGTGTACCAAAAATCTACTCTAAATTTACTATTTTGGAGGATACTATGTTTATGAGAAGTCACTCCTCAACAAAGATCACTGCCTATGAAATTTAGTCCCCTCTTAACCATGTATCACCACCTCTATAAATACTTAGGTAACCACTCACTACCTACCAAGGGTCACTCTATTCTCCTCTTTCATGAACTACTCTAGAAGATATCATTTTATAAACAAATATACATCTTCTCACTTCATCAAAATTATGGTTTCTCCATGATAAAAATATATAATTGATATACACTTCATAAAAATCCTATATTTGATTCTCCAATGTATACCTTGTGATTATATATTTCTAAAATTCATATATATTCAACTCTATGTTATTAAATTTGAAACCATATGTTCCAAATAATCTCCATAGTAGAAAGAATATAGATGAAGATAATTCCAAATTATAAATTCTCTTATTGATCCAAATTTTATTCATAAAAATTTCTTGATGTGATTAATAGATATTTAGTTATCCCCTTAATATTCTATTCTATTGTTCACAACACTATTATTTTAAATAATAGATCATCAATATAATTATATTCTGTAATAAATTAACCACTATAATTTAGATTTTCAATAAATCCCACGTTGCTAACCACCATTAATCTTCTTCCTTATCCGCTATCAAAAGAAAATTTACCTTTAACATATTCTCTATGTGTTTTTGTTTATAAAACATGTTCCAATATCTCATAAAAATATTGAAATTAAAATTTAAAATTTAAACTTCATCCAACTTACATCTTCTTATACTTCAAATTCATCCATTGAATTATTTCCATTTGAATATCCACCATAAATTTTAAAATTGGTATTTATTGGTTATCCCAAAATAATTTAAAAATAATTTAGAAAAAATGTCATAAAATTATTGAAATTATCCAAATTTTAATAATCAAAATGTGTAAAAATCCACTATGATGTGATATGTTGGTACCTTCATTAGTTTTATTAAATTTAAAAATGCATCGTGGTGTGATAGATTAATTCATGATATAATCTTGATTTATTTTTCTAATTATATTGGAGAATAAATTTCATATACATACTTCTTTATTCATGGTACAAATTTTGTGGCACAATAACTTTAATTATAGAATTACCTTTATATCTTGGTGTGATAAAATTCTAGATCTTCTCGATATCCAAACTAGTTGTAGTGTTAACTTCTTCGAGGACATGGGAATATAAAAATAAAATATCTAATAAAATCCTCATAAACCTCTTCATAGTGTAATAGCATCCAAAATTTCTCTCATTATCAATCATATTTTATGATTAATAATGGAAAAATACCCTTCCTTTTCAAGTGACCCTTATGTATTATATTTTTTTCCTAGTTATTCTTACAAAACCCTTTGAAATCCAACGGGTACTCTTATGTATCCCTATACTATCATGGGTACTCTTATGCATCACTTGAGAGATCAATTATTAACTTTTAATGGATAAGGAATTCCCCTTATTCACTAAATATAAAAACATGGGTACCATAGATTAAATTTTATGTAAGGAAAAACAATATATATATAAAACCTTATGTTTATGAATTTTCCTTTTTCCTAGAAATTCATAATTCTAAGTATCAACCCCTATATATAAAAATTTCCCATTTTCCTAGAACTCAGGATCTTCCATATATATTGACTTTATCAAATTATTTACATTGTAACTCTAATCCTTATATATAGAATTTTTCTAATATCAGGTATTATCTAGAACCCTTATGTATGAGGAATACTATTTTCCAATAAATCAACTCAATATTTACCAAACATATTCAAACCTACTCACACATATTCAAAATTCATACTATGTTTTAATAATATCATTTATAACCTCTTAAATCCAAATATAACTTCACCCACAAGCACATATATCTTTAAAAAATCTAAACCAAAGGATTATTAAAAAATACTTATAAAAAACATATGTCAATAAAATGAAAATCATTTATATTTTATATATAATTAATTTATTCTTACCCTTATTTTAAATAAAAAGGTACTCGGTTATCTTTACCATATTTACTCCAACTTTTTCAATAATCTTTTTGCAACTGATATTCAAGAAATGTCATTATTTTTTCATCACTTCAAGTTACACGAGATAGATAGACTATAATTCTCATTTATATTGACATAAAATCTTTATAATATTACAAATTAATGAACCTTGAGATTGTTTTAAGACATGAATATAAAATATTTATTTATAGATTTAAAACTATCCCCTTTGTAACCCATACCTTCATAGCTTTCATCCACTTTCTTTTACCCTCAAAACTATAAGCTATTTCAACCACTTATTGATTATAATGAGGAAATTTGATCTTATTTCAATATTCCTTCACTATAACCTCAATATCAACCCACCTTCATTTTTATCTAAATTATTCTTAAGTAAAACTATTCATTATATTTTACACTAATTAATGATATACCATCAAATCCTATAAGTCTACTAAGTAAGAACTCTATGTCGGGAACATGAGTCTATGTTAGAAACTTCAATGATACCCATGTCACTCAATTATTTCCCTATGATTATGAAACATGAGTAGTTGATTTCCTTCAACATCATATTTCTTATCATATTAATCACACTCACATGAGATTTTAACATATAAGAAATAAAACACAAAGCGTGTGAGTTATACCACATGTTTAACCAATTGATACAGCTTGCTTATGATAAACTAGTGGTACCACTTGATATACATGATATTAATTTCTTTTCAAGGGTCCACTATTCCTGAATAAGGAAAATCACTTTTGAATTTTCACCACAACACCCCTTAATTTCTTTAATTTTTTACATAAAATATTGTGATAATATCCAACATAGTGAAACCACTTATTGGTCATAATACTTTTTCTCAGTAGCTTTTAATATCTTGGAAAGAAACTAGTTGATACCAAATTATTTGTTATAAAAAAAATTAAACAATTATTACTCCATGGATATAACTGATACTCTATCAAGTTGTACACATTATTCTTTAGGGACTTCCACCACCTAATGAAGGCTTGATACGAAATTTTAAATTGCACAATTATCTTGATGCTATTTTGTCAAACTCATATATGGTTTTGAAATTTAATTATCTCCAAACAAGTCTCTATTCCACCTTTACTTCATCATCTCAACATGCTTAACCAGATCTAACCTTAATTTTAAAAATTGGATGATTGATATCATTTTTTATCATGTTTAGATTAACACCACATGAATTTCTTCACTACCATATGTATCTTTAAATTTTGAAGGTTATCCATTCAATTGCTCTCAACCCACTTGTTGTATCAGATTTTGTTCTGACATCCATAGTGGATTATTCCAACACCATTTGATTTATTTAATTTACTCTCAATGAAACCAGTCCATCTATATGAATTCACACCTTACTTTGAATCTATCTTCTTTCAATGCATAAACCCCATGGATTTTATCCCCCTTAATCATTCATTATTTTGCTAATCAAATACAAAAAACAAGTTCTTTGGGATAGGGGTAACCTCTTAAACCCTCAATTAGAGAAGATTTATTGGTCTTAATGAACCAACCCATGAATTTTGTTCATCATCTAAGACTTTATCTAGATAAAAATATTAGTTTAAACTTATATATAAATATTTTAACTAAAATTCTACTTCTTACATGGATTATTATTCATTTACATTTTGATCATTATTTCCCTAGTGTAAGATTCATCATTTTATATAAAATAATTTCATATTTTCCATACATATTTCTCTATGTAATGAAAACTCCAAAAATCTTTCTCTCTTGCATCATAATGGTATAAATGAAACCAATTAATCATGAATCATTTTTTCTTCTTCAATTTCCATCAAAGACACTTCATTTTTTTCCTTGATGAAATTTTCTTTGAAATTATATCAATATTCTTTTCAATGGGGGCCAATCATATTTATGTTTCAAAATCTATTCTTTTTTCCCTATGGTGGATACTATGAATAAGACATCAATGGTACTTAGGGAATCCTCCCTTTCCCTTTGAATTCATAATCATCTAATCACTTGAATATTTTTCTAAGTGGAATTGATTTTAAATTCTATATTCATCTCCCCTTTTGGTTTTAGGAGTGAGGGATCTCATATTGGCACGTCCATGACTTTTGTTGATGCAGTTACATTCTATATTACCATGGTTATTAGAAATATAACATATCCCGATGAAATATTCATACATTTTAGTATACTTTTACATATAATATATATTAGTAGGTTCTCATTGATTTCACATCTATAATTTCTATTTTCACACATCCAATTTGTTTCCAATTATTCCAAGAAAATAACACTTATTCAACACTATCCTTAGAGATTTTTTCTTTCCAAATAATTCATTCAAATTAATCTTCTATATTGATTCTAGATTTAAATTTTTCTTTCTACTAACTGAATTATCTATATCATGATCTTCAGTGTTTAAATTCTTTCTCACAATATGAGGCTATATCTTGAGATTCTTAATTCCCAAATCCTTATTCTTAAACATTAATTTTAAATTATAAAATTGAGAATTATTTTTATAATGTAAAATATTCACTTTATCTTTACACTAGTCTCTTAATAAATGCCTTGATGATTCAGGGAGTTTTTATTTTTCTGTTCTTAAATTTCACTCATGGAAAATTTATTTAAATATATCACTTTGTTTCTTTATTTTCTTATTCATTATTTGATTTGGATTCTTTAAATTCATATATTACTTCATAAAATATATTTATTCTTCCTAAAAATATATTATATAATAATAGTTCTTTTCAACTTCATCATCTAATAATTTCATTACACTCCTCATAGATTAATGCTTATCTTGTTTTGTATACAAACAATATTAATATTTACCATATGATTTGGTTCCCTCTTGTCTCCCATATTCCTCCAATAATTTAAGTGATATATAATCTGTATCTTTATATTTATAATTAACATCCACTACATAGTTAGAATCATATATTTACAAGGAATCTATTGGGATCACCATAATGGTAATAACCAATTTTTTATTACCTTCTTTTATTACTATTCTTATTAATTTTTAGATACATGAAATTATTCTCTAATATAATTCTTACCCAGAAATTAAATTGATTCATATTATAAACTAGTATAATAATCTTGGTTCTCTTATTTAAACATAGATTATTTACCATAGTAATCCTCTAATATCATCTATATATCCTTTGAAGTCTTATATTTAACTATCTTCTTGAATACACCATCTTCCAAAACATATTTTAAGTATTTATCACAGACATAAATATCCAAATTTCTTTGATCTATATCAAATATAACATCTTTTTTACTTATAAAAATTAATCTAATTAATAATATATCATGATAGATTCTAACATATATATCTAAATTTGACATAAACTCCTTATTGTAATTATAAAAATGACTTCCATAAAATTAAAATGAATTTTCACTATAGAATCCATATCTTGCATAATCTTAAAATCTTAAAAAGCTGAATATGTAAAGATAAAGACACATAAAAACCTATTTGATTTCATACTGCTTTTTTTAACTCATGACACCCTGATATAGGTGGGGTGGGGTGAATCAGGGTGTTTCCTAATTTAGAAATTTTCTTTCTCAAAAATCCCATTGGTTCTTATTCCCTCACTGGAAGGAACCTGTTCAACATATGATATTTTATCACACAATATAATTGAGTCTCAATAACATATTTAAAAAAGGAAAAGATACAACACATAGAGATTATACTTAGTTCACCCACACTGGAATATATCCAAGGAGAATGCACTCAAAAATTATTCTAGTATACCAAAAATCCACTCTAAACTCACTATTTTTATGGATAAAAGATTTTGGTGAAGTTACTCCTCACCAAGGATCACTTCCTGTATAATTTAAGTGAAGTTACTCATTAAAAAGGCTCACTTAATATATAATGATATAGGGAAAATATCACTACAACTCAAAGGTCACTCTCCTATCCTCCTTTTCACACTACTTAAGACGATATCTATGTATATAATTATATCTATATTCTAAGTTTATCAACATAATGGTCACTCTAATATCATCATGTAAACCTAATGAAAACTATATCATAGTCCTAGTTGTGATGATCTAATGTATACCATGTGTTGTTTCTTTATTTAATACAGATATATTAAAATATCTATTAGAAGAGTTGAAAACAAGTCTTAAAAATAATCTCCATAGGAGAAATAATCCAAATGAAGATAATTCCAGATTCTGAGTTTTATTTTTTTAATATATCTTAATCGAAAAATTAACAAAATGTTATCAGTAGAACTTCAGTTTTCCACTTCACTTTCTATTATATTGTGTATAGAACTATTCTTCTAAAAATATATCCTCAATATAATTCTATTCAATAATAAATCAACATTTTTTTAAATATTTAATACATACCTTATTAATGACCACATTTATTCTTATCCCTTATCACTTCTTAGAAGATCCTATACCTTTAAATTATTAACAATTAATTATTCTTTTCTATACAATAAGTTGCAATATATCTTGATAATTTTGAAATTAAAATTCAAAATTCAGACTTCAACAACTTTACAACTTTCTCTACTTCAAATTCATCCATTGAATTGTCACCAATTAAATAGCCACCCTAGATATTCAAATTTGTTGTTAATGATCATCCCAAAACCATCAAAACTTTTTGATAATTATAATTCCTCACAAAGGATCAAATTATCTTTATTTTAATAATAAAGTTGTGAAAAAATCCACTATAACATAATAAGTTGGATACAATATTAATTTTCTTCAATGGCCATATGAATCACTATGTGATATAATGCGTCATAGTGAAATCTTGATTTTTGTTTCTAAACATCTCTTAACATCACTTTCATGGCCCTAATTCTTTCTTTAAGTTATAAATGTCATGTTTCAAACCCTTTAATCATTGTGTAACCATTTTATTATGGCATAATAAATTTCTAGATCTTTTTCATCTCCAAAACTATTACAGTGTGAACTTATCCCTATATGGATGAATTATTAATTTTTTTTATGATTTATAATAGATAATACAATTACCTATGGACTAAACTTTATTTATCAACTTTTCCATCTCAATTACTCTTACACAACCCTTTATAATCTCACAAGTACTCTTACATATCCCACTACTTTCATGATTAATCTTATGTATAAATTGGGAGATCAACTCTTCACTTCCAGTGACAAAGGAATTTCACTTACAAATTGATGGTAAAACTATATGCATCATACATAAAATATTATATATGAAAAACCTTAAGTTTAATAGTTTTAAATCTTCCTATAAAATGTAACTCAAAGTATCAAATTTTACATACAGAACATTACCCATTTTCAAAAAACACATGATCTTACACATATAGGGACTTTGTAGAATTCTTAAAATTGTAACTCCAACCCTTATATATATTACCTTTTCAATTTTAGGTAGCATTAAAAACCCTTACATACAAAGACTACCATTTTCCCAAAAATTATATATCCTTCTCTAATAAAATTAAAACCTGATCACGCATCTTCTAAAGAAATAATATGCTTGAATAATATCATTTATAAACTTTCAAATCCAAATATACCTTCATAAAAAAACATGTTTCTTAAAAAAATCAAACCCAATCGATTATTAACATAACCTTCTCAAAATTTCTTGTAAACACACAACTTTCAAAAAATAAACCTTCATTGATTTTTATAAAACACAATATACAACCTCTTGTTTTAAACACTCCTCCTTCATGAATTTGTACTAGTTGTTGTAGTTCTAATTGATCATACCACTACAAGTATAATCAAGGTACTAATTGTTGATGTAGTGACATCTGAAACTATCATGTTCTATCCACTATAATTCCAGACCCTCACCAAATCCTCTATTAAGAGAGGTATAAAAACTATCAATGTTATCTTGAACAATAAAGATAATATATAACATTAAAATTCCTCAAAGATAATCAAGAACTAATAGATTTAGAGAAATGGGATACATATAGTTTCTATTATCTATGAATACATTATAAACTCAATGGAATAAAAAATTGAATGCTTCTCTACACAATCCCACTCTATATTAAACTGTGATGACAAACTACATAAACAAAGTCTATCCATAATAATGTTTTAATTAGGAATTTATCCTTCATCATCACCATTGAATATGGCTTTAATGTAATAGGAATAACCTAGAATTGTATCTCTAGATGTAAGGACATATTAAAATGAAATTACCTTTTCTCCTCATCCTTTATAAATTCATGTGAGTAAATTAAAAAATTTATTAAATTTACTCAGAAGTAATACAAGATATAAATTCCCTACATGATTACTAATAAATCCAGATATTGGCTAGCCATGAGTTGTGTTAATATAAATTCCATCCTAAATATAAATTGTAATTTTTATATAAGGATTTATAAATATCCTAATAATTAATGTAAACAATCCACTTCTTTATAGAAAAAATATACATAAAAAAAACAACCAAAACTATACAATGATCATCTTTTATATAAATTAACTAGAAATAAATCTACAAATCCTCCATAAAAACTCTCCTTATAGATTAGAAAAAAATCCGTTATACTTCATTTGATTATTCCACTCGAGCTCCTTCACTATCTTCCTCTAAATCATCCTAGCTCCAAGATTAATCCTTCACAAAACCAAATTAAGAGTTTTCAACACTTATTTTAATGAAACCACAATTGTAAATCATGAAAATGACATATCTATAGTCAAGAAGAATAAATATTAACCCCAAGGTTGTATAATTTTTTTTAACTTCACTACTATATCCACCCTTTATTTTATCAAAATTAACTCAACATGAAAAATGATCATATCCAAATACTATATGATGATTGAATCCCATACATATAAAAATACCCTATCATTCATAAAATTTCCCCAAGTAAGGATCTATAGGAATTTGGAGTCCTAACTGAGAAGCACAAAAGAATTTTACATCCATAATGGGATTCCCTATCTAACATTACCCACTAAGTTCAAATAATATTGTTAACTTATCCAACCAATACAATACACACCCATTTCTACTCTAAAATATATCTTAAAACATGATATGATAACATTATATCATAACCTAACCCACCAACAGTCCCCCCAAGTTGACGTTCAGATTGAGAGTAACCATTAAATACTACCTTAAAAAATAAATAGGGTGGATTCAAACAAAATTGGTATAAAATCACTATACATGAGACATTTTTCTTTTTATTTGAAAACCCATACACCACCAACCAAAATAATTCACAACACCATAAAATAACTATATGAAAACATTACTAACAAAATAAATACATGACATGTTACTCAGAAAATAAATTAAATCAACATAGCTAGAAAAACAATTTCATGTTAATAAATCCTAACATCCTCTATATGAAAAGGAAATGAAAAAGTAGACTAAAAAAATGAAATTGAACCACTTTGTACTTAATACTAGTAAGAACTAACATTACATCCAAAAAAATCCTAAAATTTTGAAAAAAATAGATAAAAATAAGGGTGAGTATACACTATATGTAACTAACCCACTCAGGTTGACCGAAAACGTCACCTAAGATGACCCTCTATATGCATAGAAGAGCATTCCTGATCACCATAGACTGTCGAGAAGAACCAGGCCTACCTATCACTTGGAAAAAAATCACTATAGGTAAACTAACATGATCCATCTATAAAATGAGACGAACACACCTACATCATCAAAGTAAAAAATGAGATAACTGGGTACTATAAACCAAAGCATACATCACAACTAAACATTCCATATACATACATGGTATCTAAAAAATAAAACAAAAAACTATAATGAAAGGGTAAATTTCCAAATTATATATCAACATGTGAAAAATAACAAAAATTAATCCACATGAGATGATCCATGCAAGACCACATCTCCTCCAAAAAACACAAAACAATTATAATCAAGAAGAACCACCCTGGAATATAGTGCTCTTGACTTTACCCATGTCCTGGAAAATGAAATCTCCAAATTCCCAAAAGGTCCCAAGAAGAGTGCGAGGCACGAATCCTAGTAGGATACCACCATGAATCTATTTAAATATTTTACCCTCGAAATCCAATAATTAGTTTTATTTTTTTCTAAACTTAACCACTTTTAAATAAACCAATTTCAAGTATAACGTTAAAACCCCTTTGATATTCCTCATTTAAAACATAAAATGGTTTACAAAACAATATGAAAACATAGATACACAAAATAAATAAGGCCACAAGACACAATATTCTGAACATAACCAAGAAGGTATAATAAATGTGATCATAAACATCAATATCATATAACTATATAAATGGAAAATTAACAAAAAAGAATAATACATCTCATCACATCAAAATGGAACTAACCAAAAGCATAAATCATACAAATAAACCAACAAGAGTAAGTTATACTAGGGCTATAACCACAAGGGTCTATTATGAGTGAGTCCAAACAAGCATGCTAGATAGCTAAGAAAAGTGAAATCTCACACAATATTCCCCTAGGACCAAATCCAAGAGATCACACGATCTATCGGTATTAGATATGGAAGATCACACGGTCTTCCCACCAAAAAGCTCATTCAGTCCCTTGGAAACCAAAATAGAAGCTATCATAGTATTCCTCCCTAAAGGTTCTCCTGGTCCCTTAAAAAATACCCTGATCAAAACAAAGTTAACCAAGTGTGACTCGATGCCAACACAATAACTAACAAGTAACAATCAATCAAATTCCATGTAAGAATACTATTTAATTAGAAAACATTACCTATTTTATCAAATCACCTTTCCCAAGGTAAAAGCATTTATAAAAAAATTTTATAATTCCATTTGAAATCGTAAAACCTTTTTGAGATATTTTATCATACAATTGGTATAAATACAAGCCACACTCATTTGGGAAACCCTAATTTAAAAACCAAAATTTCCAATCCAATCCAATAAATACGTAAAACATGGAATAAACACCAATAATAAATCATTTAATTTTAAATTTGATAAAAAAAATATGTTGATGAACTTAAATGTATTCCAGTGAAAATACCCTTAAAAAGAGAAACTACCTCATATTCGGTCCAAATCACAACAACCTTGATGAATAACCCTAGGATTGGTACAACCAAGAATTAAACATCTAATACATAAGAAATAAAACAAAAACCCTCATTAGATACACTAGATTAAGGCAAAACCACCCCTAGGGTTCCACACTTCCATAAAAATTGAAGAAATAAATCTTGATACGGGGAAGAGGAAGATGAAATCAAATAGAAACCAACTTACCTTAAGAAAAAACACAAAGAATCCAAGATGAAACCACCAAGGAATGAGGGGGAGATCTTGAACCCCAATGGATGAGGGAAATGTTTGATCAGGGAGGATAAAGAGACCCCAAAACATAAAAACTTGATAGGGGAATTTTAGTCATTTTATAATATTTAATGAGCTGGACATGGTCACATGGTTTGGCTGCATAGTTAACAAAATCATGCACCAACCATGTTGGTACCACTATCCACAAAATTACACATGATTTCTCCTAGTGTGTCACATGGTTTGATAGACCATTCTCAAATTATGAAAAACTACACTATACAAACTATAACACCCTTCACACGGTTACCACACAGTTTAAAAAACTATGCACTAACTATACACCCAAGTCTATATTCACAAAACACTCAATTTTGACACCGAATACTTGGGAAATCTAGGGAGACACTAAAATATAAATAAAATTCAAAATTAAACGTACTGGTGTCTTGGAGGGTGTAACAAACTCCACACCATGCCACTTTCTACCCCTATAAATTCCTCAGGCTTCGCTAGAAGAGAACAAGTGAGGGAACTTCTACCTCACCTATCCTTACCACTCCCTTGTCTTATATCTATCATTGTTATGATTCTATAGCACATCAACTAATGAAATCAACCTACCATAAAGCACCTTATTTTGACACTCCATGACATGAGCATGCTACTCCACCATGGTGGAATCAAGATCTAAATATAAATCCTCTCACTAAAACAAATGAGATTGGTCCAAATGATATCTCTTTATATAGGATATGTGGAAGAAATAATTAATCAAATTCATTCATAGTGGTGGCTCCATCCAGTAGTATACCTTCCCTAGATGCTCCACAATATGAAATGACTTGATATATCACAGTGCCAATTTCCCTATCCTTATAAAATTATGATGACCCAACTAAACTGATACCCATAGAAACATTTGATCACCAACCTAAAACTCTAAAATATGATGAATATAGTTAGAATATTAATTTTGGTGAATCTGAGGTATCACTAACCACTTTCAAATTAACAACATCGTCTTAGTAATCTCATGGACAAGGCTTGGTCCAAATAAAGAATGCTCACCCACCTAATCCAAGCATAAAGGATATTGGAATGAACACCCATATAACACCTAAAATGGGTCCTTACTAATCAAGTATTGATATATATTATTATATTCAAACTCATATAATGGTATTCAACTTTCCCATGAACCACTGAAATCATTTACACACACCCTCAACATATCCTTGAGTGTGTCGATGGTCTTCTCAGACTGGTTATCCATCTATAGGTGATATGCGATGCTCAACCTCTAATGGTTTCCCAAATACTCATATATTTTTTTCTTGAAGAGAGATGTAAATTGTGAATATAGACAAAAAATATTTCTAAGGTAACACCATGAATCCAATCAACATCTCAAACATACATGCGTCCAAAGTCCTATACCTTCATTTAAAATCAAATGGATATATATTTTTAGAATATTTCCAATCAACCATATGAAATATTTCCCACTCAAAGTAAAAGGTATAATAATAATTAAATCCATATATATTTCATTCAAATTTGGTACTAGTATAGGAAGTTTCTATAATAACCTGGATAGTCTTTGATACGCATCTTTGTTCCTCTTCCTAGTAAAGCATTTGAAAAGAAATCCTGCCACATCCCGTCTCATCCCGAGCCACTAATAATAGTCCCTAAGGGTAGGTAAAATCTTAGTTTCCTCAGGGTGAATGACCAACTAGAATGATGCACCTCCTGCACCTCCTCCTACATGATACTTAAAGGAATAACTGTCCACTTTTATAAAATAAGATAACTGTTGGGAGACTAAGACCAGTCACCTAAGGTCTCCCTACCATTTACGGAACTTCAAATCTACTAGCACTCAGGGTTGGATACTTTCTCATCCTTTAATTGATCGATAAAATAGGGTTTAATCTACATAAAGGAAATTAAATACTTATCCTCCATTCTCTATCACATCTAGACTTAGATAAACAAACAAACTCATTAGACCCCATTCACCCATTGATTCCTGAATGGACTATACTGGAAGCTTACTAATCAATGTGTTAGAGACCACATTTACCATCCTAGTTGTATAAGAAATCTCTAAATTAGAAGTATGAAGGTACTCCACCCATTATATCTATCTTTTTAGGTCATTTTGAGTGAAAATTACTCTAGGATCTTATGATATGAAAACATTGTAAAACACACGCTGAATAGGAAATGTCGCCACATCTTCAGTACATGCATAAACACTTCCAATTCTTGGTCATTTTTGGGATAATTACACCCATATGGTAAAATATTACTCAATCCATAGACCACAACATAGTAATCTTGCATCAGCACCCATCCCAAACCCATGGTGGAGGCATCACAATAAACTGTATAATCTCTCTCTGGGTAGGTAGAATCAAAATAGTTGTGGATGTCAAACTAGTCTTTAGTTTCTCAAAATCACTCTGACACATCTAATCCCATTAAAATTTCACCCCTTTCCTAAAAAAGTACATCAAGGGATATGATATACTATAGAATTCCGAAACAAAATGTCTATAATACCTAGCCAAGCCTAAGAAATTATAGATCTAGAACATTTTCTTGTACTACTCCCAAGGCATAACTGCTCAAACCTTCTCTAGATCCATTGAAATTATTACCTAAAAAATTTCATGGACTAGAAATTTAACTTCCTAAATCGAAAACTAGCATATGAAAAAAATTGTAAAATAGACGATGCTCTTTAAAAATACCCAAAAAAACCACCATATGGTCGGTATAATCCCCATCAGTCATGTAATATACCATGATGTAATCCAAAAAATTTACTAGGAAGGTTTCCAGGAAGCAATGAAAGATCTTGTTCATTATCACCATAAAGTCTGTATGATAATTGGTAAGATTAAATGGCATAACCAAATACTCAAAGTTTCCAAATCATCTTCGAAGGGAATTATTTAGAACATCTTCTTCTCGGACCCTCATCTAGTGGTACCCCAATCCCAGATTAATCTTTAAAAACCAATGGGCTCCCCTGTGCTAATGAAATAGATCATCAATTCCTAGAAATTGGTATTTATTATTTACTATCACCTGGTTAATCTTATGTTAGTCTATGAAAAATAGGAGCCTACCATCCAAATTATTTGAAAATAGCACCGATGAAGCCCACACTGACATGCTGGGATGGATTAAACCCTATCCCTCAACATCCTCTAGCTGAAATTTTAGTTCTTTAAAATCAGTCAGAGCCATATTATAAGATGATAGGGAAATTTGAATCATCCCCAGCAGTAAATCGATGAAAAAATTAACCTCTCACTTGGTAAGAAATCCTAAAAAATCATTTGGAAACACATCAAGGTACCTTATCATGACCACTAGAAGTTAACCTAAAGGAATATACTCAACAACGTCAAATAAAAAAATGGACAAAAAGCATGAGATCAACCCAAAATCTAAATCAACTAGTCCTGAACTTCCCAAACATGGATCCCACTCACCATGAAATACGTCAGTGCTCCCTTTAAGCGTAGGGAACTGGAGCCAAAGATGATAAAATTCTTCCAATATGCTAAATATAATCAACCAATCCATGTTGATAATAAGGTAAAAAATATGTAGGTCCAAAACAAAGAAGTTCCAAACAAACTCCACAATAGCTACCACAACTTGAAAATTAGGGTACTTGAAACCTTGATCCTTCTTTCTACCCAACAAGGTTATAAAATCTATATCATATGACATAAACTCATCTCATAGACCCAAATAATTAATCAAATTAAGTTAAATGAAATAATGTTTTGAGATACTGTCAAATAAAACTGATTCCCTAAAGAAGTAATAAACACCATATTTATAATGGTGGGAAACCAAGAATTTGAATCCTTTGGTATAACCTCCACTGCATGGAGTCACCCTAGATTAGACCCTCATTGATTATTATTCCCCTAGTGAGAACTCTCCTTGCCATGAGGATGAGATCCAAAATCCTTGGAAGCCTCTGAATACACCTGATAACCTTCAAAAAAGGTGGATCCCCCACCAATCCACCATAAATTAAAAAAAAAAGCACTTTATATTCCATGATTTCCCACACTGGTGGAATGTCAGAGTCTCTAGAAACTTATACCTAGTTTATCCAACCTTCCTACACTGATAATTGAAAACTAGTATATTATCCATTGGATCCACAAAAGATAAATCTTTAGACTACTAGAATCTCTTTCCAATGCCACTATGATACCCTTCCCACTTTCTCTTCTTCCTTTAAGAAGAACTGTAGCTCCCACCCAATGAAGAAATATCACTGAGACATGTATTTCTAGCCAAATATTTCTCTACCATATTTTCCTTGTCAAACAACTCTTAATAGTTTGGTATACACATAAGGATGAGCATAGTTATAATCTTTGGACTCAATCCCTTCTAAAAAAATCAAGACTTCAGATAATCATTCATGAGGAGATCTGAAGATACATAAAACAACTCAAAAAATCTGGAAATATACTCTATAATGAAATGAGCACCCTGATCTAACTTCTGAAACTCAGGGTCCTTTTCCTCTTTAAAGGTATCTAGGTAAAGCTGCTGATTAAAAGACACCACAAAAGAGGTCTTAGTGAGATCCTCATACTTTCCCAAAAGATCCATTGGATCCCATAACTTTCTAATTGGTCCTTCTAGAACATACATAGGAATCTAACATTAGAGGTCTCTAGGGTCTTTAAGAACCCAAAGATAACATCAATATGATCCAAACAATCCTTAGGATCATTGGGTACCTTTTAAATGTATTTCATTAGTGGATGTCTCCTAAAAAAAACTTGATTAAGGTATATGGTCCATATATGATCATGACCACCCACTTGAGTTGGTTTCTTTGAAGACCTTCCATTGAAATGGGCTAAATTTTTGACTCTAGAGTATCAAAGAGATTAAGATCTAATATAAACAATCCCTTAGATTCACTTTACTCCCCTATCCTAGGACTTTTCACCATAAGTAGTCTATTTGAATTATCACTAGTGTAGGCGAACATGCGCCAAAAGAAAAAAAAGTGACAAAGGGACAAGATAAGAGATATTAGGTGAGAATAGAAGAATGGGGGTGAGGAAAGAAGGTTTTGCTCTATGTTACTTTCTTGGTCCCTGGAAACGGCACCAAAATTTGATTCACACTCAAATTTACCCAAGAGATAATGGTAGAACGGTCCTTGTAGTGTAGCTTGGGTTTTCGAATCCACTAAAAACTATAAAAATACCTAAGATACACAACCTATGAGATGGATTTTTGTCTATGAAGTTTCCAACTTGGTTTTGATTTTATATGTTTTAAAAGAACACTAAGAAACCTAAGTAAATTCAATTCAATGAAAATGGGTTGATCTTAGGATTATGATTGGGGTGGATTGAATGAATTTTACTTCTTTAGACAATTTTGGTTTTATTAATTCTTGATGAATCCATTCTTAAAAATAACACTACCTTTATCATTTTCTAGTTTTATGCTAAATGAACTCAATTAATAAACCCTTACACACTTAGAGAACCAAATTCATGATCTCTCCAAGGTATATGGTAATTTTGGTACTTGGATTTAGATTCCTCAAACATAGTGAAGATGAAGAGTGGAAATAAATGAAGAATGGAAGTCTTAAATTAGTTAACCAATTAACAACAATTTTTTCATAAAATAATAAACAATCCATGCTTTTTATCTTCCTATGATCAACCCATTAAAAGGTTATCCCTCCATTGATGGTATACTCTAAATAGTGGGTGAAAGATGGCTTATAATAATTGGATTGAAGAAATAAAATCCGTGGAAATAACGAGCACTCCTCCACGTGTATGAATGAAATGGGAAGAACATAAGAGAAATATGTTGATTAAGAATATAGAAATACAAAAAGAAACTTACATGGCAATTGAAAACATTACAAAGGAACTTTGGCATAATAACATTACATCAAAAGCAAGATATCTTCTCCCCCTCACCACCACTTCCTTAAATAGGAAATTTTTGAAGCCTTAGGCCGAGCCTCAATCAATTTATGCCCAATTATTAAATTAAATTTGGCCTTAGGGTGGTGGAAAGTAGTGGAGAAATTTATTCCTTCCTTGACTTTTTATCCTCCTTGTCTCCCCTGAAAATCTCATCCTGTATGGGAAAGCATATCGCCAAATCTCGGTGGGCCATAGAGGAGTATTTTGTGTCCTCAGATGTCTTCTAGACATCTGTAAACGTTGGGCCTATTTAGAGTTGTGGATAGGGAGTTATTTCCAATTTACTGGGATAAAATTTTGGGCCACAGATTCTGGACCAGATTTTGATAATCTATTTGGGCTACCTTAATAAACACCATGAAGGCTGAATTAGAACTGGCTCCAAAAGAATGATTTTTTCTCTAAATTTATTATATAATACCACAAAATTTGGGCTTCAATGGGACTATATGGTGGGCCCCACGATCTCATCAGTGGGATGGCGTCCAATCTTACTTCTCCAGAATTGTTTCCTATCATCGCCAAATATCCCCATTATCCCTTATGAATCCTCTATTGATCCCTAAATAAACAATGTTCATATTGAAGTGTAGAACCATTTATCAAAATATCAAATTAAAATATGGATAATTACATTCCTTAAAATTAGATGAATCATTGGTCCAAAATTGGTGTACATTAGGCATGAAGTGCACAAATAATGAGAATGTATTTTAAAAATTAATATCCACTAACTCAGGACCATAAGATAAAAAATGAACATTTAATACCATTAAAATTTAATTAACTTATGTGTTTTTATTGTATAATTAAGTACCTTGTCACTATATCTCATTAGTGGATGTTTCCTAAAAAACACTTGATCATGATCTATGGTCCATATATGGTCATGACCACCCACCTGACCTATGTTTTTGATCACACAAATCCTGATTCCAAAAAATTTGGTTCAATATGAGGGCTTGCCTATGGGGAAATCTCCATTTCACCCTCTATACTCATAGATGAGGTCCTTTTGGGAAGGTTTGTCCATAATACATTAAATAAAAATATATATTAAGAGCAATTCAAGCTTAAATGATAATAAGGAAAAAAAATAAACCCTCAAGATTGGTATCAATAAGAAGAATTAACATCACAAGAAATAACAAATGAGATAGGAACAAAAAAAATAAATCCAGTATTTCCCAAACTACATATTTTGACCAAGTAGTTTTGAAAACAATGCACCAAACATGTAGGTGTCACTAGAGTTGGAGGTAAGGATGCGTGGTATACATAGGGTCTATAATAACTTTTTTCACAAACCATGCACCACCTTCACACCTCCTTGTTTCATCCCCAAAACTAAAAATGGCCCCATGCATACCCTAAGATTTCAATTGATTTAAAAATACCTTGAAACATCATCAAAAAAACCCATGACCAAGCTCAAAACATAACCAAAATTCTAGAACACCCATGGAAACTTGAGGTTCAACAAGAAGAAGAGCTATCTAAGAACTCCCCCTTTACTACCTCTCAAGTCCTGATTGTCCTAGATCCAACTACCACTAACTCCAAAATAAAAAACCTACCTCTGATACTATTTTTTAATGAACCAACTATAGTTAACCCAACATGTCACAAAAAATGGCCTTATATATTGATTGAACCACATTCTTGATCACCGTAGTCTGGCGACAAGAATCAGGTATAACCAAGTATTGCTTGAGAACAATTTTACTATAGGTAAACCGACATGACCCATCTATAAAATTGGAAAACCACACTGACATAATCATATTAAACAAGAGGGGATATGTTGATACTATAAACTAAAAAATACATCACTACCAAACATGTCATATATATATATATATTGTATCTTATAAAAAAATGACCCAAAACTCAAACCAAAGGGTAAAATTACAAACAAGGCCCAAGTATAACCCCAAAAGTAAAAATTACTAAAAAATAGATCCACATGATCTAATCCTTGGAAGACCACATCTCCTCAAAAAAGGGATGACGATAATTAAGAATATCCACCTTGGAATGTGGTTTCCTTGCCTATACCTATGTGATACAAAAAAATACGTAATTTTATAAAAAGGTACCAAGTAGTTTTTGAGGTAAAAAGACCAGTAGGATACCACCATGAGTCTACTTAAGACTTTTACCCATGAAATCCAAAAACTTGTTTAATTATTTTTCAAAACTCAACAACTTGAAAATAATATAATTTTACATAAACCTTGAAAACCCCTTAAATTTTTCTTTTAAAAAATAACACGGTTTTCCAAAACAATATCAAAAAATGGATGAAATAAAAAAACAAGTCCACAAGGAAAAAATAATCTACATAACCAATAATTCATAATAAAGGTGAGTGTAAAAATTAACATCATATAACAATAATAATTGAAAATGAACAAATCAGCATAATACATCTCATAATATCAAAATAAAACTAACTAAATGCATAAATCATAAAAATCACCCAGTATAAGTAAGTTCACCTATGGATCTAACCTCAAGGGTATACTATGAGTGGGTGTAAATAATCATGCTAACTAACAAAGAAAAGTGGATTCTATCATGGTCATCCTCTAGGACCAACATCAAGAGATCATAGGGTTCTTGATATTAAACATGGAATCTCACATATTTTCCTATTGCAAAGGATCTCTTGGTCCCTTGGAAACAAAAATTGATGCTTTCAAGGTCTTACTCCCCAAATGTTCTTACAATTACTAGGGAAAACCATCTCTCACACCACTATTAACCCATGTTCTAATCTATACCAAAACAATTTATAACAAGTTCTTATCAATCAAATTACACATCATAAGATATTTTCATAATTAAAAATGCCAAATTTTATCAAATAACCCTTTCCAAGGTAAAAAAATTATGAAACATATTTAAAAATCCATTTAAAACCATGAAACCTATTTGATCCATTTTATCAAAGACCTGGTGGGCATACAAGCTGTACCCATTTGGAAACCTGAACTTTAAACACCAAAATTTCCAATCCAATACATGTAATACATGAAACATGGAATAAAAACCAAGCTTAAATTATTTAAGTGGAAATTTAATAAAAAAACAAAATACATTGATGGAATTAAAGTTACTCCATGGAATATTTCATAAAGTAGAAACACCTATCTCAAATTCGGTCTAAAAATCATCACCCTTAATGAAGACACTGTGAAGAGGTAGAACCAAGACTCCAACACATAATACACTAGAAATAAAACCAAAAAATTTATTAAATACCCTATATTCAACCAACACGACTCCTAGGGTTCCACAATTCCATAAAAATGGAAGACCAAAGATTAAGAAGGGGAAGAGGAAGAATAAATAAAAGAGAAATTGACTTACCTGAAGTAAACCACCATGAATCCAAAAGGAAATCACCAAGGAAGGATGGGGAGAGCTCCAAAACCAAGGGAGGAGGGTTGTGAAAGATGGGGGAGAATAATGAACTGCAAAAACATAAAAATAAAACAAGGTACTTTTGGTAATTTTTCAATTTTTAATGAGCTAGAAAGGGGCACACCGTTTGTATTCACAATTATGAAAACTATGTGCCAACCGTATGGGTGCTGCTGTCTCCCCAAAAGTGGTCACACGGTTTCCCTTAGGGTATAACATGGTTTGAAAGACCATTCTCAAACTATGTGAAACTGCACTATCAAAACTAAAACACCCCTCACATGGTTTCAACACAATTTAGACAAACCATGTGGAAACTGTGCACCATGGTCTGCCTCCCCCAAAACTCCCAGTTTCAACCCCCAAAACCTAGGAACTCTAAGAACACACTCAAAGATAAATAAAACTCCAAATCATCCATACCGGTGACTTGAATGGTGTCACACTATACTTTAAAGGTTACTCCTCTAGAATTCTCATGTGTAATGAACCAACCCAGGTCGACCCAACCTATCACCCAATCCGACCCTCCACATGGACAAAAACATGTTCCCAATCAACACGAGTTGGCGACAAGCATTGGGAATAAACAACTATCACTTGGGAATGGTTCCACCACTAGTAACATGACATAACCCATCAATAAAATGGGATGAACCTACCAACAAAATTAGATTCAATAGATTAAAATAAACATATATGATAGACAAATACAAACATCATATACAAAACATACCATAACAAGTCATATACAAGGTATCTCAAACAAAACAGAAAACCCAAAAGGTAGGGAAAAAATGACAAAAATGGACTGAACAAACATCCGAGTGGATAAAAAATACCAACAATGACTCCAAATGAGCCAATACCTACAATACCATATCTCCTCCATAAGACAGTGAATGTTGGAAATCAAGAAGAGCCACCCTAGTACATAGTTCCATTTTCCTAACATATGTCTTAAAAATGAAATCTAAAAATAAAAAAAGGCCCACGTTGAGTATGAGAAAAAATTCCCATTAGGATATCACCATGAATCTATTTATGTATTTTACCCTTGTAAACCAATAAAATAATTTGATTTTTTTTAAAATAAGGCCACTTTGAAAACATACCATTTTCAAATACACCCTTAAAATACCTTTGGTTTTACATTTCAAAAAAAAAGGTTTTCCAAAATAATTTCAACATGGATCAGATAGATAAACATAGCCACAAGTTATAACATTCTCAACTTCACAACCAAAACACAATCAAGTGTGAGCATAACATCTAAAACAAGTAATCACTTTAATGTAAAATGGGGATAATATATACCATCACATCAAAATGGAACTAATAAAATGCATAAAGTATACAAACCAATCTCGCATGAGTAATGTGCACTTAGGTCTCTAACCATCAGGTCTATCATGAGTGAGTAATAAAATATGATATCTATCTAAGAAAAATATAATCTCTCACAATCTTACCCAAGAACAACATGGAATATATCATTATATTCCTACCTAAAGGCTCTCACAGTCCCCTGGAAACCAAATTAGTAGCTCGCACAGTCCTCCATCCAATGGATCCCATGGCCTCTCAAAAAAAACATAATTGAGCTCACATGATATTCCATCCTAAGGCCAACACTATTATTTTAAAAGACCCCTCACTCACACCTCATTTAACCCATGTTATACTCCATGACAACACATTCACAAACAAGTGTCCATATCAATCAATATATAACATAATCCATTCTATTAAAAAATATGACCATTTTTTCAAAACAACTGTTTCAAGGTAAAACCATTTTGAGAACCATTTTATAAATCCATTTTAACCCATAAAAACACATTGACCCATTTTAACAAAAACTTTCTGTGTATACAAGGCACACCCATTTGTAAAACCCCCATTAAACACCCAAATTTTTAAACCAATCTATTAAACACATCTAACATGGAATACATGTCAATACTAAATAATTTAAGTGTAAATTTAAACAATAAAAACCAAGGAAATTAGAAATTTAACTATAATCCCTTGAAAACACACTTAAATAGAGACACCTACATCATATTTGGTCCATAGCTTATAGCCCTTAATGATGACCACCTAGAAGAGGTAGAAAAAATACTCACACACCAATGAAACAAAAAACTTACCAAAACCCACATTAAATACCATAGGTTTAGGAAAAATCACCAATAGGGTTACAAAAATCTATAAAAATAGAAGAATAAGAAAAAAGGATGGGGAAGGGGGAAGAAACCAATAGGAAAACAGATTAACTCAAGTAAAATATCAAATATTTCCAAAGTAAATCCCCACCAAGATGGGGGAATAGATCCACTAACAAAGAGGAGGGACTTCACACATTAAGGAAGAAAAATGAGACCCCAAAGAATAAAAACCTAACATGGGTATTTTTGTAAAAAGCAAATTTTTAAGTGAGTTGGATAGAGACACATGGTTTTAGTTGGGGTTTGGATTAGGGGTAAGCACCCCGTAATACTACTTCAAGATTGGGGGGTCAAAAACCATTATGCATAGGCACTATAGTAGCACTGTAGTGGTACTATTGCAGAACTGCACCAGTGATAGAACTATAGAACTGACAATACTGCAACGTTTGTGGGAACTATAGTAGGAACTATAATGGTGGTAGCACTGTAGCAAGTATTGTAGTATCTTGGGTACTGTAGCATCACTATTCACCGATGGGCCTTTGGTTAAAAAATTTGGGTCTGTGGTCCATGTAATGGGATTTCATTCCAACTTGGTCTATGGGCTATGTAATAAGCAACATGTCCATTGGGATTTCAAGACATGTAATGAATAAAAAAGCTTTATGAATGGGATAAAGTCACATAAATTGGCCACACTGCTAGGAAAACCATGCCCCAACAATGTGGGTGCCACTTTCCACCCAAAAGGGGTCCCATGATTACCCCTTAGGAGATGAATAGTTTGGAAACCCATGCTCAAACCATGTGAAGCCCTATGTCCCAACCTGAAGCACACTCACACAACTAGATTCACAGTTAGAAGAACAATGCACTAATCTTTCACCTTGGTCTATCTTCCCAAAAAAAGTCATGTTTTCCACTCCCAGCACCCCAAAACTCTAATAAAACATCAGAATATAAATAAAACTCAAAAGTATAAATAACATTGACCCAAAAGGCGTCACATCATTTTTCAATGTGGATTGATCATAATGAAGGCTCTATGAATGAAATTGAAAAATAATATAATTCAACCCATCCCAAAATTAATTCCATATCCCTCTATGTCTCACCAAATTCACACTCCTAGGAAACATGATATATAAATATAATATAAAACTATAAAAATAATATATCATAAATTGTTTATCATAGTATGGAAGATTTAATAGGGGTGAAATAATTTTTTTACAAATGAATAAAATCCTTCCCTCTTAAAAAAGTTAGATTTCATTGGATGTAAGTTTCAAAATAATAATATTAAAAATAAGTGAATAAATTTAAAATAAAATAAGGTCTGGATCATAAAATTATTCAAGTAAAAATCTAATCAGAATAAGAAGGAATAAAAATAAAAATATATAATGTAAAGTGATGTGATTGAGTTCCAGATAACAATATGCGAACTACTAAACAATGTTTAATAAAGGATATCCAAGTTCCTCTCTATAGAACTTCTTCACTTTCAATCCAAATTTATTGGAGGATCATTAACATGATCCAGATGTACCATGTTTTGAAATGTAACCTATTTAATCAAAGATATTGGAAGCACCAAATCATTTCCATAGGCTTCTTTGATAGAGACCAAAACTTAATCCATATCACGATAATTAATTGATCAGATGATTAGATTCACAGGTTCTTATCCCTAGAACTTCTTTGATAAAAAAGATAAGAAAATCAAACAATTATTCTAAAATATTCTATGAAAAGGTTAACAATAATTCTTATCTCTAAACATCATCAATTAATGATAAAAAGCATCAAATACTTATCTGCAGAAATTATTTTATAAACAAGTATTGAAATATAAACCTATTAAAATGAGAAAATATGTTATTTTACAATAAAACCTCATATAAATGAAAGTACATAGGTCACACTGAAAGCTAAAAATATTGAGATCTATCCCATAACTGAGAATATGATCAAAACTTTCCTGTTCATCAATTATCACTTTCAATTTTTTCAACACTTTGTCCAAAAAGACTCAATCTCCAATTTATATTTGATGATCATAATAAAATTGAAATAAAAATTTTGAGTTCTTAAGGGATAATATTTCACACCATAAAAAATTATAGTATTTAATAATGTCTTCTACTTGATTATATGTTTATGTAAAACTTAACTTTGTTATGAAATATGATAGTTCATAATCAAGTCATCTAAAATATGGAGAATCAGAAGATAAAATCTAAAAAACTTTAAAAAAATCTTTAACTAAACATAAGGAATATAAATATTGTATTTTTTATTAATTGAAATGAATTATTCAAAAGATTTTCTTTAAGAGAATGAATCAATAAAAGGGATCATGAAACCAACTACCAAATGAATTCATTTCACCTATTTTATATTTTAATAAGCTAATCCAACATACACAGGGGGACAGAATATCCAATGTATATGAATACAAAATTTTGGAGAGTGAAAGTGGTCTTCCATCAAATATAATATAGAAATTTGTTAAAAATAATATTCAATAATTCACAGACATCAATATATGCTTGATCTAACTCAAGTTGTTGACACAAAATTATTGACGAATACTATGTATTCTATCACACAAATAAAAAATATAAAATAATATACTCATAATACCAACAAATTGATGTTTAATATATTAAATTATATCAAAATCCAATATAATTCTATCAATATTATTTCATTCATCTCATAATTTTCAACACACAATTTCAAAGGCATTAACTAATTTTAAAACATTTTTTCCAAGTACATGGTATATAATTACTCTAATAATGCCATAAATTTATATCTAAACATTTACTCACTACATATACATTACCTTATTTAAATTTAAATAGTTGTATATTGGGGAAAATCAACCTTATTTTCATGTCAGTGTTTCTTAGGTAGTTGTATTTATTAAAAATTTCAGTTAAAAAGGCTATAATGTGTTTTTTGACCAAACAATTTGAAAATGTGGCTATATATAGAGGTGGATATATTCAAAATTTGTTCCTAGAATTCATTTAGGATTCCTAGTTTTTTCAGTTTTTTTAGTTATTAAATTCAATATATGATAATTGTTAAAGGGGGTTTTTCATATTGTAACTAGGTGGACCACAAAGTAACCACACAAAGTTGTATAGTAGGTGGGAAAAAATCAATTTTAATTCATGGTTGGAGTAATATCACAAAGGATTGATGCAATAGGTAGAGTAACGAAGGAATATAATGGTCAGGAAAATATGAAGGAAGAATGTGAGACATCATAAGAAGTGTGCAGTCGTTAGGTAGAGTTCATTAATTGATCATAGAGGAAGTAGAGTTCTACTATATAGTATGAGTATGAAAAGGAGGTTCACTATAGTACAAGTCCAGTGTGCGATCATAAGGTAGTAACTGTAGGCATACCACAAAAGTGAGAGTATGTGAAGAATCTCTTAGAAAATGTTTGAATAGTAATTTCATTACTAGAATATTTTTTTGTGTTTATTTTCTATATAAGGACCCCTAATAACTTCATTAAAGACAGAGTGGATGTTATCTTAGAGGATAATCACTGAATAATTCCAAAAAGTTGGAAGTAAGTTCATGCAATAAATTCTGCAGTGAAGGAAGTTCATGAGGGAAGTAAGTAGAAAAGGGGTTCACATGATAAGTCTATAATGAAGGTTTTTTGTGAAGGAATTTTTTAGAGGAATAAGGTCACATGGTCCATATGGTAGGTACATAAAGGAATAATTGTAACAAATGGGACCTATAATAACACTGACACCCCACCTTAACATGGATTTTGGGTCCTGGCTCACCAAGTGCCACTAGTTCCCCCAAAGACATGTTGTCCCCTTCCTAGGGCCCAACCACACAACTAAATGGTATATTAGACATATTAATAAACCTAAAAAAGTTCATGTTCATTGAAATTTTCTTTGTCCTAACTCACAAACACCCTGGGAATTGTCTTAAGTGGCCACCCTTCATGACTACTACTCTAGGACAAACATTCTTAATTGTTGAGTTATTATCTGGTAGGATCCTGAAAAAAGGCAAACCTCATTTTCAAGAGTCATATAATTTATTCATTTAACCCTTTATCTTTCTAGGGTGTTACAGTAACCACCCCAGAGCACAAAACCCATATGGTGGACCCTATATTTTAACCTATACAGTGTCAATACACTTCTGTATGGGTAATTATTCGATAAATAGGTAACAACTGGGCTCTACTATAGCACAAGAACCCAACCTTGACATGGTCATTGGGTCCTGGCCTATTAGGTGCCACCAGTTTCCCCAGAGACATGTGGTTCCCTCCCTAGGTCCCACCCATGTTCCCAAACTAGTCATTAGACTAATGAATACCCTCACAAGCCAATATAAATTCTTTCTAGTTGTAATTTTCCTCAATCACACACACCCTAAAAAACTTCCAACAAGGTCACCCATCCTGACCACTACTCTAGACTAAGCACACTTAACTATAGAGTTCTAATCCAGTAGGATGCCAAAAAGAATGGAGTACCTTATGTAAATGGGCCATATCGTTTATTCATTTTACCCTTTATCATTCAGGAGTGTTAAAAGTATTCCATACAAGAGGTTAATGAAGGAGATTCCATCTCGAAAGTTTGAATAGAATAGTTCATTAGTTTGGAAGTGCATGGTGTCCCTATAGTCAGTGTGTGATGGGTAGTTCGTGGATAATAATTGTTCACAAATGGATTTTTCTTAAAGTAAATATTATATGGTAAAATTTATTTAATATCTCAAATGAAGAAAAATATTCCTGAAATACTTAAATATGTGTGAAACAATTTAGATACGATACAAATAATATGAAGAATCTTATAGAGGAGAAGTATCTTCACATTAGATGAGAGATTTTTGCACTCCCAAGTTTGAATAGTTGTAAACCTAGAGGGACAATGGGTCCACTCTGAACATTATAACAACAATGTGCTTTAGTGTATTTTGGAACATTATAACATCACCTTTGTGTTCTACTTAGATTATCTCTGTTATAGTAAACCAAGTAAAACTATTGTGTCTCTTCTTTGGTTTTAATTATTTTTATTCATTATCATGATTTGAATAGAGAAGAGAGTTTTGTTTAACATTTAAAGAATATTGAAAGGAATAATTGATTTAATTATACAAACCCTGATTCAACCACTGTTCTATTAGGGTATTTAACCTAGTGGGTCCAACATTGTATCATTTAACCATATAATAACTTCCCTTATTCTAATAATACTTCATATAGTTATCATCTATGGAATATAACATCCAATCATCATATTTTTGAAATACCAAAACCATTAATTCATATAAAAAATACTACATTTTAATCATTCCATTTAATATATATCTTTAATATTTTTTAATGGAATACCTCTTTCAAGCCACTACCTCTAAATACCATTTATAATTAATTTAATTAGGATAAAAAAATACAACCAATCACATCTAAAAATTTATACATATACATAAATAAATAATTCATAACATTTATTTAAATAATAAATTAATATAAAATTAAAATAATTAAATATCAAACTCCACTTATATAGTTTATTTCATTATATTAACTAGATAAAAAGTTAAATCATCCATTATTATAAACTAAAATATGTTAAATCCATAGAAATAGAATAATTTGATATGGATTCTGAGCCACCAACCTTAATTTTTCATTTGGGATTCACCTCATCAAAATCAAGATCCACAATCCTGAATTTCAACATTTGAATAAGTAAATTTAGAGAAATAATCCTATTATATCTACAATTAAATCAAACTAATTTATTCCCAACATATAATCTTTATATATATAATAAATTTTATATAAGATTTATAAGAGAGAGAAAGGATAGTGATCAAAGATGAATAAATTAGTCAATATAACCTTGAAATTTAATATGACATGATCATACAATATTAAATATACATCAATACTATTAATAAAACATTAAAAAAACTCCGAGTAATCCCAAAAGGTTATATTATACATTTTTTGTTGATTTGGGAGTTGCTGAATGGGGATTTTTAGGTGATATAAAGTCAAAAAATGTAACTTTATGTCGTATGGATGGTTAAGTTTTATAATTTTTCAATTCAAGAAACTAAGCATTTGATTTAATTTTCCAAAAAACATGGATTACATGTTTGGGATACAAGATCTCCTTAAAAATATAGATAACCATATATTATTATTTATCACTAAAATCACAAAATTCCTAGTTAATTTTAATATTTTAGCTAACTGTGTGCCATGGTAAAACTTCTCCTAAATTTTATTAGCAATCCAGTTTATCACCAAACATATACCTGGAGGTAAAGACCCCCCATTTTGGGCTTAACATGGAATTCAAATTTTTCATTCTATATCATTATTGCAACTATTTCTTAATTTAAACTCCCATAGACCATGAAATAACTATTAAAATTTATAAAGTCAACAATTTTTTTCTAATCTATATATTCCACAAACATACTCAATGTCATGAAATGTGGGAATACATATATGTTCACAAGGGTGATTAGATCACATTGAGATTTTCATTAGGTGTTTATTAAGTATTAATTGGATTAATAAATATCATTAATAAAATAAATAATTAAAAATTATACAAAAATGATCTTTCCAATTTTATTGTTGTTTATCTAAATAGTTTAGATATTTTATATTTAAGGCATTGATTCAAAGTAGGATTAATTTTGATTAAAATATTTAATCATAAAAATATAAATTGTTTAAAAAAAGTTATTTAAAACAAAAAAACCACACATATATAATTTATTAATGTTTTTATAATATATATATATATATATAATTATAAATGGAAAGAACTAACTTAACATTATATATATATATAAATTTTATTCTATATATTAATTGATGACACTTTCAATTTTATTATTTAGTATATTATTATATATGTTTAATGGTTACATGTGTATGGATCTAAAATAGTAAACCATCATAAGACTTTACTAATTAGTTTGTCAGCCTTGACCAATTTTTTAGTTTAACTATTAATTGAATTTTATAAAATTATTGTATCCCAATAACTTGTCTATATTGGCCAATATAAGGAGGGGAAAATGAGATTATTATACCATAATAATTGAAATGGAAGAAGTGATCCCTTACAATAATCTCTATATTTTTAAAATTCCCCTCCTCCATGAATTTGTTCAAGAATATAATGATTAATGGTAGAATGAAAAATGATGTTAAGACGATGAAAAATGAAAATTAAATAATTATGAATGTTATGGTAATAAAATTTTATAATATTATATTATGAAATTAATCCATTTAATATTCTGAATTTTATATTTTTTATAATCATGGAAAAATGAATCCTTTTATTATTTCTGCTTCGTATTTAGATGTTTGGAATATTCTTGGATACCATTAGTGGTTTCAGAGTCCTTCTATATTAAAATCCATTTTAAAAAAATATATATGTAGTCATTGCATGAGAATAATTAATTTCATGATAATTATATATATATTTATAAATTTTTATGAATAATATATTACAAAAATTTTACAATAAAAATTCAATGAATGATTTATTGTAAAATGATTAAAATATAATTTTCAAGATCATTTCACCACCCAAAATTTAGTTTTTATTAAATCTTTTGGAATGAATTCTGTGATTTTTAACATATATATATATGTATATAACGTTGGGAATGTTTTGTTTACAAATAAATATATTTTAAAAAAACATTGATTTGTTTTTAATTATTTAATAAAAATGTTCAGTTTTAATGTTTTATATTCTTATAATTTAAGAAAATATAGTTATATGATATCATTTATTATTTATAAAACTCTTTGCTTAGATTAAATTTTACTATAAATTATAGGGGGCATAAAAAGAAATAAGAATGAATAAACATAACTTACACCCACGGCTTATGTACTCAAAGGAGGAGACGATGGAAGTGGTAATTCAAATTAAATCCCCTAAATATGAAAACTATGAGATGCATATAATAAATATTCAAGTCCGTACTAATAAAAAAACAAATGAAATATATTGACACTCAAGATCATATTTTTTTCCAGGTATTTAATGAAGAAAATATTAATATAGAGGAGTATACCATAACATCAGACAAGATGGTATCTCTTTTCAAAGATATCTTATATAATGAGCCAGAGTGGGATAAATTTATTCTTAATTGGAGTATCCAAAGGGAGAAAAATTCCAACATTTTATGTTTTTTTTTAAGTGATCAATGATTTACATTATGGTATAATTCCTCGTTGTTTTTTCATGCGTTTTAGGTTTCCATTAAACCCATTAAATTGGATTATATTGAAAATGTAAAACAATAATTAAGTATTTGGTTATAATTATATAAGATTTAAATATTGAAAATGTTAATGGATAATAATAATTTTATGGATTTTTTTACTCCATTTTATGCCACAATGAAAAATTATTTTAAATGTGAAAAAATATCCAAAATATGAAAAAATCATGGATGAAAATGCTCAATATAAAAATTTATAGCTTAAAATATAGTGGTAAAAAACTATTATAAAATTCATTAACTATATATTTTATTTATTTAATTTATTTATAATAATCTATATATACTTTTTAAAATATTAAAATTTGAATAAATTTCAAACTGTAAAGAGTTGAGAGTGTCATGAATAGTCAAATCAAAGCTTATTATAGGATAGACACTGTGAAATCTAATTAATGTAAAAAATTAATTAATAAATTATCATTAATAAATATATAATGTATAATAATTAACTAAATCATTGAAACTTTCAAAAAAACTTGAAAAGTTCATATTTATTCTTTATATTGATTATTTGGGCATGTTTATTGAAATATTTTGGGTAAAAATAAAATTTATAATTGAGAATAACCAAGTTGAACACAAATATATGGTGTTTGATATGATAATTATATCATGAATTACTATATGAAATATCAAATGTGTTTAGTTTTTTTATGTGTGGTAATAGGTAATAAATTAAATCCATTTTTTGTGGTTTTCATTTTTAATTTGTGTGTGTGTATGGAATAAAGAGTATATGAAGTAAAAGATAGTTCATTTCTTAAGAGTGTTGAACCAATGAGTTTTTTTGGTACATAGGGTAGTGATCATCCTTGTGAATCATGAAAATTGGATTGCCAAAAAAAGTGAATTAACAATATCACCATCTCCATAAACTCTCGTCTCACAATAACTAGGGACCAACACATGAAGTCCAGAATCTCTATAAGGTTTCTTGCATACCTCCTAATATATTATCATGAATAATTTATATTATTAGGTTTTTAAAAAATCCATATAAATCTCATCTTTTAGGCTTCCATGATCATTACTTAAGTGTATGGTTTGGGATTCAACTTGCGTTTCTTCACCCTTATCCTCAAAACACCTAACTAATGGAAAATCACTCAAATTCATTAATATAAAACCAAGGATATAGAATATTATGGTTTTAAATGGTTTAAAATATAATAATACATTATATCCCCCACATTCGTATATCGAAATTCCTAGCCTAGCATGCTAATATAATGAGTAATAAGATATAAAGTTAATATATTCACAATGGATGTTCTCCTACATATCTCCCTGGTCTCCTAATGATAGACCCAATACTATTAGTCTTTCATTTAGGAGATACCACTGGGGGTGGGGAGTGAATCAGTGTAATAAAGATTAAAAATATCCCTTGATTTTTTATCTTGTTATATAAATGTGAGGTTCACACATTTCTCTACCTTTATCTATATGGGAAATGAAAGCAGCAAAGTACACAAAATATTTTTACATAGTTCAACCTAATTGGGATAGTATAAGGATCATGAAAATTTCATGTTCCTATGAAATTAAAACACTAGAGTGATTTACATCTGTTTTGTTTATAAAATATAGTGGTCACATGAACCTATTAAATCACTATTCAAATAATTGATAAGGATCACTACCTCTTGTCCTAAATAGAAAAGAATTTATCAATCTATAACCACATTGATATTATTAAATGAGATAAATATGCTAATATACACATATAATGATGTATCTCTTCCACATAATTTATGGAACTTCCAATGAGATGATACACTAGAAATTGTCTATATTTTCTTTACAATCTAAGCTCCATGCTTGTCAAAAAACATCATTTCCTTCTAAATCAAGTAAAAATTAAATATATTTTATGCCTTTTCCTTTTCATATATTTATCTCTATAATTAACATGGAAAGATTATAGGGAATTAAATTTCCCCTTGTCATTGTCATAATGGGCCTTCAAAACTACCCTTAAATCCTTTCATAATTTTCTCCAATACTGTTAACAAATAAAAAAATAACTTCTCACGGATCCTTATATATTCTTTTATAACATTAAATAAATGTAATTTAATCTTATTAGATTAATTATGCAAACTCCCTTAGATTTTTGCTTCAATCATGGATTAAAAATGAGGCCCGTGATGCATGAGAAATTTAAGATTCATACATACATTGTTTTCATTATCATATCAATATTTTTCATGTCTCCTATCATAAAAACGTCCAAAGGGCCTTTATTATTGAAAACATGACATGGAAAGATGAATTTATAGGTGAAAATACCTTTAAACGTTCATCTACATGGATTCTAGTCCATTTTGTTTATACTATAGCAGTTCCAACGTCCGTAGAATCCCCAATTTACCATAAGAAACACCATGCCCATTTTTGGGTAACCATTTCTCATAGGTTAAACTCCAATTTAAAATTACCAGTGAAATTTGTAATATATTTTCACCATGTCATAGAAATTATCTTCATCATTCACTTCACATGAGTCCATTATATCCATCAAATTACCTATATTGGGCATCCCATTTCTGTTAAATGGGATTGAAAAGAACCATGCCCAATGCCACAATTTGATTTCCATCAACTAGATTATTTGCATCACTTGGCCTCAAATAAGCTTCACACATTAAAAAATGGATTCTAAACAAATTTTGGTACCTCTAATACACCCATAACTATTCTTCACTATTTTGCTCATGCGAACTGGAACTCCACCATGAGGGCCACCACAACATGGTCCCTTCCAAAATGCCCAATTTGAACATCCTCATAGAAAAACACATTACTATATGGAATATAATTCACCTACCTTTTCTTAAAAATTTCATAAAATATATATAATTTTCAATAAAAACAATTATAAAAATCATCTAAAGTAATTTTTTCAAACAATTTACCCCTTTGGGTTTATTGACAATTCTATCCATAACCTCACACAATAAAATAACTGGTTACTACTCTTTCATTTAGATAGTGAATCAATGATTCATCAAACATAAAATCTAAGATCATATGATTAAAGGTTCAATGTGAGAAACAATAATAATGGAAAACAGTTCATATAATAACACATCTTCTCTCTTAACTATTTAATTTTATCCCCTTTAAGAAACTCCCCCAAACATTCAAACAAACACCCTCCCCATTTTTGGATACTCCACTTCTAGAAATATAGGTGATCAATTCTCCAATTTTTTCCATGAAAATACCACTAGTACTTTAAACCCCTTCTTTAATGAACCTAAAGAGAAATTAATTGAATATTCACAAAAGATAGTGAGAAACACATGGGATGAGGGGAGAATAGAATTCATACCTTTCTTATAGTATAATTCACGTAGTAGTGTGTGGATCCCACCACCAAGTATATCCATAGATATGGATTCATTTATACTCTAATATCTATATGATACCATTTTAAATACACTATGGATAGATCCTTTTTCATGATTCCAACTACTTGATTTTGGGTAGGAATATACTCCAAATTCATAATCTATTTTTCTAGTTTCTCTTTCATGAAATGAAACTTAATATCAATGTTCTCCATCCTTGAGTATTGAATCAAATTTTTTATAATGTTTATTGTAATTTATTTATCACACATGAACATAATAGGAGTTACCATATTAATTAAAATATATTTAAACTATTTTTTCATCCATATCAACTAAGTACTAGTTTGAGTTGCTGTAAGATATTCTGCCTTTGTAGTGATTAATGTTATATAGTCCTTTTGTTTTTATATTACAAGAAAAACAAGATTTAATAAGACAAAACACCTTCATATGTAGATTTTCACATCAAATGAGCCTTCCTAGTTATAATCTATATATCCCACCAATTACTACTGTAAATTTATGCAATAATACCACCCAAAATGCACTATTTCTTAGATATATTAATGTACACACCTCAAAAATTTCATGTGAATTTATTTTGGAAAAATTTCATATCAATCATCTTGATATGTGGGGAAAAGAATGTTCGGGTGATTGGATATTAAGTAAATTAAACTATCACTAATCCGTCTATAGAGAGTCACATCAACTACCATAGATTCACCATTATTTGATAATTTCATTTGGGTCTTCATTAGAATTGAAATTGGTTTAGAATCATCCATCTAGAATCACTTTATCAATTCCTTTTAATATTTTTTTGGGAGATAAATATACCATCATTTCATTGAATCACATACAGACCAATGAAAAAAGTATAATTCACCAATTGATGATATCTCGAATTTGCCCCTCACCAGTTTTAAAAAATTCTTGTATTGAGTGTGACCTAAGCATAAAAAGTTGGTGACATCAATTTATATGAGAACTAACATCCTATACCCTTATTCCTACTTTATATAGAGGCTATGATTAACCCCACCACTATGATAAGTGATCTTATTTAGGTTCTAATCCAGTAGTGAGTACTATAATCTTAGAGCTTATTTTATCCCATATAGAGATTTATTCAACTGATAAACTTTATTCTCATCATCATGATTGAGAAATCCATATGATTTTCCAATTTAGATTTCCATTCCAAGGATAACATTTATGAATTATGATTTAATATTCATTTGGTTGGTATTTAAACCCTTTTACATGGTTATGGATAAGAACAATCATATAGTTTCAAGTATATCCATGGGTGAAAATATTTCATCACAGTTAATTCCCTTAATGTGAAAATACCCATTGAATACAACATGTTCCTTATTTAATATAATTTTTTTTATTCATTTAGTTTGTTTCAGAAAATCCATTTAGTTCTGATCAAATTATTATTTTTATACCTTGAGATAATTTCACAACTATGGTTTTTCTCATTTTGATCACACTCATCATGCATCAGCTTGACCCAAATTTCATTTGTGGAATCTCTATTGAATGATTTTAGTTCTTTCGGGGATAAAAATGAATTTTGTTTCTATAACTTCATCCTTATTGTTTGAACTAAAAATGACCATTAACCAATGATATTGTTATTAGTGATTTCATTTCTATTGGATCATGAATTTGAACTTATTGTACCTCCTATGTTTTCATCATCATCATCTGAGATATCATTAGAGTTAATTTCAAAACTTTAAACTACCACTAAACTGGACACATATTATTTACTTTACTTCTAAAAAAAGATTTTTTTGAATGAATTATACTCCTTTATAGATGAAATATTCTCACTTAAATTCATAATTTTATCAAATTTATACACCATTGGATTTAAACTATTTTAAACATTATTTTATTGTAAAAATTATATGACTTAATCGTAGATGACTATCTAGGAAGGAACCCTTAATCTCCATGTTCTTCAAACATTCCATTCTTATCTTTTTTTTCATAATAACACACTAACTAACAAACACTCAAAAGTATTTTAGTGTGGGATTATTTACAAACCCAATTTATTTTGATGAATTGTTTTCATTTAGACATAACAATGCTTGATTTGAGATATATATGGTTGTTGGAATTTTTCATTCCCAAAGCTTCTAAGGTAATGGTTTTTCAATAAGCCTAGTATAAAATATGTTGTTGATGATGTGGTTACTTCTTTCAACAAATCTATTCTAATGAGGAGTTTAAACCACTGAATATTGGTGTTGAATCCCATGTTTTTCTAGATATTCTACAACTTGGGTATTTTTAAATTACAAACCATTTTTTTATAAAACTTTTGAATTTTTACACCAAGAAATTTTTTAACTAATCTATGATATTGAGTGATGAAATTTAATACTTTAGTTTTATGAGAAATCAATATCAACTAAGTCATCTTGCTGAAATCATCATTAAGAAACACATAATATATTTTTCTTCAAAATATTTAGAAATTATTATCCCATAAACAACTATGTGAACAATCTACAAATTTTTTTATGAATTTAAATTCTTCCAATTATAGGTAGTTTTAATAGTCTCTACCTTTTGAAAAGAATTTCATGTGTGAGTATTTCCACATATGATCTTAGGAAAATCATGTGCTCCATCATTCTTCCAAATATTTTCTAGTGAATTTTGGCTCAAATTCCCAATCCACTTATGCCAAAGTTGGGTTTAATCTTACATGGACAACATGAACCAAATTTCATCACCAATCAGATAAATATTCCCATTGGTCCATCTTATTTATATAATAAGAGATCCATCATTGGCCTTAATAAAACACCAATTTTTTCTAAATTCTACAACATAACCTAAGTCATAGAACAATATCACACATAGAAGATTGTGTTGAGTCAATAAGGTTTTCCTTATGACTTTTCCATTCCTTCATGTTTTGAAAATCACAAACACCTTATCTTTAAAGAAAAATGCTTTCTTAAGGAAAATTGCTTTCTTAAGAAAAATCGCTTTTATAAGGAAAATTATCCTTATCATATTTTCATCAATATTTTTCTTAAGTATAAGTTTCAGATTCATTTTCTCGGAGTCATTAAAACTTTGATATAAAAGCATTCTGTTTTTAGGATTCGGTTCTGGACAAGAACTATAAGGAAGTTTCATTCCGAATTTCGGATATGAATTCTGACTAAGTTCTATTCCAGATTCAGGATACGAATTCTGAAGAAGAATTCTCATTTCAAATTCTAATGAAGAAATCCCATTCCGAATTCTCATTACGAATTCTGAAGAAGAATTCTCATTACGAATTCTAATGAAGAAATCCCATTCCGAATTCTCATTACAAATTCCAATGAAGAATTCTCATTACGAATTCTAATGAAGAAATCTCATTACGAATTCTCAGGATGAATTCTCATTACGAATTCTGATGATGAATTCTCATTACGAATTCTGATGACGAATTCTCATTACGATTTCTGATGACGAATTCCTATTCCGAATTCCTACTCCGAATTCTCATTCCGAATTTTCCTATTAAACAGAATCTGATTATCATTGTTTTATACACTCTGAATTTATTCACTCCGAACCTTCACTCCGAAATTTCTATTCCGAACCTTTTTGTTAGAGTTTAAAACGATGTCGTACATTCTGTTTCACTTGTTTTGTTATAAAACGATGTCGTCCATTTTGTTATAAACTAACCGTTGTCTAAGTGACACGTGTACAGGTCCCTCCGAACTTTAAGGAAAATATGACCGTTGGAGAGGAGCCGACCTTACCTATAAATAGGAGCTCATTTGAAAGAGCTCGAAGCTGATGCATATGCTGATTGTTGATAAAGTACTTACATGCTGTTGGAAAAACAACTGAGTTTTGTGCCTACATGCTGTTGAAGTGATTTCTAGAGAGAGAGTCTCTTATTAACTCTCAAAGCTTCGTGCGACTCCGAATGTTGGTGATTACATTCGAGGGCTTCCGGGGATAGGAAGAAAGAGGTGCCGACTACCTTAAAGATCGAGGGCTTTCTTGCTAAGAAAGACAGAGGTGCCGACTACCTTAAAGATCGAGGGCTTTCTTGCTGAGAAAGACAGAGGTTGCCAACTACCTTGAAGTTGAGGGCTTGCGGGGATAGCAAGACAGAGACACCGATCTTCGTATCGAGGGCTTACCCTGGTGTGGGTAAGACAGACTTGCTTGAAAGTATAAATCAAGGGACCTTTATCCAAGGTTGTTGGATACCCTTCTCTTTGGGTTAAAAGACTATTATCTTGTTACTAGTAGTTTTACTACTTGTCTTTATTCCGCTGCAATTTGTATCTTAAGGAAAGTATAACTTTCTTATACTTCCTTACTTAGTCTGATAAGTTTAGATTCTATACGCTTTAAGGTAGAATCTTATATTGTAACTTTTGTTAAGTTTCAATCTCCGGAATCATATTTCTGGAACCTACTTTTGGAATCCCTTTCCAAGTTCAGTTCGGTGTTAGAGGTGTTGTGAATTTACTTAGTTTAACTTTGTTAAACTTAGCCCTTTCCTTTTCTTAAGGAAACTATAGTTTCTTAACTAACTTTAAAGGTTCCAAAGGAATTTTTAAAGTATACAATTCACCCCCTCTTGTATATTGAGTATATCATATCATATTTCGATCCTACAATTGGTATCAGAGGTTGGAAACCTCTTACTCTATACCATTCTTACATTTGGTATCAGAGCCAAGGTTACTGAAATACTTGTACTCACATACAAGTTTTTCTTGCTCACTTTTCTATTCCGAACTTTGTCATTCCGGATTATCCATTCCGAACTTTTCTCATTCCGAACTTTTTGATTACGAATCTTTTGCTACTAACAAGTTTGTATCCAAGTTATTTTTTAGTATGGCAGGAATTAATGTTGGATCTATTGACAATCTGAATCCTACAAGGCCACCAATATTCGATGGTAATGATTATGAATACTGGAGAGATCGTATAAAGACTTTTGTTATCAATACTGGGGTAGATAACTTTGTGATGCTTACTGGTGATTATAAAATTCCTGACAAGGAAGTCAGAACCTTTTCTAACCAGGAGAAGCAAGAATATCAACTCAACTATAAGGTACACAATACTTTATTATGTTCAATGACTAGAAATATATATAGCCAAATTTCTTCTTGTGAAGCAGCTAATTGTATATGGAAGAAGTTAGAGGTTACACATTTTGGGACTTCTAAAGTGATTGAGACTAGGAGAGCTATGCTTAGAGATGAATATCATGGCTTCAATTTTCCTTATGGAGAACCTATCTGTAAAGTACAACAAAGATTTATGACAATTGTCAACAGTCTAAAATCTATGGGAGAAAAACGTTTAGATGATGAAGCTCTTGTGGACAAGATAATTGACATTATGCCCAATGAATGGGAATCCAAGAGAACAGCTATAGATGAGAACAGGAAGGTTACTCAAATTACTCTTGATGAATTATTTGGAACTCTTCTACAACATGAAACTAGAATGAAGAGGGATGCTGACAACATTAAGAAGAAGAATGGAAATGGTACTGTTGATTTTACTACAACTTCAAATCAGATGAAAGCTAAGACTCCTGAGAGAGTAACCTGATCCAAATCAAAGAAAGTTATTTTCCAATCTGAATCCAGTGAGAGTGAAGTTTCAGAAAATGAATTAGCCAATCTTGCTCGAAGGATGAACAAGATAGCTGGACAGAGAAACTTTCAATCCAAGTATAAGAAGAAGGACAGGAAAGATAAGAAAGATGGAGAAGTTACATGTTATGAATGTAAAAGAGCTGGACATATTAGACCTGATTGCCCTATGCTCAAAAAGAAAGAAAGGAAGGAAAGACATTCAGATAGAAACAGGAAGAAGTATTACAAAGCCAAAGCTAAGAAAGTTTTGAAAGCTAATGACACCTGGAGTGCCAGTGGTGGTGACTCTTCAGATGAATCTTCTGAATATGAATCTTTAGGACAGAAGAATCTTGGTCTTATAGCCAGATTACCTATTGATAATCATTGTCTTATGGATAAGGTACGAAATGCTGAATCATTGACCAATGTTTCTTTAAATTCTAATGATAGTAAGTATTATAACTTTTCTGATAAAGAATCATCTTCTGATGAGGAAAATACTTTACCTACTTATGAAGAAGTCTCTAGATTTGCTGAACTTCTTGAGATTGAGAATTCCAAACTCAACAAGAAACTTGATAAGGCAAATTCTAGGAATTCTATTCTTACTAAAGAGATATCAGATCTTTCTAAAGATCTTGATAAGAAAAATGCTGATTTTGAAAGTATTTCAAAAAATCTTGAGGAAGTAAGTTCTGAGAAGAATAAACTTTCTAAAGAATTAGAAAAAGTAATTTCTAAGAAAAATGTTTTTGAGCCTAACTCTAGTTCCAAAACTAATGATTTTGAGGATAAAAACTTGGTTGTAAAGCTCAAGTCCGAAATTTTTTCCTTAAAGAAGTGTTTATCAAACTTTACCCATGGTAAAGAAAATTTTGATAAGATGTATTCTCAAATACGACCTTTAAGAAATAAATTCGGATTTGGTTATACCCATGCAAAACCAGTTTTCAGTAACAATTATTTTGTTCACCAAAGTGCCCCATTTTGCACTAAATGTCAATGTGGTGGTCACTGGGCAAAAAATTGTTCCTTAAACAAAACCCAATCCTTAGGATTTCATAAAGCTTACTTTTCTAAGAAAATGTGGATACCTAAAATTTTATTGTCTGGAAATCTCGGATCCAAACAAGTTTGGATTCCGAAAGTCTAACTTTGTTCTTAATTTAAGGAAAATAAAGAAAGTTCCAGCAACAATATTTGGTACATGGATAGTGGATGTTCCCGGCACATGACTGGTAACAAAAGCTTTTTTGAAAAGATTATCAAAACGAAAGGAGGAAAGGTAACTTTCGGAGACAATGCTAAGGGAGAGATTGTTGGTATTGGTAATATTGTTCTTTTAGGTAAAACTTTAATTTCAAATGTTCTTTTTGTTAAAGGTCTTAGGCACAACCTCATTAGCATAAGTCAGTTATGTGATGAAGGTTACCTTGTGAATTTTAGGAATGATAAATGCTTAGTTCACAATTCCAAGGAAGAATTTATTCTCTCAGCCAACAGGCAAGAGAATGTTTACACATTAAACTTAGAAGACCTAAGAAGCCAAGATTTACCTTGCCTAAGTGCAATGGAAGATCATTCTTGGTTATGGCATAGAAGATTAGGACACTGTAATCTTAGGAACCTATGTAAACTCTCTAAGAAGAAACTTGTTAAGGATCTACCGGAGCTTAGATTTGATTCTTCTAAAGTTTGTGATCCTTGTCAATATGGCAAGCAACATAAATCTAGTTTTAAGTCAATCGGTGAAGTCTCAACAACTGATGCATTACAGGTAGTGCACATGGATCTTTTTGGTCCAACACAAACTGGAAGCATTGGAGGCAAATACTATGTGTTTGTTCTTGTTGATGATTACACTAGATTTACTTGGGTCTATTTTCTAGCAAGGAAATCTGAAGCTTTTTCTTATTTCAAAAGTTTTAGAGCCCAAGTTAAAAATGAGAAAAACCTTCCATTGAAAACTATTCATAGTGATCATGGAGGAGAATTTCAAAATTCCGATTTTGAAACTTTTTGTAGTAAGAAAGGTATTACTCACAACTTTTCAGCACCTAGAACTCCTCAACAGAATGGTGTAGTTGAAAGAAGAAATAGAATTCTTCAAGAAATAACTAGAACCATGTTGAGTGAATATTCTATTGCTAGACATTTCTGGGTTGAAGCTGTAAGTACTGCTTGTTATACTATAAATCGAGTTTTGATTAGACCTTTTCTTAATAAAACTCCTTATGAGTTATGAAATGGTAGAAAACCAAGACTTTCCTACTTCAAAGTTTTTGGTTGCAAAGTATTCATTTTGAATACTAAAGATAACTTACATAAATTCGCACCAAAGTCTGATGAAGGAATTTTCTTAGGTTATTCCACAACCTCTAAGGCTTATAGAGTTTTTAATAAAAACACTTGTACTGTTGAAGAAACAGTACATGTGAAATTTGATGAGTCAGACCCTTTTGTTTTTAAAACCTCCCAACCTACATCCTCGGATGTGTTTTCAAAAACTGATTATCAACCTTTGATAGAAGAACCTTCTGATAAGGAAATTGTTCTAGAAGATACTTCTGAAACATTTACCCCAGAAGACTTTCTACCCTATGTTGATGAACAGGTTTTACAAAACCCAAATCAGGTGTTTCTTAAGAATCATCCCAGTGATAGTATCATTGGTGATGTAAATCAACCTGTAAGGACTAGAAGTTCCTTAAGAAATGAAGTAGAACATCTAGCATTTCTTTCCCAATTAGAGCCTAAAAGCACTGATGAAGCTTTAGGTGATGATGATTGGATCAAAGCAATGCAAGATGAACTAAATGAATTCGAAAGGAATAAAGTCTGGACCTTGGTTGAAAGACCTAAGGAAACTTCTGTTATTGGAGTAAAATGGGTTTTCAGGAATAAATGTGATGAAAATGGAGTCATTGTTAGAAATAAAGCTAGACTTGTTGCTAAAGGCTATAATCAGCAAGAAGGAATAGACTATGAAGAAACCTATGCTCCAGTAGCTAGACTTGAATCTATCCACATTCTACTTGCCTTTGCAGCATTCTTTAATTTCAAACTTTTCCAAATAGATGTGAAATGTGCTTTTCTTAATGGTTATGTTCAAGAGGAAGTTTTTGTTGAACAACCTCCTGGATTTGAAGATACAAAACATCCAGATCATGTTTTTAGACTTACCAAAGCTTTGTATGGCCTTAAACAAGCCCCACGAGCATGGTATGATAGACTTACTGGATTTTTGCTTCACAATAACTATGTTAAGGGAAATGCAGATCCAACCCTTTTTATAAAGAAAGATAAGAAAAATGTTTTAATTGTTCAAATTTATGTTGATGACATTATATTTGGTTCAACTCAGCAATCTTTGACTGACTCTTTTGCTAGTCTAATGAAATCTGAGTTTGAAATGAGTATGATGGGTGAGTTAACTTTTTTTCTTGGTTTTCAAATTTCTCAAAAACCAGAAGGAACCTACATATCTCAACATAAGTATATTAAAGATCTTATTAAAAAGTATGGTTATGACAACACTAAGAGTATAAGTACTCCTATTGGTACCTCAAACTCTTTAGATCTTGATGAAGCTGGGAAACCAGTAGATCAAACATCTTTTAGAGGTATGATTGGAAGTCTACTTTACTTAACAGCTAGTCGACCAGACTTAATGTTTTCTGTATGCTTATGTGCAAGATATCAATCCAATCCTAAGGAATCTCACTTAAAGGCAGTAAAAAGAATTTTTCGCTACCTTAAGGGAACCATGGATCTAGGATTATTTTATACTTCTGGAAATGATTTTGTTCTAAAAAGCTTTTCTGATGCTGACTTTGGTGGATGTAGAATGGATAGGAAAAGTACATCCGGAACTTGTCATTTCTTAGGAGATTCATTAGTTTCTTGGTCATGCAAGAAGCAACATTCTGTTGCACTCTCCACTGCTGAAGCTGAATATGTAGCAGCTGGAAGTTGTTGTGCACAAGTGTTGTGGATGCAACACACACTCACAGACTACGGCTTGAGTTTTACTAAAACTCAAATTTTGTGTGATAACACAAGTTCCATTGCCCTAAGTAAAAACCCTGCACATCACTCTCGTGCAAAACACATAGATATTAGACATCACTTTCTTAGGGATCACACACTTAAAGGAGATATTATTCTTCAGTTTATCGGAACGCAAGATCAACTTGCTGATATTTTCACAAAATCTTTGCCTTCTGATAGATTTGAATATATTAAGCAGAAGTTAGGAATGATAACCGTAAGGTAATCTTCCTTAATTAACTTTCTGTTGAAAAAGTCTCCTTACAGTAATAAACTCCTTTTCATAGGGGGAGTACATTTGATTGCTTATTTAACAAAGTTTTTCAAAATTTGTTTTCAAACTTTTCGGAACGAAAATTTCCGGAATGGAATTTCCGGAACTACAATTTTCCAGAAAGGATATTTTCGCATAGAATACTTCTGGAATGGAAGTATTTGTATTGAAAATTTCTGGAATGGAAAACTTTCGTACTGGTATTTTCATAACGGAACTTTTGTACTGAATCTTCCATAACAAGTTTTCGTATTTACTTTATCGTATTGAGTCTTTTCGTATTTACTTTTTCATATTGAGTTTTTCGTAGTCGTCTTTATATTACCCATTACGAATAACCTTCCTAAGCTAATCCGAAAGGTGTGATTTCCTTACTGAAGTTTTCGTAATCATATTTTACTTGCTGGCAATTTCTTATAGTTTGTTTTTGGTTTTTGGATTTCTTAATTCTTTACTTTAATAAAACCTCAAAAAGATCGGATTCAAGCTTTCAACCGTTAGATCTGATCTCAGATCATTCTAAACCGTTAGATCAACCGAGGAAGTTGAACCGTCATCCCATTTCCTATATAAAGGGGACCCTATTTTCTCGTCCCACATCGATTTCAAGCTTTTGCGTGCTGAAGCTCTGACTCTCTGATTTAAGGCCGTTCCGAACCACAGTTTTCTCAGTTCCGAACTTCAGTCTTCTCTGTTCCGAATATCTCAGAGGACTTCTAATCCGAATGTCTGCAGAGTTAGCTTCTCAAGAGATGTCTTCAACCAAGCCCATTTCTCAGTGGTTAGTCTACAGAGAAAGGTTAGTTCATCCGACTTTCTTCAGCAACTATGATTCTATCATTTCGAAGAATATCAAGTTGAATGGATGGGAGGATGTTGCGGTATCAAAAACCGGCAACCAAGATGAAGTCTACTCAGATTTGCTTGTTGAGTTTTATGAGTCGGTTACTTTCTTTAAGGAAGACAATAGAGAAAAATTTTCTTTCAAGTCGTATGGCAAGACATATAAGCTTTCTTACACCAAGGCTGCGAGCTTGGTAGGGTTAAGGTACGAAGGTGAAGCTGAATTCATTTCTCACGTACTGCCAGACTCTTTGGGTAGTTTCAACAAGGAGAAAGCCTTAGAAATTATCGGATTGGATGATGATAAGGCTCCGAAAATAGCAAGTCTTTCTACAAACTTCCGGATTCTGGAGTTATGGGTGCAAGGGCTTATTGTACCGAGAAAAGGAGATAAGGATAGTCTGAAGAAAAGTGAGATATACATCTTAGATTTCTTGATAAATCTAAGAAAGTTCAACTTGATGAAGCATATTCTTCTTAACATTGAAAATTTGAAGAAGGGGAATCTGAGAGCTCAGATTGTGATGTACCCGGCAATATTGTCAAAGCTCATAGTTCGGTGCCTAGAATCTTTCAAGGTAGCTTGTAGTTCCAAACCAAGGGTGTGCAAGATCATGTTGCTCAGTGATGCCACTCTTAAGAGAATGAATATAGCTTTTAACAAGGAGTCAGGGAAGTTTATTGATCTACCTCCTCAAGCAGAAGTGACTCCGAAAGTGGCTGATCCGGAATCATCCAAGCCGGTAAGGAAGAGGAAGCTGAAAGAAGTGGTAGTCGAAGCTGAGGAACCCAAGTCTAAGGAAGTCCACTCCGCACCTCCTAAGTCTAAAAAGAAGAAAACCTATACTGATGAGGTTGCAGCGAAGTGGAGAGATGACAAAGAGAAGAGGAAGGAAGGAGATCCACAGTTCAGATTGGATCCTGCAGAGGCTAAAGCTCTGAAAGTGAAGGCCGCTGATGAGCTTGAGAAGCAAGCAAAGGAAAAGAAACTGAAGAAGAAAATGTCCGAGGCTGAGGTAGCTCAGGCCTTGTTAAAGTTCAACGAGATGGTGTCAGCAACCATTCCCGTTCCGAGATCTTTTTCTCTGGAATCTCTACCTGAGACTCCAGGAAGAAATCTTGTTACTCCGGAAAAGGCTGTTGCTACTGAGGAAGTAGAGCAAGTGGAAGAAGTTGAAGAAGCTGCTGAAGGAAGTGGTGAGACAGGAGATGTGCTCAAACAAGTAGATGAATACAAAGGAACTCCTTCGGAACACCTGTCGCTCCGAACATCTGAAGCTCAATCTTCAAAGCTTGTCACTCCGACTATGGAAGAAGAGAAAGGAGAAGAAGAAGTTTCTTGTCTGAGAGAAGAAGAACATCTTTTACTTGATGCTGCTCAGAAGGAAAATGTAGAAGTTGCTGATGAGGAAGATTTGGTTGTTCAAGTGTCTGATAGCGAGAAGAAATCTCCGGAACAGGTTTTTATTTCGGAAAAAGATAAGGGGAAACAAATTCTTGCTAATACCCCGAGTTCAGAAAAGAGTATGAGGAAGGAAGCTGGTAGTTCTTCTAAGAGGAAGTTGGAGCTTATTGAGGAAGAAAACTCTCCGAGCAAGATGTCAGATTCGGAGTCATCATCGTTGGGGCACGATTTTGTTGTTCAGTCCTTGAAAAAGTTGGTGGGAACCATTCCGACCTTCTCCAGTATTGACTCTCGGTGCCAGATTCTCCAACATACGCTAAATCAGAAAACCGATTCCGTATCCATGGTAATGGATAAGTGTGTTGAGATTGAAGCTCAGTTCAAAAATTTCTTCATTGGTTACGAAGCCCATAAAAGATCTTGCAAGAGGATGACAAGTTGGTCTAAGAAAACTGTGGAAGAGATTAGGTTGCTAGATGAGTTTCAGGAAAATGTTAAGGATGCATTTCAAACCGAGGACAAGAAGTTTCATGAGATGACTGCCTCATTCGATGAGAAATTGACAGAAGAAAAGAACATTCAGATTCAGGAAGTGAGAGATCTGAATGGAAAGCTCAACTCTGTTAATCAAAGTTGGAAATTTGAAAGGGATCATCGGATTGACTTTCTAGAAAGAATAAAAGCCCAGGAAGAGAAGATGAAAGCTCAGGAAGAAAAGTTGAAGGCTCAGGAAGAAGTCATTGAAGCTCAGTCAGCAAGAATAGTCGTCTTAGAGAAGCAAGCAGAGGAAGATCATAAGGACCTCAAGAAGATCAAGACGATTCTTAAGGGGCTAATGTCGAAGGAGAAAGATCCGAAATGACCAATCCGATCTTTTTGTTGTAATCTGTTTTTGTTGCTGACATTTCAAATATAATGAGAATTGTGCTTGTTGTTTCGTTTGTACTAATTTTTTTTCAGGTACTTTGTTAAGTTTTTCCATTCCCTCCAATTCTTTTTGAAAATCACAAAGGGGGAGAAGGAAAAGATCCTTAAGAAAAAGAGGAAATCTAATAAGTGATTATCAAAGGGGGAGAAAGAAAAATACCCAAGGAGATAGAACTCTAATAAGAGTTTGTTTAAGGGGGAGTTTTTTTCTTAAAGAAACATCACTCCGGAAATATGAATACGATCCTTAGAGATTCAAAGCCTAAGGGGGAGTTAGTCGTATTCATCTATTTCTTAAACCAAGGGAGATAAGCTTTAATGTGTTTCTTTCTTCTTAGAATAGCTTTTTCGTAAGGATGTTTGTGCTTTCCAAAAAGGGGGAGATTGTTGAGTCAATAAGGTTTTCCTTATGACTTTTCCATTCCTTCATGTTTTGAAAATCACAAACACCTTATCTTTAAAGAAAAATGCTTTCTTAAGGAAAATTGATTTCTTAAGAAAAATCGCTTTTATAAGGAAAATTATCCTTATCATATTTTCATCAATATTTTTCTTAAGTATAAGTTTCGGATTCATTTTCTCGGAGTCATTAAAACTTTGATATAAAAGCATTCTGTTTTTAGGATTCGGTTCTGGACAAGAACTATAAGGAAGTTTCATTCCGAATTCCGGATATGAATTCTTACTAAGTTCTATTCCAGATTCAGGATATGAATTCTGAAGAAGAATTCTCATTTCAAATTCTAATGAAGAAATCCCATTCCGAATTCTCTTTACGAATTCTGAAGAAGAATTCTCATTACGAATTCTAATGAAGAAATCCCATTCCGAATTCTCATTACAAATTCCAATGAAGAATTCTCATTACGAATTCTAATGAAGAAATCTCATTACGAATTCTCAGGATGAATTCTTATTACGAATTCTGATGATGAATTCTCATTACGAATTCTGATGACGAATTCTCATTACGATTTCTGATGACGAATTCCTATTCCGAATTCCTACTCCGAATTCTCATTCCGAATTCTCCTATTAAATAGAATCTGATTATCATTGTTTTATACACTCTGAATTTATTCACTCCGAAATTTCTATTCCGAACCTTTTTGTTAGAGTTTAAAACGATGTCGTACATTCTGTTTCACTTGTTTTGTTATAAAACGATGTCGTCCATTTTGTTATAAACTAACCGTTGTCTAAGTGACACGTGTACAGGTCCCTCCGAACTTTAAGGAAAATATGACCGTTGGAGAGGAGCCGACCTTACCTATAAATAGGAGCTCATTTGAAAGAGCTCGAAGCTGATGCATATGCTGATTGTTGATAAAGTACTTACATGTTGTTGGAAAAACAACTGAGTTTTGTGCCTACATGCTGTTGAAGTGATTTCTAGAGAGAGAGTCTCTTATTAACTCTCAAAGCTTCGTGCGACTCCGAATGTTGGTGATTACATTCGAGGGCTTCCGGGGATAGGAAGACAGAGGTGCCGACTACCTTAAAGATCGAGGGCTTTCTTGCTAAGAAAGACAGAGGTGCCGACTACCTTAAAGATCGAGGGCTTTCTTGCTGAGAAAGACAGAGGTTGCCAACTACCTTGAAGTTGAGGGATTGCGGGGATAGCAAGACAGAGACACCGATCTTCGTATCGAGGGCTTACCCTGGTGTGGGTAAGACAGACTTGCTTGAAAGTATAAATCAAGGGACCTTTATCCAAGGTTGTTGGATACCCTTCTCTTTGGGTTAAAAGACTATTATCTTGTTACTAGTAGTTTTACTACTTGTCTTTATTCCGCTGCAATTTGTATCTTAAGGAAAGTATAACTTTCTTATACTTCCTTACTTACTCTGATAAGTTTAGATTCTATACGCTTTAAGGTAGAATCTTATATTGTAACTTTTGTTAAGTTTCAATCTCCGGAATCATATTTCCGGAACCTACTTTTGGAATCCCTTTCCAAGTTCAGTTCGGTGTTAGAGGTGTTGTGAATTTACTTATTTTAACTTTGTTAAACTTAGCCCTTTCCTTTTCTTAAGGAAACTATAGTTTCTTAACTAACTTTAAAGGTTCCAAAGGAATTTTTAAAGTATACAATTCACCCCCTCTTGTATATTGAGCATATCATATCATATTTCGATCCTACAGATTATGGCTAGGTCTTTCCACCAAGATCACATCTATGAATATGAGATACTTTCTATAAGACCATGAGATTTTATAATATATTTATCTTTAAATAAATTTAATTTATTCGATAGATTTCTTTACACACAACACACAGTTTAAATAAACCCTGATATACTATTAAAATATTATTTTTTAATATGACATCTATCACCAAGACATTGAATTAGAGGGTATGAATAAGAATAATTAAATTATTAAAACATTTTTACATATGTTTAAAATGAATTCATTTGTTATCAATTGGTTATAAAATGAAATAATGTTATTTTAAAGTAAAAAAGATGTATTTTTCTAAAAAACATTTTCATGTTCACAATGTGATTGTATTTAATAAATTTAATTAATCACTAGTTATAAATTATTTTAATAAAAAATATAGATTATATATTCAATAAAAATATTTTTTACATTAATTTAGAAGTTTTTACATGTTAATTAATTAATTTAAACTAAATTTTATGTTTAAATATTCATTTAACTAAAATTAGTTTTCGTTGTGTTTTGGGGACATTTTTTAAAATGATTTTTTTCAACTTATTGAAATTTAATATTGAAAAATATATTAAAAAATTAGTATCTTAACAATTAATATAATTTAATAATTTCAACATAATTTCTCCTCATAATGAATTGTAAAAATATTATATTTTTTTACCATGTTTATGGTTAAAAAGGGTTTAATATGGGTTTAACCTAAGTGATAAGGTTTAAAATATAAAAAAACCTGATGTAATCTGATTGTTTGATGGTATTTAAAAATTATCCTTCTTATTTAATAATATTTTGAATTTATGAGTCACTTTACATTGGTAAGACATTATTATATTTTAATCTTCCGAAAAATTTTAATTTTTTCTTCTCCCTACCTTATAAAATGACACCACATATCCTCTTTTATCCACACTTAATGAGACTTATAGATCAGATAATCACTACCGTAATACCTCACTAACATACCTAACCACTTTCTAGTGGTTTTGATTTTTTCATAATACTATCCTTTAAAGGATTAAGGTTTAATCCAAAGAAAATTTCTCAATGAAAAGGTATAACTGTTAATTGGGTATTTTCCATTTTAATTCATCTTATACCTCCAGAAAATCAATATTATCCATTATAAAAAATTAATTTAGTATCTTAAATATACTTAATTTTTATTATGATTTTGTATCATTTATTTTCCACCTGCTTCCTATAAAATGGGAAGTCAAAAGTATCGCTCATGCGTACGTGTGCACTACCGCATCCACGTAGCGATATGATTCATTTTTAATCACTACATCACATTAGTATTTATTATAAAGGATTTAATGTTTACATATTATATTTAGGACATAATAATTAATTTTTAAATTATAATAACTTTTTACCTTCTTACGTTTCTATTCGTTAAAAAACGATAACGTAGCTTGTGTGTACGAGTGGATTACCACCTCCATGCAACGATGTGAACCATTTTTCATCACCTTTTTACATGAATAGTTATAAAAGTGTACATGATTAATAAATATGATATATATTTCATGATTAATTTTATATAGATGTTTAAACTCCTACAACCTAAGATTTTAGAATATATTTCCCTTTAAATAATTTGATTTTTGTGATAGCTTGTGTTATATGCAACAACGAGTTTAAACAATCATCGATATACTATTAAAATATGATTATGTGAAAGTTATCACCTAGATATTATTCTAGAGGTTATAAATAGTAATAAATATATTTTGAATATTTTATGTTCACATATGTATAAAATCAATTCATATGTTATAAATTAATTTGAAATAAAAAATCATTTTAAAATAAAAGAGATGGTTTTTAGTAAAATTTTATTATAAGTGAAATATATTTTAATATTAATAAATTAAATTAATCACTATTTTTAAATTATTTTATGAAAATAAATATATTATATACTCGATAATTTTTTTAACATTCATCCAAATTATTCCGAGCATGAGATAAGAATAAATCTAGTTTTATATTTAAAAACTATATTTTTCTAAAAAAACTATTTCGTCACATTTTTCACAATTATTTTAAAATTAATTTCTATCAATTATATGTAATAAATTTAATAAAATTGATTCCATAATTAGAATTATGATTTTAAAATCTTGTAAATAATTCCATTTTTTTAGGAAATATGAAAATTAATCATGGTAAATTTTTTCACCGTAGTAAAGGGTAAATCGATGTAATATAGGTTAAAACTAAGCGATAAGATTATAATATTTTATATTAATTATTATTGGATAAATTAAATTGTTACATTAACACATTAGGGTTGGAATTTAGTTTTTTAATGGACAAATTTTCACAAAAATAAACTATATAATATTTAAATCAAAGAAAGTAACAAAATGACACTCTTAGTTTTAAATGTCTCTTATGTGTCCTCATTGAGAAAAAAATGTTGAATGGATATAAATGTATATTTCTAGAAAATACTTATTTTCAAGATAATTATTTATTTATAATTTTTTGGTTTCAAATAATTACCCTAAATGCTTACACAACCCCGAAACAATATTTATTCAATTAATGGAAATATAAAATAAATGATATTAAAATTATTAAAAGTGATATAATTTGAGTGGTTTATAGTGTTACACTAATTTTTTAGATGAATATGAAACATTAGAGATGTTTAAATGGATTATATTCAAATCACACCATTTTATTGTTGTCTTTAAAGTCAAATTAATTTAATAGTGTCTAAATTTAAATTAATGATATTTTATCAAAATAATATTTTATTAAATTATTTAAAAGTCATAAAAAAATTTAAAGTTTTCAGTTAGGATTTTTATGGTAAAAAGTTTCATAAATTGTACTTTTTAAAGCTAATATTCACCTTATATATAATGCTATAACCTTTTAAGAGTAAAAATGTCATTACTGTGGTTAAGGTTAAAAATTGTTAACTAAAGGGATAAACCAAATGATAAGGTTTACAAAACCACTAAAACCTATCAAAATTCTATTAGTTGATGGTATTATAACAAAATACTATTATATATTTTAATATATGGTTATTTGGAAGCATTTTTATTAACAATTAATATATTATAATTTAATTATTTATGAAATTCCAAAAGTACCCTTTATTTTAATTATAAAAGGGAACCTCCTCCCCTCACTTATTCAAACTAATTTGAGCTTTCTAGATCAACAAAAACCTACCAAATTCTCTTATATAATTTTCTATTCACATTAAATAGGTGATGGTATTCCCAAAAGACCAACCCTAGGGACCTTAAGAGGAGATATAAAGTAGTTCTTCCAAGTAATTAGTAATGACTTTAACGAATCATTTTATTTTTAATTCTTCTTTTACCACATATAAATATGTTATATTCTTAAAAAATAATAAATTTAGTATCATCGATATTCGAAAATTTTATTATGATTATGAAATAATCATTATCCACCCCATTTCCCATAAAATGGGATGTGGATGTATTTCTTGTGCGCACGCATGGCTTACCATCTCCACCTTGTGATACAATTCATTTCCCAACACCATATTTCATAGAAAATTATCTTGAGGAGTTTAATGTTTATATATGATACTTATGATATAATTATTATTATGGAATTATAAAATCACATATACCTTATTCCATTAAAATATATTGTAATAAAATAACATCAATCAGGCATACATGTGGGCCACCACCTCCATGAAGAGATGTGATTTATTTTTTATTTATATTTTACATGGATGATAAAAAAGGATAGGTTTAATTAATATAAATAATGTATATTATGTATAATTATTTTTTATATTACTATATTTCTTAGATTACTCTAAATTCATATATAAGATATTTATATATTGTTTAACATTATGGATATGATGGAACCAAGGTAAAATTTAAATGACTGAAACTACCAAACCAAAACATACATGAAAAATGCAGAAGTTAGTACCCAGAACAGTGATTTTAACAATGAATTGTTAATAAATTTGGGATAAAATATTATATGTAAATTATATATGGCATGATATATATTATTATGGCTCTAGAATATATTGAAAATAAATTTATATTTATTATATAGGAGTTTTAGACACATATGATGGAATTTGAACCTAATGTAAGGGTTAATTTCATAATATTATCTTTATTCATGATTGTTTATATTAAAGTATCCACTTGGAATATTATTTTATATTTCTATATTAAACCTAATATATTTTATTTTTATTAGGTTATTTATTTAAAATATTTTTTTACTTTCATCTACCTCTATTTAAGTACTTAAGAGATTGAAAGAATGTTTAATGTAAAATTGAATTAATTTGTCTCTTAGGTCGAAAATATATTCTCCTATGTGTCAATGTATTTTAATTTTTTAAAGAATGTATCTAACATTATAAAATGATATTTTAAATTAATTTTTACCCATTTTTAAATTTTTTAGAAAATGTTTAAAAGGAATCTTCTTGTTGTTTTTAGAGCAGAGAACTTTGTAACCTTTTTATAAAAGTGTGAAAGGAATGTTTTTTTAACTCATACGGCATGAAAAAATTTCCCATAATTATGGTTGCTCATTTATTTGAACATTAAATTAAATTTTTTATTTCAAATAATTTTTTTACTTAATATTAGGCAAATTTTTAATATTTGAAGATTTTTTCTTCAAAGTGAAAATGATATTTTCCTCAAGAAATTTTCAAGTGAGATTTTGAAATAATTTTTATCTATGTCAAAATCCATAATTGAATCTTATGATTTTATGAGGTCATAACCTTATGATACCATCTTCCATATTTCTCTGGATGTTTTCTGATCATCTTGACTGGGGAAATTATTGATATTTCACACACTATAGCTTCCAATACAAACATTTATTTATTTCTAAAGAAAATTGATTAAGTGATATTATTTATTCATATGATGAATACATTAGACTTATTAGGTGATGGGTGGGTCCTAAAGTTACATATAACCTTAATATATTAGTTAGTATCATGGGAAAAACTAGACTGAGTATTTTTTTATGACATTACACATTTATATAAATGTACTCGCTCAATGACTTGATGATATTTTTATATATCTTGGCATAATAACTTAACGATAAGTTCATATGTCTTAAATTGTTTATTCCATAATTATGAAATTGCTTCTTGATTTCCATGTGATTATTTGAATAGTTATTATTTCTATGGATACATTTCTAGCTCATTAGATTATTTATATTAGATTATTTTATTATCACTTACTGTTTCTGTATTATTAATGCCCTATTAGCTTTCACTATATGCATTCCATACTGAGTAATTGATCTTACCCCTTTCTTATGTTTCCTTTACCTAGGATGTTGGAAAATGTTTGTGATTGTTATGAAGGGATATTCTATAGGTAATACATATGATCCCAAATAAAATAATATGTTTTATTTTTTGTCTTCAAATGTAATACTAGATTCAAGTGTGTATCGAGATTACCAAGACTACTAAACTATTCGGTGCTTTGAGATGAAAATTCTTTTATTTAGTACCAACATAATAAGGTAAATAATAGATCTAGGCTACAAGGTTTGGGTTATTTACAGTTGGTATTAGAGAATTCTCAGTATAAATATTGGGAATTAGATTTAGAGAAACATAGATTAGAGAACTTTACACAAAACTTGGGAATATTCCCATAGAAACTAAGATTATGAATTTGAAATTAGTTATAAATAAAATTTCAATTTATATTATCCTTTTAAATTGTACATTATGATTCATAATTTTATGATCCAATCAAGTTTGTACCATTTTTTAGAAATGTAATATAGTGGAAGGAATGGAAACCATATCTATTCATGTGAATCAAGAAGGGATTTTCCTCATGGGAAAGATAATGAAGTTGTAGATGGATCTATATATAGATAAGAATAAATTATGACTATGTTGGGGAAGATGAATCAAGTTATGAATAATAACTTTAGCTATATAGAGCAGCATGTTGATCCTTAATGTGGTGTAACAAAGTTAGAACTCTTCATGTGTTAGAATCCTCTATCATTAAATGAGACTATAAGTCCATTTTTAGAATAGAAATATATACTTAACTTAGAGATGATATTTCTCACTTTGGGAAGTAATGAATGAGAGAATCTTATCATTGATGTTTATCATCTTTTAGGCAATACCGATCGATGGTGTTAATTTATCCAAGACACCAATGATGATGAGGAAATAAAAAACATGGAATTCAAGTATTTTAAGAAAATTTTATTAGGAAAATATTTTCCTCACGAACAATGACTGGATATGAAGAGACAATTATTGAGTCTAAGACAAAAAGAAGAGTAAAATGTTACTATTCATGAAGATAACTTCACAATGTTATCAAGTTATGTTGGATACTATGTATATAAATCAAAGAGTAATATTGATAGTTTATTTGATAGGATTTATCCCATTTCTCAAAGGGAACTAGTCTCACAAATATTCTCATAATATGAGGATATAATATCATATGATATCAATATTTAGAATGAATTATCCAAGTATTATGAATTAAAATTAAAGTAAGAGAAGTATAGGATGGAATAGATAAAAAAGGATCCGAGAATGAAGAGAAAGAAGAATTTTCCAACATGTGATACTTGTGGATGAAAACACCATGGTACATTCCTAAAAGTAAGATGAGTTTTATTCAAGTGTATAGGAAAATGACATCATAATCACGAATTTAAGGGTAAGAGAGAAGCCATCAATGTATAATACTTTAGCTGTAAAGAGATGGGACACTATTCCAACTAATGCCCCAAACATCAAGAGAAAAAACTATAAATGAATCCAAGAGGAGAAAGTACATATTATCAATTACTAAAAACAACATGGAAGTTACTATAAATTTTCTTAAAGGTACACTTATAATCCAACCCATAATTTTAAATGTTTTATTAGATTCGGGTTCTACCCACTCTTTTATATCTAAATAATTTTATGAGGGTATCATACCACCCCCTTAATGATTTTATATTAAGTTGGTTATGAAGAATTAAAATGGTATGATGACCACATATCAAGTCAATAATTCCTCTGTAATAGAAGTTTTTGGAATAGTTATTCTTATGAATCTTATTATTCTTAATCTAGTAGAATTAAATGTTTTTTAGGGCACATATTGGATTTTTTTCCATAAATTCTACATCAATTGAAGATTAATTGAATTCACGATTGATATTCTGAACCAACCTATGACCGTCTATCTATACGATGAAAAACAATAACTTGGAATGGAAATTATATCAATTGTATGGGTTTCAATTCCTTTTAGAATGGGTGCTAATCTCAAATTGTTGATGACAAACATAACGTTGAAGACGTACCTATTGTTTGTGAGTTTTTTTATATCTTTACATAATAGTTTTCCAGTATTACATTGAATCATGATGTTGAGTTTTGAATATGACACATAAATAGTGATACACCTATTTCAAATAATCCATATAGAATGGCCCCAATTGAGTTATAGAAATTAAAGAAGAAAATATAATAGAATCTTGATAAGGGATTCATTTTGATATGTGTGTAACCATGGAGGAAAGTAGTTATTTTTTTTAAAATGAAATATGGATCAATGAAAATTTTCATTGATAATCAAGAAATTAATAAGATCATTGTCAAGAATAAGTATCCTATACCCTATATTAATGATTTTTTTTGATCAACTATATAGAGATCAATAATTTTTTAAGATTTAAATTTATTATATATATCATCTATTGAGTGTTAAGATGGATGGTATGCCCAATAAAATATTCTAAACAAGGTATTGACACATTGAATTTATAGTTATTCCATTTGGTCTTACTAATTACCCCACTATCTTCATCGATTTACAGAATAGTGTCTTTAGAGATTACTTAAACCATTTTCTGGTAGGATTTATAGATGATATTTTTATATATTAAATGAGTTATTATGATCATGAATATTATTTTAGGATTATTCTAAGGACCCTAGGGAAGGATAATCTATATGAAAAATTTACCAAGTGTGAATTTTAGATTTAGAAAGTTTTCAATCTTATGTCATATAATCTCACGTGAGGGAATATCAGTGGATTCATAAAATATATAAGTTATTAAATGTAGGTCTAGACTAGCCAATATGATTGAAATTCATAGTTTTATTGGTTTGGATAGATATTATTGGAAATTTTTGTAGCATTTATCATGGATTTTTAATCCACTCACCATTTTAACACAAAAGGGAGTCAAGTTACTTTAGGCTAGTGAATGTGAATAGAATTTAAAGGAACTAAAGAGATGGTTTGTTAGTAAACCTATGATTACATTACTTTACAGTGGATAAGGGTTTGTAATCTACAGTGATGCATAGAATAAGGTATTATCATTTTTTATCATTTATAATGATATTGTGGTACCTTATGCCTCATTCCAATTAATGGTTCATGAAAAAAATTACCCAACTCATGATTTGGAGTTAAATTTGGTATTTTTTTAATTAAAGGTATGGAGGAATTATTTTTAAAGATACATGTGTGATATATATACCAATCATAAAGGTTTAATGTGTATTTTCACCCAAAAATAGTTGAATATGGATAAAGAATATGATTTGTGATGATTGAAGATTATGAATACTCAATACATTACCACCCTGATAAAGTAAATAAGGAAGAAGAGGCTCTAATTCAAAAGAGTCATGCTAGATTATCTATTATTAGAATCAAAATAGATCCAATATTTATAGATTTTCAAAGGATGAATTTGGAAATATTTAAGAAAGTTAAGAAATATTATCTTTCTCAAACGTGTGTTTAACCATCTATCCATGTGAGGATTAATGAGGCACACAAGGAGATATTGAACTATAAAATAAGGTAATAAATTTTACTAAGTTCAATATTGATTGTGATGGAATGATAAGGTTCAATAATTATTTATGTGTTCCTTTCATACAAAATTTAAAAAACGTGCTATTATATGAGGTTCACATATCATCATTTTCTATTAATCCTAGAAGTATGAATATATATAGAGATCTGAAGGAGTATTTATAGTGGGAAAACTTGAAGAAATATATTTTAAGGGTGTATATTGAACTCAGAGGCTATACCACTAGAGAATGATGTATCTTACGAGGAAAGACTAGTAGATATTCTAGATCAAATAAATAGAAAGTCATGTGAAACAAAAATACTCACTTGGTTAATGTTTTATGGTGAAAATATAAATTTTATTAACCTATTTGGGAACCAGAAGATGTGATGAGGTATAAGTATACTCATTTGTTTTTATCAAAGTGATATAATTTATAGATTGAAATTATTATGAGGGGTATAATGTAACACCCTGATATTTTATGATATATTTATCTTTAAATAAATTTAATCTCTTTGACAACTTTCTTTACATGCAACATAGAGTTTAAGATATCGTAATATACTATTAAATTCTAATTATTTAATGTGATATCAATCACATGACCATTGGATTAATGGGTATGAAAAAAATAATTAAATTATAAAAAAAATAATTTTTAAATAGTTTTAAAATAAATCCATTGGATATTAATTGTTTTGAGAAGAAAATAAAATTATTTAAAAGCAAAAGAAGTTATTTTTTATCTAAAAGTATATTTTCATATACACATTGTGTTTTTATTTTAATAAATTAAATTAATAACTATTGATGAAATATTTTAATGATATTGTAGATTATATATTCAATAAAATATTTTAAAATTCATTTAATAGTTTTTACTTGTAAATTAATGAAGGTAAACTCAATTTTAATATTAATAATGAATTTCCCTAAAAACAGTTTTTATTGAGTTTTGAGTGCTTATTTTAAAATGATTTTCTAAAAATTATAGAAATTTAATTTTTTAAAATGGATTATATATTTTTAGTAATCATATTTAATATAATTTAATAATTTTAAGTTTTTTTCCATAATGAAGAGTAAAAACAATAAAATTTCATTACCCTAGTTAGGGTTAAAAAGTGTTTTCTGAGAGTCACCCTAAAATATAAAGTTTAAAATATTAAGAAAAACAATGTTTCATTTTATTATTTTATGTTATTTCATAATTATCTGTCCTATACTCTGATATTTTTCATTTTTTATCCACTTCACTTGAGTAAGACATTTTTATATTTTAATCTTTTGAAAAATTCCAAGTGTGGCCTCTTCCTCTCTTATATATGGAAACCACCTATCCCCTCTTCCTAAAACTTTACGAGACTTATATATTAACCAATAAATACCCTAATAATTTTGAAAAATCTCTCACCATGTACAATAAGTCTTTGTTTGATCATAATACCATTCTTTCATTGCTTAAGGTTCCTACCAAAGGAATCTTCTCAATGTACATTTATAACTCTTAACTGAGTATTTTAATTTTAATTTATTACTATAAATCCAAAAAATATATGTTATCCATTCTAAAATAATAAATTTATTATCTTAAATATACTAAATTTTTATTATGACTATGGATCAACCATTTTATATCCCCTTTCCATTAAATGAAAAATTAAAGTATCACTCATGCGTACATGTGGACTACTACCTCCATATAGTGATATGATTCATTTTTCATCACCGAATCACATGGATGATTATTATGATGTAATTAATTTTTATCTATGTTATTTATGACATAATTAACCCTTTTTAATTATAATATCTTATGCACCTTATTACACTTTATTTCACCAGAAAATGATAATTTCACTCATGTGTATATATGGAATATGTCCTTCATGTTGGATCAATAGAGATGGAAATAATTATTAGAGGGGTGGGGGGGGGGTAATATTCATTTAAAAAATTTAAATAAAAAACTATAAGAATTTATAAAATAAATATCTGTAGTGAGTAAATTGTCCTTGAAATGTGGTTTAGTGGAAATTGAAATAAAGATCACCAAGATTTATAATTTCTTAGATCACAATGATCCTAGTCCACTCCTAAACCTTCTAAACTCCTTGTGAATATTGTTACCCACTAATATACTCACTTTTAAATGTGTCATAACTTATTATAGGCAATTCCTTTTACAAAAACATGGAGGCACAACCTTGTCTTTTATTAGTGACCAAACCTTAGTCCACGACCTTAATTTTTTTGAGAGTCACAATCAAAACTTCTTTTTTAGTGGTGGAATAACTATACAATGAAATTCATTCTTTTTATTGAGTAAAACAATAAAATATAAAAAAATAAATAAAAATAAAAGAATAAAATATTATAAGAAGAAAAATAAATACATAGAAATAAATAGATTATAAAAAACGTCAAAGGTGATAAATCTAGATAATAATTGACCATGTTAATAGAATGAGGTCAAATGTTGAACTGTCATCACAACAAATTAAAGTAGTCATAAAAGTTTCTCGATTGAATGAGAGAAGAAAGCATTGTGTCAGAGTTGCATCAAAAATAATATGTTGATTGATCTATACTAGAATTGTTTCTATTCCTTAAATATGTCTCTTTGATCATTAAGGTAAAGATATTCAAGGAGAATCTATATATCAAATAACTGTCTAAAACTTGTTAGAGTATAATAATAAATAAATGTTACTATTAACTTCGTTTGTAAAATATGTGTTGAATAACAAAGAGTAATCACTCTTTTTATTTCTTCATGAAATATTAGAATAAAAAATTTAATTTTTTAGGTATAAAAAATGTATAAAAATTATAAATCAGTTAAAAAACTGGATAAAATTTTAGTTATTGAGAAAATAAAAAATGTTTTAAAACAAATCATTGTAATAAATAAAACTACATGTATATATGTACATAAAGAAAGGACTAAAATAATTTTTTACACAACTTAAAATTATATTTCAATAAAAAATTATAAAAAATAAAATTAAATGTGTATGTTAACAAGATCAATTAAATATAAGTAAAAATAATTTTATAAAAAACTGAACTAATGGTGGAATTAAAATACCTTATGGTAGATTGATCTACCATTGGTATCCAATAGTGGATTGATCTACCATTGGCGTCTAATAGTGGAATGATCTACCATTTATGTCCAATGGTGGATTAATATACCGTTGGTATTAAAAATGAATTACCATTGTAAAATAGAAAAAACAAAATATTTGTAAGTATCATTTAACAACCATCAAGAAGGAAGAGCTCACATGGGGCATGAAAACAGGTACTACCAGTCCATGTAGAAAATATTACTATAAAAAGCATATAGAGAAGGGGATCTACTAGTAGTTTGAAAGATATCAACTAGTGGATGTCCAATTGTTGATTGATATACCATTGATAAATATATCAGTGATGACCAATAACATTATAAAATAAAAATGAGAAGCTATAGTGAAGAAGGATCCATAGTTAGTATGATCTACTGGTAAAGATACATATACTAGTGGAAGATATATCTACTGTTGGTTTTCAATAGAATATTGATCTACCATTAATAACCAATGGTATATTGATATACCATTAATGAAAAAATATAGATTGATATATTTTTGATGAACAATTATAGATAGATCTATTGGTGGAGTAAAATCAACCAATGCAAGTAGTGATGAGGAGAGATACTTCTAATACATGGTGTTGTGAACAATTGTAACACATGGAGATAAGATCTATCAATGGAGAAAATATATCTACCATTGGATGTGATCTACCAATGGGAAAATTTTATCAACCAGTAGAAATATGATCTTTTGGTGAAAATATAATCTATTGTTGGTGTTTTGGGGTTGACCGACATGGGTAAACTACCGTAGAATGAAGTTGGAGGCATGAAGTTGAACTACTACCATAAGGACACATGAAGGAGTGCCACTGCTTCCCTAGAGGTGAGCCATGTTTTCATCAGGTTTGATGATGATAATTATGGAAATGAACTCCAGTACATAGAAATAATCCAACATTCATGAAGGATGAAGATGATTGAAGTTGAAAAAGAGATGAGTGAGATAATATAACAAGTCATGGGAGTTTATGTTTATGAACTGACGATGGAGAACAAATCTGATCTAAAGACGAATTGTCTTTTTGAGTTTTTAAAATAGGATACATAGTAAATCTAGGTCACACATCCCAGATTAGTTCCACGATGTGTTGAAATTATGGTGTATCATATAAATCATGGATTCCCACCGTTTAAGTTGGCTACCATGGATCAACATAGGTCACACTATCATACACAATGGGATATAACCCAATGGGCTTACTAAGACCAAACCATGTGCCTTTTGGGTATTCTATGAGGGTCTTATACATGGGCTGGACCACACTAATAAAGAACTATGCATGATCGAGAGAATATCTTCTTCAAAGTAGGATATATATAGTTGTCCATCCCACAAGGTTAACCCTTAGAACTTCTTAAAGTGGTTGAGGGAAAGTTGTGGTGGCTCAGAAGGATGGCCCAAATTTTTTTTGTTAAGAAACAATTAACAAACAAACATTATGTGAATAAAATATAACAATAGTTAAACAATTAAAATCATGAAAACATGTAAAAAATATGATTAATTTTTTTAAAACAATTTTTAATTTAATTAATTTTGATGATACAATAATATATCAAAAAAACACTATTGAATTATTAAAACAAATTTTGGATACAAAAAATCCCCCTTATTATAAATTTTTAAAACTGAATATTTATAAAAATTTTACAAATAATATCCCATTTTTTTAAATTTCTAATGTCCTAGGTATTTTTGATCAGGTCTAAAACCTCTCCCTTTTTGAAATTTTAGAACTTGTGGGTATGCCAATTTCTTTTTCAATCACTGGAATCTAATTCCAAGTTTTCCGCCAACTAAATATCTTGTTTTAGATGGTTTTAGAGGTTTATCCAAAACCTTTGGGTGTTTGGTTGGGTTACGGGTGCGTCAGAGGCCCAAAGGCCCTATTTTGGAGTTGCAGGTTGAGGTGAATGGTTAGGGGGTAAACTGTGTGACCTTTCTCAACAAATGGTGCAACCCAATTTAGTACTACCATAGTGTTTGGAAAACCATGTGGTTTGGGGGGCATGAACATGCATGGACCTTTGAATATTTTGTAGAGGGATTTCACACAACTTGCACACAGTTAGGGAAAATCATGTGTAAGCCACATGGGAAGGGAGTTTCTCAATATTGTAGCCTGTACAGTGTTTCCATGGTTTGGAAAACCATGTGAGCTAACCACACATTATATTAAAGAGGTTATTTTATAATTTTCCTCTCTTACCGTTTTATTTATTTCCTCATTTTTTCACCACTCTTGGTCATCATATAGCTGGGGGATCTCCCTTTTCTTCCTCCCCAAGGGTGTGATCCATCTCCTCCATCTGATATCTATTTTGGTTTCCATTAGGTGAGTTGGAACTGCATCAACGAGTCTCTCCTCTCCTATAATTCTATTTTACTTTTCTCTCATCTCATGGACTATTAATTCTGTTTGAGTAATTTTCCCAATATTTTTGGGTGTTCAATGGAAAATATGATTTTTTGCAAACCAGTTGGAGTTAGGTATTGACATTTGATGTTCCTATGTATATGAGTCCAAGTTAGGTGGTTCATACCTTTATTTGAGATTTAGAAAGTGTTTGGGGGGGGGGGAGTTTTTAGTGTACCAAGGTGTTGACTGGGTAAGGCACAAATATTTAAACAGTTTCTTTTAATTAATTAATTTGACCTCATGAGATATCTTTGGGAATGACCAATTGAGACTAAATGTGGGTTGAGTCGTATGAGAGGCTCAAAACATTGAGAGGTTATACTTGGAGTGTTCTTAGTATAAAATTATTTTTTTATTTAATTTGAGCTATTTTATTTAAATTGAATTGAAATATATATATATGAATTTATTGTGTTATATTACTGAGATCCATGGAATCATGATGGGTTTGGAATAAGTATTGAGATGAATATGGATATCTAGAATTGAGGCGATGTAAATGTTATGTTGGGATTGGCCCAGGTTACTTGGGTGATGTGATCACTGGATGGGCGATATGGTCATCAGTTGATGTGGAAAGGCCATCAGCGACCTATTAAATTTGAAGGCATGGCCATTATATTTGAGCGACATGGTCCTAGAGACATGAGGTACCAAAGTTGGTGTGGGTTAGGTATTATTTTGGTGATTTCATCTCACCCGTATTTGTCCAAAGTGTCATTGGTGTCATGTGCACACATGTTGACTTAGGGATGAAGTTGTTATGAGCCTTCAGATCACAGTGTTGAGGCTATTCGTTAGAGAATGAGGCCTACAATTATTGAGGCCATTGGGTCAGGATCAGTTTAGATAATGGGAATCACCATTCCTTGAGGCGTCATGCTTCTAGTCGATGATGATTTTTCTTTAAGTATAGATATCTCTATGCCTATAGATATCAGTATTGAGATGATGGGTGCTTTTGAGAAGGGGTCCAAGGGACCAGGTTTGTATTGATTGAGAATTCCTTTGAAACATGAGTGATGTTTTTGGACATGAGGTGTCAGGAGATACATCGTTTCAAGTTACTTTGATAGAGGTAGAACTAGAGGGTTCACATGGACATTCTATATCAATGGATTCCATGGTCCCTAGTCTAAGGATTCTCTCCACTGTGAAAATATAGCATTGATCAAGGTAGGTGACAAATTCCTGATGTATTTTGAGCACATGTTAAGTATGTGTTTAATTATATATGAATGTACTCCTATTTTTTTATTTATAGTTCACACATTCTTAATCCCAAATGCAAGGTAAACACATGAGGGTGGTACCCAAATGAGACTCGTTCTCACACTCTACACGGTCCCTTTGGGATGTGTGTAGAATTTATGATTTTGAGTTCAATTAAGGGTTTGGGAACTGGATCTAGATCACAGTAGTTATGTTGGCATGGATGGAGGGAAAGGGATCATGAGTTCTTGCATAAGATGGAGTTATATTTTTGGTTTTCATTTCTGCTTTAGCATGCTTATATATTTATATAATATGGTCAGCACTTTCAAAACCCTTTACTAGAAATTGTATTGTATGTTAATTATGGATGCATGCTTAGATATAAATTAATGTTTTGATTGTGTATTTATTTCCACAACTAATTTTGTATACTATTTTTTCTATTTTCTAATATTGAATATGATTTCTCTATTGGTGGGTATGGTTCGAGACTACTGAGTCTTTATTTTTTCTTCATTATATATATGTACTTGGACCATTATATCATCATCACCTAATGGTATAGTATACACACTAATACCCTTATTAAACCATTGGTGTTAGTCGGTAGCCTTTGGCATATGGGGAGGAGTGCCTAAGGCTAGTGGCATTCAGTTTGAAAGAATGTTTTAGGTGTAAATTCAGGTTGGAGATCCTAAAAATGGTATTAGAGGATTTATTGATAGGGAATTTATAGCATCATTCAAGTGACTACTAATGGTACTAAATTATTTTCTTTTATACTGGTCTTACTGTTTGGGATATGGTAGACTAGTGATTAGGATGTTGTTAGAACTGGGCTTAGAACTTGTGTTTGGGTGCCTGCATCCTAATTCACATGGAAAAAACCAAGTTTCAATGAATGTAAATTGCTACTCTATTTTTTATCATTTTACAGTTGATGTTTATTAAACCTTGAGTGTTGCACTTGGAATAGGATGATTACTTGTTATGACATGTTACCTTAGCTTGGTAGGGAAAGGAAGGCGTATCAAACCCTTTTCCTAGTTTGGAAATGGGTGTTTCTTATGTTTTCTATGTATTCTTATACTTCTAATTAGGCACATAGGATGTTTAAATTACATATATTCTTGTAGAATGATAAAATTTCTTATGATATGTGATATGGGGCTTTCTATTATAGGACAAGGAATCTATAATGACATGGGGTGATATAGTTCACCAGGTGGGGCAACATGATCATTGGTTTGAGGCGAAATGGTTCGTCTGGCCCAAGGATTATTTGATAATTGGCTCCATTGAGGTCAGGTAAGGAGGTCATGAGGATGGGATTCTATGTTTCATGGTTTCAATGGGGAAAGGTGATGGTACTAAGTTGACACCATATTTACTAATTTCTTTATATGTGATATATATATATATATATATCTCTGTGTGTGTGTGTTTGTGTGTTTTATGGGATGTATGACCATGTTGATTATATTGAGTGTGTTTCCACCTAGACAGCTCAGTTATACTATCAGGCAGGAGAGGACATGGTGCCGCGGGAGCATGAGAAGGTTGAGACCTCTAAGGGCTAGGTAGAGTAGGTACAATCTCATTCCTAGGTATAAGCTCCTATGAATATGGGGAAGCCGCTAGACTTGGCTTCTTTTGGTAGTGGCTTGATGAGCAGCTCAGATCAAGCCCGATACGTGTCATCTAGGGGATCAAAAGGGGAGCTCAGGGAGCATAGAACATGATAGAATACATGATTTGAGAGTTCCAGTCATGAACCCACCACTTTTTATGGGTGAGGGTGGTCTAAATGTGGAATAGAAATGGATCGAGTCCATGAAGATGATTTCTAGCAGCTAGAGACACCTACAGGGTAGAGGGTGAAGTTGGCGACCTATATGCTCAGAGGAAGGACAAAGCATTGGTAGGACATGTAGGTTCAGGCATGCATACATGGGTGACTATCCTAAAAAGGCTTCGAGGATAGTTTCATCAAGCACTTCTTCCTAGAGATGGTGAAGGTAGAGAGATTTTGGGAGTTCTTGAGCCTTTAGTAGGGTGACATGTCCATCATGGACTATGCAGTAACATTCACTAAATTATCTCACTTCATGCCCTGCATGGTGAGCAATGAAACCTCAAGGGTGAGGAATTTCAATGGTGTTTTATAACATGACATTAAGGTACATATAAACATCTTTAGGTTGGACTCATTATCAAATGCAATGAACTAGGTGCTCATAGCTAAGGGCAACCTGATGGGTAGTTCTTATTCTAGTATAATTATGGATTTAGGTGATGTTAGTGGTGATATTACATATACTAGGAAGAGATCCAGTGATGAGTTCTTGTAGGTAATTTATTCCAAGGAATTGAGTTGACCACCTCCGATTGGGTCTTTGAAGGTGTGTTTCTAGTGTGTAAAGACAAGAAATATACAGACTCAGTGCAAGCAGCCTTCAAAAAAGTGCTAGACATGTGTCAAAGTTGAGAATATTGAGAGGTTCTGTAGGAATCCTTCTTGGGGAACTGATAGTCAAGTACCAAGATAGACTCAGGGTTATGATATTGGAACAGGAGCAGTACCAGGTGATGGTAGGTGAGCATCAGCTGCATACAGAGGTGGTGACATAGACAATGGGACCCATCAGTGGGGTCAGTTGTTAGTGGCTGGTGAAACACTCTAGAGAGGCCAAGATTTAGGCAGTCAAGCGTCAGGCCAGAATCATGCTGTGGAGCTACCAAGTGTTGAGTAAACTCGAGAGATGATAAGGGATAAAGGTACTCCATGGGTGTGGTCATGATTTATTTTGTTTTTTCATATCCTTTTTAAGAATGTATGTTTAAAGTGCATGAGGCATGCCGGTTATATGTATGGACTGAATAGACACTGTTTAGTAGGTTGGAATTGGCCCAGGTGAGTTATATATATATATATATGAGGTGTGTGGCACCAAGTCTTGTATGTGAGCATCAATGGATGAGTATTTTTTAAGGTGCATTAGAATCAGGGCAACGAGGATATGTAGGATACTTAAAGTGTGTAAGAATCTATGCATCGTTGTGATGATGGATTTGACTGGAATGTGAGGAACCATGACTGTTTTGATCATATGATGAGATATGGGACCTCATTAGTTTCATGTGTGACAGGGGAACAAGGCAGGCATTGATGCGATTTTGGATTCATATGGGTGTTAGGTAGGACACATGAGTACTTGATGAGATGTATGAGTGATGATGTGTCACAGGAGGAAATTTTAGTCCTATGATGGTCAATGGGCCATCATTTGGTTTGAGTTTTGGTCGTGTTGTGATTGGGGTAGGTAAATCCTAATGTGGGGGTCCCCTTGAGGTCATTGGACTAGACCCTTTTGACCGGGGTAATTCAGATTATTTTGATGGGATTTTTATGTTCATTACTATCTCCTAGTTTTTTATAGCTTGGGGATGAGATGTGTTAAGGTGGGAAGATTGTAACATCCTAGGTATTTCAGAGTGGTTTAAAAAACTATCCATTATTGAATTTTTAGAATTGATGGGTATGCCAATTTATTTTTTGATCATCAAAACCTAATTTTGAGTTTTCTTCCAACCAATATATTATTTTTGGATGGTTTTAGAGGTTAATCTAAATCCATTGGTGTTCGGTTGGTTTTTGGGTGGATTGGAGGTCCGAAGGCCCAATTTTGGATTTAAATGTTAAGGAGCATGGTTAGGGGTAAACTGTGAAGCCTCTCTCAGTTAACTATGAAATTCAATTTTTTTACTTCTTCATGGTTTGTAAAACCATGCAGGTTGGGTTTCATAGATATGCATGAAAATATTAAGTCTTTGTAGAGTGTTTTCGCATGGCTTGTTTATGGTAAGGGAAAACTTTGTGCAAGCCACAGGGGTAGTTCCACAGAGAAAGTACCTCAACACTATAGCCCGAACAGTTTGAAAAACCATGAAATCTAACCATGAGGCCTCTTAAATAGGTGATTTTATGGTTTACCCTCCTCCTTATTTTCTTTCATTCCTCCTCTTTTATCCCCTCTTTGTTGCACGTACATCAAGGGGATCACACTTTTCTTCCTCCACTAGGGTGTGATCCCACTCCTATGTCAAAGATCTATTTTTTCATCATTAGGTGTGTTTAAACCATGCTTGCGAGACTATCCTCTCACATGAGTCTCTTTTCCTTTGTTCTCTCCTCATAGACCATTAAATACATTTGAGTCATTTTGCCCTATTTTTAGGGAAATCTATATAAAATATGATTTATTCCAAATCAGTGATATTAAGGTCTTGGCATCGGATGTGCATATGTCTATGAGTCCAAGGTAAGTGGTGAATACCTTTATTTTAGACTTCACAAGTGTTGGGGGGAATCTTTTATCACACCGAGGTGTTGACTGGGTGAGTCCTTGGAATTTAAATGGTTGATTTCAATTAATTAATTGGACCTTATGAGATGCCTTGGGGCATGATCGATTGATACTATAAGTGGGTTGATCCCTAGGAGAGGCTCAGAACCTAGGGCAGTTAATCCAGGGGTGTTCATATTATTAAATTGCTTTGTTTATTTTTTTTAGTTTTTTTATTTAAATTCAAGTAAAATATATAAATTAATTACTTGTGCTATATTGTTGAGATCTATGGGATCATGAAGGTCTTAGAATGAGGTTTGAGATGGAGATGTCCATCTAAAAATGAAGTTACATGATCATAAGGTTGGGCTTGGCTTAAGTTATTTGGGTGATGTGACCACTAGATGGGTGACATGATCATTGTATATGGTGGTAAGTTCGTTAGGTTAAGGGCATGTACTATGATATTGGATGGAATGACAATCAGATCTGAGCGACATAGTCGTAGGGACATGCGGTGCGAGAGTTAGTGTGGATACAGTAATATTTTGGTGATTTCCTCTCACCTATGTTTGGCTAAAGTGTGGATTGATTCATGTGTACAAATGTTGAATCAATGATGAGGTGGTTTCGACCACTCTTTTGGGGAGAGGTCCCTAGTAGTGCAGATTAGATAATTGCATTAGGAGTTATTTATATAGAAATCCATGGGGAAAGTGAGGAGGCTTTGGATGATAATGTTGAGGCTATCAGTTGGGGGCTGAGGCCTGTCGTGCCTGTGGCTGGTGGGTCATGATCATTTTGGAGGATGATATCACTATTCCTTAGGGAGTCGTTCTATGAGCCGATGATGATTTTATTTTTACAATAGATATCATTGTGATCTAGATGTTGGGATTGATCCAACATGAGATTTAAAGAATGGTTCTGAGGTACCTAGTTTTAATTGACTGGTGTGGCTTTGGAAGATCAGTGAATTGTTTGTATATGAGGTTTCTAGAGGAACATGGTTTCAGGTTACTTTTATAGAGGTGGAACCTGGGGGTTCACCTATAAATTCAATACCATGGGATTCCTTAGGTCATGGTCTAAGGAACCTCTCTGCTTCAACATTCCAACATTGTCCAATCTAGGTGACAACTTCCTAGTGGCATTTGAACACCAGTAATGTTTGTGTTTAATTATATATACATGTGATGATATTTATTTTATTTATAGTTCACACCTTATTAATCTTAAACATAAGGTACACACATGTGGGTGTTTCCCTATAAAGAATCATTCTCACACCCTATATGGGCCCTACGAGACGTATGTACACTTTTTTCTTTTTCGTTCAGGTAGAGGTTTGGGCTCTAGAATTGGATCCTAGTAGTTGAGTTGGAATGGATGGAAGGAAATGAACCATTTGTTCTTGCCTAAGCTAGAGTTACCTTTTTTGTATTCATTTATATTTTAACATGCTTATATATTTATATATTATGGTTATCCCTTTATCAACCATTTATTATAAATTTTATTGCATGACCTGTTATGGATACATTCTTAGATATAAATGAATGTTTGGATTGTGTATTTATTTTCTTTGATGATGTTATATACTACTTCTGCTATTGTATGATATTGAATGTTCTTCCTCCATTGGAGGTTTTGATTCAAGTCTATTGAGTCTTTATTTCCACTTCATGATATATATATATATGTATATATATATACTTGGATCATTATATTATCATCACATCTGGGTATAATATCCCCACTATTACTCTTATTATATCCTCTCTTCTAGTCAGAATCCTTTTACGTACAGGGAGGCACACCTAAGGCTAGTGGTACTCATCCCAGAATCACTATTCGGGTGGAAATTCATGTCATGGATGCAAAAAAAATTATCAAAAACTAAATTAATATTTAATATATAAAAGATAATCTCTTTTAATAAAATTACTACTTTAAAACAAACATAATAGTATACTATCATAAGAGTGAAAAGACATATACAATATTCAAATAAAGAAATAATTAAGATAGTGTAATAGTTTAATAATAAATTTTAAACAATAATATCTAATTATAATTTAATATGAGTAGAAAAATAAAATTCAATTTTAAAACACCTGTAAAATGATATTTAATATCAATGATTATACTGAATAGAGATTTTAGGATTTTAGGATTCCCAATTCAAACTTCATTTTCAAAAATTTAACAAAATCTATGGGTTCAGTGAAAATTTCAGTTAACTATATATCATTAGGAACAAATAATAAATAGATATAACATTTATCTACATGGTCTCTAATAAAAATATATAAAAAATCTATGTGTTTTCTTCTAGACTATTGAAAATGGTTTTTAGAAATTGAAATAACACTTGAATGATCATAGTAAATAGTAATTTTATCAAAATGATATTATAATCATACAATTTCTGTTTAATATATATATACGTTGGGAACAAAAACTAGCTAAAAGAACATATTCATCCTTAACTATTTATAATGATACTAAATATTTTTCCTTATAACTTCATGAAATTAAACATTTTACTAAAATTGACACATACCTGTAGTGATTTTATGATCATGTTTGAAACATCCAAATAGTACCTATAGTGATTTTAAAATCATATTTAGACAACAAATAAATAATAGTTCTCAATGGAAAAAACAATTTAGTAAAAATAGTACCTTTGATATATTTAATTACTCCTTTGATAACTTAAAGATGACTTTATTTAGGGTTGGACTGAAACCTAGCACAAAAATAGACTAAGAACATTATTTCTGGTCTAGATATAGAGATATATAATATAATTTTTATCATGGATATATAAATTTTAATATCAACTATCTTTCCATACTCATCTAAGTCCATTTTGGAATTAGTTCTGATTAGTGTTTTCATAGTCTTTCTAGAATCAAGTCCAAATATTTTTACATGTTATTTATTATACTTATCTTGATTTAAGTAAATAATATCTTTCCTTTGATTAATTTTAAGGCCAAGGAAAAAATTTAGTTATCACATTAAGCTCATATCAAATTCACTTGTCTTAGTTTATAAAAATCATTACACAGTAAATCATTTATTGAAATAAATATTATATCATCAACATATATCTATATAATCAGTATATAATTTGAAACACTTTTTCTAGACAAGGTTGGATCAAACATAACTTTAAAAAATTCAGTTTTTAATAAAAACTATGTTAGTCTCTCATAACAAGATCTTGGATCTTGCTTAATACCATATAAGTATTTGTTAAGCTTAAAACATGATTTTGAAACTTATAATTTTCAAATCGAGGGAACTGTCTAACATAGACTTCCTATGAAATAATTCTATTTAAAAATGAACCTTTTTTACATATATTTGAAATAATTTAATTTTTTAAAAACTAGAAAAGGATAATATAATTATAATTTCTTCCATTCTAGTAACAAGATAAAAATAATCTTCATAGTCAAATCCATCTAAATGGGAATAACCTGGATCTACTAATATTGCTTTTTATTTAAATATGTTTCTAAGATCATCAAGTTCATTAAAAAAACATTTTGTTTCTATAACATGTTTATCTTTCAGAAAAGAAACTAAATCTCACAATTTATTCCTTTGAAACTGAATTAATTAAACATGCATAGAATTCATTCAACTTGAATCAATTAAAGAATTTTCAACTTTAACCGGAAAAAAATTAGAAACAAATGTATAATTTTCATAGTAATGTAAAACAAAATTTCTAGTTTGAATACAATATGGTACATTACCAATTAAATTTTCATTAGATTGATCTTTATTTTTTTTTTCATTTCAATGGATTAGTTTGAGAAGAGATATTATCCTACTCTACTAATGTGTTATCGTTATCTTAATTAACATTAATTTCTCTAAATTAATAATTGTCTTTGTTTATATTAAATCATACTTATTAAAATTGATTTCATTAAACATAACACACACAAATTCTAAAAGAATTAATGTTTTCTTATTGAATACTCTATAATATTTTCTATAATTAGAATATCCTAAAAATATATCTTCATATAATTTATATTCTATTTTTTATAAATTATATTTTGTATTTAAGATATATACTTTACAGAAAAAACACCTACAATAACCAAATTTAGGTTTAAATAGTTTAAAATGTTCATAAATGCATCCTATTTAGGAAAAGTATAATAGAAATTCTATTTAAATCATGGAAAATTGTATTTAGATATTATTCCTAAAATAATTTAGGTATACTGAATTCCATTATATAATTTACCTAGTCATTTCCTAGATATATTTTTCCTTTATTTACACCACACCATTCTGTTGTGGTTTCCTAGGGGCTGAAAGATAATTTTTATATCCATTTGTTTAATAAAATTTATCAATTTCTAAATTCAAAAATTCACAAACTCTATAACTTTGGATAGATATTATTGATATATTTTCGACATTTTGAATAAGTTTACATAAAGAAAAAAAATGGATAAAGTTTTATTTTATGGGATAAAAAATAAATCCATTTGAATATACTGTAATCAACTACAATTAAAAATACACACTTATTAACACCAAAACTAAAATTTTGTATTTTTATAAAAAATTTAAGATGTAATAATTATAAGTATATATCTATAATAACATAATTTATATATTTAAATATTTCTATACGTTTCTTACCTTTTAAACAGGAATTACATATAAAGTACTTACATATATGTAACTTGAAAAGTTTCATAACCTATTAATACTTTGATAGTTTGTTAAAATGTCTAAAATTTACATGCCCAAGCTTCAAATTATACATAATTTCATCAGCTTCTACACCATTCAAACACTTAAACTTTTGTTTTGTTAGATCATAAAAATCTATAGTGTATACATTTTCTTTTCTATTTGCAGAAAATAAAACTAATTTATTTTTCAAGATAATGTATTTATTATTTTTAAATATAAAATTTAATATATCATCACACAGATGTGATATAAATATAAGATTATGTGTTAAAATAAGAACTTATAATACTTTTAAAATAAAAACTATTTTAGAAAAACCAACTTCACCAATACTTTTAATATGACCTTTAGAGTTGTCTCCAAATGTGTCAAGGCCACCATCACATGAATTAAATTATAGAAATTTTAAAATTTCACCTATCATGTTATTGAGGATACCACTGTCTAAAAATCATGATACTTTAATACTTCTAAGGAAGGTTTTCTAAAATTTAATAATAAAACAAACTATTTTGGTGCCCATTCTAACTTCGGTCCAACTAGATTTGTAGTAGAAAATTTTTTTTAACTCAATTTTTAATGCATTTATTAGTGTGATGATTAGAAAGAAAACATTTTTCAATGAAATATATTATTTTTCAAAAATATTGTGCAAATATTAGTTAACACTCATTTTCATAATTCCCTTTCATTCTATATTTAAAATAAATTGCACTGAAAAGAATAACTTTTGATATTTTAATAAGGTTAGTTTTACTTAAATTTGTTGTCAATCTATTATATAGAAAACCATTTTTATTTGTTTTTAGTTTCATCAAATAAATCATTTTATCATATTTTTCTTTACCTATAAAAAAAGTTGATAAATTATTTTTAAGATTAACAACTTAATTTTACAAACCCATTTTCTCTTTTTTAATAGTTTCTAATTCAATAAAAACTTTTTCATTAGATCTAGAAGATGTGTTTCTTACTTTTTTATTTTCATACTTCAATTTCTTAAAATAATTTTCAACTTTAGTTAAATAATCAAAAAATAAATTGAATCTTATTTCACGATCCTTGTAATTTACTTAAAAACGTTTTTAACCTTATCATTTTACTCTATTCATTTTAACAACTCAAAATCATAATTATATTTATATTTATGATTCAGGGAAACATATATTTTCATATTATAAAATTCCATTTTTAATTTATCATTTTATTTAATTAAAATTTTATTTTAAATTTGTAAATAAATATACTTTTTAATTATCCTAACTCTGTAATTTCAAAATTATTAATTTTAATTATGATGTTTTTTAACTTTGGAATTCACAAAATAGGAATCAAAACAAGAATTAGAAGCATTTTCAATAAAAATTTTACATAAAGAATTATGATTAACATTTGAAGGAGTTATTAACTTAGTAAATAGTGAATCATTTAAATCACACTGAATACCCATTAGTAAAATATTCATTGACTTATGTTTACTTCTATAATCACTACATGAATAAGAACTATCTGAGTAGTCCCAACCTCCAAAAGATATTATTTTTCTTTTCTTCTTTTCTCTTCATATTTATTTGGATGTTTTAAATTTATAAAGTTAGTCCTTATGTGACCCTTATTTATACACTCATAAAATTTTAGTTTTGAAATATCTTTATTTTTACTGGTTTTACCTTTCTTATAGTCTTTTCTAGACTTCCTATTGAGCTGCTTCTTTCAGTCTTTTTTTCATGAACTTGAAAAAAATAATACTAAAGTGATACATTTACTTTTCCCATTCCTAAAACTCAGATTCAGAGGCATTATAGGTATCTATATCATTAGATTTAAAAAAAATACCTCCTCTATTTGTAAACTCCTCATCAACAATATTTTTCAACTCTAACTCATACTACAGTAAAGAGATAATTATTTCATATAAAGTATACTCCTTAAAATTATTACTCTCATTGATGGACACATACTTTGAATGACTTATTTTTGGAAGATATCTCATTACTCTCTCCACTTTATTTTTTTATCCAAAACTTCTCCAAGAGAACTCATACCATTAGTTATACTAGTTAAATGATGAAACATCTAGTTTACCAGTTCTTCATCTCTAATATTCAAGTCTTGGTATTCTGCTTAGAGTATTCCTAGATTGGTTATCTTGAGCCTGTTTGTCCCATAATGAGTCACTTGAAGTATAATCCATATATCATGGGTTGTATTACAAGCTAGAGCTTCGCTATAAAGAATTATAATTATAACACAATAATTTGTTTTTATCTTTATAATTCAAAAAATATTTTACCATTTTATTAGCTATATGTGTCTCAAGATCAACTTCAGGTAGCTCAAATGGATTTTCAATGATAGTCTAGTTATCCACACTTAAATATTTTAAATAGGATTCAATTATTTCTTTCTAGTAGACATGGTCACATACATAAAAATGAGGCTTCAGCCCCAACCTTTAAAAAAATACATAGAAGAATAGTGGATTTTGTTGAATATATCCATCATTCTGATTTACACCTTCCATATTAGAAGAAACCTTTTATTTTATTACTTAGACTATTAATTCTAGGATATTAGGTTAGCACAATGTTAAAAATAAATAACATAAATAATCATTAAGGATAACTATTCTATAAGGAAGACCTGACACTCTGATACCAATTTTTGGATCAATGGTAATGAAAATAATGTCTAGGGGGTTAATATCCATTTAAAAATTTTAAATACAAAATAATTAGAGTTTATAAAATATATATATGTAGTTAGTGAAGTGTTATTGAAATGAGGTGAAACTGAAATATAAATAGAGAACACCAAAAATTATTGTAGTTTGGATAAAAAAGATCATAGTCCACTCCTCAACCTTCTATACTCATCGAGAATATTGGTACCTAGTAAGATAATCAATTTTAAAGATGTGATAAACTGTTACAGACATGAAATTGTACAAGAACCTTGAGAAAAATCCTTGTCTTTTACAGGAGACCAAACAATAGTTTGTGACAAGACTTTTTTATTGGGAGTCATAACGCAAACTTCCTTTTTGGTAGTGGAATAACCATACAATGAAAGAATTGAATTTGTTTGGGAAAATCATAAAACAGACTCAAATGAATAAAAATAGAATAATTAAACATTACATGGATAAAAATATATAGGGAAATTAGTATATTATCAAAAATTTGAAATATTTTGAAGTTTGATGAACGTTGATCACTTGAATAGAATAATGTAAAAATTTTAAGTTATTATATGATCAAAACCATAGCACAAAAGTCACAAATGTTTATTAAACGAATGAGAGATAAAATAATTGTGTCAAAGTTGTATAAAAAAGTATCTATCAAATGATATACACTTGAATTTTTTTCCTTGAAGATATCTCTTGGATAATTAATAAAATGATCTTCAAGGAGAATCTACATACCCAATAACTGCATGACACTTGTTAGTGTATAATTGTAAAATAATGTTATTGTTACCTTTGATTGTAAAAGCCACACATAATAACAAATAATAATCACACTTTTTTATTTCTTCATCAAATATTAGAATAAAATTTTTAATATGTTATGTATAAAAATGTATACAAATTATAAAATAGTTAAAATAAAATAGATAAACTTCTAGTTTATTGAGAAAATAAAAACTGTTGTAAAATAAAGTATCATTAGAAATACAAATGCACATATATTTTTACATAAAAAATTATTAAAATATTTTTTTACAAAACTTACAATTATATTTCAAAAAATATAATAAAAAATTAAACTAAATGTTTATTTTAGTAATATAAATTAAATATAATTTATAATAATTTTATAAAAATATTTAAAAAATAGTGGATTTAAAATACCTGGCATTAGATTAATCTACCATTGGTATCCAATAGTGGATTGATCTACTACTGGTGTCGATTCGTGGATGGATATACTATTTATTTCTAAAAGTGGATTAATCTTCCACTGATATTAAGAAATAAGCTACCATTGTAAAAAAGATACTCAATATTTCTATGTAACCTTTATCAACCATCGAGAAAGGAAGATCTCTTATAGAGCATGAAAATGATACTCCCTCACTAAGAAGAAAAGAGAACCACCGATAGTGTATAGAACAAGGGATATACTAGTAGATTTGAATAGATCTACCAATGGATTTCCAATGGTAGATTGTATCTACTATTGAGAAATCTAACGGTGAAGATCAATAACACTTATGATGAGCATCAGATGCTACAATAAAGAAAGAGATACTTTTGGCATGATCTACTAGTAAAGATACACCTACCAATGGAAGAGATATCTACCATTGGTGTCCAATGGTTTATTGATCTACTATTGATGACCAATGGTAGATAGATTTATCAGTGGAATAAAATCAACTATTGTTAGCGGTTAAGAGGGGAGGTACTACCAAGATATGATGAAGACGGATGGTGTTGTGAACAACTATTTCACATGGAGATGATATTTATCATTATGGAAAATATATCTACTAGTGGATGTGATCTATAGGTGAAAAAATAATCTATCGATGTAAAGATGATATACTAGTGAAAAAATAGTCTATCGGTGGTATTTAGGGGTCTACTGACTTGGGTGACCTACCAGAGAATGATGTTGGAGGTAGAAAGTCGAAATACTATCATAAGTACATAGGAATGAGTTTTAATACTACCTTAATGGTGATCCATGGAATCATTGATTTCGATGATGATAGTTGTGACAACAAACTCTAGTACACAAAAACACTTCGACATTGATGAATGATAAAGATGAATACAATTGAAAAAGAGATGATTGGGTGAATTGAATGAGGCATGGTAGTTCAAAATCATGAATGGGCTGTGGACATCAAATCTGATCTGATGGCCAAACATCTATCTCTGTTTCTAAAATAGGATGAACAGTAAAGCTAGGTTGCACATCCTACATTGGTTCTACAATGCGGTGATGCTACAATATATCATACAACTCATAGCTTCCCACCATTTGATATTTCTATTGTGGATCAGCACCAGTCACACTATCACACACCATTGGCCAAATCTCATCGGGCTTACGAAGCCCAAATTTTGTTCCTTCCAGTCTCACTATGTGGGTCTTATACATGGTCCCACCCATAATAATAATGAAATATACACAACCAAGATCTTATCTTCTTCAAAGAGGGATACCTATGGTAGTCCCTCCCATGGGGTTTATTCTTTGGTAACTTTAAAATGGTTGAAAAATAACCTTGGTGGATCACAATAATGGAACAATTTTTTTGTTAAGAAACACTTAAACAAACAAACATGAAGTGAATAAAATATTACAATCATTAAAAATTAGCATCATTAAAACATGAAAACAAATACCATTAAATTTTATACAAATTTTTTTAAACTAATTAAATTTCATGAGATAGTAATTTATCATAAAAAATAACACTATTAAAGTTTTAAAACCAATTTCAAATACTAAAGCTCTACAGAGAGATTTGATCCGTTTTTATCACTACTTTACATGAATAATTATAAATTTTTATATGATCAATAAAAAATAATTTCTTTTCATGATTAATATTCTTTAAATTATGAAACCATGACCAAGGTTTAAGTGCCAAAACCATAAAAATGAAACATGCTGGGAAAATGGACAAGTTTTTAGCTGAATATTTTTTTTAATGATGAAATTATTAATGAATGAAAAATTTGAAAATATAAAAGAATAATAAATTGAAAGTTATGTATGAAATTTATTTTTTAATATATTCATAATAAATAAATATTTCTAATATATGATATTTGAACACATACGAAGAAATATTGGACTTGAGGTAAATATTATGTTACAATCTAATTTATTTCTTGGGATTGACTATACTAAATTACAATTGAGGGAAATTATATCGATATTATACATTAAATCCCACATATTTTATTTCCCCTAGTTATTATTAGATAATATATATATATATTAGTACTATTTTCCTTTATTTTTAACTTAAAATGTTTGAGAAATTTTTTTCAATGAAAACACAAGCTTATTTACTTTTTGGTCAATGAACCTTTTCTTACATGTCCATACTCCTCAAAATTTATTTTAGTAAGTTATTACCTATGATTTTTTTTTTAAAATTTCACATTCACTACCTTTGAATTTATTTTTAAATGTTTAAAAATGAATCTTTTTAATGAAATATTTTTTCTGAACAAGTCATTTTTGTCTTTTTATGAAAGCACGAAAAGAATGTTTTCTTTTAACATATACAACATGAATGAGGTTTCTGACCATCATGCCTATTTTTTTATTTGAAACTTTTTTAAAATATTCTATTTTTATTTTCAATGAAATTTTTTCCATAATATTTTTGATTTTTTTTGTTTTAATTAAGTGAATTTATAATTAAAAGGGTATTTTCATCAATAAATATTTAAATGATCTTTTAATGAAAATTTTCATCTATGATAAAATGATTTGGTGTTACTTATTATTTACTATGAGTATGATCCAATGATACAATCATTATTCTTTATCTAGATGTTTTATGATTATGATGATGAGAAATTTATGAAACTCATTTATTTTCCATGGTTTATGTTATAATGAAATGATGAAATGTTAATGAAACTAATTTACTTTCCATTGGTTATGATATAATGATATGATAAATGTTTTATAATCCAATAGAACACATATAAATGCATTAAGATTATGTTATGGGTGTACCATGAATGATGTAGATCAATAATTCATTAGGTTAAGATGGACATATCATGAGATAATAAGGACTAGAATGGAGAGTGAACCAAATTCAGTAAGGTACCTTGTCCACTATGATATTCATGGGAGTGAACCTTTAACAAAGTAAATTATGGGAAAAGTAATGAACCCAATCCATTATGATAGCCTTGGTAGTGATCCTCGACTAATGAAATGATTTTATATGCATTTGTGTATGCCAAAAACTTTTGTCTTTTTCTTATTATGATATGTTCTCATTGCTCATGATTGATTATTGATGATTCAAAAAATTTATGACTTATTAATTTTGATTGAAAATACCTTATTCAGTGACTCGTGATTAAAGACTTTTGACTGATTGGTTATTATTTTCTTAAGTTATGATAATGTTCTCATACCCTTATTTTTATTCTCACTTATGATCATTGACTGATATCTCCTATTTTTACCCTTACTAAGAATTTTATATAACCCTTTCTTATGTTTCCTTCATCTCTAGGTTGTTAATAAATGTATTATGTAAGAAGTGTCTAAGAAAGGTACTTTGATAGAGTAACCTTGTGGGAGATATTGAAAATATTTCATGAAATAAGATGATTATGTATCTTATATCTAAAGACACTCAAACTTTATGGTTCTAGGGAAAGTATATTTGTGAAATGTATTGAATATTAGTCTAAAATGATTATATATATATATATGTATGAAATACTCAGGTATACTCACTTTTCACTAACCTGGGCCTTTATAGAAGTAATGATTTTTATTTTCTAATATTTACTAATTCACTACAAGAACCTACCATTTGATACCAATTATTACCCCCTTATCAAGGTGATTACCCTAGGGGGTGATTAATCTAGGTAATATAAATTTAAAATTTTATCCCTTGATTATGATCATGTTCTCTCAATGTGAGTATCACCTATTTATCTCCCTTACTTGATCAGTATGAGTGATTAATGTAGTAAAGAACATAATATATTTTTATATAGTTAAACCTAACTAGGATAGTCCAAGGAGGATGTAAAGGTGATGTTCCTAAGAACCTAAAACATAAGATAACACTGCTTCTATTTTGTTTACACAATATAGTGATCCTTAAAAACCAATTTTCAAAAAATTGAGAAGTATCACTACTTCTCACCTCAAAGAGAAACTCACTGATTCCTCCATATCCACCTTGATATTATCCAATGAGATGAAGGTGTGAATGTACACATAAAAATTTGTGTCTCTTCCTAAAAATTTGATGATGTTATTATGAGATGATGATTATATAATTTCATCTACATTATTCACTTTTTAAACATTCAGAAAGTCCAAAAAAATCATATCTCTATTTCTCATTGAAAATTAAATGTATTCTTCATATATTATTGTAAATATATCAACTCTCTATTTAACATGGAGGGATCATTGGAAATTTATTTTCCACCTTTAAAAATCATAAAGGGCCTTTAAAACTTCCCTTTACTCCATCAATGATTTTCTATAGTGCTATGAATCAATAGGAAAATGCTCATGTATACTTCTCCCTTCTTTTATATCATGGAATAAATTCAATTTAATCGTCTTAGATTAATGATGTAAACTACCATGAATTTATACTTTAATTATGGGATAAATCAATATAAAATTATGCATGAAACATTGATGATTCATACATGAATACTCTAAATCAAAATCTACATATCTATCACATCTCCACGCAAAACAATAGCTAAAAAAATTTGATTATTGATACCACAACATGGTTTGATGAATTTAAATGAAAAAAACCCATTTAAATGTCTAACTCCATATCATATAGAATAATTTTCCATCTTAAATAGTAGTTCTGACATCTAATTCAAACCCACTTTACACAGGTAGTACCACATCCGTTTTGGGCACACCATTTCTCATAGGTGAAACTCAACTTCAAAACACTAATTGAAATGAAAAACATATTATCACTATGTCGGTGAGGTTATCTTCATCATTCACTTCACACGAGTCCACTATGGCTATCAAAATACCCATATTGGGCATTGTATTTATCTTAAGAGGAATTATAAAGTACCATGTCCAATGCCATAGTGTGGATACCCTTAGATGGTTGTTTTTTATCATCAGGTTTTCAGTAAGATTCACACCTTTAACCAAAACCACTAAACATTCCTTGAAATCGTGGAGATTCTAAGAAATGTCCTTCACCATTTTTATCATGTGGACTAGAGCTCCATCATGGGCACCACCATGGTTTGGTCCTTTCTAGTATGCATTTTTTTGGAATACTCATAGAAAAAAAAACTTATTCTATGACATAAAATTAATTTTCCTCTTCTTAAAAACTCCAACATTATGATATAATTGTCAATAAACACAATCAAAACAATCATCCAATGGCATTTTTTTTTACAAAAACTACCAAGATGAATGATGAATTGGATGAGTGATTCTAGATGAACGAATAATGAGGAAGGAAAGAATGGAGGGATATGGGTGGTTTTGTATATGGTGTACTATTATAGATGATCCTCCTATAAGAATAGTGAAGAAAATTTTACATGCAAGTGAATAACTTGAGATTCCCCTAAAGAAATAATTCCCACAAATACACTTTCAAGAGACCACACCACTGTAAATATCTCAACTTCTATGTTTTTCTAGTAACTTTTACATTTTTATTAATCTGATTAAAAGGGATTGAAAGGAAGAAACATTCATTTCTCTCACAATGATTGGTGTTTCAACCAAGAGGTTGTGTATTGGATTTGTTGAAAATATGTATGAATTAGTTATGAACATTGATGACCTGGTTATCTGAGGATGTTTATTAAGGATCTATAGAATATGTGTGCATGTTAGTGTTGGCGGAGAAAATGAAAAGATATACCTTTCTATATCTATATACATCAATCTGCTAGTTTTCTGTTTGAGGAGATGATTAGAGTTGTACATGTTAGTGCTGGTGGATAAAATGAAAAGAGACACCTTTATATCTCTCTATATATCGAGGACACAGTTTTTGATTTGAAGAGATGATTTTATATCTAGATGGTTTTTATGTTTTAATGGGGATTTTTAGTTTCCTAAATTCTAATAGAGAATAAGATATTGAATTTTTAGATTCACTTCATAAAATCTAGTGGAATATCTAGAGTTCTTGACTGGGAGTTTTCTTAAAGATAGAAATGAAAGAACCTAAAAAAATGATCCTGGTATGTGAGAGAAAGTTGTGGAATTTATCAAAATATTTAATCATATAATAAGGAAGTTTATTTTAGATAATATTGAATATTTGTTGAGTAATTGGAAAATTTTGAAGAATTTCATTATTTTTTAGTGCTTAACAAATCATTGGGTGTGAGGCTTAGAGGTTTTGTAGATTTTAGCATTTTCTTCAAGGTGAAATAAGTTCATCTATAGACTCAAGTATATTGTCCATGTAGTCCAGTATGAAACTTTCATAATGATTTCATGGAAAATATTCTCACTCAACAAGTACACAAACAACAAATTTGATCGCATAGATTATATAGTTGAGTATATGGTTTTTCTCGGAAGTATTTGGTTGAAAATGAGAGTTCATAGTGTTTAAATGAATGTTTTTTATAGACATAAATGTCATGTAAAAAATAGAAAGTGGAGTACATGGTTAGAATGTGGATATTTTTTAAGTGTTTTGAAGGGTATTTTTACAAAGCAATTGAATAGTAATTTTGGGGATTAAAATGTTTGATGGTGGAATTTGTATAAAAATTCCCCAATGATCCCACCTATTAAGAGAAATCCAAATTTTTTGAGGGATTTAAAGATCAATGAAGGAAAGATTCATCCATGAATTAGGATCCATATAGTTAATATATGGGTCCCAATCCATGAATTTAGTTCATGAATGTAGTATGTGGTGGTGGTGCGCACGAAATAAGTTGATGAAGAAAACTTCAAAAAAAATTTTGTGAAGTAAGTTATAAAAACTTAGTCCATAAATATTTTTTTGTGAAGTCAGTCTATGAAGGGTCTCTGTGAATTTTAATGAGTTGTCCTAGAAAGGTATTACCTATTCCATATGGTTTTTACACAGTTTTGTTAATGGAGTATGTTCTAAAAATAAAGAAGATCATGAGGAAGCTCTACAATGTGAAGCGTGCATTTTGTGAAGGAGAGTTTATGGTCCATAAGGTAAGTATAATGTGAAAAATGTAACGTGTTTTCTCTTTTCATAAGTTTTATTCATGAAGTTATTTTGACCTGAGGATGTCAAGTGGGTATTTCTGATATCAAAGAGTATATCCATGGTTTATGCGTGACCTATTATAAGAATGAGAGAGCCACAAAGTATTCCATTGACTTATCTGGTTTGGTTTAAGCAACAAAGTCTAAAAGAAAGAAGTTAGAGTATTCCATTATATATTTGGATGTGGAATAGGAAAAAGGGGAATAAGACAATTATAGTGTAGAGTTATCCTAGTATAGATAAGTTCTTTTATAACTATAAAATTTTAGAGGATATAGATTCAACTCTCCCATTCTGGAGTTAATCTCATCTGAAATTTAATAATGAGAGTGCAAAAAATTTCATTACAACAATTCCAGAAATTCAGATGAATTATGTAAGTGAACTATCATGATGATAAAAAATATAATATTACTATAATACCTTTAAAATTTAGTTTAAATGAATAATAATCTTGATATCTTTCTTAAAACACAACACTCAACTTTTATCGAATTGTGATATGCTATAAAAATATTATGTAAAAGAGACTGTTATAAACTAGGTGTTGAATTTATGGGTATGAATATTATTAAATACATTATAATATATATTTATAATTTTAATACTGAATACAAATTTATTTTTTAATTTCTAGTAAATAAGAACTCAATTTTTATTAGTTATTTTATGCTTCAAAAAAGTATTTTCTTATAGAGTGGGTTTTATTTAATTTTGTGTGTGGAAATTATAATTAATTTCTACCACATTTATAAATTATTTTTTTAAAAATAAACACATTTTTTAAATCATCATATCAAAATTATATTATGGTGAAATTTTGGGATTTTTCTAAAATGATTAATTTTTCATGGAATAGTGAAACTAATGATTCAACAATACCATCATTTATTTTAATTAAATAATGTAATTGAAATGTCCCTCTATTTTTCTTATTTCACCCCAAGTTGAAATGAGATCCATTTTATTTATAATAATCGAATTAATTCCATTTTAATAAGTAATTGTTATGATTTTTATATAAGTTAATTTTATGCTTAAAAAGGAAATTTTTCTAAAAACTATTTTTCATTATGTTTTATGATTTTATACTAAAATTTGATTCTTAAAATTATATATATTTAATCTTGAAATATGGGAACCATATTTTTAATTAGAAGGTTCTAATATGGTAAATAATACACTTTTAGATTTGGGTATTATGAATAGTAACCTTGGTAAAATTTATCACCAAAATAAGGGGTAAATCAGGTAATAAATTTAAAAATAACATGACAAAGCATTAAAAATATATAAAACACTAGAATTTATATAGTTTTATGATAATAATTTGACATTATTCATCATAACTTATAATATAATGCATTTTTTTCTTTTTTTTTGATTTATAATTACATTTATATTATTTTAAGTAATGAAAAATATGAAATGCCACTCTCTTCCATTTAGATTTATATTATATGTTCACATAGGGATAAAAATAAGTTTTGAATTAATATTGAAGATTGTTTTATGAATAATTAATTCTTTTTATATGGATAATTTATATTTAGATATTATATACTTACCTGAGACACTTATACAATGATGACATAGTGCTTGAGCAAGAAGTGAAAAAATCAATGTAAATAATTTAAAAAAAAACTAATGTTTTTGGGAAGAATTATAATTCAAAAAAATACTGTAAATTATAATTTATTTTTAACATTTAAAATTATTATATTTTAATTCCATCTTTGTCTTGATCTCTTTAAAGTCAAATTAAATGGATAGTGTAAAAATGATATTAATGATATTTTATAAAAATAAAACTTTAATAATTTATCTAAAAACATTATATATATATATTAATAGGAAAATAAGGATCATAAAATTTATAAATTATAATATATTTTCCATTTATGGGAAATTTTTTACCTTATATGTAAAATTATAACCATTTATGATTGAAAAATTCATTATCGCGGTTAAGGTTAAAAATGGTTAACAAATGTGTTAATAAAAAACACTAGTTTAAAACTGATATCTAAACATATATAAATTTAATTTTGTGGTTATATTAATACTATAAACTACTTATATTATAATCCATGTCATTTTTTACCCATTTGAATTTAGTTAGAAACATATTATATTATAATTTTTCATGAATGTCATAAAGGGCCACTACCATCGGTTATAAAAGGACACCCCATCCTTCTCTTATTTACACAACTTTGAGATATATATCTCAAAAGAACCTATTAATTTCGTTTCTAAAAATCCTTATACAAATTATAGATATTCCTTTACTCCAAAAAGTCCAAACCTAGGTCTCTTAAGAGGATATCTGAATGAATTCTATCGAATAAGAGGTAATCATCTTTACCGACTCGTTCAAGTTAATTTCTTCTTATACATTCTATAAATATATTTTAATAATTATAAAATAATAAATAAATTATAATAAAAATAATATTATGTTATTATAATTATGTAACAACCATTTTCACCTACTTTCCATCCAATGAAAAGCGAAAACATCACTCATTCGTACGTACGACTTACTATCTCCACATAGAGGTATAATTCATTTTTCATCATAAATTTAATTTAATGTTTATAAATATAGAACTAATTAATATATATTATATCTCTGAAATAATTATTCTTCAATAATTATAATATCATGTCTACCTTCTTACCTTGCAATTAATTGTAAAATGAAAACGTCACTCATGCATATGTGTGAACTATCACCTCCACAAAGTGATGCGATTCATTTTTCATTTACATTTAACTTGGATTGTAATAAGGATATTTTATTTTGAATATATAAGATATATATTGTATAATAACTATTCTATAATGTTGAATTGATATATATATTTCATTGTCTCTTACCATCAAAAAGTGAAAATAGTGTTCATGCATATGTACGAGCTACAATCTCCATGAATGTCGTAATTCATTTATCTATATCTAAATTTTATGGATGAATCTAAATATTTATATAATTAATATACATGATATTTATATAATGGATAGAAAATTTATATGGTTTATCCATAATTAAAGTATACATACCAGAACTACCGAACCAAAATTCTCATAAAAAATGAAGCAATTAACACCCAAACAATGAAAATAATAAATGATAGTTAACAAATATATGATGAGATATTAGAAATGGATCATATATTGAATTATTAGAATTTATGTGACATTGGTATAGAATTATAGTAAATTCAGCTTTATTATATATGACGTTATACTACTTTTGAAGTAAGTCAATCTTGAACTAAGGGACTTCTTAACTCAATTTCCATTCATTGGGTTATATCACTCTTTAATTGACTATGTTATGCCATAATTATGTGTGAAATGAGATATAATTGTATTAAATATTATTTTGAACTTTTTTTATGTATTTAAATTTGTTACACATAATAACTCCATTGACTAATTCTCACTTTAATTGTATGATATTTATAGGGGATTTCATTGGAAATTCAAGTCCATTGAAACATATTTGATTTTTTTCAAATATTTACATTAATGTGGTGTATTCAATTACACTTTGATGTATTTAACATGAGTATATATTTATTCATGATGATTGATGTTTTAGTTTAATTTTATATTTTGATGGGTTGCAATTTAAAGTTACCAAATAGAAATAATTTGTTTTATAATCCCATTTTTCTGGGATTGCATATTTTTTTTTTGAAGAAATATTATAATATAACCTTCATAAACTCTATATATTTTCTTATCTTATGGATATTTAAGGATTTTATTTATTTTTATCCATTTTTTCTCTATTTGGAACTTGAATCAATAAAATAATTGTTTTAAAGAAAAATTGATCTTATTTCTCTTTTAGTTTTGGTATATTTTACATCCATGAAAATATATTTTAAAATTATTTTACAATAGTAAATTCTATTTACCCAAATGATTTATTATAGAAAATTTAAGTTATCTTTGAATTTTTAAAATATTTTAAAGGAATCTCTCTAATTTTTTCTAAAGGGATTATTTTGAAATTTCATTATAAAAAGTCAAAAGGAATGTTTTCTTTTTAACATATGCAGCGTTAATGAACTTTTATTCCATCATAAACATTTTATTATATTTATCTTATTCTACATGTTTAAAATAGTTTTATAAATAAAAATCATTAATGAAAACTAATTTTATTATTTTGTGTCTATTTTATTTTATTCTCCAAAATATATGAATTTACTAAAAAACATATATTCCTAATGAATTAATTTATTATTAAATTATTAATCATTATATTTCAATTGAAACATTTAGTTTATTTAGATAATATTCCATTAAAAATTACTTATCTCATAAAATTTATATTATTTATATCACATATATTCTTATTTCCTATACAACATAGGATTTCTACAAGAGGTGTTCTACTATAATAGTTTATTAATTGACTAGGTAAATATTTATATTTCATATCCTTTACTCAATATGGATATTTCTTGATATAAAATAATTTTTAGGAATTAAATTGATCATTAAATATATTATTAATTCACTAGACATGGAGTGACAAATGATGGGTAGAATTATATATCCCCTCGATGCATCGGTAGGTCTCATGAGACAAAACAGGTTGGGTTTTTGGATTTGGCCCCACTAATTTATGTATATTTAATTGAACGAGGCCTCGAAGGTAAGTTTAAGATGTCCAATATTATGCATTATATAATTATAAAATTAGCCATTGATTTCCATATGATTATTTGAATAGTTATATTATACATAGACATGTTTCAAGCTTATCTGATTATTTATATAACATTATTTGTTCAACATTTTTTCATGAAATATTATTCATGACTTATTTATCTGACATTTTATTAATTCTCTTACAGAGCCTTTGATATCACCTTTTTCTAATGTTCTCTTTCCTAGAATTATAGGAAGTGTATTATGATTGATATTCAAGTATATTCTAGAGGGAATAATGATTTTCTCAGAGAAAACACAATATTGTATTTAATGTAATGTGATATTCAATAATGAATATATTTTACCAATAATAATACACTTTTTGATAATTTGGGATAAAATCGCTTGTATTTAGTACCATTGTAATAAAGTAATCACTAGCTTTGATCTACCAAGGTCAGCGTCTTTATAATAACATCCATTATATTTTGAAGAGACCTATAAGTTTATAAACCATGAAATATTCTTCACCAAAGTAGTGATTGGAAAATAATAAGATGCACAAAACCTTGTATAAAACTTTGATATTTTATAAAATATATTTTTCAAATAAATTTAAATTATTTGATAGCTTGTGTTAGATTTGATACCAAGTTTAAATAAATTGTGATATACTATTAAAATTTTATTATTTACAGTGAAAGTTATCTCTGAGAAATTGGAATGACATGAATAGATAAGAATAAATAGATTATAAAAAATAGTTTTCATAAGAATGAAATTAATTCATTGGTTATATATTAATTAAAAATTAAAAATTAAAAAAGTTATTTGAATGCAAAAGAGACATTTTCTAAAAAATCATTTTATGCATAATGTATTAATATCTTAACAAATTAAATTATTCTCAATTGGTGAATGATTTTAATGATATATATATATATATATATATATTATTGTTATTAATTTATTTTAAAATTAATTTAATTTTTTTCTACATGTTAGATAAGAATAAACCAAGTTTTATGCTCAAAAATGTATTTTTTAAAAATTAGTTTTCATCGTGTTTTTATTGATTATTTAAAAATTAATTTCTACCACTTATATAAATTTAATTTAATAAAATTTATTCCATATTTTTAATCATGAGGTTAAAATTTTCCAAGTTGTTCCCTTTTATTTTTAGTCAATATGAATAGTAATCATGTTAAAAGTTATTACCTCAGTAAAGGGTAAATGAGGTTAATCTTGGTTGAAAATAAGTTCTAAGGCCATATATTTTCATCCTAATTATTATATAATGGATTTTAATTTAAACTTATAACCTTGGTCTCAAAATTGATTTTTTTAATGGAAAAAGTTTCATGAAAATAACTTATATAATATGTAAATCAAAGAAAGTTGCAAAATGTCACTCTCTACGTTTTAAATATCAATGATATGTCCACATAGGGAAAAAATTTAGGAATAAATATAAGGGTCTATTTTGAGATTAATTAAATTATATTAATTATATATATTTATTTATAATTTTTAGTAATTATATAAGGACCATAAATTCTTATGTAACACTGATGCATTATTTCTCCAATTAATAAGAAAATATCATAACTGATATGAAAAATATGTAAAGTAATATAATTTGAATGATTTATGGTGTTCAAAAAATTATTTATATGATTATGTAATATATGTTTTTTGTTAAATAATTGTATTCAATTTATAAATTTTTCTTCATGGATTTTAAGTCAAATTAATTAAATAGTTCCTTAATTAAAAATAATGTTATTTTAAAAAGATAATATATTATTAAATTACTAAAAAATTATAAAAATATTAAATGGGGAATGTGGGAAACAAATATTTTCAAAAAATTTATCCGTTTCCCCTTTATGGTCCATTTAGAACCATTTCTCTTGAGAATGAATTTAATATATTTTAATCTTTTAAGTAATTTCAAGGGTGCCCCTCCCATAAATTATATAAGGGAACCAATAATTTCTCTTATTCACCCCACATTAAACCTTATATATCAACCAAAATCTGAAAATTTACCTTCTAAACTCCACTATACACATTTTATAGGTTCTGGTATTCCCAGAAGGCCAACCCTAGCACCCTTAATAGGAGACTTAAAAGGGTTATTTCAAAGAAGTGGTAATTCCCTTAATCAATCACTTTATTTTTAATTATTATTTTACCTCATATGAATCTATCATATCGTTCATAAAATAATAAATTAAATATAATTAATATAATTAATTATTTTTTTATTATTAAAACACCTTTATTTATAATTTTCCATCAAATGGGATGTTAAAATATCGCTTTTATGTACATATGACTTACTGTCTGCATATAACGATACAATTCATTAATCATCACTATATTTTAAAGATGTGAATTATGATGGGATTAATGTTTATATATGATACTTATGAAATAATTAAACTTCTAGAATTATAATATCATACCTACCTTCTTACCTTCCAAACTGATGGAAAATGATAATGTCGATCGTGCATATAAGTAGACTACCACCTCCATAAAGTGATTCAAATTGTTTTTTTATTTTAGTTTTATTTGGATGGTAATAAGGGTATATTTAATGAAAATTTATGATATATATGATATAATAATTGTTTATTAAAGATGAATTATTATTTACATTTCTTTCATTCCATTCGTTAAAAAAATGGAAACAATGTTCATGCATAGGTACGACCTACCGTCTCCATGAATGAAAAAAATTATTTTTATATCTAAATATTTTATAAACGACTCTAAAAATTTATATATTGAATGTATATGATATTTATGAAATTATTAATAATCCTTATATGATTTTATCATGATCAAAACACAAGTACTAAAACTGCAGGATCAAAACATACATGAAAAATGAAGGTGATATCACCTAAAATAATAATTCAATTAAAGAAGTATTAACAAACAGGTGATAAAAGGTTATAAGTAAATTACATATGGTATGATATATTTATATATATGTATATGTATATATATATTATTATTTTTATGTAATAAATTTATAAAAAATATATATTTATTATACTGGAGGTTCTAACACGTATGAAAGACGTCGGACCTAAGGTATGGGATTTTCATATCACTTTTATTTTTGTGAGACACATTCCATATTCACCAATTTGTTATTTTATGTGGTGTATATACTAACCATGAATTTATTTTATGATTATTTTTATTAAATTTATGGGGGTTACATATCCATATAATTTTATTTCTTTCATGGCGCTTATAATTGAAATGTTACCAAAGTGGTAAGGGTTTGATGTTACAATCTCATTGTATATAGGGATTGTTTATGATTAAGTATACGATAATGAAATAATATGATCTATATCTCATGAAAATCATGAAATTTATTATACTCTTTTAATTTATTTAAAATATTTTTTTTCTTTCATTTTTCTCACCTGAAGTACAAAATATACTATAAATATGTTTGTAAAGAAAATAGAATTTATTCATCTCTTCGGTTGAGAAAACTTTTTCTTCCATATCTATGTTTTCTAAAAAAAATTAGAGTATTATTTTACTATTATCCTATTATTTTTCAAAGTCATTTTACCCATGTTTTACTCTTAAAAAAATCATTTGAAAATGAATCTCTTAAATTTTTCCAAACAATTTACTTTTTGATTTTTTTACAAAAGTATGAAATGAATGTTTTTGTAACATATAAAACATAAAAAAAATTCTTACCATCATTACTAATAAATTATTTTAAAATTACTTTAAAAGTTTCCATGTTTATTTTAAATGAAATTGTTTTCCATAATATTTTCAATCTTTTTAGAATTTGAATAAGTGGTTTTAAAATAGAAAGGATATTCTCCTCAATAATTTTTTGATGATATTTTAATGGTATTTATATTCATCATAGACAATAAACCTTGATTTAAATTATAATCTACTGGGTATATGATATAAGGATACCATACTTATTATTTATCTAGGTGGTTTGTCTTTATGATGTAAATATGTTTATGAACCCCATTCTTTAACTTAGGTTATTCTATAATGAAATAATGAAATGTTTAGGAAATCAATTACTTTTCAATGGGTTCTACTATGATGGGATGTTTATTAAACCCATTTCTTTTCATGAGATCAGATATGATGATTGTTTTTTATCATGTGGAACATAGATATATGAATTTTATTATTTGAGGGGTGGTACCTATATATCCCTATAATGAAAAGGGTAAATTATGATATCTCCTAAGATATACAAGAGTGTAATGGGGACTAAACCCAGTTTAGTAATGAAATTTTTCCACTATTATAGTCTTGGGAGTGAACCAAAACTACTATGATGATTTGGGGAGTGAACCTAATCCACTATGATAATCTTGGAAATTATATTTGACTAATAAGGAAATAATATTATATGATTATGTGTATCCAAAATTCCATTTATTATGTCAATGTTATGCTTCCATGGATTATATTTTTTGATTACTTTGTGATTCATGTCTTATGAACTACCTTTATTTATACCATGACTCAAGGATATGATTTATGATATAGAGGGTAAGATTTTAAATGTTTATAATCATGTTATGATACCCTTATGTTCATTTTATACTCAAGTTATCATTGACATGTACCTTGTTAACCCATACCGAGAATTTGAGCTCTCACTTTATTATATTTCCCTTCCTGAAGTTATGAATTTTTATATGCCTAAGTTTAGTTCTAGTTATGATAATGTTAGTGGGAGATGTTGTAGATATTTTATGAACTAGATTTTTATGTGCCCATTTCTATAAAGACACTAGACCTATAAGATTTAGGTGTGGATATTTATAATATGTAATTAATATAAATCTACTTAGATATGATATCTATTTATAAATTTTTTGTGTTTCTATAGTTGTTATCAAAGTAAGGTTTTGTTAACCTTTAGAAACTAGGATGAGATAAGTTTAGTGAGAACTATTTGGATAAGACTAAGTATAGGATAATATCCTAATGTTTTGATAATGATTATGAGTGGCCTAAGTTAATCCTAAGGTGTTATATAAGAAGGTGTCATGATTTAGGTATCCTATAATTAATTGTTCATGATTATTTGGTTTTCCACTATGACCATTATTTCTCAAAATATGTTTTCTGGTTTTATTCGATGGTTGGAACCCAAAGGAATCAGGTAAAAAATAAATGTGTTAGATAATGTAGTCATTTAACTCCTAAGAAACTGAATGTTATATGATCTAGAATGTAAAATATTGTTTATATTCTCACTCAAATTTATCAAGATATAAATCAAACTGAGATTCCAAAAGACAATAGGGGGAATATTTTTTTTAGTCCTTCACATGGAAATTTCCACCTTATTTTAGTGGTTTTTTTAATTCACTAGTTGATGAGAAATGGATAAGTACCATTAAAAAGATATTTTATGTTCTCTAGTTTTTAGATCATGAGAAAGCTATTATAGTTATTTATCATTTAGAAGGATAAGAAGATCAATGGTGGATATTATTAAGAATGTGAGGAAACATGAATAAATTGACTCCATGGATTGGGATGGGTTTAAAAGATAATTTTTCAATAAGTACTTTCCTTGAATTATTCTATCGAAAATATAAAAATAATTCCATTATGATTAAATATAAGGATCATGAATCCATTAGTACATATGAGAAAAATTGTACAAGACTTGAGAGGTACGCTTCTATCCTTATCATCCAACCTGAATGTAATGATGACCAATTCATTAGATTCTTAAAACCAAATATCCAAAGGGCATTAGCCATAAGGGAATTCAGTAGCTATACAGAAATCATTCAATCTTTCATCAAGGTGGAGATAGAGATTGGAGTTACCCATCAGTATAATGGGTTTGATAAGAAAATAAACATGGAGTCTAAATGAAATTCTAAGAACCATGGAGAGAAGAAGATGAGATTTCATTTAGGGAAAATTTGTGGAAGAAAACATGGTGGAATTTTTTTAAAGGAACTGGTAAATATTTCAAGTCTGTAAAGGAAGTTTATTGGGAAATTTAATGATAAATTATTGGCAATGAGTTATATGATGATATGAATTGGTAGAAATCACTGTATAATTCACCAACCACACTTGATTGTTTCAAATACATGGAAAATGGGAATTATGGTAACCAATTATAAAATGAAAATGTTAATTATGTTGATATCTTTTAGTAACCTCCTAAGCCCAAAGACTAAGGGAATTCTCATATGATCACTATTCGAGTGGTAAAGTAAAAATTAAGTGGTTAAAATTACACTTACCATCTAATATAGAACTACTAATGTATTATTGGATTCTGGATATACCAATTATTTTATATTTTAAAATAATTTTATAAACTATACCACTTCAGTGATTAGATTATGAGTTAGCAGTAAAACCCATAATGGTTCAATGACCACATCTCAAGTTTATGATTCTTCTTGGATTGGAGTTTCTGGGAATGTACTTACTGAAAATATTTTTATTCTCTCTTTTGTTGATTTTGATGTTATCCTGAACATGGATAGTCTTTCCATACATACATTCCACATCAATTACCGAGGTAGGGAAGACATGTTTGGTATTTTTAACCAACCTGTGATCTTTTTTCAGTGTCACAATAAATATGAACCTTTGATGGAAATCACATCCAATTCATGAATCTTTATTCCTATTAAAAATGGGTGTTTATATCATATGTTTAGGGACAAACTCCTCATCAAATATATGCCTATTGGATGGGAATATTTTTATGTATTTATCGAAGAATTTTTATTTATTCCACCAAATAGTGAAGTCGATTTTTAAAATAAATCATTAATGGTTGTATACCTATTTGAAGGACTTGATATCTATTATCCCTAATTGAGTTATAGGAAATGAAGAAGAAAATCCAAGAGATTATTGACAGGGGATTCATTCAGCCAAGTGCATCACCATGGGGTGAACCAGTTATTTATGTTAGAAATAATAATGGATCAATGAAACTTTTCATTTATTATCTATAACCTAACGAAATCACTATCAAGAACTAGTATCATCTTCCCTGTACTGATGACTTGCTTGATCAAATATCCATTGCTCAATAATTTTCTCAAATTGATATTCATTTTGAATATCCACAACTGAGGGTCAGTAATGAGGGTATTACCAAGATAACATTCCATACAATGTATGGACACTATGAATTTATTTTGATGCCATTTGGTATTACTAATTCCCCCACTATAATTATGGATTTAAATAATAAAATCATTAGATATTACCTTGACTTGTTTTTGGTAGCCTTTATAGATGAAATTATTATATATTTAATGTTAAAGGATGATTAATAAGATCACTTGATAATTTTAATAAACACCCTAAGAAAGTATAATATTTATAGAAAATTAACCAAGTGTGAATTTTGGCTTTGGAAATTTTCATTATCAGGTTGCATAATCACAAATAAGAGTATATAGTGGATCCTTCAAATACTAATGTTTTTGAATGTTGATCAGACCAACCACTATGACTGAGATCCATATTTTTATTAGTTTTAATGGATATTATCAAATATTTTTGTAGAATTTATCATGACTATATAATACACTAAAAAATTTAACTGAAAAGGGAGCTAAGTGCCTTTAGACATATGAATATGAAGAAAATTTCAAAAAACATGAGATAATGGTATTAACTGAACCCATGATTACATTACCCTATAGTAGAAAATGGTTCAAAATCTAGAGTGATTCATTAAATAAATTTTAATTTCCATAGTTTTTCTATGAGGAATGGATCCTTTTATTTTTTTTATTAAACTCTTATTTATGTTCTGTTTATCTTAGACACTAAATCCATGCCCATGGGATGGTTGGGTTGATTTTAAAAAGGAATATGTATAAGGGATGCAGGTTGGATGTATGAAAAATAAATTTTGTGTATTTTGAATACACAACATATATCAAATACACGGTCTGTAATGTCCTTGGTAGGGCTTTAGAATGTGTGTAAATGGTTTTTTTCTTAGGGGAAGACCCCAAGCCTTACACAAAATGTAAAACATTTACATAAAATTTAATTTCTTGATATTAGTTTTAAAAATAAAAGACTGGGGCCTCTATTTTTGATACAAGCCTTACCACCCCCTCCTCTCTTCTGTAGGATCACCCTTGGAGGCCTAAACCAAGGCTTTGTGTGGTTTCATGATCCAAACTGCAATTCTACTACCGTCAATCTCGTTGTGTCCACGCTAGTTAGTTCTCCATTTCTCTTGTTTCGTTATTCATTTGTATTTATATCGACAGATTTCTTTTGGTGAAAACTAATTTGGCCATTTCTAGTGTTTTTTATCCATTATTTTTTTTCTTATGATCTTGACCATATTATAGGTTAATACTAGATGATTTTTCTACTATAGACCATCAGTAGGTGGTCTATTACTTTCCCTCAATTTTTTTTTATTTTCATTGTTTCCATTTTTCCGCATGCCAAAATTTCTGGTGGTTCCCCATTAATTGACTAGAATTATTTCATTGAATGAGTAAGAACATATTTATGTTTCCCACTAATACCTTTGTGACTGTTAGAGGTTGTATGCCCCAACCTAGGAAACCCATGGGGTGTAACCTTGTATCATCCTTATGTTATACCACCTCGTTGAGTGTGTGTGAGTTCACCACTATTTTTGTGAGCCTTAGTAAATTTATTGAGACTTGGATTAATGTTTAGGATAATGTTACATTTCCTCACCATGTGTTTACATGATTTTAATTTATTTAATCATTTAAATGGAAAATGTAAAAATGGGTTGGATGAACACATGGAATATTATTAATTGTGAAATGATGAAAGAACTGATTGATGAATTGATTATGGTAGTGGATACCTTAGATGAGATCCTTAGAATCGAATTCTATATAGTTCCATATACATTTATTCACCATGGGTCTTTATTATGGTAGTGTATTCCTTGGATGTGTCTACTCCTTAGATCTTGATTCCATAGGATGAAAGGGAATTTGTACCCGTAGATCAGTTTTTTGGACTCTCATTTGGCATGGTGTATTGACATTTTCTTCCGAATCTAACCAAGTCATTACTGAGTTTCCATCGAGATGTTCATGGGAATTGATGTGGATTCCTTGGTCTTCTATACCTTGGATCTATCCCTTTGTGTTTTGACATTTTTATTACACAACATGACCACTTTGTATGTGATAAAATTTGATTATATAGAGTTATCATGATGGGTATTATAATTTGGGTTATTCGATGTGTCCATGGTATTTGTTATACAATTGGTTTATGGAATGGCCATGGTGGATATATTTTCTATATCTACAGATATCCCTAGTATGGATATGAGACAACAGTTGTTATACTAGATAGTTTTATTTATTTATATATTAAAACTTCCCTTGATTAAGGGAGATTGACTATTCTTTATAGGGATCCTTGGTATGATGGGAAGTACTGTTTGACTTGTATCACTTTACTTTATTACCATTATACCTATGATATATTGTACCCTAATTTATCTTGTTATACAATGACTGGGCTTGTTATAGTCACAGTTGGTCATGGACAACTGAGTGATATATCACACCAGGTTTGAGACACTATTGGGTACCCAAACTGACTTCATGGATGTAGATACTCACCAGAGTAAGAACCCACTGTATGATGCTTGAATTTTTATATTCTTAGGTAAAGGGGAGCATGAGACCGATCTATTCTTGTGATTCTAGCTGATATATTCCTTTTTGTATTTTTTTTTAATTTTGAAACATGTATTTTACTGGATTTGTTTATACCTATTTTACTACATTTTAGAGACGTGAAATATCATGTTGTACATGAGATTAATTTTGTAATTGGTTATTTATTAATATCATGGATTTTTACCTTATATCTAGTTAATTTATTTCTTCCTCTATTGAATATTATTATTAGTAACATTGTGATTTACTCTAACATGAGGGAATAATCTCCTTGAAAACACACCCTAGGACCTTACTACTAGTTGGTAGCCACTAGCATATGGGGAGGTGCGCTGAAATCCATGTGACCCACTCGCTCGAAAAACCATTTAGTGGATCCAAATTTAGGACGTTATAAAGTAGTATTAGAGGATTTTCTTTTCTTTCATTTACTATTTGGAGAAAATTGACATGGTTTAGGAAGGTATTAGAATTTGGTAATGAGTTGTTCTTAGGAGTAGCTAACCCACGTACATAAAAAAAATGAATTTTCTTGAATATAAAGTACAATTTTCTAGATTTTTCCTATTAGAGTTGATTAGATTCCAGTATTAGGTGATGAACTTGAATTGAGATTTTATTATTGATATGATTTAAAATTTATTTTAACATTTCCTAATGAGACGAGGGTATGCATCTCATGCATTATTTTAGGCTCCTGTTAGGATTCAAATGACATACATTATTCCATGCTATATTGGATGCATTACTTGACTGCATGAATTTATGATATGTTCCTTGTGTGATATGAATGTTTTATACAAGATTTTTTCTATATATGTTTAAGAAACCTAGTTGATACTTAGAGTGATTGTAATATCCTAAATAGTGTTTTCTAACATAGGCTACACCATACACCCTAAGCAGTCAAATATGACATGTTGAGTCATGGACTGTTTGTCACATGGACTGGAATGTGTTATGGTGTATATTAGGTATATTCTATATTTCAATTCATGAGGTGTATATTCCTATATATATTGGAAGAGGGGAACCATTTGGTTCAAAAATTTAAAGAGAATTTTGATATAAATTTAAATTAGAATAAAATTGAATTGGTAAAATAGATAACTTGACTTAGACCCAAATTTAGAATGGGATGTAAGAAGTGTATCTGATACATTTTGTGACTATTCATTTTTTAACCAGTACTTGGTTTTAGAGAAGTTAGAGAGGTGTGAATTATTTTAGGAAATCATAGACCTGTCCAATATTTTAAACTATGATATTTTGGTTATAAATATTTTTGGAGAAGTGTTCTTGGAATTTTAGAGACATTCCACTATGATGACCTCCAATAATATTCCAGGAGGGTGGCAACAACCATGATTTGGAAATGGTGGACCCTGGGCTACCAGTAGATCCTCTTGTAGTGCCAAATTTTGAACTAGTATTTGTACCAAATATGGGTTCTAAGGCATAGTTGTAAGTGAGTTTTATGAACTTCATTCAGACCATTTAGGAAACCCCATTGCCTTCCTCTTCTATGGAAAAGATGATAGATGTGTTGCAGTAGTAGTATCCTCCCACATTTTCTAGGGATAGATGTTCATAGTCTACGGAGATATGGATTGAGGCTAATTTTTAATATTTGATCATTTGGACACATATCCTAAGAGGATAGTAAATCTCATGACATATATGGTTTGGGGACCAATTAATCACTGGTGGGATGTTTTGAACCAAGATGATACTCTCTCAGATATTGTTTGGAGGGATTTATAATCCATTATTTATGATTAATTTTTCCCTGATACCCTAAGAACTAAAAGGGATAGTGAGTTTATGCATCTAGAGAAGGGAACAATGACCGTTATGGAGTATTCAACAAGCTCTATTGAGCTTCAATGTTTTTTTTCTAATTTACCATGTTGATGATATATCGAGGGTAATACGCTTCAAGGAAATTATTTGGAATGTTTTTAAATCATAGGTTAACATGTTATGGTTGAATACTACTACTAATATAGTGAATCAGGTAATTATTACTAAGCAGAACTTGAGGGAAGCTGGTGGTGCAGACCAGGGAAGTTCTGTCTCTCAACCCAATGGTTCAACTTCCTGTGGTAGGAAGCACCATTTTGAGGCTTCTTATGAGGGGAGTACTAGCCAGGATATTAGTGATGGTAACTCTATTTTATGTCACCAGTGTGGAATATGGGGAAATATAAGGAATCAATTGGATAGAGTCTCATTTGAGTGATGAGCTTGCAGCAGGATACGTCATGTACAATGTTTTTTCAAGACGATACCTCCAACATTTAATGGAATGGGATTTACTCTAACATAATGTTTAGGATTGGGATTCACAACTCCACTTTAGGGTGTGATATGTATTTTTTTCCAGTCATTCAGTTTGAGTTGGTGGCCTTGGTCAAGGTAGCTAACCACTAATTATACCTAGAAAATAGAGTAGCCCTACTCTAGGTAGTGAGGTTTTTTCATAGGGCCACATTTCAGGATATATATATTTTGAACAGCCTACACCCGAGTAGAAGAGTGTCAGGATATCTAGGTGAGAATTATGATTTTAGTATCCTCTATTCTAATATATTCCCTCTTTGATAAAAGTTTTTCACATAGTTTCATATCTGTACCTATGGTGGAGAGCCTTGGGCTCATTATTCAATTTTATTATGGTTTTATGACCTTGGATACTTCATTAGGGAATATAACTAAGGGTGTAAACTAGTGCAAGGAGTTTCCTCTTGATATTGGTGGGTGTCACTTCAAATGAGATTTTATTCCTCATGATGATCAGCTTTGATGTCATACTCTGGATGGGATGACAAGTTTCTTATCAACCCTATGTTGATTTCTATCACAATAGGGTGAATTTTACACCCCTGTAGGTAAAATTATTTATTCATAAGGGTGAATGGGATGTACATATGAGATGATCTAGAACATAGAGTCATTGGTTTGGTGGGATGATAGGTTATATTTATAGTTTATATCTGGATGATCAAGGATTGTGTCAGGAAGATTTCACTCCACAGGTTAAAAATTCTAGAGATTTTTTCCTGAATTTTTTTTGGTTTATCTATTGAGAGAGAGGGTGTGTTCTTTATTGAGATAATGTTAGGATATTCACTAATATCAATTCCTCCTTATAGGAAGGCTACTACAAAGTCACAAGAACTCAAGAGGTAGTTTGAGGAATTGTAGGTAAAGGGGTTTATATGACCCAATACTTCTTTTTATGGTTCACTAGTCCTTGTGTGAAAATAAAGGATGGAACCTTAGCCTATGTGTAGACTACCTCAAATTGAACTAGTTGATGGTTAAGAATAGGCATCTCTTTTCATGTAAAGATGATTTTTTTATCTCCAAGGAGCTTAGTTTTTGTTGAAAATTTATTTGAGTCTGGGTAATCATTAGGTGTGTGTTTGACCTGCAGACATACCTCACACAAATTTTCATAGAATTTATGGTCTATATGAGTATCTAGTTATACCTTTCAGTCTCATGAATGCACCAACATTTTTCATGTTTTGATGACCCAATTTTCAATCCATATATGGATTTGTTTGTGTTAGTTTTAATGGAAAATATCTTGGTGTATTCTAATAATAGAAATGGCCATACCAAACATCTTGAGGTTGTTTTGAATAAATTGAGAGATATCAATTATATTCCAAGCTCACTAAGTTCCACTTTTTTCTAGATAATATTCACTTACCATGTCATATTATATCAATGACAAGAGTCCAATTTGACCTAGAGAAGGTGAGTTCTGTAATTTCTTAAGAAATCCTAATAATTTATTTGATATATAGAGATTATTGGGTCAATATATATATTATAGGAATTTAATAAAATATTTTACATTCTTAGAATCACCGATTACAAGAGTGACTAAGAAGGTTTTGAACTTTGTTTGATGAGACACCTACAAGATTGCCTTTCAGAAGGTGAAAGGGAGACTGAATTCAGTGTTGGTCCTGATTTATCTAGATCTAGGCTAGAGATACACTGTTTATTGTGATGCATCAGGTATCAGGGTAGGAGAAGTTTTAATGTAAGGGGATTGAGTTGTGGCGTATGAGTCATATCAACTAAGGCCACATGAGCGGAATTACCTAACACATGCTCTTGAGTTAGCTACTATTGTACATGTCTTTCACTGTTGGAGGTATTATTTTCAGAGAGACCATATTTTGGTATACACAGACCAAAAAAGTTTCAAGAAAATATTTAAAAATCATGACCTAAATTTGAGGTTACAAAGGTGGGTTAGGAACCTATATTAATTTGACTTTAATATTTCATATACATAAATAAAGGGTAATCTGGTGGCCGATGCATTGAGAAGTAGGACTCAGATACAGGTAGTTTGAAAGGCCATTAGTGAGTCACAAATTATGGAATTAATATTTGAGATTCCCTTAGAGGTGTAGGATAGTCTTGGTCATAAGTTTATGTCATCCATAGTAGTGATGTACACTCTTCTGGATAGAGTGAAGTTGATATAGTTATTTGATTCTGAGGGCCTAGTCCTACGGTAGGGTGTGGAATGTGAGGACCAACCTCCTAGTTGGAGCATAGGTGGGGATGAAAATTTTCAAATTCATGGTCATTTTTGGGTTTCAACAGACATATGCATAGAGTTGATGTGGGGGTTTCATGCATCCTTTTAGGTAGTGCATCCCGCCGTTACCAAGAGTTATTCAGATTTACATCTGCAGTATTGGTGGGATGGGATAAAATTTGAGGTACCTACTTTTTTGATGAGGTGTTACACCTTTAATAAAGGGAAGGTGGAACACCAATGATATGTAGGGCTGTTACAATAGTTTTCTATTATCAAGTATAAATGGTATGATGTCACAAAGGATTTTCTGATTGGATTTCTAGGGTCAGTATGACACTGTGGTTCTATATGGGTTATTATTGAAAGGCACATTAAGGTTTCTTATTTCTTGCTGATCTAGGAGAACTTCTAAATAGATGAGATTGGGAGGTATTATGTACATGAGATAGTGCATCTTCATGGGGTTACTTATAGTGTAGTATCAGATAGGGATTCCTAGTTTACATCTCAATTTTAGAAAAGTCTGTAGAGGGTGTTGGATACATAGGTGATTTTGAGCATGACATACCACCCTTAGACTGATGGCCAAATAGAGAACACTATATATTTTATTAAATACATGTTGTAAACACTAATCATAGATTTTGGGGGATCTTGGGAAATTCATATTCCCTAGTTTAGTTCACCTAAAATAATAGCTATCAGTCAACTATATAGAAATAAGATTATGATTATTTTTATAGTAGGCTATGTCGATCGCCCCTGTGCTAGTTAGAGGTGGGTGAGGCTATGTTGTTGGGACCACATATTTTATAAAAGAATTCAGAATAGGTTCATATGATCAAGAAGTGGATGTCTATCTCACATTAGAGACTGAAATCTTTTACTGTTCGCTATTGATGACCTATAGAGTTTTATGTAAGGGGTCTAGTATTTTTACGTTTCTCACTGAGGCAGGGATGTAGACTTATTTTGAGATAGGGTAATATTTATCCATTATATATCAGTCCATTCAAGATTTGGTGTAGATTTAATCTATTATCCTATCAGTTTTAGTTATCTTATACGTATCAAGACATAAAAAACCTCTTCCATGTACCTTTGGTACACCATTCACACTTAGAACCATCTCAAATTCTTCATCCTGATGAGTTTGATTTAGAGGTTGATGCATACTTTGAGGATAATCCTCTTCATATCATTTACAGAAGCACAAAGGTTCTCTAAGTCTGGTTAGTTCCTTTAGTATAGGTTTTATGTCAACATTACCATTTACAAGGTAAAACTTTGGAGTGGGAGGCCGACGTACATTCTCAGTGGCCGAATTTATTCTCAGAAGATACTTGAACAGCCTTGGAAGGGAAATTTGGAGAAGAATTTCTTTATGGGGAGAATATTATAAGAATATAGGTTTTCAATGAGGTATATATCCTTTACTTTTTGTTTAAACTCAATTTTATGTTCCCTTAATCTTAGATCCAAAATTTGGGCCTGTGGTTTAGTTGGGTTGTTTTTGGAAAGAAAGATATAGGGGGTTTGACTATTGGATATAGTCCAAATACATGATGTGTATTTGAAATACACGGCATGCATCAAATACATGATGTGTAATTTTTTTTAAGGGGTGATGCTTTGGTCAAAGACCAAAGCATAATTTATTGATAAGCAAAAGAGGGATTACAAGAAGAAAAAGGAGGGGATTTTTTTACAATCTCTATCCAAAAGATAAAATAAATCAGGAGGAATAGAGTCCAGCCAAGTCATGCTTTGATGGACACCTTTGTTGGATAGAGCATCAGCAACGACATTTGCTTCACGATAGGCATGAGTAGCTATAAAATCAATCCCATAGAGCAAATTAAGGTAGTTCATCCAACGAGCAGTGAGAGACCGGGCTAGATGGATGTTGTCATTCTATATGGCATGTATGATGGTGGTTGAATCACTTTCAATCCAAAGTTTTCTCCAACCTCTTTGAAGAGAAAAATCAACAGCATGAATAACTCCAAGCATTTCCGCCTCCATAGATGAAGAGTGACCACAACCAACAAAGAAACAACCTTGACATTGACCAGTTGAGTCCCTGAAGATAGAACCACAACTGGAAGGACCAGGGTTGCCTTTGGAAGTGCCATCAACATTCACTTTGATCTATCCTGGAATCAGAGATTGCCAAAAAACTTCAAAGAGGCATTTTGGCTTTGGGAAGATGCCAGGTACATGAAGATGGCGAAGGACCATAAAGTCACCAACTGAGTTGTTGCAACAGTCTTTTTGAATTAAGGCTGCTTCATGAATCGCAAGGAGAATTCGGGACTTCCCTGCATTAAGATTTAATGAGTGATTATTGTGAATAATATCATTTCTAACATACCAGAGTTCATGCAGAAGTTCCACCACTACCACCAGAAAAAGATTTTTAACCTGCAGAGAGGCATCATGTCTAGTACAATTCTTTAAAAACAAGTAAATTGAATCATTAATGGGCTTTCTCCAATTAAAAAGATCAAAGATGTAATTACAAAGGGCATAGGCCGTCACACAATATAGAAAAAGATGATTGGCATCTTCCCTATGTTGGTTACACAGACGACATTTAGAACAAAGAGAAATGCCAAAAGTTTGGAGACAAGTTTCCATGGGTAATCTATTGTGCACAATGCGCCAAATAAGGGTAAGTCTGGAAGGTTTAATCCAGGGTTTGTTAAATTGATTCACCCAAGAATAATTAGATTCAGGGTCAGAGAAATTATGCTTATAATAGTTTTTAGAATCCAGGATGCCATTGGGAGAGGGCTCCCAAACAAGGAAATCACCAGCAGAAGAAAAAGAATAATTCTCAATAGCTTGCATAATAATATCAGGGAAATCCCAGTCAAAGGATTGTAAGACCTCCTTTATAGACTGATGGGTATCTTTAAGAAGATAATCAGGAGGTAACAAAGAGATCAGAGGGTTACCACACCATTTACAACACCAGAAATTAATGGAAGAGTCAGCAATAACAATCCATCTAGAATTTTGCATGATTTTGTGAAAAGAGTCCCGAATGGAAGGCCAGATAGAAGAGTTAATGAAGTTAAGATTACCTTTTGAAATCTTAGAGAAAAACCTAAGTTTTAGAAAATTAGTAGCTTTAGAAGTGGAGTTAATGATATGCTAAGTAAGGCAGGCCTACAAATCATCATTGAACAACTTTAAATTTTTAATGTCGATTCCACCATTAGCAATGGGTTTACAACAAGTAATCCAAGGAATAGTAACAAGATTCTTTTCAAAAATGCTTCCAGACCAGATGAAGTTTTTAATATAAGTGTTAATTTTTTTAAAAATACCAATGGGCCATTTATAGACCATAAGGGAATGGACCATTTTAGAAACAATGGTCGATTTAACCAAACAAATTCTCCCAGCCATGGAGAGAGACTTCCCTTTCCAATTAGCTAGCTGATTTGTGATATGAGAAAGAATATTAGAAAAATAGGTAGCTTTGGGATGACCCCAAAATAGAGGTATACCCAGATAAGTGAAAGGTAAAAGACCCTCCTTAATACCCAGGTAATTTATAATACCATATTTCCTTCTGATAGGAAAATTATTGCCAAAATAGATGTAAGATTTGTTCCAGGAAATAGCTTGATCAGAGACATCCTCATAGGGAGATATAGTTTTCTTGAGCGCATGAAGACTTCTTTGATCCCATTTTATGAATAAGATAATATCATCCGCATATAAGAGGTGGGTAGGGGCGTTTAAGTTTCTGGCTACCTGAATAGGTTTGATCAAATTATGTTCAACATGGTAGTTTATGAGTCTACTAAGGTAATCTTCAGCAATAACAAATAGAATGGCAGAGAGGGGATCCCCCTGTCTAACACCTTTAGTGCATTTGAAAAAGCCACGAGGGGTGCCATTAATCAGGATAGAGATATGAGCTGAGTGAAAGAGGGTCTTGATTCTACCAATGAAGGAATCATTAAAAACAAAGTGTTTAAGAACTTTGTAAATAAAATTCCAATCAATAGTGTCAAAGGCCTTTCTAATATCCAGTTTGATGGCCACACAACCACCTATAGATTTTTTAGTTAAGGCATTCATGCACTCAGATGTAAGACAAATGCAGTCCTGAATGGATCTTCCCTTGATAAAACCAAATTGGTTCCAAGAGACAATTCTTTTGAAGATAGGAGCAAGTCTATTTGCAATAGTTTTAGTGATGATTTTATAGATAGTGTTAATAAAAGCTATAGGTCTAAATTGATGGATCTTAGCAGCATTCTCAACTTTAGGAATTAATGTTACAAATTGAGCATTGATTCCATGAGGTAAAGATCCATGAGTGAAGATGTTCTTAACGATCTTACAAACATCATTTTGAATTATATCCCAATGTTTTTGGAAAAAACCATTATTGAAACCATCCGGACCAGGATCACTATCTGGGTTTAGCCCAAAAACAATGTCTTTAATTTCATGATCAAGAGGAGTGCTTAATAGGGACTTATTTTCACCTTCATCAACCAGTAAAGGAATGATGTCAGATTTAAGATCAACATTTCTGTCCGGACCATTTAAGATGTTATAAAAGTACGTGGTAACATGATCTGTAATGGCTTCTTCATAGTCTAAGACCAAGTAATTATGAATGAGCATAGCAAGAGGATGACTGGCCTTTCTAATTCTTTGAAGACTATTATAAAATTTAGTATTGAGATCACCATCAGTAAGCCATTTGGTTCTAGAACATCTGTTTACGAATATTTTCTTTAAAAGTAAGTAAGGAATTAAGTTTCGAAGAGATATTAGCTTCCACCTGAGGATCTAAGACAAAGTCAGAAAGAGTGTTCTAAGATTGAAAGCGGCTGAGCTCATCTTCCAGGTATGAGATGTCAAGATCAATTTGTAAGTTTGAATTTTTACACCAACCTTTGAGAGCCTGCTTAAGAACTTTCGGTTTATATAAAAAAGCAAAATCATCTTTATGATGCTTCATGGAGTTCCAAGTGTTAAAAATAAAAGTGACACAGTCAGGGTTCGAAGACCAAGCATTGTTAAATTTAAATGGAAAGATAGGTTTTTGATCATTCATATTAAGATTTACAAGGATAGGATGATGGTCAGAGTTAATTCTAGGGAGAGTAACACTAGATATTTTATCCCAAGTATCGATAGCCTTCATGTTAAGAAAGGCTCGATCAAGTTTACTAGCAACGTTTTTATTGTAATGCTTTCTGTACCAGGTGTATTTGGCACCAATAAGACTAACCTCAAAGAGGTTAAAATCATCAATAGTAGATTTAAACTCTCTAGAGGAAATGGAGAGATGAGAGGGACCAATTTTTTCAGATGGGGTAATAATGGCATTAAATCTCCCAAAACAATCCAAGGATCCTGAATATGTTTAGCAATATCAAGGAGTTCAAGCCATAATATTTTCCTATCCTGATACCTATTTTTGGCATAAACCGCAGTACAATAGATATGATCACCATTCCATATGAAATCACAAGTAAACTGCTGGTCAGAAATTTTAATAATGTTAATATTTTTTAATGTATTATGACAAAAAAGCCACATGGAGTCAACATGAGGACTGTTTTTACAAGATCCTATAAAACTATAATTAAGGGCACCAAATCTCATAAAGTTCATTTTAAAATTGAATTTAGGTCCAGAAATGGAAAAAAGGTATGGTTTATGAGTATTTAAAAACCTCCTAAGAGTAGTGGAGGTGTCATTATTGGCCACCCCTTGACAATTCCAGAAGAGAATATTCATTTCCACTTATGTCTTGGGTTAGAACCCTTTTTTTTTTGATTTACAAGAACCCTTATTTTTTTGAGATCTTGTAAAAATTGAGGAAGAAGATAAATTATGCTGACTCTCATCAGTTTCATAGCTTTGAGAGGAATCATATTTCAGATTAGCATTTTGAATAGTAGCAGGGTTTGAGGTACACAATGAAGCAGAATTATCCAGAGTGTGAGACTGTTCTGCTCTATGAGCAGAAGCCTTTTCAAGAACAGGAGGTAAAGGTGAACTAGTCTGATTGGACTTAGAAATAACATCATGAGCAGGTTTCTTAGGATGAGGAAGTGGCTTAGTCTCAATCTGGACAGATTCCAGACCAGCAGGATTGAAATGCTCAGATACAGGAAGCATGTTATGGTCATTGTTCTGATTGTCATTAGGAGGGTTAGAAACCATGCTGTTATCCAGACATAAAGCATGATCTTGAATAGATCCAGAAATAGTCAGTGAGGTATGTGGAGAATTGTGAGTCAAATTAGAGTGAAACATAACAACATTATCAGCATGTGTGACAGGTTTACTAGCAATACTATCAACATTTTCAGCAATAACAGTACTCAAATTATCTAATTGTTCCAGTAGAGGATCAGAAATCTGTAAGTCAGTTAGAGGATTAGACCCCTCCTTCTGAACAATAGAAGATTCAGTGTGTAAAATCAAGGTAGGATCAGGAGTGTGTGATGAAGTGGGGTCAACAGTGATTTCAAGAGTTACAATATCAGACTGAGACTTAATTACAGGAGCTGCAATAATAGTAGGGGCATTTTTAACATCAGAATTGGAAGACACAGTATTACCAGAATCAACAGATTTAATTGAAGGAACTGCAGAAGCAATAAGGACACTTTTAACATCAGAATTAATAAGCATAGTGAAACCTGAGTCTGCAGATATCACATTTTCAGAATGAATCATGTTAGAAGCAACCACATTCTCCTTGAGGGGAGGTACTGAGTCCCCCAGGTCCCTACAAAAATTCTCCTTTAAACATGAAATTCCAGAGGAAGAAGCATTATTAACAGAATTAGAAATAAGGGTAGTGATGCTCTTGTCAGGACATTCTCTGTTACAGTCATCAACTAATCCTTTTTAACCAGTGGGTTTATCCTTGTTTTGAGAATCCTCCTCTTCCTCGACCAAAACAGCCCAAGATTTTCCTTCTAAGGTTGATTAGGGGGTGGATTTCTTGACCCACTTATCATTCTTAGGTGGGTCAGATTTGTCAGCAACATTTTTCCCTTTTTTGATATGTTTAACCTCTTTCCAATCATTTCTATTTGAGGGATCCAGTTACTTCCTAGAAACCCTACAGCTGGCAAAATTATGTCCAATCGGTTTGCATACTTCACAGAAGGGAGGTTTGTTTTCATATTCAATACTGAGCTGTACCCTATGATCAGGGGCATTAAAAAACTATGGTAGATGGTAAAGGACTAGCTAAGTTAATCTCCACCATGACTCTGGCATATAAACCTAGATCCCCATTCAAGGTTCTATGATCAATTTTAATAGGGGATCCTAAACAAGAAGCAATATCATTTAAAATCTTCGGATTCCAAAAGAACCAATTAAGCCTATGAATTCTAACCCAAAAATGAGCCAAATGATTTTTATGTGTGTAAGGATTAAAAGTGGGGTACCAATATGTGATTCTAAAAAAACCAGGCTTTAGATGTAAATTTCCAATGTTCCAAATCTGTTCAAGATCACTTTGCGAGCTAAAGAGAATGTGGTATTATCCCTTACCTAAGGGAACCATCTTCCAGCTTGAAGAGCTCCAATAATGAGCAATACTATTCTTTAAATCAGAGATAGGCCAAGGTTTATCACCTATGTTTTAAGAAATTCAACCAAGGACCGAATACCTGAACAATTTCTCCATCTGTTTCAAAGCTTCCGGATCAGCATCAACCATGAAACCACCATCATCCAGTTTTCTGAATAGAGGATTCTTGTGATCCTTCCCGCTACTGAGATCAGAACCTTTTAGCGCATCGCGGAAGGAGACAGGGATATTGCGAAGTGGGATTTGGAAATTTCCAACTTCAATGTTTGTAGAGAAAGAATCAACAGAAGTAGGGGCCAAATGGGGAACAAGTTCCCATTCTGGATCAAAACCAGCCATCAGAAGTAGCAAGATTCAGTGGCAAGGGTTAGGGTTTGGAGTCGCCCGTTGGAGCACGGTACGAGAGCTCCCGACCATCCTTCCTTCAACCTTATTCAAATACATGATGTGTAATGTCCAGGGAAACACTTTTTAAGTTGTGTAAAGGGTTTTTCTTAGGGGAATACCATGATCTTTACACAATGTGTAAATCATTTACATTAAATTTTATTTTCAAAGATTAGTTTTTAAAATAAGAGGCAGAGACCTATATTTTTAATAGAATCCTCACCCCCATCTTCTCTCTTGTAGGAGAACCCTTTAAGGTCTAAACCTAGGCTTAGTGTGGTATCATGATATAAACATTGATTCTACCATCATCTGTCTCATTGGACATGCACTGGTGAGTTATTCATTTATCTTATGTCGTTCTTCATTTGCCTATGTATCAACATAGTTATTTTGGTGCAATGTAATATACCTTATTCTAGAATTTTCATTCATTCTTAATTTTTCTTCTGATATGGACCAAATTAGAGGCTGATGTTGAATGAGTGCTCTACAATAGACCTACATTAGGTGTTTTATACCTTTCCCTCAAGGTTTGGTGTTTTATAAGAATAATTTCTATTATTCCCCACATAAAACTTTTTGGAGGTTCCATTTTATTTAACTAAGATGCATTGATTCAATGAGTTATTACCTATTTAGGTTTCCCATTACTACCTTTGTAAATATTGGAGGTTTTTATCCCCAACCTAGGCCCCTGATTGGATATTCCCTTGTATCCACATTACATTATATGACCCTATTTGGTGTGTGTGAGTTCACTACTATTTTTTAAGAGCCTTATTAAATTGATAAATACTTGTATGGAATTTTTGGATATGGTTATTCCTCTTTTAAACATGTTTACGTGATGTGAAATGATTTAATTATTTAAATAAAAAAGGTGAAAATGGGTTGTATTAACTCATAGAATGTGATTAATTATGAAATGATGAATGAATGGATTGATGAATTGATTATGGTAGTGGATGATGTCCTTATATCCTGATTCCATAGGACATCATCAATATTCTTATTACATTATTCTTGATTAGGGTTTTAGATTCCTTAGACTTGTTTACTCTTTAGATATTGATTCCATAGGATGCCAAGTGAATTTCTACCCCTTGGATATGAGTTTCATGGAATCACATTGTACATGGTCTATTGACATTATCCTTAGACTTCAACCAATTAATTACCAAAATTCCATTTAGATGCTCCGGATACTCAATGTGGATTCATTGGTCTTCTATATATTGAGATTTGGACCTTCATGGTCTGACACTTTGATTACACAACATGGCTTTTAAGGGTATGATACACTGTGATTATATGGAATAACCATGATGGGCATTATAATATAGATTATACAGCATGAGCATAGTAGTGGTTATACACATGGTATAAGACATGGATGTGGTCAATATTTTTTCTATGATTATAGATAGACCTTGCATGAGTATCAAATATTTTGTGCTAGATTATACAGTGTTACATGTTTATTTTTATTTTAAAACTTCCCTAGTTTAAGGGAGATTTACTATTTTTTATAGAGAGCCTTGGTAGGATTGATAGTACTATTTGAAATGTATCACATTAATTTATTATTATTATACCTATGATATATTGAAAATTTATTTATATTATTACACATAGAATAGAATTGTTATAGACACTATTGGTGGTGGCCTACTGAGTTATATCTCACACCTTGTATGGGCTACCATTAGGTACCTGAATAGAGTTCATGGATGAAGTTTGGAACCGGGGAAAGTGCCCACTGTATGATACTTGACTTGTTCTATGCTTAGGAAAAAAGGAGAATGAGACTGAGATAAGATCATGATGGGATAGTCCTTTTTGTTATTTTTTTAATTTGATACATGTATTGTAGTGAATGATTATATAACTATTTTTTAACTTTGTAGTTACATAAAACATCATGTTGTACATGAGATTACTCTTGGTATTGATTATTTTTTATTATCTTGGATGTTTATCTTCCCTCTAGTTTATTTAATACTCCTTCTATTGACTATTATGATTACTACCACTATGATACACATTGAAATGAGTGTATGGTATCCCCATAGACACACCCTAGGCCTTCACTACTAGTTGGAAGCCTCTGTCATATGGGGAGGAAACCATGAGGCCATGTGACCTACGGCTTCAGGGCACCATTTAGTGGATCCCAAGTCAGGATGTTACATAAAGTAATGGGATGTGTTCTTGTGAATAATTATATGGTGATATATTATACCTCATTTTAATTGAAGGTTCATGAGAAAAATTACCCAACTCATGATTTAGAGCTAGATATGTAAATTTTTTATTTAATATATAGAGGCATTGTCTTTATAGATAAATGTTCAATATATATTCAGATAATAAAAATTTAAAGTATATTTTCATATAGAAAGAGTTGAATATGTGGTAGAGAACATGGTTATAGAAAATAAAGGATTATGAATTATCAATACATTACCACCCTGAGAAAGAGAATAAGGTAAAGAATTATCTAATATAAAAGAATCATTCATGTTTATCTATGATAGGGATAAAAAAGTTCCAATATTTATATATTTATAAAGTATGGATCTTGAAATCTTTATGGGAATGGAGAAATCCTACATTTCTCAAATAAATGTCCATTTATATGTCTTAGTGAAGATTAAAAAGGCGCATAAGGAAGATATGGAACTAAAAAATAAGGTGAGAAGTATCCTTGAGTTGAACATTTATTGTGATGGGATAATAAGGTCTAGGAACCATGTATATATTTTTTTCCAACTAGATTTGTTAAAGGTGCTATGTGGTGAAGATCATAGTTCACCATTATCTATTCATCCCAGAATTACAAAGATTTATAAGGATATGAAAGAGTATTTATAGTGAGAAAACATCAAGAGAGACATCACTAAGTGTGTATCATGGTTTTTGGTGTGTTAGTAAGTTAAATTTAAGAGACAAAAGTATAATGGGATGTTACAACCATTACCCATACTAGAATGGAAAAGGGAAAACATTACCCTCGATTTTTTCATTGGACTCCCCAAAAAATCAAAATCATATAATTCTATATGGATTACAGTCGATATCCTTAAAAGTTTAGAAAACTTCATTTATATTAGAAATATTTTTATCTGAATCATATTTCCATATTTTATGTCAAGGAAGTGGTAAGGTTTCATGGATTATCATACTCTAATATATCTAATTAGGATCTGGGGTTTACCTTGAGGTTTTAGAAAATTCTTCAACAGAATCAAGATACAGAGTTTAGTTTCAGTAACGTGTATCATACTTAGAAGGATGGATAGTCTAAAATAAAAATTATTTCCCTAGAGCATATGTTGAGATATTATTATATAGATTTCAAATGTGGTTGGGATAGACACCTTCCTATAGTTGAGTTTTCTTACAATAATATCTTTCACTCAAAATTTTATATTGCGCCATATGAATCTATATATAGAAATAATTGTTGAAATACAACATGATGATTTGGTATTTGATAATTAAAGATATTAGTACCTTAGATATCTATGTAAACAATAGGGAAAGTCAGTTCCATTCAAAAACACATCATGACAGCTCAAAGTTGATAGAAATGTTAAATTTATAATCATAGGCGTGACCTAGAATTTGATGTTGGTGGTGCAATTTTTCAATCAATTTATTTATGGAAGAAGTATATGAGATTCCAAAAGAAGGGAAAGTTTATCCCTAGATATATTGTCTCTTTTGATATTCTTGATAAAGTAGGGATGGTAGTGTATCTCTTTTCACTTCCTATGAACCTCCCTTAAGTTCATGATATATTTCATGCACGTCTCCTGATGAAGTACATACCTGATCTATAACATGTACTAAACTCAATGGTTTTACCACTAAAATATGAGATTTATTATGAGGAACAACCAGTATAAATCATGGATCATAGAGATAAAGTACTTTAGAATAAGACTACTCACCTGGTAAAAGTTATCTAGAGAAATCACAAATTCGAAGAAGCTACATGGTAACCCAAGGATGTAATGAAAAAAATATATCATAATTTTTTCTATCAGAGTGAAAAATTTATAGGGATAAATAAATTTTAATATGGGTTATAATATAACATCATGATATTTTATGAAATATATTTTTCAAATAAATTTAATTTTTTTGATAGCTTGTCTTACATGTAACATTGAGTTTAAATAAACCACGATATACTATTAAAATATAATTATTTAAAGTGAATATTAACACCTAGTAATTGAATTGGAATTTATAAATAGGATTAACTAAATTATGAAAAAATATGGTTTATACATGAATAAATTAATTAATTGGTTATTGATTAATTATAAATAAAAATAAAAATATCATTTTACAGTAAAATAGATATTTTTGGAAAAAATTGTTTATAAATAATGTACATTTATATAAATAAATTAATTTATTCACTATAGGTAAATTATATCAATGATATATATATATATATATTCACATATATTATAGTTATTAAAATGATTTTACATTCATTTAATATCTTTCTAGGCATGAGATATGAATAAACCAAGTTTTGTTCTAGAAATTATATTCTTCTAAAAGTGGTCTATTTGATTTGTTAAGTGCTAATTTAAAAATTAACTTCTTATAGTTTTAAAATTTGAATTTGATAAAATGGATTCTATATTTGGAATTAAGAGGTTAAAATTTTGAAAATATTTCACTTTTAAAATTTTAATGGACACTTTCCCAAAAAATGACCTATATAATATTTAAATCAAAGAAAGTTACAAAATGTCACTCTCTATGTTTAGAATATCTCTTATATGTCCAAATAGGCACAAAATAATGTTATGAACAAATATAAGTGTCTATTTTGATATTAAAAAATTGTATTAATTGTATAAATTTATTTTTAATTTTTAGTAATTATATAAGGACCTTAATTTCATATGATACACTCATACAATATTTCTCCAATTAATAAAAAATATAATAAATGCTATTAAAAATGTTAAAAGTAATATAATTAGAGTAATTTAATGTGTGGAAATAATTTCTAAGATTATTATTACATATAATTGTTATGTTAAAGAATTATTTTATAATTAAAACTTTGTCTTTGGGTCTTTTATGTCAATTTAATTTAATAGTTTCTGAATAGGTAATAATGGTATTCTATGAAAATAATAGTTTATTAAATTTTATAATAATAATTATAATATTAAAATATGAAAATGGGGATAATATATGGTCTAAAATATCACCCCTATCGCATTTATATTCATTTTGGAACTATTTTTCTTGAGATGACTTTAATATATTTTAATTCTTCATGAAATTCCAAGGGTGCCCCTCCCTTTAATTATAAAAGGGTACCCTACCTTAAAATCTTCACACCAATTTGAGCCATCTATATCAAAAAAACTATAAAAAGTTATCTTATATGATCCTCTATACACATTATAGTGATTATGGTCTTCCCAAAAGTCCAAACCTAATTCCCTTACAAGGATATCTAAAGCAGTTATTTCAAAGAAGAGGTAATAACCTTAATCGATCACTTTACTTTAAATTATTATTTTAACTCCTCTAAACCTATTATATTATTAAAAAAATAAGTAATTAAGTATCTTAAATATAAATAAATGTTATTATTATATGAAACCTCATTTATTCACCCTCTTTAAATTAAATGGGAAGTGAAAATATTGCTTATGCATATGTACGGATAACCATCTCCAAATGACGTTATAATTAATTTATCATTACCATATTTTATGGATGTTTATTAATATGGGTTTAATTTTTATATATGGAAATTATTAAATAATTATTATTATTTAATGATAATATCATACCTACCTTCCAACCTTTTAAACTATTGGGAAATGATAACATCAATCTTACATACGTGTAGACTACCACCTCCACAAATAAATGTGATTCATTTTTTATTTATATTTTATTGATATGGTAATAAGGATATATTTAATGAATTTATATGATATATATGATATAATAATTATTCTTTAAAGGTGATTTATTATATACCTTTCTTTGGTTCCATCAATAAAAAAAGCGAATCACAGTTCATGGGTACATATGACCTATCATCTCCATGAATGATGTAATTCATTTTTCTATTGATATTTTTTATGAATGACTCTAAAAATGTATATAATAAATAATAAAATATTTATATCATTATTAACATTCAAAATATTATGGAATCATGATCAAAATAGAAGGACCAAAACTACCAAAACAAAATATACGTGAAAAATGAAGAAAATATCACCTAGAATAGCAATTTTAATAAAGAAGTGTTAAAAAATGGGTAATAAAATGTTATAAGTAAATAATAATTGGAATGATATATATATATGATTATTTTTATTTAATATATTTCTAATAAATCTAAATTTATTTTATAAGAGTTTCTAACACATAAAAAAGAAGTTGGACTTAAGGTAAGAAATTTTTATCTTACTTTTCCATCTGTGAGACACATGCCATATTCACCATTTTTTTATTTTATGTGGTGTATATACTTCCCATGAATATATTTTATGATTAATATTATTATATTTATGTGTATTTAAATATCTATCTAATGTTATTTATTTCATGGGGCTTATTATTCAAAAGTTACCAAAGTGGAAAGGGTTTTATGTTATAATCTAATTATTTATAGAGATTATTTGTGACTAAGTATCCGATGATTAAATACAATGATCTATATTTAAATAAACTCATGAATATAATTATAATACTTTTATTTCTTTAAAATACAAGTTGTTCTTTAATTTTACTCACCTTAAGTACTAATTATACTAAAAATATATTTTTAAGGACAATTTACTTTATTTATATCTAGGGTTGAAAAAAATTATTCATTATCCATGTTTTCTAAAAATGATTTTCATAATTTTTTTACTATTATACTATTATTTTTTATAATAATTTTTACCCATGATTTAGTTTTTAAAAAATCTTTTTCAACAGAATCTTCTCATCAATTTTTGAACAAGGAATGTTTTCTGAATTTTTTACAAAAGTATAAAAGGGTTTTTTTCTAACTTATATAGAAAAAATATAATTTACCACCATCATAACTGATAAATGATTTGAAACATAAATTATAATTTTCCGGGTTTATTTTAATATAAAATGTTTTCCATAATATTTTTGATTTTTGTTATTTTAAATGAGTGATTTCAAAATGGAATGGATATTTTCCTCAAGAATGTTTTAATGAAATTTTAATGACATTTCTCTTCAACAAAGACAATAGCCCTCGATTTAAATTATGGTCTATATGAGATATGATCCGAGGATACATTCCTTATTCTTTCTCTATATGGTTTATGTTTATGATGAATTTTTTTTTATGAAACTTTTTCCTTTTCCATGGGTTATAATATGATGGAATGATGAAATGTTTATGATACCAGTTCCTTTTCAATGGGTTATTCTGTAATGAAATGTTAATTAATCCCATTTATTTTCATGGGTTATGATATGATTAATGTGTTATGATCTTATGACACACACACACACACATATATATATATATATATATTATTTTCATTATGTGATAGGTAGACCTATATCTCCCTTCAATGAATTAGGTAAAAATTGGTATATTATGAGATAAATAGTGCTATAATGGAGAGTGAACCTAGTTCAATAAGGGTTTTTTCCCACTATGACAGTATTGGGAGTGAACCTTGTATGCTATAATAGTTTGGTGAGTGAACCCAATCCATAATGATAATCTTGGAAATGATATTTTACTACTAAGGAAATGATTTTATATGCTTATGTGTACGCTATAATTCCATGTATTATGAAAATCTTATGATTTCATGGATTATGTTATTTGATTCCATTATTATTAATATCTTATGAAATGTGAATATTTATTACATTAATTAAGATTATGATTTATGATATGCAGTGTAGGATTTTAAAATTTCTTTCTCATGTTCTCATTCCATTATATTCATGTTATACACATGTGATTATTGACATCTACCTTATTTACCCTTACCGAGGATCTGAGATCACCCTTTTTTATGTTTCCTTTCTGGATGGTATGAATTATGACATGTATAAGTAGAGTGATAGTTATGATGAAATTATTGGGAGATGATATAGATATTTTATGAACATATTATTTAGTAGGATATATTTCCAAAGGTACTAGACCTATAGTATTCTAGTGTGGATCGTTATGTATTCGAATTAATATTTATATATTAAGATGTGATATGTATGTATGGAAAGTATGAGTTACTATACCTTCACTAGGAGTTACTGAGCCTAGAAAATTATAAATGTTGTGGGCCTATCCTAAAGTAAGCATATCCAAAAAAATTTATCCAAAGAACTAGTTAATATCAATGTATTCTTATATATTTAAAGAAAATTGTGTGTAAATTCCTTGGAATAACCCTTAATGGAAAACCTAATGAATTCTGTGCATTACCTCCTTTCTTTAAATTCCAACATATTTAATTTTTTTTGATAAATATACCACAGATAATGATAGATTGAACACATTTCCTACCAAAGTGGGAACATTATCCCAAAGAATGTTAATCATATTAAGGATAACAGTTTTATTTTTTAATCACCATGATTTAATCTACTCCACTCAAGGTGTATTGGGATATAAAAATTAGCTTCCATATGTATTTTTCACAATAAATTACCAAATTTAGGAAAAACTAAATGCATGAATATCAACACCATTTTTATGTTTTCTATTTTCCTTTGAGGTGGATCTATGTCTTGAATTTTAGTTTCATGGTCCCCACTAAATGGGAATTATTGTTATACTATAAGGTTCCATCCGTATTTTACCCAGTGGAACTTAGGGAAAGTTTGACACTATGTAGGATCACAAAATTTTGTTGGGTGAATACATGAATATGTTATCACCTGAGAATATATTGAGTAATATTGATGTTATGAGAGATCTTGAGACTTTATTGGGATATTATTTCACAACTTCTATGATTCCAAAGTTATTCATAAAGCACCTTACCATTTATTATTATATAGTGGGGGTATAATATGCCTTAATATTATTCAATTTACACTTATTCTTACATGAACCATTAAAATTTTGTTTTAATTATACACAACCAGACTATTTTCTAAGCTATTCCTATATTGATGGTTTCACAATGAATAGCAATCTTAAGATGCCATTGATCTAGCTTGAGGTAAATTTGGTATCTGAGATGACATTGAGATCTGAGGTTTTATTAAGAAAAGTTCATGTGTTGAAATTTTCCTAATACTTAATTTTCCTATTATATCACATTTCTTATAAAACAAAACAGCATTCCCCCTCTTCATAAGTAGTAGATCTTACAAATCCCTCTCAAAGCACTTGGTTACTCTTATGTACAAATGAGTTATTCTTATACGTGGTGGATTGGCAGTGTCCTTCATATGGATTCTAGTTTTCATATCCCAATACACAACAATATTATCCCCCATTTTATTTCCTTTAAAACATAAATTCACTTTCCACTATCATTAATAAACATCCTTAAAAATATATTTTCAAAAATGTTCACAATTTCATTGTTGTAAAGAATAAAGTGCATAAAAATTATTTCTTATTTAGAAATAAAAAAACTCAGAATATAATGTATTAATTTCTACTACCATAAAACCTACACAAAATATACATAAAATATAATAAAAAATTAATGATAAAAATAAACCCAAATACCCCTACACATGTGTTTCACTTGTCCTCAAGTAAGTATACTTCACTATATTTCCCCAAAAAATAATCTTCTCTCGATTTCAAGGAAAAATTCATTGAATTTTAATTTCCAAATACATATTTAAATCTAAATGTGAATATGAATCACTATTTAAAATCCTGATCACTCAAGATCATTACCCCACCTCACAATTTACCCTAATAAATTATTTATTAATATACTTCAATCAGTTAACTTAATGTTCGTATTTATCACATGACTGTAAAATTAAACTTATCCATCATCCGGCTAAAAAACATACCAAATTTTACCCAATTGTTTCTTTATACAAGATATGTGAAATAAAATTATAGAATAATTGAGTGGGACTGATTTAGAACTATGAAATTCAAATTATTTGGGATCCCCCACGCCTATTTATGATAGTCAATGCTTGAAAGAAATGTTGGATAACTGGATCTTAGATTATCCTTTACTCTTATTAATATATTTTGAATTTTTCACACATGTACCTTTATTTTAATTCATTTTAAGAGAATTCAGTTAGGATCCCAAATGATCATACAAATCAAATTTGAATATATTATTCAGTTATTTGTTTAGTGTGAACCATTTTATTTTTACTCATTATTAGCAAAAACAAATCAATGAAGTTCAAGTTTATCAATCCAATGTAAACATGCCAATTTTGATATTCCTAAGTCCTATATTATTAACCCTCAATGATCATTTTCTATTCAAAAAAGTTTCAATATTCAAAAGCGAATATGTCTCTTTGGGTTTTGATGGAAATATTTACTCCATAAATTTAGTTTTAATACACAATACACTATACAATTTTTAACCCTTCCACACTTTATTTTGAGTGAAAGATCAATACATTCATAAGTATAGGGGTACACTAATGATGTAAAAATGAATTAAGTCATGATGGAAATAAAATTAAGGGTTTGTATAAAACTTCCCTTACATTTCAATTACTTTCCATAGTAGTGTGTTTGGTCCTTTTGATCAAAAATTATCCTCTCTTATTTTCTAATTATTATATTTCCAGAATTAAACCATACATAGTGTGGTGGATATAGAATTATTAAAATAAAAAAAAACAAACAGAATAAATAAAATAAAAAGGCCATATTATTGGTTTTCCTCCCAAGAAGTTATTTTTTTATAGTCATATCATATCTATTCTTCTCTTGACCGACCATGATCTCAATTAAAACTCTATAGCTTCAATGGAGAACCATGTGATTTATACACTATTTATTTTTCCTTGAGTTTTAGAATTTATAAATTTATATCTTATCATTCAAGCTATTCTCATGTGATTCTATTTCAAGTATAAAAATTTTCTCTTCAATTTGGATACACATTATTTAAATATGTTAAATTTGATCTCAATATTTAGAAAAGTTATTCAATTGATATCATGGTTTAGTTTATCATTTATATTTTAAAATAGTGCCCTATGTGCCTTGGATTCTTATATTTTTGAAGGTCATGATTCTCCTCCCTAACTTAAACTTATTGGGGTTTCATTTCACAATTATTAAAAACTATTTAATAAAATGTTGAAGATTTTAATGAACATCCAAGAGTGAGTATCCCTCTTTGGTCCACTTCAAGGATTTAAAGTGTAGTATTGAAGGGTACAAATTATTTTATCCCCCGCTTTAAAGTTTACACATCATCACAACATTTTTTTTATTTTTTGCGTCGTTCACCCTCTTTAATTTAAATTTAAACATTTTTTAGATTTTAAGATTCCATTAGTTTTATCTCATTTTCTTCTTTAAATTCAAACTATTCCAAATCTGATATTTCATTTCATTTTATTTCATTTTCTTCTCAAAGGTTAGTTTTCTCTAATTATGAAAATTCAATGTATTTTTCACCATAAACATATCATAAAACCCTTCTAGTTTTTTATTTTTCTCATTTTTTTACTATTTATTATTTTTAATTCAATTAAACACTCAATTAGGCTGAGATTTTAAATTTTTATCACTATTTCTTACTCCATTTGGAAATTTCATTTTGTAATAAACTCATATTGAGTGTACAATTTATTTATAAAAGATAGAGTGTTTTTTGGAGAGTATATATATATATTTTCCAGGCATGAGTAGTTAAATTGATTATTTTTGATGTGGGAATTTGTGTTTTTGATAATTGTTTTTGATATATCATCATGTATTTAGAGTTTTTATTTGATATTCTAAAGGATTTCTAAATCCAATTCAGTCCCCTGGTTCTTATCAAATGAAGTTGGACTTTGTTACTCACTTTTCTCAACCTGCACAAGCCTGGAATTCCCATAAATTTTAGAGTCATTAACTTGATTAATTTAATCAGGGTCCCTTCATAATTTAGTGGATGTTATTCCTTTATGTTTGTCTGAATTATTTTGAAAATGGTATATTTAAAATTATATTTTTAGTGTTTATATAATAATGAAATTACAGTTTTTTCTTTGGAATTAATGTACACATTTTGACCTCTAATATTTTTTTCTCATGGTTTAGTTTTCCTCAGTATTAAATGGTTGGATTCAAAGGCTTATAAAGTGAATTTTCTCCTCTAATTGATGAGTAAAATTTACTGTAAATTCATATTTTGTCTCTAAAATCAGTTATTTCCAATCACTCTAAGTGAGTAAATCTACATCTTATTTCCTTGGGTATTTAAAAACAATTACATAAATTGATATTGACGATTATAAATCTATATTTCCACTCCATTTATGGAAGTTTCTAAAATAACCAAATACTTCATTCCTATCCTTTTTTTATTGCGAGTTCCAAGCCAATTTGTTGAAAATTCCATTTTTCTCTATGGAAATATTGTTTCCAAAATAACCTCTAACTGAATCATCTACAAGATATTGTATACTTCTATTTCTCGCTTTAGAAAATATTTTTATGAGTAATGTGGGTTGTAGATAATGGGTCATTCACTATTTTACATAACCCTTGAACCTTACCCAATATTTATGGAATGGATCATTTTATTGAGTAAAATTGAGAATCTTGCTTTTAAATTCCTTGGTTTTATTAATTGATAAGTAACACCTTAATAATTCACTATATAAATCTTACCTTGGGTCAAATTCTTCTTCTTCATTTTTGTGAAACCATCTCCTTGTCTCCCCATTCAATAAATAAGGTAATAACTATAATTGAATATCATAATATATTAATCCCTTAAGAGGGCATGTGTGGAATTCCATTATGAATTATTTAATGAACATATAAGCATCATATCTTGTACATCGATTGAAAAATAGACGGTAAGACAATTGATTTTTTTAGCACATATTTATTTGGACTTGGTGTAAATATTATTCATGATCCCTTCCCTATCACATGGGGTATCTATAAATCCTTCATTCTTGGTAAATATTATTTAAAATATCCCCAAATATGTTTGATGGATGTTATACCCCAGGTTCTATAAAAAAATTCATTTTCTATTTTTTACATTCCATGAAGTTGTTTTTTTCTTTCCCTTTTGAATTTATCTTTCACTTACTCAAGTTAGTGGCTAAAATTGGATGAGATGGGACCTTGGAATCAATTAAGTCAAGAAAAATATAATATATTGGAACAGTGAATATTCAATGAAAGTGAATTGTTTTGGAAATAAAAATAAAAGTAGTAAATTTTTAAAATGATTTTTATGTATTTTTGTAATTTTTTTATCGAGAAGGATTCAAATCAATGAACTAATCCACATATCCCTGAAAATGGTACCTAATTGTGTAATGAAATATTTTGGGCACAAATAATATTTATACTAATGAGTACTAGGTTGAATATATAGATGTATACATTGATTATATAATTCAATTATAAATGAGTACATGAAAAATAAAATGTCTTTATGGGTTTTGTGTTTGTAAAAATCATAGAATTTAAAAGTGTTTTTTTCTTTTTTTTATTTAATGTTTGTGTGTTTGTATGGTATGAGTGTGTAGGTATTTAATGTTATAATTTTTTTTAAGAGTGTTGATCCAATGAGTTTTGTGTGGGAACTTAGTGTAGTTATCATACTTTTAAGCATGATAAGAGGATAACTAACAAATATACAATAAAAACATCACCATCTCCCTAAAATATACTCTCATGGTTTTGGGGGACTTACTTAGTATGTTCAGTATCCCTATAAGTTTACTCTCATTTCTCATGAAAAATGATTATATCCCTTTTATATGATTTGGGTGCTACAATTTTCCTAAAACTCTAATCTATTAGGATATCATAATCATTACATAATTACCAGGTTTGGGATTCAACTCTCCTTTATTGACCTTCACCCTCAAGACATCTAAATAATGTGAAATTAATAAAATTCATTATGATACAAGAATAATGAAAAACAATCTAGGATCCACAAGGTATATAACACATGAATCAATCTCATCCCCCCCATCCCCATATTAAAATTACTAGCCTATAATACTAATAGAGTGAATATTAGGATACTAATAGAATATCAATCTCATGTATGTTCTCAACCTACCCCTATCCTTGGTCTCTATCTAATACCTCCACTGAAAAGATGAATAAGGTGATGTGGATGGGTGATTCTAGATGAAATATTGGTGAGAAAGGAAAGAGTGTAGTGATATGAGTTGTTTTTTATATGGTGGAATGGTATGAGTGATCTTATTTTAATAATAGTGAAGATAAAACGTATATAAGAGTTAATGGCTCAGAATCCCCTTGGAATGATAATTCCCCCCACCCAAATCCACCTTAACGAGATTGCACAATCTAGAAATATCATCTCAGCTTCGAAGTATTTCCAGGATCATATACATTTATCTTAATTTGAGTGAAAGGGAGTGTGATGAAACAAATTTCATTTCTATGATAATGATAAACTTCTGTTTATTCTTCAAAAAATATTACCTAATTTGGGAGTAAATAATATAAAAATATTCTTCACATTTTTCATGTTTCCCATGTTTATTTGAGATTAAATACATGGACTAAATTTTATTTTTATGGTCGTGACTAAATTGGTATTAATATTATTCTTCATGGGTTAACTTATATTTGAATATATAGAATTTGAGGAAATATAGAAACTATATTTGAATAAAAAAATTCCATTAGAATAATGTGATGCTTTGTTGCAACTTGATAATCCATTGAGAAATCATGAAGTTATCTTAGAGACTAGGACTATGTTAGGATACTATTACGTGGCCTTCCCAATTTCTAAGTTACTCATGCATGGGATCACATTTTATTCTTACATATCTAGGGTGATATCTATATAAATATTATATAAGGTCCACTTATTCTTATGTGGACCATTGAAATATCAATTTAATCATAGAATACCAAATAATTTCTTAATTTATTTATACATAATTGGTTTTAGACTGATTATCAAGATTTATTCACCATTGGTAAATCTTGAGGTTCCATTTTTTACTTGAGAATACTTTGATACTTGAAGTTTTATTGAGATTAAATAATTTATTTGAAATTTACAATGATTACATTATCTTGAGGGATAACCAATTGTAGAAGATAACACACCAATACCCCCTCTTCCCAAGTAATAGATATTATATACCCCTTAGAGAATTAGGTTAATCTCATGTACATGGAAGTTAATATCATTTATGGTTGGTTGTTGTTCTGTATATGTATCCTTGTTTAATCATACCACTATAGAGCCATAATCTATTCATTTTAATACCTTCAAAAGACAAGTTCACATTTCAGTGTCACAAATACCTGTCCTCAAAAATATATTTCCAAAAAATGTAATATTTTTTATGCTTTTAAAGGTTAAAATGTTTTAAAAAATATTTCCAATCCAAATAAAAAAATATAATATATTAACGAAAATTAAATTAAATAATATAAAATGTATTTAAGAAAATTAATGATAAAAATAAAATAACCACATGCCCCCACACATGAGACTTACTTTTCCTCATATAATTCAACTCAATAATATTTCACTAAGAATTCATATTCTCTCAATTTAAGCACAAACTCATTTAATTTTTATTTCTATTGACATATAAGTCTAATTGTGAACATATAGAACTGATTCAAATTCCCCTCACTCAAGATCATTGTCCCACTTCATAATTTCACCTAATCAATTTTTAATCACTATGAACCAACTTGTTAAATTCATTTTCCTCTTGTTTACATGAGTTAAACATTTACTTTCCACTTCACCCTCCTAAAATCATGGCTTATTTTTTCCACTTTTTTAGTCATGAGATGCATAATAAACTTATTGGAGAATTGAGTTGGAATAATATTGAACTATAAAATACAATCAGCAAGCACCCTAATGACTATTTGTGATAGTAAAGGCATGAAATACACATTGGATAGGTGGATATAATATCTTCCTTTTCTCTTATTGATGATTTTTTCATGCACATACTCTTATATAAATCAATTTCAATAAAATCTATCTTGGATTCGAGTATCTCACACTACTGTAATTCTAATATTTCACTTAGTTGTAGTTTAAGGTGAACCATTTATGTTCTAATCATGTTTAGAAAAAATAAATCACTCAATTTCAAGTTCATCAAGATAATGAAAACATGCCAAATTTTGATGCGCCTATACCCTATATCCTTAATCCTCAATGATCAAGTGCTAAAAATAAGAGTTTCATTTTTTCAAAGCGAGTATGAATCCTTTAGTTTTAATATATAGATTTAATAATTGTGTTTAATTTTAATATATAACACACTATAAAGTTTTATACCCCTCCCATGGTTTCTTTTAAATGTGTGATCAATGCATGAAAAAGTTGAGGGATACACTAATGATATAAATAGATAATTCAAGCATATTGAAAATGAAAGTAAGGGTTAGTAGAAAACCACACATATATTTTATCTCCTTCCCTCAGTAGTGTGTGTGTTCTTCTTCTATATAATTCTTTGCCCTTATTTTCTAATTATTCTTATAAAAAAAATACAATCAACCTCAGTGTGGTGGATATATAATTATTCAAAGAAAAAAAATAAAAAAAATAAAAAGGTCATAATCCTGGGTTGCCTCCCAAGAAGCGCTTATTCTATATTCAAAAAATGACCACTTTTCTCCAGATAAACCATTATCCCAAGGTAAACTAGGATTTTTCACTGTGAACCTATGTGGTTCCTCTACTAAATTTCTTTCCTAGATACACTGGGTTTCTAGATCTATTATGTTCTTATTTAAACTATTTTCACGTGATTATAAATCAAACATGTAGCTATAATCTTCAATATGACCACTTAATATTTTAATTTATTCCATGAAAATCGATATTTTTAATAATTTTATACTGGGTATCCTTTTTTGGGTTGTCATTTTTGTTTGAAAATAGTTCTCTATGAGCATTGGATTCTTGACCTCTGAAAGGGAATGAGTCTCCTCCTTATCGTCCTTTTCTTGGGGTTTCATTTCCAAAATATTCACTGATTTTTGGTATTATTTTGACGTTTTATATGAGCTTCAAAGACTATTACTCCCTTTGTGATCCACTTCTAGGATCTCATCATGTATAGGATCAAAGGGTCCAACTTGTTTCATCTCAGTTTCGAAATTTGGCTCCTAATCCTAGTTTGTTTTCCTTAATTTTAATACTGTTCAACAACTTTAATTTCAATTTCAAAATTGTGTTTCAAATTATAAAATTTATTTATTTTTTCCCTTGTCTTTTTATTAAAATTAATTCTTCTTTAAATAAATAATTTTAGTTCCATTATGCTCATTTTCTTCTCCAAGGGTAGTTTTCTGTACTTCTAAAAATTCAATGTGATTTTCTCAATAAACAGCTTATAAAATCCTCCAATTTGGTTATTTTAGTCCTTTAACCTATCATTAATTGTTTTTATTTTAATGAAATACTAAATTTTGATGAACTCATAATTGGTTATCACTATTTATAACTCACTTTATCAATTTCTTCTTGTAATAAAATCAACTTGAGCTTAAACATTATTTATAAAAGATTGAGTATTTTTATAGAGTTTCAATATCCCTATATCCATCTTTAAGAATTTGAATTGATTATTTTGGATGCGATCCTAGGGGGGGTTTTATGAATCTTTGTAATCTATCCTCACTTCATGATATTTTTTATTGGATGTTCTAATGGTTTTGTAAAACCATTTGAGCCCCTTGGTTCTTATTAAATTAAAAAATTCCTTTCTACTAATTTTTATTAAGATATAGTATTATAACTATCTCTTTATATCATGGTATTTTTATGATAAAAAAACACTCAATAATGTCTCTAAAATTTTAATTTAAATGAGTTTCAATGTTTATTTTTAATACCAACTAATAAAATTCAATGAAAACGTGAATACATTTTTATGTTTTGTAAAATGATTTTCAATATCTATTTCTATGTTTCAAGATCATGGAACCATGTTTTAAGATCTATATTAGGTGTTAGAAAGAAGTAGAGGATCTTACTTTTGAATATGGGTAGTAGTAGGCCACATCAACTACGCAATGTAAGGAACCGACTACCTAGTTTCAAGGTCAAATATCCATTGGTGAGTTGGAAACCCATTATATAATAAGTGGTGATGTCAGTAGTGGAAAAATATAGTAGTAGTCCACCAACTAATCAGTGGATGAGAACCATATAGCTAGTGGGGGATGTACATCCGTTCTCATCTCCAAGTAGTCTACCGACTACTAAGCATCCAGTCACATCGAGACTACTAGATTGAGAGTGTATTTATTTTGGTCCAAATGGAAATTATTACGGTCTTCTTCATATTAAATGAACTTAATAAATTTTAAAAATTTCATAGTTTTATTGGAGCCAATAAAAGTACTCCTTTGGTTTCTTATAATTAAGACTAGTTACCAATAATGTTCTCCCAATAATGCTCTCTGAATGAATCAACGCTGAATTTCCAGCTTTCTCAAAATCATTTCAATGACCCAACTTCAATTTATCAATCTCTAAAAGGTTTTCACCATTTATATAAAATATATAATACCAAATTATAATAATCCATCTGATATATTTTTCTGAGGCATTTGAATTGGGTTTCTTAGGAAAATATCTCTCTTATCATCACCTTTCACCAATGGGTTCTCACTCCACAAAAGTTAGGGACAAGTTTCTTGGATACTGGTAAATATAAAGAGAGTTTTCACAAACCAATGTTTTTAGGGATATTTTTCTTGATCTGCGCTATGTTCAATAGATTAATAATATTTATCTCTCAAGTCTAGGGGTAGAGACATATGTGCTCACATAGAGGTATTTACAAACTCATTATTTACATTAATGAATTTAATCATTCTAATATCAGTATTAATAATTCTATAAATTTGATATGATAATTTCTACACTTAATCTGATTTGATATTATATTTTCAATACATAACATATTAAAAAATTATCACTTTATAAACTTTATTGTATTATCATTTATCTTTATCTCTAATATTTTTCTTTAAATTCTTAAAGGGAAATTCACCTCCCTCTAACCATCTACTCCTATAAACAATTGGTATCAAAGGAGTAATTAGTGTTTTTATCAAAAATTATTTTTTTTCAAAAAAATGTTTTGAAAAACAAAATATTAATTGATTTTAAATCTCTATATATTTATTATGAAATTTAGTTATTTTTTTCATGAACCTGTTTTGATGGAATTGGATATTCCAATTCGAAAAATTCAATTTCAACCTTTCATGGTAGTATTAGTTACCTTATTCAGAAAATATAATGTATAAATATGTTCCATCTAAAGAATATGATGAAAAATAGACTCCTGATGATGTTATGAATTGTTAACTTAATAGAAAAGATATTAATGCCTTATATTATGGCCTTGATTATGATGAGTTTAATCATGGTTCTGCATGAAGAATGACTTTTGAAATATGGATGTTATTATAAGTAACCCATGAAGGTACCAATAAGGTTAAAGATAAAATATTAGATATGTATCTTAGAGATTTTGAATTTTTCTCTATGCACCCTAATGAATCAGTTGCCAATATATTTATGCACTTCACTAAAATTTTAAATGGTAGAAGTATCTTGATGAAAATTTTTCTATAATTTTTTTTAAAAAATATAATATGGTTACTACTAAGAAATCGGGAATAAAAAAAATCTCCATTTCAGAAGTAAATGATGTGAAGAAAATTGTGGTTGAGGAACTCATCAGATAACTATTTTAATATGAAATTAAAATGAAATAACAAGCATAGAATGAATCCAATAAAGACAAACATGTTAAGAAAACCATCTCATTTAAATATAAAAATGATGATTCACCCAAGAAGGTAAATAAAAATGTGGATCTAGAGGTGAAATGTTATTAAATTAGAAAAATGCCACATGAATAAGAAAAACACCATATATAAAAAGAAGATAAAATAAAATATTCAAGGCATGAAGGCTTGCAAAGTTATAATTTGGAGTCAAAGTGATGACCCAATGGACTCATCACCATCAACCACTTAATTTGAATTAATCCCTAAGTGTCTTATGTGACATGTTGATGAAGATATCAAGATAAATACACCAATTAGTATTACCTACTCCTCTTATTCTAATTCTTCCCCTTAATCTTGTTCTTTATTCCACTTATGTAAAATTAATTATGAAGACCTAAAATATGATATTTATCAACAAAAAAATGGTTATCATCAACTTTAATCATTGTAAAAAGAACATGAAAATAAATATAAGAAATATCTTTAAGAAAAAGTACAACATAAAAATAAAAAATATCATCTCTTAAAATAAAAGCAATATTTATCCATGTAAGTTAAGAATTAATTGGATGTTGATAAACTTGAATCCTCCATTAAATACATCAAAATTTATATTTACAAATTTACTCAAGGGGATGATACACAAACAATAATTTAGGGTTCTAAAAGATATGTAAAATAATGGGTTGGTATTTATTTCTTAAATCATGCATGAACATGAATAAATTCATAAAAAGATACTTTTTAATTGTTTCTTATAAGATAACTTTTTTATTATTGAAAAATAATTTATTATTTAATCTATAAATGTTATTTCAAAAATTAATGATATGGGAGACCAAAATCAACTTATATCATTCTAATTTTTATTAATTAAAACCTCATGTGAAACAAGCATGGATACCAAGTTATTTTGGATACCAAAACCATTATAAATTTTATTATATATTAAATGTGTCTTCTCAGAAAAACCTAAGAATTGCTATATTACCTAGATAGTGGTTTCTTAGGACACATGTGTGGTGACTTATCCTAATTAAATCAAATTGATAAACTAGAAGATGTTCAAATCACCAATGATGATAACTCTAGGGGTAAGATAATTGGTGATGGTACCATCAATTTTCTAACACAAACCTTAACAAAAATGTTTTATATTTTAATTTCTTGAAACAAAATTTACCAATAATTAATTACTTTTGTGATATTGGTTTTAAAATTTATATCAAAAATTATTTTTGAAATTTTCTTAACTCAAATGGAAAACTTTTATTTCTACATCTTAATTTCAAAATATTTATAAAATGAATTTAAAATATATTACTAGATGAAATGTAAAATAATTGAGTGAAAAAGTTAATAAGAATTGGAGTTGGAATAGATACCTTGGTCACCATAACACACCCACTTATCAAACTCAATCATCATCAACTAGTATGATATCTTCGAAATCCACATTTAAAAGATAAATTTGTCTTTGAAGAATGCTAATATGGTAAGAAAATAAAATCCTATTTTAAATATAAAAAGGTATTTCATATTCAAAATATATTTATTTAATTCATTTTAACTTATTCTTTACATCTCAAATTTAATTTCTAGGAGTTAAATATTATAATTTTTCAATTGTTTCTGACTTTACAAAATTTAATTAGGTTTAACTTTTAACTAAAAAAATAAATCTTGAAAATACTTCATCATGTTTTATAAAAAAGTTAAAAATGAAAAGGGTATAAAATTATTTAAATTAAAAATAATCATGGTGTAGAAATAAATAAATAAAAATTTAATGACTTATGTTATTTTTAAGGCTATAATTATTCTATTTTTATCCTTGAACCCCTTAATAAATTGGGATAATAGAGAGGAAAAATATAAATTTATATGAAATTATGGAAGAAATTTAATTTAATTTAATTTAACAAAAAATATTTGGGCGGAGACTATGATTACTGGTTTTTTTTTCATTAATTGTGTTATCATGATAATTTTTTCTCCCAAATAACCCTTAAGAACTTTGGAAAAATAAAAAACCCAAATTCATCATTTCCAATATTTTTGGTTATAAATATTTTATTTTAAACACCAAATACAATATTGGAATTTTTTTTTCTAAATATGATGAAGGTATCTTTATTGAGTACTCTAACTCAATCAAGGCATACCGAGTCTTTAAACAAAGGAATAAAATGTTGGAAGAATCAACCCATGCTATTTTTGATGAAAATTTTCAAAAATATCTTTCTCAAAATGTTTTTAAAAACGACGTTTTAAATGAAACTTTTTAAACTGAAAAAGTTGAAGAAGAATTAGAGTATCTTTCAAAATATTTAACTAAAAATTTTAAAAAATCTAAATACCATAACCCTGCAAATTTATTTGGACATTTAAAAGTTCTAACTTATACTAGATGATTGGTATTAAAAGAGGTTGAACACATTGCCTTTATCTCTTATGTATAACCCAAAAACAGTAATAATTCCATTAATGATAAAAATTAGGGACTCTCCATACAAGTGGAACTAAATAAATTCAATTAAAATGATGTATGGACTTTCATTTTAAGTCTTATTAATCATCCTTTTATAGAGTCTAAATGTTTATTTAGGAATAAGTTATATGATCAAGGTAATATCACTAGAAATTAAAATTTTTTAATCCCCAAAGGTTATAACCAATGAGAATAAATTTAATTTGGTGAAACCTTTGGACCCATCACTTGGTTAGAATCCAATATAAATTTATTAGAATTATCCTCTCATATCACTGTTGTAAAATTACCTTATACTCACAGTTTGAAACCGTGGGTATAACCTATAAAACTGTGGGTATAGGCTATACCCATGGTTTAAAGAACCATGGGAGCTTAATCCATTAGTATTTCTATGTGTTATACTCATGGTTTAAAAAATATATATCCATGATTAGGAACCATGGTAATAGGATATTTCACCATTTCAATAAGACTATACCCATGGTTTTGAAATCGTGTCTATAGAATTTAAAAAAAATGTATGTCGATGCTTTCGAACCCAGGACCACCACTATATAATTCAAGCACCTAAACACTTCACCACATACAATTATCGGTATAAAAACATGAATTTACTTATATATATTATTTTAAAACATGGATATAGGTTAAAAAAAATGTGTCAATAGGTATTCCTATGGGAATATTTTTCCCGTGATTACTCGAAAAAAGATATAGACAGTATACAAAAACCATGACTATAGGGATGACCTATACCCATGGTTTATGGAAGAACCGTGGGTATATGTCTTCAACCAAACCCTATACCCATGGGTTTTGGAAAAACCATGGGTATAAGTCATGAACCAAACTCTATACCCACAGTGTTTTCATAACTGTGGGTATTGGTCTCACCTTATACCCATGGTTTTTTTTAAAAACCATGGGTATAACCTTATTTTCCAGTAGTTTCTTAGTTTAAAAATCTTTCAAATTGATGTAAAAATATATTTTTTAAATGGTTTTACCAAAGAAAAGGGTTTTTGGAATAACCATCTAGTTTTTAGAATCTCGCATTTCTAAATTCTATTTTCAAATTATATAAATCTATTTATGATTTTTAAAAAGTCCATTAGGAATGGTATGAACATATTTAAAATTATCTTATATAATTTTTTTTAAAATGATGTAATACAACTAAAATCCTTTTAAAAATTACATATCAAATGATTTATTATTTTAAAAAATTTACATTGATGATGTGATTTTTATTTATACTATTGAATCTCCTTTTTTTTGAATTTTATGATTTAAAGAAAAAGGAATTTGGGATGAGATTTATGGGTGAATTAAAATTCTTTATTATTTTTTATTTTTTTAATGAAATGATAGTATTTTTTAAAACCAAGGAAAATACACCAGTGAACTCTTAAAATGATTTTAAATAGATCATGCTAATGAAATTAGTAATCCCAAGACAATAACTTGTAAGTCTACATTAAATGAATCCAGTAATATAGTTAACAAAAATCATTATGGAAGTATTATTGGTAGTATAATTCAGCATAATATAACTTGAACGGTATCATTTTCAGAATTTCTGTCTATAATTTTGTAATCAAATCTAGAGGAATATCATCTCAAATGTATTAAAAATATTTTTAATTATTTAAAAGGATTTAAAAATCTGGTTTTGTTTTATCTAAAACAAACTTATTGTTAATTAAAAATTTTATTTAATGATGATTTTGGAGGATCCCAACTAGATAGGAATAATAAAATTAATACTTTCCACCTACTTGGAAAATCCCTCATCTCATGGATTAGTAAGAAGAATAACTTTGTTTCTATTTCTATAATGGAAGCATAATACATTGCCACTAGGAGTTTATACACCCAAATACTATGGATAAAACCTAATTTCATAGACTTTTGGATTATATTTGATCATATCCCTATTAAGTGAAAGAAAACCATTGCTATCAATATCCCTAAGAATCAAATATGACACTCTCACACCAAACACTATGACCTTACACAACATTTATTAAGATATCACTTCCAAAAAATTGATATGCAAACTTACTGATATTTTCACTAAAACAATAGAAATTGATTAGTTCAAATTCATTAAAGATTAATTATAAATAGTTCACTCATGAAACTTTTAATTTGAAAATGGCTAACTTCAGAAATCTTTTCAAAATTTATTTACTTTTAAATTATTATTTTATTATCTATTGGATATGATACCTTTATATTACTTATGATATCATTTGAGGGGGATCCTCATCTCTTTAATTTTGAAATGTTCTTTAAGAGAGAAACTTTATTTTAAAATAACTTTTAAATTGTTATCACTCATTATTTTAAAGTCTATTTTCTAAAACAAGTACACTTCTTTCATATTTTTACTCTTTTAATGATAAATTTATGTATTAATTTAAAACTATTTTTATTTTTTTTCAAAAACATATATTAGAAATTATGTATCTTATTTACTTATATTATTTTTAAATTATCTCTCTTAATGGAAGATTAATGATGCGTAATAATTTTCTTTATATAATTAACTCTATAATTAATTTTCGTGATATTACATTAATAGAAAACAAATCAATGAATTATTATTAAGTGGATTTACCTCAAATAAATTTTTTCTAATGATTTAATCAATTAATTAAGGCAAAATCATTTCTTTAGGAAAGTTGTGACATGTAAAAGGCATGTACCAATATTATTTTATTTTATTTATTTATCATTTCATCTTTATTTTTTCATCTTTTTTTCTTTACTTTTTCTTTTCTCATTTATTTATTTTTTATTCATCTATTCTGAATATTTTTTTTATTTTAAAAAATTATTATCTTCTACCCTATCTCTATCAATTAAGAGAAAGTTTGGAAGTTAAAAGAAATATTTTAAACGACTTTGTATAAAATCCATTATACTCTCTTGAACTCCACTTTAAAATTTTCTTTAACAAAAATTCTCTGAAGACTCCTTGTTTTTATTTTTGATAACCACAAAATGGGAGAAAATATACTTATAAAAAGGTGTTAAGTTTCTTGAAATTTGTTTTAGTTTATTCTATATTTTCATTATTGATTCATGAACTAGTTTTTCAAATAGTGTTAACTGATATATTCTTGAATATGTCATAATTTAAGTATTTACTCATTGACGATATTTAAAATATTTTAGTTTATCTAAAGTATCATGTTAAATAACTTGATATCCTATATTTAAATCTTGAATGACATTTATATATCTTATACTCTTGATTTATATTTAATATATCTTTTTATATTAAGTTTTTATGCTGATATAAAAGGGGATATTATTGTACCTCTCTCTCCCATGGGGTTTTCATGATAAAAAACACTCACCTATTTATATAATGATTTAATACATTTTTAACTCTTTTTCTAATGGTGTCTTAATAATCACAAACATTCACCTATGTCTCTAATGATTACATTTATGTGGGTTTTATTTTTTATATATAATCCCAACTGATTGAATTCAATGAAATATTAAATGTATTTTAAAATATTTTTAAAGGATTGTTTATATCTAATTCTATGATTCAAGAGCTTGGAATCAGGTTGGAAGATCTATACGAGGTGTTATATGTGGATGATTCTCTATTTGAATATGGAAATCATCATGTTGCACCAACTACCCAATATGGGGCACCGTCTCCCCAAAGAGAAAATATATGGGGCACCTTATACCCAGTGCCATGATGATAGATCCTCTAGTTAGTAAAAGACCCATCATCAGATAGTGGAGTCACACTGGTCTGCTAATAGTGAATGAAATAATGGATAAATCTAGTAGCAGTCCACCGTATACCTGGTAGATGAGCACCAGATAAATAATGGTGAACGTACAGAAGCTCTTATCTCCACTTAGTCCACTAAATACCTAGTTGAGGATACTGGGTATCAAGTGGAATTGGGACTTATAGTCCAAGATTGAATTTTTTGTTAAAAATAGACATTATTATGGTATTATTCATGTTTAATGCACCCAAAGAATTATATAATTTTACCAATACTCATGGTACTTATCAAAGGAATACCTTGGAATCTTGGAAGTCACAATCGGTCACCACCAAATTTCTCTCCAAAACACTCTCTAATTGAATCAAAATTGAATTAATAGATTTCTAAATATAATATCGAAGAGTCAAATTCCATTTCTCAATATCTCAAAGTATCTCACCCATTCTCTCAAATCTATCATCCCAAATTATAATCATAAATGTGATATATTTGTGAGTGGAATTGGAATAGGTTTACTAAATTAAACCTCTCTCTCATCATCACCTTTCTCTAATGGTTTCTCACTATATAAAAGCGATGGATGAGTGTTCTATTACCAATAAAGCTAAAGAGGGCTCACAAAAACCAAAATTATGAGGGACCAGTCTCTTGATCACTAGTAAAACCAAGGTATTAATAATATTAACCTCTCAATATAGTGGGAAGACATATAGGGTTTTACATTGATATATTTCTAAACTCTATATCAATTGTGTTTTTTGTATCTTCACTTTAATGATTTTCATCATTCAAATATTGATGAACATAATTTCAAAATTTTAATATAAAAATTTCCACGATTAATCTACTTTGATATTAACTTTTTAATACATATTATATTTATCAATTTTATCTTTATCAAATTCTTCATTTTATTATTTATCTTTATATTTAGCATTTTATTTAAATTTTTAATGGAAAATTCATCCCACCTATTTCCATATACTCCGAACAACATATACATCTCTTAAATACCATATAATTTTAGAAATTTTAGATTGATTGAAGTAATATTGTTATTTTTAATTTATTTTTTTGTAATTCCTCTAATTTAGATGGAATTATTTTGAAAATGGTGAATTTTACACTAATTTTTTTATAGTTTGGAGCTTTTTGGAATTAGAGTTTTCCTTAAACTTATTTTCTAAATTACCCCAAACAAATTTGGTTTATTGTTCTTGAGATTTTTCATTTTTGAATGGTCAGATTCAATGGATTCTCTTGATGTGTAAAATATACTATATTTATTGAATTCTATCACTTAAATTATTTATTTCTAATATTTACAAGTGTGTAACTATCCATATTCTTTCCTTGGTTATTTGAAACTAATTATTGAATGTTAAATTAATGTTGAGAAGTGTTTATTTTAACATAATTAGTCGTTATTTCATCAAGAATAAAATTCTCCCGTCCTCTCACTATTTTCTATATTTATTTCCAAGAAAACTTGTTAATAATTACCTTTATATCTATGACACTATTGTTTCTAAAATAACCTCCAGCTAAATTATCAACAATATCTTGTCTACTTTGAGTTAACCCATTATAAAAGAGTTTCATGAGTCATATGGGTGGGAGTCGATGGGTTTTGAATTATTATACATGAAGGAGTAGTTACATCTTAAATCCATTATATATATATATGATATACGTATATATATATTATTATTGTATAGTATGACATAATAGGTTGTAGAATATGACATGCATGAAAATCATGATTTTCGTTCATTATGGATATACCATTATTTATCATAGGGTTATATTATTGGGAATGTGATTCCATTTCCTAATACATCATAAAATATAGTTGGTGGGTATCAAATTTCATAGTTTGTTAATTTTTATTAATAACATCAACATCCCCATGAAATCATAGCTTATGGAAAGGGTGTATCATATGACATGAAATAGAATTTCATGCCACTACTTTAATTGTAATGTATGACTGGGATGTATTAAGGCATGTCATGATTGTTATTTCCTTTTCTTTTCTTGGGTTTTTATTTCCATTTCCATGAATCATATATTATGAATCAATTGTAAAAATCAATGATATTGGCATCTAAACATTAAGTGTTATTATTCACACTAATCTTCATTGATGGATATCATTAATAATTTTTTACATGAGATGTAATGTAAGGTAAGTATTGTATTCATGATTAAAATAATGAACTAGATAAAGCATTAACTCACGTATTAGTTTGGATGACTTTATGTATACATTAACTAAGGAGAATCCTCTAGGGGTGGGGTTCATTATATATATTACTACTATATGATATATATGTTCTTGACGTATAATCATATATGTCATTTGGGTGAAAGATACTAACCCTAGAACTCTATTTTCATACCAAATTTATGTGATGGGGCACTAGCATAATTTGGTGGGTAGAAGATCCTACACATATAACATGGAATGTAATTTTCCCATGGATACCTTCTTAGCTGGGATTCCTTTAGCCACCACATAATTAATCATCATCAAGCATATTCACATGTGTTCAATGGTAATGATTTTTTTGTGGATCGTTGGAGTAAAGTATGCATGATTTTTTCATTATTATTAAATTAATGTTTTGAACATAGAGTTCTTGAGTATATGATTTAATAGATTTTATATGATATATATTAAGTGTTAATAAACCCCTAGTAATCCCTATAAGTAATGAAGAAGAGATGACTAATTTTTTATACTAAAATAGAGTTTCATAAGTTGGAAAAAGAGAATAGAAGTGTTAGATACTCCATGTTTATATATTGACATAAGATAATTATTTAAATGATCTTTAAAGACACTAGAACGTAGTGATGTTTAATATAGAAGTAAAATCTTAGATGAACACCTCTCACTTAAATAATTTTTCTCACTCCCTCGTTTTCTTTTTATATGTTGGTCACCTGAATTTTATTTTCATACATTTAAAATATATAAAATATCCTATTAAAATTATTTTCCATGATCCTTAACAACTTTTTTAGTACATGGGAGTTATCCATAATCCCATTCTGGTTTTTGTATCCTCAACTATTATCTCCTAATAATATATAAGAGTAACCTTAAATTTTTGTCTTTTTCATTCTATTTCTCTCAACCACATAACTATTATATATTCCTCTTATAATAATATCAATTATTTATCATCCTCTACTCAAAATACCTTATTAAAATCCATAACTCAAAAACATTTTCCATGGATACAAAAATATTATATAAAAAACAATCTTGCATATCTACTCATCTTCTTCATCTGACAAAAGAATCTCAAACTTAACTTATTTTTCTATTACAAACACAAATATTTAATTCATAGGTCATCTTAGTAATAACATAATAATATCTATCTTGAATTTCATTTTTTTTATATTAGATCTACACCAACATCTTCATATTTTTTCATTTATAAATTTTATAATTTGGAAGATACCCATATTCACACAATTTCAATCTCTTCGAATGATATTAGTTAAGATAACTACTTAATTTTGTGATGTATTGAATAAAGAGCAATAACAAATGCATCTTTAGAAATTATTCTCAAATTTTTATCAGAATTGATAAATTTAAAATATTATCATTCGAAAATCATAAAGTGATAGGGAAATATTATTATTATTGTTCTATCGCAGTCATCATTATAAAACCAAGTTTGAATGTTGGATTTTAATTTATTATTTATGTTTTATACATGTTAGAACAACTCATTCATAATCCCAATCAATCATATACACGTATTGGACCACACATTATCATTTGTATCTGATTACTCAATGTGGATAATAAATTTGATTAGAAATGAAAAATATAACTTTAATTAAAAAAAATTATGAATAGAATTTATTATTTTGATATTATATATAAATAATAATAAAATTTATTTTAGGGATATTGATAAATTTTTAACAATTTTGAAAATTAATTAATTATAAAGAGATTATAATTATTTAATTAAATGTTATTGATTTATTTAAAATAAAAATAATTTAATACTAAAAATTTTAAGGCATGGATTATGAATTGAATAAAGTGTTTTTTTAATTATAAAAGAAATTTAAAAAGAGTTAATAAATTATAAAAAATAATTCCAAAATATTAAGATTTTATATTTTTTTATAAATTATTCACATTTTTTTAATTATTCAAATTAAAAGGTGTTTTATTTGAAATATTATTTAAAACTATTCAAAGTGTTTTGATGATTTTTATGATCAATGATTTAGTAATTTTAAGTATATGATATCAATATTATGTAAATAGTTTATTTAATATTAATTGGATTATAAAATGTTTATTGTTTCTAAAATTATCATATATTTAAAAGAAAAAATTCTATATAAATAATAATATGAAAATTTCATGTTAGGAGAAGAATATAAAAATTTTATATTCTAAAATTTGGAATTTCCATAATAAAGGGTGCTAAAATTATAAATCATTTACAATTAGTTGTTTATAAATTGTTATCTATTGTGTAAATAATGATCTATTCATTTATTTAAAATTTATTCTATTATTTAATAATAAATATAAGATTTTAATATACTGTTAATATATGTATATTTTAGTTTAATATTTTAAACTTCTTTTTATAAACTCTTATTCCTTGCATCACATAGTAGGGATTTCAACATTAGATTTAATTCTCATCTACCTTGACTTCAGTTTTCAGTAATGTTATGTTATTTTATTTAGTTGTTGGATATATTTTATACAAATTAGGTGTTATATTTATCATGACATTTATTATATCTTGAGTAATGTATCGTCGAGTAGAGGTACACTGATTCAGACATCCCATTGGGCTTATGGATTATGCCTTGTTCTAAAATGGAGAGAGTTTTCTATCTATAAACTACTGGAAAAAATATTTAACATGTTGGAATTTTTCACTAGCCCATACATAAGACCAGAGGATACTCATTGAGTTTGATGAGGATGATATTCCTAGAGGTCCAAATGAAAAAGATGTTAAGAGTGTTGTATCAACTCAGGGTAAGAGCAAAGTAAGCCTTTTTTATGATGACTGGAGAAGTGTGGACAAAGTGATAATCTCTTAGTTTTGGGAGATGATTTTGGTAAGATATTTTGCTATTGTTTGCCTATTTTTTAATTTTTTCTAGTATATATAATATGTTTAACCTCTTCTTTATCAGATGACATTTGATATTCTTGACACTGGAGGGGTCAGGAAGAAATTCTTATCGATAGATGCCAGGAGATGGAGGGATTTCAAATCAAACCTCTCATTTGATTTCATTTTTGGTCATAGGATTTGTGAAAATACATGTCATATATATCCTTTAATAGATGAAGACACATGGAGACAGTTTGTTGAAAGTATAAGAAAAGATTCATTTTTGGTAAGGGAAATGTAAACTTTTATAATATTTATTATATAAATGATCTTATTAATGTTTTGTTAATGATTTCTTATTCTTAATTTATAGAAAACAATGAAATATCATCAGGAGATCCAATCTAAAAATGTATACCCTCATAGTTTATCTCGAGGAGGGTATACATTATTGGAAGAAAAAATGATGGTGGAAAAATTACACAAACTAAGAGCTGTGTCTTCAAGTTCCAGAGATGTGGACCCTCCATCCAATACAAAAAAACAGAACATTAGAAGGGGTTATTTAGATGGGGTTCTACACAACCCCCTCTAAATTCATTTTTATGTAATAGTTGAGGGGGTTTTGCACAACCCCCTCTAATCATCGAATTTATAGGGGGTGCACAACCCCCTCTAAAATTTTTAGCATTTTTTTAATATATAGTTGTATTTTAGAGATGGTTATGTTCAAAATGTCGATAATTTAATAATTAGTGGTGCTATGTATTTAGTTATATACACTATATATTCGGTTAGAGGCACTATACACACACACACACACACGCGCACACACACACACATATTCAGTTGGATTTCAGAGGTGTTATGTGTGTGTGTGTGTGTTATATGGAATTTGTTTTTTTAAAGAAAATAGTGGGGGGTCACAACCCCCTCTAATGTAAGACATTAATGGGGGTTCAAAACCCCCTCTTAAACCCCCACTAATGTCTTACATTTGAGGGGGTTCACAACCCCCTCTAATTTATGAGATCAGAGGGGTTATGAACCCCTACTATTTTCTAAAAAAAACATAATATATCTATAGTATATATTGTGTATACATATATGAATGTATTTATAAAATGTATAATATATTATATTCATATAAATATGTAATATATATATATATAATTGTGTACATATAAACTTAATATGTATATATACATAATATACGTGTATTCAAATAAATATAAACAATTACAAATAAATATATAAATACACATTTTCATTTGTGTGTGTTTGATATAAATTTATTTATAAATACAAACATATGTAATTTTATTTAAATATATGTAAATATATAATTTATAGAGGTGTGCAGAAAATATATATATACATATATATTTATATTTATATAAATAAGATACATGTTATTTAATTAATTTATTTAAATATATTATGAAAATAATGTTTATCTTAATAAAATTATTAATATATATAAATAAAATAATATATAAATTATATGTGTAAATTTGTTAATATATTTATGTTTACTAATATATATGATTATTTTAATAAACTTATTATATGTATTTAAATATATTGTTTTAATAATGTTTATTTTAATAAACTTATTAATATATATAAATACAATAATATATAAATTATGTGTAAATTTGTTAATATATATATGTTTATTAATATATGTGCATATTTTAATAAACCTATTATATAATTTTAAATATATTATGAAAATAATTTATATTTTAATAAACTTATCAATATATATATATATATATTGAATAATATAGGTACAATATAAACAAAATGAGAGTTGGGGTGGTGGTTTGGGAACAAACTTGATACTGTATTGCATCGTGGTTCGAATCCCAGCTGATTCAAAATTTTTAAAAGCCCTCTGAATTAAAGGACCAAGAATAGATGAGGTCTGGACCTGGCCGGGACACGCATGAGGACCGGGGGCAGGGCTGGACTGGGACACGAATGAGGACCCGGGGGCGGGGTGCGACCGAGACACGCATGAGGATGGAGGGACACCAGGGGGACACACAGGAGACACACGAGGACCGGGGGAAAGACCCGAGACACACCGAGACACACATGAGACACACCGAGACAGACGAGGACATGGGGACAGACTCAAGACACACAAGAGACACACCAAGACACAAGAGACACACGAGGATGGGTTGATAGACCCGAGACACAGAAGAGAAGACACACCGAGACATACAAAGATAGGGGGACAAACTCGAGACACACTAGAGACACACCGAGACATAGGAGACACACAAGGATGGGGGGACAGACCCGAGACACACAGGAGACACCGAGACACACAGAGACACATAGGATACACTGGGGGACAGAAAAAGACACACAGAGGATAGATATACTGTGGGGGATGCACAGGATGGGGGTAGCAGGGGATGGGGAGGTTCTTAAAAAAAGAGAAACATTTGGGGTGGTTACGTAAAACCGCCCCTAATAAAATTAATAATTAGGGGTGGTTTGAACCACCCCTAATCCCTATAGTAGAGGCGGTTGAGGTTATAACTTCCATTAATTACAAATAGTTATGGTAAATTCTTGAAAACATTAGAGGGGGTTTAAACCCCCTCTAATGTAACTGCTGCTTAATTCATCACCTATTTACCAGTGCTTTCTCAAAACTGCCTCTACTAATAGTAGGCGGTCACATTAGCGGCAGTTTATCATAACCACTGCTAATTCCTTTAGAAGGTGTTATAACCCCTTCTAAAGTCAAAAATAACGCCTTCTATAGTGGTCATTTTTTGTAGTGATCCCCTCCATCTAGATATGAAAAATGGAAGAGAGCTCGGATGGGCAAAAAAGGAAAATATCTTTCAGAAGATTTTATAATCGTAGCTAAGTGGATTGTAAGATATCTATATTATTTATTTAAGTCAACTATATTCTTCATATAATTTCAATCATTATAGAAATTTTCAATTAATTAATACAAGATTCTCTTGAGGATCAGAGATCATAGGGGGTATTTACAGCTATTGGGAGGCAAGATATTTTATCTACAGCATTGGGAAAGCCTGAAAATATTGGCTGTTTACAATAATATCTGACAGATGTATTGGTAAGAAAAGTGTTTCTACGTTCTTCAACTTCTTCCATTGAGAGTGTTTATAAAAAAAATATAATCCTTGGAGGCTGAAGTTCATAATATTAATGCAATGATTGAGGAAAAGATTAGAGCGTCAGTACAGTCTATGTTTGTAGACATGAAAGGAAAATTTCAGACTGCAACCCCCACTTCTCCACCTCCCCCTGTAGACCCCATTATTTATCCTCCACCTCTTCCAATTGCTCCCACTCCCCCACCTCAGCCTACGGACCCCATTTTTTATCATACTCCTCCACCACAGCTTCCTACTTATTTTGGGTTGTATGTTGATGATCCTTAACATCCTATAGTTTCATATGGGATGATATATTGTATAATAGATAAAGTTCATCATCAACAATTAGAGGTAGAGAATCATAGATTCACTATAAATGATATTATATATAGATTATATAGAGTACCATTACCTATAGATGAGGTGATGAAAGTTGGACATAGTATCAACCATTTTTTAATTTGGCCATCCAGACTTCTACAACTCATTACCATAGAGATATGTATGTTATATCTTCTATTTTTTTTTATTAAAGTTGTTTTATCATTTGAAAACTAATATATTTTTCTATTTATTTTTATAGGAATACTTAAAAGGTAAAGAAATACTCTATATAAAACAACAAATACAAATGGCTATGACATATGTTACATATTCTAGTAGTCCTGACAGATTGTCAAGATATTCAAATTTGTTGGCGGATCAATATGAGTTTTAATGGAATCTCATGTTTGTGGATGTGAAATAACTATGGGGATTGTGAAAACTGATATCATGGAGCTTGTTACTAGATATAAGTTGGGCATCAACGTGGTGCAAATATTTTCCATGTAAGTATTAACACCTTTTCCATGCGTTATAATTATTACAAATTTATACTTATGTATATTTTTTATTAGGTATCTTTATAAAATTTGTGAGAAGAATGAGTGGACAGATGTATATGGATTCATGGACCTGCATTTTATTTCCCCTGAAGCACATACATTGGATGAGGAACAAAGAAAGCTTTATATTGGTGAAAGATTTGAACAGAATATAGCCACACAATGTTGGATGATGCCTTTTTGTGAGAGGTATGAAACAAACCCCGAGAAAAGAGTTCATTATATTTTAACATAAAAAACCACTAAACCTAAATTTTCTTTTATCAGTGATCATTAGATGCTAGGTGTTTTTTTCCCAAGGGAGAAAACACTATATTGGATATGCTCTATCCATGGAGATGTGTGGGAAAGTTTTAAGAAAATATTGGAAAAGTATGTTTCAATTTCTCAATATTTTTATATATTATAATGAATTTTAAAATTTTCTCATTTATATTATTTTCTAACAGGGGATAGGTCTACTTTCAAAAAAACACAAAGAAAAGGAGTGTAAAGATCAAATATGTAAATGTAAAGGTAAATATCCATTTATAATTTGTACTTTTTGATTTATTACATAAAAATAATATATTTAATTTACACTCATTCAAACAGAATTGTCATGAATAACAAGGCATCATCAAATGTGGATTTTATATGTTAAGATTAATGTACGAAATAATTACAACTAGAACAGTTGGGAAATTTGACCTTGTAAGATTTCCTTTTAAACTTTTCCATACTATTTCATTTGATTTATTCATTATACATGTTAAATACTATCCATTTAATTTGTAGCTATTTGATGACCTTAAACCCTATAGTTCTGAAGACGTCAAACACTTACAAGTGGAATGGTAAAATTATTTTACAGGTTTGATTGAATTTTAGTTGTTTGTAGTGTAAAATGTAATTTTGAATATTGTCATTATAATTGTGTATTTGGTAGTCATTTAGGTTGGATTTAGTTTTTTAAGATGAAATTGTAAGTTTTGAATGTTATATATGTGAATGTTTAATTTTTCTTTACTTCTTGTTTTGGTCTACTTATGATGGTTTTTCTGGTATGGATTCTGGTCTGGGGGGGAGGGGTTCCAAGGGTGTGGGGGGTGTCCAGTGGGGTGGGGGTGTATCCAGGGGTGTGGGAGGGCTGTCCGGTGGGGTGGGGTGTCCTGGGTGTCCATGAGAGTGGGGGGGGGGGGGCGTCTAGGGGTGGGAGCATTTCCGGGAGGGTGAGAGGGCTGTCCAGAAGAGTGGGGGTTGTCCAGGGGGTGTCCTATGGGGTGAGGGGGGTTTCCAGGGGTGTGGGAGGGATATATAGTGGGGTGGGGGGTGTCCATGGTGTCCATGGGGATGGGGCAGGTATTCTAGGGGGTGGGAGCATTTCCAGGAGGGTGGGAGGGTTGTCCAGGGGAGTGGGGGGCTATCCAGGGGGTGTCTCGGGGTGTGGGGGTGTCCTGTGGGGTGAGCAGGGCTGTCCAGGGGTGTGGGAGTTCTTTCCAGGGGGTGGGGTTGTCCCGGATGGTGGAGGGGGGGGGGGGGTTGTCCAGGGGTGTGGGGGTCTCTCCATGGGTGGCATTCCAGGGGTGTGGGGATGTCTAGGGGTGTGGTGGGGGTTGTCCAGTGGGGTGGGGCGGTTTTGGTCTGGTTTTGGTCGGGGTTTTGTCTAGGGGTGTCCAGTGGGGTGGGTGGGGGATATCCAGTGGGGTGGGTGGTTTTGGTCTAGTTTTGGTGGGGTTTTGGTATGTTAGGTGGTTCTGGTCTGTTTTTGGTCTATTTTTGGTTTTGGTTTGGGGGTGTCCGGTGTGGTGGGGGTTGTCTAGGGGTGCGGTGGGGGTTGTCTAGTGGGGTGGGGGGGGGGGGGGTCCAATGGTGTGTGGGAGGGTGTCCATGAGGGTGGTAGCATTTCTAGGAGGGTGGGAGAGCTGTCTAGGGGATTGGGGGGTTGTCTAGTGGGTGTCTAGGGGTGTATGGGGGGTGTCCTGTGGGGTGCAGGAGGTTTCCATGGGGGGGGGGGGGTGGGAGGGCTATCCATTGTGGTGGGGGTGTCCAGGGTGTCCATGTAACACCCGAGACTTTTATGTTATATAAATCATCAAAGGAATCTTTTTCTACACAACACTTGCTTGGCTTGCTTTACACGCAATCACGACCTTCCTCGATAGCTTGCGTCGTACGCAATACCGAGTTTCACTAAAAAACAATATGCTATTAAAACTAGCCGTTATGAATAGTAATAACCACTTTTTAAATTTTATAAATTTTATTTTTCAAAATGGACTTCATTTTTGGACTCAGAATATCGAAATTAGCCTAGGGTGAAATTTTGGTATTTTTCTGAAAACTTTCAATTTTTGATGAATAGTGAAACCACTAAGTGGTAGGTTAAAAACTGAATTTTGCATAAAACTTAATTTTACCGCTTCTGTGAATGGAATTTCAAAAATCCGAGAGACACGGTTAATATCAAGGACTAAAATGTGGTTCAATGAGATGAAAATAATTTTTTGGTGAATAGTAACTTTTTACTATTTTTACCGCGGTTAATAGTAAATAGGGTAACTAAGGGTAAATATGATATCAATATTACCCTAACACATGTCCTAATTCTATTGGAAAAGTGTAATTCGACCAAAAACAAACTTAGGAATAAAATATGACCATTTAGGCCCACTTGGATTAGATTAGGACATTTATTATTAATTTATTTAAAGAAGGGTTAAAATAGTTAAAATCAATGTTTAATAAGTAAATCATTTTTAATATGGGGTTATACATAAGATAAATTCGACTATAAATATTCATTAGAAAGCTAAAAAGATTTCCTACATAAGGGTATTTTATTTGTAATTTTTAGACATTAAATAATTTAATTTATTTATGACACAATGATGATGCAGTAATTATCTTATTAATGAAATATTGACATAATTGATGTTATAAACACAAAAATAAATGTAATTTGAGACTTTTTATGAATTCCACTAATTTTCTAGGTTACTATGATATATTAATGTTGATTTAATCAACTTGGTTAGAACATATAATTCTGTTATGACTTTCACAAAAATCATATATCAAATAGTGTCAAAATTGACACAAAATAGTTTTTAAATCAAATATTATATTATTAATTGTTATTTTATTCCTAAAAATCTAAGGTTCGGACAAATGACTTAGATAAGGATATATATATTAATAATAAACAATTTGGGGTTCGTTTTGCATGTTATAGTAAGTGTATTAACCATGTAGTGAAAGAAAACAAAAAGACATGGTAAAAGTTAAATTAATTAACTTAGAGTTAAATCTAATTGATAAGGTTAAAATAATACCCTAAACTTGTCTAAATATTATTGGTTTATAGGATTTCGACCCATACCCACTTTAGATTCGAAATAAGACCCTTTGGAACCATTATAAACCGATTTTGACTTTAATATAAAATAATATTTTGAGATATTCCTAAGGTGCCCCTCTCCTCCCTTATAAAAGGGCACCTCCTCCCCCTCCTCCTCACACCAAATTGAGCACTCAAGCTCGGCCATCCCCTGACATTTTCTCCTCTCCACTTCCCTAGAATAATCCTAGAGGTCCTGGTCTTCTCCAAAGACCAATCTTAGTTCCTTAAGCGGAGGATTCAAAGAGGCGTTCCAAAGAAGAGGTAATATCCATTACCGATCTTTTCAATTTCTTTCTTCTTCAACTTCTTCTTCTTTAGTTGTTTCATGATAAAGTAATAACATCAGTATTACGTACATACTGATATTTTATTATAAATATGAAACAACCCTAATTCACCTTCTATCCATCCTACGGAAAAATGAAATCACCGCGCGTGCGTACGTACGGAATACCGTCTCCACGCCGTGGTGTCATCTATTTTCCACCACCACCTTACAAGGATGGGTATAATGGTGTAATGAGTACCTATATATGATTATTATGAAGTAATATTGATACTGAAATAATATATATATACTCCAATACAATTCCACGATCATAGGAACGATATCATCACTCGTGCGTACGTACGGAATACCGTCTCCACGATGTGATGCGACTCGTTCTACATGATCTTCATTTCATAATGATTATATAAATGAATTGAATGAATGAATATGTTATATACTACACTAATACCATTCTGTAAATGAATTATCTATAACCTAAAGATAAGAATAAGAATTTATTCGACAAAACACGCATAAGAACAAAAAGTTATAAAGACCCGAGTAACAAGTAACAATGAATTATTACTAACAAGAAGCTAATAATATGACCATATATGATCTCATATCAATATGTATGATTCTGGAATAAGTCAATAACATTATTTAAACCATTATACAGGAGCTTCGGACACGAACAAAGCAAATCGGACCTAAGGTAAGGGAAATATCACAATCTCATTTTTATCCGAGATTGTTTATACGTTGGTATTTACTGGGGTGTATTTTATCATCCACATCTATTTTTCCTCAATATGTAATGTTATTTCCATCCACCTACAATTGTTTAAATCCAATTTTACCCTTTGGTTAGTTTTTAGTAAAAGATATTAAAGGAATCTTTTGTCGTTTTTCGTACGAGGTACTTTTTGACTTTTTCGACAAAAGTAAGAAGAATGTTTTTTTTAACTTATACGGCACGAACGGATTTTTACTGTTTTATAAAGCCTTATTTTCATGAAGCTTACTCTAAAAGATTTCATGACTATTTTCAATAACATCTCTTTCTTTTAAAATTGCATGATGTTTTGTGAAAAGAAATTGATTTTGAAGAAGAAAGGATATTTTCCTCAAGAATTCAATTCAAGTGTATTATCAAAATTATTTTCCATCTAAGATAATAAAGGGTTCTGTTTCTATCCATATTTTTACATTGATTTGACTATGTTGTGATGGAATTATGTTTATGAATTCCTTTATCTTATATGAATTGATTTATGATGTCCTGATGTTTCAAGAATCCCATTTTTGTTACATGTGTTATGCGATGATGTATCTTTTATGATAATGTGGCACACATAAGAAAGGATTCATTATAAGATGGGTGGGAACTATATCTCCCTCCAATGCATTGGGTAATGATTTTATATCTCATGAGATAGACATGGCTGGAACGGAAGGTTATTTCGGTTCAGTGATACAGGACTGAAATGAGGAGTGAACTCGGTTCAGAAAGGGACTTTGTCCACTAAGATAGTCTTGGCAATGAGTCATGACTAACAAGAAATGATTTTCCATGATTATGTGTGCATGCCATAAAGTTTCAAGTTTTATGTTATGATTATGGGGATCTCATTTTCACTTCTATGATTTATTCCATGTTAAGATATTATGATCTCTTTTGCAGGTTTTGATTTTCAAAAAGATATGATATGATTTTTATTTCCTTTATTTGCCCTTGCTGAGCATTTGAGCTCACCCTTTTATGTTTTCTTTTACCCAGGTCAGGAAGATGGATATTAAGTAGAATATTCTAAAAGGGACCCTATATATGATGAAATAAATGGGAGACACTATAGAAGATTTATGAACCAGTTGTTTATGTTTCCCAGTTTCTAAAGACACTATACCTATACGGTCCTTTGTGGTTTTGTCCTATGTTGTAATAAGTGTGCTTCAATTTTGAAGTATTAACAATGTATGTAAAGTATGGGTCGTTATAGTTGGTATCAGAGGAAAGGTATAGTCAACCTTTGGAAACTAGGATGTGAAAGCCGTAGTAAGAACCCTAAGGATAAGTCTAAGCATAGAACACAATCTTAGTGTTTTAGAAATGGCCTTGAATAACCTAGGATAAGACCATAAGCATGAAAATTTTTTTTCTTGAATTATGTGGTTTCCTATTATAATTAGTGTTGCTCACACTATTCTTCTTGGTTTTAGTCAATGGCTGGAACCCGAAGGAACCGTGTTAATGCGGAATGCGATGGGCAATGCAATGATTGTCCCCCTGAGCAAACAAACGATATGGGAGCTGGAATGAAAAATCTTGTAGCCATGCTCACACAACTTTCTCAAGCTATGAATCATGCAGGATTTCCAAACGAGCAAAGGAGGGAGCAACATTCTGTTGAATCCTTCATGAGGCAGCGTCCACCTTCTTTCAGCGGGTCTACTGATCCATTAGTTGCTGAACAATGGATTAGTACTACTGAAAAGATATTTTCAGTTCTTCAATGTTCTGAGCATGATAAAGTCATCCTAGCAGTGTATCGTTTGGAAGGAGATGCTGATCAATGGTGGAATCTTGTTAAGAATACGAGGCAAAGGGATGAAATTGAGTCTATGGAATGGGACGAGTTCAAGAACTTATTTTTCAATAAGTACTTCCCTCGTATTCTCCGAACAAAGATGGAGAAAGAGTTCCTTGAACTGAAGCAAAGGGATGATGAATCTGTTGGTACCTATGAAGCAAATTTTACAAGACTTGCAAGGTACGCTTCTGTTATTATTATCCAACCTGAGAGTAAGATCGGTCGATTCTTTAGTGGCTTAAAACCAAGTATTCGAAGGGCGTTAGCCATAAGGGACTTCAATAGCTATGAGGAAATCGTTCGATGTGCTCTCAAAGTCGAGATGGAGATTGGAGTAACCCATCAGTCACATGGGTTTGATAAGAAGAGGAAGATGGAATTCAAAGAAAAATCTAAAGAGCACACGGAAAAGAAGATGAGCTTTTCCTTATGCTCAAAGTGTGGAAAGAAACATGGAGGGAGTTGTCTTAAAGGGACAAGTAAATGTTTTAAATGTGGAAAAGAAGGTCATCGGGCATTTGAATGCCGTGATAATGGGAAGAAGATGTCTAATGACGCAAACAAAGGAAGGGATACACAGAATGAACCTACTACACTTCAATGTTTCAAGTGCAAGGAGATGGGGCATTATTCCAATCAATGCCCAAATCCAAGGGTTGATGATGATGGTCGACGTCAACAAAATCTTAAGGCTAAAGACAAAGGAAAGTCACATGCAATTTCTATCAGCGATGTGGAGTACGATAACGATGTGGTGAAAGGTACACTTACCATCCACTCTAAAGTAGCAAATGTTTTATTTGATTCTGGATCCACCCACTCTTTTATTTATGAAGACTTTTCTAAGGGTATCACCTTATTACCTCAACAATTAGATGTTGAGTTAGCTGTGACAACACCTAATGGCACATCAATCGCATCAAAAGTTTATAATTCTTCTCCGATCGAAGTTTGTGGGAAAGTGCTTCCTGCAAATCTTGTGATCCTTCCTTTAGTGGAATTTGATGTGATTCTTGGCATGGATTTGCTTTCTCTACATGGAGCTCATATCGATTGCCAAAGAAGGGAAGTCACATTTCATATTCCAGATCAATCTACGATCGTCTATCAATGCAAGGATGAACATAACCTTCCAGTGGAAATTTCTTCCATCTTATGGGTATTGATTCCACTAAATGAAGGTTATTTATCTCAAATGGTTGGTGAGAAACTCACGATTATGAATATGCCCATTGTACGGGAGTTTGATGATGTCTTTCCGGAGGAATTGCCGGGTCTTCCACCAAATCGTGAAGTTGAGTTTTCAATAGAACTCGTACCGGGTGCTTTGCCTATTTCAAAGACACCTTATAGAATGGCCCCAATTGAGTTGCAGGAATTGAAGAAGCAACTCCAAGAGAATCTTGATAAGGGATTCATACGCCCTAGTGCGTCACCTTGGGGAGCACCTGTTCTATTTGTTAAGAAGAAAGATGGATCAATGAGACTTTGCATTGATTATCGAGAACTTAACAAGATCACTATCAAGAACAAATATCCTCTCCCACGCATTGATGACTTATTTGACCAACTACGCGGAGCTCAATACTTTTCCAAGATTGATCTTCGTTCAGGGTATCATCAATTAAGGGTCAAAAGGGAGGATATACCAAAGACGGCTTTCCGTACAAGGTATGGACACTATGAATTTATAGTGATGCCATTTGGTCTTACTAATTCCCCTGCTATCTTCATGGATCTAATGAATAGAGTCTTTAGAGACTATCTTGATCAATTTGTGGTAGTCTTTATAGACGATATTCTTTTCTATTCAAAGAGCAAGGAAGAGCATGAAGATCACTTGAGAATTATATTGAAGACCCTGAGAAAGGAGAAGCTTTATGCCAAATTTACCAAGTGTGAATTTTGGCTTCAAAAAGTTGCATTTTTGGGTCATATAATCTCAAAAGAGGGGATATCTGTAGATCCAGCAAAAACAGAGGTTATCGAAAGATGGTCAAGACCAACAACAGTAACTGAGATCCGAAGTTTTCTTGGTTTGGCTAGATATTATCGACGTTTTGTAAAAGATTTTTCACGATTATCTAATCCACTCACCAAGTTGACTCGGAAAGGAGTTAAGTTTGTCTGGACAGAGGAATGTGAAGAGAATTTCAAGGATTTGAAAAGAAGGTTATCCAGTGCACCTGTGCTCACACTGCCTTGTAGTGGAGAAAGGTTTGTGATCTACAGTGATGCATCCAAGAAGGGATTGGGGTGTGTTCTTATGCAAAATGATATGGTGATAGCTTATGCCTCACGACAGTTGAAAATCCATGAGCAAAATTACCCAACACATGATTTGGAGTTGGCTGCGGTAATCTTTGCATTAAAGATTTGGAGGCATTACCTTTATGGTGAAAGGTGTGATATTTATACTGATCAAAAAAGTTTAAAGTATATTTTCACACAAAAGGAGCTGAATATGCACCAAAGAAGATGGTTGGAGCTGATTAAGGATTATGACTGCTCAATCCATTACCACCCTGGGAAAGCAAACAAGGTGGCAGGTGCATTAAGTCGACAAGACCATGCTAGTTTATCTATGATGAGGATCACAAAAGATCCAATATTTATGGATTTACAAAGGATGGATCTTGGAATTATAATGGAAGGGGAAAAATCTTATCTTTCTCAAATGAATGTTCAACCATCTATTCATGTGAAGATTAAAGAGGCACAGAAAGAAGATGTCGAGTTACAAAAGAAGGTGGGAAATGTTCCTGAAATCAACCTTGATTGTGATGGGATAATAAAGTTCAGGAATCGGGTTTGTGTTCCTCCCATCCCCGAATTAAAGAAGGAGCTGCTGGATGAGGCTCATAGTTCTTCATTCTCTATTCATCCTGGAAGCACGAAGATGTATAGGGACCTGAAAGAGTACTTCTGGTGGGATGGCATGAAAAGAGATGTTGCTGAATATGTCTCTCGATGCTTGGTTTGTCAACAAGTTAAAGCTGAGAGACAGAAGTCTAAGGGGATGTTACAACTATTACCCATACCCGAATGGAAATGGGAAAACATCACTATGGACTTTGTCACAGGACTTCCTAAAACATCCAAAGGCAATAATGCTATCTGGGTCATAGTTGATCGTCTTACAAAGTCTGCACACTTCATTGATATTAGAGAGGATTTCTCTCTAGATCAGCTTGCCAGGATATATATAAAGGAAGTGGTAAGATTTCATGGAGTACCACTTTCTATTATATCTGATCGAGATCCGAGATTTACCTCGAAGTTCTGGCGAAGTCTTCAGCATACTCTGGATACAGAGTTGAGTTTCAGCACTGCTTATCATCCCCAGACAGACGGTCAGTCTGAGAGAACAATTCAAACCCTAGAAGATATGTTGAGAGCTTGCTCTATGAATTTCAAAGGAGGTTGGGATCAACACCTACCTTTGGTGGAATTTTCTTATAATAATAGCTTTCACTCCAGTATTCAGATGACTCCTTATGAAGCTCTCTATGGAAAGAAATGCAGGACTCCAACTTGCTGGGATGAAGTTGGGGAAAGAAAGCTATTAGGACCTGATCTCGTTGATGAAATGGCAGAAAAGGTCAGATCTATTCAACAACACATAAGAGCAGCTCAGAGTCGACAGAAAAGTTATGCTGACAACCGAATAAAAGACCTAGAGTTTGAAGTGGGTGATAAAGTGTTCTTACGAATATCTCCCTGGAAGAGGGTTATGAGATTTGGAAATAAGGGGAAGTTGAGCCCTAGATATATCGGTCCTTTTGAAATACTGGATCGTGTTGGGAAGGTAGCTTACCGATTGGCGCTTCCACCGAATCTCTCTCAATTTCACGATGTGTTCCATGTATCTCTCCTGAGAAAGTACATACCAGATCCTTCACATGTAATCAGCTCAGAAGTTGTACTGCTGGAGCAAGATCTTTCTTATGAAGAACAGCCGATAGAGATTCTGGATCGTAGCGAAAAAGTCCTACGAAACAAGACCACTCGCTTGGTGAAAGTTTTATGGAGAAACCACCAACTTGAAGAAGCTACATGGGAGCTTGAGGATATGATGAGGGAGAAGTATCCTCATCTGTTTGTTGCAAAGTGACGAATTTCGAGGGCGAAATTCTTTTTAAGGGGGGTAGAATGTAACACCCGAGACTTTTATGTTATATAAATCATCAAAGGAATCTTTTTCTACACAACACTTGCTTGGCTTGCTTTACACGCAATCGCGACCTTCCTCGATAGCTTGCGTCGTACGCAATACCGAGTTTCACTAAACAACAATATACTATTAAAACTAGCCGTTATGAATAGTAATAACCACTTTTTAAATTTTATAAATTTTATTTTTCAAAATGGACTTCATTTTTGGACTCAGAATATCGAAATTAGCCTAGGGTGAAATTTTGGTATTTTTCTGAAAACTTTCAATTTTTGATGAATAGTGAAACCACTAAGTGGTAGGTTAAAAACTGAATTTTGCATAAAACTTAATTTTACCGCTTCTGTGAATGGAATTTCAAAAATCCGAGAGACACGGTTAATATCAAGGACTAAAATGTGGTTCAATGAGATGAAAATAATTTTTTGGTGAATAGTAACTTTTTACTATTTTTACCGCGGTTAATAGTAAATAGGGTAACTAAGGGTAAATATGATATCAATATTACCCTAACACATGTCCTAATTCTATTGGACAAGTGTAATTCGACCAAAAACAAACTTAGGAATAAAATATGACCATTTAGGCCCACTTGGATTAGATTAGGACATTTATTATTAATTTATTTAAAGAAGGGTTAAAATAGTTAAAATCAAAGTTTAATAAGTAAATCATTTTTAATATGGGGTTATACATAAGATAAATTCGACTATAAATATTCATTAGAAAGATAAAAAGATTTCCTACATAAGGGTATTTTATTTTTAATTTGTAGACATTAAATAATTTAATTTATTTATGACACAATGATGATGCAGTAATTATCTTATTAATGAAATATTGACATAATTGATGTTATAAACACCAAAATAAATGTAATTTGAGACTTTTTATGAATTCCACTAATTTTCTAGGTTACTATGATATATTAATGTTGATTTAATCAACTTGGTTCGAACATATAATTCTGTTATGACTTTCACAAAAATCATATATGAAATAGTGTCAAAAATTGACACAAAATAGTTTTTAAATCAAATATTATATTATTAATTGTTATTTTATTCATAAAAATCTAAGGTTCGGCCAAATGACTTAGATAAGGATATATATATTAATAATAAACAATTTGGGGTTCGTTTGGCATGTTATAGTAAGTGTATTAACCATATAGTGAAAGAAAACAAAAAGACATGGTAAAAGTTAAATTAATTAACTTAGAGTTAAATCTAATTGATAAGGTTAAAATAATACCCTAAACTTGTCTAAATCTTATTGGTTTATCGTATTTCGACCCATCCCCACTTTAGCTTCGAAATAAGACCCTTTGGAACCATTATAAACCGATTTTGACTTTAATATAAAATAATATTTTGAGATATTCCTAAGGTGCCCCTCTCCTCCCTTATAAAAGGGCACCTCCTCCCCCTCCTCCTCACACCAAATTGAGCACTCAAGCTCGGCCATCCCCTGCCATTTTCTCCTCTCCACTTCCCTAGAATAATCCTAGAGGTCCTGGTCTTCTCCAAAGACCAATCTTAGTTCCTTAAGCGGAGGATTCAAAGAGGCGTTCCAAAGAAGAGGTAATATCCATTACCGATCTTTTCAATTTCTTTCTTCTTCAACTTCTTCTTCTTTAGTTGTTTCATGATAAAGTAATAACATCAGTATTACTTACATACTGATATGTTATTATAAATATTAAACAACCCTAATTCACCTTCTATCCATCCTACGGAAAAATGAAATCACCGCGCGTGCGTACGTACAGAATACCGTCTCCACGCCGTGGTGTAATCTATTTTCCACCATCACCTTACAAGGATGGGTATAATGGTGTAATGAGTAACTATATATGATTATTATGAAGTAATATTGATACTGAAATAATATATATATACTCCAATACAATTCCACGATCATAGGAACGATATCATCACTCGTGCGTACGTACGGAATACCGTCTCCACGATGTGATGCGACTCATTCTACATGATCTTCATTTCATAATGATTATATAAATGAATTGAATGAATGAATATGGTATATACTACACTAATACCATTCTATAAATGAATTATCTATAACCTAAAGATAAGAATAAGAATTTATTCGACAAAACACGCATAAGAACAAAAAGTTATAAAGACCCGAGTAACAAGTAACAATGAATTATTACTAACAAGAAGCTAATAATATGACCATATATGATCTCATATCAATATGTATGATTCTGGAATAAGTCAATAACATTATTTAAACCATTATACAGGAGCTTCGGACACGAACAAAGCAAATCGGACCTAAGGTAAGGGAAATATCACAATCTCATTTTTATACGAGATTGTTTATACGTTGGTATTTACTGGGGTGTATTTTATCATCCAAATCTATTTTTCCTCAATATGTAATGTTCTTCCACCTACAATTGTTTAAATCCAATTTTACCCTTTGGTGAGTTTTTAGTAAAAGATATTAAAGGAATCTTTTGTCGTTTTTCGTACGAGGTACTTTTTGACTTTTTCGACAAAAGTACGAAGAATGTTTTTTTAACTTATACGCACGAACGGATTTTTACTGTTTTATAAAGCCTTATTTTCATGAAGCTTACTCTAAAAGATTTCATGACTATTTTCAGTAACATCTATTTCTTTTAAAATTGCATGATGTTTTGTGAAAAGAAATTGATTTTGAAGAAGAAAGGATATTTTCCTCAAGAATTCAATTCAAGTGTATTATCAAAATTATTTTCCATCTAAGATAATAAAGGGTTCTGTTTCTATCCATATTTTTACATTGATTTGACTATGTTGTGATGGAATTATGTTTATGAATTCCTTTATCTTATATGAATTGATTTATGATGTCATGATGTTTCAAGAATCCCATTTTTGTTACATGTGTTATGCGATGATGTATGTTTTATGATTATGTGGCACACATAAGAAAGGATTCATTATAAGATGGGTGGGACCTATATCTCCCTCCAATGCATTGGGTAATGATTTTATATCTCATGAGATAGACATGGATGGAACGGAAGGTTATTTCGGTTCAGTGATACAGGACTGAAACGAGGAGTGAACTCGGTTCTGAAAGGGACTTTGTCCACTAAGATAGTCTTGGAAATGAGTCATGACTAACAAGAAATGATTTTCCATGATTATGTGTGCATTCCATAAAGTTTCAAGTTTTATGTTATGATTATGGGGATCTCATTTTTACTTCTATGATTTATTGCATGTTAAGATATTATGATCTCTTTTGCAGGTTTTGATTTTCAAAAAGATATGATATGATTTTTATTTCCTTTATTTGCCCTTGCTGAGCATTTGAGCTCACCCTTTTATGTTTTCTTTTACCCAGGTCAGGAAGATGGATATTAAGTAGAATATGCTAAAAGGGACCCTATATATGATGAAATAAATGGGAGACACTGTAGAAGATTTATGAACCAGTTGTTTATGTTTCCCAGTTTCTAAAGACACTATACCTATACGGTCCTTTGTGGTTTTGTCATATGTTGTAATAAGTGTGCTTCAATTTTGAAGTATTAACAATGTATGTAAAGTATGGGTCGTTATAGTCCATGGGGGTTGGGGGGAAGTCCATGGGGTTGGAGGGTGTCCAGGAGGGTGGGAGGGATGCCCAGACAATTTGGGGGATGTCCAGGGGGTGGGAGGGCTGTTCAGGGGTGTGGGAGGGTTGTCCCGGGGTGTGGGGGGGTGTCCATGGTGTCCATGAGGGTGGGGGTTTCCTGTGGTGTGAGGGGGGTTTCCAGTGGTATGTGGGAGGGATTCCCTATAGGGTGGGTGTTTCATGGGTGTCCATGGGGGTGGGGGAAAGTCCAGGGGGTGGGAGGGTGTCCAGGAGGGTGGGAGGGTTTTCCAGGTGAGTGGGGGGATGTAATACCCTGCCCCTACCTCATTGGATTGAGGAGGTGGTGAGGGTTAGTTGGAATTAAGCGACGTTCCCAAGGCACCAAAGGCTGGAAATAAATGCTGAGGGCTTCCAAAATAAATTGGGGAACGATTTTCCCTTAAGACAATACCAACCAATAATCCACTAACAACCACTATATGATGCATGTCAATAAAACATTCAAGCATGTAATCTTAAAAGACAACCAAGTTGATCCACAATACAACTAGACATGTCCACAAAACTTCATAGTACTATGCTGAAGACTAAACAACCAAACACCACAAGCCATGACTCCACCATATCTCCACGCCAAGCTCCATGCTCCAAGCTCCACCAAGAAATCACAATGCTCCACTAAAGGAGGGCGATTCCTTACCTTTTCCCACATCACGATACACAACATCTGCAAAGACACCTATGTTCCAAAGCAGAGGGTGAGTACTAAAACTCAGTAGGTTTTCCCCAAATGACTTCCCTACACACGCCACTAGGAAAAAACTATTATCACATTTATATAAAACAATTCATATAAAATAATCAGAAGTACAACCATTTCCATAAGCCAAACATGCCCTTACTAAGCCATCACACCCAAACCAAGCAACCAAGGGAAAGCCAAAAAACATGCCATAATCCATTTCATCATTCACACACTAGCACAGAAATTTCCAACTTTCAAATCCATGCACAAAAAAAACCCAAACAACCCAATGGTGGAGCTTCCGTCTAACCCGTTCACCCATTCACACATAGTGGTACTTCCCGACCAAAACCAAATGGTGGAGCTTCTGTCCAAACCATTCATCCATTCATACCTACAAGTACTTCCCAACTACTACCATATGGTGGTTCTTCCAACCACTATCCATCAACTTTTATTGTGAGACTTCCCGCCCACTCCCACACAGCATTTCAACCAATCAAAAATAAGCATATAACCCACCAATGTCACAACAACATGCAATCAACCAATTACATCGCATACCAATCTCCTTCAATAAATCATCCATTTATTGCGAACCATTTTCCATGCCAAACTACATTTCAATAAAAACAACATCTTTATTGAAAACCACTTTTCATAAACCATTTTCCCAAATCAATCTCAACAACCCATTTTAAAATCTCCATTTTAAAATCCATAATGATAACATTTCACCATGAAACCCCCTTTTTCCCAAAAATCCCCAAATGGATTTCTAACCAATTTTGCAGAAAAAATCACAATTAATTTTCAGCACAACAATTAATTTTAACAGAGAACCACTAGTTCTAACCAAGTGGAGTCGAGAGAGAGGCCACCTATCATTAGGGTTCCCGAGGAATCGACCCACAAGAAACCGTGCCCCAAATCTGGTGAAAGTACAACCAAAAACTCTCTAGATCCCTTTAACTAGAAACCATAATCCTTAAAATCATCATCCAAGGGAATCACACCCTATATCTACCCACAATAAGTGTAGAACTAGAAAACCAAAAAAGAGAGATAAAAAGGATCTAGAGAAAACCAAAAGGATCCATGAGAGAAGACTTTCTCAGGAGAAACCACCTTCAAAACGCTTCCAAACTGAGTGGGAGAGACCCTCCAACCCTTGAGAACCAAAAGTCCCGAGTTAGGCTCAAGTTGGAGGAAGTTTGGAGAGTAATGAGGCAAGCCCGAGTGAGCCCTGGTTTTAAAACCCTATTTTTATGTGGTCGCACAGTTAGCCCGCACGGTTTGGAAAACCTTGCGCTAACCATGCACACGCTACTGGCTCAAGAGAAAGGGTCATCACAGTTGCCTCACATGGTTTGGAAAATTGTGCGTAGGCCATGAGAAGACTACTGTTTCCCCTGCATGGTTTCCTGGAGAATCCTCACGATTTCCCTTAGTCGTGCTCAAACCGTGGACCCATAGAAAAGCCTCCAAACTCATCCAAAACCATTCCAAACTCTATCAACCTATTCCTAACTCATCCCATGCAATTTAAACACATAAAAAGGTATAAAAAAAGGCCACATACCTCAAAATGTGGGTAGTACATTCTCCCCATCCTTGGACTTTCCGTCCTCGGAAAGTAATGAACCCGCCCTTTTCCAAAAGAGCTCCAGCCACTGCTCGACCATAACTTTCTCCCGCTCCCAAGTCTCCTCTTGAATCTAACCATGCTGCCACAAAACACGAACTAAACTGATGATTTTACCATGAAAGACTTTCTGTTTTCTATCCACAACCCGCACTGGAACATGTACCAATGAAGCATCCAGTTCTAGTTCAACATGATCCCATCGAATCACATGGTCATGATCCGGCTGATACTTTTTCAATTGCGACACATGAAACACATTGTGCACCGCACTAAAACTAGGTCGAAAATCCAAATGATAAGCCACCTCACAAATCTATTAAAGAATCTCAAAAGGTCCAATATACCTCGGAGATAACTTTCCCTACTTCCCAAACCAACAATGTCCAAACCTAGGAGAGATCCTCAAGAAAACATGATCACTCACCTAAAATGACAACGATCGTCGACGATGATCCAAATACGATTTCTGATGACTCAGCGACATATTCATTCTCTACCTAATCAAATTGATCTTCTCCACTATCTCCTGGACAAGGATCGTTCCAACCATCGAGGACTCACCCGTTTCCACTCAACATAGTGGAGAATGACACGGCTTCCCATACAACGCTTCATATGGAGCCATATGTATGGATTCATGATAACTATTATTTTATGAGAACTCAACCAATGACAATTTCTCCTCCCATGAGACACCAAAATCCATAACACAAGCCCGTAACATATCCTCTAAATTCTGTATCGTCCTCTCGGATTGACCATCCATCTGAGGGTGATACGCTATTCTCATAGTCAACCTAGTTCCAAGGGCTTGCTGTAAGGATTTCTAGAAACAAGATGTAAACCTCAGATGTCTATCTAATACAACCGAAACTAGAACACCATGCCTCTTTACCACCTCCCAGATATAGATTTTTGACAGATCCTCCACTATATGAGATTCATGAATCAGAGTAAAATGGGCCGACTTCGTTAGCTGATCCACTATCACCCAAATGGCATCATGCTTTCTGAACGTTCTTGGGAGACCTATTCCAAAATCCATCGCTATTTTATCCCACTTACAAACATGGATTGGTAAAGACTGTAGCATTCCTGCTGGCCTATGATGCTCTGCCTTGACTTGCTGACAAGTCAAGCATCTCGAAACAAACTCAGCCACTCTCCTTTTCATAGCAGCCCACAAAAACTTTGCTTTCAACACTATATAGATTTTATGAATTCCAGGATGAATAACCCACCTAGAATGATGATACACCCTGAGAAGATCCTCCTGAAAAGCAACTGGTACAACCATCTGATTCCGAAAACACAAAACTGAATCTCCATTTAGTTTCCAACCCTAAATGGTCTCCCCACCATTGAGTCTCGACCTCATGGTCCCACACTCAGAATTAGATATTTGTGCCTCTTTAACCAAGCCAACCAAGTCAGGAATCAAAAAAACTGGAAAGAAGACCACTCTATCGCCCTAGTCTTCACATTCCAACTGCACATCAACTATAACTGACATAAACTACCACTGGTCCGATGCCTATTTCACCATCTGAGCATATGATTTTCTACTTAATGCATCCACCACCAAATTTTCCTTACTTGGTGTGTACATTAAGTGAAAATAAATCCTCTTGAGATATTCCATTCACCTCATTTTCCTCAAGTTCAAATCCCTTTGTGAGAAAATATGCTTTAAGATCTTATGATATGTATATACCGTGAATTTATCACCGAAGAGATAATGACTACACACTTTCAATGCATGCACCACTACTGCCTATTCCAAATCATGAGTTGGGTAGTTCTTCTCATGCACCCTCAACTGCCGTGATCCATATGCAACTACGTGATTTCATTGCATGAGAATTCACCCTAACCCTGATCCTGATGCATCACAATACACCACGTACCCTTTTCCGGGTTCTGAAAAAATAATGATTGGTGCTGATGTAAGGTGACCCTTTAGCTCCTCGAAACAGTACTGACACTGTTCATTCCACTAGAATGGAACATTATTTCTTGTCACAGCTATAATCGGTGAAGCTAAACGTGGATAATCATGAACAAAACGCCGATAATACTCAGCTAGACCAAGGAAGCTCCGTATCTCAAACACATTCTTTAGCAGTTTCCACAAGATAATAGCCTCTATATTTTCCAGATCCACTAAAACACTCCTTTCAAAAATCACATGGCCAAGAAAATGGACTTCTTGTATCCAAAAGTCACACTTTGACAATTTGGCATACAACCTATGATCCCTCTAGATCCCTAGCACTATCTCCAAGTGCTGCTCATGCTCCACTATTGTCTTTGAATACACTAGAATATCATCTAAAAACACCACCACAAATGAATCCATATATTTTTGAAATATCTGATTCATCAATTCCATGAACACCGCTGGCGCATTCGTTAGACCTAAGAGAATAACCACATATTCATAATGGCCATATCTACTTCTGAAAGCTATTTTAGGAATTCATCCTTCCTCACCTGCAATTGATCATATCCTGACCTCAGGTCAATCTTGGAGAACTACTGGGATCCCATCAACTAATCAAAAAAATCATCAATTCATGGAATTTGATATCTGTTCTTTATCGTAACTTTTTTAAGTCTACAATAATCAACATAGAGCCTTAAAGTTCCATCTTCCTTTTTTCACAAACAACACCGGCGCTGCCCATGGAGATGTGCTAAGCCGGATAAACCCTTTGTTTTCTAAGTCTTCCAACTGTACTTTCAATTCCTTCAATTGATTAGGTGCCATCCGTTAAGATGGAAGTGAGATAGGATTGGTCCCTAGAAGGAGATCAATCATAAACACCACTTCTCTTATGGGAGATAACTCAAATTATTCTTCAAAAAAAATATCCATAAACTGATCCACCACCACCGGAAGAACACTATGCTCAACACCCTTTATCGATTCCGATGAAAACACCGTCAACTGATACGATAATGTGCCCACTACTGGTGCCAACAAACCCATTGCACCCTGCCTTTCATGCCATTATTTTCTAAAGATATGTCTAACACTACCGTGTGTCGTAAAATCCACTGTTTTCACATCACAGTCGATGTGGGATTTAAAATCCACCAGCCAATCCATTCCCAGGATTACATCATTTCCATCCATCTCAAGCATTGAGAAATTCCACATTAAATAAACCTCGCCCAAAATGACACAACATGATCTAAAAAAGAAGGATCGACACTCTCTTCGACCTAGATAAGTTTGGAGTTTTAAAACCAAGGGCATCATTTCTACCATTAAACCCTGCAAATCAACCACACGTGTAGCAATAAAAGAGTGTGAAGCACCCGTATCAAACTGCACTTGCATCAAGGTAGAATTTCTAAGAATAGTACCTTGCACTGTGGATGGTACTGACTAATCATCCACCAAAACATGCTCATCTCCAAACACATGTTTGCTTGCCACACTCTGCTCTTTATTTCCCTGTTGAAGCGTCGGGGTATTCTGAGAATCACCATGACAAACTTTACTCTGCTGCCGAGTGGTATGCTGTTGTACCCGTCCCATCGAAGCATACGATGTCTGCGATCCATGAGAAGTATCACACGCACTCGACCTCGGAGAATTCCGACAATAATTCTATAGATGCCCCATATGCTTACAATTATGACATGATTAAGGTTGTTTCGTACAATCTTGCTTGATGTGGCTCGTCGAACCACACTGAAAACATCCTGGTTTTCTCTGGGGCTTCGGAAGAAGATTCATTGATCCTGCCGTCAGATTATGTGTCATACTCCTGCCCTGAGAATAAATGTCCCTCGTCCGCTTGAACCCAGCATTAGAGTTCCCACTATTCCCCATGGGTACCACCATGCTTCCTCCACCCGGAGCTCCCAACAGATCCCGCTTAGCCACCGAGGCTCTATTCACCATCTCTATGTAATCATCTATACACAGTACTGCTATCTTTGAATAGATTTATGGCCTTAACCCTGCTTAAAATATCCTTTCCTTCAACGATGTGTTACCCACCACCTGAGGTGAAAACCTCTCTAAGTTCATAAACTTAGCTGCATACTCCATCACCGACATAAGCTCTTGCTTCAAACTGAAGTAATCAGTCTTTCACTGAATTATGAATGTATGCGGGTAGAATTGTTTATTAAACAATTCCTCAAAGCCTTCCCACGTCACACCCTGGTCTGTCCCTTCATCGAATACCAACTCCCACCACTAAAGGGCAAGATCTGCCAACATATACGTGGCCAACTTCACTTTTAACTCTACTGGTGTTCCCAAGAACTCAAAAATCTTGTTCATTCTATTCAACCAATCTTCTGCCCTCTCCGGCTCTGAATCACCCCAGAAGATGGGTGGATTCTGCTTTAGAAACTAAACCACATGATCCACATGCCTTGGTTCATACATTTTATTTCCAGTTTCCAAAGCATGGAAAGCTTGCACTATACTTTGCACTAGCTGCTGGTTCACCAGAGGCTCAGGTGCAACCATGTTCTCAGTAGCTTCCTCCGGTTGGTCTCTATGATGCCTACCCGGTGCCATTTCTATCTACAGAAACAAACAACCATGAGCCTCACTTCTGTAGACATCAATAATTCCCATTTCTAATCACATTACAAAACACTATCACATAAGGATTTCCACAAGTTCATATTTTCCACACTGGCCATATTTCACCATTTTTCAAAACCAAACCATTTTCAAAATACCATATTTATTCACATTACAATTTCATACATTTGCAAAACCATTTCCCAATTCATCCCATAAATCATTATACCCCAATGAAATATGCATCCTAGAGGGATGTCATTTCTACCATATATTCCATGCACATATCATTGGCTACACCCACGACAATGAGATTTCCAATGCCTATAAGTGTCTCTAAAACACTTATCTACCCAACTCCCTGGTAACTTGAATTTCAGCATAAAAGGGTTAGCTATGTCTTTTTATGCTATACATTCCAAGTTCCAACAAGCCAATGCCTTGCTACCATCTTGACTCAAGGATTATACCACAATGAATGTCAACTCTAAATCCAAGAATCAAATCCAAAGGACCGAACAAGCTGATACTGTTTGTAACACCCCGCCCCTAACTCATTGTCTTGAGGAGGTGGTGAGAGTTACTTGGCCTTAAGAGATGTTCCCAAGGCGCCAAAGGCTGGAAATAAATGTCGAGGGCTTCTAAAACAAATTGGGGAACGATTTTCCCTTAAGATAAAACCAAATAATAATCCACTAACAACCACTATATGATGCATGTCAATAAAACATTCAAGCATGTAATCTTAAAAGACAACCAAGTTGATCCACAATACATCCCAACCAATCCAACTAGACATGTCCACCAAACATCAGAGTACTATGCGGAAGACTCAACAACCAAAAAACACAAGCCATGACTCCACCACAACTCCACACCAAGCTCCAAGCTCAAAGATCCACCAAGAAATCACAATTCTCTCCTAAAAGAGGGTTATGCCTTACCTTTTCCCACATCACAATACACAACATCTACAAAGACACCAACGTGCCAAAGCAGGGGGTGAGTACTAAAACTCAATAGGTTTTCCCCAAATGACTTCCCTACACATGCCACTAGGATAAAACCGTTAGCACATTTATATAAAAAAATTCATATAAAATAATCACAAGTACAACAATTTCCATTAGCCAAACATGCCCTTACCAAGCTATCACACCCAAAACAAGAAACCAAGGGAAATCCAACAGACATGCCACAATCCATTTCATCATTCAGACACTAGCACAAAAATTTCCAGCTTGCAAAGCCATGCACAAAAAAAAACTGAAATAACCAAACAGTGGAGCTTCCATACAACTTGTTCACCTATTCACACCTAGTGGTACTTCCCGACCACAACCAAACGATGGAGCTTCCGTCCAACCTGTTCACCCATTAACACCTAGCAGTACCTCCTGACCACTATCCACCACCTTTTATAGTGAGACTTCCCACCCACTCCCACACAACATTTCAACCAATCACAACCAAGCATATAACCCACCAATGTCACAACAACATGCAATCATCCAATTCCATCACATACCAATCTCCATCAATAAATCATCCATTTATTGAAAACCATTTTCCATGCCAAACCACATTTCAATAAAAACAACATCTTTATTGAAAACCACTTTTCATCAGCCATTTTCCCAAATCAATCTCAACAACCCATTTTAAAATCTCCGTTTTAAAATCCATAATGACAACATTTCACCATGAAACCCCCTTTTCCCCAAAAATTCCCAAATCGATTTCTAACCAATTTCACATAACAAATCACAATTAATTTTCATCACAATAATTAATTGTAACAAATAACTACTAGTTCTAACAAAGTGGAGTCGAGAGAGAATCCACATACCTTTAGGGTTCTCGAGGAATCGACCCACAAGCAACCGCGCCCCAAATCCGGCGAACTCACCACCAAAACCTCTCTAGATCCCTTTCCCTAGAATCCATAAGCCTTAAAATTATCATCCAAGGTAACCAAAACCCTAGATCTACACACAAAAAGTGTAGATCTAGAAAACCAAAAAAGAGAGAAGAAATGATCTAGAGAAAACCAGAAAGAACCATGAGAGAAGACTTAACCTGGAGAAACCACCTTCAAAATTCTTCCAAACATAGTGGGAGAGCCATTACCACCCCTGAGAACCAAAAATCATGAGTGAGGCTAAGTGGGAGGATGTTTGGAGAGGAATGGGGCAAGCCCGAGTGATCCCGGGTTTAAAAACCCTATTTTTAAGTGGCTGCATGGTTAGCCCACACGATTTAGAAAACCGTGCACTAACCATGCGCACACTACTGCCTTGAGATCAAGGGTCCGCACAGTTTCTTGGCATAGTTTGGCAAACCGTGCACAGTGTAACGACCCAAAATTTTGAATAAATCTTATTTCCTAATTTTGTGTGTTATTTTATTTTTCATACTCAATAAAACTATATCATTTGATAACATGAGTATAATTAAAATGAGACTGTTGGGTTTTGACTATTATATGACCATTAGTCAGTATGACCATTGGAAACTAAATGTTGCGACTATTGCCTCTAAATACAAGTGATCTTGGTTAATTAATATAGAAAGAAGATTTGATGGCCTCATCCAGTAGTCTTGGACAGATCGAATCCCATCTAACAAAACTTGGGAAGGAGGTAGAACTACTGGGCTTTGCTCTGGACCAAACCCAAGCTGAACTTCATCATGTGAAGCTAGAACAGAATCCCCTTTGCGAGAAGTTCAAACTCATAGAAATTACTACTTGTGCGATGTTGGTCGAGCCACCCTCAGATTCTCTCACCTTAGCACTCCTTACACTTAGGTCCTATGGTGGGGTTATAAGGGGCTATGTAAGGATACCATAATCCTTTGTTATAAATAAAATTGTGTTTTCTTCTTATGGTGATGTTTGGGAGTTTTCAAATGTTCGAATGAATATAGGATGTATTTTATTGATGTATTTTGAAAAAAAAGGATATTTTAAAATATTTATGTAAACCTTAAATAATTAATGATGTGTAATGATTTTCAAAAAATGGTCTTCTGCAAATGTGTTTAGTAAGAAATTTAGAGTCTAATAAGATCAACATAATTTTTGATGAATGGTAAATTATGAATAGTGATTTTATGCTTTGGATTAGTAATGTGACCAAATGGATTGGTAATCTCACTTAAAGAAAGTATTAATATAATTTAGGCACCTTGATTAAGTAGTGTGATTCAATAAAATATGTACATAACTATTTCATTAATTTTTAGTCAAGTATTTGTTTTTTCAGATGAATAGTGTTTTTAATTAAAAATTAAATTAAAAATATTTAGAAAATTATTTTTATAAAATGGACTTTATTTTGGAACTTATAGCATCGATATTATGTTAAGGTAATTTTTGGTTGTTTTTTCTGAAAAAAATGATTTTTCAGTGAATAATGTTTTATTTAAAAATTAAATTAAAAATATTTGGAAAAATATTTTTATAAAATGTAGTTTATTTTTTTAATTCAGAGCATTGATATTATGTCAAAGATAATTTTTTTGGAGTTTTCAGAAAAAGTTGAATTTTCAGTGAATAGTAAAAATACAGTTTTAGGGTTTCGGTATGTTTAATGACATCATGACTGAATCACGATGATGTCATGAGATATTTTAAGGGATGGTAGACTAAAGGGGATGAATTATTGTATGAGGGGTCCCATGTGGACAAAACCATGGGTAAATACCATTGGAATGCCCATGGTTTTTCCAAAACCACTAGTGAGGTGTCCCGTGAAATTATTAAAGTATCACCTCCCTTTCCCTATAAATACCCACCCTTTACTCCTTTATTTTTCACTCTCAACTCTCCCCCAATGAATATCTGGTCTCATTACCTCCCAAAGAGTCCCCCCAAGGTTCCCCCATGCCCTCAAGGTCCCTACCTTCGATTTTTAAGAGTTACGTTTTAAGGTATGGGATCCAACCTCTTTCTTTCTTTTCAAATACTCTGTTTTATGTTATTTATTTTATGATACATGTTCATATGTTAGAGGATGTTCATTTATATTGCTCTTAATTCCCTTTTCATGTTCATATTATGAGATATCCCCTATTACTCTCATCATTTCGTTTTATGAATGTTTAAGTGGGGTCGTTAGGCTGCCGAAAGTTTTGTAACGGATTCTTTCACCCTTCTCATTTTCAAGTTCTATTTTCTTGCCAAGTCCTTAAATTTAATTTTTATTATGTTGGGGTATGATCTCTATATCTATCATAATTATATTTTATGTTCATATTATTAGAGACCCTATTTTATCTCATCAATTTATTTTTTTTGAAGTTTAAGTGACGTCGTTAGGCTGCTGAATTTTTAAGGGATTCTTTCACCCTTCTCATTTTCAAGTTCTATTTTCTTGTCAAGTCTTTCATGTTATTTTTTATTATGTTGGGGTATGATCTATATATCTATAATTCTGATCTTTTATGTTCATATGATGAGAGACCCTATTTGATCTCATCAATTCATTTTTTTTGAAGTTTAAGTGACGCCGTTAGGCTGCCGAATTTTTAAGGGATTCTTTCACCCTTCTCAATTTTAAGTTCTATTTTCTTGTCAAGTATTTCAAGTTCCTTTTTATTATTTTGGGGTATGATATATATATCTATCATACTGATAATTTATGTTCATATGATTATAGACCCTATTTTATCTCGTCAAATCATTTTTTTTGAAGTTTAAGTGACACCGTTAGGCTGCCGAATTTTAAGGGATTCTTTCACCCTTCTCATTTTCAAGTTCTATTTTCTTATCAAGTCTTTCAAGTTATTTTTTATTATGTTGGGGTATGATATCTATATATATCATACTGATCTTTTATGTTGATATTATGAGAGACCCTATTTGATCTCGTGAATTCCTTTTTTTAACTTTAAAGTGATGTCATTAGGATGCCGAATTTTCATAAGAGAAATCTTATTTTTTCTTCCTTCCATGTTTTTCATTTCATATGGTATGTATTTAAAATTTAATTACCATGTTATTATATCCTTTAAATTCTGTACCTCTAATATTTTATGGATCATTTATGAGTGGGTGACCCATGTCCCCTCTCTTTTAAATATTTTCTAAAACCCTGCAACATAGCCGTTATGCTGATGAATTTTCTTCTCAAAATGCCCCTCTCTTTTTCTCAAATTATTTTGTGAATACTCAAAGAACTTTATTCTACAGGGGTATTCACATATATATAAATATTTTCTATATTAAATTCTGAGATTTACAAACATGAAACCCATTTTCCTTTTATGTGGGTTTAAAGTGACATAAAGATCATGTTTTTAAAGCAGTTTTTAAAACGTTATGATTATGAAAGGAAACCCATTTCTTTTATGATATATGGGTTATTTATGAAATGTTTGATGATGATATATGTGGATCACATGATAATAAAGAAAAATTTAAGGGTATGCTCTAATAGAGCTCCAATGCATTGGGTAAACACTTAATCTCTAGAGATGACCATTTTTAACGATATCTTGCTGAATAACCTCAGTAATTTTTAATGACTCCTTGGGGATGGACCTTGGTGAAACGAAAATTTTGTCTAAGTTAAATGTTGTAGCCACATCTTCTAGTTATGAAATACGTTATTTTTATTATGATATGCCTCATGATTTCTTTCTCATGCCTTAAAGTTCTTTTTCATGACATTATTGATGTATCTCAAGTTCACATGTTAAATGTTTCACTTGTTTCCCTTACTGGGCCTTCTGTTCACCCTTTCTTTTGATGTATGTCCCCAGGTTATGAGATGCAGTAATGAACCTAGGATGAACATAAGGAGAAGCCTTTCAAGTGTTTAAGAAGAATTTTTTATGTTTTCATGTTTTGAGTTCCTAGTTTCCAAGACACTAATCCTTAAAGATCCTCGGTTTTGTATAATGTAATGAAAGGTTATGTGATAAAAAGGTGGGATGTCATACACAGGCTATGTGAAGCCTACTGTCTCCCCCTGCATGGTTTCCCTTAGCTGTTCTCAAACCGGGAACCCATAGAAAAGCCTCCAAACTCATCCAAAACCATTCCAAAATCTCTTAAGCTCTTCCCAACTAATTGTAGGATCGAAATATAATATGAGATGCTCAATATACAAGAGGGGGGTGAATTGTATACTTTAAAAATTCCTTTGGAACCTTTAAAGTTAGTTATGAATAACTAAAGTTTCCTTAAGAAAAGGAAAGGGCTAAGTTTAACAAAGTTAAACTAAGTAAATTCACAACACCTCTAACACCGAACTAAACTTGGAAAGAGATTCCAAAAGTAGGTTCCGGAAATATGATTCCGGAAATTGAAACTTAAAAAAAGTTACAGTATGAGATTCTACCTTAAAGCGTATAGAATCTAAAAGAATCAGAGTAAGTAAGGAAGTATAAGAAAGTTATACTTTCCTTAAGATACAAATTGCAGCGGAATAAAAACAAGTAGTAAAACTACTAGTAACAAGATATAAGTCTTTTAACCCAAAGAGAAGGGTATCCAACAACCTTGGATAAAGGTCCCTTGATTTATACTTTCAAGCAAGTCTGTCTTACCCACACCAGGGTAAGCCCTCGATACGAAGATCGGAGTCTCTGTCTTGCTATCCCCGCAAGCCCTCAACTTCAAGGTTGTTGGCAACCTCTGTCTTCCTCAGCAAGGAAGCCCTCGATCTTTAAGGTAGTCGGCTACCTCTGTCTTCCTCAGCAAAGAAGCCCTCGATCTTTAAGGTAGCCGGCACCTCTGTCTTCCTCAGCAAGGAAGCTCTCGATCTTTAAGGTAATCGGCACCTCTGTCTTCCTATCCCCAGAATCCCTCGAATGTAATCACCAACATTCGGAGTCGCACGAAGCTTTGAGAGTTAATAAGAGACTCTCTCTCTAAGAATCACTTCAACAGCATGTAGGCACAAAACTCAGTCGTTTTTCCAACAGCACCGAGCTCTTTCAAATGAGCTCCTATTTATAGGTAAGGTCGGATCCTTCTCCAACGGTCATATTTTCCTTAAAGTTCGGAGGGACCTGTACACGTGTCACTTAGACAACGGTTAGTTTATAACAAAATGGACGACATCGTTTTATAACAAAACAAGTATAACAGAATGTACGACATCGTTTTAAACTCTAACATAAAAGTTCGGAATAGAAATTTCGGAGTGAAGGTTCGGAGTGAATAAATTCAGAGTGTATAAAACAATGATAATCAGATTCTGTTTAATAGGTGAATTCGGAATGAGAATTCGGAATAGGAATTCGTCATCAGAAATCATATTGAGAATTCATCATCAGAATTCGTAATGAGAATTCATCATCAGAATTCGTAATGAGAATTCATCATCAGAATTCATAATGAGAATTCATAATGAGATTTCTTCATTAGAATTCGTAATGGAAATTCTTCATTGGAATTCGTAATAAGAATTTGGAATAGGATTTCTTCATTAGAATTCGTAATGAGAATTCTTCTTCAGAATTCGTAATGAGAATTCAGAATGGGATTTCTTCATTAGAATTCGTAATGAGAATTCTTCTTCAGAATTCGTAATGAGAATTCTTATTCAGAATTCGTAATGAGAATTCTTCTTCAGAATTCGTATCCTGAATCTGGAATAGAACTTAGTCAGAATTCATATCCGGAATTCGGAATGAAACTTCCTTATAGTTCTTATCCAGAATCCGAATCCTAAAACAGAATGCTTTAAATCAAAGTTTCAACGATTCTGAGAAAATGAATCTGAAACTCATACTTAAGAAAAATATGGATGAAAATATGATAAGGATAAATTTTTCTTATAAAAGCGATTTTCCTTAAGAAAGCAATTTTCCTTATAAAAGAAATTTTCCTTAAGAAAGCAATTTTCCTTATAAAAGCGATTTTCCTTAAGAAAGCAATTTTCCTTAAAGATAAGGTGTTTGTGATTTTCAAAACAAGAAGGAATGGAAAAGTCATAAGGAAAACCTTATTGACTCAACACTAATCCCATGCACTTTAAACACATAAAAAGGCATAAAAAAGGCCACATAACTCAAACCAGGGGTACTATAGGGGATGTAAAGGGGTGTGGGGGGTGTATAGTGGGGTGGGGTGGGGGAGGAGGGGTTTCTAGGGGTGTGGGAGGGCTGTATAGTGGTGTGAGAGGGCTGTCTAGTGGTGGGGGAGTGATATCCAGGGGTGGGGGGTTCTAGGGGTTTTGGAGGGCTGTCCAAGGGTGTGGGAGTGCTGTCTAGGGGGTGAGGGTGTCGAGGGGGGGGGGGGGGTTTCCAGGGGTGTGGTGGCAGTTTAGGCATGTGGGGGGTGTCCAGGGGTGTTGTGGGGGTTGTCCAGTGGGGTGGGGGGGGGGGGGGGGGTTGGTCTGGTTTTGGTTGGGTTTTAGTCTGTTTTTGGTCTAGGGGTGTCCAGTGGGGTGAGGGTGTCCATGGGTGTGGTGGGGGCTGTCTAGTGGGGTGGGGTGGGAGGGTGTCCAGGAGGGTGGGAGGGATGTCCTGGTGAGTGGGGGGGGGGGGGGGTTGTCTAGGGTGTATCTAGGGGTGGGGGGTGTCAACTGGGGGGGGGGGTTCTAGGGGTGTGGGAGGGTTGTCCAGGGTGTGTGGGAGTGCTGTCTAGGGGTGAGGTGTCCAGGAGGGTGGGGGTTTCTAGGGGTGTGGGTGGGCTGTCCAGGGGTTTGGGAGTGCTTTCCAGGGGGTCGGGGTGTCCTTGAGGGTGGGGGTGTCCAGGGGTGTGGGGGCTGTCCAGGGGGGGCAGTCCAGGGGTGTGGGGGTGGGGGTGTCCAGGGGTGTGGTGGGGACTATCAAGTGGGGTTGGGGGGGGGGTGGTCTATTTTTGGTTGGTTTTTGGTCTGTTTTTTGTCTGGGGGTGTCCAGTGGGGTGGGGATGTCTAGGGGTGTGGTGGGGGATGTCCAGTGGGGTGGGGGGTTATGGTCTATTTTTGGTCGGGTTTTGGCATGTTTTTTGTATGTTTTTGGTATGTTTTAGGTCTTTTGGCAGGGCATAGTAGTGGTTTATCAGTTTTATTAAAAAAATGCATTGAGATTAGTTTTAAACTAGATTATTTAAAAACTGACATAATAAATGCATGGGAACTGATTTTTATGTTGGTTATTTCATAAACGATGTAATAAATAGAAATGAATAATTTTTTACATCAGTTATTTTATAAATGATTTCATAGATATGTTTTCACATCGGTTATTATTTAACCGATTTGGGAAACCACTTGGCCGATAGGCTTATCATGTCGGTTATAAAATAATCGATGTGATAAATTCTTTAGAGGAGTGATTTATGACATCGGTTATATAATAACCTACGTTAAAGAGTATATACCACGTCAGTTATTTAATACGTGATGTAATAAACCATGACTCCGAAGCATTTTCCACGTCGGTTTTTTATTAACCGACGTGAAAAACGCTTTGGATTTGTGTTTTTATTAAGTCGGTTTTTAAATAACCGACGTAAAAACAATTTTTACAACATCTCCTGTAATAACGTTGGCCAAAATCCAACGTAAAAAATAAAAATTAACCACCATAAAAAACGTTTTCAGCACTAGTGATAGTTCTATGATTACTCTTTCATGGATTTTCAGTCTCATATAACTCTAAGACTTTACATGAATATTTCATATACCATTTACACGAGATGTATTTGTATATGTGTAAATATGTTTAACTTCTATATTTGGGGAAGTAACACAAATTTTTGGTTAAGGAAAGAGTTACAAATCAATATGGTTTGAACAAATTTTTTTTGTTTGATGGAATATGATTCTAAAATAAATAATTAGAAGCATTCATATATAATTTAAAAACATGAGATAAGATAGTGGGACTAAACCCCCCTAAAATACTATGTGTTAAATTTATTCTACATGTGAACTTTTCAGGGACTCAATCATTTAGTACAGATAACCCTAATATTAGGTTCCCATGAATTATATTCAATAACTAAAGGAATAAATAAGGTGATCCTAATTATTAGGGGCCTTGTTCATGGAATTTTCTTTGGGTTAGACTAGCTGGGTAACCCTAATTTTCAAGATACAATAGTAATAGAGATGAGTGAATCCACATGGTGGATCTGGAGAAAGTGTTTATCTACTCAGTTATCTAGTATTCATATATGTTATTATTTTTAAAAATTCCATTCTAGATATATTCATGACTTATTTACATTCACAACACAATGTAAGTTATGATAAAATATAGATACTGGCTCACTAATGGATATGATTTTATTAAAATGGGTCTTCATTTTAGTGGGATCTGATATAATAAAATTTCTTATTAAGTGTTAATAATATATGATACTCATATGATAAAATATTATATTGTAGATAATATCATCATCATCAAACTAAAATTTGATATTAATCCTCAGGAAAAATTAGATTAATGTAATTGACTGCTTAAACTAGTACTTTAGGAAAATTTATTAAGTTATGATGTGTTTATGCATTAGAGTAGTCACTTACTATGTATCAAATTATTGAAGATTTTCAATAAGTGAATTTATATTTTTGTGAAGTTTAAAATTATTCACTTATGGATTTAAATGTATAAGATGAAAAATATTTTTTTAAATTTTTAATCTCCACTGATATATTCAATATGATTGGATATTACAATGACTTGGTGAGAATAAAGGTGTTATTAGGGATTTTTCTATTTTAAGAATTCATATAATTTTCATATATGTAGTTGTTTAAAAAATATGATTGAGTTTAAGAATTTTTACCAGATATTATCAAAGTGTGGAGAATTTATGAACTCAGAATATGATGTAAATGTTTTGGTACCTTATAGATAGCATAAGTGGGCATAGATTCAAATTGAAACAAGAAATTTTTTCTACATATTTCAATTATTTTTATTTAAGTATCCCGATGAGTTCATTGAGACATAGAGGTTTAATCATAAAGGAGGAATAATGGTTTTATAGGATTTATTTTTTTATGATACCAGAAGGGGTTTTTAAAACTACATAGAAAATCCATGTTAGGTATCATTTTAATAGAAATTTATTCTTTAGTTTTGAAGGTTTAATAATACTAAATATATACATTAAAAGTGATGTAAATTCACTGGACCTATATATCAAAGGAAGAAATTATAGGGATTGTATTTCACATTCATGTTTTGAAAGAAAAGTTTCTAAATAAATTATTTAATGTAAAATAATATATCAATCATAGATGGATCTTAAAAGGATGTGTATCTTCATCTCATTTATATTATATAATAAGGGAATTTGTTTATTAATAAAGAGTTTTTGTGAATAAAACTATATTATTAATTGTGTACACATGGTTTATGATTCATTAGATTCTATAACATTTTTTGAAAAGGAAATATGGGTAAAAATAATTTATCAAGGATTAAGTGTTTAACTTGATATTTTTTAAAATATAAGGGAATATTTTCCACCACCCACCAGTGGTGTATTATTAGAATAAAGTCTTATTTTTATAGGAAAATTATACCATCTTATAGAACACTATATATGATATTGATTTAGTAGTTTATTTTTTAAATATTACTATTAAAAGAAAATAAGTGTCATATCCCAACACAAAGTAGTTTGTGTTTCTTATCATGATATTTTGAGAGAATGTTTTTTCTAAAAGATATAGGGAGTATGTTTCTAACTTAGATAAGTTAAAATTTAACAACTTAATAATATACTACTCTTAAAGTTAAATGTTATTTCCATTTTATACCATAAAGATTTTTTTGTATATGCAATTATAAAGATAAATTTAGGGTTTACATCTATTTATTAAGAAAAGTGAATATTAAATTATTCAAAAATATTACACCATTCAAAATATAAATTGAATATCACTTGTTATTAAAAGAGTTTAAGATGTACTAGTGAATAATAACGTAAATAGTTACATTATTTTTCATGTAAATTTTTTTATTGAAATATTTCCATGAATAATGATTTTAATCTTAGAAAATATTTAAATTGAAAGAAGAAGTAGACATAATAACATTTGATGTTTTAAAGTTAAAGATCCTGAATAACTTCAATGAGTTAAACATTAGTAATTTGATTCCTAAATGTCACCATTATTTTAAATTTATTTCTTTATAGATGTTTCTAATTACATTATTGGTTAGAGATCAACCAAGATGGTAATTTTCCTCTCATATGATTAGAATGAAATATGGACCCTTGATTGAGATATATTAGGGAATGTATGACCACAATTAGAAAATATATATGATGTTATTATCTACTTGTATGGGGGGGGGGTTTGGTGTGAATATCCCTAATGATGAATGGAATGTGATGTATTCGTCAACTAGTTTAGTCTATACTCAGATAATCAAGAATGTATTAGTTGGATCTATGGGATTTACGAACACTATGTCCCATGGTAACTCAATGTCATAGTAAAAGGGAACATATGAGAATGTATGCTATTATGATATGTGGTTATTGGACATAGTTATAGAGATATATGTGTTTTATGGAGATTGCGCTAGATCCCTTTATATCTCGAGTACCATTAAAACTTTTCTAGAGGATGAAATGTTATTAAATTTGTGGATATAGAGATCATATTTATGTCTAATGATATAAAGACCCATGAGGTCACAATTTTTGGTTTAATGACTGGGGATTGAGTTTGGATTAGAGGGATGGACTAAATTTTATAGAGTTAATCCAATTTTTTTGGATGTGTGTTCACAAGTTATTAAATATTTTGTAATAAAAGGTTAAATTAATGATATATTTCCAAAAAAGTGTTTTTTAATTTATCCAATTGAGTTTTAGATATGATTTTTTAGGATATAATATATGAAATCATAAGAGGTGTAATAACACAAAATCATTTTGGAATTAGTGAAACTAGTATATTGGAGGAGTTGGTATTCACAAAATCTATTATCTATATATATGATATATAGACAAACACTATATCATATAGTATGGTATAATAGTTTATTTAATATGACATGCAGGGAAGTCATGAATTTCATGCATTATCGATATATTATTTTTAACAATAGAAGCATATAATATGGTATGAGATTCCATTTCCAAATGTATCATAGCTTCTGATTATTTGGTATTATATTTCATGGTTTTATAAACTATGAAACTACCATAAACATCCCAATGCAATCATAACCTACAGTAATCGTATATCTCAGGGAAGGAAATGGTATTTCATGACACGAACTACATTACTCATAATGTATTATTAAGAAATTCATAAGGATCAATATGATTTCTATTGCCTTTATTTTTCATTAGAAGATACTTCTATTTCTATGAATCATATTCTATGATGCATTTTGAAAAGACTATGATATTGGTTAAGAATGTGAACATTAAGTGTTAATAGTCACACTAATAATTCATGATGACTACCATTAAATATCTATTACATGATATATAACATGAGGGATGAGTTTTATTCATGTATACAATGCATTAACTAGAAAAGTAATTAACTCATGAATTACAACACATGATTTAATGAATGCATGATGAGGATAATCCCTAGGGAGGGGGATATTTATAAAACCCACTACTATATGATATTGTTGGTATGGATATATACACCCATATCAATCATCCAAAATTATCTTATCCTATGAATCCATTTTCTTACACATTTTCATGTAGTATCACTATTATGCCATGATGGGAGAAAGATCTTACACATATGACATGAAATCTAGTTAGCATTTGGATACCAATAAAGGTGGGAGTCATTAAATATAAAATTATGTGATCATCATAAAACCCATTCAATGGGTTTTGAAGGTTATGGAGATAATTATGTGGCTCATTTATGTATGTTATGCATGTAGATTTCAGTATTCTTTATTTCTAGTTTTATTCATATTCCATTTTTTTAGATGGAATTCTTGGCCTTGGGATTTTATGGATTATTTATAATTTATTAAGTGATAATATACCCCTAGTAATACCAATTTTACATACCCCTTGAACCACCCAATATTAATTTAATGGATTTTTATATTGAATGAAGTTGATAACAAATCTACTTAATTCCTTGGTTTTATCAATAAGAAAGTACCACCTTAAGAATGCACTATGTTAAAATTCCAATGTATCAAATGAATATTCCTCATATTAAATAAAACAAATACTTGACTAATCCTTAAATAAATAAGAGAATATCTTTAATCCGATATTATCTTCTAAATATCCCTTGAGATTGGGTGTTTGGAATCACATTATGAATTTTTTAATGAACATGTTTAGATCCTATCTGGGAACTCCATTAAAATTTGGTGATGATTTCACTTGATGTTTCTTGAGTGAATATTCCTTTTACCTCAGTTTCAATATGATTTATAATCCATTCCTCCTAAATTTTGGTATCTCTATATGAATTTTCTTGGAAAATATGGTTCTGAAATCTTCCCAAACATGTTTAATGGCTGATATCCACCATGTTTTATCAAAAATAGGTATTCTTTCTCTACTCTCCATGCCATAAAGTGGTTCTTAATTTCAATTTTGAATTTAAATTTCAGTTATTCCAATAAATGGCTCAAATTGTATGATATAAGACCTCTAAATCAATAAATTTTCATGAAATTTCAGATGATATCAGTGAATATTCAAAGAAAGTGAATTTGTTTATAAAAAAATATAGGCATCAAATTTCAAAAATTATTATTTTTTAATTTTTTTGAATTTTTATATTTAAATATGTAAATAAATGAATTAATCCAACTATCCTTGATAATGATTCCAATTTTTTCATTGAAATATTTTGGGAAAATATGCTATTTGTATTGATGAGAAACGTGGTTGAACACTATGATAAGGTGGTTAATACACTAATTAAATTATGAATGAGGAAATGAAAGACCGAAAATTTTATTTAGGGGGGATTTTGTGTGTGTACACATATAAGAAAAAAAAATCATATCTAAGGTTTGTGTATATAAAATACAAAAAATTATAGGCAATAAAATTTGTCAAGTGTTATAAGATTATTGATCTAATGGGTTTTGTGTGGGGACTTAGGTATTTGATCATATTTATGAAGAATGATGAGTGGATTGCTAATAAAAGTTCCTTATAAACATCACCATATCCCTAAACTCCACTCTCATAACATCTAGAGACTTATTCATGAATTAAATAGTCCCTATAAGTTTTATCTCATACCTTATAAGTAGTGATTGTATCTATTTTCTATGATTATGTTTCCACAATAACCATAGAACTATCATCCATTAGGCTTCCATGATTATTAAATAGGTGTATGGTTCAAGATTCAATTATCATTTTGTCACTCACACCATAAAATCACCTAATCAATGGAAAATCAGTTAAATGGATTATTATCAAAGATTGAATAATAAAAAAATCTTAGTTCCACATGGTTTAAAACATAGGAATCGATCATGGAATCCTCATCCCTATATCAAAATTACTATCCTAGAATTCAAATACAATGAAGAATAAGTGATGAAGAGATGACCTCCCCCATGAATCTTCTCTTCATTCCCATATCCTTATTATCTAACAAATTCCTCCACTGCCAATATGATTATAGGGGTGTGTAGGGGTGATTATGGATGAAGTAATAGTGGTGAAGGAAATAATGGAGTGAGATTTGGGGTTCTATATATGGTGGAATGATATAGATGATCCTCCTCCTTTGATAATAGTGTTGAGATGATATATATGGGGCTGAATGTATTAAAAATCCCATAGAATGATAATTCCCTAAAAAAACCCCTTTATGAGAGAACAACATATCTAAAAATCTCCTTTGATTACAAGTTATTTCAGGAGATTCTATATTCTCTTACCTCATGTGGAATGAATTGTGAGGTAGCAGATTTCATTTATCTCATAATGTTATTCTTCCAAGTATATTATTCACAAAATATTACCTAATATGGTAAGAAAAGAATCTAAAAATATTTGACACATTCTACACGTTACCCACATGTCTTAGAGATTATAACCATGGATTTAATTTCAGATTGATAATTCCCAGTAAATTGGAATTAATATTATACTTCAAGGGACCACTAATGTTTATAAAAATGATCTGGTAAATCTCAGCACTACATTGGCACTTGATCATCCATTGAGAAATATTGAGATTGTGTTAGATACTAGGACTATATTGGGATACACTTACATATCCTTCTTTATTCCCAATATATTCATACATGGGATCCACTTTTATTATTATGTAGTTATGGTATGAGATAGTTTAAAATTAAAGAGATACTATATATTATTACACGTATTATTGAAATTAAAATTTAATCATATATAAATACACCATTTCATGGGTTATTTGTAAATGACTGGTTCTATCCAGATTATAAATCATGAGATGTCGTTCACTGAGATTTAGGCATTGTTGGCACAAGAATACATTTTGGGACTTCAGGTTGTGTTGAGATTTGAGAATTCATTGTAAATGGCCTGAGACTTTTTAATATTATAGGATCACATTTCAAAGAATATGAAACACTGTTAAATCCACTTACGTAGTAGCATATCTTATGTAAACCCCATAGAGTGCCAGGCCACTATTACATACATGATAGGTTAATGGTGTTCTATATATTACTTTAAGTTTTATCATCCCACTCCATTACCATAATCTCTTTATTTTAATACCTTCAAAACACATATTCAAATTTTTGTGTCATAAATACCTTTCCTTGAAAATATCTTTTCAACCAATTTTACATTTTCATGGATGTAAATGATAAATTAATTTAAATTAATTTTTTTTCAAAAATAAAAAATAATCTAAATTCAATATATTAATACAAATCAACAAAAAAACTACACCAAATATCCACAAAATGTTATTGAAAAATTAAGAAAAAATAATTTAACTAGTATGTGTTATAATGAATATTATCTAGGGTGAGTTAATTGATAATAATGGTTTAACACAACCTCTTTGACCTTTCCGGGAGTGTACTCTCTATCAAATAGAATTGGACATCCAATTATTACTCCACCATATCTATTAGGGGGATTTTTGGATGTGTTCTATAAATGTATTACAATAAAATAACATTCTAAATGGGACTATATATCTTGGGTGTAAGTTTGATATGTTTACGATGTATATTAAATTTTTAATGGATGTACATCTTATATATGAATTGATATATATATATATATATAACATAGATAATAATGGTTTGAATAAGATTCATACATTAAAATAGAGAGATAGATTAAATATAAATACCTAAAGAAAATATAAAGTGTAAGAAACATTTTAATGATCAAACACATTAATACCTCAATTATTTAAAAGGCTAGTCATTCTAAATCTAAGTATTCATGATCTATATTATATAGAGAATTTTGGAAAATAATTATTCATAGTTAATATTGTGTTGATCATTGAAAAAGTGGCCAAATATGATTAGTGAAAAGTGTTATGGGTTGATGGTTCAAAAGATAAATATTGAAATGATTGTTTCTTAGCCAACTACCCAATATTTTCAAAAGTGTAAATTGATAAATATTGTCCACTTAAATAGTTATGACTTAAGAGGAATCTAAAACTGACCCATGATACAATGAAATATGGATATTGGTTCACCATACATTGTGGGGGCCATATTGGTGAAAGTTTTCAATAAACGTTCATATTTAATATTATAAATACATGATACTAATAAAATTGTTTGATTTATTTATAGTTAAATAATTATTCAAACAAAAACTCAAACCTCTCTTTGGGATCTATCACTAATAAAGTTAAATTAAATGGAATTTATTTTCTTCATTGGGATCATAATTTTAGGATTTTACTTATAAAAGAAAAAATTAATCATGTTCTAAAAAATTATATTTCTAGAATACTTTCTTTTAACACCTAACTGGTAGATAAAGATGCATATAATATGCAATATCTAGATTTTTTTATACATTTTAGCCTTATTTTAGTTATTAAGAGTACAAATAATCCCAATAAACAAGGATCCATTGGAGAATTTAATATATTTGATTACCTAAATCATATCTACCAAGATCATGCTATGTTTGGAAGGAATCAAATGTGAAAAAAACTATTTAAGTACAACATGAGTGATGAAACATATATTTTTTACTCAATTATTCAAAATGATTAGGTATATTTGTGACATGGGGAGACTTGGGTTCAAACTCATGAAATTACAAGCTATTGATATGATTTGAAATAATTTATAGAATCTTTCAAATAGTTCCTCATTAATTATAATATGAATAAGATTGATAGTAACTTTATTAGGATTCTCAATATTTTTAATACTACTAAGAAAAATATTAAATGATTATGTTGAAGCATAATTTTGATAGTGAAGAAAAAAAATGTTAAGGAAAGGCTAATAAGATAAAATTTGAAAAGTCTAAATATTTTTCTTAGGCACTAAAACCTAAAATCAAGGTGGGAGAGTAGGGCCAATTATATCATTTCAAACAATGTGGGATCTTGGAAAGAAATTGTCCCAAATACTAAGAAGGTCTCAAGAAATAAGATGAAGGTATGAATTTCAGTCCAAATATTTATATTATATAAGTATGATTATCTAAAACCACTTTAAAGATATTGGATTCCAACTGTTCATCTCATGTTTTTGAAAATTTTTAATAAATGAGAAGTAAGAGGGAACAAATAAATGAAGTAGTCGGTCTTCACATTAAAATGTTTATAATATGTAACATTTTCTCATAATTTTGAAAGACACCTCTTTCATTATAAGTTATTTTCATGTTAGAGAAATTCATCATTTACTCACTATATATAGAAATGTGAGATCTAGTACAGTTAGTGTTTTTCTTCATAAGAAATAAAAATGGTTTTTATTTTTAGTGAATGAGATATATTATTATAGATAAAACCTAGTGAATGGTTTAAATTTTTATATTGTAAAAATCTTATATATAAAATAAAATGGGTAAACCTGAAAATGTATCAAAATACTATGATCAAATTGAGGTAAATAATAAAAATGTAATGTGATCATTTCATAAATTATTAAATTAGATCACAATTCTCACATTCTAAAATATCCCAAAAGGATATCGTGTCTATAATAATAAATCAAGATTTATTATATACGGTTCAATTAATGACAAGTCAAAATGACCACTACCATAATTTTATGAATATGTTTAAGAAAACAATGTTTTTTTACACTAAATCATACGTGTCTAAGTATATTAAAAAGACACCAAATGATATATAAATTTTTGAATGCTCTAATTTAACATTTGTGATGATTTCGGATTACGAGGAATATGTGAAGTATTCACATCACACAAAATATGAACTAAAATATTTGTTGGTTATCCCATAAAAATTATGGGTTATTATTTTTATAATCTTATAGTAAATAAATTGTTTTAGCTAGTTATATTGTATATTAATTTTTTTTATAAATAATTATTGTAGGAATAAACTAGAACTTTGTAAATTTATAAACCAATAAGATGAATTTACGAATGATATGGATGAGTTAGTTTCATAATATGTTATGTGGGAAGAAATGAATCATTGTATCATCTCGAAACAAATGTCACTCAAATACTTCCTTGACTCAGTTGGACACTAGGCCTCAAGAGTGCATCCATGTATACCAGAGGCTATTGACGAGCAGTGAAGGTGTAAAAGTTATATAGTGGAGAGACAATACCCTCTAGTTTAGTAATAAAAAAAATAAGGAATAAACATAATGGTGGCTTAATATAATAATATCTGGAATCACTAATGAGTGAATAAATGTTTATGAATGAACATGGTATAAAGAGAAAATAGACATACAATAGGTATATAGTACATAGAAATACTTTAAAATGAAACTAAATAAATAAAAAGAAAAAGAAATTATCTCCAATAAAATCATGAGAATAGGCTCGATCCTCTAATCTCATACTCCATCATATCCAAAAAGGATAATAGTAATCAAGTATGATCCAGGAATCAAATCCAGAAAACTGAGATCTATTTAGGTACCCCAGTGAAATGGCGTGTGAACAAGGTGTTAAATATGCTTTGTTGGACACCACCAATGGTGTCTAATTCATTATCTAGTTCATGTATATAAAATTATTATTTTCTAGGTATATAAAAAGTAAAGTAGTACTATAATAATAAATGTAAACAAGTCAGGCTCAGGTCCCTCAGGGAAGCCTTGAATACTTATACCTACTTCGGTCTAAGAAGGGAAATATTTGAACATTTAATCATCTGTAATATATATATATATATATGTGTGTGTGTGTGTGTTTATATATATTCACTCTATATGTAAAAGCATATATATCCACATATATAAATATATCATACTATTCCAGACATGAGGTGTAACTTAGGATTCCTTATATAATAATAAGAGTGTCAAACTCAGTAAGGGATTTAATTCCCATAATATCTCAATGAATGGATAAGGAAATCCAATCCAAAAGAATCAAGGGAATAATTTAAAACTAATAAACATGTTCTTAAAGAAACATGTCATAATCCCTAACATCTGAAATAAGATATAGAAATCATGTCTATCATCCTGATCATGGATGTGACTGTCATGATCAAAATCATAATCAAGGGGCCATGAGATTCCATGCCCAACAACCCAATCAATGTGAGATTCTATGTCTTCCATACTCAACTTGGGAGGGTGATATGTCATGATCAATATCCAAACCAATTTCCATCTATTCACAATAAAGTGTAAGGTAATCCTACTTTACCTATGACCTCTTTGTCCAATGTTCTATAAAGATTAAACTAAAATAGATCAAGTTCAAGTGGATCATTTTTAATAGAATGCACTTTAGTATTTTAAGTATAGGTCATTAGACCATCCTTTCTATAATCATTTCAATTTAGATCACTAGTCCATTTTATTTCTAGTTCTTAACAGGTCGTTACATTTAATAATAACAATAAATCCATTGGAAACACCCATTCCAACAACACAAATTTCTATACACATCATTATTTAATCCACATTTTTATTTTTAAGATAGCACACCTCAATGAGGAGTTTTATTAGAGAAAAATGTTGGCTCAATAAATAAATTCATTTGATTCAATTCAACCATATCATTTACCTCCTCCAAAATGACTTTTTTGGTATTTTCATAAGAAACCACATTTTAGTGGGTAAGTGGGAACCCAAATGCCTTTCACAATGAATAAAAAAAAAATCAAAAACATCAATAGACCCCACAAACCCAGTTTCTAAATATAATTGTTGATAATTCAAACCATAATGAATTTCAAAATTCAAGTGATAATAATTCAAACAAAAAGAAAACATTGTAACCAGCTAAAGATCAGGATGCATCGAGAATAGTGCATCCATTGACATTGATGCCTCAGTCCATACCCTTGACCTCCCATCACCAATATTGATGAAACCCATCAATACCATCAAAATAAAATCAATAGATACATCGTCAGTGCAAACTGAACTCCAGTGATATTGAACCCTTCGTCGACACTAGTTCATCAGTGAGATTTTCTGATCAGAATCCACCACCATCACCATAAAACAATCCATCCACCATCAAATCTATCACTAAAGACCACACCAACCAAAAATGAAAACAACCGTCATGAACAAAACCATCAGAACCTAAAACACCACTATCAACGAGCTGAAATTACATCACCAATCGAAAAAATCATCATCGAGGATGAAAAAAAGTCATAAAGAAGCAGGAAAATGCAAGAACTATACAAATGGAAGGCCACCAAAAATAGAGAAGGAACATAACACAACTAGGGAGGAAAAACCCAACAAATGAGTAGAATCAAGGGGTCAGACTCCAGGAACACCGATGAACGGTCAACCAACACATACCAAAACCCCCATGAAATCCATTGAATCCGGCCAAGATGGATCCTCATGTAATATATATGGAAGCAAGAGAACATATTGAAATGGACAAAGGACTCTGTAGTAATCCAAAACCTCAGAAAAAATTCAAAAAAATGATAGCGAGATGATGGTCGCAAAAAAACCTATGACAATGAAAGGAAAAATGAAAATATATTCCAAAATATAGACATGAAAAGAGACAAATTACCTCAATAGATTCCACAACCAAGAAACCTAAATCACCAAAGATTTATTGAGTTAATCCAAGATGGGGTTTATTCTCAATGGTTCCATCAATATAAGTGATAATCAATGTATACGAGGCCCAAGAAGTGGAAACTAAACTTAGAAACTCTAAACAAGATGGGAGTGAAGAAGTTGAGGAAGCAGATATACATGCACTAGGAGGAAAATATGGTGATGATAATGAGATAAAGAAAATAAAACCAAAGAGATCATCTCACCATGAGTGGGAAATTTGAGGAAGAAAGTGGTTGTGCTAGGAAGAAAGCCTAGCATGCAGAGAAGGATGGGAAGAGACCCAGAGAGTGGGGGGCCATCTAGAAAACACTTCAACCATATTATTTAGTAATCTATAAAGAATCTAAAAATAAATGATGATTTAATAAAAAAATCATTTTGATCAATGTAAATAAATAACACAATCTAAGGGGGTGGCTCAATTTTAGGAAGATATTAATCATCAAGTAAAAAATAGTTGAAATCACCCTAATGTGATGATTTTGGTTGAGGTTATCACCTATAACGATGTAATAGTGTCTAAGGTTGTCATGACATGTTCCAACCATTTGATTGGTGGAATTTTATAATTTAGGAGTAAGAACTAGAAAGTATAGTTCATAACACAATAGAAATAATATACAAACAATTCAGATTTAGGGGAAAATCACCTACACCACCTACCTCAATCTTAGGATGGTCCAAACGTTCGATGTTCATTGATTCGAGCTGAAATGGAAGGAAATAGAAGAATCACAAAACACCCTGAAAGTAGGGAATAAGAGATCACATAGATTTCACATTCTATATGAAGAGGAAAAAAATAAAAAAATGAGGAGTGGAGAGCTTACCGATGTGGTTCAAATGTACCTAACGGTGAGAATAAAATAGAATCGGATATGAAGATGGCTTCAATGCCTAGAAGCGGAGGATATGGTCTCAAGAAGATTCCCCTAGTGCACACTAAGGAGAATGAAAATAGGGGAGAGGAAAGTAATATGATTAAAGAGAAAATGGTAATTTACCATCTCATTAATGATCCATACAGTTTGTATAACCATTCACAAACCATGTGGGATTCACTACCCAAAGTCACACACCACACGATTACCTCACACATATTGATGAAATGTTTTCCTAAAAAGTGTGTAGATACTGGTTAATAGGTACATTCCATACAGTCTATGATAAAATTTAGGGGAAACCATGTATATCACATGCACCACCTCTATTATAAACTGTAGACACCCTGCATAATCATGCACCTAAACATGAATTGCTTAGTCAAACCATGCGAAATATCATTATCTTCAAGACCAGACCACACAATTTATTCTATGGGATAGGCTGTTTTTGTAAAACTATGCATCCAAATCATATCATAATTATCTTTAGTCTTTAAGAACCAATACTCTCAAAAATCAAAGATACATCCAAGGTACATCTTAGACCTTAAACCATATCTAAAATCATCAAATTTAAGTGATATATCTCTTTGAATTATATTCTGAGGATCGATTTAGAATTTGTCCAGTCCATTAAAATAAAATTTCAATAACTATTATAAATTTAACCCGGTCCAAAAACATGGGAAATTAATATATCCCCACCTTATAACTTATTATCACTAAGAAGCCTTGGGGAATACAAATAAAAAATTACATAACCTACTTAGGTCGAGAACATCTGCTGAAATGGTTGCACTGTGTCATGAAACTCCCAACACACCTCCAAGAGTCATATTAAGCATATGGTACTTGAACCACTAAAACTTGTGCAACCACTCATGAATAGTACTGTAACATCAAGAAAAATCTTACTCGAGAACATCTAACCCATTACATGATTATATCATCTTCTATTTTGTTAAGATACCTAAGGCTCCCCCACCTTAGGTATTTACCTTCAAATAACTAATTCTGAGTCACAACATTTGAACCATCATAATTTCTTACCAAAGAGAATCAATGAAATTTTAGAGACTCTCTTGATATATCACTCAAAAAGATACACCTTGATATAGGTGAGAACACTACTCTTGGACCTCATTTTGATGGTAATGGTCAATTTCGATTAACCCAGAAGAAACTAGTTTCTTGGGTTTCCATTGATAACCACATACAACCCTTTATATATAACTCAACTAAACCCATTATTTTCATGAAATGGTTACACAATAACTATGTGAATACTTTCCAAATAGCCCGGTTCAAACCACCTCTGGCTAAATATTCTAAAAAAATATCGACTTAGATGGCCAGAGTCTTTTCAATGATAGATCCCAATGCCTTTAAGTGGAGGAATATTGAGATCATGAGGACATTGACTAAATACTATAACTGACTTTCGATGATGTCACCTTATTGAACCATCTCAGGTTATTTTTCATAAATGGCATATGAGTTATAACATGACTATCTAAAAACTGATCCCACAATTATATGACTCTACTAACAACAGGTCCATCACCAACTGCCTATGGTAACATCAACACTATAAGGATTTTTTTAAACCACTTCTTGAGTGAACTTCTGATGAGTTCATCTAACAATATAGAAAAGGTAATTTGGTTTCTTTTATCGCAATGTATAGATTAAACTCTCCCAATTCAAACATTATGAACTCAATATATGGATCACACTCATCACTAAACTTTGAATACACAAAGATTTCAAAAAAGGTGTGTGTTGCTCCCTCCAAGACACACTCACATTCAAACAGACTGCCATAACCTTATACAACACCAGCCACCATATCTTTTGATCATGAGTGTCCTAGTCCAAACATGGGTCAAATATGTCCTGGTTCCTAAATTGACTCCAATATAACCATACTACAATTAATACCTTGAATTTACTCAAGATTTGGGTCACCATTACTAGAAGCTTAATGAGGAAACCATTGATTCTTGACTTGAAATCAGCCACTAACCAACTAGTTATCCAAATCGTATCCCACAAAACTAGAATATACCAATCCTACAGTACATAGAATCTATACAATCCCATACAACCCAGTTTAAGACTTAACTCACACACCTGTAGGTCTTTCATCATCATGGCCAAGATGACCGTGCTACTTGGAACATCAGTCTCCTTAAGGAAGGAACTTTCTTAGAACCCACCTTGAGAAGAAGAATGAAAAAGTTCCATTAATCATCAAATGACTGATCTCCTCATGAAATCACTTTAGGAATTTAGATATTTATCTATCTTACTATGTATTTAAACCCATTATAACAATATTCAAATGGTCCCTTATGATTATATTACTTCTACCTAGAAGGAAACATTTCTTATTACTGACATAACACTCCCCACCTTAGGAGTGTTCTAGTATTCACATCACTGATAATATAAAAAAATATATTATGGAACAGGTTCCATAACCACCGAAACAAGTCCTTGATGTTTCCAAAAAGCTTTTATCAAGTGTAACCCGAGAAGATAGGAAAAATAGCTGCTCTTAAGAAAACCTCGTCAGATCCACATTTAGAAATACACATGACACTCCTCCGAGTCAGGTCCATGTGCGACATGAAAATCATACATAGAATCCAAAAATTATCCAGATAATTGATGACATGGAACATGATTCTTATCATAACATCATCCCAAACCCTTGGGGAACACAACTCCCAATTTCCAGCTCAAAGGTACAGTCCTCATAATGATCTCACGATTCATGTTTCACTTTACTCTAGAGATGACCCATAAACAAATATTTCAAGAACCCATGAATCTTAACCAAGTATTCAAGTAACATACAATTTATAGAGTTACACAACCTTTAATCTAGAACAACAAAAGAGATCATTCATTTATTTTAACTCGACGGGCCCCATGTATAAAAATGCATGCCACTGTGAAAAAAATAGTGCATCAAGTGCTATAAATTCCTGGCATGTGATAACCCATACCAAATAAGGAAGTTCTTTAACACCCTGATATTTTTTGAAATATTTTTTCTTCAAAATAATTTAACCTTTTTGATATTTTTCATTTCATACAACACTAAAAATTGTTTATTTTATAATAAATCACTATGTTTGGCTTGTGTTGTATACAAAACCAAGTTAATCATGTACTACATGAAAAATAAATTTTAGCATGATCCACATGGAACATTGAGGTTAGATTGCATTATACACAACAATTAATTTCCTCGATAGCTTGTGTAACATGCAAGATCAAGTTTTACTAAACTATAATAAATTATTAAAATGTTATTTGTTTAATATAATAAGATATAAAATAGCTGTTAAAATATATGTTTTGAATAGTATTAAATAATTTATGAAAACTTATGGTTTTCACAAACATAATCTGAATTCACAAGTTACCAATTAATTATAAATGAATATGAAAACCAATTTAATACAAAAGGAAATATTATTATTTTTATGGTTATAAAGAAATTTTACTTTAATAAATAAAATTAAATATAATTAGTGAGTTATATTATTGTAATGTATATGTTATATATTAAAAAATATATTTTTGACATTCATTAAATAGATTTGATATACATAAGATAAGAAAAAACCCAATTTTATGCTTAAAAATGTATATTTTTATAAATTTAGTTTTACCACCTTTTAATAGGGAACCCATTTTAAATACCAATTTTGGATATTTTATATATTTAATATGTCAAAGAATATTTTTTTTAAATAGAAACATAAAAATTAGGTTAGGATAAATTTGGTATTTTTCTGTAAGGTGTTATTTTTAAATTAATAATTAAAATTAATGAATTTTAATTCAAAACTGCCTTTTCATATAACTCATTTATAAGGTTAAATTATATTTTAAATTGTTTTAAAAGTTTAATGAGTTATTATTTTTATAAATTAATCCAAATTATTTTAGTGGAATAAATTTCACTTTGAAATTCGGTATAAAAATTTATCAAATTTCTGGGCATTTTTACATTAAAAACCCTCACTATCGTCCTATCAGCAGGATTGTTTTTTAAATTAATTTCTACCAGTTCTGTGATTAGAATATATAAAAATTTATTCCATATATGGAATAATAGTAATTTATAATTTATAATAATTTCAAGTTATTTTTTTACCAAAAAATACTGGGGAAGGTGATTAAAATTAATTAGAATGATTAAGAGAAAAATAATGTTGACAGAGTACTAAACCTTAAATTTAAGACACAAAATGACCTCTTCCCTTTTAAAAAAACCATTTTATGGAAATAATTCTTTCATTAACCTTAAATTTTTTATTTTGGTTTATTTTTTATTAATTTTTTAGGTAACAATGTGTGTACACCTAACCTATTTTTAAAAATGCAATGATTGTCCTTTCCCTTCCCTATTAAAGGCCACCACCTCTCCCTCTTCTTCAAACATCTTAAACCACTTATGTTAAACCATTATATACCCAATTCACTTCCCAAATTCCCTTTCTTACTCCTAGAAGATTCCCAATGGTCAAAAATCAGTCTAAAGAAGCATTTTGAAATAAAACCAAAAGGAGTTATCTGGTTGAGAGGTCATGTCTTCTCTTAAGCTATTTTCTTTTATATTATTTATCCACCCCAATAAAATATTTTTATTCCATTATTGTATAAAAAAATTATATTAAATATAAATGGGTGTTTTTACTAAGGGTTATACCTAAAACTACTCACACCTCCATCTAATGGGTAACGAACATATTGTTTATGTGTACAATGAACTATAATCTAACAAAACTATGATTGTTCATTTTTTCCTTTATAGAATATCATGGTGGAAATTATGATGAAAAATATGTTTATATATGTTATAAATTATACTTATTATTTATTTAATATTATTTATTCATTTTACCACACATATATTTCTATATTCCATTTGGTGTAAATATGATAATTTCATTTGAGGAAGTGTGGACTACCACCCCCTCAAAGTGATGCGATTCATTCACACACTACATGGAATGTATTAAAGATGGTTTTAGTGAAATTTTATGATATATATGATATATTAATACTAATTTAATAATTATATATATACATATACATATATACACACACATAAGTTATTTACCTTTTTTCATTCAATACGACAATAAAAACGAAAACAACGGTCATGCGTACGTACGACTTACCATCTCCATGAACGGTTTATTCTATTTCTTAATTCTATATTATATAGATTATTATAATATAAATATAATTAATATAAATCATATTTATATCATGGTGTACATTCTTGAAGTCATTATATAAGTATAAGGACCAAAGATATAACAAATTAAGGCACATGCGAAGAACAAAACGAATATTACCCAAAGTGAAACCTTAATATAGGATTATTAACAAGTGGGTAATATAAGGTCATAATAAAACCATATATGATATTATATATAATAAATTTTTTCTATAAAATATGTACAATAAATTTATATTTATTATACATGTGGTTTTAATGATTATGATGAGAGTTGAGACACAGGTTAAGGGAATTTCTTCTCACTTTTTATAACTGTGAGATACATACTTTATTCACCACCCATTCATTTTGTGTGGTGTGTATAATGAACATGAATTTATTATATGATTATTATAATTGAAATTATGAGTATTTACATATCCATTATTGTATATTTATTTTAGGGGGTTTATGTTTCAAAGTTACCAAATCGGTAAAGTAATTTCGTCTCAATTTTCCTTCTTTGAGACACATGTCATGTTACACACCTATATTTTTACATGAGGTGTATATACTGAATTTAAAATTTTATATAATGAAACTCTTTATTTTAAGGATATTTTAAGATTCATTTAATTTCATTTTTCTTACATGGGGATTATGTTTCAAAGTTACTAAGTGGTAAGAGTTCATCGAAACAATCTCATCACTTTTTGAGATTGTTTATGTTTATGATTCCTTTGATGAAATATTATGATCCATATATCAATAAAATTAATGTGTTTTATTATACTCTATTTATTTTTAATATATTCATGTATTGGGACCATTTTTATACTCTTTCATACATAAGATAGTTAAGAAAGTGTTTTTAATAATTCCTGAATTTACCCTCTCTTCGGTCAGAAATCTGCATTCCTTCAAAACCATGTTTTATGAAAAGGGTTTCCAAGAAAATTATACTATTATCCTTTAATAATTAAAATTAAATTTTTCCCTTTTTGTCTTTTGCCAATTTTTTCAAATAAATATTCTCATATCATTCTAAACAAGGAATATTTCTAACCTTTTACCTAGAAAAAAAGTAATGTTCTTCTTACCTCGTACGACATGTACAAATTTACCCACCATTATAACTGACATTCCCTTAAAGATTCTTTTATAGGATTAAAAATTAATTATTTTATAAAATAAGATTTTTTCCTAATATTTTGGATATTTATTATTTTTAAAGTGGGTTTCAATGAAAATTTATTCTCAAAAATGTTTTATGGTTATCAATTCTTTCATTAAATGTTTTAAAATATATTTTTAAGGAAAATGGTTTTCAAAAAAAAATTATGATTGAATTTTTTTTAAACATTTTAAACCATTATTAATATGTTTTCAAATTATTTTCCAAGAAAATGTTTTTCAAAATATATTCAAGATTCTTTCATATTTTTTCAAGTAAAAGGTTTTCAAAATGTTTTTGAATCTTTCTTTATATGTTTTAAAATTATTTTCAAGGAAATAGTTGTCAAAATGTTTTCAAGAATTCTTTACAAGATCTCAAAGTATTTTCAAATAAGTAGTTTTAAAAACTTTTTTAGATATTCTTTTATTATTTCTCAAGTAAAATGTTTTTTAAAATGTTTTAAGATATATTTATATGTCTTCAATGAAAAATAATTCCAAAAGTTTTTCAAGGAATTAATTATAATATGTCATGTTTGTTTCTAAGAAAATGGTTTTCAAAAGGTTTTAAAGAGCTTTTTTTCAAAGAAGAAAGGATATTTTACTCAATTTTTTTTCCAAAATATCTTTTCAAGTAATTTTCCATATAATATGACATATTTTAATGTTACTCATTCTATTATAGAAAATAATCAAAAAGTTACATTCATATTATTTCTTTAATGGTTTATGTTTTGTTGGAGTGATGCTTATGAACCAAGTTTCATTTATAAGAGTTATATTCTTTTGAAACCCACTTCTTTTCATGTTTTATTATATTGATGAAAAGATTATGAAATATGTATCTTTTTCTATAGGTTATGATATGATTATATGTTTATGATATTAATTTTATTTCATGGGTTATGATATGATTATTGATGATTTTGTGGCACATGTATGTTTGATTTCATTATGAGATGGGAGTGACCTATATCTCCCTATAATACATTGGGTAAAGATTTATATCTCATGAAATATAAATGTATGAAATGAGAAATAAAATCAGTTCAATATTATAGGACTGGATCAGGAAATAAACTTGGTTCAGTATTACAAGATTGGAATGAGGAGTGAAATTGGTTCCATAATATAGGGCTGGAAGAGGATGTGAACCCGGTTCAGTAAAGGATTTATTCTACTATTATGTCCATGGAAGTGATGCATTTAATACTATATAAATCATTATATATGATTATATGTATTCTATAATTCCAGGTTTTATTCCTATGTTGTGATTTCATAGCTTAGTATCTTTATTTACTTATGATTCATGTCTTATGAACTCCTATGATTTAAGGCATGATTCATGATTAAGATCTTATGATATGCAAGTTCCGTGATAGAGGAAATATTTTCAATACATTTACATTGAATTTCATTATTTTAAATCCCACCAAAAGTGTTACATTAAGATAAATTTCCACATTTTAGAACATTGGTGGTATTTTGAGCTTAATAGTAAAAATGAGCCATTTCATATTTTTATCTATTTTAAATTATATATGTATTTTGCCATAAAATTTTCTAAATTAATCCAAATTGAAAAATTATTTCTTTTCAGGATTATAAACATATAGGTCTTCATTTCATCCTTCTTAACAAAAATCTGAATCGACCATATAGAAGCTCAAAAGAAGCCCACAAGTTGGACCATGAAAACTATTTACATATCTATAGATTTTTTGTGGGAGGTCCATAATGTTGTACATCTCGTTCCCCTCGTTGTTTGATTTTCATGATCACAATCACTTTATTATTTTTCTAACCTTGTTTTTAAGTGTTGTGGATGATAGGCAAGAGATTGCCAAAGGAATGGCCCAAGAAAGCATCTCAAGTGGACTGAAATTCAGTCCACCGGCCAACCGGTGTGATAGCACCGGCCAGCCGGTGGACCTGGAAGAGGCATTGCCCACTGCCAGGTTCCACCGGTCAGCCGGTGGCTCTGTCACCAGCCAGCCGGTGGCACCCAGACAACAGTGGTAGCTACTGTCTGCCCACCGGCCAGCCGGTGGCTCTGGCACCGGTCGGCCGGTGGTTCCTGGAAAATAAGATCAGCTACTGCCAAGCCACCGGCCAACCGGTGGCTCCTCCACCGGCCAGCCGGTGCAGCCTGCACTCAAAGCATCTCCAAATTCTCAAACACCGGCCAGCCGGTGGAGCTGTACCGGCCAGCCGGTAGCCCAGTCAAACTAGCCGTTGGGTTTGACCAGTCAACCCTCTTTTGGCCTCCAACGGCTCCGAGGCCTTTTCCAACGGCTCCAAAGCCCTCCAACGGATACTTGAAGGTTCCTAGCCTATAAATAAAGGCCTAGGAAGCCCCGGAACGTCAAAAAAAAAAGCCACCGGACACATTGTTGATCATTTTGGAGAACCTCCGGCGGATTTCCTCAAGGAACCCAACGTGCTCCAATCCAATTCCACATACAAGAGCACCATCAAAGAAGCTTGGAAGCAGCCTTCAACATCTCCAATCAATCAAAGGCGCCCAAGACTTCCTCAATTACGGTTTTTAGTGTTTTATTTATTTTGAGCTTTAATATTGGGTTTGTGCCTACAAACCCCAAACTCTTTCTCATCCCCCTTTCTTTTGGGTTTCACATCACCATTAAGGTGTGAAGAGGTTTCTTCAAGCCTTTCCTTTTAAAAGGCTTGTGTCACCGGTGAGCTAGCCTTCACCCGTTAAAAAGGCTAGTGGGTTCTTGCTAAACCATTGAAAGCAAGTGGGTTCTTGCTAAACCAATAAAAGCAAGATGTAATAGGTCCTAGTGCTACCTCAAATCCTAGTGGGTTTCTTGCTTAAACCATTGAAAAGCAAGCGGTAGGAATCTCTCAACGGTTGAGTTGGGAGCGGAGACGTAGGCCGGGTTTTGGCCGAACTCCGTTATCAATTCTTGTGTCTTGCCTCTTTATTTCCGTTGCATTCTTTTACTTTGATTTTAATTTGTTAATCATTTTTTAAAAGGCAATTCACCCCCCTCTTGCCATCCTTCCCGTTTTGTTCCGACCCAACAATTGGTATCAAAGGGAGTATTTGAATAATTCCCTAACCGGTTTCAAATTAAAGATTTTTTTTTGATGGCATCTACCTCTTTCGCCCCCGAGGGCTACTCATTGGGTCGGGCTCCATTTTTTGATGGGACCGACTATAATTATTGGAAAACCCGTATGACCACTTTTTTAAGAAGCATAGGATATCCCATTTATAAAATTGTCATGCAAGGTTATACTTTGTCTACCCCCGACGAATCCAAATGGACCCAAGCCGACATTAGAAATTTTGAGCTTGATGGCAAAGCCATGAATGCTCTTCATTGCGGCCTTGACCGAAATGAGTTCAATCGAGTTTCCACATGCACCTCCGCACATGAAATCTGGAAACTTTTGGAGGTTACCCATGAGGGGACCAACAAAGTAAAGGATACTCGATTGGACATGTACCGTCAGGATTTTGAGTCTTTTTCTATGCATCCAAATGAATCTATTTCTGAAATGTTTACTAGATTTACTGACGTGTGCAATGGGAGAAAGTCCCTTGGTGATGATGTTTCAGCTGAGACGATGGTCAAGAAGATCTTATGGGTCCTTCCGAGCTCATGGGCACCAAAGGTGACGGCGATCCAAGAAGCTAAGGACGTCAAAAATATGCCGGTAGAAGAGCTCATCGGATCTCTCATGACTTATGAGATCACGATGAGGAGGCAATCTCAAAAGGAGGGCACACCAATCAAGACACCAAAGAACATTGCCCTCAAGGTACAAAAAGAAGTAAGCTCCTCCTCATCATCATCATCTTCATCCTCTTCATCATCAAGCGGCGACTCGGAAATGGAGAATCTCGCCCGCCAAATGCATAAATTTATGAAGAAGCATAAGAAGAAGAAGAAATCTCGCAAGGCGCGAAAGCAAGAACCCACCGAAAAATCCGAGCCCAAGGTAAAATGCTACGGGTGCGGCGAAAAGGGCCATTACAAGCCCGATTGCCCACTCAACAAGAAACGGGCCAAGGAAAAAGGAAAGAAGAAGGTCCTCAAGGCGACATGGAGTGACACCTCATCCTCCTCCTCCTCCTCCTCGAGCGACCAAGGTACAAAATGCCTAATGGAATTCCATGAGGTAACATCATCCGACTCCTCCTCTTGTTCTTCAAATTCCAATTCTTTAAATCATCTATCCTATGAAGAACTCTCACATTCTAGAGACCAATTAGAAAATGGTTTTCATGAGCTTTCTTCAAAATTTGTCGCTTTAAAAAAGAATTTCAAAAAGCTTTCCTCCGAAAAAGACCAACTTCTCAAAGAGAAGGAGGAACTCTTCCTAAAAATCCAAAATTTCCCAAATGTTGATTCTTTGGAATCAACCATCAAGGACCTTAGAAAAACCCTAGCCAAGTTCACCCAAGGTGAACAAAATTTGTCCAAACTCTTAGGTTCTCAACGAGTATCTAGAACCACCAATGGACTTGGCTACACCAACCAAGCCTCCTCCTCCCATGCACCAACTGTTTTTGTAAGGGGGATCTCTAGTTATAAATTTTGAAATTATTGTAAAAAACCCGGGCACCTTATTTATGAATGTAATTGTAAAAACGCCCGGTACGGTCAACCCAAATCTTTTTACTTTTCGGACGAAGTTTATAAGATAAGACCCGCCATGAAACAAATTTGGATTGAAAAATCCCTTTTGGCGAGTCTCTCCGGGCCTAAGATAGTTTCGTTTCCCCGATGATCTTTTGTTTTTGTAGTGGGGAGTTAGGTTCTTTTAAGCCTTTTTGTGAATTAAAAATTTTTCATTCAAAATTCTCATTTCAAATTTTTTATTCAAAATTTTCGATTCCAACTTTCAATTTTTCATTCAAAACTTTCAGTTCAAACTTTTGATTCAAAACTTTCAATTCAAATTTCAAATTTCAATTGGTTTTTGATTCAAAACTTTCAATTCAAACTGTTATTCAAATTTTCAATTCAATTTTCAAAAATTCCAATTGATTTAAAAATCTAGTTTTTCAAAACAATTCCCTCAATCAAGTTTTATGCCCCACGCTATTTTGATAATCACAAAGGGGGAGAAATTTCTTGATTGATTGGGGGAGAATCTTTTCTCTCATGCTTAGTATTTATTTTCAATTTATCATTTAAAAGCATGAATTTCATTTATGTTTTTACTTTAATTTTTTTGGTGATTGTGATCATCAAAATAGGGGGAGATTGTTGTACATCTCGTTCCCCTCGTTGTTTGATTTTCATGATCACAATCACTTTATTATTTTTATAACCTTGTTTTTAAGTGTTGTGGATGATAGGCAAGAGATTGACAACGGAAGGGCCCAAGAAAGCATCTCAAGTGGACTGAAATTCAGTCCACCGGCCAACCGGTGGACCTGGCAGAGGCATTGCCCACTGCCAGGTTCCACCGGTCAGCCGGTGGCTCTGTCACCGGCCAGCCGGTGGCACCCAGACAACAGTGGTAGCTACTGTCTGCCCACCGGCCAGCCGGTGGCTCTGGCACCGGTCGACCGGTGGTTCCTGGAAAAGAAGACCAGCTACTGCCAAGCCACCGGCCAACCGGTGGATCCTCCACCGGCCAGCCGGTGCAGCCTGCACTCAAAGCATCTCCAAATTCTCAAACACCGGCCAGCCGGTGGAGCTGTACCGGCCAGCCGGTAGCCCAGTCAAACTAGCCGTTGGGTTTGACCAGTCAACCCTCTTTTGGCCTCCAACGGCTCCGAGGCCTTTTCCAACGGCTCCAAAGCCCTCCAACGGATACTTGAAGGTTCCTAGCCTATAAATAAAGGCCTAGGAAGCCCCGGAACGTCAAAAAAAAAAGCCACCGGACACATTGTTGATCATTTTGGCGAACCTCTGGCGGATTTCCTCAAGGAACCCAACGTGCTCCAATCCAATTCCACATCCAAGAGCACCATCAAAGAAGCTTGGAATCAGCCTTCAACATCTCCAATCAATCAAAAGCGCCCAAGACTTCCTCAATTACGGTTTTAGTGTTTTATTTATTTTGAGCTTTAATATTGGGTTTGTGCCTACAAACCCCAAACTCTTTCTCATCCCCCTTTCTTTTGGGTTTCACATCACCATTAAGGTGTGAAGAGGTTTCTTCAAGCCTTTCCTTTTAAAAGGCTTGTGTCACCGGTGAGCTAGCCTTCACCCGTTAAAAAGGCTAGTGGGTTCTTGCTAATTCATTGAAAGCAAGTGGGTTCTTGCTAAACCAATAAAAGCAAGCTGTAATAGGTCCTAGTGCTACCTCAAAGCCTACTGGGTTTCTTGCTTAAACCATTGAAAAGCAAGTGGTAGGAATCTCTCAACGGTTGAGTTGGGAGCGGAGACGTAGGCCGGGTTTTGGCCGAACTCCGTTATCAATTCTTGTGTCTTTCCTCTTTATTTCCGCTGCATTCTTTTACTTTGATTTTAATTTGTTAATCATTTTTTAAAAGGCAATTCACCCCCCCTCTTGCCATCCTTCCCGTTTTGTTCCGACCCAACACATAACTCCTTCAAAAGGGTCCCAATTTCTATGTAATCTGGTTGGTGGATGCACAATACATTTTGGAACATCTTTCATGATGGATCAGATGCGTGAATTGTCCGTTTTGAATTGGCCCAATTAATCGGATTTTTAACTGTTTTAAATTATATTTGGATTTTAAAAATACTATTTTTTACATTAATACAAATTTATAAATTATTTTTTTTAGGATTATACACATCTAGGGATAAATTTCATCATTCTTGACCAAAATCTAAATCGACCATATGGAAGATCAACATAATATCACAAGTTGGATCATGAATTTTTTTTATAGATCTATCTATTTTTGGTGTGGGGTCCCTAACTTATTCATGGTTGACCCAATTATTATGAAATCTGGTGGGTGGAAGAGAAAAAAGTTTTGTAACATCTATCATGAAGGCTCTGATGTGTGAATTTGTCATTTTAATGGTCTTTAAATCATTATAATTCATAGGTTTGTGATTTAGAGTGTATGACTAGATAGAATAAATTATCAGAGTAAAACAAGCATAACTCTTAGAATATATGTTCAAATACACTAAAATTTTGAGAAGAAATGGAAAAGATATTTATGAAAAACATTCATGATAGATAAAAGTAATTAATATGTCATTTATTGGGGCTAAAACACATCATACTTATGGGGAAACATTCTTTATATAAAAGGAGGGGAGCTCCTCCCTCTCAAATCATCCCATTTTCCATCTCATTCCTTCAAGGCACCAAGGAGAGATCTCCACTGAGGGAGGCCAGCCAAAAATATTCCCCCTTTATTTTAATTATTTTCTTCATTTTCTTTAGTTCTTAATTGTAATTTATATTTATAATAAATTCAATCATTATTATCATTTTTTTGTGTCTACCCATCCACCTTATTTTCTTCTTCTTCCATTTTATTCTTTGTTACTATTCATCTTATCGTCTTACAATTATGAAATATAATAATCATGATCATGAGTAACTGACTTGAGGAATATTTTGAGGGTGTAATCATGTTCGTGAACCTATGACCATTTTATTAATATTCTTTGAGTTAATTCTAAGGATAATTTATAGTGGGTGTAATCCTCATTGTGGTTGTATAATGTTTAACTTCTTAATCTAAAACCATTTTCCCTTGATAGAGGATGTGGATGGGGGTGTAATTGGTGATCACTAAGTGTAATTTTCATTCATAACTAGGGTATAATAAGGTGTGTTCACATATGATGGAGTGTATTCACTAATAATATTTGAATCTGTTCAATTAAGGTTCTCCCTAAAAGTCATCTCAAGAGAACTTACTTTCTTCAATAATTCCATTTTATTTAGAATTTCACATTAATTAGATTAGATTTTTTAAATTCCATTTATTTTCATAAATACCATTTCATTCATAGAAATAAAAAAAATAAAGAAAATTAGTTTAGGTGAATTAGATTAAGTGAGTTAACAACTGAGAATTCTCTTCAAGAGAGACGACCCTGGTCAGCCCATATGATGAACTAGGAAAACATAAAAGTACACTTTTTCCATAACCTATGATAAGCGTGCATTAGTATGATCTTCTAATGTTGTGATCAAATTCTCATACCCTTATTATCATTATTATGATCACATATCTCCCTTGTTTACCCTTACTAAACATCTGAGTTCACCCCTTTTTATTTTTATTTCCCTAGGTTATGAAGATATGTATTATGTATAGTGTTTTTAAGAAGGGTTCTAATCATGAAGAACATAGTGGAAGATAATTTAGCTCATTTATGTACCAGTGTTTATTTTTCCATGTTTCTAAAGGCACTAAAATAGTATGGTCTTTGGGAATCTTTCTATATAATGTTTTAAGTATTCTAAAAAAGTTATGTAATGTTAATGTTTGAAAAGTGAGGGTCGTTGTTGTTGTTTTTAAGGAAAATATTTAGTTAGACTTTGGAAAATAGGATTAGAAAACCTTAGTTAAAACTCTATGAAAATGTCTAATGATAAGTCTCAAGATAATGAAATGTATAGAAAAATGTTATTAGAAGGCCTTCATTCCATTCTAGTATAGAAAAATACTATAGAAGTTTGGTAAAATATAGAGTGAGAGGTTTCCTAGAAATACATCCATATCTAGATACTATAAGTGGACGTGGGTCTGGAAAAAATGTACCTAGGGGTAATAAATTCAACAAGATGTTTCAGCCCTAACTTAGGGTAATTTGGTACACAACAATAGGCCTTGTTGCACACCTGGTTTGACACCCTCAGAGGATATGGTTTGTAAATTCACAAAATATTCATGAACCATTGTGAATTATTTGAATATAATATGACTATGAATAACCTAGGATAAACCTAAGGTGTCATCGATTAAAATGTAGGTGTCATGATTTAGGCATCCTATAAGTAATTTTTCATGATTATGTGGTTTTCTTCTACGATATGTGTTTCTAATCCTAGCATTCATGGTTTTAGTCAAAGGAGAGAGCTAGAAATAACATGGTTAACATTGAATGTTTGATATTTTAAAAGTTTGGGAATTATGAAAATAAATTTTATAAGTGGAAGTCTCATAAAGTGAAAGAGGAAGGTGGTATGAGTGTGGGTTATACTTTTGAAGACAAAGATATTGAAGATGACATGTGAAAGGTATGAGATTTTCTTCTAGTTTTTCTTACATTAATCATAAGAATCATGATTATATTGAGTTTAATGAATCTTAATACATGAAACCTATTTCATATTATAGGAAATAGGAATTAAGGAATAAGTTGATGAAGTATGGGTAATGGTTTAAGAATAATGTTGGATGAATAAAGTACTTATGCATCGGAATTCAAAGATTATTTTATATGAATCATAAAATATATAAGTGTTTTCAGTGTAAGTTTTTAATTAAGTATTGAATAGGGTATGTTTAAAGGTTTTGGTGAGGTAGAAAAGTGATTTCACTAAAAGGTGATATTTTGATTAATAGAAGGCAACCCTTAATTTATTCCTGATGTTGGGATAATTATTTTTGGATAATGATATGTTGGATGGAACATATTACCTTAGAATTGGTAATGTATTTTTTTAAAAAGTATTCTATGTTATCATGGATGAAGTTAAAAAATTCTTGAATATAAGTAATATATCTAGTAATCTTTGGAATTAGAAAGCATTCATGTTTTGCAAAAGGATTTGTGGTCATTCAGGTTGTTACCATGTTCTAAGAGAATTTTCTAGGATAGTATTCAAATTTTTAGAATGTGAAAATCAAGAGATCATTTTTTATTTATGGGGGTTCAATATTATTTTTATTTCATGAACGTATTTATACTATTTTTTATTTTTATCTTTTATAAGGGTTATATAGTTAACCATTCATGAAAGGTTTAACTTAAACTTCGTATTAAGTATTTTTGTATTGAGATTATAGTATAGTTACTTTTTATGGTTATAGATTAATGTATTAACCATATTTATTTTTAACAATAGATATTTTACTTTTCTTTCTTTTATGGGCCATAAGATCTACTAAAATCATATTTCAGTACTTCAGGCATCAAAGTTAATTTCTGAACATCCATTTCTTAAAGCAATGTATTAATTATAAATTAATAAAATCACAAATAAAGAATTATTTTTTAAAGAAATATATCAAGTAATTATATTTCCTTTTATTATTGGTCAATAAAATTGTTACTCAATGTTATGAAAATGATCCAAAAGAAGAATTTTATCCTAATACCTTACATTTTTTTGAACCGATGGACATTTAATTCATCATAGATTTATAAATTTGAGTCAATAAAATTTTAATTGGTCATTCAATTTATTGTTATTTATGACCTCAATCACTCCATATGAATATTTAACCTTTTCCTCTAAGTCCATGTTTTCACACTCTACCTATGTTCTATTATGTGGAAACCTAATTATATGTTAGTTTGGGTAAATATTATGATTACAAATTTCCCTTTTAAAGGGAAGTGTTAATATTCATTTATACAATATGGTTTTATATGAATTAAAATTTCAAATATTAAACCTTTTATAAACTAAAAGAATTTTTAGGATTAAATACATTTTAAGGGGGATAAAATGTAACTCCCTGAGATTTTGTGAAATATTTTTTTGAATTAATTTAATTTTTTTAAAATTTTCATTTCACGCAACACTAAAAATAGTTTATTTTATATTAAAGCACTATGTTTGGATTTAATTATACAAAAAAACTATGTTATTCATGAACTACACATGAAATAAATTTTATCTTGAATTATATGCAACAACTAATTTTCTCGATGGCTTTCATAACACTCATGAATGAGTTTTAACAAACTAAAATATATTTTTAAAATGTTATTATTTAATATAATAGGATATAACCTAGAAATTAAATTATATTTTATGAATTGTACGAACTAATTTATGAAAATATATGTTTTACACATATACAATATGAATTAATATGTTACCAATTAATTATAAATGAATATGAAAGCTGATTGAATATAAAAGGAAATATTTTTATTTTTATTGTCACAAAGCTATTCTACCTTAAGAAATAAAATAAAATAAAATTAATGAGAGATATTATTTTAATATATATGTTATATATTCAATAATTTTTTTTAATATTTATTCAATAGATTTTTTAGATTGAAGTAAGAAAAAACCAAATTTTATGCTTAAAACATATATTTTTATAAATGTAGTTTTACAACCTTTTAATGGAAAACCCATTTCAAATACCAATTTTGTAAATTTTATAGATTTTATATGTCAATAGAATATCATATTTTAAATATAAACATAAAAACATGGTTAGGATAATTTATTTTTATTTTTCTATAAGGTTTCATTTTTTAATGAATAGGTAAAAATACTAAATTTCAATTCAACACTAATTTTTCATCTAATTAATTTATAAGGTTAAATTATATTTTAAATTTGTTTAAAAAATTAATTATATAATATTTTTATCAATTAATCCAATTTAGTTCATTATAATCAACTTCAATTTGAAATTGGGTATAAAAACATAGAAAACTTTTAGACGTTTTTTCTTTAAAAACCCGAAGTGTCATCGTGTCCGCATGATTTTCTTTAAATTAGTTTCTTCTAATTATTTTATTAGAATTTGGAAAAATGTATTCCATATTTTTAATAATCATAATTTATAATATCTAACAATTTCAAATTATTTTTTTTACAAAAAAATATTCGTGAAAGTCATTAAACTTAATTACAATGATTATAAGAAAAATTAGGTTAATAAAGTACTAAACCTTAAATTTAAGACCAAAAGAACCTATAAACTTGTAAAACACCCATTTTTGGACCATTATTTTTCCATTAAAATTAAATTCTTAAGTTTTATTGTTTTGGTATGACTTTTTTAGGTAAAAACATGGGTACACCAAACTTGTATTCAAAAATGCCAAGTGTCTCCTTTCCCTTCCCTATAAAAGGCCACCACATCTCCCTGTTCATCACACCTATAAAACCAATTAGTTTTAGAAAATATCAACCCAATAAACTTAAAACAATCCTTCCCTTAATACTAGAATCATCCCCTTGGTTAGAAAGTAATCCACAGAATCCTTTTGGAACAAACTAATAGGAGTTACCCGATTAAGAGGTAACGTCTTCTCTCAAGCTCCTTTATTTTATTTTATTTCTCCACCCCATCCACTCTCTTGAATATATTATTGTATAATAACACCATAATATTAAATATAAAATGATTTTTTATTCTAATATTTTTAACTGAACTTACACACACCTCTATCTAATGGGTAATGAACATACTGTTTATGTGTACGGCGAACTACCGCCACAGAAAACGATAACTATTCGTTTTTTCCATTACCGACTATCATGGTGAAAATTATGATGGGAAATATATTTATATATGTTATATATTATATTTATTATGTATTTAATCTTATTTAATCTTTTTACCACACATATATTTTTTACTTTCCATTCGGCGTAAATACGATAATTTTGTTTGAGGAAGTGTGGACTACCACTCTCTCAAAGCGACGTGATTCATTCACATAATACATGGAATGTATTTTGGATGGGATTAGTGAAATTATATGATATATATGATATAATACTGATAATGGAATAATTATATTTATATTTATATATACACATAATTCATTTTCCTTCTTTCTTTCAATACGACAATAAAAACAGAAACAATATTCATTCATAGGTACGACTTACCGTATCCATGAACGGTGTATTCAATTTCCTAATTATATATTATATATATTATTATAATACACATAAACTGAATATAAATGATATTTATATCATGTTTTACATTTTTTAAATCGTTATATAAGTATAAGGAGAAAATATATAACAAATTAAGACACATGCCAATAACAAAGTGAATATTACTCGAAGTGAAACCATAACATAGGATTGTTAATAAGTGGCTAATATAAGGTCATAATAAAACCATATATTTTATTATATATAAAATATGGTTCTTTAAAATATGTATAATAAGTTTATATTTATTATAAAGGTGTTCTTAATGAGTATGAAGAGAGTCAAGACATAAGGTAAAGAAATTTCATCTCACTTTTTATTTCGTTGAGATACATGATTTATTCACCATCCATTCCTTTTATGTGGTCTTTATACTTTCCATGTATGTATTATATGATTATTATAGTAAAAATTATGTGTTTTTATATATTTATTCTATGATATTTATTTCATGGGATTTATGTTTCAAATGTTACCAAATCTGTAAAGTAATTTTGTCTTAATTTTCTTTTTTTGAGACACATGCCATGTTATACACTTATATTTTCCCATGAGGTGTATATACTGCCATTGAAATGTTATATAATGAATATATTTATTTTCATGATATTTTAAGATTCATTTAATTTCATTTTTCTTACATGGGGAGTATGGTTCAAAGTTACCAAGTGGTAAGAGTTTAGTGAAACAATCTTATCACTTTTCAAAATTGTTTATTTTTTTCTTCCTTTGATGAAATATTATGATCATTCTCCCAAGAACATTCATTAATTTTATTATCATATGGTTATTTATAATATATTATGGTATTGGTACCATTTTTCTACTCTTTGGTACATAAGATAGTTATGAAATTTTTTTAAGAAATCTTGACTTTTCTCTCTCTTTGGTTGGAAATCTACGTTCCTAAAAAACATGTTTTCTAAAAAAAGTTTCCATGAATATTCTACTGTTATAATATAATTTTTTTTTTAAAAATACCTTTTTTATTTTACCAATTTTTCCAAATGAATATTCTTGTTTCTTTCTAAAAAAGGAATTTTTCCAATCTTTTACTATACAAAAAAATGAATGTTCTTCTTACATAGTACGACTTTTATGGATTTACCCTCTATCACGACTGACATTCCCATCAATCCTCTATTACAAGATTAAAAAATTAATATTTTTTAAAAGGAATTTTTTTATTAATATTCTGGATATTAATTAATTCTAAGTTGGTTTCAATTAAAAACTTTTTTAAAAAAAAACAATATCATTATCAATGCTTTCTTTTAATGTTTTCAAAGCTATTTTTAAAAAAATAGTTTTAAAAAATGTTTTATGTTTTAAAAATTATTTTTGATGTTCTAAATTTTTATTTATTAGTTATTTAATAATTTTCAAAGAAAATGGGTTTTAAAATTGTTTCACACTTATTTCATAAGTTTTCAAGTAAAATGTTTTCAATTTTTTTCATATTTTTTTATATGATTTCAAAGTATTTTCAAATAAATAGTTTTCAAAATGTTTTCAAAGTTTCTTTTATCCGTTCTCAAGGGAAATGGTTTTCAAAAAAAATTCCAGCCAACTTTGTATGTTTTCATAGAAAATGGTTTTCAAAATGTATTCAATGATTTCTTTAAAAGCTTTCATTTTTATTTTCAAGAAAATGGTTTTTAAAAGGTTTTAAAGAGCCTTTTTTTCAATAAAGAAAGGAACACTTCCTTAAGAAATGTTTTCATAATATATTTCCAAGTTATTTTCCATTAGTATGACATATATTAATGTTATTAAATAACTTCTAGTAAATTATATAAAGGTTTCATTCATATTTTTTCTTAAATGGATTTGTGTTTTGATGGAATGATTCTTATGAGAGCTATTTCTCTACCATGGGTTATACTCTCTTGAAACTTGATTCATTTCACAGTTTATGCATTTAATGAAATTATTATGAAACTTGAATCATTTTCAAAAGCTTATGATATGATTTTATGTTTATGATACCCATTTCATTTCATGGGTTATGATATTATTATTGCAAATTTTGTGAAACATGTATGTTTGATATCATTATGAGATGGGTGAGACCTATATCTCTCTCAAATGAGTTGTGTAAAGATTTATATCTCATGTGATAGACATGGTTGTAATGAGAAATGAACTCAGTTTAGTATTACAGGTATAGAACAAGAAAGGAAATCAGTTTAGTATTACAGGGTTGGAATGAGGCGTGAACTCAGTTCAGTAATATAGAGCTGGAAAGGGATGTGAAACCAGTTTAGTAAAGTCATTTTTCCAATAATATGTCCATGTAAGCAAGGCCTTGAATACTATGTAAATCATTATATATGATTATGTTTCTGCCACAATTTCATTATTTATTCCTATGTTATGCTTTAATGGCTTATAATATTTATTTATTTATGATTCATGACTTATAAACTGCCAAGATTTATGCCATGATTCATGTTTATGATCTTATGATATGTAGGGTATGATATTTAAATGTTATGATCACATTATTATACACTTATGCTCATTATTATGATTACATGTGTCACTTTTTTATCATTACTGAACATATAATCTCACCCCTTCTTAAGTTTCTTTCCCCAGGTTATAAAGATATGTATTAAGTATGATGTGTCTCAGAAGGGTACTAGTCATGAAGATCATGGTGGGATACAATGTAAATAATTTATGTACTAGTGTTTATGTTTCCATGTTTCCAAAGAAACTTGACTAGTAGAGTCTTTGGGTGTCTGTTTGTATAATGTTTTAAGAATTCTAAAAACGTTATGTAATGTTAATGTATGAAAAAGAGGGTCATTATAAGGTCATATGATCTATAATTTGGATGTCCATGCCTGAGGAATATCTAACCTATAAAAATGTAGAATTGCATGATTCCAATTCCTTTAACAAGAATCAAATTTGTGAATGATAACTCATTTACTCAGGGTGACGTTTCATTAATAGGAGTCCTACCTGGGACAAAAAAACCCATATGACACCTATCATCTAAAAACTAAAAGGATGGATATATCTACACTTTATGGATAGAAAGAACTACAATAACTAGGCTATATCCTTACATACAGTAGGTATCAAACCGAATCAAGGTCACATCTAAAATATCACAAGGCCTTAATACCTATTCTCTAGCTACAACAAATCCTAGGAAGAAGTCAACTGCGGTTTATGGGAAACAACTATGTTTAATCTCCAAAAATAAATAAAAAACTAACCATTATATGAGGTTTCCTGCTATAAAAACATATACCGGGTTCACATTAAAGGCATTTAAATGATGATCATTTATTAAACTTTAAAATAGCTAACAAAAGAGATGTCAAGTAATAGTTTTTTAAACTGTACAAGGAACATTATTTTTCATATATCATACATCATTTTAGGGAAATTATATTTTAATTTTCTTCTTTACGAATTTATTTTATTCAAGAGTTTCCACATATGGATTGGTTAATTAAAATTTCAATTTTCCAATCTAAGTTGGAAAAAACTATTTAGTTTTTACTTTTCATTTTAATTAACTATCACCTCATAATAATAAATCTCACAAGTAGATATAAAGGCCTTTATTAATTAAAGGGATTGGTCAAGTAAGATTCTAGCATACATTTATATGTAAAAACATATAAGTAGCTACATACAGTTTAATTAACCATGCCATTAACATAATCGTGCCTCCATGGGGTTAATTATCAAATAATAGGGAAGGATATGGAGACCTAAAAGAGTCATGTTACTTCATTTAAGACTTTTAGAACACCCTTAATGCATTTATCATGTGAGAATTTCATATAAAGATTGAGCTACTTGGGTAGAGTATAATTATATCAAAGGAAACATGTCCCAACTAACATACATTGTTCTCGATGTGCATTTAAAGAATTTTAGCCATATAGGTCATCATTCCCAGATAGTAAAGGTGATAGCATTTGAAAATTACAATTTATCAGATGTTAAAATAGAATTAACATGTTCTAGTTTAAATTTGTAAAAAAAAATCAACTTATTTACCATTTACTATCCCAAAAAGGTTAATTAATTAATAATTTACTGAAACTCATGATTCAAAATGATTTATTCTATATAATGGTCTAGAGAGATGAATCACCATTCCCAAATTATAGGGGTACATGACATTATAACTTACATTTGGCATTCATGTAACTAAAACTGATTTTTATGAATAGTTTTGGATCAGAACTATATATATATGTTAGTTCAATTACATGGGTCACCATCCTTTAATTTATATGGGCCCATACACCTTAAAAATTGGGCCATTGGTTTCCATTTAATTTCAATGATATTTACCCATTTTATTTTAAAATATAGAAAATATTTTTAAGATGGTTCGATTATATGGGTCTCTATTTCCAAATTTATAAATCACCCATACACCTTATAAATTGTAAGTATGGAACCAATGTAATTGAGGTCATAAATGATTCATCTTGTGAAATTAATGACCATGTATTAGAAATATACTATATGGTTTGTTAAATAGAATTACACCATCAACCTATGTGGTAAAAAACCATTTTGGTTGATGAATACATTTTATTTACCCAAAAATATATCATAATCAAAGACATGGTATGGTATAATCATGAAAGAATAGTGGTAACTGTTGAAATATTGGGTACCCTAGATCCAACTATTCAGTGCTTTTGATTACCATATTGTGTATACAGTAAGATATGCATGATTTCATCTTACTATTATAGTGTAGACTTTTCTGCCTCCACTATTGAAATGGTAATGTCCAAAGATTAATTGTCTTATCGAAAGGTTATAGTAGTTCCTAGGCTATAATGAGAACCTCTAGATACTATGAAATTAATCTTAAATATATGTTCTATGGTCTATATACATATTACAGATTGGACACAGTAGATGTCTGAACATCAGGTGTTGGGGGCTCATAAGCATTGAGACTTCTTCTCATGAAGTTCGCACTTGGTGATCTCTAGTAGTGAGATCATGAGGACTGTCCCGCCAATAGGAACTCCAATTATTTTGGGTGTCATTAGACATTCCTACCTATGATCATGTGTAATGGTCTTCTGACTTGAGATCATTACCAATGTATGTCATTTGATTACATACTTTGATGCATGATGAAAACCATGGTAATGAAGATGTGGAAAGGTAGTTTGTGTTGGGTGCGTCATTGGTTGCATGGCATTGGTTGAATGGTCAAGAAAGGATTTGTCACTTCTGAGTTATGGAAGTAATATATCTCAGTCCATGTTTATTTGGATGGCAGTACCTTTATAAGACCATGGCCATGGCATTCAAGGGAAAATATATCCAGTTAAATCAAAAAACAATAAAACAAGAAAAGGGCGATGACACGAGAGTGCATCCGGCTTTATGAGATATTACTGAAAAAGATAATATATTACACAGTGCGTGTTCATAGGTTAATTGTAACTACTGTAAAAATACTTATTTCTTTAGAGGCCAAGATGGGTTGCTAGATCCCGCTCTTGGTCTGTGAATACTATTCACTACTGTCGAAATAAGGGCCTAGAGGGTCACACACAATAGCTTATTTAAGAATATTCCCTATTCTATCGAATAAGATTTTTGGACATATTGGTCCCCACTATAGGGGTTCAGGATTAGTCCAAATTTAAATGATCACCAATGAAATAAATAAATTCATATTATTCAATTTTAGAATAATGAATATTGAATTTATTTATTAAATGTATTTAATAGTTTTATTAAATACATGAAAAATATTAATTGATGAATATTAAATTATTCAAGGTTCAATTAATATTTATGGGAACGACGAGTCGAGTTAAGTACTCAATAATTATCACGTAATATATTTTAATATATTACAAGTGAGTGATATTAATATTTATGACTGAGAAAAGTAGTCATGAAATGTCGTTGATAGTGCGTTAAGTATTTAGGGGCCAAGTTGACAATTTTGGGCAATTCATTAACCACTATAAATTGTAGAGGAGATGATATTTATAATTACTATTCATGGAGCTTCTCTATCCTCTCCTCTCTCCCATAATCTAGAGAGAGATGCTCTGGATCCAAGGAGCATGGATCAAACACTCTCTCAGGCATCGCTAGCAAAGCGGTGCAGTGATCATTGAAGCGTCGAAGGCATCATTGCAATTCCGCAATAGCACCCAAATTATGAAAAATGTCTCTCCTACAGATTCCTTGAAGCGTGTGTGGACGATCTAGAGGAATTTGACTTTGGATTCTTCGAGCAGTAATCGCCAATGACGAGAAGACATCGTGCGCAGATTCAAAATTAAACCAGGTATTTTTATGTTTTATTTTTGTACATAAAACCATTCACACGAGATCCTTGGATTTAATCAGGCTACTATTCACCAACGTTGACAAGTTTACATCTATCGTCAGTGGAATTTTTTTTAAAAACTACCTATTGGGGGCTTCCACTGCACGCCTAGTTCCAAAAAGTGGTATCAGAGGGAGGTTGTGTCGATTTTAAGTCTAAAAAAATTAATTTTTCATTAAAAATCATAGAGGGCATCGATACGGTCCTGACGCCATAGATGGAATCTGAATTGGATATCGAATGGCTAGATTGCAGCCATCTGAACATTAGAATTTGGATTCAAGAATGATTTCTGGTGGTTTTGCGTATTTTGACCAAAAATCCTGTGGCCGAAATACTCACTGGAAAATCATTTTTGTTTGATATTAATTTCTTAAAATTAATTGAATTATTATAATAATAAAATTATTTGGTTTTATTATAATAATAATATTAATTTTTATTTTTATAATAATATTAATTACATAATAATAATAATAATATTAAATTATTATTATTATTTTTCAAAAATCCTATAAAATTAGGCTTGATTAAGAAACCAAAAAGGGAGGGGAAGGAATTTCTTTTCAAGACTTTGTTGTTAAAAAAAGGGTGCTGGTAAGAAGACCTGCAAACCAGGTCGCGCAAGAAAAAAAAAGTGAAGACCCGATCGGGTCTCCCTCATACAGTAGCCCATTGAATAGCCACCACCGCACCTTTCTGTGCACAACAGTGAACCAGATACTGTGGGGCGCCTCTTCTTCTCCTTCCCACGGTTGTAAGCACCTTCTAGGTGATGCAGTGCAGCGTGCACAACTAGCCGCCCGCACCTGGTCACCCTCCTGTGGAGATGTGCCACCCAGCCACCTCCGACCTGCCCGACACTATGACCTGGCCAAAGGAAAACCCCCTACTCTATTTTCCTCGCCAACCTACCGCTTGGACCTTCCCTACTGCATGCTACCGCCCCACAACTCCCTCTACACATAGGCTCCTGGCAGGCTGCTGCACCCTACCTCCCGCATTTCTCCTCCCTACTGGAGACGCCCCCTTGCAGCCCTATGGTCTTCCCCGCTGCACACCAGGTAGCTCCTCTTAGGTCCTCCCTTCTTCCCTCTATGGAAGGCCTCAAGATAGGGCGTTCACAGCTACCAACTCGGATGGCCAAGCCGCACCACCCGACATGCCACCTTCTTTCAACACCGTTGTAGAGGGCACCCAAGTGTTTCCCCAGTCCAGCGGCACCCGCACCAGCCAAGACGCATCCTGGTTGCCCCTCCTCTATCCTGGCAGGCCGTCAGACCAGCAGTGCCGCGTAGGACCACCGTCACATCCCAACTGTTGGCGTAAGAGCTGGATAGATCCGTTCTATGCTAAATCCACAGCTGCTGCCCGGTCTTCCTAGAGAGAAGGTAATATGTTCTTCCTTAATGCAGGACCGGGCAGGTCTGCCCAGCCTGAAATGGGCTTAGGCAGAACTGCCCATCCCAGAACACCCTTGCACGGGGTCTGCAAGGAACAGACTGCACCTGTGCCGGTTCACCCTGACCCGCATAGGCCATGACTAGTTTTCAAGGCCTAGATATAGTTTTAATTAATCAAAAATTAATTAAGATAATTAATTTAATTACGGTTTATAATTAAATTAATTATATATTATTTTTTGATTTCATAACCACTACGGCGTAATTAATTAATTGGGAGATTAATTAAATTTATTAATTATTTTAATTTTATTTTTAAAATTAAATTAATAAATTGGGACCAAACGACGTCAATATTAGATTAAAAATTAGAGTGAAATTTTTATTTCAATTAAAATTCCCTCAAGTTTAATTTTAATCCAAGTTTAATTTTTAATTCTGAATTTACTTAATATACACAGGTATAATGTGTATATGGATGATCATTAGCTGGTGTCCGACCAATGCATGTCTGGTGGTTTATTTATTTATTTAATTTATTTAATTATTATGAGTTAGTTTTTAATAATTATTTTAATTAAATAAAATATGATCTACGTGTCATATCAAGTGTCATTATATGTATAAGGGCCTGCACTCCCATTCTCATAGTTGTATATTTATACCCCGAGAACCCCTCACCTACATGCGAGTATAGTTGTATAATGACGAGACGACGTATGATGAATTTCGCGCCAAGTGACGGCGACGCACCAAACAACAGTTGGATGCACTGGATGAGCAGACGATGCTATTCAAGTAGGAAGCCACACGACTAAAGGTACTTACCCCTAGGGTTTTGGTTGGTCCATTATTCACTCAACGGATTAGACAGTAGTATCGACTCATGATCAGATTTATCATTTCATTTCTGAGTGGATTTATTATTTTGTGAATGTGTATTATAGCGCGATCACATAGAATAATAAACAAGCATGCAAGATAAAATGAAAATGTGACGTGATGATTTTTCTATTTCTTGCACGGTCAGTTGTGAGTGTGATCACGTACATTCTTATAAAATATAAAATGATTTTTTCATCGCACTAAATTTAATAAAACCCTCAAAAATATATTAAGTATAAATAGCCTTCTGTCATTTAAATTTTGACAAAACTAGCTATTTGAGGTGAAAATCATGCAATAGCTGAGGGTGCCTCTTACTACCGGGGAGTCCTTATAAGAATGATATGTTGACTTTACTAAAATTGCAGAAAAGAAATAGCCATAGCCATCTTTTTGTAATTTTAGAGGCAAGCATTGAGTAAATCAAGTACTGATTTTAAGAAGCTGGGACTTCACTCAACAGATCAAGGAGCCGCAAGTTAAAGCGATTGGCAAGACAAAATCCTACCTAGAACCATCCAAGTAGTGGCATATCCATAGCTTGTTGACTACGAGGGGTGGTTCTGAGATCATTTCCACTAGAATACTCAAGTGGTAGAGTATTATGATTCTAGGACAGAGGGTTCCTAGAATCTGATAAAATAGTGGGAGACATTAAATGATTTATGTAATTAATAAAAAAAATTTCTAAACTGGTATTTCAGATAAAAGGATCTAATCTGCTAAAATTCATTTTTGTAGAAAAAATAGAAAGTTATACCACAATATTAAAACTACGATATTATAATGGAAAAAGTAAATGTCCACACTGACTCATGTATCCATGAATAGTACAGGCGTGTGCACATAGTACTATGATATAGGAAACTCAAGGTGTTAGTGTCTCGAACACTGTTAAACTACCTCAAGAAGCAAGGGTGAAAATTGTGTACAGGAGACTAATGTACAAAACATATGATAGTTATATAATTACTATTTCCTCAATGTCCGATGTCAGTTGCAGCCGCTACACCAGGACAAAGATGATATAACACATCTCTGAGAAGATTGCAAGGATAAAGGTAAGGAATGATATGAATAAGGCGAAGTTTACACTAGCATGTGTAAATTTAAAGATTGATCATAATCTTTAAATATCATTTTTACTACATTACTCAAGTCTCATTTTGAGTTACAAAATGAACAAGTATTGAGTAAACGATTCATTACCTATCTAGGTAAGGTTCTACAAGTGAATAAGAATAAAAGACAATTAAGATTTAATTCTTATGGTGGATAAATTGAAAGGCAATGTGAAAAGGTAAAAGGAATTTAATGCTAATTACATATTCATGGAGTCCTTCAATTAATGAGGTATTAACCGAGATTATTTGCATTGTATATTATAAAATAATACAATGAAAGTTTAAAAGTAATAAATTGATTTAAAGAAGCTAGTTTTCGCTTCAACATTAGACATATTCATCAATGTACTATTTCTTTTTACTACTTGGGTATTTAATACTATATGATTTTTATTTATATGTATTTAAATACAATTACCAAGTAAGTATATAAACTTTATTAGAAGTCAGGTGTTTTCTCTAAGTGGCTGCGAAAGTGTGATACCTAGGCTAGTGGTGAGAAGTACATGACTTATTTAATTTCCAAGTGAAAGATTCATGTTGAACTATTATCGAGTAGAACTTCAAACATTAATCTCATGTGTCCTTGGACATAAGGAGACATTCATTCAGGTTCTGGAATGAATGTTGTTTTTGGTAAGATCAATCATTTGTTCAATGATACATGAATCATAGGCAATTAGTGATGAATATAAATGTAAGACTTATACCCAATTATGACAAGATAATTCTTTATCAAGTAATACTAAAAGTGAACGTCATCAATATACCAAGTATAGTATTTAGTCTCAGCAAAACTAAATACCTTTGGTATTATCAGCGTCTTTAGTTTGAAAAAATGAGCCTTTAGAAATAAAGGTATGTCACAATGATTTTGGAAAGTATTCAACAAGTTAGCATGGACTATCCCAAGTATAAGCTAGAGATATGATTTATAAGATTCCATTAAGAAATTAAGGAATAATAAAGTGAAGTATTTTCATGGTCAGGAGATATGAGTTGTTTCGGGTTGGGATACAGAATAATAACTCAACCAAGAATTCATCAATCATGATAATGTAGCATGGAGAAATTCCTAAAAACACATTAACTTATCGACATCACGACATTGATGTTAATGAGAAGGATTGATGATGAAGTCTTACATATCGAAATTGATCAAAAAAATGTAGCATGGATTAATTTCTAAATGCACATTTTATACATCATAGTATTGATGTAAGTAATATTAATGTTGGAAATAGCAGATACTTCCATTATATTTCATGAAATACTTTGCAAATAACAGTGGTATCCCACAACCATATGCCAACTATAATGAAAAATGGATATCATACGAGCCATAGTATGATATAAATCCATTATGTCATAAGGACATGTGTTTGGATGCAAATATGTTGTTCGGATTTAAACAAACTTGCATCAAGAAAAACACATTGTGCATTTAGAATAATAATCCTAACGATTGATTAGGATAATATAAAAATCCCAATCAAAGAAAATTTATAGTCAATTTATAGACTATATTTCTATAAGAGGGTGAACATATCTATTAGAGATAGTGGGAGCTATATTGACTAGTGTTTAGTCAATGCTCAAAATGCACAAATAGTTTGCATAAGAACTAGTTTCACAAGTGCATGTGCAACATAGTATGTTCCAAAGACAAATACTATGTAGGAAGGATAAAAACATGGGGATGGTTTTTATATTCACCATGATCGGTGATCTATTATTCAAATTGAATAATATTTCCTATAAGTAAGTAGTGTATGGAAATTAGCTAAAATTTATAAGACCAACTAAAATTAAATTAATGGATTCTATGTATCAAAGTTAAAAAGGGGATTATTATTTTGAATACTGCGGTGGGTATTCAAGTGAGTTGATACATGGATGGTATGAGCTTAGTACCAATAAGGCATGACTGATTTGACCAAATCATTATTCCTTAATCCATTAGACTTTTACTTATCATAGATAATATCTATGATCAATTTATTTAGCATTGGATGTCATGACCACCAATCATGGATGGTGTCTATACGACACAACCAGAAAGGGATGGTCACATCAGAGAATACCAATAAAGGTTGCAAGTTACTAAAATCTGGTTTAGGATTAAAGTATGCAACATGATCATAGAAAATACATTTTCAAAAATGTTTTCCATGTATCTACATGAGGTTAGTGGGAGAATCAATGTATTCTAAACAAAATATGTTGGGAAACATATAAAAAATAGACATTGGTCTCACAATTAGTTAAGACCAAAATAAAATTTACTCTCCAATGATTGACTTAAAGTAAAAACCTAAGTTCAAGGGAGCATGATCTACTAAGGTAGATTTATAGGTTGATTGGTCCTAGTCAATCGTACATATAGTGACATTGTATTCAAAAATACATGTTGGAACAACGCAAGAGATGAATTGTTGCCTATGTCACAGGGCATAATCTCTCCATGTTGACCTAACCATGACATGGGAAGAGATAAATGTGTTGAGTTTAAATCCATACGTCAGAGTGATGGATCAATCCTATAATCCATGATATTTACAAGGAATGATATTTCTATGGTATATTTTATAATAGGAAAATATCAGTTATATCCAAGAGCACTTCTAGGGATATAGTCAGAACTATCTAATTGTATTTCAAAAAGTACAAAAGATATGTACCTAGTAAGTGGAGAAGAAAGGATACTAGTTTTTGGAGATACGAACTAGTCTTCCATAGATCAAGAGATCTACTATTTCAGTTAGATAAGATGAGTGAGACAAGCTCATAAAATCCAGTGGTAGCCATACCTACAATTACCGAGTACATTTCAGCTTCTAAGGTAGCTAAGAAGAAGATATGCAATAATCTATTCCAGTTCTAGGAATCCCACCCGGTGAGAAAAGTATTATCACAATCTAAATTATGATATTTTTACTAGCCAAGATGTCAAGCTATGACAATGTAAAAAAGTGAAATATACTTGGGATACCATATCTTGGGTAGTTTTACTCAAATATATGAGGTTTTTATAGCAGAATAGCCATGGTGCAGAACTGTGGAAGATCTAGGTGCTAAAGTCATTACTCAGCAGAAACATGATGTTCATCATGTGAGTGGCTAACAAGTTTGGTTAGCAAGTTGGCTCTAGTGCAAGTGGGAGTGTTTAAATAGTGGGTTCCCTAGACCCAACTATTCAGTGCTTTTGATTACCATATCGTGTATACAGTAAGCTATGAAAGATGTCATCTTACCATTATATTGTAGACTTTTCTGTGTCCACTATTGAAATGGTAATGTCCAAAGATTAATTTTCATATCAAAAGGTTATAACAGTTCCTATGATATAATGAGAACCTCCAGATAATATGAAATTAATCTTAAATATATATTCTATGGCCTAGATACATCTTACTGATTAGACACAGTAGGCGTCTGACCATCAGGTGGTGGGGGATCATAAGCATTGAGAACTCCACATGTTTTGGGTGTCATTTGACGTTCCTATCTACGATCATGTGTAATGGTATTATGACTTGAGATCATTACCAATGTATGTCATTTGATTTCGTACTTTGATGCAAGATGAAAACCATGGAAATGAAGTCATGGGAAGTTAGTTTGTGTTGTGTGCATCATTAGTGGCATGGAATTGGTTGAATGGTCAAGAAAGGATTTTTCACTTCTAAGTTAGGGAAGTAATATATCTCAGGCCATGTGGATATGGATGGCATTACCTTTATAAGAACATGGCCATGGAAGTCGAGGGTAAATATTTCTATTTAAATCAACCATCAATAAATCAAGAAAAGGGCGATGACACGAGAGTGCGTCCTTCTTTATGAGATATTATAGAAAAAAAGATTATATTACACAGTGCGTGTTCGTAGGTTGGTTGTCACTGCTGTGACAATGCTTATTTCTTCATGGGATATGATGGGTTGCTAGATCCCGCTCTTGGTTTTTTAATACTATTCACTACTATCGAAATAAGGGCCTAGAGGGTCACACACAATAGAGTATTTAAGAATCTACCTTATTCAGTCAAATAGGATTTTTGGACATAGTGGGTCCCACCACAGGGGTCCAGAATTTGTCCAAAGTTAAATGATCACCAATGAAATAAATAAATTCATATGATTCAAGTTTATAATAATTATTATTGAATTTATTTATTAAATTTATTTATGAGTTTTAGTAAATACATGAAAAATATTAGTTGAAGAATATTAAATTATTCAAGGTTCAATTAATATTTATGGGAAATATGAGTCGAGTTAAGGACTAAATTATTATCATGTAATATATTTTAATATATTAATAGTGAGTGATATTAATATTTATGACTCAGACAAGTAGTCATAAATTTTTTTTGATAGTGCGTTAAGTATTTAGGGGCTAGGTTGGAAATTCGGAGTAATTCATTAAAAACAATAAATATCAGAGGAGAAGAGATTTATAATCAATATTAATAGACCTTATCTCTACTCTCCTCTCTCCCATAATCTAGAGAGAGATGATCTGGATCTAAGGAGCATGGATCAAGCACTCTCTCAGGCATCGCTAGCGAAGCTGTGTAGTGATCGTTTGAGCGTCGAAGGCGTTGTCACAATTCCATGTTAGCACCCAGATTTCGAAGAACGAAACTCCTGCGGATTCCTTGATGTGTGTGTGGATGACCTAGAGGAATTAAACTTCAGATTTTTCAAGCAGTTATTTCCAATGACGAGAAGACGTCGTGTGCGGCTTCAAAATTAAACCATGTATTTTTACGGTTTATTTTTTTTGCTTAAAACCCTTAACACGAGATCCTCAGATATAGTCGGGCTGTTATTCACCGATGTCGACGATTTTACATCGATTTTTGGTGGAAATTTTTTTAAAACCCACCTGTTTGGGGCTTCTGCTGCATGCCCAGTTCCAACAGTAACCATGGGAAGCTACTATGTAAATAGAGAAACTTCCAAGCATGATATATGTCACTAGGCATGCTGAACTAAATCCTTGATGTATGTCAAAAAACTAAGAATGCTAAAATAATTACCAAAAAAGGTATATAAGAAATAGTGATAATATAAATCACAAAACATGGAATATCACCAAAGTCACATATCACTAGTACTAGGATATCTGTAAGTGCATCCTACATGGCATAACATATGTATGGCATGTGAATCTCTATGTGACAAAGAAGATGGATGTAAAAATACTTCCTTACCATATTACACTGAGGGTATAATCCATGAAATCCGAAAATCAATAACCATAATAAGTTCAATAGTCACCAAAGGTGAAATAATAATCAATTATTTTATAGAAAAATAGTCCCATACCCAAGCCACTTTATATTTTCCTTATTTGTGGGTTGGTTGGACACATATAAAAGTTATATATCAAGTGTCAACACATTACTAGTCTCCATTATACAATACCAAATACTAATACATAGGAAAACATGCTTTGATACTATTTTCAGAATCCTAAACTGGATTCCACTAAAACAGTGCCCCAAGTTGGTTGCACACTAAGCCTCAACCGCACCTCCCCATATGCCATAGGCTGCCAACTAACAGTGGGGGTGTAAATGAGATATAATGGGGAGACTATACCCTCTGGTTTAATAATGAACACAATATAATAAATAAATATAAATGGAGTGGATTATAATAATATATAGAAATAACTATTTAATGAATAAATGATCTTGCATGAACATTCTCCAAGGTGCATAGAGGCATAAAATAGGTATACACTACATAACTATACTGAAAATTGAAAATAAATTAATAAAAGACACAAAAAATAACTCTAATAGAATCATAACCAAAATTACGATCCTCTTCTCCCATAATCTATCATATTCTAAAAGTATAACAACAAGAAAGCATGATCCAGGCACCCGAACCTACAAACATGAGATCTGATCAGGTACCCCAGTACAATGGTGGCCAGAACAGGGTGTAAGACATACTAATTAGGCCACCAATAATGGTGTCTAATACATAATTAAGTCTATGTATATGAAATATGTAGTGTTTAGGTGTATCAAAATTAAAATAGTGTTATATTAATAAATGTAAACAGGTTGGGCTCTGGTCCTTAAAGGACACCTGACTAACTTATACCTACTTTAGCCTAACATGGCATATCTTTGAACATGCCACCATGTGTAATATATATATAAGTGTGTATTTATATATATTGACTCTAAAAGTACAGGAATATATATCTGTATATATAAAAATGTCATAATAGTCAATACCTGAGAGATAACTCATACATACTTATATAATCATAAGAGAGTCATACTCAGTAAGGGAAATAATGCCCATAACATATCAATTAATGAATAAGGAATTTTCATCCAATGATCTCAAGGTAATAATTTATAATTAATAAACAAGTTCTTAAAACAAATGATCCATAATCCTAATCATCTCAAATAGGATATAAGAATCACATCCATTATCCTACTCATGGGTGTGACCGTCATGCTCAATATCCTAATCAAGGGGGTTGAGATTCCATTCCCAATAGACAAAGTGATATGAGAATACATGACCCCCATAATTGAACTAGGGGTGTTAGATGTCATGATCAATATCCTAACCAAGGTCCCTCTAGTAAAAATAAAATTTATGGTAATCCTACTTCCCCCAAGAGCCCTTAGCCTGATGTTCTCTAAAGAGGCAACCGATATCACTCAAGGTGTAGTGGGTCCTTTTTAATATAATTCAAATTAACATTTTGAATACATGTAATAAGATCATAAATTCTATAATAAATTAAATTTATATCACCAATACACTTTATTTATAAGTCACAAGAGTCCTCAACATTTAACAATAACTATGAGGTCATTGGAATCACCCATGCCAACAACACAAATTACTATGCACCTCATCAATTAATCCACTTTTTGATTTATAAAAAGGTGAACCTTAATGATGTTTTTTATTATAAAATAGTATGTTTCAATAAAAAATTCATTTTATTCAATTAAGTTATCTCATTTAATAATCAATAAAGAGCATAATACTAAATAGTGATTTAAGAAATACAAGAATTTCAATCAATGTAAATAAATAGCACAATATAAGGGGGTGGATCAACAAGAGTAAGACAATTAATCATTAATGTAAAAGTGTTTAAATCACCCTTATGGGGTGATTCATGATGAAGTTATCACCTATAACTATGTAATGGTGTCTAAGGCAGTCAAGATGTAGTATAACCATTTAATTGGAGGCATTTCATAATTTAGGAGCAACACTCAGGATGTATGGTGCACGAAACAAAACCTATATGATATAAACAATAATTATTTGGAGGAAATAATACAGAACACCTACCTAATTCTTATAATAGTCCACATGTATTATATTATGCTTTGATTCGAGATGGAATTGAAGGAAATGGAAGAATCGTACAACACCCTAAAAACTGGGCAAAAGATCTTGCAAAAATTTAGCATTTTGTATGGTGAGGTAAATTAAAACTAGAAATGTGTGGAGTCAATAGCTTACCCATTATGTTTCAACACCCCTTATAATATTAATGATCAACTAAAAGAAATTTTCAAAAAAATATTAAAAATTAAACCTAATCTAAAAACCTAGGATGTTACAATAATTACACCAGTAAATAATGTTTTGAGAAAGATTTATCTTTAAAATCAGATGTATAAACTTATTTAGGAAAATGGTGACGAGGTTATAGTCCCCATTGATGGTAGAAACCCCTATAATGATAAAATTGTTAATTTATATTCTAGAAAATTAGTTAGAACCATGAAGGATGATATATAATACATATACACTAACCAAGTTTGGTATTTGTTTTATTTTACTGATTCATTAAAACCTAAAGGGTACAAATAGGCATTTGAGATAAATAATAGTATAGATGATATAATTTATACCAATTAAACGTTATTGGTTATGAAATGTTTCTATTCAAATCATATAATTCACTATAAATAATCCTCTTATTCCATTTTTTTGTTTAATTCCATTTTTATTATCTAAAAAAATAATATATTGTATGATTATGGAATCTATCTAATTTATTTTAAAACAATGTTCCATATTGGTGACTTACTCAATGTTGTGTTCATAATACATTACAATATTATTTTTTCCATTCCAAAAATGAAAGATATAAATATGTATTAATACTCTAAGGATGGATTTTGAGAATATAGAGGATCCATATGTATATAAATGAAATAGTATGCGATTAACAATGTAAAGGATTATTTATAAAAGACTTAAGATAAGAATCATACCTTTTATGTATTAAGTATAATTGAGATAGATCATGTGGATTCTTAGAGTACTCATGGAATATACATTGGTAAAATATTGAATAAGTTCAAGATAGAATAATCTATAAAAGGATACTATTTTATTTTCAAGTATAAATATAATTTATGATTTTATCATATGAGTGGAGTAACACCCCAATATTTTATATGTATTTCCATTGAAATAAACTATAAGTATTCAATATCCTTCCTTACACACAACCCCGAGTCTATATAAATTATGATATATTAAACCATTATATCATAGCTATTAAATTAATAGGTATGAATATTCATAACAAATTTATGAAAAGTATATATAAATGTTTAATATAATTCAAATTTACTAATTAATGAATAATAAATAAACACTCAATTTTTAGTAGTCATTTTATCATTCGAAAATATGATTTCTTCAAATATATTTTTTATCACATTTTTTCACACAAAAATAATAATTAATATCATTCTTTTTTAGAAATTTTATTTTATAAAATTTATTTTCTTTTGGAAATAAAAATTTCTACATTATCTTGGGTTGATTTTTTATGTTTTTTCAAAAATATTCATTTTATAGCGAATAATAATTTGTTTTTTTAAAAACTATAATTTATTTTCAAGTAAATTTATCACTATGTTTTGAGTTTTATCCTAAAATAACCTAAATTTTATTTAATTAGAAATAATATAATTTAATAAATAATAATCATTATTATACATTATTTTTTATAATTTAATTTTTGAGCTTTAAAACACATATCTATAAAATCGGTTTTTATACACAAAATTTCTTTTTATCATATTAAATTAATTTAATCCATATGGATTAATATTTTCAATTAAATTTATAGAATATATATTTAATTTAATATTTAAAAATTCATTTCATATTTTTTTACATGGAAAGTAATGTATGTAAATTAAGTTTTATTCTTAAAAATTTATTTTTCTAAAATGAGTTTTCATTGTGGTTGGTGCGATTATTTAAAATTTAATTATAACACTTATAAAAATTGCATTTGGTAAAATGGATTCCATATTTATTATAATTTAATATGAAAAAATTAATTTTTTTATCACAGTGAGTAGTAAAAATAGTAATACTTCATTACCATAATTAAGGTTAAAACAAATTTACCAAAGGATCAAACCAAGAGATAAGAGTAGTATTTCTATGAAACAAATAAATTTATATTGTTTGAAGACATTTAAAACTTATATTATACAAAATTTTAATCCTTTTCCTTTTTAATCCACTTTTGTGTGAAAGTGGCCTTATATCATTGAAATCCTTTATGAAATTTCTTGTGTGTCCCTCACCTCAATTATAAAATGTTACATATTATCCTCCCTTATTCAAAATATTTGATCCATATAGATCAAAAAATACTTTTAAAAAAACCTTATTAGATTAATTACCTTTATCCTAGATCATATGGTCTTCTCTTAAGATAAACCATTCATGGATTAAGGATTAATCAAAAGGAGGCCTCTCAAAGAAAAGGTATTGATCTTTACCAATATCATCCAATTTTATTTCTTCTTATAGATTATCTAAACTTTTTGTACCCTTAAAAATATGAATCATATATAATAATTATACTTATATTTTTTTATAATTATTTCAAAACCTTTTAGTACCTCTTATCCATCACATGGGAGACAAAATTATCACTTGTATATACATGTGGACTACTACCTCTGCGCTGGGATATGATTTATTTTCCTTACCCATATTTCTTGGTCTACTATTATTTTGAATTTAATATATTTATATGATATTGATAACATAATAATGGTTCTGTAAATGGGAATTATTATTTACCTTTATTTCATTCGAGTCATCAAAAAATAGAAACATCACTTGTGCGTACATATGCATTAACATCTCCATGTAGTGATGATATTCATTTTTTATCTCCATTTTTTTGAATGACAATGATTATGAATATAATGAATACATATATATATGTATATTGTATTTATATCATTATTTAAATTTAGAGATGAAGGAACCCCAATCAATTTGCAAGTACCATAATCCGATAACAAAAATATACATGAAAAATTATGTAGTTAACATATAAAATGATGACGATAATGAAATACTGTTAATGAATGGGTGATAAGATATTATAAGTAAAATATATAAGGTATTATAGGTATGATTATTGTTATTTTATATATAGATAAAAAATTTGAATTTATTATACAAGGTGTTATGTCATTTAATAAGCACGACAGGCTTGAGGTAAAATTATTTGGTTACAATCTCATTTTAATCAGGATTTATGCTTAAATTTATGGTGAATAAATTATCTAGTATATATCTACCAAATATCAGGTATTTTATTCTACTATGGTTATTTATGAATATTACATGTTTTCTTTTTCATTTTACTCTCATTAATTATTCAAGATACTGAATTTCTTAAGGAAATTTAACATTATTTTTCTCTTCGGTTGGGAATCCTTTCTGCCATGTCCTTATATTACTTAAAATGTTTTAAATAATGGTTTTAATATTATAAAAATATTATTTACAGTAATTATAGAATATAATTTACTTTCTTTAACAAGTTTTATAAATATTTTTTTTATCATTTATCAAACATGGAACTTGTGACTTTATACCGAAAAGTTGAAAAAATTTAATGTAAACCACATGAATGAAATCCCCCACTATCATGAGCAATTTTTTATTTAAATATTCCTTCTTTATTTTTTAGGTAATGTTTTACCATTTTTTGATATTTTTATATTCTAAATAATTTCTTTCAAATGAAAAATGTATTTTCCTCAAGAAATGTTCTAGTGATATTTTATATGAATTTTTATAAATAAAAAATCCTTTGATGTTTCCTTTAATTTACTATGGATATGATGATATTTAAACATATTTATTCTTTCTTGATATGGTTTATAATTATGATGAAATGTTTTTATGAAACTCATATATTTTTCAAGAGTTATGGTTTGATGATATCATGAATGTTTTATGAACTTTTGGCAAACATATATATGGTTTTAATTATGTGCTTGGTGGGACCATAATTATATATACCAATAATTAATTGGGTAAAGATGGATATCTCATGGGATAAAAATTATTAGAATTCGAAGTTAACTCATTTCAGTAAGGGAATTTGTATAACAAGATAGTCTTCATAGTGAACCTTGACCAAAAAAATGATGGAATGGGGAGTGAACTGAAATAAAAAATGTTAGTATTAGAAGTAAAACTTTTCTAGGTATATAAATTTATATTCTTATGGATATTAAGAAAACTTATGCTTCACACTTATGATGTGTTATCATGGATCATGATTTATTATTTTTGATTATGTACCCTTTTTTCTTATATATTTTGATTTATAATACTTTATTACATGTTTCAAAGTTATGATATGTGAATTAATAGCTATGATTTTCTATTAATAATTACATATTATCATACCATTATACTTTTATTATGTTCAATTATGATCATTTATAGATATATTATATGTTTTAACTTACTAAGCATCTGATCTCACCCTTTCTTATGTTTCCCTTCCCTTGGTTATGGAGAGATTTTTCAATATGGATTATCTAAGTAGGGTCCTAGTGGTGAATAAAATAATGGGAAATGGTGTAGATTATTTTTTACATGTTTATTATGTATCCATATTTCTAAAGACTCTAAAGATTTAAAGTTCTAGCATGGAACATATTGATATAAAATTAATATTTCTACTGATAAGTTTTTTTATTTAATTATGTAAATTTTGGGTAACTATATTTAGTATTACATCAAGTTTTAGTTAGTTTTAAAAACAATGATGAGGAGTTTAAACTTCATTAATGTGGGTTTGAATCCATTTACCTGAAGCTAGGATTCGTTACCATTTAAGAATGGGGCATCTATTTCAATATGTTCTCCTTCAAGAACTCCAGATTTCAGGTATGTATTCGAATTTTGGATCTAAATTGGATTTATTGGTACCCCTGCATCCTCATTGATATTGTTTTGGGCGTGGGAAATCCTAAAAAAATGGATAGAACTACACATATGGCTAGTTTCGACTATTATGCCAAGGTTTTAATTGAAATTGATCTCAATTATGATCTAGCTGATCAGGTTGTTCTATCCACTTCAAAGGATGTCATCAAATTGCTGATTAAATACAAGAAGTTACCCTTATTTTTCATGGACAGTTAGTCCATTAGACACCTAAAGGAACACTATTTTAGGAATGATACTTGTAATTTCTATTCTATCGAGGATCTCAACCAGTATGTTTGAAAGAATCTACAAAAAAATCAATGCAAGGTAGGATTCTCCAGTTCACTACAACAAATCAAGGAAGATCCTACTGGACATATGGATGTTATGGAAGAACAAGGGGTTTTGTAGGAGAATAATATTGTTGGTTCCTATGGAGTACAGGATCAGGATTCTCTACATCCTGTTAGTGTGTAAAATCAATAGGAAAAGCCTCATTGACAGGCTAAGGTGATACCTATAACTGGTGATAGGCCTATTAAACATGTAGGGCTTGAGATTTTCCCTTATCGGTCCGCTGGACATGAATAGAAGAATTAAATGGAGTTGGTTCCTCATTCCATTGATTTTGTTTCTTGTGGATGTGATAATACAAGCTCTAAGTTTATAGATGAACTCAGTATGCAGTGAAGTTTAAACAAAATTGGGGAATCTAGACAAACACAGATAATGAAGAATCTATAAAGAAAAAATATTATCAAGATTCTGTTGACAAAGGAAAGGTGGATGCTGAGGGTTTTCCTTCCATACCTTTGAATAAAGAAAGGCCAAGGTATGACTACTCTCACTTGAAACTCACTATTAGAACTAGATCCAACTCAATAAGGAGAAAGGTTCAAGGTAATATTTTTAGTCCATTAGAGGATGAATCTAACTTGGATTATAATGACTATAACCCTATTGGGTTTTATTAGTAAACTAATTGTTTTTAATGCACACATTTTGTCTTGTATGACCCCATTCCCCTTCATCTCACTTTCTTCTACCATTTATTTTATATAGAGGCATTTCCTCACCTTTCTAAAAAACCATGTTATTGTATATAAAGGAGTGTGGGTTTCATATGAAAATACTCCCCTATCTAGATACTCCATGTATATGGGGTTTTGGAATAGATAAATATATTGTTAATATCCCCAAAAAGAGTTGGCCAAGTATATTTTAGCTATCATTATGGTTCATGGTGAATTGATCCTTACTTTCTCACATGTTTTAATAATCTTAGGGGACATGTTTAGGTTAATTAACATTTTATTTAAGATCCATTATAATGGATTTGAATAGATAACGAAATGGATGTCCTAGGTTAAACCTATAGTGTTATATATTAAAAAGAAGGTATCATGTTTTAAACATCCTATAAGTAATTTTCTATATTAAATGATTTCCTGCTATGATTTTTGTTTCCTTCACTATACTCATTGGTTTTATTCAATAAATGTAACTATAGGTAATAGTTCTAACACTAAATGTGGCATGAAATGTAATTATTGTCCTCATAAAAATCCAAATTTATAGGAGTTATAATATAAATAATTACTGTTATGCTTATACAAATATATCAATTCATGAATCAGGATGAGATTCCAAATGAGAAAATGAGGGGATAATGTTTAGTTGAGTATTTTATGAGACAACTCCCACTTTATTTTAGTGGGTTCACAAATCTACTAATTTTAAAAAAATGGACTAGAACCATTGAAAAGATAATTTCCATTCTCCCATACTCAGAACATGAAATGGTTATCTTAGCTATTTTTGATTTGGAATGTGTATCCGATTAATAGGGGAAACTCATCAATAATATGAGGAAACAGGAAGAAATGGACTCCATAGATTGGGATGAGTTTAGGAGATTATTTTTTAATTATTAATTTTCAAACATTCTTTACATGAAAATGGATAGAGAATTATTTGGGCTAATGTAGAAGGATGATGAATTGGTTGGTACCTATGATGAATATTTTACAAGTCTTTTGAGGTACACATCTCATATTATTATTGAACTGGAGAGTAAGATTGATTGATTCAATAGTGGCTTAAAATCATCTTTCTGAAGGTTATCATCCATAAGATACTTTAGAAGCTATGAATAAATAATTCTATGTTCTATCAAGGTGGAAATATATATTTGAGTATGTAAGAATATGGTTTTTCTTTAAGGTATGTATCCTTTAAATTTTGGTCTAATTATTTATTTTGGAGGTCATATGGATGCCTTTTGAGTTAGATAATGTTACAAGGGTGTTTGGAGCTTGTTCGGAGCCCGAAACCCACCTTTTTGGAAACTATTGACCCATTTCATGGTTAGAGTAAATCATGCAGGAAGGGCACACAATTAGATCTAACCATGAAGATGGTTTGCATTTTGGAAGAGCCATCTCACATGGTTGAAGCACAGTTTCCCTAAACATACTACCTAACCATGTGAGTTCCCCTCTTCCCTAGGTACTTGTCCATGATTTTTGCATAATTTTATAAACTGTGTAGATAAACCATGCACAAGATAAATTTTGGTTAATTTTACCATTTTACCCTTAATTAACTAATTAAGACCCTCCTTCTTCCATATAATGATTTACAATAGGATTAACCTCTATTTTTTACATTTTGGAGATTCTTGATGACCTAAGATAGGGATCAGGAGATCTCCTTCATTCAGAATCTGTTCAAGCTTTCTTTAATCATATTGGATGCACAACAGTAAGTACTCAAGTCTTTTTGAGATGTTCTTATTATCTCTTTCTCTAGACATAATTATCAAGATGTGGATATTTTTCCCTTTTTATCATATCTACTATGATCAATGCCAAATCAAAGTCCGATACTATAGGAGTATAATCGTACAAGCCTAAGGTTTTTTTGCCAAAATTATTGTTTTAGTGTTTAGTGGTTTCACCCAAAACTTTTTCCATCCCATGTAGGATGTTTTGCCAAAATTATTGTTTTAGTGTTTTGACATGTTTGAGCTGCTGTTTATGTGTGCCTTGGATTGAACCCTCTAAGGGTAAGTTATTTTATATTAAATGGATTGATTTATATTGAAAATTTCATAATTTAAAGTACCATATATTCTCACCACTTGACCTACCTAATGTAAGTTCTTCAATTTGATAATTAGATTTGAAATAGAAATTGGAAAGTATACTATATATATGAATTTACCTTTTTAAATGTAATTGAATAAAATGTTTCATGTCTATAGAACCACTTTCCATGTTAATAGAAGGTAGAATAGTAAACCCTAATTATTGAAGATTCCATAAATGGATTAAATAAATGTTTTCATTTTACTTAGCCCTGTCACACTAATGCATATGGCTTGAACCAATTGGAATTATTGATTATTTGAGGATTGATTAAATTGTTGCATGCTCATTTGTCCTTGTCTCACTAATTAATGGAAATGAATTTAATATTATGAAATATTATATGACATCATTATTATATTTGAGTGGACTGACTGAAGATCCACTCAGATTCTATAGGGAATGATTGACCATTCAAGAACCCCATTCCGATTCAAAGATACAGCTTGTTTAGGTTGACACCCAAATAGAACCCAATCTTTTTCAAACTATGGATGCCCAACATGACACCGTAGAATCCCGACTGTATTATAAAAGGATTTCTTGGATACACTAGTTGGATCTAGTATTGAAAATTAGGTTCTATGGTTAAATCCCATCGGGCCCATTCATTGCTTAGCCCCATTTTACCTTGAATGAACTCTTTGGACTCGGTAGGCATCTCATTATGGAATTACATGGACTAAGCTCCATGGATTATACTCTTATCCTTATCCAAATTACATATATTACTATGTTGGATACCTTTTAGGTATACATTGGCTTTGTTGTTACCTTGGAACATAATTATTAAATATCATTATAGGTTTCGTTATTACATCTTGGAACCTTCACTACTTCTAACATGTGACTTATTTATAAACTAAATATAATGAATTAATGAACTAGTTACATGTTCAGATACTAGATGAGGGATGTGGTAGGTAAATTAGTATTTAGTTACACTGCACTGCTTTACATTATCTATGCATTATATGCACACTATTATGTTCTATTACATGGGCCGAATGTTAAGGAAACTACTGGTTGGGTCCCAATGAGATTTATCTCACAGCCTCTGTGGGCACCGTTTGGTATCCAGGGAAGATTACATGAATGTAGGTGTTTATAAAGGGAAGAGTACAATTTCAAACACTTTATTTATTGTTGTTTAGGATGGAGCTTTGATAGAAGATAACCGAGCCATATCTCAATATTCTTGGGATAATCTTATGATTTCCTTTATACTTTTTTGTAACATGTGATGCATGATCACTTTTATCTGAGTTTTCAAGTTTTATAGTGACATGACATATCATCATCAGTTATTCCAGTTATTTTCACTATTTCTGTCCTTTCCAATCAATTAATTTCATATTATTCTTTTATTTTCTTATATTTCATTGGTTATTTATCTCTGTTTATACTTATTAATTGTGGTACACTCTGGTAATGAGGGAATAATGTCACCAGAGACACACCCTATGCCCCCACTACTAGTCAGCAGCCTCTGAAAGTTGGGGTGATGCACTTAAATCTATGTGGCCCACCGGGCTTGAGGCACCTATTAAGTGGAATCGGGGTCTAGGATGTCACAAAGTGGTATCAAATGGGTTCTTTTATTGATTTACAATTTGGAGACAGTAGTTTAGAGAATATGAATTCTTGGGACTTGGTCATAATCTATGCTTGGGCATCATGAACCCATGTTTGGTGTAAAATCAAAGTTACCCAAAATATATTTTTTATTTTGTTTTTCTTATTACTGTTGACATTATTTAACCATTGTGTGACACAGGTGCTATATGGAGTTGTTGATTATTAGTTAAATTGAGGATCTCTTTCATCCTTGGACCAATGATATGAGGGAAAGGATCTTTGTTACATGGATCATATTAGGCACCTAAAATTTGTATGTCATGTATATTTAAATAACATATAGGTGAATTTCACTACTTTTCATTGTTTGATATTCCTATCATTATTGAGTGATGTTGTGAAAGTTAGATTATGTTTGTATTACTCTCAGTTGAGATTGAGTGATTTCTTGTCACAATTCATGAGGTATAAGGGCCCTCATGGGTTGGGATGAGTAATTTACTAATTCGAGCCAATATGTTATAAATAAATGGGTGTCATTTTCATTGATAAGTTGTATGGGAAATTATTCAATGGGAATGGATATCCATTATAAAGAGAAACATGACTTATAATATGAAATGGCTGCACATCTTTATCCTTACTTGTCATGTTTATGAAAGGTAAAGGAGTGAACCTGGTAATTAAATTTAAAAATGAAATGAAGCTTATACTTGGGAACATAATAGTACATGGCCATCTAAGTGGGTAATTGGGGTAGTATACCTTGGGTAGTGATACCTTCCTTGTTTAGCTTCTGTATGCATTGGTATCTATCTAAAAAAAGATTGTTATGAGCCATGTTCTTAGCATTTTTACACTAATGACTTCATAACATCCTCTCAACATATTCCATGAAGGTGTCAGTGATCAAGCTCTAGATGTGGTTGCCCATGAGCCACTAGTATTACCTCTGAGAGTGCCACTTGAGGCACCACCTACTATACCTAATCTAGGCATTGATTTCCAAGTTGGGAATAGTTTCCCACAACGGATGCAGTACACTCATGGTGCTCCATGAGTTTCATATACAATGGATTATATGACTTGAGAGTTCCAACAGCAACATCCTAATACTTTCTTAGGGTACATTGGTCCATATGCTATTGAGATTTAGCTAGAGGACACCCTGTCTATATTTGAGAATCTAGAGATGCCTCTAGATTGGAGGGTCAAAATTTCCACATACATGATGCGTGATTAATCCAAGTGCTGGTGGGATGGGATTACCAAGGATGGTCACCATCAAGGCATGTTATGGGTTGATGTCCAAAATGATTTCTATGATCAGTTCTTTCCTTAGATGCTGAGAGCTGACAAAGCCAGAGATTTCGTGCATCTTGACAAGGGTTCTATGTTAGTTGTAGAGTATTCATCACATTTCACTGAGTTACAATTATTTATATGCTTCTAGTGGGTGAGGAGGTTTTGTGTGCTAGAAATTTTGAGGATGTGATTGTGTACTCCATTCGTATGCAGGTGAATGTCTTTTTTACTTCCTACTTTTTCTGAAATAGTTAATCAGGCTCTTTTCGCTGAGTGCAACCTGAGGGGTGAAAATAGTATCGGGCATAGAAGATCAGTATTGTAGTAGTCCAGTAGTTCTCATGGTGGTAGGAAACATTCCCTTTAGGTTTCTTGTTAGGGAAGTGACAACCAGAGTACTCGTTTTGATAACTCTATGGTGGGTCATCAATGTGGATGACATGAGCACCTGAAGCCTCATAATGATAAAGACCCAATAGAGTTCCTGACTTGGGGCAGTATGGGGAATATGTAGAGGTTCTGTAGGAAATTTCCACTAGCCTATTGTGGGAAAGGATCCATTCTAGATTCACCTCTAGGAGCGGGTTATTTTGAACCACGTCAGGTGGGGAGTTGGAATATATTCGACAGGTATGGCTGAGGAGGAGGTTGTGGTTGTGGTAGCTAAACCCCAGATCACCAGAAGTTCCAACAGATTAGTTATGACCGTGGTAATAAAAATGTTTCATAGGGCCATGGATCACTCTAATTTCAGGCAATACAACCGATACTTGAGGATCAGGCTGCGGGACCATCTACATTATGAGTTACTATTCTAGTGAGATCAACTATAGTATCTTCTTTATTTGATATAGGTTCTTTGAACTATTTTATCTCTCTATCTATCACAGAGAGTCTTAGATTGGATTTATAGTATTACTACTGTGTAAAGACCCTAGATACACAATTGGGGATATGATCAGAGGGAATGCACTAGTGTAGTGATTGACCCCTTGGGGTAGGCAGTCACCCTTTCTTGTGGAACCTCTTCATTATCGATCTGACAAGCTTTGACGTCATTCTCAGAATGAATTGTTTGGTTCAGTATCATTATTTTTGTAGAATTCTATCTCTACAAGGTATCTTTTACATCACTATAGGGAAATAGTTTTCTACATAAGGGTGAGTGGGATGTACAGGATATTAGAGTGGGACCAGAGCATCATGGGCTAGGTGAAGTTACCACCCATATTGAAAACCTTTTCACTGAGGATAAGGTTTTACATCAAGATGATTTCCATCAAGTAGTGGATCGATTCATGGATGTCATTACCAACAATTTCTATAGCTTACCTCCTCAAAGAAGGTAGAAATTATGATCAATATTATTCCAAGAGCATCTTCAGTGCCCATTCATGCTTACAGGATGACACTTATAGTGATTACATATCTCAAGTGGCAGTTAGAGGATTTAGAGGCCAATTTTTTTATGCATCCCTGTACATCCTTTTGGGGTTCACCCATGATTTTATCCAAGAAGTTGGATGGAACCTTATTTCTACATGTGGATTACATAATGTTAAACCAGATTACGTTCAAAAACCAGTATCCACAACCTAGAATAATTTATCTCTTCTACTAGATCTAAGGATATAGTGCCTTCTCTAAGATCGACTTATGTTCGAGATATCACCAAGTGTGAGTAAGGAAATCAGACATACCTCGTAGAGATTTTAATATCATGTATGGTCTATATTAGTACCTTGTTATACCGTTTGGTCTTATAAATGGGCCCACCATTTTCATGGCTCTAATTAATATGATTTTCCATAAATCTCTTGATTACCTTGTAGTGGTCTTTGTGAAAGATTTTTTTTTTATTATTGCACTCTTTACGACCATGTCAATCGTCTTGAGATTGTTCTCAATACATAGAGAGAGTATTATCATTACACAAAACATTATAAGTGCCACTTATAAATCAGAAAAGTTCACTTCTTAGGTCATCTCATATAGTAATCATGAGGATTTGTTGACCTCAAAAGGTTAGTGCTGTAGTTTCCCAAGAGCAGGTGAAGAACGTGTTTGATATAAGAACTTTCCAAGGGATGGCTGGATATTATAGGAGTTTCATACAATACTTATCAAATCTTGATTCACGTATTACTGGGCTTAAAAAGAAGGGTGTCAATTTACTGTGGTCAGAAGCTTGTGGGAAATCCTTTTAGGAGCTGAAAGGGATGCTCATCTCGGAACCCATTCTAATTCTTCTAGATGTAAGGAGATGTTATACCATCTTCTATGATGCATCAGGGATTGTACTAGGAGCATTACTGATGTAGGAGGATAGATTCATTACATATAGATCTCGATAGGTGAGGAATCATGAGAGAAATTACTTGAAGCATGACCATGAGCTAGAAGTATTTGTCCATGCCTTACGTTGCTTGAGACACTGTCTATTTGTTGAGCACTTTGTGGTGTACACGGACCACAAGAGCCTAAAATATATCTTTAAATAGAATGAATTGATCCTTAGACTGTGGAGATGGGTCAAATATCTAAAATCCTTTGATTTTGAGATTTCTTATACTCATGGGAAGGGAAATGTCATTGCAGATGCGCTGAGTTGAAAAACTCAGGTACATGCCATACATGAAGCTAGTGATGAATGGAAGTTAATGGAAACCTTATCTAAGTTTCATTTGGACTTTCATGATAGTTAGTAGTGGTATTACCTCTCATATTTTATAGTTACATCTTCCATCCTTGAGAAGGTGAACGGTAGAAAATTTTTAGATCCTGAGGGTTTGGTTCTCGATGAGAGTATATCAGGAGATGACCTCCATTTGGATTTATTAGTGGATGGAGAATACATCCAGTGTATTCATGGAAATTTTTTGGGTTCTTATAGATATGAGATAGGAATTGATGAAAGAATCCCATGATTCTCAATGGGAATTTCATCTTGGTATCTAAAAAATGTTTCGAGATATGTGATGCAAGTGTTGGTGGCCTGGGATAAAATGTTAGATAATAAGCATTATCACTAGGTGTTCAACCTATCAATAGGTGAAGTCAGAGAACCAAAGACCTGTAGTCTTGTTATAGCCTCTTCCAATCCTATAATGTAAATGGGAAGATGTTTCTATGGACATTGTAATCGGGTTACCTAGGTCTCCAAGAGGTAGTGGAGATGTATGGGTTTTCATTGACATAATAACAAAAGTGGATAACTTCATTCCTATTAGGGAGACTTTCTCAGTTGATGAGCTAGGAATACTATATGTCTGTGAGATCATATGACTACACAGATTCTCACACACTATCTTTTCAAATAGGGATTCTCATTTGACATAATGGTTTTGGAAGGTATTGTAGAAATCTATGGGGCAAAAGGTGCTTCTAAGCATACATTTTCACCCTCAGACCGATGGACAATCTGAATGGACGATACAGTTTCTAGAGGATATGATCTGAGCATGTGTCCTTCATTTTTTAAGTTCTTAGGATAATCACATCCCTCTCATATATTTAGCCAATAATAATATATTTTAGTTGACAATTAAGATGGATACTTTTGAGGCCTTAAATGGAACGTTGTTCCATTCACCCTAGTGCTAGCAAAAGGTAGGTGAGGCAGCACTACTAGGTCCTCATCTCATAAAGGAGACTTTTGAGCAGGTTCAGATGATCAGAAAGTGGATAAATACTACTCATCCTAGACAGAAATCTGATGTCAATCATTGTTGACATCCTCTAGAATTCAAGGTTTAGGATCATGTGTTCCTTTGGATATCGAATAGGCTAAAGAATAAATGGTTATAGAGGAAATGGAATCTATCCCCTCATTATGTAGGTCAGTTTGAGATTCTAGAGGGAGTTGAGCTGGTAGCCTATCGGTTGTTACTACCTCAGTGGTATCATTCCTTGAAAGATGTCTTCCATGTTTCATAGATTCATCAGTATCATGCTAACCCATCTCATACCTTTTATCCCGAGGAAGTTCAGTTAGATGATGATGTTACCTTTGAGAAGTATCAATTATGCATTGTTGACTGGAACACGAAGGCTCTCTGAGGCTGGTATATCCCTCTATTATAGGTGTTATGGCAGCATGGCCACATACAAGATGCGACTTGGGAGTGGGAGGCTGACATTCATTCCCAGTGTCCATAGTTTCACTCAGATAGTGTTTTACCACCATTGGAAGGTGAAATCAGGGATGCTTTTTTAAGGGGGGAAGACTGTAAGAACCCAGTTTTTCACTCAGGTATGTATCCTTTAAATTTCTATCTAATTATTTATTTTGGACATAATATGGATTTCTTTTGAGTTATAGAAGGTTCCAAGAGTCTCCAAATATTATTTTGAGCTCAAAACCCATTTTTTTTGTAAAAATGGCCTTATCGCACTATTAGAGAATACCATGTAAGAAGGGAACACAATTAGATATAACCATGAAGATAGTCTTCATTTTTGGATAATCTATCTTGCAAAGTTGGCATACAGTTTCCCTAACTGTGCAGGTTAACTATGTGAGTACCCCTCTTCCCTAGGTACATGTGCATGGTTTTCACACATTTTGTCAAACCATGCAGACAAACCATACACAGGCTAAATTTTGGGTTATTTTTCCATTTTACCCTTAATAGTCTAATTAATCCCTTCATTATTTCATATTATGATTTCAAGTGATATTAGCCTCAATTTCACTCATGTTAGAGATTTTTGAAGGCATAATACAGGGATAAAGAGACCTATTTCATCTGGGATCCATTCAAAATTTCTTTCATCATGTTGGATGCACAATAGTAAGTACTTGAGTATGTTTGAGTCATTATTATTCTCTCTTAATCTCGACCTAGTTATCAAGGTGTTATTGTTTTTTACTTTTTCTCAGATATAATCTGATCCAGACCAAATTAGAGGCCAATACTAGAGGAGGAGAGTTGTACAAGCCTAAGGTGGGTGGTCTATAACTCATCCCTTGAGTTCATTGATTTTGAAATCAACTTTTGAGGCCAACCGATTTCATTGGATTCAATTTATTGAATTTATACATCATTCTTATTAATCATTATAACCATATAGTTATGCTCTTTCCAAATATGTGATTATTTTTTAGTGGTTATTCCCACAACTCCGTCCATCCCATGTATGATGTTTTCCAATAATTTTCATTTTAGTATTTTGACATGTTTGAGCCACTGTTTAGGTGTGCCTTTTGATGACCCCTATAAGGGTATGTTTTTCTATATTAAATGGTTTTATTTATATTGAGAATTTTATAATGGAAAGAACCATTTATTATCACAACTTGACCAGCCTAAGGTAAGTGATTCAATTTGATAATTAAATGTAAAATAGAAATAGGCAGGTATACAAAGTATATGACACGACCTTTTTAAATGTAATTGAATAAAAGGATGAATTCCTATAGCAACCATTAACATGTTAATGGAAGGTAGAATAGTGAACCTTGATTATTGATAATAACTTAAATGAATTAAATAAATGGTTGCATGCTACTTGGACTTGTCACTCAAATCAAAGGCATGGCTAGAACCAAATAGACTTATTGATTAGTTATGAGTTGATTAAATGGTTAAATGATTATTTATCTTATTCACACAAATCAAAGTCAATGACTTGAACCTTATGAAAAATTATATGGAATCATTATCAAATTGAAGTGTCTTGACTCGAGCTCTCCTTGGATTCCATAAATAATGACTTGAGCACTCGAGAATCCCATTCTGATTCAAATATACGACTTTCTTAGGTTGAAACCAACCTAGAACCCAATATTTTTCTATCTATATATTGAAAAGTAGGTTCCATGGATAAAAAACATTGGGACCAACCATTTTTACTCCCCATTTTACCTTGGATGAACTCCTTGGACTCAGTAGGCATCTCATTGTGGAATTCCATGGACTATGCTCCTTGGACTACACTCTTATCCTTAGCCAAGATACAGTCATTACTGATTTGGAGACCCTTGAGATCTACATTTCCATAGTAGTTACCTAGGAACTTCACCATTAAATAGCATTACGGGTTTACTGCACAAGACCCTCAGCCGAGTTGGTTAGGACATGGCAAGTACATTCTAGAATCCCGAGTTCAAAACTGGGCAGAGAAATATTTAAGGGTCACTTTAGTAGAACTATAGTTAGCATTGTAACAGGAACTGTAGAAGGTACTATTCGGTACTATAGCAGACATAACTATTCATCCTTTTGGAATTTCGAGCCACCAGTTTGGGCCTCGGGTCATTTAAGGGCTTCAGTCCACCTTAAGGACTTTGGGAAACCTCAAGGCATTCAGGTCACCTCAAGGCCTTCGGGCCACCTCAAGTCCCTTGGGACACATGAAAGTGTGATTAAGTGATCAGACAGACACTACAAGGACCAGACTCCAGATGGGGATTCAGAGTAGGTTCATTCACCAGAGCAGAAGCTAAGAAGATTTTTCAGAAATTGAGGGTATGACATTGCCATAATGACCAGCCTGTGTTTACACAAGAAGCCTAGTCGAACATCCATACGAAGGTGGAGAGTTGATATCACGATGAAGAAGTTGGGAGGATGAGTTCCAAGTATAGTTTGTATATTCCCTAAGACCTACAATCATGTAATCTCTAATCCTAGAGGCCTGGAAGGGGTTCCCCCTCATCCCTTGAAAGAGGGTCATCAAAAATCAATAAAAAAGGCCTTCAATCCATTCAGGAATTATGGGTTGCCTTGCTACATCCTGGAACCTTCACTATTTCCAACATGTGACTTATTTATAATCTATTAATAATGAATAAATTAATTGACGACATGTTTAGATACTAGCCACAGGTTCAAGCAGGTACTTAGGTATTTAATTACATTGTATTGATTTACTTTATATATGAATTATTTTACACTATTATGTCCTATTACATGTGTTAGATGTTATAGACACCGTTGGTGGTGGTCCACTGAGATTTTATCTCACACCCTCTCTGGGAACCATTTGGTACCCAAGGAAGATTACATGAATGCATTTGTTTATAGAGGGAAGAATACGTCTTCAAACACTTGTTTTACTACTTTTTATGATGGAGTATGATATTAGATGACCAAGCCGTAGCTCGAGATTCTTGGGATAGTATTTTTATTTATGTTATACTTTTGTGGAACATGTTATGCATGTTGTCTTGTATCCATGCATTACAGTTACATGGTATATCATAATCAGTTATTCTAGTTATTTCACTTATTGTTATCATTTTCAATCTATTACATTCATCTGTTTACGATGTTTACTCATATTTATTCTGATATCTACCCCTGTTTATACTTATCTACTATTCTACACTCTAGTAATAATGGAATAGTCTCCCCACAGACAAACCCTAGTCGCCCACTACTAGTTGGAAACCATTGGCGTCTAGGGAGAAGTGCATGTGGCCATATGCCCTACCGAGCTTGGGGCACCTATTAAGTGGAATCTGGGTCTGGGACATCAGAGATCCTCCCATCAATCTCATGGATTTTATATGAAATGAAAATATGAATTCAACGGATATTCTAATATCAAAATCCATATAGGGAAAAATATGAGTTTCCCTTTATGATAGAGGATTGGAAATAATCATGAAAGAAACCATCTCAATGGGACTAGTAATTTTTTAAGTGTAAAAATATGGTCATTGGTAAATCGAATGCTGAATTAATGGGAAGAAGTTAGTTAATGATGTGAATGGAGAGAAATCTCAACAGAATACGCCACTCACACTCCAATACTATAACTGCAAGGATTGTACACATTATGATAACTAGTTATATAATTTGAGGTTTAATGATGATGATCAACATTATAAACCTCTTAATCCTTGATATAAAGATAAATATCATGTGATCACAATTAATGATGTGGGGTGCAATAAAAAAGTGGTGAAAGGTACACTTACCATACACTCTATAACTACTAAGGTCTTATTTAATTTTGTTCTACCTGTAATTTTATATCTAAATTGTTTTCTAAGGGTATCACATTACCACATAAATAGTTATATGTTGAAATATAAGTAAAACCTTATAATGGTATGATGATAGAATCTCAATTCAACAAATATTCTATAATTATCGTTTTTGGGAATGTGTTTCTTGGAAGACTTTTTATTCTTCCTCTAGAAGAATTTTATGTGATTTTGGTCGTAGAATGGATATTTTATATCAAGTCAATATCAATTATTGAAAAAGGGAAGTAAAAATTGATATTTCAAACCAACCAATGATTTTCTATCAATGCATGGATAAATATGAACTTCTAATGGAAATTTAAACTATTGCATGGGTCTTTATTCTTTTACAAGGGGTTATTTATCTCAGATGGTTGGGGATAAACTCAATCTAAAATATAGGACTATTGTATGGGATTTTGTTGATTTATTTCCAAGTGTTCATCTAAATTCTGAATTTTGATTTTTAATAGAACTCATACCTAATTCCACACCTATTTAGAAGTCTCCATGTAGAATAGAACTAATTGAGTTGCAAGAATTGAAGAAGAAAATCTGGGAGAATATTGTTAAGGGATTCATTTATCCAAGTGTCTCACCATGGTGTTAACCTATAATTTTTAAGAAAAAAGTTGGATCAAAGACACCATGAATTGATTATCAAAAACTTATAAAGATCAATATCTGGAATAATAATATTTTTCCTTGTATTGATGGGTTGTTTATTAATTAAATGGATTTTAATATTTTTTCATGATTGATCTTCAATATATACACTATCATTTGAGAGTCAAAAGTGAATACATACCCATGATAGCCTTATATTAAATACATAGACTTTATGAATTTATAATGATTAAATTTTATCTTACTAATTCCCTTGTTATCATTATGGATTTAATGAATAGATTCTTTAGATATTTCCTTGATTAGTTTTTTCTAGTCTTTATAAATGAAATTCTATTATTTTCCAAGATAAATGAAAATAATGAAGATCGCATTAAGATTGTACTAAAGACACTAAAGAAGGATAATTTTTATAAAAAATTTACGAAGTGTGAAATTGTGCTACAATGTTTTTCATTTTTTGGTCTTATAATCTCAAGAGATGGTATATCAGTGGATCCATCAAAGATAGAAGTTATTGAACATTCTCCCATACTGGTCACTATGAATGAGATCAATATTTTTCTTGGATTTTATTGATATTATCATCACTTTATAAAGGATTTCTAATGACTATAAAATCCACTAAAAAATAAACTAGAAAGGGATTTAAGTTCAATTACATGGATGAATGTGACGAATAATTCAAGGAACTGAAGAGAAGGTTTATCATTGCACCTGTTCTCACACTGACCTACAGTAGAGAATGATTTTTTATTTATAGTTATGCAAAAAATAAAGGGATGAGATGTTTTCTCATGAAAAATGATATAGTTATATCTTATAAATCAAAAAAATTCAAGTTTCATGAGAAAAATTACAAGAATCATGATTTGTTGTTAGTAGCCGTAATCTTTTTATTAAAGATATAGAGGCATTATATTTATAGATTAACTTGTTACATATATTATGATAATTAAAGTTTAAAGAAAATATTCACCTAGAAAGAGTTGAATATGTTTCATAGAATATGGTTAGAGTAGATTGAAGATTATGATTTCTCAATAAATTAACACCCTAAGGAAGTGAATTAGGTAGAAGATACTTTGAGTCGAAAGGATCATTCTAGCTTATCCAAGATGAGGATTAAAAATGATCCAATACTTATTGATTTGAAAAGGATAGACCATGAAATATTTATGGAAATGGAGAAATCTTATCTTTCTCAAATTAATGTTAAACCATATATACTTATAAAGATTAAAGAGGTGTAAAGGGAGGATATAGAGTTATAAAATAAGGTGAGAAATATTCTTGATTCCGACCATTATTTTCAAGTAATGATAAGGTTAAATAATTGATTATGTATCCCATAAATACTAGAATTGAAGAAGTAACTATTGGATGAAGCTTTTATATAATCATTCTATATCCATCCAAGAATTAGTGTTTCTAATGGAATAACGTGGAGAGAGATATTTTAAAGTATGTATCTCAGTGATTGGTATGTCAACAAGTTAACAATAAGAGATAGAGCTACAAAGGAATGTTACAACTATTACCCATACCGGAATGAAAATGAGAAAACATCACTATAAATTTCATCATTGGACCCCCCCCCCCAAACATAAAAATCCATAAAAATATTTTACCTATAATCAGACTAATTACAAATTCTGGACCCTACATTACTATATGATAAGATATAACTTTTTATCATCTTGAAACAATATACATTAAAGAATTGGTAAGGGTGTTAGGAGTACCACATTCTATTTTATTTGACTAAGATATGAGGTTGACCTCAAAATTATATAAAATAATGTAGGTTCTAGATACAAAGTTGGGTTTTTCATAACCCCCTCTCCACAAAGATACCGCAATAAGGGGAGAGAGATAGTGACTAGTTGATTCCTGCCTCTTGTAGGCCTCAAGATGGCCACTAGTGTTGAGGGTATAATAAACATGCATATGGGAGGTATTACCCTCTAATGAAAACATGTGAAATAGATAGATAATAAGTATAAAAGAGAAAAATACCTCTTGGATATATATATATATATATATATATATATATATATATATATATAAAGGAAACCCAAGGGAAAACATGAAATTCCATACAATACTAAAAAACTAAAATGGAAAGTAAAATCAAAAAAATATAACGATGGAAGTGACCATAAAACCCAATATGCTCCTATAAAACTACGAGTTAGTAATATCTACCCTAATCACCGACATGATTTAGATAACTTATAAAATAGTTTACATATATATAGGGTGTGTCACACCCCGACCTATCTAATTATATTATTTTATTATTTCTTTAGATTTAAAAAAAAATTGTGTTGAGGTTCGGGTTGAATCATGAAAAAAACTTTGGAGTTATGTCAAAAAGTTTGTGTCTTTGAGTTGAGTTCATTGGGAACACAGGTGGAGCGCATTTGGGAAACCCCGCACAGCTTCGCCCATGCGATTACATGATCCACATGTCTTTGAAAAATTAAAATGAGTAAATTTTGTAATTTTTCATGTCATTAATAATTTTTTTTTGTTAAGAATGATATTATTATTAATTGATGTGAATAATTTTATTATTTTTATTTTTATCATTATTATTATTATTGTTATTACTGTTATCATTATTATTGCTATTTATATTTGGACCGGTGCACAGGAATCACACGGATAATGGAAGCCGTGCGGTTAGCCAGGGAACCTGCACAATTGCGACATTTGAATCAGCCAAATAAAATTAAATTGAATGAGTTGAAAAATTAAAATTTAGTTAAATGAATAACTCATCTTAGTAATTATAATATTATTTTTTCATGAATAATAATATTAAATTATTATTAAATAATTTTAATAATTAAAATTATTATTTTTATCATTTTTATTAATGTTGTTTTTATTATTCTTGTCTGTATTATTATTATTATCCTTAAGAGGGTTACTTATTATTATTATTATTATTAATATTATAGATTAAAGTTTTATTATTATTATTATTAATATTTTCTTTTTTTTTATTCTCTTCTTTTTCTTTTTTTTCTCTATTTTTTTCCTCTCCCCTAACCCTATGCAATCCTCCTCATCGTTCTTCTCTCCCTCCTAGAGCACTGGGCACCTCCGCCTCCTCCTGTCACAACAACCTGTAGACCGTCATACCCTCCAGCCACTTCATCTCCGGCCTCACACCCTCCAGCCACCCTGCACTCATTGACCTACACTTGCCTCCCTCCCAGACACCCATTCCAAACATCTGCCTCCAACATGCCACCCCAAATAACAGTTGGCGCCCCTCCTGTGTGCAGTGCAGCCTTCAACGCACCACCCCAACTTGCAGTTGGTGCCCCTTTCTATGGCCAACTCATGGCCACCTCTGTCCGACCCACAACCCTCCAGGCAAATCAACATGCACCATCGCTGACTCACAGCCTCTGACGAGCTACACCTCGCTATTGTCTCCCCCCTCACCGACGTCACCCCCTTACCGGCATTCTCCTTCTTACGACAACCCCAATACTCTCCTATAATTGTCCTTCTTCCTCCCTCTTGGTATAGTTTTTTGGATATACCCTAGAAATTAGAGTTTATTTTTAGGGTCATTTTCTCCAAATTGTGTGTTCAAATTTTGTTGCATAGGTTGGTTTTAGCTTCATGATTGTGCAGTTGTGGTGCAAACGATTTTTCTCACTGATTTCAAGAAGTCCATCGACGATTGAGGTTGGATTCCATTATGTTTACCTTTAAATTTAGAACTACATTGTTTAATTTTAATTTTCTCAATTCTTGATGATTAAATATTTGACCATGACATTGTTTAATGAATTTAATATGCTTGTTTTTCTTCTTTTTTATGTGCTAGGGATTATATACGAGGTGAAAAATGTGTTTTTGAAAAGGATTATGGTGTGTGGGTGTGTTTTTGACGTAAAATCCTTACGATGCTATTTAAAATTGTTTTATAATCTTTAAACTGGTTTATTAAATATTATATGTGGTGTGGATTATGTTATGGAAATATTTTGAGGTGCTCTTGATTTCAAAATTGGACTTTGTGATTATGGTTTTTAAAGTGGTCTGTGTATGGTTTAAAAATGATTATTTGATGTGTGGTGTATTTTTATTTAGTTGTGTAATTAGTTTATTCAACAGTGCAAGTGGTGCATATTCTGTTCTGGAATGTTGATGATGTGTGGTTGATCCTAAAATAGGGTTTTGAAGGGTTTTTTGGGTATGTGAAGCTGTGAGATACTTTTTGAAAATTATTTCATAAATTTTAAAGTGGTTTTGTAAATAATGTATATGGTGCAAGTTGTGTTTTGAAAAAATATGGAGGTAGTTATTTTGCACTGTTTGTTCATTTGGATTGTTTTAAGTACTTTTTTAGGTATTTTAGTTGTACGTTTGTTGCAGTGCATTGGTGAGGTAACTCCACGATATCACGGTCATCGGACTGTGAGTGCTTGTGAGCTGGTGTGAGGCATACCGTGTCATTGTGTCTGGACTGCGAGTCGAGGTAGGTCCCCTACCGCACTTTCCATTATATTTAGAATTTATTAATTTCTTATTATTTAATTAATTTTAAATAAATGGTAAATAATATTATATAATTAGTTTTATAATAAATGGTTGTTGTGTAGTTTCCTCTTTGTGATTGATTTGTCTAAGAATTTTTATTAAAGTTTGCATACTATGTGTCGAAAAAATACCCTATTGGCCTTTTTAATTTTGTATTAGTTCAAAATGGTGCTTTGGGTTTTTAAAATGGCCTTCCAAGTGTATTTTGGTTTTTAAAAGTGGTGTGTGTTGATTATTATGAAAATAGATTGGTGTTGAGTGGTTAATTATGGCCTATTTGGCACTTTAATAAAATAAATTATTTTGAAAACACTATTTTGAGTGATTTAGGGGTTATATTTTTGTGTACGTCAACTGTGTGGGTTGTTGTGTGTGATGTTCATGCATCATGGGTGGTTACTTGATTTACATTATTGAATCATCCATATTTTCATTTAGTACTCGACATGGGAACCTGACATAGTATGTGAATTCTCTAAGAACAATTTCTACACTAGTTTAGATTATGCACTGTCAAGTGGGCCATAGTAGGGGAAACTCTGTTATTATAATTTCTATGGGATTGGGCCCCTCGACCAGGCTAGGTAGAAGACCGTCGAGCGTTAGGGTGTTATGACATCATTGATTAGGTAATTCCTTTAAGATAGTCACATTTATACTACGTTTTATAATGTTCATGAGCTCCTAGGTTCGACCCATGTTTTCATTGGCACTTTTTGGTGTTTGGTGGACGATTTTGGTGCTTAGTTTGGTTACTGGCCCCTGTGTTACACTTTTCCATTGCCCTTATCATGTTTTTTTGTGTGTGTATGGTTTTCCACTTGTTTAACAACTAAATTTGGATTTTAAAATGTTCGAAAAAATGTCTATAAAATGTAATGCATCTTTTACCTTCAAACCTTAAACTTGCTTTAAATTGAAAATGGAAATGGACTGTTAATTGCTTTGGAAATGAAAGCATTCATGAAAAATCATATTTTATATAATGTAGTTTAGACTTGAAATTAGTAAAATTCTTTATTTAATGGTGGTGCTTTGGGAGTAAATTGTTGGGAACACTTACTGAGTTTTAATGGTCATGCCTATGATTTTTTTCTTATGTTTAGTTTCTGTTGCAGGTTCTACTTGAGCTTGTTATCCATGGGTGAGAGATGGTTGAGGATTGGAGAGTGACTCTTAGGGTCATGAGGTGTTTTAGTCCTAGTCAGGTTAGTCTATTGTTGTTGTTCGTTCTTTCTTTTACGTTTCATTTATTTACTGTGTGTTGTTATACCGTTTTCAGCTGATTTATTTATTTTCATTGGCATAAATAATTCCAATTTGTTCCCTATTGATGACCTAGTGCTTGTATCTAGCCCAAGATTATCGGGAATGCCTCTAGGGCCTTGCCGTGGATCAGATCAGGTGACTTGTTCAGGGTCGACCTGGGTTTTTTTGTGGAAAAATGGTATCAGAGCAAGTTGTCCCTTGAGTGGACCATGTTTTTTCAGAGCACCCATTTTTATTTGGGGGTTTCATGGTAGAAGGAGTATAATTGTTAGGGCTCAGTGTATAGGAATGAGAAGGATGTCATGAACCCTTGCTCATTCCGAACCTCGGGTTACTATGGAATGTTCGGGTTGTTGGTGTCCTTTTGGATCCTTTAGATTGTTTTATTATGGGAAATGAAAATAGAGTTTGTAAAGTATCCACATGAGCTCACAGGGCCTAGAAAGCCATGTGGATCTGGGTACATTACCTTAGACTGCTCTCTGTGATGGTGGCGTGATCGGTGTATAGCCACCAACCATAAGTCTAAGTCACCCATCAGTACTAGTTTCCCTGAGTGAATTGTTTGAGTATTCTTTAATTCTAAGAATTTTTTTATAAAGTTTTATTTTGGAAATTTTGAAAAGTTGAATTTGAAATGGCAATGAACATGTTTTGATTAAGTTCATTGTTTCCATGTTCTATAGTGTTCGCCCCCACAAGGGTTTGATGAATGCCGAAGGTGAGGCTTTGGGTGGTGTGCCGTTAGAAAATCCTTTAGTTTATCAGCCCATATACTACATCTTCAAGTTTCTGAAATTGAACCCTCCTCTCTTTTATGGACAAGAAGACCCTCTTGAGGTAGAGGAGTGGTTGTGATAGATTAAGAGGAACTTATGTTTTCTCACTCTGCATGAGTCGCTGATGTTGATGTTTGCTACATTTATGCTTGATGGTCCAGCCTAGAAATGGTGGAATTCCGTGTCTCGAAGAAAGCCTTAAAAAGATCTCACTTGGGAGTTCTTCAAATCATTGTTCATCCCATAGTATTTCTCTGAGGTGAAAAGGTTGAGGAATAGGATGGAGTTGTGCAGTATTCAGTATGGTGTTGGATCAATGTTGGAATTCTTTCTTCATTTCTTGGACCTTGCTCCATATGAAGTAGGGTATGTTTAAAATATTCCCATGAAAGATCAACATTTTGAGTTTTGGATCTGAACTAAAATGAAGTAGAAAGTGATATAGATCAACATAACCACATTCTTAGATGTTGTGGGGTAAGACTTTCTTATTGCAGTTGAGTTAGTTGGAGGACCTGAGGTGGAGAATCCTCCCTGGCCTTGGGAAGTAGTGCAGAGGATGGCGATATAAATAATGGGAAGTGACCTGATGCGGGTGGATCTAATAGAGGAATTAAGAGGCCTTTGGACATCCAGACAACTTATTTAGAGTGAAATGCCATGATTTATCACTAGTGTGGTAGGTAGGGTCACAATAAGCTGACATGTATGAGTTCTCCGAGACCCTACCACAGCTGTGGATGTCTGGGTCACTTGAGAAAATTCTACCGAGGTGTTTCCAAGAAGCATGCTGGACCCAGACCTGGCTCATTGAAGGTCACCTCAGCCCTTCCACAGGAGTAGTACAATTTTTGGGATCAGTTTATGGTTTCCTCTTTGTAGTGTTCCTTGGATGTAGTAGTCGTATCTTGTAGTGTTCTATGGTGTTTCTTTTTTGTCATTTGTAATATGGTTATTTTCAAACGCCTTTGAGAAATTTACTTTATTGGAAGTGTGTTTATTGAAATTATTATTTGTGTGTTATTTTTAGGAATTTATAAAGTCTGAAAGTGAGGTAGGAGATGCTTCAATCATCGGTGCTCTAACCATATGTCCCGGAGTGATGCTGGCGCATAGTCAAGAGAACCTCAACGGTGAAAAAGGACATTGGTTTAATCTTTGTCCTTAGTGTGGCATGGTTTTTATTCTTATGAGGATGTGAAGTTGTTGATATAGAAATGATTGTTGTTTTGATGCTCTATCAGTTGGGACCTTCCCTTCTCCCCCCTCGTGGTGGGGGTTTTCATTCCATGTGGAAATTTTTCAAATTCAGTTAATCTCGTCAGTTCTTATTGTGGGGAGACCCATAATGGGTCTCACAATGTTACACCTGAAGTAATTTAGTTTTTATCCTAATCCTTATAGAGGTGAGTCCATTAAGGCCTCCCTGTATCAGTATTAAATATTATTTTCATGCATTGTTTGGTGGAGGGTGGTCTCCTATGAAACAACATAATGCTAAGTTATTTCCCTTGAGGAAATGTTGGTATTGGAGTACACCCAACAATTCCATTGGAATAATATAACATGAATAAATTTATGAAGTGGTTTAGGTTCATTCCTTGGTTTAAGTGGATGGTTTGGGTTCTGCTTGGTGGTGGTTATGGTGTTTGTGTTTTAAGGATGATTTGTGTGTCATGGGATTTTGATGTCAATTTGGATCAATCGACTGGAGGTGCTTAAAATTTTTGGAGGTGGGTGACAGTTAATAAGTTTTAATTTTTGTTATAATTCTTGTTGTGGATTTGTAGAGGTGGAAAGCATTATGGTGGGGAGAATTTTCACACCCCAAACTATCTAATTATATTATTTTATTATTTATTTTTATTATAAAAAACATTTTGTGTTGACGTTCAGGTTGAATCCTGAACAAAACATTTGAGTAATGTCAAAAGGCATGTGTCTTTGAGTTGACATCATTGGGTGCACGAGCGAAGATAATTTTGGATACCCCACACAGTTTTACCCAGGATATAGCATGATCTCCCTATATTCAAAAAATTAAAATGAGTAAATTTTATAATTTGTCGTGTCATTAATAATTTTTATTATTGTTAAAAAATTTATTATTATTAAATTAAGTTAATAATTTTATTATTTTTATTTTTATCTTTTTAATTATTATTATTATTATTATTATTATTATTATTACTATTAATATTTGGGCTGGTGCGTGGGAAGAACACGGCTAACAGAAGCCATGCAGTCAGCTCAGACACCTGTGTAGTTGCAGAATTTGAATCGGCCAAATAAAAGTAAATTGAATAAGTTGCAAAATTAAAATTTAGTTAAATGAATAACTCACCATAGTAATGATAATATTATTTTGTCATGAATAATAATATTAAATTATTATTAAATAATTTTTATTACTAAAATCATTATTTTTATCATTTTAATTAATGTTTTTTTATTATTCATATGTGTAATAGTATTATTATTATTAAGAATTTTACTTATTATTTTTATAGATTAATGTTTTATTTTTTAAAATTTTAATTGTTTTAGTTTCTTTTTTTTATTTTCTTATTTTTCTTATTTTTTCCCTCTTTCTCTTCCTCTCCCCTAACCCTACGTGCTTCTTCCCATCACACTTCTCTACCTCCCAACACACTGGCCACCTCTGCCTCCTCCTATTGCGACAACCTACAACCCTTCGTGCCCTCCAGTTTCTCCATCTCCTGCCTCACACCATCCAGCCGGCCCACACCCACATGCCTGTGCACGCCTCCCCGTCAAAACCCCCATTCTAGCCATCTACCACCAGCGCGCCACCCCAAATCACAACTAGTGCCCATCCTATGTGTAGAGCTACCTCTAGCGTGCCACCCCAACTCGCGGTCGGTGCCCCTTTCTCCAGCCAACTCGCGACCGCCTCCGTTCAACCCACAACCCTCCCAAGGAATCAGCGCACACCGCCCCTATCCTGTGGCCTCCAGTGAGCTTCTCGTCTATAGATTCACCCCCTTACCAGCATCCTACTTCTAGTGACAACCCCACCCCCCCCCCCCTAGTAGCTTTCCTTCTTCTTCCCTCTTGGTAGAGTTTTTTGGTTTGGCTATACCCTAGACATTAGAGTTTAATTTTTATGGTAGTTTTCTCCGAATTCTGTGTTCAAATTATATTTCCCAGGTTGGTTTTATCTTCCTAAGTGTGCGGTTGGGGTGTGAACTAAATTTCACATCAGTTTTGTGATGTCCATCGACGATTGTGGTTGGATTCCTTTGTGCTGCCATTTAAATTTAAAACTACATTGTATTCTTTCATTTTTCTCATTTATTGATGATTAAATAGTTGACCATGAAATTGTTTACTGAATTTAATATTATTGTTTCGCTTCTTGTTTATGTGATATGGATTACATACGAGGCGGGGAATGTGTTTTTGAAAACAATTTGGGTGTGCGGGAGAGTTTTTGACATAAAGTCCTCAAGAGTTTATTTAAAATTGTTTCATAAACTTTTATCTATTTTATTAAATATTATATGTGGTGCGGATTATGATTTGGAAATATTTTGATGTCCTCTTGATTTCAAATTTTGAATTTGGATTACGTTTTTTAAAGCGTTGTGTGTATGGTTTCAAAATGCATTTTTAACGTGTAGTGTATTTTTATTAAGTTGTGAAATTATTTTATTCAATGTTGTAAGGGGTGTGTATTCAATTATGGAATGTTAAGGATGTTAATTTGATCATAAAGTATGTTTTTGAAGGGTTTTTGGGTATGTAAATCTATGAGATACTTTTTTAAAATTGGTGCATAGATTTTAAAGTGGTTTAGTAAATAATGTACATGGTGTGAGTTGTGCTTTGAAAATATTCTTTTGCACTGTTTGTTTGTTTGGATTGTTTTAAGTCCGTGTTTATGTATTATAGTTGTGTGTTTGTTGCAGCATGTTGGTGAGGTAACCCCGTGATACCGTAGTCATTAGCTTGCGCGTTCTTGTGCACTTATGTGAGGCATGTCACGTCATTGTGTCTGGACTGCGAGTCAAGGTAGGTCCCCCATTGCACTTCCCATTATATTTAGAATTTATTAATTTCTTATTACTTCATTAATTTTAAATAAATGGTAAATAATATTAGATAATTATTTTTAGAATAAATGGTTGTTGTGTAGTTTCCTCTTTGTGCTTGATTTTTCTGAGAATTCTTATTAAAGTGTGTATATTATGTGTTAATAAAATGACCCATTGGCCTTTGTAATTATGTATTTGTTTCAAAATGGTTATTTGGGTTTTTAAATGGTCTTCCAAGTAGATTTAGGGTTTTAAAAGTTGCCTGTGTTGGTTTTTCTAAAAATGGGTTTGTGTTGAGTGGTTGGTTAAGGACCGTTTGTCACTTTAATAAAATAAATTATTTTGAAAACTCTCTTTGGTGTGATTTGGGGGTGATCTGGTTGTGTACATCAATTGTGTGGGTTATTGTGTGTGATGTTCATATATCAGGAGTGGTTACTTGATTGAAATTGTTGGATCACTCCTCTTTTCATTTAGTACTCGGCATGGGGACCTGGCATAGTAAGTGAATTTTTTATGAATGATTGATGCACTAGTTTAGATTATGCATTGACTAGTGTCCCATAGTAGGGGATACTCTATTATTATTATCGTTAGGGGATTGGGCCCCTCGTGTAACATCCTAGGTGAATAAAGAATATGGAATTTTCATATTTATTAACAATTATGAATTAAATTTTAATTTTAATTTAAAGGGGATTCCATTTTCGATGGTGTACCTGATACACAACAATGGTTTCTTTGAAATCATACATTGCACACAACGTTGAGTTATACAGAAAATAATAATATAATATTATTATTTTTATTAGTAGTTAACTTTTATCCTTTGTATTAGTGGGAATGAACATAAATAACCATATTATGATTATACATGTTTATTAAATGTTTTTACATTTATACAATAAATTATAGAAGCTTAAAATGAGAATGAATCCAATTTTAAGCATAAACACTCTAATATTCGTTAAAAGGTCGATTTTCCACCTTTTGATAGTGAACCCTTTTTAAATATAGTTTTTATCACTTTTATATGTTATAAATGACAAAATAATATTATTCTTTATAATTGGGACATCAAAATTTACTTTGGATGAAATTTTGGTAATTTTTTGATAAAAATCATTTTTTAATGAATAGTGAAATATACCGCATTATAATTCAAAATTGGATTTTCATCTAATTTATTTATATAGATAGATTATTCATTTAATTGGTTTTAAAGTTTACTTGGATTATATTTTTACCATTTAATCCAATGTTGGTCATTGTAAATAAATTCACTCTTAAATTGGACATAAACAAAGGTAAATCTTTTGATAGTTATTATTTCATAAAAATACACTTTTTGTTTTGACTACGAGAATTAATTTTAAATTTATTTCTACAACTTATCTATTTTGAATTTTGAAAAATGGATTCCATATTTAGAATAATTAGGTTCAAATTTTTTAAATATGTAACTTTTATTTTTAGACATTATGAATATTTACTTCAGTAAATATTTTATTTACCATGGTTAAATGGTAAATCTAGTAAATAATGGTAAACAAATATTATTATTATAATAGTAAATTACCCTAACATGTGTCCTATTCTTATTGGTCGATATATTTCCTACCATGGGCGTCCTGGGGTCGATTTTGAGACCCCATGGTGTCACTTGCGAGTGATAATGACACTTTATATTAATTGATTTAAAGTAAAGACAAAATTTACATAAACATATATATTTTAGTAAATCAATTTTTAAATGGGGTTATATAAGATATATATTAAACTATAAATATTAATTTTAAATATAAAAATATTTCCTATATCATGGTATTTTATTTATAATTTTTAGACATCAAATAAATCAAATTATTTTTGAAACAATGATGATGCAAAGATTACCTTATTAATAAATAATTTAAATAAATGAGATTATAAAATTTTAAAAACTATCCAAAACCTATCCAATTCTAATTCTATGATTTTGTTTAGAACAAGAGTCATGTTATCTTCTAATTTAATGAGTTTTGAACCTTTTGAAACCCAAAAATCAGTTTATAATAAAATAATGATTTCAAAATTTCTTAATGATCCCCTCCTCCCCCTTATAAGAATCCATCACCTCTAACCCATTATTCATACCTCCCAAGCCCCTTGGATCATCCAAAATCTACCCAATTAATCTCCATACATCCTTCTATTTCTCCTAGAAGATTTCCCTTAGGTAGAAGGCAATTTAAGTAAACCTTTTGGTTAAAACCAAAGGTAGATACCCGATTTAAAGGTAACATCTTCTATTAAGTTATTTCTTTTTATTTTACTTCTCCAAACCCCTAAACAATCTTTATTAATTTCTTTTATAACAACACTATTATACTCAATATAATAGATTTTTTATGAGAATAATTCAAACTACACTTCCACACACCTCTATCTAATGGATACGAACATATTGTTTCTGTGGATGACGAACTAATGCCTCACAAAACTATGACTGTTCAAATATCTCCAATCGCCTCTCATGGTGGCCATTATGATGAAACTATATTTATAGGTGATATATATTATATTTATTTTTTGTCTATACTTCTGTATTTTTCATTTATATCAGACCTTTATGGTTTCCATAATGGGTAAATGCGATAATTTCATTTCAGGAAGTGCGGACAACCGCCCCATCAAAGTGATATGACTCATTCATGCCATACGTGGAACATATAAAGGATGGAGTTACTGAAATTATATATGATATTATACTTTAATTATTGTATATATATTTATCATTATTTTTTAATTTCAAGTAAATATGAAATATAAATGAAAGTATCGTTCATGCGTACGTACGACTTACCGTCTCCATGATCGGTGCATTTCATTTATTATCTCCAAATGTTATGTACTATTATAAATACACATATATACTAGATATATATGATATAAATGAAATCCAAATAATGAATATCATTATGGAGATAATGGAATTTTTACCACGTGGACAACTTAAATTATTAGAAGTTCATTTTTGACTCAAGTACCAAATATAAAACAAACGATCATTATTAACTTAAATGTTTATTTAAATTTTATAACAGGGTAATAAGTGATATAAAAATAATAATAAAATTTGAAAAGGTTATTAAGAAAGTAAAAAATTAACTTTAGTTTATTATTCAAAAGATTAAATAACAAATGAGTCAAGTCGAACATGAGGTAAGGGACTGCGTCTCAATATCCTTTCATTGAGGCATATTTTGATTTATACATGATGTTATATAATACAGTGTATAAACCCATTTGAATTTCAATTTCATTCAAAAGGAATATTTTCTCTATGAAGAGTTTTACTAAATGACAAAAATAATGTTTCTTTTTATCATACACTTTGATAATGACTTTTCCACCACCGCAAGCATTATTTGATATTTGGATTTCTCTATAAGTCATAGTGTTTTTAAAAGGAAAATAAATACCATATACTCTTTTTATGTATTTTATAATTGAAAAGGGTTTTGATAATGGATTTATTAGATCAATATATTGAAATGTTATATTGTGATTTCAATGTGGAAATGTTATATTTCCTTTATTATTTTTCATGTGTTATGATTATGTTATGGTTCTTAGGCATTTTTTATGCATATAGGTTGTTCCATGATAAACCTATAGCGGTTGAACCTAAGATAGATCTCCAATGCACTGGGTAACATGACAGAGGTAAATTTTAATTTTTCTCCGAAGAGATTTAGTGAATATACTGTGATGGGTATTCCAAATTTAACTCCCTACGTAGTTGTGAAAGCTACAACGTAAGTGTGTTATGGATGCCACAAGTTACCTTTATGATTTATGATTTCTAGGTGTTATTCTGAAATCTTATGATTTCAGGAGTTAAGTTAAAAAGCTTATGTTTTGATGGACATATGTTTTATTTCTTTATGTTATAACCCATACTAATTTTTTTATGCTCATATAATGTTTTTGAAATGTTTTTCACAGGACATAAAGATGAATAGGGTCAAGGAAAAGTAATGCTGTCTAAAACATGGAACTAGACATTGATCTTTTTTTAAGAGATTTTGTTTTCTAAAAAAATGGATATTGTGTAGAATTATCTACATGTAATATTCAAGCTATTATGTATATGTTTTGAACCAATTCTCTAAATCTCTAAACTTGAAAAGATCCTCGATGTGAATTATTAACTTAATTCAAGATTATACAATGTTTACGGTCTGGTCCTTATACCTCGACCAGGCTAGGTAGGGTGACAGTCGGCCAATGGGGTGTTATGGCGTCATTAAGTAGGGCATGCCTTTAGGAAGAGTCACATGTATAGTACGTTCTGGATTATTCAAGAGCTCCTAGGTTCGACCCATGTTTTTTTTTTCACTTATTGGTATATGGCAGATTCTTGTGGTGCTTAGTTTGGTTGTTTTCCCCCATGCACCACTTTTCAATTTCCCTTATCCTGTGTTGTGTGTGTGTGTGGTTTTCCTCTAATTTAACAACTAAAATTTGGATTTTAAATTGTTTGCAAAAATATATTTAAAATGTAATGCATATTTTTCCTTCAATCCTTAAACTTGTTTTAAATTGAAAATGCAATGGACATTTACTTTCTTTGGAAATGAAAGAATGTGTGAAAAGTTATATTTTATATAATTTAGTTCAAACTTTAAATTAGTAAAATTATTTATTTAAAGGTAGTGGTTTAGGAGTAGATTGTTGGGCACACTTACTCATATTTAATGCTAATGCCTATAGTGTTTTCGTGTTTTTAGTTTCTTGTTGCATGTTTGACTTGATCTTGTTCTCTATGGGCGAGAGTTGGTTTTGGATTATAGAGTGACTCTCAGGGTCAAGAGGAGTTTTGGTTGTTGTTAGGTTTGTGTGTTTTTGTTGGTCATTATTTCTTTTCCATTTCATTTATTTACTCTGAATTATTATACCCTTTTCTACTGCTTTATTTATTTTCACTGGGATAAATCATTCCCATTTGTTATCTATTGATGACTTGGTTCTTGTCTCTAGCCTAGGAGGACTGGGAACACCTCTCGAGCCTTGTCGCGGATCGACTCTGGTGACCGGTTTACGTTCGACCTAAGTTGGATCATGACATGGTGAGTATAACAGTGTACTCAGTAGGATCCTCTTTAGATCCTCTTGTGTGAAAGATAAATAAATCAAGCTACATCATAGTGAACAATAGTGAGTCTAAAGTGTTACATAAATAGGTATACTAAGTTCCCAGCCTCACCAAGTCTAACTCTCACAAAGTATCACATACAAGAGAGAACATACTATATTAATGAGACATCAAGGGAACCCATATCTTGATTCCCCACTAGTTTTACACTCTGACCCAATGCTTCATGTCCTAATACAACTATCTCCAAATATAATTCATTCCAAAGACACCATGTCAAGGCATCACCACATGAACCTCATGCATCAAATCCTTACATCATACCATATCACATATTGATATATAGTAACTAGGTTTTTTTGATCCACCACAGCCTGTATGATGTATATCAAATACCAGGTAGAATACCACAAGCCATTACATCCCACACACCAAGTAAGTAACTCTAGCCATCATAGCATGTAGTCATCATACTTATAATAATAATTTTGATACTATCTATTGTAAAACATGTGTACGAAATAACCAAAGGACATAACATCCCTATAAACACATATATAGTTAAATAACCTCCATGCATACCACCACAAGTAACTACCAAGAGAAGAGTGTGGTTATATAGGGGGTAGTCAACCATCCATCCTCCTACTGAGAAGTTAGGGAAAACACCCTCCCAGAGTCAACTAGGTGTTAGTCACCCTAACCGACATGGGAGGGGTAGAGTATGAAATCAAAAAATATAAAAGATATAATATAGCTCAAAAAGAGACTATGGAAATATCCTAGTCTTTGAAGCAACTACAACTAATGTTTCTCAGACTACCAGAAACCACTCCTAAGACCAGATATGCTACATGCACACAAAAATTTAAAAGAGCCACATTAAGTCCTTCTTTAATTTTTATCATTTAATTTTGTTAATTAATTCATTATCCATTAAATAAACATTAAAATTATTTCAATATACATTACATTAATCATTAGAGTAAAGACCATAACCTTTAGGAATAATCAAAATCAAGGACACAGTTCATTAAGAATATCATCTTTTAAAATTTTTCATTCCATCAACACCATCCCCATGGGTTAAGAATTATTTAATTCATGATTAGCATGATTACATAAACCAAGTACTCTAGAAAAACTATCCTAGGATTTTACCAAGTGTAATCATGTAACCAATAATATACATCTATCTTAAGAAATGGGGAAAGTAATGTTGATAAACAAGAAACCCGACCATCCGAAATTTAACAAGTTCATAAGAGACCATACAATATATTAGCATAATATCAACAAGTAATCACATCTTCAACCTATTAAATTATCCTCGGTTCAATCCCCAACACCCACAAACATATCTCGATGCATCTGTCCATCACAAACGTCAACTATTGCCACATCATCCGAGCCTCTCCACCAACATCACATCAGTTATCCCAGAATCATCCATCCTAGGATAACATTACATATGTTCCTCAACACCCCAAAAAACATCATCCATATCAATATTATCCATATAAATATCATAACATAGGGATATTTTCTATATAACATCTCAAATTTATAAGGAACAAACAGGCATATAGTATAAGTAAATTGGGCCCCCAAAACCAAGTATTCAACCTTCATATGAAAACAAGTTCTCATAGACCAAAAATAGGGAAAATTCCCTCACTCAAGTATTTGGGTAAATAAGGCCCTAGAAAATTATCTTTATCAAACAACCAGTTCTCATTACTTCTTAAATTAAATGATTCATTATTCACATGTTTCTTCTATGGGAAAATTAAGGCATCAAGATCTAACATACTACCAAAATAATTAAGAAATTCATTTAAACATGATTTCAAGCATCCCAACATTCTCATTTATCATGAATTTAAAATTATCATCAATAAAATGCATAAAAATTCACCACATTATTTATAAATTCCATTAATCACAAAGAAGTTCGTTTTTAATTACATAAGCATATTTCATCAATTTGATTATCATCAAATTATATAAACCACCAGATTAAAAATATTATTATTCTATAATTTATTAATCTAATTATTTATAAATTTAATTCCATATTTACATTCTTCACAAAATTTAATGTTCTAATATAAGAATAAGAACATTCTAACAAATAATATTATATATATTGCACTATTTAGAAAATCATGAGATAAACCACTATCATGGTATGAAGAAAAGAAATTAACAACCTGTGATCATAAAAAAATTATTCAATCTCATTCAATATTTATTAAGATAATTTAATTTCATTCCAAATAGAAAAACCGTGCTCAATTTATGATTACATGTAAATAAAATAATAAAATAAATGAATCACCTTCCTCAAAGGCATCAACATTATTTGTATGAGAACAGAAAAACGTTGTGAATACTATTCACCTATCCTTCAAGAAGATTCATCCATCCATGGACACCATGTCATAACCACACCAGAAAATATAGAGAAAAATACCTTAGAATCACATAGATCAAGAATTATCTCATGATAAGAATAATGGGAGGAAAAAAATATTGAATGAGAGGAAACCACAAGAAATTGAGGAAAATATCACCTTGGTGCACTGCATATTGATCATGGATATATAAGGATTAATCCTGATTGAAGGGATAAGAAAACATCAAATGGGAGAACCACCAGCCACTAGAAATTGTGATTTGAGGGTAGGGTTTGAGAAACACCCAAGAAGTTTCACCATTTAAAGATGTGATGCATAGGGGATTAACATGGTGTGTAAAACATTTACACATCATGTAAATGTAGAGGACATATCTCACTAAAGAATTCATTGCCTCATTGTATTTATTCGTGAATTATTACATGTCCTAAATCACCATATAAACCATACTTAATAATTCATGAATCACTCTTACACGATGTGTAAGATTTATATTTCATGTATTCATCAAGCTTCCAACTTTTAGTAGCTGGACCCTTCTTTACTCACTCTAGGACTTCTCTAAGAAATAGGTGCCTAAGATAATGAAAAAGGTTTAGAGTACATGGATCTAAGATCTTACATTAGATACCTCTCATACAATTCTCACCCTCAAAAATCCAAAACAACCTTGATAAGAAATAATAAAGTTTCATCCGAATAGCCACCCCACAAGATACCACTCAAAGGTATCACCATCTAAGGAGCTCAACCACCTCATTAGAAGAATAATGTAAATACACACAAAAAAAAACTCCTATGAACTCTTCCAAGGGAGATACCCCTAATATGAGAGTTAATACAAAACAAGAAATAATAAGAAACCATCTACTAAATTGTAAAGGACAACATCCACAAAATAAAAAACATTAACAGAGAGAAGATAAACATAAAACAGGTCGAGGTTAAAGTTTGAATCCATGAATCACATTATCAGGTACTCTCCAAGATGCCATCATTCTTCCATAAGACAAAAACCAAGGGAATAAAATGCCTATGAAACACATACTCTCAGAAGTCCTATATCTCTACAAGCTAGTCCTCAAAGGTCTCACCATCATCAATATTGATCTCGCCACAATTGATTACATGAGAGACAACATGGTTATAAAAACATAGATGATACACATGAAAAACATAATGTATCGTGCTCATCTTTGGGGGAAGTTCTATCTAATATTACACAACCCCAACACGAGACAACACCTTGATCAACCAAAAAAACAAAGGAGAAAGCTTACCCCCATGAACAAACCTTCACTTCCCATAAGTAGGAGTCACCTTTAGGAATAAGTGATATCCAATTTTATACTCAATATGTTTAAGCCTATGATTGAAATAGGATTTCTAATGATTCTGCACTTCTTTTATCCACTTGTGAATTACCTGAACTATCTCTATCATATTCTGTACCAGTTGTAGATTGAGAATTGATGCCTCTCTAACCTCACACCATCACAAAGAAGAATGGAAAATGTATCCATACAAATCATCAAATAGCGCCATATCGATGGTGGATTGAAAACTATTATTGTAGGAAAACTAAACCAATGGTAGGTTCCTCATCCAAAAACCTCCAAATCCAGGACACAATAGAATAACATGTCTTAAATATTCTTGATAGTTCACTTCATCTGACCATCCTTATATAGATGAAAAGTAGTGATAATTCATAACTAAGAACCAAAATAACACTAGATACCTCTCTACACACTATAGTTAAAATGATTATATCTATCATAGAAAATATTCCTTCAGACATCATGGAGTCACACCACCTCCTCTAGACATTTCCTCGACAAAACCACCACTACGCTTGACTCCTTGATCTCTATAAAGTGCACCAATTTTGTCAAATGATCAAAAATAACCCTTATAGAAACATAGACTCCCTAATATTGAGGTAAACTAGTAACAATGTCCATCAAGATTTACTCCTAATTCCATTGGGGGACATATAATGGCTGGAGAAATTCATTAATAACACGGTGCTTGACCTTCACCTTATGGTAGACCAAACAATAAGAAACAAACTATGAAATAAAATTATTCAATCCAGGACACAAAAAAAGACCTCTCAAAGATCAATACATATTTTTTACACTGGGATGTACCTCAAAAGGTGAGTTATGGAACTTACAGAGAACCATCTCCCTCATTTACAAATTAATGAAATGAATTCCATGAAACAAAACCTAGGGATTCCCCTCCTCAGACCAACCATTAAGGGTATCACAAAAAACAACTCGTTCTCTCCATAACTCCACCTCATGATCCTCCAGTTGGGACTCATCCAACTTTTGCACAAAAGACATATAAATTTTCATCAGGAAAAGAGAAACTATGCCTCCAACCTATAAAATATCAAGATGCATCTCTGATAATTCTTATATAGATCTATAGGAATCCCCAAATTCATTCATGTAATCACTACATGACTTCCTGCCCAGTACATCAGCCACAACATTTCCTTTTCCTGGTATATATGAGATCAAAATTCATTAATACTACCATAATACCATCCACATATGCTGATGTAAGTTAATATCTTGGAGAGAAAAGATACACCTCAATATCTTATGGTTATTAAAACCCAAAAAATTCTCACCAATGAAGTAATGTCTCCACGACTTCTAGGAAAAAACCACTGCCTCCAACTCAAGATCAGGGGTGGAATAGTTACACTCATTGGTACATTACTATTGAGACCCATTAGAAAAAAAAATGATCTATGATATATCATAATACAACCCAATCTAATATGTGAAGCCTTACATAAAACCTCATACTAAACTCTCTCTACAAGAAAACAATGAACTAGGGCACTAACCAACTTCCCCTTCAGATAATCAAATATTTCCTAAAAAGTTTTACTCCACAAGAATGTATGATAATTTTAGATCAAGCATGTTAGAGGAGTCACAACCTGATATAAATTGGATACAAACCTCTTGTAATAGTCTACAAGACCAAGTAAACTATGCACCTATGCCACTATCTTGGAGGGTACCCTAGAAACAACTACCTATATCTTCAAAGGATCCATAGCTAATCCCTACTGGGATACCAAATTCCCCATGAAATGGACAATATGATCCTATTACTCACACTCCAAAAACATCCTAAATATATTATTATGATAAATAACTCCAAAAATAACAGGCAGATTCTCTGCATGATCCTCCTTAGACATGGAGTACACAATGATGTTATTGATGAAAACCACCATGAAGTTATCCAAGAACTATCTTAACACAACATTCATTAAACCCATTAATAGGTATGGATAATTCATCAAACTCAACAGAATCACATCAAAATCATAATGGCCATTATGAAAATAAAAATCTACCTTTTTAATATCCTCATCTTTCACCCACATGTGATAATATCCATACAAAAAATAAATCTTCAAGAACTAACGTTCTCCCTTAAAATGATCAAATAAATTATCAATTCAATAAATATGATAACAGTTCTTCATTGTCGCTTGGTTCAAGTTATGAAAATAGATAAATAGATATAAACTAACATCATCCTTCTTCACAAACAAAATTGCTTCACGCCAAGGTGACACAATCAGCAGAATAAAACCTAGATTAAACAGGCAATTGAGTTATACTTGTAGCCCCCACAACTCATAAGGTTCCATATTATATGGATATATTGAGATAAGAGACACTATTATCTAGATCTTGATCCCAAACTCGATCTTCCATTAAGGGAGTAACACTATAAACCCCTAAGAAAAGACAACAGGATACTCTTACAATACCTTGAGAAACATAAACTGTTGAAAGTCTAGAAAACATAGCATAAACTCAGCCATAAAATATTAAAAATATGGAACATAACTATGACCCATATGAGGGTCTCACTCACCAAAAAACTCCATTGGATCTCTATCAGTATAAAAAAATACAACTTTTTTCCTGAATCAATCCATGATATCCTAAAACAAACACAACAAATCCATTTCAAGGATAATGACATATGGATTTATCCACAATCATAAGAATTATCTTTAAGAGAGTTTCTTCCCAAGTACTATCTCACAGTCTCTACATAGATTATAAAATTTAACTCAACCTCTAACTGGGGTAGTAAACTCCAAAATAACTGGTAACCTCTATACCTCAAGTCCCAAATCTTGGATGAGAGATGGTGATATAGAAGAGTGAATTACTCCTAAATCAAGAAAATCATACATCCATGTATAAAATTAGTAAAGGGTAGCTCAATCGACATTTGACTCAACTTACGCTAGAAATTATAAAGCATGAAGCTGACCATGACCTGATCCCTAACCTCTATGAACCTATTGATGACCACCTCCACTGATGAACTCTACTTTATTAGGATGAGGAGTATCTCAAGGATGTACTCTGCCTAACCCATCTACCCTATACTGATCCTTAATTGGAGTGCCCTACTGCTACTACCTTGGTTTAAACTACCTCAACGAAGCAACCTCAAGCAGAACACATATAACACACTGACTACTCAGAAAGGTTGGGAACTATCACCTCTAATGACCTTAACCTCATAGAGTAAAACTATATATGATCACTTTTCATAAGTCTAATAGTTTTTAATCCTAGGAAAATTAAATTTTGAGTGCTATGACTGAATCATAGATAATTGAAATATCTTTTTTCCTAATAACTGGGAAACCTATACCAGACCTATACTTTATGAGGAATTCTAATGACCCCCCTCTTATGACATTCCAGTTATGGACTATATCCTCTCAATAAATTATTCTCTCACATGCACCTTGAGATATTTCTTTAGTACAAACAGGGTGATGTAACACTAGATATCTTGATGAAAATCCTCCTCAAAATTATTTTATTATCCTATTAATATAGAAGCAGATCTGAATCATATCATGGTAGTGTCCTAAAATGGATCCCAAAATCCCACACACTAGAATTCCGTTACCGAAGGCTAATAATATCTTGGAGACTTTCCACCTTTGTGGTTGAGGAAAGAAACTCCTCTATAAGATAGTCTCATATTTTCTCCCACGAGAATGATAACTCCTCACAATCCCTTTGGAATAATAACCACCAATTATTTTCTAATCCACATAGCACCATCACAGGCAATGAAAATCAATGTTAATTCTAATAATAGATTAGAGTAAAAGATATTTCATCCTTCTCCAATCAATCTTCCATGATTGAATCTGAAATGGCTCCCTCGTACTTTTAATGACTCTTGAACTGAAACGCTTGAAGTTTTTTCCTTCAAGTGTCGTCATCATCGAGCTCTACTCTATAGTGTTCATATACTAATCATATTCAGTGTGAACCTGACAAAGACTTCGACCTGGAGCCATTCCATAAAAATATTGTTAGGGATCCTAAACTAGGAAAATGGAATATTAAACATAAGTTATTTACTGTATTATTAAGGTTTTAACATATCATATGGTATACCCATTTCAAATACAAGAGAAAATAAGAATGATGCATGATCATTTCCTAGGTCTCTACCGTAAACTAATATCACATCATTTATTATGGTTAGTAAACTTAAATTCCCATTAATTAGATCATAGCGTCCCATAAATAATTATTTCTCAGTTTCTCTCTCATGTTTACATTTCTTAAAAAACTTAACTGAAACTATTACCCAACCCACCCATGAAACCTCACCTATTCCTGACTTCAAACACCATTATGTCCCTCAAACCCAAACCTTTGATACCAATCTATCATAAAACCATCCCCAAAAATATAATACAATAAGGGGAGACAGATAGTGACTGTCTGTGTCTCTCCTCCAATGGGTCTTGAGTTTTCAACATGCATTGAGTGTATAATAAACATGAATATGGGAGGCATTTCTCTTTAAGAGAAATGTGCGTAAGAGAGAGATAAGAAGGTTACACCAAAAAATACATGCACACACACAGACACACATATAAATAAGGGGAAATATGAAATTCCATACAGTACTAAACAACTGAAAGGAAAACTATAATTACTAAAATATAAAGATGGTAGTGACCAGGTTACCCAAAAAAACTCTTGCAATACCACAAGCTAGTAATATCCATCCTGATCACCAACCTTATCTGGATTACCTAAAAAAATTATATATATGTATGGTTAGTATAATAGTATACTGATTAGGATCATCCCTAGAGCCTCTCATGAAAAAGATAAAGAAAGAATGCAAAATCATAGTAAATAATAATGAAACTAACTCTTCATCTATATAGGTTTACTAAGTTACTAGCATACCATGGGTAACTCTCACCAATTATCACATTCAAGGGATAATATATTATATTAATGAAACATAGAGGGTATCCTAATACCACATCCCTAGTATTTTTCTTCTCTACCCCAATGTCATGCATCCTGAGTTATCTCTCTCCAAAAGAAATCCATCCCAAAGAAATATAGGAAATACGTCACCACATGCACCTCATGCATCAAATCGTCACATCATCCCATATCACATCACCATATATAGTAACCAAGTAGTTTCTAGGACCCAAAACAACTCATATGATGTGTATCAAACATCAGGTATTATACCTCAAGCCATTAAAACCCATACACTGAGTCAGTACCTCAAGTAATCACATCCTATACCTACTATACCTATAATAATCCTTTCAATATTATATCTCTTAATAAATGTGTGTAAAATAACCACAGTCCATCACATCCATCTGCAAACATAAATGGGAAACTAACGACTTTACATACCATCAAATTTAACTACCAAGAGAAGAGAGTAGGTCTAAAAGGGGTAGTTAGCCATCAATCATCCCACTGTGATGTTGGGGAAAACACCCTCCTAAAGTCTACTAGGTGTTAGTATCCATAACTACAAATTGTGGGGTATCATATGAATTCATTGAATATACATGATATAATATACCTCACACCCACACTATCGGAATAACCTAGTTTTATATTCATTTGCAACTGATGTCGCTCAGACTCATGGTTGCAACTATTAAGACCAACTATCCTATACGAACACAAGCATTAAAAATATCTAAAATAATTCATTAATTCATTTTTAATATTTAATTCCATTAATTAATTTTTTATCTGTTAATTAACCATTAAAATTATTTCAATGTTCATTACATTAATCATTAGAGTAAATTACATGCCCTCAAGGAAAAATTCAAACTGAGGACTCGGTTTATTGAGATAAACATTTTTTATGAATTTTTATTCCATCAACACCATCCCCATGGGTTATGAATTATTAAATTCATGATTCGAATCAACCCATAAACATGATACTATATGAAAAAACATTCTAATTTACCACCTAGAGGATAGATGCATCCAAAAAAGTCAATTTTCCTTTAGAGGTGGGGAAAGAAATGAATATAAAAAATAAACATGATCATCATCCATACAACATATTCATCAGAGTGAATACCATTTCTTAGAATCACATCCACAAGTAAGCACAGATTCAACCCATTCCATCATCTTCAGTTCTATCCTCAACACCCACATGTATATCCTAATTCATCTCGTAATCATAAGCGCCAACTACTGCCATGTCATCTGGGTCTCCCCACCAACATCACATCATCCATCAAAGGCTCATCTATACCAAAATAAAATCACATCGAGACCTCCCCGCCCCATAACACTATAATAATCCCAGGATCAACCGTATCAGGCTCATAACACAAGGATTGTATCCAGAGCACATTAGAAAACTAGCATGAACAAACAAGCATAGATAACAGGTAAACTTGTCCATCAAAATAATACATTCATCCTTTACATGAAAACAAACTCTCAGTATCCAAATTAAGGCAATCAACCCTCTCAAGAAGATAGAAAACTCATTCCCTGTAAATTTATCTTTATCACACAATGAGTTCTCATTCCATCATGAATTAACCAATTCATTATTCATAGGTTCTATCTATAAGAAACTAAAGGCATCAAGCTATAACAGGGTAAAAAATTAATTAAAAAATTGATTTAAACATGCATTAAAGAATCCAACTATTATCTTTTATCATTAATTTTTAATTATCATAAAAAATAAGAATAAAAATGCTTCACATTATTTATCAATTCCATTAATCATATGGAAGATCATTCTCAATTACACATTTTCATTGCATTAATTTTATTATCATAAAATTACATCAAACACTAGATTACAAACTAGACTCTTATATAATTTTATAAGAAAATTAATAATGAATTTAATTCCCGATTTATGTTCATAAATAATTTCATCACGCTAATCCAAGAATAAGAACATGCTCACAAAAAATAGCATAGATATCACACTATCTTAAAAATCATGAGGCAAATCTCTATCATGGTAAAAAGAAACAACATCAAAAACATGTGATCAAAACCAATATCATTAATCTAGTTCAATATTTAGTAGGTTATTTTAATTTACATAAAAAGTGATAAGCCATGTTGAATTTATTATTAAACATAAATGACATAAGAGAAGCAATGAATACCCTACCTTTAAGGTGTCACTATTCTTTACACAAGAACAGAGAAATTTTGCAGATCCATATCACCTATACCATAAAAAGACACATCCTTCCAAATATGTTGAGCACAAAATCACCAATAAACAACCAATAAATATCCATTGAAAACATAGATATCAATTTCCATCTCATGGAAATAATAACAGGAGGAAAATGATGCTGAATGAAAAGAAAATGCAAGAAACGGTGGGAGATCTCATCTTAGATCACCATTGATCAAAGATAGGAATCCAAGGATTTATCCTCATTGAAGGGATCTCAAAACATCAAAGGATGGATCTGCAGGATGCTTGAAATTGATAGAGGATGGTAGGGTTTGATAAACCCACATGTGGATTCACAATTTATATATTCTCTCCTCTAGGGACATACACAGTGTGTAAACTATTTGCACATCATGGAAATTTTGGGGTGAGATCTCACTAATAAACACATCACCTCGAAGGATTTATTCTTAAATTATTTCACATCTTGAATAACCCTATAAACCATTCTTAACAATTCATTAACCATACATTCATGGAATTTAAGATTTACATGTTGTGTGTTCATCCTTCTCCTATCTTTTAGTATCCAAACCCCTCTAGGTTCACTTTAGGACTCCTATCAGCACCTTCTTCCTCAAAAAATAACAAACAATTAGACTACATGGATCCAGGACCTTATAGTGTTTGAGTACTTTATATAATCATATTATTGATGTTCATTCTAAGGGAACCATTAAAACATTGGAGGATATTTTGAGATCATGTTCTTTGGATTTCAAATGCAGTTTGGATCAACACATTCCTCTAGTCAATTTTTCTTACCAAAATAGCTTTCAGTTGAGCATTCAAATAGATCCTTATGAATACCTATATATAAATAAGTGTAAAAATATGATATAAAGGGATGAATTTGGATAAATAAATATATTTTGATATAATATAGGGGAGGAAATGATAGATAATTATTTATCCAGAAATAAATAAATCAAAGAAACTCAGTGTAGAAAATGGAGTTGTGCTAAAAGTAATTGGAGAGATCTGTAATTTTGAGTTTATGAGAAGGTTTTAATGCTAATTAAAAAATGGGATAAGGTTATGAGATTATGAAAAGGAAATATAATCCATATTTATATTCATACTTTCAATATTCTTCATCATATTGGGATAACTAGTTATCTATTGGAACTCCCACCAAACCTCTCCCAAGTTCACAATGTATTCCTTGTATCTATTTTGAGAAACTATATACCATATCATTCACATCTACCAAAGTCAGAGGTTATATAACTAGAGCTTGATATTTCCAATGAAGAAAAACTTATATTAATCTTTGATCATATTGATAAATTTCTATGAAACAGGACTGCTCATCTAGTTAAGGTTCTTTTGAGGAATCAAGAATTTTAGGAATCTATATGGGAAGCCGAGGATACGATGAGGAAATGTGTACTCATTAATTTATATAGAAGTAGTGTAATTTAAATGGAAATATTTATTTTAATGGGTTATAATTTAACAACCCAATATTTTATATGTATTTCCTTTTAAATAAACTTGAAGTATTTGATATCATCCATTACACGCAACCTCGAGTCTATATAAACTGTTATATGGTAAACCATTATAACCTATACATTAAATTAGAAGGTTTGAATAATAATTAAAACTTTATGAAAAATATTTATAATGGTTTAAAATAATTAAAATTTATTAATTAATTAATAATAAATAAGTATTTGGTTTTTAGTATAGTCATATCATACATCAAAAATATATTTTCTCCGAAAATGGTTTTCATCACATTTTTTTCACATGATAATTAAAATAATTTTATAAAATTTTTATAAATTATGATTTAGGAAATTAATATAATTTTTTAAATCACCTTTATTTTATTATCATAGGTTTATTTTTTAATATTCTTTTAAAAATATTTATTTTTTAGTGAAAAGTGAACATTTTATATTTTTATAAAAACTACAATTTATCTTCAAGTAAATGTCCAATTATGTTTTGAATTTCATATTAAACTAAAATAAATAACATTTAATTATAAATAATATAATTAATTACATAGTAATAATCATTATATTTTATTTTTATATAAGTTCATGTGTAGAGTTAATTTTTTTTCTAAAAACATTTTTAATATGCACAATGTGTTTTTATCTTAATAAATTAATTTAGTATCTATTAATTAATTTATTTAATTAAATTTAAAAGATTATATATTCAATATAATATTTTAACATTCATATTATGGTTTTTACAAGGGAAAAATGGAAGTAAATTAAGTTTTATGCTTAAAAGATCAATTTTATAAAACGGATTTTCCTTGCGGTTTGTGTGCTTACAAAAAATAAACTTTTTTCACTTATAGAAGAGGAATATAGTAAAATGGATTATATATAATGAATAATAATAATTATTATAATTTAATATATTTAACTTACTTTTTTTTAATAGTGAATAGTAAAAACTGTAAAATTTTGTTCTTGTGGCTATGGTTAAAGTATGTCTATCAGGGGTTAAACCAAAAGAGAAGACTAGGATTACCACCCAAACCAATCCAATTATTTTTTATGGAAGTATTTAAACATTATATTATGCTTTATTTGAATTATTTTCCATTTTTATCCACTTTCCCATGAAAGTTACCTTATAATATTGAAGTATTTTAATAAATTCCATGTGTGTCCCTCCCCTCACTTATATAAGGGAACCTCTTCTCCTCCATTATTAAATAATTTTGAGCCATATATATCCAAATATCCCCACTCCAAAATCTTACTATATTCTATCCCTTCACCTTATATCTTTTTTTCTTCTCTTAATACCAATCCTTAAAGGATTCATGGGTAAGTCAAAGGTCGTCTCTCAAAGAAGAGGTATAAATCATAATCAAGCTCATTCTAATTTATTTCTTATTATACATCCACTAATATTTTTGTATACATAAAAAATGATTAATATAGTATAATAAATATATTGAGATATTATTATTATAATGTAACAACCTTTTACCCCCTCTTCTCTATCAAATGGTTGATGGATTTATCGCTCGTGTGTATGTATAGACTACCTCCTCTGCATAGTGATATGAATAATTTTCTATCCCCATATTTTTGGCTGGTTAATATTTTAGATTAATGTATATATATGATATTCATAATATAATATTTTTTATTTAAATGTGAATTATTATTTAACATTATTTCATTCTATCCTTAAAAAATGGAAGCATCACTAATGAGTACATACATATTTCTGTCACCATATAGTGATTTAATTCATTTCACTTCAGTGATTTATTTTAATAGTTTTAATTATGTATATTATGAATATATGTGATATTTATATAATAATTAAAATTATATAGATGATGGATCCATGATAAAATTGAAAAGTACCAAAACATATAAACCAAAATATACAATGAAAATGAAGTAGTTTACACCCAAAATAATGATGATAATGAAAGATTATTAAAGAATGGGTGATAAGAGGTAATAAGTAAAAAATATACGGTATTATAGGTATTATTATGGATTTTATATAAAATTATAATACATTTAAATTTATTATATAGCTGGTTAGAGTGCTTACGAAGCAAGATGAACCTGAGGCAAGGCTTTTAGGTTACAATCTAATTTTTATCAGGATTGGTTATACTTAAATTTACAATAAAGAACTTCTAAAATATATCTCTCCAAAATATTAAGAATTTTCTTATAATAATTTTATTTCATAATATAACAGTTTTCCCTCTCATTTTAGTCCCTTTAAGTGCTCATGATATTGAAAGAACTTTTTAAGGAAAACTGACCCTTATTTTTATCATCGACCATGAATCTTTTCTTCTATGTCTATATTTTCTTTAAAATGATATCAATAATATTTTTTTATATTATCATAATGTTATATAAATTTATTTTAAACCATATTTTAATTTTTTAAAAAAGTTATAAAATAAATTTTATTATCATTTTCCAAACTGTGTACTTTTGATTTTTTATAGAAAATATAAAAAGGATTTTTTTAACATACACAACATAAAAAACTTCCCCCACCATTATGAAGACCATTTTATTTAAATATTCCTTTATAATGTTGAACCTTTATTTTCTATAATTTTTTTCATATTATTCTTGTAAATATTTGGATTCTAAATAAGGGATTTCAAATGAAAAGGGAATTTTCCTTAATAAATATTTTCCTAATATTTTAAAGATATTTTTATCTATAATAACATACTTTGATGTTTCTTATGATTTAATGGGTATATTATCCAAATTTACCATATTTATTCATTCTCAAGATGGTTTTTTGTTATTATGATAAAAAATTTATGAAAATTATACCCTTTTTATGGGTTATTATTTGATGATAAGATGAATATTTTATGATCTTGTGGATCAAATATATATGGTTTTCATTATGTGACTGGTGGAGCCATAATTCTATAGCCCTCCAATGAATTAGGTAAATGTGGATATCTCATGAAATAATAAGGGCCAGAATGGGCAGTGAACCACATTCATTTAAGGACATTTTCCAATATGATAGTCTTGGGAGTGATCCTTGACTAAGGAAATGATGAAACTGGGAATGAACCCAAATACACTATGATAGTATTGTTAATGAGACTTAAATAATGAAATTATTTACTATAAATATTTTTATGCAAAAAAAATATGTTTTATTCTTATGAAATGTTCTCATAACTCGTGATTGATTATTGATGATTTTCACACTTATGTGTTATATATTTTGATTGATAAAAATTATGTCATTTTTAATGATTAATATATAAAAATTGATAGGTATGATTTTATTTTTTTAATCACATGTTATTATACCCTTATTATTATCTTATACTGACTTATGCCCATTGACTTATATAACTTATGTTTACCCTCAATGAGCATATGATCTCACTGTTTCTTATGTTTCCCTTCCCCAAGTTAAAGAAAATGTTTTTAAGTATGCTATGTTTAAGAAGGGCGGTAGTTGTAAAGAAATTAATTTTAAATGATATAGATTATTTCCCTACTAGTTATTTAGGTATCAAAGTCTCTAAATACTTTAAACCTTTGTAGTTATGACATGGATATTATTAAAAAGTAATGAATATTTTTGTTATTAATATTTATTATTTGTGTATATAAAGTTTGGTTTTCTATAAGTAGACAATAATACGATCCTAATAAAGGTCACTAGATCACTATAAAAAAATTCTTTAATTATTTACTATGTTTTAAGGATATATTAATGGTATATGGTGAAAATAATATTTTTATAAAAACTTACAATGATGAAAGATTATATATATATATTGATTTTAAATTTAACAATCTAATTTTTTATTACGCATAATGGAAAAATTTCTAGTTATATTTTTTTAAAGAAAATGAAAATCATTGATTCTACAATTAAATTAAAATAAATTTAGGAATATGATGTAGTGAAGAAGGTTATTTTGATTATGAGGTTCCTATGAACTTATGGTTTTCCAAAAAATTTTATATCAATGGGTTAACTACATAATCTATGAAACCTTTATCTCATTGGTATTTTAAACACCTTCATATTCAAGCTTTAAATAATTATAATATTATAAATAATGAAATATACGAATATGAAATATTTATATTAAAAAAATATTGTAACTAGACCACATGTACAATAGAAGAATAAGGGCCATGTATGATCTCTAAGAATGATATACATGGGAGATTGTAGTACAATATCTTAGTATGAGATAATTATATGATCTCTTATAGTCAATGTGATAGTTTGTGTAAATTTAACCTTAGTAACCGATCATAGGATGATGTCTTGAGACAATATTGGTATCATATATCAATTTATAAAGTTTTATTCTTATATTATAATCACTTTACAATATTCAAATTTTATAGATGATATTATGATAATAATCCTCCTAGAATGTTATTATATGAGGTTTTATCCCAAAATGAGAAAAAACATAGAAGTATTGGTTATATTGGGAGGTTAGAGTGTTAAATAAATATATATATTATGTTATATAGAGAACATACATGGTTTATAATTTGGATTTATTGAATTGGATATGAGTGAATTGAGATATTCCACATGTACAATACCATTAATTTCTAAGTGTTTTCCTTAGTGGGATGTTCCTCATATGTAATTTGACTAGAATGTTTGTGGTAATATTTTCATGAGAACTTTCCTTCTTTGGATTCCATCATAAATTATTCCTATAATGAGGTAATCAGATATTCATTGGTTATGTTTCTAATCATGGAATGATATTACTTTAATTCTAGAAGATATTCTTCCACCCATGTGATAGCTTAAACTACATGACCTTCAATTTAGAAGGGAAAATAAAGTGCCTGACAATATGAGATACATTGGATATATATTATCAATTTATAATGAACATATATAAACACATTATATGAGTATACTGGTTAAATTAAACCATTTATCATTCTAAAAATCAATCTTATTAATAATAGTACAATTATTATACATATTCGTGGGTGATTAGATCACATTCAACGTTGGATTAGGTTTTAAATAAATATGAATTGGATTCATATAGAATACCATTAATATAAATTTAAAATGATATTTGGAGATTTTGAATTATTTGATCTAATAGTTTGGATATTTTTTAATCAATGTGTTTATTGTAAGTAGACATAATTTTTATTAATTTTTTTAATAAAAATTTATATAATGTTTAAAATAATAATTATTTTTAAAATCCATTTTTATTTTTTTTATATGTGTGTGTGATAAAAATATATATGATTATAAATGTAAATCCCTAATTCATTATCATGTATATATATATATGATATTTGTAAATTTTATTCCATATATTAGTCAATAACACATGTTCCATTATTACTAAGTTTCTTATTCTATATTTTTAATGGTTAAAAATTTCTGGTTCTAAATTAATCTATCATCTAAAGATAATGTTGAAGATTTAATTATACCTAACCACTTTATGTGTGTAATGGTTCATTTAATTACATAAAACTATTATGGGACAATATATTTTATTTGAAAGCATATATAATAAGGGAAATTTATTATAATACCCCTAAAATTTTAAAGTGAGAGTGAATTTTTAATGATCTTGTCTATATTTGGAAAATTTTCCTTCTTTAAATTTTCTTTTTAAAGAATATTAAGAATGATGTTATAAAAAATAATGGTGTTGAAATGAAGAACAATAAAAAATGAAGAATAAAAAATATTAGTGTAATAGAATATCATCACATTCTATTATATAATTTTTCTCTTTATGATTATTAATTTTATATTTTATCCAATATTAGAAAAATAAATCCTTATATTATTTATATTACAAATTTTGATGTTAAAAACATAATTGTATTCCTTTATCTTTTACACATACATTATTCACCCCTATAACATTCTAACTAATAATTTTTTAAAATATTAAATGTTATAAATGAATATAATTATTAAAATATAAGAAAATAAAAAATTAAAACATAATGGATTGTTAAATAATTAAAATGATTTATAAGATTTTAATAATTTATATATTTATAAATAAAAACATTTCAATTTCATATATATATATATGTATTATAAAATTTTTAGAAAATTTATTCCCAATTATTATATATATATAATGATAATGTCATTTATCATTTTGGAAGAAGAAAAGTGAATTTATGACTTTTCACTTTAGATATTTATTTTAATGAAGTAAACTTATCTAAAAATCATTTATTTATATCAGATACTACTTGGAAATAAATTGTTTTTGGGAGTGTACAATAAATGATAAATGGGATAAAATCATTGGAGGGAGAAATATGAATCCACATTGATAATGGTTCAGAAGTTTCAGCATTGTTTGTCATATTTTATGTGATAACACTTTCTTCTAGATTAATTTACAAGTTATTGTCTCGTTACCATGTTACTACCATCAATAAAAGTATGAATTAAATTTATTCTTTGGAGAATAAAGGATTTTCCTTTTTATTAATGGAAAAAATCTCAAATATTTTGATTTTGTTACCTTGGTGAATGGTCAAAAAAATTAAATCATGAAATTTTAGTTTGTGATATAAAATATTTCAAACATTAAAAAATTATCATGACCTTTCAATTGGATTGTGGTAAAGAATACTTAAACCAAGAGTTTTTTAACTATATCAAATAGTGTGATTTATTGAATTCGAGATCCAATAATGTATTTTTTATAAGTATAAAAAAATTTGTTTATAATTCATGTTAAAATTATTTTAATAGATTTGTGTCTACATATGTATAACACTGTGACATAAGAGAAATTTGGATATCATGTATGTCTATAGAGATATCTTCTCAAGTGTTGGATGATAAAAAACCATTATTATAAATGGATTTTTTATTACAGATTTACACTACTATAAAGACAAAACATTGTGCATCATAGATTAAGGCTATGAAATCAAGTCTTCATAATAGGAGTTATGATCCCCTATTTCATAAAATCAATGTTATGACCATGAAATTGTAAGTTAGATATTTATTTGACCTAAATTATTTTCAAACTACATTTTTCATTTAGATAAAAGTCTTTTTTATTTACAGAACCGATACGATGAAACATTGTTTAGATTATATAAATTTATATTTGATCAATGAAATTGAAGAGATGTAAGGAAGTGGCTATGTTAGAAGACAATATCACATCAGAAAATATCATAGAAATGTGTTAAAATAATGAAAAAAAAGTTTCTATGATAAAGGTATAGATAACACTAAATTTTATGGATAATAGTGTTTCAAGTGTGAATAGTGAGAGTGAATTCATAAACATAGTTTAGACAAGTGGACGCATACTCTGTTGGCTGAAAATATTATTCTAAGATGTAGTGTGAGATAGTGTCACCTAAAAATTGCATAGTAGAAGACTTATATGGGAAAAAATTCAAGCCAATAAATTATTAATATTATAAACATGGTAAAGCTTTAAAGACATTCGAATTTATTAATAAACACCATGAAAAAACATCATGTGGAAAATAAAATGTTAAACAATGAAGGTAGACTATATTTTTATATTTTTTGTAATATCATGTATAAACTCTTTATTATGTACTAGTAATCATATTGTTAAGTCACTTATCTAAATAATAGAAGTTATTGAATTCAATATAAATCAAGGATAAAGGAGGTAATGTTCATTAACCATGCTAATGGTTACTTCATTATTTGGAAACATTTATTGAATGAACCTTTGGTTCAAGGAACTTAGAAATATCATGAATGTAGACGGTAAGAACATTGCAGAGAGCCCTCTATAAAAGAGAAGGAAGGGAACTAGATCAATAATCAATGAATTAAGATTTGATATCACTATGAAAAAACTTCTAAAATGTCATTGATACTATATAATGATGAATCCAGCATGTTTTGTGACCAAACATCAATAATTGATCAAGATTCGCTATTTTAATCTAGTTCTTATTGTTTATGTTGTAATTATATATATTTATTATATTTGATTTTCTTGAATTTGGTTTATGATTTTGTTAAAAATATTATGTCTTTTACCAGTTATACCTCCATGAAAGAAATGTATCTTGTATTTAATTCTTCCACATAAACAAGATTCATGAGTTGCAACTATTTGTGCTCTATTAGAAAAGGATGGTTATAATCAGGTTTTTAATCTCATAAAAAATTCACGTTATAGTGTGATCTAATAATCATGAGGAGCGAAGAGGTTTTAAAGAATACATGTGGGGTCATTTGAATGAATCTAGTATAAAATTCAATGTATTCTTTATTTATCTTCGTTTTTTACTTTAAATTTATAATTCTTTTAATTAAGTCCCCTTCTTGGTCTCTTTGAATGAAATAACTAGAGAAACAAATTTGTATCAGTTCATTGTATTGTTTTTATTTATTTTTTTATAACTAAGTATATATTAGACTCTAAGAGTTCTAAATACAAGATCATTAATTCTTTGTTGTTGAAGGAACAAATGATGGTAAGATTATATAAAATCTACAGTACATTGATGGTTAAAATTATTGATAATGAATGAAAATTGTATAGTTATACCTAAATAATATAAGCATTGAGCATTGTACTTCAATGGTAAAACTATACAAATTTCATGTGGTAGATATTGATACACTCATGATAATGATGAAAATATGTATATTATTAACTATAAGACCATGAATAATATTTAATTTTATATTAATTTTAATTTATTTATTCATGTTTTATTTTTTAATATATCCCATTCCATTTGGAGGATTTTGTAAGTAACTCAATATAAAATATACAAGATAAATTGAACTAATATTAGGATGATTCAGGATGAATACGAAGATTTTAATATGAGAGAGAATGAAAGTATAAAGAATATTTTACATAGGTTCATAAGACTTTTGAGTGGTATGACTGTATTGGGATAAATAATAGATAATTCCATTATCATAGAAATTGTTCTCAGATCCTTACCAAGGAAATTCCATGCCAAGATGGTATCCATATTTGAGCGTAATAATTTCAAGGTATTTATATTGGATGATATTATTGGATCCCTATTAAAAATTTATTTGGAGTTGATGAACATTTTTGTGGAGGAGACTAATACGAATATTGTTTTTCAATTACATGTACAAATATTTTTGATATTGAGTCTTTTTATTATGAAACATGGGAAATTGAAAGAGATGAGGTAGTATAAATTATGGAAGAATTTCATAAATACATAAATATAAATAAAAATTTTATGAAACAACTTAGTAGATAAAATAGAAGGGATTATCAAAAAGGAAATATAAAAGGAAATTATAATTCAAATTCTAATGCTCTTGATTTCCCTTTTTTTTAATAAATGAAGAAATGGTATGTCAAATATTTCAATCTAATCTTACAAAATGAATTAATATAAATAAGTAAAAAAATGGAGAAATGGTATTGGGTTTCATCATAAAACTATAGTAGAGATTTGAATTTTAGTGGTAATTTAGATATAGAGAAGGAGATTGAAAATCTATATCTGATGGAAAATGTAAACGAGTTCATGAATGTTGGTTATGAATTATATTATCATTTTAATTATGATTTTATGTATGTTAAGATTACTATATATGGGTTCAATGAAATAGTTTAAAAATTAAAAAATTAAATTATTAATATATATAGCTTGAATTAGAAATTGAAGATGATTCACAAGAAGGGTGAATTTAAAAACAATGTTTTAAATCAAGAGGATGAGAAGTTGAAGAATGTTATATATATGAATAATTATTTAGATTATAATGAAGTTTATGAGAATAAATTTATGGTATAAAGGTTGTACGAGGCCTTTTCCAAATTAAATAATTCAAGATAAATCTATAAAAAATGACTTCTTTACCAAAAATGATTAGGAATAACAATGTCATTAGTGATAATGGATAGTTTTCCAACATGTGTGGGAAATTTTTTATGAATAGATATAATGGTGTTATTTCATTTTTTTTACTTGTTTTAGAAAAATAATGTAGTATTTTTTGATAGATAAGGTTCTCTTATACACCACCAGTATTTAGTACATACTGAAGAGTTCATTTCAGAATCTCTTTTCACTACCACCCTTTTTTTAATGTAAAACATCGGTGTGTACTTAAAGGTAGTATGTCTAATCAAATTGGACCCAAAGTAACATGGGTTCCAAAATATCTATTTATTGATATTTTAAGAAAGTGTATTTGGATGTACGGAGAAATAATGATGGTACATGGGTAGTGGATGGTTAAGGCACATTGAAAGAAACCCAAAAATTTCAATAATTTAAATATATGTAATGAAGGAAATATCAGTTTTGGAGAAAATTTCAAAGGAATGTTAGAAGGTTTTTATGTGGTTGGTTTTTTAGTTTTTTCTATTATTTGTAGAGTATTATATGTTGAAGGATTGAAATATAAATCTATTATCATATATCAATTGTGTATTGATGGCATGTATGGTAAATGTATTGTGGTTAATAATGATTTTATTTTAATTTATTCTAACTAAATGAAAAATGCCCACAAAATTAACCTTGATAAGATAACAATGAAACCTTTAAAGTATATTAATGTTGTAAAGAATATAGAATCATATGGTTTAAAAATCATGGACATGTCAATTTCATTCTTTTTAAAATTTGGATAAGTATAAAATAGTAAAATTTATTAAATTAAAAGTTTACAAACATTATTTATATGATAATTTAATATAGGTAAAGCAACAATGAGAATATTTTAAGTTATTAAAGAAATTAAACATAAGAATACAACTCAATTTAGTTTGTCGCAATGTTTTTTGACCAACATAGATCAAAATTATTATTGGGAAGAAGTATATGTTTATCGTTGCGGATTACTTCACCAGATTGTATTAAGTATATTATTATATATCGTAAGTGTGAAAGTCTATGAAATAATTATTCCAACAATAATTTTATTTCAAAAAATATAGATTATATGATTATATTGACTTTAAGTGACCAGAGAAGTGAGTTATAGAACTAGTATTTTGAAAAAATATGGGAATATAATGTATTTTTTATAAATTCTTAACTCTAAAAATTAAATAGAGAAATGAAGTCATTGAGAGAAGGAATAAAAAATTAAAGAAATGGTAAGTTTTATAGTAAATTAATATCAATTTCGAAATTATTTATGCTAAAAATGTATTAACATAATTTTTTATGTTTCAAATAGGATTCTCCTAAGAAAAATTCTCATGAAATCAACTTATGATATTTCAATAGGAATGAATCATAATGTATGATAATTAATTGTGATTGGGTGTAAAGTTTCCATACTCAAAAACATAGATAATTGTTTTCCAATTCTTATAAAAATATTTTGATTTTATTATAGTAATTTAAAATATTATAGAGTTTATAAAAAGATAATCATGATATAAGAAGAATATATTCATGTTAAATTTTATTAAAAGGAACATTTTAAAAAACTAATAATGTTGTATCAATAAAAAAAGTCTCTATAGATATAAATCTAGATGATTTGAGGGTAATTATAAAAATAATTATGGAAATAATTATATTGCTCAACTAAGAATGTGAATGTTTTATAGAGATCACCCCATTGATAAAGTAATTAGATATGTTAATTCAAGAGTTCAAATAAATAAAGTTGTAAGGAATTTGTTTACCACAATTATTTCATTACAAATATTATTCTAATTTTATTTCAAAAATTTTAATGGACTCAAGCTACGTTATTAGTATGAATGTAGTGATGAACCTGTTCATAAAAAAATAATCACATCATACCTCATGGTAAATAAATAGGTTTCATAAACATATTAAACACAAACGTTCTAGAGAAGGAATAAGGTTGAAATAATTGAATCATGTCCTTAGTAAATCATAAGTGATATCAAGGGTTGTTGTCTTTGATGAATATAAATACCATTAAAACTTCAATAAATCAATCTTGGGGAAAGTATCCATTACATTTTCAAATCACTAATTTAAAAAACTACTCGATTATAAAGGAAAAACTTTTCTTTGAAAAGAACCATCTAAACTTGTAAACAAATATTCAATGAAAAATTATTTATTATGGTGGGAATTTTTTTCCATGTCATATAAGTTCAAAAAATAATCATTAAATATTTTTTTTAGAAAAGTCACAAAGTACCACTTTTGGAAAATGATAAAAAGATTCATATAAAATGATTTTATAAAAATTAAAGCATAGTTAAAAATTAATTTAACAGTCATAAGATAATAGTAAAATCCTTCTTTAAAACATTTTTAAAAAATATGGATATAGAAGAAAAAAATTCAATCGAAGAGATAAATAAAGAATATTTTCCTTAGAAACATATTTTAGTCTCTTAAGTATAAAGGGTGAGAAAAATGAAAAGAGAAAATTTATTTTCATTAAATAATAATAGGGGAAGAAAATTAATGAGTATCTTGAGAGGTTGATCATAATATTTCATCATGAGAACTTAATCATAAAAAATCTTGATAAACAATGACATTGTAACATAAAACATGTAACTTTGAGTTCACCTTATTTTTAAAGAACTTTAATATCTTATAAAATAAATTTAAATTTATTATAATTAGATACCATAATACTATATATATTTATAATATAATATACAATCCCTTTATAACATTTCAACACCCCATTTTATCGATATTTCCTTATTAATGTTTCATTTCCATGTGTTAATTATTTCATTTATCATTAGTATTTTAGTTCAGTGGTTTTTATCCTTATACATGTTTTTGGTTTAAAAATATCTAGAATATTAATAATGATATAAATATGATATATATTAATTATATTCATATTTATATTCATCCATAAATGTTATAGAGAGAAAAATTATTGACACCTTTCATGGATACAGTAGGTTATACGTACGTATGAATATTGTTTTCATTTTTCAACCAATGGAAAAAGGAGATGAAAATATTAATCCTTCTTTATAGGATCATAATTCTATCATATATATTCATAAAATTCTTCATCATTACCATCCAAGTAAAATATAAATGAAAACTGAAGCACATCGCTTCATAGAGGTGGTACTACACACGTACTCACAATCAACGTTATCATTTACCAAAGGATTTGATGGTAAGAAGGTAGATGTATCACCCCCTAATTTCCACTCAATAGTGACCCATGGAGGTTAGCCACATTAACTCAAGAGTATCTCCCTAAACTCTAGAGGATGTTGACTAGAAGCTAGGGTAGGGTGTGTCCGCAGAGAGACTATGCCCTCATAGATCTAGTACGTATAGAGGTAAATGATAGGTAATAAATATTAGAATAATAATAAAGAAAAATCAATAGAGAAAGATAATGTAAACATACATGTAATAAGAATAAGTAACTAAATGAAACTAAATAACAATAATAGACACAAAAGATGATCATGATGTCATATGTCTATACAAAAATTAGAGTGTAGGGGAACATGGGTATAACAATATACAACATGCTATTAAAACCTAAAAAAGGCCCAAAATTGATAAAAAAACATCTCAAGTATAGAATTGGTCCAATACCCCCAAGATCCATCCTATGTAGCAATATCAATCAAGCATTGGAAGCAGCAAACTTCCCTTTATCAATACCTATGATCATAAAGTATAATCGGGTATGAAATGACACCTGAGTTGAGTGTGAGATATAAATCTAAGTAGTCGGGCACCCATGATGTCTAGGATGATCCATTTAATACATCATATTGAAGATAGTTTTCCATATATAATAAATGTAGAGTAATAATAAAATATGACATCAAAACCTTTTCCCGGGTTCCTAAATAGACACCCTTCTCATACCACCTTTTTCAACCTAAGCGAGAAGTTTAAACGATGTACATGTGAAAAGAATAATATGTATACAATGGCCAAAGTAAATAATTAAACCCAATATAGAAAACCCCAAATCATATTCTTTGGTTTAGGGTCTCACTTTCGATGTCATGAAACATGTGAATTCCCGATAATAATGATAATAAGAGATGCATCACATTTGAAATGAGCAAAAAAATAATCCATTAATTACAATGTGGAGTATGAGATTGTTCAATGAGATATAAGCATAATCCCAAGGGACACTATAGAAATCCAATATAACTCAATACCACTGAGTCCATCAAAGGTGATCCATACGACATCCTTTGCATCACTCGGTAATGGTGACTCTAAGACCATACCAAGTATTGCACATTAAGGACCTAGTATCACTTGAGGCATGGAATATCCATCTTTCCAATGGGTCCATAATCATTTTCTCCCCAAGTGAACCGGTGTCCCCCACAAGTATAAGAAACCACCTAGTAAGACTATACTTTGAAAGCCAAAGTATTTCTCTCGGCGCATCAAGTTGTAACCACTCGAGCACGACGAGTCTATCCACGGAATCCTTAATACATGACACATGTTCTATCCCAAAACATATCAAGCGATCCATATTAATCATGGAATATATCACAAGGAATAAAAATTAGATATTTTAATTCCTTCAAAAAAACATCTCATTCCAAAATCTATAAATTTATCCATTTATCACAATTAGAACCATAAAATGGAATGAGGCACTAAGAACATGTTTAATCTCAAATCTATAGAGCATAAAATATAATTCAAGCCACTAAAATAAGGGAATAATAATTTAACAACTTTCATAATCAATGAAATAAATTCATAGTCACAAGGCATTAACATTCCTCCAATCATATGTCATCAATGAAATTTACATATCTCAAGCTTATATACTTGACCAAGCATGACAATCAAATAAAGCCAATAAAAGGCATATGAAATTAACATTAAATGATGAAAGAGCACAAGGAAGATGTAATACCGCATATATAATCACATGATTAAGCTCTAGGATAAAATAAAACACTAAGAAATGTGTAATAAGACCAAGAAATGGGGTATAGAGAAAGTACAAATATCAAAAATCACGTTCATTTGGCATATTCCATTTAAACATGGGACAATCACTAATAACCACACATATAAATTTCCAAATAAATAAAATTCATGGTTCATCACTCTTATTAATTCAATTTAACAATTTATAACATTAAACCAAGGTGTGACACACACACCCAAGGTGAAACACAACTCAAGGTATAAGGGAAACATAGGCCATTTCTGATGGAATACCTAATGGGGTGACCAAAGAAAATAAAAACTCTCGTGGATGATTTTATCCATATTCTAGGTTAAATATGGAAATGTAAAACCATTTAAATTAATTTAATATTCATGAATGGAGCTTCTCTAGAAGTTTCCAGCATGCATCACAACAACATTTCAATTTAAATGCGACGAAATGATCGAAAAAGGCATAAACACCATACATCGATTTTTTTACACTCCAATCATCAATTTACAAGCCTTGATTCAACATAAAATCGGATAAATAAAAGGATTTAAAAAATCCCAACAAATATGAAAAAATATGTCACACAAAAATAGCGTAACTGTTAGAGGATATAACTAGAAATATATGGGTGTAAAAGGTAGATCCTACCAAGATGAGTCCATAGATTCCAACCATGAAGGAAACATATCACAAAGGAAGGTGGTAACTTGAAACCTTAAAGGAGGAGGAAGAGGGATTATTTGACTCAAATAGGAGGTTTACCCTAGAAAAAATTAGGGGGAATAGAAATAAGGTTAAATCATTTAATAGGGGTAAAAAGGTAATTTCACCAACTTTTTCACAGTGCTCATTTTGGTCGTACGGTTTGTCCAAAATGTGTTCCAACCATGTGAAAATTTCATCATAATTTGGGCACATAACATGGCTAGAAAAATGGTTTGACTAACCATGTGAAAACCATGCCAAAGATCACTATCCCCAAACCAGCAACACTTGAACAACCATGCACCCTGGGTCACACGGTTTCAGAAAAACGATGCAGTCTAGTCTATTTCCTCTTTTTCAGTGATACAGATATCAAACAAGCCATGGATGTTCCTGATACATCATTTAACCTATTAGTAATCATTACTAGGTACATGTTAAGAAACTTAACCAAAAATTAAATAGTGCATAACTTTAGATAAATTTAGGATGTTACAACCTCCCCTCTATAAAACAACTCATCCCTAAGTTCCCCTTTCGAGGGTGTTAGAACATCTTTCAAGAAAAGCACTGACCACTACACATGTACATCAGATTCCTACTCCCATGTATCATAATGTAAACATATTTGTTTCCATAGAACTTAGACCAAAGGATCTAACATGCCTTAGAGAACATTCATGCTTTAATCAAAGATATGAATTGGATGATATTTGAAGGATGCATCGATCCCTAGCTCTATATCCTTGGGATGAAACGAATGATACAGGTTTGGATAATACTGTTTAAGATGAGATATATGGAATACATCATATATTCCATGATATATCTGAGGTAACAACAACTGATAGTTTAACAGACCAACTCAGTCCACTATCTATAAGGGCCTGACATATCTCATCCATAACTTTCCCTATCTTCAAATTCTTCTCTAATCCAAATGAGGTGAGACACACATAAATAACCAATGTACCACCTAGAAATCTAGAGTTCTTTAGTGAAAATAGGTATATTAATTCTTCCCTGTATGAGCTATATCCATATGCTTCTAAATCAGAAGAACTTTCTTTGAAGTCTCTTTAATGAGATAACGATCTAATAGATCTGCCTCACCTGCCTCAAGAGAGAATAAAGGTGAACAGAATGATCTACCACAGAGGGACTCATAAGCATCCATTAGAATTATTTCCTTAAATACGTTATTGTAGGAAAACTAAACCATATGAATATGATTTTACCATAAAGCTCAAAAGTCAAATATGTATGCCCACAACATATCCTCTAACACCTAAATCATCCACCTAGACTTTCCATCATCCTGATAGTGATATGTAGTACTCAAGAGCACCTGTGAACCTATTTCATTTTAAAATCCCTTCCATAACTACAATGTAAACCAGTCATCTTGATCAAAAATGATAGAATGGGGTATGCCATGAAGTTTCACTATCTCCTAGATGTATAGCCTACCTAACTCATAAATAGAGAAGTTCTATCTGATCGGTAGGATCTGAGAGTCTCTGTTCATTAGGTGAAAGATCTCCCATAGTACATCTCTACCTTTATGGGAACTTAAAAATAATATCATGAAATCTATTGTGAAATCATTCCATTTCCAAACAAGAATGGTGAGATGTTCTTGAAGACCATATGGTCATAGGTGCTCTGCCTTCAAATGATGATAGGTGGAGTACTGAGTGATAAAGCATGTACTCTAATTCTTCATACCTGAACACTAGTACTAATGATGAATGTCTCTATACATCTTGTTAAGACCAATATGAACTTCCAAATAGAGGTATGGGAATCCTTCATCAGCTCTTCCAATAAATCAGAAGGCAGCCATACATGGCCATGTAAAATAAGAGTTTTTCTACCACAAAAAACCCAACCAGGAGGTGGTTTCTCTCATGTGATGCTCTCTCTCAGAATAAGGCCTTAGGAATATAATAATATTCACATCCAAACCCATTATAGAAGAGAGTATTTCACTAACAGTTCTCCTAGAACTAGTTTCTCATTCTTCTCCTAAACCTCAATATGCATCTTAGAGAATAAATCCATAAATTGCCACTCACTAATGGCCACATGGACGGCTTGTGTCTGATTCTTGCAGCTCAGTGCACCATCCAGATGATTTCACTTATCAGGTGTATAATTAAGCTAAAAATTCAAGTACTTCATGTATTATAATCACCTACACTACCTCAAATTCTATTCTCATTGTGTGGAGATACATTTTAGGCTCTTGTGATATGTGTAAACAATGAAACACTCTCCTAGAAGATAGTGTATCCAACAACATAGTGCTTGAACCATGGATGCTAATACGAGGTTTTATTAGGATAATTCTTCTTGTATGGCCTCTACAGGAGAGATACATACACTACATCTCAATCAACTTGCTTCAAGAATGCAGCCAATCTGATTCCTAAAGCATCATAGTAGACCGTATAACTTCTTCCCTACTCTGACAGAATCAAGATCGGCACTGAGGTGAGTCTTCCCTTTAACCATTAAAAATATGTCTCGAATTTCACATGCAATAAAATTGTAAAACCTTTTATTTAGGGCTGTGAGAGGCACTACAAAGTGGATAATTTCGAAATAAACCACCTGTAATAGTCATCTTGCCCTAAGAAGCTGCTTATATCAAACACATTCTTAGGATCCTCCTAGGAAACTATTTCCCTTGACTTATCCCGATCAAAATATATTTCCACCTTATATATATATGAACCAAGAAGTGAACCTTAATAATAAAAAAGTTTCATTTATTGAGCTTCTAATATAGTTGGTGATATCTAATTTTACTCATCACAATATCAAGATGATTTTCATGGTCGTGTCTGGTGTGTGAGTACACCAAGATGTCATCTTTTAAAACTACCTGAAATGAATAAAGATATGGGTGGAAAACCTAATACATAAAATTCATAAAGACTATTAGTGATTCATTTAGTTTGAACATCATAACAAAATACTCATACAATCCATACCTACTCCATAATGTTTTTTGTGGTAAATCTGATGGCTTCAAACTAACATGATGATAGCCTATCCTCAAATCAAACTTGGAGAAAACCATTTCTCCTCAAAGTTGGTCAAATAGGTTGTCTACAGGAGGTAGTGGATAATAGTTATTCATCTTAAGCTTGTTTAATCGTCCATAATCCATACACAATCAGTGGATGTCATCCAACTTCTTAGAGAAAGGATTGGTGAACCCCATGGTGACGTGTTGGGTCCAATAAAACCCTTATCCTCTTGTCTATCAAGCTTCTTTTTGAGCTTATGGAGATCTTTAGGTTCTATACTATATGGAGGAATGGAAACTACTGATATACTTTGCATTAACTCTATAGTGAAATAAACTTGTCTCATAGGAGTTAATCTAGTGAAATAATTAGGGAATAAATCCCTGAAATGATCCACGACTAGAGGGAACTCCACTAGCTACATTCCCTAGTCACTCAGAAAGAGACTTTCTAGCTGAGCTATAACTCTTCCAATCCTATTTTTTATTGGTCCAGATCAATCTTCCAAGAAATCCTATTCTCCCTTTTGTACAAAATCATTTCCATCAAGTGATGTAGAAGACACTCATAGGTGATAGAAATCCACTTTTTCTTGACAAGTAATGATCCAATCCATACTGAGAATGATGTTGAAGCTAGTCATCTTGAGGATGAAGAAACTCTAGAAGAAATGGAGCACACCTATCTCTAGGGGAACTATTGAAACTAATGTATTCCCCCTATTATGAACCCTAATGGTGTGTTGAGAGACATAATGCCATAAAATAACTCAATTGTGAGACTAATAATTTCCACAATAGCATTAGATATGGAAGAGTGTGATCCACCTATATGGAAAAGGGAAGAAACTAACATAGAGGTCACTAGAATAGTACCAATAACCGTAGATGGACCTGGAATCTAATCCTTTGATGCTGGATTCACTTCATACATATGGAATGAATTATGGACCTAAGGTGTTGCCTGAATAGCCTTGGAAAATCTACTCTACTGGCACTGAATCTATGGGGCCTAACTACCTCAGCCACAACCACTACTACCTCGACATGATCTGCTGGTAGAAGACCAACTCCCATCCTGATGTGGCATCATAGATCATGTACCTAATAAAGGTTCTATTATGGATTCCCTTCCATTGGGTTCGAGTGGAAAAGAATAGCAGAAGCACTGATGATGACTACAAGAAGAACCATCACCCGGTCTCAGAACTGAACGAACATGGCTCACATGACCCACTTATCTAAGATTTTATTTCATAATTATGTATTTTTTTACAATCTCTATCATGATATTCAAACGGAATATGTTCTCTTATGAGAAAACGACATGCCTTATCCCATCCCCAAATCACCTCATAGTCGTCAACTCTTCACCCGTCAGAGATAGAGAAAAATGATGAAGCTCAGTGAAATGATCCAAATACTCATGAACATTCATGTAGACCTTTTAAATATGTAAAAACTCCCTGTCATGATATGATCTTAGTGTGCGTGGAAAGAAGTGGTCATAAAAATCCATCTGGAAGTCTTCCCAGACCATGTCTCGGTAATGCTCTCCCTAAGTTATGATGTACCACCAATTCTTGGTGGAGTCACGTAACATGTAGGGAGTGATATTAACCCTACTCTCTATGTTCATATTAATATGGTAAAAGTTAGATATTATATAATGTAACCACAAAAATACAGTATTACGTCCTCCATCCCCCACTAATGTGGGATGCTGCAGCTACCGAATGTCTCATTTCAACTCTTCCATAGTAGGGGCAGGCTAGGGAGCACCCTGAACTGACAACATAAACCATAGAAAACTATCCCCAAACTGAGAATAAGTTCCCAATAAAAGATCTGTATGTGGTGCATATGGTGGCACTATAAGAGGTATAATCGGTGGCTCAGTTCCCACCACATCCATAGTGTTCTCAACACCACTCTCTCGACAAACAACATAAATAATTCATGGTGGGATAACACTACAATTTCCAAGAAAACTCCTCAAATAGGATTTATAATATATATTTCATTAGATATAGGAAAAATATAAGGAAATAAATAAGGTAGGGTATATACAAGGCCTCCCTAAAACATGGAAAAACCAATATCCAGCTCATAGATCCAGGTTTGGATAATAGGAGACATAGAAGGATCAAAAGATAGAAGACCTAATACCATTTACAAGGAAATGTCAATGTTAAGGTCTTAAATTTTCAAAAAAAATGGTCATTTAATTTTAATTTATTTATGAATCAACCCACTTTAGAGGTTTGAATTAGGTAGATCATCATTCCAATTTATATGGTATCATACACCTTATAAATTGAAATTGATCATCCACTCAATCCAACTTATAACATGCTCCAGCAAGGTAAATTTTCACATTTCTATTCTTATAACAAAAGAGTACTACAAAACATAGTGACTAGGCACAACAATAGTAAAATTCGAAGCAGTAAGATACATTCTTAAAATTAGATATGGTGTGGTAATATGCATGATAATTCATTTCCTATAGTACCTTGTATGATGCAAGTAATGAAATTACATCATATCTTCCGGATGAAGTAATTGAAATTATCATTCCAATAATACCAATATTAGTAATACAACAAGAAAAGTGCTTCACCCAATGATGAATTCGTATAAACCATAAATAGAATAATCAATAATTATAATTCTCATCCCAGGTAATTTGGGTTTCCCCTATACATGGGTTAAACACCTCCAAGCCCAGGGTATGATCCAAATTCATATAATATAGTATCCTATCTAAATCCAAACATTAAGAAAAAAGGAAAAAATGAGCTTTAATACAAATTTATAGCATCCTGACCCGAGTGACACTCAACAGTGCCCCAATGCAGTTGGCCACATGACCTCAAACACATCCCCCAAACGCTAGAGGATTCCAACTAGTAGTGAAACCATCAGGTGTGTCAATTGGAGATTATTCACTCATAGATATTTTGTATAAAGTGATAAATGATAGGTAATAATTAGTAGAAACACTGAAAAGAATAATCAGTATCATAAGATAATGTAAAAAAGAATGAAATAGGAATAAGTAACTCATTTAAACTAAATCACTGCAATAGATACAAAAGATGGTCATGATTTTATATGTATATGAAAAAATCAGAGTGTAAAGATCTAGGGGTACTAAAATATACAACATGATATACAAATCTTAAAAAGGCACAAAAATTCCAAACTGCATCTTGGGTATAGGCTCGGTCCTCTACCCCCAAGATTCATCCCAAGTTGAAATATCTATGAAGCATCAGAAGCCACACACTTACCCTTATCTATACCTATGATCATAAAGTCTACATAGGTACCAAATGGTACCCAAGAAGGGTGTGGGATATAAATATTTGTAGGTCAGTACCCATGGTGTCTATAGGGATCAATTTAATGCATTAGACGGAATACAGTCTTCCATATATAAAACAATAATAGAAATAATTAAATAAAACATTAACACCTTGGTCTGGGTTCCTAAATGGACACCAATATGATACCACCAGCTTTGACCTAAGTTAGAAGTTTGAATGATGTACTTGTACAAGGTATAATATGTATACAAGGGCTAAAGTAAAAAAAGGCAATCCAAGTGGGAAAACCCCAAAGTATGTTCTTTGGCAAGGGGTATCACTTTCCACATCACCAAAAATTTTAACTCACATTAATAATTATAATAATAATAGTAATAATAGTAATAATAATAATATATGCTTCACATATGAAAAGGAGAAAATAAAAAATCCGTTAATTCCAAGGTGGAATCTGAGCCTGTCCAAGGATATCTAAGAAGAACCCCAAGGATCTCTACAAAAATCCAATATAAAATAATTTCATTGATTCCATCCAAGGAGACCCATATGATGCCCCTTATATCATTTATATATGGTGACTATGTTTTTGTAAAATGTATTGCACAAAGAGGATCTGGTATCACCCAAGGCATGGTATAACCATCTTTCTAATGGGTCAGTCCTCAGTTGATCCCCTAGGGAACCAGTGTCACTCATGAGTATAAGAAACCACACATTGATCCTTTAACTAGAAATCCAATGTATCACTCCCAGTGCATCGAGTCATAACTCCTTGAGAACGGTGAGTCCATCCATCGAATCCTTAATACGGGACCCATGTTCTCTCCCAGACCATATCATGTGATCCATATTAAGAAAGGCATATATCACAAGGAAAGAATTTATATATTTGGATGAAATAAAATAACATTCTCATGACTAAAGCTAAAAAGTTATCCATGTATCCCAATTCAAACTATAAAATGGCATGAGGCACTATGCACACAAATGATCTCAAATTTATAAGGCATAACATATAATTCAAGCCACTAAGGTAATGTAATAATCATTTAAACACTTGAACAAGAAATGAAATACAAGAATAAGAATAAGGAATTAACTTTCCTCCAATCATATCTCATCAATGACATTTACATATCTCAAGATCACATGCTTGAACATGAATGACTATCAATTAATGCCAATAAAATGCTTATTCAATAAACATTGTATGGTTCAAGATCACATGGCACATGGAATAACACATATCTAATCACATGAGTAAGCTTTAGGCTATAAAAAACACTAGTAAATATGTAATAATCCCAAGTAATGGGATAAAGAGAAAGCACATATATCAACAAGAATGTTCATTTTTCATATGACATTTACACATGAGCCAATCATTATGAACTTAAAATATGCATTTCAAAAGTAATATAATTGATGGTTCATCACCCATATTAATTAAATTTATCAATTTACAACATTAAACCAATGTGTGAGACACACACCCAAGGTGAAACAATATTCAAGGAATAAGGAAAACTTAGTCCATTTAGGGTGGCACTCCCAATGGGGTGGAAAAAAGGTGAACACCTATGTAAGAGTTTCTTCATATGATTGGTTCACTAGAGACATGGAAAACCATTTTAATTAATTTAATATGCAATAATGAACCTTCACTGGAAGGTTTCGGCAATCGAAGCATTGAAGAATCAATTTAAATGTGATGAAACAAGTAGAAAAATGCAAAGACACCCTACCTCGATGTTGTAGAAATCCACTCATCTATTTCAAATACATGATTTAACTTGAAATAGTATAAATAAAATGATTTAACAAAACCACAAAAATAATAGGAAAAATTCACTAAAATAGCACAATGGTTGGATGAGATAACCATAAATAGATGGGAGTGGAAGGAAAATCTTAATGAGATGAGTCTATAGCTTCTGTCGTTGAAATAAACAAATCAAAAATAGAGGTTCTAGATTGAAACCTAAAAGGATAATAAAGGGAGTTCGTACATCTATAAGATGAGGTGTCTGCTGGAGAAAATGAGGAGAGGAAGTCAGAAATAAGATAAAATCATTTAAGAGGGGAAAATAGGTAATTTCAAATGTTTTTTCATTATGGACAATTTAGGAACATGGGTTTGTTAAACTATGATTCAACCATCCATAGGGATTTTCTTCACTAGGGCACATCACATGGTTAGGTTCATGGTTTGACTAACCATGCATAAACCATACTAAATCTCATTGTACCCAAACCTGAAGTGCTCAAATGACCATGCACCTTGGGTCACACTATTTTAGAAAAACCATGCGACACAATTTTTTCCTCATTTTTTGTGATATAGGATTCAAAAGAGGTCTAGACACTCTTGAGAGATTCTTTAACCTCTTAGGCGTCATTACTAGGGCCTTCTTAAGAAATAAAACAAAAACTTAAACGATTTGTACCCTTGGATAATGTGAGGTCATTACATTAGATATGATATTATTATATAAGAAGTATAATTATTCCATAAATATCATATATAGACATTAAACCCATCATCATACATATCTATAAGATATTATGATGAAAAATGATTTGTATCGCTATGTGGAGACAGTAAGATGTACGTACGCATGAGGGATACTTCCAATTCTAGTTTTATGGGAAAGAGGGTGTATAATGGAGCTTTCATAAACATAATTATTTTTAAGAATATTTATGTTACTAAATTTATTATTTTATGATAAATACTATATTTTTATATGAGTTAAAGTGGAGTAGAAAAGAAAGTGATCGGTTACTGTGATTACCTATTCCTTGAAACGACTACTTTATATCTCTTCTAAGGGGCTGTTGGGTTGGACTTTTGAGAATGAAATAAGCTCTATAATGTGTATATGGACGTTTAGAAAAGGGTTTTTTATATTTTTGTTAAGATATATGGTTGAAATTGGTGTAAATAATTAAAGGATGTAGTGCCCTTTTATAATTGAGGTTAGGGGATCTTTTGGAATTTTTCAATAGATTAAATTATAATAAATCAATTCTCAATCAAAATGGAAAATTATGTTAAGATAATTTAGGATAGATTTTCAATCCTATCATGAAACATAATTTATACAAGTTTTTGTGCCATTTTAAAACTTATCATTTAGATTAAACCTTAGTTATCCAATTTTAGCTTTAACTATGTTGCAAAAAATTTCAATATTAAAGTGTTGTCATTTTTTCTCATAAGGTAAAAATTTGACCATAAATGTAAAATTAATGAAATTTTAGAACATAAAATATCTTCCTTTTATTAATTCAATATTTTTATGATTCTTAAATAATTTAGTGAATTACCATTTTGATAAAATATCATTATTTTTAATTTTGATTCTATTCATTTAATTTGACTTAAAGGACATAAAGAAAAGGTTGAAATTAGAATATAATATTATAACACAACACGAATATGTAATATTTAAAAATAAAATTCATTCAAAAATATAAATTGCTCAAATTATATAACTTTTAATATTTTCAAAAACATTTATTTTATTTTTCAAGTATTTGAATAAATATTGTTTTAGAATTGTGTAAGAATTTTAGGTAATTATATAATTTAAATAATTGTAAATATTTTACCATCGTGAATATGAATTCATTTTTCAAAAAATTACTATTGATATTCTTTCATAACTAATTTTTTCCCTTACGTGAACACATAAAGTATATTTTAAACTAAGAGAGTAAATTTTTATACTTTTTTTATTTAAATAATATATAAATATTTTCTAGGAAAATTGTCCATTAAACTAATAAATTTAAATACTAATGTGATAAAGGTATAATTAAATTCATACAATAATTATTATTATTATATCCTTTTCATTTATTTTTAATTTATATTAAACCGATTAATCCTTCACATAGGTGAAATTTTTTACCATAATTACTATTCATATTGGCAAAAAATAAAAGTGGTATACTTACCAAATTTGAACCTTATGATTCTAAATATGTACTTCATTTATTTTAATTTTATAACTTTAAATGGAATAAATTAATTTTAAATTAATTGTACGCTATTTGAAAAAAAAACTTCTTTTTATAAACAATACATTTTTAAGTGTAAACCTAGATTATTCTTATCAGATGATTAGAAAAATATTTTTTAATATTTTAAAACATTTTATTAATTAAATAATATATATAAATTTCATTTAAATAATTCCAAAATAGTTATTAATATAATTAATTAAGATAAAAAATAAATTGTGTACATAAAAAATGTTTTTTAGAAAAATATTTCTTTTTTTCTTTCAAATGATTTTTATTTTCAATTATAATCAATTTAAAACTAATAAATTAATTTTATAGATATTTAACAACATATTGTTTTTATAATTTATTTATTCATATTGATACCCTTTAATCTAATGGTTAGGGGATAAATACCATTTTAAATAAAACTATTCTAATAGTAAACCAAAATTAATTTAAACTCAGTGTTTCATGTAGCACAGGCTATCAAGTAAATAAAATAATTTAAAGACAAATATTTCATAATAATCTTGTGATGTTACGTTCTACCCACATAAAGTGAATTTTTCCCTTGAAATTTTCACATTGAGAAAAATAGATATGGGTACTTCATCCTCATCACCTTCTTAGGTTCCCATGTAGCTTCCTCAAATGGTGGTTTCACACTCAAAAAGTGACCTAGTTAGTGGTATTGTTTCTTTAAACTTTGTATCTATGATCCAAAATCTCCACTAGTTTTTCTTTAATAAAATTTATTCCCTAGTGGCATGACCTCTAATTTTATTACATGGTAAGGATAAAGTATGTACTTATTTGGAAAAAATACATGGAACACAACATAGAGATAAGATATATTTGGTAGAAGAACCAATATATTAGCTCCCATACTAATATGATAAATAATTTCAAAATTATTGATATATATAGGGATTAAATTAACCTTATTTCTAAATCTCATCACCCTCTTCCAGGGAGATATTCATAGGAACACCTTATGACTAACTTCAAACTCTAGATCTTTATAACAATTTTTACCATAATTTTTTTGCCCACTCTGAGTTTCTCATATATACTGTAGAATGTATCTTACATTATCTACCATTTTCATAGCTATATTAGGTCCTGATAGCTTTCTTTCTCCAACTTCATTCTTGCATGTTGAATTTGTTCACTTCCTACCATATAGGGATTTATAAAAAGCCATCTAAATTTTGGAGTGAAAGGTATTTTTGTAAGAAAATTCCACCAAAGGATTGTGTTGATCCCAACCACCATTTAATCAAGAGAAAAAAAACTCAAAATTTTCTATAGAGTTTGAATAGTCATCTCAGACTCACCATAATTATAAGGATGATATGCAGTGATGAAAATTTACTTTATATCTAGATTATATTGAATACACCTACAAAACATTGAGGTAAACCTCAGATATTAATATGATACAATTGATTGTCGTAAACCATGTAATATTACCACTTAATGTATACCGAGTAACTCTATCAAGATATAAATCTTCTCTAATATAAATTAAGTGTGATGACTTCATAAGGAGATTGACTACAACCTAAATAGTAGTGTACCCTTTAGATATTTTGGGGAGTCTGATGAAAAAATCCATAGTGATGTTTTTCTACATCCATTTTGGAATGTGTAATGGTTGTAACGAACTTGTAGAGGTCTATCCCTTAGCATAAACTTACTAACATACCAAGAACCTAGACAAAATTCTATAATATATCATTTCATTCCATCCCACCAGAAATACTCTTTCATATCTCTATATATCTTTGTACTTCTAGGATGAATATAGAATGAAGAGATATGGGATTCATCCATCAACTCCTGCAACAAATATGGTACTGAAGGGATATATACACATTCCTTAAACCTTATTATTACATCACAATAAAGGTTGAACTCATGAACATTTCTCACCAACTTTTACTAATATAAATTATCCTTTTGTGCCTCTTTAGTCATTACATGGATGGATGGTTGAACACTCAATGGATAAAGATAACATTTCTCCCCTTAATTCAATATATGTCCTTTTTAATTCCATAAATATTAGATCTTTTATGATCCTCATCATAGATAAGCTATCATGATACTTTTGACTCCGATCATCATCCGTCTTGTTCACTTTCTTAGGGTGTTAATTTATTGAGGAGTCATAATGTTTAATCATCTCTAGAAATCTTCTTTGATGCATGTTCAAATTTTTATTATTTAAAATATAATTTAAACTATTGTGGTTAATATATATGTCATGCCTTTCTCTATAGATAAAATTACTCTATATAGTTAATGAAAGATTTTCACAACTAACTCTAAATCATGATATGGGTAATTTTTCTCATGGACCTTAAATTATTGTGAGGCATAAGATATAGACATATCATTCTATAAGAGGACACATCCCGATACCTTATTTGATGCATCACTATAGATTATAAACCCTTCTATACTATAGGTTATTGTAATCACAGGTGGGTTTATTGGCCTTCTCTTCAGTTCATTAAGACATTCCTCACATTTATCTATCCAAAGGAACTTGGCTCCCATTTATGTTTACTTGGTGAGTGGATTTTAAAGTCATGAAAAATTTCTCCAAAACAATCAATAATATCCAACTAATACAAGACAACGATGGATCTCAATCATAGTAGTAGTTTTGGGACAATGTTAAATAACTTCTATCTTTGAAGAGTCTATTGATATACCCTCACATGAGATTATGTGACCCAAGAAGTAATATTTTGAAATAAAAAATTCATACATGGTAAATTTTTCATAATGATTATCCTTAGGATCGTTAGGAAAATTCCCAAATGATCTTTATGCTCTTCCTTTCTCTTCTAATAAATAAAATAATCATTTATAATGACTACCACAAAATGATAAATGTAAAATCTAAATACATTATTCATTAAATCTATGATGATATATGGGGTATTAGTAAAACCAAAAGGCATCAAAATAAATTCATAGTGTCCATACCTTGTATAAAATGTTTTCTTGGGCATATCCCCCCTTTTAATCACCAATTAATGATATAAAGAATGAATATAATTTTTTTAAAATTATTGTGCTCCATGAATTTGATCAAACAATTCACCAATAAAGGGAATAGGATATATGATATTGATAGTGATCTTGTTTTGTCATTGATAATCAATCTAAAGTCACATTGATATAACTTTATTCTAACTAAATTGAATGGGTTCACCCATAGGTTATACACTTTTCCAAACTAATCTATTATAAAGACTCTCCTAGATTTGATTCATCAATTATTTCAACTCAATATGGTCCATTCTATATGGAGTTTTCTAAATATTTTTATCATTGGGTATGAGTTATATTGAAAACTGAACGTCAAAATTTGAGGTAAGACTAAGAAATTATTCTAGAAATACATCGATAAACTCCCATATAGTAGGAAAATATTCAATTTTTATTTTCTTTCCAACCATCTAAGATAAATAACCCTTCTGAATATGAATCATGGACAATATAATGTATATAATTTCCATTAAAAGTTAAAATTTTTCATAACACTGATCGATGAACATAGTCTTGTTAGTTATATCAAACATAACTTCCATTATTCATAAACCAATGTGATATTTATGTAAATAGAGATAATTCATTACCAAAAAACATCAAATTCAACTAGGGGGAAAATGAAAAAATTTTCTTGAAACCCATTCCTATAAAATTCAATTATAGAATAATCATAGGCTTTGGGTGTTATCATCATACCATTAATGGTTTTTAATGATAAATCAGTATCTAATATTTGATGTGGCGTTGTGATAACCTTAAAAAATTATTTATATATAAGAGTGTTGGTATATTTAGAATCAAATAAGACCCTAACAGTTCTAGAGTGGATAATATGTGTACCTTTAACAACATTGTTATCATAGCCCTCTTTAGAAATAATGAATGCATGAGATTTCCATTTTTCTCTCATATTAATAGGGTTTTTACATTGATCATCATCATTAATATTCATATTTGGGAACTGGTTAGCATAATTACATTACTACTTACATTTAAAACACTAGAGTGTGGGTGGTGCATAATGTAAAGATTTCTCTCCATTTACATCATTATCTAACTTCTTCCCATCACTTCAGGGGTCTATTTCTTGATGACCATACATTCCACACTTGGAATATTTACCAATTCCCTTTAGATAATTTAGTCCCATGTTTCCTTCCACATTTTGATCTTAAAGGGAAGATCTTATTTTTATCTAAATGGTTTTTAAAATTTTCATTGAATTTCATTTTTCTTTTCTGGTCAGGGCCATTAGATTGATGGGTAACTCTAATATCTAACTCTACATTGATAGAATATCTAACAATTTCTTCATATCCACTGAATTTACTTATGGATAATGTCATTTAAATAATTTTTTTATTCCAATTAAGAATCAATCAAATTTACTTTAAGGTTTGATGATAAAGCCATAAGTAGACCTCATATGTCTAGTGAAATTTTCCTAGTAAGTACAAAAAAATCATTATCATTATAATTTAAATAATGGAATTATTTATCCATTCTTGTTCAAATAATATGAGGAATGTACGTAATTAAAAATAATCGTTTAAACTCATCCCAATCTATATATTCAATTTCTCCTTGTTCTCTGGTGATCTTGATAAGATTCCACCTTTCATATACTTCTCCTTCCAAATTCTAAATAGGTAGAATAAATTTCTCATATTCTGAACATTAGAGATAGGAAATGATTTTTTCAATGGTACAAATATATTTCTCAGAAAATATTGGATTAATTGACCCACTAAAATAAGGATAATGTTTCCTTATGAAGGAATATATAGAAGATTGTTCCCTTGTTTTCTTGTTTAGAAGCTGAGAGTTACTCATAGCATGATAAATTTTTGTGATCATTGTAACAATATTTTACATTAAAATTCCAACAATATTACATTTCTCAAGATTAAAATAATTTCATTGTACATTGTATTAAGCATTAACACGGTTCCTTCAAGTTCCATCCGTCGACTAAAACAAAAAATCATAACATGAGAAACAATAATCATGGTGGGAAACCACATAATCATGAAAAATAATTTATATGATGTCAAAAAAATGAAAGCTACTTCTATGAAACCTTATATTTCTCAAAGGTCATTCGTTATTATTACTAAAACATTAGGATTTTATCATATAGTTAGACTTATCCCAAGATTTCTTAATAATGTTTTCTATCACGAACCAACCTGGGTACCCTGGTAACCTGATAACTGAGCTAGCTTTGACATAGCCCGAAGGGCGTTCCCGATCTCCATGGGTTAGCGACTATCACCTGACATCATACAAAATGGATGTGGGAATGATTTTTACACTAACAACATGGAAGTAAAATAAGTAAGACCGTATGCATATAAAAATAAAACTCTAAGGGGAGTAAAGTACTAGAATAGAATAAGGCATAAAAAAGGCCAAAGTACTACAACCCAAGTACTAAAATAGGTAACACACAACCCAATCCCTAAAAGACACAACCCACTAAGACCATGGTTCAGTAGTTGGATCCACCTCTAAGTGATCCTTTCCTCTTGCTCAAACCTAGAAGAATATAATCTACAAACATCCAAAGGCACAAATAGGGTGTGATCTAAAAAGATTAGTAGAGTCTCACCATATATTCCATAACATATTACAACAATTGATTAACCAAAAGAATGATTTCAACTTTTAAAGATAAACAGGTTTGTCATTTTAAATAACAATTAAACAAATCATGCTATAAAGTTCAAATGAAGAAAAAATAATTTAAGAAAAAGGCTTCTCAAATGATGGAATATTTCTAAAAAATGAATAAAAAAATGGTTACATAAAATATTTTATGTGAATTCAGAAGGAATATAAATCAGTTAAAAAGCATTGGCATATATTCATATCTCAAATATAAATAACAAGCAAGCATCATGGCCATATGACAAATAGGTACAATATTATTTCTGGATATAGAACTCCACACTCTCTAAGTTATCACAACAATTTGTGTACACATATGTCCTTTAGACATTGGACAAAGATGAATCGCCACTATCACCTAAGGGATGTAACCCGTTGCATGTTTGTTTTAAAACATTTTAATAGCATAGAGTGTGTCCATATAACTCAATATTTCATGTAATATTACACAATCAATGATGAAAAATTTATTTTAAGACTCATTAAAATAAAATTAAGACTCATTATTCCATTTCAATTTAAAACCATAATGGGTTTTAATAAAAAAAAACATGCCTCTTTAACAAAATAAAACCACTGAGTTTCTATCAAAACATTTGAAGACATTTTCAACAGTTTGAAATCCATTCAAAAACCAATTCCATAATTTCAATTAATTTCCAAAATTAAATTAAACAATTTAATTGAAATCATTTCCATCAAATCTATAATTTAAATTTAATGATTTAAATTAATAAATTTCTATAAACACATTGTATTTCAATGAAATTTGTGGTTTTCCAAATATCATGCCAAAACCATTCCAAATTTCCCAATTCACTAGAATAGTATTTTATTACATCAATTTAAAGCATGTTTAAGAAAAATAATTTAAATCAACCATTGAAATTAATTGATCAATTCAAGGTTAATCAATTTGTCTAATTGGGACGGAACCACCTACCTCAAGATCGTCGATGTCATCGACAATGATAAACCATCTCGTGTAGTTCAATACACTTCCTCATGACCGTATTATCATAATCATCGACACATCAATAGTCGACGTATATTGAGGGCTCATACAACCAAAACTTGTTATTTTATTTCAAAAAGAAATATAATTTCATAGGTAATGAAATGTTCTCTCTCTAGGATAATTTTAAAATATTGAATAAAATATTACATGTGATAATATCTTATCTCTCATGGATAATTTCAAATAATTGATTAAAATATTACATGTGATAATTTTTTATCTATCACGGATAATTTCAAATTATCGATTAAAATATTACATATGATAATATGTTATCTATCATGGATAATTTTAAATTATTGATTAAAATATTAAATTTGATAATATTTTATCTCTCATGGATGATTTCAAATTATTGATTAAAATAATCAATGTGATAATATTTTATCTCTCATGGATAATTTCAAATTATCGATTAAAATATTAAACTCAATAATATTTTATCTGTCCTGGATAATATCTGGATTATCATTTTAGGTCAACGCATGTGTGTGAAATTATCCTTCAATAGATCATGCAATTACAAGTTGATAAATTTATATTTAATAAAATTATCCTTAAATTTCAAAGTATAATAAAAAATATAAATCTAACTATATATATTTATCTATTTATACATATATATATATATATATCTTTTTATAATCAAAATAAATAACATTAGATAAATTTAATAAATTATCCCAAGTGTGTTTATCGATATATGTGTGTGTGTGTGTCTTTTGATAATTCATTATCTTTTGATAATACAAATAAATATTGTTTGATAATTTTAAATAATTATCCATTCAATAATTTGATGAAATTATCATTTGTTAAATCATCTTAGTTATTGTTTGAAAAGTTTATCTAATTATTCATTGATTGATAATTATTTGTGATTATACTTTCTTTGACAATATTATCTTCCCAAAATTAATTATCGATGTAATTATCATTAGTTAATTATTTGTGATTATTCTTAATAATTATCTCAGATAATTATTCACATATCTCTCAACAATTTTTCAAAACCAAATTTTGATAATAATTATCAGATATTTCACATAATTATTCATTGATAACACGAATTTCATTTTATTATTATTCAACCATTTTTTATTTTTGAGAAGGGAGAAAAAAAATGGAAGAAAATAAAATAAAAGAAACTCAAATTTGGGGCACCATGCACATGAGTTACGAATGAAGGATGGTCACCGCTGGTGGAGAACGCCATAGAAGAGGAATATAACTTCAACGACCATGTGCCTGAAGAAATCAGGGTCCTCAAATTATACCTAAGAAATCAAGAACCACGATCGAAGAGTTAGGGTATTTATCCACATATGATTCACTGACCCAACATTTAAAACCTTAATTTAATGCACTATTTCAAATGAAAATTGATGACATAGGGTTTTAATTAATGCTATGAAAGGGTTAGTTATTGAAATGGTTTAAGATGGGTGAAAATTGAAGGGTTTGAAAACCAAAGGTGTTAAAATGGAGTTTCCATGAGGGCAAGATAAGGTGAATAGTGAATCTCGTTTTTTATAATTAATTTAATAATAAATTATTAAATAAATTAATTTAAAATGTAGACAAAACAAACATCCATTGTTCATGAAAGTTGTACACTATCTAGGGTAAACACCCCATTCTAATCACAACGGTGGTCTCAGATTTTTCAAATGAGGAACCATTTGAGAGATATTAATGATTTATTAATTTAAAATTGTATTAAATAATTAATTAAAATAAAAAGGGTTATTTTTGTGAGTGAGGTTCTAAAAAGTCCAATGCCTATAATTGTTATACCCTATCTAGGGTAAACACCACCTTCCAGACCTATCAGTGTTCTTGAATTTCCCATACAATTCATTGTTTGGGATAAATTTATTTATTTTTAATAAAATAATATATTAAATATTATTTAATAACTTTATCTCGGGAGTGAGGCATCCAAATTCCCGAAACATTCGAATCTTATACCACTCTTAGAGTAAAACCCTCATTTCAGACACATTAGTGTTATCCAATCTCTCATACGATGAACTGTTTTGGAGTTATTCAATTATTTTTAATAAAAAAAGTGTGAATTTAATATATTATATTTAATATTTTTATTCATTCTTTACCGAGACTTTTTGGGACTTGGAATCTCACACCAACTCAGTGTCGAACTCCAGAAATATTCAATTGAACATTCCAATATGTTAACTTGCATTAAATGCCTTTATCACATTTATCAAAACTTCCATGACAAATCATTTTTTCCACTTAAGATATTAATAATTTAACCCAAGAAGGTTTAAGAATACTTGAAAAATGTAATGGAATGTTATAACCTCCCTACCGTAAGAACTTTCTATTTCCATAAAACCAACGAAGAATTATCTATGCAAAAAGATGAGGCCACAACTCTTTCATCAGTGCCTCCCTCTCCCACATATCATAAAAATCATATCCCTACTATTATAGTACATGAACAAGAAGTATCTTTATATCCTAATGTACTTGGTCTCATAATCATCAACCCTGATTGGTCGTTCAGTTACAGATAAATCAAGTTCAATATCAAGATCACTCCAGCTCAAAATGTGAGATGGATCAAAGAGAAACTTTCACAACTGTGATACATGGAACACGTTATGTATCAATGTCAGCTATGTTGGTAGTGATTAATAGTAAGAAACTTTCCCCACCTAACCAACAATCTCTAAAGGTCCAACAAAATTATAAGCAATATTCCCTTGCATCCTAATCCATAAATGACCCAATTGGGTGAAACTTTTAAGAACACCTGGTCACCAAATGAGAAGTCCAAAGGTCTAATATGATGATCAATGTAGGTATTATATCATATCTAAGAGATTAAGAATATATGATGATTCAATAGAATCTTATTTTTCATCTCTTGGACCAAACCTGATCCAACCAAGGAACTTTCACAAACCTCTGACCAACACAATAGAGATTTATAAGGTTGTCCATACAAGGCCTGAAAAGGATCCATTCTAATCATTTATTGATAAAAAATTTTATAAGTAAACTCAACCAGCCCCAAATGATCACCCCAAGTCCCACAAAAGTTAACCAAACAAGCAAGGAATATCCTCAAGAACATCGTCCAACTAGGACTTCAACTCTTTGGGTTTAGATGGTGCCATGTGGTAAGAAGGAATTGAAACTGGTTGAGTATCATTCATCAATTCAATTGAAATCTCACCATCCTTTACCAGTGGTCAACTATAAAATTTAGAATGGAAAATGATTGGAAGATCCACAAAAATTGGATGGATATCACCACTCAAATATTCTCACTCCAGATCAAAAGAAAAAACTGATATTACTTTCCCCAACTCTAGATAACAAGGTCCATATCTACTTGACCTCGGGTCCCAATATCCTTTAAAGAAAAGCGATGCACTACTTGGTGTAGTAAGGTAGACCCATAGAAGATAATAATCATTTCAGGATTTATTAGAAATAAGACAATCTATCCTAAATTAGATGTTAAGATATTTCATGTTGAGAACTAGAAAACTCCAAGAAATATCAATATCTGATAGAGAGAAGACATAAGCATGACTATGGAGACCCTTCTCTCTCTTCGTATCAAGGGGTGTAGTAATATCCATTTATCATATAGTTTATACATAGAAATATTAAGAAGATTAATTATACTAGTTGAAATAACTGAGTGAGATGCACCAGTATCAAAAAGAGTAGTCACTAATGATGAAGCTATTGTAAGGGTACCTCTCATGGTCGCTGGACCCATATCAGCTTCCTCTAGATACTATTCCAATAGGTGAAGAAGCTTCATTCTACATTCCTATGGTTGGAACACTTTTGTACTTGAATAATTTGATTGATCCACAATTTTTGGTTGTTCTAATGATCCCATGCCACTACTCAAAGTTTAAAAGTTGTGAAAAAACTTTTTCAAGTTCGCAAGAGCCATAATTCTTGGGTTATTTAGTGAAAACCCTCCTTGAATGTCTTGGTTATCCAAACTGGTATCATAATAGAGTGTTTCTACAAGGCACTACAGGAGGCCGAAAATGACCATGTTGTCGAGAGACACTATGAGAGTCATCATGATTCCTATTTCCTTTAAAGTATGTGATACTACCACTGGGAGAAAAAGGAACTCCAGTCAACCCGAACATTCTCGCCAGGTCCATCTCAACCATCATCACCCTATCCATCACATGAGAATAAGTGGGAATCTTTAGCAAGAAACCTGAGAATGGATATCCGACTAAAGTCCTAACTAGAAGCGTTATTCCTTCATCATTTCAATAGATACAATCTCAGGTGAAAACTACACCAATTCAACAAAGAAATTTGAATACTCAGTCATGGTTCAGTTGGAATTCTCAAACTTGAAAAACATCACAACCATGGAAACACCATTTACTCTAGATAGAACTTGTTAGTGAAAATAACCTTGATGTAATTCCACACTAAACCCTCATGTTTCTTCAATGTAACCTTTGTGTCCCACCATTTTCTTCTTGGTCCTTCCAACATGAAGGTTGAACTCTTCACCTTGATCTCGTATGGTGTCTCCACGAACTCAAATATATATTCTATCCATTCCAACCATTCCTCATCATATTTATGATTAGTGTATCATTTGAAAATGGGTGGTTTCTAGTGAATAAACTCTTTAGAATGATTTCGATGAACATCCCCTTGAGGATCTACACTAGGAGCTTGAATAGGGACTGGTGGTTGTGTATGCCCCAATGCTTGGATAGTACACATGAGCACCTCAACTATATTTGGATCCACAATAGGATTCGATCACTAAGGTTTAGTAGTAGCCTCCTCCTAGATCTGATTCTCATGCCTTCTTGGAGGCATGATGTTACACAATATCAGCATACAACATTGAAGACATTAGGTACTGCTTAAATAGAGAATGAGGGAAATTAATCCCAAAAAAAAGAAAAAACATGATTTATATTTCACTTTATCTAAATCAAAATAAAGAAAATACTAGAACTTATTTATAAGACATCTTTCCCTAACCACCCATAGAGACTTAATGTTCATTATAGTGAGAGATGACCAGACACTCAATCACAACTACCTCTTAAGTCCCAACAATATTTCACAAAGAATTATAACTCCAAGACAAAAGCTCAACCTTGCTCTGATACCATTTGTAATGACCCAGTCTATCCCATAATAATGATATTGTCCGCTTTGGGCCTAGCCCGCATAGTTTTTATTTCCCCGAGCTCTGACCCTGAGGCATCCCCTAGGAAATGGCCTAATTAAGGGAGATATATCCACACTAACTTATAAAGGGGTGATTCATGCTCCTCCTCCTTCTATATGGGACATCCATAATCCAAACCCCAAGAAGGGACCATCGTCCTCATTGGAACATCGAAGGGAAACTTTCTCTGATACCATTTTGTCACAAACTAGCCCGGGTATCCCGGTGAACCGATAACTGAGCTAGTTCTGACATAGTCTGAAGGGAATTCCCGATCCCCATGGGTTGGCGACTAAAAAACTATAATTATAAAAAATGCAAGTGGGAAATATTTTTCCACTAACAATGCTGAAGAAAAAGAATCAAAACAATATACATATAAAAAGAGAACTCCATTGGGAGTAATTTAATAGAATAAAATAATCGATAAATTAGTCCAAAATACTACAACTCAAGTACTAAAATAGGGAAACCAAAACCCAGGTCCCTAAGGACAAAACTCACTAAGACCATGGTTCAGTAGCTGGATCCACCTCCAAGTAATCCTTTCCCTTTTCTTGAACTTGAAATAAGATAATCCACAAACACCCAAAGGCACAAGTAGGTTGTGAGATAAAAAACCCAGTGGGCTCTCACCATAGATTCTTTAATATATTCTGACAATTTTTTAACCAAAGGAATGCCTTCAATTTTTAAAGATAAATATGTTTGTAATTTTAAAACATAATTAAACAAATAATGTTATATAGTTCAAATGGTGGGAAAATACTTTAAGGAAAAGTGTTTACAAATGATCAAATATATTAAAACAATGGATTAAATAAAAACAATTACATAAAATAGTTTACGTGAATTCAATATGCATGTAAAAAATTCAAAAGTATTGGCATATATTTATATATGAAATATAAATAACAAGTGATCAACAAAATCATCTTCGAAATTGGTACGATAGTATTTTTGGTTGTAGGACTCTGCACTCTCTATGTGATCATGGAAATATGTGTGCACATACTTCCTCTAGACACTAGTTAGATAGGACTCATCACTATTGCCTAAGGTATGTGACCTGATTCATATATGTTTTAGAACATTATAATAGCATAGAGTGTGTCCAAATAATTCACCAACTACCTAAATATTTCATGTGCTACTACACAATCAATGGTGGACAATTTATTTTAAGACTACCTAAAAAACAATTAAGTCTCATTCTTCCATTTCAATTCCAATTTTTCATTTAAAATCAAAAATAGGTTTTAATAAAAAAAACATGCCTCTTTAACAAGATAAAACCACTGGGTTTCTATCAAAACATTTTAATCCATTTTCACCGGTTTGAAATCCATTCAAAAACCAATTCCATTATTTTAGAATTAATTTCCACAATTAAATTAAACAATTTAATTGAAATCATTTACATAAAATCCACAATTTAAAATAAACAATTTAAATTAACAAATTTCTATAAGCACACCCCAATTCAATGGAATTGGGGGTTTCCAAATATCATGAAAAAACATTTCAAATTTAACAATTAACTAGAATTATATTTTCTTACATCAATTGAAATTAAGTTTATGGAACAGAATTTAAATCAACTATTGAAATAAATAAATCAATTCAAGGATAACCAATTTGGTTAATCGGGGTGGAACCACCTACCACAAGGTCATTGATGTTAGTGGCAATGATAAACCACCTTGTGTGGTTCAATACAGCTCCTCACAACTTTATTATCATAAGTATCTTCAAATAAATGGTTGATGTTTTCAAAGGATCCTATAACCAAAACTTGTTATTTTATTTCAAAAAGAAATAATATTTTACATGTGAAAAAATGTTCTCTCACCGGGATAAGTTTAAAGTATCGATTAAAATATAACATGCGATAATATTTAATCTTTTATGGATAATTTCAAATTATCGATTGAAATATTACATGAAATAATATTTTATCTCTCATGGATAATTTAAAATTATTGATTAAAATATTACATGTGACAATATTTTATCTCTCATGGATGATTTCAAATTATCGATTAAAATATTGAATACGATAATATTTTTTTATCTTATGGATGATTTCAAATTATTGATTAAAATATTACATGTGTTAATATTTTATTTCTCATTGATAATTTAAAATTATCGATTAAAATATTAATTGTAATAATATTTTATCTCTCATGGGTAATATTTGGATTATCGTTTTTTGTCAACACATGTGTTTGAAATTATCCTTCAATAGTTCGTGAAATTACACATTGAAAAATTTATATTTAATTAAATTATGCTAAACTTGAAAAGTAATTATCAAAAATATATATCTAACTATATATATATATATATATCTTTTGAAAATCGAAATAAATAACATTAGATAATTTTAATAAATTTTCCCAAGTGTGTTTTTATTTATATATATATTTCGATAATTCATTTTCTTTTGATAATCCAAATAATTATAATTTGATAATTTTAAACAATTATCTATTAAATAATTTGATGAAATTATCATTTGTTAAATAATTCTAGTTATTTTTTGATAATTTCATCAAATTATTCATTTCTTGATAATTATTTTTGATTATCCTTTCATTTAACAAGATTATATTGTCAAAATAAATTATCAATGTAATTATCATTGGATAATTATTTATAATTATCCCTAATAATTATCTGAGAAAATTATTCACATATCTCTCAATAATTTTGCGAAACCAAATTTTGATACTAATGATTGGATGTTTCAAATAATTAATCATTGATAACATGAGTTTTATTATACTATTATTCATAAATTTTTTTACTATTGATAAGGGAGAATAAAAAAATGGAAGAAAATAAAATAAAAGACACTCAAACCTGGGGTGCCACACACATGAGTTGTGCATAAATGATGGTTTCCACTAGTGGATAAGGTCATAGAATAGGAATATAGCTTCACCGAATGCATGCCTAAAGAAATGAGGGTCCCCGAATTCGACCCAAGAAACCAAGAACCATGACTTGAGGGTTTGGGTATTTAGAACCCCAATATGTATATACTTCATTCACCCAACAATTAAAACCCTAATTTAATGCACTGTTTCAACAGAAAATTGAGGATGATGGGTTTTAATTCATCCTATTATAGTGTTAGAGATTGAAACTATTTAAAATGGGAGAAAATTTATGGCTTTTAAAACCAAATGTGTCAAAAATGGAGTTTAATTGATGTCAAGAGAAGGTGAATAGTGAATCTTGTTTTTTATAATTAATTTAACAATTAAATTATTAAATAAAGTAATTTAAAAAAAAGATAGACCAAACATCAATTGGTTATGCAATTTATACCCTATAAAGGGTTAACACCCCATTCCGGACACAATGATGGTATCTGATTTCTCAAACAATGAATTGTTTTAGGGATATTAATGATTTATTAATTTAAAATTGTTATAATTAATTCATTAAAATTAAAAGGTTTTTTTTGTGATCAAGACACTAAAAAATCCAATTAATACAAATGGTATACCCTATCTAGTGTAAACATAGTGTTCCAGACATATTAGTAGTCTCATATTTCCCATACAACGAACTATTTGGGAGATATTTAATTATTTTTAATAAAATAATATATTAAATATTATTTAATAACTTTATCTCAAGAGTGTGGAATTCAAACGTATGATTCCTTTGAATGTTATACCCCACCTAGGGTAAACCCCACATTTTGGACATAGCATTCGTCACAAATTTCTCATACAATGCATTGTTTTGAAATTATTCAATTATTTTGAAAAAAATGTGTGTGCTTAATATATTATATTTAATATTTTTATTCAGTCTTCACCAAGACTTTTTAGGTCCCATAATCTCACAATAATTCAGTGTCAAACACCAAAAATATTGAATTAAACATTCTAAGATGTTAATTGGAATCGAAGGCCTTTAACACATTTATCAAAATTTCACTGATAAATCATTTTTTCCACTTAAGATATTAATAATTTAACAAAAGAGGGTTTATGAAAACATGAAAACAGTAATGGGGTGTTACATTTTCTCATCATATTTTCCAATGGAGAACTAGAACTATCTTTGATAAAAACTATAGAGACCCATATTTTTCATACATATATATAACATCTTAATAGATGAATATTTATTACATACCATTTCGATCCACGTAATATTTGTTCAGGTCAAGTATCTTTGAAAATTTAGAAACATAAACAACTAGTTAATAAAATATCTACATTTTCTCCCACTTATTACTTCATAATTATCACCCTTATTAGACATATCATACTTAATACCTATCTGCATAACCTATAGAAAGGAAACATAAAAAAGTTTGAGCTCAGATGCTCAGTAAGGATAAACAAGGGAGATATCATTGATCATATACGAATTCCATGAGAATAAGGGTATAAATACATGATCTTGAAATTTAAAAACCATACCTTTTAAAAATAATATCATAATCTTATTTCATTTCTTAAATATTGGTAATTCATAATGCATGAGTCTTAAAGGAGTCAAAGAACAAGATCCATCAAATCATAACATTGGCCTAAGTCATGAAATTATGGTATACACATAAGAAAAAAAATTCATTTCCATAGTAGTTAAGGGTATTTTCAAATAACATAATAGTGTAATTAGTTCACTCCCAACAATATTATAGTATTTAAGGTTCTCTCCTAACACTAATTTTGTGGAAAAAGACCCTTACTAAACTGGGTTTACTCCCCAATCCATTCCTATTTATCTTTTGAGATATCAATCATTACATAATGAATTGGAGAGAGATAGAGGCCCCCATAAAATAATTAAAATCATACATATGTGTGCTACAATATCATAAAATATTCATTATATCAGAACCAATTAAAATATAATTTTTTCATAATCATTTAATCGTAGCATAACTCATGGAAAAGAAATGGTTTTTATAAACATTTATTCATAATAAATATAAAACATCCAGATAAAGAATAACTATGGTATACATGGATCATATCACAAGTAAATCATAATTTATATCAAGGTATTTTTTTATGAATATAAATAACATTAAAAAATCATTAAAACATTCATGAGGAAAGTATTCTTTCTATTTTGAAATCACTTTTTTTTAAATATGGAAATTATAAAGGAAAAAATTTTATCTTGAAAAAAACCCATAAAAATTGAACGAATATCTTTAATAAAACATTAGTCATTATAGAAATAAAATTTATTAATGTTGAATAATTTAAAAAACATTCCTTCAACACTTTTGTCGATAATGTCTGTGAGTAATTCATTTGGAAAATGAAAAAAATATTCCTTTCATAAAAAATTATAAAAATTTCAAAATGGGTAAAAATGGCATTAAAATTATATAATAATAGTAAAAAAATTATTTAATTTTTTTATAAAACATAAATATTGAAGAAAAATGTTTTTTCGACTGAATGGAGAAACAAAGTCAATTTTACTTAAAAAAATTCTGGTCTCTTAATTACATAAGATAAGGAAAATGAATGGAAAACAAGTGTTTTCAAGAAATATTTTTTAATAAAATTCATGATAATATTGCGATTTTTATCATAATATTTCATCATCATAACTTAATAATAAAAAATCTTGATAAATAATGAGATTGTAACATAAAACCCCTTACCTTGAGGTCTCCTTACTTAGAAAGCACACTAACATCCTATATAATAAGTTAAACATTATTATAAATCTATAAAAAATCATAAAAAAAATTATAATATATTATATTATCCTTTTATAACATTTTAACATCCCATTTTATGAAAAATTTAATTTTAAAATGTTATTTATGGGCGTTAACAATTTCATTTGTCCTGAGTATTTCAATTTAATAATTTTGTTCCTTGTATATTTATCTTGGTTCCATAATCTAAATAATATTAATAATGATATAAATAAAATATATATTCATTATATACATATCATTTTCATCCATAAATGTTGGATATATAAAAATGAATTACACAGTTCATGGAGATGGTATGTCGTACGTACACATGTACATTGTTTTCATTTTTGATAGATTGAATGAAATAAAGGTAATTATTAATTCAAATTTATAAGATAATTATTATATCGTATATATCATATATATTTATCAAATATCTTCTTTATCACCATCCATGTAAATTATAAATGAGAATATAATCGCATCACTTGGTAGAAGTGGTAGTCCACACGTACACTTGAACGACGTTATCATTTCCCAAAAGGATTAGATGCTAAGTATATAGATGTGATATTATAACTCAACAAGTATAATTATAAAATAAATAAAATATATAATAATTTAACCAATCATAATTATCATATATAAAATATGGTTATGATAATTGAATTGTATTGCTATGTGGTGATGGTAAGTTGTACATACTCACGAGCAATACTTTCACATATCATTTTATGAGAAAGATGGTGTATAATGGTGTTTAAAAAATAAAATTAACATTTAATAATATTTTGGAAACTTAATTTATTATTTTATAATAAATAAAATACATTTAGGGGAGGTAAAAAAGATTAGAAAAGAAAGTGATTGGTTAAGGTGATTACCTCTTGTTTCAAATGACTCATTTAGATCACTTATTAAGGGATATATGGTTAGTCTTTTAGGAAGAAAAAATCCTCTATAATGTGTATAGGTAAGTTTGTACGAGTTATTTATAGGTTTTTTATCTAGAACAAAAAAAAGTGGTGTAATGAAGTGAGGTAGGATGTTTTATTTTACAATTGTGGTGAGGGACACTTTTGGAATTTCAGAAAACCTTAAATTATAATAAATTCTTCCCTAAGAAAAAACCTTCCAAATGGAACATTATTAAAATATATAGTAGAATATAGTTTTAATATAATAAATCAATATAATTTATACAAATTTTAGTGTCATTTTAAACCTTATTATTTTTTATTAACCTTTAGTTAACCAAACTTATTTTTAACTATAGTAAAAACCTTTTCAATATTAAAGGGTTACAGATTTAAAATATAATGTAAAAGTAAGACCATAAATGTAAATTTTATGAAATTTTATACTATATAATATCCAAATTGTATTATTTAATTATATTTATGATTTTTAAATATTTTAATAAATTATTATTCTGATAAAATCTCATTTTCATTAATTTTGAAACTATTCATTTAATTTGACTTAAAGACATAAAGAAAAAAATGAATTAGAATATAATATTTTAACACAACAATAATATGTAAAATATACCTATAAAACTCATTTAATACAATAAATTACTCAAATTATATAACTTTTAATATTATCCAAATCATTTATTTTGTTTTTCTATTAATTGAATAAAAATGGTTTCGTTGTTGTGTAAGCATTTAAGGTAACAATATAATTTATAAAAATTAAAAATAAATCACCATAATTAACAGAATTTTATTTCTCAAAAAATTAATAATAATAATAATTAATAACTAGCTTTTTCTTATGTGAACACATAAAGGATATTTAAAACTAAGATAGTGATATTTTGTAACTTTATTTGTTTTAAATAATATATAAAATATTTTCCTGGAAATGTGTCAATTAAAATAATAATTTTATATATTAAGGTGGTAAGGGTCATATTAATTTAATTTAATGATAATTATTATGAGAAATTATTGCATTTTTTCTTATTTCTAATCAAGATTAACCCAATTTACCGTTTACTGAGGTGATAAATTTTCACACTATTACTATTCATATTGGCCACAAATAAAAGGGGTATATTTACCAAATTTATAATTAAAATTATAAATATTTAATTCATTTCATAAAATTAAATACCTATAAATCGATGAAATTAATTTTAATTTCATTGAGAAAAATGTGACATGAACTGGTATTTAGAAAAAAATTAATTTCACAAAATAAAACTGATTTATTCTTATAATATTCATAGAAAAATAATTTTTGAATATTTTAAAAAGAAAATTATTAAGTAAATAACATATATATATTTGAATAAAATCATTCACCAATGGAGATAAATTTAATTAATTATGATAAACATAAATTTTTTCCTTTAAAAACCATTTTTATAAAAATATTACATTTTCTTCTAAATGATTTTAATTTTTATTTATAGTCAGCTAATAACCAATGAATTAATTTTACACATATATAACCATAAATTCTCTCCTAATTTATTTAGACCTATTCATACCGATCAATCCAGTGGATTTGTGATAACTATCATTTTAAATAAAATATTTTAATAGTACATCATGGTTTGTTTAAACTCAATGTTTTCTGTAATGCAAGATATCAAAGAAATAAAATTATTTATAGTGATATATTGCATAGAAATATCAAGGTGTTACAAATTTCATGGTATTAGATACCTTTATAGTTTATTGTAAAGAATTATTTTGAAGAAGTAAAAGTGGGCCCTATATTTTTCATTAGAATATATTCTTAACATATTATGATTGGTCATATTTATGTGGATGATATTATTTTAGAGTCATCTAATTAATAAATTTTCAAGAATTTTTCTTATTTATTGGATAATTAATTTGAGAATTATCACATGGTAAAGCTCATTTTCTTTTTGTAATTTCATATTTATCATAGAGATAACGGTATTTTCCCAAAATAGAATAATTATTCAAAATAATCAGTGAATTTTTTTTCTTGTATTAAAGTAAAATAATTTGTTCAAAAATTAGTACTACATGTAGTCTAAATAAGTATTCTTCTATAAATTCTATTAATTACAATGATTTTAGAAAAATCATTTGGAGTCTACAGTATTTAACTACAAGAAAATTGGATCTCGTGTATAGTGTCCATGTGTGTGTTAAATTTTATAAAGATCTTATGAAAATAAATTTGAGAGGAGTTAAACAAATTATCAAGTATATAAAAGGTACAATTAATATCAAGTTATTATAACCTAAAAAATAAATATTTTTAGTTTATTTGTTAGTTTTATTTATACTTTGTTTGATGTAAGATTGATTATAAAATTACAAATATAATGTGTCATTTTATTGACAAGATTCTTATTTCATGGAGTTCAAATATGTAGAATTCATTTGATTCATCAATTTAAGAGTAAAAATATATAAAATAATATAATTTTTATTCTTAGACATTATGGATAAGAGAAACTATCTCAGATTATGGTATCAACTATAATCAAATACCTACTCTATGTAGTAATTATTTAGGTATATCAATTTATAAAAATCTACTTTATCATTTGAGGATTGAACATACTGAAGGAAGGTTTCGCTTCCTCTATAATCATGCACCCAAGGGAGATATAACTTTATAATTCATTTCTATTAAATACCATTTAGATGAAATATTTTCTAAAACCATGTATTCATCTATGTTTTAAAATATCAAATTAAATCTTATAATGATACATATCTGACTGTATTTCAATTCCGTTTATATAATTTTATAAAATTTAAAATTTTAGATAATTTCTGTAACTCTTAGCCTCATAAAAACTATTTTTTATATGTTGATACATAAAAAGAAATTATTTATAGTACTCTATATGAATTTTAGTTTAGTTATGTGTTTTATTCAATGTGGAAAGCATAAAAAATTGGACATGGTGAAAACTTTACAAAACTATTTTCATTAGCTCACAATGAATCATTAACTTTTCCTACACTACTTATGTCAACTACACTATAATCATTTCACCAAACACAAATTACATTTATTTAAAGGATAATTTTAAATTTGTAAATTTCCCCTAACACCTTATAAAGTGTTAAATTGATAATAAGTCTGTTATTAGATGTTATCTTAAGGACTAATATGTAATATGACAGCTGGAAACACGTTCTTAAGAGACAACGCACACAATGATATCAAAAAAATATTTTCTAAAGATTCAAAAAAAAATTCATCACCATTAATGATGTTATTTTAGTATAAAATGAGGGATACAATACCATTTTAGTACATGATCAATATATAATTATCTCTCAACACATAGATCTTCATTTCACATATTGAGTGTCAAAAATTAAAAACAATGGTAAATTTTCATTTTTTTATGTTTTTAAAAAAAATTATTTCTTTCTGACCGATTTTATATTTCGTAGAATGATTTTAACGATTATTTTATTTGTAATTCGTTATTTATTATGTTTTTAAAAATTTATTGGAAACCTGGTTTGGTTTTTATTAAAACTAAATGATTATTGGATTTCTTTTCAATTGGAATTCCCTATCAATTAGAGGAATTTTATAATGTTGTGAAAATGACTAAGTCTCAAACTATTAAAGAATATTTTTTTATGGAAATGAATAATTTGTGAGAGTCATTTTTGACTCCATAATATTAATTTATAGATTCCACGTAATATTCATTCCAATCCAGAGTTAGAGAAATGGAAAAGTAAATATTCTTTAATAGTCATTTTATTAATTTTATAAGAGTCATTCTCACTTCATAAGATTCATTGGACCCTCTATAAGAGTCATTTTTAAATTTCATAAGAGTAAATCACTCTATAAGAGTCCTTTCATAGAAAATGATGTTTTGTAAGAGTCATTGGTGACTCTATAAGAGTCATTTAAGGAGACAATATGAGTCATTTTCACTGTGAAATTTGTAAAAGTACCCATTATGAAAACGAAAAATTCAGAAGATCATAAGAGTAATATTCTTTGATATTTTATGAAAATACTTAGTTTAAATATCATATGTAAGAGTTAATTTCTTAAATATTTTGGATACTTGAAAATTGTGAATCAATTAATCATGGTACGATAGATAAGGTCATACCATGGTTGAAATACGATTATTTTTTGGTATTACTAATGATTTAAAATATGGGGATTATATAGTTTTAGTTATTAAATGAAATCATATCATGACTTGATATTTCTTCACCTAGTGTGAGGATGAATGGTAATATAATAAATAATGAATTGTGATTAATAATTTTATTAATCATGTATAAGGAAAATCATAGATTTTATGTAGAATTGAACAATATATTTTTCAAGGAAGATCCTATGGATTATATAACTTTAAATGGAATTATATTCTGATGTTGAATTCCTGATATTTTTATAATTAAAAATACATAATTTATCATTCATAAAAAAGGATAATAGAGAAAATATCATTATAAACTTCAAAAATTATTTCCATATAAAAAATATGGGAAGTCTTCTTGGATGTAATGGGGTGAATAAAAGGAAGAAAATAAGATAAAGGAATCATATTTACTACTATTGAAAAACACATCTATGTGAAGGGTATAAGTGTTGTGTGTTAATAAGATTAAAATTAGCTTTCATAAAGATCTAGTAATGTAGAAAAAAAAAGTACGTAAAGTGATACCACCCTAATTGGACAAGTGTTCTTATTTTATTTTGGAAAAACACTGTAATAAACCTATATATCACATTTTTCGTTGTATTTTATGGACCCTAAGGGGTAAAAGGAGTATGTTTTCCAATAAAAAATTATGTTACTTTTTAAATGTTTTTTAATATATTCATTATATTGTATTACCATATAGTATATCAATATAATATCATTTCATGCTCTTTGTACTAGCCCTTTATGGTGAACCAAGTAAAGAATCTATGTCATTAAGTTTAAATGCAATATTTCAAATGTGTGTATGTTTATAGTCAAATTATAAAATCATATTTTTATTTCAAACATGAAGATAATATCCTATGATAAATAAGAAAATTAAATAACCTAATTAACCCCAAACCTTTTAGGGTGAATTTGTATACCAGTTTCAATAATTGGTATTAGATTTATATGTTTTGGTGGTTAAATCTTCCATCTATATGCTTGGATCTATTGAAAATGCATAAAATGTAAAGATTTACCTCTATTTGATGTGTGAAATTACTCAGTCTGTGAGAAAAAATGAGATATCATATATGGTTTCTTGGACTCAATTATTTTCCCTAATTTTCTCCATGGAATACATATTAGTGATAATTTTGAATTATCTATGATAGAAGGAGATAATGAGATACTTAACGTTGTTGAAAAATATTAGAGTTCTTTGATTGGTTCTATTTCAAATATAATCCACATGAAAATATGGAATTAAAAATCTATAAAGTCCACATTGGATAATATTTTTAATATCTATGAAGGGTAAAAATTGTTTAATGAATAAAAGGTTCATGTCTTGTATAATAATTTTTAGAATATAAGGATGTATTGAGATGAAAAAATGATAGATCCTTCAATCTAATTATTGAGGTTTTTGGAGAAATCTAAAGTCTTAGTGAAGAAATAAAGCATTAAAATATCATGAATAAGTTCATGATAATTTTTCCACCTCTTTATAATGAAAAAGTGTCGATTCTTAAAAAATAGAACCCATATAATCTATCATTTGATTACATGTATAAAAGTTTTGTGGCCTACGAAATATGGTACAAGTTGCAGGGAGGAAAAAATCACATAAATAAGAAAATTGACATTCAAATTCATAGAGAAATGTAACATCACTAATGATAAATAAGAATATGTTGTTGACGAGTTTCAATCATTTTTGGGGAAAAAATTCAAAATAGGTAAGGGAATATTTGAAGGAAATCTACCCTTGGATTATTTAAAATGTAGAATAGTTAGACACATTACATTATAGTGTCTTAAAAAACTTTATGGCGATAATGGTGAGATGTAAACTATACAGAATATGTGAATGATGTTTCCTCTTAAAAGTGATTTCCAAACTAGAAACTCTTCCACAAAGATGTTTTAGTGAAGTAACCTCATGTGTAAGAAAGATGTTGTTTAGGAATATTTTGTAGAGGAAGAAGAAAATAAATTTTAATATGTTATTGATTATTCTATGATGGTCAATATAGAGACACAAAAATTAGAGATAGAAAATTATAATCAAACTGATTGAGTTTTATATATCAAGGTTAAAATTGACTGTGCTCCTAATGATATCAATATTCAAAGAAATAAAAATAATAAAATAGTTTATTTTTTAAAAGAATCATTATAATATGTGAATTTTATTAAGGAATAGATACATCATCATCAATGTTACCATTAGTAAGGAATAGATACAACAACTAATAAGGATATGGATTATCAATCAATTATTCATGAAATCCTAGAAGACGTAGTAGAGTTAAAACTAAAAAATTATAAACAAGCTGAGATGATAGATGATCTTAATGATTATTTGGAGGAAAGAGAAAAGATAGTTGAAGATATTGAAGAAGAATTGTTTCTTATGTGAATAAATCTATAAACAAAATTAAATTCATTTTATTTGAAAAATAATCTATAGTTGGGGAAGTTCTTAGATTAATAACTATTAAATAGACCCAAAGAGTGGGTTAGATATATTTTATAAGGTGTTAAGTGAAAAAATATTCCATAATATTAGTAAAAGATGATTTTTATTTGATGTTTGGATATCATATAAAGAATCAACCATAGATAAAATTAAATTGAAGTATAAGTTTGAGTAAAACCCAATATCCTAAAAAACAAAACATCAATAAAAATTAAAGTGTAGGTTATATGTGGAGTATAGGAAGTGAAAATCTTTTATCATTAATGAAATTAAGATTTTACAGTTTCGTTGGTTATATAATATCCACTTATGGATAGGGAAAATTTTAATTGAAGGTATAAGTACATGGGAGTTAGAAAAGAAGTATAAAACCATATCCTTCATCATAAATAAGAAACAATTTTTATAGATATTTTTTCACTACTCTAATTTTTTGAATAATTCTATTGAATACAGGATAAGAAAAAGTTAATGTGGATATCATATAAGTCAAAATGAAATGAATTCAATGAAATTGAATTTTTTTACACTAGAAAAAAATACCATATATTGAAATAAAAAATTGAATATGAAAATATTGTATGTGTTGGGGAAAGAAAAGAGATTCTATGTCATATCTCAAATTGGGTTGATATCTATTGTAATGAAAATAAAATGATAGGGAAAGAATATCCAGACTAAGTTGCACCCAATGAAACAAAAAAAATATCACATGGAGTCCCAACATTTTTTGATCATCTAACATAATAGTAAATTTTAATCTCTTGAAGAATTTTAAAAAAAAGTTTTGAGGGTAATATTAATTTCAGTTATGATGATGTTATGAATATAAAATTAAGTGAAAAGACATGACTAGTAAGATATAAACACAACAACACAAATTTAATCTTTGTGGATTGTTTGAGTAAAACACTATTTAGAATGAGTTTGATATATGAATCTAGAATTTAGTTCATCTTTAATAATAAATGAATCTTAATGAAAATTAATTCTTGGAATTCCCTTATGAAAGGATAAAAAATGGAAATCATTACTTGGTAGATAGTAAAGAGAAATTATGCTTCTTTGTGAATTTTTTTAAACAAAATTTTTATTTGAGGCAACTACATATTTATCTAAATATAAATACTCAAAATATTTAATTCCATATTATCTTTTTAATCCCCATAAGATATAATTTCATTATTGTTTGAGGAAAGAATATGTATCCCATTTCTTTCAATGGTTATTTTTCATGATCGTACCTTATGTTTGATTCTATATATAGAACACATATGCATGTGCATGTTTTTATGGGTGAACATAGATAGTTCTCCAATGAATTGGGTAATTTATATGTCTCAAAATATGATATGTGGGGGATTAGGGAGTAAACCTAATCTAATAAGGGACTCTATCCATCATGGTATATTGTAATGGTAGTGAGCCTTAAATTTTTTCTTATTTCAGGTTTTATATTATTTCCACATTCCTATAATTCAATGATATTATGATTCCATAAGGTTTATGTCATGATACCATATAATTATACATGTGACTTGTCTTTTATGAAATCCTGTTTTTATTTTTTACTCATATTATATGCTTTCTATCATACTTGTTTACTTATTAGGGTTTATAGATAACTCTTTCAAATTATGTATTTTCTAGGTTATACTATAGAGTTTTATAATAAAGAATGAATTTAAGATATCATTAGGGAGATTAAAATAATGTGTTTTTATTTTAGATCATTATTGATGAAATATGAACCCAGTCTTTTAAAAACACTAGACCTCTAGATATTTGGGGTTGTGCATTTGGATTTTGATGTTAAACACCATGTGATGATATTTTTAAGAGTCTTGGGTTATAATAGTTAGTATTAGATAAATTTCTAGTTATATTAATGTATTAGGATAACAATACATTAGTAATAACCCTAAGGATAAGTATAAATATAGGTAACCATACTAAAGTCTTAGTAAAGTATATAGTAGGTGATCTATAATAACTTAAATCTCAATATGGATACTAAAAATGGATATGGATCAATAATAGATGTAACTAGGGGTAATAAACCCGAAATGGGTAATTGGGTATTAACTCCACTCATACCTGGTGCATGAAAAAGATTCCATGATTGACACATGGTTTGAAACTATTGAAGGGCATGGTTTGGTAAATTCAAAAACACATTATGAACCATCATGAATGAAAAGAATATATTTTTATGTTATAAAATATAATATTTATATTACTATAGATAACTTGTATTTAAACCTAGAGACTCGTAAGTTATGATGTACTTGTAATTTATATGTTATTACATATATATTCATAGTTTACCTTTTCATATGATTATTAGTTTTAGTATTCCCATATCTAAATTTTTTATAGATATAATAAATGAATAAAACTATAATAAAATATTTAAATGTGTGATAATTATCCATTCATGAACATCAAATGTACTATATGATTATAGTTCAACAGATTCATTCATATCATGTATTTTTAATAAAACTATTCAAAAACCACCTTAAAACATATTGGTTGAGTTATCTATAAGAATAGAAAAATGGAAAATTATTTCATCCTAAGTATATAAATCCTCCATGGTCAATTTTTATGGGATAAATTTCCCAAAAAATATTTTCATGCATAATTTTTGTGGAATTTGATGATATAGTAGGCATGGATCAGTTTCCATATATAAATCCAACATTAAATGCCAGGATATGGATATCACTCTCCATATCCCATTCCATACATTGATTTTGTACGTATTTCATAATGTGGATGAATCTCATTTGGAATATTATTCTCAATCATGGATATTATTTTCTTAGTAGAAAATATATCAACCTAAAATGATTGAGATAAAGGAGAGAATCATGCTTGAAAATAAAATCATTGTGATGGTCTATATTGATGTATTAATTGAAGAGTTTTATCATATTAATTGTGAATAAGAGGTTGAGTACTCAAATGAACTTATACTATGATCTATAAAAATATCCATGACTCTCTATATTATATATACATCTGATTTTGAATAACTGAGAAGTGTTTACAATAGAATTTGGACAATGGTTTTATATGACAGGTTGCTTCACCATGGAGTGTGTCCGTCCTCTTTTTCAGGAATAAGGATATATCCATGAACCTATGAGTTGATTATAATGATCTTAATAAAATCATGATAAAGAAAAATTATCCCTTAATATAGATTTATGACTTGTTTGATCAACTATTCGGGTCCTATTACTTCTCTATGGAAGACCTTTAGTCATGGTATTATCAAATAAAGGTGAGTATAGAGGATATTCCCAAGACATCCTTACATATAATTTATGATCACTATGAGTCCATTGTGATTCCATTTAGTCTTTAAAATGATCTAGAAATATTCATGGACTAAATTAATAGAGTCTATAGAGATTACCTTAACAAAAATTTTGTAGTCTTTATAGGTTTTTTGTTGATATACTCTAAAAGTAAGATGGTACATGAGGAGTATTTGAATATTGTGATAAATACTTTAGAAATGGATAAGTTATATGAAATGTATAGTAAATGTGAGTTTTTGAGGGAGTAACTATCATATTTAGGGAATGATATCACCAAGAAAGGGATATCTATAGATCTTTTAATGAAAAAGACAACTGAGGATCTACCTAGAACAATATCTACAATAGAGGTCTATACTTTCCATGGACTAGATAGTTCCTATCGATGATTTGTGGGGAACTTATCAATATTTTCAAAATCATTAGTCAAGCTAACTTATATGTGATTAATGTTATTCTAGTCCAATTAATGTGAAGAGATGTTCATTGAATTAAAAATAAGTCTAATAATTGCACCAATAATCACACTACCCTCTAGTGGGAAAACGTTAATCGTATAAAAGGATACATCAAATAATTTATTGGGGTTTTTACTAATAAAAAATGATAAATTGATGTCTGATACATGAAATAAATTGAATTTCCATGACAAGAACTATTCAATTCATGATTTGGAGTTGGTAGGAGTGATTTCAACATTGAATGTTTGGTGAAATTATCTCTATATGGAAAATTAAAAAATATATACAGATAATAAGATCTTAAAATATGTATTCACACAAAAGAAGCTCGATATAGGCCAACAAATATGGTTAGATCTAATCTAGGACTGTGACTACTCAATCCATTACCATCCTAGGATGGAAAATAAAGTGGTAGATGCTCTAAGTGGAATGGTTACTTTAAAATTATCAATAATGAGATTTTATAATGATCTAGTCTTCTTATACTTGTGAAGGATGAACATGGAAGTCATAAAGAATGGATAAATATCCTATTGATCTTAAATTATTGCTCAACCATCCATACTGTAGGAGATAAAGGATGCTCAAAGGTATGATGTGAAAATAAATAATAAGATGGAAGCTATAAGAAATGGTAAATCCTCATAGCTTAAAATCAACGAAGAATGAGTTGTAAGATTTGGGCCATTACTATGTGTACTATAAAATTATATGACAAAGAATGAGCTCTTGAATGATCCAAATAACTCAACATTCTACATCTACTTTGGGAGCATGAATATTTATCAAGATCTATAATAGAACTATTCATGTGATAATATGAATAAGGAGATAAAAAATGTACATCAAAGTTCCTGGTATGTGAACAATTGAAGGCATGGAGGGAAATATTATGTGGTAATTATACAACCATTACCCATACCTATAGGAAAATAGAAATATATCACCATTTACTTTTTCATAGGTATTATAATGGCATCAACAGGGAATAATTCTGTATGGTTTTTAGTGGATCATATTACAAATACAACACACTTCATTGAAATTCAAGACAAATGGACCTATAAAAATCTATATATAGGATGATGTAATACCTGATGAATTTAGAATATATTATCCTTAAATAAATTGGGTTTTTTTATATCTTTCATTACATGTAACACTGAGTTTAGTGAGCCATGATATAATATTATAATATTATTATTTAAATGTGACTGATATAAACTAGTTCTTAAAATGATGGGTATGAATATGTTTAACTATTTTATAATGTATATATAAATTTACTACTCAAAATAAATTTATTTAAAAAATTATAATAATCACTCAACTCTAATAAAGATATTTTATTCTACAAAAAATATGTTTCCGTCAAGAATGTTTTTTATTTATTTTATGAGAAAATATTATAAATAATTTTTATAACATTTGGAAATATTATTTTATAAAACTTAAATAATTTTTGAAAAAATCATATTAATATTAAATTAGGGTGAAATATTTTGGATTTTTCATAAAATATTGATTTTTCAATTAATTGTGAAAAATACCAATTTTTTAAAAACAACCATTAGTATTATAAAATTACGTAATTCAAAAGCCTCATTAATATTTTAAATTTAATTTTAATTGAAAAAGTTTTATTTAATTATATTTAATCTAATTAATTACATTTAAATCGTCTTTAACTATATTTTTCTATTAGTTTATTTTTAGACTTAAAAACACTTTTTCTAAAAACTATTTCAAATTGTATAATTTTTATCAATTTAAAATAATTAAAATAATCCCTAATGAATAATGATTTAATTTTAAATTATATTATATATATATATATATATATATTCTTTTAAATTATTTTAATTAATATTACTTGTTATATAGTTATTATAAGATCATCATATGCTTGAAAATTGCATTTAATGGAAGACCATTTTTTCAACACGTCTTTGAGATTAATTTTAAATTAAATTCCACCATTTATGTGATTAGAATTTAGAAAAATTGATTTTAAATTTAGAATCATAATAATTTATATTATCTAATAATTTTAACTTAATTTTTTACTGTAATGAATAGAGAAAATAATAAAAATTAATTTTTGTGGTTACGGTACATATATGTTTACCAGGTGTTAAACCATGTAAAAGGATAAATATTACCCAAAACATATATAATTGATATTTTATTGTAATATTTATACCTTATAGATTATATTTTTTAAAAATGGGTTAGTTTGGATCCTTTGGGGGTGTAATAAATGTGGGTGTAATTCTTTCTTTTCAAACATTCCCAACGTGTCATCTCCCTAAATTATGAAAGGACACCCCTCTCCTATACTTTACACACTTCAAAAAACTCATTGTTTCATCCAATACCAAAAAAATACCTTCCTTAAATATTTCCAAACATCCTATAGTCCTTTTTTATTATAATTCCTACATAGGAGGGATTTTGATGAAAATATAAAGAAGTTGTTTGAAGAAGGTGTATCACTCTTAACTAAGCGTTTTGTTTTATTTCTTCTTTCACATCCTTTAAGTATTTTTAAAACATTATGATATTATAGAAAACAGTATTAAATATATTAATATTTTCTTATATTAATGGAATAACGTAAATCCATCTTCACTTTCATCAAATGGGGAACAAAACTATGCATTGTGTGTACGAAGGACTACCACCTCACGAACTGATGTAATTTGTTTTCCATCACTGCATATCAAGGATGGATATAATGATTTATTTAATGTTTATATATTATATTTTTATGATAAGTTTAACCTTATGAAATTATAATATCACATACACCTTCTTACTTTCCATTCCATTGGGAATACGATAACATTGCTCGTGTGTACGGTGGACTACCACCTAATGAAACGATGTGATTAATCTTTCATTTATTACTTATATAGAAGGTAATAAGAATTAATTTTATTTTTATATGTTATATTAATTAAATATTAATCATTATATAAACTAAATATATCCTACCATTTATTACTTTATAATCTATTGAATAAATGATAATGTCCTTTGTGTGTACAACGTACTACCACCTCACGATGTGATGTGATTTGTTTTTATTACCACATAAAATTGACAGTATATATAAATTTATTTATGGAAATAATATGATATGAATGATATAATAATCATTATTTAATTATAAAATAACACTTACCTTCTTTCCATCATGATATTCAAAAAATGGAAATATTACTCATACATACGTACAACCTGCCGTCTTTGTGATTGGAACATAGTTCATTTCAATAATCATATTTCATTTTATATTTTAAAATTATAGATTATATATATAAATGATTATTATTTAATTACTATCATTCTGTAGAATATTAAATAATAATTTTATTTATGTTAGTCAACTTACTAAAGTTATCTTGGACATATGAGTGGTTTATCATCAAAACATTTCATGTGAGTGTAATTTGTCAAGGAATTGAATATGGAAAGATAAAAAATAAAGAAAAATAATAATAAAATTGAAAAAAATAATGAAATATATATTTAAAATAAGTTTATTATTTAGGAATATATGGGACATATGTGACAATTAGGGCTTGAAGTAATGGTTTTCGACTCAAAACATCCTTCTTTGAGACACAAGTTCTTATATACAACTAATTTCTATTTAATGGCATGTATACTACAACATTACATATTATATAATAAATATTTAATAATTTAAGATATTTTATGTTACAATTCACTTACCTTATTTATGGTTTTCATGGTTTAAAATTTACCAAAGAGGCAAGGGTTTATGCTTCAATCTCTTTCTAATCAGGATTGTTTTTCATAAATTTATATTGAAGGAATTTATTTGATCATTGTATAATAAAACAATTTAATTTTCTTCTCCTATTGTTATTTATAAAAAATTCAACTAATTTTATCATTTTAATCTCTTAGGTACTTAAAATTATTGACAAATTTTTATTTAATTAAATCTGACCTCATTTATTACTTTTGTTGAAAATCTATTTTCCTTCAAGATTCATGTTTTCTTTTTTTTAATATTCTCTAATGATTTATTTAAGAAATTTTAACCCATTTTTTAATTAAATAAATTTTTTGAACTCAATATTCCCATTATTTTGTAAACTATTCTTTTTTTATATTTTCATATAAAATGTCAAAGTAATATTTTTCAACTTATATGGTGTGTGTAGAATTACCCATTTTCATGTCCATTATTTTCTTTTAAGATTACTTTATAATTTTATAAGGGGTTTTTCAAAGAAAATTACATGTATAATATATATTTTATATTCTTTACAAAAGTTACTTTCTCATAGGAAATTTTTTTTCCATCAAGAATGTTTTTAATCTTTTTAAAATAGTTATTTTATTAAATGAAAAAAATATTTGATGCTATTGATTCTAAATTTTGTCTATATGTCTCCCAAATATAAACCTAAATTATTCTCCCTTCCTTTTATGGGGTAATAAATTCCTTATGATCATTTCTAAAATTCCATCTTTAAGAAACATCCCTTTATTATGATATGATACAAGATTATAAAACACATTTTCTTTCCAAGGGTAATTATTATCTTTATGCCTCATGATTGATTTTATTTTTTTATAACACATATTCATAAACATATTAGGGTGGGTGTTACCCGATATTTCTTTAATAAATTGGGTAAATATTTAGTCTCGTGATGCATCATATATGGGATTAGGGAGTAAACCTAATCCATTATGGAACTTATTTCACCATGTGATATTGTTTTGGAATTTAGCATTTTCCCATGTTTATGTCATGTTATATGTTTCTGTCACATTTACTATGATTCTATGTTCTTATGATACCATTTCATTTATGTTATTCTCTCATGTGATTACTATTGACACTTGTCTTTTATGATATCATGCTATTTATTTGAGTCAAAGTTTATGCTTCCTTATCATGTCTATTTCTTTTCTATTCTATTTAAGTCACCCCATTTTATATGTATTCCCTAGGTTATAAAATTTTTTAGGAGCTCAAAAATATTTAGGATCTAATCAAGAAGAATAAAAAAATTATTTTTTAGTCTCACTTTGATGTATAGTGAACTCACCCTTATAAAGACACTAGGCCTCATGATCTTTGGGTTGTAATTAATATTTTTTTATATTAAAAAATATATAAGGATATGTGTAAAAAGACTGGGTCACTATAGAAGTTATTTAGATCACCCATTTGTTGGGATGAAATTACTAAACATAATCATATGGGACATGAAATGGTCAAATAAATGGTATAAAATGTAAAGATAATTAAATATAACATCAGGAGATCTTAGTGCTAACAAAAAACAATACAAATAACCATAATAGAGACTTAGATTTTGAGGTTGGATATAATGTTTTCCTATACATATCACCATGGAAGATATTTATGAGATGTTTTGGGACCATTATGTTTCTTCAAGTCACCTGAAGTTCATTTACTAGAAGTTATCCTTCAGTAGATCACTTTGGCCATGTCAAGATAGTAAAAATAAGAACCTCATATAGGTGTAAGACCATCGAAAGTTCATGAACTTTTATTTAATGTTTTTAAATTTATTCATTGAGATCTTGAAATAGTGTAATAGATGGGATGGTTGATTTAGTGGAATCCTCAATGAACGATGAAGTCAACAGATGGATAACCACAAATGTTGGAGGTTAGTGTTAGTTTTTGATTGGTAAAGAGCCTATATAAAGGGAACGGAGACCTGATAATAAGGTTTAAATATGATGTATAGTTCTATATAGTAACTAAATTATGAAAAGTGTAATGATATATTTATAAGAAACAATTTTTTTAATTACTTTTCTTCCATTAATAAAAAATATTCAACAATGTTCTCCCATGGATGCAAGATAAATGTATGGACCATATAAAATAAGTGTTATTTTCATTAGTATTTTTAAATGTTATCTTACATGTGTATGATTCGTCTTTTTATTAGTGATTAGGGTGCTGTTTGATTTCCAATTTTTTCAACTCTAAGATAGAGGTGGATGATTTGGTAGTTTGAAATTCGGATGCATTGAAATACCAGTGTATAGGCATTTTTAAAGAACTCAGGTTTCAACCATACATTATTTTATATCAACTTCTATGGAGGTGTTTTTACCTAACAAGTAGTATCAAAATGAAATATTAGTTTTGAAACACTCATATTTTAATGTACTTCATTTCCTTCCTAATATTCATACATAATTTTAATTGGATACTATCATTGGAAGATACACTACCACAAAACTAGGCAAGCCCAGCGCCACCCCTTTATCAGCACTAACGAAAAAGCGCTGATAAAGGGGGGGGGGGATTTATCATTGCTCAAAAAAGCTCTGATAAAAGTACCCCTTTATCAGCGTTTTTTTTAGCACTGATAAATGCCCCCCTTTATCAGCGCTTTTTTTAGCGCTGATAAAGGGACCCCCTTTATCAGTGCTTGGTTAGTAGCGCTGATAAAGGGGAGGCCTTTATCGACGCTTTTTTTAAAAGCACTGATAAAGGGTCGACTTCAAAAAAAATTAAAAAAAATTAATATATAAATATAGTTATATAGTTATATAGTTATATTGATATAAATATAATTTATAATTTTTAAATACAGTTTAGATAAGTATAAATGGACATTTACACTTATTATAATTAATATATAAGATATTTAGTGAAAATGGCTTCTTAAAAAATTTTAAAAATATTTTTAATTAATAATTTTCTAATTATTATGGAGTAATACTCATTTAATAACAATTTGAAGACTAAAAAAATTAAAAAAATTAAAAAAAGATCCAAAATATGTTGAAAACACAACTCAAACTTCAAACGGCCATAACTTTTGATCTGGGTGTCCATTTGAGCTCTACCACCTATCAAATCGAAGCTTGCGATGAGATCTACGTCGTTGTGAGTGGGGAGGGACCCCGGTAAATCATTTTTTGAGGACAAAAGAGGCCCATAAGGCCTCCAAAACGGAGTTTTTTGTCAGGGTACCCAGATTTTTTAACATTTTGTGGATTTTCAGCCTCGTTTAAGGGGGTATTATTGGCTTTTTTGGTGGGGAATGAATTTTTTAGAATGTATTACATTCATATTGATATTATATGTCTTTGAAATTTCATCCTTTTTTATAATGAACTGCTATTTATAATCAAATATATAACTATATGTACATATTTTTTATATATTCACACCTAAAAATTAAATTTTTTAAATAAATAATTAAACATATTTACATATAAAATATATTAGATTTATCTAAATAATAACTAATATCCATTTTATTTTAAATACCAATATATTAATATTTATATAACTAATATATATTAATATAACTATACATATATTAATATAACTATACATATATTAATCTAACTATATGTATATATTAATATAACTATATATATATTAATATAACTATATATATATATTACTATACGAATAAATATAACTACATATATATATAAATAAATAGATATATCATGAATAAGAGAACAAATCAATATAGGGTAGTGGCAAAGGCTTTAGGTGCGTAGGGGGGAGGTCTCGAGATCAAATCCTGGTGGAGGCATGGGTGCGCGCACAAGGTTGATTTAAAGGGCTAGCGCTGATAAAGGGTGTAGGCGGTGCGGGCGGACGCTGGAGGTGCAGGAAAGCACTGATAAAGGGGGGCTCAAGCACTGTAAAAAGCCCCCCCCCCCCCCCCCGAGATTGGCAGTATTTTTTTTATTTTTTTTATTTTTTTTTATTTTTTTTTAATTTTTTTTAATTTTTTTTATTTTTATCAGCACTAAAAAGAGCGCTGATAAAATTTGTCTTTTATCAGTGCTAAAAAGAAAGCGCTGATAAAATACCCTTTTATCTGCGCTTCATTTTAGCGCTGATAAAACACCCCTTTTATCAGCGCTTCATTTTAGCGCTGATAAAACACCCCTTTTATCAGCGCTTTTTTTTAGCGCTGATAAAGGGGACCCCCCCCCCCCCCCTTTATCTTCACAAGCTTTATCAGCACTTTTCTAGCACTGATAAAGGCAATTTTTAGTGCTGATAAAAGCCTTTTTTGTAGTAGTTATATGAAAATGAATTATGGAAATCCTCAAATAGGTTGGTTTAATGGAAGAAACATATGTTTCTATAATATACATATAAAGGACTATCTAACCTAGAAGAATATAGAACTTCTGTTGGGTATAAAACTAAACTAGATGGAGAAAAGAGAATAGGAATGGTTGGACATAAAAGAATTAGTATTAGGCAGGATGACATTGGAATGAAATTTTTACTTCAATATTTAGGGGAATAAGACTACAACTGCACTTATGAAGGAACTGGATGAGATATAAGAAAAACTGATTGATTTAAACAAAGATCTCCTAACGAGGAATTTTTTTTATCCTAAGGCTATTAGAAGGATGACATGTGGAAAATCATGTGAATTATTTCAATATGATCATAAGTCATATTGAGTTACTAAGTGTGACTTTTACTAATGATATGTGGGTTATATTGTTTCTCTCATCTTTACTAAAATCTTCAACTGACATGTTTACTATGTTAAGCAATTCCAATGAAAAATTTTATCTTGTATTTAAAGATGTACACAATTTGATCCTTTATGAGGAGATCTTGAGAATATAGGTCCAAGAACCTAACGGTATTGGGTTGAATACTAATAGAAGAATCGTTAACAATTAAAAGAAGATATCATAGAAAAGAGTTGTGAAAAGACATCTAGTCAAGGACTTACCTTTTTTCATTATGGTAAGAAAGTAAATATTCACAAGAACTATAGAAATATTATGGTAAATACTAGAGGATCTTCTAGTAGAAGTTAAAAATTTGTCTACATAATGGAAGATGGTATAGATCTAATACTAAATGTTCATAATTTTATAGATTCAATGGTATTTGACATTGGTTCATACTTTCACTCGTCAATCGAATGAAGATGCCTGAAAAACTATATATATATATATATATATATATATTATTTAGGGAAGTTCATCTAATTGATAATAAATATTTATAAGTGGATGTAAAGGGAGATATAAATATATAGATATAGAATGGGATTATTCTTTAAAATAAATAAGTGAGACAAATTCTAGTTCTTAAGAGGATTCTTATTTTAGTGGGAGAAATTTGATGATGAAGGCTTCAAAACTTGTTTTACCAATGGATTGTGGAAACTGATACAAGGATCCATGGTTGTGGAATGAGGAGTAAATAGTAAACCCTCTATCTAATTTTAAGTTCATGTGGAAGTTAAATGGTTTTAATTTTAGCCTTAAAAAATATAGAGGTTTGGTATTATAAATTGGGTCAACATATTGACAAGAAAATGAAGGTTCTTTTAGGAAAGGGAATTCTAATGATTGACCATACAACTATAAAAATTTGTGAGGGATTTGTTCATGGAAAAAAAATAGGGTCTCATTCACTTTGAATGGATGGAATCCTAGAGCCTAGTAATTGGTTCTTGTTTATACAGATGTTTGGGAAAATAATTTAGTTTAATCTCATGAAATATTATGACACTTGATCACAATTATTAATTATTTTTGGGTGAAGGTATGAGTTTATTTTATTAAAAATAAATATGATGTGTTTTATTCTTTTGTATAGTGGAGATCCATAGGGGAATTATAATATGGTCATATGTTTAAGGGCCTAAGATATGATAATGGTGGTGAATTCAATGGTAGTAAGTTCTAGAAATTCTATCAGAAGAAGAGGATCAAGATTGAGAGAGTTTTACAAATAAACCTGAAATATAATAGAGTGGTAAAGAGAATGAATCATACATTTATAGAGAAGTCTATATGCATGTGTGTGCAATATGGTATTTTAAATGTCATTTAATAAAAACCTATCAACATCGAAGAATACTTGGATAATAGAATTACTTCCATAGTAATAGGATAATGTTTGAATAAAAAATTTGGTTTGATAAGCTACCAAAAGTTTGACACCTCAATATATTCAATTACATTTCATATGCACCTGTCAATTCCAAGAACAAAGATAAGATGGAGGGAAATATAAAAGCCTATTTTATCATTGAATTTTGAATTAAAAAGTCTCGATACTGAATTTTTAGTATTGATCGAAATAAGACCATTAGATGTAGAGATTGTTTTCAGTTATATGGTCCTATGGAAGGATCAAAACCAAGTTGAATCAAAAATTGAGGAGAGGAGGTCAACTACTAAAGTAAAAATTTTATGGATGGAAACATTGGAAATTAAAAAATACCAATGATATCATGCATCATAATAAATGAATTTAATGGTCAACCAATCATAGATCTTCCATAATTATCAATAATTAAATAAGTTTGATGAAAATGAAAGGTAATAGAAAAATCAAAAGAATGAGTACCAAATTTTTACGTACAAGAAACTAATGTTCTAATGAATGGTGAAACTTTTGAGAGATGATATTATAGAGCTAGATGACTAGTCCAAAGGTAAGGGGTCTACACAAACTTATTACTTCTCATGGATAAAAGAGAACCAAAATGTCCGAAAGATGAAAAAATACTCACTAAATTGATGTGGTGGGATTCATCCATGGAGGAATAGATGAATTCCATAAATTTACACATAACTTGGAAGCTAAATGGAATAGCTAAGGGGAAATAATAAGAAAATAATAAATGGGTTTAACATTTGAAAGAATAATTTTATTAAAGTAAAATATATAATGCATAATTAGCAGAGAAATTATTTCAATAAAAAGAATGGATTTATTAGTTATAATTTTTTCCACCAGTAGTAAAGAATAATACAATCTGAACAGTGTTCAGAATTTCTTTATATAATGGTTTACACTTGGAGTAGATATATGTGAAGACTGGTTTCCTCCATAATGATTTAGAGAATTTTATCTACATGGTTCATCCTAAGGGGTTTTAATACCATCATAATGGGGACCTTATTTTCAAATTATAGTAAAAACTGTATAGTTTGAAACAGAAACCTCAATAGTGGAACCAGAAGTTCGATGCTTTTATAAATTAGGAAGGTTTCACTATGTGTTATTTCAATCACTATTGAAACAAATAATCCAAGAATTATAGAACTTATATAATTTTAAAAGTTTATGTGGATGAAATACTGCTTGTAGGACCATAAATTCAGTGGATTGAGGGGCTAATGAGGAAATATTTTAGAATATCTAAAATGAAGGATCGTAATCAATCCATGGAAATCATGGGGATTATGTTTTACAGGGAGAAAATTTTTTTTACTCTATTGTTATCCTAGAAAGATTACATATGATTTATTATTGAAATATTTCTAATGATTATAATTAAATTAGTAAGATATACCATCACTAAACACTTCAAATTAACCATGTAATAGAAAACATCATTGAATGATGATGTATGGTACATGTTGAAGGTTATGTATGCATAATCTAACAAATGTTTGATGTATTTTATGATATGTACTTTCATTTTCATTTTCCTTATAGTGGGAGTAGTAATTTTTTTTCATGTATAACTCTGGACAGGAGAACTAGGAAGATATGAAGTGGATCATTTGATACTTTAAGGGATCATTATATACAAAATTGTGATTTAGAGGAGATGAACATTTACAATTATTTAATGATATGGATTTTTGTGTTGATTCAGACACTTGAAAAAACACAATGGGTTCTTTACCTTTGGTGGAGTGTCAACCAGTTGGATCTCACATCTATAGATAGTGGTGGCTATGAATAAAACTAAATTAGAGTATTTTATAGAATCAAAATAAGGAGTTGATCTAGTTAATGTGCTTGATAAATGAACTCAAATAAGAATCATAAGTCTGAATTTTATTCTGTTATAGTCATAGTGCTATAAGACTTTATAAGAACCTATGACTTCATGAAAGAATGAAACATATTGACATAAAATTCCATTTCATATGAAATATACTAGAGAAAATTGAGTTTGAGCCTTGCAATATCAAAGGGCCTGAAAATTTGACTGACATGTTAAAAAAGGTCTTAGTCTAATAAATAATGAGGTAGAATTTCACCTTAGTGATACTTATCTAAATAAAGTGGATTGTGAACACTACAATGCACATAGAAGAAGTATTTGGTTTTCCCAAACTGTTGTAGGATTTTGATGAGGATCATTGAATTAATCTTCAAGTAAGATATTTTTTTGAGTGTGAAGTTTCTTAATTTTATAATAAGTTCAATTATCAAAAGTTTAGTATCTATTTGTTCACTTTTCCCTTATTAAGACACTGACACCATGAACTTCATATATGAGGAAAAACACTAAAATTTTGTGATCGTCTGATAAATGTTTTATAGTCTTGTCTTTCAGTTCCATGAATTGTGTACTGGTTGGGACTACTGATTCAGTGGAAGAATCATCTGAATGTTGAATTTAATGCATGTATTCTCACAAATATTGGAGTTTGGTGATTCTTGTTTGATCAAAAAAGAACCTCTACAATGGGAGGTGGTACCAGCTATTAAATATTTAATATGATGTACTGTTCTATATAGTAACTGAATTAAAAAAAGTATGCAATTGGATTTATATTCTACAGTACCTATAAATATTATTCATCTAGTAATAAAAAATATTTATAAGTGTTATCCCATGGATGTAGGATGAAAGTGTGAACAATATTAAACTACTATTCTTTTCTTTCCTATTTCTAAATGATTAATTATGTGTGTGATTTGTCTTTTGATTGGTGATAAGGGTTTATATTATCTACCTAATCCTGATTCTCTATGAAAAATATAGAAGATACGATAGTGTGGAATTATAATATGTTGAAATTCCAGTGGAAAAAAATTTCTACAGAACTCATGGTTCAACTAAACAATATTTCATATTGGATTTTCAAGAAGAATATTATTTAAATATGGTATTTTGTATTGGCTTTGTGTATAACAAAATGGTAATCAGACCCTTTTTGAATCTAGAGTGCATCAGATCTATGGATTATCGACTATCAGTACCACTAACCATATCTCAAGTTCATGACATGTTCTACATATCACTCTTGAGGAAGTAAATACCAAATCCCTCACATGTACTAGATTTAAAGGTGGTATATTTGGAGAAAGATATATCTTATAAGGATTAGCTGGTAAAGATCTTAGACCATAGATAAAAAGTTCTACACCACAAGATAACTCACTTATTCAAAGTATTATGGTGGAACCATAAGTACGAGGAGGTGACATGGGAACTAGATAAAGCATTGAAATAGAATTTCCCACATATGTTTTCATCTTAGTGGGTGAAATGAAATTTCATGGGTGAAATTTATTAATGGTGGAAGAATGTAAGAACCTCTCATTTTATCAATGGAATTTCCCTTCTAAAAATATAACTGACTACTATTTATGAATATAGTATTATATAAATCACATGCATCATATGATAGAACCAATGAAATTTTATTTTTTTGATATTAAAATTTATTTTAGTGTATAAATATACTCAATAAAATACCAAAAATAACAATGAGATAGAAAAATATAAAATATGATAACTATAATATGAAAATTTGGATCCTCTTGATCCCCAACAATGATCATACACACGAACAACACTATATATATGTAATAGAGTATTAGAAATAAATTATCCATTTTGAAAAGAAAAAAATATATAAACTTGAGGTACAATATAAGTAAATGTAAAATAAATGAAATACAATGTATTTAAAGAAGTTAGAGAATCCATATGACTATTATATATCTAAACATATGAATTGTAATCTAACCATTGGAATAATAATCTAACCATTATAGAATAGTAACTTGATCATTAGAATAGTATCATCAACTATGGATATGTAACATAATATATATTTATCTTATCAAATGAAAATATAACAAATTTATATCATCATAACTATAACTTAATGTTTTAAAAATGACAACATAAGTGTTTGTATTTTTATAAAACATGAATGTTTTATTTATATTTTTATAATAAATATAAAAATTAGAATGCATAATTTTTAAAACAAATTTGTATAAAACAATACTATTTTGTATTATAATGATAATATAATTTTAAGAGACCATAAGTAATTTTTAAAAGGGTTGGAAATTTGATCATAATATAATTTTATGTTTTTTCCATATTCTAAAAATTTCATGCTATTATGATGAAATATTATTTATTTCATTCTCAAATATAATTATTCATGCACCTTTCCTTTTATGATATCATGTTAGGTATTTTGACTCATATGTTATGATTTGTTAACATACTTATTTTCATACTCGGCTTTATTTATCACCCTTTTTCCTTATGTATTCCCCGAGATATACTATGTAGTTTTAGAATCTAAAATGGATTTAGGGTAATATTATGAATATTAAAATAATTTATTTTTTAATTTTAATTCAATGTTGATATAATATGAACTTAATCTCTCAAAGACAGTACAAATCTAGATATTTTGGATTATATTTATGGATTTTTATGTTAAATCATGTAATGATATATTTAAGAGGCATGGGTCATTATACTTATTCACCAGAAAATTAAATATAATATTTATTATATGAAAGTTGTATTTGGAATTCATAATTTTAAGATAGACCAAGAATATATGTTTGATTAATGTATACAGGGTAAGATATTATGTAACCTATATCCATAGAAGAAGAATAATAGGGCATCCAACTTACATGATTTTGTTCAAACTTTATTTTTTGGGCCGATGAATTTATTTTCAAAATGTGGAAAAATTTACTTCATTCTATTTATTTATAACTATAGTAGAATGGATTCTAATATGTTCATGAAAAGGAAGAGGGTTATTACATAGTGCATGAACAAGTACTCGAGAATCATATAGAATGAGGCTGGTCACACTATCCAAACCTTGAAAGTGTGAATGGTATTAATAACATTTCCATTGAAATTTAAAACTATCTATAAAAACAAGGCATCAATCATGAGGTATATTTTGTATGAACTCCTATGGAGAAAGGGGTCATTGAACAGTGAAATTGAATAGTAAATAACAAGGTTAAAACACTTATTTTTGATAGTGGTGTACTTATCCACTACTAGAAGTAGGTATTTTAGGTTTTATAATACATATATAACCAAATTTTTCTAATCCTTATATAATATAGAACAACCTGTGAAATGCGGCATAGAAGAAATCCATCACTGGATAATTTTTGAGTTTTTGTAAGAATTATATACATTCTTAATAAAGAAATAAATCAAGGAAAATATGGTGATATAGTAGATTAAGGGGTGTTATTATGAAACCATATGAATAGAAAATACTATATGTTCTTCAAAAAAGATATTTGAAAAAAAATATTATGAATAATGATTTTGATGTCAGTGAAGAGAAAGATCGAAAGAGTTCTTAAAATTCTATCTTATATGGATTATATGGAAAAGAATATAAGGATTGTGAAAATCTAGATGTTATGATAATTTCCTAAAAATATAAATATTATGAGGATGAATTAGAGGAAAAAGACTCCTAAATTAAGTTTTTCTACATATTTAAAAATAAGTATGATGATGTAAATTATTCTAACTAAAATAATTGGTGATAAGGTTTCACCAAATCATACATGAATGATTTGGACAACAGAACATGCTGAATTTTTATCAATTGTTGAGCCAAAGTCAATTGAAGAGGTTTTGAATGATGATTCATGGGAAATGTCAATGAACTAAGATCTTGACCATATTAATAAAACAATCATGTGAAATTTTGTGGAGACCAAGACACCACATTATAATAAAAAAAAGTATCTCTTCTAGAAAAAATTGGTGAAAATTGTAATGTTATTAAAAATAAGGCCAAATTGGTATGAAATGGGTATTATCAAATAGAAGGTGTAGTTACAGAAAAAACATTTTCACCATTATCTCAACAAGATTCAATTAATCTATTTTTTCATTTTAAATTTAAATACGATGTTGGATATTTTAGATTGATGTTAAGATACATTTTTAAAATAGTGTAATCATGAAACATGTTTATATTGATAACCCATTATTATTTATACTAAATGATAAAAATAATGTATGAAGTGTAAGGAAGTTGTTTTATAGTCTAAATTAGGTACCACGATCACGGTATTGTTTAATTCACAAATATCTTAAGAAGATGAAATTTAATGGAGGTTGTGTTGATAAAAATATTTTTATAAAGATATCCAAGGGAAAATAATTTATGGCGATTACTTATATGGTTGATATAATTTTAGTGGAAACTAAAAAGATGCCATGAAATATTTCCTAATCTTATAAGTTTATAATTTGAGATATAAATGATTTTTTATCTCACTTATTATATTATATTTCATTTAATTAATAAGTAGATATATAATTTTATCTCATTTGATAAATATTCTAATTAAATGATTAATAAATTTGATATTTATGATTCAAATCTAGTATTGACTGCTATTTTATTTGGAACCAATCTTGTGAATAATGGGAATGGGAAGTCAATGGATCCTACCTAATATATGTGGATCATTGGGATTTTTTTGTACTTGGGTGTAACCTAGATAGACATGGTTTATGATACTTTTTTAATGGTATGGTTTTAAAAAAAATCAAAATGGGAGAATCTTGAAGTATTAATGACAATTATGAGGTATAATAAAGGTATCCTCACTCATGTTTTACTAGTAAATGTAGAATAAGAGATTGAGTTATCTAACTTCCCTTGTATTTAATGGTCTAGTGATGTGGTGAACCAAAAATCCACAAGTGGAGGTGAATTATACACTGGAACCATGTGTGTGGGTTGGATGGGAAAGAAGAAAGAGATTACATCTCTTAGTAAAGATAAAAAATGATAAATAATATTATCTAAGGAATACACATAGCATTAGTGGATGAAACAATAATTGGAAGATCATGGTGAAATTATGAAACAACCATTGGTAATATTTTATAAAAACAATAGTGTTTTCAATCACACAAAGAATCTAGTTCAACAATATAAAACAAAAGACATTTATGTAAGGTATCATTTTATTAAATAACTATTAGAGTAAGGATTTATGAATATAGTGTTTCCTGGAACTGATCATCATGTAGAATATTCATGAATAAAACCATGGAAATACCATCATTTGAGAGACACAAGTTGAAACATAGTGTTTAACCACCTCCTTCAACCTGAAGAGGTTTCGATGTTTCCTATATCCTAATTAAATTTCATGTTTTATTTTTTTTTTATTAATGATAAGTGATATATTCTATTTGGTTAAAGATGAAGGAGGAGATAATATCCATGGTAAAATGCAGAGTATGTTTGGAGGCTTAATCCAAATCATAGGGAAAACATTGGAGTAATTTACCAATGTTTCCTATTTTCTTTAAAGATAAATAAATCATATAGTATTAGGAACATGTTTAATGGATAGTTTATTAGAAAACACCATTTAATTTTAATTTCAAATGAGATGTATGATGGTAGGAGGATATCACAACTTTATAGAGAATATCATACCATGGTTAAAATACAATTATACTGTAATATTACATGTGAAATAAAATATAGGGATTGTGTAGTTTCTTTTCTTAACCAAAATAACACCATGAATCAATATTTCCATGTTATGTTTCAGTATAATAGGAAATGTTATTAATAATATATTATGATTAATATCTTAGTTAAGAAAGAATAATCAAATTTATAGATATTTTAGAGTATTGAAGGCCATGTTTTGTGAGGAATTTTTAAATTTCTATAGAACTTTAAATGAAAGGATTTTCTAGTGAAAACTTCACATGGTTAAAATAACTAAAAATATAGAAATTATCATGTCTCAAAAATGAACAATATTATAGAAAATACAAATTTGGATTTTGTAGTTTCTATGTACATAAAAAATTTGAGAATTATATTTGGAGATAACAGGGGTGAATAAAAGAAATAATAAAGAGAGAAAGGTATCATCACTACTAATATTGAAAAAAAACCTATGAGAAGTTTAGAAATATTATGTCTGAAGAAGAATAAAAGTAACATGTTTAATGATATGGGGTTAGAGAAAAAAAATAAGGAAATTGATAATTTCCTCACTAAACTAGTGTTTATAATTTATTTATGAAAAATATGTTAGGAATTATTTGTGTTGCTTCATTCTTTATATTCTTTGGCCTGAAGTAGTACACAATAGGTCAAGATGAGGAAGTATTCCTAGGATCAGTCTTGTTCTTTACCTAAACTTTTTTAATACCTATATTGGATATTATTATTCCTAATAAGCTGACATATTGTCGATGCATGCTCCTTGGAGATACTTTTTGTTGTGAACCAAGTAAAACATATATGCCCTTGAATTTACATTCAATATATAAGATGTTTGATTGTTTATAGTAAAAATATATATTATTATTATGACCAAAAAAAGAAAATATCCTATAAAATATAATAAAATCTAAACACCCTAATTCACCCCCTCTTATGGTGTATTGGGATTTTTCTTGCAATAGTTTTCTCTATTCTATATTTCATTTTTTTAATGTTATCAAAAGGAGGAAAGATAATTTAGTCATTATCTAAGATCACACTAAAGATTCATTTGGATAAGAAACACCACCAGATACACTTCTAAGAAAATGAAAGGATAAAGTTGATGTCACTCCACCTAAGAAAAAGATATCATCAATGAATCATTCATCTTTGAAACCACCAAGGAAGATTTCAGTTGTACATTAAAATTCCAATGATATATTGATAAATAGATGAACCATATCCATATTAATGACCAACATGGGTTAGAATTAATATCATAAAATTAATTTTTGAATTTTTTTAAAATTTAACAACTAGAATAATTTTTTCAAAATAAAATAAAATAAATTATTATTTGATAAGGAGGTCCTAGAGTTTTAGAAAGAAATTAAGCTCGTAGATAACATAAACTATGATCTGGTCACCTAAATTGTAAATTTTATTGATATTAAGGTAAAATTAGTTTGGATTTAAGAGTTTTATTAACTTTATAATTTTTTGTGTTATGAGATCCATTCTAAATGATTTATTTAGTGAAAATATTCTTCTTTATATGAAATTCAAAAAATTATTGTAATAAAATTTGGTTTCAGAATATTAAGGGTGTTTTAGTTGAATACACAAAATAGATTAATTGAAAAGTCCATTCAATTCATAGTTTCACCAACATTGGGATACTATGACCATTTAAAGATTTTTTATGTTACATGTTAAATTTTATTTTATTTAGTATGCCATTAAATATATCTTGGATTATTAGGATGATCAATTCTATATAATGTGATAAGGTTTGAGTCATAGAAGCCTTAATATATGGTATATTTAACTATAAATTACTCCACAAACTACAAATTTGAAATTTTAAGTATATAAGAAAGATACCTAAAGAGTTAAATTACATAGGTGAAGGTCAATTAAGAAACATTAATATTACATGGGACCCCTAGAGTAAGACCTATATTGATGACATTTCTATCTTATTGCGGGATTATAATCCTTTAATGAATCTTGAATTATCATAGGGTGAACCCAAACTTGAACTACCACCTAGAAAATAATATATATAATCATTGGTTTCATCACCAATAAGTTATAGTTAAAATTTATATAACAAGAAATTTAATCTTGAACCAAAATTGAAAGATAAATTTATTTCAAAATTTTATTTTGATAAGAAGATAATTAGAAAAAGGAAAAATTAAATTGGTTAAGGAAACATACATTTAATTATATTATAACATTGGGAAATTAAATTCAATAAACTAAGAAGAATGTATTTTTTTACTCCCAATAGGATTTAGTTCAATATAGAGGATTTGTTTTATTAGTTTTGGTAATTGAAGGAATATATGAATAAAATTAAAAAATTTATATATTTATTACATGAATCCAATCATACAAGTACAACTATGCTGCATTTTAGAAATGAATTGTTATTGATTATACATTATAAATATTTTTATACTATGGTTGAGGTTTTCAAGGATCAAGATGAGGACTCTTACAAGGTTCGTTAATATATATCAACTAAGAATCAAGTTGAAGGTTCTCAAAATTAGTCCAAAACATCTCAAAATAATGTAAAAACGTAGAAATTAAATTCCACTAAAAAATAACAAGCTAAGACATCTACTGATTTAGATATTTCTAATGAAGTTAATGATGGTGGTGAGACACTAAAGGATATGGAAGAAAAGAAGAATCCCAGGATTTAAAAATTTGAGAAAGAGAAATTTTAAAAAGAAGAATATCAATCTAACGTAGGGATAACAAGTTAAAGGAGTTAACAAATAGTTGAGTTTTTTTCTATAATGAATAATATAAGAGTGAATGTTAATCCCTAATGATAATGATAATTATTTCGATGTTTTAACCGCTCTATATATTCTTTCTCCCAGTGTTAAATTAGAATAAAAAATATTATCATATCAAAAATTTTCCAATGAATTTATGAATACCTTTCCTAAAATCACTCAATATATTGTAATTTCATTATAGCTTGTGTTAGTACATCTATCATTGGTTAAAAAATTTCCAAAGTAGACTAGGGAACTAAAGGGGATTACTTCCTAAATTTTTCACCATGTATTGATATTCCAATTCCAAAATCATTCACTTTAGCTTCTATATTTTTAGAATAAATACTACCAATTGTTTAATTTTAGGAGGAATCTATAGATAATAATGTATTATCCAATGAGATAGCTAAATAATTTGTTGAAATGTTGATAGAAATTACACAGAGAGAGATTTATATAAACATAATAAGGGAATTGGGAATGGATGAATAGATATTATTTTATTATTTTTTATTTTAAAATCTAATTTTTAACTATTATAATACATTCTATATAAAATAAAATTGTATATATTCTTTCCATTTCTTACTCTATTTTATTTTTTTTGATAATTCTAAAGGGGGATATGGAATTAATTCATGAGTAATAATGCATTATTTAAATGAATTCCCTGTACATGTGGTGTTTTATTGTATTATAATACTTAAATTTTATTTTTAGTAGTTTAATATTTTATGTTTACTTTTAATTTTTTTTTATTTTGTATTTGTCTTATCAAAAAGGGTTATTTTTAGATATATGATCTAATAATGTATTTTTTATAAAAGATCATCAATTTTTTTATATTTTATTCTATTTTTTTGAATTGATTTGTGGTTATGTATGTCTAAATTAAAAGTTTTAGTTATGGTGTAAGAATAATATATAGTTCATATATATCTAAATGCAGATCACCCTTAGAATCAGAAGTTAATATAACACTAGTATAAATGGTGGTTGTGTTCTATCTTGACATTACATTAAAGTTAATGTATCTTATGTTAGAGGTTAAGCTTGTGAACTTTTTTTAGAATAATAGGTGTTGCGATACACAATTTCATGAAATTATTAACAAAACCAATACATTTTGATTTTAATATTTTTGTGGCCTAAATTAATTTCTTATTATCCTATTCATATTGATTTGTTGGTTTATTTTTTACTTTATAGGTTGGATGAAAAACTATGAAGATTCTCTAAATTTGTATTCATGCGTGAAAGTTAGAGTTATAAGGAAGGGGAAATGTTAGAATCCATGAAAGTATGATGAAATATACTAAGATCCAATCCAATGAAAATGGGATTTCTATTATGAAGTTTTCACTAAAACTATATTTAAAAAAATAATGTGTTATAAGTAAAAAAGGAGACTCAAGTATGAATAAAATGAGATAATCCACAAACATGATATAGATAAGTGGATATACACTTTTTTGGATGAAAATTACTCTAAGATGTCGTATAAGGAAACATTAACACATGAACAAATCATGTAGGACTTAACTAGGATAACAAGGTTGGTCCAAATCATTATTCATATTTTCAATGTAGAAATGAATTAGATAACCAATTATATATCAATAACCATTGAAAGATAGTGTTAAATGGTGAATTATTTGTTAAGAAGTGGGAATAGATTATTTTATCACAGAAACATACTGTTGGTTATACATTATTTGTTAATTACTAGTTAATGTACTGTTTATACACTTCTGAAGACTACATCAGGGCCTCGAGCCTATTTAAATTAAGTACATGAAAATAAAAGTTCATTAATCATGTTAATGGAATCACAATTATTTAAATATATCGATTGATTTATTTTTTAATTAATAAAACTTTGAAACATCATGGATTAATTTGGGTAGTTTTTTATAGAAAATTTTATATAAAAGATAAGGAAGGGAACCATATTAATAATGAATGAGTTATGATTTGTGATCAATACTACTACACTACTAAAATATCACCATTGTTTAATCATACTAACACAACCTTTTTGTATGGTTGTGCTGCTATAATCAATCGATATCCACTATTTTAATCTAGTTCTTGTTATTTTGATTCTTAATTTCATATCATCATTTAATTTTCATTTCTTCTATTTGGATTATGATTTTATTAAAAAACATGTCTTATAGTAGTTATATCACCGTAAAAGGTGTGTCTCTTTAATTCAGTTCTGCTACATGATAATAAAGTTAAGAGGTTTAACTAATTATGCCTCCATTGAATAATTTGGGATGTCATTAGGTTATAAACCCACTAGAAAATTAAGTTCATAGTGTTATCCACTGCACTCAATAAGCGCAGTAGTTGTAAAGAGTAGACATAAGATCATTTAATCTGAACCATTATATGAATATTTGTATTCACCATTTATCAACACTTTTCATTTAAATTTAGAAATATATCAATTTACCCCCACCCTCTTGGCCTCTTTTTTGGAATCATATGGGAAAATAAGATAATTTGTCACAACTAAATTATTCTAGAATGTAATTGTGTAATGGTGTGTATAAAATGAGAAATAAAAATTTATTATATATAAATCCATTAATGATGAGTCATGATGTCCCAATTTTATATTTTTTGACAAATATTTTATAAAATAATGATCATTACATTGAACTTGTAACTATCTAAGGATGTCCAAAAGTCACTATATGAGATATGGTCTGGAAATGTTTTTATTTTCCATTTATGATGATTAAGGGTTATAAAGTGAAAGTTAAGTTTTCACACACTAGTAAATGATTAACTAAATATTTTTAGGGTTATCCTAATGAAGACAAGGGTTGTTATTTTTTATTTTTTTATAGATCAAAAAAAATTTATGGCTCATTATAATATTTTTATAGAAAATTATTTTCTTTATAAGAAAAATAGTGGTAGAATAATAGATTTTGGTGAAGGTATAAACAAAAAAATGACATAATTCTTGATATTGATGATTTGGTTGTGCAAGAGGTTGTGGTAGAATAGATAATTAAATATACACAAAAATAATGAATGTTGATTAAGATTATTTGTGATACCTAGAGGTATAAATTCTCATGGAAAATATTGATGAAGTTATAGTCATTTATGATGATCCAACTACCTAAATAGAATTGATTATTAGTTAAAATTATAAGAAATTATTTTTACCCATGAAGTATGCGATATAATAAATATACACTAACTAAGTTAATAATTTGATTAATTAGACAATGGTTCATAACCTAAAGGGTGTGTGTTTATATTTAAGAGAAATAATATAAAAAAAATTAGTATTTGAAAGGATCTATCATGGGCGCCCTCAAATGATTAATAGTTTTTTGGGTACTTAGGTGCAGCAAAGTGGCTAACCAAGGTCAAATCTCAAACGAGGAAGTAAATTTAACAACATATTAAAGGTAGTTTGAAAATAAAATAAAACGAAATAAGATTATTAATTAAAATTATGGGGGTAGTTTATTGTTTATAAATTTAGAAGAAGTTTGCTGAAAGAAGATTGCATTTTTCTAATTTTTATTTTCGAAATGAAGTTTGATTAAAATTATACAACAAAGAGATTTATTTTTTAGAAAATATTTAAAAGGCGTAATCAATATAACTTGACATTTTCACTTAATTATTTATCATTATTATTTAAATTAACATCCAGTTAATTATAATCCCCTAATATGTTAACCCTTGAACCCTATGGGAGTTAACTTAACCACAAAGATGAAATTACTTAAACCCAAGGCTAGCTTCGAAACTTGAGGATTAATTGAGTTTAGGAATTATATTTGAACTCTAGAAATTTATCCTGTGTGGTCTTGTATTAATGATTACGATCGCACTCTCACAATTTACACAAACCTTGACCTCGCCTATTTTTGTGTCAATTGTTCAATAGCTTTATTAGTTTAATTTATCTTGGAAACTCAATTAGTATATCATATTAAGTGAATTAAATTATCTCATTAATTCAAAATAAATTAATGAAGAATATAAGAGATAGATCGATTACTAAAAGGACTACTCTTCCATGGGTGGTGTAATCATCGTAGAAGTGAATTTCATTTACAACAGTTTATAATGGGTAAAATCCAATCATGCATCAACTCAAGAATTCCAGACCAAATAGGAAAGATACAATAAGATGAAAATTGAGCAAAATAAAAGAAATGGAAGACAAAATAAGGAGTTTATTGAAAGAACAAAAGCATTACAACAAAGAAGAGGAAGAGAAGAGCATTTTGGAGGAGATCCTAGCTTGAAAGCTTCCCTCCTCCAATGGTTAATTGAAATGGAAAATAAATGCTTCACCTATTCTCCCAATCCTCTAAGTCACGTCCAACCCCCTCCAAATGAGAAAAATATCAATTTATAGAGTGGAGGGGAGGCTAGGTTACATGTGGTTTCAAGTGTGAATGGGGATATTCTGCCAAATATTTTAAGTCAAATTTCCCTACTAATTTAGCCCCCATAAAGCATGAATACACTCTCCTTCCAGAATTATGATTTGTTAGAAAATAAAATATCGAGCCTCTCAAAAAAATTGTGCCCAATCCAAGTACGAATGAAGAAGTTATGACCGAAATATAGAACCTATGTCCATTCTGGCAAGTCCAGCCCAACTTTGACTTCATGGCCCATCTGCACCAACCAAATGCATGATATAGCTCCAATTTCCTAAATTAAATTTGTACACCATTAATTCAGGACATATTTTAGAAAAATTAAGTTCAAATAATACATAACAATATATTTATGTCTGCTATGCTATAGTGAATTTTAAAGGGTAAAACTGAAATTTTCATCAAATTTCCAAATGAATGATATAATCCCAAATATTTCATAAATGAACACATTTACCACAATGTGAGGAATTTATATCATTTATTATAAAAAAATCAATAAAAATGTATTTTATCAACTCCCCCACACTTACCCTTAGGCACTCCCATGAAAATCCTCATATCACGTATTCTGAAAATTTGTGACAAATAAACATCAATATCGAATCAAAAAAAATTAAAAACATATCCTTGAGATATAAAAAAACAAACTAAGAAACAAAATATATCATGCCTCATAAAAAAATATTATTTTAAGTTTTCAATTTATATCATTCAACATATTTCGACTTCATTTATCCTCCAATGTACAAAACACTTACCTCACATGAATTTTCTCTTATGACACAAATGTCAATTATTTAGAAATGCATTTCTCATCTAAACTCATAAAAGGGTCATCATAGGCTTGATAAATTCCCACATCACCACCCGATGTGAGTTAAGGAAATATGTCTATCATGAGGACTTCTCAGGGTTGTTCTGTGGCTTTCAGTGGGTAGGATGTAGATGTGAAAAATTTTGAGGCTGGATGAGGAGGGCTTGAATATTTTGGGAGAAAAATTGCATTAATCTATTTTTCACTTAAATATGGTCTCCTCCTCAATCCCCATAACATCAATTCATCTTCATAATCATGAAAAATAAGGAAAAATGCACAACATTTAACATTTTAGTAGTAAAAATGTCAATATTCTAAAACATGATTTTTTGAAATCTCCAGATAGGCCCAAATTTCTCCCTCTATTAGAAGCTTCAAAAAGAAATACCTTCAATTATCATGAAACCTCCATAAAAGGCATGGATTTCAATATTATTATTTTATCCAGAAGAAAATACGTCTCTTTGGAATTTAATTTTCCACCAAATGTGTCACAGAATGTGGTAGCACAACACAAAATATATTCCCCCACAATTAAGTTCAACTAGATTATGCAATTATACTTCAAGAGTTGGTTGGATAGAGGAAATTGTCTTATAATGTGGCTATCCTAATAGGTTGTTCATGGCTTCAAAGGGCTACAAGGATTAAATTTTGAAGGTAGTCTATTATAAAAAAAGATTATTTAAAATATGGGCTTTAATACCAAACAAATGCCTCAACTATTTAAAAATAAGTAACCCAAACACTCATGTTTTGATAGGAATAAATCAAATTTTGGTTAAATCTAGCATGATTTGGTTATTTTCATGAAGTGAGGTAAATGTAAAGAATATGAAAAGAATGGTTCAAAAGCCTCACAAGAATGTGATTTAAAATGTAAAGGCAGTGAGATGTGTCATGGGATTCTAAATTCAGAGTAATTTTCATGAAATTACTAAAGATTTGAACTTGAAACAAAGTTATTTTTAGTAATCATTTAAGCTCAGTTTCATAGGATAAATTGTTTCACTTTTTTATATGAATTTAAAAATGGTGATGAGAATAATTTTAGCTCAAAAGATTCAAAAACACACAAAAATTGAAAAATAAATGCACAAAATTTGAAAAACACACATTTTTTAAAAAATCATTGAAAAATAGGAAAACAATTGAAATTACTAAACTAAAAGGTTCCCTCCCCACACATAATATATTTAATTTTCCTCAATGTAAACCCATGAGATGATACATGCACATGAAATGTATAATTTTAAATAGGACAAAGAATAAAAAAGTGAAAGGGTTAGGACAACCTGATAAGATCAAGTGATGATGGAGTCATATGGTGTGATGAAATCCACCGCATCGGTAGGAAGCCCCTTAATGTATCTCTTCAAACATTTCCCATTTAATCTAAATATCCTTCTTTTTTCCTCTTCTGTGATATCCATTGCACCATAAGGAAAAAAATTAGTCGCAACATAAGGACCTAACCACCTGAAACACAACTTACCAAGCATCAAATTCAGTCTTGAACTATAAAGAAAGACATTCCCTCCAACTTGAAATTATCTTTTCTGGATCATTTTTTCATTATATGCCTTTGATCATTCCTTGTATATCCTTGATTTCTCATTTTAAGACAATTAAATCTCATCATGCTCTTGAATTTGTAGCTTCCTTTGGATTCCAGCTTGGGCCAAATCCATGTTGCATTTCTCTATAGCCCAATAAGGTCGATTCTCAACTTCCACAAGGAGATGACACACTTTCCCAAAAACAATCCAAAATGGGGACATACTAATGGGGGTCGTTTATGTTGTACTATAAGTTCAAATTGCATCATCAAAGCACTTTCTCCAATCCTTCCTATTTTTCTACACAGTTTTCTCCAAAATTTGTTTCAACTCCCTATTTGAAACCTCGGACTGGCCATTTGTTTGGGGGTGGTATGGTGTTGATGTTTTGTATGTCACCCCATACTTTCAAAGGAGGTAATCTGAATAAAGAGTACAAAATTTTGTCCCTTGGTCACTGATGATATCTTTAGTACTTCAAACCTTTAAAAAATATGTGCTTTGATAAATTCCACAATAACATGATAATTATCAGCCCTGGTGGCCTTAGACTCCACCCATTTAGTCACATAATAAAAAATGACCAAAATATAAAAAAATCAAAAGGAACTAGGAAAGGGACCCATAAAATTGATTCCCCATACATCAAAAATCACACAGAATAATATGGGTTATTGGGGCATCTCATGTCTCCTAGAAATATTAGCAGTGTGTTGGCAACATGAGCATGACTTTCAAAACACATGAGCATCATTGAATAAGATAGGTCAATATAATCCAGAGTCCAAATATTTTCTATCTATTCATGGGGGTCCAAAGTTTCCACTATAAGCAAGTGTATGAAAAATATGTAAAACAGACTCCAACTCATGATCAGGAACACACCTCCTAATAACTTGATCACTACACATGAGCTAGTTATATGGATCATCCCACACATAATACCAAGACACACTTTTTAGTTTTTTGGACTTTATGTTTCTCGAAATTTGTAGGGATTTTATAGGAAACAAGGTAGTTAACAAAATATGCATACCAAGGATGCGTACTTGATATGGCATAAAAAATCTAATCGGGGAAAGTGTCTCAATGTGTTACATGGTCCAAGGTGTCATCCTATAGTGTGTGAGTAAGCCTACTCATGTGGTATGCTACCAGGTTTTCTGACCCCTTCTTTTTCTTTATCTCAATATCAAATTCTTGAAGAAGGAGAATCCGTCGTATTATCCTGGGCTTTTCATCAGGATTCTTCAGGAGGTACCTCAGAGCTGCATGGTCAGAAAAAAACTACTTTACAGCCCAATAAATATGAATAGAATTTATATAGATAAAATATGACAGTAAGAAACTATTTTTTCATGGTTGTATAGTTTGATAGAGCTGAATCAAATGTTCTAGATGCATAGGTAATCACATGTGAACGTCCCTCCACCCTCTGTGATAAGACCAATCCACCCGCAAAGTAGGATGCATCGTACATAATCTCAAAAGGAATGTCCCATTGTAGGGGTTGTATGATCGGTGGAGTGGTCAGACACTTCTTCAGCTCATCAAAAGTTGCCCTGCATGAATCATCAAACACAAAATCAGAATCATTTTGATGTAATTATGAAAAAGGAAGATAAAAATTACTTAAATCTTTGATGAAGCACTAATAAAAGCCTACATTCCCTAGGAAAGATCTAATATCAAGCACACTTGAAGGATACAGTAAGGATGAAATGATATCTACCTTATATCTATCAACCTCTATCTCATGTTTTGAAACTACATGCCGTAAGACAATTCCATGATCTACCATGAAATAAAACTTATAAAAGTTTAAGTCTAGATTCTTTTCAATACAATGATTCAAAACCTTTCCCAAACTAGAGACACAATCATCAAATGAAGACCCATACACTGTAAAATCATCCATAAATACCTCCATGTAGGTCTCAATAAAATCAAAAAATATACTCACCATGCAACTCTGGAAGGTACCTGGGGCATTGAAAAGTCCAAATGGAATCCTTTGGTAGGAAAATGTACCAAATGGACAAGTAAATGTAGTCTTCTACTGATCCTCCAAAGCAATAGGAAGCTGAACATATCCAAAAACTCCAACCAAGAAACAATAATGTTTCTTCCCAGCTAGTCTCTCGAGAATTTTATTAATAAATGTTTGGGGGAATTATCCTTTCAAGTTGATTGATTTAGTTTCATATAATCAATACACACAAACCAACAGTTTTGCACCCTCATTGGAACTAACTCATCTTTCTCATTTTAACAACTGTAACACCAATTTTCTTAGGTACAACCTGAATAGGAATTACCCCCAAAGAATCTGAAATTGGAAAGATTATACCTACCTTGAGAAATTTATCAAATTATTTTTTAAGAACATATAAAAGAGTTGGATTGAATCTCTTTTGTGGATGCCTAACTGGTTTAGCCCCATCCTCCAAAAGAATCGTATGCATGTAAATGGAAGGGCTAATACCAGATATGTTAGCCAAGTTCCTCCCGATTTCCTTAATGTTCACCCTCAAAATATTTGAAAGTTTTTCTTCATGTTCAAAAGGGATATTGTAGTAAATGATAATAGGTAATTTCTCACCACTTAACAAGTATGTGTATTTGAGATTAGGTTGCAATGGCTTGAGTTCAAATGTAGGGGGTTATGTATGGATGGAGACATTGAAGAAACTGAAATATGTGCACAATGAACAATATTAACAGAATCATCATTATCAAAATCAAAGAATAATTCATCAAAACTATCAGCATATTCAATAAACATGTCATAATCAGAGTTCACATGATCAGAATCAATGTATGAATCCATTTCAAAATCAAATCCAAAAGATTTTTGTGAATTTGAAATAGGAGTGTAAGTGCTCTTAGACATCAAACTATAACCAATACTCATAATCTCTCTAAGAATAATACAATCAAATTCCATGGGATTTTTATTTGGTGGTTCAAAATGGGAGATAACAAATGTAGAATGGTCCTCTGAGGGGTACTTCATGGAGTACATAACATTAAATATCACAACTTCATCTCTAAAATCCATGAAAGGTGTACCCTCATGGACATTTATGATTTATTTTTCTGTTTTTAGTAAGGGACTACCTAAGATAATGGGAGCACATGAACTTACCTGATCATCCTCCATTTTAAGAACATAGAAATCTGCTGGAAATATCTTGTCTCTTACCCGAACAAGTACATCCTCAAGGACTTCCACTGGATATATTGTAGCTCTATTTTCTAATTGCACCACTACTCTTGTCATCTTCAACTCACCAACCTGCAAGGAAGAGAATACAGAGTGAGGATTCACATTTATGAAAGCTCCTAAATCATAAAGGGCATCAGAAAAGTGCAACTCCCCTATGGTGCATGGGATAATGAATGTCCCTGGATCTTTGCAATATGTTGGCATTGCTAGAGTTTGTGTAATGAGTGCTAAAAAATTCCTTCAAAGATTGATCCTCTTATTTTCTTTGATCCCTCTTTGATTGGTACAATGTTCTTTTAAAAAATTTTCATACCTTGGGATTTTCTTGATGGCTTCAAGTAGAGATATGTTGATCTCCACATGCTTGAATGTATCCAAAACTTCTTTATACATCACCTCTTCATCCATCTTCTTGGTTTGTAAAACCCTTTTTTGACAGAGAAGGGGTTAATTAGGAACGTCATCAATATTTTTATTACCTTTGTCTTTCTCCTTTAGTTTCTCTTCAGTTGGTTTGGAATGGGGCTTCTTCAGAGTTGAGGTGAATCTTGGTAGAATGGTCGGTAAAGATGTATCATTAATTTAAATCCCACTTCTCAATGTTATGGAACTAAAATTTCCCTTGGGATTTGGATTAGGCTGGGAAGGATGGTTTCTAGAGTTCTTACATAGCATTTCATGGAGGGTGGTGGCAATCTGGCTCATTTGTGTCGTCAAATCTCTCAACTCTGAACCTTGACTCTTCATCTCATTCTGTTGATTAAGAAAAATTTGTTTCAAAATATCATAAGTGTTAGAATATACCTTTGGTTTAGAATTCTCTTGTTTTATACTTGTTTATTCTTGAGCTTCAAATCACCTTTGGGGTTGTTGGGAACCCTGTTGGTAAGGTAGAGGCTGCTGGATGTATTGTTGAAAATGGGGCCTTTTTTGTTGTCCAGAGACATAACTTATATCTGATTGATCCTTCCACCCTTGATTGTATGTTGGATAAAATGAATCAAACTTATTTTTGGGATATGGTTGTTGTTTCTGCTAATATGTTCTCCCAAGAAACACTGCTGCACAATCTTTTGGTTCTTGTAGCTGGGGGAAACAGTTAGTTGGGTGGCTTGTCTTAGTCCAAATGCCACAAGGTCTTGAAGGTTGGGGTTGGGATGTGTTTTGAGCCAATGAAATATTCCTCACCACAGTGTTCAATTATTCTAACTCAGTATCAATCAAATGACTTTCAAGAGAATAATGACTTACCTGATGTACTCCACTTACATGCGGTGTACCTCAATCACCCAATTGTTGGAAGTTTTATGACATTTTGTCAATAAATGCACATGCATCTACTAGTTTCGTGTCCACCAATTCTCCACTAGCCGTAATATCCACCATTCTCCTCTCCATAGGTGTGATTCCTTCATTGAAGTATTGGATGAGGAGTTTCTCATTGATTTGGTGATGTGGGAAGCTTGCACAGAACTTCTTGAATCACTCCCAGTACATTACATTGACTCCCCTTTGGATTTCTTGATCCCCAAGATCTCCTTACAAATGGATGTCATTCTTTATGCTATAAAAATCTCTACAATAAAAGACAATTCAAATCGTTCCAACATGTGACATCTTCATGTTGTAAATAATACATCCAGCCTTTTGCAGATCTATCAATTGAAAATGGGAATGCCCTTAGTTTTATTTGATCTATAGATACATTTCTTGGTTTGAGGGTTTAGAAAACCACAATAAATTCTTTTAAATGTTTTTTTCATCCTCACCAGATAATCCATGAAACTTTTGAAGAAGGTGAATTAATCCAGATTTCATTTCAAAGTATGATTCATGATTTGGGTATGCAATGCAATTTGGTTGATAATTAATATCAAGTGTAGCCAACTCTAGAATGGTTCTAATAAGTTCATTGTTATTGATTTCAGCTATTGGTTCTTGTTTTAGGATTGAAATATAAGTGTTTCTAATTTTAATGTTCTTGGAGTGGATGAATTCTCTTACTGGTTGAATGTTGAAACATCTCATAGACTAAGAATGTATGATTCGATCCCTAAGGCTGTGTTCAATCCTAGGGTAAAGATCTAAGAGTTCATTAGCATTAGATCTATCATAAATCAATTAAAGATAAAAAATCAATGAAGAAAAGTGGACCATAATAAAAATAAAATAATTTTGAGTTGGTCCAATAAAAATAAAATAAGAGAGTAAGAGAAAAAAACATGAGAAAGGGGAATGAATAAAGAAAGAGGAGAATCAAGGAATTAAATGAAAAATAAAATTAATACCTCTAATTTTTTTAAATAATAACTTTCCTCCCTATAAATGCACAAATTTTAAAGGCATTGTCTTGCGTGCCCTTAAATGATTAATGGTTTTTGTGGTACTTAGGTGCAGTAGAGTGACAAACCAAAGACGTCTCTCAAAGGAGGAAGTAAATTGAACAATATATTAAAGGTATTTTGATACTAAAATAAAATAAAATAAGAATATTAATTAAAATTATTGGTATTGTTTATCATTTATAAATCTATTATAAGTTTACTAGAAGAAGATTAAATTTTTTTTAATTTTTATTTTTGGAATGAAGTTCGATAAAAATGACCCAACACGAAGATGTTTTTGAGAAAATATTTAAAAGGCATAATAGATCTAACTATACCTTTTTAAATAATTATTTATCATTTCCATTTAAATTAATATCCACTTAATTATAATACCCTAATTTTTTAACCTTCTATCCCTATAGGAGTTAACATAACCACAAAGATAAAATTACTTAAACCCTAGGCTAGCTTTAGAACATGAAATCATAGAACACTGCTTTAATGGATGTTATTAGGTTAGATTATGGTTAGTGGTTAATTAGAGCACTTAACCACTATAAAAAATATGATTAATTTATTTTATGGATTATATTTTAACTCTAATAATTTATCTCGTGTGGTCTTGTATTGCCGATTAAGATTTCACTCTCATAATTTACACAAACCTCGACCTCACATGTTTTTGGGTCAATTGTTAAATTTCATGATTATTTTCATTTATCTTGAAAATTAAATTAATATAAAATATTAACATAATTACATTATGTCATTGATTCAAAATAAATGAATGAAGAATGCAAGAGTTTGATTGATTACTAAAAATATAACTCTTCCATGGGCGGTGTAATCATCGTAGAAGCGAATTGCATTTGTAATGGTTTGTAATGGGTATAACCCAATAATGCTTATACTAAAGAATTTAATCCCAAAGAGGAAGATAAAATAAGAATAAAATTGAGAAAAATAAAATAAATAGAAGATAAAATAAGTAGTTTATTGAAAGAACAAAAACATTACAACAAAGAACAGGAAGAGAAGAGCATTTTGGAGGAGATCCTAGCTTCAAATCTTCCCTCCTTCAATAGTTAATTTAAATGGAAAATAACCACATAAATTATTCTCCCAATAATATAATGCACGTATCACCCTATATAAATGATAAAAATACCAATTTATAGAGTGGAGGGGAGGCTAAGTTACAAGTGGCTTCAATTGTGAATGGGGAAATTCGACAAAATATTTTAATCCAAATTTCACCACCCATTTGACAACAAAAACTCGTGAATAAACTCTCCTTTGAGAGATATTATTTGTGAAAAAATGAAATATAGAGTTTCTTTAAAAAATTTGGGCCTAATAGAAGCACAGATGAAGAAGTTATGGACCAAATACAGAACCCTTTTCCATTTTGGCGAGTCCAGCCCAACTTTGACTTTATGACCTATTTGTACAAACCAAATGCATGATTTAGCACCAATGTCCTAAATGAGAGTTTTATCCCATGATTTCAGGAAAATATTTTAAAAAATTTATTTCAAATAATATATATAAAAATATTTATTTCTGAAATTCTACAGTGAATTTTAAAGGATAAAACTGGAATTTTCGTCAAATTTCCAAATGAATTATCTAATCCCAAATATTTCATAAATGAACAAATTTACCACAATGTGAGAAAATTATACCATTTATTATTATAAAATATTCCCTAAAAATGTTTTTTTATCAATATTTAATGTTTTCAAGATAATTCATTAAATTTACTATGAGGAATTTTTTCACCATATTGATGCTTAATTCCATCTGATTCATTATATCTACTGCATCATTATATGAATATGAGATCTATAAAATGGTTTATAGAGTAATTTTACTTAATATAAACTTTATCAAGGATATGTATATGATATAATCTAATAGTTTTTCTGACCCAAAGATCATAATAAAAGTATGTAATTTATAATGACACATTAATGGTCTTAAAAAATATTCTAATGGTTGGGATGATCCCTATGTGTATAAGTGGATTAATATAAGGATTTAATTCGGTAAAAATAATTATAAAAGATATAATATAAGTATAATAACTTATGGGAATGAATATATATAGAGATAAATCAATGTGGATCCTTGATTCAAGTGATGGGTAACATGATTTTTTTGGAATCAAATACAAGTTTATTTATCCATAAGACCTTGAATACATAAATAATTTTTAAATGAAATGATCGAGAATATAAATGTTCTTATTTTGTTAAATTACACTCCATGAATTATTGTATATATTAAGAAAATTTCTTCTAATAAATTTATAATTCTCTTATATATTCCTTCAATAGATGTTTGATTTTGGGTTTAAATTTCCATTTTTCTTTTGGAAAATCATGTAAGTGTTATTTGTATAAATTTTTAGAATATTCAAAAAAGTTATACAACACTATATTTAATGAAAAAACATTAATATGAAATTACACCTTGATTAAAATTTATCTTTTATCTCATGTAATAATAATTTAGGTAGACAATATTCGTGAATTTAATTTTATGTTACTCTTTTATAGTTTACTAGAAAACATTAGTGCCAATATTTATCTTATAAATCCTCAAACATAATCTCTATGAACTAATATTATTAGCCTACTTATTAAATTTTAAATATAATGTTTAATATAAATAATTGTTATCTACCATAAAATACATAATATAAATAATTAATGTTAAAAATAAATATTCCCTGTCAATTTTAATGACATATATAATGAAATGTGACCAAATTAAGGTATTATTAAGGATTAAATATAGGATTTTGATGGTAAAAAGTAAAGGTTGGTTTAAATTTTTGATATAGTATTGATAGTGTGAATTATTTTTATATTTTTAAGAGTTTAAATTCAATGATTAAATATGGTATGATGTGTATTAACGTTTAGAGTTTGTATTCTTGGAGTTTATGTTTTGAAATGGAAGTTTCATGTAGATACTACATTCCTAATATATTATTACTAGATACTCAATGGTCATCCCAATGGGGCTATTACCAATATAATTTGACTAAGTTACCATTAAGACTCCCCTGGGTACCCAGAGGATCCCATGTGATTTTCAAAAAAAATCCAGGGTAGGATGGTCTTTCCCCTTATATTTTTAGTCCCTAATAAACCTTATTTTCTATAGGAAATTAAAAAAAGGGTAATAGTTCCCCTTCCCTAATCTTTTCTCTGCAATTTAATCTATGTAATTAAATGGAGTTTGAATCATAAAATTAGGGTAAGATCCCCTTTTTATTCTATTTTACCACTTTCCTTCTTTTACAATAATTTCTATTGGTTTGGTTAGGGATTTTAAAATAGAATTCACTAAATTATTATGAAATCTATCCATGATGATAGGAATTATACATGTCCTACTATAGGGAGATGTTAATAATAATTATCACTCTATTAATCACTTATTTATGTTAGTAAGTCATTTTTTGGATTGACCTGGGTATTTATTTGATTTTAGATTAAATTAATTTTTATTAGGTCATATAAGTTGTGTATTTTTTGTTTGGAGGTGTTGGAAAAAAATTAGGAGTGGACTTAAATGGTATATGTTGGTCTTTTGGTCTCTTTTTATTGGAATTTAATTATTCTTTTTTAAATATTTATAAAAATAGGTTTGTTAATTGTATAAAGATTCTTGGTGGTCACCTAGGTGAATGAGATAAATGATAGATTATATTTGTAAGTGGTATCAACAATCCTTGTATCTTTATTTATGTTATTCTTATATGTTTATTAAATGTTATTTCTAAATCTATAATAAAATAGAAATGGTTATTTAAGAAATATGGATTCAATTTTTTTTATAAATATTTGAATATATCAAAGAAAATGTATTTTTATAGAGAGTCGACAAGACTTTATAAGGTAGTTTTTTTATTTATTTATGTTTGTTCATACCCTTTTATATATTATTATTTGGAATTATTAATATTAGAAAATTATTTTTTGTTTGTTCCCATTTTCCAATAATTATATTAAAAAATTATTTTTTTAATGTTTTCTTTTTATGGTAATTTGGATTATTTTTTTGTAGAAATATATGTTAAAACAAATAAGATGAGTGGGTGACTCATACTACTAAAGAACTAATTGTTTAATCTAAGACACTTCAATAGATATTATCATATTCATGAAATATTTCCTAGTAAAATTATTGATTTCCCCATTTTTGATTGACACCATAAATTCAAGGGAACACATAATAGGGGAATTATATTGTCTCAAATCTTATTAAAATATTTAATTAATATATTATTTAAATCAATATAGGAATTAAATTGTTTAATTTAACAACATTAAAGAATCCAAAATGTTTTTAGTGGTGTTATAGTATAAGTATTTGGACCATAAAATGGGTTTCTTGTGTATCCCTTTGGAGGGAAACAAAAACCACATCATTTATTTCCATATCATGAGTCATGCCATACCTTTTATGGTCTTGTTATAAGGACTAATGGTGTTCATTTTAAGGTTTTTCCAGGACCCTATTGTGTTCCTTTTAATGCCATGTATCTTGAAAAAATAATTTTCCTTTCATTTGTATACATTCAATACCATGGTGTCTTTTAGTTTAAGTTCACACCACTAGGAATACTATCAAACAAGTTCCTTGAAATGGTTTGGTATGGGACTTATGTAGAAATAAACCATTCATTTTTACCTTGACATAAAAGTAATGTGAAGTCATAGGGGACTTACCCTAAAATGTTATCCTATTAATAACATGGTCACCTTAGTATAAAAAATAGGGAATATTGAATAGTTATATATTGAATAGGGATCCATTTAGATAAACTAAGTTGGTTAACCTAGGACTAGGTAGATGCCACTTATTTCCTCAAGATGGTGGATCCTTATTTCAAAATAATACATGATTTACTATACTATGAGGATTTATGATAGAGGAAGTGACCAGGGGTGAAGATCAACTTATTGGATGAGAGATCCCCATTATCAAATGGTTACATGATTTTAAGGATGATATGGATGTAGATAATTACCTAGTCATGTATATCAGATGGAAAAGGTTTGAAATTTTGAAGACATAGGATTTTAGAGGATATACCGAGGAAAAATTGTTCCATAAATTACATTGAATCACCCATAGTAAAATGTTTTTCTATAACCATGATAGGTGACAAGGGTGAGTAGGGAACCCAATTTATCCCTTAATGGAGCATGCCCTCCTCTATTTTGAGGATCCTAAGTGCAAAAGTGTTTTTAGCTTATTAAATATAAACTATTTAGAGATTCTTTATTCACCCTAGTATATGTAAATACATGGGAAAATTGGTCTCTTATGAGGTATTTATGTATGAAACCCATCATATGATTAAATGTATCTCCTTTAAATTACTTTTCCTTATGTTTTGATATGAAAATCACTAATGGTAGTTTGTAGAGTACTTAAGAATACATAATAGGGTATCATGAACTCATGTTATCATGTTTATCTATAATAATGTGGCTAGAGGTCATGGAGTTATTTTATAAACAAAAAACACCTAGGTGAGAATACTTTATGGTAACCACTCTAGGTTCTTGGCCTTGGCCTATGGAATGTGTGTTGGTTGTAATGAGGGAACACATGAAGGGATTCAATATGGAATGCACATAAGGACTCTTTAGGGTGTTTGTAAGGGGATTTTATAGGGTGTATATATATGGATTTGATAGGGTGTACACATGGGGCTTTAGTATGGTGCTTGATTATCATTTTATAAAAAAATTACATAAACTTTATTTGAGACATAATATTATTATCTTAAAAAAATCGTGAAAAAAGATCCCTCATAAAATTGGATCTATTTAAGATAAAAAGGATTTTATTCTATAGAAAATATATCTTGGTAATGGGTTTTTGATTAATACATGGTGCCCAAATGGCCCAAAGGCATTATTTTTATTGATTTTTGATAACCCCCCTTTCAAGTGATGAGGGGGGTCCCTTACAAGGCCCATAGGCTTTACATATTACATGACCCATATTTCTTAGAGGAAATATCCAGACTATAACTACATGGAACTACTCCTCCCAGCATCTACATTATGATATCAACTCTTCACCATCACATGGAAATTTCTCTAGGATTCCCATGCATTCATAGGCTAGTACTGATGAAAATTCCATACCCTCTCATTCTTCCTCACCTATTAGCTTATGTTATACATAATACAACTACTCTAAATCCTCATCTGGTGTCTACTCCTTATAGAGTTTTCCTGGTCTATTAAGCACAATTTCAGGTGGCCCAAAATACTTGAGGTGGACCAAACACCTTGAGGTGGCTTGAACACCGTGAGGTGGCTAGAAATCCTTACTGACAAGAAGGCCTTGGGTGGACCGAAGGCCTTGAAGGAATCAAGGACCAAACTAGTGGCCTGAAATCCCAAATGGATAAATAGTTTTGTGTACTACAGTACTGAACAATACCTACTACAGTACTGCTATATTGTTTGCTACTGTACCTACTACAGTACTGCTACATTAACCCGAAAATATGTCTCTTACCAGTTTTGAACATGGGTCTCTTGGATGCACTTTTCGAATCCTCACCAACTGGGTAGAGGCTCTTGGGCTGGATTAATACATGGTGTCTTCCTAGATTGATGGAACAATTCATTCTTGGGTAAGTGAAATAGATCATTATCATGTTAGTATAATAGTGAGTTCTCTAGTTTTAACTTGAGCACATCCACTAATATTAGCTAAATATTAATGTAGGATCTAAGGAATTATGGCCTTCCTAAATAAATTATAGAGACCACCTCAGTAGAGAGAATAAAATTTAGTGAATCCTGCAGAATTGTCTCTATATTTTTTCCAAGCTCAACCATTGTTTGTGCACCTCTCACATAAGTTTAAGTGATCCACCACTCCATTGAGGCCTAGGAATCTACATTTGGGAACCTTGTGTTGGGTGTTCCCTTCTAGAAATTCTATTATGGGTATTCCATTCTAGGTTAATCGAGTTAGGAAATAAAATTACTTTTTTGAAAATTTCACCCCTTTCTTCCATACCTTATTTCATTAACCCCATTTATCATTATTTAAATTTTAACCATATTTTTAATAGTAATTTTATATTTAACATTTAAAAAATAGACCAATATCTAAATATAATTTTTATTAAAAAAATTAATGCATGTATCTAGGTGATGATTGATGACATTGAGTTTGACTCGTGATATTTTATCTTTTCACACCACCAAGTACTCTAGATTCTTTTGGGACTAGTTTTAATCTATTATCCATTATTAGATATGAGTCCTATATATGGGTTTAGTCTCCTCAATAATGCATCAATTCTAGGTTTAGACACCATCCTACCTTTCACATGGTTAATATGATCACGGGTTTTCACTTAAATAATAATCTCATTTGATGAGAAAAATATACTTTAAATTAGTATTAGTGAGTCATATATCTTAGAAAAATATAGAGTAATGATAGATAATCAATATAAAATATATAAACCAATAATATTAAAATACTCATCCATCATAATATCCTCCACATAGAATCATAATAAATATTTTACTCACAAGCCCAATACACCCTAAGAGGGGGTAAATTAGGTTTTTCTCTTCACCATTTCATCCCATTGGATCTTATTTATGTGTTAGAAATAACAACATGAACTAGTCAATATCTAATCGGCCATTGTATTCAAATGTATAAAATAAATAGTAACATGTCAGTTTTACATGGTACACCACAAAATATAGTATGATAAGTAAATAATGAAAGTTCTTAAATATACTTAGGATTAATAATACACACTATGAGTGTTACCATTGATTTGGAAAGGAAAATTTTGAATCTAGAGGAACTAACTCTTCTCATATTTAAGTGTAATGCTTTGAGATATGGAATACAATATATATGAGATATGATGGTATATTATAATGATTTTTCAAAATATGAAAAACACCAGACCAATAAATGGTGTCATCGATAGGCTCTAATTCCTTCTTCATGTCTAGATTTTAAATTTTTTTTCTCTACTCTCTATTGTTCAATATTTTCATTAAATTCCTATTCTCACTTATTTCAATTTATTTCATGAATAATTTTTATAGACATCATGTTCAAATACCATTAATCTCCCTATATTATAATAAAATTGTTGAAAATTTTAAGATATGGAAATAAAATATTTGAAACATATTAGGAATTATATTCTATTGTACGTTTATTTAACTCCTTAGACATCATGTCACGTTTAAATGGAGATGAAAAATGACATGTAATATCATCAAAAATCATGGTCCATGATTCCTTGAGATATCCCATGATTTTATCCATTTAAAACTCTATAAATATCACAATATTATTAACCAATTGATTTATATAAATCCATCCTATGTGATGGAAACTGTGAATATTTGGGTTAGTTGACTCATCTTAACTATGAAATGGTCACTTCCACCATGAAATAGTCCTTGTATTTTATATAATACATATTGTGTCTAACTTAGTGGAACATGGAAAATTAAAATAATGAATGAGTGGAAAATTCAAAAACATTATGCTTCGATTGACTTTGGAACATTGTCTCCAGTATAAATGAAACCTAGTTATCAACCCAAGGATTATATCTAAATTAATTGATCATAAAAAATTAAAATTTAATACATAAATAAAAATACAAATTGTACCTCATTCTATTTTTATTGAATACATATTTATCTTTTCATCATAATTCATCACTCAAAGAAATAGAATTTGAAACTTTTTAAATCATGCACATGGATTCCAAATGTTTTTTGATCATTTATCTTCATACTATGGATTCTTTCATGGAGAATGAAGCGCTCTTCGACATCATTACAATTTTTTAGAACACTAGTACTTTGATTTGGGAAGTTTTTCCTGTATAATGTTCACCTAAACCTCAATTTATCTCCCGATAATGTGAGATAGATGGGATAGAGTCTCTCAAATTCATGGGATGAAATAGTCTAGAGAATTTTAAAAAAAAAATTCCTTTAAATTGGTCATTTAAACTTATTCAAAGTTTCACTTTATCCTTGTAACCTTAAAAATATTCCTATAATAGTACTTATGATCTTAAAATGCATTATAGACATCATAAATATTTTATCACCTATATATAACATCAAAATAATGTTATGTGACAAATTTTGAGTCCATTAATAAACTTGTATATCTACCATAAAATATCTTACAAACCATGAATATTAAATATTAAATATTAGTTTGTGATTTTTTTCATTTTTATTCAATAAATTACTTGTGAAAAAAATGTATTAATAAATTCATAGCTTATTATTATAAACTCAAATAATATTGAATTTATTTATTTTCATATGATCATTTATATTGGGACATTATATATCTTCCACCACGGTCCTCACCATGTCCTAAACTATAATTCATAAGAATTGACCAAGTTTCTAAATTCACATTATAGGTAATCTTCTAGGACCTTATCTCAATGGTAGTGATTCAGTCACATTAACTAAGAGTTTTATCTAGAAACACATCATGAACCTAAGGAGATAAATTTTTGTTAAATATTTGACATCCTTAAATGAATATGTGTTGTGTAATATAATCTTTTTATATCGTGATATCTCAAGATGTGGGATGTTCCCTATGTGTCATTATCCTTTATTAAATTATTATTTTAGGACCATACTTGAACTACTTACATTATTTTACCATGGATTTGTATTTAATAAAGGTACTATAATCTTAGTCAACTAGGACCAAGACATCTCTTCCTTTATAGAAGTGACTAATCTTATCTTAATCACCCAACTAATTCTATACCGCTAATAAAACACCAAAACAAGTTTTTTCACCACAATATAAATGTAATGGTTTTTATATTACAAAATTACAAATTCAAATGGTAAAAAATTGATAATAATATCTAGTAGAGAGACCAACACATGTTTTCATAGATAGTAATATCCAATGACACTTATAAGATGTTGTGTTCCTATTTACTGGTAAGACCACATGATCTAATTTACTTGAGATCACCAAGTGATAACTTCATGTGAAGTCTCAATGGTTATACCTAATAGTCAAACATCATTTACTTCTATTCATTATGATTTACCTAGACCATATATCATATATTTAATAATATTATCATAGTTTCTTGTGGTTCACATTATAGATGGGAACCTCTATAACATATTAATATGGCATGTAATTTAAGTAAATCATCATGTAAATAGTGTATGAAAAAGTATTATCACTATTTTGGTAATATAACAAGACACATAACACTTTGTATACATGATTTGGTAATTAAAAAATATTATCCAATTTGGGTCTTGGGCACCCACTTTCACAACACTCCCACCTACACTAGAGCCAACTAGACAATCTTCAACATGTTTTCTATCACATGATATGATCATTATTTTATTGAGTAATAGTCTTGGTTTTTGGGTCTATCACATTTTTATACATGGCCAACCTATTTTTTTCTTCACCTACTTGAGTAAATACCATCAAGAGATGATATCCCCAAGTATATCCATTTTTCCTCTATTAAAATCATAACATCTTTTCTAGTACATTTTTTTATTTCTATAGAATGGAGAAAATAATTATATATTTAACACTACTTCTTTATATATATTAGAATTTTTAACATAATTTATATTTTTAGGTATGTCTACCACCTGATTCAATGAGCTACTCTTTTTTATTACTTTAGACCTATTGTGATATTAAATCAAATTGATCTATAGGAAGACAAGTTTTTTATCCCTTACGAAAACTAGTGTTCCTTCCTCTCCATATACCAAGTTCATATCACTTTTACTTTTCCCAGTACTATTGGATAGCTCTGACTAATTCTCGCGTAGTTATCATAGATTTATTTGATATTTTACTATCATAATTTATGCATTGGAAATATAATATCTAGTACATTGCATGGCATATCTGATTGATCCATTGTATAAGAGCATATAGTTATAATCACTATTATAATCTCCACTTATTTCTTATACATATATTTGTATATAGATATCTTCTATGTGACATTGGTAACAATTATCCCTTGAATTATTCAAACTAGTATTTGTTTAATACCTCATCAGTATAGGTACTTTGACATGGTATAAGAAAAATTTATATCTACCTTAGTGGAACCTTTTATCTATAACATCGGTTACTAAATTAATTAAATAATTAGATATATTATTTCAATGTAGTATTAACTAACTGTAATACTAACAAAATTCATATATTATCAATATATTTTTCTTGGAAAACAATAGTGCACCGCCTAAAATTTTATAGTCAAATGGAAAATTTTTATTCTAAATTAATATTATATGATCATGATATTTGAATTAATCAATAAATTTAATATTTACATCTTTAATTACTTATTATAATTTTATATTGTCACTAACCCTTTATAGTTTCATTATATTGACACCTTATATGAAATGTGGTGTGTGCATGCAATTCCCAATATCATGATTCTATAAATTTATTATAACAAGTATAATTATTATTAACATTAAAATGATAATTTGGTATAAAAAATCAAGCCTTAGTGGTACCACTACTGTACCAACCATGTATATTTTCTCTGGAATAACCAAAAAAAAGTTACATCAATTAGTAAAACTAACAAAATGCATAATTTATTTTTGTATATGGAATATTTTATATGAATTCATATAATCTTTTCAAATATTATTTATTTCCATTTACTAATTCCTTATAGGATAATGATTCATTATTCTTATTTAATAACATATCACATTGAATTTGTGATCATAAAAATATAACTATGGTTTTAAATTTTCTATCACTACTGGAAAGGGGACTTTTCCCAACACTTGTATACCAACGGTTTAAAGAACCATTGGTATATGTTGTCTTTACCAACAGTTTTCATAAACCATTGGTAAAGACCTTGAACAAGTGACTTTTCCCAATGGTTTTATGAAACCGTTGGGAAAAGTGGGGGGAAAAATCACTTTACCAATGGTTTGAGGAAACCGTTGGGAAATATGGGGAAAAAGTTAGTTTTCCCATCTGTTTCATAAAACCGTCGGGAAAGATTGAGTTTTCCCAACGGTTTTTAAAAACCATTGGGAAAAAAGGCCCAAATTCTTCAAATGTAGGTAGCGGCCTCCCCACGATTCCAGAACCCTTCTGCTGGTCTCCAGAAGCGATTCCTTAGCAGAAGCACTTCTGAATCCCCACCTCTTCCATCGGATCAGCAGATACCAGGTTAGACTCCTTCCATATTTTATCAAGGATATAGTTCCACCTCTTATAAATAATATCCTTCTATTCTCAATGATTTTTTATTCCCAGTTTTTAGGGTTTTTGTAAAATTTTATGATTGTTCCACGAATTGTGTACTCAAATCCCTATATCGGTGTATGTCTAATTAATGTTTTCATTACACATTTATATTTATAAGGGCATGGTGTCTCTTTATTGTGTTCTAATTTTGAAGATTCGTAGTTTTTTAATCTACTTCAAATATTATAGCTTCATGTATATGAACTAATATAAAATTGTTTGTAATATTTATTTATATTATTTTATGAAAATCACTCCTTTCATTAAGATCATGCCAAACATGAAGATCTTGTTCATCTTAATTTTTGTACACTATGTTTATTACATAACAAGTATGTAGCATGTTTCTATCAAAATCTATATATATATAAAATGACACATTGTTCCCTTATCCTTTGCACAATAGAACATATGGAGTATCTTCTTGAACTTTGCCAAATAGTATGTGGTCCCTAATTAGTACTTCTACCTTCTTCATGAAACTAATTCACAGAATGTCAAATTTGAAATATTAGTGAATATTAGTTTTTCTAATATAACCATTAATCATTCTGCCTTCGACATCATACATGTGTTATTCAATCACCTTTTTAAAACACAATGACCATTTTCACTGATTTGGGGTTCCTCAAAATGCTTGGGAAAATCAGAAAAATGCATGTATTGAATCGTGTTTTTCATAAGGTTTTATGGATACAAGTTCATCTCGAAAATCATACCTGCGTGGTTCAATTATCATGAGGACAATGGGATTATTATTCTTCACACAAATGAAGTTTCTTTCTACAACTATGTGTTTTTTTTCACTTTTGATTTGGCCGAAAGGGGAGTTTGTGGTCATTAATCATGGTTGTGGGTGGTCATTTAGGATTTAAGATAGTATGACTTAATTTTACTTGATATATCGAATATTATTATTGATTTATGTTCAATTTTATTGTCTTTAACAAGTGATGTTATTTAATAAGTTTTTATTAATGGTTGTAATAACGATGATATGGTATAAGGGTTCATATGGTGTGTATAAGGGTTCACTTGGTGTGTATAACAGTTGACATGGTATCAGTGAACTCAAGTCATTAATTTAAGCCTTCATTCTCACTAGCATGTAAGAAATTGAATGATGTAAACCAATCCTCACATGATTTCTTACCTTAGATAGTGTCCAACATATGGAATGCGAGCTTTTGAATTCATCAATTAACCAGGATCATATATTCCATTTCCCCCAAGATGGTTGTACTAATATAACTTTAGGGTCAACTAAATATGGTTCTCATTGTACGTTGTATATTATGTGTCCTTCTTGGACAATACTCACTTTTATGAGGATGGGGTGCTTTTCACTACCCATTCTGGCATGTGTAGACAACCATAAAAATGTTAGATAAGTCACAAGTTTAATTCAGTAATGTTGTTATCATTGAAATACTTTATTAAGAATTTGAAATTTAAAAATAAATATTTTTGTCTATACTTAATGAAATTAAATCTTTTTACAGGCCATGAACAACCTATTAGTGTAGAAGCCTAAAATTTATTCACCCATGGGGTGCGCTTGACATGGGGAAGTAATTGGGTAATGGAAGGTATGGTCAGGTGTCAATAATGAGTTATTGAACATGAGTGAATGATTTGGGTTGCCTATAACACATGATGGGACTTGAGGCATGTGCCTTTTATAGACCTAATGAAAATGAATATAAATAAATTTTAATTTAATTTATGAGTACTTGTTCTTTACATTATTTTTATAGTTCACTACATCGACTAGAAACTTCTTCCTTTATCGTTTACTTAAATGTATTTTCTATTAAAGTTCAATCCTATTGAATTGTTTATGACAAAATGACTTATATAAATTCTTTTTACAAAATGGACAGAAGTTGGATGTATGAAACCGATCGGATCTCAAGCGATTTTCAAAACAATTTGGAGAGCTTTATAGATTTTTCATTTCACAATGCTTCAGATAGTGGTCGCATACACTGCCCATGTTCCAATTGTGTTGGTAGACCTTGGTTGAGCCGTGAAGAAGTCAGGTACCACATAACCCAAAATAGTTTTCAAGCAAACTACTTTGTGTGGTATCACAATGGGGAGAAAATGAAATCTCAAATTGGTGATGATTGAAATGAAAAGAATGGAATGGGGAATTTGTTAGATGATCGGTTTCCATTTATTCGTCATCATGAAAAATAAAGGATTTTGACTCAAGAAGACTTCGATATGAGCACAGCTGATGCATCTAGTGAAAATGATGATATTGATAGGTTGAAAAAATTGAATGATGATGCCACGACTCCAGTATATTGAAAATGCGATAAAATGAAAAAGATGTAATTTTTAATCTGATTGTTTCATGGGAAAACTATTTATGGGATTTCTAATACAGCAAATGATTACATTCTTACCCTCTTGAAGGATTTACTTCCAGATGATGCAGATATTCCCTCAAAAAAATATATTTCATGGAAGTTAGTTGTGGAACTTGGATTTTCAAGAAAAAAAATTCATGCTTGCCCGAAAGATTGCAGTTAATTCTTGGAGGAAACCGCTGAATAAAATGATTGTATAAAATGTGGCACATCCCGCTGGAAGTCAAAATCTGATGGAACATCATCCCGCATTCCACAGAATGTAATGTGGAACCTTCCATTGATCCCCAGACTCCAGAATCTTTTTATGTCTGATGACATATCAATAAAACTGAGATGGCATGATACCGAGAGAAATAAAACTAATGATGAGTTGGTTTATCCTGCAGATGGATTTTCATGGTAGAGATTTGATGCTCAACATCCTGATTTTGCAGCTGACGTGTGTAATGTGAGGCTGGGTCTTTCATGTGATGGTTTTAATACGTTTGGGCAGATGCTTACTTCACACAACACATGGCCAGTTTTTATACACATTTATAATCTTCCCCCATGGTTGTGTATGAAAAAACCTTTCACTTTCATGAGTATACTCATATCTGGTCCTTCTGATCCCGACATTGATATTGATGTCTACATGAAACCTTTAATAAAAGAGGTAAAACTTATTTGGGATGTGGGTGTGCGCACATACGATGCATGTTCTAAAGACATATTTCAGATGCGTGTTGCGCTTATGTGGACGATCAATGATTTTTCGGCTTATGCAATGATGTCTGGATGGAGTACGAAGGGAAAATTGTCATGTCTAGTTTGTATGAAGAATACACGATCCAGAAGACTGAAACATCACTGTAGTTTCATTTTTATGGGACATCGACGATTCTTTCCAAAGGATCATCCATATAGAATAAGTCATCAAAGGTTTGATAATACCATAGAGACCGATGATCCACCTCTGCGTATGTCTGGAACTAACGTGCTTAATGAATTGAAAGATTTTAGTTTTTCGTTCGGGAGGGGTCAAATGATATCTGGAAAGAGAAAGAATGTTTCCACTGAAACCTGTTACAATTAGAGGAAGAGGAGTATCTTTTTTGATTTTCCTTATTGGTCAACCAATTTGTTACGTCATTTCTTAGACGTAATTCATATTTAAAAGAATATATGCAAAATGTTGCTTTCGGTTCTTCTAAATTTCAAGGGGAAGAGAAAAGATGATTTATGATCTCAACGTGACTTGGTGGATTGGGGCATCAGACCCGAATTACATCCTGTGTGTATCAGTGAAAATAAATGAAAACTTCCATGTACTTCTTATGTGATGACACCTACGAAAAAAAAAACAATTTCTGGAAGTATTAGAGACTATTAGAGTTCATGATGGCTATTCAAGCAACATATCTAAATGGGTCAACAGAAGAGAGTTGAAGCTAAAATCTTTGAAGGCTCATGATTATCACATTCTAATGCCTGAGTTGCTTCCAATATAAATCTGTCATCTTTTGACCAATAATGTAAGGGTGGATGTTATTCGGTTGTGCCATTTGTTTAGAGATCTTTGTTCTAAGAAGTTGTCCAAGTCTTTCTTGCAAAAAATTTTGACAGATGCCCCATTAATTTTGTGTGAGTTGGAGAAAATATTTCCTCCATCATTTTTCACATGCATGCTACATATGAATGTCCATATTCCCACTGAAATACTTCTTGGAGGACCTTTTTCTTTTAGTTAGATGTATCCAACTGAAAGAAATATGTTCACATTAAAGTCTTATGTCCGAAACAGAAATCATCCCGAAGGTTCTATCATGAACGGTTACTTGGATCAAGAATGTATGTATTTCTACTAGATGTATTTGTCTGATCTTACTACAAGATTGAACAGACCAATGAGAAATGAAGAAGAACAGTATGAGAAAATTGAACCTAGTTTTCCATCACTTCCTCAAACAGGAGGAATTCCTGGATCATATACATTGAATACATTAAGCCATGAAGAGCGGGAGATGGCACATCGCATAGTTTTGTTCAACTATGATTTGTTCGATGACTATATCAGGTAACTAAATTGATTATGTATATCTTATATATATATATATCTGTTAAACTATTCATATTTTTTATCTACAGAGAACATAAAACATTGATAAATAGGAATCATCGTTATTTATCTTTGAGAAGGAGAGAGACTTTGCATAGAAAAAAGTTATATTCTTGGTTAAAATTGAAGTTATAAAAAATTAATGTTTAAAATAATTATATCAATATTTATTTAAGTTTAATAGTCATTTATATTGCAGGTATTGAGTTTGTCTGCTGACTCTATCTCTGAGTAAATAAGAGCTTTGGATTTGGGTCCTAATATCGTGGTTCGTGACTGTAAATCAATTGTTATCAATGGGTACAAATTTATTGTCAATGAACGAGAAAAGAACATGAGAACACAACATGATGGTGTTATGGTTACTGCCACAACAGATTGTTATGCCAGTGCATCAGATATTAGACCGTGATTTGAAAATGTGGGTTATTATGGAGTTGTGGAGAAAATAATAATATTGGATTATTACTCTCATGGACGAGTCACAATGATGAAATGCCATTGGTTTGATTTGATGACGAGACATGGCACATTTATTGATGATTGTGGATTTCGAGTAATTAATATGACTCGCACTCTTGCTACCGAAGAACCATATGTGTTGGCATCAATGGCTAAACAAGTTTTTTATGTCAAAGACCAACTTCGACCTGAATTTCGTGTCATAGTTGAAGTAATTCCAAGACATATTTTTGATGATGGTGATGATGGAATTGACACTGTCCCTAGTTCCATTGGAACCAATCCATTTATTTCTTTTGATGACTCAAATAGCTCAATTGTCAGAGTTGATTGTCAACCTAAAGTTCTAGTTGAAAATATATATAATCATTCATCCATGTTCTCGATTATTTTGGTTTACCTCGAGTTGGGTTGTTAAGGTTGGTAATATTCAAATTGATTTTGTATTGATCAAAAATATGTTTTAGCTGAATTGACCGTTATGTGAATTTCCAATGTTTATTTGTTGCAGTTTTATTTGAATTGCATTTTCTAATTTGGAATTGAACTGTATTCAAATATAGTCAAACAATATTTCTAACATGGTGAACATTAAAACTTGTATGATTTATTAAATCCATTCAAGATCTTCAAAAACAATTGATAGCTGACTTGAACGTTGTGCGAATTTTCAATGTTTATTGGTTGTAGTTTTATTTGAATTACATTTTCTAATTTGGAATTGAACTGTATTCAAACATAGTCAAACAATATTTATAACTTGGTGAACATTACAACTTGTATGATTTATTAAATCCATTCAAGCTCTTCTAAAACAATTGATAGATGACTTGACCATTATGTGAATTTTCAATGTTTATTGGTTGCAGTTTTATTTGAATTGCATTTTTTAATTTGGAATTGAACTGTATTCAAACATAGTCAAACAATATTTCTAACTTGGTGAACATTACAACTTGTATGATTTATTAAATCCATTCAAGCTCTTCTAAAACAATTGATAGCTAAATTACCAATGAATCCCCATATTCCCTCATATATTTCGTTTTTTGGGTTACACATTAGTTTTCTTTTTCTAATTAATTACATATTTGTTTTCAAAAGCAGGAAATGAAGCCAATTGAAGAGAGTTGAAGGAACAAAATGATAGAGAACAATCGTCGAATGACAGAGTTGGGAATTCCATCATTAGTGCCTGTAGTGAGTACTTTATTTCAAATTGATATATTTAAAGAATATATAATGTCATGTGATTGATTTTCTTGAAATTTTTTTTGTAGGATCCACCTATACGTCAACAGTTATTCGACGAGGAGCCTAGTATGGTTCCTAGTACTCAGGTCGGTGGTACGAGGAGGGTTTGTACCAGAGGTGGATGAGCAGCTGCGCGTACCCGACTAGACCCTACCCCTCCCACTGACATGTCATCCTTCCCACATTTTGATCCCGGTGTGTCATTAGGTACACATGGGATATTTAGGCCTCCCATGTTTTTGCTACCTTCTGCATCTTCTGGCCCATCATTTTCACATCCCATGATGATTCCCACTCCCCAGTCAGCATCCAGTCAGATAGTTGTCCCGTCTTCTTTTCCTTGTACTTTTGTCTCTCCAAGCTTCTATATTCCATCGTCTTCGACTCCTATTCCACCACAAGGTGTTCTATCAGTTTCTGTGGATCCAGTGGCACTCAACGATTAGACCGGCACAGGTATATTTATAGAACCCTAACAATTTTTTATAGAAATATTTATTTTCATTATAACATGTTTTGAAAAAATATTTGTTTTTATTTCATGACAGATACATCTTCTGATAGGAGGTGTGGGTGGGGGAATACACGCATGCGTTCGGTGTGGAACCGCCGCACACAGGTTATGGTGGATTATAATGAAGACAACCAAATGGTTGAGAAAACAGGGCAGCAATGTCGGAGTTTTTTGGCGACGCTTGACAAATACTCTGGCATCATTCTTGTCAGCCTACTATCGTCGAGACATTTGCCACATGAGGTCAAGGATAGATCTTGGGTAGAGATATGGGTAAAAAAATCTGTTCTATTTAATTCCATGAATTATTTTTGTATTTATATGAATTAATATTTTGATTTCAGCTTCGATTTAATTTTCCCGATGGTGAGGGTGCACGACCGGAACGTCTAAAGGATTTAGGCAAGATTTGGAGAGACAACAAGCATGAGTTGTATATTGGCTGGGTTTCTAGAGTTGGCACTGAGTTAGAGGCGGTACCAGTGGTGGATGATTTTCCTATAGATCAATATCATTAGATGATTACTCATTGGACGAGTACCCAGTTTAAGGTATTAATAACACTTGAGGTATTTAATAATAACTTCCATGTTTTTCATTAAAACTATCTGTTTCATTTTTGAATTTTATTTAGGAATCATCTGGAAAAAATAAAAAGAACATTGATGCAAAAAAATACCTCCATACACTGGGATGCACTATGATGTCTGATCATGAGAGGAAGCAGGTATAACAATTGTTTATAAGTTTTCTTTACGACTTACACTTTCTTTTGTTTCATCAATTATTTAATAGTTTTCTAAATTTTTCATATAAATTTAGTTTTCAATGTCATTGTAGAGTCAAATACAAAATATTAAAGGATTTGTTCCTCGAGCAAAACAGTTTTGCTCGAGTAGACGAAAAAGGATGGAAGTGCCGTCAATGAAGCGACTCAGCAGCAGATTGTAAGTTTTAATCTGTTTAATTTATATTTTAATATCTATTTTGTAACTTAATGATATATTTATATTTGTAGCAGGCTGCTTTAGAGGCCCTTGATGCCCAAGAACCATACAATTTTGGGCCAACAGATAACTTACATCAGGTGTTGGGAAAGGAGCATTCTGGCAGAGTACGATGCCGACCTCGGATATCCCTGACGAGGTATTGGCCCTCCTCAGGTATGAGCTGTAGTGCCACCGAGCTGCAACAAGTTAGGGCACAGGCAGAACAGGCTGAGAAAAGGGCCACAGAGATGGAAGAACAGTCTGTTAGGGAAAACAGTGCGTTTATGAAGTTTATTGAAGTTCTACATCCAACACTTCTAGCAGAGGCCAGCCCAGCTTTTGATGAGTATATGTCGTTGATATGTTCTATATATGGTGCACCAGGTGGCATTTCTAGTGGTGTTCAGGACGATTTCTAGCTTGACGATGATGATGGTGAGGAGTCTGATGCTGAAGAGGAGGGAGAGGTGGAGGGCTAGGCAGGTGGTGAGGGCGAGGAGGAGGGTGAGGGCGAGGAGGAGGGCGAGGGCGAGGAGGGAGAGGACGACGATGGGGATGAGGATGAGGGTGATGATGATGGTGATGATGGTGATGGTGATGTGGGACACGTTGATCCATTACATTTTCGACTGATATTACTGATATTTGATATTTAATCTATTCTAGTTGTTGGTTTTATCTAGACTCGTAGTATAGTATTGGAGTTGAGTTATTTTTATATATTATCTATTTTTATGGATATTTTTGTCTTTTGGTGGTTGTTTGTTTGGGAACCCCCCTCCTTCCTGGACCCTAGACAACCCCCACCCTCCTCCCTGGACCCCAGACAGCCCCGCCGGACAGCCCCCCAGACAGCCCGCCGGACAGCCCCCCACCCTCTTCCTTGGACCCCGGACAACCCCCCGAACACCCCCCGGATATCCCCCGAACAACCCCCCGGACATCCCCCCCCCCCCCCCCGCACACCCTCCTCCCTGGACCCCGGATAGCCCCCCGGACATCCCCCCCCCCCCCACCCTCTTCTTTGGACCCCGGACAATCCCCTGAAGACCCCCGAACAGCCCCCGGACAGCCCCTCGAATAGCCCCCTGGACAACCTCCCACCCTCCTCCCTGGACCCCGGACAACCCCCGGACATCCCCCCGGACAACCCCCCCACCCTCTTCCTTGGACCCCGGACAACCCCCCGAACACCCCCGGACATCCCCCGGATAGCCCCCCAAACAGCCCCCCGGACAGCCCCTCCACCCTCCTCCATGTACCCCAGAAAGCCCCCCGGACAGCCCCCCAGGCATCCCCCTAGATAGCCCCCCCCCCCACACCCTCCTCCTTGGACCTTGGACAACCCCCCGAACACCCCCCGGACACCCACCGGACAGCCCCCTGGATAGCCCCACTAGACAGCCCCCCCCCACCCTCCTTGATTTTATTTAATACTAGAAAATCTATAATATATATTTTATTTATTTTCATCATGATAATCATTGTAAATCACATTTACACATCTAATCAATATCATAGATTCTTGGTATGTTATAAAAGAGATGTATTCATTGGGCATGACATTGTTATCTCCGAAATGTTTCATAGCATGATAAACTAAAATCTAATCCATACTAAGAATGATATAAAAATATTTTATATAAATGTACACAAGATTTTAAGTAAATACCTTTCCACTAATAGACACACGAGGATTCTCATAAAATGGACAACATTTTAAGTACATACGGAAAACCAACCAAACACATTTGGTTTTCGTTTAAACTTTAGGAGAACAATCCGTGGGTCATATGTGACATGTACAAGTCAACCTTGCCTCAATCCAAGGCGTGGTGTGGCCGGCACCACTCAAAGTTTATGTCTTTTGTTTCAAAAGAACGTCATTTTAATTGAAAAACATAAACTGGCATACGGAAAACCGACCAAACTTATTCAGATTGTGTCGATACTTTAGTACAACGATCCATGAGTCATATGTGACGTGCACGAGTCAACCATGCCTCAATCCGAGGCGCGGTGTGGCCGCCACCACTCAAAGTGTCTGTATTTTCTTTCAAAAGGACGTCATTTTAAGTGAAAAACATCAACTGGAATATGGAAAGCTGATCAAACGCATTCGGATTGTGTCGATACTTTATCACAACGATCCATGGGTCATATGTTACGTGTACGAGTCAACGCCGCCTTAATCTGAGGCACGGTGTGGCCCGAAACACTCTAAGTGGCTCTCTTTTTCTTAAAATGGACAGAATTTTAAGTACGTACGGAAAACTAACCAAACGCATTCGGTTTCTGTTCAAACATTATGAGAACGATTCATGGGTCATATGTGACGTGTATGAATCAACCCCGCCTCAATATGAGATGGGGTGTGGATGGCACCACTCAAAGTGTATGCCTTTTGTTTCAAAAGGACATCATTTTAATTGAAAAACATAAACTGGCATACGGAAAACCGACCAAACGCATTCAGATTGTGTTGATACTTTAGAAAAACGATCCATGGGTCACATGTGACGTGAACGAGTCAAACCTGCCTCAATCCGAGGCACGGTGTGGCCACCACCACTCAAAGTGTCTATCTTTTGTTTCAAAAGGACGTCATTTTAAGTGAAAAACATTAATTGGCATATAGAAAACCGACCAAACGCATTCGGATTGTGTAGATACTTTAGAAAAATGATCCATGGGTCATATGTGATGTGTACGAGTCAACCCCTACTTAATCTGAGACATGGTGTGGCCGGAATCACTCTAAGTGGCTCTCTTTTGTTTAAAATGGACAACATTTTAAGTACATACGGAAAATCGAACACACACATTCGGTTTCCATTGAAACTTTAAGAGAATGATCCATCGGTCATATGTGACGTGTACGAATAAACCCCGCGTCAATCTGAGATGCGGTATGGCCAGCACCACTCAAAGTGTCTGCCTTTTGTTTCAAAAGGACGTCATTTTAAATGAAAAACATACGAAAAACCGACCAAACGCATTTGGTTTCCATTGAAACTTTAGGAGAACAATCCATGGGTCATATGTGACATGTACGAGTCAACCCCGTCTCAATCCGAGGTGCAGTGTGGCATACATCACTCAAAGTGTCTGCCTTTTGTTTCAAAAAGACGCCATTTTAATTGAAAAACATCAACTGCCATACGAAAAACTGACCAAACGCATTCGGATTGTGTCGATACTTTAGCACAACAATCCATAGGTCATATATGACCTGTACGAGTCAACCCTGCCTTAATCCGAGGCACAGTGTGGCCGCCACCACTCAAAGTGTCTGTCTTAAGTTTCAAAAGGACGTCATTTTAAGTAAAAAACGTCAACTGGAATACGGAAAACCGACCAAAACGCATTCGGATTGTGTCAATACTTTAGCACAACGATCCATGGGTCATATGTGACATGTACGAGTCAAACCCGCCTTAATTGGAGGCACGGTGTGGCCATAATCTCTCTAAGTGGCTCTCTTTTGTTTAAAATGGACAACATTTTAAGTACATACGGAAAACCGACCAAACACATTCGGTTTCTATTGAAACTTTAGGAGAACTATTAATGGGTCATATGTGACGTGTTTGAATCAACCCTGCCTCAATCTGAGACACGGTGTGGCCGGAACCACTCAAAGTGTCTGCCTTTTGTTTTAAAAGGACGTCATTTTAATTGAAAAACATCAACTAGCATACGGAAAAGCGACCAAACACATTCAGATTGTGTCGATACATTAGCACAACAATCCATGGGTCATATGTAACGTGTACAAGTCAACCCTGTATCAATCTGAGGAACGGTGTGGCCTCCACCACTTAAAGTGTCTGCCTTTTATTTCAAAAGGACGTCATTTTAATTGAAAAGCATCAACTGGCATACGGAAAACCGATAAACGCATTCAGATTGTGTCGATACTTTAGCACAACGATCCATGGGTCATATGTGACATGAACAAGTCAACCCTGCCTCAACCCAAGGAGCTTTGTGGCTACCACCACACAAAGTGTCTGTCTTTTATTTCAAAAAGACGTCATTTTAAGTGAAAAATATCAACTGGCATACGGAAAAGCGACCAAACACATTTGGATTGTGTCGATAATTTAGCACAACGATCCATGGGTCATATGTGACGTGTAAGAGTCAACTCCACTTCAATTTGAGGCAGGTTGTGGCTGGAATCACTCTAAATGGCTCTCTTTTGTTTAAAATGGACAACATTTTAAGTACATACGGAAAACCGACCAAACGCATTCGGTTTCCATTGAAACTTTAGGAGAACGATTCATGGGTCATATGTGATGTGTAAGAATCAACCCCGCCTAAATTCGAGGCGCGGTGTGGCCAACACCACTCAAAGTGTCTTCCTTTTGTTTCAAAAGGACGTCATTTTAATTGAAAAACATCAAATGGCATATGGAAAACCGACCAAATGCATTCGGATTGTGTCGATACTTTAGCACAACAATCCATGGGTCATATGTGATGTGTACGTGTCAAATATTTCTCAATCTGAGGTGCAGTGTGGGTGCCACCACTCAAAGTGTCTATCTTTGTTTCAAAAGGACGTCATTTTAAGTGAAAAACATCACCTGGCATACGGAAAACCGACCAAATGCATTTGTATTGTGTTGATACTTTAGCACAATGATCCATGGGTCATATGTGAAGTGTACGAGTCAACCTCTCCTTAATCAGAGGCACATTGTGTCCAGAATCACTCTAAGTGGCTCTCCTGTTTAAAATGGACAACATTTTAAGTACATAATGAAAACCGACCAAACGCATTCGGTTTCCATTGAAACTTTAGGAGAACGATTCATGGTGTCTATGTGACGTCTAAGAATCAACCCCGCTTCAATCTGAGACTCGTTGTGGCCGGTACACTCAAAGTGTCTGCCTTTTTTTTCAAAAGGACGTCATTTTAATTGAAAAACATCAACTGGCATACAGAAAAGCGACCAAATGCGTTCGGATTATATCAATACATTAGAAAAACAATCCATGGGTCATATGTGATGTGTACGAGTCAACCCCACCTCAATCCGAGTCATGGTGTGGCCTCCACCACTCAGATTGTCTGCCTTTTGTTTCAAAAGGACGTCATTTAATTAGAAAAACATCAACTGGCATACGGAAAACCAACCAAACACATTTATATTGTGTCGATACTATAGAAAAACGATACATGGGTCATATGTGATGTGTACGAGTCAACCCTGCCTCAATCTGAGGTGCGGTGTGGCCACCACTACTCAAAGTGTTTGTCTTTTGTTTCAAAAGGACGTCATTTTAAGTGAAAAATATCAACTGGAATACGGAAAAGCGACCAAACGCATTCGGATTGTATTTATACTTTAGAACAATGATACATAGGTCATATGTGACGTGTATGAGTTAACCCCGCCTTAATCTGAGGCACAGTGCGGCCAGAATCACTCTAAGTGGCTCTCTTTTGTTTAAAATGTACAACATTTTAAGTACATATGGAAAACCGACCAAACGCATTCGGTTTCTGTTGAAACTTTAGAAGACCGATACATGGGTCATATGTGACGTGTACGAGTCAACCCCGCCTCAATACGAGGTGCGGTGTGGCCGACACCACTCAATGTGTCTGCCTTTTGTTTCAAAAGGATGTCATTTTAATTGAAAAACATCAACTGGCCTACGGAAAACCGACCAAATGCATTCGGATTGTGTCGATACTTTAGAACAAAGATATATGGGTCATATGTGACCTATACGAGTCAACCTCGCCTCAATCTGAGGTGCAGTGTGGCCGCCACCACTCAAAGTGTATGTATTTTGTTTCAAAAGGACGTCATTTTAAGTGAAAAACATCAACTGGCATACGGAAAACCGACCAAACGCATTCGGATTGTGTCGATACTTTAACAAAACTATCCATGGGTCATATGTGACATATACAAGTCAACCACTCCTTAATCGGAGGCACGGTGTTGCCAAAATCACTCTAAGTGGCTCTCTTTTGTTTAAAATGGACAACATTTTAAGTACATATGGAAAGCCGACCAAACGCATTCGGTTTCCACTGAAACTTTAGGAGAAAGATTCATGGGTCATATGTGACGTGTACGAATCAACCCCACCTCAATCTGAGATGCGGTATGGCCGGAACCAATTAGAGTGTCTGCCTTTTGTTTCAAAAGGACGTCATTTTAATTGAAAAACATCAACTAGCATACGGAAAAGCGACCAAACGCATTCGTATTGTGTCGATACATTAGCACAACGATCCATGGGTCATATGTGACGTGTAAGAGCCAACAACGCCTCAATATGAGGCACAGTGTGGCCGCCACCACTCAAAGTGTCTGCATTTTGTTTCAAAAGGACGTCATTTTAATTGAAAAACATCAACTGGCATACAGAAAACCAACCAAACACATTCGTATTGTGTCGATACATTAGCACAATGATCCATGGGTCATATGTGATGTGTATGAGTCAACCCCGCCTCTATCTGAGGTGAGGTGTGGCCGCCACCACTCAAATTGTCTGTCTTTTGTTTCAAAAGGACGTCATTTTAAGTGAAAAATATCAACTGGCATACGGAAAAGAGACCAAACGCATTCGGATTATGTCAATACTTTAGAACAATGATACATGAGTGATTTGTGACATGTATGAGTCAACCCCTCCTTAATCTGAGGCACGGTGTGGCCGAAATCACTCTAACTGGCTCTCTTTTGTTTAAAATGGACAACATTTTAAGTACATACGGAAAACCGACCAAACGCATTTGGTTTCTATTGAAACTTTAGGAGAACGATCCATGGGTCATATGTGACGTGTAAGATTCAACCCTGCCTCAATCCAAGGCATGTTGTGGCTGGCACCACTCAAAGTGCCTGCCTTTTGTTTCAAAAGGACGTCATTTTAATTGAAAAACATCAACTGGCATACGGAAAACTGACCAAACGCATTCGGATTGTGTCGATACTTTAGCACAACGATCCATGGGTCATATTTGACGTGTACGAGTCAACCCCGCCTCAATCCGAGGCGCGGTGTGGCTGCCACCACTCAAAGTGTCTGTCTTTTGTTTCAAAAGGATGACATTTTAAGTGAAAAACATCAACTGGCATACAGAAAACTGACCAAATGCATTCAGATTGTGTCTATAATTTATCACAACGATCCATGGGTCATATGTGATGTGTACAAGTCAACCCCTCTTTAATTGGAGGCACGGTGTGGCCAGAATCACTCTAAGTGGCTCTCTTTTGTTTAAAATGGACAACATTTTAAGTACATATTGAAAACTGACCAAACGCATTCGGTTTCTGTTGAAACTTTAGGAGAACGATTCATGGGTCATATGTTATGTGTACGAATCATCCTCAACTCTATCTGAGACGTGGTGTGGCCTGAACCACTCAATGTGTCTGCCTTTTGTTTCAAAAGGACGTCATTTTAATTGAAAAACATCAATTGGAATACGGAAAACCGACCAAACGCATTCGGATTGTGTCGATACTTTATCACAATGCTTCATGGGTCATATGTGACGTGTACGAGGAAACCCCGCCTCAATATGAGGTGTGGTGTGGTCGCCACCACTCAAAGTGTCTGTCTTTTGTTTCAAAAGGACGTCATTTTAAGTGAGAAACATCAACTGACATACGGAAAACCGACCAAACGCATTCGGATTGTGTCGATACTTTATCAAAACGATACATGGGTCATATGTGATGTTTACGTGTCAACTCCGCCTTAATCAGAGGCACGGTGTGACCATAATCACCCTAAGTGGTTCTCATTGGTTTAAAATGGATAACATTTTAAGTACATACGGAAAACCGACCAAACGCATTCGGTTTCCGTTGAAACTTTAGGAGAATGATACATGGGTCATATGTGACATGTACAAATCAACCCCGCCTCAATCTGAGATGCGGTGTGGTCGGAACCACTCAAAGTGTCTGCCTTTTGTTTCAAAAGGACGTCATTTTAATTGAAAAAAATCAACTGGAATACAGAAAACTGACCAAATGCATTCGGATTGTGTCGATACTTTAGCACACCGATCCATGGGTAATATGTGACATGTACCAGTCAACCCTGCCTCAATCCGAGCCACGGTGTGGTCGGTAGCACTCCAGGTGTATGTATTTTGTTTAAAATGGACATCATTTCAGGTAAAAATATATGGTATACAAAAAAACTGATCAAATTATGAATTGACTTCTGGATTCCACATATAATTGTCATCTAAATTTTAAATTGAATTCTAAATGAATTATGTATGTTTATAATTACGTTATGAATTCTAATTTAATTATGGTTGTGTATAGTTCAAGCATTATATGTTAAATTTGTATGAATTTGTTCTCTTTATGTATGTGTTAGTTGGTTATTGTAGGTACAATAATTGTATATGTATGTGTTAGTTTATTTCAGGTACAGTAATTGGATTGAAAATGAGAGGGAACCCACAAAATGAGACCTGGTGGGAAAATTGCAGAGTTGCTGGGCAAATTGCAGAGCTGCTGTGCAATTTTCCCAGCATAGGCTATGCCAATGATTTGAAATGGTTGGCATAGAATCTCTGGGTTTTCTTTTACCAACGGTTCTATGAACCGTTGGTAAAACACTTTTCCCAATGGTTTAGAAACTGTTGGGAAATAAGAGACCTTGGGTTTTTCCCAACAGTTTGGCAGAACCGTTGGGATAGGGTAATTTTTCTCCACCATATCCCAACGGTTGTAAACCATTGGAAAAATCTTTCCCAATAGTTTGGAAGAACCGTTGGGATAGCGTAATTTTTCTCCATCCTATCCCAACGGTTCACAGTAAACCGTTGGGAAAAGATTTCCTAACAGCTTACTTCCCTACGGTTTGCAGAACCATTGGTATAACATATACCAACGGTTCTGCAGCCATTCCCAACCGTTCTAAACCATTGGGAAATACTGTATTTCCAGTAGTGTATATAAAATGTGTGTCTGTAGATTAGTTTCATTCCATTAGCTATTATGGAACTTTTTTCTATGCCAACTATTTATGTATCTCAAGCATTTATTTTATCCAAACCAATATAGATCCCACTTTCGGAAAAAGAGATGTTTACTCTTTTATAAAAATATATTCTATCTATTTACTATAACTTCTCTATATTAGGGATTTATGTAATATCCAATATAAACATCAGCATAATTACTAATATTTGCTTTTTTTGTTCTTAATGAAAATTTTGTATAGCCTTATCCTTAAAAACTAATTTTATCTAAACACTTTTTTTGGACTTAATGGATTTTCTTTACATTATTAATCATATGATATGAATTTATCATTATAATTGGAATATGATTACAGGTTTATGCCGTTATTTTTGAATAATGTATCAAAAATATAATGTAATACTTTTAATGACGTATAAGTCTCATCATTAACCCTTCTTCTACAAACATAATGGCTTTGACGTCTATAAGGAAATGTGATTTTATGAATAAATAAATTATATATTATAATAATCAATGAATCTATGTAAGACTCACCATTTTCCCCATTTTACTAACATCACACCTCTAATTTTTTTTAGAAATTTGAGTTTATGAAAAAATACACTGTATATTTTCATTAATCATGAATACTCAGTTAAGATGTTATTTGAATCATATACCCAAAGAAACTCATATATTTTATCCATTAATGTTCCTTGATTTAATTTTATATTCCTTTAATCTTAAATCTCATCTTATTAAGTATATATACCTACCTCTAAATTCTATCTAGAGTTGTTCATGCGGTCAATTTGAGTTATCTTTATAAGTATTATGAATGACCTTTGTTTTTAAAGGTTTATTTTTATATATCTAGATAATTAAATATGTCAATAATACTAAAGGTATTTTTTCAATGGTTCTAAATACCATTCTGATCATATTCTAGAAAACTAATTTTTTTACTTGAAATAATTATCTTTCCATAAATGGGTATTATAAATTATATTTTATATTCATCATTTATTACTGTATTAGTTGAGTAAAAAATTCCAACAAACAAAATTCATTCATAAATTAAATATTGTCGCATTGTATCCAATGGACATATGAGATAAATGATTTCCTAATACTCTATAATACATCAATTAGAGTGAATACACTATGAAATTAAAACTTATGTTCTTCTCAGCACTAATGTAGGGATCACCCTTTCTCAACCACATAGTGAATTCCGTTTACTTATTTTAATGTTTCTATACTTACTTGGATACTGTACTTAGAAAAAAATAGGTGACACACATATATTATATAGTAACCAAAAATTAAGATAGAAATATCACATGAAATGACGAATATACATGATGTTAAAGAATCTTTATGCATCTACTAAAGGTTTTGGGTGTCGTGGAAGTGCCTATTGGGCAGTTTCCAACTCATATTTTTGTCATAATCAATGAATGATCAAATATGTACATGATGAATATGGTCATAACCAATGAAATTAAATTAATAATTAATTGACTATAATTTTAGAACTAATAAGTTGATATAATTTATAATTAATTTATTTGGAAAAATAAATACCTTGTGTTAAATTTCTCTATTTATTGATAAATTAAAGTACCTATTTTTGTTTTTTAACATTGTGGAAATAGGATTATAATGTATAATCCCTCTAATAATGATTGATACATGCACTGTGAACATTTGAATATCTTCATAGAAATCCCTAAGTGTTAGCATGGAAAATTCTGTCACTCTTTCCATTCATTATTGATCTCAACAAGAATTGATTCAGCTAGAAGGACTCTTCATGATCTCTCTAATTTAGAGAGGTTAGTGGATGAGTATCACTATTAATTCTTGAGAGTTTTATATGATAAAATATGTATTGGTATTAATAGTATTCTCTCTAGAATTTTTAGTGTGCACAATAACCATTTTGTTAAGAAATCACATAATCTTGTTTATATAGAGGTAAGTTTATACAAATAATAATTAAACGTGGGATATTATTATTTTCGTAATCTTTGATAAACCCCATATCAAAATAATAATTATATTTTTATTATTATTTACCTGACATGCACCAAACCCATGGATAAAAGAATACTATTTCCAAGAATAAATAAATTAATATTTATTAAAATAATAATAAATATTGTTTTTCTCTCTATACCACTTAACATAATCCACCAATCCTTATTAATATTTATCAAACATTGAATAAAAAATATTTATTTAAATAATTAAATATCTTTTCATTATTTTTTAATAAATAAAAAAATAATATATTCACAAAAAATGAATAAATATTTATTGAATATTCATGTAACCAAATCAATAAATATTTGTTACTATATGATTGAACCATAAATAAATATTATATATTCATGTAATTAATAAGTACCTTTAAAAATGTATATTGATTTAATATTTACTCCAATAATATTTTATCAAATAACTAAGGAATGAATATATATGATCAGTTAAACATAAATTGCTATTAAACGCTACCAAAAAAATTCCACGGTCATGGTCTTAATAAAGAAGTTCCATTTTCATCAAAGGGATATGCTATATCAAATTCTATTAATGAACAATGGGAATAATTCCTTTATCATATTATTAATTAATGTAATATTACTCATGATGAACCCACCATATCCTATCCTTCCACACACATATGTCATCACAATTTTCATTAATACATAAAAATAAGTGACACATAATATGATTTAATAATATTCTTAAAGTCTATAGATCATTAATAATATTTTAAAATATTAAAATCCAATGACACATATAAATTTAGATTTCCTAAGGGAAGGTCATGTTCTCATAATCACTTTGTTTTAAGATTACTAACGATGTACACCAATAGAAAGTGTCTCAAATTACTATTAGTACCCACCAATAATTGACTATGTAATTTCATTCTCATAAAATTGTGCCATCCATATATACAACATATATTTAAGAATACTTTCATCACACTTTTGGGCTGTCATCATAGTAGGGAATTGTTGTGGCCTTTCAGTTTGATAGGTACCTAAGGACATTATCATATAGATTTCATGTAGAATAATGATAATAATGTGATTAATTAGTTAATTAATATTCAATAACATTAATATTTTACCAATCAATTGTATATAGAAGTTTTTTCTAGGGATCCAACTCCAACAGACTCCAACATTCAATAGGGACAACTTATAACTACTCAACTAGTTATCATCATATGATAAACATACTTCTACTAATATATGTTTATAAATTCTAATCCCACCAAGATACTTGTTGTTTATCTTCTTACCATGACCACTTTTCTCTGAGAAAATCCTTCAAGATATAATATTTAATGAGTATATTTCCTTGATCATCCCCAATATCTTAAATAATACCATAGTTAAAATTCATTAGGATAACATAATTTTTTACTATATCTGTATAATTTAGAGAATCTGAAAAAATTATATTTTTAAAATTGCTTCTTAATCTATATTAGAATCCAAAACATACTTATTCTAATGTGGATATGGAAACTACTAGCTATAATATGATTTACCATTGAAAATTACTTCATAATTACTATGATACTAGATTAAACTAGTCTAAATAAGACTATTTTTATATCTCTTAAAAACTAGTATTCATATTTCTCTAATTTCTATGAATTCATCCATTTTTTGTTTCTCAAGCACTATCAAATAGTTGTGACTTCCATCCTATATAGATTTTATAGACTTGTTTGATATTTTGATTACATTATTTATTTATAAAAATGATCATAAGTGTGTGTATATCATGGAATGTGAGAGATATTATACAAATATGCTTAGGAATACATAGTCTATAAATCAAAAAAATACCATTTGACACTAGAATAATCTAAACGTATTATTTCAACTTTAATTTTTTTTCAATACAAGGTCAAATATGTACTATGAATTGGATTAAAAAGCCCCTTTATTTATACTAGTAGATCTTATTCACTAATACTTGGGAAGCTACATAAGTCATATTTTTTATAAATTCATTATAATTATATAACCATAAGAATAATAAACCATTTTATATATTTTATTAAAACATATAAGTCTTAGAAAACTAAAACGCTCCCATTAACTACTTATAGAAAGGTATAAATAATTCATTTTAGAATATTATATTACCATTATACTTATTTCAACCCATAAATGGATCATTGAAACTTACATTTCTTATTGGATTGATTTAATTCCACTAACCATTCTAGTCATGTCATTTTGACATATACCACAAACCATCCACCAAAGGTGGTGGCCTTTATATACGATTCTTAATATAATGATATTTTTTTATGATGAGAATAATTCAAGTGGATTTAAGCTTCATGGATTGGTATGACCAGTCAAGCCTTATTAGTAACTTGCTTGTACTATCCATCCATTGTTTCAATTGAATACCCACCAATGATTTTACATAAACCACTAAAATATAGAATGAATTTGGTACATGGAATCTATTTGTGAATTTATAAGAACTTTTCAATCATAGTTACCTAAAACTTACTTCTCCCTGTAGGATTTTTTATTCTTATAAAATAATATATCACCCACCACATTGAATATAAAACCACCACTGTGGTTTTAAATGTCTTATGGAGCATATGTATCCAGAATAATTCCTCCCACTAACACTTGTGTATTTTAATATCATTACACCAACTTGTGAATATAAAGGCAAGATTCAACAAAAGTATTACATTCTACCGTTTTCTTAAAAGAGATCAGATACCCTCATATAAATAAACTTAGTATGATTTGATAACATTCATATATTAGGTTTATTAATATCCTTAGTAGCAATAAAATCCTTAACTAAGATTCATTTGGTTTTTCAAATGATGTAAATTATATGTTTTCCCCAAAATTAAAAATAGATCTCATCAAGACCATCTGAGGCTATGAAAAAATTGACTTTCAGAATATCATGACTTATATGATATCCATTGGTCAATTTAATTGGTATATTATTAGTTTTCACTTAATTATTTTCAAAATATATCTAGAAACTAATCAAGGAATACTTTAAACATATATGATAATCCTCATTGATCTACATTGTATTATCACTATCTATATTATGTGAATAAGGTAATGTGTGTTTAGTAAAACCTTAAATATTCATTTAATGATCAATGAATACTTGGATAATATTTATCTAACACACTATCTGATAGGATCTTATATCTTTTACCATGTGCATTTATTACTTTCATATATCATTTTTAAAGTGTATTAAAGGAATTTAAGGAATTATATGAATTTAAATATATTTATTCGTGTTATACATCTGAATAAATTATTAATTCTTTGTTCCATACATTCATTTATAAGGGTTTATTTTCCCAAAACACAATATTTTTCTCAATAATACCTAAAGTTTTATTATCTTCAAAGTGACTAAATGTCCTTTTGGGTATATCTTTGAAAAATATTTTAGTTTTAATTGATAAATAATTATCTTTTCACAATTGGATATGAATTGTTTAATTTATATTCATCAAATATTCCCAACATTTGAAATTAATGTTTCTGGTATTAGTGAACTGTTAATTAAGTATAAAATACCATAAAAACATTAATCTAAAAATAAATAATTTCACATTGTGATTAATATAATACTAAGATAAATATATTGGTTATTATAAATTCAAACAATTATTCAACTATAATCTATCCATTGGGTATTTTGGAGCTATGAAATACCCATTTATGACATAGGAATCACCCTTTTCATCATCTAGGGGAATTCATCTTTAGTTTTGTAAGTCATTTACTTATCTCAACTAACATAAGAATCACCCTTCCTAAACTCCTATTAGAATACACCATACATATAATAATTTTTCATTTTTAGTTTTAATATTTTGAAAACAATATAATATATAATACCCAAGAATTAAAATAGCGATGGTTTTCCCCCATTTTCTTGCCTCCATCCTTCTCGCTGGAGGAGAGATACCTAAAAGGGATCCTCGTGCGACTTCTAATGACGATATCAGTCTGCGGCACTCTGTTAGGGTTTCTGTGGCCACTGAGAGGGATTTATCCTGTAGATCTTTACGCGAGTTGAAGACAGCAACAGTGAGCGAAGCTGTTGATGATCGTCGACCCTCTGTGAATGACGAACTGAAAGATCGGTGCTGGAATGCGGTGATGAATGATGAGAATGACAGATCCCATAGATCTATGGGAGTTGACGCGAATATGGTTGGACTGGAAGAAGAAGATGTTCGTGGGATCCCGGTGGTGAATGCTGCACTCAATTGGCGACATAATTCAGTTGTAGAAATGAATGGTGCTACAGCGGTGATGGCTGATTTACAGGAGGACGACCAATTTGTGGGAAAGGTGACCACAGTTTTCCCTTTGGATGAGTCAGATATGTATCGACCTGCAGTGGGGAGGGTGGGTAATCGCCCTTTGGATAAGGTGGAGATGAGAGCTCCATTTGGTAATTTGACAGATGCAGAGAACTCTAGTAGAGGCCTTAACGGAATTAAAATGATTGGGGTTTCCAATAGACATTTCAATTCTGTGCATGTTTGTGCTACTGAGCAAATCATGAAAAAGTGTGAAACTACCCATGTTGTTGCCAGTAGGGAGGCTATTCTTAGCATATTTAAGCTTTGTGAGCATTTATTAATCGCGAGACTTGTTCTTCTTATTGGAGGAAAAGTTTGGAAGATAGATGATTTGATTCGAAAGTGAAGTTCTATATGGGGGTTTTGTGATTAGAGATGTATACCTATGGAAAGAGGATTTTTTTCACATTATTTTTTCATCAGAGGATCTGAAGCGAAGAGCTTGGGGGATCAGATCAATTTCTCTAAAGCCAGGTATGATTTGCTTTCAGGAATAGGATTTCTATTTCAATCCTTTCTCTTTAAAAAACACTCGAGCTCAAGTCTAGGTCAAAATTGTTGGTCTTCACTGGATCCTATGGAATCCTAAGATCATTTTTGACATTGCTTGTGTTGTGGGTATTCCAATTAAAATGGATATGACCACTGAGGCTGCAAAATTTGGTCATTATGCTAGAGTTATGGTGGAACTTGATCTAAGTTCTTGCCTGATTCGTAATATTGTTTTGTCTGCATTGGATGATGATATCTCCCTAAAGGTGGAATATGAGAGATTACCTGACTTTTTTAGTAACTGTCAAGTTATTGGCCATGATAAATAGAAGTGTTGTAAAAATGTTGTATGCACTTTTTGTTCAGAAAAAGGGCATTTTGAGACTTTCTGTAGGAGGAAGATGAGGAGGCAAAAAACGCAGCATCAGTCTGTTGGCGGAAGACAATCCCATACTGATAGAGGTAATGAGTACATGGGTACTAAAGTAGTGGATGATGCCTCCCAAGAGCTTGCACAAGAGCCTCAAGTGGTGAAGGATAATGAACAAGGTTTTCTGGTGCACACAGAGGAATGTAGGCCTGAGATTGGATCTGGGACAAGGGTGGCCCCGACTTTGGTACCTGAGCTTGGTGTGAATGCCCGAACAGAGGGTAGCATGGAATATGGAGTGATTTTGGGGAAGACACAGGCAGGTGTTGGTCTTGTGATTGAGGAGCAAAAATCTCTGAGTGATGGTGCAAATATTTCACAAACTCAAGAGTAAATTATTAAACTAAAGGAGACGCAGGGCATCCAAGGAAGGTGGGATGATGTAGAGGATGACTCTCCAAAAAAACCAACGTATAGTCAGGTTTTGTCCAAAGGAAAAAACATTGTTGTGGATGCTGAATATTTTCAACCTGTTCTTCCTAAGAAAGTAGGACGTAGGAAAGATTAATCATATTTGAATCCAACTATGATTACCAGGTCTCATGGTCCTATAGATTATGATTTGGATTGGTATGGTGATTATGAATGTGACTTTGACATTTGAGTTTCCTCTAGTTATGATTGGCACGAGGACATGACTGCTTGTATGACCCCGTCCATCTCTCTTTATTTTGTTTATTTTCCTTAATATAAAGGGCTCTTCCCTAACCTTTCTACTAAAAAAATACCCAAGAAGTAAAATAGAAACATTATAATCCATGTTGAATAGATAAGATGTAGATAAAATTACATGCACATTTTCTTTAATTTTATTTCAATATTATTTAAAATGATCCTTAATTTCACATTAGAATTAAATAGCTCTATCTTCATCATATAACCTCTAAATTTTTTCTATCATTGAAAGACATTTGAAAGGCATAATTTAATATAAAAATATTCATGGAATTTTCAACCCTTTCCTTTTAATGTTTTTGACCATAAGGTTTGTGGACTGAGTTCCTTGCAACAATTATTTCCCAAGTGAAGTTTAGTAAAAATATTCATGATTCATTCATCCATAATATTTATCTCATAATCTAGATGAATAAGGAAGAATTGGAGGGTAATGATGATAATATGATATTAATAGATAATTTATAATCCATATGAATGCACAAGATTTGATAACTAATCCATGCACTTCGTTATATTGAAAATTGGATCAATAGATAAAAATTATCATTCCATTTTACACAAGTATTTTTTAGTGACTATCTAATTTATCTGATGCCTCTCTTTCCCATTTTATATAGATAGGAGATGTAATTTCATGGTATATAAATCCAAGTCCTTAGGTTGCATTATTAGTTCATTAGATATAACTGATATCCCAATAAAAAGTACGATATGAGTATACCCATGTACCTCTTCTAGGCATCATTCCCTCATTTACTTTATTGGTGAGGTTTTTTGACATGTATTGGAAATTCCAACACTTAGTATAAATTTTTGTTATTTTTTTAACAGTATAAACACATGAACTACCCTTAAAAATATGTGATGGTGTGGAAAAGGACATTGTTCAAATAATCACAGTGTTACAGCAATTTCACACTCTATAATTAATATTAATTAAAAATAGATTTTATTATTATCTGGATTACCAAAACATATGACAAAATATTTTTTTATTATCTCCCATTATTTTATAGAAACCCATTGTCCCTCACCGTTGGTGTCATAATAACATTTTGAATTAATATTCTACTATAAAGGATCCATACGATCCTTATCAAAACCTAAGAGAGGTCCTGGTCAATTACTCAAAGGTATTTATCCAGACAGGTCTTTTCCAACTACATTATCCCACAAATCCTTGGTCCATTGAGTGGACATGCCAATCTAGAAATCTTGTGACTAGATTTTATCAAACCATTCCTACAAATTTACACCAATTATAAAGAAGGTTTTATATATTGATGTGAATTTCGTTATGCCAACCCAAAAATCATATCTATAACTCACTGTTAAAAATGGTAGTGTATTTGTAATGGTTGGATCAAAGACTATGATCTAGTGGTTGAATTCTAAATCTGGTAATTGAGGGATATACTGAATTGATGTTTACATTTAAATTATTTCTATTTTATGGATAAATTTCTCATTTTATCATATTAAATGCATGTTAGTATTAATTGGATTTTACTTAATTACTTAATCATGTCTTGAAAAAAATACACATAATCCAATGTTAATTCTATCTTGCATGCTTGTGAATTATTGTATTTAATATGAGCACCATCCAATCAAATAAATAAAAAAATCACAAAACTAATAGAAATAAAAAATAAATATGTATGATCACGAGCTTTATCTAATAGTTGTTTTATCTAGAAGATGATAAACCAATTATGACCCTAGTGGAATAATAAATTGAACTGACAAGGGTTAAAACTATATTATTCCACATATACAACTATGCACCTATGTAATTGGTTTCACCTTTGTTCGATCTTAAACCACCTTTACTTTCCTGGGTGTTCCATCCATTACATATTCATTACTCACAAATAGGTGAGGGGGACTAAGTTACGGTTTTTTATATAAAATAAATAACAGGCATGAAACACCTTTACATGATGATAGGATGGGATAAAACACATACCATCATTTAATATATTAAATTATTACGAAAACCATGTATTAATAATAAATTACAATAAACTGATAACATACATAGGTCAATCTAGACCCATTATCTCCCATATACATAAAAAAATATACATTTCACATTAGAAAGTATTTACTTCATTTTGTTATTTAATTAAGATAAAATCACCACAAATTAATCTAATTAACTATCTCATTAATTAATTACTTAATTTATTTTATCTTATTTAAATAGTCGTTGAAATTATGTCATCGATAAAATTAAATTAATTGATTTTATTTAAATAAAATAAGTATATAGTGTGTATATAAAGAAAACCCATAGAGTAGTTTCTAATTTAACACAAAATTAATTGGGAATTTATCATTATGTAAACCATATATATATGATGTGTATCCAAGTTTAATATTGAAATTAAATTTATTTTTTCATATATTAATTTACACATGTACATGATAGAAAGATATGTACATTGAAAAAGAAAATCAGTTACACAACTTTTATTAAGCACCCCACATCTCTATTAATAAAACATCACATGTGAATTAATTACATTGCATGTGAATTAATTCACTATATAAGAATTAATTAATTAATACTCATGTGGGTTAAATTAATTATGTGTGAATTAATTAATTACATCATATTTTAATTGACTACACAAGGTGAATGAATTAATTTCGCACCACATGTGAATTTTTTTCACATTATATATGAATTAATTACACACTGAGTGCATTAAACAAAATATGAATTAATTAAATTACCTTCTGAATGGCCCGAAGGCCTTATTTTTTATTTTTATTATAGATAATCCCCCTTTTAAGGGTTTAAGGGGAACACAAACATGACCTTTAGTCCCAAGGCACAAGGACCGAAATGACCCGTAATACATGACCCGAAGTCCCACAGGCATACCATGCCCATAACATGACCCGTAGGCCCAGCCCACAAGAACTGCCCCTCCCCAGCTTCTGCATCATTGATCTCCATTAGCTCCCCACCTGCATTATTGATCGGCTAGCATTTCCCCATACATAGCTGCACAGTGCCTGGTCCTGATGGCAGTTTCCATACCCTCTCATTCTTCCAATTTGGTTAGCTCTGCTTCTAGTGAGAGCTATTGTTTCTCTGATCCTCTTTTGGGGATTACTCTGTGTGAAATGGTATACTTCATGGTCTTCAATGGCCCAAAGGCCCTGTGGCCCGAAGGCCTTTGATGGCCCGAAGGCCCTTGAGACCTGTAGGTCCATACCGGTGGCCCAAAAACCCAAATATGGTGAATAGTTCTGGCTACTACTGTACTGAACAGTACCTGCTACAGTACCTACACTAGTGAATGCTACAGTACCTGCTACAATACTGCTACAGTAACCCATAAATTCACCTCCACCTGGTTTTGAACCTGGGTCTCTTGGACACCACATCATGTGAATTAAATACACCACATATGTACTAATTACATGACCACAACATTATGTGCATTAGTCACCATGTTTCTCAGTTGTTAATCACACACATCGTGTATTAAATATACAACACATCTTTGACTATTAATTATCCACAGTGAAAATTCATAGACCACATGATGGTTATGTGGATTATAGGTCATGTTCTATGGAATACCATGTTCCATCTTAGTCGATACACATGTGGAATGAATTTAATGGATTTTATGCTCATTTTTTATATGATGATCCAAATTTATCTTGGTTCATACTTGTGAAATATACATGGGTACAGTACAATACCAATTTCATACATGCTATGTAACCTTTTGTTATCTATCCAAATATATTAATTCCTTATAATGAAATATTTGAATGTTATTTGGGTATTTTTAACTTATTCTTGGTTATATGATCCAGAATGAAGAAATATAAGATAATACTTGGACATTTTTATTTAAAGAACAAATAGTCTAGAAATAAAAACTAGTAAAAAATTCATATCATCAATAAATGATTAATAAAAAATTATAAATTAATTATGTGACTTCTTTGATGCCACTTAAAAATTATGGGTGTAGATAAAGTGCATATTAGACAGTTTCCAACTTATATTTTTTTCATAATCAAGGAATAATATTAAATGTACATGACACAGATCATTATGACCAACATATTTAAATTAAAGACAGATTTACTATTACAAAAAAACCAATAATACACTATTATTAAAAATAATTTATAGTTATTTTTTTATAAATAAAAACCTTATGTTAAATTTATTTCTTCATTAATGAATCAGAGGACCTCTTATTTTTGTTCCATCCTTTTAGTGAGAGGATTAAAGTGCAGAAACCCTTTAGTGGTGATCCAAAAGTGAATTGTGAACCTTTGAATGGCATTGTAGAAATCCTTGGGGTGCGAGTATGGAATATTTTATCTCTTTCATTATTAATTAATGATCTCCACAACAATCACTTGAGGTGGAAGGAAACTTCATGATCTCTCTTTTCTTGGTAGTTTGGTGGAGGAAGATCACTCTATGTTCTTAAGAGAGTTCTAGGATAAAATATTTACAGGGATTGAGATAATTCTATCTCGAAATTCCTTGGTTCATAATGACCATTTGGTTAAGAAATCACATAATTAGGTTTATAAAGATCTAGGGTGAGAAAAATATTAATTGCACATTGGACATTATTATTTTCTTAATCCCCTATGAACACCATGTCTGAATAAATAATATTCAATTGAATAAATTAATTAATATTTATTCAAATAATATTTTATATATCATTTCTCACTAGACCATTAAACGTGGTCCACAAATACTCTTTGATATTTATCATAACTTAAATAAAAAATATTTATTTAAATAAGTAAATGCCATTTCATTATTCATATATACAGAAATAAATATTTTATTCAAAAAATCAAGGAATAAATATTTATTAAATATTCATATATCCAATTAAATAAAAATTTCTTACCTCAAGAAAAACCATAATTAAATATTATTTATTCTTATAATTAATAATTACATAGTGAAATGAATATTTATTTAACATTAAAATCATGTGATATTCTATTGAATAACTGGTGACTAAATATATGTAACCAACTAAACATGAATAATTATTGAACCACATATTGGAATAATCTATATTAAATATGTTAAATTAAAATTAAATTTAACTAAGGTTCTAAATAAACTTATTATGTGTCTATTTTGCCCTTTTCTCAGTGTCATTAGGTTGTTACACCTAAAATACAAGGTTTTAATCTAGAAACATGCCAAGCCACCCATAGAGAAAGGGGTTAAATTAAACAATGAAAATAACCACATACAAATTCACAATGTGTAATATAATTCTGTTATCATGACATATCTAATCAAGTTAGTTTCATGTTGGGGTCGTAAAACTATGTGTGTGATTTCTCTTTCATTGAATTACTAAAAATAAACATGTAAATAGAATATCTTGTCCGTGGAATAAATAATAATGTTCTATTTCTATCATATGGATTGAGATATCATCTTCGATTAAATAATAGTTTGTAAAAATCATTTCTTTCATTATTAATTAATACAATATTACTTATGACATACCCAATGTATCTTTCCTCACTATGATAATATATCATCATGGTTTTCATCAACACATTGAATTAAATGGATCATAATATGATTAAATAATAATACTAAATCATAAGTATCATTACACACATCCATAAAAAAGAACATGCCATTGAACATATAAATCGTGATTTACTACTGGTGGGTCATTTTCTCATAATATCTTGATCTGAAGATTACCTAGGGGTACACCCTGAGAAAGTGCCTCAAAGACCCATTGTTCTTCACCTATAATGGAATATATCATTTTCATCCTAATAAATGATATCATCTGGATATAGAACATGTATTTAAGAATATTTTCATGGAACCTATATATTATCCTCATAGTGGGGAACTACTATGACATTTTAGTGTGATAAGTACTTATGAACAATATCATATATATTTTATGTAAAATAATGATTATCATGGGATAAGTAATTAATTAATATTTAAAATTATAAATATTATGGTAATCCAATATAAATATAGAGTTTTGTTTTTGGGAACCAACTCCAACATTTAATTCAATTCATTATAGTTTCTCTTTGAGTGACTTTACTTACCAATTGTGAAATAAATAGTAACATATTTGATGCTACCCTCCATTACCTTTGGTTTCTCAGAAATATGTTGTAAAATATTAATTTAGATAGAAAATATCATGATCTTTCAACCTTTTCTTTCATTTTTTCACCATAATAACTAAATATATAACTTTATTAAATTTTTTATCAACATTGAAAACCTTATACAAAATATAATTAAATGTTTTCTCCATACTATTAATTTAATATTCCTAATAAAAGGTAGAGAAACTAATTGATATGGATAAAAGAATGGGATATATTGAAATATAATTATTCATCTCTCAGTTTACATGTGTTTAATGTAATCACCATCTCATCCCCTTCTTGATTCACTTTCTCTTAAAAATATTTTGGGAAATGAGACAACATTGTATAACCATACATATCCTGACTTTTCTTTCACAGCTTATTGGACATTGACGATATAATCATGATTTACAAATTAAACAAATCAAGCATGAGTCTATTGTGAGCTCTATTTTTACCCTTTTCCCTCCTATGGTAGATCAATAAGTAGTGGGGATTTAGAAAACATAATTTATTTTAATATCATAATACTATGCATAATCACCTATAATAATTTTAAAAAAAAATTCAGGTTAGGACAAGTTCTTTGTCAAAAATTCAGCACAATTAATTTTTGGTATTACATTCCATTTTTCTACAAAATATGAATTTTGTTCATTTTCACTTTTAATTTAATTACTAATTATTAAAAATTATAGATTTATTAATCTTAAATTCCTCTTACTATTTTTTCATAACCTAGTATCCCTCAAATACTAGATTTGAAATACTCATTCTCTTGAGTATTCTAATATAAATGATCCTCAAAACTTATCCTTATAGTCCATGATATGGTTAATCCACTACTATAAGAGTTTCAAGGTGGATTTTGGTTATCCAACTATGTTAAATTGAATATCTTTGATATGTTGAGTGTAGTCTCATCTCCTACCAAGTGTAACCTCTTATTACTAAATGATTATCTTTTAAAGTTACAAAAATATTTATATGGTTTTTTATCTTTTGTTCATTAGACCCCCTCAATTTTATAAGAACACTCTAGTAGTAAGAGATGCCCTCAACTAGGGACGATAAGAACCTCAAACATATGATTTTATTAAAATTCAATTGATTGAAGGTGTTAATAATTTATTATATTCTTTTATGGTTTTTATGGTTTTCTTGGAAAAAGAAATCCATTTATATTAATCATTATTTTTCTATGTGATAAAAATCATATAAAACCCATACTTAAATAGAAAACATTCACACTTCATGTTATTTTTAACTATACATGATTTTTTATTATTGTATGTGATAGTATATAAACAGTTCAAATATAAAAATAATAAACCATGAATAAATAAACAATCAAACAAAGATGTGATCGTGGGATTTTTTTAGTGTGTGATCCTTCAAGTGAATGTTGGATCAATATAGACCCTAGAGGTTTCTCTATGAGTTAAATTTTACTCAATTTACAGCACTCATCCCATCATATGTGTTCGACTCTCCTATGTTATTTCATAAAATCTCCATGGAAAATGCATCTTTTTTCATCCTCATTATTATACATAAATATAAACATACTGGTGAGGTGGCCTCAGGAATTTGAAATATACATCAATATGAGTAGTCATGGACATGAAATCTCTTATACGTATAATGGGGTGAGGGAAAACATGGAAATTTTAATTTATTTAAATAATTATTATATTCATCACACTTGAAATATTAAAAAATAATAATCAAATAAACATAAGACATATATTGGCCTCTTTAAACTCATGAATAGTCGATATGAGATAAATTTGGAAAATTAAATTACATTTTCGATTAATTCAACTCAATATAATTAATTATGAATGTAACTAAATTAAACAAATTTTAATTCATAAAACTCTTATCGTATGACCCCAATTCTTTTTAATAAATTAATAATTTTTTTAAAATATTTCATAATTTTATGGATTTTTTGGGTTCCCTGAGACTTTTCAAAACATCCCCAGAGGGGATCTAGGTATTTACTAAGCCCGAATCAGACTTAGAGTGTTGGACAAGGCCAACATGGCTTATCCTAAGATTATGTTACATGGCTAGGTGGATGGGTTGCAATGTGCCCCATATAGATGGGGGGCCTAGGGAGGCAGTACCTATGGGAAGCATGATTTAAATTTAATTTTTTTTATAAAAATGGTTTTTTTTACATATAGTGGGGGATTACCGCTCATGTAAATGTAAGAGGTATCCTTCCACATGGTAAGCCATAATTTCTGGAAACTATATATACATAAACCTTTTTTTAATATTTTAACATAGTTTTGACATGGTTGACCCCCTCCCCACATTGTACTGGCATGCTGTTAGTTATACTTTCCTTTAATAACATCATGTGTGTGTGTGTGTGGGTGTATGTGACTCCTTTTCAAGCCCAAAAATATGATTTTTGATCTTATAATGGTCATATCTTAGCTATATGATCTCAGATCAGTGTGTTTTTCAAAGAGTTATGACTGTATATACTCCTTCTACTTGAATTCAAGAAAAAATTATTTTATTTCAATTTAATTAAACACATGATCACTTTTATACCATTTTTTGGTATCAAAACTTCAATTTATGTGTGAAAGAGAAAGGAATTAATGAAATTTAGGCCGCAATCATTGTCACAAAGCTATCAGCATCATAATTTCAACTTGGTTATCTACACAAGGATCACGTGTTAGTTTAATACACATAAAAATTAAAATAAAAACCATACATTTTCTATTTTTAATCAAAAACATGTTTTATTCATCATCAATGATCATCACTTTAAGGAATCAAAGCTGGAACCAACTATATCATCCACACATATTGCAGAATATTTTTGATCTTCAATCTTCATAATTCGAGCATTATTGTAGGAAAATTAATGGATATTCAATTTCATCATGACCCTAAAAATATAATTACTTTGATTAGGGAAATAATTTTTGGATCATGGTTCCCCAAACCACCCTTTATGACTCTAGAACTTGAGAGAAGGGAAAGGTCTCTAAAATATGTGGTAATGAATTGTCCCTAAAATTTAGGAATAACTTCCTTAAAAAGATAGGATAAACTTATTTAAAATTTCACCTTGACCTTTAATAATTTTAACCTTCAATATATTCTTGTAATATTAATTATGATCATGAAAACATGCCACACATTATTTATATTTTATCACCAACTTTTAAAATCAAAATAATATCACATAATAAATTCTGAGTCGTTTACTGGATTCAACTCTCTCCTATAAAATATTTAATGACCCATGAATATTAAACACTAAATATTAATTTTAAAAATGTTTTATTTGTATTCATTGTATAAATTACAAATAAAATGAGTTATTTAATTGAACACTTATTATTATATAATCCTATAATATAGAATTGACTTATTTATTTGAAATTTTTTAAACTCCAACATAACCCAAGCCCCATAATAGGGAACAAAATGTACTAAACATAAATTTTTAAGAATTGGACAATATTTTGAATACAACTTGTGAATGACCCTCTAGGACATTATCTCAATAATAGTGAGTCATACCCATAGACCAAGAGTAGTGTCACGAAACACATCATGACCCTTAAGGAGATAGGTTTTATTAAAAAAATGACAACCTTATTTGAATATGTTTGGGGAAATATAATCTCTTTGTCTTATGATATCTCATTAATTAGGAAGAACACTCATGTCATCATGGTTTCTTTCTTTATTATTCCATGTCCATATTGGAAAAACTTACCTTCCTTTACGACAATAATAGATTTAATAAAGGTTTTAATTTATTATTCAAATAGTCTTAATATATATCCTCATTCATGTAAGTGAAAAATACTATCTATATCACTCAGCCAATTCCATACCTCCAATGATGTACCCAATGCAGGTTACCTCACCACAACATAAATTTCATGGTTTTAATTTCTATCAAAGTATGAAATCAAATGGTATACATTGATAATGATATCAAGTTGAGAGAAAAATGCATATGTTCCTAAATAGGAATATCTAATGATACCTGTAATATTTGGTGTTCGTATTGGAGGGTTAATACACATGATATCCTATACTTACGATCACCAAGTGAAAACTTAATGATATGAAATATCAATTATTATGAGCATCCAACACCTCATGGTAAAACATCACCTGATTCATGTCTGTATAATATATCTTCACCATATAGAATATGTTTAATATTACTATCATAGTATATGAAGCTTTTAATTATATCTAATAATTATTATATCCTATTGATATGATAAGTAATCCAAGGACATTACCATGTAAATAGTGTATGCAGAATTACTATAATTTTTATGGTAAGATAAAAAAATTCACAAAACATTGTGTACATGATATGGTAATATAAAATTAATTTTCATGTTGGGTCTAGGTTACCTAATTTCACAACATGGATTTCCCACCTCAGTGACCAAAAATGCTCATTTTGAGCCTCCCTATATTGAAAATTAATCTTGAAATCCCAAAATTGTGTCAACCATTGTGTGGTATCCACCATTTTCTATATTCTTCTTTAGCTCTAAATCTACTTTAATTCAACATTCTTTGAGAAATTCACCCAAAAATCCAATGGTGAGACTCCTAGTTTCTCACAATGATTCAAAAAACTCACCACACCCACCACGATGTGATATCTAGTAGTAACCCATCTCAAACCTAACATAGCTCCCACTATGGTTTGATTATCTTAATCTTCCAATTTTGAAATTTCTAGGTATCCATGTAATTCATTCCATTTTAATTTTTCACTAGAATCCTCAATCCTTTACCATAGCTTCCATAATTTCCATGTTGGGATGCCCACTTTCGTGATGGTAAATCCCCAATGTGAAACTCTAAACTCCATTGAGTGGTTAATCCTCTTTCACATTTCAAGAAACAAAGTAAAATTATCTTATGTATTGGGAAATTATCTTATGTTCCATAAAAATTATCTGACATATTCCTGTAAATTTTCAAATTTGTAAAATTCTCTCAACCACATCCTCCAAGAATTTTCTAGGATCTCAATAGAATAGTTAATGGAAATGATACTACTACCATATCCAATCAACATACCAAATTCTCACTAACTTTATGAATCCTTATAAATATATTTTATTTTACTAATAGACACAATATCTAATATACTACAACTAGTTGTTTAAAAAATCCCCCCCCCCTTATTTTTTTCAAACCCTACTTATTTCATCAAGTTTTTCAATCCTCTAAAAAATCCCGAAACATTTATTCTCATATTGTTTAACGCCTCCAAACTCTGCTTGTAGGTGACTCCCTTTATAGGTTTATTATAAGGCCTCGGCCTTAAACCTTACTTAATATTTAATTAAATGAATAATTCACATTGAGGATCTTTTCAAGTTTAGAGTTTTAGAGAATTAGATCAAAAATCATGAATTACATTCCACATTTAAACAAAGTGGCTACATAAAAGATAGTATTCATTTTTTCCCATCAACGGAAACATATTTAAAATAAAACATGTATTATTTCTTGACACTTCCTTGACACTACCATCATATCATGCACCTTTCCCTTAACCTGTGAAAAACATTTCAAAAACATGGGATGAGCATAAAAAGCTCAGTAAGGGATATAAAAGTACGAAAAGAAAACATTAGTCCATGTATGAAATAATAATTTACTCATAAAACATAAGCATTTTAAAATACCTCATCAAATCATGAATAAATCATAGAAATAATAAGGAATAAAGGTAACTTGATGCATTCATAGCATTCTTACGTAGGGAGTAACCCTCTTGGTTACGTTTGGAATACCCATCATAGTATATTCCCTAAATCTCTTCGGATAAACTTTAACATTTAACCCCTTCATGTTACCCAATGCATTGGAGAGATATATCAGGATCACCCGCCCTTAGTTTATCACGGAACCACCCGTCTTTATAATAATTCCCAAGAACCATAACATAATCGTATCACATAAAACATGCATAAAGGAAACATAACATTTCCACTTTTCAATCACAAGATATCAATACAACACATTGATATAAAAACATTATGAAAACCATTTTCAATACCAAAATAAATGAAAAGTAAAACATGGTATTTATTTTTCAGTTAGAAAAAAGGTATGGCCTGTAGAGGAAGCCGAAACTCAAATAATGGTCACAGCGGCGAAGAAGTTGTTGTCGCCGCATACGTACGACAAAAAAATTCCCTTTTTTAGTTTAGTAAAACGTTTCGTATAAAAATATTTCTTTTTGGATAAACGTAAAAGTAAAAGGGGTTTATACAAAGTATAAAATAAGGTTCTTTATAAAACAAAATATTCCTCAATGATAGGAAATTGAGACGAAGTCCCATACAAAGACGGTATCCTTGGATTAAGGATAAATCAATTACATAATTATGTGTGACAAACGAATACACCAAATATAAGTGGAAATTAAGTGTAAAAAAATCAGAGGTTATTCACACATATTCATAGAATGAAATATTCAAGGAGTGCAAGTTTATCCCAAAGAATCAAAATTGGGTTAAGAAGTTCCCTTGCAAAAATTCGACAGCCTAACGGCATCACTTCAAAATTCAGAAAATGAGTTGATGATAAAGAAAATAGTATCTCATCACCTGGACATAAAATTTACATAAATATGTATGTATAATAACATATCCCAACATAATAGTATGTTAATTAAAAGACATAACAAAAGAAGATGTCTTTTAAAAAGAGGAGGGTGAAAGGCCCCCTTACCGAGTTGGGTAACTTTCGAAACGTACACCCCAAGGAAGAAGAGTTATACAATGAAGATGTAAATACCCATAAATGAAATTATACTACACAAAGTGTATAATAATGGGCAGTACATACACCAATCAAAGGAAATAGTGGAAAATGTAGCATAAATGTCACGGGAATAAAAGTGAGATGAAAAATCCCTTACGAAAACTCGGCAGCCTAACGGCACCACTTAAAACTTCCAAAAATGGATTTATGAGATCAAATAGGGTCTCTCATAATATGAACATAAAAAGTACAGAATGAGGAATATAAAATAACATCCCCAAACATAATAAAGATGATCATAAAAGAAATGACATAAGAGAGTACTTAAAAAGAAAGAGAGAGGTAAGATCCCTTACGAAAATTCGGCAGCCTAACGGCGCCACATAAAAATTCTTAAAATGAATTGATGAGAGTAAGAGGTGGTAACTCATAATATGAAAATACAAATTACATAATGGTTAATATTAAATAAAATCCTCCAACATAAGAACATGGATCATAAATGAAATTACATAAAATAGGGTACTTGAAAAGAAAGAGAGAGGTCAGATCCCTTACCTCGTGTCTGACATGACTCGATCATTCTTTAATCTCCTGAATAATAAAATTTAGTCAATTTATAATTTCTTAAGGACCTCCTTTAAAGATTATTATTCAGTTCATATCACATATTATAATGTTATAATAATTGGTTAATAATGTGAGTTCATATTAGACATTTTTGTCGATGTTCGGTACATGAGTAAAAATTGAACTTGTTGGAAAAGAATTTTCCTTGTAGTTATAGGTAAATCATATCCAGAATAGTATGGATGTTTTAAATATTATATATATCCAGTATATATTCATTTTTTACTATTCCATAGCTTTTGGAGTTAAAAAATTAAAAGCATCGTTCATGGAGACGGTAGGCCGTACGTACGCATGAACACTACTTTCATTTTATTCATATTAATAGAATTAAAACAAAATGAGAGATATATATATTATAATTAAAGAATTATATACATCATTTAGATTTAATATATTACATATATATCCATTATATATATATGTACTTATAATAGTACATAACATTTGGAGATAATAAATGAAATGTACCGTTCATGGAGACGGTAAGTCGTACGTACGCATGAACGCTACTTTCATTTCTTTTTTTTTTGTATTCAATGGAATGAAATAATAATAATATATAGGTATATTATAATTATAGTAGGATATCATATGTAATACCCTTAATTACATCCTTTATACGTCCCACATATGGCATTAACGAATCAAATCACTTTGAGGGGGGTAGTTTGTACTTCCTAAAATGAAGATATCACGTTTACCCATAATGGAAACCATAAAGTTATGCCATAAATGAAAAATAAAAAATATTAAGAAAAAAGAAACATATTATATATCATATATAAATATAGTTACATCTTAATGGACACCTTTGTAGGTGATAAAAGAATATTGAACAATCTTCGTTTCGTGAGGCAGTAATTCGCCATCCACAGAAACAGTATGTTCTTTAACCATTAGATGGAGGTGTGTGAAAGTGTAGCTCGAATCCTTATTATAAAAACATACTAGTATATTTATTATACTTTTTTTGTTACAAAAAAAATAATAAAAAGAGTTTTGGGGTTTGGAGAAGCAAAATAAAACAAAAGAACATAAGGGAAGACATTACCTTTAAATCGGGTAACTCTCTTTGATTTGAGCTCAAAGGCTTCCTCGGAAAGGATAATGCCCAAAGTGAGGCTTCAATGATAAAGATAGGTATGTGGAGAGATGAAATGGGCAGGGGTTGACCGAGCCAAAGTCTTGAGAGGTGTGTGTAAGGTGGTAGAGGTGGGGGCCTTTTATAAGAGGAGAGGAGGGGCACTCTTGGAAGGTTATAAAATATTACTTTATTATAAAGTGATTTTCGGATTTTAAAGGTCCCAAAAGGATATATTTAGAGGATATGGTTATAAGGTTTCGAAATCCACCCATACAATAGGTTTCTGACAAGTTTATGACTTAGATTTCACCTTTTCTTCTCATTTTATATAAATCGTTCATTTATGAGGTAATCACTGCATCATCACGGTGTCATAAATAAATTAATTTATATAATGTCTAAAAATTATAAAAAAAAATCATGATGTAGGAAATAGTTTTTTCTTTCTTATTAATATTTATAGTAAAAAATATGACTTATATAACCCTATGTAAAAATTGGTTTAGTAAAACAACACATGTTTGTGACATTTTAATTTTAACTTTAAATAAAAAGGTATTAATGTCATTTTCCAACCAAAGTGGCTCCATGGGGTCCCCAAGTTGGCCCATGGATTTTATTGGTCTTCCATGGATCATCAAATAAGGTTAGAACATGTGTCAAGGTCATTTCATATTATTATAACATTATCTTTACCTTAAATTACACTAATTACCTCTAATCGCGATTAAAAACTTAAAAGTTATTATTCACCAAAAAATTATTTTAATCCCATTGAACCACATTTTAAATCATAATGACATCCATGTATGTAGGATTTTTGAAATTCAAACCACAGAAGTGGTAAATTTTCATTTAAACGAAAAAACAGTTTTTAAACTACCACTTAGTGGTTTCACTATTCATCAAAAATTGGAGTTTTTCAAAAAAAAATACCAAAACATCACCCTAAGATATATTTGATATTCCGAATTCAAAAATGATGTCTATTTTACAAAATTTAAAACATATAAGTTACATTAATTAATTTAATAATTAATTTCCGCTGTCAGAACAAATAGCGTGTTTTTATGAAACAATATATATCAAAAGATTAACACTAGTTTAAGTCCAATTTCAAAGTAAAATTAATTCCAAAGACCAATATTGGATTAAATGGTAAAAATATATTCTAATTTCACTTGAAAAACAATTCAAAAGATAATCTAATAATATATATAAATAAGATTAAAAATATGTTTTGAATTAAAATACAACATTTTTCACTATTCATTAAAAATTGAACATTATCGGAAAAATACCAAAAATTTACACAAAGTAAATTTTGATGTCTCGATTCTAAAGAAGAATTTTATTTTGTCAAATATAACACATAAAATTGTCAAAATGTGTATTTAAAAGAGGTTCGCCATCAAAAGGCGGTTAATCGACCTTTTGAAGAATATTAGAATGTTTACGCTTAAAATTGGATTCATTCGCATTTCTAATCCTCTAACATTTATTGTAAAAAGTAAAAATATTTGACAAACATATATAATAATTTTGTAGTTAGTTCTGTTTATTCCCACCATTACGACGGCTAGGCGTTAACTACCGTTTAAAATATTATTATTTTATTATTAGAGTGCAACGTAAGATTCCCAAGAAGCTCGTTGTTGAATATTGGGTACGCCATCGAGCATAGCGTCCCCTTTAAAGTAATATTAATATTTTATTCACAAATATAGATAAATGTGAAAATGTCATATTCTTTATTTACCTAGGGTGTTACATCCTTCACCCCTTTCGGGAATTGCATCCTCGCAATTTGAAATAGGGCGTGGAAACTTCATTGAAAATCCCACATCGGAACAAGAGTCAGTAAAACAATCACTTTAAAATAAAGAATGAGAAGTACAAAGGTCACTCGAGTTAACCCATACTAGGATTCCATGTAGGAAAACATGGATATGGAGTAAAAAACAAAGGGTTATGTTCTGAGGGAGAGTGATAGTAAACATGTCTAGGAGAAAGTTAACCATAAGAAAATCACAAACTTGTGATGGGTTAAACGGTATTCGATTCTCCTGTAGAAAAAGTTAACAGACAAAATTTTGGTTTTAAGTTACTCTTCATTGAGGAATTTATTTTTGAGATTAACTAAATCATAATAAAACATACTTACTTGTCACGTAGACTTTCAACTTTTACTAGATTCCTTAATCAAACTCATATTTTCTCCAAAAGACGAGTATTTAGGAAGACTTGTTCGCATTAAGAGTACTAATAGCAACTTCTTGAGAATAACCTAATCCACAAAAGAGAACTATATATTTCCCATGTCTTTATACAAAAACCAAAACTAAAAATTGTTAGTATGAGATCAGATAATTCACAAAAGTATAATCCTTTATAAAAAGAAATTCTATTCTTAATCTCCAAAATTTGTCCAAAAAAACCCAAAGTTCAACGAAGACCATTTGATAAACAATTTTCCATAAAATTCTTCAATGTAATATATACTAAGATTGAAACCCAAATATTTTAAGGATTTAATCACATAGTCTTCCAAGGAACAAATTAACTTTTATCTCCAAATAACATCAGTTGCTCTTAAATTATCATATCGAAAAGCAATTAACCTAATCACATATCCTCCATGATAGGTTAATCATTTCCATAGATAACCCAAAATAAACTTACTCCTGATTCCTAAAATCATCTAACTAAAAAGAATTAGTCAAACTAACTAGGGACATCACGTAGTCTAGTGGTAGGTGATAAATACCAGTCGCACATGGGTTGTGGGTTCGATTCCCGCAGCTTTGTCCGATGTGATGGGTTGTCACACGGTCTGCGTGTTGTCCTTTTTCCAAAACTATATAATTCTTAAAACATTACCCAAAATGAGATAAAATCTTCAAAAATAATCATAACATATTTTAACCTCAAGTTTATCTCATGCCTTTCATTTTCCATCATAACATATAATTACCCATAATTACCTCAAAAGTAAGGATCATATAAACTCTAATGGTTACCTTTATAATTATTACCTGAACTTATACATCGATTGGTCATCTCGTACATGATGCATCACAGAACATACCAAGGTTAAAGTGGTTGATCATGACTCCTTGATAGTTGGTTTAGAACAACCACGAGTTTCCTCATTGAATCCCCCATTTCATCTAGTCTCTTAATCAGAGAACCACCACAGTTTCCTTCAAACCTGTTGTCACTTTGGTGCCTGCTAGATCCATCCATTCAATAAAAACAGAAATGTCAGTGTGAGTATATCAACAAAACCATCATGTACTAATGAGGAAGATAAACACTAAGATATACTTACTCATTCACTTTATCTAAAACTATGACTCTTTCTGAAATCCTAACCATTATGGTAATGTCACTTATGCTAAGAGAATACCATAACCTCTAAAGTTATCTAAACTGACCTCTGATACCAACTATAAGGCCCTGTCCTTAAACCTTACTTAATATTGAATTAAATGAATAATTCACGTTGAGGATCTTTTCAGGTTTAGAGTTTTAGAGAATTAGATCATAAATCATGAATTACATTCCACATTTAAACAAAGTGGTTACATAAAAGATAGTATTCGTTTTTTCCCATCAACGGAAACATATTTAAAATAAAACATTGATTCTTTCTCGACACTTCCTTGACACTACCATAATATCATGCACCTTTCCCTTGACCTGTGAAAAACATTTCAAAAACTTGGGATAAGCATAAAAAGCTCAGTAAGGGATATAAAAGTACGAAAAGAAAACATTAGTCCATGTATGAAATATTACTTTACTCATAAAACATAAGCATTTTAACATACCTCATCAAATCATGAATAAATCATAGAAATCATAAGACATAAAGTTAACTTGATGCATTCATAACATTCTTACGTAGGGAGTAACCCTCTTGGTTACGTTTGGAATACCCATCACAGTATATTCCCTAAATCTGTTCAGAGAAACTTTAATGTTTAACCCCTTCACATTACCCAATGCATTGGAGAGCTATATCGGGCTCACCCGCCCTTAGTTTATCACAGAACCACCCATCTTCATAATAATTCCCAAGAACCATAACATAATCGTATCACATAAAACATGCATAAAGGAAACATAACATTTCCACTTTTCAATCACAAGATATCAATACATCACATTGATATAAAAACATTATGAAAACCATTTTCAATACCAAAATAAAAGAAAAGTAAAACATGGTATTTATTTTTCATTTAAAAAAAATGTATGGCTTGTAGAGGAAGCCGAAACTCAAATAATGGTCACGGTGGTGGAGAAGTTGTTGTCGCCGCATACGTACGACAAAAACATTCCCTTTTGTCGTTTAGTAAAACGCTTCATATAAAAATATTCCTTTTGGATAAACATAAAAGTCAAAGGGGTTTATACATCGTATAAAAGAATGTTGTGTATAAAACAAAATATGCCTCAATGATATGAGATTGAGACGAAGTTCCAAACAAAGACGGTATCCTTGGATTAAGGATAAATCAATTACATAATTACGTGTGAAAAACGAATACACCAAATATAAGTGGATATTAAGTGTAAAAAAATCAGAGGTTATTCACACATATTCATAGAATGACATATTCAAGGAGTGAAAGTTTATCCCAAAGAATCAAAATTGGGTTAAGAATTTCCCTTGTAAAAATTCGACAGCCTAACGGCGTCACTTCAAAATTCAGAAAATGAGTTGATGAGAGAGAAAATGGTATCTCATTACTTGGACATAAAATTTACATAAATATTTATATATAAGAACATATCCCAAAATAATAGTATGTTAATTAAAATAAATAACAAAAGAAGTCTTTTAAAAAGAGGAGGGTGAAAGGTCCCCTTACCGAGTTGGGTAACTTTCTAAACGTACACCCCATGGAATAAGGGTCAAACAATAAAGATGTAAATACCCATAAATGAAATTATACTACACAAAGTGTATAATAATGGGCCGTACATACACCACTCAAAGGAAATAGTGGAAAATGTAGCATAAATGTCACGAGAATAAAAGTGAGTTGAAAAATCCCTTACGAAAACTCGGCAGCCTAACGGTGCCACTTAAAACATCCAAAACTGGATTTATGAGATCAAATAGGGTTTCTCATTATATGAACATAAAAAGTACAGAATGAGGAATATAATATAACATCCCCAAACATAAGAAATATGATCTTAAAATAAATGACATAAAAGAGAGTACTTAAAAATAAAGAGAGAGGTAAGATCCCTTACGAAAATTCGGCAGCCTAATGGCGCCACATAAAAATTCTTAAAATGAATTGATGAGAGTAAGAGGTGGTAACTCATCATTAGAAAATAGAAATTACAGAATGGTGAATATTAAAGAACATCCTCCAACATAAGAACATGGAGCATAAATGAAATGACATAAAAGAGGGTACTTGAAAAGAAAGAGAGAGGTCAGATCCCTTACCTCGTGTCTGACATGACTCGATCATTCTTTAATCTCCTGAATAATAAAATTTGGTCAATTTATAATTTCTTAAGGACATCCTTTAAAGATTATTATTCAGTTCATATCACATATTATAATGTTATAATAATTGGTTAATAAAGTGAGTTCATCTCAGACATTTTTGTCGATCTTCGGTACATGAGTAAAAATTGAACTTGTTGGAAAAGAATTTTGCATGTAGTTATAGGTACATCATATCCAGAATAGTATGGATGTTTTAAATATTTTATATATCCAGTATATATTTATTTTATACTATTCCATATCATTTGGAGTTAAAAAATTAAAAGCACCGTTCATGGAAACAGTAGGTCGTACGTACGCATGAACAATACTTTCATTTTTTTGTCATATTAATGGAATTAAAACAAAATGAGAGATATATATATATATTATAATTCAATAATTATATCCATCATTTAGATGTAATATTTTACATATATATCCATTATATATATGTTCTTATAATAGTACATAACATTTGGAGATAAGAAATGAAATGTACCGTTCATGGAGACGGTAAGCCGTACGTACGCATGAACGCTACTTTCATTTTTTTATATTCAATGGAATGAAATAATAATGATATAAAGGTATATTATAATTACAATAGGATATAATATGTAATACCATTAATTCCATCCTTTATACGTCCCACATATGGCATTAACGAATCAAATCACTTTGAGGGGGTGGTAGTCTGCACTTCCTAAAATGAAGATATCGCGTTTACCCATAATGGAAACTATAAAGTTATTCCATAAATGAAAAATAAAGAAGCATAAGGAAAAATAAAAATATCATATATCATATATAAATATAGTGACATATTAATGGCCACCTTTTAAGGTGTTAAAAGAATATTGAACAATCATCGTTTCATGAGGCAGTAATTCGACATCCACAGAAACAGTATATTCTTTAACCATTAGACGGAGGTGTGTGAAAGTGTAGATCTTATCATTATTATAACAACATCCTAGTATTTTTATTATACTTTTTTTGTTACAAAGAAAAATAATAAAAATAGTTTAGGGGTTTGGAGAAGCAAAATAAAACAAAAGAACACAAGGGAAGACATTACCTTTAAATCGGGTAACTCTCTTTGATTTAAGCTCAAAGGCTTCCATGGAAAGGATTCTGCCAAAGGTGAGGCTTCAATGATGAAGATAGGGATGTGGATAGATTAAATGGGAAGGGTTTTGTCGAGCCAAAGGCTTGAGAGGTGTGTGTAATGTGGTAGAGGTGGGGTCCTTTTATAAGAGGAGAGGAGGGGCACTCTTGGAAAGTTATAAAATATTACTTTATTATAAAATGATTCTCTGATTTTAAAGGTTCCCAAAAGGAAATATTTCTAGGATATGGTTATAAGGTTTCTAAATCCACCCATCCAATAGGTTTTTGACAAGTTTATGACTTATATTTTACCCTATCTTCTCATTTTATTTGAATCGTTCATTTATGAGGTAACCACTGCATCATCACGGTGTCATAAATTAATTAATTTATTTAATGTCTAAAAATTATAAAAAAAATATCATGATGTAGCAAATCTTCATTTATTTCGTAATAATATTTATAGTAAAAAATATGACATATATAACCCTATGTAAAAATTGGTTTAGTAAAACAACACATGTTTGGGACATTTTAATTTTAACTTTTAATAAAAATGAATTAATGTCATTTTCCAAACAATGTGGCTCCATGGGGTCCCCAAGTTGACCCATGGATTTTATTGGTCGGCCATGGCTAATCCAATAATGTTAGAACATGTGTCAAGGTCATTTCATATTATTATAACATTATCTTTACCTTAAATTACACTAATTACCTCTAATCGCGATTAAAAACTTAAGAGTTACTATTCACCAAAAAATTATTTTAATCTCATTGAACCACATTTTACATCCTAATGACAAACATTTTTGTCATATTTTTGAAATTCAAACCACATAAGTGGTAAATTTTCATTTAAACGAAAAAACAGTTTTTAAACTGCCACTTAGAGGTTTCACTATTCATCAAAAATTGGAGTTTTTCAGAAAAATTCCAAAACTTCACCCTAAGCTATATTTGATATTCCGAATTCAAAAATGATGTATATTTTACAAAATTAAAAACATATACGTTACATTAATTAATTTAATAATTAATTCCTGTTGTCAGAACAAATAGCGTGTATTTATGAAATAATATATATCAAAAGATTGACACTAGTTTAAGTCCAATTTTAAAGTGAAATTAATTCCAAAGACCACTATTGGATTAAATGGTAAAAATATATTCTAATTTCACTTTAAAAACAATTCAAAATATAATCTAATAATATAAATAAATTATATTAAAAAGAGGTTTTGAATTAAAATACAACATTTTTCACTATTCATTAAAAATCGAACTTTATCGGAAAAATACCAAAAATTTACACAAAGTAAATTTTGATGTCTCGATTCTAAAGAAGATTTTTATTTTTTCAAATATAACACATAAAATTTTCAAAAAGTGGATTTAAAAGAGGTTCGCCATTAAAAGGCGGTTAATCGACCTTTTAAAGAATATTAGAATGTTTACGCTTAAAATTGGATTCATTCGCATTTCTAATACTCTAACATTTATTGTAAAAAGTAAAAATATTTGACAAACATATATAATAATTTTGTAGTTAGTTCTGTTCATTCCTGCCATTACAACGTCTAGGCGTTAACAACCATTTAAAATAATATTATTTTATTATTAGAGTGCAACGTAAGATTCCCAAGAAACTCGTTGTTGCATATTGGGTACCCCATCGAGCATAGCGTCCCCTTTAAAGTAATATTAATATTTTATTCCAAAAAATAGATAAATGTGAAAATGTCATATTCTTTATTTACCTGGGGTGTTACGTCTTTCCCCCTTTTGGGAATTGTGTCCTCGTAATTTTAAAATTGAGCTTGGAAACTTCATTGAAAATCCCACATCGGAATAAGAGTCAGTAAAACAATCACTTTAAAATAAAGAGAGGGAAGTACAAAGGTCACCCGAGTAAACCCATACTAAGATTCTATGTAGGAAAACATGGATATGGAGGAAAAAACAAAGGGTCATGTTCTGAGGAAGAGTGATAATAAACATGTCTAGGAGAAAGTTAACCATAAGAAAATCACAAACTTGTGATGGGTTAAATGGTATTCGATTCCCCAGTAGAAAAAGTTAACAGACAACATTTTTGTTTTAAGTTACTCTTCATTGAGGAATTTATTTTTGAGATTAACTAAATCATAATGAAACATACTTACTTGTCACGTAGACTTTCAACTTTTACTAGATTCCTTAATCAAACTCATATTTTCTCCAAAAGATGAGTATTTAGGAAGAATTGTTCGCATTAAGAGTACTAATATCAACTTCTTGAGAATAACCTAATCCAAAAAAGATAACTATATATTTCCCATGTATTTAGACAAAAACCAAAACCAAAAATTTTTAGTATGAGATCAGATAATACAAAAAAGTATAATTCTTTATAAAAAGAAAATCTATTCTTAATCTCCAAAATTTGTCCAAAAAAACCCAAAGTTCAACGAAGACCATTCGATAAACAATTGTCCATAAAATTCTTCGAAGTAAACCAAACTAAGATTGAAACCCAAATATTTGAAGGATTCAATCACATAGTCATCCAAGGTACAAATTAACTTTTATCTCCAAATAACATCAGTTTCTCTTAAATTATCATATCGAAATGTAATTAACCTAATCACATATCCTCCATGATAGGTTAATCATTTCCATAGATAACCCAAAATAAACTTACTCTTGATTCCTAAAATCATCTAACTAAAAATAATTAGTCAAACTAACCAGGGACTTCACATAGTCCAGTGGTAGGTTATAAATACCAGTCGCACATTGGTTGTGGGTTCGATTCCCGCAGCTTTGTCCGACGCGATGGGTTGTCACACGGTCTGCGTGTTGTCCTTTTTCCAAAACTATATAATTCTTAAAAAATTCCCCAAAACGAGATAAAATATTCAAAAATAATCATAACATATTTTAACCTCAAGTTTATCTCATGCCTTTCATTTTCCATCATAACATATAATTACCCATAATCACCTCAAAAGTAAGGATCATATAAACTCTAATGGATACCTTTATATTTATTACCTGAACTTCCACATCGACTGGTCATATCGTACATGATGCATCATAGAACATACCAAGGTTCAAGTGGATGATCATGACTCCTTGATAGTTGGTTTAGAACAACCACGAGTTTCCTCATTGAATCCCCCATTTCATCCAGTCTCTTAATCAGAGAACCACCACAGTTTCCTTCAAACCTGCTGTCACTTTGGTGCCTTCTAGATCCATCCATTCACTAAAAACAGAAATGTCAGTGTGAGTATATCAACAAAAACATCATGTACTAATGAGGAAGATAAACACTAAGATATACTTACTCATTCACTTTATCTAAAACTAGGAATCTTTCTGAAATCCTAACCATTATGGTAATGTCACTTATGCTAAGAGAATACCCTAACCTCTAAAGTTATCTAAACCGACCTATGATACCAACTATAAGTCTCTGGCCTTAAACCCTACTTAATATTGAATTAAATGAATAATTCACATTGAGGATCTTTTCAGGTTTAGAGTTTTAGAGAATTATATCATAAATCAGGAATTACATTCCACATTTAAACAAAGTGGTTACATAAAAGGTAGTATTCATTTTTTCCCATCAACGGAAACATATTTAAAATAAAACATGGATTCTTTCTTGACACTTCCTTGACACTACCATCATATCATGCACCTTTCCATTGACCTTTGAAAAACATTTCAAAAACTTGGGATGAGCATAAAAAGCTCAGTAAGGGATATAAAAGTACGAAAAGAAAACATTAGTCCATGTATGAAATCATACTTTACTCATAAAAAATAATCATTTTAACATACCTCATCAAATCATGAATAAATCATAGAAGTCATAAGGCATAAAGGTAAATTTATGCATTCATAACATTCTTATGTAGGGAGTAACCCTCTTGGTTACGTTTGGAATACCCATCACAATATATTCCCTAAATCTCTTCGGAGAAACTTTAACGTTTAACCCCTTCATGTTACCCAATGCATTTGAGAGCTATATCGGGCTCACCCGCCCTTAGTTTATCACGGAACCACCCATCTTCATAATAATTCCCATGAACCATAACATAATTGTATCACATAAAACATGCATAAAGGAAACATAACGTTTCCACTTTTCAATCACAACATATCAATATAGCACATTGATATAAAAACATTATGAAAACCATTTTCAATACCAAAATAAAAGAAAATTAAAACATGGTATTTATTTTTCATTTAAAAAAATGTATGGCTTGTAGAGGAAGATGAAACTCAAATAATGGTCACGGCGGTGGAGAAGTTGTTGTCGTCGCATACGTACGACAAAAACAGTCCCTTTTGTCGTTTAGTAAAAGGCTTCATATAAAAAGATTCCTTTTGGATAAACGTAAAAGTCAATGGGTTTTATACACCGTATAAAATAAGGTTGTGTATAAAACAAAATATTCCTCAATGATAGGAGATTGAGACGAAGTCCCATACAAAGACGGTATCCTTGGATTAAGGATAAATCAATTACATAATTATGGGTGACAAACAAATACACCAAATATAAGTGGATATTAAGTGTAAAACAATCAGAGGTTATTCACACATATTCATAGAATGACATATTCAAGGAGTTTAAGTTTATCCCAAATAATCAAAATTGGGTTAAGAAGTTCCCTTGCAAAAATTCGACAGCCTAACAGCGTCACTTCAAAATTCAGAAAATGAGTTGATGAGAGAGAAAATGGTATCTCATCACTTGGACATAAAATTTACATAAATATGTATATATAAGAATATATCCCAACATAATAGTATGTTAATTAAAATACATAACAAAATAAGTCTTTTAAAAAGAGGAGGGTGAAAGGTCCCCTTACCGAGTTGGGTAACTTTCGAAACGTACACCCCATGGAAGAAGGGTCATACAATGAAGATGTAAATACACATAAATGAAATTATACTACACAAAGTGTATAATAATGGGCAGTAGATACACCACTCAAAGGAAATAGTGGAAAATGTAGCATAAATGTCACGGGAATAAAAGTGAGATGAAAAATCCCTTATGAAAACTTGGCAGCCTAACGACGCCACTTAAAACTTCCAAAAATGGATTTATGAGATCAAATAGGGTCTCTAATAATATGATCATAAAAATTACAGAATGAGGAATATAAAAGAACATCCCCAAACATAAGAAAGATGAGCTTAAAATAAATGACATAAAAGAGAGTGCTTAAAATGAAAGAGAGAGGTAAGATCCCTTACGAAAATTCGGCAGCCTGACGGCGCCACATAAAAATTCTTAAAATGAACTGATGAGAGTAAGAGGTGGTAACTCATCATATGAAAATAAAAATTACAGTATGGTTAATATTAAAGAACATATTCCAACATAAGAACATGGAGCATAAATGAATTGACATAAAAGAGGGTACTTGAAAAGAAAGAGAGAGGTCGGATCCCTTACCTCGTGTCTGACATGACTCGATCGTTCATTAATCTCCTGAATAATAAAATTTGGTCAATTTATTATTTCTTAAGGACCTCATTTAAAGATTATTATTCAGTTAATATCACATATTATAATTTTATAATAATTTGTTAATAAAGTGAGTTCATATCAGACATTTTTGTCAATGTTCGATACATGAGTAAAAATTGAACTTGTTGGAAAAGAATTTTCCATGTAGTTATAGGTACATAATATCCAGAATAGTATGGATGTTTTAAATATTATATATATCCAGTATATATTCATTTTATACTATTCCATAGCATTTGTATTTAAAAAATTAAAAGCACCGTTCATGGAGACGGTAGGCCGTACGTACGCATGAACACTACTTTCATTTTTTGTCATATTAATGGAATTAAAACAAAATGAGAGATATATATATTATAATTAAAAAATTATATCCATAATTTAGATGTAATATATTACATATATATCCATTATATATATGTACTTATAATAGTACATAACATTTGGAGATAAGAAATGAAATGTACCGTTCATGGAGACGGTAAGTCGTACGTACGCATGAACGATACTTTCATTTCTTTTTTTTGTATTCAATGGAATGAAATAATAATTATATAAAGGTATATTATAATTCCAGTAGGATATAATATGTAATACCATTAATTCCATCCTTTATACGTCCCACATATGGCATTAACGAATCAAATTACTTTTATGGGGCGGTAGTCTGCACTTCCTAAAATAAAGATATCGTGTTTACCCATAATAGAAACCATAAAGTTATTCCATAAATGAAAAATACAGAATCTTAAGGAAAAATAAACATATCATATATCATATATAAATATATTTACATCTTAATTTCCAAATTTGAAGGTGTTAAAAGAATATTGAACAATCATCGTTTCGTGAGGCAGTAATTCGCCATCCACAGAAACAGAATGTTCTTTAACCATTAGACGGAGGTGTGTGAAAATGTAGCTCTAATACTTATTATAAAAACATCCTAGAATATTTATGATACTTTTTTGGTTACAACAAATAATAATAAAAAGAGTTTATGGGTTTGGAGAAGCAAAATAAAACAAAAGAACACAAGGGAAGACATTACCTTTAAATCGGGTAACTCTCTTTGATTTGAGATCAAAGGCTTCCTTGGAAAGGATTCTGCCCAAAGTGAGGCTTCAATGATGAAGAGAGGAATGTTGAGAGATGAAATGGGCAGGGTTTGGACGAGACAATGGCTTGAGAGGTGTGTGTAAGGTTGTAGAGGTGGCGGCCTTTTATAAGAGGAGAGGAGGGGCACTCTTGGAAAGTTATAAAATATTACTTTATTATAAAATGATTTTCGGATTTTAAAGGTCCGAAAAGGATATATTTAGAGTATATGGTTATAATGTTTCGAAATCCACCTATACAATAGGTTTGTGACAAGTTTATGACTTATATTTCACCCTATCTTTTCATTTTATTTAAATCGTTCATTTATGAGGTAATCACTGCATCATCTCTGTGTCAAAAATAAATTACTTTATTTAATGTCTAAAAATTATAAAAAATATATCATGATGTAGGAAATCTTTTTTTCTTTCTTATTAATATTTATAGTCAAAAATATTACTTATATAACCCTATGTAAAAATTGGTTTAGTAAAACAACACATGTTTGTGACATTTTAATTTTAACTTTAAATAAAAAGGAATTAATGTCATTTTCCAACCAAAGTGGATCCATGGGGTCCCCAAGTTGAACCATGGATTTTCTTGGTCGCCCATGGCTCATCCAATATGGTTATAACATGTGTCAATGTCATTTAATATTATTATAACATTATCTTTACCTTAAATTACACTAATTACCTCTAATTGCGATTAAAAACTTAAGTGTTACTATTCACCAAAAAATTATTTTAATCCCATTGAACCACATTTTACATACTAATGACAACCATGTATGTAGTGTTTTTTAAATTCAAACCATATAAGTGTTAAATTTTCATTTAATCGAAAAAACTGTTTTTAAACTACCACTTAGTGGTTTCACTATTCATCAAAAATTGGAGTTTTTCAGAAAAATACCAAACCTTCACCCTAAGCTATATTTGATATCCCGAATTCAAAAATGATGTCTATTTTACAAAATTCAAAACATATAAGTTACATTAATTAATTTAATAATTAATTCCCACTGTCATAACAAATAGCATGTTTTTATGAAACAATATATATCAAAAGATTGACACTAGTTTAAGTCCAATTTCAAAGTGAAATTAATTCCAAAGAACACTATTGGATTAAATGATAAAAATATATTCTAATTTCACTTTAAAAACAATTAAAAAGATAATCTAATAATATAATTAAGTTATATTTAAAAGTGGTTTTGAATTAAAATACAACATTTTTTACTATTCATTAAAAATTGAACTTTATCGGAAAAATACAAAAAATTTACGCAAAGTAAATTTTGATGTCTCGATTACAAAGAAGAATTTTATTTTGTCAAATATAACCCATAAAATTTTCAAAAAATGGATTTAAAAGAGGTTTTCCATTAAAATGTGGTTAATCAACCTTTTAAAGAATATTAGAATGTTTACGCTTAAAATTGGATTCATTCACATTTTTAATCCTCTAACATTTATTGTAAAAAGTAAAAAAATTTGAAAAACATATATAATCATTTTGTAGTTAGTTCTGTTCATTCTCGCCATTACAACGGCTAGGCGTTAACTACCATTTAAAATAATATTATTTTATTATTAGAGTGCAACGTAAGATTTCCAAGAAACTCATTGTTGCGTATTGGGTACGCCATCGAGCATAGCGTCCCCTTTAAAGTAATATTAATATTTTATTCACAAATATGGATAAATGTGAAAATTTCATATTCATTATTTACCTAGGGTGTTACATTTATATTGTCTCGTTCAATCTTTATCCTCCTTTTATAATAAAATTTAAATATTTTTTTCACACTATGTCTATAAATCTCATGCCTATATGAAATTACCATGGCTCCAGACACTAAGAAAAGAGCCTTTAATAATTTCCATAAGACAACATGACCCAAATCTGATTATATAGAACAAGATATAGTATTAAATTATATAATATTGATCTTAATTTTTATGTCAAAATACTATTGGATAATAACTTTCACTGGAAGGAATCTCCCCTTAATTTGTGCACCAAACACAATATAAATACTATAAGAAACTAATATTTAGAAAAAAATATATATATAATGGGGAGATGGGATATTAAAAACCTCTTTATGTTAAGATAGGTGGTTGATCCCAAAGTTTCAATCAATAATTTTCAAACCCTGGTGTAGAAATTTGTTTTTGTAAATATGTCCACCAATTGATGTTTTTTTGTAACACCTAAGACCCAATAGTAGCAGATAACCACTATATCCTAAACTATCAAACAATGTTTACTCTAAATATCCTTTTTTCCTGAGTATATCTAAAAGATTAATTTATGAATGTTAATTTATTTTTTTAGAAATAGACATAATTTTTAAAATCATCATAGATATATTATCTTATGATTAAATTTTAGGATTTTCATAAAAAAATGATTTTTTATGTGAATAGTTCAATTTACCGTCTTTACAAATATTGTGTCTTATATGTCACTATTTTTATACAATTTTGACTTCAAAATTTATGAAAGTATTTTCCTGAAAAAATATTTATTTTATAATTTAAATTATACATTTTTAATTATTAATTATATATTACAAAACTATTATTAATATTTTATAACTCAAGTCATATTTTTCTCAAAAATTCTTTTTATATATTATATATTTTTTATATTAAAATTAATTTTTAACACTTATATAAATTGAATGAAAAAATGGATTTGAAATTTAGAATTATTAGGTTTGAATTATATAAAGAATACCACTTTATTATTAGGAATAAATATTATGTTACCTTAGGTAAAATCCATTTACTGTGCTAAATGATAAAATAGTTAATGTAATAATTCAAGGAGAAAGGGGCCTGAAATAAGATACAAACTTTTCTAGAATTGAGTGGTTGAGATATGGTCGACCTTATCTCACTATACAATCAATTAATTTATAATTTGAATCCAAAAGTCATGTTTAATATGTTCTCCCTTTAAATTAAGTTGAAATATTAACAAAAATTCGGTTCTTACCACTTGTAAAAGGGGCCCCACACCACTTAAGGGGCCTCTCAACAAACCTTCAATACAACTATAAAAAATAAATTTCCTTGAAAAACTCTACCCAATTTACTTACCATGGAATCTTCTTTCACTCAAATAAGCTTATGTTCACAAGAGATTATCCTAATCCATTCTTTTCCAAGGAATATTTCAAGAGAAACATAAAGTTCTTAGTGAAAGTTAAATATTTTCACTAAAATATTTTTATTTTATCTTTCTATTTCAAATTTATTTTTCCCAATATTATATGGTTCATTATGTATTTATAGTATACATAATTTTTTCATATTTTTTAAATAAATACTAAACATATTACCCATTTACCTTAAGAAAAATGAAATCAGAACTCTTGATTTGTGTAAACTATCAACTCCATGATGAAACATGATTTGTATTTGGTTCACGCTCAAATTTACCCAAGAGAAGAAGGTAGAACGGTCTTTGTAGTCTACCTTGGGTTGTCGAATCCTCAAAGACCGAAGAAGTAACCTACAGACACATACACTCTATGGATTTTTTTCTATTAAGTGGACAAAATGGGTTGATTTAAGATGGTTTTAAATGAAATCTAAGGGACTTAAGTAAATTCAATTTAAAATAATGAGTTGATACTAGGTTACCACTTGGGGTGGATTGGACGTATTCTATTTTCAATTATTTCAATTTCTTATATTTGAGATGATTTAATTTAAGGAGATCAAACAACTTCATCACTTATAGATTTTATACCAACACACCATTATAGTAATCACCTATAAACTTTGAGGATCAAATTTATGAGCACTCCAAGGTAAAGGTTTCTATTATCACTTGAAGTATGTGGCCATAAAATTCAACAAGGACGAAGAAGTTTTAAAATCATCAAATAAAAATCTCAATTAAAAGAAGTGATTATACACTAATGGTGTGATAAATAAAATCCAATACATCCCCTTGATACTCCCATGGATAAACCCATAAGTGGGTTATCCCTACATTGATTCTATGGTTTCAATGGAAGTGAGAAGTAGACTCATGAGGGAGGAAATGGTGAAGTAAAAAAACAATGAAATAACGATCAATCCACTGTTGTGTGATAATTTCACAAGGTTTAGTATAAATAAATTCACACATTGAACCAACGGTATCAAATTGATATTAATAAAAACATAATAAGATGATAAGAATAACTTTTATTAAGAAACTAAAGCTAATTGAACAACTTACATGTGAAGGACAAACTTGGGACAACAAAATCACAACATAACATTACAATGAATGTAAGCTAAAAATATGATAAACTCCTCCACCACCACTACATTAAATAGGAATTTAAGGAGTCTTGGGTCGATCTAAAAATAGTACAAATGGTCCAACTTGTGTATGGTAGGCCTTGGGTGGTGGAAAGTTATGGAGAGGAGACTTTTCCACCCTTGACCTGAAGTTGGATCCATCATGCTTCCACCGAATAGAGGTGCCTGGAATATATTCTACATGGACGAATTGGAGTGGTCCATAGAAGAAAAAAATGAAAATCTTCATGTCCCCTATCTCTTTGTAAAATTACATCCCATGTTAATATGTGGTTTTCAAGATATGATTAAATTAGTGGGATTTTTTATGGGCCTCAGAATCAGGTCCATAATTTTATATCCAAATTGGACCTCCTTAATTGCAACCATGGAGGCCGAATTAGCACTAGATACTAAAGAATTATTTGTTCCTATCTATTCCTTATATAATCCCACAAAATTTGGGATTCATTGGGCCTGTATGTTAGGCCCCACATTCTCATCAGTGGGTTGGTGTCCAATCTTCCTTCTCCAGAATTGATTGCATGAAATCCCATTTTGGTGGTCTTCCAATGTGAATCTTCCAAAACTCCACAAGAATGAATTGTTCCCAATATAATTATAAACCTTAAAATTAAATATTAAAATAAAATAAAGATCATGTGGTACTTCAAATTATGTTAAAAAAATGTACCACATAATAGTGCATTTTAAGAAGGAATTACAATCATAATGTGAAATGATGTTCAAAGTGTAAAATGCACTAAAATGGTGTTTATGAATAATAAAGAACATGAATAATATATATATATATTAACAATGAATATTAGCCACATTTAGTGGCTAATTAGTATTACTTCATCAACTAACAAGTATTGATATAAGGATAGAATTAAAGGATAAATATTATTTTTATGATATCATTATGTTTATTTTATAAAAAATTATAGAACATATGAATGATACGTTCTGTGGGTATGAGTGAGTAACTCAAGAGTGGGGAGAACTAAGTTCCCATTAAAATTTCTTTTAAAAATAAGTTAAAATAAAAACCTCCAATTTAAATAAAAATTACCATTTAATCATAATAATAGTATATATATGTTTTATCTTTTAAAATATTTTCCAAATCGTGATTAGGGCCCAGTTAATATAATATTTGATATTACTTTAAATTTTTGAATCAATTTACTTAATCAGATCCTTTATATTATAACGTATTAATATTTACTATCAAAGTATATTTTTTTACAAATTAAAATAAAATGAAATTTTAGTTTTGAAATAAATAAAAAAACTAAAACACGTAGTAGAGTAATCAAGGGGTTCAGTCTCAATATGAGACCTAATCCCCTCCACATGTAAATCACCCACTATCATGTATATTATTATAAAAAATAATTTGATCCACAACCCGGATTTGGTATACAAACAAAAACACAATCTATCCAAGATTAAAGCCTCTTCCACTTTTATAAATAAGAAAAAATACAACATAGTCCACATAGGGAACTCTTCCATAGTTATCGTGGGTATATAGATAAAATGTTTGAGATAATATTAGGTATTCTCTTGTTCAAGTATAGTAGTTTGTGTGTTTAGATATATAGAGTTCAATGTCACATTTATCAAAAGTGAAGAAAAAATAGATATATCAAATAAGTAGATAAAAAAAAGGGAATTATGCTTGATTTTTGATTCTTTAGATGATATAGGGTCCTTGGATTTGACTTCATGAGGAGATTGAAATTTTTTCTATGATTTTTTTGGAAAAACAAACTATCGTTGAGTTCCCTTTTCTACAGTCACATGTGTTCATCCTATAAGTGCTCGCTTGGTGACCACATGTACCAGAGAGTCCTTTAAAAATATATAGATTTGGAACATAAAATATAAATTTAAGAATACTATTAATGATTTACTAGATCCTCATACTAAGTAGAAAATCAATCAACGTCTAGGTTGGTCTTCAATGAATCTTTGTAATGGTTTAGGAATAATCATTAAACGAAAAACGTTACTTTGTGTGCAATAAATCCAAAAAATAGCTATTAGAAGAAATAAATTCTAATAAAGTATAACAATAATGGTAGTATAGGTGAAGGTATCACATTCCTATGGTAGAATAACTCAGTAGTTGAATAATCCAATGGTAGCATGCCTAGTGATAGTAAGGATGAACAATCGGTAGAATGTATGGAGGTAGCCCATATTGTGTAATATCATCTAGTGGTTACTCATGGACAGAGGTAATGTAACAGCCCGAGATTTTATGAAAAAATATTCTTTTTATTTTACTAATGTCTTGTGTTATACGCTACACCAAAAGGAGCTTGCACAACACGCATCCTTGACTTGCCTTGCATTACACGCAATCGCAACCTTCCTCGATAGCGTGTGTGGTACGTAATCCTGAGTTTCACGAAACAATGGTATGCTATTAAAATATTATTAAAACCAGCCGTTATGAATAGTAATAACCACTTTTTAAATTTTAGAAATTTTAACTCTCAAAATGGACTTCATTTTTGGATTCGGAGTATCGAATTTAGCCTAAGGTGAAATTTTGGTACTTTTCGGATAACTTTCATATTCTGATGAATAGTGAAAATTACTAAATTATAATTAAAAACAACTTTTTTAATCGAAATAATTAATAGTGATAAATCATTAATTTGAGTGGTTTTAAAGTATATTTAGAATATATTTTTACAATTTAATACAATGTTGGTCATTGGATGTAATTTCACATTTAAACTAGACATAAACAAGTGTCAATCTTTTGATAGATATTGTTTCTTAAAAACACGCTATTTGTTTTAACAGCGGGATTTAATTATAAAATTAATTAATGCAACTTTTATGTTATGAATTTGGTAAAATAGACTTCATTTTTGAATTAGGAATATGAAATATAGCTTGGGATGAAATTTTGGCATTGTTCTGAAAAACATCAATTTTTGATGAATAGTGAAACTACTAAGTGGTAGGTTAAAAACTGAATTTTGCATAAAACATAATTTTACCGCTTCTGTGAATGGAATTTCGAAAATCCGAGAGACACGGTTAATATCAAGGACTAAAATGTGGTTCAATGAGATGAAAATAATTTTTTGGTGAATAGTAACTTTTTACTTTTTTTACCACGGTTAACAGTAAATAGGGTAACTAAGGGTAAATATGATATTAATATTACCCTAACACATGTCCTAATTCTATTGGACAAGTGTAATTCGACCAAAAACAAACTTAGGAATAAAATATGACCATTTAGGCCCACTTGGATTAGATTTGGACATTTATTATTAATTTATTTAAAGAAGGGTTAAAATAGTTAAAATCAAAGTTTAATAAGTAAATCATTTTTAATATGGGGTTATACATAATATAAATTCGACTATAAATATTCATTAGAAAGCTAAAAAGATTTCCTACATGATGGTATTTTATTTGTAATTTTTAGACATCAAATAATATAATTTATTTATGACACAAAGATGATGCAGTAATTATCTTATTAATGAAATATTGACATAATTGATAATATAAATACCAAAATAAATGTAATTTAAGACTTTTTATGAATTCCACTAATTTTATAGGTTACTATGATATATTAGTGTTGATTTAATCAACTTGTTTAGAACATATAATTCTGTTATGACTTTCACAAAAATCATATATCAAATAGTGTCAAAATTGACACAAAATAGTTTTTAAATCAAATATTATATAATTAATTGTTATTTTATTCCTAAAAATCTAAGGTTCGGCCAAATGACTTAGATAAGGATATATGTATTAATAATATACAATTTGGGGTTCGTTTGGCATGTTATAGTAAGTTTATTAACCATATAGTGAAAGAAAACAAAAAGACATGGTAAAAGTTAAATTATTTAACTAAGAGTTAAATCTAATTGATAAGGTTAAACATAATACCCTAAACTTGTCTAATTCCTATTGGTTGATAGGATTTCGACCCATCCCCACTTTAGCTTCGAAATAAGACCCTTTGGAACCATTATAAACCGATTTTGACTTTAATATAAAATAATATTTTGAGATATTCCTAAGGTGCCCCTCTCCTCCCCTATAAAAGGACACCTCCTCCCCGTCCTCCTCACACCAATTTGAGCACTCAAGCTCGGCCAACCCCTGCCAATTTCTCCTCTCCACTTCCCTAGCAACATCCTAGAGGTTCTGGTCTTCCTCCAAGACCAATTTTAGTGCCCTAAGAGGAGGTCTCAAAGAGGCGCTTCAAAGAAGAGGTAATTACCGTTACCAATTCTTTCATCTTTATTTCTTCTTCCACTTCTTCTTCTTAGGTTGTTTCATTATGAAGTAATAACATCAGTATCACTAATATACTGATATGTTATTATAAGTATTAAACAAACCTATTTCACCATCTATCCATCCTACGGAAAAAGAAATCACCGCGCGTGCGTACGTACGGAATACCGTCTCCACGTCGTGGTGTAATCTATTTTCCACCACCACCTTACATGGATGGGTATAATGGTGTAAAGAATAACTATACATAGTTATTACAACATCATATTGATTCTGATATATTGTATAATCCACTCCAATTCAATTCAATATTTATAGAAATGATATCATCGCTCGTGCGTACGTACGGAATACCGTCTCCACGACGCGATGAGATTCATTCTCCATGTTAACCATTTAAGAATGATTATAATGTATATATAAGAAATAATAATGAAATATATGACATTATAAAGCTACTAGATTTATGTATATATATACATATGTATGTCATCTACTTACTTCCATTTCAAGACAATAAGGAAAGGAAAACAGCGTTCATGCGTACGTACGGACTACCGTCTCCATGAACGGTGTTTTTCATTTTATTTATCTACCTATTATATATATATATATACTGAATATATATGATATATAAATCATATTTTATATTCTGGAAGTAAGTAAATCATGATATATGTAATAATGATGTCAAGAACAACAAGTCAAAACACCTACGATAAATGAAACGATTTTACCCAAAACGCTTCTTTAACATGGAATTTACAAAAGAACGGGTAATATAATGTCATAAGTGAACCATATATGATATCATAACAATGAATATGATTCTGTAATAAGTCAATAACATGATTTAAATCATTATATAGGAGGTTCAGACAGTTACAAAGCAAGTCGGACCTAAGGTAAGGGAAATATCACAATCTCATTTTTATCCGAGATTGTTTATTCGTAAGTATTCACTGGGGTGTATTTTATCATCCACATCCATGTTTCATAAATATGTAATATTATTTCCATCCACCTACAATTGTTTAAATCCATTTTTACCCTTCGGTGAGTTTTTAGTAAAAGATATGAAAGGAATCTTTTTTCGTTTTTCGTACGAGGTACTTTTTGACTTTTCTGACAAAAGTACGAAGAATGTTTTTTTTAACTTATACGGCACGAACGGATTTCTACTGTTTTATAAAGCCTTATTTTCATGAAGCTTCCTCTAAAAGATTTCATGACTATTTTCAATAAAATCTCTTTCTTTTAAAATTGCATGATGTTTTGTGAAAAGAAATTGATTTTGAAGAAGAAAGGATATTTTCCTCAAGAATTCAATTCAAGTGTTTTATCAAAATTATTTTCCATCTAAGATAATAAAGGGTTCTGTTTCTATCCATATTTTTACATTGATTTGACTATGTTGTGATGGAATTATGTTTATGAATTCCTTTATCTTATATGAATTAATTTATGATGTCATGATGTTTCAAGAATCCCATTTTTGTTACATGTGTTATGCGATGATGTATGTTTTATGATTATGTGGCACACATAAGAAAGGATTCATTATAAGATGGGTGGGACCTATATCTCCCTCCAATGCATTGGGTAATGATTTTATATCTCATGAGATAGACATGGCTGGAACGGAAGGTTATTTCGGTTCAGTGATACAGGACTGAAACGAGGAGTGAACTCAGTTCAGAAAGGGACTTTGTCCACTAAGATAGTCTTGGCAATGAGTCATGACTAACAAGAAATGATTTTCCATGATTATGTGTGCATGCCACAAAGTTTCAAGTTTTATGTTATGATTATGGGGATCACATTTTCAATTCTATGATTTATCCCATGTTATGATATTATGAGCTCTTTTGCAGGTCAAGATTTCCAAAAGCTACGTTCTTATGTATATGATGTGATTGATATTTCTTTTGTTTACCCTTACTGAGCATTTGAGCTCACCCTTTTTTGTTTTTCTTTCCCCAGGATATAAAGAAAGGTTTTAGGTAAAAAAAAGGGGAAGATCATTATGGGAGATATTGAAGATCTTTCACCACGTTTAGAAGATTACGTTCCGAGTTTCCAAAGACACTAAACTATTACGATCCTTGTGTGTGTGTTTTTGTTATGTACTAAGTATTCCGCAAAAGTAATGTAATGTCCATGTACGATAAGCTTCGGGTCATTATAGTTGGTATCAGAGGAAAGGTTTAGTCAACCTTTGGAAACTAGGATGCGAGAACTTTAGTGAGTTCCCTAGAGATATTTCTAAGGTATGTCTAGGGATGTCCCTAGGGATAAGTATACGTATAGGTTATAGTAATAGAATTACGCTAACGATCATAGAATTAAACCTAAGATGTTGGATATTGAAGGTACTCCCCCTTTATTATGTTGTTTTCCCTAGCATGATTTTTGCCTCTCACACTATTCTTTTTGGGTTTTAGACGATGGCTGGAACCCGAAGGAACCGTGTTGATCAATGCAATGGACAATGAAATGATTGCCCTCCTGAACAAACAAATGTTATGGGAGATGGAGTGCAAAATCTTATTGCTATACTTACACAAGCTATGAATCATTCTGGACTTCCAAATGAGCAGAGAAGGGAACAATATTCTATTGAGTCCTTCATGAGGCAACGTCCACCTTCTTTCAGTGGGTCTACTGATCCATTAGTTGCTGAACAATGGATTAGTACTACTGAAAAGATATTTTCAGTTCTTCAATGTTCTGAACATGATAAAGTCATCTTAGTAGTATATCGTTTGGAAGGTGAAGCTGATCAATGGTGGAATCTTATCAAGAATACGAGGCCAAGAGATGAAATTGAGTCCATGGAATGGGACGAGTTCAAGAACTTCTTTTTCAGTAAGTACTTCCCTCGTATTCTTCGAACAAAGATGGAGAAAGAGTTTCTTGAACTGAAGCAAAGGGACGATGAATCTGTTGGTACCTATGAAGCAAATTTTACAAGACTTACAAGGTATGCTTCTGGAATTATCATCCAACCTGAAAGTAAAGTTGATCGATTTTTCAGTGGCTTATAACCAAGTCTTCGAAGGGCATTAGCTATAAGAGACTTCAGTAGCTATGAAGAAATTGTGCGTTGTGCTATCAAGGTAGAAATGGAAGTTGGTGTTACATATCCATCTCATGGTTTTGACAAGAAACGAAAGATGGAGTTCAAGGAGAAATCTCAGAATAATGATGAAAAGAAGATGAATGTTTCCTTATGCACAAAGTGTGGGAAGAAGCATGGTGGAGATTGTCTTAAAGGGACTAGAAAATGTTTTAAGTTTGGAAAAGAAGGTCATCGAGCAGCTGAGTGTCGAAGTAATGGAAAAAGGGTTTCTAATGATGTGAATAAAGTAAACACTGCAGAGAACGCACCGCCAACACTTCAATGCTTCAAGTGCAAGGAAATGGGGCATTATGCTAATAATTGCCCTAATTCAAGGGTTAGTGATGATCAACATGAGAAACCACTGAAGGCAAAGGACAAAGGGAAATCACATGCGATCACTATTGGCAATGTTGAATATGACAACGATGTGGTGGAATGATTAAGTGTTTATGTAATGGGATTCCAAAATAATGTTGTATCATTGAGTATTGCAATATTTATTGATGTGGTATTCAATGTGATTGAGATATTTTTTTGGAAATAAGATGATATGAGCATAATGAAGACGAGAAAATGAAATGTTTAATAGTATTCATGAGCTCATGATTGATATAAGGACTAAGTGATATCATGGTTTGAGTATATAGAATTTTGAGGATTTTGGTATGTGGAAAGTGTTAACTTTTAACTGCACTCATGTTTTCACTAAGGTATTCAAGAGAATACACGATTAAGGACTTTGAATGTTTGGAATGTGACCAACAAGACATATCTTATGATATGTGGGGATCAACGACAGTATTAAATCTCTGGTACTCGTTGTCACTATATTATGAGAGTGGACTGCAGTATTATGTATAAGCCTAAAGATTAGACTGGATTATGTTGGACATAAGTTAGTATTGTTTAAGGATAGAAGATTTTCGATATTATTGATGGGATGTTATAGTAACGTAGTTTTAGAGAAAGGACAACCTGCAGGACGGGCGACAGCCCATCGCTTCGGACAAGGCTGTAGGAATCGAACCCACAATCGAAGTGCGACTGGCCTTTATCGCCTACCACTGACCTACAGGAAGTCCCTGTTTAGTAGAAACTAGTGTTATTATATTAAGCAGTATGATATATGAAGTATAAGTCCATTTTAGGAACCATATGTGATTAATCTCACTATAGAATGACTTATGTATATTTAATAACTTTTTCTAACCTTTTCTTTGAGACAGATGGAATGACCCATCATTCTATCACATAATCTGCTAACACTTCACAAATAACAAATTCAACTTCATTTATTTAAGAGATGAAGTAGAAATTGTTCAAGGCACGAACAAAAGTGAGATTGTACCAAAATAATGTAAGTATTTATTTTAAGCAAATTTTCAACTTTAGGGAAATGATCTTGAAAACCAAAAATGTTGTCCTAGTGATCTTATACCTGATGAATCAGATGGTACCTTATATCATCACAAATCTATGGATTTGTGATTACTGGCTTTTCCATAGCCATGTTCACTACCACTCTCCATCAGAACATGATGGTTAGATTTCTCTTCCATATCCATATTTTCACCTATGTGGAAACCCAGTGATTAGTTTATTTGGGTAATCGTTACATTTCATACTTTAGTTTTTAAAAGCCAAGTTTTGGTATTCCCTTTTACGATGTGGGTTTGTATTAAAGAAACTTTCAAATAGTAAACCATTTATAACCCCGACGAATTTCGAGGGCGAAATTCATTTTAAGGGGGGTAGAATGTAACAGCCCGAGATTTTATGAAAAAATATTCTTTTTATTTTACTAATGTCTTGTGTTATATGCTACACCAAAAGGAGCTTGCACAACACGCATCCTTGACTTTCCTTGCATTACACGCAATCGCAACCTTCCTCGATAGCGTGTGTGGTACGTAATCCTGAGTTTCACGAAACAATGATATGCTATTAAAATATTATTAAAACTAGCCGTTATGAATAGTAATAACCACTTTTTAAATTTTAGAAATTTTAACTCTCAAAATGGACTTCCTTTTTGGATTCGGAGTATCGAATTTAGCCTAAGGTGAAATTTTGGTACTTTTCGGATAACTTTCATATTCTGATGAATAGTGAAAATTACTAAATTTTAATTAAAAACAACTTTTTTAATCGAAATAATTAATAGTGATAAATCATTAATTTGAGTGGTTTTAAAGTATATTTAGAATATATTTTTACAATTTAATACAATGTTGGTCATTGGATGCAATTTCACATTTAAACTAGACATAAACAAGTGTCAATCTTTTGATAGATATTGTTTCTTAAAAACACGCTATTTGTTTTAACAGCGGGATTTAATTATAAAATTAATTAATGCAACTTTTATGTTATGAATTTGGTAAAATAGACTTCATTTTTGAATTCGGAATATAAAATATAGCTTGGGATGAAATTTTGGCATTGTTCTGAAAAACATCAATTTTTGATGAATAGTGAAACTACTAAGTGGTAGGTTAAAAACTGAATTTTGCATAAAACTTAATTTTACCGCTTCTGTGAATGGAATTTCGAAAATCCGAGAGACACGGTTAATATCAAGGACTAAAATGTGGTTCAATGAGATGAAAATAATTTTTTGGTGAATAGTAACTTTTTACTTTTTTTACCACGGTTAATAGTAAATAGGGTAACTAAGGGTAAATATGATATTAATATTACCCTAACACATGTCCTAATTCTATTGGACAAGTGTAATTCGACCAAAAACAAACTTAGGAATAAAATATGACCATTTAGGCCCACTTGGATTAGATTTGGACATTTATTATTAATTTATTTAAAGAAGGGTTAAAATAGTTAAAATCAAAGTTTAATAAGTAAATCATTTTTAATATGGGGTTATACATAAGATAAATTCGACTATAAATATTCCTTAGAAATCTAAAAAGATTTCCTACATGATGGTATTTTATTTGTAATTTTTAGACATCAAATAATATAATTTATTTATGACACAAAGATGATGCAGTAATTATCTTATTAATGAAATATTGACATAATTGATAATATAAATACCAAAATAAATGTAATTTAAGACTTTTTATGAATTCCACTAATTTTCTAGGTTACTATGATATATTAGTGTTGCTTTAATCAACTTGGTTCGAACATATAAGTCTGTTATGACTTTCACAAAAATCATATATCAAATAGTGTCAAAATTGACACAAAATAGTTTTTAAATCAAATATTATATTATTAATTGTTATTTTATTCCTAAAAATCTAAGGTTCGGCCAAATGACTTAGATAATGATATATGTATTAATAATATACAATTTGGGGTTCGTTTGGCATGTTATAGTAAGTTTATTAACCATATAGTGAAAGAAAACAAAAAGACACGGTAAAAGTTAAATTATTTAACTTAGAGTTAAATCTAATTGATAAGGTTAAACATAATACCCTAAACTTGTCTAAATCCTATTGGTTGATAGGATTTCGACCCATCCCCACTTTAGCTTCAAAATAAGACCCTTTGGAACCATTATAAACCGATTTTGACTTTAATATAAAATAATATTTTGAGATATTCCTAAGGTGCCCCTCTCCTCCCCTATAAAAGGACACCTCCTCCCCCTCCTCCTCACACCAATTTGAGCACTCCAGCTCGGCCAACCCCTGCCAATTTCTCCTCTCCACTTCCCTAGCAACATCCTAGAGGTTCTGGTCTTCCTCCAAGACCAATTTTAGTGCCCTAAGAGGAGGTCTCAAAGAGGCACTTCAAAGAAGAGGTAATTACCGTTACCAATTCTTTCATCTTTATTTCTTCATCCACTTCTTCTTCTTAGGTTGTTTCATTATGAAGTAATAACATCAGTATCACTCATATACTGATATGTTATTATAAGTATTAAACAAACCTATTTCACCATCTATCCATCCTACGGAAAAAGAAATCATCGCGCGTGCGTACGTACGGAATACCGTCTCCACGCCGTGGTGTAATCTATTTTCCACTACCACCTTACATGGATGGGTATAATGGTGTAAAGAATAACTATACATAGTTATTACAACATCATATTGATTCTGATATATTGTATAATCCACTCCAATTCAATTCAATATTTATAGAAATGATATCATCGCTCGTGCGTACGTACGGAATACCGTCTCCACGACGCGATGAGATTCATTCTCCATGTTAACCATTTAAGAATGATTATAATGTATATATAAGAAATAATAATGAAATATATGACATTATAAAGCTACTGGATTTATGTATATATATACATATGTATGTCATCTACTTACTTCCATTTCAAGACAATAAGGAAAGGAAAACAGCGTTCATGCGTACGTACGGACTACCGTCTCCATGAACGGTGTTTTTCATTTTATTTATCTACCTATTATATATATATATACTGAATATATATGATATATAAATCATATTTTATATTCTGGAAGTAAGTAAATCATGATATATGTAATAATGATGTCAAGAACAACAAGTCAAAACACCTACGATAAATGAAACGATTTTACCCAAAACGCTTCTTTAACATGGAATTTACAAAAGAACGGGTAATATAATGTCATAAGTGAACCATATATGATATCATAACAATGAATATGATTCTGTAATAAGTCAATAACATGATTTAAATCATTATACAGGAGGTTCGGACAGTTACAAAGCAAGTCGGACCTAAGGTAAGGGAAATATCACAATCTCATTTTTATCCGAGATTGTTTATTCGTAAGTATTCACTGGGGTGTATTTTATCATCCACATCATGTAATATTATTTCCATCCACCTACAATTTTTTAAATCCATTTTTACCCTTCGGTGAGTTTTTAGTAAAAGATATGAAAGGAATCTTTTGTAGTTTTTCGTACGAGGTACTTTTTGACTTTTCCGACAAAAGTACGAAGAATGTTTTTTTTAACTTATACGGCACGAACGGATTTATACTGTTTTATAAAGCCTTATTTTCATGAAGCTTCCTCTAAAAGATTTCATAAATATTTTCAATAAAATCTCTTTCTTTTAAAATTGCATGATGTTTTGTGAAAAGAAATTTATTTTGAAGAAGAAAGGATATTTTCCTCAAGAATTCAATTCAAGTGTTTTATCAAAATTATTTTCCATCTAAGATAATAAAGGGTTCTGTTTCTATCCATATTTTTACATTGATTTGACTATGTTGTGATGGAATTATGTTTATGAATTCCTTTATCTTATATGAATTAATTTATGATGTCATGATGTTTCAAGAATCCCATTTTTGTTACATGTGTTATGCGATGATGTATGTTTTATGATTATGTGGCACACATAAGAAAAGATTCATTATAAGATGGGTGGGACCTATATCTCCCTCCAATGCATTAGTTAATGATTTTATATCTCATGAGATAGACAAGGCTGGAACGGAAGGTTATTTCGGTTCAGTGATACAGGACTGAAATGAGGAGTGAACTCGGTTCAGAAAGGGACTTTGTCCACTAAGATAGTCTTGGCAATGAGTCATGACTAACAAGAAATGATTTTCCATGATTATGTGTTCATGACACAAAGTTTCAAGTTTTATGTTATGATTATGGGGATCTCATTTTCAATTCTATGATTTATCCCATGTTATGATATTATGAGCTCTTTTACAGGTCAAGATTTCCAAAAGCTACGTTCTTATGTATATGATGTGATTGATATTTCTTTTGTTTACCCTTACTGAGCATTTGAGCTCACCCTTTTTTGTTTTTCTTTCCCCAGGATATAAAGAAAGGTTTTATGTAAAAAAAAGGGAAGATCATTATGGGAGATATTGAAGATCTTTCACCACGTTTAGAAGATTACGTTCCGAGTTTCCAAAGACACTAAACTATTACGATCCTTGTGTGTGTGTTTTTGTTATGTACTAAGTATTCCGCAAAAGTAATGTAATGTCCATGTACGATAAGCTTCGGGTCATTATAGGTAACTCATTCCTAACGATAGTAGAGAGCTAGTGGTAACTCATTCCTCATGGTACAAAAGTGCTGGTGGTAGAAAAACTGATGGTAGCAGGAATGTGATGGTGGAACAACTCCAATGCTGGCATAATTTGAAATAATGGTGGAATGATTCTGACAGTAGAAAACATATCGGTATCAAGATTAAACTAATGGCGGAACATTTAAACTAAAAATATCATATTTTAACTAATGGTAGAAAAGTTTTACTAACATTAGAATATATGTATTAATTATTTAATATTTTTACTAATGGTAGTTTTTTTCAATACATAGCCAAATTTACTTTATTAAATTATAGATTATCATAAAACATAAAACTCATTAGAAGCATAATAATCCTGATTTTTGATTATAAAACTAAGTAAATGCCAATAATATTCTCTTTTTTGATGATCACAAGTCAGGGAATTTAATAAAAAATGTAAAAATTAAAATTATGCATAAATATATGAATTTTACAAGTAATAGTCTACTTAACATTTCAAATTACAAATGTGAGATACAATGATTGATTTTTGTAAAACATGAATTTGGACTAAGAGTTTTAAAACTGATACATTAAATCTTGAAAGGTAAATTCCATCAAAGTAATTTCTCCCTATTTTTGAATATCAAAAATATAATACAATAAAATGTAATGATAAATAAATAAATCATTAAGACTAATATATAAGATTAATTCAGAATAAAATTCATGGGATTAGAGTCAAAATGAAATAATAAGAAATACAGAATCACTATCAAAGACTAAGTCTAATCAAAATCACTCTTATCTGAGGATGTTGGGACCACTTTGTGTATAAAGATTGTATTTGTTGTCAACATTTATCAATACTTGTCAAAATAAAGAAGGAGATGAATAAGGACTCCAAAGTTAATGAAGATTGTATGAAGTGAGGATACTTGGAGAATTATTATGAAATCATATCATTGAATGTCATACTTGGGCAATTCTCTATGAAGCAAATTCAGACGATTGTTGAACTATTCCTAAGTTCAAAGAACTTGTTTCAAAGGTGAAAAATTGTTTACAACAATGAAAAATGGAGAAGTATCATCCATTTGAGGATTATTGGAGCAGAATGGTGAAGTATCATCTATCTAAGGATGGTTGAAGAATAATTGAGGATTTGAAGTGAGGATGAAATAAGTACTTTGGAATTCATATTCCAAAAAAAGAATGGAAAACCAGACGATGCTTTTCTGATTTGTATTTCACAAATATCATAATTTTGAAGAACCTGTGAGGAAAACCTTATGAAGGAAAGGTAGAGAGAAAGAAGTAGGCGCGCAAGTATGTAGTAGGCGTGCAAGTATGTAGTAGGCGTGCAAGTATGTAGAGGCGCGCAAGTCATATTTCAAATAGCATTATTTCAAAAATATGGCAAAGAAAATAAGGCGCGCAAGTGCCAAGAAGGCGCGCAGGTACCAAATAGGCGCGCAAGTACCAAGAAGGCACGCAAGTCCCAAGGAGGCGCGCAAGTGCTAGGGAGTCGCGCAAGTGAATGTGATGCGCAGGTTTCCAAAATTCCTATAAAAAGGTGATTACCCTCTTCATTTCTACAGGCTCGAGACTTAGAGAAATATTTTGAGATATGAGCGTGCAAGTCTAAGAAGTGTGGTGCGCAAGTGGTTGAGGCGTGCAAGTTGAGCCTCATTTTTAGGTGGCGCACAAGTGTTGTGCTGTCCACAAAGAGGCGCACAAGTGGAAGGAGGCATGCAAGTGAATGTCTTGGTGCCCAAGTGTATGGGCGCACAAGTCATCAAAATGCCTATAAATAGTTGACTCACCTCCTCATTTTTTAATGCTCAACACATAAGAGAACAATTTGAGCTCTAAACGCACAAGTGTAGAAAGTGGCGCGCAAGCTGAAGATGCGCGCAAGCTGAGGGTTATTCATACGGTGCGCTAGTAGGGTTCCGCGCAAGTCTCCCGCGCAAGTGTTGTCACGCAATTCTGACGTGCAAGTATTGCCGCGCAAGTCTTGCCACGCAAGTATTGTCATGCAAGTATTACGGCACATGTTTTGGCCTTAAATTTGTTAGAGGTGCGCAAGAGAAGAGTGTGTTTAAGTCAAATGTGGTGCGCATGTTTTGAGTTGAGAACAATTGTGGCATGCAAGTAGTTGGTGGCGCGCAAGTAGGGAGGCGCGCAAGAAGGGTGGCGCACAAGTAAGGATTGGCGCCCAAGCTGAGTTTTTCTAGAGGTTCTTACCATCTTCTGTTCAACTGTGATGATGCTATGTTGATCTAGACTTCATTTTTTTACAATCACAAAGAGAACTTGTGATTCTAGCAAGAAGAAGAAGAAGAAGAGCTCGGTGCAGAAGGTTTTGCACTGAGTGAGAACGTGTGAATAAGAATAGGTTTCAGTGCAGTTGGTTTTGCATTGAAGAAGCTGAAGAAGAAGAGTGTGCAGCTTATAGGTTTTCTGCATAAAGAGAAGAGAATAAGAAGAAGAAGAAGAACAGACCAAGAAGAGAGAAGAAGTTGAAGTGCAGTTGGTTGTTTCACTAAGAAGAAGAAAGAAGAAGTTTAGTGCAACTGGTGTTGCACTAGAAAATAAAAGAAGAAAAGAAAGAATAATTGCTTGCCTACTGCTTTGCAAGTAATCAAGTGAACAACACTAAAGAAGGCCAAGAGCAGAACTGACCTTTTGAAGAAGGAAGAAGACTGTCTTCATAGGCAGTATAATGAACCAGCTAGACACTATAAGTTGGGCTAGGTCATCACCAGTCTAGGGAAGAGGATTGTTTCCCACCCCCCTCCAAAGTGTAGGGACTCACACTGGCTATAGGATTGTTTTCCTAGCCACTCCATTGTAACAACATATCACATTATAATGGAGAATCCATGAAATGGTCATACCCATGCATGGCAAGGACGTAGCTACTCTTATTGTGAGTTGAACCTTGTAAAAATATCATGTGAATATTTTTACTACTTTCTATGATTGCATGCAAAAAGGAAAAGAGAATAAGAGAATCAAGATCCTAATAGGTCAAGAAGTACAGGGATAAAAGTTGGAATTGGTTTTAAAAGTCCCCAACACTGATTCACCCCCCCACTCAGTGTTAGGTATATCCCAAACTGGTCCTCTCAGAGGAGGTGGAATCAATAGGTCATTTTCTTTTTCTAGATGCAAGATACACTAAAGTACATGCTGAGGGTGTTGAGGTAGTCAAAGGTATCTCTCAAATCACCATTATCCTAAGATGTATGACTTCTTCAGTTATAGACATATTGAATGGTTGATGTTTTGGAGGAAAAGGAGAATTGGATGGTGTTGAGTTGAAGTCTAGCATGGGAATGGCCACAAGTGAAACCAATTTTTTACTAGATACATAAAAATAAAGGATTCATGTGGTTCACAAAGTCCATGAGTATATTTCCACCTCTCTCTATATCCCTAAAGAATTACTTCTTATCTTCTATGAACAACTTGAGAAGAGGGGTCCTAACATGGATTTGGTCTACTTTTTCATTGAATTACATAGTAATAGGTGGAATTCTTAATTTTTAAGCTAAAAAATGAAATGAGAATTTAATGAATACTTTGTACATATCCTAGAAATGTAGTATTTGATGGACTTGGTGATGGTTTCCCTGTCAATTTGGGATTCATCCAAACAAACTCTTACCAGTTTATATATATTCTCACCATGTTCTCTAATCTATAAAATATTATCTTGATGATATGTATGGACATCACCCATAATATCTTGTAGCTATTCTATAACAAAGTATATCATTATCTCATCATCAAATGAGGTCAGAGGTGGTGGAGTATAAGATGTAGTGAAACAACAGGTAATCTCTCCATACTCTCTAAATAAGAATCCAGGGTAATAGAAAAGGAACACCTCATATCCTCTAAAACATATCTTAATGATTCTATCTCACTAGCCACCTGTATATTCTTAATTTAAATTTCGTGAATATTTATAATCATCTTTGGATGAATAAGAAAACAAAAAACAATAAAAGATATTTCTAATCATCTTCTCTAATCTTAGTAATCATAGGTGCCTAAGATCTCAAAATACCACTAAAATATGAAAGAATTCTCTCCCTGAAGACATCCAAATCAGCACTATTCCCAAAATTTGAAAGCCCAAAGACAACAACAGGTATAGGTGAAGAATATCTCTTAGTAACAAGAATAATATCCATTTCTAGATCTATTGTAGTAGGTTCACCTAAATGGAATTAATGTATAGATCAATAACATCATCAACATACTCTACAAGATATACCTTAGGATATGATCCAACAAAAATCAAGATACTAGGTCCAGCATGATCTGGTGGACTTCTTTAATAGTCATCATTATCATCATCTCCATCTGAGTCTAGATATAATATACAAATCGTCTTTGAACTTGTTGAAGGATACCCTTTAATAACACCTCATCCTTTACTATGGTAGAACCTATCTGAGAATATTTATGATCTTTATCATCTCCTATGAATTATTTAGACTCTTAGTAGTCTAGTTAAAGGGGTACATGCCCTGGGAACTTCTCCCACTCAACATGTGTTGTTACTTTAACTATAGAATAAGTCATATTAGTATGATCTATAGGACCAATTCTATGACAGGTATATTCTAGGTATCCCCCCCCCCTCAACAAGTGTCCTCATCTTACCTCGGATAGAGGCATCATGACCAAAGGGATATAATAAAATAGATCTCTCCATAATAGTAGATCTAGTTGAACTAATAAGATATGGATGAGGTAACTAAGTCATATCAACATCATCATCATGACTATTATCACCATTGACACCTTTTCCATTATATCCATTATTAGAAACATATGAGACTTAAACCACATATTTAGAGGTATCTGAAGAACTCTCAATATTTTCTTCTCCATTTACATTATTTTCTACACTATCTATTTCAATGAAAACGTATATCTCTAATAGGGAGTGAGAAAGGTTGACTAGAAAGTCCATATGACATAACTAGGCTCTTATGTATATCAGGATCACTACCTTCTTCAAAAAAAAGTATCCACTTCCTCTTATTCATCCACAATAACAAAAATAACATCTTTTTTCTCATCTGAACAAACCAAAACTCATATGGATCCAAGATAGGGTCAAACTGATTCTTAGGTCTGGTAGGATGGCCTATATGATTAAAATACTCATAGAGTTTATCATAATATATAACCCACTTCTATATAAATGGATTCCAATTCAATTTAATAAATTTACTAGTAAATTTTATTAAATAGAAAGAACTATAGTTTTCTTCATCTTCTTCCTCTTCATCAACCACTCCTTTAGCATTTTTCATTGCCTAAATTAGCTTAGGTTAAATTAAAGAATTTTTTCTATATTATGGCTTGAAAATATACATCATGTTCACCATAAAATATCTAAAAAGATTTATTCTACACCCAAGTTTCATAAGTAATAGAATATACACATATTAATCTCACATAGTGCATAATTCCATCTTTTTGGTACACAACATATAATGAATGAACTTAAACAAGAGTCTGCATTTTCTAACTATTTCATCAGTAACTGTCCTTCTTATAATACCATCACCAGCCATCTCTAGAACATTATCCTCATACATAAACCTTTCACTATCACTCGGAATAGATCTATGATAGTCATCATAAACTCCCCAATAAGTTTCATTGATACACTTATCCCAATCTCTTAAAAAAACTATCCTCTTTTCCATCAATAATACTTTGAATAAAATCATTCTATTCTCCAAAACTATACTTTGCGTATTGGTAGAACATATTAAACCACCTATGATAAAAAGGTTTATCATTTCAGGAGAAAAAATCTATCCATCACTGGTATTGGATAACCTTGTGCACCAATGAATTTCTCAACAACAACCATTCCACATCAAATTAATTTTCTATATTAACTGCATGGTTCACAAGATGGGGGTCTTTTATTCGACTAGAGATCATCTCATTTCATCATGAGATATCTTATAAGGTCGCAATATTTAATAGATGATACTGAAGGCATCTCAACTCTCACCATTTCACTAGAATGAAGGTGAATCAAGGGAATGGGAATACTGAAGGTTGGGAGACAAAAGGAAAGTGAAATGGTTTGAAGGAGTGGGCATGAGTGAGAGAGTGTATCAAAATTAACTATATTTATAAATTATATCATTTAGGGAATTCTACTAAAAATAATATAAAAATAAAATCAATAAATAAAATAAAAAAATAAAGCATATAAAACTAGTAATTATAGAAAAACATAGGTTAAACAAGTAGCAAAATATTGATAGATACCCATAGCATCCCAATGGTCTCTCTCCAATAGGGGGTCATTCCAACACTAGATCATTCCAATGGTAGATCATCCCAATATTGAATCATCCCAACAATGGATGATTCCAATGGTGGATGAGCTCAATGGTGGATCATTCTAATGGTAGATCATCCCAATGGTGGATCATTCCAATGTTGGATCATCCCAACAGTAGATATTTACAATGGTGGCTTGTCTAACCATGGAATGTAAAATAGTTTATTTTCCAATAGTAGTTTCTAAAATATTAATAATTTACCAAAATTTATAATTCCTACTTCTTGTTTAATTTATATTAATATTTCATAATTCAAGTGCCTTGTAAAAAATTCAGCAAGATTATGTTCGGTTCCTACGAATTCAATAGTTACATCACCATTTTGGAAATGATCTCACAAAAGGAGATGTGTTGTATAAATATTATTTTTACTAGAAAAATAAATAGGTTTATTTGAAATTTTTATCACACTTGGTTTGTCACAATTTATAAGGACATGTCTGATTTGATATCCAAAATCTATTAATGTGTATTTCATCCAAAAAATCTATGCATAGAAACTTCTTGAGGCAATGTACATGTATTTAGTGGTAGACAATTCAAAAGAATTATTCATTTTTACTACACCATGATACTAGTGGATTTCCAAAAACAATACATGTTCCAGAAGATCTTTTTCTATCTAACTTGAAACCACCAAAATCTACATATGAATAACTAAGTACATCAAATTCTTGTCCTCTAGGGTAGAATAGTACTAATTTTTTTTGGGATTTGAAAATAATTTTAACATAAATTAAATGATATTATTTATGATTTTCATGAAAAAGGTCACATATAAACACACTAAAAATAATATCTGGTTAGAAAATAGTTAAGTCTAGTAAGCTTCCTATCATACCACTATAATAGGTTTGATCTAGTGACTTTATAACTTCATCAAGATCCATCTTTCAAGTGGTACTCATTGGAGTTTCACTACTTTTAATGCTACCCTAACCAAAAAAATAGAATTTCATTAGTGTGCATACATTGATTTCAAATAATTCCATCTTTATTTTTAAATATTTGAAAACTAAGAAACAATTTCATTTCACCCATTAAACTCACTTAAAATTTAATTTGAATCATCTTTGAAAAATTTGTACACAAAGAATTTCTAGAAGACCCAAAAATAATATGATCAAAATAAATTTATACAGCTAAAAAATAATTTGAAAATCATTTTTTTAAGAGTAGAATCACCTATAACTTTTGAAAATCTTTTAGAAATCAGAAATTTATTGAGCTTATCATACTTAGATCTAGGGGATTGTTTTAAACTAAATAAAATCTTTTGTTAATTTAAAAACAACATTTGGAAAATGGGTATGTGTAAATCCATGGGGTTGTTCAACAAAAGAACCTCAAATATATAACCATTTATAAATTCACTTTTGAAATCCATTTGTTATAGTTTGAAATCCAATTTTCTGTATAAGAAAGCAATATTCTAATAGCTTCATGTCAAGACAATGGAGAAAAGTTTTCCCCATATTCAATACCCTCTTCTTTTATATATCTATGTGTAACCAATATATCTTTATTTATGACTATAGTTCTTAGCAGATCAGATTTTTTTCTGAACACCCAATTAGTACTAATGGTTAGAGTGTATTTATGTCTATCTACTAGTTCTCAAACTATATTACTTTCAAATTTATTAATTTATTATTGAATTTAAATCACCCATTATTTTTCATTAATTAGGTTATTGATATTTATAGGTTCAATATGTGAAAAGAATACATGATGATCAACCTGATTTATAAAATGACCTTTATCTATATACCTCTATCTAGATCTCCAACTATAGAATCTAGAGGATGGTACCTATGTGTCCTAATAGCTCATGGAAAATAGGGGTTATAACTCTCACTGTCAACTATATGTTTAGGTTCAAATATAGGATGTTCCTCAAAACTAGATAATTTTTATTTTTGATTCAAATAATTGTTAGAAGGTTTGGAATTAATATTCAGAATTTATAGATCATTCTCAAGGTCTTCTATAGGGTTCTTAGGGTCATGTGGATATGTTTCATCAAATTTTACATAAACATATTTTTCCAAAATCTTGTTTTTTTATTAAACACTCTATATGTTTTACTAGAATTTGAATAAACCTATAATATTCCTCCATAACTCTTGGAATAAAATTAGTCAAGATTATACTTAGTATTAAGAATAAAGATATTGAAACCAAAAACTCTAAATTAATTAACCTTTTCATTTATACCATTCCATAATTCATAGGTAATTTTATTTAATAGAGGTCTAATTAAAACTCTATCAAGTATGTAACAAGATATATTTATATCCTCTTCCAAAAAATTAATAGTTCATTCATACTCATTGATCATTGTTTGGGAAATTAATTAAATTTTTCAATTTTTCATTTATAAAACATCATTTCACTGTGGGATCCTAGGAGAAGAAATTTTTTTATTATATCAATTTATTTAGAAAAAAGATTTAAATTCTTGATTTTTAAACTCACGGACATGATTTCTTCTTAAGATATAAATCCTAAGTTCACTGAGATTTTGCACAGATTTACCATACTTGGTAAAATAAGAGTAGGCTTTACTTTTGTGATCTATAAAGAACAACCAAGTATACCCAGAAAATTAATCCATATCAATATAAAAATAGTGATTCCAATTTAATCTAGAAACTCTAGAAATACCAAACAAGTCCATGTGAACCAACTCTAGGGGATGAGATTTTGAAACTTATTTCATTGATTTGAAATAGATTTTGTTATTTTTCCATTTTGGGCATCGGTTATATAATTTAAAATTTGGGAATTATATTTTAGGTAGATAATTGACTAACACTTTACAAGTAAACTTACTATGTGATAGAATATTGTAATAGCCCAGTCCCATATTCCAACGCCAACATTCGTTATGGAAATAATACAAATAGGAAATATTCTGAGAAAATAATGAAACTAAATTAATATCATAAACATTTTAATTTCTTAAATCAGTAAAAACTAATGCATTTTTAGATTCATAAACATTTTATACATTATTTTCAAACTTAACATGTAAACTATTATCACATAGTTATGATATTATAAGAATATTTTACTTTAAAACATATAAATATAAAAATTTATAAATTAATACAATATTAGAACTTTTGATTTGACCAAGCCCAATAATTTTCCTTTTGTAATTGTCACCAAAAGTTACACGTACACCATCCACATTGATCAGATTCATGAAAATTGAATAATATCTAGTCATGTGTCTGGAACGACCACTATCCATGTACCGTATGTTCTTAATGTATCTTTTCAAAGATATTCAAGAAAAAAAACATTTTACACCAAAAAAGATTTTGATAACCAAATCTTCTTGGGTCCAGAAATGTTAGTTAACAAATATTTATGAACCCTTAATTTCTTAATATTTTTCCTATAATAAAATTTCAAAATTTTTGTAATAAATAATTTGTTGGGTCCAAATGAATAACAACCTGAAAAAAAAATTTCTAGATCTTGAACTATGAATTCAAATATTATTAACAATTCTCCTTTGTCTATGTTGATAATGATTACTAGTAGTGTACTTGGGAGTTTTATCCTTTCTATGAATTTTTGTAAGATTATTTATACCATTTTTAAATATCTCTATATATTTCATTAATTACTCATTAGAAAATTTTAATTCATTCTTCTCTTTTAATAGTTGATAATTTTTCTATTTTTTAATAGTAAGATCAGACTTAGAATAATAATTCAAGGCATGATGCTTCTTTAAAATCTTATATATATCCTTAAGATAATAAAATATATCTTTCATCATATTATAATATTAAAAAAATGTTAATTATACATGTTTTTATCATTTTGTTCATATCTATAATGATTAGAAATATTAAAACTAGAAGAATGAAATTCATCAGATACCTCACATGTGATTGTCATAAAACACGTGTCAGATTTATCATGCTTATACTCTTGAGTTGATTATGAATCAATCGAATAATCATTAGAATAAATTCATGTTTATTTAACTAATTTCATGTATCTATTATCTATATGATCAAAATTCTTCATGAATTGTATCTTAGGATAGTCATATTTGAATTTCCCTTCCCTCTTATACACATTGAAGACTATTTATTTTGAAGCATTATCATTATTCTAATCCTTTGTCCAGTTTCCTTTATTATCATATTTACCTTTATAAATTGGTTTCCTAAATAACTTATTTCACTTATGGAACTTTTTTAATCTTCTTTCCAGATGGTCCATCCCTTTATTAATTTCTACAACTGACTCCTCATCACTTGAACTATCATGATGAATTTTCTATTTTTGTTTTGAAGTAGTATATTTGAAGGCTATGAATTTTCTTTTTGGTCCATCCTCCTCTTTTTTGTTCTCTTTGAGTTCTTCCTCATTTAACATCAGTTTTTATATCATCTTCTTAATAGTTAACTTGCTAGTATCACATGATTCTCAGATTGAGATTGAGGTTCCTCTCCATCTATCTGGTAAACACCTCAATAGGGGCATCACTTGATCTTTATTAGAGATATGATTCCTTTATGAGTCCATTGTGTTCCTGGTCTCATTAAACCTAAGATACATGTCAAAAATAGGCTCATCAAGTTTCATTTTAAAATTATCATATTTAATAGTATAGTTATTTAAATGCCATTCTTTAACATTAGATATTCCTTCATGAGAAATAGATAATGTATCCCAAATTTCAAAAGCATTAGTACAAGTAGATATTCTGTTAAATTCTTCATCACCCAAAGTAGGGAATTCAAGGATTTACATTTATTTTCTTATACAGTTTTATTAGCATCAATCCAAGTAGCTCTAGCAGTTTGAGGTTTCTTATATTGATAGTCAATTACTATTAATATATCAAAACCCATACTCTATAAATGAATTTTTTTTAATCATCCACTAATCATAGTTAGTTCCATTAGAATATTGAGATATATTAGTAGTATAACCCTCCTCTCTCTTATTCTCTATAAAAAACTAAATTTATAAATAACATAAATTTTAGATCAATAAAAGGTAACAAAAATCATAGTGGAAAATATATTTGAAAATCCTTTAATACCAAATATTGGTTGGAGCAAGTAACTCAATAGGAGGTGAAATGAGTTCCCAATATTTTTTTAAAAAAATTAAGATAAATTGCCTTAATTTTAATAAAAATAATCATTTATTAAATTTATTATTTTAATATAAGTTTTATATCTTAAAAAAATTCAATTCATTATTAGGGATGAGTTTCAAAAATATTTCATATTAAATTAACATTTAAAATTGATTCACTGAATCAAAACCTTTATATATTCACTACATAATATTAACTATCCAAGTATTTGTTTTGTTTATAGATTAAAATCAAATAAAATTGCAGTTTTAAATAATGAAATAAAACTGAAACAAGTAGAGTATTAAACAAGGGGTTCAATCTTATACTGAGACCAAATACCCTCCAATTGGTAGTCACCCTCTTATAAGAATATTATTATAAACAATAATATAATCAACATACTAGATCTTCTATAAAAAATATTTCATAATCTTTCTAGGGTAAAATCCTCCTCCATAGTTATATGTGAAAATAAATACAACACAAACCACACATGAACCTCTTCCACAATTTCTATGGGTATAAAGATAAAATATTTGACAGAATATCTTGAAATTTCAAGTTCAATCATAGGCAGTGTGTGAAAATATACAGAGTACAATATCACTCTACTCGAAAGTGAAGAAAAAATATATAAAGAAAATAAGTAAAGATAATAAAAATTGAAGATGTTAAATTTTTTATTCTTTAGATGATTAAGTGTCCTCATATTTGAGATGGTGAGAAGATCAAAACAGTTTCTATGAATGTTTTGAAAAATAGAGAATAATGGAGTTATCTTTTCTATCTTAAGATTATATAAAAAAATATCTTGATTTATTGTAAGAATGTAATTCGATATTATATATAATTTATTATTTTACAGTGTCATGTATTAATCATGTAAGTTCCCACTCAGTGATCATGGGCACTATAGATTCCTTCAGAAATATATAGATATATAAGTTCAAAATATCTATTGAAGAATAATATTATAAATTTCATAGATCCACATACTAATTTGAAAATTGGGAAACCTTTGAATTGGTATTCAATGAATCTATGAGATGTTTTGTGAATAATCATTATTGAAAACCATGTGACACTATGTCTTGTAACTCTAAAACTAAGAATTTGAAGCATTAAATTCTAATAAATAATAATAGTAAATATGTTATGGTATCAGGGTATGGTGGTATCACAACCCAGTAATGACACAAGTCAATGATTTCACAGCTAGAAATAGAAAGGTTGAACTAGTGGTAAATGGTCTGGCGGTGGCTCATCTAGTGGTAGATCATCTGGCGGTAGCTCATCTAGTGGTAAATAATCAAGAAATAGATCATATGGTGGTATCTAATATTGAAGTAGTATATGGATATATGTATCTCATTCATAATATTAGTAGATATTTAGAGGTATCTCATTCCTGAAGGTAGCTTATTCCTAATGGTAGTAGAGAGCTGGAGGTAGCTCATCCCTGATGGTAGGAGAGAGTTGTCCGTGGCCCGACTGAAGGTAGCTGGAGTCTGTTGGAGGCATGAATCCAATAGGAGAACAATTTGAACTAAGAGTGTAATGATTTTGACAGTATGAAACCTTTTGGTAGAATGATTGAACTAATGGTATAGTATTTAAACTAACATTAGCACATTTAAACTAACAGTATTAAATTTATACTAACAACAACATATGTGTACTAATGGTAGCATATTTTTAATAACTGTAACCCTTTACAATACTTCAATAAGTTTAATATATAAAATGATAAACATTAATAAAACATAAAACTCAATATAATCATAATAATCATGATTTTTCATCATTCAAACATGAAGGTTCCGACATGATCAACAAATGATCATCATTAATTTAATCATTTAAAACAGGCATACTAAGAGGATAATATTTATTCAAAATGTATAATATTTTAATATCTATTAATTATTTTTATAATTCCTAATAAATATTATTTATCTCACTAATACACACTTATTAAGATCATTATGATTCTATTATAATTAAATTACATCAAAACCAACTCATAACAAATCATTACATCGGGGTGTGTTTATGTTTGTGTAATTTTAACAACTTAATTGAATAGTAAAATGAATTTATATTATGAATTAATATGGGAACATAATTAATAGTATAATAAGATATAAATTTTTAAATTAAATTTTTTTGGATAGGGAGATATAATATCAATACATGAATTATTAATTAATAAAACACACCTTGATCATTAAGAATAACTGAAAATTGCTTGTTATCACTTTAATCTTCAAGGATAAAGACTTAAATACTCATGAAATCAATTTGAAACATATTACTGACTGAAAATTAATTTTTATTCAAAATACCTTTTGAGGAAAATGTGGGAAACCCGTTACATGAAAATACCAAGATCAAGACTACAAGGAATTTCCCCTCACCAAAAATTACATCATTATGTTAAGCCTCCACCTCACATGACCACTCAGAAAGCTATCCCATGCAGGGTTTCATGGGCCTGGTACTGAATTCAAATCCATACCCTCTCATTCATCCAAATATGAATGGCCATGCATAGATGTAAGCTTCTTCCTCTGAAACATCATCTAACGCTGCTCCTTGTAGAGTGTTGGTTGCATCCACCGTCAAAAATAATAATAAAACCAAATAAAAAAACTACATCAAATCCCACCAATTTCAGAATTCTAAAAATTCCATAGAGTAGAAACTAAAAACCAAATTCAAAAAGTCACCAATAATTTAATAAACCAATCATCACCATCGATTTCCCTGAACTGGACACTCAAAATCACATCCCAAAGGACCAATAAGACCACCGTGTTGCTCCGCCTCAGAGAGAATGGAGGAATCTTGGAACCAGATTATAGGCCAAGAAAATAAGGGAAAAATGAAACACTGGTGATGAGATGGCCCGAATTCCAATCAACTATAGGAAGTCAACCATCGCATTCCAACAAACACAGATTTCACGATTTAATTCAGAAGGATCAAAAAATAATGTAGGAAATTGCAGGAAGGCAAACTACCTCCACCAAAACTAGAATGTGAACTCATCAAATTTGAAATCTGAAAGAAACACCAATCCATTGTTGTTTCATCACAGAACTGAAACCCTCGCAGTAGAAAAATCCCCAAACCAGATCTGTAGAAACAAAAACCAGATCCATAAAGACAGACCGACTAACCGAAAATCGAAAAAGGAGATGTGGTTTTGGAGATGAGACAAACCATCATCTAGAAGACTGGAAGCTGACCGGAAGCACCACCCATGCTGCTGTTGGAAGCCGAAAAACAAGACGCCACTGCTGTGAAAGCCAAAATAAAAGACATGGACCCTAAAATCCAATCTGAAGTGCAAGTACTAAAATCCAAAATCCAAGATGAAAAACCAAAGCTGCAGACAACCAGAAACTAAGACTTCGTTGTAGCTAAAAGTTGATAACCAAGACGTCGTCTCTAAAAACCGGTCTGATACGCCGCATGCCAGAAACTGAGCTAAGAGAAACCATAGTTCCCACTAAGAGAGGACGTTTCCTAAAGAATCGAGAGAGATATATATATAGAGAGAGAGAGAGAAGCTGAAGAGTGAGACACGGCCAAAGAACAAGCTTCCAACCAGAAGAAGAATGAATATGGACAGAGTTTTTGTGAAACTATTACAAACAATCAAAACTATAAACACTCAATATAAAGAATAGGCCAAATATTATATATAATTACAATTTATAAAGAGTATTAATGAAAATTAGTATGAGTAAGGTTATGAATTAGTGTTTAAGATAACTATGTTTGTGATACATGAGGTTGAAGTACATTCACGGAAGTCAGGATAAGAGGTAAGGGTTTTTGATCTCAAATTCCTCTATTTGAGAAATGATTTATTTTATATGTATAATTTAATTTATGTGGTTTTTATATATATTTTATATTTTATATCATTATTAAGTTTCCAAATTAAGTGGTTAAGATAGCTATGTTTGTGATACATGAGGCTGAAGTACGTTAATAGAAGTCAGGATAAGTGGTAATTTTTTTCCATCTAAAATTCCTCTATTTGAGAAATGTTTTGTATTATGAAAATAATTTCCTCTATGTGGTGTAAATATATATTTGATATTTTATATCTTTAAATTCATTCATTAATGGTATTTCATGATCAATTTGAATCTATCTCTTATACAAACAATCAACACTATGAAACCTAGGTATCGAAAATAGGTCGAATGTTATAGAGAGTGGCTGTTCATAATGAGTATTAATGAAAATAGACATTATTAAGGTTCTAATTTGAGTGGTTATGATAGGTATATTTTGATACATGATCAAAAATTGTCTTCATATAATTCATGAATAAGTGGTAAGCATTTTCTGTCTCAAAATTTTCTCTTTGAGACATGTTTTGTATTATCCACATAATTTCATTTACATAGTATATATATATATATATATGAAATTTTATATCATGAAATTCCTTAATTCATGGTATTTTATAATAAATTTTAATCCCTATATTTTGATAATCTATTATTGTATTTTTATCAAAGACATAAGTGGGTATTTTCATCTTAATTTTCATTTATTGGGACTCATGTTATATTCTCCAACAATTTCTCCTCGTGTGGTGCATACATTGACATTAAATACATTTTACCATATTAATAATGAGTACTAATTAATTTAAAAGTATATATTATTATCAATCATTCATATTATTTTGTTTCATGGGTCATAAAAACTATTTTAAAACTCAATTATTTCCATGGTGAAAAACCCCTCCTAAGTTTTGATAAAGTAAAAGTGTGAATTATTCCCTATAAAATACATCATTTTCTATGTAATGGAAAGTGGATGCAGTTATGGTATAGATACACCAATGGGTAATAACCTAGAAAAGGGTTGTTGAGAATTAAATCAATCATAAATTTGATACATGATGTATAGACTGAGATTGCACACCTGGCTAGAAAATCATGGGTGATATGATTTTGAATACTCACACACTCTTTATGAATCTTGATGATGGATTTTTACTTACATTTACATATTCCTATACATATAAAAACCACTGAAACCATTTCTTGTCTTCCATGGAGAACCTAACACATTAAAAGTAACATCACCATTATATCTCCTAATAAAATTACATCATATTACTTTGAAAATACCCCATAACTTTTAATTTGATTATGGGATGGTATCCAAGACATTCACATTATTTTATTAAATAGAAAATTATTTGAATTTTTATTTCCCAATATTGGGATAGTTATGTTTTATATTCAGTTATTGGTTCGTTAGGTAATGTTATAAAAGATATTTTTCGCTGTTATGGTGATGTAATTGGACATAATTAGTTGATGGATAGGGATAAAAATTATATAGACCCTTGATGCATCAACAGGTCTCATGAGACAAAGAATCTTGGGTTTTTGTGTATACATATTTCCATATCAGTATAGTGTCTTGGAATAAGTCCTTGGAATAATCATTTTATGTCCAATATTATTTAACATGTCAGTATGATATCAATTATTATTTTTATCCATGTTTTCATTTGTTTTCATAAATATAACATGATATTAGTTTTGATTAATTATTAATTTTTATTATTGTTTACATATCATGTATTCAATATTTATGTTATGATAGATTCTACTATATGCCACTTCTTACTGATCATTTATGATCACCCTCGGTATTTTTCCTTTCCTCCAGAAACCTATAGGATAAATATGTGTATATTTTATGAATATTATGGAAGGTATAATAATGTTATTATAATATATTAATTTTATATATTATGTTTTCAAATATTATTTATGTATTTATCTAGTCTTATAAGTCTTATAAATGGTTTAATTTTTAGTAAGACTTTTATTCTATACTAATGATTTTATATAACTACCAGAACTGGGTTTTTAGAGTTCGATGTGTTACATTTGGTACTAAAGAATGTTTTGTAGGAACCTTGGAGAATAAATTTATAGAAACCCAATTAGAAAGAAAAACAAATATGAAGAATGATTAGGATTTATGGGAATCACTCCAGAAAACTTAATAGGAATTGTATTTTACAATTAAATATCATCAATTAATTATGTGTGTTCTAATATACAAAGATAGTGACTAACAAGAGAAATGTGAACTGTATCAATGCACATAGTCAATATATGGATGTTCCTCCTTGAACAAGTTAATGGTGCTATATTTTAGGCTAATCATATCATAAACATATAGGGAAGTAAACCCAAGTTATGAAAAATAATCTCCCCTATATAGATCGACCTATTGTCACATGAAATGGTGTAACTATGTTGGACCACATCATGTAATAATAAACTTTAGGATTCAGAAGAAATACTAATTCATTAGTAGTTGGATAGTGGATCAAGTCTCTAGAGAAGCTCTTTCTCACTTTGTGAAGTAGTGAAAAGGAACAAATCCACCATGGATGTCTATCATATGAAGGGAGATGCAGAGAAATGGCGGTCTCTAATTTAAAACACTAAAGAGGAAGATGATATAATGTTCTTGGAATGGGAAACTTTTAAGGATGAATTCTATAAAAAATAATTTCCTCATGATAAAATATAGGAAATGAAAAGGTAGTTTCTCAATCTTAAAAAAAAGGATGAGGAAAATGTTTTTTGAATATGATAAAAACATTATAAGTTTATCTAGACTTATTTTAGAATATTTATATAGGCCAGAAATCATGAATAATCATTTCATTTATGGGTTAAAATCAAGACATCAAAGGGTGTTGGTCTCTCAAACCTTTTCATTATATAAGGATATAGTCTCAATAAAAATTAAGGTAGATAAGGATTTATCTAAGATATATATGTATATATTTATTCAAGGAAATTAATAATAAGAAGAGTTTATGTAATTCCCTAACTCCAAAAGCCCAGAGCTGTTTCCTTACTTTATTACATTGACATAGATACAGGCTTCAAATCCCAAGGGACTTAATAGTTTAGTATTTTTTGTAATAATATTTCATACATGATACCCATATTAAATTTGGAAATATAAAATAAAACATAATACATGACAAAGACTAATAAAATTAATCCTTTAAACTCATTCAAAGGATCCATCTTCATAACCTAGGGAAAGGAAACAAAGATAAGGGTGATGTTAAATTCTTAGTAAAGTTAAGTACAATAGAATAAATAATGAATAAATAATAATAAATAAACTTGGAATGTTGAATAATTGATAACACATTCCATTTAAATAATTGGATAAGAAATAATCAAAATGGAAATGTAAGAAGTTGAAAACACATACCCTTGAATCAATATACTGAGAATAAAATTTATCCATATTTTTTTTCATAGTAAAAATATTATGCAAAAAATAATGAATCAAAATGAATGAAATTCTTAATTATCAAAAGTCATGTATTAGGAACATGAAAAAATATATGGTCAAGATCTATCCTTAAGTAATTTTAAAACTATAGGTATAAACCTTTAATTTAGGCTAACTAATTTGATTTATAAAAACTTGACGATCCATCAAGGGGATATATAAAGTCCGGTACCCACCCATAACTGCATGTACAAATAATTCCTTATAAAAAGTAATCTATTAAATCAATATATAATATTCCTTACCAAATATCCAAATTGAATAAAATATACTTATTTAACAATAAATCTCCAGTAAATCAAATAACTATCAAAGTAAACACCATATATTAAAATGGTATGTGGTTTATGAAATTATTATAACCATAACATAAGTTTATTGAAATATAAAATAAAATTTATTTCCAATGTAAAATTTTCATAATGAATTGATTGTTTCAAGATAATGTTTACAATAAAAAAATAAAGGGATATTGTAAATACAACTTTTACCACTTGGTAATTCTCAAGTCAAAACTCATTGGATAAGATAATTTAAAGAAAGAATTTAAATAATAGGAATATAATAGTATTTATGATATAATATATAAAACGGGGTAGTAAAAACACAACACAAAATAATTAAGTGGTGAATATGACAATTATCTCACAGATGTAAAAAGTGACATGAAAATCTCTTACCATGTGTTTCATTTTTGGTATACATCCTTTAATCCCACCCCCCATATAATATTATTGAGCATGTTAATAACTTATAAAATAACCATAATAATATTTATAATATCATATATTATGTTTTTATAATTTCTTATTAACCATTTTTTAACAATATTTCATTATTTTTCACTATTTTGGGTGTTAATTGCCAAGTTTTTTCTGTACGTTTTGACTTGTTACTTGTTGTTATTATTATTTAGATCATGATTTGATCATATAAGGGATTTAAATCATGATTTAAATATCATATATATATCCACTATAAATTTATTTATAATAATCCATAATATTTTGAGATAATAAATGAAATGCACCATTCATGGAGACGGTATGTCATCCTTATGGATTAATGTTACTTCCATCTTTTTTTGTATGAAATGGTTGAAAATTAATTGATATATATATATATACATCTATATATTATAATTAAAGTATCATATTTATTTGAAATATTCCATAAATGTTCATTTAAAACCATCCCTAATATATTCCATGTATAATGTGAATACGTAACATCGATTTTAGGAGGCGACGATCCAGACTTCCACAAATGATTTTATCGTATTCCCACAAAATTGAGTTCATAAATTTATGTGTTATAAAATAACACCAAAAGAATAAATAAATTATAAATATCATATATATATATATAGTACAAAAAAAATCTTTTCCATCAACATTCCCACTATTACATGTTTTAAAGTAAGAATGAACAATCGTCGTTTCGTAAGGTGGTAATCTGTTGCATGCACGAACGGTAAGTTAGTCACCCATTAGATAGAGGAGTGTGTAGGTTTAGGTCTAAACCATAGAATGAAATCATATTAGTATATTTATGATAATTTCTATATTATATAATCAAGTAATAATTAGAGTTTAGGGGTGGATAATAAAAATAAAACAAAATATCTCGTGGAAGGATGTTACCTCTTTTTCGGGTAACACCTTTTTGTTTATATAAAAACACTTCCTTGGTTGGATTTCCTCACAAGGTTAGGATTACAGTTTTATGGGGGGTTTTGGAATTTTATTTGAGGATATTTTGGGCTATCCAAATGGCTTTATATGTGTGAATAAATGGGATGGGTGAGTTCCTTTTTATAGTGGAGGAGGAGTGGTATTCTTGTAAATTGGTTAAAGGGGGATTCCACCCATATTTTCTCTATGAAATGTCTAGAAAATAATGGTAAAAATATGATAAAAAGGATTATAGGGTCAAAATATGTCCATCTAATATATTTTTGGCAAGTTTATATGTCATTTTGTCCCTTAAGTTTAAGTTTTAGTCCCTTATTAGGATAATTTTTCTCTTAATCACTATAATTAATTTTAATCACTTTTGCTACTCTTTTTTGTCAAAAAAAAGATTCACTAATTATAAATTATAAATTATAATTTTTAAAAATATGTAATCCATTTTTCAAATTCTAACAATAGATTTTGTAGAAATTAAATAAAATTTAATCCAGTAGACTGGATGACAAAGCGGATTTTTAAAGTAAAAATGTTCAAAAGATTGGTAATTTTTCATATCTAATTTCAAATTGAAATTGATTTCTATGAACTAAATTGGATTAATTTATATATATTTGACCTAATTTAACTTTAATACCAAGAAAAACAAAATTTATCCTTATAAATAAATTATACTAAAAGGCAATTTTAAAGAAAATTTCAGTATTTTTAACTTTTCAATAAAAAATGAAACTTCATAGAAAATTACCAAAAATAATCTCTAACAAAAAATTTATGTTTAGATTAAAAAAATTACGTTAATTTTGTCATATTAAATTTATAAAAGTTTCAAAATTTATATTTAAAGTAATTTTTCCATTATAAGGTTGTAAAACTTATTTTATAAAAATATAGGTTTTTTAGTGTATAATTGGGTTTGTTATTACTTTAAGGCTGTCAAATATATTGAAAGAATTTATAAATATTTTATTTGATATATAAAATATAAATTTACAATATATATTCTATAAAAGTGTTATAATTTAATTGACCATTCCAAATGTTACTAAATAGTTTTTTTAAACCCAGTGTTGCGTGCATTGCTAGCTATCAACTAAATTAAATTGATTCTAAAAGGAAAATATGGTAAAGTATTGGGGTGATATATTATTACCTCTTACAAAAATTTCATCCTAGATATTTTAGGGGTATTACACTCTAAAAATATGTGGTTATATCACCTTCATAAAATCATATGGTTCCCATGTTGCTTCTTCTATTTTGTGTTTTCTTTAGAGTAACTTTACCATATTAGTCTTCCTATTCCTCAAAACTTTATCCTAGCATCAAGAATCTGGATGGGTTCTTCATAGTATGAATGGTCAGGTTCTAACTCTATTTCATTAGAGGTGAGCATATGAGTTGGTTCTAGCAAGTACTGCCTTAGCATAGATATATGAATCACATCATGTACTTTTGAGAGATTTGGCATCATTGCCAGATGATAAGTGACAACTCCAACTCTTTAAAAAATATCAAAGGGTTAGATGCACCTGGGGATTAGTTTACCATTACTATTGATAATTATTACACCCTTCCATTGAGATACTTTTAAGAAAACATGATCTCCCACTTGTAATTCTAAATCTTTCTTCTGATTATCAGCATAACTCTGTTTCTTACTTTGTTAGTATTTAATTTGATCCTGAATAGCCTTTACCTTTATCATCATCTCTTCAAAAATTTCTTGTCCTATGATTTTCCTTTCACCAACTTTATCCCAACTAGTTGGAGTAAAAAACCTCTTTCCATATAATTCTTCATATGACAGCATTTTAATACTTGAATAGAAACTATTATTATAATAAAACTCTACCAAAGGTAAGTACTAATCCCACATACCTTGAAATTCAAGTGAGAATGTTTTCAACACTTCTTCCATTGTTTTAATTGTTCTTACATACTATCCATCAGTTTGAGGATGGTAGGAAGTGCTCAAATGAAGATTAGTGTCATGAGCCTTCTGTAGAATTTTCCAAAACTTTTATTTAAATATAAGATCCTGATCATAAATAATTAATAAGGGTGAACCAGGAAGTCTTAAAAATTCATTAATATAGAGACGTAAGAATAAATAAAGTGGAATTTATAATCTTATAGAAAATAAATGTGAATATTTAGTTAGGAGATCAATGATGACCCATATTGTACTATCCATTCTAGGAGTCTCTGGTAGTCCCCTGACAAAGTCCATAGTAATTTCATCCAATTTCCACATAGTAATAGGAAAAGGTTGTATAAATCCTTGAGGATTCTACCTCATAGATATCACTTGTTGATAAACCAAACATCTGGACACATAATTATCAATTTACCACTTCATGTTTCCCACCAAAAGTGATGCTTCAAGTACCTATACATCTCTGTGCAACCAAGGTGAATAGAAAAATTTGAGCCATAAGAATCATCCAATATTTCAATTTTTAGCTCAGGTATAGAAGGAATGCATAGTCTCATTCTAAACATTAGACCACCATCATCACGAATAGAGTCTGCTAATTTTTCTTTTTTCAGAACATTAATTTTATTCTAAAGGTTCTCATAGTCAAATTGATAATTATGTATCTTATCTAATAAAGATAGATTTTTAATAATATGAACAACTATTTTGGTCTCCCCTTCCTTATAAACTCCTATATTCATCTTTTCTATATCCATGAACATAGGATCCTTCTAAATCCCCATTTGGTATAGAACTCTATGATATATCCTAATAATTGATTATGCTACCTTATTTTATTTCCCTCAGTGGTAGTGTACTGAGGAATCATAATCCTTAAGTAGTTTGAGCCATCGACTTTTTCTTATATTAATATCTTTCTGTGAGAATATGAATTTCAGATTTTATGATCCATTTATATCTCACATCTTTCACCATAGAGATAATGTCTCATTATTTTCAAAGTGAAAATTATAAATGCAAACTCAAGATCATGGGTTAGATAGTTATATTGGCGAGTCATCAATTTCTTTAATGCACATTCAATAACTTTGTCATTTTACATTACGACACAACAAAGTCCCTTCTTCGACGCATCACTATATATGTTAAATCTATTAATTCCATATGGTAGAGTCAAAATTGTAGCATTGACTAATCTTCACTTTAGTTCATCAAATAATTATTCACATTCCATTGTCCAAACATACTTAACCCCTTTAAGTTCTATATTTATTAATGGGTTATCCAATTGGGTGAAATTAAAAATGAATCACCAATAGTAACCTACAAAAACAATGAAACTATATACCCTAGTTATTTTTTTGGTATAGGTCATTCTCTTACTACCTTTTTATTTATAGGATCAACTGATATTCCATCCCTATAGAAAATACAGCCAAGAAAAGAAACATCTTAAATCCTGAAATATCTCTTACTAAGTTTACCATATAACGCTTCCCCTTAAAGAGTCTTAAGAACAATCCTAAGTTAGTTTTCATGGTCCTCATAGGTTTTATAATACACCGCAATATCATCAATGAATACCACAAATAAATTATCGAGATATTCCTTGAATACTATATTCACCAGGTCCATCAAAATAGAGGGTTCATTAGTCAATCCAAATAGAATTAATGTAAAATCATAATTTCCATAACTCATCTAAATATCTATCTTTAGAATGTATTCCTTCTATACATACAATTGGTGATAGCCAGAATGAAGATGAATATTTTAAAAATATTAGGCTCCATGAATTTGATCAAATTGGTCGTCAATGCGAGGTAGAGGATACTTTTTCTTTATTGTAATAGCATTGATTTCCCTATAATCAATTCACAGCCTCATAGATCCATATTTATTTTTAAGAAAGAGAACATGGTCACCCCATGGTGAAACACTAGGGTGAATAAATCCATTATTACCCAAATCCTATATTTGTTTATTAAATTCCACTAATTCAATAGTGGATATTCTATAGGGATTATTTGATATTGGCCTCACATTAGGTATTAAATAAATAGAAAATTCAAATTCACACTCTAGGGTATGTACAGGTAATTCCTTAGGAAATACATCAATTTATTCCTGTATAATAGGTATATCCTCAATTTTAAGATTAACTTCTTTATCATTATAAGTTTTTTTCTCTTATTCACCAAGAATTTCATTCAGTATATCTACATGGGGTGGATCTATATAATAATCATGTGAGTAAACTTCTTCTCTAATGATAAGGAATTATATATCTTCTCAAAAAATCCTAATATCATTCCTCTTACAATAAATTTCTGCATTATATTTTGAGATCTGGTCCATAATAAAGATTATTTGAAAATCAACCATAGGTATGATAACTAGATCGGCAAGTAAACCACGTTTATGTGACATAATTGGGACTGCCCATCATATTTTTTTTGTAATAAGATATCCATTATAAGTTTTAACTAAAAACTATCTTATTAAATCATAAGTAAAATGTCTAATTTTCATAGAAAATTGTTATATATAAAAGATTATGATGATCTAGAATCAAATAAGGTATTAGATAAATTTGAATATGGGATTAATATACCTACCACCACAACATTTTATACTTCTACCTCAACTATTCTAATTGAATAAGCTTGTCTATCTACCCTTGGCCTCTTTTGTGGATGATTACCTTGATGACTAGGGAATTCATTTTTATAGTGACTTATCTCTCTATAGTTCAAAACATTTGATAGTAGTGTTTTCATTCATCCTTATGCACCCATGATCCTGGTGACCCCTATCTCTAAACTTATAACAAACTCTTGGTACCTTAAAACATGTTACTAGGTGATTTTTCCACAGTTTTTACAAGGAGGAAAATGTTGAGGTTTCTCACTCTTCTTGGATTCATTGCCTTTTCATGATGCTTAGATGGCCTCTTCTTCTCTTATTTTCCCTTCAATATGATGATTATATAAAATTCCTTCTCCATTTTTATTGAACAAAAAATGTTTTATTCATATGATGAAAAAGTTCGAGAAACCAATTCCCTTAAGATATTTGGATTAATACCATTTTGGAATTGGCCTATATTGCACTTTGGGTTGCATTCGTAATATGTAGCATATCTAGAAAACCTTGTAAATGTAGCCTCATAATCTGCAACACTGTCTTATTCCTTTTTCTTTAAGCTAAGGAAAAGTCTATTCATCTCAATTTGTTGATCATGACGGAATTATTTATTGAATAATGTATCCTAAAATGTTTTCTATTCTATGAGTTTTATTTCTTCTTCCTCTATAGTATTATAGATCATGGACCACCATTGATCAGAATAAACTTAGAGACAATACACTACAAGTGTATCCTTTTCCATTTCATTGTATCCCAATGTTGTAAGTATATTTTCTAGAGACTTAATCCATTTATCAGCTACAATTGGATTATTAGTACCACTAAATGATGGGGTATTATATCACATAAAGTAATAAAATATAAGAGATTTTATCGATGGAATAGGTTTCTCCATTCGGGAAAGGTTATTTGTTATAAACATATTAGGTTTCCCCAATATTGTTATAATGTTCTCTATTCCAATACCAGGTATATTTGTTTTCTCAGTAGAGAAATCTCTACATTTTCCAAGAGTATTAATACCATTCATCCTTCTGAGCACCATTTCTAAATAATGGAATATACTATATTAGCTCATAAAATCATATTATATAATTCCAAAAATGGTATAGCACATAACATAAATTTATACATTGTAAATATTAGAATCATAAACTTTTGATTCTTTGGGGACACTTTTACTTTTAAATACTTCATAATGGTTTGTAAATAAAATTAAAATTATCATAATTTTATCCACTGGGAGTGTCAAAACTGGTGCATAGTAAGACCCATTGACATGAGAGGACCAGTTTGGAATATGACAAACACTGAGAGTGGGGTGAATCAGTGTTGGGAAATTTTTAATCCAATTCCACTTTTTATCCATGTACCTCTTAGACTAATTAGGATATTTATTTTATTATTCTATGTTACCTATTGCATTAATTTATATAAAATTAGTAAAGATAAAAAACAATATTTTTACAAGGTTCACTACTAAATATGAGTAGCTAGTAATTAGCATGGTCAAGAAATAATCCTGACCACAAAACCACTAGAAACCAATCCTTTGAATGTGATTATAATGAGTATTATATTACCTTACACTCATGTAGAACTATGAAAATAATCCAATAGTGCATTCACATAGAACTATGTAAACACTCTAATAGAGCATGTTTTATAACACTTGTATGGATATTTATACTACCTATTAAGATAGTATTCTCTTTATAGCTAATGGTTTGTAACATCAAGAAAGTCCTATACTTTTTTATTCCTATATGAGTTTATAGTACTACTTTATTCTTCCACATACATTTTAATCACTTTGTTACATGCAAAATAGTATGAAAGAAACTCATCTTATCTCTTTCTAGAAGAAAACTTGATAGCTGCCATGTCTTCTTCTTTGTTCAGTCAAAATAATATGAATTTAGTGGACTGTGGAACTAAATTCTACCTAGCATAAATGATGATCAACTGATATGAATTTGGCTAGCCACTTCCTCTTATCCCTTTGATCCATGACACACAAATATATGAAATAAGGTATTGTAATGCGTTGATTTATCTTTCTTCATTAGTGAAAAACCAACTACACTAAATCACCTTCTTCCAATATTGCAAGAATCACAAAATTCTTTTGTGAATATCAAAACAATAATGATCAACTCAACATATCATCATCAAAATTAATATGCCTTGAGTAATAATAAATATTTAAGTGGGAAGACTCTATTATTCTTGGACACACAATAATGTGAAATTGTGTATCATGTGTTTTCTTCTCTTTCTTTGACACATAATAAAAACACATGAGTGTATTTTTTTAAAAATATTCTTCCTTTAGAAAATATGATCTTAGATGTATATATGGTTCTTCTTCACACAAACAAACTATGCATGTTTTCTCTTCTCAATATGTTGTGTATCAACTTTTTACACACAGATATTACTTTAGAAAACACATAAGGGGTATTATACCCAGGAATTGGTTAATAGAACTATTCTTTGAGAATAACTAAAATCATGTGAGTTTAACATGTGTTGAGTTTCCACGGATCATCTTCTTCATGAACCACGATGAGGGTGTAATCACCTATCGCATGTATGTGGTATTTATACTTCTCAAACTATGAACAATCATGTATCCTATGCAAAATATTTTTCCCCATGTAGTGAAATGATTCATAGAAAAATTTTCCATTGTAGACTAACTGTGCTTCTGAGGATCTGACCGTCTTCTATAGATCACCTACTCTTCCATGGACCATCTCATCTTCCACAAACTATTTAATCTTATGTGTAATACTACTTCTTCTGTGGACTACATCTTCTTTTTCAGAAACCCCTTTCTTTACAAATCGAATATTCTTCCATAAACCACCTCTCTTTTAGGGATGGTTGATGCCTCCACGAACCACCGATGCTTCATCGACCCTTTTTCTTTGTGGGCTATCAATCCCCACAAAATCCTTATGCATACAAGATCCTACTTCACAAAATTTCCCCTTCATGAAGTGCTTTCCTCCATGGAATTCTCTCTCATAGACTCTTATCCTTTGTGGAATTTTCCCTCGTGAAGTTCTTCAGACTTCCCTGAATTTATTCTCTTGATGATCTATTATAATGATACTCTCTCAATTTAAATGATCTCATTATGGGTATTTAAATAGAAAAATGGGATCCTTAAAAGATTCTAATTTGAATTACCCAACTATTTGATGTGTTACAACCTTCACCGTGTATTGTTATGTGGTCCACATACCGCCTTTCTCCTTTGTGACCACTGATATCATTCAAAAACAAAATATCCATTACAGTAGGCTAAATCACCACATCATTCGGAAAATGAAAACCCACCTAAAAATTGTTAGCTTCATGTGAACTTTGATCCTCCCACAAACTATTTTTTGTTATGTGGTCCACATACTATGCTTCGCTGTCTGCATAGAAGTTCTATATAGAAATTCTTCCTTTGTCAATTTCTCTTTATCATTTTCCATACCTCATACGTGGTCCGTGAACTGTGCTTCATGGTCTAAAAACTAGATTTGGTGAACTCCTCTGTATAAAACCCTCCTTTTCCATAAAACAAACTCTTGATTTTGAAGCACAAAAATTTGGAAAACACAGGGAAAATGTGTCTCCTTAAAAATATGCAATGACTAGACCTACCATACTGATTTTTGGTCATATGATTTTATCACAAATATTATCTTTCATGATTTTTAATCATTAATCAATAATCTTTAGAATCTTTAGACAGACCATGGAAATTATTATAACTTCCTTGTTTTCCATTAATATATTTCTTTCTAATAAAACTAGAATATGATTGGCAACACATTTTTTCTTCCAACCCGATGCTCAATATGATTTTCAATACTTTTTCTCCCCTTTTCATTTATTAAGATATCATAACAAGTTTTACAACTAACTTATGATTTGTGTGAAATGCAAAACAGAAAAGCATCCTCATATTTTTTGAGGAGAAATATTTATCCATGACATCCAATGTCAACAAATGAATTGATAACAAGTATTCAGGCATCACCTTGAAACTCAAATTCTTCAAAAGATGTTTCTTGAATTATCAAGACTTGAATACCTTATACAATATCCATTAACTTTGAAAACAATTCATCATATTTACCGTAATGAGATTTTCTAATCTCATTTATCACTGTTGACATCCAATGATAATCATTTGACAAAAATACAATTCATACACAAAGTGGGCTCTTAATGTCATGTATCAAGTTATGCTCTAGTCAATCCTGATGCACCTTGTAAGATTTTTTGACCCTAGGTACATTTGGTCCATAACTACATCCACTTATAGTATCTATATAGGGATGTATTTCAAGGATGACTCACACAATCTATACTGTACCAAAATTAAATGATTTTATTCAAGACTTATTCTTAAATAATATCTTAGGGTTACTCTCCCAAATCTAATTTCTTTTTAATATAGTTTCTAAGTCTACTATTAAACTTCCTTTGATACCAACTATAATTCCCTAACCCCATAATCCAAGAGCGGGTGCCTTAATTTATTAAATTGTAAAATACCAAGGGACTAAATAGTTTTGTAGTTTTGGAAAACCAGATTACATAATCTATACCCATATTACATGGGGAAAAATAAAATAAAATATAACACAAAATAAAGAATAATAAACTGCATCCTTGAAACTCATTCAAATGATTCTTCTTTATAACCTATGGAATGGAAACCTAAATATGGGTGAAATCAAATGATTAGTAAGGTTAAGTACAATAGAATAAATAATGAATCAATAAGAATAAATTAACAAAGATAGGTGAATAGTTGAGAAAAAATTCCATTAAAATAACTAGATATGGCATAATAAAAATGGAAAGGTAAGAATCTAAAAACACATGCCATTAAATCAATAAAATGGAAATTAAATGCATCCATAGATTTTTCTATAGTGAAAATATCATGGGAAAAAAATAATGAATCAAAATGAAAAAAAATCATAATTATTGGACACCATAACTCAAGTACATGAAAACATCTACTATTAAGATCTATCCTCCAGACAGTTTAAAACTATAGGTTGAAACATGTTTAATTTTTTAAATTGATTTATCTCATGAGAACTTATCGATGCATCGAGGGTATATATAAAGTCTGGGACCACCTATCAGTGCATGTATAAAGAATTCCTCATATTGAATAATATATTTAAGTAATAAATAATATTCCTTATCAAATATACTTATTGAATAAATGATATGGATTTATCAATAATTCCTCAGTTGATCAAATAATTGTCAAAGTAAACACCATATGTAAAAATGATATATGATTTGGGAAATAATTAAACCCATCACATAAGAGTACTAATATATAAAATAAAAGTGATTTCCAATGTAAAATTTTCACAAGGAAGTGATTTTTTCAATCTAAAGTTAACAATAACAAAAGAAAGTGATATTGGAAAAATAAATTTTAGTAATTGGTAATTTTATAGTCAAAACTATTTGTATGAGATAATTAAAATAAAAAATTCAAATACAATTAATATAAAAGGATTCATGATATAATATATCAAAAGGCGTATTATATACATCACACTGAATAATTAAGTGGTGAATATTACATTTATCTCGTGGATGTAAAAAGTGAGATGAAAATCTATTACCTTGTGTTTCCTTTTCAGTGAACATCCTTTACCCTCCTGTATAATGGTTTTAATAATGTTTATAATTTTACCAGAATGGTAAAAAAATTTATAATATCAAATATTATCTTCTTATAAAGTATTATTACTCTTTTGTTAACTATCTTTTATTATTTTCATTATTTCATGTGCTAATTACCTAGTTTTTAAAGTATGTTTTGACTTGTTACATTTTGTTATTATTAATTAGCTCATGATTTAATCATCTCTAGAATGTAAAACATTATTTAAATATCACATATATATATATATATTCACTATATATGTATTTATAATAATCCATATTATTTGGAGATAATAAATTAGATCCACCGTTCACGGAGACAGTAGGTCGTACGTACGCATGAACGATACTTTCATATCTTTATCATATTAAAAGGTTGAAAATTAAATGATATATAGATATATTTATATTATAATTATAATATCATATTCATGTAATATATTTTAATTTTAAACTATACCTAATACATTCATTGAATAGTGTGAATGAATTGCATCGCTATGATGAGGTAGTAGTCCACACTTCAACAAACGATGTTATCATATTCCAAAAAAATAGAGTGCATAAATTTATGTGTCACAAAATAATTAGAGAAGAATAAATACATTATAAATATCATTTATACTATATAAAAATATTTTTTCCATTATAATTACCACCGTTATTGGTGGAAAAGGAATAACAAACAATCATTGTTTCATGAGGCGCTAGTCCGTCATACACACGAACGGTAAGTTTGTTTCCCATTAGATAGAGGTGTGTGTAAGTGTTGGAATAAACCATAGAATAAAAAAATATAATTATATTTAGGATAATTATGTTATTATATAATCATGTAATAAGAATATTTTAGGGATGTAAAAGGAAAATAAAAAAAGAGCTTGTGGAAGGATGTTACCTCTTTTTCAGGAAACTAATTTTTCATTTATACCAAAACCCCTCCTTGGATTTCATTCTGCACAAGGTGAAGATTATAGATATAAGGGAGGGATTTTTGGAGATTATTTTCTCATATTTTTCGTGATCCAATGTTCTTGAGTGGTTTTAATTAATGAGAGGTGTGAGTGCCTTTTTAAAGTGGAGGAGAAGTGTCATTTGCGTAAATTTTTTAAAATGGGATTACACCCACATTTTTTCAATGCAAAGTTGATCTAGTAATGATAAATATTATATTAATTTGAGTATAGGGTATAAATATTTCCATCTAATATATTTTTTACAAGTTCCTAGGTCATTTTATCACTTAATTTTAAGGTTTAGTCCCTTATTAAGCTAATTTTCCTCTTAATCGCTATGATTAATTTTAATCACTTTTACTAATAATTATTATCAAAAAAATATTAAACTTATAAGCAATTATTTATTATTATGATTAAAAATATTTAATCCATTTTTTCAAATTCCAATTGCAAAAGGCATACAGACTGGACGAAAGAGAAAGTTTTTAAAGTAAAAATGTTTAAAAGTTTGGAAAGTTTTTATATCCAATTTCAAAGTGAAATATATTACAATGAACTATTTTAAATTAATTGATGTTTATTTGATATAATTCAAATTTAAAACCAATAAAAACATAATCTATCTTTATAAATAAAATAGATGAAAAATCAATTTTGAATTAAAATTTATCATTTTCACTATTCATTAACAATGAAACTTCATAGAAAATTGCCAAAAATTCACCCAAACCTAATTCCAAAATTTTAATTTAAAAAAAGTAAGTTTTTTTTTTCATATTAAATTTATTAATGGTTCAAAATTCATATTTAAATTAGGTACTCCATTAAAAGGTAGTAAAACTGGTTTTATAAAAATATAGGGTTTTTTGTGTAAAATTGAACTTGTTATTATTTTATGCATATATATTATATTGGAGAAAATTAAAAATATTTTATTGTATATATAAGTTAAAAAATTTATGATATAAATTATTTAAATGTGTTATAATTTAATTTACCATGAAAAAAAGTAACATAATAAAGTTTTTTTAAACATAGTGTTACGTGTATTGCTAGCTATTAACAAAATTAAATTTATTCTAAAAAAATATCCTAAAGCCTTTAGGTGATACATTTTAGTTGAGAATATTGGGAAGAAAAAATTCAAAAATGAGAATAAATTGAATATTGGATTTCATACATGTGATAACTATTAGAAGAAATACCCTAGTGCTTGAAGGAATGAGATATGAGTTTGTTACAAGTTTAGAGGAAAAGCCCATCAAGCTCTTGAATACAGTGGAAATGATAAAGATATTTATGTTAATGTATTTAAATTTATGGGTAAGGGGTATTATGTGAACCAATTACCCAAACATAAATATATTTTATCTTAGAAATTTTGAATGGATCAAGTCCAAGTATATTAGATTACCACAAATGGAGTTGAAGTTTCAAATGTTGTGCGGGTATGTACTTTGATCATTTCCTAAAATATAGCTAATGTGTTATTTGATTATGAATCATAACACTCTTTTATATCTTCCATGTTTTCCAAACATTATATATATTTACCTAGAACCCTATTAATGTATTTTTCAATTAACAAACTAAGTGTAAATCTTATTACAATAGAGATATGTCGGGAATTTCCAATTATGATGCATTGATTCACCCAATTTTCAATTTTGGTTATTATACATATATTTTACTTTGATATGATACTTATAATGGATTATATTTCAAGTTATAATTAAAAAATTCACTTCTAATAGAATTTTATTATGATTCATGATGGTAAAGTAGAATCTATTATTTTTAGAGGGGAAACTTTATCATCTAAATCATGTATGGGTATTACACCAACAACTTTCCCTAATGAAAATTTGGGAAGATATGAAGATAAAGTTTGATATATGGATAAAGAAGATATCATAAGAATAGGAGATGTAACAATGGCACAAAAATTCATTGATGTTTTTATAGAAGAATTATTTGGCCATCCACCAGAATGTGAAGTTGAGTTCTCCATTGAATTGATTCTTGATGCAAGACCGATATCTAAAACTCCATATATAATGGTACTAGTAGAGTTGGTGGAGTTAAAAAAATAGCTCTTGGATTTATGTGATAAAGTATTTATACATCCTAATTTCTAACTATGGGGAGACATAATTTTATTATTGAAAAGGAAGGATGGGTCAATGAGATTATGTATCAACTATAGAGAGATCAATTCCATTACTATAAATAATAAGTATCATTTACTACACATTGATGACTTGTTTTTTCAACATAAATGTTCCAAATTATTTTAAAATATTAATATTAACTCATGTTATCATCAAATAAGGGTGGAGAAGGATAATATACCAAAGACAACATTTTAAAAAATGTATGTACATTATGAATTTATGGTAATTCCTTTTGTATTGACTTATAATCTTTTTATATTTATGGATCAAATGGATAGATTATTAAAGAATGAATGTGATAAAATTTCTGTAGTATTCATAAATGATGTATTGATATACTCTAAGATATATGAATACCATCATATTCATTAGAAAATAATTCTAAAGAACCATTAAAATTGAATTATATAGAAAATACCGTAAGTCTAAATTTTGGATTAATGAATTTTATTTTATTGTCCATACTTTCTCAAAGGATATAATATGTTTACCCTTTATGGAAAATTTAGTCAAATAATGACCTACATCTATGAACATAACCATGATCCAATGTTTCCCGAGTTTAGTAGATTATAATTTGTGGTTTCTATGATTTCACCTAGTTAGACAACTCGTTAACCAAGTTAACAAATTTGTAGTTTATGTTCACATGGTCAAGGGAAAGAGATTATTTTTTTATGATATAAATAGAATATTTATTAATTCACTAGTATTAACTCTATCATTAGGTAAGGAATTATTTTTCATATATAATGATGCATTAAGGAAAGGACTTGGTTTTGTCCTCATACAAAATGATAGGTTGATTTCCTATTCATCAAGAAAATTAAAAATCCATGGAAATAACTATCCAAATCATGACCATGAGTTATAATTCAAAATAATTTCTTTTAAAAAATGGAGACACAGTCTCTATGGTAAATTATATGATATATATAAAAACTGCAATAGTTTTAAGTATATATTCTCTCAGAATGGGCTCAATATGAGGAAACAGATATGGCTATAAAATACTCAAGGACTTTTATTTCTTGATAAAATACAATCCTAGTTAGGAAAAAAATGTAAATAATGCATTGAGTAAGAGGAACCATGGAGTTATGACCATGATTAAGATTAAAAATGATTCTATATACAAAGATCTAGTAAATATGGATATGGTGTTTTTTAGTTAAGGGGGTCCATATTTATTTTTCTATGAAATTTCTAAACAATCCTTACTAAAAAATATGGATAAGTACTAGCATGATGAATATAACATAAAAAGAAAATTTAAAGAAGTAAACAATGGAAAATTGGTAGATTTAATTTGTAGAAATGTAGTGTTGATATTTGGTAAGAGGATATGTATTATATCCTTACAAAATATAATAAGGGAACTATAATATGAAGCACATAATACAAATTTATATATACAACTTGGTAACATAAAGATGTATAGGGATTTATGAGAACATATATGGTGGGATGGTATGTAGTGAGGAATTGTGAACTTTGTGTCCCGAATCTTAGTATTTCAGTAGGTACATGTAAAAGAAAACATCCTAAGGGAGGCATGAAACCTCTTCCAATAACTATATTTAAGTGGATTAAAATTACAATGGACTTTGTTAGAAGACTAACAAAGACTCCAAGGAAGACTGATACTATAGGGTTCATTTTTTATCATCTTACTAGGAATACTCATTTATTATGAATAATATAATATCTACCCCTTGAGTGAATTTAACATATCTATATTAGTTAAATTAAAAGGATTCAGGATGAATTATTATCGATTGTCTTTAATCATGACCCTAGGTTCACATTAAAATTCTAGAAGAGTCTTTAAAGAGCTATTAATATTGAGATACATTTAAGCACTATCTTTCATCCCTAAACTGAAGAGTATTTTAAAATTACTATCAATAAATTATAATACATGTTAATATCATGTTATATTTACTTCCAATGTATGCAGGAATAATATATACCTCTTGTGGAATTTGTATATAATAATATCTTACATTCGAGCATCCATAGGGCACCATATGAACCATTTTATAGAAATAGGTTTTATACTCCAACCTATTGGGAAGAAGTGGGAGAAAGAAATCTATTTGGATTAAATATTATCGAGAAGACTAATATTAAATTTATAACTAATCATGATCATATTAAAGAATACCATAGCATACAAAATAGATATGTTGATAAATGAAGTAAAGACTTGGAATTTCAAGTTAGAGATCTTGTATTTTTAAAGGTTTACCCAAGGAATAGAGTTATATGATTTAGTAAAAATTGTAAGTTAATTCATAGGTATTTTTTTCCTTTTTAAATACTAGAAATAATTGGATATATAGCTTTATGAATGCTTATGCCTCCTAACCTTTCTAAAATACACAATTTATTCCATGTTTTATTACTGAGTAAATACATGTTGAATCCAATGCATATGCTCATATCTAAGGGAATATATTTGGAAAATGAATTTTATTATAATGAAGAGTCTATCCAAATTCTTGACACAAGAGAGAATGTTTTTTGGAATTGAACAACTCAATTGGTGAAAGTTATTTGGAGAAATAACAAATAAGAAGAAGAAATGTGAGATCTTAAAGAATATATGTGGAAGGAATATCAACATTTTTTTAACATATGATATATAATTTAATTTAAAGGAAGAAATTATTTAAGGTGTTTAATGTAATACACATGACTCTACTATAGCATGTAAACACCTTATCATAAACTACCACACAATACGCACTCTAAAGATCCCTTATTCATGAGTGTATAAAGAAATTATTTTCTAGATGTTAGAATTTTATTTTAACAAAACAAACATTATTTTTGAATTTATCTTAAATATATTATCTTAAAATGAATTTTTGGGATTTTCTAAAAAATGAATTTTAGGTGAATAGAGAAATATTTCATTTTCACTAATACTATTACTTGTATGCCATTATTAGTACATAAGTATGACTTAAAAAAAATTGAAGCAATTTTATTGAAAAAACATTTATTTTATAATATAAATTATACATTTTAAAATATCAATTATATTTTCAAAACCTATGATTGATATTTTATAACATGAGTAATATTTTTTCTCAAAAATTGTTTTATTATGTTATACATTTTTCAAATAAAATATAATTTTTAAAAATTATAGAAATTAAATTAGATAAAGTTTATTTATAATTTAAAATCACTATTTCTAGATGATATAATAAGAATTACTTTATTTTTAAGCATAATTATTGAGTTACATTAGGTAAAAACTACTTACCATTGTAAAAACCAAACAGGTAAAAGTAATAATTCAATGGCTAAATGATATGGAACATGATAAAACCATATATATAAATGACTTTTTGAAATATTATATATCTTATATCACCAACCACTCAATTATTTCCTATTTTTTGATGCCATGTGACATGTTTAACATGTGATCCCTTTATATTATGTTAAAAAAATACAAAAAATGTCATTCTCACCACTTATAAAAAGGTCCTCTCACCACCACTTTAATAACACTAAAAAAATTTCGTTTCCACATGAAAATATTCCCTAATATTTCACTCTCATAAAATTATAGTCAAAATAGATTATCTTAATTCATTTATTTCTACGTAATCCTCTAAAAGAAACCCAAATTTATCAACATAATTCAATCTTCTCAATAACATATTTTCCTTTTATCTTTACACTTAAAATTTATTATTCCCAATATTATATAAGGAATTAAGTATTTAGAGTATATTTAATGTTTTCATGTTGTGTAAATAAACACTAACCCCATTTCCCATTTCTCTTTATAAAAACCAGACCATCATTAGCATGTCTTGTGGACTACCACCTCTACAACATAACATGTTTCATTTTTTCATTCACAATCATACAAGGATGGATATGAGGATGGAATTAAAGTTTAAATATTATTTTTATTTTATAATTAAATTTATTTTGTAATAAATTGGATAACCAATAAATCATATGTTCAACAAATGATCATCATCAATTAAATCATTTAAAACAAACATACTAAGTGGATAATATTTTATTCAAACTGTGTAATATTTACTTATACATTATGTATTATTCTAATTAATTAAAATTATTATTAAATTAATAAAAAATAAATAATATCATTATTCTACTAATATAATGATACTATAACTAAACCACCTCATAATCATTCATTAAATCAAGGTCTGTTCCTGTTTGAGTATAATTAACCACCTACTTGAACAATACTATGAATTTATATCATGAATGAATATAGGAAAATAATTACTATTATAATATTATATGAATGTGAAAATAATGAATTTTTAATTTTTTATACATTATATAAATATTTAATTCATTAATTAACACACCTTGATAATCAATAATCCCTGAAACATTATTGTTATCAATTTCATCTTTGAGGATAAATACAAAAACACACATGGATGGAATCTGAAACATAATAAATTATTATAAATCATCCATAATATTAAATTTAATAACTAGTTAAAGATGATATTTCTAAGCATAATGAGTACCAACACCACTATTGTGAAACTAGTTCAAATGATCAAAACTATAAACATCCAATATGAAAAATTGGTTGAATTCTTATAGAGAATGACTTTTCATGATGTGTATTAATGAAAATTAATATGAGTAAGGTTTTAAATTAAGTGATTAATATAGATATGTGTAACAATATAGGTAATTTTTAGATAAATACATTTCATTTCTTATTAATATTCATTAATTAGATTTTATGGAGTTATCTTAATTTTAATAATACAATGTAATTTTTTCAATCAAAATGAAAAGGTTTTATTTCTAACCAAATTGGGTTTTTATGTGTTTTATGACTTTATTTCAACTATTTATTTCCAAATTATATAATTGGAAAATAAAAAAAATAACATTTTTGAATTTATCTCATCAAAATTACCTTAAGATGGTTTTTTTGAATTTTCTAAAAAGTTTAATTTTTCAATGAATAGTGAAAACTAATGATTTTTATTGAAATTTTTATTTGATTTTCAAGTATTTAAAAATTTACATTCTATTTTATATTATTTTTAAAATTTAATTAGTTTATTTTTATTAAAAATAATCCAATTAATGTTATTATGATAAAAAATATACTTGAATTTTGTATAAAATAATTTTTATACTTAAAATGACATTTTTTTAAAAGCTATATTCATTATGCTTTGTGGGTTTAATTTTAAATCATGTTTTTTAAATATTATGAATTTTATTTTATAAAATTGGATCCCTTATTTTTAATCATTAGTTTCAAAATGTTATAAATAATTCCCTTTCATTTTTGGTCATTATGCATAGTAGCCGTAGTAAATGTTTGTCACCTCGGTAAGGATAAATCAGGTAATTGAGTTTAAAAATTATAAGATACAAAATAGAAATTACTCTAACACTTGAATTTAATCTATTTTATGATTTGGGTGATACCATTATTATCCGATATTCAAATTTATGCAAATTTGGTTCCATTATTCCTTGAAAATGACTTATATATAATTTCTGTAAAGAAAAATAAAATGTCACCCCATTGCTTTTAAATTTATATTATATGTTGACATAGGGATAAAAGTATGTTTTTTGTTGAATATTAAGAGTTATTATGAAAATAAATAAATTATTTAAACTTTGAAATTTTATTTTCTATTTTTAAGTATGAAATAATTACCTTAAATTCTTAGGCAATGTGAGAATTATGTTTGTGAAAACATTATAAAATTTAAGTAGATGATTTTAAAAAACATAAAACGTATTATTTTTTGGATTAACTATGGGTTCACAAGACTTTTATAGTTAATAATAATTTATTATTGATTCATAAATGTATTATATTCTAATTTCATTGCTTATATGTTTTTTTCAATGTTAAATTATGTGAATAGTTCTTAAAATGACATTAATAGTATTTTATGTTAAATATATTACATTAAATTATTTAAAAATCATAAAAACATGAAAGTGTATAGTAAAGAGTATAAATGGTCAAAATTTTCATTCATTTTTCATCTATGAGCCAATTTTTATCTTAGAACAAAATTTATAACCCTTTTATACTGAAAAAGTTGTTACTACGGTTAAGGTTAAAATTAGTTAACAAAAGGGTTAATATAATCGATAAGTTTTAAAATTATATCTAAAATTTTTAAAAAAATTATTTTATATTTTTATTAAGACCATATCATATTTATCTTTAAAAAGTTTTTATTTTGAAACAATTTTACATGAGTTAGACACATATTATATTATAATATTTCATGTACTTTAAAAAGTTCCCCTCTACTCACTTATAAAATAGAACCTCCTCTATTTTCTTCCTCACAAATTTTGACAACTATAGTTCATACAAGACCGGAGAGAAACCTTCTAAACATCCCTTCCCAACTTCTAGAGGTCTTATTTTGGGCATAATTCCAACCTTATAGAGATTAATGTGTAAAGAAAAGGTGGTTTTCCAAATAAGAGTTATAAATTTTAACTGAATGTTTTTGTTTTATTTCTTCTTATACCTACTTCAATTATTCTTCAACAATAATGAAATAATAACATAAATATATTCTATATTCAAATATTTTATTATGTTAATTTAATATATAACATATCTTACTCGAAAGCTACTATCTGATACCTCAGCCCGGGTAGCCACATGACCTAAAGTGTGCCTCCCCATACACTAGAGGTTGTCGACTAGCGTCTAGGGTCTAATAGATCATGTGGGGAGACTATACCCTCTTTATTAAAGTTAGAAACAACTAAATAAGTATTAAAAAAATGAAAAAAATAAACAATATAATATAAACATGCAGAACTAAACATTTTCCAGACATGGTACAAACCGCAACCAACAATAACTATGACATGCCATGATAATAGTGATAATTGAGTGAAAACCCAAAATAAATAGAAATATATAAATCCACAAAATGTTCCTAACTCCAATTATGGATCCTCATCCATGAAAATCCCATTCCTGACTCATCTCCATAACGTAAGGACTTTACCCTTGTCCTGACTTACAATCATGAAATCTACTCAGGTACCCAATGACGGCATGAGTAGGGTGTGAGTACAACTCAGTATGCCACCACAAATAATGTCTAAAAAATATCCAGTCCAAATATATAGTGAATGAAAGTAAATAAATAAATGTTAAGATAAACAAAAGATAACTTGGGATCCATTAGGTAAGAATATACACTTAGTCCATTTCTTTTTACTATTTCTATTTATCTCAGTTATATCATCCTCACTACTAAGTTCATTTTCAAAACATGCTCTATAGATTACGCATTTATTTCATTTACATAATTTACTAAGAATAAAAATTACTGTGAATATGGGGATAAGTTAAATTACTTATCTCACCATAGAAAAACATATCATAAAAAAATACATCACACTTACCTTGGATCCTCAGTCCAAGTAGTTTCATCCAATGTAGTCATTAGGGGAAAAGAGCCTTAGTCTGACTCCATAACTAGTGTTTTCTAGGGGCAGTATTTAGAGCCTTAGTATAACCCAACCTTTAGGTGAAGAACCCCAAGTCAATACCCCATATACTTCTTATCCATGTGCACATTCTTATTTATCCATTTTCCACATATACCATGTCAAAACCATACACAAACTAAAACACTTAATATTCAAAATTCACATTGCATTTGACACATAAAACATCCATATTCCATAACTCCTTAACACATTTACATTTTACATAGAATATCCCATTAAAACCATTTACCTTCTCATACCTTGACCCATTAAGCCTATTCATCCATTTCCATATCACTAACCCATATTTTTTCAATTCCTAAACATTAACCTATATAACATGTTCGTCAATACTCATGAATGAATCCATTTACACATTAATCATTTATCATTCCTTAATACATTTTTTTCCTATTACAATTTCATAATCCATTTAACGCATTCACATTAATCCATTTAACCTCTTTTTACCATTTTACAAACAATCCCTTATGCCATTACCAACAACTAGACACAACCATTATTATTGAATTTTTTTTATTCAAACTAACATATAAACACATTTATCATGGTATCTATCTCAAAACAAGTTAACCATGGGATAACATCATAATTTTCCATGTTTGGGAATATTGGAAAACCCCATGGGTGGCCCTAAATTGGTCAAGTCATCATCAACCCATCCCACGAGGATCATGAGGGGTTCATTTCATCATTTAGACAACCATTGTACCAAATTTTACTCAATGGAAAAAATTAATAACAAGGTAAAATAAATATCATGATCTCTCATGTAAAAATCGTCAAAAAATATATGGGATATAACCCGTAGACCACATACCTTGAATCTGAAGACAAATGCACACTTAGTCTTAGCCTTAGATCCAGATTCAAGAACCACTTGAATCCCTAACCTAAGATCCATAAAAAAAATATGGTTTTATGGTTTCATAAGAATAATAACAAACCAAAAATACCTAATCTAGAAAAGAGAATCAAGAGGAATATTAGATTCACCCAGAGCTATAATTCACAACCCACAGTGCTCCAAATAGCCTAAAATCGAAGGATAATGATCCCTTGGTAACTTGGGTGAGTTTGGTTTATAACTAGGGTTGATAAATGGAGAAATGGGGATGAAATTAGGTAAGGAAATTAAAATCCCAAGGGGTATTTTCTTAAAAAACAATTTTTAAAGGGGTTCACAGTTTTCCAAATCGTGCTTAAACCATGCACCGACCTCTACCAAAGAGGGGTTAAGCCACACGATTACCTGGGAAGGCCTGTACGATTTGAAAAAATATGCACTAACCGTGAAGAATGAGTCTATCCAAGTATTCATGGTTTTCCTCCCCCCCTACATAGTTTTCTTAACTGTGCACCCCTCCTCATGACTAGTACGAGTTGGGCACACAGTTATCTCAAATCGGGTGTTAATCGTGCAACATGCACTAGATGGAAGAAATTCATTTTCTTTCGTGTCCCAAACTCCCAGAACACTACCAAACCTCCTCATACATATGGTAAAAATTACATTAACCAAAATTAAGAGATTCAAAAAAAAATTAAAACAAGTACATACCTCCATGATGTTTGGGATCTTACAACCACCCCAACTTATAATGGCTCATCCCTGAGCCATACTTCAAGCATCACTGAGCTTTCAAAACAAAGATATTGGGCCACTGAGCCTGCATATCCAACTCCCACTCCCAATTTTCTTTTTGAACATTCCCATGCTTCCACAAAACTCAAACTAATGTCACATTGTTTCCCCACAAGACCTTCTCACTGCAATCCACAATACGAACCAGATGCTTCTCAAAGGATGTATGAGGCTCAAGCTCAACATCCTCAACATAAATCACATGGGATGAGTCGGGGTGATTCTATCAAAGATATGACACTTTAAAGACAATTTACATACCACTATACCACTCTGGGATATACAATCAATGCAACACCAGTTTGATCCTCTCCTCAATATCAAATGGCCCCATGTACCTGGGCACCAACTTTCCCTGTTTCTGGATTCAATGATGACCTAACCATGGAAACACATGAAGGAAAATGTGATCACCCAACTTAAACTCAAGAGGTCTATGATTATGATCCACATAGCACTTATACCCACTCTGATCCAATTTAATACATTTCTGGATCAACTAAATCTATTTCGAAATCTCTTGCATGAGACTCAGTACCAACAACCCTACTTCCCCATATTCCATCCAACATAAAGGATATCGATATAGTCTACCATATAACTCCTCATACGGTTCTATATGAATACTATACCGGTAACTTTAGTTTTAAGAAAACTCAAAAAGATCCAAATTACTTTCCCATAATACACCAAAATCTAGGGAACAATCTCTGAGCTTTTCCTCTAACACCCAAATAGTATGCTCTGATTGACCGTCCATCTGTGGGTGAAAATCCATACTAAAAAATACTCAGGTACCAAGTTCCCTATGAAATCCCTACAATAATAATGATGTAAATCATGGTCTTGATATGAAACTATAATTCGTGTAACCCCATGCAACCTTACTATTTCCCAAACATATAACTCACCCCCTCTAATCTTAAGTAAAAGTCTCTCAAATTAGTAAGAAATGAACCACCTTAGTTAACTGATCCACAACTACCCAGATAACATCATTCTTCTATGGAATCCTTGGAAGAACCACAACAAATTCCATCATCATTTCATCCCATTTCCATTTCAGAATAGGAAATGGCTATAACAACCCACTTGGTCACTGATCCTTAGATTTCACCTACTGGCACAGAAGACATCACACCATAAAACCTACAACCTCATTCTTCATCCCTAACCACCAATTGTTCCTAAAAATATTATGATACATTTTTGTTAGACTAGGATGAACATCCCACTTTGATGAATGAGAATCACATGTCAACTTTTCTATTATACCTTTTGGAACAAAAACGACCGCAAATATAAATGATTCTATCATCCCCAACGGTTTGATCGGAAGGTGACTCTCCACCTTAAATTTTTTTTACTCAAGGTCACACATTTAGGATCTTCATATGACTCTTTTTAATGAACTCAACTAACACAGAATAAAGGGTCATCAACCTCTGATCTTCCTTCCCCTCAAGATTCATCTCAGTAAATAATTCCATCATCCTCCACTGGGAGCTAGATTCTTGAACTTCCAGATTTTGAGTTTTCCAACTCAAAGCATCTGCAACACTATTTCCCTTTCCTGATGTGTAAATAAACTAAAAATTGAAGGACTACATGTACTAAACCCATATTCATTGATGAAGATTCAAATTGCACTGATAAAAAATATACATAAGGCTCTTATGATCAGTGTACACTATAAACTATTCTAAAATCAATTAGTGTTGCTAATAATTTATGGAATACACCACCATAGACAATTCTAGATCATGTGTAGGGTAGCTTCTTTCATGAGGCCTCAAATCTTATTAACCATAAGCAAAAACCAGACTATCGTGAATTAACAATTCCCCAAGACCAACACCAGATACATCACAAAACAAGGTATACTCTTTACCTGGCCTAGGTAAGACTAGAACTAGTGTAGTAGTAAACCACTTATTTAACTCTTGGAAAGAATTATCACATGGCCCATACCATTTATACTTTATGACCTTCTTGTTAAAGCCCGAAAGTTGTGGTACTAAATGAGAAAAGTCTTTAATAAACATTTTATAGTAGCCATAAAAACCCAAAAAACATTGGAAATCTTAAACATTCTTTGGTGGCTTTGAGGACACCACTTCCCACACTTCTTCAGGTCTATAGACACACATTCCTCTAAAATAATTTTCCCTAATAAATGCACCCTATCGATCCATAAATAAAACTTAGATATCTTAGTGTATATATTATTATCTCTTAGTGTACTCAGGATGATGTCAAGATATTTGGAATGATTGTCATGAGTTTTGTAGTACACCAAGATTTCATAAAAAATGGTCGTGAATTGATTCAGTTATGGGAGAAATATTTGGTTCATTAGGTCCATAAACATTGCTGGCACATTGGTCAACCCAAATGGCATAACGACAAACTCATACAACCCATATATGCTCATGAAGAAGGTATAAAATATATAAGAAGTCCTCAACCTCAACTAGTGGTACTCAAAAATTAAATCAATCATAGAAAACACTGAATCACCTCTCAAAAAGTCAAAATAATTATCAATGAAAGGAAGGGGATATTGATTCTTTACCATCATCTAATTTAGCTTCCTATAATCAAAACATAGTCGCAAAAATAAAAAATATTTCTTGGAAAAAACACCATAGATCCCCAAATTGTCATACTAGGAAAGATAAACCCTTTATTTTCTAATTCCTATAAATGGGGTTTAAGCTCTTGGAGTTCTTACAGTTCCATTCTATATGGTGAATGGGAAATGTTTCTACTCCCCATAGCAACTCTATCATGAAATCAACATCTCTATCGTGTGGTATCCTTGAAATATCCATAGGAAATACATCCTAAAACTGATCCACCACTTTGGGAAAAACAAATTACTCCACTTCCCCATCATCAAGAATAAGAAAAGTCACATGGGTTGTGATCTCTACCAATTGCTAACAAAATAGCCCTACATGGATTGCCCGAACATCCCATTCAACATGATGGACATACATCTCCCTTAAGAGATGTCAACATTGTCATATGGAAGTAACAATCAATATGATATCAGTACAGTACCATCCAATCCATACCCAATATCAAATAAAAACTTAACATCTCAAGCACAAACAAGTTCCACAAGAAAAAATGTTCTCCAATTTCAAGGGCACACCCCTTACACTGCTTAATTTTTTTTCTCACATCCCTAGCAGTGTATCAATCAATACGACCAAAAAAATATATCCACCGCTAAACCCAACATAACAAAAAATGATTAGAAATAAAATAATTCAAGGCACTCGTATTGAATAAAATACTATAAATCATGTAATCTACAAGGATCGTACCTCAAATAGTCAATGGTCTAGACCTGCCACCTCCAGGTGTAAAATAAACTGCATGAAGTTGACCTATTCCTATGTCCAAATACATTATCTATGTTCCTTGTGCTGCACTACCATACTGGAAGTCATTCTCTCACATCGGAGTACCAGACCCACCACCTCGACTAGTATGACTAGTCAAACTAAAACAACCTACCTGGTAAAGGGTAATTGATCCCCTAACTGCACTTTGTATTTGCCTTGGTCCTTCATCGGTACCCACTTGTCAATATTTCCAAGAGAACCTATGAATATTCCCCAACCAACCCCTCAACTATCACTAAATGAGTGGTTAGGGACACTAACCACAAATATATCCCATCCTGCCACACTAATATTAGAAAACCCGATCTCTACCCTGAAAGACTAGTTCTGTTTTTTAGCTACCATGTCTTCCACTACCCACATGGAAGCTATAAAATTAGGGCTTCCTTCCATCAGAATATAGACCACTGGATCTCCTAAATGATATTTCACTCCAACTACTAGGGGACTCATTGATATTTCCTTCTGAAGTAATGGTCTGGTATATGACTTCAAAAAACCTCTTTAAATGACAAATATTCACCTAGGACATAATATCATGTCTAATTCTGTCCTGGAAACACCTCAAAATTACTACCTCATCCACTAACCAAGGTGGAAAAAAACCTTGCAAGTTCGTGAAATATATATCATAATTCTTCGTAGTCATAGTCCACGGAGTCAAACTCATAAACTTTGTAGCCTTCCACTGCCTCAAGGTCTCTATGTAGAACTGTTCTAGAAAATTTTCTTGGAATCCCTTCCAAAACATACCCTTTTCTTACTCGGTCTGAAGTAAGATTCCCCACCAGTGTTTTTCCTACCCTCACAACATATAGGTCTATAACTTAACAATATTCTCAGGATGAGTCTCTAGATGATCAAGGATTGTTTGGATGGAATATATTCAGAACTTAGTTACCTCTAGACCAATGATAAGCCTAAATGTTATATTTATTGTTTTGTCACCTTTTCTTTGTTTATCATTCATTTATTGGATAATGCATGTGGTAGATGTCCAATATTGCAAGAAATCAGGCTTCACAAGATTCCAAAGAAGAAGGGAACAAAAGATACAAAAATGGCCTAGTAAACGTCGTGATGGCCAAGTTCATTTCATGGACTTGATGATCACAACCTGAATCATGCCGGAGAAATTGATAGTTCACATTGTGAAGCCCTCCTACACATCATGACTCAAGTCAAACTAGAAGCTAAAAAATCTATGAGGATTCAATGCGAAAAGCCAATTGGACATGGTGTACACTTCGTGAACCACCTGTACACGACGTGACCATGGTCAATCTTCATTAATCTGAAGAAGATATATGTGTCATGTTGGAAATCCTGGTCTAAGTAACATAGACTAAGGGTTCACGACGTGACGATTAAGTACATGTTGTAACCATTTCTTCCTATATAAGGAGCAGCTTGGCATCACATTAGAGCATTCTTGGATTATCCCTCTTTCCCTTTTATAATCCCTTTGGAATTTCCTTCTCTTTTCCCTCTTAGAAGACTTTAGTTCTTTGTAATTCCTTAAAATTTTCAATCAAAGAGTTGGGGATTCATTTTCCTCAACGCCTTAAATTCCCATGCCTTTTTATTTTCATTTCATTCCTTTCAAGTAAGGTTTTATTTAAAGTATTATTCCATTCTTATTTCATATCATCAAACATTTAATAAATTTAAATCCATTAGCATCGTTATTATGATTTTTGTTATCCCATTTATTTCTTTAATTACCATCATGAGTATCTAAAGGCATCATGGGTAGGGATCAAGATTCAATGTATCTACACAATTAATTAAACCTATAGTTCTAAACATGGAAAACCTAATTAGATTAGTAATTAGGATATAAACCAATGGTCAAATACCATTTATTCGACTATACCATGACCATTGGATAATCAAAGAGACGACCATATCCTAATTGGAGGAAACTAAGACTATAACCATTAGCATAGGGATCTTTATTCAAAAGAAGCTGAACTTGATGCATCTAGAACTATAACTAGCCTCCTGATTATGGAATAGTTACATCCAAGGTAGAAGTAGAAAACTAGACCAAAGTTAACTAGTGACTACCGCTTGATTCATAGACTAAGTAGTTAGGTCCTTTCCAATATTAGAATTAGGATCACCTTTATCTAGATTCTTAGACTTAATACTGACCTCTCTTTAATTAACTAAAGTAAAACCCAAGAATAGTTAGAAAACACCCAAAATTTAGTCAAACTAGTAAGTAATCTGCCAAAGGATTCAAGAAAAGATTTCTTCTCCCTATAGAACAACTTCCTCATAGTGGGATTGACCCCATATATCTACCATACTATGCCCTAGTAGTTTTTAATGTTTTTGGAAACATATAAATTTCTAATCTGATGCACCTGTGGAGAAACAAATGACCCAAAATTCTCACGTTCGTCAAATTTTGGTGTTGTTTTTCTAGTGAGACAGTGATGTTCTTTGTGTTAGGACTCTAGTCTAGATCTAGGATTACCTTTCCCTCACCCCCTTTCTTTCTTTTTTGGGCACTCTTACGTCTCATCTCTTTTCCCCGTGCATGTACCAAGGTCCCCTGACTCATTCAAGGAATATTGAAGCACAATTTTCCTTGACCTTTGATCTTGAGATCGAAAGGAATCTCTCTTATCTTTGTTGGTTAGCGATGGCCAAGCAATTCCACCCTATAGGGCCAAACCAAACAAATCCCAACCATCAATTCATTCCGGGAGAACACCTACTAATGAACCTAGATAAGACAATCATCGATTATGTATTTCCATCAGTCCATGGTATGATACCTATCACTGTTTGAACCCCTATCCAAGCCCATACTTTCAAAATAAAACATGGATTTATTCATATGATCCAAAACATGGGGTAATTCAACGGTCTTCAAAGTTATGATCTGCATGAACATATTGCCAAATTCCTGGAGGTCTGTGATACCTTTCTCAACTAGGGAGTTTATTTTGATGCAATAAGACTCCACATATTCCCATTATCTTTATGAGATAGATCCATGGACTGGCTTGAGTCAAACTACCGAGTCAATCATGTCTTGGGACAAAACAGACAAGATATTTCTGGACCTGTACTTCCCACCCATCCAGACCTGGAAGCTCCATATGGACATTCAAAATTTCAACCAAATTAATGGAAAGTCTGATTGGGAAGCATGGGACCACTTTAAAGAATTAATGAAGAAGTTTCCACATCATAGACTTGATATGTGGATACTATTCCAAACCTTCTATTAATAAATCCAGCCAATGGCATGTAATGTTGTTGATGCAGCCATTGATGGAGGTCTCATGTTCAAGAATCTCAAAGTTGGAAGAGACATTCTTGATGAAGTCCCTCACAATTCCAGTCTGTAGTAGAGTGATCATGGACCACCATGACATAGAATACACTGGATTGATGAGACCACAAGGCTAGAAGGGAAAGTGGCAGCACTCACAAAAAGTTAGAGGCATTTCAGATACCAACTAATCAACCCCCGCTTTCCCCTGTAATGGAATTGTAATCTTGTAAGATGTGTGGTGGCCTGAATCTATATCAAGACTACAAAGAAGGATATGAATAACCACAACAAAATTGTAATTACATCAATTATAATCAGCAGAACCCACCATTCCAACAGCAACAATACTATCAGCAGAGGGCTGCTTAGCAAAAACCATAAAACAATCAAGGTTGTTTTCAAATTAGAAGTGGGAAGACCCAATTCAGATATCATGTACCACTAGGGTATCCTCTGATGAACCCTATAACAAGACCCAAATATCAACAAAAACCTTTCCCTCAAAGAGAAAAACAATTTCATCCACCTTAGCCAAGACCTCAGCAAGCACCTTTGCAAAACAATTAAGAAAACCTCCTGGCATCATTTGTGAAAAAGTCTTATCAAAGAATGAATACCCATGACACGGATATGAAAAACCAAATAGATGCTCTAAGAAACCTTGAATTAAAAATGGGTCAAATTTCAAAGACCTTATCTGAGAGATTACTAGTTACTCTACCTGGTAAGACATAGACATACCCATGAGAGAAGGATAAGGTAGTAGTGCTAAGGAGTGGAAAGATTATGGACTTCCAACAACCCAAAGAAGTAAGTACGTAAGAATAAGATTTGAGAAAACAACCAGTACCTGCTGTAAAAGTTAATGAAGTCACTCCCACCTTACCTCATGAAGAAGTACCCACTAAGAAAGATCATATACCTGAGTGATAAAAGGAACCTGTGTATGTTACCCCACCTCTATACCATCAACCTCTCCCTATTCGGAAAGATAAAGACAAATTAGGCAAGAGGCGCAATACAAGAAATTCTTGGATATGTTCAAGAAATTACATATCAACAACCCTTTTGTCAAAGCTATTGCCCAAAGGCCTTTTTATACCAAGTTATTAAAAAAATTATTATCAATCAAAAGAAAATTAAGAGATCTAGGAGTCATAACCCTAAATAAAGAATTCTATACTATGGTACAGTAGAAAATTCATCCAAAAATGAGAGACCCTAGTATCTTCTCAATCCCTTGTGAGATAGGAATGTAAAAAATTACTAGAGCACTCTATGATCTTGGAGAATGAATTAATGCTATGCCAATGAGTATCTTTCAAAACCTTAGACTCAAAGAACTCAAGGATATAAGGGTAGATTTATAATTATCTAGTCACTCGGTCAATAACCCTAGAGGCATTCCAGAACATGTTGTGGTAAAAGTTGGATTGTTTATATTCTCAATTGATTTCCTAGTATTGGACAAGGAAGAATACTGAGATGTTCTTATTATCATTGGACAACCTTTCCTATAAACAGGAAATGCACTGATCGATGTGATCCAAGGAAGTATCATCTTTAGAGTGGGAGAAGAACAAGTTGTGTTCATCCTGATTAGAGTTTTGCAACACTTAGATGACAATAAGTATTATAACATCATATCTCTTATGAATAATGAAGAAGATTCCAAGGATAAAAAGAAATAAAGTGATGACTCTTACAAAAAAATAAGGAGGTTGTGACATCAAGGAAGTCAACTTTATTGAACCCCCCACCAGAGAGGTTGTGCCTTCATTGATCCAATCCATCATTCAGCATAGTACTTTAAAAAACCCATATCTAGGAAAATCTTCCTCCTTAAACAGTATTGTCTACTCCATATTATAAATAGATAGATCACCATAAAAAATATATGATCATGGATTGAAGATGTTTTATGAACCATTCCATGAGAACTATGTTGTCAAATGAACATTAATTGAGTCAAGATCTCGACTATAAATGAGCGCTGACTTGGAGGCAACCTAGGTTAGGAGTTGTTAAGTTAGAAAAGAAAATTTATTTTTTGAGAGTATTCATTTCATTTGAATAAATAGGAGGGGAAATAAAGGATTCAAAAATAGAATAAACCAATTATGTACACATCATGAACCCATAGGACACTTTGAAATACAATTTTTCTCAAGGACCATGACATGACCCTCAGGTATGCATCGTGACCCGACTTGGGTCGGTTTTTTAAAAAACATAAGGGTCACAACAACTTAACCCCACTTAAATTCAATCCCCAATCTTCCTAACCCACTCCCTCCCACACGTGGCTCCTCCCTTTCAAACCTCATGACGCACAACCTTCCTCACTTCTTCTAAAAACGGAACCTTCCTCCTCCTCTCCATGGCACACACAAAGAGATCATAGCTTGAGACTCCAGATTATTCATCCTCTTCATCTGCCTCTATGAGCCAACAGTCTACTGCTAAGCACCCACGCACTCCTTACATCTCACAGGACAAAACCTACTCCCTGTCTACACATGATAATCTTCATTTGAACCTGATTCTATTCTTTACCAACCCACGACACTAGGTTAATCTCATTCAGCTCTAGGAAAAACCCATGAGGCCCAACAAGACTCTGGATATGTCAGATCTTGTGAAGTTGAATGTCGCAGATGATGTCTTGAGCTTATTGGATATGCTTCACATCGATATTGTCATTAATGTCTAGGAGGAGATGTACAGGGAGTTGTTTTTGGAGTTCTAAGACACCATTTACATATCTATAGATGCCTTTCACTTTAGGATAGACGGCAGACCACACTATCTCACCATGGTTGATTTTGGTGTAGGACTTAGTATCTACATTGAGGAGTTCATTATCTCAGATATCTATCCTAACCTTTAGATGAGGTTCTCTCGGTAGGATGCACCAATCATTTGGAATCTCATCTCGGTCTTACTATGACCCCAGGCTAGTGAAGTCCACCCAACTGAGGACTCCAGCTCTACGTATTCTGCACTGGGCCATAGAACACGGGTGGTTCACGTGATGCGAGACCCATGGTAGTGTCATCCAGTTTGACGTTCTTATCCTCACTACATCCAGGGGTGGACCTCCCATCAATATGGATGACCAGTTCACTCATACTATATAGTGATAGCATAGAGAAGGTGGGGTACACTTATGCATAAATTGTTCATTACTAGGTTGTCCAGATACCTCCATGTTTTTTATGCCTCACATCCCCTCACCTCAGTAGTCACATCTGATCTTATTGGTCTTGTGCTATTGCACAAGATGATGATGCTGGTGAAGGAGGGAGACATCTATTTCTGTGCACTTGGAGTCCAGGAGCATGTACCCCAACTGGATACACCTCAAGAGGCTGATCTGCAAGACCCGCCACCGGAAATAGCCACATACTATTCTACCCATCATTCTCCTTCTCACCCATCACCACCAGCAACCCCTACCACCACCCCATCCACCCAACCTTCTCCTACCCATCCCACTCCTTCTGAACTGTGGGTACTCCTCCAGTGAATCCTGGGGAATCATCTCCAACTCACTGCCCACCTCCACCTTCCCTTTGTTGAGCCTTCCTCATTCTCCCCTCCACCACCTACTACAAATGGCCCTTCCTCATCCACCCTTCCTCCCTCACCCTCTCTTCCCTTAAAACTACCTCCTGATATCACGAACCCTACTTCTTAGAAGGATTTTCTCACGGAATAGGTCCAAAAGGGAAAGGTACCACCCACTGAGCCCACTCCTGATGTCCCTTTCATTGATCTAGCTACTAGACACATGGCCACTATATAGATCATGGATTCCCCACCACCCACCCCATCCCAGCTTACCGCCTCCACCACACCATCATTTTCCTTAAATCCACCTACCACTTCTGCTACTTCCGATGGTGATTTAGATGACCTGTTCATTCCATCTTCTGATGTTGTTCTGACCATAGAGGATATTTTGGGCCAAGAGCACTGATTTTTATTTTCATACTTTGATATTTGGGACACTTTTTGTAGGGGATAGACTTTATTCACTTTCTTGTACTTTACATTGATATTTTTATCTACACTATTTGGTTTCTCTCACTCTTTAATTTGTGTTTATTTCTACTTCATTTTTCTTTTTCAATAGAAATTTCTAGATCCTATGAGTCATCTAATGTTATCAATAGACCCATTAATCCATCCATTCTTCTAAAAAAAGTAACCCAGTGCATCGCACACTGCTAATCAAATTTTGGTTTTATCATTGGAAATCCACCAGTATCAACAACCACATCCACCAATGATTCCATTTCTACAAAATTTAATATTTAGTTGAGATGCACCAGAAATTGTGAATCTTGTTCAGATACCATGAAAACTCAAGGAAACGATGACCAGTAGCTACAAGTGAAAAAAGAGAAACTGAGCTGGTGGGCACACTCTTCAAATTTTTTTCCACCCATTTGGAAGATGACGATAAGTTAATTCTTTATGGGATGCAACCCATAGTTATTTTAACGTTTTGTTTGAGTCTTGGATTTTTTAGCGTTTCATTAAAGTACTTTGTACAAAATTTCATTAAATAAATAAAATGGTTACTGTTATTCCTTCTTTTTACACCTATATATTTTTCAGCTATTGAAATGTTTAAACCTGTGAATTAACATTTTTTCTATAGTGTAGGATTTTTCTACTAACATATTTATTAGGTGCATAAAAATTCATTTTTAAGACAGCTCAGACACCCCCATGGAAAACCACTTCCTCTCAAGGTATCTCTCGATTCCCTCTTTCTAAATTCTATCATCACTATCATGTCAATTAAATTATAAAAATTCCCTATGACACCACTCCCACCCATTATTTCATAGACAATGGGGACACTATCTCCTTTTAACTGTGGGGGGTCTCATGATTTCACTAGTGATACGCTTGATTTTTTTGTATTCTCAATGTTCTATGAGACATTTTTCAAATTGATAAGCATGCTGAAAATTTGAAAACCACTATGCCCGTGTAAATTAAAAATAATGTTAAATATAAAATGTTATGAACCCTATTTACACCCATTCTTTTAATTTTAGCATGACTTCTGAGTTTATAAGTTTAATTAAAATTTTAAATATTTAAAATTATGATTAATTGACTCACTAATTAGGATTTATACCCTTTGTAACTACCAAATTTTATTTTATTCTCATTACTTGAGAGGATTATAAACCTTAAATTCCATTTTCTTTTCTAAGCATATTTCTTGAGAAATACATGAGACATGTAAACCTACTATAACTTGCTCTGAGATATTATCAAAACAATGATTGAACAAGTATAATTTTAAAATGATTGAGGCAACCTTTGATATACATTTTACCTGATACCCACATGACATATTTCCTTTGTTTAGACCATAGTGTCTAAGAATGACTTGTTAGAAGAAAAACTATTTCAAGCACATTTCCCTTATTACCCTTCTCTTTGTACAATTCTTGAAGATTATTATTGAACAAGTGTGGAGGGGGAATTCAGAAAACATGGGATTCTTTCAATTTCAGAGTTGTACAATGAACCCACCTAACTACTTGGTTGTGATCCATATACCTTTTTGTTTTATCTCATTCGTATTCAATTCCATTGTAAAATTTAAAAGAAAAGAAAAACATTGATATGGTTAGTTTACTAGGACGGTCAAAAATCACCATTTTCCAGACTAATGAATCCCTCAAAGGATCATATATAGTTAGGTGACGGATGTGAGATCTATCTTAGGCATAACTTTCAGAAAAAAAAGAAAAAGGAAAGGAATAGAATCATTTCTTACTTTCTTGTTTTACATATAGATCCAACCCGAGCTAATGTTGTATGGGCCTGACTCGCCTGATGGAGGAATTTGGTCTCACTTATCTTGTTTTATTTGTATATTACTTTAGAGATTTCCATTTTTTTAGCATGATTTTCACATTTTACCCACCTACTTATAGCCTCAGAGTCATCAGAACCTTGTTGCTAAAAGTCCTCACGATTATTTTTATACTTGTATTTACACAGTATAGATGATATAACTAGTGAAAGTCTATGGTTAGGAACATGGAATCAGGGTATGACCATACCTAACTTAAATTTTACCATGATTGGTGAGAGAAAATCATAGTGAGGTAAATTACACCTAGGAAAATAGCTTAAAGAATAGTTAAAATATTATTATTAAAATATTAGAATTTATTTTACAAATCTGAGCTATGATGCATGGATAATTTCCTAGGTGAGATTAAAACTGGAACATGACTAATTTTTTGCTTACACTTAATTTAATTTCATTTACATAACGTAGATTTATTTCTTTAAAAATTACTTATCCTTTTTGAAATATTTGTTGATATATTTTTCTTGAGGACAATGAACGATTCAAGTGTGGGGGGATTTGATAAGCCTAAATGTTATATATATTTTGTTGTCGCTTTTCCATTGTTTTTTATTCATTTACAAGATAATACATGTGGTAGATTTCCAATGTTGCAAGAAATAGGGCTTCACGAGATTCCAAATAAGAAACGCAGAAAGGAAAAAAATGACCTATTACACGTCATGATGGCCAAGTTCGCGTTGTGTACTTGATGATCACAACCCGTATCAAGCAAGAGAAATTGAAAGTTCATGTCGTGAATCCCTACTACACGTCATGACTCAATTCAAAACAGAAGCTGAGAAAGCTGTGAGGATTCAATGCAACAAGCCAGATGGCTATGGGGTACACGTCATGAACCACCTCCAGACGACGTGACCATGGTCAAAATTCATTAATCCATAGAAGATCTGCGTTCCATATTGAAAATCCTGGTAAAAGTAACATAGATTATGGGTTCATTACCTGAAGATTAAGTATACTTCATGGCCATTTCTACCTATATAAGGTGAAACTCTGCAGCACATTAGAGCATGTTTGGATTATATCTCTCTCCCTTTTAGAATCCCTTCATAATTTCATTCTCTTTTCCCTCTTGAAACACTGTAGTTATTTTTAATTCCTTTAAATTTTCAATCAAGGAGCCATGGATTCATTTTCCTAAACTTCTCCAATTCCCACATCGTTTCATTTTCATTTCATACATTTCAAGTAAGGTGTTATTTAAAGTATTATTTCATGCTTATTTCTTATTGTCACACATTTATTCAATTTAATTCCATGATCATCATTATTATGATATATTTTATCCCTTTTATTTCATTAATTACCATCATGAGTAGTAAAACGCATTAGGGGTAGGGATCAAGATTCGGTGTATCTACACACTTAATTAGACCTATAGTTCTAAACTTGGAAAACCTAATTGGATTAGTAATTAGGATATAAACCAATGGTCAAATCTCATTTTTGTGACTGTATCGTGACCATCGGATGGTCCAACAAATGACTCTATCCTAATTGGAAGGAACTAAGACTATGACCATTATCTTAGGTAAATTTTTATAATAGAAGCTAAACATAATGCATCTAGGACTGTAACTAGCCTCCTGACCATGGAATAGTTACATCCTAGGTAGAACTAGAAGACTGGACCAAGGTTAACTACTGATTACTGCTTTCCTCACACACTAAGCAGTTAGGACCTTTCCAAGATTATAATTAGGTTCACCTTTATCTAGATACTCAAACTTGTTTCTGAACCATCATTAATCAAATAAATTAAAACCCAAGAATAATTAGAAAACTTCCAAACTTTAGCCAAACTTTTAAGGACTCCTTCAAAGGATTCAAGACTAGATTTTTTCTCCCTACAGAACAACTTCCTCATCATGGGATCTACCCTGGACTTCTACCATACTATTCCCTAGTAGTTAGTAATTTTTGAGACACATATAAATTTCTAATCTGACACGACTGTGTGGAAAAAAATGACCAACACAGCTCAATCTCATCACCAACCCTCTCGATCAAAAGTTAGAGGGAGTTATAGTTGGAATTACCTCGTCAGTTCAAACATGCTCAGCACAACCTTCCCTAGATAACATTTCATCATTTTCATAAAATGAGAAAAGTTATCATGGAACAAATCTTCTACCCTATTACCCTAATTTAGTAGGTTCCCTTGCTCCATCTATAGAGGAGTGTTCTTGGTGAAATCCTCATGTTTCCCAACTGACACATGTCAATGTGGTGGAGTTTTCCTGCAATTCCAATCATGAGTCTCAAAACATATAATATAAAAATTCTTCAATTCTCATAAAATAAGGCTTTCCAATAGTAATAAACAAATAATCCTCTACACACTATCCCAAAGAACATCATCACATCTAGAATACTACCCTTAACCAGTCCCACCATGGGTCATGGCTAACATGAGATAAACCAATATACATAGTCATAAGTCCTTCATTAGACTCCCTTTTAAACCATTTTCACTTTTGTAATATAAATCTTTCGTTTTAGACACATTTCCCATTTCACAGTTTGTTATAAAAAAATAAACTCATTAATAACCCTTCATTAATCAGAACTCATTAACCCTTACTTTGTTCCATTTCAACCATTTATATAATTTTTTTTAAACCCCATTTTGTTAAAATTTTAAACATGGTAAAATTCATCCTACCCTTCATGTCTCACACACTCATCCCATGTGTACCTATCATGATTCATGTCACCTATATCCCTAGGTGCCTACAATGATGCATGGATTCACAACCACATGACATCCTGGACATGGTAAAAATATCATAAAATAGCCGCATCACATAGTAATTTTATCAACTAATGGTGAAATATCAATCAACCATAACAACACACACCAAAAACGACAATCCCACCCAGGGTGACTTGGGTTTTCCCTTGTACATGAGTTAGCTACTCCCAAGAAAGATCACATTTCCAAGGATTGACACATCCTAATCCCACATCTACCATCCCAAATAATAAGACCATAGAAAATAAAATCTCTAATACCACTTTGTAATGTCCCCGACCCGGAAGCTACTAACTAGTGCCCCGAGCCAAGGCATGACATGATCTCAATCACACCTCCCTGTAAGGTAGAGGTTGCCTATAGAGACCCGGCCTTTTCCTAAATTACTATTACATCATTTCAAAGATAATCAACATAATAGTATTACACATAGAGGATCCAAAGGTTTAGTGTCTTGGGAAAACTAGGACCACACATAACAAATACAACATCCAGAATAAACATTTATTTAATTTCTTCTTCTCTAGCTTCTTATTGGTACTTGTCCTCTCCCTAGTACATGTACCCACCTGAGGATATACATCTAAAGGTGTGAGCTAGAAGCCCAGTAAGAGAATAGATAAGAACAATATAGCATGGGGTGAGCATAATCATAACATAGGAAAAATATCATTAACATGAGAGGAGCATAAATAAGAGACTTGAAATGTGGAAATGCATAAAAATGACACATCATGTATTAGTGGTTAACTACCACACATACTTGTGAACCAAGATAGCATCTTGTTCAAAAATCATTTCACATTTACACATGAGATTCATCACTTTACCCAATTCAGAGGAGTGATATATAATTCTGGGCACACCTGTCACATTTAAACATTCATATTGCGCTATATAATTCCGGGCGCACCCATCACATCATATCATTATCATCATCATGCTTGCCACATAGAACACATATAAAAAATGTACATAACCAACCCATGTAATGGAAAGGTTTTCATATCATAATAACACATTCATAAGCTTTGGGTTCCCAAAATAAAGAGGAAAAAACATACATGTTACAAGAACCATCCACTTTGAGTGAGAAGTAAAAGGGGTGTTCTTAAAAGTGGAGTTCTTTTGAAAAACATTTGGTTTGACATAAAAACTAGTGACAAACATGTATATCCCAGAAAATTAAATAAATTTATGAAAAAGTGATCTTTAAGTAGTAACCATATCAAAAATGGAGTGAAATAGGGAGAACCCATAGGATGAAAGTTGGGTTCAAGAATTTCCCCTTACCTTGTACCCAAATGCTTCCTTCTCTTTAATGTCCTTTATAATGACATTATATTAATTAATTATAAATAAAAAACCTTTTTTACATTAATATGTTTCATTATGGTTTCATTAAGTGAATTTGTTTTCCATTGTATGAGTTATAGCGTTTAAAAACATTATTTGGGAATGTTTGTTTTTATGGTTTTCTTGAGTGGTTCACTAGTATTTTTAAATCGAAGTTAGGGTAGAACATGGGTAAAGATCCAAAACTGATATTACATGTTATTAATGATATTATAGGATATTTTATGATCTTATAATGAATCAAATTAGATCAACATGGATGAATCATTAGATAATAATTAGATGATGATTATTTGGGTTAATTTGGGCGGTTTTTCGATCATAATGAACTTGTTTTATTTTATCACTTAGAAATATGATCATAAGTTAGTTAAAGATATTTAAATAGGAGATAATACATATAAAATTTTCTTTTTCAACCATAAAAATGCTTTCATGACCAGATCTGATGGTAGAAGTGAAAGAAGAAGGCATGTCGTTCTTGAAGGTGAAAAATTAACACCTCACAAACAACGTTCTCTTTAATAAAATAAAAGGAAGAGTGAAAGGGATTTGGATGATATAATATCCCATTAGAATCATAAAATTTTAATAGATGTATAATACTAGAGTTACAATACAATTCAGATGAAGATAGGTGGGGAGAGATCAAGAAATGAACTTGAACTTGAAAGAGAATTATAGGAGAAGAGGGAGAGAAATTACCTCTTGAATCCTTCTCTTAAGAACCTTCTTAAGGGCCTAAACATGGTCTTTTGATGAGACCAAAAGATCTTGGACATGGGGGAGGGTCTAGGGAAGGTGTTTGGGCAGAGTTTAGGGAAGGCATGGAGCTTGAGAGGTGTGAGGAAATGAGGGTGTTAAGGGTGGCTTTTATAGTGGAGGGGAGAGGGGTTTCCTTAATATAAAATTCATTAGTTTATTAATTTCCCCTAATACAAGGAATAGTGAGTCTTAGATGACCAAGAATAGTAATTTTATCATGTGCTTCTGAACCAAGTGGGCTAACATTATCACAGCATCATCGATTACTCAATTAATCCATTATTTAGCATTTATTGTAAATTATCGGATTCTATTATTCATCAAAAATTCAAGTATCTCAGAAAAATCCCAAAAATTTACCCCAACCATTTTTTGATGTGAAGAATCCAAAAATGAAGTCCATTTTTTCAAAAAAAAAATTCTAAATATTATTAATTTAATATTTAATTAAAATCATAATTTACTTACAAAATAGTTTTTAGAATTAAAACTGATTTTCTAGTGCTTTCAAAAATTACGTAGGGTCTTATAAAATTATCTAAAAACTATAAGACATTGATTCATTAGTTTATGAATACATTTTAGGGAAATAAATTTTCTTTTAAATTAATTAATTAATTATAAATATTTATTTATGACTTACAAAATACCAAAACATTTACTAAGGTCAAATTATCACTTTCTAAGATGTCTAAATTTTATTTAATTATACATGGGTAAGGTTACTCTTATGTTGGATGATTTACTATTCATAAGGGTCATATTACTATTCATAAGGGTATGTTACTATTCCTAAGGGTGCATTACTATTCACCGAAAATTACTTTTGTTTCATTAGACTCCAAAAATCATCTTGAGCACAACCGTGTATGTCGGGTTTTTAAAATTCCAAAACACAAAAGTGAAAAAAGTATGTTTAGAGGTCACTTATCACTTATTAGTTCATTATGTTGTGTTTTCATGTTATTTTATAACATAAATATAAGAACGGAATTTCCATTGAAAAACTTTGGGTCGTTACATTCTTCCCCTCTTGAGAAATTTTGCCCCCAAAATTTCACTTTACACAAAATGGTGAGGGTACTTCTTCTTCATTGCCTCTTATGGTTCCCAAGTTGCTTCCTCAAACTTATGGTTCCTCCATAATACTTTGACAAGATGGGTTGTCTTATTGTGTAGAACCTTATCTCTCTGATCCAGAATCTTTACTGGCTACTCCTCATAGGAGAGATCATCTTCCAGTACCACCTCTGAGTTTAGTACATGTGAGAGGTCTGGTATGTACTTCCTTAGTAGTGATACATGAAACACATCATGAACTTGAGCCATATTCCGTGGAAGTGCAAGACGATAGGCCACGACTCCTATGCGGTCAAGGATCTCAAAGGGGCAAATATACCTTGGGTTTAGCTTCCCTTTATTCTCGAATCGCATGACTCTCTTCCATGGAGATATTCGAAGGAAGGCTTTATCTCTAACTTCGAACTCCAAGTCCCTTCGACGGTTGTCAACATAGCTCTTTTACTGACTTTGAACAGCTTTGATGTGTTTCTGGATGACTTGAACCTTCTCTGTCATCTCTTGAACAAGATCAGGTCCAAGTAGCTTTCTTTCTCCAACTTCATCCCAACAGGTTGGAGTTCTACATCACTTTCCATAAAGAGCTTCATACGGAGCCATCTGAATGCTCGAGTGGAAGCTACTGTTGTATGAGAACTCAACCAATAAGAGATGTTGATCCCATCCACATTATAATTCTAGATAGAAGGCTCTTAGAATATCTTCAAGTGTCTGAATAGTTATTTCAGACTGGCCATCACTTTGGGGATGATAGGTCGTACTGGAATTTAATTTAGTACTCAAAGCATGTTGAAGGCTCCTCTAGAACTTAGATGTGAACCTTGGATCACGGTTAGAGACAATTGAGAGCGGAACACTGTGCAGTATCACCACTTCCTTTACATATATCTTTGAAAGTTGTTAAAGCGAGAGATCTTCCCGAATAGAAATAAAATGGGAAGTCTTGGTGAGTCAATCAACCACAAATCATGTCGCATTATTTCCCTTTGACGTCTTCGGGAGACCTGTGACAAATTCCATAGTAACATTTTCCCATTTCCACATGGGTATAGGCAATGGTTGCATCATACCCTTGGACTTTTGTTGCTCAGCATTAACTTGCTGACATACCAAGCACCTTGATATATATTCTATAATCTCTTTATTCATGTTATCTCACCAAAAGTGTTCTCGGAGATCACGGTACATCTTGGTACTCCCATGATGGATATATAATGTTGAGCTATGTGCATTATCCAATAGATCCTTATTTATCCCAGATGATGAAGGCACACAAATCTGTGTTCCAAATCGAATCACACCATCATCGTCGATATGGAACTCTGGAAGCTTCCCTTCCTTTACTGCATTCACCCTCTTTTATATCTCCACATCATCCCTTTGTGCTTCCTTAATCTTCTCCTGGATGGATGGTTGCACAATCATTTGGGAAAGGTATAATGTATCCCCTACCCTTATGATTTCTAAATCCATCCTTTGCATATCTAAAAAGATAGGGTCTTTCTCAATCTGCAACATGGATAGAGTCACAAGTTCTTTTATGCTTAGAGCATCAGCTACCTTGTTCGCCTTTCCAGGATGGTAGTGAATAGAGAAATCATAATCCTTGATTAGCTCTAACCATATCCTTTGATGCATGTTGAGCTCCTTTTTTGTGAATATATACTTTAGGCTCTTGTGGTCGGTGTATATGTCACACTTCTCGCCATAAAGGTAGTGCCACCAGATTTTCAAGTAAAAAATCACGGCTTCCAGGTCTAGATCATCTGTCTGGTCGTTCTTCTCATGGATCTTTAACTGTCGTGAGTCGTAGGCTATCACATTATCATTTTTCATGAGTACACAACCCAAGCCTTTTTTAAGCATCACTGTGTATCATAAAACTTTCTCCACTTTTCGGTAGAGTGAGTACAGGTGCAGTGATCAACCTTATCTTTAGCTCCTTGAAGCTTCCCTCACATTCTTCCATCCAAACATACTTTAACCCTTTCCTTGTTAACTTAGTTAGTGGTCTTGACAATCATGAGAAGTTTCTCACAAAACATCTGTAGTACCCAGCTAATCCAAGAAAACTATAGATTTCTGTGACACTATAGGGTCTAGACCATTCCTTAATCACCTTTGTTTTTGAAGGATCCACAGAAATTCCCTCACATGTCATCACATGTCCCAAGAACATGACTTTCTTCATCCAAAAGTCACACTTTCTGAACTTGGCGTACAACTTCTTCTTTCTCAACGTCGCCAACACAAGTATTATATGTTCTTCATGTTCCTCCTTGCTCTTAGAGTAGATGATAATATCATCAATAAACACTACAGAAAATTTGTCGAGGTAATTTCTAAAGACTCTATTCCTCAATTCCATGAATATTTCAGGGGAATTAGTAAGTCCAAAGGGCATCACCCAAAACTCATAGTGCCCATACCTTGTACGGAACATAGTCTTCTGAATATCTTCCTTCTTCACCTTTAACTGATGATATCCAGAGTGAAGATCCACCTTTGAGAAGTATTAAACACCTCTTAACTAATTGAACAAGTCATCAATCCTTGGGAAATGATACTTGTTCTTTATGGTGATCTTGTTGAGTTCTCGATAATCGATACACAGCCGCATTGTTCCATCCTTCTTCTTAACAAAGATCACTGGTGCACCCCAAGGTGATGCACTAGGGAATATGAACCCTTTGTCCAGATGCTCTTGCAGCTGCTTCTTTAGCTCCTCCAGTTCGATAGGATCCATCCTATAGGGACACTTCGAGATAGGAGTAGCTCCGGGTATGATTTCAATTGATAACTCTACCTCACAATCTGGGGGAATTCCGGGTAACTCTTTGGGAAATACATCGCCGTATTCCCACATGATGGGAATTTCCTCAAGGTTGTAACTTTCCTTTGATTCAACCATTTGGGCGAGGTATGCTTCTTCATAAGGAATCAACACCCCCACCATTTAAGGATTTTTCAAAGGATATTCAAGATCTTCCTTGAATTTGTAGAGGAGCATGGGATGGTTCGGAATATGAAAAGATATTTCCTTTTCCCAATAGTTGATATGTGCTCTATATAATGAGAGCCAATCGATTCCCATTATAGCATCAAATTCCACCAAGGGAAGTATTAAGAGATTTTCCGGAAGAATATTCCCACATAAGCCAATGGGAGAAGATTCAAACACTTGGGTTGCAATGATTGCACCACTTGGTGTTTTTACAGATATCTCTACTTCAAGGTTTCAGGGCTTCGATTCTATAGTTCTAGAAAACTTGCAAGATATAAATGAATAGGTAGAACCAGAATTAAATAAGACATTTTTGATTCTTGAGGGAATAGGAAGTGTACCTTGTACGATTTCATTATCATGCTCCACCTCCGCAATAGTGATGGAATAAGACTCCCTTGTTCCTTTGTATTTGGTAGTTGTAGACGCTGATTACCCTCGAGAACTCGAGGTTTAGTACACTAGTTTTCATAGTGCCCTAGCTCCCTACAGTTGTAGCATTGAACCACGAGTGGTTCTCTCCTTTCATTAGCTACATTATCCTTCCTTTTTGTGTCTCTTCAGCACTCTTGAGCATGGTGTCCTTCTTTACCACACTTGAAGCATTTCCCCGTCCCTTTGAGGCATTTCCCATGGTGAAACTTCCCACATTTTTGGCATGTGGGTCGTTGATTTTTCTTCCAGCCTTTGTCATTGGATCTACCAGCTTGAAACTCCATCTTTATTTTCTTATCACTATAGTCATGGGACCATTCTCCAAACTCCATCTCCACTTTCAGAGCACACCAAAAAACTTCTTCATAACTCCCAAAGTCTCGAATTGTAGGAGCCTTTTAAAGGTGAGGTTTTAATCCACTAAAGAATCTATCAATTTTTCTATCATTATTGATAACAAAACCCAAAGCATACCTTGAAATCCTTGTGTAATTCACTTCATAGGTTGTGATAGATTCTCCTTCTTTTTGCTTGATCTCTATGAATTCTCTCTCTATCTTCGTGCGAATAGTTTTTGGGAAATACTTATTAAAAAACATTATCTTAAAGTCTTCCCATTCCATCTCTTCAATTTCCTCCCTTCGCTTGCTGTTCTTAATCAAATCCCACCATTGATCAGCTTATCCATCTAGAAAATAAACAGCTACAGTCACCTTCTCTATCTCATAACAGTGAATAACGGAAAAGATATTCTCCATGGATTTGACCCACTATTTCGCAACTAGTGGATCGAAAGATCCACTAAATGTTGGTGGTTGTTGCCGCATAAAACATTTGATAGCCAGTTGCTCCCTCTTTGGTGAAGGAGGGCATTCCCCATTATTATGGTTATTGTTCATAACCTGAGATAATTGGGTAATAATAGCCATGAATTTTTTAACTCCACCTCCCAAATCATTGGGGATGTCATTCGGGAAATTGTTGCATTGGCCCTTGCAAGAGTTTTTGGCATGATTTCTCTTGGTTCCCACCATTTTGTAAAATAGAAAAGGATAGAACAAAATATAACATAAAAAGTCATGAATAACTAATTAATTTAAAGAATTTATACCAAAAACATAACATATGGGATCCCTATGTAAATATTATTGTGTGCATTTTTGTACTTAGTCTCATGCTAGAGGTTTTCTCTAGGGTTCACTAATCCTAATTACCAAATTAACTAAACCTTGCCTCTGATACCAACTATAGCGACCCGGAATTTTCTTACATTACTATTAAATCATTTCAAAGATAAAAAAAATAATAGTATTACACATAGAGGATCCAAAGGTTTAATGTCTTGGGAAAACCAGGACCACACATAACAAATACAACATCAAGCATAAACATTTATTTAATTTCTTCTTCTCTAGCTTCTTATTGGCACTTGTCCTCTCCCTAGTAGATGTAACCACCTGAGGATATACATCAAAATGGTTGAGCTAGAAGCCCAGTAAGAGGACATATAAGAACAATATAGCATGGGGTGAGCATAATCATAACATAAGCAAAAGATCACGAACATGAGAGGAGCATAAATAAGAGACTTGAAATGTGGCAATGCATAAAAATGAAACATCATGTCTTAGTGGTTAACTACCACACATACTTGTGAAACAAGATAGCATCTTGTTAACACATTATTTCACATTTAATCATGAGATTCATCACTTTACCAAATTCATTAGATCATTATATAATTCTGGGCGTACCCGTCACATTTAAACATTCATATTGCGCTATCTAATTTCGAGCGCACCCGTCACATCATAACATTATCATCATCATGATTTCCACATAGAAAACATATCAAAAATGTAAATAACTAACACATGTAATGGAATGGTTTTCATCTCATAATAACACATTCATAAGCTTTGGGTTCCCAAAATAAAGAGGTAATAACATACATGTTACAAGAACCGTCCACTTTGAGTGAGAGTAAAAGGGGAGTTCTTAAAAGAGAAGTTCTTTTGGAAAACATTTGGTTTGACATAAAAACCAGTGAAAAAAATGTATATAACAAAAAAGTAAAGACAATTATGAACAAATGATCTCTAAGGAGTAACCATATCAAAAATAGAGTGAAAGAGGGAGAACCCGAAGGATGAATGTTGGGTTCAAGAATTTCCCCCTACCTTGTACCCGAATGCTTTCTTCTCTTTAATGTCCTGTATAATGACATTATATTAATTAATTAGAAATACAGAAACTTTTTTACATTAATATGGTTTATTATGGTTTCATTAAGTGAATTTATGTGCCTTTTTATTAGTTATATCATTTAAAAACATTATTTGGGAATATTTGTTTTTATGGTTTTCTTGAGTGGTTCATTGGTATTTTTAAATTGATGTTTAGGTAGAACATGGATAAACATCCAGAACTGATATTACATGTTATTAATGATATTAAAGGATTTTTTATGATCTTATAATGAATCAAATTAGATCCACATGGATGAATCATTAGATAATAATTAAATGATGATTATTTGGGTTAATTTGGGCGGTTTTCGATCATAATGAACTTGTTTTATTTTATCACATAGAAATATGATCATAAGTTAGTTCCAGATCTTTTAATAGGAGATGATACATATAAAAGGTTCTGTTGCAACCATAAAAATGGTTTCATCACTAGATCTGAAGGTAGAAATGGAAGAAGAAATCATGTCGTTCTTGAAGGTGAAAAATTAACACCTCACGAACAACGTTCTCTTTAATAAAATAAAAGGAAGTGGGAAAGGTGGTTGGATGATATAATATCCCATTAGCATCATCAAATTATAGTATATTTATAATAATAGAGTTAAAATACAAATCAGATGAATTTAGGTGGGGAGAGATCAAGAAATGAACTTGAACTTGAAAGGAAATTAAAGGAGAAGAGGGAGAGAAATTACCTCTTGAATCCATCTCTTGAGAACCTCCTTAAGGGCCTAAACTTGGTCTTTTGATGAGACCATCAGCTCTTGGACGTGGGGGAAGGTCTGGGTAAGGTGTTTGGGCATATTTTATAGAATTCTTGGAGCTTGAGTGGTGTGAGGAAATGAGGGTGTGAAGGGTGGCTTTTATAGTGTAGGGGAGAGGGGTTTCCTTAATATAAAATTCATTAGTTTATTAATTTTCCCTAAGACAAGGAATAGTGAGTCTTGGATGACGAAGAATATTAATTTTATCATGTTATACCGAAAAAAGTGGGCTTAAATCAGCATAGCATCATCGATTACTCAATTAATCCATTATTTATCATTTATTGTAAATTATCGGATTCTACTATTCATAAAAAATTCAAGTATCTCAGAAAAATCCCAAAAATTTACCCCAACCATTTTTCGATGTCTATAATCCAAAAATGAAGTACATTGTTCAAAAAATATCTAAATATTATTAATTTAATATTTAATTAAAATCATAATTTAATTAAAAACAGTTTTAAAATTTAAAACTGATTTTATGGTGCTTTCAAAAATTACGTAGGGTCTTATAAAATTATCTAAAAACTATAATACATCGATTCATTAATTTATGAATACATTTTAGGGAAATAAAATTAATTTTAAATTAATTAATTAATTATAAAAAATTATTTATGACTTACAAAATAAAAAAAACGTTTACTAAGGTCAAATTGTCACTTTCTAAGATGTCTAATTTTTATTTAATTATCTATGGGTAAGGTTACTCTTATATTGGATGATTTACTATTCATAAGGGTAATATTACTATTCGTAAGGGTATGTTACTATTCTTAAAGGTACATTACTATTCACCGAAAATTATTTTTGTTTCATTAGAATCCAAAAATCATCTTGAGCACAACCGACTTTGTCAGATTTTTAAAATTCCAAACACAAAAGTGAAAAACTTATGTTTAGAGTTCACTTAACACTTAGTAGTTCATTATGTTGTGTTTTCATGTTATTTTATGACATAAATATTAGAAGGTAATTTCCATTGAAAAACATTGGGTCGTTACATTGCCGACTAGCTATAAGGGTCTAATGGATCACATGGGGAGACTATACCCTCTTTATATAAGCAATCCATAGTTGACGACGTATGAAATTAATGAAACAAAAACATTAGAATTAATACATGTATAACTAACCATTTCCCACATAGAGTACAAGCCACAACCAATAATAAATAATGCATACCATGCTAAAAGAGCTAAGTGAGTGAAAACCCAAAATAATTGGAAAATAATGAATTCCAAAAACGGTTTTGACTCTCATCCATGCACATCCCAGGCATGAATCATTTCCCTAGAATAAGGGATTTACCCTTGACCAGACCTGCAACCATGAAATCTTCTCTGGTGCCCAACTTTGGCCTGGGCATGGTGTGAGTGAAACTCAATAGGCCACCACAAAGAGTGTATACAAAATATCTAGTCTAAATAGATAGTTCATGAAATGAAATAAATAAATGAAAATATAAACATAATAAAACTTGAGAGACATTAGGTAAGAATATTCACTTATTCCATTTCCTTTTACTATTTCCATTTCCATTAGTTATACCATCCTCACTACTAAGTTCATTTTCAATACATGTTATATAGATTAAGAATTTTATTCATTTACAAAACGGCCTAAGAAGAAAAAAATATGCATAAAGGGATAATTAAAATTCCCTATCTCACTAGGGAAATCATGTCATAAACAAATACACCACACTTACCTTATAGCCTCAATCCATGTAGTTTCATCCAATGAAACCATTAGGGGTATAGATTCTTTGTCCAACTCCCTAACCCGTGCATTCTAGGGGTGAGGTTTAGAGCCTTAGTTCGACCTGACTAGTGGGCATAGAACCTCAAGTTAATACCCTACATACTTCCAAGACATGTGCACATGCTTATTTATACATTTCTATATATAACATATCACAAACCATATATAAAACAATACACATAATAATCAAAATTCACATTCCATTTAACACATAAATCATCCTTATTTTTTAACCCATTAACACATTTACATTTTACTTAGCATAGCCCATTGAAGCAATTTCCCTATTCATACCTTGACGCATTAATCCTATCTAACAATTTATGTATCACTAACCAATATTTTTCTATTCCTAAACATTAACCCATATAAAATATTCATTAATAAAAATACATGAATCCATATAAAAATTAATTATTTCTCATGCCTTAATCCACTTATGAATTTACTATTACAATTTTATAATCCATTTAACACATTCACATTAATCCATTTAACCCTTTTTTAACATATTCCAAATAGTACCTTATTCCATTACCAACAACTAGACGCCACAACTATTATTTCCATTTTATAATTCAAACTAACATATTAACACATATATCATGTCCTCAATCTCAACACAAGTGAACCTTAGGATAACATCATGATTTTCCATGACTTAGAATATTGGTTCACCCCTTGGGTGGCTCTAAATTTGTAAATTCATCCTCAATGCATCCCACTAGGATCATGAGGGTTTTATTTCATCATTTATCCGACCATTATATCAAATATTACTCAAGGAAAAAATATATAATAAGGGAAAAGTAATATCATCACCACTCATGAAAAAATCTATGACAAAACTATGTGATATAACTTTTAGACCTCAAACCTTGAATTTAAAGAAACGAAAAATCTTAGTCTTAGCCTTAGATATATATTTGATCACCCCTTGAATCCCCAATGTAAAATCCATTAGAAAAAGTGGTTATTAGGGTTTTTGAAGAAGAAGAAAAAATCTACAAGCCCTAATTTAGAAAATAAAACAAAGAGGAAGATTATACACACCCGAAGCTTTAATTCTCAACTAAAGATGCTCTAAACAACCTATAATCGAAGAAGAATGATACCTTGGAATCTTGGGAGAGTTTTTTTCATCACTAGGGTTGAGAGGATAAGAAATAGATAAGAAAATGGGTATGAAACTTAAAATCCTAAGGGGGAAGTTTCATAAAATCAAAAAATTTAATGTGGAACACAGTATGGCCACATGGTTTTCTAAACCTTGCTTAAACCATGTGTCAGCCTCTATCCAGGAGGGGTTAAGCTACACAGTTACCTGGGAAGACTTTTACAGTTTGGAAAACTATGCGCCAACCATGAAGAATGCCTTTGTCTAAGTCTGTACAATTTGAATCTACCCCTTACAAGGTTTTCTTAACCGTCCACCCCTCCTCCAAACTAGCATGGTTTGGGTGCATGGTTCTCTATAACCGTGCGCCAACCATGGAATAAGCACTGGATTTCCAAAATCCTTTTTCTTTGGGGTCCCTAACTCCCAAAACACTTCTAATCCACCTCATACATATAATATACATCCATTAACAAAAATTAAGTGACTTAAAAAAATTAAAAAGGGTTGTACCTACATGAATATTGGGATCTTACATAATAAGTTATACTCATCTCCTCTAATATCAAATGGGAAATGAAACCATCGTTCGTGCGTATGAAAAACAACCACCTCATGAACTGATGTAATTTTTTTATCACCGCCTCTCATGGATGGTCATAATGATGTATTTAATGTATATATATGATATTCATGACATACTTATAATTTTTTTTATATAACTTGTTAACTATTTTCTTACCTTTCCATTCATCAAAAAATGTTATCATTGTTCACTTATATGTGTGGGTTACCACATCCACGAAGCAATGTAATTTTTTTTTCGTCAACACCTCACATGGATGGTATATATGAGTTTATTTAATTATATAATATGATTTTTATGATATAATAATCATTCATTTTAGATAAAATAATACTTACCTTCTTTTTTATATTCTTTGAAAAATTGAAACTTTACTCATATGTACATACGACCTACCATTTCCATGATTGTAACATAATTCATTTTTCATTACCATATTTCAAGGTTATTATTAAAAGAATAATTATTGTATAAAAATATTTATTATTTCATGATTATTATTTAGGATATTATGGGATAAAAATATATGTGACCATAGTTAACATACCAAAATCATTTTGAAGTTATGAACCAAACATCCCCAAAATACCCAATATTGACTTAAATAATGAAATAATTAAATATATCATTAAAATAAATGAAATCATTTTCTTATATATGATTAATTAATAATATAAATGGTTTTTAATAAATAAAATTATTTTTATAATATTATTATATGTGTGTTAAATAACCTACATTTCATGTTTGGACTCAAGGTGTTGGATTTCATCTCAATTTCATTTCATTAAGTAATATTTCAATGTTATGCACCTAATTTATTTTATTTGATGTATAAACTCCCCATTTTATATGTTATATAATTAATCCTTCATACATAATGGTATTTTAATCATTAGTCTAAATTATTTCATCTAACTAGACTTGACTTGATAATTTCCATGTGGTAAGAGGTTTCTTAACTCAATTTCCATACGTTGGGTTATATTTCAACTTTATTAACTTTATTATGACATTACTATGTGTGAATTGATATATAAATTGTTTTATTATACATTTAAATTTAATTTATGTGTGTTTACATATGTTAACATGATCACTTCATGGAATAATTATCACTTCACATGTTATGATCTCTGACAGGTTTTTCTCCATCTCAATCTCATTTTCTTGAAATATGTTTCCACTCATACACCAAGATTTACTTATATGAAATAATTATTTCCCCATGATTTATTTTTGAAATAATATTTAATGAAATTCATGGTATTTATAGAGAAATATAATACTCTTTCTTTCGATGTGTTTTGATTCAAAAGATATAGAAGCTGTAAAGCACTTATGTTTCAAAGTCTTTTATTTTAGAGATTATTTATATTCAAGATTCCTTTTTAGAAATAATATTTCCTTATTTTATTGAAAAAAATATATTTTAATCTAATCTAGTTATAAATTTAGTTTAAATATTTAGTATATATTTCTACACTTAACGATTAAAGAAACATCAAAAAAATTATTTGTAAGTCAACTGATCTTTTATTTTCATTTAGATCGAGAATATTTCTCATTTATCTCCATTTTTTCTAAAATTTTTGAAATAATTATATTTTATAAAAATGAAATATTTATTAATTTTATTTTACATTATCTTTGAACTTATTTTAGAAGGCTTTAAAAGGAAATTTCTTACTGTTTTCTATATTGTTCACTTTTGACTCTCTTTACAAAATTTTAAAAAGAATGTTTATTTTTAACATTTACAAAATAAAAATATTTTCCCATAATCATTACCATTAATTATATTAAATAAAAATTTATAACTTTCCATTATTATTTTAAAATATAATTAATTTCACAATATGTTGTGAATTTTTATTTTTAATGTGAAAATTGTATTTTCCTCAATAATGTTTTTAATGATATTTTAATTGTAATTTTATTCATAAGAGAAAATAACCCTTGATTTTACTTATGCTTTATTGGGGATATATTAAAATGATACCATCATTATTCTTTATCTATATGGATTATATTTTTTCAAATATAATTTCATGGAAATAATTTCTTTTACATGGGTAAATCAATCTATGAAAGAACAATGGTTATTTTTGTGTTTAAAAGTGAAATATTCTAATTGTTTTTCTTAGGATATGGTAATGTGACATTATATATGAAATTAGTATAGGGGAGTGACCCAAATATATAAGTAAAATTTTTAGATATTTTATGGGTGGGTCTGTTATATCCCTATAATGCATTGGGTAATAGCGACAGAGTTGACTGAATATAAGTAACTCCTATGATATGAAGGAGTTAACTGATTTATAGGTTAATACTAAGAGATTTTGTGTATTATCTAAGTAATGTTATCAGATATAAAAGGGTTATTATAAGGGTTATATAAATGTAATGTTCTAAGGTACAAAAATGTTTTCTTTATGCTTGATATAAGTATTTAATAGTTTCTTTGATCGAGATTGGCATCACACGGCTCCTGATTATTGATTCTTATGACACTTTAATTTTTTAAAGTTTTATCTCATGTCAAATTTTTAATTATCCATGTTCTGATGGGTATGAATTATATTATGTTATTCTGATGCACTTTGATTGTCTCATCATACCCTTATGCTAACCCTTCTTATGTTTTCCTTTTTCATTGGTTACGAAGAATGGTGTTAAATGAATTATGTCTAGAAAGGTTTCATGTGTGATTAATTTTTTGGGATATGTTTAATGATTATTGTGTAATTGTAAAATCTAGTTATAGTGGGGGGAAATACTCATTTTAAGAAATGGGTATTATTATATTAGTGTTTTTCATAATTATATAAAACTCTAAACCTAAAAGGATTATGGGTATATAAGTGTTCCAATTTTTCATTTTGACGTTGTAATATTTGAATGGTTGAAATTGGGTCACATTTATTATTATCAAACATGAAATTTGAATATTATGTTATAAGAAGTGGATTCTGAGAGTGTGGGTTTGAGGATTTTATAGTTGGTATTAGAGGAAAATTTTAGATAACTTTGGAGATTAGGATGTTTTATGATTGGTTTACTTAAGAGTTATGGATAATATCATGGGTTTATAAGTTTTAGGATGATAATAAGTTCAATGGAATCAATTCCATTTTTTAGGTTTTAAGTAATGGGATTTTAAAGTAATTATGGATACTTTGGGAGATGTTTTATTCAGTTGAGGTATATATAACCCTTATATGTATCATGAAATCCTACATGATGGATTATTTAGGTTGAATACTATTAAATTTTTTGGAATATAAGTTCTAGGGTATGAGATAACATTTGAAGTTTAAACAATATTTAATGTTGAGGTTATTGACGTTAATTAGAATATAGGGTTATTTAATTATGGAATGATCTACACTGAACCTTTAGTGTTGTTGTGAAATTTTTGGATTTAGATGTATTCTTTATTCATTTAAAGGTTTACCCATTTTTGATATTATCATACCTTATGATAAAATTTTCAATTTTGGTTAATATATAATGAAAGTAGGAATATATTGTTGTCATTTTTTGGATTTTTTGATCCGTTAGAAGTTGATTTTAGTGCTTTAGACATGAAACATTAATCATGAATTGTCATATTTTTGAGAAACACATGATATTGTGGTGGAAATTTATTAAAGGGTTAAATTATACTTGGGATGTTAGTATATTTCCTTATTTTATTAGTCAAGATGGTGAAGGAATTCTTCAAATCTTAGAAAATGATCCTGAAACAGAAATGTTATCCTATTACCTTTATTTATGATGAATTGATTTTATTTTTTTACACCTAATTGATTTATGTTTTCTTTATCGTTTACTTTCTAAGGATCATTCACTTTATTGTTATCAATTCTCTCAGTAACTCTCTATTATTATGTTGAAATTAGTTTTTTCCTATATATCCATATTATAAATTCCCACTAATGTTCTCATATTTGGAAACCTACTTATGTTTTATTCCAAATGGCCTTGGTATTCCGCTTTACCACTTTTCAAATGGAAATTTTATTATCCCATTTTATGATGTGGTTTTTTAACAATGGATTTTTTGAAAGGTCTTCCTTTTATGTCTATGTGTTTTATCTTCCACTTCCTGGAATTGACACTAAAAATGTTTAAAACCCTTTCTATTGAGCATGAGATAAGATTTCAAGGACACAATTTCCAAAAGTAGGGAAAATGTAATAACACATTTAATGTTAATATAAATCATTTTAATTAATTATTAATAATAATTAAATGTGTTTTATAGATTTATATTAATTATAATAATATTATGTAATTTATTGATTAAAAAAGTAAAGTCTTTATTTAATAAAAATTGGTTTCCATACATTATATGTTTTTATTTAAAATATTAATTTAAAAATTGTATAATTTTAATTAAAAAAATGAACTTCATCTTTGAATTCATAATTTCATAATTATATTAAGATTAATTTTTTATAATTTTATGAAAAGATTTCTTTTCTCAATGAATAGTTAAATATACTAATTTTTATTGAAAATGTATTTTTTCAATTACTTACGAAGTCACATTATATTTTTTCATTAGTTTTAAACTTTTATTAATTAATTTTCATAAAAATAATCCAATAAATTTTATTTTAATCAAAATTATACATTAATTTGGTATAAAATAATTTTTATATTTTAAAGGAATTTTTCTAAAAAACTATTTTCATCGTGCTTTGAGGGTTTAAGTTTAAATTAAATTATAACACTTATGTAAATTTAATTTTATCAATTTGAGCCACTATTTTTAGTTAGGAGTTTTAAACTTGTTAAATATGTTCGTTTTATAGTTTTCATTATGAATAGTAACTGTAGTAAATATTTATCACCACAATAAGGGTAAATCATGTAATTAAAATTAGAAAATAATATTATAATGACTAAAATTGCCCTAAAGCTTTACTTTAATCTATTTTATGAGTGTGGTTCTACCATATCTTGACAATATTCAAAGTTATGGAAATTTTATGACATTTTTCTTTGAAAATTACTTATATATTATTTTATGTAAATAAATATAAAAAATGTTGCTCTCCTACTTTTAAATTTATATTATATATTAACATAAGGATAAAAGTATGTAGTGAATGAATATTAAATTTTATTTTGATTATAATTAAAATATTTTTATTGTGGGAAATTATTTTAAAATTTTTGTGTTGAAATAATTATTTTACACTCTTATGCAACACTAACATAGTGTTTATAAAAGTTATAAAAAAATAAAAGTATGTGATTTTAAAAAAAGAACATGAAAATTTATATTTTTTGGATGAATTATAGTGTCACATGATGTTTTTAGTAAATTATACTATATTATTTATTTTTAAATTTATTATATTCTAATTTCATTGTTACCATGTTGTTTTTAAGTCCAAATTATGTGAATACTTCTTACAATGACACTAGTAGTATTTTAAGTAAAATATATTTTATTAAATTATTTAAAAAAAATATATTTAAATAGAACAATAAGGTTGATAAATTGTCATAAATTTCGTTTCTTATACATTTATAGCCTAAATATTAACTTATAATAATATTTATATCCCTTTATATTGGAAATTCGTTACCACTACTAAGGTTAAAAATGGTTAACAGAAGGGTTAATCAAAAATATAAGGTTTAAAACGATATCTAAATATGTAAAAATTTTATTGGATGATAATATTAAGACCATATAATCCTTAAATTATAAACCATGTCATTTTATAACCATTTTACATGATTTATACACATATTATATTATAATGTTTCGTGTATTTCACAAAGTGACCCTCCCCTCACATATAAAAGGGAACTTCAACTCCTCTCTTCCTCGCACCATTTGAGAAATATAATTCCATCAATATATACCCAATTAATTTCTCAACATATCTTTCCATGTTCTATAGGTCTTATTTTTTTTATATTTCCAACATTAAATGGATTAAGGTGTAAATCAAAAGTGGTTTCTCGAAGAAGAGGTATAGCTTTTAACTAAATGTTTTAGTTTTATTTATTCTTCTACCTCCTTAAAATCTTATTAAACCATGATGAAATAATAAAATAAGTACACTATATATAATGAAATTTTATTATGTTAATATAATAGCCTATATTAATATCCTCTTCCATCAAATGGGAAACAAAACCATTTTTCGTTTGTATGTTGGGCTACCGCCTCATGAATCATTGTAATTCATTTTCCATCACCGCATCTCATGGATGGGTATAATGATGGATTTAATTTATATATATTATATTAATTACATAATTATAATCACACAAATATAATATATAATATATTTTCTTACATATCCATCCATTGTAAAATGATAGTGTCGTTCTGGCGTATGTGTTGATTACCACCTCTACGATGCGATGTGATTTTTTTTCATCATCACCTCGCATGTGTGGTATATATAAGTGAAGATTAAGATATTATATGATATTTATAATAGAATAATAATTTTTTAAGGATACAATAATACTTATCTTTTTTATTTCATTCTCATTTAAAAATGGTAATGTTACTCACACATTTGTATGACCTACCATCTCCATGATTTTAAGAAAGTTATTTGTATGTGATACTGATCTTGTATCATCTTTTTGATCAGGATTAATCCTCTTCCAAGACCATGTTTTATAAAAAAATTATAGAATATAATTTTTTTAACATAAATTTTTTTCTGAAATTACTTTTTATGATCTTACATCTTCTTTTAAAAGTTTTTAAGAGAAAATTTCTTAATTTTGACCACATTTCTCATTTTTTACTCTCCATACAAAAGTTTGAAAAGAATGTATATTTTAAATTCTTACAACATGAATTTATTTTTTCACCATCATGAAATTATTTTCCTTAAATATTACTTAATAATTTCCATGTTTTCATTGAAATAAAGTATTTTAACAATATTTTGTGAATTTTTTTTAAAAGTGATTTTTAAAATGGATAGGTAATTTTCTTCAAGAATGTTTTTAATGATCTATTAATTATATTTATATTCATAAATGAAAATAACTATTTAATTTACTTATGATCCAATGGGGATATTTTGTAATGACATCATCCTTATCCTTTCTCTATATGTATTATAATTATTTCAAATAGAATGTCATGGAACCCATTTATTTTTCATGAGTCAATAAAGCTATAAAAGAATAATGATTATTGTTATATTGAAAAATTCAAAATTATAATTATTTTTCTTATGATATTGTACTTGGAATTTTTTTTAAAGTATGATTGTGGATTGAACCCAAATCCTTAAGGGGAATTTTCTAATATGTTGTGGGCAAGTGTGGTATACCCATCCAATGAATTGGGTAATGATGACAGATTTAACTAAATAAAAGTAAGTCCTATGATATGATGGAGTTAACTAATTAATAGGTTAATCTTAAGAGATTATGGGTATTTAATCGGTAAGTTCATCCCATGTATAAGGGATCTTATAAGGGTTATATAAAGATAATGTTTGAGGTACTAACATGTTTTTTTATACATTATATGATTTTTTAATGGATTATTTGAACAATTTTGATATCAAATGGATCGTGATTATTGATTAATATGACTCTTTCCTCTGTTAAAGTTTTATCTCATATCACATGTTTAATAATCCATGTTTTTATGTGTATTAATTTTCTTATGTTATGCCTTTGTGCTTTTATTATGTCATCATACCGTTGTTATCATATTATTCTCAGTGGTGAAATTCAATTGTTAATGATCATGTTCTCCTTTACTAAGTATTTGAGCTCACCCTTATTATGTTTTCATTTTCCCAAGTTCCTGAAGAATAGTGTTAAATAAATTATTCCAAAAAAGGATTCATGTGTAAATAATTTTATGGGAGATATTGAATACATAAAATAGAATAGTAAAAGTTGGGTATAGTGGAAAAAATACTCTTTTATGACATGGGTATTATTATATAACTTTTTTTCCAAATTCTGTAGAACTCTAAACCTAAAAGGTCTTTGGGTAGTAAATTTTTTCAGTTTTTCTTTTTGATGTTGTAAGTTTTTTGTGGTGGAAATTGGGTTAAAATTATTGGTATCAAATACAGAAATGTAATGAATATTATTTAAGAACTAGATTATAGGAGTGTGGGTTTAGGGATATTAAACTATAATTATGATAAATGAGGTTAAATTATATTAATGTAATTTAAGATAAGTGATAATGTTTTTCTATAAAAAATTCATCTCTTTGAAACATGTTTTGTATTATGAAGCTAATTTTCTTATGTTATGTAAATACACTACCTATGTGTGATATTCTATCCTGAAATTACTTTATTCATGGTATTTAAAAATAAATTTGAAGACCTCTCTTTTAATCAGTTGGGATTGAATTATTACCCAAGCCATAAGTTGGTATTTTATCCTAATTTTCATTCTTTGGGAATCATGTTATACGTAACACATATTTCCTCTTTTATGTGCATACATTTTCATGGAATATATTTTACCATATTACTCAATAAATTTAAGTGTTTTACAAGTCTATACTATTTTCCCTCCCATTGATTCTTTTGATTCAAGAGTTACCAAAACCATTGTAAAACTCGATATTTTCCATGGTGGAAAAACATCCTATTTTTTGATAAATTAAACGTGTGTTTAGTTTTATTGTAAATACATCATTGTCAGTATACTAGAAATTCGAAGTTGCTATGTAATATATGCATCTAGAGGTAATCACCCAAAAATGGTGGGTTGATCATTAACTCAATCATCTCTTTGATGCATGATAAAAATTCCTAATAATACACACTTGGATATAAAATTAAAGTGGATATTATTTGTAATATTCACTTGCTCTATATAAACCATGATGATGGGTTTTTATACTATTTACTTGGTCTCCTTCCAAAGAAAACTATTGAACCCAATTACTATCTTCCATGGATAACAGAACACATTAAAATTAGCCTCATAAATATATTTATTGATAATGGAAATCATGTTAATTTGAAAATATTCCATTAATTCAAAGTTGATTAAGGGATGTTCTCTTAGAAATCCATATTATTCTATTAAATTTTGAAGTATTTGATTTCCTTATTTATCATTATATAGATAAATATGTTTTTATTTATCTTAAGGTTCTTTATGGAATAGTATGAAAGGTCTTATTGACTCATATGGTGAATGCATTGGACTTAATCATGTGATGGGTGGGGCTTAGAATAATGTATCCCCTCAATGAATCAACAGGTTTCATGAGACAAAAAAACTTTGGTTTTAGTGTATAAATCGTCCAATATTAGTATAGTGTATTGGCACAAGGCCTCAACGATGTGTTTTTATAATAAGAATTATGTATCATGTTAGTATTATATCAATTATTATTGTATTACATGTTTTCATTTATTATAATTAATATATAATTCCCTCAATTTTAGTTGATTATAGATTCATGTTGTTTATATATTAAAACTATATCTCCTATTACATGTTAATATTATGATAAAATCTAATGTATACTACTACTTATTGTGCATACGTGCTAACTGTTATTATTTTTCTTTTGACATGGAAACCTAGGGAGAAATTTGTTTAGATTTAATGGATATTATAGAAGGGGAAATATGTTCTCAAAATATTTTCATGTTTTATCTTATGTTTTAAAATGTAATGTGTTTATTTATATCATCTTCCAAGACTATTAAAATATTATATCCTTTTGAAAATATTGTATTCTACACCAATGATGTTATATAAATACAGAATCCGTGTTTCTTGAGTCTTGGGTGTTACTTTGGTACCCACATTCTCTAGATTGATCATTCCTTTCTCAAAATTATCTTTAATGAAATTATATCATATATATATATATATGTTACTTAATTTTGAATATTTTTCCATATTATTATTTAGCTTTATCACACCTTGTTTTTTATAATATACTACCATAGATATATTTACCTCCTCAAAAATATCCTCCAATTATAATTTCATCCATGAAAATTTTGAGAAATCTTTTATAGTTAAAATAAAATCTTCTTTAGTTGTATTAAGGGAGGTTATTTCCTTCTATTTTTTAATCCATATAATAAACTTGCTTCAAATTAAAAATACTCTATTTATGGATTTTTTTTATTCACAATATTCCCATCTCAGTATATATATGAGTAGTTATAAAATTATTTTTCATTCCATATATGATACATTATATCATAATCAAGTGTTCCAAAAATATACCTCATGATATAATTTACAACCAAAATATGATCCTCCTTGGGGAAAATTTGGTAGTAAGTAGCTAAATATATTACAAATAATATATCTAGTCTTTTTGTTATGATATATAAAAAACTTATAATTATCCCCTAGTAAAGTTTTTGAACAATGGATTTTCTTTATGTTTTCCTAGAAGGGTTCCAACCATTATTGGTGTTGAAATTGTATTCCTATCATGAATCTTGAAATTATTAAATAAATTTTTTTCATATATATCTTGAGAAATAAAATTATATATCCCTTTTTAGATAAATTACAGCCTAAGGAAAAATTTAAACTCCCTGGTGATAGATATTTCAAACATTGATCTCATCATTTTAGTAATCTATTATATTTAAAAATACTTATTTCTTATGAATATGTTGTCATTAACATTGATGATTACCAAAACATATTCTTACTTGGGGAACTTCACATAGATATTTTTACTTCTACTATTTTAAATTTCATCTTCTTCAAGAAAGTATGAAATTGAGAATATTAGTCTTGGGGTTCTTATTTAATTCCATATTGCACATTATTCAATCTGTATAGCTTTGATTCATTGTCATGAATAAGAAAACACATAATTTTTTCAATGTAAACCTATTATTTGAGAATTTAATTTAATTTTTTTCTTAGCATTCATTTGGTATATTCTGAAATTTATTTTTATAGACATAGTAAGGAATATTCATATAAATAAAAGTCTTTCCACTGGTGAAAAGGTTTCTTCCGCATCAATTCCATACACTTTCACATACCCCTTTTACCCCAATATTTCCATATTCAAGATCACATTTCCTTAATAATTTTGTTTTTTTTTGTATACCCATTTTGTTCTTATGAAATTATGATTCATTATCTTGTCCATGAGATCCTGGTTCTATTTTTTTAGATTTTATCTAACCACCCATTCATATCCTTGGCCCATAAAACATATTTCCTTACTTATTCAAATGAGGATGGATCCACTTGATACAATAGTATAGTGTGATCTATAGTTCTCATCCTCTATGTTTTTGTAGGTTTAGTTTTATCAATAATTTTATTTGACTCTTCAGAATCAACTTTTCTAATTCCTTATGGATTCACAGTTTGAATCATTTCAACAGCTTCTCCATCCACTGATTCATCCTCTATGTCCTCTCTACATTTTGAACTATGATCACCTATCTAATTTGTATCCAATTCTTCTTCTTCATCACTAACCTTGTCTAGATATGTAATTCAAGATCATTTTCTATATTTTTATTAAAAAAATATTAATATCATTACATTCTATGATATTTTTAAATCATTTTTTGAGATATTTATATGTCTTACACTTTAAGGAGTATCCTAGAAAAATTATTTTTCCAAAACATCTCCATATTTTCCTTAGTTACCTTTAATATTCTGAATATTACACTTATTTCCAAACATTATATAGTTATACAATGTTGTATTTCTTATATTTCAAATTATTTACACATCCTTCTTCTCTTTAAGTCTTAAGAATTCCAGATTATGTGCATAAATTTTTACTTACACAGCTTCCTTCCAGTAGTGATGAGAGAAGAAATATTCAATCAGTATTATTTTGTCAATGATATTATCTATTTCATTTCTTCTTTTCTCCAGTTTTTTTTTGTGTTATGAATAATGAAAATATATGATTATCCATATAATTTTATACCACATGATATGTTTAAATTATATCATTTTCAAGTCAAATAATCCAAGTGGATGTTCTCATTTCATTCTCACCTCTCCTCCAAAATTTTTTAATATAATAAATCACATATTTATAAGATTGAGTAAAAATTATATAGAATATTATATTATAATATTCAATGAATTATATGAATTAATTTCCAATATATGTTCTAGGAACTATCACAGCTATACACAAATTAGTGTGGATCAAATCAAGAAGATTTGAATCATTATTCTTCTTTGATCGATAGGGGTGTCTAACTAGTTTTCCTATGACAAAAAATTATCAGTATTATCATGATCTATTACTAGATTAAGAATATAAATTTAATATTTTAGTTTATATAGGTTCACTATACTTTGTTAATTGATCTCTATGAGCCTCCAATTTCACATGTTATTTTCTTCCTCCATCATAAGAAAACATTTTTTCCTTACAATCTATGTGATACAAAATTCCATTGGATCTCTATCACTTTAGCAAAGAGTATATAATTTTTCATCTAATAGAGTAACCATTATGATGAAATATGACTTATATTATATAGTCACAAAGTTAACTTACACTAAGAATATTGTGGTGATGGCCATCCACATAAAGAACTTTTATATTTATTAGTTCATCTCCATCCAGCATCATCCTTCTACTTACCTTGATTTTAAATGTCATATAATTAAGGAACCTCTCTATTATATTAACATGAAATTTCAAATTTTTCAATATATTTATATTTTCAATAATTTGGATGGAACACCCACTATAATGTATCGAAGTACTAGTTTTTTTTTGTTCCTTTGATATAAATATATACCAAGATATCCCGCTCATCCTTTCTTTTCTCATACTATATGCTACAAGGTTGAGTTAATACAGGAGGTTTTCTATAATAATTATCTTTATTAATAACTACAATATCATATTCCTTTTCCTATTAAGTATGAAAGTTGTTTTTAAGGAATATTATATCATTTTTTAGCAACCTTTATCCTTTTTCTTCTATAGGAGTATGTTTTTAGGACCCAAATTATAGCAGTTACAATAATAACCATGAAAATAAAGTTTCCTTTAGTATTTATGATATATTATCATCTTTTATTACCAAATCCAAGGATATTGACCTCTAAAATATCCCTCTTATTCTATACATCAGGTCACTGTATGATCAACAAAGACACAGAATGTTCATTTCATCAATGGAATGATCTCCCCTTCACTTCTTCTTCACTTTTCTCTAACATCAGAGTAGTTTTCTACTATTGGGATGGCCTTGGTAATTGACTGTTTTTACCAAATTTATATTTTCTCTTATTTTGTACAAAAACCTCATGGTATTTTTATGTCTCAACTTCACAAATGAGCCCAACCATTCCCATAGTCCAAAGCCTATGTTCATTTGTGATCATCTCCAAATACCTCAATCATATTCCTACTCTTTCTATCATTTCTTTATCAATTTTTATTTTGAATTATATCTTCTTATTTTCACCATCTATAATTACCTTAACCTCAATATTCTTATGAAAATTTACAACTTCTTCATTGATAAATTCAACTCTCTTCCTTATTTCTTCCAACTTTATATTTAGATCATCTTTTATTTTCAATTGTTCTTCAATTTTTACATTAAAATTAATTACTTATACATATTAATCTTTATTGGACTTAATATTTTCAATTTCCTTTTCCAAATGAGTAATATTTTCTTTAATTTAATCAACATATATCATTTATTATTTTAGAAACCCACCTACGTTTATAGATTTTCATGAATTGAATGCACAATTCTTCCAGAAATCCTTATATTTCGACCGTCAACTTAAAAACTTATTCAGGTTTATCCTATCTCTAAAATTGATACATGTTTACTTAAACCATATTTATGATAAATTCATATACTTATAAGATGAACTTAACTTGATTTTCTTAAATAAACCTTTTATTATCTTATTCTACTTTACTCAATAGATTTTTTAGCTAAAACCACTCTCCAATTTCACATATTGATTTAATGTTTTGTTTTGAAGTAAAATTAATTTTTTGTGTTGATTTAACCTCTTATTTGGATCTATTTTCCACTTTCCTTGATCATATTGTAGAAATATACACAACATATTCATAATTAAAATAATAACAAAAAGTTTAACTTAATATATTTCTTTTACTCGATTGAATATTCTTATGTAAAGTGCCATAAATTCATCACTAACATATTCATAATTGTTTACATCTTCATGAATGAAATATTATACATGTATTTCAAAGAAGTATCTTTTTATGGTTTTCTATATGTTCTTTCATGTTTCACTCTCATCTCATACGCCAACAACTTCCTATTAAGATCATCAAGGGACATTTTAGGGAAGTATTCTTATTCATGGGTAAAAACCTTAGCTTTATATAAGGGTGATAGTATTTTTAGAATCATTTTGATGATATCAAAATCTTTAATCTGATCACTAAGTTCATGGATATATCTCATAATATCTGTGAGTCTATTAAAAAAAGAATCAATGTTCTCATTTGGGATCATATTTAGATCATAGAACTTATTATCTAACACTTGAAGATTATCATAATACACCTTTCTATCCCCTTAATAAATATTTTCTAGATTTTACCGTATCAAATATTTTAATGTTTAGTCCTTTAATGTCAAATAGATCTGGTTAAGGTTCTGAATAAGGCATTTTAAGCCTTCACATTATCATAAAAAAGTTGTCATCATCACCAACTAAAATTCATATAGTATTACTTACTAATATTCCATGTAAAGAAATAATGAAAACATAAATTATGAGATATCATACTTTATATATCATTCTATTATTATATATGTAAAATTTATATCCATTGAAAAAGGGAACCACTTTTTTATTGACCACATTTACTATATCAACAACCTTCTTAGGGATAGATTTTTCATGCAATAACCTTATGGATCTAACACCACTTGTTGCACCCATAATCCTAACACACCTAAAGTGGGGGGAGGTGAATTATGGTGTTATATTCTCCATTCCTTCCTGATAAAACACTATTTTATTGAATATTTTATTGATAATAAATGATATAATTTCCTCACATTGTGTTAAATATGTTTATTTATAAAATATTTGGGATTTGATCATTCATTTGAAAATTTTGTGAAAATTCCAGTTTTACCCTTAATAGTGCACTGTAGTATTTCGAATATAAATATTTTTATATTTATTATTTGATATTTAAATTCTGTAATAATATTTCTAACTTAATTATCTACAACTTTTATTCAGGACACTAGATCAAAAGAATGCATTTTAATGGAGTAATTGGGCCATAAAGTCAAAGTTGGGATGGACTCGCCAGAATGGATAAGCTTCTGTATTTCGGACATAACTCCTACATATGGGATTTTATTGAGCCCATATTTTGAGATGAGATAGAGGACCCATATCCACACATTTTATCCTTCTTGAAGGCCGTCCAATTCACGCGTTTGTGTGGTCAAATGGGCGGTTAACTTTTCATTAAAATATTTTTCCGAATTTCCACATTCACACTTGAAACCACTTGTATCCTCTCCTCCCCACCCCTCTATAAATTGAATTTTTTCTCATTTGGAGGGGTTGGGACGTGAATTGGGAAGTTTAGGGCATATGAGAAGTTGATCCACTCCAATTATCCAACCATTTCAATAAGGGTAGCTCTTGAAGCAAGGATCCCTTCGACGAAGCCTTCTTCTTCTCCTTCATGTTGTAATGATTTTGTTTATGTAATAAACTTCTTTGTTCTTATTTTATTTCTTCTCTTTTCTTCTGTTTTATTTAAATTTCTTATTCTCTTAATCTTCATCTTTGGGCTGGAATTCTTGAGTAGAAGCATTATTTGGTTATACCCATTATAAACCTTTGCACATGCAAAACGCTTCTACGATGATTACGCCACCCATGGAAGAGTAGTCTTTTAGTAATCGATCTATCTTCTACCCTCTTCATTTAATTGTTTTGAATCATTGAGATACTTTAATTCACTTAATATGATCCATGAATTGTGTTTTTAAATTGTAAGAAACTAATCAAGCAATTGAACAATTAACACAAAAACACGCGAGGTCGGGATTTTGTGTAAATTGTGAGAACGCGATCTTAATCGGTAATACAAGACCACACGGGATAAATTTGTAGAGTTCAAATATAATCCGTAAACACAATTCATCCTCATTTATAGAGTGGATATGTGTCTTAATTTACCACTGACCATAAGCTAATCTTAGAACAGCAATCAAAGCAGGGTTCTGCAATTACATGTTCCGAAGTTAGCCTAGGGTTAAATTCACATCATCTTCGTGGTAATGTTAATTCTCGTAGGGTTTGGGATTTAACAAATTAAGGGATCATAATTAAGTGAATATTAATTTAAATGATAATTATTAATAATAAAGTGAAGATGTAGAGTTAGATAGATTACGCCTTTTAAATAGATTTCTAAAAAACACCTTCTTGTTGTGTCATTTTAATCGAAATTCATTTCAAAACTAAAAACAAAAAAAATTATACAATATTCTTCCAGCAAACTTCTTATAGATTCATAAACTAAAACAAACCCCAATCCTTTAAAGTATTGTTTTTATTCTATTCTATTTTATTTTATTTTTTTTAGAATACCTCTAACAAGTTGTTAAATTCACTTCCTCCATTGAGAGACGACCTTGGTCAGCCACTCTGCTGCACCCAAGTACCCCAAATCACACTAATCATTTGAGGGCGCCCACGACAGCGCTCTATCAAATTGGCTCTGTTGCCGGGGAGGCAAGTAATTATTTCAACCAATTAGAGGTATTTATTTTATTTTACATTTTATTCTCTTCCTCTCTTCTTTCTTCCTTCTGTACCCAGTCTGATTTTTCTTCCTCTTCTTTTATTTTCTTCTACTTCTTTTTGGACCATCAACTCAAACTTCTCATTTTTATTTTACTATGGTCCACTTTCTTTATTTTCATTTTTATTTGATCTATGACACGAACTAATCCCGAAGATCTCTTATATCTTGACCCTGAGATTGAACGTAGCCTTAGGGCTCGAATCATAAATTCTTAGTCTACGGGAAGTTTCAATATTCAACCAGTTGGTGAATTCATTTCTTCTGGAAACATTGAAATTGGAAGCAATTCAAATTCAAACATAAAAGAGGAACCAATGGCTGGAAATAATGGAAATGAACTTAATAGAACCATTCGAGAATTGGCTGCACCTGATATTAACTATCAACCAAATTTTATTGCATACCCAAATCTCGAATCAGACTTTGAATTGAAATCTGGATTAATTCACCTTCTTCCAAAGTTTCATGGCTTATCTGGTGAGGATCCCAACAAACTCCTTAAGAAATTTAATGTGGTTTGCTCAAATTTAAAACCAAGAAATGTTTCTGAAAATCAAATTAAATTAAGAGCATTCCCATTCTCACTTGATGGAGCTTCAAAAGATTGGATGTATTATTTGCAACCTGAAGATGTAACATGTAGGAATGATTTGAAACGTCTTTTCTTGCAAAGATTTTTTCCAGCATCAAGGACAACATCCATTCCAAAGGAGATATCGGGGATCAAGAAAGCCCAAGGGGAGTCAATGTATGAGTACTGGGAGCTATTCAAGAAGTTGTGTGCAAGCTGCCCACATCACCAAATCAGTGAGAAATTACTCATTCAGTACTTCTATGAAGGACTCACACCTATGGATAGAAGCATGGTAGATGTTGCGGTTGGAGGAGCATTGGTGGACAAGACACCAGTAGCTGCACGTGTGTTGATCGACAAGATGGCCCAAAACTCCCAACAATTTGGTGATAGAGGTACACCACATGTCAGGGGAGTACATCAGGTAAGTCCTTCTTCTCTTGAAAGTCATTTGATTGATACTAAGTTTGAAGAATTGACCACTATGTGAGGCAAATTTCTTTGGCACAAAAGACATCTCTACCCCCTCCTTCAAGGCCTTGTGGTATTTGCACTGAGACAAGCCACCCAACTGACTGTTGCCCACAACTCCAAGAAACAGAAGATTGTGCAGCAGTGTTCCCTGGGAGACCATTTCAGCAGCAACAACAACAACCATATCCCCAAAAGAAGTTTGATCCAACATACAACCAAGGGTGGAAAGATCAGTCGGACATGAGGTATGGCTCTGGACAACAATAAAGGCCACCCTTTCAACAAAACTTCCAGCAGCCTCCGCCTTACCAGCAGGGTTTCCAACAACCCCAAAGGAGATTTGAAGCTCAAACATCAACAAGTCAGCAACAAGGGAATCCCCCACCAAAGGTAGATTCTAATACTGATGATCTTTTGAAGCAAATTGTTCTTAATCAACAGAATGATCTGAAGAGTCAAGGTTCAGAGCTGAGAGAGTTGAAGACTCAAATGAGTCAGATCGCCACCGCCCTCCATGAACTTGTGAGTAAGAATTCTGGAAATCTATCTTCCCAACCCACTCCAAATCCAAAGGGGAATGTTAGTGCCATCACATTGAGAAGTGGGAAGGAAATGAATGATACATCTGGACCTACCATTCCACTGGGATTCACCTCTACTCTAGAGAAGCCGCATTCTATACCAACTGATGAGCAATCCAAGGAGAAAGATAAAGGTAAGAAAAAGATTGATGATGTACCTCCTAAACCCCTTCCTTTTCCAAACAGGGTTGTTCAAACAAAGAATATGGCTGAAGAAGCAATGCAAAAGGAGCTTTTGGACACATTCAAGCATGTGGAGATCAACATTCCTCTACTTGAATCCATTAAGCAAATTCCAAGGTATGTAAAATTCTTAAAAGAACTTTGTACCAATCGAAGAGGGATCAAGGGAAATGAGAGGATCAACCTTGGAAGGAATGTCTCAGCACTCATTACACCAACTCTAGCAATGCCAACAAAGTGAAAGGATCCCGGGACATTCACCATCCCATGTACCATAGGGGAGTTGCACTTCTCTGATGATCTTTGTGATTTAGGAGCTTCAATAAATGTGATGCCTCACTCTGTATTCTCTTCCTTACAGGTTGGTGAGTTGAAGACAACAAGAGTAGTGGTGAAATTGGCGAATAGAGCTACGGCATATCCAGTGGGAGTCCTTGAGTATGTACTTGTCCGGGTAAGAGACATGATCTTTCCAGCAGATTTCTATGTTCTTAACATGGAGGATGATCAGGTAAGTTCTCATTCCCCCATTATCTTAGGTAGGCCCTTCCTCAAAACTGCAAAAACTATCATAAATGTCAATGAGGGTACACTTTCCATGGAATTTGGAGATGAAGTTGTGATATTTAATGTTATGGATTCCATGAAGTACCCCTCTGAGGACCATTTTGCTTTTGTTATCTCCCATTTTGAACCACCAAGTAAAAACCCCATGGAATTGGATTGTCCTATGCTTAGGGAGATTATGAGTATTGGTTCTGGTTTAATGTCTAAGATAACTTCCACACCTGTTTCTAATGAGCAAGACTCTCCAAGATTTGATTTTGAAATGGATTCATATTCTGATCTTGTTCATGTGAACTCTGATTATGACATGGCTATAGAGTATGTTGATGGATTTGATGCTTTATTCTCTGATTTTGATGATGTATATTCTGATACTGATGCTCTTTGTGCACATATTTCGGTTCCTTCAATGTCTCCATCCATACTACACCCTCCTTCATTAGAACTCAATCCATTGCCACCAAATCTGAAATACTCATACTTGTTGAATGGTGAGAGATTACCTGTTATCATTGCTAACAATCTCCCTTTTGAACATGAAGAAAAGCTTTTGAATATTTTGAGGGAGAACATCAGGGTGATTGGGTGGACCTTGGCTGACATATCAGGTATTAGACCCTCCATTTGCATGCATAGGATTCTCTTGGAGGATGGGGCTAAACCGGTGAGACAACCACAAAGGAGACTCAATCCCACCCTCCTGGAAGTTGTTAAAAAAAAAGTTGAAAATTTGCTCGAGGCAGGTATAATCTTTCCCATTTCAGATTCACAGTGGGTAAGTCCAATTCAGGTTGTGCCTAAGAAAACTGGTTTTACTGATGTTAAAAATGAGAAAGATTATTTAGTTCCAATGAGGGTGCAAAATAGTTGGCGTGTGTGTATTGATTATAGGAAACTAAATAACACCACTCGCAAGGACCATTTCCCCCTCCCATTTATTGATCAAATGCTCGAGAGACTAGCTGGGAAAACACACTATTGTTTCTTGGATGGATTTTCTGGATATTTTTGGGTTCCTATAGCTCCAGAGGATCAGGAGAAGACTACATTCACCTGTCCCTTTGGCACATTTTCCTATCGGAGGATTCCATTTGGACTTTGCAACGCCCCAGGTACCTTCCAGAGATGCATGGTGAGTATTTTTTCTGATTTTATTGAGACCTGCATGGAGGTATTTATGGATGATTTTACAGTGTATGGATCCTCATTTGATGAATGTCTAAAGAGTTTGGGAAAGGTGTTGAATCGTTGTATTGAGAAGAATTTGGTCTTGAACTTTGAAAAGTGTCATTTTATGGTAGAGCATGGCTTTGTCTTAGGGCATGTAGTGTCAAAACATGGGATAGAGGTTGATAGATCTAAGGTAGACATTATTTCATCCTTACCCTATCCTTCATGTGTGCATGATGTTAGATCTTTCCTAGGGCATGCAGGATTTTATCGGCGCTTCATCAAGGATTTTAGTAAGATCGCTCTTCCTATGTCGCGATTACTTCAAAAAGATTCTGATTTTGTGTTTGATGATTCTTGTAGGACTTCCTTTGATGAGCTAAAGAAGTGTCTGACCACTCCACCTATCATACAGCCCCCATGGTGGGACCTTCCATTTGAGCTTATGTGTGATGCCTCCAACTTCGCGGTTGGAGCTGTCTTATCTCAGAGGGTGGAAGGACGTTCACATGTGATCGCCTATGCATCGAGGACACTGGATTCAGCCCAATCAAACTACACTACCACAGAAAAGGAGTTTCTTGATGTCATATTTGATTTAGATAAATTCCATTCATATTTATTGGGCTCTAAAGTAGTTTTTTTTTCTGACCATGCAGCTTTGAGGTACCTCCTAAAGAAGCCAGATGCAAAGCCACGACTTATCCGTTGGATGCTCCTTCTTCAAGAGTTTGACCTTGAGATAAAGGACAAGAAGGGGTCAGAGAATTTGGTGGTAGACCACAAGAGTAGGCTTACTCACACACTAGAGGATGACAACTTGGACCAGGTACCACTTCGGGACACTTTCCCCGATGAGCATCTCTATACCATCTCAGGTACGCATCCTTGGTATGCTGATTTAGTTAACTACCTTTTTGCCTCTGAAATCCCTGCAAATTTAAAGAAACATCAAGTTCAAAAATTAAAAAGTGAGTCTAGGTTTTATGTGTGGGATGATCCTTACCTCTGTCACATGTGTAGTGACCAAGTCATTAGAAGGTGTGTTCCTGATCATGAGTTTGAGTCTGTTTTGCATTTCTGTCATACACTTGCTTGTGGTGGACACCATGGACCCCAACGGACAGCTAGGAAGGTTTTGGACTCTGGATTATATTGTCCTAGATTATTCCATGATGCCCATGTGTTTTGTAATTCATGCTCTAGTTTCCAACACACTGGGAACATTTCTAAGAGACATGAGATGCCCCAACAACCCATACTATTCTGTGAGATTTTTGATGTATGGGGCATTGATTTTATGGGTCCTTTTCCTCATTCATTTGGATTTTTGTATATTTTGGTTGTTGTTGATTATGTGAGTAAATGGGTGGAGGCCAAGGCCACCAGGACTGATGATTCCCATGTTGTAGTGGATTTTGTCAAGGCTCAAATTTTCTGCAGGTTTGGAGTACCAAAGGCCATCATCAGTGACCAAGGGACACACTTTTGCAATAGGAATTTTTCTTCCCTCCTTCGAAAGTATGGGGTGACACACAAAACATCAACACCATACCACCCCCAAACAAATGGCCAGGCTGAGGTTTCAAATCATGAGTTGAAACAAATCTTGGAGAAAACCGTGCAGCCAAATAGGAAGGATTGGAGCAAGCACTTGGATGATGCATTGTGGGCTTATAGAACAGCATACAAGACCCCCATTGGTATGTCCCCATTTCGGATTGTTTTTGGGAAAGCATGTCATCTCCCAGTGGAAGTCGAGCATCGGGCATATTGGGCTATAAAGAAATGTAACATGGATTTGGCCCAAGCTGGAATTCAAAGGAAGTTGAAAATTCAAGATCTTGAGGAGATTCGACTGTCATCATATGAGAACTCAAGGCTATACAAGGAAAGATCAAAAGCAGCTCATGACAAAATGATCCAACAAAGAAAGTTTCATGTTGGCGAGAAAGTCCTTCTCTATAGTTCACGACTGAAGTTGATGCCTGGTAAGTTGTGTTCCAGATGGTTAGGTCCTTATATTGTGTCTAATGTTTTTCCTTATGGTGCAATGGAGATCACACAAAAGGACACTAGAAGGATCTTTACAGTCAATGGGAAACGTTTGAAGAGATACATTGAGGGACATCCTACTGATGCAGTGGATTTTATCACATTGCATGACCCCATCATCACTTGATCACATCAGGCTGTTCCTAACCCTTTCACTTTTATATTATTTGTCCTATTTAAAAATTCTGCATTTCATGTGCATATATCATCTCACGGGTTCACATTGAGGACAATGAAATATTTTAAGTGTGGGGTATGGAACCTTTTAGTTTAGTAATTTCAATTGTTTTCCTGTTTAAAAAAAACCAAAAAAAATTGCGTGTTTTTCAAAAAAAAATTGTGTGTTTATCAAATTTTGTGTGTTTATTTTACAATTTTCTGTGTTTTTTGAAACATTTTGAGCTAAAATGATTCTCATCACCATTTTTAAATCCATATCAATAAGTGAAACAATTTACCCCTTGAAACTAAGCTTAAATAAATGCTGAAATGACTTTGTTTCAAGTTCAAATATTTAGTAATTTCATGAAAAGTACGCTGAATTTTGAATCCCATGGCAATCTCACTGTCTTTATATTTGAAATCACTTTCCTGTGAGGCTTCTAAACCATTATTTTCATATTCTTTACATTCACCTCACTTCTTGAGAGAACCAAACCATACTTGATTTAACCAGAATTTGATCTATTCCTGTCAAAACTTGAGGTTTTGAGGTACTTATGTTTAAATGATTGAGGCATTTGTTTGGTATTAAAGCCCATATTTCAAAGAATCATTTTTTATAATGGCCTACCTTGAATATTTAATCCTTTTAGCCCTTAGAAGCCATGCAAAGCCTGTTAGGTTAGTCACATTACAAGCCAATTTTCCCTATCCAACCAACTCTTGAAGTAAAATTGCATAATCTAGTTGAGATTAAGTGTGGGGGAAGTTGTATTGGGTTTTGCCACCACATTCTGTGATACTTTGGGTGGAAAATTAAATTATGAAGAGATGTGTTTGCTGCTAAAGAAAGTCATTATATTGAAATCTATGCCTTTTCTGGAGCTTTCTTGACAAGTGAAGCTGTGCCTTTTCTGGAGCTTCTAATTGAGGTGGAAAGTTGTGCCCATCTGGAGCTTTCAAGAAAATCATGTTTGAGAAGATTGACATTTTTTATGCTAAAATGATGAATGGTGTAAACCTTTCATGACTTTTCATGATAATGGAGCTGAATTGATACTATGGGGATTGAAGAGAAGACCATATTTAAGTGAAAATTAGATTAATGCAATTTTGCTTCAAAAGAGTCAAGCCCTCCTCATTCAGCCTCAGAGTTTTTCACATCTTAATCCTACCAACCGAAAGCCACAGAACAACCCTGAAAAGTCATCATGATAAACATATGTCCTTGACTCATATCAGGTAGTGATGTATGAATCTATCAAGGCTATGGTGACCCTTTTATGAGTTTGGATGAGAAAGACATTGCAAAAAAATTGATATTTGAGTGATGAGAGAAAATTCAAGCGAGGTAAGTGTTTTTTGCATGGGCGGATAAATGAAGTGGAAATATATTGAATGATATAAATGGAGAACTTGAAATAATATTTTTTATGAGGCATGATATCTTTTTATTCTTGGTGTGAAATTGATTGATCTTAAGGATATGTGTTTTAAAATTGGTTTTGATTTGATATTGATGTTTACTTGATATGAGGTTTTGCCCAGGTGTGCAAAAGGGTAAGTGTGGGGGAGTTGATAAAACACTATTTTATTGAATATTTTATTTATAATAAATGATATAATTTCCTCACGTTGTGTTAAATATGATTATTTATAAAATATTTGGGATTTGATCATTCATTTGAAAATTTGGTGAAAATTCCTGTTTTACCCTTAATAGTGCACTGTAGTATTTCGAATATAAATATTTTTAAATTTATTATTTGAATTTTAAATTTTGTAAAAGTATTCCTAACTTAATTATCTACAACTTTTATTCAGGACACTAGATCAAAAGAATGCATTTTAATGGAGTAATTGGTCCATAAAGTCAAAGCTGGGCTGGACTCGCCAGAATGAATAAGCTTCTGTATTTCGGCCATAACTCCTACATATGGGCTTGTATTGAGCCCCACTTTGGAGAGACGATAGAGTAACCATATCCACACATTGGATCCTTCTGGAATTCTGGCCAATTCACGCGTTTTGGTGGTCAAATGGGCGGTTAAATTTGCATTAAAATATTTGGCCGAATTTCCACATTCACACTTGAAACCACTTGTAACCTCTCCTCAGCTCCCCTCTATAAATTGAAGTTTTTCTCATTTGGAGGGGTTGGGACGTGCATTGGGAAGTTGAGAGAAGAGGAGAAGTGGATCCAATCCAATTCTCCAAACATTTCAATAAGGGTAGCTCTTGAAGCAAGGATCCCTTCGACGAAGCCTTCTTCTTCTCCTTCATGTTGTAATGATTTTGTTTATGTAATAAACTTCTTTGTTCTTATTTTATTTATTCTCTTTTCTTCTGTTTTGTTTAAATTTATTCTTCTCTTAATCTTCCTCTTTGGGCTGTAATTCTTGAGTAGAAGCGTTATTGGGTTATACCCATTATAAACCTTTGCACATGAAAAACGCTTCTACGATGATTACGCCACCCATGGAAGAGTAGTCTTTTAGTAATCGATCTATCTTCTACCCTCTTCATTTAATTGTTTTGAATAATTGAGATACTGTAATTCACTTAATATGATCCATGAATTGTGTTTTTAAATTGTAAGAAACTAAGCAATCAATTGAACAATTAACACAAAAACACGCGAGGTCGGGATTTTGTGTAAATTGTGAGAGCGCGATCTTAATCGGTAATACAAGACCATGTGGTATAAATTTGTAGAGTTCAAATATAATCCCTAAACACAATTCATCCTCATTTCCAGAGTGGATATGTGCCTTAATTTCCCACTGACCATAAGCTAATCTTAGAACATCAATCAAAGCAGGGTGTTGCGATTGCATGTTCCGAAATTAGCCTAGGGTTAAATTCACATCATCTTCGTGGTAAAGTTAATTCTCGTAGGGTTCGGGATTTAACAAATTAATGGATCATAATTAAGTGAATGTTAATTTAAATGATAATTATTAATAATAAAGTGAAGAGGTAGATTTAGATAGATTACGCCTTTTAAATAGATTTCTAAAAAACATCTTCTTGTTGTGTCATTTTAATCGAAATTCATTTCAAAACTAAAAACAAAAAAAATTATACAATCTTCTTCCTGCAAACTTCTTCTAGATTCATAAACTACAAAAAAACCCAATCCTTTAAATTAGTGTTTTTATTCTATTCTATTTTATTTTATTTTTTTCAGAATACCTCTAATAAGTTGTTAAATTCACTTCCTCCGTTGAGAGACGACCTTGGTCAGCCACTCTATTGCACCCAAGTACCCCAAATCACACTAATCATTTGAGGGAGATCACGACAACGCTCTATCAAATTGGCGTCGTTTCCGGGGAGGCAAGTAATTATTTCAACCAATTAGAGGTATTTATTTTATTTTACATTTTATTCTCTTCCTCTCTTCTTTCTTCCTTCTGTACCCAATCTGATTTTTCTTCCTCTTCTTTTATTTTCTTCTACTTATTTTTGGACCATCAACTCAAACTTCTCATTTTTATTTTACTATGGTCCACTTTCTTTATTTTCATTTTTATTTGATCTATGACACGAACTAATCCCGAAGATCTCTTAGATCTTGACCCTGAGATTGAATGTAGCCTTAGGGCTCGAATCAAAAATTCTCAGTCTACGGGAAGTTTCAATATTCAACCAGTTGGTGAATTACTTTCTTCTGGAAACCTTGAAATTGGAAGCATTTCAAATTCAAACATAAAAGAGGAACCAATGGCTGGAAATAATGGAAATGAACTTAATAGAACCATTCGAGAATTGGCTGCACCTGATATTAACTATCAACCAAATTGTATTGCATACCCAAATCTCGAATCGGACTTTGAATTGAAATATGGATTAATTAACCTTCTTCCAAAGTTTCATGGCTTATCTGGTAAGGATCCCAACAAACACCTTAAGGAATTTAATGTGGTTTTCTAAAATTTAAAACCAAGAAATGTTTCTGAAGATCAAATTAAATTAAGAGCATTCCCATTCTCACTTGATGGAGCTGCAAAAGATTGGATGTATTATTTGCAACCTGAAGATGTAACATGTTGGAATGATTTGAAACGTCTTTTCTTGCAAAGATTTTTTCCAGCATCAAGGACAACATCCATTCGAAAGGAGATATCGGGGATCAAGAAAGCCCATGGGGAGTCAATGTATGAGTACTAGGAGCGATTCAAGATGTTGTGTGCAAGATTCCCACATCACCAAATCAGTGAGAAATTACTTATCCAGTACTTCTATGAAGGACTCACACCTATGGAGAGAAGCATGGTAGATGCTGCGGCTGGAGGAGCATTGGTGGACAAGACACCAGTAGCTGCACGTGCGTTGATCGACAAGATGGCCCAAAACTCCCAACAATTTGGTGATAGAGGTACACCACATGTCAGGGGAGTACATCAGGTAAGTCCTTCTTCTCTTGAAAGTCATTTGATTGATACTAAGTTGGAAGAATTGACCACTATGGTGAGGAAAATTGCTTTGGCACAAAAGACATCTCTACCCCCTCCTTCAAGGCCTTGTGGTATTTGCACTGAGACAAGCCACCCAACTGACCGTTGCCCACAACTCCAAAAAACAGAAGATTGTGCAGCATGTTCCCTGGGAGACCATTTCAGCAACAACAACAACAACCATATCCCCAAAAGAAGTTTGATCCAACATACAACCAAGGGTGGAAAGATCAGTCGGACATGAGGTATGGCTCTGGACAACAACAAAGGCCACCCTTTCAACAAAACTTCCAGCAGCCTCTGCCTTACCAGCAGGGTTTCCAACAACCCCAAAGGAGATTTGAAGCTCAAACATCAACAAGTCAGCAACAAGGGAATCCCCCACCAAAGGTAGATTCTAATACTGATGATCTTTTGAAGCAAATTGTTCTTAATCAACAGAATGAGCTGAAGAGTCAAGGTTCGGAGCTGAGAGAGTTGAAGACTCAAATGAGTCAGATCACCACCGCCCTCCATGAACTTGTGAGTAAGAATTCTGGAAATCTACCTTCCCAACCCACTCCAAATCCAAAGGGTAATGTTAGTGCCATCACATTGAGAAGTGGGAAGAAAATGAATGATACATCTGGACCTACCATTCCACCGGGATTCACCTCTACTCTAGAGAAGCCACATTCTATACCAACTGATGAGAAATCCAAGGAGAAAGATAAAGGTAAGAAAAATATTGATGATGTACCTCCTAAACCCCTTCCTTTTCCAAACAGGGTTGTTCAAACCAAGAAGATGGCTGAAGAAGCAATGAAAAAGGAGGTTTTGGACACATTCAAGCGTGTGGAGATCAACATTCCTCTACTTGAAGCCATTAAGAAAATTCCAAGGTATGCGAAATTCTTAAAAGAACTTTGTACCGATCGAAGAGGGCTCAAGGGAAATGAGAGGATCAACCTTGGAAGGAATATCTCAGCACTCATTACACCAACTCTAGCAATGCCAACAAAGTGCAAGGATCCTGGGACATTCACCATCCCATGTACCATAGGGGAGTTGCACTTCTCTAATGCTCTTTGTGATTTAGGAGCTTCAATAAATGTGATGCCTCACTCTGTATTCTCTTCCTTGAAGGTTGGTGAGTTGAAGACAACAAGAGTAGTGGTGCAATTGGTGAATAGAGCTACGGAATATCCAGCGGGAGTCCTTGAGGATGTACTTGTCCGGGTAAGAGACATGATCTTTCCAGCAGATTTCTATGTTCTTAACATGGAGGATGATCAGGTAAGTTCTCATGCCCCCATTATCTTAGGTAGGCCCTTCCTCAAAACTGCAAAAACTATCATAAATGTCAATGAGGGTACAATTTCCATGGAATTTGGAGATGAAGTTGTGATATTTAATGTTATGGATTCCATGAAGTACCCCTATGAGGACCATTCTGCTTTTGTTATCTCCCATTTTGAACAACCAAGTAAAAACCCCATGGAATTGGATTGTCCTATGCTTAGGGAGATTAGGAGTATTGGTTCTGGTTTAATGTCTAAGAGAACTTCCACACCTGTTTCTAATGAGCAAGACTCTCCAAGATTTGATTTTGAAATGGATTCATATTCTGATCTTGTTCATGTGAACTCTGATTATGACATGGCTATAGAGTATGCTGATGGATTTGATGCTTTATTCTCTGATTTTGATGATGTATATTCTGATACTGATGCTCTTTGTGCACATATTTCGGTTCCTTCAATGTATCCATCCATACTACACCCTCCTTCATTAGAAATCAAGCCATTGCCACCAAATCTGAAATACTCATACTTGTTGAATGGTGAGAGATTACATGTTATCATTGCTAACAATCCCCCTTTTGAACATGATGAAAAGATTTTGAATATTTTGAGGGAGAACATCAGGGCGATTGGGTGTACCTTGGCTGACATATCAGGTATTATCCCCTCTATTTGCATGCATAGGATTCTCTTGGAGAATGGGGCTAAACCGGTGAGACAACCACAAAGGAGACTTAATCCCACCCTCCTGGAAGTTGTTAAAAAAGAAGTTGAAAAATTGCTCGAGGCAGGTATAATCTTTCCCATTTCAGATTCACAGTGGGTAAGTCCAATTCATGTTGTGCCTAATAAAACTGGTTTTACTGTTGTTAAAAATGAGAAAGATGATTTAGTTCCAATGAGGGTGAAAAACAGTTGGCATGTGTGTATTGATTATAGGAAACTAAATCAGACCACTCGCAAGGACCATTTCCCCCTCCCATTTATTGATCAAATGCTCGAGAGACTAGCTAGGAAAACACACTATTGTTTCTTGGATGGATTTTTTGGATATTTTCAGGTTCCTATAGCTCTAGAGGATCAGGAGAAGACTACATTCACCTGTCCCTTTGGCACATTTTCCTACAGGAGGATGCCATTTGGACTTTGCAACGCCCCAGGTACCTTCCAGAGATGCATGGTGAGTATTTTTTCTGATTTTATTGATACCTGCAAGGAGGTATTTATGGATGATTTTATAGTGTATGGATCCTCATTTGATGAATGTCTAAAGAGTTTGGGAAAGGTGTTGAATCGTTGTATTGAGAAGAATCTGGTCTTGAACTTTGAAAAGTGTCATTTTATGGTAGAGCATGGCATTGTCTTAGGGCATGTAGTGTCAAAACATGGGATAGAGGTTGATAGATCTAAGGTAGACATTATTTCATCCTTACCCTATCCTTCATGTGTGCGTGATGTTAGATCTTTCCTAGGGCATGCAGGATTTTATCGACGCTTCATCAAGGATTTTAGTAAGATCGCTCTTCCTATGTCACGATTACTTCAAAAAGATTCTGATTTTGTGTTTGATGGTTCTTGTAGGACTTCCTTTGATGAGCTAAAGAAGTTTCTGACCACTCCACCTATCATACAGCCCCCACGGTGGGACCTTCCATTTGAGCTTATGTGTGATGCATCCAACTTCCTGGTAGGAGCTGTCTTATCTCAGAGGGTGGAAGGACGTTCACATGTGATCGCCTATGCATCGAGGACACTGGATTCAGCCCAATCAAACTACACTATCACAGAAAAGGAGTTTCTTGCTGTCATATTTGCTTTAGATAAATTCTGTTCATATTTATTGGGCTCTAAAGTAGTTGTTTTGTCTGACCATGCAGCTTTGAGGTACCTCCTAAAGAAGCCATATGCAAAGCAACAACTTATCTGTTGGATGCTCCTTCTTCAAGAGTTTGACCTTGAGATAAAGGACAAGAAGGGGTCAGAGAATTTGGTGGCAGACCACATGAGTAGGCTTACTCACACACTAGAGGATGACAACTTGGACCAGGTACCACTTCGGGACACTTTCCCCGATGAGCATCTCTATACCATCTCAGGTACGCATCCTTGTTATGCTGATTTAGTTAACTACCTTTTTGCTTCTGAAATCCCTGCAAATTTAAAGAAACATCAAGTTCAAAAATTAAAAAGTGAGTCTAGGTTTTATGTGTGGGATGATCCTTACCTCTGGCGCATGTGTAGTGACCAAGTCATTAGGAGGTGTGTTCCTGATCATGAGTTTGAGTCTGTTTTGCATTTCTGTCATACACTTGCTTGTGGTGGACACTTTGGACCCCAACGGACAGCTAGGAAGGTTTTGGACTCTAGATTATATTGGCCTAGATTATTCCATGATGCCCATGTGTTTTGTAAGTCATGCTCTCGTTGCCAACACACTGGGAACATTTCTAAGATACATGAGATGCCCCAACAACCCATAATATTCTGTGAGATTTTTGATGTATGGGGCATTGATTTTATGGGTCCTTTTCCTCGTTCATTTGGATTTTTGTATATTTTGGTTTCTGTTGATTATGTGAGTAAATGGGTGGAGGCCAAGGCCACCAGGACTGACGATTCTCATGTTGTAGTGGATTTTGTCAAGGCTCAAATTTTCTGCAGGTTTGGAGTACCAAAGGCCATCATCAGTGACTAAGGGACACACTTTTGCAATAGGAATTTTGCTTCCCTCCTTCGAAAGTATGGGGTGATACACAAAACATCAACACCATACCACCCCCAAACAAATGGCCAGGCTGAGGATTCAAATCATGAGTTGAAACAAATCTTGGAGAAAACTGTGCAGCCAAATAGGAAGGATTGGAGCAAGCGCTTGGATGATGCATTGTGGGATTATAGAACAGCATACAAGACCCCCATTGGTATGTCCCCATTTCGGATTGTTTTTGGGAAAGCATGTCATCTCCCAGTGGAAGTCGAGCATCAGGCATATTGGGCTATAAAGAAATGTAACATGGATTTGGCCCAAGCTGGAATTCAAAGGAAGTTGCAAATTCAAGAGCTTGAGGAGATTCGACTGTCATCATATGAGAACTTAAGGCTCTACAAGGAAAGATCAAAAGAATATCATGACAAAATAATCCAACAAAGGGAGTTTCATGTTTGCGAGAAAGACCTTCTCTATAGTTCACGACTGAAGTTGATGCCTGGTAAGTTGTGTTCCAGATGGTTAGGTCCTTATATTGTGTCTAATGTTTTTCCTTATGGTGCAGTGGAGATCACACAAAAGGACACTGGAAGGAGCTTTACAGTCAATGGGAAACGTTTGAAGAGATACATTGAGGGACATCCTACTGATGCAGTGGATTTTATCACACTGGATGACCCCATCATCACTTGATCACATCAGGCTGTTCCTAACCCTTTCACTTTTATATTATTTGTCCTATTTAAAAATTCTGCATTTCATGTGCATATATCATCTCACGGGTTCACATTGAGGAAAATGAAATATTTTAAGTGTGGTGGAGGGAACCTTTTAGTTTAGTAATTTCAATTGTTTTCCTGTTTAAAAAAAACCAAAAAAAATGGCGTGTTTTTTAAAACAAATTGTGTGTTTTTCAAATTTTGTGTGTTTATTTTACAATTTTCTATGTTTTTTAAAACATTTTGAGGTAAAATGACTCTCATCACCATTTTTAAATCCATATAAATAAGTGAAATAATTTACCCCTTGAAACTAATCTTAAATTAATGCTGAAATGACTTTGTTTCAAGTTCAAATATTTAGTAATTTCATGAAAAGTACGCTGAATTTTGAATCTCATGCCAATCTCACAGTCTTTATATTTGAAATCACTTTTCTGTGAGGCTTCTAAACCATTATTTTCATATTCTTTAAATTCACCTCACTTCTTGAGAGAACCAAACCATACTTGATTTAACCAGAATTTGATCTATTCCTATCAAAACTTGAGGGTTTGAGGTACTTATGTTTAAATGATTGAGGCATTTGTTTGGTATTAAAGCCCCTATTTCAAAGAATAATTTTTTATAATGGCCTACCTTGAATATTTAATCCTTTTAACCCTTAGAATCCATGAAAAGCCTGTTAGGTTAGCCACATTACAAGCCAATTTTCCATATCCAACCAACTCTTGAAGTGAAATTTCATAATCTAGTTGAGCTTAAGTGTGGGGGAAGTTGTCTTGGGTTTTGCCACCACATTCTGTGATACTTTGGGTGGAAAATTAAATCCTGAATAGATGTGTTTGCTGCTAAAGAAAGTCATTATATTGAAAGTTGTGCCTTTTCTGGAGCTTTCATGATAAGTAAAGCTGTGCCTTTTCTAGAGCTTCTAATTGAGGTGGAAAGTTGTGCCCATCTAGAGCTTTCAAGAAAATCATGTTTGAAAAGATTGACATTTTTTATGCTGAAATGATGAATGGTGTAAACCTTTCATGACTTTTCATGATGATGGAGCTGAATTGATACTATAGGGATTGAAGAGAAGACCGTATTTAAGTGAAAATTAGATTAATGCAATTTTGCTTCAAAAGAGTCAAGCCCTCCTCATTCATCCTCAGAGTTTTTCACATCATAATCCTACCAACCGAAAGCCACAAAACAACCCTGAAAAGTCCTCATGATAAACATATGTCCTTAACTCACATCGGGTAGCGATGTATGAATCTATCAAGCCTATGGTGACCCTTGTATGAGTTTGGATGAGAAAGACATTGCAAAAAAATTGATATTTGAGTGATGAGAGAAAATTCAAGCGAGGTAAGTGTTTTGTGCATGGGCGGATAAATGAAGTGGAAATATATTGAATGATATAAATGGAGACCTTGAAATAAGGTTTTTTATGAGGCATGATATCTTTTGATTCTTGGTGTGAAATTTATTGATCTTAAGGATATGTGTTTTAAAATTGGTTTTGATTTGATATTGATGTTTACTTGATATGAAGTTTTGCCCAGGTGTGCAAAAGGGTAAGTGTGGGGGAGTTGATAAAACACTATTTTATTGAATATTTTATTGATAATAAATGATATAATTTCCTCACATTGTGTTAAATATGTTTATTTATAAAATATTTGGGATTTGATCATTCATTTGAAAATTTGGTGAAAATTCCAGTTTTACCCTTAATAGTGCACTGTAGTATTTCGAATATAAATATTTTTATATTTATTATTTGAATTTTACATTTTGTAAACGTATTCCTAAATTAATTATATACAACTTTTATTCAGGACACTAGATCAAAATAATGCATTTTAATGGAGTAATTGAGCCATAAAGTCAAAGTTGGGCTGGACTCGCCAGAATAGATAAGCTTCTGTATTTAGGGCATAACTCCTACATATAAGATTATATTGAGCCCAAATTTGAAGAGGAGATAGAGGACCCATATACACACATGTTATGCTTCTGGAAGGCCGGCCAATTCACGCGTTTTGGTGGTCAAATTGGCAGTTCAATTTTCATTAAAATATTTGGCCGAATTTCAACATTCACACTTGAAACCACTTGTAACCTCTCCTCAACTCCCCTCTATAAATTGAAGTTTTTCTTATTTGGAGGGGTTGGGACGTGCATTGGGAAGTTGAGGGCAGAGGAGAAGTGGATCCACTCCAATTATACAACCATTTTAATAAGGGTAGCTCTTGAAGCAAGGATCCCTTCGACGAAGCCTTCTTCTTCTCCTTCATGTTGTAATGATTTTGTTTATGTAATAAACTTCTTTGTTCTTATTTTATTTTTTATCTTTTCTTATGTTTTGTTTAAATTTATTATTCTATTAATTTTACTCTTTGGGCTGTAATTCTTGAGTAGAATATTTATTGGGTTATACCCATTATAAACCTTTGCACATGCAAAACGCTTCTACAATGATTACGCCACCCATGGAAGAGTAGTCTTTTAGTAATCGATCTATCTTCTACCCTCTTCATTTAATTGGTTTGAATATTTGAGCTACTGTAATTCACTTAATATGATCCATGAATTGTGTTTTTAAATTGTAATAAACTAAGAAATCAATTGAACAATTAACACAAAAACACGCGAGGTCGAGATTTTGTGTAAATTGTGAGAGCGCGATATTAATCGGTAATACAAGACCACACGAGATAAATTTGTAGAGTTAAAATATAATCCCTAAACACAATTCATCCTCATTTCCAGAGTGGATATGTGCCTTAATTTACCACTGACCATAAGCTAATCTTAGAACATCAATCAAAGCAGGGTGTTGCGATTGCATGTTCCGAAGTTAGCCTAGGGTGAAATTCACATCATCTTCGTGGTAAAGTTAATTCTCGTAGGGTTCGTGATTTAAAAAATCAAGGGATCATAATTAAGTGAATGTTAATTTAAATGATAATGATTAATAATAAGGTGAAGAGTTAGAGTTAGATCGATTACGCCTTTTAAATAGATTTCTAAAAAAACATCCTCTTGTTGTGTTATTTTAATCGAAATTCATTTCAAAACTAAAAACAAAAAAAATATACAATCTTCTTCCAGAAAACTTCTTCTAGATTCATAAACTACAACAAACCCCAATCCTTTAAAGTAGTGTTTTTATTCTATTCTATTTTATTTTATTTTTTTTATAATACCTCTAATAAGTTGTTAAATTCACTTCCTCTGTTGAGAGACGACCTTGGTCAGCCACTCTGCTGCACCAAAGTACCCCAAGTCACACTAATCATTTGAGGGTGCCCACGACAGTGCTCTTTCACTTCCCACTGGATATTGTTATTTTGTTATTAAGAACAACATTAACACCTTAATATTTAATCACACATAGTATTTGAATAAAGAAAATAAAACAAGGACACAAAGGTTTTACTTGGTTCACCAAAAAGTGATAATCCAGGGAACATATATTGATGGTGTGTCAATATACCAAGGATTAAGACTATACATTATGAGTACTGAAATAGATTTAGAAAGGCACATTGTTGATCTAGGTAAACTTTATATTCTTATCTCTTTACTCCCTACTTTGATTTTGGGAATACAATATAGATGTAATATGGTGATCAATTATAATGATTATTCAAAAGATGATAAACACTTGAAAATAAAAGTGTTTTGTATATGTGATCTAATTTATTATCTAAGTCTATATTTTAAATAGAGATTATATTGTCTCTCTATTTTTCTAAAATTTCAATTAATCCCTCTTTTATCTCATTTAATACTATTTTCCACATTTTTTGAGATATCACATTCATATCCCTTTTATTCTATCTTATCCTCCATATGATCCTTGATAAGTGAAAGATATAGAAATATATTATTTTAATTAGATCATCTATAATAATCTATTTTGATTTGATTCTACTCCTGAGGCTTCACACCATTTTTAAATAGAGACCAAAAAGTGTCATATAATCTCATTATAATTTACAAGAAAATCTTCCTCATGATCTCCCATGATTTTATCTATTTTAAACTCCATTAATATCATTACATGATTCCAAAAATATATTCCCATAAATCCATTTTGAAAGATAAAAACTTTTAATATCTGGGTCTTTTAACTCATCGTCACCATGAAGTGGTCACTTCCATCACAATGTGGTATCAGTATTGTTTTTAAAACAAAACATATTAGACTTGTGAACTATAGTAGTCAAAAAGATAATTCTGAGCCTCTCTATTTTTTACAAGGATCTTGAAATACAAAAATAGTATCCACCACTGCATGGTCTCCACTAGTTTCCCATTTCATCTCCAGCTCTAAGTCTTATGAAATTCAACATGCCTTAACCCAAGAACTCAAAACACCCATATTATGCCTCCTTGTTTATCATAGGGATTAAAACATTACTATGATGACCACAAAAGCAAGGTCTCAAGTAGTTTACCATTTCATATCCCCTGTGGCTTCCACTTTTTCATGGTCATATTCATCTTCTCATTTTTTGCATCTCCATGTCTCTACGTAATTCATGCCTTGTCATTCTTCACCAAATTCCTTCGACCTTGACCAGAGATTCTATAACTCCTGAGTTGGTATTCAATATTTTTAATTGGTAAATCCCTGATATAAAATTAAATTTCTATAGTGTGTTCGATCCAATACCACTCTCCAAGTGACAAAGTATAATTATATTATATATTGGTAAATTATCTTATATTACCAAAAAATCATATGACGTATTCTAAGAATTTTTCAAATTTCTAATATTATCTCACTTATAGCCACCACATGTTGTCAGCAATCACAATGTCATGTTTAATTACATGGGGACTACTTACATATCTAATATTCTTAAAAAAATCATATACACTTTAATATTCTCCATAATTATCTTCTAATTGACCAATTAATAAAAAAACATATTGTAAATTTTAGTTTCAATAGGAAATGATGTATTCCTCAATGGGTTCTATGTATTTGAGGGAATTTCTCTAAAGAGTGGTCATTTTCATATTCGGTAAATTAATATTGTGTTGAATTTTAAGTTTAATTAAAAGTTATCAGGATGTATGAAGTATTCTAAACTTCATAATTTTTTATTTATGAGCATCGTAATCTTTTCGTAGAGTAAATTATATTTTTTCCTATAAACCAATACCTTTCATCTATTTCATAGAGATTTCAGTGTAAATATTTGAGAAATATATAAAATAAATATATTTTATATCCTCATTGATATGTATGATGAGTTTCTCCCTATTCACAATGTATGGGTTGATTCTGAGAAAACCCTATCTCTGGAAATGAAGTTATATTAATTTTTTTAAAATAATTTTAATAATAAGGTTCATGCACTTTTAAATGATCCTTTATAACTTGGGGTTAATATCTTTTATATTATGATAGGTTGAAATTAAATTCAAATAAGTCATGGAATTTACCATCCCAACATGCTCAAAGAACCCAAAACATTTATTACTTCATTTTATATAATGTTTTATACATGACATGAGGTTATCAAATAAGGTAATAATTATTCCAAAATCTTCAATTAGTGTCATTTTAGTAGTGTTTATCAATATATGGATATTATTAACCTGATATGTTGGGGTGGGAGTTATGATAACCACTTTTATTAGGGTTTTATACCTAGTTTTAGGGAAATAGATTAATCCTATTCTTCAATCCTTAAGAAGACTTTACCAGGTAATTGGTTAAATTTAAAGTATTAAGACCCAAAAATTACTTGTATCCCAATATAATTTTTACATGGCTGGATAACAACATGAATTTTCAATTAATAATTATATAATACCACATGATACAGTTATTCTAAATTCATACTAACATTACTAGATGTCAAATGTGTACAACTAATAACCAGGGATACCTAGGATCAAGATAATTTATTCATTTATCACTCTCTATTTACAGTAATTCAATATGATATCCAACCATAGTCATAATAAATGATTTAATGGTTCAATACATGAAAATTATTATATAATCTCATTATAGGACATGGTTTTCATAGCCTAATTCAAAAAGGTTTTAATTTTTGATACTTTTACATCGTATAAATTTTAACAACATTTCGTATGTGTACAAAGAGTTAAATAATATTTTTATCATATGTTTCATTAAGAACAAAACCCCATGATCATGTGATAATTTTGGTTAATATTGGAATGTGAGGACACCAACATTTATATCAAACAATCTCCAATCGTTGATTCGATTAGTTTTTCCCTATATGAATCTTAAACCTGTGATAGATGCTGTCAGGGTATCATATTCATAGGTGTATTAATCTAGATGAATGGGCCACCTTTCAAAGAAAGTTGAAGATATTATTATCATTATGGGACCATAAAATAAAATCACCTTAGTAACTATATTAGGTGGGGTAAAAAACTTTCACAAGTCATAATGGGTGGAGAAACAAACTTTGTTGAAAAACTTCTCAATTTAGATTCCCTAGTCAATGAATAATGAATTTCATCCACATGTACTACTAAATTAATCTAAGTAACATGTTATAGGTATTAAAATAAGTTATTCCTAAAATAGGGACTTCATGTGACATCATCAATAATGCCTACCATCCATAATGTTCAAAAACACCAAATACTAATCAAGATCCTTTCAAGAAAGTCTCTCTGAATTTAAGGGCCTTAAATTTGATACCAATTAAATCATCATCAATTATTTTAGGGGAATTTTTCAGAACCCCCATTCTAGAATATAATTTAGTATTTAAGGATGAATCAAGTTTTGTTACTAAGACCATCACTAAAAATTGAATAATATAAGATAAGAGTGAACATAAAAATATGTATTATTTGATTACCTAAAAAATTAATTTAAATTTTTAGAATAGTATTTCATCTCCATCATCACTTTTCTAGAATAGGGAATGGGTCTTTGATTACTGAGGATTGTTCACATTATTCAAAAAAATCTTGTTATCTAGGAACAATTGATAACTAGATAAATAGATATCTATGTAAGGATATAAATCATTATACAGGATTAATAGAGCTTATTACCCATGCACTAAATTGGTGAAGGGTGAAATAATCTTTGAAAACATGATGGTCATTTAAGTTATGGTGATAAAGAATCATTAGTCTCGTGTAGTATCTATAAAGGTGAAACTAGTAGAAATAATATCCATAGTTAGAATCATTTAGAAGAGATATTATGAATCAATTATGAGTATTGAGGAGCTATTCCCATTTTCTAAGGTGGAGGTTTCTAAATAGGAAAGCCTTTAACTATTGGTTAATGTTTCCCGTCATTTTTAGAGAACTTCGATCATTCAACCAACCAAAATTTATCATGATTTTATTATTTATTCAAATATTAATTCCCTATTAGTTATTTTTCACATGGATCAAGATTATGGATGTCCTCCTCATTTTCTATTTAATTAAATAATTGATTCTTTTCGTAAGAGAAATTTTTTATTCTCCTCATATTATTGTGTCCTGGAATGTTGTGGATGGATTGATAATTCAAATACTTCATTATTTTATAATGAAACTTTTATCCCTCTAAATTAATCATTTATAAGATATAAAAATGAACCAAGATTAATATTATTGGAAATTCAATCCATTTGAACATTGAATGGATATGGTTATTTTGATTTAAAGAACTTGATTCAAGGATAAATTTTTTTTAATCAATCAATTATCTCTTAAGTGATGTTTTTATATATGGGTATAAATGTGTTGTATATGTAACTCATATACTAACAAATTTGGATGAGTCCTATTCAATAAAATATGAAGGGATTTTATTTCCTCTTGGATGTGTTCTATTGGATGGGTATATGAAGGTTGTATATGCAGTGCATTTTCCATCACTGTATACTAAGATTGGTCCTTTTTTATATGATAGTATGAATGTACCAATATGAATGAAATCATTATTGTGAGTTTTTTATTGAATTAAAAAATGTTAAAGAGGGATTTACGTACACTTTTAAATTAAATAATTGTGCTTCTTTTGTGAGTCATTTTCACCAATATAAGTGGATAATATAGGAGTATATAATTTATACCAATATCAATACATCTAGATAGTATAATATAACTTTTAATAAGTCCAAGATTAATCCCATAAAATATTTTTGTGTTTTTAGTTTACACTCTAAATTATTCCTAGGCCATGTAATGGAAATATATGGTTACTATAAACATGAACTTTTATCTGGTCTTCTTTTATAGGTATTCATCATGATATTATTTGTTCCATTTTATTTTATTTTTCACTCTAAATTTATCCTAATACTTGAAAGGAAATGTATTTGTGAGATTAGAGATGAATTTTTCTCAGATCATCATTTTCATATTTTTAACCTAATAAGATTTGTGTCTTTTTTTATTTCCTTCATCGTTTAGATTTTTCCCAAGAAATAAAAGGAGAGGATTATAGAGTGGTTACTTAACATTTTCTTAGGTCACACTTTATATGTTTTTATCTTGATAAATTTTTATGAATTTATAAAAAAATTAGGTTCTTCCAAATTGGAAAAATGTTGGGGGTCTAGAATTTAAGGACATAACACTTTGACTAAAGGTGGGTGATGTTTAAGTCATGCAACATTGAACATAGTGAGGTTAAATACTTGTTAATAAGGGTAAAAACATGAATATATGGGATCGATGTACCCAATTAGGGTATCATTATCCTTGGGGAAAATCACACATACAATTTAAAGATTTATATATTTTACTTTATTTTATTTTTGATGTTTAAGATCATGTAGTTTTTGACTGAATAGTGGTTCATCATTGAAGTTTATAGAGATTAGACCAAAATGGGGGTAAGATGTTTTTCATCTAAAGATGATTGAATCTTCATGAATTAATGTTTGTTATGAATAGATATTGAATGTATATATGGTTACATGATTATCAAATAATATTATGAAAATCAAGAATATATACATGCCTATGAATATAAGGGTGTTATATAATATAAATAAGAAATTGAAATTTTTGAGTCAAGTTTAGTGGCATGATAATTGATATATTATTACTACCACTGACCATGTTCAATTTAATTATCCATTACCAAATTGTTAGATAAGTGTACCAACGATGATCACTGACCATGTTCAAATGATAGGTTCCGCTATAATATTTTTTAGGTGTATGGGGCTAGAAATTATCTTTCTTAGGACAAGTTTATGTCTTTATATGAGTATATGCAATGTATATATTTACAAAAAAGGTATCTAAATAATAAAAAAGGTTTTTTTTGTATTGGATGAACTCATTACTAATAGCCATCAATGGTTTTTGGAAATTCAAATAACCAAAAGATAGACTATAGTATATAAGAGGGGAATGTTCAAAGATAGCTAGAATATTATAAATCTAAACCCATTAAATTGAATTGAAATGGAAAATTATATAGGGTAAGGACTCTTATAGAAATTTTTTATTAAGAATAGGATAGAATATTTAGGTAGAATAAATCCATATATAGTTTTAAGAAGGTGTACAATTTTTCCTTTTATTTTTATTATATCCCTATATAGGGTTAGTGGGGAAATCCAATTATGAAATAAAAAACTCATGCACTTGTATAGTATGGATGATAGAGAAATAAATTAAAGGTAGTTTTTTGTTTATCCCTAGAATATGGCATCTATATGTAATTATATTGTATTCTAATATAAGTATTGTGTAAAAAACAGAATGTGAGTTAGCAGACCAAACACTATGAGGGTTTGAATGATAAGTATAATTGCATGAAACTAAAATTTATAGTTGGGAATAGTATTGTAGACTCAGGAATTTCAATATATCCTATGAGAACATGAATCATTACATGTGTAGTTCTAAAGAGAGTGGTGTTACATCCTATTATAAGGAAAGATGAAATAAATCTAGTGTGAGTTGGAAAACAATAAACTAGGAACTATTAGGTAGATCGAGAAATAATATAAGGATGCTAAGTCATATAGAATATACCACTATATTAATTTTATGGTCTTCTTGGAAAAAAACTTTAAGTTTAGGGTTTTGTGCAATGAACTACTCTAATAGGTTTAGGGTATTACTAGATGGACTACAAACCATATTGATTAAGGTCATGTGACAAGGACCATAAAAATTAAAATTTAAGGTAATTTAGGAATGAACTTATGTATTTTAGTTTTATGTATTATGAAAAGGACCATATTTCATGTAGTTTGTATTCATGTGATAAGTAATTTATTAAACCATTGTAAAGTTATACAAATTACTTCTTGAGAAACCTTGCATTAGTGAGAGGTGTAATATTCTCTTTATCTATAGTAATCATGGACTATAATCCATTATAGTGTAAATTATGTATGATTTAAGGTTATTACCATTTGGATACTAAAATTGGGGGGTTCTTCCTGAGTATCATCAATATCTTTAAGGATAACACCAATTCTACTTAAATGAATTAACAAAGACAAACATTCTTATTTAATACTCAAGATAAATTTGTTTGATGAGATTATAGGTTATTTAATTCTTATAAACTCTTATCATTAATATTATATAATTCATTAACTTTCATTTATGATCATTCATTCTAAATAAACATGTCATTAATAGTTATTTGGTGTGAATACAACTAAACCTCTATTAGAAAATTGTTTTGGTATCATATACTAATGAATATGGGTTCTCCTATGTATGGGTAAGAGTTGTGGTGATATAATCCCATAAATAACTAAGGATTTTATTAGGTCATTATTTTTTATCCATATGCACCATTTTATAGTATATTTGGTATTTTTTTCAACGGACTATATCATTCCATTTAGGACCACGATATAATGATATGAATGATTGGAAATAAGGTTGAATTACAAGTATGAATTTTTTTAACTTAGATTCATATAAATTTATTTTATTGTTTATAATAGAGATATGACGAGCTCTAAGTCTAGTATTTATATTAAATTTCATAAAATTAATTATAGGATTCATCTGGGCTACTTAAAGGAGATAAATTCAACCCACTTAGTAAAAAAGTAAATAGTTTTAATGATGAATTTTAATTATCATATGGTTTTTTAGGGTATAGACTCATAATATTTATCCCCTATAAGGAAAATTTCATAGATTATTTGGTAGTGTGTAAAAACTCTCGTTGTGATAAATAAAGTTTGTGTGCACCAAACAAACATGACACAAACTTGTAAACTTAATATACTCATACATTATGGATAGATAGTAATACTCAAGTATTATAATTTAATGAAATATCTTGGTTCTTGGTTGATGTGTTCTAAATGTACTAGTGTGAATATTTTTATTAATTAGGAGGGTCTCTTCATCTTCAATACATCTAATTGAGACCCCATCAAAACCTAATTTATAAAGTACTTTATAGGAATTTTGGTTTTCATGGAGGATGAAATTCATTATACATTAATGAATATGATCCTTTATGGATCACTCTTATTTCAGAACCCCAATTTAGAGGTACTATACTATTGGTGAAATCAAATTGGTTGTTACAAAAATTGACAGGGATAGGGATATTGTTCGATCCAATGTGGTGTCCACCTCATTAAACCCTTCCAAATCCTTAATGGAAAATAGAAGAACCACCATCTAGTATGCATTATAGAAAATTATTTGGCCCAAATTTGGATAAACAAAAAATATGAATAGATAATAAAATGTATCAATTCAATAATTTTGTAAACATAGAACATGGGATATCATGGGTTATAAAGGAAACCAAGAAATTAGTTTCCTTATGTGAACAAGTAAAAGATCCAACTCCTATTTCTTAATAGTTTATTCTCTATTTATTTCTTGATCACTATGTTTGAGTATCCAATAATTTTCAACTGGAATAATGGTATTTGTAATGTGATTTCTAAGACTATGATGATGTGAATCCCTCTAAAAATATTAAAGTGTACAAAAAAATGCCTTTATTGTAGATATAAATACAAACCATAAAATGACTCAGTTGTTCTTTGTTTCTTCTATCCTCATCGTAGTTATCACTACTAGAAAGATGATCTTTCCCAACACTTCTATACCAACGGTTTGTAAAAACTGTTGGTATAGCTACCATTTCCCAACGGTTCACCAAAACCGTTGGGAAAGCCATAGATTTCCCCACCTTTCCCAACGGTTTGGCGAACCATTGGGAAAGGGTCACTCTTTCCCAACGGTTTATGTTAAACCGTTGGGAAAGGGTGTGTTTTGAGCCTCTTTCCCAACGGTTCACCAAAACCGTTGGGAAAGAGTGACCTTTCCCAACGGTTCACCAAAACCGTTGGAAAAAACCACCCAAAAAAACCAACCTTCGTCATAAAAAAATCAACCCACCCCTAACCTATCCCAACGGTTTTGAAAACCGTTGGGATAGGTTCTTTAATTTTTTTCCAGATCTACTAACCGAGAACATTATATAAATCAAAATTTTAAATAATTATGATAATACATATATATATTTATGAAATTATGTTTACAAAAGTGATGTTAGCTTAGTGGTTAAGTCGTTCGATTATAAACGAGGGGTCCTGGGATCAAATCCCAGCGGATGTTTTCTTTTTGGAATTTATATACCAACGGTTCCATTACCGTTGGTATAGATTTCATATTACCTATACCAACGGTTTTTGGAAAATCGTTGGTATAGACCTATCCCAACGGCTTACTTGGCTACGGTTCTCCAAACCGTTGGTAAAGGTTAGTTTTCCAGTAGTGTATTATTTGAGAAGCATTATCAAAGTATATTTCCCAGGTTTGATCAATATTAATGATCAATAAAACCTCTAAAATATGGAGATATATATCCAATCGTGACTCTTTTGGGTAAGGGTATGCCTGTAGTAAATTTTATAAAACATTATCTTTGGTCTACTTTTTAGCAATTTACTAGATATAAAAATACTACAAGATGTTGACCCACAATTATAATAATCCCATTAAAATAGGTAGGATAAAAAATTACTTACATTGATTAATGTGTATAATAAATTAATACTCACAATGCAATAGATAATGATGTATCTTCAACACCATAAAGAATAAAGTAAGGTGAATTTTTCAATGGTAGTATACTGGATCTCATCTTTTAACATCGTCAGACTAAGGTTCTAAAGGTTTTTTTCCTACTTTCTTCATTCCTCTTGGAAATAAATGAACCAATATAACATTATATAGATACCACATAAAGGATAAGAGACTTTCCTTTAATAGGTGGAATCAATATTGGAGGTTCGAAAATACATTTATTAAGACTATCAAAATAGTTAAGAAAGTATTCATCCCACTGATATGTTTTTCCTATCCTTATAAATATTTTTATGGGAAATAATTTTTTAATGATTTTTTCAATGAAATTATTAATATATGAAATCCTTTCTAAAAAACATCTCAAATATTTTAGATATAAATGAGGGTAAATCTCATTTATTCCCTTGGTTTTCTAAATAATAACATCATTTCCAAGGTCGAGGACCACAAATCTATATAATATTTTAAATGTCGCCTAAAATTCACACTTTAATGGGTTTATTTTCGATTTTTTTAGAAGATATTTGAAGAAAACGAAACAAAATTTAAAAAAAATGATCCAGGTTCTAAAACTATTTGAAAACCAAATCATCAATATAATATTTAATACTTTTCCATTTATATTCTTGAAGATGTATTGTATCAAACCATTATAAAGGATCTATAATATTTAATATTTAAGGGAATAATTTTTTTGAAATAAATTACTTGAGGTGATCTAAATTTATTTTCCTATTTATATGAAAGATCTATATGAATTCAGATATATCTAGAATACCCATCCATAAATGATAGGGCACGAAATTAATTTATTGTTCTGATTATGAACTTCATGATTGGGATAGGGAATTTATTCTTTTTTAAATGATGATTCAAGTGCCTAATGTTGATGTAAACCCTGAATTTTCTATTATTATTTATAATGGTAACAATTTTGGTGTGTTATTTGGGGTTCAGAATGTTTTGGATGAAGTTTTCATTGATAATTTTATATAAATCCAGCTCCACTTTAGCACTATTAATTAGAAAAATTCTGATCACCACTTGGTTATAGATATGGTGATTAAAATGTACTATTATGTTATGAGATGAAGAGACCCATGATTTTCATACATATACATATACATATACATATATATATATATATAGAACCATTTTATATGACTATTTAATACATTTAACAACAATAATATCCCTAAAACCAATTTTTTTTTATTTGAAGACTAGATACTAATCATCCTATTTTGTGAAATATCTTTAACATCTCCCATAAGGGTTTTCTCTCATAGTACCCTTCATAGAAATTTATTACTGAATACTTTTCTTCAAAACCTGTGTAAAAATGAAACATAAGAAAGGGTCATCTCGGATGCTCAATAAGGGTAAACGTATGATATATCAATGAATATGGGTATGAGAGCATGATAATAAATTAATAAATTCATACCCATTCAGTCAAATACCCTTAATCATGAATCATAGAATACATCATTTCAATCAAAATACATATAACATAAAAGTGAATAATCATCAATAATTAATCATGATCCTTGAGAACATATTATAAGCATAATAAATAAGTATGTTTCATACTAAAAATCATAGGAAATAATTTCCTTATTCAAGGTTTATAACTAATGTTATAATAGTAGATTGGGTTCACTCCCTATTCCATCATTTTCTTAGTTTAGTTTCACTCTAAAGACTTTCATAGTGGAAAAAGTCCATTATTGACCTGAGTTCGCTACCAATTATAGTCCGTATTACCTCGAAGATATCCATATTAACCTAATGATTTTTAGGGTGATATAATTTTGGGCACATACATCTCATAATAAAAATACCTTTTTCTGTGTACCACTAGATCATAAAATATTCATTACATTATTATATCATAACTCGTGGAAAGGAAACAAGTTTAAAAAATATTTTATCTTTGTAATAAAAAAACCTCCAAATAAAGTATAAGGACTATATAATTGGATCATATCCTTAGTAAATAAAAAAGCAACATCGAAGGATTTAATCATAGATGACAAATAGCTTCAAAAAATCAATAAAATATTTCTTGTGGAAAATAACAATTTTTTTAGGAAAAAACTTATTTAAAACATAAAAATATAATGAATATTATAGAAAAAAATATTTTAGAATAACTATTTAAAATTTTAATGTAATATTAAAATAAATTAAATATCATGATGTTAGGTAAATTCCTTCATGTCATATATATTAAAAGAAAACTTTCCTTTCACACAATTGTAAAAAGTAAAAAATGACATGTTGATAAAAATGTTTATTTAAAAATATTCTTATTAAACATTTTAAATAAATTCAATGTTAGTGAAATTTTAATTATAATAAATTTCAATTATAGGTAATAACTTTAATAAAACAATTTTTATGATTATGTATATAGAAGAAGAAGTTCATAGAGGTAAGAGGATTGAAGTCAGCTTTTATTTAAAAACATTTTCTTGATAATTTTAAGTAACAAAGAGAAAAAATGGTAATAATACATCAAAAATCCAAAAATAACCATATTGGAATAAAATATATGGTTTTTAAACTTTAATATCCATATTATTTCCATTCATATAAATTTATTATAGATAATCCCAAAAAAACAATGCGATAGTGACATAACCCTTACCTTAAGTCTCGTATTTCTTCATACATGTTAAAATATCATGTATAATAAATATATATTTATTATTAATATATTTCATAAAAATAATCATACATAAATTATTATGTATTGTTTCTTTTTAATTTTAAATGATCATTTTATTGACAATTTCATCATTAAGAAGAATATTTAGGTGCAAATGGTTTGTTTTCCAATCATGGTTTGGATCGATGGTTCCGATACTTATACCTTTGTTAGGTTTTCATCATATAAATAAACTTGATCATGAAATAACCATGATATTTATTCATCATATACTCTTATATAATTATTCATGTAAATCCAGGATGAAAAAACGGATCACAATGATGCGTTGTTGGGGTAGTTCACATATACACACAAGCAACGTTAATGTTTTCTGGTGAATGGAAGGGTAATAAGGTAGATAAGATATTATAATTTAAAAGGTATAATTATTTCATAAATATAATATATAAATATTAAATCCATCATAATAAATATTCATGTGATGCGATGATGGAAAGTGAATAATATTGTTGTGTGGAGGCGGTAGTCCACACGTACATAGTAGCGACACTTTCATTTCCCGTTTGATGTAAAGATGTTGGAAAATGGATTATACATCATCTTAAAAAAATTATATATATTATAGATAATTATTTATTTATTTTATAATGTATAAAAACGATTTATATGAGTTATAAGAATAAATTAAATTGAATGTACTCGGTTAAGAGTTATACCTCTTCATTGAAAAAACTTGTTTGGCTTAAACCTTAAGACTTGGAATGATTTTATTATAATAAAAAGAGGATATATAGAAAATAGGGAAGTATTTTGATAAGTAATTAGGGCATTTAATTTCTATAATGTAAGTCTAATATGTTTTTGGAGGAGAGGAGATGTAGTTTTCTTTTTTAAGGGAGAGAAAGGACACACTTGGGATTTTTAAAAAAGATTAAAATATAATAATGTATTACTCTATTCAAGTGGATAAAAATTAAAAAATAATCAAATATAAGAAGTATAATTTATAAATAAATTAAACTAATAAAATTAAATAAATTGTATTATGATATTATAAACTTTATATCTTAGTTTAACCCACGGTAAACCCTTAGTAACCATAATAATAATATCAAAATTTTACTATTTTTACTATTGATTATAACAAAAAATTTAGTTGAACTTATTAATATATATTAATTATACTAATTATAAATATTTAATTCATTTTAAAAATATTTTAATTTTTATAAGTTGTCAAAATTCATTTTATTATAAGCGCTCAAAACAGAATGAAACCCATTTTTAGTGAAATGCATTTTTAATCATCAAATTGACTTCACCTTCATTTGTATCCATGTAAAAACTATTAGATGAATTTTAAAATATTATATTGAATATATAATTTTTATATTTTATCAAAATAATTAATTAATATTTATTTATTTTATGTATTAATATAAAAACACATTTCACACATGAAAACAGGTTTTTGGAAAAAAACATCGCTTTTTTTAATTTCAAATAATTTTATTTTATTTTCTAACCAATTGATCATAAATGAATTAATTTTATAATTATTTAAAAAATATTTATTTCATAATTTATAAATTAATATTCATATACTCCAATACAATGACTATGTTATAACTATAACATTAAATAATTATATTTTAATAGTATATCATGGTCCATTTAATCTTGATGTTGTGTGTAAAGAAAACTATCAAACAAAATAAATTTTTTTAAAGAGAAATATATCATAAAATCTTATGGTGTTATATTCTAATCCCATTATATAAATTTATCCCTCGATATTCTATCTTTATGATACAAAAAATTGAGGATGATTCTTCCTCATCACATGTTCTAGTTCCCACGTATCTTCCTAAAATTTATTGTTTAACCACAAAAAATTGACCAGGTTAGTGGTCTTATTTCGTAGAACATTCACTATTCGATCTAGAATTCCCACAGATTTTTCCTCATAAGAGAGATAATTATAAAATGGTATAACCTATCAGTTTATTACATGTGAAGGATCAGATTTGTACTTTCCTGAGAGAGATACATTGAACACATGATGAGTTTAGGGTAAATTATGTGGAAGTTCCAACTAATAAGAAAATATCATTATATGATCATGAATTTTGAAGGGACCAATATATATAGGGCTCATCTTTCCCTTCTTTACAAATATCATAACCTTCTTCCAAGGAAATATTCACAATAATACCTTATCACCAACATTGAATTCAAGATATTTTTTATGATTGTCATCATAACTCTTCAATCGACTATGAGATGACATTTCCTCATCTATATTAGGTCCAAATATATGTATTTCTACATTTTCAACATAGAAAATTAGATTTCTACACTTCCTTCTATATAGGTCTGCATAAGGATCCATTTGAATTATCAAGTTAAAGCTATTGTTGAATTAAAATTGCACCAAAGGAATGTGTTGATCTCGACCACCTCTGAAATCCATAGAACAAGATCTAAAAATTTATTCTAAATTTTTAATGGTCCTCTCAAACTAAATATATATCTGAGTATGATATATAGTATTAAAAATAAACTCTATATCCATATCCTATTGAGGACTAAAGTTCCCAGTTAGGATCCAAGTATCCCTGAGAGGGGGAGGGGTGAATCAGTGATATCAATTTTCTTTTTATGTTTCCTTATTTTTGAAACAACCTTAACCTCCTGTTAAAGAGTTTCTTCCCTACTAAACACACACCACTATAGGAACACAATATTTACAAGGTTCACTACTCAACAAGAGTAGTTATGTCCTTGGTATGGTACAGAAGTAATCCAGTACCACACAATCCACTACAAAACAATCCTTTAATGTGGAATACAACGAGTAGGGTATGACCTTACACACATGTAGCACTTTGAAGACAATCCAATAGTGAATTTGATCCATATTAGCACAAATAGGATAATGTAATGATTATACACTTCTTAATGAACTTTCAAAACTCAAATCTTTCAAAACAATTATTCACATTCCTACCTAGAAGCTGGTAGGATCCTCTTGGTGTAAACAACTTGGGTGCCACTCCCTGCTTGCACGCCTCCCTGCTTGCGCACTGCCCTACTTGCATACCTTCCTACTTTCAAGCCAAAAACTACTTTCACGCCACTATTTTTCATAACTCACAACATGCGTGCCACCTTTGGCTTATACATAGCAAACTTCTTGAACACAACTCCCTCCTTGTGTGCCTCTTACAACTTGTGCACCACTTTTGCTTGCACACTACGTTGTTTGTGCACCTTATAAATAACTCCTGACTTGTGCGACACTTCAAATTGTGCGCCACTTTCTACTACTTGTGCGCTCAGAGCTCAAATTTTCTCTTAAGTGTTGAGAATATAAAAATTAGTAGGGTATCCATATATTTATAGGAATTTTCATGACTTGCATGTCACATACACTTGTATTCCATTCCTACATGCATGTCGCTCCATCACATGAATGTCGCTCTATCACTTGTGCACCACTTTCTTTCCTTTGTCAAATTTCGTTGTGACGATTGTGAAATATGACTTGCGCGTAACATACACTTTTGCTCCACTTTTTGACTTGTGTGCCAATATTTAACTTGCAAACCACTTTATTTCCTTTATAATATTTTGATGTGATGATCTTGAAATATGACTTGCGTGCAACATACACTTGTGTGCCATATATACTAGTGCGCCACACTTGCGCACCACTTTTGACTTGCGCGCCAATTTCTTTCCTTTTACAAAAACACTTCTTTACTCCCCCAATAATTCATAAGGATTAGATCACAAGTTCTCCAAACTTATGAAATTTGTGAAATAAAAATCAGCAGAGCATCATCATAGTTACCAAGGGATGTATTGTAACTTCCCTGTCTTCCATCAACCACTTATACAAAGGGATGTGATTTCCTTTTTATCAATCTTCCTTCACAATAGAAGAAAATATCTGAAAAGGATATTCTTCATAATCAACTTGGTCCTAACAATCTCCCCCTTTGGATTTTTTTTTTCAACCAAGATTCATAATTCACTGAACTTTGTAATCTCAAGAAATGGATTACTCATCAACAATTATAAGCATACGTGAGCTAACTCATTTTAGGAAACAAGAATTATTGATAGAAAAACCATGTTGTTCAAAAGTAGTGACTATGAATCATCAACAACATTCTTCTACACACTTCTCTAAAACATACTCATCTTTTTTTCTTCTGAACCTTCTTCCGTAGCTTCAACACCTAGTATAAAAAAACAATTTTTTTCCTACAACCACTCTAACAAACTGTTAGAATAGTTCACACAATTACATGTTGAATTCACAGCTTACCTACAACTCCCCCTTTATTCATAAAACCATAAGGATCGATTTAGGAAATAATTATCCCCCTTGACAACACTATCCAAAGGTAAGAAGAGATATGGGAGAGATACGCGAACCTCAACCTTGTTGAGAAGGAGGTTCAACACCCATGTTCAACCTAAATTTAGAAAATGGTTCTTTCGATAAAGATTTTGTGAATATGTCAGCAACTTGTTCCAATGTAGGAACATACTTCATATTTAATTCATTATTCTCTACCTGCTCTTTGATGAAGTGGTACTTTATTCCAATGTGTTTGGAACAAGAATATTGTACCAAATTCCTTATAAAATTAATTACACTCTGATTATCACATCCAAAGAGTAAGGGTAGCTTCACTTCAACAAGTAGATTTTCCAACTGAGTCATCATCCACATAAGTTGGGTAGTAGCTTGAGTTTCAGCAACATACTCAGCTTTAGTCGTGTTAAGATTTACTGAATTTTGTTTCTTTATATAGAAACTAACACAACTTTTCCCCCGAAATAAAACTCTACCAGATTTGGATATTCTATCATCAACATTTCCTACCCAATAAACATTAGAATACCTGAACAAATCAATATTTTTTGTGCCATCATACTTGATTCCAACATTTTTTGTACCTTTTATATATCATAGAATCCTTTTCCCAACAATTAAATGTGATTATTTATGTACACTCTGAAACCTTGCACATAAGATAATAGAATAGATAATGTCGGGTCTTGAGACATTCAAATATAATAAACTTCCAATCATATTTTGAAACTCTTTTTGATCAACTTCCAAGACTTCTTCATCATTAGAAAACTTGGTTCCCATTGAAATTGGTGTGGAAACTAGTTTCAAATTTTCCATGCAAAACTTCTTCAAAAGTTACTTTGCATACTTTTCATGTGAAATAAAAATGTGGTTCTTCTTCTGTAGGATTTGTAACCCAAGAAATTATTTCATTTCTCCCAGCATGGACATCTCAAACAACTTCTTCATCTCTTCAGAAAATCTTTCACAAGATCTTTCATTATTTCTAGAAAATATAATGTCATCAACATAAACAATTACAATGAGAGAATACTCCTGAAATTCCTTAATGTAAATATTATTGTCAACTCTTCCTTTCTTGAAACTCATCATCCATAAGCAAGTATCCAGTTTGGAATACCATGCCCTTGGAGCTTGTTTTAGCCCATATAGGTCTTTCTTCAACATACACACATAACTTTCATCTTTCCAAACAACAAAGACACAAGGTTGTTTAATGTAAAGTTCCTCATCAATATTTTCATTAAGAAATGCGGACTATGCATCCATTTGAAAAATTATGTATCCTTGTTGTGCATAAATTGAAATAAATATTTTGATTGTTTCTAATATAGCCATTGGAGAAAAAGTCTCATCAAATTCAACACCTTAAATTTGTGAGTAACCTTTACAAACAAGTCATTCCTTGTTCCTTATCACTTCTCCTTCTTTATTCATCTTGTTCCAAAAAACCCATTATGTACCAAAAACATTTTCATCATCCGGATTGGGTACGAGTTCCCAAGTATCATTATTTTCTATCTATTAAAGCTCTTCATTAATTTCCTAAATCCATTATGGATGCTCAAAATCTTCATTCACATCATTTGGCTCTACTTTTTAATATAAAGAAGTTTGTGTAACAACATTTTTTGTTCTTATTTTTTAAACCCTCTGATGTTGATCACCAATAATGTACTGAGCCTCCACTTCCTCAGAAACCTAGGATGGGTTATTTGAATTTCATCCTCATCACTTGAAATTTCCGAGTCTGATTCTTCTTCTTGAGTGGGATTACCACTATTGGTAGCATTATCAAAATCATTAACAAGACTTTCCTTATCCTGCTCAACTTCTATATCGGAAAAAGTATGCTTTTTTTATTTCTAAACATTTTTAACAACTTTCACATCAGTATAATTAATGATTATTACTTTTTCATTGTTGAAACATTTGTATCCTCTTACTTCTGGAGAATAGACAAGAATAATTCCATCATCTCCTCTTTTTTCAAACTTTCCAAGGTTTACACCCTTTTTCTTTATGATGCATGGAATACCAAAAACTCTCAAGTGTTTTAAACTTTGAGTTTTTTCATAAAACATTTCATATGGAGTCTTATCTGAATATGGCCTATAGAAACATCATTTATGAATATACACTGCAGTACTCATGGCTCGCTTATAATAATATTGATAGAGACCATATTCAGGTATCATATTTCACCCCATTTAAACCATACTTCTATTATTCCTTTCACCAACCCTATTTTTTTGAGGTGTGTATGGTGAAATAAACTCATGCAAAATTCCATGTTTCTTGATGTAACTTTCAAACTCTTAATTCTTATACTCTCCACCATTATCAGTTCACAAATTCTTCACTGAATAGTCACATTACTTCCCTGATTTCCTCATAAAACTCTTAAACATTTTCAGAGCATCTGACTTATGTCTCTTGTAAATAACACAAGTAATGTGAGTAAAGTCATCAATGAAAGTAATGAAGTAATTATCTCCATTTTTTTATTTCTTACTCATTGGTCCACATCTATTAGAATTTAGAAGTTCCTATGGTTGTTTTGAACGAATGTCAACTCTCTTGTGCATAGAGTTTGTAATCTTCCATTTTCACAAATAGTGCAGCACAAATCTCTTCTTCTTGATAAATCTGTCATATCTCATACACTGTCTTACATTGATATCTTGAACAAGTTTCTTCGACACATATATCCCATCTTTTTTTTACCATAACTGATTTTCATCCACCATGCCCATGTAAAATGATTTTTGTACTTCACCAAATTGGAACAAGTACTCTTTTGTATGTTAGACTCTTGTAACTACATTTCCACCATTTTCAATTTTCATAACAAACACATATTTTCTAAAGATAACTTTTCCCTCATCACAGAATTGTGAAACACTCATTAGATTATGTTTCAACCCATCAAAATATAAGGTTCTCTTAGATTTCATGTTTTTTTTATGATGGTTAATCCAACACTTCTGATCCTCAGAGATTAATCATTTCCAAATGTAATTGTTCATTATTTTAAGTCTTTCACATTATTCAGAAACTTTATGTATCTTGTCATATGAGAAGAACACCCACTATCAAGAATCCATGTACATTCTCATTTTGTAGCTTTCAAGGCAATTTCAATAACAAGAGCTTTTTGTTCTTTCTTTTCATTATTCACTTCCATCTTCTGAGATTTTTTAAGAACTTTTTGTTGAGCTGGAAACAAAAAAACATATCCTTTAGCAATATTTCTAGGCTATTCACATCTTTCACAAATAGTTTACAATGTTTGAAACCTATTTTCAACTTTCACACTAGCCTTCTCAGGTTTCTTCTGAACTTCCTTCTCATACTTCCCTTTTTGAGAGGATTGACTCCCCCTCAATCCTTGTATTCCATAACTTGTGGAATAATAGTAATGTTGTTGATTGAACCAACACATGTTTTTAGTATGTCTGAATCCACCACAATACCAACAGTAACCATAGAACGAATATTTCCATCTAAAACTTCTTATACTGACTGGAGTTGTGAACATGCTTCTCAACAACCTTTTTAATAGAACTCTATTGACCATAAACCTTCATGTTTTCAATCGTAACTTTCTTCTTCAGATCAAGTTCATGTTCAAACTTATCAGTACCATAAGTATTAGAAATCTTTCTGGACCTAGGATTTTTATGTACTTCTGATTTTTCAGAATTGCTGACTTTTTCCACATACATAGTATTTCCATATTTTTTCTTACCAGCTCTGGTACTTTCTTTCCTCTCAATCTTTGATGGTAACTTTTGTGGATTCTTATTTGGCTTATTTTTACTATAACATTCTCTAAATTTTGAGATAGATTGTTTGAAACTGATATTTATTTCTTTATAATTAGAAAGTTACTGTTAGAAATGTTCCAAATCATCTTCTTTTCTCCTTCAACTTTACTTCAAGATGATCATTATGATTCTTTTCATTCTCAAGAGAATTATTCAGATCATAAATCTTATTTTCCATCTTGATTTGCTCATTAGAAAAACCTTCTTGATTGTTTAATGTGTAATTTTTATTTATCAACTTGTTGTTTTCCTTCTCAAGCCTTTTGATCTTCCTCAAACATTCTTTCAACTCTTATTTTAGATGATATTCAAGTTGAGTTTCTTCTTCTTCAGAACTATTGCTTCCGTAATATTCATTATTCACTACTACAATAAAAGTATTCTCTCTAGTTTTTTCAGAAAATGATTTCTTGGATTCATCTTCACCATCATCTTCATCTTTATCTTTAGATAAAAGGATTTTTCTTTTTTATTTCAAGAACTTTTTATCCTTCCCCCTTGAAATATATTTATCTTTGTCAGCTTGTTTCTTCCATGGCCTTCTTGTCCTTCTGTCATCATCATCACTTTATTCTTCTTTATTCTTTCTAGGATAGTGAGCCACAAAGTGACCAATGGATCCACACTCAAAACATTTCAAGATAATTTTACCCTTGTATTTCCATGTACCTCTTTATACATTCCAAGAAAACAAGGTCAATATTTCATCAACATTTTTACATACATCATCTTCATAATCGGATTCACCAGCATCATCTTAAATAAGAGTCTTCCTTGACATATCTCTCTTTGCAGAGTTGAATGACATTTATCTATCAGCTTTTATTTTTCTATTCATAGTCTTCTCCCTTTTAATTTTATAAGTAAGGAGATTGATATGAAAATCATCTAGAGATAATGTTTCAGGGTCTCTATCTTCTAATAAAGACACTTTAGCATCAAACATGTCAGGCAGAATTCTCAAGATATTTTCAAAAACTATAAAATCCTTCATCATTTTACCATGATATCTGATTGAACTAACAAAGTCATTTATCCTGGTAAAGAAGTCCCCAACGGATATAGATTCTCCCATTTTCAAGTCTTCATACTTCATCCTCCATATTTGTAGTTTTTCATTCTTCACATTTTTATTTCTTTCATAGATGTTATTCAAATTATCCTAGATGCCTTTAGTTGTAGAGACACCTTTCACTCTTAAAAACTCACTCTCAGAAAGAGATGAGAGTAATGAATTTTTATCTCTTCCATCATTCTCAAGATTCTTTTTATCAGCAGGTGTAAGAGGAACCTTATTATCAATAGAAGGAAATCCATTATTTGTAGTTTCAAGAACTTCATACCCAAGAGACTAAAGATAATCCATCATTATATGTTTTCCAGATATGATAATTATTTCCATAAAATATCAAAATCTCCTTACTGTTCACAGAATTCATATTTTCCATCACAAATTCTCTTTAAAACATTAGCAAAGAAAAAACGAATGTAACATCTGCTCTGATACCAATTGAATTTCCCAGTCAGGATCCAAGTATCAAAAAGAGGGGGAGGGGGTGAATCAGTGATATCATTTTTCTTTTTATGTTTCCTTTTTTAAAAAAAAACCTTCGCCTTCTGTTAAAGAGCTTCTTCCCGACTGAACACACATCACTACAGGAACAAAAGATTTACAATGTTCACTGCTCAACAAGAGTAGTTATGTCCTTGGTATGGTATGAAAATAATCCAATACCACACAATCCACTAGAAAAAAACCATTTTATGTGGAATACAATGAGTAGGATATTCCCTTACACTCTTGTAGCACTTTGAAAAAAATCCAATAGTGTGTCTGCTCCCTCTTAACAAAAATAGGGTAATGTAATGATTCTGTTCTTCTTAATGAAATTTCACAAATAAAATCTTTCAAAACAATTATTCACTTTTCTAACCAAAAGCTGGTAATAACCTCCTGGGGAAAATATCTTGTGAGCCACTCCTTGCTTGTGCGCCTCTATACTTGCACGATGCCCTGCTTGCACGCCTTCCTATATACATGCCAAAGACTACTTGCGCACAAATATTTTGCATAGATCAAAACTTGAGAACCACCTTTTGATTATACACAACACCCTTCTTGAACACAACTCCCTACATGTTCGCCTCTTACAACTTGCGTGCCACTTCTAATTGCATGACACACTACTTGTGTGCCTTATAAATAACTCCTGACTTGCACGACACATCATATTGCGCGCCACTTTATACTACTTGCACATTGAGAGCTAAAATTTTCTCTTAAGTGTTGAGCATATAAAAATGAGGAAGGTAGCCGTCTATTTATAGGCATTTGGGTGACTTGCACATCATATACACTTGCGTCCCATTCCTACTTGTGCGCTGCTCCATCACTTGTGAACCACTCCATCACTTGCGCGCCACTCCATCACTTGCACGCCACTTTCTTTCTTTTGTCATATTTTTTTTGATGATTGTGAAATATGACTTGCACACAACATACACTTGAGCGCTGCTTATACTTGCACATCACTTTTTTACTTGCGCTCCAATCTTTAACTTGCACACCGCTTTATTTCCATTGTCATATTTTGATGTGATGATCTTGAAATATGACTTACACACAACATACACTTGTGCGCCACATATACTTGCACGCAAAACTTGTGCTCCACTTTTGACTTGGTGTCACTTTCTTTCCTTTGCCAAAAACACTTCTTTACTCCCCCTTTCCTTCATAGGGATTTCATCACAAGTTCTCCAAAATTATGATATTTTTGAAATACAAATCAACAAAGAATTGTCATAGTTACCATGGTAAGTATTGTAAATTCTTTATCTTTCATCAACCACTTATACAAAGTAAAGTGATTTTCATTCTTATTAAACATCCTTGACAACAAAAGACGATACCTGAAAAGGATATTCAACATAATCAGCTTGGTCCTCACAATCTCCTCCCTTTGGATTTTGTTTTCAACCAAGATTCATAAATCCTTGAATTTTGTAATCTCAAGAAATGTATTACTCAAAAACAATTCTATGCCTATGTAATCTGACTCATTGTAGTAAACAAGAATTATTGATAGAAAACCCATGTTGTCCAAAAGTAGTGACTATGAATCATCTACAACATTTATCTCTAGCCTTATCCAAAACATAATCATCTTGTTTATCTTCTGAACCTTCTTTCGTAGCTTCAACTCCTAGTATAAGAAAATAATTTGTTTCCTACAACCACTCCAAAAAACTATTAGAATAGTTCACACACTTACATGGCGAATTCACTGCTTACCCACAACTCCCCCTTTAAGCATGAAACCATAAAGATAGATTTAAGAAATAATTTTTCCCCATGAAAACACTATCTAAAGGTAATAAGAGAGAGGGGACAGATTCACATACCTCAACCTTGTTGAGAAGGAGGTTGGACACCCATGTTCAACCTCAATTTAGAAAATAGTTCTTTCAGTAAAGGTTTTGTGAATATGTTAGAAACTTGTTCCAATGTAGGAACATACTCCAGCTTAAATTTATTATTCTCCAACTACTATTTGATGAAGTGGTACTTTATGTCCATGTGTTTTGAATAAGAGTGTTGTACATGATTCCTTGTAAGATTGATTACACTCTGATTATCACATACAAAGAGTAAGGGTAGCTTCACTTCAACAAGTAGATCTTCCAACTGAGTCTTCATCCACATAATTTTGGTAGAATCTTGAGTGGAAGATACATACTTAGCTTTAGTTGTGCTAAGAGTTTCTGAATTTTGTTTCTTTGTATGCCAACTAATAACACTTTCCCCTAGAAAGAAAACTCCACCAAATGTGGATCTTCAATCATCAACATTTCCTACCCGATCAGTATATGAATACCCAAACAAATCAATATTTCCTATGCCATCATACCTAATTCCAAAAAAAAATAGTGCCTTTGATATATCTAATAATCCTATTTCCAGCAATTAAATGTGATTCTATAGGAACACTCTAAAACCTTGCACATAAGTTAACAACATAGACAATGTTGGGTCTTGAGGAAGCCAAATGTAATAAACGTCCAATCAGCTTTTGAAACAATTTCTGATCAACTTCTTGGCATTCTCTATATTTATACAACTTGAATCCCACTGAAATTTTTGTGGAAACTGGTTTCAAATTTTCCATGCCAAAATTATTTTTAAGTTCCTTATAATACTTTTCTTCAGAAAGAAAAATGTGGTTCTTCTTCTGTAAGATTTATAACCCAAGAAAGTATTTCATTTCTCCCATCATAGACATCTCAAAAAACTTATTCATCACATCAGAAAATATTTCACAAGATCTTTCATAATTTCTAGCAAAGATAATGTCATCAACATAAACAATTACAATGAGATAAGACTCCTCAAATTATTTGATGTAAAGATTTTTTTCAACTATTCATTTTTTGAAACTCATATTCCTTTAGCAAGTATCCAGTTATGAATACCATTCCCCTGGAGATTGTTTTAGCCCATACAGGTATTTCTTCAACTTAGACACAAAACATTCATATTTACCAAAAACAAATCCACAAGGTTGTTCAATGTAAACTTCTTCATCAAGATTTCCATTAAGAAATTCAGACTTCATATCCATTTGAAAAATTTTGTAACCTCATTGTGCAGCAATAACAATAAATATTCTGATTTTTTCCAATCTAGACACTTTAGAAAAAGTCTCATCAAAGTAAACACATTCAATTTGTGAGTAACCTTTGAAAAAAAGTCTTGCCTTGTTCCTTATCACTTCACCTTCTTTATTCAACTTGTTCTGAAAAACCCATTTTGTACCAATAACATTTTTTCATCCGATTTGGGTACGAGTTCCCATGTATCATTATCTTATATCTAATAAATCTCTTCATTCATAGCCTAAATCCATTCTGGATGCTCAAAAGCTCTATTCACATCATTTGGATCCACTTTTGAATACAATAATGTATGTTTAACAGAATTTTTTTTTCTTCTTGTTTGAACCCTCTGATGTTGATCACCAATAATGTTAAGAGACTCCACTTTCTTCCTCAGCCTAGGATGGGTTGATTGAATTTCATCCTCATCACTTGAAATTGCTGCGTTTGATTCTTATTCATGAGGGGGATTACCACTGTTGGTAGAATTATCAGAACCATTAACAAGATTTTCCTTATCCTGCTCAACTTCTATGTCGGCAAAAGTCTAATTTTCTTTCTCAACATTTTCAATAACTTTAACAGTAGTAGAATCTACGATTCTTCATGTTACTTTGTTGAAACATATATATCCTCTTCCTTCTAGTGCATAGCCAAGAAAAATTTTATCATCTCCTCTTTGTTCAAACTTTCCAAGGTTTACACCCTTTTTCTTTATGATGCATGGACTCCCAAAAACTCTTAAGTGTTTCAAACTTGGAGTTTTTTTCAAAAAACATTTCATATGGATTTATATTTTAATGTGGCCTATAGAATCATCTATTCTAAATATAAACTATAGTACTTGTGTATTGCCTCCAATAATAGTGAGAGAGACCATATTCAAGTAGCATAGTTCTCCCTATTTCAACTAGACTTATATTATTCCTTTCAACAACCCCATTTTGTTAAGGTATGTATGGTGAATTGAACTCATGAAGAATTCCATGTTTCTCAAGTTAACTTTCAAACTCTTCATTATTATACTCTCCACCATTATCAGTTCTCAACTTCTTCACTAAATAGTCATATTCCTTCTTTACTTTCCTCCGGAAACTCTTAAACATTTTCATACCATCTGACTTATGTCTCATGTACATAACACAAGTAATGCGACTAAATTCATCAATGAATGAACTTAAGTACTTATATACATTTGTTGATTTCCTTCTCATTGGTACACATATATTATAATGTATAAGTTCTAAGGGTTGTTTTGAAGGAATGTTAACTCTATTATGTATTGAGTTTGTAATCTTCCCTTTTTCACAAATAGTGCAACACCAATCTCTTCTTGATAAATCTTGCATATCTCAGACATTATCACACGTTGATAAATTGCACATGTTTCTATGACACATATGTTCTATACTTTTATTCCATAACTGATTTTCATCCACCATGCCCATGTAACAAGAGTTTTGTACTTCACAAACTTGGAAAAAGTTCCCTTTTGTATGTTGGCCTCTCTTAACTACCTTTCCATCATTTTCACTTTTCACAAAAAACCCATATTTTTTTAAGATAACTTTGTTTCCCTCATCACAGACTTGTGAAACACTCAGATGATTATGTTTCAACACATCAAAATATAATGTTTCCCTAGATTTCATGTATTCTTTCCCAATGATGGTTGATCAGACACCTTTGATCCTTAGAGATTCATCATTTCCAAATTTAACTATTCCTATATTGAAGTATTTCACATTATTAAGAAACTTTAAGTCTCCTATCATATAAGAATAACACCCACTATCAAGAATCCATGGATGTTCTCCTTTTGTAGCTTTCAAGGCAGTTTCAAAAAATAAGAGCTTTTTGTTCTTCCTTTTCATTCTCCACCTCCAGCTTCTGAGATTTGTTAAGAACCTTTTATTGTGCTAGAAATAAAACAAGGCATCCATTAGAAAGATGTCCAGGAAATTAACATCATTCAGAAATAGTTTTCAATGGTTGGAACCTATTTTTATTTTTTATACTAGCCTTCTCATATTTCTTCTGAACTTTCTTCTCGTACTTCCCTTTTTGAATGGATTGAATCCCCCTCAAACCTTTTCTTCTATAAATTGTGTACTAATAGTAATGTTGTTGATGGAACCAAAACATGTGTTCAGTGTGTCTTAATTCACCACAATACCAGTAGTAACCATAGAATGAATATTTACATCTAAAACTTATATACTGACCAGAGTTGTGAACATGTTTCTCAGCAACCTTATTAATAGAATTCTGTTGACCATCAACCTTCCAGTTTTCAATTGTAACTTTCTACTAGAGATTAGATTTATGTTCAGACATATCAGTACCAGAAGTATTATAAATATTTCTGGACTCAAGATTTTTATGGACTTCTGATTTTTAAGCATTGCTGAATTTGGCCACATACATAGTATTTCCATCTTTTCTCCTATCAGAACCAGTAATATCTTTCCTCTCAATATTTAAAGGTAACTTTTGTGGATCCTTTTTTTTTCATTTTTACTAGAACTTTTACCAACTTCTGATACAGATTGTTTGAAACTGATATTTATTTATTTAGCTTTAGAAAGTTTCTATTGGAAAAGTTCCAACTCTTCTTCTTTTTTCCTTCAACTTTACTTTATGATGATCATTACGATTCCCTGCATTCTCAAGAGAATTATTCAGATCATCAATCTACTTTTCATCTTGATTTTATCATCATAAAAACCTTCTGGATTTATTAATGTGTATTTTTCATTTATCAACTTCGTATTTTCTTTCTCAAGCCTTCTGATCTTCCTCAAACATTCTTTCAACTCTTCTTTCAGATGATATTTAAGTTGAGTTTCTTCTTTTTCAAAACTATGGCTCCCATAATCTTCATTATTCACTACTAAAAAAAGGTATTCTCTCTAGTTTTTTTAGAAAATTATTTCTCATATTCATATTCGCTATCTTCTTCATCATCATCTTTAGATAAAAATCTTCTCCTTTTTTATTTGATTTTTTTTTTATCATTCACCTTTGAAAATTATTTCTCTTTGTCTACTTGTTTCTTCCACGACCTTCTTGGCTTTCTTTCATCATCATCAGTGTATTATTATTTCTTATTTTGAGAATAGTTCACCACAAAGTGACCAATATCTCCACACTCAAAACATTTCAAGGGATTTTTTCCCTTGTATTTCTTTATTCCTCTTTTCACATTCTTAGAAAAAAAGGATAAAATTTCATCAAAATTTTTACATACCTAGTATTCAGAATCGGATTCAACAGCAGCATCTTGAAAAATATTCTTCTTTGAATTCTATCTCTTTTCACCTTTAAATGACATTTCTCTATCATCTTTTGTTTTTCTCTTTATAGTCTTCAACCTTCTTATTTCACAAGTAATGACAATGCTATGAAAATCATCCAGAGATAATGTTTTAGGGTTTCTATCTTCTAATTAAGACAGTTTAACATCAAACTTGTTAGGCATAATTCTCAATATCTTTTCAACAACTGTAGAATCCTCCAACGTTTCACCAAGACATCTAATTGTACTGAAAATGTAAGTTATCCTAGTAAATAATTCCATAACTAATTCAGATTCTCCCATTTTAAAGTCTTCATACTTCAGCCTCCAGATTTGTAGTTTTCCCTTCTTCACTTTTGTATTTCCTTCATAGATGTTCTTCAAATTGTCTTAGATGCCTTTAGCTGTTGCGACACCTTTCACTCTTCTAAACTCACTCTCAGAAAGAGATGATAGTAATGCATTTTAAGCTCCTCCATCATTCTCATGATTCTTATTATCGATAGGTGTAAGAACAATCTTGTTATCAATAGGAGGAAATCCATCAGTTGTAGTTTCAAGAACTTCATACCCAAGAGACATAGTATATGGCATAATTCTATCTTTCTAGATATGATAATTCTTTACATAAAATATCAGAATCACTTTATTGTTCACTCAATTCCAATTTTCCATCACAACTTCTCTTCAAAACTTCAGCAAAGAACAAATGAAGGTGACCTCTGATCTGATACCAATTGAATTTTCTAGTCAAGATCCAAGTATCACTAAGAGGGGGAAGGGTTGAATCAGGGATATCAATTTTATTTTTATGTTTCCTTATTTTTGAAACAACCTTTTCCTCCTGTTAAAGAGTTTATTCCCTACTAAACACACGCCACCAAAGGAACACAGGATTTACAATGTTCACTACTCAACAAGAGTAGTTACGTCCTTGGTATGGTAAAGAAACAATCAAGTACCACAAAATCCACTATAAAACAATCATTTGATGTGGAATACAATGTGTAGGAGATTCCCTTACACTCATTTAGCACTTTGAAAAAAATCCAATAGTGTGTGTGCTCCCTCTTAGAACAAATAGGGTAATTTAATGATTCTATGCTTCTTAATGAACTTTCAAAAATCAAATCTTTCAAAAAAAATCTTCACTTTTCTATCCAGAAGCAAGTAAGAACCTTTTAGTGAAAACAGCTTTCACGCCACTGTTTGCTTGTGTGCCTCACTGCTTATGCATTTCCTTGCTTGCGTGCCTTCCTACTTTCATGCCAAAAACTACTTGCACACCACTATTGTGCATAGCTCACAACTTGTGGGCCACCTTGGGCTTATACCCAGCACACTTCTTGAACACAAATCCCAACTTGAGCACCTCTTACAACTTCCTTGCCACTTCTTATTAAACGCCATGCTACTTGCGCGCCTTATAAATAACTCCTAACTTGCGTGACACTTTATCTTGCATGCCACATTCTACTACTTATGCGCTCAGATCTCAATTTTTATTTAATTGTTGAACATAGAAAAATGAGGAGGTTAGCTGTGTATTTATAGGAATTTGGGTGACTTGTGTGTCATATACACTTGCATGCCATTCCTACTTGTGAACCGCTCCATCACTCGGGCACCACTCCATCACTTGTGCATCGCTCCATCACTTGTGCGCCAATTTCCTTCATTTGTCATATTTTGTTGTGATGATTGTGAAATATGACTTGCGTGCAACAAACACTTGTGTGCTTATTATACTTTCACGCCACTTTTTGACTTGCGCACCAATATTTAACTTGCATTCCACTTTATTTCCTTTGTCATATTTTGATGTGATGATTTTGAAATATGACTTGCACGCAACATACACTTGCGCACCACATATACTTGGGCTCCACACATGTGCTCCACTTTTGACTTGCGTGCCACGTTCTTTCCTTCTCAAAAAACACTTCTTTACTCCCCCTATCCTTTATAAGGCTTGAATCAAAAGTTCTCCAAACTTATGATTTTTTTGAAATAAAAATCATAAAATCATCATCATAGTTACCATGGGAAGTATTGTAACTTCATTATCTTCCATCAAAAACTTATACAAAGTGAAGTGATTTCCTTTCTTATCAAACTTCCTTGAAAACAAAAGAAAAAACCTGAAAAAGATATTATTCATAATCATCCTGAACCTAATAATTACTTCTCCAAAACTTCTAGATAAATATCAAATCCTAATCATATATAATATAATTTCAATCCCCATGAAGCCTTACCACTTACTTAATGTATATTAAGGAAATTTAATGAAGAGAGAAACTCTGATGGAAATGAAATATGTGGATTTCATAAGGTGATCGAATACAACACATATAGAATTATTCCCTTTAGATGTTTTGGGAAATTTGATGATGAAATAAATGGTAATATTTTCCCATTCCCATTCTAGTATGGGTAATAGGTGTATCACCCCCTTAGATTTATGTCTCTTAGCCTTAACTTTCTAGAATACTTGGCATTGTGAGACACACTTTACAATTTCCATTTTAAGGTTATCCCACCATAAATACTCATTATGATCTCCACACATCTTTTTACTTTCAAGATTAATAAAGAATAAGGAACTCTGAGATTTATCCAACAGATCCTTCTTCAAGTATGGTTTTAATGGGACACATACCCAGTTCGGGAAACTTATTATTCAATCATAATCATGGTTGAGTTCAGGGATATTTTTCACATTCTTTTATAGTTACATTCCCTCCTTTTATGCCTTTTTAATCTATACATGGATGTATAGTTGAACATTTATATGAGAAAGATATAATTTATCCCTTATCCTTGTAATTTCAAGATCCATCTTCTATAAATCTCTAAATATTGGTTATCCTTGAATAATTATCATAGAAAAACTAGCATGTTATTTCTGAATCAAATAATTATCCACCTTTTTCACCTTACTAGGGTGGTAGTGCATTGAGTAGTCATAATCATTAATCAATTCCAACTATCCCATTTGGCACATATTCATATCTTTCTATATGAATATATACTTAAAGATTTTCTGATCAGTATATATATCACACCATTCACTATAAATATAATTCCTCAATATTTTTCATGAAAATAATATTGTTTCCAAATATAAATCGTGATTTTGGTAATTTTACTAATGAATTTTCAATTGGCATGAGTAATAAGATTTCAGAAAATCATTTTCCCTGAGGACTCATCTTAGTACCTTCTTTTATTAATAATTAAATATTGAAAAAACATAACCATTTAGGGGTAGTGTAATTATAGGTGCATTAACCAAACCTCTTTTTAGATATTTTAAATTTTCCTCACATTCATTTGTATAACAGAACATGAATTCATTATGAGTAAACTTGGTTACTGAATTCGATAGTCCTTAGAAATCCATCATAAAATACTAATAGTATCCAACCAACCCAAGAAAAATATGTATCTCAATTACTATGGTTTTTTATATCCATTTTCAGATAACTTTATTCTTTGAAGGATCCACCAATGTACCCTAACTTGAGATTAAATGACCTAATAATGTGACTTCTTGTTACCAAAATTAACACTTCATTAATTTATAAAATTACTTATCCTTCCTCAGGAACTTCATCACAATCCTAAATGTTATTCATACTCTTCCTTTCTCTTCAAATATATAAGAATAACTTTTATAAAGACTATCAGAAACTGGTGAAGTTTATCTCTAAAGAATCTATTCATTATATATGTAAATACAGTGGGAGAATTGGTAATTCAAAATTCCATCACTATAAATTCACAATGAACATACCTCATATGAAAGGATTAGTTGGATATATCCTCTTTCTCAACCCTTTGTTGATGATATCCAAAATGAAGGTAAATCATAGAAAAGTATTTATATCTACACAGTTGATCAAAAAAATCATCAATATTGGATAGAGGATACTTTTTATAGATAATAATTTTTTCAGGTTCTCTATAATCAATGAAATGATTCATTAACCCAATATTATTATTAAAAAATAACAGGTGAAACTTTTGGTGACACACTAAGGTGTATGAATCCCTTATAAATATTATCATGGAGTTTATTCCTTAATTAATACAAATCAATTGGGTCCATTAAATATGAATCCTTTGAAATATTTATAGTACCATATATGATTTCAATTTAAAACACAACTTCACAATTTGGGGGAAGAATAAAAAATTCTTTAGGAAATAGATTAGTATAATCATAAATAATAGGCATATCATTGATGTTGAGTTTCTCCCCAACCATTTGAGATAAAATCCCTCATGAAAAGGTAGTAAGTCTTATACAATAGAAGTAACTTCCATTTTAAGTTCACATTCATCCTTCCACGGAAATATGATCATAGGTTGAATCTAATTATCAAAAATGACTTACCTTCCTTGGAAATTAATATGGTATCTATATAGAGAGAGTCATAACATACCCAAAATCAAAATAAAATTCAACGAATGGAGAATCAAAATATTTGAAGGAATCAAATTCTCACACACTTATATCAAAGAGGAGATATAAACATGAGGTGTGATCATCATACTATTAGAAGTATTTATTGACAACTCAAAATCTAATCTTTATGGTGGTGACATGATAACCTTGAATAATTATTTAGATATAAAATAGTGGGTATATCCATAATAAAATGACACATTATAGATTCGAGATTGGATGTAAAGTGTAATTTTCACCAATTTATTCTCATGACCCAATTTAGTTGCTTTGATCTCACGAGATTTCCCATTGTATCTAGGATTAAGAGGTTTTTGAAGTTGATTTTCATCATTAACCCTCGTATTCATGCACTAATTAGAATAATGTCCAAACTTCTTATAATTATAGCATGTGGTGTGGGTGGAACATTCAATTAATCCTTTTTCACTATTCCTTCCTCTAAATGGCATATCCACACCACTTCAATAATCTTTTACTCGATGGGGTTCTTTCTCACAATTAAAATTTTACCAGACCCCATAAGGAAATTGATTTCATGCTTGATTCCACAATTATAACATGAAGAAAAATTATTTTTCTTTTCTCTAGGGGTTTTATTATTAGAATTTTATTATAATTCCACTATTCACTTTTTATCCCCAAAACCAAAAGAACACTGAGAAAATCCAATTACTAATTCTAGAATGAGGGAACATCTAATGATTTATTCCTATTTACCAAAGGCTCTTATATCAAATTACTTTCAAGGACTTGGTCTCAATCCTATAAAGAATTGTTCAACCTTTCTTTCAAGATCACTAATGAAACAAAAGGTTTATGGAAATTTGTCTCATAAGAACTAATGGATTCATCATCCTTCTACTTCAGTTTCAATAATTCCCATTCCATTTTAATGCGAAAAATTTAAGTGAAAAATTTATTGAAGAATACCTTCTTAAACTCTTCCAATTTTAGGGATTTAATTTTCTCCTCTTGAATCATTTTCTTGGTAAGAGTCCACAAATTATATACTTCTCCTTCCAAAGGATATAATTATAATAAAACATTTTCATGTTCTAAACACATGATAATAGAAAATATCTTTTCATTGGAACTGATACATTGCTCAAAAATTAGTGGATTGGAGAAACCACTAAAGGAAGGATGAAATTTCTATATAAAAGATTCAATAGTGAGTTTTTCATTATTTTGGTTGTATATAAGATCATCTTGATTCATGTTACTATTCATACATTGAGGGACGTGGATGAGAATGTCTATAACATTTTTAATATCAACTCTCATTTAATTTAGTTTCTCATGAGGATATTCATTTTATTTACCATCAAATTCTATATTAACATGATTCCTCCTAGGTCCATCCATTTTTTAGGACTAATAATAATAGTGTGAGAAATAATAATCCTAGATATTAATCATGTAATAAAGAAAAATCGTTCATAGGATTTTTATATCATAACACATTATTTCAATCTATGAAGCCTTAGGTTGATCCTAGGACATTCATATTCATCGTCTATTTAAATACTTAGTAATAATTCAAAAATAAAATGTGAATTTAACCAAGCATATGACTCAATAGTGTCTTTCCAGGTGTTCGGTCTTAGACCCACTCATTTTGAATTGCTGGTGATCGAGTTAATATCCCATCTGAAACTATCAATGGTTTTATCCTAAGGTGCATTTATTCCACATCCACATCCAGTTTCTAGTAACCAAACATGGATTAATTATCTAGGGAAACAACACAATATTTACTTTACCAAAACATTGGATGGTATTCTATACTTATACTTATCCCCAAGTTTTTAACCAAATTTTTTCTGACTCTAATATTCTAATATTAACTAAACCCCACTCTGAAACCAACTGAAAATTTAATATATATATATATATACACTACATCATTTTATATGAGTATTAAATATATTTCACCACAATTCATTCCCTAGAAACAAAAAATATTTAGTTTCTTTTGAGACTAGATACATAATCATATTATTTCTTGTAAAATATTCAATATCTTCCACAAGGTTTCTTCTATCATAGTATCCTTTATACATTTCATACTTATTACCTTTCTTCCTAACCTAGGGAATAATGAAACATAAGAAATTATAACCTTGAATGTTCTGTAAGGGTAAATATAGGATATATCAATAAATGATCATAAGTGAGCATAACTATAAGGGTATTTAAACATGAACACTGCATTATAAATTCATACCCAATCAGTAAAATCTCTTTAATCATGAATCACAGAATAAGGTATTCCCAATCAAAATAAATAATATATAAAAGTGTGGAATTATCAATAATCAATCATGATAACATATCATAAGAAGAATACATAGGTTTGTGGCATACATATAAGCATAAGAAATAATATCCTTTAAAAAGCTCAATATTAAGGTTATCATAGTGGATTGGGTTCACACCACATTCCATCATTTCCTTGGTCAATGTTCACTCCCAAGACTATTATAGTGAGAAATTTACATTATTGAACTAGTTTCACTCCCCATTCATGTCCTTATTTTCTTATGATATATACATATTTAAACAATGTATTGGAGGGATGTATATAAATCTAGTCCAAACCATATCATAATCATAATTCATTCATATGTGAATCACTATATCATAAAAACATTCATCTTAACATCATATCATAACCCATAGAAAGGAAAAAAGTTTCATAAACAACTCATCATCATAATCATAAAACCATATAGACAAATAATAAGGATGATATCATTAGATCATATCCCCATTAAATAATAAGTAACATCAAATTATTTTATCATAGATGGAATTTCATTTAAAATATCACTAGAATATTTCTTGAGGAAAATACCTTCTTCAATAAGAAATCACTTATTTAAAATAAAAAACTATACAAAATTTTATGTACAAAATTTTCTTCGAAATGAAACATTGAGACTTATAATTTAATATTTAGATAAATGAATTTTCATGACTGTGGAAAAATCCTTTCTTGTTGTTTATGTTAAAAAAAACATTTGTTTCACAAATTTATAAAAACTCAAAAAATAACTTTTCAAAAAAAAATTATTTACAAATATTCCTTTTTAATCCTTTGGTAATAAAGTCAAAGGTATTAAAAGTTATTCTTTTTAAAACATTCCACTAATAGGTAATAACTTTAATAAAACAATTCTAAAGAGTATGAAAATGGAAGAAAAATCCCATCTACCAAATAGGGAAAAGGTTAAATTTTCTTTACAAACATTTTCTCGATAATTTTAAGTAAAAAAGTGAGGATTTTAAAAATATATATATAATTTCCAAAAAAATTGAGAATAAAATATATGGGTTTTAAGGGAAAATATACATATAATTTTCCTTAATATAAATTTAGTATACACAATCTAGAAATGAAATGTGATAGAAACATAGCCCATACCGTAAGTCCAGTATTACTTTGTATGTGTTCAAATATCATATATAAAAAATATAGATTTATTATAAATATATTGAATAACCATATTCATACTTAACATACAATTCCTAATTCCTTTATAATTTTAAATTATCCTTTTATTAATAATTTCTTCATTAAATATAACTTTTAGATTAAAAATGGTTTGTTTTCCATTCATGTTTTGGTTTGATGGTTCTAGTAATTTATCCTTTTTCATAGTTGTGTCATCTATATAAAATTAATAATTTAATAAGTATAAAATTTATTCATCATATACAATTTTATAATTATCCATGTTTGTTAATTATAAAAATGAATCGCATAGCTGCAGAGAGGTGGTACTCTACACATACCCACAACAAACTTTATCTTTTTTTAATGAATTGAAAGGTTAAAAGGAATATGAGATTCTATAATTTAAGAAGAACAATTATATCATAAATTTAATATGTAAACATTAAAACCATAAAAATAAATATTCATTTTAATTAGTGATAGAAAATTAATCGTATCTCTTCATGGAGGCTGTAGTCAATATTTGCACACGAGTGATACTTTAATTCCACATTTGATGGAAAAGTGAGAGAAAATGGTTGATCCATCATCATAATGATGATTAATTATACTTAATATAATAAATTAATTTATTTATAATGTATATCATATATTTAGAGGAGTTTATAGAAGAAATAAAATTGAATGTCCTCGATTAACAGTTATACCACTTCATTGAGAAACCTCCTTTATTCTTCACCTTAAGCCTTTAAAGTAAGGTATTATGATAAAAATAGGACCTATATAACTTTAGAAATGATGTTTTAAAGGTATAATGGAATTTATTTTTTGATCTGTAAGGAACATGATGTGTAAGGAAGAGAGGAGAGGTGGTGTCCTTTTATAATGGAGAGAGAGGTCACACTTCCAATTTTTCAAAAGATCAAAATATATTGATGTCTTAGTTAAGTAAAGTGGATAAAAAATACCAAAATTTTTAATATTGTTAAGTATAATGTTTGAATAAATTAAAAAATAAAATTAAATAAAGTTTTTTTTGGTATTTTAAAACACATCTCTTAGGTTAACCCCCCCCCCCCCCGAGTAAACCCTTTTTAACTGTAACCATGGTAAATAAATTTTACTATTTTTATTATTAACTATGACAAGAAATTAAGCTGTAATTGTTAAATTATATCAATTATTATTATTAAAAATATGGATTCTATTTTACATGATAAAATCCTTGTTAGTGGTTGAAATTCATTTCAAAACAAGCACTAAAAACGCAATGAAAATTGTTTTTAGAAAAATGATTTTTAAGAATAAAATTAATGTTTCCTACTTTAATTTTCATATAAAAACTATTATATTAATATTAAAATATTTTATTTAATATAAAATAAACAATTTTCTTTAAAATCATTCATCAATAGTGATTACTTTAATTCATAAAAATAAAAATACATTTTGCACATGAAAAAAAATGAAAAGATTCTCTTTTTACTTTAAAATGATTTTATTTTATTTTCTAACCAATTGATAAAAAATTAATTAATTTTATACCTATGTAAATAGTACTATTTTATATTTTAGTTAGTTTTATTCATACCCAAAAAATTTAAAACTAGGTCATGATTATCACATTAAATAATAATATTTTAATAGTATATCATGGTTCGTTTAAACTTTGTGTTTCACTTAAAGAAAGATACCGAGATATTAAATTTATTAAAAGATTAATATATCATAAAATCTCAATTTTTTACATGAAAACCCCAATGAGGGATCCAAAACCTAAATTTCTATATAGCTTTAAATAAATACATCCAAATGTTTCTTGACAAGGGAGATATACCTCACTTTCTCCCCATGAGTCACGGATGCACTAATCAGTGCAGGTTATGAGTCTTCCTTCAAACCTAGATTTTAAATTTTAAACGCATAAACAATAGTATAAAAACATATCTATAAGATCTCCACCTTCATCAATATTTCAAAAAATGGATGTACTAACATCTTATGTTTTAAAAAATTACATAAGAGTGTTGACTTATTTGTTTGGTTTTATTCACCTGAAGATAGTAAAATATCCTAAAGAATAGTAGATACCATATGAATAAAGACAAAGGTTCCTAACCCCAAAATTTTATATTGACGATGAATTTTAATTTGATAAAATTGCATATATTCATTTACGGAATTTTATTCGAACCATTATTCTGGTAGAGATTCTCAAATCCAAGATAAATGTGTATGTGTCACACCAATATCTCTCTTTTTATATATGAAGTCAGCTCAAAAAAAATTATTTTTTTATCTATTATAAAAGAATAAATAAATATATGGTTCTTTAATTTGGATGGTAGAACCCTATATTTTTATAAATCTTAATTATTTCCCCCATTTGATAGATGTGTCACACAAAACATACTTTCACCTCATTCCAAGGGTTGAAAAGAGTGGCCTCTAAGCTGTTATGAGTGAAAATATACATGGTAACTTCTAGATATTGATACTTCCTTTCCCTTTTTCAGTACCGTATATTGACATATCAATATTTTAATGAGTCAAAAGGGAAACTATCACTATAAAATACTCTAATTCTCCCAATAATAGAGTATTTCAAGAATGGTTGGTGTGAATAAGGCACGTTTACATATAAATGATGCCATGATCTCCCAATAAAGCATAGAAAGTGGTTTTTTCATGAACTAAGAGTCAAAAAAATATCCCCAAATTTCATTTTCAATCTAAACTTCTCATAGGTTTTCTATTCACTTTTTTTATATCCTTGGATCACCTAATTAGAAGGATTAAAAAAACTTCTTTATATACTAAATAGTATATAGTCTGAGAAGGAATAATTTTTTTCCCAAAACATTGTTCACCAATTTTTTATTAATAATAGAATCATAGAATTTTATGACACATATAGTGGTGTCATATGATCTTTCATTATTTTCTCATTCTATTTCTCTATAAAATATATAACCATGTGGAATTCAATAAATCTAATAATGGAACGACATGTTTCTATAGTGTGACTTCAGTGTTAAAATCCAGAGAATATATTGACATTCATAAGGGCCTCTCTATTTTTTGAATAGATAGAGGGTATTTAGGATTGATATTTTTTACTAGGATGATAGAGAACTTATTCATCACATCATACATTTGAGCCAAAGGCCTGTGTTTCATATCATGTACATGTTCTTGGATTTAATGAGTATTAAATTAATCTAGTTGTGAAAATGATTCTACTACATCTATATTTAGGGAATTTTCATTAATTTCAAAATAAAATAACTTGATCCTGATACATCATAGGCTTTACTCAATGTTTTTGTCCTTTTAACTAAACCACTAATCAAACAGGAGAAGGAAAAGTGCTATAAATCATAATATCTGATCAATATTTATGTTGGGAATGTGGGTATTTATTTTGGTTTTCACTACCTATGATTTTAATTAGGGTTAAACTCAAACTCCAAGTTCTTACTTAGGTATATCTTCCTCTACCTCAATATCCTCTTCCATGATAGTTGATGGGCATTTTTTCTTTTGAAAATTTCTCCACACGAACATACCAGTCTACCAATTGGGAAACATTGATAGATATATTTGGGACTATTTATCAAAGGTGGTTTTTTAGAATAGAATTTCCTATCATCCAAATTATAGAGGAATAAATTCTATAATAGTTTCAAGTGTCTTAGAGCCCCATTGAGGTTACTATTTATATTTTTGATTCATTGGCATTGATTTCGCTGGTTCATAGATTTTTATAAAATTAAGGACAGTACTACATGGATTTAAAAGTAAACTGGGGTCACGATTAGAGGATTCAATCATTCCCTAATGAATTCAATTTCATGGATCATTGAATTTTAGGTTATATAGTTCTCAAATTTCTAGGACTTATTATTTAGAACCGATTTTACTAATTTTTTTCTAGGAAGACAGTTGAAAAACATGTTTTGTGTGTGTTATGACTATCTAAAACAACATTGAATTTTCCACTATCCATTGAAGGATTCCTTTTATGATAAAAATAATAGATTACATGGCCTAACATCTATTGGTATGGGAAATAACTGGGGATATCCCTCAACTCTACATCATCAAGCTTCCTGATATCTTTAAATGTTATTATATACCTTTCTAAAGAACAGATGAAATAACTAAGACCTTAATTATTCCTAATTTAATTATATTATATCTTCCAACTTTTAATATCTTGATGAATCTATTTATTTTTCAAATATGGTATATTTTCATTATGATATGGGAGTTGATTATGTTTCCCATTAGAATGAAGTATATTAAACCTAACTTGCTTAGTAGATAGGATTTGAGTTTTTGTTTGATTAAGAGTGAAAACAACTATTTATTATTTATTAGGATTTATTGTTTTTGTTAATGGAAAATGTTGATATTTCATTTTTGTGTATTGAATACCATCTTTAAGAAGTTTTGATGTTACAATAAACTCTTAGAATACATTATTGTACTTATTCAACATGAATATAGTTTCCAATTTGTCTTGTACATTTTTAATGAAATTTTCCAATAAATGTTGTAAAGAAATTTTTATGTATGGGAAATATGTAATACCCCTTCCATAGAGAAATAAATTTAATAAGTATTTCATTATGACATGTTTTGTACTTAAATAGGTCACAAATGATTTTTTCGTAACGGTGGATCTAAACTTGTAAAAAATTATGGTGAAGAACATTATAAATAGTGATGGATCCAACTTCAAGGTTATTATACCAGAAAAATATAAGAACTTTTATGGTTTTCATGAAGAATCAAAATTTAATTTCATCTTGTTTTAATAAATTTTTTAACATTGGGATTTATCAAGGCACATAGTGGGTAAGATGTTGTACCATTTCTCTTGTGACATTAATTGTTAAGAATTTTGGATCACCAAATTTGGATAGAGTAGGATTCAAATACACCAACTCAAGAAATGTTTTCATTTTTGGTTTTACTAGTGTACTCCATCATTCTATATCCTCTAGAACAAAATGATAACATCAATTATTTTCTCTTATGATAGTGTAGCTTTTACGGAGGTTTTTTTTAGATGAATCACTTGGTCTTGAACTAGTCGATTCAGTTGTGTAATGACCTGACCCTAGTTTCCCTCAAACCTGACAACTGAATTGATCTGTCATATACTCGAATAGTGTTCCTGATCCCCAAGTGTTATAGACAAGAACTTGAGAATAAAAAAATAAAACTAAGGGAATGATTTTTCCCAAACTGAACAAAAACATGGAATACATATATAAAAAAAGATAGGAACAGTGGAAGACAGACAAATATATATGGCATAACTATAAAAAAGATAGTGGGAATAGAAAAACTATAATGGTAGAAAAAACCAAAGGACAAATCCAACTACAAAGGATGACAACCAGTAGATACTTCAAATGATGGCATGGAAAAACTACCATTATCTCACCACCAGCTACCCATCCAAGCTGACATGAACCTCACCGTCTCACTGCAGATCCTTTCCTTTCCCTACACTATAATACAAAAAAAGTTCTACGCACCACTAAAGAGGTTCACATGGTGTGAGCTAACAGGCATAGTAGGATCCCACCCAGGTGTTACACAACAAGTCTCACTATAAAAAATCATGTATGCTTAATTTAATATAAAACATGGCATGATAAGTACTAAAGTTGTTTTTATAGAAAACATGGTAAAAATTTCCCTTTTCCATAGTTCTAAACAAAATCAAGTATATCCATTTTAAATCATATTTTCCATATCACTTTCCACAAGCACAGAATATATATCAATGCTAACTCAGAAAGAAAATATGTAAAAAATAAAAGCATTGGTATCACAACACCATGGAATATTACAGGACCAAGACACAGACTACTCATACCACAATAATCAAGTTCATAAAAATAGATCCTAGAACAACAGACCTAGGAAGCCGAAGAATACCTCATGATTAGACCCCCAAAAATGTAAATATCGGTCCCCTAGAACAATTGGACTAGTAAATAGAGGAAATCCCCAAGAAAAACCCCCTTAATAATATCACACAATGGAAGATGGGATCAAGTTAAACCTTCCACCTAATTACCCAATATAACCAATGTGATTTTTTTCAAAATTAATTTTAATTCTTTGAAAACCATTCAAAACCATTCCACGATCCATTTATCAAAAGCAAAGGAAACCCCATTTTTCATTGAAAACTCTTTTCAAAATAAACCAAACAATCATGAAAAACTTTCATTATGATTAAATTTGAAACTCAAAATAATCAGGTTCATTAATGTAGGCTAGAGATGAAACCAACTACCTCAAATCTCAAGTCTCACATGACCGAAACAGAAATACAAATGAAAATAAACCCAACACATTCAACAAAGGACCTAGAATAAAATCTACATCAATATTGATTCAATTTAGAGGATAATGGGTCACCGAATAGAAAAAAATCCATGTACCTCAGGAACCAATGTCCTCCACACCACAACTATCCAAGGAATGACCTTCAGAACAAGATCTCAGGAAGGATCTAGAGTAAGACAACATTAATAACCCAACTTAGATCATAGGATCTGATAACACAATGTTAGGGCACTATCGCGATCAACCGCATGGAAGAACTGGAAGGAACACTTACTTAGAAAGACACACCACATACACAATGAATATTCAAAGACAATACGATCGGTCTAGAAGGTGAGGAGCCTAAAAAATCACCTAGGAGTTGCCTAGGGTAAAGAGTAATGATCTTTGGGAAGATAGGGTTATGTAAAATATCCAAACACGTGACTTTAATATAGGTACAGGCTGAGTCATGATGTGTACCCCTTGGTCACAGTATTTAGGACATGCTTGATAAGTTACACTAAAAAACCCATCACCTCAGTTAAAAATATACTATTTTAACCCTACACTATGGGTACCTTAGGTAAAAAGCATGTACCTACTCATAGCATGATCTCCAAATTCATGAATTGAATCTAGAAACCAGTACACATCGTGTACCTCCAATACACATTGTTTACCTCTAGTACATGGCATGTGCCTCCAGTACATGGCGTGTACCTACTCTAAAACCTACAGAAAATAAATAAAAAGTCTTATAAAGACTATTAACTAAAAGGGTAATTTGAAAAATGGAAAAATTACCCGATCTAGGTAACAGGATGTTACAAACTCACCACCAAAAATACTTTCCATCCCTGGTAAGTCATCTGGATGATGTAACTCCTAGAAAATGGTAAGCCCTCTATTCCCTCATCAAAAACTCATGTTCTCAAGTCTCATGATAATATGATCCTAGTTTCCATAGAACTTAGACCAATGGAATAGACTTCCCATGCAAGACATTCTTCTGAGAGTCCACGATCTCAACTGGTTTCTCCAAAATAGAAGTATCTGGATCTATCTCAATTTCTTCCGAACATAGAACATGAGTGGGATTAGGGTGATATTTCCCGAGTTGAGCTATGTAGAAACCATCATGAATTCCCATCAATTAAATCATTAATGCTAACCGATAAGAAACCTAATCGAGTCGTTCAGTGATCTCAAATGGTACAACATATTTTAGAGACAACATTCCCTATTTTCCAAGTTGACAGTGACCTAAATGAGGAGAAACATTCAAGAAAACCCAATCACCTAAAAAAAATTAAAAAGGACGACATCGTCGATCTACACAATATTTTTTTCAACTATGGGTTATAACCAAATGTTGTTGCACACCCTAAATCATCACAGATGTATCTTAAATCAGACTTGGTCCAACCAAAGCTACTTCTCCCACCTCTTCCCAACAAATAGGTGATTTTCATGGGCATCCATACAATGCTTCTAAAGGATCCATTCTTATCGATGACAGATAACTATTATTGTAAACAAACACAACCAATCCAAGATGGTTATCCCATGATCTGCCTAAATATAAGAAATAGGCATGAAACATATCCTCTAGGATCTAAATCACATGATCTGTCAGACCATCTGTCTATGGATGGTAAGTTGTTATCAACTAGATCTGAGTCCCCATTTCTACTTGAAGACTCCTCCAGAACCTTGAGGTAAACCTCAGATCCCTATATAAAACAATGGAAGAAGGACTCCCATGTAACCTCACGATCTCTTTCACATACATATTACCTAGATCTTCGACTTTAGTGGTGTATTTGTTCAGAATGAAATGAGAAGACTTCATCAACTGATCAAAAACCATCAAAATATCATTTTTCTCTCGAGGTGTAGGCAATGTCGAAGTAAAATGTCTGAAGGTATTCTTTTCATAGTATTTTTTTGAGATTCATGTATTTCGGGGAAAATATATGGATCAAACTCTTATTATCAAAAAACATTGTGAAATTCTCCCCAAAGATATAGTTCCTCCAACACTTAAGCACATGCATCACCAAAACAAGCTCTAAATCTGGAGTGGGGTAGTTTTTCTCATGTGGTCGTAGTTGACAAGAGTTATAAGCTACCACATTATCATCCTACATCATCACGCATCCCAAACCATAAATAGATGTATTAAAAAACACCAAATACCCCTTACTAAGATTAGGTAAGATCCAAAAAGATCTAATGTCAAAAGTCATTTTAGTTCATTGAAAGAATACTTACACATTGCATCCCGTGAGAATTTTACCACCTTCCTATTAAGAGTAGTCAAAGGTGACTCCAGATTAGAGAAATCTATAACGAACCATTAGTATTACCCATCAAGACCAAGGAAGCTTCAAATTTGAAATACATTTTGCACTTCCTTCCAAGACATAACAACCTCTTCCTTTTTGTATCAACTGATATTCCATGCTAAAAAATTTTGTGCCCTAAGAACTTCACTTATTGAATCCAGAAACTACATTTTAAAAAATTTCCATACAAATAGTGACTTCTCATAATTTCTAAAACCAAGTTCATATGGTTCTCATGCTCACGCTCAGAATTTAATAAACCAAAATATCATCCACAAAAACTACCACAAAAGTGTCAAGATATTGGTGAAATATCTAATTCATCTAGGCCATCAAAACTGTAGGAGTGTTAGTCAGACCAAAAGGAATCACAAGATAGTTATAATTTCTATAACTACTCATGAAGGTCATCTTTGGTATATCAAACTCTTGAACTCTAATCCAATGATAACCCAACCAAAGATCAATCTTCGAGAACTACTTCACCCCTTCAACTGATCAAACAAATCATCCACATGAGGCAAAGAATATTTGTTCTTAACCATTACCCAATTCAACTTATGATAGTATACACATAACCAAAGTGAACCATCATATTTATTGGAAAAGACCATAGGGGATTCACAAGGATAAACACTAGGTAGAAAGAAACCTTTCTCTAACAGGTCATCCAACTGAATCTTGAGCTCTTTTATCTCTGATGGTTTCATATGAAAATAAGGCATCAATATCGCCTGCATACCTGGAACCAGGTCAATCATAAATTCTACCTCGCTCTCTGAAGGAGGACTGGATAAATCATTTAGAAAAACATCAGTAAATTATCGAAAAACAACAGGAAGATTGTTAACAAAATAAACATCATTGGTATCAAACACAACAACAACCAACAAACTCTTGAGCTCTGGGTGGGATGGTCCTGCATGACCTGGCCTCGAGTCCCACTCTCCCTGAAACACATGAGAGTTCCCATCAATAGTAAGAAATGAAACTTGTTGATGATAACAATCAACCATATCTCTATGAGTGACAAGACAATCCATACTAATGATGACATCAAATAGATCCAGATCAATAATGAGAAAATCCCAGACCGACTCTGTATCGGCTATTGTTAACGTACAAGAAGGGCACCAAAACCCCTATTATTTCTCCTTGCCAAGTGTTTTCACGAAATCCATTATAAAGGGAATAAGTTTCATTGGAATTATAGGAGAATCAACAAAGCGTGCAGATATAATCGAGTGGGATTCACCAATATTAAACAAAGCAATTTATACAGAAGATGAAATAAGAAGCGCACCTCTCAATATTGTCGGACCTACATCAACTTCCATTGGACAATCATCTACTACGAGTAAATACCTAACTCTTGAGGCATATGGCTAGATCCCTATAGTCTTTGAAGCTTCTAACTGTACCACAATATCCTTTGGAGTAGACTAACCCTGACCATAATAAGGAATATTCATAGCTTGATCGAAATGCTATAAGTGACCAACACATCCACAGCTATTGCACAGATTCACAGGAATATGAAAAGAATGTAGGGTATGCCCTCCCTTACTACATTGATAGCAAGTCATAGGCACATTTCCAGCTTTAATGGATGATATAGAGGAGGTTCGCTGCTAATACCCACATCCACCACTACTACGATGATCCTGACACTTCTTCTTCTTCTCATCCACAACATTGAAGCTATCGCCCGATGGAAGAGAAGAGGTGGTAACAACAACCTTGATTTCCATGTTCATTTCTTCCATCATAGATATATATACCATCTCCTCATAGGTAGAGAGATTCATCATAAACATTGGTGATCTGATATCCAATCGCAAACTCTACAGGTATTTTTGAGCCTTCAGCTGGTCATTCTTCACCACACCTGGGGAAAAAAGAAAAGATCTGCAAAATGATTGGTGTATTCCGACAATGAATGATGTCCCTATTTCAAGTATAGGAACTCTAGATACATTTCCAGCATCAGTGACTCTGGAAAAAACCACTAAAATAATCGGGTTTTGAAACCCTTCCAATCCAATCCCACATGTCTATCTTCCTAGAACATAGAATCCCACCATCGCTTGACGGATCCCTCAAGTCCGAAGGCTACACACTTCACCCTTATATTCTCAGGTGTCTCCACAAATTCAAAGATTTTATTGATCCTATCTATCCAATCCTCATCCTCTTTAGGTTTAGTAGTTCCTTTAAATGATGGTGGATTCTCGAGAAAGAACTCACGTGATCGATCTATCTCTCCTCCAACTCCTAGTTATACCTCAACCACTATGTTCTGAACTCGTGGAATCTTCTGATCAACTACACAGACTGCCTATACGATAGTCTCGATGATATTATGATACATATGTTGGTTCCCTTGAGGAGCATTAGCTACACCTTCCTGGGGAACCTATGGAATACGTCTCAGAGGCATACTATTGCACACAAAAACATAAGAATTATTAGACACAAAATAAATATCAGTTCAAACTAGTACCCCCATAAGAAAAAAATGATATTTAAAAAAACAAATACTAGAGACACACATCCCAACATCCCAGGGAAACTTGAGTATCATTAAGACAAGAGATGGCTAGAGACTTATTGTAACATACCTCTCATGTCCTGATAATCCTATCTTTTGTTTAACATACATCCCAAGAAAAGGATTATTGAGGACATACCTCATATGATACCAAACTATAATAAAACGAGCTAGGTTTCCCTCAAACTTGACACCCAACCCAATCTTTCACATACTTGAATGGAATTCCTGATCCCCACAGGCTAGTAACAAGCATCCGGGCATCAAACGATAAAACTGAGGGAATGATTTCTCCCAACCTAGAAAACAATATGGAATACATATATAAATAATGAGAGGAACAATATATGACTAAAAAATATATATGTCATAACTGTATGAAAGACAGTATAAATAGAACAACTATAACCATATAAAAACCCAAAGACCAAGTCCAACTACAAAGGACGATATCCAATAGCTACTCCAAAAGATAGAATGGATAAACTCCCACCATATCACCACTGGCTACCCATCCTGGTTGACACGAACCTCATCGACTCATCATGATTCATTGACTCTCCTACACTAGAAGACAAATAAAGGTATACACACGGTTGAAGATGTGTGTAGGGTGTGAGATAACTAGCTCAGTAGGATCCCATCTAGGTGTTCCAAAACAAGTCTCTGTATAAAAAATCATGTATGATCATTTTAAAATAAAACATGGCATGATATGAAGTAAAAAAAAATTTATAGAAAATATGGTAAACATTTCTATTTTCCATAGTTCAAAACAAAATAAGGTATATCAGTTTCAAAGAAAATTTTCTATATCACATTCAACAAGAATAAACATGAATATCAAGGATAATGTAGAAATCAAAGAAGTAAAAAATAAAAGCATAGGTATCACAACAACAAGGAATACTACAGGACTAGGCCACTGACTACTCATACCATAATAATCAAGTGCAAAAAAAACTGATCCTATAACAATAGTCCTAGGAATCAAAGAAATACCCCATGCGTAAACCCCCAAAATGTCAATATTGGTCACCTAGAAAAATAGGAATCATAAATAAATGAAATACCTAAGACAAACCCCTTTTATAATAGCAAACAATAGATGATGGGATCAAGCTAAACCTTTCACCCAAGTACCCAAGGTAACCCATGTTATTTTATCACAATTAATTTAAATGGTTTAAAACCATTCAAAACCATTTCACAATACATTGATTAAAATACATTGAAAACCCATTTTTCATTGAAAACTCTTTTAAATGCACACCAAACAATCATTATAAACATTAATTATGAAGAAATTTGTAAATAAAAACAAGAAGGTTCATTAAAATTGGCTAGAGATGGAACCACCTACTTCAAATCTTGGGTCGCACACACCCAAAACAAAAATCCAAAAGCAACAAAACCCAACATAGTCAATGAATTCCATAGAATAAAATATACATCATGATTGATTCAATTTAGAATATAAGAGGTTGTCAGATTGAATAAAACCCACATACCTCAAGAACGGACGTTCGCCGCACCACAACTAGCTAAGGAACAGCCTTCGGAACAAGATCTCATAATATATCTAGAGGAAGACAATAAGAATAATCTAACTTAGACCAATGGAACCAATAACACAAGGATATGGAACAATCGTGATCAACCATAATGAAGAACCATAACGAACACTTATCAAGAGAGATGCACCACAGACACAATGAAGATTCACATCCGATCTTATCATTCCAGAATGTAAGTCACCTACGAAAATCACCTAGGAGCATCCTAGGGTCTAGATAAATAAAGTATGGGAAGAGATGGTTGAGATAAACATCCTAATGCATGACTTTAAGTTGGGTGCGGTCCGAGTCATGACATGTACCCCTTGGTCATGGTGTGAAGGCCACGCTGGATAAGTTATGCCAAAAAACCCATCACCTCAGTTAAAATCTACTATTCAACCACTACATGATGTGTACCTCAGGTACACGATGTGTACCTACTCACAGTGTGATCTCACCATTCATGAATTGAATCTAGTAACCAGTACACATTGTGTACCTCCAATACATGGCGTGTACCTCCAGTACATATCTTGTACTTGTAGTACATAATGTTTACATTCTCTGCAACCTACATGAAATCCATAAAAATACATCTAAGTACTTTTAATATAATTGGGACTTAGGAAAAGGTAAAACTTACTCAATCAAGGTGATGGGATGTTAGAGCTTGAGATTATGACTGGTGATGGATTAAAAAAGGAAAATCATATTATAAAACAAGTTCTATAAATAAGCAAATATATTTATTTGGTTTCTAATTGGTTGGATTTTCAAACACTACTTTCATGGGTTTATCAGTTTTTTCTTATTGATAAATTTAAAATAATGTAGGTGTGGTAGATTTAACCTAGAATTAAAAATAATCATGTATGTTTCCAATGAGTATCTCACCAATAATTTTTTTATATTTCATATCTTTACCTTATAACTGAGATAGATTAAACATCCAAATGTTGTGGGTAATCTATGGAAATAACCGAAGTCTTTATTTTTTTTCTTTGGAACAAGTTCACCTAGTGGTTAGAAAATGGATATCCATAGGATAACCTAAATCATGGGACTTATTCTAGTGTTAGGTATATATGAAGTTTTTAAATAATTACATGAATATAATGTTCTCCATGGATTCTTACTCTATTTCCCATTCATTCTTGACATCATGTCCACAACATTTTTGGGGTCTGTAATGATCACATTTACAGATGTTAATCATGTGGTAAGAACTATGTTTTTATTTACATATATAAAGTAAGGTTCCTCAAAATCTAAAGAATAACCATTAAATATTTTATTATAATCCGTACAATTTATTTGTTAGAGGTTCTTTTAGATCTGTGCCCTCTAAGAGACTTCACATGAGAGGTGATTATGAGTGAATTTCTTTTGATCACCACTGAGTATGATCCAAGAGGATGGATTGATTCATGATCTATTAATGGAGATCAGTTTAGAGTTTCCCATGAATTTTCCCCCAACATTAGGAATACTAATTTTTTTTAAACAAGTGTATCATTAACTCATGAATCCTTCTATTTCAATGATGATACCAAGAGTGATGATGGGGATAAAATGGACCCCATCTATGTGGGATAGGGTTTAAACTAGAATTTCACAAAAATGACTACAAATTTATTTATATTTATGTATTTTATCCTTGTTAGTGTTAGATGTGGAATGTATTTTGATGATTCTATTTGAAAAAAATTCATCAATATTAATTTTTGGTCTAAGAAAACCCTAGTATCACTAATTATTTCAATTTCCTAGTAACTTGATACATGATTCTGTCAATAACTCATTTATATTGAGGTTAAGGTGTTCATATTGCTTGATAGAATTTGGATTCCACACAACCAGGGGGTGGAAAGAACAACTTGAAAAAAAATGTGCCAAATTATTTGAGGTGATCAACATACCCTTCATAAATCAAGTTCTTATATATGAAATTCATGGATGTTATCCATATATAATTATAAAATTTTGGTATATGTAAATACCATGACCCCAGTATCATGGAGTTAATGGTTACTTTATTACATTATCATAAGATTCTAGTAATCACATCCTAAAGGACCAAATAGTTTTGTAGTCTTCGTAAACTAGATTCATACCTAAAACTCACATTAAATTGAAAACATAAAATACACAAAGTGTTTTATTTGAAAAATACATTATTCCTCATAGTTTATCCTTGAATATCAATCATAAAACACTTAATGGTATCATTGGAAAAATAAAACATAAGAAATTGGTGAGATAAGATGCTCAATAAGGGTAAAATATAGTAGAATCTATTATGAATAAATAAGACATAATCAATATGGAAAGTTAAATAACTAAAACACATTCCATTTAATCAATAAACTGGTCATAATATGTAATAAATAAATGATGATCAAATAAATACATATAAATAATCACATTATCTTGAAACTTATCCATGGATATTCTAAAAAATCAAATAATTACAAGGGTATAAATAACTGATCTCATGATGAGGGAATAAAAAAATTTAGACATATGAATCATTATATCAAGACCATTCAAAATACAGTTTAAATATTTGGGTAGAAACTTATCTAATTTTTCCAACTGATTTGTATCATGAGACCTATCGATGCTTTAAGGGGTTACCTATAACTGGTCCCCACCCATCACTTGCTAAGCCCAATGAATTCCTCATATGAAAGTGGTGACTCATAATAAATATAAATATTCCTAAAGAAAAAATAACATTTAAAATATTAATACTTACCCCAAACAAATAAACATAATTAGAAATCATCCAGAGTAATATAGTGAATAGTAATAAAATTGCACATCCTTAATCAAAATGATAATAAACCATAAAAAAAGAATAAGGATGATATAAATAAAACATATACTTAGTGATTCATAAGTGAAATAAAGGTTTAATGTATTTGATTAATATAAATATCGTAAAATGTCATTAATTTTTTTTAGGAAAATAACATGTTCAGTTTGAAACTATTTTTTTAAAAAAAGTTCAAAAATATATTTTGAAAATAATTTTCTTTGAAAATAAACTTTAAAAAATTGAATGGTTATGAAGGAAGAAAATATTTCACATTCCATACAAGATAAAATAGAGATTCCTTTCACATTTTTGATAAAAACCAAATGGGCATTATTTAGAAAATGACATGAAGGTTCCTTTAAAAAATTTAAAAAGATAAATGGGAAAAAATATCTAATAAATAACTTTTAATATATGAATAAAAATTGTAAACATTTTTATAAAATCTGGATTTTGATGAAAATGGATTTTTGACCGAGAGGAGAAATGAGGTCATATTTTCTTAAAAACATTTTTTCAATCATTTTAAGTACCAAGGAGTGAGAAAATAGTAAAATTACTTGAAAAAGTACATGAATAACCCTAGGATAATAAAATATAATTAGTTTAGTATATTAATATAAAATAATTCTCCCATGGGATACTTAATCAAAAATAATCCCGAATAATGGTGAGATTATGAAATAAATCCTTATCACATTAGTAACTTTTGAAGCAGAAGCCCCATGAAAGAAATAACTTCAAATGAAACATTTAATACTACAAAGACAAATATTTTCATGATATATAATATCAAAATTGGTATTATATACAAGAAACAAATGATTAAGTGGGTAATATGGTGTATGTATCACAGAATTAAAAAAGAGACGATAAACTCTTATATCGGGTTTGACTTCCTTTCTATGTGTCTGAACCTCATATATAATAAATATAGGTTTATTATAAATCTATTATAGATCCATAAAAATATATCTAATTCAATATATTATTTAATTATAGTCTTTTATCAACTATTTATTAAAAATTATTTCTTAAAATCATTGTTTCGAGTGATAATTGCTTTGTCTTTCATGTATGTTTTAGTTTGGTATTGTGGTATTTTTAATTTTATCCTGGATAAATAATATAACTAATTTTTAAAATGATATAAATAAAATATATATTCATATATATTTATTTGGATCAATATATTAATGTTATATATAGAAAATGTATTACAGCATTCATGGAGACGATGGGCTATACGTATGCATGAATGTGGTTTCAATTTTTCTAGATGGATGGAATGAAAGGAAAATAAATATTGGTTCATATTAAAAAATTATTATTATTTAATATATATCATTTACATTGAACAAATTAATCCTTATTACCTCCCATGTAATAATAAAATGTAAAACATTTCACATCATTGCATGGAGGTATTAGTCTACACTTACACATGAGTCATCTTATTACTGTCCAAAAGATTTAGATGTAAGAATTTATTTGTAGATTTATATTTAAATATGTATGGTTATATAATAAATATAAAATTTATTTATTAACTTTAAACATACTTCTTTTCATGTAAATTATAAGAGAAAAATGAATCACATCACCTCGTGAGGAGGTAGTCTACCGTACACACGAACAACATTATCATATCCCCCATGGAATGTAAAGTAAGAAGGGATATTTGATATAATAATTATATATGTATAATAATTTCATAAATATAATATAAATTTTTAAAATAAATCATTATATACATCCTTGAATGGTTTTTATGGAAAATGAATTAAATCGATTCGTGAGGTGGTAGTCAGTCATACACATTATCGGTGGTTTTTTCCCCATTTTATGGAAGTGGAGATAGATCTAGGTTATGTAATTAACATTATAAAATATTATAATATTATATATATATATATATATATATATTATCATATTATCATATTTTAATAAGTTTTTAAGGATGTGGAAGAATAAATAAAACAAATACGCATGTTATATATTTTTAGCTCTTCTTAGGAGAGCCTCTTTAAGTTATACCTAAAGCCTTATTAGGATGGATTAATAATAAAAATAAGGAATATAGGTTGTGGGGATGTAATTAATTAAGGTATTTGGGTATTTATTTTATGAACCAATTTTTTTTTGGAATTGTGAATAGGGGAAAAGAGGTGGTGGCCTTTTTTAAGTTGATGAGAGGAAAAATATAGAAATTTTGAAAAGATAAAGTGATAGCCATGTTTTACTCAGATCACAAGCCTCCAAAATGATTCATTATCCAATATTAGAGGTTATAAGGTCTAAATATGTCCACACAAAAAATTTTGATAAGTTTTATGTTATTTTTAATACTTATCTTCTTAGTTTAACCCCCTGGTAAACCCATTTTTTACCTTGACTATGACAATTAATTTTTAATATTTTGACTATTAATTAAGGTTAAAAATTAAGGTAAACTTATTATATAAAAAAATTATTATTATTAAAAATATTTATTCCATTTTTTTAAATTAAACTCATAGAATTGGAAGATTTCAATTTAAAATTAAACAGAAGACACGACGAACTAGTAATTTTCCAAATAAAAAATTCTCATAAATATAGAATATTTTAATGTCAAAATTCAATATTAATTTGATAATAGTTACATAAATTAGTTAAATATTAATATAATTATACTAATTTTACTTTAAAATTAATTTAAAAAATGATTTAACTTTATAAATAATTTATAAAAAATGAAACATTCAATAAAAATTAGTATTTTAACTATTCATTAAAAAATATTTTCAGGGAAAATCACAAACATTCATCCAAAGATAATTTATACATGTATATTTAAAAAATATATTTAATCTAATTTATTATTTAATATTGGTAAAAAAAATTAAATTATTTGTGCAAAGCTTGAATACACTGCCTTTTAAAAAAATACAGTTTTTTAGAAAACAATTATTTTTATTTTAAATTATTATTATTTTATTTATATCCAATAAATAACCATTGAATTGATTTTATGCATATGTATACCATATAATTATCATAATTTAGTTTGTCTTTTTCATTCCATCTAACTTAACGGCTAGGTTATAATGGTCATGTTTAAATAAAAATATTTTAATAGAGTATCACATTTCGTTTAAACCTGACATTACATACATCAAAAGATATCGAAGATATTGAATTTAAATAAATATATCATAATGTCCTAGGGTGTTATATTCTCTTATTATATTAGTGTTTCCCATTATACATGTTGTCTAACATGATGTTCCTATTTTAAAATCTCAGGGAGTTACAATATATATTCTTCATTAAGGACCTCAAGAATAACATAATAGGGAGTAATAATTTTCTAGAACATGATAAGTATGTTTTTAATAACCCAGGTATTTCCATGATATATTAGAACATTATATATCTTCAATTAATGTTTAATCAACATATTTTATATAAAATAACTAAATGTTCATATATTTTATCAAATTAGATGAATCTCTTTTTAATAATATTAAAATTTTTATCATCTGGTGGAGGAACTGATAATAATTGTTGCCTTATCTAACCAATTGGTTAGGATGAAAAATATTTAGTTAAGAGAATAGTGCCTAGTATAGATGTATTGGGATTTATAAGAACCTATTAATAAAAAGGAAATTTTAGAACATTTTTGGTATGGGGAAGATCTTAATGTCATTGTGATTTGCTATTATGAGAAGGAAATTCTCCACAGGATCCATAGAGGACCATTATTGTAACATCTCAACTTGGATGCCACTAAAATGGTTCCCTGAGCTAGTGGGTAATAAGGCCTCAAGCATGCCTCCCTATATTCCATAGGTTTCCTACTAGAAGTGAGGACTTAGGGTGTGATATTGGGGAGACTATGCCCTCATATCAAAGTAATCTAACAATGTAAATAACTAAGTATCATACGTAGTAAAAAGTAAATAGAGTGAATAATAATTAAATAACTGAAATAGAGCATGCTGTAATAATAAATGAAAGAAATACAAAATCTCTGACATCTATGTCGCACATAAAACTCTGGTCACCCACTGGGATGCCCATATATAAGCAAGAGTATAAAAGAAACTAAAACAAAATTACATTGATATACTAAAAACTTTGCGCCAGACCATTTACTCAGTCTCTAAACACTAGTGAACTACACTAGCCTAAATAGAATAACCACACATGCAACTCCACTCAAACATACAACTCTGGGCCTTAGCCCTATCCAATAAGCAATTGTTCTGAACTTAAAAAGCATACATAAGGTATGCTCATACAATGAGGTTCACATGTAAGGGAGAGTAATAACCTCAATAGTCAAAAACCAATGATGAAACTATGAATACATTGCTATAAGTGTATAAAAAATCATCTTCTCAGCCTTTCTAAGACACATCTGAAAAGATAAGTAAAACCAACCAAAACGAAACTGCAGTCAAAATCAGGTCCGTAATTCTGGTCAACTGGGTATGTGCCACCATTTATGTCCATATATATATGTATACATGAATAGTATCATACCTATACATATATACATAAATATGAATATTTATGAGTAAGTGAATGAAACAACAAAAATTCTACAACAGCCGATCCTTGGGTCTATAATCCCAATTTCTTGGACATCCCATGCAAGGGAATTGAGCTAAATGTTGTACCCTTATATTCATGTTTCATTAAGTTGGTATCTAGGTATGTAATCCCAAATGAAATATACCTTCTTCAGACAATGCCATAGAAATATCTAAGCAATATATGTCATCATAGGGGGGTACTCATCTTATGCATGGGTTTACCCATACTCACCTCCAATCATTGAAACAATGGATTTCGGGGATGTATATCCAGAAATCCTATAAATGACCACGGATCTAGAAACAATGTTTACCAGTCCATATAAATCTAGTCTAACGTATGAACCCTATGTCCCAATCTATAGGTGATCATGACATTCAAAACTCGGATAATCCCTAAGGGTCTTACCCTTAGAAGATTTGTAAGGAGAACTCATCGGTGATATGCCATGTCTAACCCAGGATTCTACAATAAGGGAGAGAATAATCATACCTAACATCCAAGAGAGTGTAATAATTCTGGGTATCCAATTATGTGAAACGACATCCACCACACTATGGTTAAGTAAGTAGTAAGGGAGAGCATAATCATCTTTATCCCTTGGGAGAGAATAATCATCCATGAGTATAATCAAATTGAGGAGAGATTAATCATCTTCATCAAATATTAAATATAGGATAGAGGAATCATCCTCAACACATAAGAAATAGAGGATATCATAATCATCCTCATCACATAAAATAAAAAGTAGAGTGGAATCATCCTCATCACATAACGAATAGAGGAGATAAAAATCATCCTCATCACTTGGGAGAGTGGAATCATCCACAGGTATAATTACTAGGTATTTCATACCCGTATGTCATAATAGTAAGTTCAATATATGGATTCTAGAAACACATATTGACATCCTAATAATATAATTATCAAATATAACAGGTCAACATAAAATTCCTAGGTAGTACCTCTAGGTATACAGTAAACACAAGAATAACATGGCTCAGAAGATGGATCCTAGGAAGAATTCTTGGGTGTCCCAAAGAGAAGGAAAGATTCCTCGCATTATACTCCACAGTTACCAACCAGGAAGCACGAATGGTGACATAATTGCATCAATAGTAAGCATGTGAAATCATAAACAAAAGATTGGGGTGTCTTAACCCCTAAACCCAACACTAATTTCATAGACCCAAGGGATCAAAAGTTTATCACAGGTTATGAGGTTACACCCTCTACCATCTCTACCCATACCCGACATACTAGATCAGGTTCAGTCAAACAATGGGAACATGTTTGGTCCCTCAAGTCAAAACATGGAATATACATCCTACTTGGGATCCTTGAGGTCCATGAATAACTGAAGACATCCTACCTGGGATCCTTAGATTTGAAGGTATAGGATGAATTTTCCATGAGATCCTTGAAAGGTAAGAAAGACTGAGGAATCCTACAAGGGATCCTAAAAACAACGCATTGGAAAAAAAATTCCTATATGAGACCCTTAAGACAATGTTTGAAGGAGAGGCATCAAACATGAGATTCTCATAATTGTCCACAAGTAAAGGGATCTAACGAAGGAATCCCTAAGTTAGCTTACAAGAAAAGGAATCCCTCAGGGGATCCTTGGTATATAATGAATATAGAGTCGTCCTAATTGTTATTCTCTAGGTGGAAACATAAACAAAGGTATCATACAGGGGATCCTTGGGAAAATGGATCTCTCGGCCTCATAGTCCATAAGGGAACATCTCACAAGGGATACACCCTCAAAGTAAAATTTAAAATTTATTAGGTCAAGAGAGATAGCTCATGGATTATCTCATAATATTTCACACTCTCAGGAGACACATAATTCAACTACTAGAGGAAAAACATCTCCATTATGAAAAGCACAAAATACCACCTAGGAGTCCTCAAAACACTATAAGGTTTTCACCATCAAAATTTACATGGGAAGATACTCAGAATGGACTAATCACGGTTCCAATTCTGACTCCTGGGAAAAAAGGTATGAAAAAACCCCTCAAAGGGTTACAAGGGGCTGAAAATGGTGTGTCCCCATGGGTATATACTGTGTACTCCCAAAGACCCACATGGGCATGTACTCCCACTATACATGCAGTGAAAACACTCTTGTACACACCATGTGAAATGGGAATATAGTGTGTATCGGACATGAGGTATCTACCCATTTCCTTCAACTTTCATAGCCAAGAAATGAAATTTCACATGGCATGAGACCCACATAGGGTCCAACTGTGTACTCTACACAGCCATGTACCCCTACATGGGTATATTGTTCAGGTACTTGGCTACGTAGTCGAGACCCATTGCATGGCATGTACACCCAGGTACATGATGTTAACTTTGAAAACTTATCCTTCCCCAAATGGGAAGAATGCATGAAATCTTTCCCAAAACCACACTGTGTAGCCTACTTTTCCCAGATGGAAAACCTTTGAAATGCCTGTAACCCCCGTTTTTACCCCCAAATCAACAAATTAGGCCACAAGGGGCCAGAATAAAGAATAATAAAGATTCAAAACATGAAAAAAATAAATCAAATAGGGATTTTAGATGAAACATAAAAAGGACTATTTTTGGGTAGAAACATTAGAAGCTTCGGTCAAATTTTTAGTCCACTGTTGTTGCACATCAATCCAGTGCATCAAGATCTCTGCGATGATACCTCCCTTCCTCCATATCTCTCTTTATATATCCCTCTCTATTTAATATTAGTTATGCAGTGAATGAGTATTCCCCCTGGGATTATGTGAGAATCCATCAGAGGAAGAATAGAATGGAAAGAAACAGAAGAAAATAAAATAAAATAAAAATAAAAAAATAAAAATGGGCATGGTCCGCCCCCGGTGCCTGACTCAAATTTATGCCATGTCTAGAAAAAAGACTCCATTATGGACTCAATAGATAAGGTATAATATTAATACAACACTTCATTAAAAATATATGGTTATACAGAATTGTGTTAATAAATTAATATTTATTAATTAAATATTAAATACTAATTATTCCAATAAAATTTGAATCGCTCAGATTTCTACCAAACTCCTTTCCTAGGGTAAACACCATATTCAGGGACTTACGGAATGGTCAGAAAATTTTTCCCAAAACATATTCTAGGGGAAAAGGACATTTTACTCCTTACAAGCATCTGAAAAGAAGAAACTCACATTTCTGGTCAACAATTCAATACAGAAAAACAAGGGTCTTTACAATATCCCCACCATAAACATTCTCATGCCCGATAATTCTTGGTGAAAGACTAGAATCCATGATCTTAACCCAATAATCTGCACAACAAGATTTCTAGAATATCCAATGACTAGACTCATAGTGTTAAAAAATATACACAAAATATGTTCAACTACAAGTGATCTGGTACTCTCCACCATAGGAATAACTTTATCATCATCTCAAAACTATGATCTGAGATCAACATCTCATATAAATTCCAACACAAAATGTAAAATGAGAGTCACCATACTCAAATGGCCAATAGTACACTCCCCGCCATATGGATTACCTCACACTACTCTTTGAGTGAAACCTCAATAGGTTTCCTCTTCTAGGAAAGAAAATTTAAAAATTAAAGAATATTGGAATAGGGATGACTCTCTCTTAGCATACTGAAGATGATATAAAGAAATAGAATTATATTATCTAATATGTGTATACTAATATTCCACAATAGGGTGTGTAAATCTCCCTCTGAGCCATGATAACATCCTTTCAAAACCTGACCAGGATTCAACCATGGGTCAATGGTCTTATGGTACCCCATTCATAATCAATGTATCCTCTCTCATGGAGGAATATTCTCCATTTAAACCACAAATCCCCTGAAACCTTGCCATGGAAAGTCATTAAAACCTCAGTCCTCAGCTCGCACCTGGACACTCAGCAATTTATGATCAAATGGTACCATGTGAACCAGCATGTGCCTTTATCACCCGACTCATTCTCTAGCGAACCGTCTACTACAAGGCTGTGTTGAACATGCTACATGAAACCTAATTATTAATAATCCATATAATCACTTGGAAATATTCTTCAAAATCAGGCACCTCACATGTACCATGATTTATTCCATGACCACCCATTGCACAGTATCATTCTAGTCATGAGAATCTACCCATTATTTGAACACATTAGAAATAGAATAATCAATATTCAACCAAGACAGACACCTGAACAGTCCTTCCCATTGAAGCCAGTCTTGAAAAACACAAGCACCCGATGTTATTATCAAAATAAAAATGCATCAATCCTACATATAACCAAAACTCAAGAACCAACCATGACATAATCTAGAATGATCATACATCTAATCTCACTACCTACAAATGAATCTTAAAACATGGGCCAACCACTTATATAGGTTTCCCATGAACAAATAGACATCAACCAACAAGGGTATGATTTTAAACTAAGGGTCTCTAGATCTCCCACCAAGACCAATATAACGAGTCTCACAACTAGACCATAAGTTCTAACCACATATCCCAAAAGGTAAAACCTCTGGAAAGAGGGTAAACATCACAATAACCTATGAGGTTCAAAACTAAAATCATAGCCTACAAGGGCATGATCCTCATTAAGAATCCTTATAAGGAACTTCTCCCATGAGGTCATGATATCAATGAAGAAGAGATACTAAACTGACACTCACCGGTCATCTATATAATGTAATACCACATGTAGGTACAGTTCATAAGAAAAGTCCCAGTATCCATCGGTATCATACATAGTGATCTGCCTAGATAACGAAAACTTGAGGAACAACACCCTAAATGGGGTATAACAGAAGAGAATCACGTTCCATATCAACCTACTAGGGTTATTGCACCTTCCGTGCATAAGGACTGATTCATTATCCTCAAAACAAAATTCTTCAACATATATCCACATAACCTTCCATTATAATGAAATATATATTTGTAAGTACGCCCAATTAAATAGGCCACATTCATCACTAAAATCACACACTAGTATTCCTATATGATGTGAATCCTACGTGCCAAATAAGATGCATGAGGCACCTCTTTCCTTTTCCTTCTAAGAGTAAAAATCCATCATTGGCCTCTTGCCAATGCCCAAGAGCTATAGATCCATAGTAAGTCATAACATCCATAGAACATGTGTATCACTCAAGGAAAAAACCATATACAACTGTAATGTTACAGATCATAAAAGTAATCCCATAACCTTGGAAACTAGGCCTTTATACCAAAACAAGTTTTCTCGACACACCAATTCTATATCCATAATAGGTTTTGACACATTCCTAATACACTTTTCTACCATGTCCCAAATATTAAAGACCATGAAAAGAACACCTCTAATACAACTTTGTAACATCCTAAAAAAATTCCACTAAAATGGTTCCCCAAGTCGGTGGTTTGTGAGGCCTCAAGAATGCCTCACTGTATGATAGAGGTTTCCAACTAGAAGAGATGACCTAGGGTGTGTTAGTGGGGAGACTATGAACTCATATTAGGGTATACTAATAGCATAAATAATTATGTATCATAAATATCTAAAATTAAATAGAGTACGGAAGCATCAAATGACTGAAATAGAATATGTTGTCATTGTAATTGAAAAGCTACAAAATCCCAAACAACTATTCCATAAATACAACACCAGTCACCCACTGGTCTGACCATACAGATACAAGATTATAAAATAAACTTAAATAAAAGTATAGGGATCTACTACTAACTCTGATCCAGACTACATACTCGATCTCTAGACACTTTCAAACTACACCATCTTGAATACAAGAACAACACAAGTATCTCTACTCAAACCTATAACTATGGGCCTTATCCCTATCCACCATGCAGCTGTTCTCAACCTAAAAAGCATACATGAGGTCTACATGTACACCAAGGTGTAGATGTATGGGTGAGAAATGATCTTAGTAGGTCATACCCTGATAATTAACCTATTAATACACTTCTATAATTGTATGAAAAATCCATTGCACATCCCAACTGAGATACAACTGAGAAGATATGTAAAACCAATAAACGTGAAACCACAATAGAACCTGAATCTGTAATTTTGTCCAATTGGGAATGTGACACCATCGATATCCATATCTATATATGTATACATGTAAAGTCCAATACCTATAATTATATGCATAAATATTAATATTCATGAGTAGGTGAATGATAAAACAAAAATACAACAATAGTCAATCCTTGGGTTCATAATCCCCATCACCTTGACATCCTGTTCAAGGTAATTGAGGAGGATGTTGTACCACTCAAGTCATGTATCATTAAGTCAATATCCGGGTTTGTCTATATTTACCTACTTAATCTAATGCATAATATTTCTCTAAGAAAGATATGTCACCATTAGGGTGTACTCTTCTTACACCAAGGTTCACTTGTGCTCACCTCCATTCATTGAAACTATGGATTTTGGGGAATTACATCTGAAATCCAGTAAATGGTCACTGATCTTGATGCCATGCTGCCCATGCAGTGTAAATATAGTCCAATTTATGATCCCTATGTCCTGGTCTGTAGGCAATCACAATATTCAAAACTTAGATAATCCCTAAGGGTCTAACCCCTAGGTGATCTATAAATAGAACTCACCGGTGAGATTACATGTCCACCCCTAGAGTATCTAGTAAGAAATAAATTAATCAACCCTATAATTTGGAAGAGAGTAATCATTCCTAGTATCCAACAATGTGAGACACCATGAACCACACTGTGGTCAATTAACCTGTTATGGAGAGTGTAATCATCCCTATCCCATGGGAGAGAATAATCATCCATGAGTATAATCAGATTAAGGAGATTGTATCATCCTCATCACATATCAGACTGAGCAGAGTGAAATCACCCTATTCACATAACAATTAGGGGAGATCATAATAATCCATGAGTATAATAAGATTAAGGAGATTGTATCATCCTCATCACATATCAGACTGAGCAGAGTGAAATCACCCTATTCACATAACAATTAGGGGAGATCATAATCATCCTTTTCACATAAAAATTCAGGAGAGTAGAATCATCCTTGCCACATAACAAATAAAAGAGAGAAGAATCATCTTCATCACTTGGAATAGAGGAATAATCCACGAGTATCATTACTAGGGATGTCATACCCGTATATCATAATAGTAGGATAAACATCCGGATTCTAAGAAACACCTATGAATAGCCCAAGAATATAATAATGGAATATACAGGCTCAACATCCAATTCATAGGTAGTACCTCTGGGTATATAGTAAAAATAATAATAACATTCCTCAAAATCCAAATCCTGTGAAGAATACCTAGGCATCCCAAAGAGAAAAAAACACCTCACGTTAGACTCAATAGCCACCAACCAGGAAGAACCTCTAGTAACATCATTGCATCAACAATAAACATGTGAAAGCATAAAAAAGAGTGAAGGTGGAAAAATTCATAAACCCAACACTACTACCACAGCCCCAAGGGCTTACAAGTTCAACACATGTTCTAAGGTGACACTCACTACCATATCTACCCATACCCAATATACTACCTCAAGATTAGTCAGAAAATGGACACTTATTGTTTCCCTCAAGTGAAAACAAAAAATAGGCATCCTAATTGGGATCCTTGGGGTCCATGCATAAGCGAAGGAATCCTACTCAGGGTCATTAACTATGAATGTAAAGGAGGAATCCTACATGGGATCCTCAAACAGTAAGAAATACGTAAGATATAGAAATCCTACACTAAATCCTATAGGCCTAAATGAAAATAGAGGAATAATACAGGGGATTATCAAGAAAACTAATCTCTCAACTGCATAGGCTAGAAGGGAACATATTGAAGGGATATATCCTGAATGGAAAATCTATAAAGGAATAGGTCAAGATAGATAGCTCATGGATCATCTCAAAATATTTCTCACTCTCATGAGACACTGAATTCAACTACTAAATAAAGAACCTATCCATTAGTAAAAGCACAAAATACCACCTCAGTGTCCTCAAAACATCACAAGGGTTTCACTATAAAATCTACATGAAATGATACATAGAATGGACTACTCATGGATCAAATTACAACTCATGGGAAAAAATTTATGACAAAACCCTTAAAGGGTTACAAGGGGAAGTACATGGCATGTCACTATGGGTACAAAACATGTACTATCGAAGCTTAACATGGTTGTGTACTCCCGACGTACATGGTGTGTAAACACCCATGAACATAGCATGTGAAATGGGTGCATAATGTATACCCGAAATAGGGAACCTACCTATGTCCCTAAACAAAAATGGCTATGTACTTGGCTAGGCTAGCCACTTTTACATGGCGTGTGACCCTCACTGGTTATGGCCTTGTTCTCTAGACAGCCATGCACCCCAACACGAGTAGCCTGACTAGGGACTCGACTACATGGCCAAGACCCAATACTTGGAATGTACACCCTAGTACATGGTGTGTACTTAAAAAACATTATATTCCCTAAATGGAAATAACAAACAATGTTTCTACCTGAACCACACACCATGTATCATGGTTTTCCTGCACAGAAGACCTCATAAATGCCCAAAACCCCCATTTTCACTGCCAAATCAATATATTATTAAATAAGGGGCCATAATAATGCATAATAGGGGTTAAAAAGTTTAAAATAATGAATTTAAGGGGTATTTTTAGTAAAAAATAAAAGTCCAACCTTTTGGAAAAAATCTTCAAAGCATCGCTCAAATCTGTTGTCCACTATTGTCGTACGCCAATCCACCGCATCGAGAGCTCCATGATGGTACCTCCCTTACTCCATAACTCTATTTATCTCTCCATCTCCCTTATATCTTGGTCATGTAGAGAAGGAGGAGTACCCCATTTGTGTACTTGAGAAGGTATTAGATGAAGAAGATAAAGAAAAGAAAAAGGATAAAACAAAAGAAAAAGAAAAAAGAAAATGGGGGCTCAGGTTGGACTCAGTGCCAGAATCATGTTTATAACCTGCTTAAGAAAACCACCCCATTATAGACTCAATGTATGGGATGGAATATCAATCAAAATATATATTAAAAAAGATACATTTGAATAAAATTTCTCCAATAAATCAATATTTATTTACTTAAATGTCGATTAGTAATTATTCTGCTAAAATTCAAACGGCCCAGATTTCTACCAAACTTTTGCCGTAGGGTAAAAACCCTTTTGCATGAATAAATAAGTGGTCATAAAAATTATACAAGATAATCTTGTAAGTTAAAAAGACCATTTTACCCCTTACAAGAACCTAAAAAAACACAAATTTCTTCTCAATAATTCTATCTGAAAAACACAGGTCCTTACAATTATGGTCATTTTAATGTTCTCAAAATAGAGAATATTTTTTGTTAATGATTTCTTGGATTCCATAATAGAGGCTACCATCATGTTAGTATGATGTTTCACCCTCAGGAATAATTTCTTAACTAATACAATGGGAATGACCTCCATGGTTGTGCTTTTTATTACTACTGAGTGGACCTCTATAGGGAGCATCTTAGGGAGGACCTTATAGATTACTGGTTTGTGGATTAAAAACAATGGTAGGATATTTATACCTATATTCTATATAATTTTGAGGAATAAAACTGTAGTATTTATCCCTATGATGGCCTTTATAATTTTTGGTATACTGATTGATGATATGTGGAGGACCACTATAGACATATTTTGTATCAATCTCGTGAGGACCTCTATATACGTGTTTTGTATCAATCCAGTGAGGACCTCTATTGTGATCATTCTAGGGAGGACCTTGAGGATTACTAGTTTTATTATTAATAATATAATAATGAACTCTATGGATAAGTTTTGTATCAATTCAAGGAGGATCTAGAAGAGGTCATATTGGGTAGGACCTCTAGGATTATCAGTTCTCCTATAATGGGGAGGACCTTTCTGATAAGTATTTTGGGTAGAAACCCTAGATTTGTCACATTATTACTTATCACTATGGTAGGACATCCACATTGAATAAGTATTTCTTCATGAGGAAGAAATTTATAATCGGTTCCCTAGTGAGGAACTCTATATTTTTTTCATTTTTAGTGGTTACCATGGGTTAGATATACATGGTTGATCTTCATATTATCAAAAGGATTAATTTCATGAAGGTTACTCTAGAGAGGACCTCCGAATCAAATTGACTATCACTATATGGAGGACCTCCATGGTGGTTGTTTCTTTCCCTTATAAGGGATGAATTGGGTAATGTCCTTATGATTTTTTTCCTTGAATGTATTCATTGTTTCTTAATAATGGTGAAATATAATTTCCTCCATGTTATCATTGGGTTATGATTAAAATACATTAGTATATAAGTGGTGATAATAGTATGAGAAATCTCCTACACTTTATAAATTGGTTTCAATTTGGGAGCTCACCTTCTTGGTTCCCTAGTCTATATGACTAGGGAAAACATAGATTACTCAGTAGTATCCTAAGGATTTGGGGTTATGTGGAAATGATGATGACCATTTTTTGAAAGATACCTCCAATTTATCTCTAAATTATTTATTAATATGTAAGATAATCCTCTTCAATCACTTCTGAATAAGGAAGGTAAACATTGAATCACTCTGAAAAGAGACTCCCAATGTAGTTGGATTTCATGATAGGATACGTCTCCCCTTATTGTCATATCATCAAGGTTAAAACCAATATGGACATATCCTCTATTTATTTTCATAATCCAACTCTAATAATTTCATTATTTTATTTTAGAGGTATTATTATATCTTGAAATTAACTATTTGGTGATAAAAACACTAGGTTGGGGAAAGATTCCATTACTACCTTGGAATTGAGATAGTCATAATAGTTGTACTTTCATGAGTTTATAGTTTTATAGATAAATGATTCATTTCAGTTATAATAATGGTAGTGGTGTGATTTTAGAGTTTCATAGATCGATAATTAATGAAAAATCTAGCTACTATATAGTTTTACCTAGAATTTTTTGGAATCCTAATTCTTTATAATATGTTAGCTGAGGAATTAATTTATATTTTAGGGGAAAATAATAATTTTTTCAATAAATTATCACAATTATACATGTTTAGTCAATATATTTTGTGAGTATATAATTTCATGTTAGATACACAATTTTTTTAAATTTTTCATTCTATAACTATTTCTTATTTTCCCATAGTGATATATAATTAATTTGAGAGGATGGGAGGTTCATTCATCCCATAGAGGATATTATTGTCTAATATAAAACTCACTTACAGATTTAGTAATGTTATTAAAATCATTCCCAATACTAACTAAAGTTACCCCTTTTGTAAAAGTGATTGATTGAAACCATTCTTTTAAAGGATCACTATATAATAGAATTATATTATCTCATATATAATATATATCTTTAATTTATATATAGTTTAAATTAGTACAAATAGTCACTCTCTAATTTAGATCCATATAGATAGAGTAATGTTTTAGAAGTAGTTATAGTATAAGGATTTTTTCAATAATAAATGTGCATCTAATGAATCCCTGTGAAAGGAATCAAAACCCACATAGTGCAGTTCCTTGTTGTATTGAACATCATACATTTTTTGGTTGTGTAATAATAAAAAATAGTGTGCTTTTTATGTTTAATCATCTAGGATCATATGGTGTTACCTTTAAGTCCATGTATTCAATACCAAATGGTGTTCATTTTAATGTTTTTCATCCAAAATCATATTTCCAATTAGTTTAAGGTCATATGAATTGGACCACAAGGAAAGAGGTTATTAATTGTTTGATGTGGGACTTATGATTGAGAGACCCATTTTGATTTACCATGTGGAAGATTTAGGTGAATTCGTGGCTGATGTATATTGTAATTCTATCCATTTAAACATATGGCCCATTATTAGATAAAATTTTGAAGAATAAATGGATTAATAGGAAATAAGGATCCATAAGAAGACTTAATATGGTAAACATGGTCTAAGAGAGATTCCACTGGTTTCCTCAAGATAAGGGATATTTTATATAAAATTAATAAATCATTGACTATATTTCAAGGATTCATGTCAGGGGAAGGTTCCAGTGGGATATATCTCTTTGTAGGATGAGAAAATTGCATTATCAAAGGGTTACATTATTTCAAGGGATCTATGAATGTGATTAAAGACCTAATCATGTAGTTTGAGTGAAAAAGTTTTAGGATTGGGTGAAATAGTACTTTTTTCTATCCTTATGATAAAGGGTTAATTGATGGCTATTAAAGTTTTAGGTCAAAAAGTTGAACCTTCACAAAATTAGGTGACCAAGGAGAATAGGGCACCAAAATGAGCCCTTTAGGGATGGGGGTGTGTAACACCACTCACCTCAATCACATAGAGATGAAGGGTTATTTATTATATGGTAATAAAAGAACATGAGATCATATACCCAAGATCAATGTTTATTATTCCTTAAGATAATAGATACATAAAAATTACAATACATCATGGAATATTACATCATTTTTAAAAAAGTATTGTTACTTAATGTCATCCATAGAGTTGATCATACAAAATATTTCACTGCATTTCCAAGGTAAATGGAAAACATAAGAAAATATAGATATTAAACACTCAATAATATATAGTGAACAATGGATGTTATAATTTCATAATAATAAAGTAAATAATAGATAAATAATAGATAAATAAACAATTCTATAGGAATAAAATAAATCAAAGATGACATAGAAATGGAAATAAATAATCACATTTATAATAGTAAATGATCTCATAGTGATAGAAATGATATGAATACATAACATTGTAAATCATATTCAAACTATCAGGGCCTTATACCAATATATTATATATAAATGGTGAAGACACACTCATTAATATAACTAAATTGTCTCTTGAGACAATCAAGTGAACTAAGGGGATATATATTTCTAAGCCACACCAATAACATAAAATTCCAATTTATTCCATCATATACTAAAATAAAATAAGAAATATATGATATAATGTTCAATAATGAAAAACATAACAATACATATGATAATTACTAAATAAATATTACCTTATAAGATATTCCCATATAGAACAAAGGATTATATGAAAATATCAATAGATTTCCCCAGTTAATGAATTAATGGGGGATGTTTAAGTGAATTTCATTGAATATTTTTATAAATAATTCAGGATTCAAAATTTTACAATATATACCCTTATCAAGTGAAGAATACAGAATTTTAGTTTTTGGGTACTTTCAAAGATTATAATCATAAATGTGTTTGGAAAATTATATACATGAATTTTCAATGCTGGAGAATAAATCAGTTATGGATAAAACCTCTCTAAAATTAAGAGTATTAATCATATAAGGCTACATCCTTAAAAATTAATTAATATTGAGTTAATTCAATAATTTTACTTTCATTCACAGTGAGGATATTTTTAGGTTTATAGATTTAGATAATTTGGCTATAACTCATATATAACAACTCAGATATTATAACATAGACATTTCTACTCAATATCCATTTTTTCATAAAAATAAAAATGTTTAAAATGAAACATGGTTTTGTTTCATGTTTGAAATTAATAAATTTTACTTGATCTCATCCTTGAATATATTCTTCTTTAAATCATATGAAAAGAATTTCAAAACTTGGGATGATCATAAAAATCACTGTAAGGGATACACAAAGAAGAAAAATGGTTAGTCTGAAAAAAAAATGTAAACCATGAATTCTTTCTCATAAAGTAATACTTTTCACCTCTAAGAAGTAAAAAATACAATTAACTTAATATAATCTCATTGACTGCCTTTTTTGTAATAAAAATATTACCATAAAACCCATATAAATATCACATAATATATAAAGGTAACTTGGGATATAATCATACTTAAATGGAATAACCATGTGGTTGACTTCCACATATATCACCAAAAGAAATATCCATACGGCCAACCTCCATTCCAAATTCATTGGAGGATATAAAGTAACCACCCATCCTTGGTTTTTCATGGAACCATCTGTCTTTGGTTTATCATGTTACCACTTTTCTTTGGTTTATCACATAACCACCCATAAAATTTCCAAGTACCATTATATAATCATAACACATAAAAGATTACAATTATCATCATTTCACTCATAAAATTTTGTTTTTAATCATAAGAAATAATTTCAAGACATTTAAATGGTCAATACACATTAAAAACCATTTTCAATACAAAAACACCCAAATAAAGAATAAGGTATTTCTTTTCCTTTTAAAAAAATTAAGGCTTATAGAGAAATCCAAATATCAAATAACGGTTATGGAAGTGGATAAGTCATTATCACCTCATATATTAAAAACATTCATTTTTTCATTTTTTAAAGAAATTAAAATAATTTATATAAAATATTACATTTTAAAACCTTGGAATGAATTAAAAGTCAAAGGGGTTGATTATGCACCTTATAAAATAAGGTGGTGTATAACATCAAAATATGCCTCAATGAAAGGAGGTTGAGATGAAGTCACTTACCTTGAGTTTGATTTATCATATATGTTCCTTGTTCTTACCAAATAATAGACATAGTCTAAGTTATAATTTATTCAGAACCTTTTAGAATTTATTATTTCTTTTATATCATTAATTAACATGTTCTAATAATTAGTTAATTATTTGAGTTTATGTCGGATGTTTTGTCGATATTCCGTACTTGAATCGAAAATGAACATGGTTTGATGTCACTATTCCATGTGGTAATAAGTACTTAAACTCCCGAATAATATCCATGGCATTATTATCATTTTTATAAATAAATTATACCTTTAAATTAAACCATGAAGTCTGGTTATGAAAATTGAACAACGTTATAATCATGGATACAATAAGTCGTACATATACATGAGTAATATTATCCATTTTTCATTGATCATTATGGAAAGAAGTTAAGTATTATTTTATATTTCCATAATTATAATAACATAATTAATATCATATTAATCATTTAAATATACTTATATATATCATATAAGTGATATAATGAATAAAAATGAGTCGCATCACATCATGGAGGTGATAGTTCAACAGACGCACGAACAACGTTATCATTTTGTGTGAATGGAAAGTAAGAAAGTAATTGATATATTATTATATTATAATGATTACTATTTCATTAAAATCACACATTAACATTAATTACATTATTATATTCAATCATTAGGGAAGGTTATGAAAAACAAATTAGATCGGTTCGTGGAAGTGATAGTTCACACGTACATGCAAATGATTAATTCCTTTCCCATTTAATGGAAGTGGAGATGTATTTAAGAGATGATATTAGCATCATAAAATATATTTATATTATGTATACTATAGTTTTTATTTCATCTAGGAAAAATAATATTTTATGGAAGTGTAATAAGAAATAAAATATAAATATTTAAAAAAAATTATACCTCTTCTTTTGTTGATCAACTTTGAGGAACACCTTAACACCTCTATGGAGAGTGTCATACCTAAAATAATGCCTCAATAATGTGGGTAGAGATTATAGGAATGGTTTTGGGTAGAAATTGTCTAAACCAAAATCTTTTGGAAGTGTGATTAATATAGAGGAATGAGTTCCTTTTATAGGAGAGGGGAGGGGCACCCTTGGAAATATTAAAAGTATTAAATTAATATAAATTCAATTTTGATTCGAAATGGGTAAAAAATCATTAAGTTACAATATTGAATGATTTTAGTCTAAATATAATCATCCAATGAAAATTATATAGGTTTTTTTAATCCTTATATTTTTGTTTTAACCTCGTTTAACTCTTACTATTTTATCAAGTAAATTTCAATTAGAGGGTTAAAATAATTATCAAATCATGTAAAATGTCTAATGAATGAGTAAATAATGAATTGTTTTGATTTATCTCAAATTTTTGGATAAATATTAGATTTTTATAAATTTTATATCATTTAATTAAATATTTTATTTTTTAAAATATGAATTATGTCAATTTTGACACTATTTATTCCATGACTTTTTTGAAATATCATAACAACTTTATTTCTTAAAAAACATCAACTCAATCCTAAATTTTCATATTCATCCATAAAATTTTTTTATGGAAAAAATATTTCATATGTTATGTAATATAATAACTCATACAATAATATTAGTACAAGTTTTAGGGTAATTTTATCATATTATAATATTAATTTTACCTTTAATTACCCTATTTACCTTTAACTGTGATAAATAAAATATTGAAGTTACTATTCACCAAAAATTATTTTGATCATATTGGATGAAAGCTTTAATACTGAGTACAAATATGTATGCCTATTTTTTAAAATTCAATTCACATATGTGTTTAAATTTGGTTTAACACTAATCCCATTGACGGATCGAGAAAACACATTTTTTTAAGTAAAACGTTCAAAAGTTCACATAGTATTTCTATTTAATTTTAATTTAAAAGATAATAAAATGAACTAAACTAGATTAAATTATTAAAACATAATATAATTAAACATTAAAACCACTTAAAAATATAATTTAACAATATAAATAAATTAGATGAAAAATCAGTTTTGAATTATAATGTAGTATTTTTAATTATTCATTAAAATATGAAAGTTATCAGAAAAATACCAAAAAATTATCCAAACTAAATTTTAATGTTACTGTTCTATATAAGATGTTTATTTTGTCAAATATAACATATAAAAGTGTCAAAAAATAGATATAAAATGGGTTCATCATCAAAATGTGGAAAAACTTCATTTTTTTGAAAAACAGTTCTTTTATCCAAAAAAATTGAATTTGTTCTTATATCATGTCTAGAAAACATATAAGATGAATTTTATAAATTAAATTGAATATATTAAATATTTATTTAATTAATAAAATCTAGAAATAGTGATTTTATTATTTTATAATCTCACTTATTTGCATTTTAATAGTTTTTCTATAAAACACATCTTTTATATTCAATTGGTTTTTATTTAATTTCCAAATTAATTTGGTAACCAATGAAAATTATATAAACATGTTTAAATCATATTTTAATAATTTAGTTAATCCTTTTCATTCCCACCAATCTAATTTCTATGTGATAACTATCATATTAAATAATAATATTAAGTTGTTCATTAAAGCTAAATGTGCCATATCATGTATGCCATCAAACATAGAGTTTCCTTTTAAAAAAACATGGGATGTTAAATTCTACCCCACTTTTGGAAATTTCATCCTATCAATTTGAATTTTCGGTCAATAACTAAGGTATTAATTTTCAAAATATCTTTATTTCAATCCCACATCAGAAAAAGGATTAAAAAAATTTCCACTTTAAAAAAAAGAAAGAAAAGTATAAAGGTCACTTGAGATAACACATACTAGGGTTCCATGTACTAAAATATGGATATATAATAGAAAAATAATGATCAAGTTATGATGGAGAATAATAGAAAACATTGTTCAGATAAAGTTAATAATAAAAAAATCATAAAGTTCTAACAGGTTAAACAATTATTGATTTCATAGCTGGAAAACTAAACAGAGAATGTTTTTTTAAGATCCTTTTCAGAGATTTTTGGAATTACTTTACTACCTATACTAAGATCATAAGGAAACACACTTACTTTAACAGTATTGTTTCATCCTTTAATCAAATTCCATGACAAACTTATCTTTTTCTCTAAATGATGAGTATTTACGAGTAATTTTTTCATGCCTGAAACACTAGAATCAACTTCTAGAGAATCCCATAATCTACACAACATTAAATATCTATTCATCCTGTATTGAAACATTAACAAAAATTAATAAGTTAGAATAAAAATAATATAATTCCCAAAATATAATAAAAAATTAAAAGAATAATGACTACTTTTAATCTCCAAAATTCAAAAGTAATGCCCAAAGTCCAACATAGACCATTCAACAAATTACTATCATTAAGATTACTCAAAAATATTATAACTAAGATTAAATCCCAAAAATCAAAATGATTTCATAAAATAATCTTCCAAGATAATTTTTAGCATTTAACTCAAAATAATATCCACTACTCTTAATGTATCATACCAAAAATGTAATTTCCAAAATCACATATTCTTCAAGATAGGTTGATCATTTCCATAAATAATCCAAATTGCCATAATCCCATAATAAAAACATATATTCTTCCAAAATAAAATTTAAACATTACTCCTCAAATAAAATCCCATAGTATTTTATTTTCCTTAGGCATATAGGGTTACCAAAATAGTGAACTTCTTCCAAAATAACATTTATCACTTAATTCCCAATCATTTTCATATACCAAGGATGTCCATTTGATAAAACATAAGTTCCCAAAATCAGAATATTATTATTACATCAACTCGTTTAACTAAATATGAAATTAACTACTAACTAGGGACTTCTTATAGGCTAGTGGTAGGTGATAAAGCCTTGTCTCACTTCTGTTGTGGGTTTGATTTCCACAGCATTTTCTGACGTGATGGGTTATCACCCGTTTTGTGGGTTGTCCTTTTCCTAAAATTATATAATTTTATAACATTACCAAAATGAGTCAAAAATACAAAAAAATAACCATAACATGTTTTACCCAAAAAAATTATCTCATACCTTTCATTTTGAAACCCAAAATGTGATAACCCATAATTACCTAAAAATCAAAGATCATATAAACCCTAATGGTTATCCATACATTTTGAATTATGTCCACACATGAAGAGACAACTCTTAGTAAAATAACAATTTCAAATAACAAACATTAGGGCTATACATACTCAAAAAAAATTCATACAAAGTAATCTCATCGTCAAAAGAACACTAATACTTTTAAGCATTTCATCATCCTACAATCTAAAATAACTCTTTAATCCTTTATATGTAGACTTTTTAATCATTCATAATTATTTGTGATATTTTAACCATTATTTTTTATATTATTCTTTAATAATTCTTTTCTACAAACAAAAATATAAATCATGTCCTGAGATTTAATAATTTCAAAACATGAGACAAGAAATAAACCATACCTTTGATATGTAATTTTACTTTTCCGAATCTTCAATTGGAATGGAATTAGGTATTGTTAAACATATATTTTTAAAGTCCTCCTAATCCCATTTTAAAACCTTCATCATAAGACATTGATATTCATAATGACCATACTTCCCACATTTAAAACATTTAATTGATAACTCATAAATTACTTCTTTCCCTTTCCTGGATTCAATTGAATGTTTTCTTTTTTCCTTAGTAGGTTATTTCTTTATGACCTTCATTAGCACATATATAACGTCTTCTTGTGTCTTTAAAACATTTTCCTAGTGGTTTATTTCCACATCCTTGATACATATGTCTTTGAATATACTTATCTTTATGATTATTATCCGAACATCCATAGGGATTCATTTTTCTCATATAAGATGAATTAGAAATCGCACCAAGGTTATAGTGGTTAATCATAACTCCTAATAGTTTTTTTAGAATAACCATGATAGTTATTATTATAGATCCTATTTCATTCAGTTTCTTATTTAGAGAACCACCACATTTTCCTTCACATCCATTGATACTTTTGTGCCTTCTAGATTTAACCATTTACTAAAACCAAAAGGGTTAGTGTGAGTATATCAATAAAATCATTATATAATATCTTATGAAGAAGATAACCCCTAAGATATACTTATTCATGTTATCCCTAACTCATTAAATTTATCTAAAATAACTATAACTCTTTTTTTATACAAACCATTATTGTTATATATAACTTGTAAATTATGCTTAAATATAACTCTAACCTATAAAGTTATCTAAACCATTATTTTATACCAACTATATGGACCCAACCTTAAACATTACTTAATATTAATTTATGTTAATAATTTGACTTTCATTCATATAGAGGATATTTTTAGGTTTAGATATTTAGATAATTAGTCCATAACTCAGACATAACAACTCAAATATTATAATCTAGACACTTCTACTCACTATCCATCTTTTTCATAAAACTAATACTATTTAAAAAGAAACATGGTTTCATTTCATGTTTAAACTTTATAAGTTTTAATTGATCCCATACTTGACTCTATTATTCTTTAAATTCGATAAAAAAATTCAAAACATGGGATGAGCAAAAAAATATCAGCAAGGGATACACAAAGAAGTAAAACTGTTAGTCTGAAAAAAATAAACCCTGAATAATTTATCATAAACTAATACTTTTCATCTCTAAGAAGTAGTAAATAAACTTCACTGAATATATTCTCATTGCCTACCTTTTTTGTAATCAAAATACTACCATAAAACCCATATAAACCACATATAACCTATAAAGGTAACTTATGACATAATTATACTTAAATGGAATAACCATATGGTCTACTTTCACACCTGTCACTAAATGGAATAGTCATATGACCGACTTCCATACCCAATGCATTGGAGGTTATAACATAACCACATGTCCTTAGTTTATCATGGAACCACCCATATTTGGTTTATCATGTAACCACCCATCATTGGTTTATCATGTAACCACCTGTCAAATGTCCAAGTACCGTTATATAATCATAACACATAAAATATTGCAATTATCAACATTTCACTCCCAAAATCTCATTTTCAATCACAGGAAATAATTTTAAGACATTTAAATAGTCAATCCACTTCAAAACCATTTTCAATACCAAAACACCCAAAAATTGAATAATTTATTTCTTTTCCTCTTAAAAAATTAAGGCTTATAGAGGACGTCAAATATCAAATAACTGTTATGGTGGTGGAGAAGTCATTGTCACCTCATATGTTAAAAACATTTCTTTTTTCTTTTTGTAAAGAAATTAAAATTCTTCATATAAAAGATTCTTATTGAAAACCTTCGAATGAATTAAAATTCAAATGGATTTATTATACACCTTATAAAAGAAGGTGGTGTATAACATCAAAATATGCATCAATGAAAGGAGATTGTGGGGAAGTCCCTTACCTTGAGTTTGATTCATCATGTGTGTTATTTTTTCTTCCTAAATAATAAAAATAGGTTAATTTAAACTTTATTCATAACCAATTAATGTTTATTATTCCTTTTATGTCATTAATTACCATGTTATAATAATTAGTTAATTATTTGAGTTCATGTCAGGAATTTTGTTGATATTCGATACTTGAATCAAAAATGAACATGGTTTGATGTCACTAGTCCATGTATCCATAAGTACTTTATCTCTAGAATAATATTAATGACATTATTATAATTTTTATATATAAATTATACATATAAATCAAACCATGAAGTATTATTATGAAAAATGAACAACGTTATAATCATGGAGACGGTAAGTCGTGCATACGCATGAGTAACATTTTCCATTTTTCATTGATCATTATGGAAAGAAGTTAAGTATTATTTTTTCTTTTAATAATAGTAATAACATAATTAATATCATTTTAAACATTTAAATATACTTATATATTTCATAAAAGTGTTATAATGAACAAAAACGAGTCACATCGCTTCGTGGAGGTAATAATTGACACATATGCACGAATGACTTTATCATTTTTATGTGCATGGAAAGTTAGAAAATAATTGATATATTATTATCTTATCATGATTAATATGTAATTAAAATTATATATCAACATTAATTCCATTATTATAACCAGTCATGAGATACGGTTCTGAAAAACAAATTAAATCGGTTTGTGGACATGATAGTTCACACGTACGCACAAATGATTAATTCCTATCCCAATTAATAGAAGTAGTGATGAATTTAGGTGATGATATTATCATGATAAAATATATGTAAATTTAGTATAATGGATTTATTATTTGTTATTGTAAGAATAATATTTTAACGAAGTGGAAGAAGAAACAAAATAGAAATACTTAAGGAAAATGTTACATCTTCTTCTGTTGATCGCCTTTGAAGAACACATTAAAACCAATAAGGAGGGTGTTATGACTAAAATAAGGTCTCAAGAATGTGGGGATTTATTATAGGATTGTTTTTGGGAAGATATTATCCAAAAAAAAGTTTTTTTAAGTGTGAGTAATAGAGAGGAATGAGTGCCTTTTTATAGGAGAGGGGAAGGGCACCCTTGGAATTATTAAAAGTTTTAAATTAATATAAATTCCATTTCGATTAAAAATGGGTCCAAAATAGTTTATTTAGAATATAGGATGAGTTTGAGTCTAAATATAATCATAAAATGAAAATTATACAAGTTTTAGTATTTTTTTAATCCTTATCTTTTTGTTTTAACCCCTTTTAATTCTTACAATTTTATCAAGTAATTCACACATAGAGGGTTAAAATAATTACCAAATCATTTCAAAAATCTTATGAATGAGTCATTAACAGAATTTTTAGAGTTATTTAAACTTTATTTCTTAATATTATATTTTTATAATTTTTTTATCAATTAATTAAAAAAATTATGTTTTAAAATATTAATTATGTCAATTTTGACACTATTCATTACATGACTTTTTTAATATATCATAGAAAATGTATTCCTCGTAAAAAACAATAAATAAATCTTAAAATGTAATATTCATCCAAAAAATTCATGTATGGCATAAAATATTTCAATTTATATTTATTATAATATTATTAATATCATGTATTTGATTCTTTCTTTAATAAATATATTATTGCATCATCTTTGTGTTATGAGTAAATATAATTATTTAATTACTAAAAATAATAAATAAATTACCATTTTTTAGGTAATATTATTACATTTCTAAGAACTATTCATATTCAAATATATCACTTCCATAACACCATATTAACATTGTTTTAGTAAGAAGAGACATATTTATGATATATGTTTCTTTACTTTAAATTAAATTTTGAAAATGTTATAATCACACCCAAGTGGATTAAAATGGTCAAAATTTTGGCCCAAGGATTTTAATGGTTGATAATAACTCATAAAATAATATTATTACAAGTTTTAGGGTAATTTTAAAATACAATAATATTAATTTTGCCTCCAATTACCCTATTTACCTTTAACCGTGGTAAATAAAATACTAAATTTACTATTAAAAAAATTGTTTTGATCCTACTAAACCAAATTTTTCATACTGGCTAAAACCATGTATGTATATTTTTTAAAATTCAATTCACAGAAGTGGATAAATTAGGTTTAACACTAATCCCATTGACAGATCGAGAAATCGTGTTTTTAAAGTAAAGCATTCAAAAGTTCACATAGTTTTTCAATTCAATTTTTTATTTGAAAAATAATCCAATTAACTACATTGTATTAAATTATAAAAACTTCATTTAATTATACATTAAAACTATGTAAAATTATAATCTAAACATTTAAATTAATTAGACAAATAATCAGTTTTGAATTACAATACAGTATTTTTCACTAACCATTAAAATATGAAAGTTATCATAGAAATACCAAAAATTTATCCAAACTAAATTCTGATGTCCCTATTAAAAATAATAAATTTATTATGTCAAATAAATCATATAACAGTTTCAAAAACATAATTTAAAATGCGTTCACCATCAAAAGATGGAAAAACTATATTTTTTTGAAAAATACTTCTTTTATTTGAAAAAATTGAATTTATTATTATATAATGTCTAGAAAACATATAAGATGAATTTTAAACATTAAATTGAATTTTTTAAATATATATTTCATTAATAAAATCCATAAATGGTGATTTTATTAATTTATAAACTCATTTATTTTCATTTAAATAGTTTTTCCAGAAAAACAAATCCTTTATATTCAATTGGTTTTTATTTAATTTCATAATTAATTTGGTGACCAATGAATCATTATATAAACTTTTGTAAACTACATTTTCATAATTTAGGTAATCCTTTTCATTACTAACATTCCAATGGATATGTGATAACTATCACATTAAATAATAATATTAAGTTGTTCATATATGCTAAATGTGGGGTATCATGTATGCTATTGAACATAGTGTTTCCTTTGAAAAACATAGGATGTTACAAATCAGATATATTCGATATGCATAAGTGATATTAAATTTCATTAAAACTAAACTTCCAGATCAGTATTATTTTATAGAAATGGTGAGCTTGTACAAATATTGAGTTTAATATACTAGGGACTCAATAAAGGCTCCAAGGACTACATATCTACCATACTTTTTTTTTGAAAGTGACATGAATTGGTTTCCCAATTCATGCCAAAGGGAATTTATTAAATCAAAAGGTTACAGTGAGTTTTCGAGGTGCAAAGAGCTTACACCATCATGGAACAAGGAAAAAAACATCAAAATACAGTGAACCTTGGTGTGGAGAGATGTCATCCTTCAAGCTGGACTGCATAAAAATGTGAGAACCTTCAAAAGCAGCAGGCAACCAGTCTTCAGAAGAAACAATGCTGAAAAAACAGCCCGAGTGAGCTTTAGAATAGAGGCATCAAGATAGTCCAACTTCAATATACGAGTACTGCAGCTAGAGACTCATAACCAAGGATAACATCCATCCAAATCCTCCAAAAGAGATCTTAACATGTCATAAACAGAGTCAAGATTAAGTATATCAGATCAAGCAGAATCGCACTGCAAACTTCAAAAGAAAATCAAATCATCATGCTGGAATAAGACATATCAAATAGCTAGCTAAAGCTTCAGGGCAGAGACTTCAAGAGAGTCATTTTCAGAAGAAAAGAGCCAGCAGAAAGATATTCTGTGTCTAAGGAAGCAGCTGATCTGCATCCCTTTTAAAGATCCTTTTACCAAACATAGTAGCCAGATATCCCAGTCCAGCTTTCATAAATCTTGCAACTGATTTTCAATTAAAAACCTCACCACCAATTCGAAATGATACTGATCCAGACAGCAAGCTCACAAGATTCAGAACACCACCGAAAAACAATAATCAAACAGAAAGCCAGAATCCTCAAGAACTGTAGAGAAAAAACCATCAAGCCCAAAGCGAAATAACCAGCTATAGAGACAAAAACAAAACTCCATCCAAGCAGAATGCTCCAGAAGCGATAAACAGACTAGAAGATGGGAATGCATCATAAAGTGTGCTTGGATAAAAACCCAAAACCAGGAAAGATCAATAAACGTAGGCCCAAAAAGAGAACATCCAGTAGATGAAACAGTACTTGTAAAGTGCTAAACCTCCATAATAAAAATGGCACACAAAGACAAGGACAACTCATAAAAATTTAAACATAGAGAGAAGGGAACAAGGAGCAGAAATTATTCAATCAAGGATCAGGAAAACAGAGAATGGTCAGTATCTGTCATGGGAATCTTCATCAGAACAATCAGAGGATTGTGAGTAATCAGGTAGAGGTTCAGATGGAAAAGGCTGTGGAGGAATATCAAGGACAGAGCTTTTAGCTGCAAATGATCTTGTGATAATGGTTCTCTCATGGCTGGCATTTTCTCTATGCTTCCTATTCTTCCTAGGAATTGGGGTGATGAAACCATCAGGGTCAACGATGATTTTTTCCCCTTTTTTTCCTTCCAATGCAAAGATTTCTCTACCTTAGGGATCTTACTAGAATTCATATGGGCAGATTCATCAACATCTTGTTGAGGAACTTCATTGTTCACCTTTTTATCGTTGCTAATCACCTGGTTTTCAGAATCAGGGGGCTCATGTTGTTTGGAGACATCAGGATCATCCTGAACGAATTCTGAAGGTTGACATTCAGGGGCTTGAAAATTCAAACTCATTTTATTTTCATCTTCGCCTTCCTTGCAAACACCTTTAGAGGTCTCAGCCACAACATCTTGTTTTCCTTTATCCTTTTCTATCCACATTGATGTTAAATTTTTGGGACAACTATGAGTTTTTCCACAGTTGTTTGAAATATGTCCTAGCCTATGACATAGATGGCAGTATTCCGGTACACTCTCATAAAATACCTCCTGTGAAAAACCAAAATCACCACTCTGTATCCAAATATCCAAGGGCAAATGTTGAGATACATCAACTTCAATACAGACTCTTGCAACAGAGGGCCTAGAGAGAGTTTTTGTGGCATAATCAAGCCTCATCGGGTAGCCAATGAGTGAAGAGATAGAAAACAACGCATTTTGCTTAAAAAGGTGAAGAGGTAATCCAGGAAAACCAACCCACACTGGAACAATACTTATAAAAATCACCCCTTTTAAAAATAATAAATTCATAATACCAAAATCATTTGATATACATAGATTTTTTTATCATGGGATATTATATAGTTTCATACCTCTTAATATAATTTTGACATTATAATGACATATACATGAAGTATAATTTGAGTGAAATAGGGGATCACATGAATAGTATATCATAACTATAGTACTTAAAATGATATTATAATAATATTTCAATGAGAAGATGGAAATTGAAAATAATTTTTCAATAGAAATGTAGATAGGAATTGATAATAGATAGAAAATAGCCCTTACCTCTCTTGATATTCTTAGACTAGAGTTAACGCTTAGAACCAACAAAACACTTTATTATTAGAGATAGAATTATAGTATGGAATCCTTGAGATATTAATAAAGATATAACTTAAACTTAAAGTAATTTGAAATGAAGTGAAATGGTATTTATAGTGGTGGTGAGTGGACTCCCATGTAATAAAGAATTAAATATTTTATTTTTACATTATCCCAGGTATTTAATTATTCCCATAGTTCCCCACTACTTCTATTAATGCTCTATTATAAGGTTTAGTTCTAAAATTAGGAAAATAGCACTATATTTGGAATATTTTCTCATGATTACTTTTATATGATGAAATATTTACCATATTTAATCTCATTCCACCATTTTTTACTAAAATTAATAGATTCAATCCCTTATCTATTTTCAATATCATAATTCCATATATATAATCCATTTTTTAAATTCATCCTCTAATTATGTGAAATGTCTCCTTTAAACAATGATGGCATATTTAATATAAATGTGGTATCAAAGTAAATACAACTTATTTACTAAAAAGAATTTACACATTTATAAAACAAAACCTACTGATGCATAACCCTTTATTACACAATAATAACACATAATGTTAACATGTGTGGTAGTATTACTTTCATGGGGTGGTTCGACCAACATTGATTTGATAGTGATTTCTGATATCTTGAACTTATTCTGAATATGATTCCATTTGAACCTCTATTGTTTAATTTTTACTTGATCATAATCTATGTAAATCCCTAGTGATTACAACTCCTTCCCATGCTCTGATAAATGTAATTCATATGGTATATCCCTACTAATAAAATCCTTGGTTTCTAACTTATGTACTAATTAACTCCTTTGTGACCCTTATCAATATACAAAAATTATAACTTTTACTTTCTAATTATAATATCACCAATGGTCATATTTTCCAAAAATCATATAATGGCCATATATACTTTTACTAATAACTCGTTCTGCTAAATAATATGTATCCTGTTTAGTTCTTCTAAAAATTCAATTATGTGTCTTGTATTATTTTTCTTTTATAATATACTTTTTATAATCATGATATTTATTATAGAATATGAGTTAGGATGCATTAACATTATTATCACATTATGTCTTTATGTCTACTATTTATTCTTATATATATTGGTCTTAATAGATCTATATCATTGATTTTTTCTATAGGATGTTGTAGTAATAAAAAATAATTTATTAATAAAATTTCTCATTTATTTCATTCCTCATACTAATAATAAATTCATCCTTAAAATTTTAAATCCTTCCATGAAAAAAATTTCATAAGCCTTTATCATTTCATCCTTAGGTTTCTATGTTTCCTCCTCTATTTAGTGATTCCTCTAAAGAACCTTCACTAGTAATGTTTTTTGATTTCATAGTACTTACCCACTTATTTCAAGAATATGAATAAATACTTCATGAAATGATAATTCAGACTCTAAATAAACATTAACAACCTTAAGAACATGTTAAGTTTCTATAATATACTTCTTTAGAAGTGATATATAGAAGAAATTGTGCACTTGAAATAGATATGGTGGCATGGCTAGATTATTTTCTATAGATCATATACTATCCAATATTTCAAACAACCTAATATACCTTGGACTTATCTTAACATTCATTCCAAACCTAATAAACACTTTATATGGAGATATATTTAGGAATATATAGTCCCCTACTTTAAATTCAATGTCTTTCGTATGTTTTTTATCAAAAATATTTTTTTCCACTATATACTGCATCGATATACTTTTGGATGAATATTAACTTATCTAATGTATCTTCCACAAGTTGTGAACATGATAACTTCCTTTCTCCAAATTAAACCCAATATGTTAGAGTCTTAAATCACTTTCCATACGAGGATTCATATGTTTCCATTTATATACTGTAGTGCTAACTATTATTACATAAAAACTCAAATAGAGGTAAAACTTGATCCCAAATTCCTTGGAAGTCAAGTGAGCATGAACATGGCATGTCTTCCAATGTTTTGATTGTTTTTCAACACATTATATCTATTTGAGGATAATAAATTTTGTTAAGATCAACCTTTCAATTTAAATCATTTCGAATACTCTTCTAAAGTTTTGATGTAAACCATGGATCACAATCAAAAACAATTTATAAGGTTATACAATTGATTGTCATAACTTTATTTACATATAACATTGAGAAAACAATAAGGGTGTACCATGGGGTCTCATAACTCAATACTAGAAAAGTGACCTATACCCATGGTTTTAAACTCTGGGTATAGCCCTTATTACTATGGGTATATGTTATACCCACGGTTTTAGGAACTGTGGGAGTTAAAGGTTTTGGTACAAGGATATACCCATAGTTTTATAAAAAATATGGGTATAAATCTTATATATTCTACCATACCCATGGTGTTCTTTAAACTGTGGGTATAAATTGTCTCAGAAGAGAATATATACCGATTATTCTCCTAACCATAGGTATAGGTTTCTACCTGCATTTGGAAGTAGCTACAACACCGCCTCTTACTCAAACTCTTGAACATGTAAATCAAATAAAATAGAAAATATACATTCAATTCAATATAAATAGTGTATACTTACTATTCAACCAACTATTTGTAGTATTTTTCAAAACTTATACAATACTAAAACATACAATTACATCTATAAAACCAATCAATTCAAGTAACTAATGAACTGTCACAAGTCTCTTTCATTATAAGTCAAAAATAGAGGGGATAAATATCTCTCCCAACATCAACATTTTAATCCTCATCAACAGTAGCACCAGCAACATCCTCATCACCAACAACATCATCTTGAGAAACAACTGCATCATGTAAACATTGTACTGGAGATCTCAAATATCTCTTTTTAATCCTTCTCTTGATAAATATAATAAAGGCGATGTATGGGTCTATACACCTCTATATCCTCATATTTATTTAAAATATCACTAGATATGGATGAGAGAATTAAATAATTTATATTTGTTGCATCATCCAATCTTTTCATAGAGAGATGATTTTTTATCACTGGCCTCTTTTTCAGGAGCCTCAGTAATAGGCTTTTCCATCACATATGTTTTTTTCTATCATGGTATAATAAATAAAAACCTATATCATTCCTAGAAATTTGAGTATGTGAGAATCTTATACTTATATAGAATGCTTCACAATGATATAGTTGAACTCATCTGGGTTTTAATTTATATAATAAATAATAGAAAAAATTTAGTAATTCATCTAGATTACTAAATTATATAATAAAATTAATTTATTAATCTTCCACTATTTTACCACATTCAAATAGCCCTCGCCATCAAACAAAGATTATCTTATCTCATGGATAATCACAAATAATCCATATTTCCCTTATTATAACCTCAATGAGTCTTAGTCAAGATACTTCAAGGTATATTGGTAGTCATAATGTTCCAAATTCATTAAATTTCATCTCTTTCATCTGTTCAGTAGAATCCCCTTTCTTAAAATCATAACTTTTAGATTTCCACAATACTATGCCTACTAGTTTCCCTAAGTCTCGTAGAGGTAACCAAACCTTAATGAAATATACTTTAAGATAGTTTAAAAATAAACATATAGAGTACCCAATAATTGAAATCACACCAAAAAAGGCTAGTCATTCATTTTGAACTATGGTTCGATATATACCCAAGTAGTGGAAGCTTATGCTGACTTAATAATGAATTTATGGTATTTTTATCTTTATGTGTAAAACAATCATTTTATGTTTTTAAATTATTGTTAATATTAAGTGAATTTTACTTAATTTATTAACCATTTCTAGATAAAGTTTACACATATTATAATATTTATTTTAATTTGATCTTGCAGACTTGTTAGTTAGTAAGTTTAATGATTTAACTATCCATAAATAATTTACTATAAAATTTACATAAATAAAATAAATAAAGTGGAATGACCATAATATTTTTTAACAGTTTTTTTATCTATTAGATGATAAAACAACCCCTGACCCTAGGGAATAAACTCCTTGAATAAATCATAGTTCAAGTTTTACTATTCCACCTATGCTTTTTTGTAGCTTCTTCATTGGTTTCTCCTAAACTCCAAACTTGAACAACCTCCACTATAACAACCCTTCTCTTTTTTACACACTTAACATAATTTATTACATAACAACTTTACTTGATACAACATAGAAGATTGAGAGGTTTAGTGTCCTTGGGGATTAGGAACATTACATAACAACTTAAAACATAAAACACAACATCTTATTGGAAACTTCCTTTAAATGACCACTACATTCCCTCATACTTAGAATTTCATGGGATAACCTGAGGACATGCATAAAAAAGGGTGAGCTATAAAGCCCAGTAAGGGAGTAAACAAAGAATAACATGAAGATTACAATACATGTTATTCAATAGGCATATCAATGGAGTGAAATAGAAATATAAACATAAAAGCATGATAAATCATGGTAATCATAACATGGAGATTTGGAAACAATATTTAACATGATATTAGCATGAGCCAAGGATAATTGCACATAGAGCATGAGTAAACCCTAATTGCACATGAAGCATGATTAAACCCTCATTTCACTTGAATTATCTTTAGTCAGCACTCATTTCACATGATTTATCATGATACTATACTTTACCCAATGCAATGGAACACTATCAGGGTGCACCCTTCTTAATCATTTCATTTCATGCATAAGTGTGCCACATGGATCATAAAACATGGATTCATTAAACATCATCATTTATTACACAATAAATGAGTGTGGTATTCATACATTAAACTATTAAAAATTATGTAAATGCACATAAAGTTTAATACCCTTGATAGAGAAATGGGCATGGTATTCACTACACAATGACTTTGGCTTGGAAAATCGTGGTGTAATTTTGGCAGCGTAACGGCGTGACATAAGAACTCATAAAAATGGTTGATGAGATAGAAATGGGTTTATCATCATATTTACATAAAATTTATAGTATAGGGGTCATATAGATACATGTACCAACAATTTTAATGGAATTTAGATTCATGGTACAATAGAATTACTTGAATGTAAATGAGGAGAGAGAAATTCCTTACGGAATTTGGGCATGGTAACAGGTGTACATGGGAGGCATTAATGAGAGAGAAAGGGGATTTATAATTATTCAAGCATGAATAGGGTAGTATGGGGGAGGTGAAAAAATCAAACCCCAACATTTATAATTGAAAAAAATGGCACAACAAAATAAGGAAACTTGGACATAAATAAAGAAATGGAGAATCCCTTACTTGGAAGTGTGATCCCAAAGGCTTGGGAGGGGCTTGAGAGAGGCTTATTGGGAGATTGGGGAATATTGGGAGGATTATAGAGATAGGAGGGAAGAATTTTTACATACTCCAACGGCTTTAAGTGAAGAGGAAGTGGGAGCTTGGGTGGGTTTATATAGGAAAGGAGAGGGAATTGTTTATTAATTAGGTTTGGGACACCACACATTAAACTAATCAAAACCACAAACCATCCCACAGTTTTTTCCCATGTTTTTTGATAAAGGGGAGTGGAAATAAATATTTTATAAGTCCAATTTCCAAACATTTTAAAATAATAGGGTTGCTTAAGCAGAGGTGAGTCACACTTTCAAGGAAATCAATTTAAAAAGATAAAATGTTTTATATGTCTTGGAGGGTCAACTAAGGCTTTGTAAAATAAATTAAAAAAAACTAAAATCACATTATTTTAATGGTAAAATATATATTGGCTGAAAATAATGTTTATAATATTTTATTACAACTTTATTTGGTCATACTATGTTATAAAACACATTATATAATTAAACGGTATTTAATTTTTACCCAAAAATTCAAATGTCTCAGAAAATTATGAAAAATTAAAATTTGGATAATTTATATGTCCTGATTCCAAAAAATAATATTCATTTTATCTAAATAATTTTACAAATATGGTAATTATCACTTTTAAAATAAAAACCAACATTTATCGAAAATTCATGGGTTTTGACAAAAATAGCTTTCAAACCTTAATAAAAATTACAATTGTATTCATAAAAATTATAGGACCATTTATACTTAATAAAAAGTAATTTAATAATAATAATATTTTATTAAAATATTATTTAATTCAAAAATCCAATAATTTATCAAAATAGATTCCTTAGTTGAACATTAACGAAAAAATACTATTTGTGCTTTAAAAATTATTTACAATGTAACAATAATAAAGTGAACGAATATTCTTAATTATATACAAAAATAATGTACATAATCATAATTCTAGGGTCTTGTTACATAAACCCTTAAAACACTCACATAAGACCTTAGGATAAGGTGTTCAATGGTGATAGACTCTTGGGGTGGCTCTGATAACATCGCTCGAGTGGTAATCTCTATCAACATCCACTTCTCCCATAGGTTGTTCCGCTCAAGATTAACGTATTCAAGATCAGATTGGGCTTGGTCAAGAGCAAAGCCCAATGTTTCCACCTCCTTTATTAGCTCCAAAAAATAGGCTTCGTACGAGGAAAGTCTACTGGATGAGGTCGTCGCTTCTTTTGTCTAAGTAAATTGGATATGTTAAAGCCCTATATTTATATGAATCATGTGATCATTGTACAATGGATATATTAGAAATGGTCACAATTATTAATAGTATTTTAAAATCCAAAACATGAAACCAAATAATTTCATATGTTTTACATAACCATAATAAGACATTTAAATAGACCAAGATGAATTTTCATTAATGAATTTTTGGGTCGTTACAATCTTTCCCCCTTAAGAAATTTATCCCTAAAAATTTCTTTTTCCCACACTAAAATAGATGTAGGTAACTCTACTTCATCTCTTATTTTTATTCCCATGTCACATCTTAAAACTTTTGGTTTTTCCACAACACATTGATGAGGGGAATTGTCTTATTGTGTAGAACTTTTTCTCTTTGATCTAATATCTTCACTGTTTTCTCCTCATAACAAAGATCATATCCTAGCTGTACTACCTTTGAAGAGATTACATGTGAAGGGTCTGGTATGAACTTCTTTAATATGGATACAAGAAAGGCATCATGTACTTTTTCCATGGTAGGTGGAAGTGCTAGTCGATAGGCCACAGCCCCGACATAATCAAGAATCTAGAAGGGTCCAATGTACCTAGGACTTAAATTACCCTTATTTTGAAACCTCGTGACATTATTCCATGGAGATATGCATAGAAAAACCATGTCTCCAACTTTGAACTCAAGGTCTCATCGACAGTTGTCCACATAACTCTTCTATCAACTTTGGGCTACCTTGATATGCTAATGAATGGTTTTCACCTTTTCCACCATTTCTTTGACCATTTCAGGTCCTAACAGCTTACGCTCACCAACTTCATCCCAACGTGCCAGTGTTTTGCACCTTTTCCCATTAATGGATTCATATGATTCCATTTGGATGCTTGAGTGGAAACTGTTATTGTAAGAGAATTCAACCAGTGGAAGATATTGGTCCAACCCTCCTTTTAAGTCCATAGAATATGACTATAACTTATCTTCTAGTGTCTGAATATTTCAACCTTATTTTCCATCATTTTGAGGATGATAGGCTATACTGAAGTTTAGTTTAGTGCTTAGATCATGTTAGAGACTTTTCCAGAACTTCGAAGTGAATCTCAGATCATGATCAGATACAATATATTGTGGTACTCCATGCATCCTTACTACTACTTTCATGTAAATATATGCAAGTTGATCCAATGATAAGTCCTCTAGAATCAAAATAAAGTGATTTGTCTTTGTAAGATGATCCACAATGACCCATTTAGCATTGTTTCCTATGGATTCCCTTGGAAGTCTAGTGACAAAGTCCATGGTAATTTTGTCCCACTTCCATGTTGGTATGGATAGTGGTTGCATCATCCTCTTAGACTTTTACCTCTCATACTTCACTTTCTGACATACCAGGCACTTCGATTTATATTCAAAAAACTCCCTTTTCATGTAGTACCACCAAAAGTATTCTCGGAGATCTCGATACATCTTTGTGCTCCCTGGGTGAATAGATAAGGTTGAGCTATATGCGTCATTCAGAAGCTCCTTCTTTATCTCTAGATCGGATGGTACACGTAATTGTGACCCAAATCTCATAATTCCATCCTTTTCAACCATGAACTCTGAGGATTTTCCATTTTTGATAGCTTCCAACCATTTCAAAATTTCCACATCCTTTCTTTAAGCATCCTTTATTTTCTCCAAGAGGGATGGTTGAGAAATCATTTGAGAAAGGATATATGATGTTCCTCCCTTAACGATTCTCATGTTCATCCTCTCCAAATCTAAGAATATTGGATCTTTATCAATTCTCATTAATGACAAAATCACTGGATCCTTTCTACTTAGATCATCTTCCATCTTGTTTGCTTACCTAGGGTGGTAATGGATTGAGTAGTCATAATCCTAGATGAGTTCTATCCATATTCTTTAGCACATATTAAGATCATGCTATGTGAATATATATATTTGAGGCTCTTGTGATCAGTATATATCTCGCACTTATTCCCATAGAGATAATGCCGCCAGATTTTCAACGCAAAGATCACAGCTTCCAACTCTAGATAATGCGTGGGATAGTTTTTCTAAAGAATTTTTAGATTCTTTGAGGATTAGGCTATCACATTATCATTCTTCATCAACACACAACATATTCCCTTCTTCTAATAATCACTAAATACTACAAAAAGTTCTCCACTCATGGGTAATGTGAGAACAGGTGCAGTGATAAGCCTTTTTTCAACTCCTTGAAGCTCTCTTCGCATTCATCACTCCAAGAAAACTTTACCCCCTTCCGAGTTATCTTGGTAAGAGGGGTTGAAAATCATGATAAATTTCTAATAAATCAGTGATAATATCTAGATAACCCCAAGAAGCTATGGATATCTGCTATTGATGTTATTCTTGTCCATCCCTCAATTATAACTATCTTGGAGGGATCCACTGATATCCTATTTCTTGTTATTATATAACCCAATAATGAGACCTCCTTCAACCAAAACTCACACATGTTTTACTTTTCATAGATATTGTACTTTCGAAAGGTCTCTAGTACAGTTCTTAGATGCTCCTCATGGTCCTCTTTGGTTTTGGAGTATATTATAATATCATCTATAAAGACTACAACAAATTTTTTGAGGTAATCTCTAAAGACTCTATTCATCAAGTCCATAAATATTGTTCGAGCATTAGTGAGTCCTAATGTCATTATGATGAATTAACAGTGCCCATATCTAGTACCAAAAGAAGACTTGGGGATATCTTCTTTCTCCACCGCTACTTGATAATATCCTGACCGCAAATCTACCTTAGAAAATTGTTGTGCTCCATGCAGCTGGTTGAACAAGTCATAAATTTGTGGAAGAGGATGATTTTTCTTTATTGTGATTTTTTTGAGCTCATGATAATCAATGAAAAAGAGTCATTGATCCATCCTTCTTCTTGATGAAGAAGACTGGTGCATCCCATGGTGAAGCACTTGGGCGTATAAACCCTTTATCTAGATTCTATTTTAGTTGCTTCTCCAGTTCCTCAAGCTCCACAACATCCATTCTATACGGAGTCATGGATATTAGAAATGCTGAATGTATAAGATAAATTGATAATTCAACATCTCTTCTAAGAGGGATACCAGGAAATTCATGGGGAAACACTTCAGAAAATTCCCTCAAAATAGGAATGTCTTCAAGTATGGTTACTTTATTGGACTCAATCATCTGATCCAGATATGCGTTCTCATATATAATTAATATCCATGCTTGATATGATGGAAATAAAGAAGACTCATCCTCCTCCTTGTACTTGTACAGAATCAGGGGTCGATTCTCCACATGGTGATTGATTTCCCTCTCATGGAAATTTATGTTGGCTATATATAAGGAAAGACAATCCATGCCAAGAATTGCATCAAATTCCACCAGAGGTAGTATGAAGAGGTTCTCTAGGAAGTTCAATCAACAAATTATAACATGGGAGGAGTTATATTCAGTGGATGTAATGATTTCCCCATTTTCCTTACTCACCGACATATTCACTTCCATGATTTGTGGTGGTGTTGGGATTGTTCTACTAAAATTTCAGGATATAAAAGAATGTGTAGAACCAAAATCAAAAAGTACATTTAGTATCCCTGAATGAATAATTAGCGTACCTATCACCAATTTGTTGTCAGAGTTCACTTCAGCGGTAGTGATGGAAAAATCTCTCCCTTTCTACCTTGGAAGTTGTTGGTTGCCTCTGAAAACCCTTGGATTAGGGCACTGATTTCAAGGTGCCCTGGTTCTTTGTAGTTGAATCAATGAACTACGCGTTGAGATTTTAACAGATCATTCTTCTCCTCTGTCGTAGCTGTGGGTTTTTCTTGTCAGAAGTTAACAGCTAGGTGTCCTTCTCTTCCACACCTAAATCATTTCTTCATCCCCTTCAAGCAATTTCTAGGGTTCTTCTTTCCACACCTTTGTCAGGTGGGGTGATGGATCTTCTTATCACCATTGGATTTATCCATCAAACTTCCATAATTTAAGTCCACCTTACTATTATTATCCCCATGATACCCTTGAGATTCACCAATCTAAATTTTGACCTTGAGGGCACATCTGAAAATTTCTTCATAGCTGTCAAAGTCACGGATTGATAGGGCTTTCTGTAGGCTAGGTTTTAGCCCACCAAAGAAGCTGTCAACCTTGAATTTGAGGGTAACGACAAAGCTAGAGGCATATCATGCAAGCCTTGTGAATTTTTCCTCATACGCTCTAATGGATTCGTCATCTTTTTTCTTGAGGTAAAGGAAGTCTCTTTCCATCTTAAGCTGGAGGGTGCATGGAAAATATTTATTAAAAACATCTTTTAAAAATCCTCCTATTCCAATGCCTTGATCTCCTCCTCAGGCTTCATACTTTTTATCAATGTCCACCATTGATCAGCTTCACCCTCCATATGATAAGCATCCAGGAGAACCTTCCCTTATTAGGAATATTTAAGTATGGAGAAGATATTTTCAATAGAGTTGATCTACTGTTCGGTGATTTAGGGATCAGATGATCCATTAAAAGTAGAAGGTCTTTGTCTCATGAAGCTCTCGATAAAAAATTGTTCTTTCTTGGGGGGGGGGGGTTGAATGTTCCTCTTGACCCATGTTTTTATTCAATGCTTTAGTTAACTGATAGAGTATTGTGAAAATGTTTGTGATTCCCACTCCCATCAGATTGGGGATCTCATTAGAATAGTCATCGCATTGATATTTACATCACTTGTTAGCCCGAGTCCTCCTATTATTGTCCATTGGCTAGAATAAAATGAAATTTAGGGGTAACGCATAAAGGGTAATCCAAAGACAAAAATAGATGACTTATAAATAATTTTATTTTCTTAACTTATGAATCTATAGGATTCAATCTATGTTATCCATGATTTACTTTCTAACATATATTCTTAGGGGTATTTTTTTAATTCCCTTAATAGTGCTTCATACTAATCTTGTGAATTTATCAAATCATATCTCCCAAGAGTGTCATAACCAAGAGTTCAGTAAGGCCCATTGTCATGTACCAGGATACCCCGGGTTAAGCCTGAAACTCCTTGTCAGAGTTTTCACTCCTAAGTACATTTGTATCAGAGTTGCCTCTACCTTCTCGTATCCAGACAGGGATGTATTTTCTTGATAAAACACTTACTCAATACTCAACAAAAATTAGGATGTTTTTATTATGTTTATTCTATCTCTAAGGATTTCACTAGGGTTTTCTAATCATAATCCCAAAAATAAATAAACTTATCTTCTGATACCAACTATGACAACCCTGCTCATTGTTACACACTTAACATAATTCATTACATAAAACCTTCACTTGATAAAACATATAATATCTATAGGTATAGTTCCATTGGGGATTAGGAACATTACATAATAACTTAAAACAAAAAATGAAACATCTTATTGAAAACTTCCTTTACATGACCACTACATTCTATCATACTTAGCATTGCATGGGATAACCTGAGGACATGCATAAGAATAGGGTGATCTATAAAGCCCAGTAAGGGAGTAAATAGAGCATAAAATGAAGATTACAATAAATGTTAGTCAATAGGCATATCAATGGAGCACAATAGAAACATAAATATAAAGGCATGATAAAGCATGATAATCATAACATCGAGATACGAAAACAACATTTAACATGATATTAGCATGAGCTAAGGCTCATTGCACTTGGAGAATGAGTAAACCCTTATTGCACATGAAGAATGAGTAAACACTAATTTCAATTGAATTATCTTGAGTCAACACTCATTTCACATGACGTATCATGATATTATACTTTACCCAATGCATTGGAGCGCTATCAGGATGCACCCTTCTTAATCATTTCATTTCATGCATAAGTGTGCCACATGGATCATAAAACATTGATTCATTAAACATCATCATTTATTACATGATAAAGGAGTGTGAAGTTCATATATGAAACTCTTTAAACAATAAGTAAATGTTCATAAAGGTGAATACCCTTGATAGAGAAATGGTCATGGTATTTACTACACAATGAATTTGGCTTGTAAAATCACAGTGCAATTTCGGCAGCGTAACAGCGTGACATAAGAACTCATAAAAATGTTTGATGATAGAAAAATTGGTGTCTCATAATATTTACATGAAATGGAAAATAAGGGGTTAATATATATATATATATATGTCCCAACAATTTTAATGGAATTTATATTCGTGATACAAAAAAAATACATGAATGTAAATGAGGAGAGAGAAATTCATTACGGAATTTCTACATGGTAACGGGTGTACATGAGAGGGAAAGGGGGTATCTAATTATTCAAAAATGAATAGGGAAGTATGGGGTAGGTTCTAAATCATAACCCATCATTTATAATTGAAAGAAAGGGAATAAAATATAAGGAAACTTTGACATAAATAAGGAAAGTTAGAATTCCTTACTTGGAAGTGTGATCCCAAAGGCTTGGGAGGGCTTGAGAGAGGCTTTTTGGAAGATTGGGTGCCTTGGGAGGATTCTAGAGAGAGTATTTAATAAGTTTAAAGAACTAAAAAGTCTTTTAGTGAAGATAAAGTGGGATCTTGGGTGAGTTTATATAGGAAAGAAGAGGGAATTCCTTATTATTTAGGTTTGGGACACCGCACATTAAACTGATCAAAACTACAAAACATCTCATGGTTTTTTCCCATGGTATTTTACAAAGGGGAGTGGAAATCAATATTTTATAAGTCCAATGTCATAGCTTCTTAAAATAATAGGGTTTATTATGTGGAGGTGAGTCACACTCTCAAGGAAATCAATTTAAAAAGATAAAATGTTTTATAAGTCTTGGAGGGTCCACTAAGGCTTTGTAAAATAAATAAAACAAACCTAAAATGACATTATTTTAATGTTAAAACATATATTGGCCGAACATAATGTTTATAGTATTTTATTACATCACTATTGGGTCATTATGATGTCATAAAACACATTATATAATTAAAAGGTATTTAATTTTTACCCAAAAATTCAACTGTCTCAGAAAATTATGAAAAAATCACCGTTGGATAATTTTGATTTCCTAATTCCAAAAAAAATATTAATTTTATCAAAATAATTTTCTAAATATTGGAATTTTTAATTTTAACATAAAAACCGACATTCATCGAAAATTCATGGGTTTTGACAAAAATAGCTTTCAAACATTAATAAAAAATAAAATTATATTCATAAAAATTATACAACCATTTATACTTAATAAAAAGTAATTTAATAATAATAATATTTTATTAAAATATTATTTAATTCAAAAATCCATTAATTTATCGAAATAGATTCCTTAGTTGAACATTAACTAAAAAAATACTATTTATTCTTTAAAAAATATTTACAAAGTAACAATAATAAAGTGAAAGTATATTATATATTATATACCAAAATAATGTACATAATTATAATGCTAGGGTCTTGTTACATAACCCCTTAAAACACCCTTCTAAGACCTTAGGGTTAGGTGTGTGATGGTGACAGACTCTTGGGGTGGCTCAGATAACATCACTTGAGTGGTAATCTCTATCAACTTCCACTTATCCCTCAGGCTGTTCCACTCAAGCTTAATGTATTCAATCTTGTCTTGGGCATGGTCAAGAGTGAATCCCAATGACGCCACCTCCTTTCTGAGCTCTGAAAAATGGTCTTCATATGGGTCTAGTTTATTGGATGATGTCATCACTTCCTTTGTCTGAGTAAATTGGATTTGTTAAAGCTATATATTTATACTAATCATGTGATCAATGTACAATAACTATATTAGAAATGGTCACAATTATTAATGGTATTTTAAAATCCAAAAAATAAAACCAAATAAGTGCATATGTTTTACATAACCATAATAATACATTTAAATAGACCAAGAGTAATTTTCATTACTGAATTTTTGGGTCATTACATCCACTCTCCTAGGTGATCTATCTATTACATAATTTTACTCACAAAAAGGTGTGGGTAACCAAAGTATTGATTAAATATGGTTTATATAAAATAAACCATGGGAACTTAGGACCTTACATAATTATATGAGAGGAATAAATCACAATACATTATTTATTTTGATAAATTATTAAAAAATCATGAAATAATAATAAATTAAATAAACTATTCACATAAATTAGATGGTCTAAGATCATGGTAATCCATATACATTCAATGAATATGAAAAAGAACACTTTATAGCACTCACTTCAATTTTTTATTCATTTATAAGATAAACATGATTCAATTAGTTTAATTAATTAATTAGTTAATTAATTATCTTTATCTTAATAGACATCTAAAGTATCTTGAAAATATCAATCATAAATGAAACATGGAAAATAAATGGGTTGACCATTATTTATAGATAATTACATGGAATTAATTGATCATTTATTAATTTTCAAAATCCAATTACATAGTCAACACTTTAGATGCTCGCAGTGTAATTAGGCTTCTAATGATGTAATTAATTATTCTTTATGTGATTTAATTGTGTTATTTACCAGGTGACTACATAGTGTGTAATAAAAATATACACATCAGGTTTGTCTCTTTCCATGTATCTATGATAGATTCATAAGGACTCATCGTATATCTCAGCTGGGATACAAGACATGTACTGATGAGATACACGTCATGTGTTTGGATTCTCATATGTCTGTGTAACCCATTGGTTAACTCGGTATGTACTTAGGATATGAGGATTAATGAGTCTCACAATGTACATGCTACCTATATTTCATGTATTTCATTAATGATATACCCTATCAGTGTCATGTGTAATTATTCAACATATTTGACCACAAGATTAGTGTGAATTTTGTCACAAAACTATGTAGATGACATGGTGTGTGCGCCAGTTGTAAGATCTTGTCTTTTTCTGGGTATGTCCCTCTTCGAGTTTTATGTTAAACCATTTTTTTGGGTTTCCTTGGATTTAAAAATTGTTGGTTATGTCTCATTCTTATAAGAAGATAATTATTATGTAAAACAACCTAATGTTTGGGGGTGTATGTTTGTTTGAATTAATAGATTTCAAGTATAAATGTGTTAAATGGGATTATAAGGGTTTCTAGGGAGTTTAGAAAGATTCAAAGTTCATTTAGGATATCTTGAGAATTTTGGACTTAAAACTTCCTATAGGGAAATTACACACTATGTAAATGTATTACACAACATGTGACTACCACTAGGCAGATGTCATTAAAGGGTTAGAGGTTATGAACTGGTTCAGTGAATTAACTAGTTACATGTTATGAATCAATATTAAATGAAATTTAATTATCATATGGGAGGTAATTCACCAAATGTGGTTTAAACTTTGAAATACTCATAAAATGATAATTTCACATTGTGTAATACATTTACACATCATGTAATTCATGGGGATAGAAATTATAAGCCATTTTGCACACTGATTTTTTAATTCCAATTCTTTTCATCCCTTAACTCTCAATTCCTAGGAAAATTCCTTCTTATTTTGGATCAATTTCATCCTTTTTAGATGTCATGTTCAAGAAATTGATCTCTGATGAATTATTTTAATAAGGTTTTCCACCTCTACATTTGTTCTCTAGTTATTACGATGTAATATACTAACTGGTGTGGAACTGGGTGTGGATCTTGATGTATTTTGATATTGGTCCTTCTTTTGATTTTTTAATCCTTTTTTCTTGTTGGTGTTTCCAATTGGAATCATTTCATTGGTCACTTGTTAAAGGTAGGGGGTCTAAACTTAACCCTATAGTCTATTTAATTATTTAGTATGTACAATATTTTGATTGCGCCGACACAATGTGTGCATAAATTAATTGAATGCAAAATTATGATTAATCATGGATTTTATTTATTCCTTGGATCCCTTTGGATTCAATAGTATTTGAGACCTAATTTTGGCAACCTATTGGGTGATTGGGCCCTAGAAAAACAATGAATTGACTAATGGTTTAATGTGTGTTTAGTATGACATTATTTTTTAAGTGATTTCATAATATGGAATCACTTTGTTAATAGCTTATGGTATATTCATATGACTATCAGTAATTTGATATATAAATGAAATTTAGCCAGAAGGTTTAGGAGACAGGAAATACTAATCCTAAAAATTATTATAAAAATAAATAGTACAAAGCATGTCAGAACATAGGATCACTACAAAGCCGAATGTGCACCTCACCACTATGGTCCATCTGTTCCAAACAAGAACAATAACTTGGAAAAATAGAAGACTAGCTTGAACTAACATCCATAATTTCTCTTTTGGAAAGGGCATTGACAACCTGGTTGGCCTCTCTTTAAACATGACAGACATCAAGAGATATTGACTCCGCAAGATGAAGACAAGCAATCCATTAAGACAACATCCTCCATGGAACATTCCTAGAATGGGCTTTGAGAATTTTCATAGAAATATATGAATCCGACTCAATACATAATCTACGCCAACCATAATGGATTGCATACCTTATCACCTTTATCATCGCACACAGCTCTACCTCAATTACAAAACCATTGCTAATGAAGTGAAAAAAACAGCCCTTCATGAAGCCCTGCTGGGTTTGAAAAATGCTTCCACAGCCAGCAAAACTCAGTGCACCAGAGGCCACCCCATAAATAGTTAATTTAATACAATCTGAGATCGTTGGAATCCATTGGATGTATTTCACCATACGTTTTTTTCTTGCCCTGCTGCTAACACCAAGAGTCCTCAAGATAATAAGGTCAAAAACATCATTATGAATTGATCCAATTTTAATTTTAGAAGTGAGCCTGACACTACGATGAATTTACAAGATTCCATCATGGAAGGTGGGTTTGTAATTGTTAAAAATCAGATTATTCTATGCCTTCCATGTATAAGATAAAATAGTGATAGCTGTCGAGAGCAAGAGGAATTTCACCTGGTCCGTATTTTCTGCCTGGAAAACTGATATTAGCAGCATCTCAATAGACACAAAGCTAAGCCAGCTCCGAAATAGGACCTTCACATAGCTGCACAACCTTATGGTAAACCCGAAAGAAGAAAACAGATGGAGGAGGGACTCCTCAGCACCCAAACATAAGTTGAAAATTGGGGCAAGATGCAGCCCAGTCCACTAGAGGAGGCACTAGATAGGTAGACATTGTTTCGAAATTTTCTTGACTAGTAGCGCATCATTAGGAGGAATGAACGGCTTGCAAAATCCTGCCACCCATAAAGGGATCCCAGATGAGGTACCACATTGAAACTTATACCATTCACGGCTGTAAAGCTTACCATCAAGAGCAAGAATCCAGACCAATATGTCAATGTCCACATAATCATATTTGGAGATCTCCATGTGAAGATGACTAGTAAGAATATCATGAGTATTCAAGTTACCTTGCAAGTTCGAAATAGAAATTTTCTTCAAGGGTGGGGGATAGAAATATTATCCTTAATGGGACAATACATCCAATGGGCCATCCATCAATTCCAGTGAGACTCCCCACAGACTAGCCATTTGGAGTGTTCTATGATCTTTGAATAATTCTTCTTGATCAATAGACAAAAGAAGGATTGTAGGTACAAATCATGCCCTCTGTGCAGCCGGTTAACATATATGGTAACCAGAAACTCCATTGAGAAATTAGGCGTCGAAAGAATCCTCCATGTAATGTTTTGAAGAAATGTATCATTAAAAATCTTGATGTCTTTAATTCCCATTCCACCCAAACCCACCAGTTTGATACACTCCTTCCAGGAAACCGTGAAAAGATTCCATTCATAAATAGAACCAGTCCAAATAAATTTTTGTATCTTACCACTCAACTCCTTGACAAGGGCCATAGGCCATCTGTACAATGATAAAGAATACACAAACATTGAGGTAATGACAGAATTGACTTGACAGATTCTACCTGCCTAATACATAGTCTTCCCTTTACAACATGCCAGTTGATTGGTGATTTTGAAAGAAATTCTCTCCAGGAGTAAGCATTTCACCCTACCCCAAAATAAAGGAAGTCCAAGATAAGTGAAGGTCAATGAGAACCTCTTCACACCAAGTCTTTGAGCAGCCTTGTTCTACTTAGAGATGTGGATTCATTCTCCAAAGATAGCAAAGGACTTATTCCAACTAATAACTTGACCTGAAACTTCTTCATAGTGTGAGAAAAAAAATTTCTTAATGAAAGATATGGTTTTTCTATCATCCTTGCAGAATAGAAAGATATCATCTTCATAGAACAAGTTTTAGGGTGAAAAGAAATTCCTTCTAGCTCTCATTCTTTGATACAACCCCGTATTGACAAGATAATGAAGGCATCATCTTAGATAGTCCTCAAAAATAGAAAATAACAATCCAGATAAAGGGTCACCCTATCTGAATCCTATTGAAAACCGAAAGAAACCCCTTGGGGATCCATTAACAAGAATAGAAATTCTGGAACTTTCTAGGATGGAGCAGACCATACGAGAAACCCTTGTTGAGAACCCATGTGTTTTAAGGACTAAAAAGATGAAATCCCACTTTATTGTGTCAAAATATTTCAAAATGTCAACCTTCAAGTCCATATTACCATCTTTGACCTTCCTCTTCATAACATTGACACATTTAGAAGTAGTGAAAAGGAAATTCTAAATATTTCTTCCAGGGACAAACCCAAACTGATTAATCGATATAAGGTCCTTGTCCACCTCACCCAACCTTTGATCCATGATTTTAATAATAACCTTTGGAATAGAATTCCCAATAACCACAAGCCTAAAATCCCTAATATCCAAGGAATTTTATTTCTTTGGGATGAGTGCAATGAAGTTTGAATTCATCCCAAATGGTGTTGAGGAGTGGTTGAAGAACTCCCTCATAGCGTTTATCACCTCGGACTGAACAATGTCCCAGTAGAACATAAAAATTTTGTTGGTGAAGCCATAAGGACTGGAAACACTATCCATGTTTTAGGAGAAGAGGGCCGCATGTATTTCATTTGAGCTAGGGATCTCGGTTAACCTTTTATTTTGAACATCATCAATGCTTGGTAAATGAAATTTATATTGAAAAAAATGGCCATTTTTATAATTAACCATTGAGTCATATGATCTGATATTGTGATATTCTTGCTATTATAAAATGTGTTTTTATTCAAGTTGTAATGATTATATAGAATTATTGACCTAGTTGAATCTAAAATTATTATATATAGGGATTTACCTAGAGGCTAAAATGATTATATTATGAGGTTTTCCTTTTTAATGCTAAAATACTTATATATAGGGCTTTCTCTGCGGGATGAAATGCTTATATAATGGGATTGGAATTGTTTGATGCTGAAATTCTTATATAGATGGATTGTCCTAGTTTAATGAAGAAATTATTATATATATTGATTTTTGTAGAGGATAAAATTCCTATACATAGGGATTTACCTAGTGGTTAGATTATTCTATGGGTATATGGATATGGTTGGCATAGTTTTGATACATGCTTAGAGACATTTCAACATGGTTCCAAAGTAGGTTGATTATTGTATTTTTATTAATTAATTAATTAATATGCCTATTATTTTCTTTATTACATGAACTTATCTATTTGACTATTTTATTTACACATGGCAGTTTTGACCTAGTGAGTTTTACTCACACCCTATTTGGGCTCTTATTTGCTACCTGAGAAGATTACATAGATAGAGGTTTAGATAAGGGCCAGGGACCTTATTGCTGGTGGTTTCTTGCTAGATGGGATAGAGTTGGAGATGGAACTAACATGTAGTTTAGGACCATGGTATTTTGATATTATTTATGTCAGTTTATTATTTTATTTTTATTGTTTCATTTTAAAATTTAAATACATTTCATCATGTCATTACATGATTCGTTATTATTGGTTTATCTGTTCCTACTTTTACTTCCTAGTTGTATGATATAATATTTCCACATTTTTATACTACTCTGATGTTTATTTATATTTTTTATTTCTTATATGTTGTAACTCTAAACCAATGTTTATAGTATCCCCACTATACTTATCACATTGCCACTGTTATTCAGCAGAATTTGGTGTATGAGGATGCGTGCTTGAGGTCCCGTAACCAACCCAATTTGGCCACATGATTGAGTATCGAATTGGGGGATGTTACAAAGTGGTATTAGAGGATCATAATTTTTTATTTTTTAGTTTATTTACTTTTTGGGGAAGGTATAAAGGATACTAGGATGTTTTGGGACTTGGTAATGATCTTGTGCATGGGAGTAGTTAACCCATGTATAGGGGGAAATCTGAGTACCCAGAGATAGGATGGTTTTTCATGATGTTCTCTTTTTATGGTTGATGTTATTTCACCTAGGGTGATTCACATGTTATGTGATATTATTTTTTGAAATTTATCCTTGTGTCCTAGTATGGCATCAGATGAGTAGGCATGCATCATGATAGGCACATAGGGATCTATCATGACATCCATTATTCATGAAAATACATGTTTATTGCATATGATACATTTTCCTTAATGAAATATGAAATGAGATACCTGTATATCTAAAAATGAAATGAAATAACTATTATTTCATGATAAAACACTTGTAATATATGTTTAGAGTGGCCATGAGTCAATGGTTCTTTGTTGTTGTCACCTGTTGAGGTTGTCCTTGTTTTGGACAGTGTGCTAAAGAGTGTGTTTTTTTTATAGAGATAATACCTTCTCATCATCTCAGGGTTGAGTGAAAGGATATTGTAAGTCATCGTGCTTTTAACACAATTGAGCCAAAGCCTCTTATAGCTCCTGAAAATCATACATATACATAGCTTCATGACATATTCTTGTGGGTCATATGATCCATGAAAATGAAGACTATTCGCACTGTGTCTTCGATGTATGAGATAATCATGGATTTTTATCTATAGTATCCAACTACGTTCTCTAGGTATGGAGGCCCCAAGGTATCTGAGTTATAGATTTAGTCAGTCTAGACAATCGTCAAGCAACTCAAGATACCAACTGATATGAGGGTGAAGATTGTTGCATACATTCTTTACAGACTTTCCAAGTATTGGTGGGATATTATAGAGGAAGATTAGTAGTAAGAGGAGTTATCTTATAAGGACTTTGTGAAAAAGCTCTGGAACCACTTCTATCCAAAGAAGTTGATGGATGAGAAGTATCATGATTTCCTGCACTTGATGCAAGAGGGTATGTCAATGATGTAATACACTATAATTTTCATCGAATTGGAGTTATTTTCACCATATTTTGAATATATTGAGATCTATAGAGAAATATTATTTCAGGATTGACTTCTACATGACCTCGGTTAATAGGTGAATGTATTTTTCTTGAGTATATTTTCAGATGTGATGAATCAGGAACTCATCACAAAAGGGAGTATGAGATAAGCATCGATAAGTGGTAAGAATTTTTAGGAAGGAATAATTGCGAGCTCTTATTATAGTGTCAAGAAGCACTGATAAGATAGTTATTTCTAATGCAGCAGTGGGAAGAGCATTTAGAGCAGTGGTAATCCATCTCAGACCATGTTCTGTTGTAGTGTTAATAATGTGGAAAGTTAGGCCACAAGAGGCCTCAGTTCCCATACCGTATATTTGAGTGTCATACTTTTAGTCATTTGGGTCATATTTAGTTGTTTTGTAGGAACTTATCATAAAAAATAATTTGCAGGGGATCGGTATAGGTACCAGAGTCTGGAAAGGGCCCATTTACCCATCAGTGGAGAGGTAGCTAGAGTTCTACTAGACATTCAGGTCAAGGGTGGGGACAGGGTACCCCAGTATAGGATTTGTGGTACCAAACAGAGGTAATATATAAGGAGAGTTAAACAGAATCCCAGGGTAGAGTTTTGAGCCAGCTTCATACTATGTAGACAACTCCAGCTAGTGTTGATACAATAACTTCCACCATCATAAGTTCGATTATTAAATGATATACCCAACCATGATTTTTTTTATATAACATCATCACATTCCTTTTTGTCTTATATTTTTATGAATGGTTTGGTCTTGGTTTTGTAATGATTAGATATTGTCTTAACCATCAATACACCATTGGGAGTCCAGTAATAGAATATCAAACATTGCGGGCATAATCTATTGAGATTGTTGGTTACTATTTCTTTTGGAAACCATTCGTTCTATAAATTATAGGTTTCTATTTGATACTTGAAATGGATTATATAGTTCTATATTAGACTCATATAACCTATTAATAGAGTATATTTACCTTACTATCTCTATAAGGTGACATCTATACTCACCAGTGTTAGTTGGACCTTCAGGATGGTTGCGTAGGACCATTTTAGTGCATATTGAACTTTCTTAGGGATCAGATTACAAACCTAGTTTTGGATGATGGTGAAATATAGAAAGATACTTTTACTCTAGTGGTAGACCATTTTTACGATGTTTTTCAGGATGAGTTCTATGGATTACCACATGATCAAGAGATCAATTTCATGATCAAGTTGGTGCTGAGAGCAGACCCAGTTTTTATTCCACCTTATAGGATTGTTCCAAAAGAGTTTCAGGAGTTAAAATCTTGGTTGGAAAATCTATAAGATAAAAGTTTCATTTGTCCTAGTACATCTAAATGGGTTTCTCAAATTATTTTCTACAAGAAGACTGATGGAAAATTGTGCTTATATGTGGATTATCATTGGTTTAACTAGTTGATGGTAAAAAACTAATATCCCCTTCCACACATTGATGATATATTTAATTAGTTGAGAGGTTCTAATATCTTCTCCAGGATCAATTTTAGAATAGTATACCACCAGTTGAGGGTGAGACCATCAGACATACCTTGAATAGTTTTTAGAAGTAGTTATGGATTGTATGAGTTCATAGTGATGCCATTTGGTTTAATGAATTCACTCGAGGTATTCATGGACTTGATGAATAAATTTTTTTATCCTTTCCTAGTTCATTTTTTTGTGGTTTTAATCGATGATTTCATAGTTTAATCCTGGTTAGTTTAAGATCATTACTAATATCTTTATATCATATTGAGTATATTAAGATAGCATCAGCTATTTTAAAAGCTAGCCAAATACATTTTTTGATTGATAAAGTGAAACTCCAAGGTCATGTCAACTCAGATGTTGAAGTGTTAGTAGAAACAAAGAAATTCATAGTCCTGGTATCTTGGGAGTGACCCAAGAATGTCTTTAAGATTTGTAGATTTCTTGGTTTAGCAAGCTATTATTTGTGCTTTACACAGTAATTTTTCTGTTTGGTAGCACTGATGTCTAGGATTACCAAGAAAGGGATAAAGTTCGTTTGGTCAGATTATTATGAGATGGATTTCCAGGAACTAAAGAAAAGGATGACTTTAGTAGATATCATCAAATTACATGTTCTAGGTAAAGCATATACCATGTACTATGATGCATCCAGAATTAGAATCAGTGTAGTTGTAATAAAAGAAGATAAAGTGGTTGCTTATATATCCAAATATCTAAGACCGCGTGATAGGAATTATCCTACTCATGGTCAAGAGTTATTTGTGGTTGTAAATTCCTTGGGGTGGTGGAGACACTATCTTTTGGGAGAGATGTTTTGGTGTATATGAACCACAAGAGCCACAATTATATCTTTTCTCAACAAGACCTGAACTTTTAGTAGAGGATGTGGGTCAAATATTTGTAGTCTTTCGACTTTGAGATGGCCTATGCACTGGGAAAGCGCAATGTAGTTGCTGATGCCTTGAGTTAAAATATGAAAAAAGAGGTCATAAAAGAGTCTTCTTATGAGTGGTGGATGATGGAACTATTTTTAGACATGCAACTAGATGTTCAGGGGTCCTAGGTATGAGTACCTCTAACATTGAAATCTATTATACCTATGATTCTTGACCAGATCAATACATAGAAGTTTCTGATCCATAGGGCTTAGTTCTAAGAGAAAACTTATATTGTAGGGATCCACTGGTAGGATGGTCTCTTTGAAATGGAAATTATTTTATTTTATGTGGATCATTATGGGTTTCTATGGACTTGAAAGAGGATATATTGATATAGTTTCATTCTTCTAGATGGGTGGTACATCTTGGTTTGAAAAAGATGTATTGTGATATTCATAGATAGTATTAGTGTTCAGGAATAAAGAATGAGGTAGAAGGATTTTTGGAGAGATGTTTAACCTGATGGTAGTTAACATTTACAAATCAGTGACCAGTTGGGTTGTTTCCACCTATTCCCATTATAGAGAGGAAATATGATGATCTCGCTATGGAATTTGGGATATAATTACCAAGTACAACTCATACGAACAGTGCAGTATAGGTGATTATGGGTTGACTAATGAAGGCATCTCACTTCCTGCCTATTAGGGAGACCTTCACCATTAATGAACTAGATAGTCTTTATGTACACAATATTGTTTGATTGCACACTATTCTTAAGAGTATCATTTCTAATAGAGATTCTCATTTCACATTTCAGTTTTGTAAGGGTCCTCAGAAGACACTGAAATTGAAAGTTATTCTATGTACAACCTATCATCCATAGACTAAAGGTTAATTTGGGAGTACCGTTCAGATTCTAGAGGATATGTTATGAGATTTTGGTTTTTATTTTTTTGGTTCATAAGAGTTTCATTTGGCACTCATGGAGTTTGTCTATAATAAAATATTTCAGACATTGATACAAATGGAAACTTTTGAGTATTTTTATGGTATATTATATCATTCTCCTATTTGTTGGTCAATGTTAGGAAATACAATTCATGTTGGACCTGATGTTGTGTTTGAGACATTTGAGCGAGTTAAATTTATCAATAGGTGATTGGTTACCACAGAGAGTAGGCATAAATCTTACACTAACCATCATTTATTACCTATTAATTTCTAGTTTGGTCATCACGTTTTCCTTCAAGTGTCACATAGGTTGGGGAAATTTCATATTAGAAAACAGTGAATGATAGCACCTAGGTTTATCAGGTTGTTAGAGATAGTTCAAGAGGTCAGTCCAATGGCATACAAATTATCCCTTCCATAGTGATACAGTGATATGCATGACTTGTTTCATGTATCTTAGCTTTAGAGATATCAACTAAACCCTTATCATGTGGTAGACATCGAGTACATTGAGATTTGTGTAGATTCATAATTTAAGGAAAATCTGATACAAATTGTGAACCACTGTGAGAAGTATCTTTGGGGTAGGATTATTCCTCTAGTTTGAGTACAGTAGTGACATGGACATGTTTAGGAGGAGACCTAGGATAGGGATTCGAATATGAGATCACAGTGTCCAAACATGTTCTCCAAGATCCCACAGTGATGGTTGGAGTATCTTGGGAATGATCTATTATTGGGCAAGGAGGTTGTAAGATCTTTTATTTTTCTAGGTATGTCCCTTTTTGAGTTTTTTATTAAACCAATGTGGATTCGGGTTCCTTGTTTTTAAACCTTTCTTGTTTAAGTATTTTTTCGAGATAGAGGGTTTTTTGGTGGTAAATGACCTAAAGTTTGGGGATGTATGTTTTTTTTGAAATAATGGATCTCAGTTATATATATTTTATATGGGATTACAAGGGTTTCCTGTGACCTTAAAATTATTTAGAGGTGGTTCGGGAACTTCTATTAATTTTGGGCTTAAAAATTCCTATAGTAAAATTAAATGATGTGTAAATATATTAAATTATGTGTAACTATTATTTGGAAGAGGCCATGAAAGTTTTATAGGTTGTGAACTGGTTCAAGGCATGAACTGGTCACACACTATGAATTAATATTACATGATGTGTAATGTTCGAGTAGGGGTTAATTCACTTGAGGTGATGCAAATTTTTTCATACTCTTAAAATGATAATTTCACATCATTTAATAAATTTACACATCATGTACTTCTTAAAGACAACAATTATAATCCATACTATACACTGATTGCTTCATTCTGATTTCTTGTATCCCTCCTTTAACAAGCCCTAGGATAATTCCATATGATTTTGTATCACCTTCCTCCTTTTGGATGTACCATTACAAAAATTTATCTCTAGTGAGTTATTTTTATTAGGTTTTCCCCCTATTACTTTGTTCTCTGTTTGTTGCTATGTAATCTATTGGTCATTATAGAATCAGTTGTCGATCCTAATCTTGTTTGATTTAGGTTCTTCCTGTGATTTTTAGAACCTTATTTATTGTTGGAATTTTCCATTGGAAGTGTTTTTTATCATTACCTAAAGTTAAGGGGTCTAAACCTAACCCTATAGTTTGTTTAATGGTTAATTATGTGCAATATTGTGATTAATCTGACAAAACTTGTGTATAAATTAATTAAATCTATGATAATGATTAATATTAGATTGGATTTATTCCTTGGATCCCTTTATATTCAATAGTATTTGCAACTAGAATTGTGGATACCCGTTAGATGAGAGTACCCTGGACAGACAATGAATTGGATAATGGTTTAAATGGCATTTAGCATGATAAGAGTTTTTAGGTGACTGCTTGAAATGAAATCACATTGGTAATAGCTTATGGAATATTGATATGATTATTGATAATTTGATATATAATTTATTGTGAAACTAAAATAAAAATGGTACTCTTCATAATTACCATTGAACAATATGATTTTATATTGTGATATCCTTGTTGTTATGACATGTTTTTTGATTCCTGTTGTAATGATAATATAGATATCTTAGCCTAGTTTATGCTGAAAATATTATATATAGGAATTTTCCCAAAATATAAAATTCTTATATAGTGGGCTTGTCCTAGTTAACGCCTAAATGAGTATATATAGGGCTTTTTTCGGAGGTTGAAATTCTTATATTGTGGGCTTCATCCAATTTGATGCTGAAATTATTATATTGTAGGTTTTCCCAGTTTAATAGTGAAATGATAATTTATAGATATTTTCTCATAGGATGAAATTATTATACAGAGCTCTTTACTAGGTTGTTTGATTATTCCATGAATATATGCATATTGTTGGTGTGGTTTTGGTACATGCTCAGAGACATTCTGAAATGGTACCAAAGAAATAATTAGGGAACACAACCCATCTCATAAGGTCATTAGCTCACCCCAAGGCACTAGTCTCTCAAGATCTATCCTTGTTTCTCGAACATGTCACAACACCCATATAGCATCACATTCTAATCTCCTTGAGACCATCTCAGCCACATATGTAAAGCTTTTGAAACCTCTCAACATTCTTATCTCATCTATATGGGTATCCACAAGGATCCTTATAGACATATCAAAATCTTCACACTAGAACAAATCTAAATTTGATAACCCACAGTGTTCACTCAGCTTGTAGTCTATATCTGAACCTAGCCTCAAAATACTAGTCCAAACTTCATTTAAATCATTCATCAAAATTGATTCTTTTTTAAAAATGTCTATCACAAGTTACCCGACCTAAGTCCCTTGGAATCCCAATTCCAAGGCATCCAAAAAAATCCCTCAACCCAATCATGGGTCTTATCTCACATTTTCTTGGGAGATTATTTAATCCCATCACCTGGAGGAATCCCTAAACAACGCAACTCATCAATACCTTAAGGGTGTATCCCACTCATAGCACAAACCAATTCTCAATATAACCTTACGGGGGTGTTCAAAATCATATGTGAGATATAAAACTATCCCACTAATAATCACTAGGCCTAAAATCTCATGCCTAACTAGATATACTTAGGAAACTGACCTATGTTTTCTACGTATCATGTCATATTCTTGAGACCTACCCATGGTATCCTATAATCTCAACTGGAACTCACACCCCAATGGTGACATAATCGTCAGGTGATCCCAATTTATCCAAGTGAGAGGGTGCACTCATTCCAACTAAAAAAGACTCAATTTCATCCTTTCTGTTTACCTGGGTTAATCTCGACCACTATACCATTACCTAGTCTAATTAAAACATACATGTATGAAAATTTATCCTTAAACAAGTATATAGTATTATATTAAATAGATCACCTACCTCAACCATGGAGTTACCATCCTCATAATTATCTGATAATCCTCAACCAAACCCATCCATGCCTCACCCAATCTTGTATCATCAATTGATCTCTTATCTCAAGAAACAACATTAAAAAAATTAATTATAGTAATTTATAGTTAATGGTTTTATTTTATTCAATGGGGAATAATCAACTAAAAACTCACTAGGAAACATTGGACCACCAAAATCTCACAAAAACTAGTGTATTAATCCTCTTAGGATCTCATATAGATAAAACAAGAATAATCCCCATAAAATAAATATGATTCCATTTTCCAGTGAAATCATCTCAAAAACCATATCTTAAGACACTACAGTTAACAACTAATGTAAGGGAAGAAAATAAGAGGGAACAAATAAATATAATACCTTAATCCCACTGTATAACCACCTATAAATTGCACCACACTAAGGGGAATTGAGAGAAGAAGGAGTGGGGGTATGATCCATTCAAAATAGAACTCCTCATGTAGACACTCAATCAAAAATTAAAGGTGTGTCAACCTTGAAACATAGGTCTTTCCATATTTTAAAAACTAAACCATAGAACAATAATGGAATAACTAATAAGGGTTTTGACATGAAACCATCTACTAGGAACCAATCACTACAAGTCCCCTTGAGTCACGGTGTGGTGCACATCCCATTTCCAAAACCAAAGAAAAACTTATGGCCTAACCCCTCATGGTCCGACCCCTCTTGTCATGTCATGGAATAATCCCCTCAAGAAAAACCAAAAAAATGAGGCCCTAGACTGTACTATGTGGCCTCCTCCTCCATCTCATCACATTCCCCATCCAAACCTATTCCTCTATGCTACATGTCATAACTCTCCTTGTATAAATTCATCATAGAATGGGCCTCCAATATATGGTGTGACCATCCTTATCTTGAAAAAATTATAAAGATTTTTCTAATATATTTTTCATGGGTACTCACCACAATGTATTTCCCCTAACCACAATTTGATTCCCATACATAATATATGTTACTTATTAAAACCCCCATAATAAATTTACCATGGAATGACACCCTAAACCATGACATGATTCCCAAATGTAAGGTTTTTTCATTAGTGAAAACTCACACAATACTCAACAGACCATGATATCCACTAATCATGCTGTGAAATGTTTCCTCTATGTCATGGTCTCTCCATATACATAGCATAATCCCAAATCAAGCAATGAATCACAAAAGGAACTCAACCCATCACAATGGGATAAGCTATATATAGTAAAATTGAGTTGTATAACCACACCGACTCTACTCCAACATTCAATCGAGCACCCAATACATCTCTTTGACCACTAAAAACAACCAAAAAATCTTTTTTATAGGTTCAAACCCTCAAAATATATATCCAAATATATAATCTTTAAATGTCTCATTATTTAGGACTAATAATTCAAATTCACTTTCAATTTCATAAAACATAACTACATGGGTCATTAAAAACTCCCCACCATAATGCTTCTCATCCTAAAAATTTCATAGTGGTTTTCTAGCTATCATTCCCAACCCACCTCAATTTCCAATTCAATACTAAACCACTGCACTCTATCTTGAAATGTGGAATTCACTTCTACTATGAAACTCTAATCAATAGAGTGCACTATACACCAAATATAAGATACCCACTCATCAACATAAACAAAACCATTCTCACACTCAACCACACCTGTCAATATTAATAATCCAAAGTGAAATCAACCAATTAATTCTTGATCTTATTGTGCTCCCTGAAATATAATTAAACTAAAAAGTTATAATTTTAGGATGTAGTTCTACCCACTATGGGAATCACCTAATAAAAATGTAATTCCAATGTTCCCTAGACACACTCTATGTGGATTTTATGTCACCACACCTGATCTTTCACAAAAACACTATTCATTCCCTAAATGATGTTTTTCCTAAAAAAACTCAGCCACACCCATCAGTGCATCACCATATCACCTGATAATGATGGATTGACACATTGAGGTATAGAAAAATCATCCTAACACCCAAATTGTTTTTAATATAACACTTAATGTAATTCCATGATTGGATCCTCAATTACCCACACCATCCATCATACTATTTCCACATAGTCACACCTATGATTTTATTCACTCTCAGGTAACATAGACTACATTCTAATCCCAATACCAATATCTAGAACCTATCCAAAAAAGTATCTACATACTAAATTTCATATTTTAAAAGTAAACATATAAAATCTTATCTACTTGAAAATTTAATTTTGATGTGATCATATACATCCACCAGTAGGTGTTACTGCATCCATAACCCTTCCAACGTGAGGGTTATACATCCATGACCGATTTGACTCTCCCCAAAACAAGATTATAATTATTTTCATTCAACTAAACATAAAAAATAATATAAATATCCCATGTTATATCCATTTCTAAATTTGATGACTATACATGGCCATATCACTCATACCAAAGCACTAATGGTGAAAATCAATCGCTACCCATTCCCAGCACACTAGAAGCATTATCCCCAATATTCACTGAAAACCATATGTAATGAGTATAAACCCCTTAAATAACCAATGTAATGCACCCAAAAAAATATATTCTATTTCAATTGTCCTCAATAACTAACCTCGATGAGTCCCAACACCACGCACATGTTGCTCCTACTTAACCATTCTTATCCCATTCTGGACCACACCTATCAAGGACCCTTCCTAGATAAATCATAAAATGACACTTTGATATATCTTTGATGGCTTATATTAACATATTGATACAACTATAATCCTCATCAAAACCCCAATCCACCATTCCCACAAACTATCCATTAAATCTATCGATCCTTAACCTAGAAATAGCCATATATTGATCCACAATCCAATGATTACCACGCATAACCAGAACACTCTTTCACTCACGAATCAAGTATTTTCATAAAAAGAAATTCCCATGCTCACTCTCTTCTTCCCAAGTAGATTAAACCCCTAGATAAATGTCTCTTAGATTCATACCCTCTATTCGTTTTTATCTAATTTGAACACAATAGGTGTATGCTCTCATATAACCTAATCACACAACCAGACTCACACTCTAATGAGTCACATCTAATTTAAAATAGGCTCATACACCTACACCTCTGAATATAGTCCCTTCACATGTCAATATCACCTAGAAAAATCAAACTTGGTGCTTTATTTTATATAATATGAAAGCATAATAGTCATTCCAAGGACTATCGAATGATCCCCCATCATCAAGTAATTTTACCAAATCAAAAATTATCTACCAATTCTTTACCCATACAAGATATTATCATATAGGATCTCTATCCACTGTCGCATTGGGAACTACTTCAAAATTCAATAGATCCATTCATCCAATCAATATTTCCCCCTAAACCCAACCTTAATTTAAAAATCTCTCTAAAAACATAACATCACGAAATCCCAATGCATCTCACATGCCTTACCTCAACACTCACAAGGCTATCCACATTCTCAAGGTAACTCATTCCAACTAATAATATATAAGGAACACCTCGTCTGTGCCAAACCCACCAGGGTTCATTATTAAGGTGTGTGATGATTTTTCCAACCCAAAAAGGGTTAAAATACATCTCATATAAGGAGGTACTATAAAATCATCACTAGATAATGTTTTTAGTAATATATACATGACCTTCCATTAGAAAAATATAACTTATTTCCACTGAGTATAATTCCACCAAAAAATTTTATGTTAAAACCCCATATAATTTTTTTGACACTTTAAATAATGTAACCCTCTATTTTTAGTGAAATCAATTACACATAATAATATATATGTATAAGGACCCAACCTTATTACATTACATAATCTTTAATTTAGTCAAGAAAACACTTACTTTATCATTGAGGATCTTTTAAATTTTATATATTTATAGAATTAGGACATATTACATTCATAACATTTCACATTAATACAGAGTGGATACCATAAAAATAGCATTCATTTCATCCAAAATATAAAACTTTTAAAATAAAACATTATTTCTTTGAAAATTATTCAAACATTTAACTTGGATTACTTATTTGTCTTACACAACCTTATAAACTTTGAAAATCATTTAAAAACATGGGATGTGCACAAAAATCTTAGTAAGGGATATAAAAATAAGGAAAGAACACATTAGTCCATGAATACTTGTAATGTATGAAATCATTTTCAAAAAGACATACTTGTCACCCATATAAACTTACATTTTGAAACATGGGATTTCTATAATATTTTCAAAAAACATATAGAACATAACTAGAACCATAAAGGTATCTTGGGGTATTAATTAAATAATATTGTAATCCCCTCAGCTACCTTATCATTTGTAACCCTCTCAGCTATCTTACAATTTGTGTAATCATCACAGTTACACTTGGAATAACCATATGGCCACCCTCAAACTTACGCATAACCAATTAATTGGAGGGAGATACAGGTCCCACCATTCACCATAAACAATTCCCAATAACCAAAACACAATCATACAACATGAATAATTTCATAAAAATATTGATGTTGAATTTTGTAAAACTTAATTTTAAAATAGGTTTTTAAAAGAAAAGTCCCTTATAAATATCATATAAATAAAGTGAGACTTAATATAGTGGATTGAATATGTATATACACTATAAATACACATAATTAAACATAATATAAATAAAAAACATCACAAAAACAATTATAATACCATATAAATAATGAAGTAGAAGGTTGACTCAGAGAATGGAAATCGGGTTAAGAATTCCCTTAACCCAGGTTTGTCTTACTTCAAAATCATTTAAACCTCTTGTATAATGGTTACAAGAGTGATATTAATATATTACAGAAACATATAAATTTTTATAATACCTTATAATATCATTTCATTACATAATTTCACCCTTTAATTGTTAGTATTTTGTTACTTGCATTGTTTTGGGTGCGTTATTTACATGTTTTCATGATTGGTTCCTGATGGATGTTCCTGTCGATTGGAAGTGAAAATCCAGAATTGGAATGGAGTGGTATTTAAATATTTCAAGAACCATAATTTATACAATTTATCATTTTTAATTATTATATGAGGATGATTCATAAGTTAAAACATTATTGATATTTTTTTAGATCATTTTGGCGATTCTTAGATCATAAAGAACTCATTTTGTTTTATAAATTAATAAAATGTGTGAAAAAAAGATTCTAGAACCTTATATATGATATAATAAATAAATTATTATATGTTTCAACCATAAAAATGGTTTCATGACCAGTCTTTAATAAATTAAATGAAATTGAAATCACATCATCCATGATGTCGGTAAATCGACACATCATGAATGGTATTTTAATTTCTTAAATAAGTGGGAGAGAAGAGGAAATGTAATGCTGATTATTCCATAAAAATGATAAAATATATAATATATAAAATACTAGATCATTAATTCCTCTTTTATTAGGAGATGTGAGTAAGGAAAAGATAATAAATGAATCTCGAAATAAAAGAAAAGTTGAGAAATCCCTTACAGAAATTTGGCAGCCTAACAGCGTCGCTTGAAATTTCATAAAATATTTTGATGAGAGAAAAGGATTCTATCATAATTCATACATAATATGGGATTTAAGGGGGATATGTAATGAAATATCCAAACATAATCTGATGGAAATTAAAAAGGATAACATAAAAGTAAATAAAAGAAAGAAAACAAAAGAGGATGTTTACCTCTTGATCTCTTCTCCTTGAGATCCTCCTTAAGGCCTTTGGTTTTGGACTCTTGGTGAGACCCATAGCTCTAAGGCCTGGGGAATAGACTTGGGAGGAGTATTGGGTAGAACTTAGATAAGGTTCAAGGCTTGAGAGGTGTGGGTGGAAGAGGGGAATGAGGGTGGTATTTATAGTGGAGGAGAGAGGGTATTTTTCATTATTTTAATCATTATTATAATATTTTCGCTCAATAATATGAATAGTCTTAATTAATGTGACCCCAAATAGTAATAATGTCATGTGAATTCGAACCAAGTGGTCTTACATTATCATTTAATCACTTATGATGTAGTAAATCAAGTATTTAGAATTTATCATATTTTATCATATTTTACTATTCATCAAAAATTCTAGAATTCCAAAAAATTCCCAAAAATACCCCGTAACCATTTATCGACGTATATAATTCAAAAATGAACTCCATTTCTCGAAAATAATTTTATAATTATTATTAATTTAATTTTTAAATAAAATCATACTTTATTCAAAAAATTAACAACTATAATTCTATAACTGCTTTTATGTCACATTGAAAAATTAACCAAGATGTCATTATCGTAAATCCTTAAGAAAATTAAATATTAATACAATTTACTATTCATTAGGGTCATATTACTATTCATAAGGGTCAGTTACTATTCACCAAAAATAACATTTTTTCCATTAGACTCCAAATAACTTACTGAACACAAATGTAGATGAGTATTTTTCAAAATTCAAAACATAAAAGTAGAAAAATTATATTTAAAGGCTATTTATAAATATCTAATTAAAAAAAAGTTTCATGAATTTCAATTTATTTTTAAAAAACCTTGGGGTGTTACATTATCCCCACCTTCTGGAAATTTCTATCTCGCAATTTTATTTACTTATTAAACAAGTGAGGGTAGTTTTACCTCATAGAATTTTTAGACTCCCATGTTTCTTATTCAACCATGTGGTTTCTCCAAAAAACCTTTGCCTAGTAGATTACCTTATTCCATAATATATGTTCTATTTGATCAAGTATCTGAACTGGTTTCTCTTCATAAGAAAGGTTCTCTTCTAACTGAACTACTTCTAGGCTCAAGACATGAGATGAATATGGCACATACTTTATCAACACCAAAACATGAAAAACATTGTGTACCTGAGAAAAACTTAGTGTCAAAGATAATCGATATTCAACTGGTCCAAGATTCTCTAGGATTTTGAAAGGACCAATGAACTATGGGCTTAGATTTCCTTTCCTACAAAAACACATCACAGTTTTCCAAGGAGAGATTTTATGGAAAACTTGGTCACCTACCTCGAAATATAAGTCTTTCCTTCTATTATTTGCATAACTTGTATGCCTCCTCTAAGTTGTCCTAATGTGCTGTAGGATCATCTTTAATTTATCATCCACTTCCTCTACTAATTTTGGCCTCATAAACTTTCTTTCACTGACTTCATCCCAAAATGTTGGAGTTCGACACCACTTCCCATACAATTCCTCAAAATGTTCCATTTGTATACTGGAATGAAAACTGTTATTATAATAAAACTCATCTAAAGAAATATATTGACCACAACTTCCCTGGTATTCCATTGAACAAGCTCAAAGTATATCCTACAAAGTTTGAATTGTTTGTTCTAACTTCCCATCTGATTGAGGATGAAAAGCTGTAATGAAATTTTTATTATGTTCCCAATGACTTCTAGAGGCCCTTCCAAAAATTATAAGTGGACCTAGGATCTCGGTCAGATACAATGGAAAGAGGAACTCCATGTAACATTATAATCTCTTTGAGGTACATTCAAGAAATTTGATCCAAAGACATTGTATCTCAGATAAAAATAAAATTTTTAGATTTAGTCAGCCGATCAATAATAACCCTAATCCCATTGTTACCTCGAGAATTATTAGGTAGTCACACCACAAAGTCCATGGAAACATTCTCCCATTTCCACTCTAGCACTGGAAAAGGTTGAAGCATCCCCTTCGGTAACTACCGCTCTGCTTTAACCTGTTGACATGTCAAACATTTCATAGTAAAATCAGCAATATCCCTTTTCATTCCATCCCACCAGTAATACTCCCAATGGTCTCTATACATCTTAGTACTGCTAGGATGAACTGAAAATGGAGAACTATGAGCTTCTCACAACAAATATTTCTTTAACTAAGAATCACAAGGAACACACAACCTTTTTCCAAATCTTAACACACAATCTTTATCAAGGTTAAATTCTTGAAACTTACCCATTTTAACCAATTATACCTTTTTTTATAGCCCACAGTCTTCCTTATAAACTTTCTTTATTATGGATGACAATAATGACTGCACTGAAACCTAAAAAAACAGAGGTATTTCCTAAACCAGCAACTTCTAAGCCAAAATTCATCAAATCATTAATCAAAGTATCAATTTCCAAATGTAACATGGTTAATGATTCGTGATGCTTTCAACTAAAGTAATATACCACTTTGTTTTCTTTTATTAGATAGTAATTGATCATGAAATAATAATCCATTATCAGTTCAAGCCATCTTCTCTGCCTCATGTTTAATTCCTTCTGAGTGAATATATACTTCAGACTTTTATGGTCAGTATAAATTTGAAATTTGGCTCTGTATAAATGATGCCACCAAATTTTCAAAGAAAAAACCATAGCTTGCAATTCCAAGTGATGTGTGGGATAATTTAACTCATAAGGTTTTAGTTGTCTTGAATCATAAGCAATTACCTGATCATGCTATATCAAAACACAACCAAGTCCCTTTAAAGAAGCATCATTATAGATGATAAACTAACCCTCTTAAGAAGGAAATGAAAAAATTGGAGCATTCTCCAATATCTTCTTCAGTTCTTGAAGACAAACATCAAATTATTCTTTCCAAATAAATTTAACCCCTTTTAGTGTTAACTTAGTTATTATACTAGATAACCATGTAAATTTCTTCACAAACCGTCTATAATAACCTACTAATAAATGAAAACTATGAATCTTTGTAACATTTTTAGGTATTTTCAATTCATCAAACACTTTTGTTTTGGAAGGATCAACTTTTATTCCATCCTTATTTACAATGTTCCCAAGAAAATAAATCTGTTGTAACAAAAAATAACACTTTATGAATTTTCCATACAGTTTCTTTTCCTTAATGGTTTGTAAAACATCCCTTAGATGTTTTTCATGCTCTTATTTACTCTTATAAAATACCAGAATTTCATCAATAAAAAAAACCAAAAACTTATCCATAAACTCATGAAATATTCTATTCATAAGATTCATCAATATAGTGGGTGCATTATTTAACCCAAACGGCATAAAAAATTCATAATGTCCATATCTAGTATGAAACGTTGTTCTCAGGATGTCATCCTCCTTCGCCTTTAGCTGATGGTATCCAGATCTCAAGTCAATCTTGGAAAAGTACTGATATCCCTAGAGCTGATCAAACAAGTCATCAATATGAGGAAAAGGGTACTTATTTTTAACAGTTATGTTATTAAATTTTCTATATTCAATGCAAAGTCTCATTGAACCATTTTCTTTTTAACAAAAAAAACAAGAGCACCCCATGGTGAAGTGATAGGATGAATGAAGCCTTTATCAATTAGATCTTGAAAATTATTTTTCAATTCAAGAAGTTCTATTTGATCTATATGATATGGGGGTTTTGAAATTATATTAGAATCAGGAACTAAGTCAATTGTGAATTCGACTTCCCGATCAGGTATGACACCAGGTAACTCATCAGGAAAAACATCAAGGTATTCATTTTCAGCTGGAACATCATTGATCTGAACAGTTCCCTTGTTTTCAATAATATGATCAAGATAAATTTAGTTTCCATATTTCAACAGTTTCTCATATTCCTGATATATTATCAATTGTATGGGTTTGTTCTTATATAAAAGCTAAGAATATTTATGAAAAGCAACTTCTTTATCTCTAAAGTCAATCTTAGCATGATAAAAATAAATATAATTCATTCTTAGAATAACATCAAACTCAACTAAGGGGAAAACAACAAGGTTTAAGGGTAAAGTATTTCCATAGACCATAATATAAATATTCTTATAATTCCTATTTACTATAATATTTCCCCTTGGTGTTTTAACAAAAATTTTGGTCTCATTTGTTGAGGTGATATTTCCAATGTACCAGAAAATTTCTCAAAAATGAAGGAATGTGTAGACCCTGTATCGAATAAAAATTTAGAAAAATCGGAGTAAACAAACAAAGTACCTAATAAAACTTCATTAGATGGCTTGGCATCTGCTGATGTAGTCGTAAAGGATCTCACTACACCTTTCTGCTTATAGTATGGCTTCTTTGCATCATTCAGATCTCTCTTTGGGTAGGCATTTGTATAATGACCCATCTCACCACATTTAAAACACTTTACAATTTATTTATCCTAATTAGTCTTTGGATAATTTTCATTACAATATCAATCCATATGTACAAACTTACCACATTGAAAACACTTTCCAGTTTTGGTAAGACATTCCCCAGGGTGCTTCTTGCCACACTTTTCACAAACTGGAAACTAGATTTTCTTACCTTAATATTTCTTTGGTTGATTATTACCCATCACTTACCATCTAGACCACTTATTCTCCTTATTTAAAAAATACACGTGATCATCATAAAACTTCATTTCTACCCTCTCATAATATAGGACAAGTTTCTCATAACTTTTGAATTCACAGGAGCCCAACGACCTTCGATACCTTGGCTTCAATCCTGAGTAAAAGCAGCTGATTTTTCTATCAATATCCAAATTAATATTTGGACCATAACTCACCAGTCGGGTGAACTTATCTTCATACACATCCACTGAATCCTCCTCCATTTACTTTAATTCAAGGAATTTCTTCTCCATCCTATGTCACACCACCTTAAGAAAATATTTTCCAAGGAAAAGACTTTTAAATTCATCCCACTCTAAGCCATTAATATCCTATATATCCCTAATATTCCTTACCATTGACCACCACTAACCAGCTTCACCTCCAAAAAGATAAATATAAAGACTTACCTTTTGATTATCTGAACATCCCATAACATCGAATGTCTTTTCAAGGGGTTTAAACCATCCTTCTGCTGCTACTTGGTTAGAAGATCCATTAAAAGAAGGATCATGTTTTCTCATAAAATGTTCCACTATTGTCATGTTCTATTGTGGTACATATAGTTGTTCTCTTGCATAGATTCCACCATCATTTATTATCTGCTTTATCTGAGCCATTACTATCATAAACTTCTCAGTTCCAATCCCTACCATTCCAGACTGCATATTCAGAAGGATATCTTTCTGTTGGTGCCTCCCCTCTTTAGATTCATTATTCCTTCTGCAGACAAACATTCTGAATAAACTTATCGTAGTCAAAGAAACATGGTAATATTTAAATTCTATAACATTTAAAATTAACCATATACTAAAAAAACATTTCGGTTATTATATTACCATCATCGTAACACCTAAATTTAACTAAACTATCCTCTGATACCAACTATAAGGACCCGAACTTATTACATTACATAATCTTGAATTTAGTCAAAAAAACATTTCCTTTATCATTGAGGATCTTTTCATGTTTAGAGATTTAGATAATTGAGACATATTACATTCATACCATTATACATTAATACAGATTGGATAACATAAAAACTACATTCATTTCATCCAAAATATAAAAATTTCAAAATAAAACATGATTTCATTGAAAATTATTCAAACATTTAACTTGTCTTTCGTCTTTGTCTTACACATCCTTATAACTTGTGAAAATCATTTAAAAACTTGGAATGATCACAAAAATCTCAGTAAGGGATATAAAAATAAGGAAAGAACACAGTAGTCCATGAATACTTGTAATGTATGAAATCATTTTCAAAAAGACATACTTGTCACCCATAAAAACTTTCCTTTTGAAACATGGTATTTCCTGGAGATTTCCACAAAACATATAGAACATAACTAGAACCATAAATGTATATTAGGTAATTAAACATAATATAAACAAAATAAATCACACAAAAAATTCTAATACCACATAAATAACGATGTAGAAGGTTAACCCAAAGAATAGAAATCAGGTTAAGAATTCTCTTACCTCGAGTTTGTCTTACTTAAAAATCATTTAAAATTCCTATATAATGGTTAAAAGAGTGTTATTAATATCTTAAAGAAACATATACATCTTTATAATACCTTATACGATCATTTCATTACATCATTTCACCCTTTAATTGTTAGTATTCTGTTCCTTGGATTGTTTTGGGTGCGTTCTTTACATGTTTTCCATGATCGTTTCATGATGGATGTTCTTGTAGATTGGAAGTGAAACTACAGAATTTGAATGTAGTTGTATTTATATATTTTCAGAACAATAAATTATACCATTTATCATTTTTAATTATTATATTAGGATGATTCATAAGTTGAAACATTATTAATATGTGTTTAGGTCATTTTGGTGGTTCTTCAATCGTAAAGAACTCATTTTGTTTTGTAAATTAATATCATGTGTGAAAAAAAGATTCTATAATATTATATAAGATATAATACATAAATTATAATCTGGTTTAACCATAAAAAATGGTTTCATGAATAATCTTTAATAAAGTAAATGAAATTGAAATCACATCATCCACGATGTCGGTAAATTGACACATCATAGATGATATTTTAATTTCTTGAATAAGTGAGATAGGAGAAGAAATGTAAAGATGATTATTAAATAAACATGATAAAACAAATAATATGTAAGAAACTGAATCAATCATTCCTCTTGGATTAGGGGATGTGAGGAAGGAAAATAAAATAAAGGAATCTTGAAATAAAAGAAAATTTGAGAAATCCATTACAGAAATTTGGCAGCCTAAAGGCATCGCTTAAAATTTAATAAAATATTTTGATGAGATAAAATGGATCTCTCATCATTAATAAATAATATGGAAAGTAAATGGGATATTTAATGACATATCCAAACATAATCCAAATGAAATTCAAAAGTATAACATAAAATTAAAGAAAAGAAAGAAAACAAACGAGGATTTTTAACTCTTGATCTCTTCTCCTTGAGATCCTCCTTAAGGACTTTGGTTTTGGTCTTTTTCTGAGACCAATATCTCTAGGAAGTAGGGAAGAGACTTGGGAGGAGTATTTGGAAGAACTTAGGTAAGGCTCAAGGCTTGAGATGTGTGGGAGGAAGAGGGGAATGAGGGTCGTATTTATTGTTGAGGAGAGGGGGTATTTTTCATTATTTTAATCATTATTATATTTTTTTGCTCAAGACTATGAATAGTATTAATTAATGTGACAAAAAATAGTAATTATGGATTTTGAGTTTGATCCAAGTGGTTTTACATAATACTTGCAACTCTTATGATGCAGTAAATCAAGTATTTAGCATTTATCATATTTTATTGTATTTTACTATTCATCAAAAATTATAGAATTCAAGAAAATTCCCAAAAAATTCACCCTAACTATTTATCAACACGTCGAATTTAAAAATGAACTCAGTTTTTCGAATATAATTTTCTAAATATTATTAATTAAATTTTTTAATAAAATCATACTTTAATCAAAAAAATAACAAGTGTGATTCTATAACTGCTTTTATATCACAATGAAAAATTAACCAAGATTTCATTATCTTAAATCCTTGATAAAATAAAATATTAATACAATTTACTATTCATTAGGGTCATATTACTATTCATAAGGGTATGTTACTATTCACCAAAAATAAACTTGGTTCCATTAGACTCCAAATAACTTACTGAACACAATTATAGATGACTATTTTTCAAAATTCAAAACATAGAAGTGGAAAAAGTATGATTAAAGGATAGTTATAAATATCTACTTAAAACAAAGTTTCATGCATTTCAGTTTATTTTTAAGAAACCTTGGGGTGCTACAATATGTAAAGTGAATCTTACATTCCAAAAATGATGCACATACATAGGCCTCCTACTAATTTGGTCCAAGATACCAAAAAATAAATAAATAAATATCTAAACATAATGTCTTGAACAAATCATTGCTCAACTGTAATAATAAAAATCAAAATATTAATCTTATAACCCTAGTGACCTGTAATTCCCATAGATATGGTACTCATAGATTCCTAGCTTGAGTTCTTCCATAATCTCTAACATTTCCTTATTATATTTATAATAGATCACAAATTTTAAGATAAATTAAAGGATGATATGATACCACTTTATTATGCCCTAACCTTAGACCACTACTCAAGGTATCAGTCAGCGACACTACATAATCTCATTCATAACTACCCATATACCAAAGGATTATAACTAGTGAGGAGGGACTAAATATGTCATATATATTATTACCTTAATATAAATCCACCAATAACAAATAAATAACTAAACATAGACACCAATAAATAATCAGATTATACAAAATCAATAAATAACACAACATGTTATAACAATTGAATATGAAATTTTTACAAGTATACAATACAATTGGTCTCTCACTGATCCAAACATATATAAGAAATAATAAAAGAAAAAAATACATAATAGACTCTACTTTAAACCTCAAAACTCACCTCATCCCAGTCTCTGATACACGTTGATCTTCTCTAACCTAATATTTTACACAATATGTGCACAACTTATAACCATACATAAGGAGTATACAGGAAACAAAGTTCCCATGTATGGTGTAGGGAATGCACCTCATTAGGGTCTCACTATGTTCCCATAATATAAAATGTTATGTGTGTGTGTGTGTGTGTTTATTCATAAATAAAATAAATAATGGAAACATAAATTTTCATTTTAGGTCATCATGTTATAACCAGACCAACACAACACCCGACCATACTTAATTTGGGATATGTTGGGAACTAATCATCATATTCTAAAAAAACACATTATTGAAGACTCAGGATGGGTATCCATACCAATACATTACCAATACCTTTATCCTCATGGAAGGGTTGATATTATTGTAGGATCGGAATAATGAATGAAGATACTATATGTAGTATCTAATGATTCTCAAAATACAAGAGGGGGGGGGGAATTGTATACTTTAAAAATTCTTTGGAACTTTTAAATATGAAGATGTTTAACAAGGTTAAACAAAGTAATTCACAAACCTCTAGTTCTACACACTTGCTTGATTCCAGAAATATGATTCTGAGAATGAAATTCTGGAAAAGTGGTTCCAGAAAAGAAACTTAACAAAAGTTTACAAAGATAAAGATTCTACCTTAAAGCGTATATAATCTTACTAAATCAGAGTATACAAGTATAAGTAATTATAAGATAGTTATACTTTCCTCAATAATCAAAATATAGTGAAAAACTTGAAACAAACAAGTGACAAGTAGTATGTATTTTAACCCAAAGAGAAGGGTATCCAACAACCTTGAATAAAGGTCCCTTGATTTATACTTTCAAGAAAGTTTGTCTTACCCACACTAGGGTAAGACCTCGATACGAATATCAGAGTCTGTCTTTATATACCTGCAATCCCTCAACTTCAAGGTAGTCGGCACCTCTGTCTTCCTCATCAAGGAAGTCCTCGAACTTTAAGGTAGTCGGCACCTCTATCTTCCTATCCCCAGAAGCCCTCAAATGTACTCAGAAACATTCAAAGTCACACGAGGAAAATCTGAACAAGGTGTTCAGTACACACTAAGCATGAGAGTCTCTCTGTAGAAATCACTTCAGCATCATGTAATCTCTAGATTCATAGAATAGTTCATCCAAAGTTGTGAGCTCTTTCAAATGAGCTCCTATTAATAGGCACAACTTCAATGGTCGGCTCTCTCCTCCAACGGTCATATTTTTTCTTGAATTTCAGATCGACCTATACATGTGTCACTAAAACAATGGTTAGTTAGTAACTGAATGTGTGACAACGTTTTTTCACCAAAAAACGAGTAAGAAAAAATATGGTTATCTAAGAAAATTCATTTTTCGGAGTGTAAGAAAAAATGTAAGTTCGGAGTCTAACCAAAAATAAATTTGTTATCTATAATACAAGGATATTCAGATTCTGTTTTCCAAGTAATTTGGAACCTGAATTCTATAGAATTCCGGAGTTTGAATTTCAAGGAAATTTGGAGTCTTGAATTCAATAGAATTCGGATTCTAAATTTATAAGAGTTCGGAGTCTGAACTTACAAAGTTCGGAGTCTGAATTCATAAGAGTTCGGAGTCTGAACTTACAAAGTTCGGAGCCTGAATTCAAAAGGGTTAGGAGTCTGAACTTACAAAGTTTGATGTCTGAATTCATAAGAGTTCTGAGTCTGAACTTACAAAGTTCGGAGTTTGAATTCATAATATTTCGGAGTCTAAACTTACAAAGTTCAGATTCTGAATTCATAAGAGTTCGGAGTCTGAACTTACAAAGTTTAGATCCTAAATTCATAAGATTTCGGAGTTTGAACATGCAAATTTTAGAGTCTGAATTCATAGAACTCTGAGTCAGAACTCAGAAAAGTTTGGAGTCTGAATTCAGAGAACTCAAAACCTAAATTCAGATCCTAAAAATAGAATTCTCTATATCTAAGTATTATTAAATTTCGAGGTTTTGGATATGAAACCAAATTTTACATTTAGACAAAATGAACAATGAAAAACATAGTAAGGAAAATTTTCTTTAGGGAAGGGAAATTTTCCTTAAGAAAGTAAAACAGGGTAAATGAAATTTTCCTTAAGATAAGGTGTTTGTGATTTTAAAAACATGAGGATTGTTAAAGTCACAAGGAAACCTTATTGACTCAAAAATCTCCCCAAACATGAAGGAATGGAAAATTCATAAGAAAACCTTATTGACTCAACAATCTTCCCCTTTTTTGAAAGCACAAACATCCTTACGAAAAAGAAAATACGGACATAGAAAATATTTTTCTAGACTTTGAATATAAAACTTATCTCCCTTATCATATGGGCAAATATAAATATGACTAACTCCCTCTTAGGATTTGGAACACTAGGGATTTTATTCTAGATTTTTGGAATGATATTTTTCATTATCTTGAGTACGAAAATCTCTGAAATGAAAAATCCCACTTAGATAAACTCCCCCTTACTTAGGTATAATTCTTTTTTACTTAGTATTCTTTTTCCTTTCTCCCCCTTTGTGATTTTCAAAAATATTTTGAGGGAATGGAAAAGAAATTGTGGTACCTGAAAGATTAGTACAACACATCCAAAAAAACAAGCAGCAAAAAATTTAATTATGATGAGAAAGAATTTGTACAAGGAAGAAAAGTACAACAAAAGATCGGATTGCAACAAAGTTATCCTTCCTTTTCCTTCGGAATCAACTTATTGACTATAGTATTTAGATTTTTGAGCTCCTGATGATCTTCCTCTACTCTCTTAAGAATCTGATCTTGATCCTCATCTTTCTTCTCTAAAGCCTTGATTATTTCTTTCTAAGACTTAAGATCCTCTGCCCGAGCCTTCAGGACTTCTTCCTACTTGACAAGATTTTCTTTTATCTCAATCTGAAGATCACTTTCTCTCTTCCAGCTTTGAGCTATTGAATACAGTTTACTATTCAAATCCTTCACTTCTTGAATCCAGGTATTCTTCTTAAGGGTCAGCTTTTCCTCAAAGTTATTCATGAGATCCTTGATCTTCCCATCTTTAGTATCAAAAGCATCCTTGAAACTTTCTTGAAATTCATCAAGAATCCTCATATCTTCAATAGTTTTCTTAGACCAAGTGGTCATCTTCTTATAGGATCTCTTATTGGATTCATAGTTAATGAAAGAAGTCTTCAAATCAGTCTCAAGCTTCACACATTTATCCATCACCATAGATATTAAATCTGCTTTCTGATTCAAGGTGTGTTGAATCATCTGACATCGCGAGTCAATGCTTGGAGAAATCGGAATGGTCCCAACCAACTTTTCCAATGATTGAACAACAAAATCATGTCCAAGGGATAATGATTCTGTATCTGAAATTTTTCTTAGTGAGGCTTCTTTATTTAACTCAACTGCATTCCTCTTTGATGATCCACCCGTTTCCTTATACTTTAAAACAGCTTTGGTAGGTGTCTCAACTACCACCTGTTTTCCTTTATCACTTCTCAGAATGGATTCCTCAACCAGAGATTTTTGTTCACTGTCATATAGTTAAAAAACTCTGTCTTCATCAATATATTCTTTCTCAGCTCTTTCCTCAGCTTCCTCAAGATGAATAAATCATGATTAGAACATTCTTCCTCAACATCTTATTGACTTCATCTTCAGCCTTGTCATTTTCTCCTTTCTCATCTTTCCTAGGTGTAGCTAACTTTGAAGATTCTGCTTCTGAAGTTTGGATTGAAAATTTCTCAGATAGACTTTCTTTCTCATGGAAATCATCCACTTGCTTAATCAGATCTTCAGTATCGACACTGCTTTCTTCTTCTCCCACTTCTTGTACTACTTCTTCTTCTTCTCTTTCTTTCACTTTTCCCGTAGTGACAAACTTTTTACCTGAAGTCTCAGGTAAAGATTCTACCAATAAATATTTTGGTACTTGGATACTCTCGGATGATTTCTCAGCATCCTTCAAAATATATTGAACAATCTATGATTTATTAATCTTCTTATTTTGCTTCCTTTCCTTCTCTTCCCTATCAAGATACTCAACTGTCTTCTCCTTCAGGGATTTTGCTTCATCAGGGTCTAGTCTGAACTTGGTCTACCCTTATTTTCTATTATTCTTATCTTCCCTCCACTTAGAAACTACCTCATATGGATATGATTTCTACTTCTTAGGTTTTGGAGGTGCAGATTGAGCTTCCTTAGCTTTTGGGGTTTTCTCTTCCTCCTCTACTTCCTTCAACTTCCTCTTCTTTCCTCCCTTTATCAATGGTTCAAGAACTTCTTGTTTCTTAGGAATAGATTCAACTCCTTCCTCTAGTAGGTCATAAAATTCTCCAAAGTCATTGGAAAACCCAATGTTCATCCTCTTCAAAGTATCATCACTGACTAGCATGGCTTTGTAATTCATTGGCTTCAAACTGCAAGGAATTTTGAAAGATTCTAGACACTGAACAATAAACTTAGAAAGAATGGACGGATACATGATTATCTGAGCCTTTAAGTTTCCATTCTTAATATTCTCAATCATAATGAGAATATGCTTAACCAAATTTACCTTCCTCAGGTTCACCAGAAAATCTTGGATGTACATGTCACTCTTTTTCAATGTGTTTTTTTCACCTTTTCTCAGAATGATAAATCCTTGAACCCATAATTCATGGATCTGATTATTTGTAGAGAGGTGAGAAATCTTCAGAGTCTTGACATCTATAAGACTGAGGCACTCCATAGCTTTCACATTTACAAAGAAAACTTGATCATCCTACAACTTATGAGAACAAAATTCAGCTTCTCCTTTATACGAAACTCCAATAAAACTAGCTGCCTTAGTATATGAAAGAGAATAAGTCTTTCCATAGATTTTGAAGGAAAACTTCTCTCTTCCTTCTTCCTTGAAGAAACTAACTGATTCATAAAACTCAACAAGCAAATCCAGATATACCAAATCTTGATCCCCTGGCTTCGATATGAAAACACTCTCCCGTCCATTCAATTTGATGTCCTTAGAAATGATTGAATCATACTTAGCGAAGAAGTTTGGATGCACCAACATTTCTCTATACACCTGCCACTTCGGAATTGGCTTGATAGTAGACATATCTTTTTGAGAGGATTCTTCTACAGACATTTGGAATTGAGAAAACTCTAAGAAGTTCGGAACAGGATTAAGTAGAGGGTCAGAACATCATCATGTGAGAGCTTGAGATCGATTTGGGACAACCCTTTGAGGGTCATTTATATAGACATTTGATGTGACGATTCATCTTACAAACTCGATCCAATGGATGAAAATCCTTCTGATTAGATCTGATAGTTGATATGATAGCCATAAGAAAATCTTGATAGAATCTGATCTTTTGAGGTTTTTAAGAAAAACATTCGGATTTAAGGAAAAGAGAATCCGAAAAAAAAAATTAAAAAAAACTAAAAACAAATAAAGGATTATTACAAAAACTCAGGAAAGAAAACATACCTTTTGGATTTCTAGGAAGATTATTCATATTGAGAAAAAAATTCCTTGAAGAAAATTTGATTCTGAAAAATTTGATTACGAAAAAAATTTTGAAAAAAAAATCTTCATTACAAAAATTTTGAGTATGAAAATATTTATTACAAAAATTTTGTGTACAAAAATCTTCATTACAAAAATTTTGAGTATGAAAAAAAATTCCATTACGAAAAAAATTAAACTACGAAAAAATTTCCATTATGAAAAAAATATCGACTATGAAAAATTTTCCATTACGAAAAAAAATTAGACTACGAAAAAAATTTCATTATGAAAAAATTTAATTTCACTAACAAGTAAATGTACTCCCCCTATGAAAAGGAGTTTATTACTGTAAGGAGATTGGTTTCAACAGAAAGTTAACAAGGAAGGTTACCTTATGGTTATCTTTCCAAACTTTTGTTTAATGTATTCAAATCTATCGGAGGGTAAAGATTTTGTGAAAATATCAGAAAGTTGATCTTGTGTTCCGATAAATTGAGAATGATATCTCCTTTTTGTGTGTGATACCTAAGAAATTGATACCTAATATCTATGTTTTTTCCATGAGAGTGATGTGTAGGTTTTTTTCTTAAAGCATTGGCACTAGTTCTATCACACAAAATTTTTGTTTTGGTAAAACTCATACCATAGTCAGTGAGTGTGTGTTGCATCCACAACACTTGAGCACAATAACTTCCGGCTGCTACATATTCAGCTTCAGTAGTGGAAAGTGCTATTGAGTTTTGTTTCTTTCATGACCAAGAAACTAATTAATCTCCTAATAAATGACAAGTTCCTGATGTAGTCTTTCTATCCATTATACATCCACAAAATTTAGCATCCGAAAAACTTTTTAGAACAAAATCTTTTCCAGAAGTATAAAAGAGTCATAAATCTATTGTTCCCTTTAAGTAGCAAAAAAATATTTTCACTACCTTTAAATGAGATTCCTTAGGATGGGATTTATATCTTTCTCATAATCATACTCAAAACATTAAGTCTGGATGACTAGTTGTCAAGTAAAGTAAAATTTCTATCATACCTCTAAAAGATGTTTGATCTACTGGTTTCCTAGCTTCATCAAGATCAAGTGTATTTGAGGTACCAATGGGAGTACTAATACTCTTAGTATTGTCATATCCATACTTTTTAAGAAGATATTTAATGTAATTATGTTGAGATATATAGATTCTTTCTGGTTTTTGAGAAATTTGAAAACCAAGGAAAAATGTTAACTCACCCATCATACTCATTTCAAACTCAGATTTCATTAGATCAATAATGAAATCAATTAAAGGTTTCTGAGTTGAACCAAATATAATGTCATCAACATAAATTTAAACAATCAAAACATTTTTCTTATATTTCTTTATAAAAAGGGTTGGATCTACATTTCCCTTAACATAATTATTTTGAAGCAAAAAACCTGTAAGCCTGTCATACCAAGCTCGAGGGGCTTGATTAAGTCCATACAAAGCTTTGGTATGTTTATAAAAATGTTCAGGATGTTTTAAATCTTCAAAACTAGGAGGTTGTTCAACAAAAACTTCCTCTTGTACGAAACTAATAAGTAAAGCACATTTAACATCCATTTGAAAAAGTGTTAAATTGAAGAATGATGCAAAGACAAGTAAGATATGAATAGATTCAAGTCTAGATACTAGAGAATAGGTTTATTCATAGTCTATTCCTTATTATTTATTATAGCCTTTAGCAACCAATCTAGCTTTATTTCTAACAATTATTCCATTTTCATAACACTTATTTCTGAAGACCTATTTTACTCCAATAATAGAAGTTTCCTTAGGTATTTCAACCAAGGTCCAGACATTATTCCTTTCGAATTTATTTAGTTCATCTTGCATAGCTTTTATCCAATCATCATCAACTAAAGCTTCATTAGTTATTTTTTATTCTAATTGGGAAAGAAATGTTAGCTGTTCTAAATCATTCTTTAAGGAACTTCTAGTCCTTACAGGTTGATTCACATCACCAATGATACTATCACTGGGATGATTCTTTAGAAACAACTGATTTGGGTTTTGTAAAACATGTTCATCAATATAGGGTAGGAAATATTCTGGGGTAAATGTTTCAGAAATATCTTCTTGGACATTTTCCTTGTTAGAAGGATATTCTATCATGGGTTGATAATTAGTTTTTGAAAATACATCCGAAGATATAGGTTGGGGTTGTTTAAAAACAAAGGGATCTGTTTCATAAAATTTGACATGTACTATTTCTTCAATAGTACAAGTGTTTTTATTAATAACTCTTTAAGCCATATAATTTGTGGAGTAGCCTATGAAAATTCCTTTATCAGATTTTGGTGCGAACTTGTGTAAATTATCTTTAGTATTCGAAATGAATACCTTGAAACAAAAAACATTGAGGTAGGAAAGTCTAGGTTTTCTATCATTAAATAACTCATAAAGAGTTTTATTAAGAAAAGGTCTAATCAAAACTCGATTTATAGTATAACAAACAGTACTTACAGCTTCAGCCCAAAAATGTTTGGCTACAGAATACTCATTCAACATGGTTCTTGTTATCTCTTGAAGAATTATGTTTCTTCTTTCAACAACACCATTCTATTGAGGTGTTTTAGGTGCTGAAAAGTTATGAGTAATACCTTTTCTACTACAAAAAGTTTCAAAATCAGAATTTTGAAATTCTCCTCCATGATCACTATGAATAGTTATCAAAGGAAGGTTTTTATCATTTTTAATTTGGGCTCTAAAAATTTTCAAATAAGAAAAAGCTTTAGATTTCTTTGTTAGAAAATAGACCCATGTAAATATAGTGTAATCGTCAACTAGAACAAATACATAATATTTTCCTCCAATGCTTCCAGTTTGTGTTGGTCCAAAAATATCCATATGCACTAACTATAATGCATCATTGGCTAAGACTTCACTGACTGATTTAAAACATGATTTATGTTTCTTTCCATATTGACAAGGATCACAAACTTTTGAAGAATCAAATCTAAGCTCCGGTAGATCCTTAACTAGTCTTTTCTTAAATAGTTTTCATAGGTTTCTAAGGTTACAGTGTCCTAACCTTCTATTCCACAACCAAGAATGATATTCCATTTCACTAAGGCAAGGTAGGTATTGGCTCCTAAGGTCTTATAAATTTAGTGTGTAAACATTCTCTTGCCTATTTTATAAAAGAATAAACTCTTCCTTGGAATTGTGTACTAAACACTTTTCATTCCTAAAATTCACAAGGTAACCTTCATCACATAATTGACTTATGCTAATGAGGTTGTGCTTAAGACCCTTAACAAACAAAACATTTGAAATCAAAGTTTTTCCAATAAGAACAATATTAACTATATCAATAATTTCTCCCTTAGCATTATCTCTGAAAGTTACTTTTCCTCCTTTCTTCTTGATAATATTTTCAAAAAATATTTTGTTACCAATCATATGCCGAGAACATCCACTATCCATGTACCATGTATTAATATTGGTACTTTCTTTATTTTCATGAAAATAAGAGTGTTAGACGTTCAGAACCCAAACTTTCTTGGATCCGGAAATTTCAGGAAGAAAAATTTTAGGCACCCACACTTTTTTAGAAAAATAGGCTTTATGAAATCCTAAATATTGGGTTTTTTTAAGGAATAACTTTTTGCCTAGTTTCCACCACACTGACACTTAGTGTAGAATAGAGCACTTTGAGGAACAAAATAATTGTTACTAAAAATTGATTTAGAACTAGTATAACCAAAACCATAATTATTCCTTAGAGGTCAGATTTGAGAATACATTTTATCAAAATTTTCTTTACCTGAGGTAAAGTTTGAAAACACTTCCTCAAGGAGAAATTTCAAACTTCAGTCTAATAAATAAGTTCTTATCTTCAAAAACATTATCTTTAGAACTAGAAATAGGCTCGAAAACATTTTTCTTAGAAATTAATTTTTTTAGATACTTAGAAAGTTTATCCTTCTCAGAATTTACTTCCTCAATATTTTTTTAAATATTTTCAAAATCAAGGGTTTTCTTTTCAAGATCTTTAGAATGATCTGATATTTCTTTAGTAAGTATAGAAATCCTAGAATTTTCCTTATCAATCTTTTTGTTGACTTTAGAATTTTCATTCTCAAGAAGCTTAGCAAACCTAGAAACTTCTTCACAGGTAGGTAAAGTATTATCCTCATCAGAAGAAGATTATTTATGCAACGATTCATAATATTTACTATCATTATAATTGGAATTTAGGGGTACATTTTTCATAGATTCATCATTGTGTACCTTAGACATTAAGAAATTATTTTCAATAGGTAGTATGGCTATTAGACCAAGATTCTTCTATCCAGAAGAATCGTAATATGATGATTCATCTGAAGAGTCACCACCATTGGCACTCCATGTGTCATTAGCTTTCAAAACATTATTATCTTTAGCTTTGTAGTACCTCTTTTTGTTTCTCTCAGAATGATTTTCCTTTATTTCCTTTCTTTTAAGCATAGGGAAATCAGGTCTTATATGTCCTGCTCTGTTGCATTCATAACATGTGACTTCTGAATCATTCTTAACTTTCCTTTATTTCTTCTTGTATCTGGATTGAATGTTCTTCTGGCCAAAAATCTTGTTCAGCCTTCGAGAAAGATTGGCTAGTTCATTTTATAAAGATTCAATTCCACTAGATTCAGATTGTATAAGAATCTTCTTAGATTTAGATCTAGTAACTCTCTTAGGAGTCTTGGATTTCATATGATTTGAAGTTATAGTAAAAGAAACACTTCCATTCCCATTCTTCTTCTTAATGTTGTCAGTATCTCTATTCATTCTATTCTCATGTTGAAAAAGAGTTCCAAAAAGTTCATCAATAGAAATCTGAGTAACCTTTCTATTCTCATCTACAGCTGTTCTATTGGATTCCCATTCATTAGGCATGATGTCAATGATTTTATCCACAAGAGCATCATCATCTAATCCTTTCTCACCCATAGATTGTAAACTATTAACAATAGTAATGAATCTCTGTTTCACTTTACATATGGGTTCTCCATAAGGAAAGAAAAAGCCATGATATTCAACTCTGAGCATGGTTCTTCTAGTTTCAATAACTTTGGAAGTTCCAAAGTGTGTAACTTCAATCTTCTTCCATATATAATTTGCTGCTTCACAAGATGAAATTTGGCTATATATATTTCTAGTCATGTAACAAATCAAAGTATTGTGTACCTTATAATTCATTTGATATTCATGCTTTTCTTGGTTGGTGAAAGAACTAACTTCCTTGTCAGGAATTTTATATCCTCCAGTAAGAATGACAAAATTGTCTACTTCAGTATTGATAATTAATGTTTTCATGTGATCTCTCCAATATTCATAATCATTCCCATCAAAAATAACTGGTCTAGTTGGATTTAGGTTGTCTATGGAACCAACATTGATTCCTTCTATCTAAAAAAACGCTCCACACAAACTTGTTAGTAATAAAAGTTTGTAAACAAGGAAAATATTTATCATCAAGAAAAAATAGAACAAGAGTATCTCTAAGAAAAATATGAATCCGAACATTGTGAGTCTGAAAAGATGATTCCGAAAATAAGAAGAAGATGAATTCTGTTCTGAATCTAATCATGAGACTAATTCAGATTGAACCAATGCTCTGATACCAATTGTAGGATAGAGATAATGAATGAATATACTGTATGTAGTATCTAATGATGCTCAAAATACAAGAGGGGTGAATTGTATACTTTAAAAATTATTTGTAACTTTTAAAGATAAAGATGTCTAACAAGGTTAAATAAAGTAATTCACAAACCTCTAGTTCTACATAGTTGCTTGATTCCAAAAATATGATTCCGAGAATGCAATTCCGGAAAAGTGGTTATGGAAAAGAAACTTAACAAAAGTTTACAAAGATAATGATTCTACCTTAAAGCATATAGAATCTTACTAAATCAGAGTATACAAGTATAAGGAAGTATAAGATAGTTATAGTTTCCTTAATAATCAAAATACAGTGGAAAAATTGAAACAAAAAAATAACAAGTAGTAAGTCTTTTAACCCAAATATAAGGGTATCCAAAAACCTTGGATAAAGGTACCATGATTTATACTTTCCAGAAAGTTTGTCTTACCCACACTAGGGTAATCCCTCGATACGAAGATTGGAGCCTGTCTTGCTATCCCTGCAGGCCCTCAACTTCAAGGTAGTTGGCACCTATGTCTTCCTTAGCAAGGAAGTCCTCGAACTTTATGGTAGTCGGCACCACAGTCTTCCTATCCCTGGAATCCCTCGAATTTACTCAGCAACATTTGGAGTCGCATGAAGCAAATATGAACAAAGTGTTCGGTACACACTAAGCATGAGAGTCTCTCTTTATAAATCACTTCAGCAGTATGTAATCTCTAGATTTATAGAACAGTTCATCCAAAGTTGGGAGCTCTTTCAAATGAGCTCTTATTTACAGGCACAACTTCAATGGTCGTATCTCTCCTCCAACAGTCATATTTTTCCTTGAATTTTAGAGGGACTTATATACGTGTCACTCAAACAAGGGTTAGTTTGTAACTGAATGCAAAACATCATTTTGTCACCAAAACATGAGTAAGAAAAAATATGGTTATATAAGAAAAATCATTTTTCAGAGTGTAAGAAAAAATGTAAGTTCAGAGTCTAACAAAAAATACATCTGGTATCTATAATACATGGATATTTGGATTCTGTTTTGCAAGGAATTTGGAACCTGAATTCTATAGAATTCTGGAGTCTGAATTTCAAGGAAATTTTGAGTCTTGAATTTAGTAGAATTCAGAGTCTGAATTCATAAGAGTTTGGAGTCTTAACTTACAAAGTTTGGAGTCTAAATTCATAAGAGTTCAGAGTCTGAAATTACAAAGTTTGGAGTCTGAATTCATAAGAGTTTAGAGTCTGAACTTAAAAAGTTCAGAGTCTGAATTCATAAGAGTTTGGAGTATGAACTTACAAAGTTCGGAGTCTGAATTCATAGGAGTTCAGAGTCTGAACTTACAAAGTTCGGAGTCTGAATTCATAAGAGCTCATAGTCTGAACTTACAAAGTTTGGAGTCTAAATTCATAAGAGTTCAGAGTCTGAACTTGCAAAGTTTAGAGTCTGAATTTAGAGAACTCGGAGTCAGAACTCACAAAAGTTTGAAGTCTAAATTTAGAGAACTCGGAACCTGAATTTGGATACTGAAAACAGAATTCTCTATATCTATGTAAGAACATGGTTTTTGCTGTGAAAGACTTTCGAACATTCTTGATGTTATTCCAGGGTAGCGCCCTCATACGGTGTGCGATTCTGAGCCCCGGAGTGGCTTGAATTAAATTTTTGGTGCGCTCACACTAGACATGCCAAATAAATGGGATAAATCCTAAATGGTGATCCGAATCAGATATCTGAGTATACAGATGGGTTCATAATGGGGTTTTTACCCTAGTAATGGCATAAAACATGTCGGCGTGGGATGTTTGGACCCCTCGCTCGCTTTTGGAACGTTAAACGGATAAATTAATTAATTAATTTGTTTGTTTAATGTTGAAACACAAGTATCTCTTTAACGGTGGCTCGAATTGGAAACCCGAGGGCACCGTTGAGTTTGGAATATGTCATTTACCCTAGGAGGGGTGTAAGTTTCGCGGGCGCAGGCCGTTTATGAAAAAATGGCCCCCGGGGCATTTTCATAATTAGGTGGCCTCAGGGCGCTAAGTTTTATAACTTTTGAACGGGGTCTTGGATTAAAATTCTAAGACTGTCATTCTGCTCGGGAGATGGTGTTTACCCTAGGGGAGGCTTAACCTCGACCCTGTCAGGATTTTTGGTTACGGGTTAATTTGGGGTGTTTTGAAATTAATTAATTAAAATTAATTTTTCTATTTAAGTAAACCCCTCACCCTCCTCCCCTTGTTCACCCTCTGGCAGAAGGCAGCAACCAAAGGAGATTTCTCCATCTCCTCTCCTCTCCCCAAGGCGGCTGCGAATCTGGCTGGCGGATCGCCGCGAAGCGACGGGATAAGCCCCACCAGGTAGAAGTTTTTCCGTTTCGTTTTCAATTTCAAACCCCTCCCTTTGAGCTCATATTGCATCATCTAAATTCTGTTTAATCTTTGAGAAAACCCCATGATTGCGTAGTATGAATTCTGTCCTTTCCAACGCACACTTCGGTTTCGAATTTGGATTCTCAAGACCTCCGCAATCGCCCGCTGAAGATTGCGGGTTTTTGGCGGTTGTCTGGCGGTTTGGAGGTGGTCCGGCCGTTTTCCCAGGCAGCGAGGCCGGTTCGGCCAGGTGAGCACAGCGGACGAGCAGCGGAGTAGGGTGGCTCGGCAGCGGGGGTCCTCCTCGGCAGCGATGGCGCGAGCAGCGCGGATCGGCAGCAGGCGGCCGGGCTTCGGCAATCGAGCGAGGCGCAGGCGAGCTGGGGGGGTGGGGCTTCGACTGTCGGTGCGGCAAGGGGGGATCCAGGCTGAGGCGGTGTCGACTTAGCGAGCAGGTGCGGGCGACAGCGAGCCAGCGGGGGACGGCGGTGTCGGCGTGCGGGAGACGACCAGGGTCGCCAGTTGGAGGAGCAAGGACCGGTGAAAAGAGGGTCTGTTGGCGCCGTGTGGAAGAAGGCTGGCCCTCCTGGCCGGCCTAGTTTATTTAAAAAAAATGAAAAAATATATATAAGTTTATAATAATAAAAATATTATTATTATTATTATGGAAATGATTTATTTTGATAAATCATTCGCAGGGCGCCCAATTTGGGCGCCGTCTGTGGCGACGCATTTCTCGAATCAAGAAGAGCTTTTTTGGGATGGTTTCGGGAATTTTTAATTCCAGCAACGAGGGGCCTCGGAGGCGCGACGCGTCTTTAAGTGACTTGACGTTTTTCCGGGGAACTTGTTTTGGATGGCGCGGACGCGTCTGACGTCCGTTTTGAGCGCCGTCAGCGGCGTTGGGACCCTGGCGCCGGGGCGAAGCTTCCCAGGGTAATTTTGGGCACTTAATCCAAAGTTGAGGCGTGGGCCCCACGGCCCGTCTTTTGAGCTACGTGTAGCGTTTTGTAACTTTTTCATCGGATGTCCATTCGGGACGCGCAAATAGTGGATTTTGGGTGTTTTTCTGAGGGCATTGCATTGGCGCAGTCTGCCCGCTTTAATTCGGCACAATGTGGTGGGCCCCGCGAGGTCCATTTCAAGAGTTGACGGTGATTTATATCTTTATCAATGGGTGTCCGTTTTGGACTAGTGAGTAGTCCATTTCGTGTACTTTTCGAAGAGGATCGCAATGGTGCGATCCGTTCGTTGTGTTTTGAGATCGGGATGCGGGTCCCATGAAGCACCGCTCGTGTGCGGTGCGCCAGAATGCATATTTTTCCCTGGATATCCATTGCGCTCAAGTGAGCAGTTTTTTTGACGTGTTTTCCCAAAGGGATCGCAGTGGTGCGATGCGCTTGACTGTTTTCGGGGCCGGGGCTTGGGATCACAGGACGCCGTTCGGGCGTGAGGTGGTGTTGGTGACTTTTTCATCAGATATCTGTTTGAGGCGAGTAAGTAGTCTATCTCGCATGTTTTTCTGCGAGGATTATAATGTTGTGATCCATTTGGTTGTGTGGAGACTCTTGCGTGATCTTGTTAAATGTGGAATAAAAGGGTGCTCCGGCGGTGGTTCATCCTACCATGTTTTTAGCGGACCCTTGGTGTGTGATCACGCACTCTTGGGAGAGTGATATAAATGATTCACAAGATTTGGTTGGACATGCCTGGGCCATTGAGGTGGAGTTGTTATGTTCACGCCTTCGCGTTGATGTTGGGTGCCGTGTGCACGATAGCCCGTGGGCTAGAACGTGGTATACTATGGGAGTATATGGGAACGCTTGGAGGTACATGTGGTTGTTTGTACCTAAGAACGTTTGTGCGCTCAGTTAGGGTTGACTTGGGGACACAAGTCGTGTGGGCCCCATGTGCGTGTCATATTCTGCTTTATGTACATTTGACCTCTCGCGACGTAGAGGGTCCCTCTGTGCTTGTTTGTTTGACCAACAGGGTTGAGTGGTCTCCCCATGGTTTCTTTCTCGATGGTTTGGCCAGCAGAGATGGTTTTTGCCTCTGTTTCTTCAGCTTTGAGGGGTTTCAGTACTGTGCCCTTTCACCGGACTGAGGCACCGTATATGACTACGGGTGTTCGTGCAGCGTGGGTGTTTTCCCCACTTTTTGGGATGAGATGTCTCGGTCCGCTTCGACAGTGACTCAGCAGATTGGAGCGTGATCGCCCTAAGGGGTCGGGGAGTTTCTCCTGTTGCTTCGTGTTCCCTGGTAGAGTTCTTGTGTATTTGGTGTGACCAACACTCTACACGGGCACTGATCCTCTACCCAGGAGGTTGTTTCCAACAGGGCTGAGGTTGTTTCCAACTAGGCTGAGGTTGTTTCCAACTGGGCTGAGGTTGTTTCCAACAGGGTTGAGGTTGTTTCGAGCAGGGCTCACGAGTTGTACCATCCAGTAGGGATAGCCAGAGCAGTTCCGGGTTTACCTCCAGTGGGGTTGGGCAGTGGTCCCCGATGTCGGGCTTACCTCCAGTTGGGCTGGGCAGTGGTCCCCAATGTCGGGCTTACCTCTAGCTGGGCTGGGCAGTGGTCCCCGATGTCAGGTTACCTCCAGCTGGGCTGGGCAGTGGTCCCATCGTCGACTTTAGCCGGGTCGCCCTCCAGTGGATTACCCTGTTACGGGAATGGGCATTGTGGCACCCGTCGACTCTTGTCAGGTCTTCTTGTAGTGGAAACTCGTTGACTTCCAGGGACCCTCCAGCGGGGCTAGGTAGGGGGTCGCCTGTTGACTTTGAGCAGTCCTCTCAACTGCGTGGTAGTGACGAGGTGTGGTTTGACGTTCCCCCAAAACTCTCAAGTACAAGGGGCGCTTTTCCCCCACCGAGACGTGCCCTTGTGACACGACCTAAAACCGTGCGGGCGATTCAGTGCCACCCAAAGAGGATAGTGTCGAGGTATGGTGGTTTGAGCCCCTTGACTTGTAGTTCGGGGCAGACGTGCAAGATGCTGGGCATCGATGGTGTTTTCTTCTGGGACTGTTGGCTACTCACTTTCTTGGGCTGAGCTACGGGATGGAGATCCCCTTACGACCTTGTTTGGACTTCTTTTTGAGCATATGTATTTGTAAATACCTTGTTTAAGTACCCACTTCTTGGGTTTGGTTACTCTCTTTCCAGGAGAGGTGAAGACGCGCAGGGTATGCCACGTGCTTTCCGTGTCTAGCTTCTCGTGGTTGGACGAGTCTACTGTCCTGCTATAGGTAGCGAAGAATCGACGGGAAGTTCACCTTCTCACCATTTCTAGCTCCTTGTGTCTAGACGAGTCTACCTTCTTTCCTCTTGTTGGGTTGATCTGGACTCTCTAATGTACTCTTTACTGTACTTTCAGTTGTACTCATCTACTATTACCTGTTTTCTCTACTGCTCACCCTTAGGTACCTCCTTTGTTTCTCCCTCGAGCCTTCGGGGTATCTTACTGAGTATTTTTATACTCACCCCTGCTTGGGATGTGTCCACCCTTAGTTTTCCCTTGCAGACTACGGACATGTTGGTTGTGACGTCAGAGGAGCTTAGGAGCTTGGACCGTGTGCGGTGGTCGGAGTCGGGTTCCAGGTGGGGGACTCTTCCAGCTGTTTACGTTTTGTTCACCTGTTTCCGGGTTGTGGCACTTTTCTAGTTGGGCGCGTGTTTTCCCCTTTTTCTTTTCAGTTTACTTTCGGTACTTGCTTTGTACTTTTTGGGGTCGATGCACATTGTGGTTTATTTATAGCAGTTTCCCTTTGATTTTCTTTTTACTCTGCATTTTTGCATTGAGTGTGCTGCGTGTGTGTGTGTACAGGTACTTAGGCAAAGGCCTCCCCGAGTTGTTTAGCCTTCGGCGCTTTTCAACAACCCCTGGCCTATGGTGGCGGGCTTGGGTTAGTTGCGGCTCGAGCCTGGGTAGGGTCAGGTTGTGAAAAAGTGGTGTCAGAGGTGGTTCATTCCTTGGGACACTGTTCGGATGTCCCTAAATTAAAAGGAATTGGTAGGGATTTAGGGAAACGGTGTTAACATGTCTCGAGAGCGGCTCTCAGGCCAGGGAGTCCAGTGATGGTGCGGCGGTCAACGTATCCATTCACCAGGACCCTGATAACCCGCTTATCGACTCGGCATGCTGAGACACTTGTTGCAGGGAAAATTTGTTTGTGCATCACATAGGATTGAGTCTTTGACTGTCCTTCTTGAGTCAGCTCCCCATCGTTGATATTGGTATATACATATATGCTCATCTGACCGCGTCACTCCTTGATAATAATCAAGATGTCTCCGCGAAGACAGCCAGCCAGGATACCAGCTCTGGTTCATGACGACGACCCTGTGAGCTACGAGTCCATAGTCCAGGACCCATCATGTGAGCCCCTTTCTCCGGGTGGGCCGGTAGCAGCACCCCCACCTGTTGAGCAGCAGACAGCTCCAACAGAGCGGACTGAGCTTGAGTGTAGGTTGAGCGTGCTCCGTAAGTTCCAGCGGTAGAGAACGATGAGGTTCAGTGGTGAGCCAGACCCTCAGGCAGCAGAGGTTTGGCTCGAGGCAGTGGTTCACTTTTTCAGGCTTGTGAAGACGCCAACAGATCAGAGAGTGGCTTTGGCAGCCAACCTTTTTTGTGGAGCAGCTTGGCGTTGGTGCATTCTGGTGACTCAGTTTCTTGACGAGTCGTCACTTTCATGGGGCGACTTTCAGTTGATGTTCCATGAGGATTTGTTCCCCTCCTACTTGCACTCATTTCGGATTCAGGAGCTCCTGCAGTTTCAGCAGGGAGGGATGACGGTGACCGAGTACGCGGCTAGTTTCGTAGACCGTGCACGCTTTTACTCTGACTTGGTCCGTGACGATAACATCTGAACGTGAAAGTTTGAGCAGGGACTCCGTCAAGAGATTCGTGTTTTCATAGTACCCTTGGGCATTTTCCACATATTATGGGGTTCTAGAGTAGGCGCTGGTGATAGAGAGCTTCCTGTCATGTTCTAGAGTTGGTGGTGGCAGCAGGCACGTTGGATTCGAGACGTCTGCCGCAGCTAGCGGGCGCCGGCAAGCAGAACCTCAACGCAGGTGGATTTATGACAACTGGACTCAAGGGCGTGGTCGTACACCACATTGGAACCGGAGGGCACCAGTGCATCCCAGAGAGAGTCGGTGCTATGCTTGCGATGTGCGATGTCACCTGGAACAGGATTGCCCGACCCGGCATGCAGAGAGCTTTGGGCAGGCAGCAGGTGCACCAACACGATAGAGGCAGTTTCGTGATCGGATTAGCAGCTAGAGAGGTGGTGCTAGCAGAGGAGAGGGAGGAGTCGGTAGTGGGGGATGGCTTTACGAGGTCTTCCCATCACCACTAGGCGGTCCACGTCAGGCTCCGGGAGCTGACAGTTGGGACCACAGACAGCCGCGAGCTTTGGATGTCTACGATCCTGTAGAGCATGAGGTGATAAGAGGTACGCTCTACAGCTCTTCTACTTTTTTCAGTAGAATTGTTATACTCTGCGTGTGAAATGATTTTCTCCCCACTCCTTGCATGAGGTTTTACCAGGGTGACGCGAGGTGTCGGTGTAACCCTGTGTTGGTAAGGTAAAAAGGTGTGATCCCTTTTTCCCTAGTCGATGGTGTTGACTCCTTCGCTTCTGAGAATGTAAGAGTGTCTTGGTTGTGGGACATCGACTGTGAAATCTTGTGTGACCAAATATCCTTGGTTGTTTCACCATATGGATATTCTGAAGGAGGGAATCATCGGGCCTTGTTCGAGGTACGGGCAGTGATTCTAGTCGTGGAATGCAAGGTACAGGTTTGGTCGGGGATGTGATATACCCCCTTGGGCCGTTTGAGACCGTGCAAAGGGATGGAGAGGTTCCCTACTGCCTTGACCTAACCCCAAAGGCTGGTTTGGGTGCATGACATCTCCCACTTGACCCACCCAAGAAGAAGTGTGTGTGCTCCTATGCACGTCATCGGTGAGGGAAGACCTCATGTGAACAGATTAAATCCTTTGGTCTGTGTGCGGTGGCACAGAGCTGTGTGAGAGTTCTTCTGAGTACGGGAGAGCCAGGTGTGGGCTTAATACCCTGATTTGTTCCCTGGTTTTTCTTTTCAGGGATGAAAATCTTGAAGGAGGGAATGACGTAAGAACCTGGTTTTTTTGTTAAAGACTTTGGAACATTCTTGATGTTATTCCAGAGCAGAGCCCTCAGACGGCGTGCGATTCCGAGCCCTGGAGTGGCCGGAATTAAATTTTCGGTGTGTTCACACTGGACACGCCAAATAAATGGGATAAATCCTAAATGGTGATCTGTATCAGAGATATGAGTGTACAGATGGGTTCGGAATGGGGTGTTTACCCTAGGAAAGTCATAAAACATGTTGGCGCGGGATGTTTGGACCCCTCGCTCGCTTTCGGAACGTTAAATGGATAAAATAATTAATTAATTGATATGTTCAATGTTGAAATGCAAGTATCTCTTAAACGGTGGCTCAAATTGGAAAACTAAGGGCACCGTTGAGTTTAGAATGTGTCGTTTACCCTAGGAGGGGTGTAAGTTTCACGAGCGCGGGCCGTTTGTGAAAAAATAGCCCCATGGGCGTTTTCGTAATTTGGCGGCCTCGGGCGCTAAGTTTTATAACTTTTGAACGGGGTATCAGATTAAAATTCTGAGACTGCCATTATGCTTGGGAGGTGGTGTTTACCCTAGGGAAGGATTAACCTCGACCCCATCGGGATTTTTGGTTACGGGTTAATTTGGGGTGTTTTGAAATTAATTAATTAAAATTAATTTTTCTATTTAAGTAAACCCCTCACCCTCCTCCCCTTGTTCACTCTCTAGCGGAAGGAAGCAACCAAAGGAGATTTCTCCATCTCCTCTCCTCTACACAAGGCGGCTGCGAATCCGGCCTGCGAATCGCCGCGTAGCGACGGGCTAAACCCCACCAGGTAGGAGTTTTTCCGTTTCGTTTTTAATTTCAAACCCCTCCCTTTGAGCTCATATTGCAGCATCTAAATTCTGCTAAAACTTTGAGAAAACCTCATGATTGCGTAGTATTAATTATTTCCATTCCAACGCACACTTCGATTTCGAATTTGGAGTCCTGAGACCTCCGCAATCGCCCGCCGAAGATTGCGGGTTTTTGGCGGTTGTCCGGTGGTTTGGAGGTGGTCCGGCCGTTTTCCCAGGCAGCGGAGGCCGGTTCGGCCAGGTGAGCACCACGGAGGAGCAGCGGAGTAGGGCGGCTCGGCGGCGGGGGTCCTCTTCGGCAGTGACGGCGCGCGCAGTACGGATCGGCAGCAGGCGGCCAGGCTTCGGCCATCAAGCGAGGCACAGGCGAGCTGGGGGGGGGGGCTTCGGCTGTCGGCACGGCAGGGGGGGCTCCAGGCTGAGGCGGCGTCGGCCGAGCGAGCAGGTGCGGACGACGACGAGCCAGCGGGGGGCGGCGGCGTCGACGTGCGGGCGGCGACCGGGGTCGCCAGTTGGAGGAGCAAGGACCCGCGAAAAGCGCGTCCTGCTAGCACCGTGTGGAAGAAGGTCGGCCCTCCTGGTCGGCCTGTTTCTTTAAAAAAATGATAAAAATATAAGTTTATAATAATAATAATAATATTATTATTATTATTATGGAAATGATTTATTTTGATAAATCATTCGCAGGGCGCCCAATTTGGGCGCCATCTGCGGCGATGCCTTTCTCGAATCAAGGCGAGCTTTTTGGGATGGTTTCGAGAATTTTTAATTCCCGCAATGAGGGGCCTCGGAGGCGCGACACATCTTTAAGTGAATTGACGTTTTCCGGGGAACTTGTTTTGGACGGCGCGGACGCGTCTGACGTCCGTTTTGAGCACCGTCAGTGGCGTTGGGACCCTGGCGCCTGGGCGAAGCTTCCCAGGGTGGTTTCAGGTGCTTAAGCCGGAGTTGAGGCATGGGCCCTACGGCCCGTCTTTTGAGCTACGTGCAGCGTTTTGTAACTTTTTTATCAGACGTCCGTTCGGGACGTGCGAGCAGTGTATTTTGGGTGTTTTTTCGAGGGAATTGCATTGGCGTAGTCTACCCACTTTAATTCCCTACGATAGTGCGGGCCCCGTGAGGGCCATTTCGGGAGTTTACGATGATTTCCAGCTTTATCACCGGGTGTCCGTTTTGGACAAGTGAGTAGTCCATTTCGTGTACTTTTCCAAGAGGATCGCAACGGTGTAATCTGTTCGCTGTGTTTTGGGACCAGGATGTGGGTCCCACGAAGCACCGCTTGTGTGCGGTGCACCGGAATGCATCTTTTTTCCTGGATATCCGTTGCGCTCAAGTGAGTAGTCTTTTCGACGTGTTTTCTTGAAGGGATTGTAATGGTGCGATGCTCCCGACTGTTTTCGGGGCTGGGGATCGAGATCACGGGACGTCGTTCGGGCGTGAGGCGGCGTTGGTGACTTTTCCGTCGTATATCCATTTGATGCGAGTAAGTAGCCTATCTTGCATGTTTTTCCACGAGGATTACAACGTTGCGATATGTTTCGTTGTGCGGAGCCTCTTGCGCGATCTTGTTAAATGTGGAATAAAAGGGTGCTCCGACGGTGGTTCGTCCTACCATGTTTGTAGCGGACCCTTGGCGTGTGATCGCGCACTCTTGGGAGAGTGATATAAATGATTCACAAGATGTGGTTGGACGTGCCTGGGCCTTTGAGCTAGAGTTGTTGCATTCATGCTTTCGCGTTGATGTTGGGTGTCGTGTGCACGATATCTTATGGGATAGAATGTGGTATACTATGGGAGTATACGGGAACACTTGGAGTTACATATGGTTGTTTGTACCTGAGGACGTTTGTGTGCTAAGTTGGGGTTGACTTGGGGCCACACGTCGTGTGGGCCCCATGTGAATGTCGTGTTCTTATTTACGTACTTTTGACCTCTCGCGATGTACAGGGTCCCTCTGTGATCGTTTGTTTGATCAGCAGGGTTGAGTTGTCTCCCCCTGGTTTCGTTCTCGATGGTTTGGCTGGCAGAGATGGTTTGTGCCTCTGTTTCTTCAGCTGTGAGGGGTTTTAGTACCGTTCCCTTTCACCGGACTGCGGCACCGTTTACGACTACGGGTGTTCATGCAGTGTGGATGTTTTCCCCACTTTCTAGGATGAGATGTCTCGGTCCGCTTCGATAGTGACTCAGTGGATTGGAGCGTGATCCCCCTTAGGGGTTGGGGAGTTTCTCCCATTGCTTCGTGTACCCTGGTAGAGTTCCTGTGGATTCAGTGTGACCAAAACTCTACGCTGGCACCGATACTCTACCCAGGAGGTTGTTTCTAGCAGGGCTGAGGTTGTTTCCAGCAGGGTTGAGGTTACTTACAGCAGGGCTAAGGTTGTTTCGAGCAGGGCTCGCCAGTTGTACCATCCAGCAGGGATGGCCTGAGCAGTTCCAGGTTTACCTCCAGTGGGGCTGGGCAGTGGTCCCTGATGCCGGACTTACCTCCAGCTGGGCTGCACAGTGGTCCCTAATTTCGGGCTTACCTCAAACTACGCTGGGCAGTGGTCCCCGATGCCGGGTTACCTCCAGCTGGGCTGGGCAGTGGTCATGTCACCGACTTTAGCCGGGTCGCCCTCTAGTGTATTACCCTATTACGGGACTGGGCAGTGTGGCACCCGTCGACTCTTGACAGGTCTCCCTGTAGTGGGAACCCGTTGACTTCAAGGGACCCTGCAGTGGGGCTGGTCAGGGGGTCGCCTGTCAACTTTGAGCAGTCCTGTCGACTGCGGGGCAGTGACGAGGTGTGGTTTGACATTCCCCCAGAACACTCAAGTACAAGGGGAGATTTTCCCCCACCGAGACGCATCCTTGTGACATGACCTAAAACCGTGTAGGTGAGTCAGTGCCGCCCAAAGCGGATAGTGTCGAGGTGTGGTGGTTTGAGCCCCTTGACTTGTAGTTCGGGGCAGACATGCGGGATGCTGGGCATCGATGGTGTTTTCTTCTGGGACTGTTGGCTACTCACTTTCTTGGGATGAGATACGGGATATAGATCCCCTTACGACCTTTTTTGGGCTTCTTTTTGAGCATATGAATTTGTATATACCTTGTTCTAGTACCCACTTCTTGGGTTTGGTTACTCTCCTTCCATGAGAGGCGAAGACATGCAGAGTATGCCACGTGCTTTCCGTGTCTAGCTTCTCATGGTTGGACGAGTCTACTATCCTGCTATAGGTAGCGAAGACTCGATGGGAAGTTCATCTTCTCACCATTTCTAGCTCCTTGTGTCTGGACGAGTCTACCATCTTTCCTTTTGTTGGGTTGAGCTGGACTCTCTACTGTACTCTTTACTCTACTTTCAGTTGTACTCCTCTACTATTCCATGTTCTCTCTACTTTTCACCCTTAGGTACCTCCTTTGTTGCTCCCTCGAGCCTTCAGGGTATCCTACTGAGTATTTTTATACTCACCCCTGATTGGGCTTTGCCCGCACTTGGTGTGCCCTTACAGACGACGGACAGGTTGGTCATGACGTCAGAGGAGCTTAGGAGCTTGGACCGCGTGCGGTGGTCGGAGTCGGGTTCCAGGTGGGGGACCCTTCAAGCTGTTTACTTTTTGTTCACCTGTTGCTGGGTTGTGGCACTTTTCTGGTTGGGCGCGTGTTTGCCCCTTTTTCTTTTCAGTTTACTTTCAGTACTTGCTTTTTACTTTTAGGGGTCGATGCACCTTGTGGTTTATTTATAGTAGTTTCCCTTTGATTTTCTTTTTACTCTAAACTTTTGCATTGAGTGTGCTGCATGTGTGTGTGTACAGGTACTCAGGCAATGGCCTCCCTGAGTAGTTTAGCCTTCGGCGCTTGTTGCCAACCCCTGGCCTATGGAGGCGGGCTTGGGGTAGTTGCGGCTCGAGCCCGGGTAGGGTCGGGTCGTGACAATCTAAGTATTATTATATTATGAGGTTTTGGATATGAAACCGAATTTTACATTTAGACAAAATTAACAATGAAAAACATGGTAAGGAAAAATTTCCTTAGGGAAGGTAATTTTCCTTATGAAAGTAAAATAAGGTAAATGAAATTTACCTTAAGATAAGGTGTTTGTGATTTTCAAAACATGAGGATTGAAAGTCATACGGAAACCTTATTGACTCAACAATCTCCCCAAACATGAAGGAATGGAAAATTCATAAGACAACCTTATTGACTCAACAATTAGGTACCTAATCCAATACCTCATAGGGATGTTTGCACACTAATTTCTAAATCTAAACCGTCATAGGGAAGGCCTCTCATTAAATAACCAAGAGAATCCGTTCATGGAAGACTACTCATCAAGTTTCCAAGATAATATTCATTGGGAAAACCAGTCATAAACTTCCCAATATAATACCCTTTGATATGGATATATAATATAGTACCCTAGACATCCCTTCTCACTTAGGATATTCCACACATAATGTACCCAACCACGACCCGTTGATTTAGGGGTGGGAACTCAGAATAGTACTCAACCATTTCCCATCGATGTAGCGTATGGATCTTAGAGTATTACCTAACCACTACTCACTAATGTTGGGTATAATTATCATGATAATAACCAACCACTACCCACCTATATAGTGCAGGTTCTCATCATAGAACATAACCAAAACTCCCTTAGAGGTGGGCGAATAATAAGGCCTAAAGAATATCCTATTTGGTAGGGGAAGTTGTCTATCATCATCTTGTAGAATTTCCAAGCATATCTTAACCACTAACTTCTAATCCATGGTTGGGCCCATATATCCAGTCTCATCATCCTATATCCACACAGTTATTAACATGCATGGGATAATAAGTAAGGAATTTAGTCCATCCCATAAGTTCATAATCACACCCCTAGGGTTTTAGTCACTTAAGATCTACCTCGATGTCCCAAAAAATTCTTGATTTCTATCTACCCTCATAGGATAATCTCCTGAAGAACATCTTGGTCACACATGCACAGCCAGTCGAACCACTCAGCAATCTTATCTGGCTCATAAGAGTGTCAACTAGAGTCCTCTGACCCATATCAGACTCTACTCTCTAGCACCAAGTCATATCCAATACCCATATGATGTTCTCTCATCCAATAGTCTCTATATAACCCTATTCTCAAGATTATTTTTTAAACCTTATCAAAATCAAACATCAAAAACCATTTCAACTTACCAAGGAACTTCTAAAGTCACTCAGCCTAAGGCCCTTCAAATCCCAATTCCAATTCATCCACAAAGTTCCCACATCCCATGTTTGAGTCTAATAAAACATCTCCCTCAGATATTTTTTAATCCCATCAGCAATAGGAAACCCTTCAGAACACACCTCATTAATCCCTTGTGGTAGTATACTGCTAATGGAATACACTTATTATTAATCCACCCTCAAGGGGTTGTTCCCTGTCATATGGGAGATGTAAAACCACCTCACTTTTCATCATTGGGCCTAAGCCTCTTGTTCCAGCCCAGATAGCCTTAGGAAACTAATCTATTCTTATCACATATCATATTGGATTCTTGAGACCTACCCTTGGTCTCCTCTAAGATCAATTTACACATTTGACCCCTTGGAGACATATTCATCAAGTGATCCCAATTTACCCAAGTTCAAGAGTGCACTCATTCTAACTTTTGGAATATTAATGTCATCCTCTCTTTACCTAGTTCACTCTCTATCTATATCACTTTACCTAGTCTCATAAACACATGAAGTCATGAACACTCATATATAAACATGAATATGGTTTCTTTTTAAAGTAGATACCTACCTTAACCATGGTTTTACCATCCTCATGATACTTTCCTCATCCTCAGCCAAGCCTTTCAATGCCTCATACAAGATCATTCCATCACCCAACCTCTTATTTCAAGAAAAAAACAAATTAATTAATTAATCAATTTAATTAAATAAATAATCACCGAAAAAAAACTAGGAAATGAAAAACCACTAGAACTACGAAAAACCTTTCATGTCCATCCTTGTGTTATTCCCATTAGAAAATATAAAAAATTTCCCTATCAAATCAGGATGATTTCACCCTGATTAAAGCAACCCTACTTTTTCTTACATGGTTATTACATCATTTTAAAAATAAATAACATAAAATCATCACAAAACCAAGATCCAAAGGCCTAGTGTCTTTGAAAAATTATGACCATACATAAATTTTAAAAAATAAAAGATATACATTTATTTAATTCCTTCTTCTCTAGATTCTTATTTTCCTTCACATTCATCTTAGTACACGTAATCACTTGAGGATATACATCAAAAGGGGTCAGCTAAAACACTAGTAAGAGGATAGATAAATACATGAATCAATATAACATTAGGTGATCATCATCATCATCATAAAATATTCATGGTATAATAATCATTATAATCATGATAGGAATCATTATATAAAGGCATGGAATGTGGCAATGCATAAAAATGATTCATCATGTCATATTGGTAAACTACCACACATAGTTGTGAACAAAGATAACATCATGTTCATGCATATTAAATTTTTATCATGATATGAATCACATTAACCAATGAATTGGAGTGCTATATAATTCTAGGCACACCCATCACATCATAACATTTATATTGTGCTATATAATTCTGGGTGCACCTATCACATCATAACATTTACATTATCATGCATTCCACATAGAAAGTATATCAATATTGTTCATAAAATAACCCATAAAAAGGAATTGGTTTAATTTCATAAATAATACATTCATGAAAAAACTTTGGGAAAGATAAAGGAAATAATATTCTTGGTATAATAATCATCAATCTTGAGTGAATAAGAAACAATCCCAAGAGAAGTAAAAGGTTTGTTTTTTGAAAGAAAAGTTCTTTTGGAAAACATTGTGTTTGTCATAAACTCAAGTATAAAACATGGATATCATAGAAAAGATAGGATAATTAGGTATAAATTATATTTAAGAACCATTAATGGAGTATTAATAATTAAAATGGGGTAAAATACGGAAAACCCAAAGAAATAGAGTTGGGTTCAAGAATTCCCCTTACCTTATGTCTGAATGATTTCTTCACTTTAATATCATGTATAATCACATTATATTAATTAATTAACAAATATAGAAACTTTTATACATTAAAATTATTCATCGTGGTTTTATTAAGTTCACTTATGGTATTTTTTATGAGTTATAGAGTTTAATTTCATCATACCGGAGTGTTCTTTTTCTTAGTTTTCATGATCGATTCACTTGTATACATGAATGTAAGTTCATGTAAAATGAGGATAAATATACATAATTATAATTATAATTTATTAATTTTATTAAATAAGTTTAAATAATCTTATAAAGAATTTGATTATATGGAATGAGGATGAATCATTAGATAAAAGTTAATGATGATTGTTTTGGATTAATTTTGGCGGTTTTTCGATCATAATGAACTCGTTTTGTTTTATCATTTAGTATTATATATATATACACTTTAATTCCAGAACATAAAAATGGTTATAAAATAAAATTTAAAATATTTCTTCAACCATTATAATGGTTTTATTTACATTATTTAATTCATTAATGGAAAATGAATGTGTATTGCCAATGATGTCGATAAATTTACACATCACGAGTGACGATTTCATTTTTAGAATAAAATAATGAAGGGGAGTATTTTAATGATGGATATTTTATTAATGTTATATAATTATAGTATATATAAGTTACTAGAGTTATCATTCCATTTGGATGAGGTTAAGCAAGTATAGAATAAGAAAAGAAAATAACTTGGAAAGAAATTAAAATAAAATAAAGAGGAATTTACATATTGAATTTATCCTCCTTGAGAACCTCTTTTAGGAAAAGGTTTTGGTATTTTTATAAGACCAAAGGCTCATGAATGTGTGGTGGTATTGGGAAGATATTTTATCATAATTTGGACAAGGATAAAATCTTGAGAGGTGTGGGGAAAAGAGGCGGTGAGGGGTGGTATTTATAGTGGAGGAGGGGTATTTTTCCATTATTTTATTCATTAGTTTATAATTTTTTTTCAATACGATGAATAGTTAGAGAATTATAACAAAAAATATTAAAATAATGAAGGGATGTTGTCACGAACCGGATCTGGTCGCCACCATTAATGGCACCAAACCCGGCCCGTGGCAAGACCCGAAGGGCATTCCCTATCCCCACGGGCTGGCACAAGTTCCCGGGTATAAAACAATATGATTTGGGAACGATTTACCCGAGTATGAAAGCATAAAACAAATAAAACAATCAATAATAAGAATCTGAAATTTCCATACTAAACCATTCTTAACAAAACCAGATCTGAATACATATGTTTAAAGACACTACAAGTGGTCCAAATACAAATAATGACAACATCAAGACATCCCCAATCACTTCACGCAACAAGGGTGTCATCACCCGCAAGCCTTCTCCACAACTCTGCCCCAACGATGGGGACTAACACCCTGAAGCGCCATCACCCTTAGCCTTCCCTTTACCTGAGTCAACCATAAGAAGTTCTACTTACACCCAAGGGGTGTAAGTAGGGTGTGAGCCTAAGCCCAATAGGATACCACCAGAAGATTCCAAAGGGGATGCAATACAATGGGAACAAAACTAGCAATTTTAACACACAAGGTGAAACAATGTTAAAAATTTCAAGAAAAGAAACTTTCAAATGAGAACAGTTTTCAATACAAGAATTTCAGAATGATAACCAATTAAATAAACATGTGAGCTACTGTAAAGTACTTCCAAAAGATCCCACAACAAGGGTAAATACTACAATTCTAATGAGAACAAAAATTGGGAACACCCCTAGGCAACTAGATAGTCTCGGGCCCTATGTACCTCGTACCTCGGTGTAAAGTATCCAAGTCACAATCCTTTCCCGTGCACGAGCCACTAGTAGGGAACAAACCCATAACCTAGTGGTCCCCAAATAACATCCACATAGTTCAGTTAGTGTTGTCGTTATCCATTTGCTCAGTGAAACAGGGACACAACCCATCCGGTCCACTAGCCGTACTAGTACATATCCGCCCACCTAAGTACCCGGGATTCCCCCTTTTGTGCTCAAACAATTTCAGCAAACAACACACATACTTTTTCATGTAAAGTATCTCTACTGGTCACAAACAAATAGTACAGTAGCTACACACATTTTATATCATTTGAAACAGTCAATAAAATATTTTGATCTTCAATAAAACAACCTCTCCAAACATCACATTGTTTTGCACCCAAAACTCTTTAAAATATCCACTTTTCACAGTATGTGAAAACTTGTAAGTCATAAAAACAAAATTTCAGTTCAACACAATTTAATAAAACCAAAAATTCAGTTATGGGGCAGCCCAATGTGAACCAAGAAATTATATATTTTAAAAACCACCATTTTCACACCAACATGGCACTTAATGCCCATTTGCTTCTCAAACACAATTTAAACAAACTTTTGCAGCCACAACCAAAAAGAATAAATATTTAAAACATTATTTTAATTCCTAATACAGTTCAATAAAATCAACTATGTAATTAGAGTTCATCCCAAAATGAACCAATAAAAGACTTGCATGAAAAACCCTCAATTTCAACAAAAATTGTAACATAAAATTCATTTGCATTGTAAATGAAACTAAAACAAATTTTTACAGAATCATTAAAATCCAATAAGCATTAATTCACCCTCAACACAGCAAGCAAATTCCCAAAGAATTGCACACACAATGGAATCACCTACCAAAAGATTCAAGAACCGCAAATCCTAGTGCGGAACTTCAACCGCACGACCACCGCGCCACAAGGAAGTGATATCAAACCTAAAACCAGAGGATTGAACCATGAAACCCAAAATGAAACCCTAAGCATGAATCCCTAGCTTCTGTAAATTTGGGGATTCAAGAAAAAAAAAAGATAAATCTCAAGGAAAAGGAGAGAACTAGAAGGATAGTCACTTACTTGAGAAAACTGGACGTTTTTAGAAACCAGAGAAGTTAGGCCCTAATTCGCGACAGATGCGATCTCCAAAGAGGGGGAAACGAAGATGGGGGTGCGTCCAGGTACAGTGGGAGAAGGTGAGAGGTGTAATCACCGAAAAAGAATAAAAATTGAATATTTTATGAAATAATTACAAAACAATTTTAAAACTGGAAATGGGCTTTCGGGTTGGCCCAATACCTAACTTGATCACCCAAATCCAAGATGCAAATGAATTTTTAAGGGGGCCAAAATTCATTGGTGGTTTTAATAGTTAAATTAAGGTCATTTTGGAAGTTTAATGAGTTAAAAATGTTGAAAAACGTGGGAGTTATTAAACAAACAAAATTTATTGTCAAAACTGGAAACGGGCTCTCGAGTTGACCCAAATTATGGAAACCCACCATTTCCTTCAAAAATGCATTGAAAACCCCCCAAAAAGCAATAATGTAAATTAAATACAAAAATAACTTTAAAATATGTCATGTATGTGACAATTCTCCCCACCATGAAGGACTTTCCGCCCCGGAAAGTCAACATGATTCTTGGTTGGTAAACAAGAATGAGTACTCTTCCTCGACCCATGACTTTCGCTCCCAAGTCTCATGTGTATCATTCCCATGCTGCCATAAAACCCGGACTAAAGGAATAGACTTTCCTCTAAGTATCTTCTCCTGGGAGTCCACTATTTTCACCGGCCTCTCAACGATAGACAAGTCAGGCTCTATCTCTAGTTCTTCCCAACTCAACACATGGGATGGATCTGGATTGTATTTCTTCAACTGGGAGACGTGGAAGACATCATGGATAGATGTCAACTGAGAAGGTAAGGCCAACCTGTATGCCACCTTACCAATACGCTTGGTGATCTCAAAGGGTCCGACATACCGTGGCATCAGCTTACCTTGCTTACCCAATCGACGATGGCCCAGACGAGGGGCCACTTTTAAGAATACCCTATCACCCACAGTAAACTCTAGGTCTCGACGCCTCCGATCAGCATAAGATTTATGACGACTCTGAGCTGTCAATAAGCGCTTCCTGATCAATTTGACCTTCTCAGAAGTCTCCTGCACAAGGCTCGGCCCCAATAGTGAAGTCTCTCCTACCTCAGCCCAACATATGGGGGACCGACATGGCCGACCATAGAGCGCCTCAAAAGGGGCCATTCGAATTGAGGATTGGTAACTATTATTATAAGCAAACTCAACCAATCCCAAATGGCTATCCCAAGAACCTCCAAAGTCCAAGACACATGCACGAAGCATGTCCTCCAAAATCTGATTCGCCCGCTCTGTCTGACCATCCGTCTGAGGGTGGTACGACGTGCTCATCTTAATCTGAGAGCCCAAGGCCTTTTGAAGGCCTTCCCAAAATCGAGAAGTGAAGCGGGGGTCTCTATCCGAGACAATAGCTGATGGTACACCATGGAGTCTCACCACCTCCTGAAGATACAAATGGCCCAACTCATCCACTTTAGATGTGTCTCTGATCGGAATGAAGTGGGCTGATTTGGTCAGACGATCAATCACCACCCAAATGGAATTCTTACCCCGAGGTGTACGAGGTAAGCCAACAATGAAGTCCATGGAAACCTCGTCCCACTTCCAGGTAGAAATGGGTAATGGCTGGAGCAAACCGGAGGGCCTTTGGTGCTATGCTTTCACCTGCTGGCATGTGTAGCATCTCGAAACAAAGTCTGCTATGTCTCGTCTCATACCAGGCCACCAAAAATGCCGACGGACATCATAATACATCTTAGTGGCACCTGGATGGACAGCCCACTGAGACTGGTGGCTATCATGCATCACTGCCTTCCGTAGAGATAACGGTACTACTGAACGGCCCTTGAAGCACAAGATGCCCTCGGGAGACGACGACCAATCAGAGGATGTCTCCCCACCATGAAGAAACTGCCTAGATCGCTGACAAAGCTCATCACTAGGTTTTTCCCACTGAATCAACTCCAACAGAGAAGGAGTCAACTGGACACTCGCCAAGAATGCCCCTCCACTGTGTTCCCTAGCCTCCACATGCATTTGAGAAAAGAGCCCCATCAATGTCCACTCATCACTAGACCTCCTCAAAGCCTGCATTGGAACTCTTCTGCTCAAAGCGTCGGCCACCACATTACCCTTGCCTGGGGTATAGACAATGTCAAAGTCGAACCCCTGCAAGTACTCGATCTAGCGGCGTTGCCTCAAGTTGAGGTCCTTCTGCGAGAAGATATAAGCCAAGCTTTTGTGATCAGAGTAGACCACAAACTTCTCGCCAAAGAGGTAGTGACGCCATGTCTTCAAAGAATGCATCACCGCTGCCAACTCCAAGTCATGGGTAGGGTAGTTCTTTTCATGTGGTCGGAGTTGGCGAGAGCCATAAGCCACCACGTGATCATCCTGCATAAGCACGCACCCAAGACCCATACCTGAAGCATCACAATAAACCATATAACCCTTCCCGGCCTCAGGCAAAATCAGCACAGGGGCGGTAGTCAACCGTCTCTTCAGCTCCTCGAATGATGCTTGACATTCTGGACCCCATACAAACTTCACCCCTTTCCGGGTGAGCGCAGTCATTGGTGATGCAAGCCGAGAGAAATCCCGAACGAATCGCCTGTAGTAACCAGCCAGGCCAAGGAAACTCCTGATCTCGAACACATTCTTCGGCTGCTCCCATGACATAACCGCACTAATTTTCTCAAGGTCCACTGAAACTCCGTGCTCTGAGATCACATGCCCTAGAAATCTCACCTCTCTGATCCAGAAGGTGCACTTTGACAACTTTGCATAGAGGCGGTGATCCCGTAATGTACCTAAAACGATCCTCAAGTGATGTTCGTGTTCCTCCTCAGAGCTAGAGTATACCAGAATATCATCCACGAACACCACAAAAAAGGAATCGAGATACTGATGGAACACCCTATTCATTAGTGCCATAAATACCGCTGGAGCATTGGTCAATCCGAAGGGCATGACCAAATACTCAAAGTGGCCATACCTGCTTCGGAAGGCTGTCTTGGGGATATCTGACTCCTTCACCCTGAGTTGATGATACCCTGAACGCAGGTCTATCTTTGAGAACCACTTTGCCCCCTTCAACTGATCAAACAAATCATCTATTCTGGGCAAAGGGTATTTGTTTTTAATTGTTACCTTATTCAACTTCCGGTAGTCAACGCACAACCGGAGGGATCCATCAGCCTTTTTTGCAAACAACACAGGAGCGGACCAAGGAGAGACGCTCGGGCGAATGAATCCTTTGGATTCTAAGTCGTCCAGCTGTATCTTTAATTCCCTCAACTCGGTGGGGGCCATGCGATAGGAGGGAAGAGATATCGACTGTGTTCCCGGCGCCAGATCAATCGAAAACTCCACATCTCGCTCTGGGGGCAAACCAGAAAAATCATCAGGGAATACCTCGGGAAACTCATTCACTACATGAGGTAGTGCACCTTCAGGGGAAAGACCATCCTCTAGCACAATCGAAGATAACTGGAAGATAACACTTCCCAACTCTGGGAGTGGAGGCCCTGCGCGACTTGATCGTGGATCCCATTCTCCATGAAAAACCTGACGACTCCCATCAGGTGCCGTGAAACTCACACGCCTTCTGTAGCAGTCGATGTGTGCCTGGAAGTGAACTAGCCAATCCATCCCGAGTATGACATCAAAAAGGTCCATATCTAAGACCATAAGGTCCCACTCCATCTCGACCCCTGATACAGAAAGTGCACATGAGGGGCACCTCAGGCCCTGCTCCTTCTTCTTTCCCAATGGTGTCACCAACTCCATCGCAAAAGACATCAACTCAGTTGGCAAATTCAGCATGTCCACGAAATGTCCAGAAATGAATGAAACAGAGGCACCAGTATCAAAAAGAGCAGTAGCTATAGAAGATGCGATCAGAACGGTACCTCGAACTGTCGACGGTCCCGCCTCTGATCCTGCTGGTGACTGATCCACTGCATGGAGATGTCCAGTATCTGCCTGAGGACGACCGCTAGTATGTGGTTGTGCCCTGAACTGGATCTGCCCAGAAGATGATCCAGCCCTACCACCACGACCACCAAATCGAGATCCCCCAGTCCTTGACGGCTCGGACTGTGCTGGCACTCCTTTTGAAGCCACTGAACCAACCCCACTCGGAAGTGGACGTGCCACACCACAAAAACGCTGCAAATGCCCCATACCTCCACACTGGAAACAAGGCTTCGGAGGAAGTGGACATGCTGGTCGGATATGCCCAGGCCTCCCACATTGGTGGCACACGACCGATCTTGCATCAGAAGCAGCAGAAGAAAACTGCCTGGAAGAGTGGCCTGAATTGCCCCCTCCTTTCTTCACATGATCCTCCCGCTTCCTTTTCTTCTCTGAGGAGCTACCACTTCCCACTGCTGATACTGAACCATAGAAACCAGCCCTGCCTTTCCTATCAATCTCCACCATGCACGCTCGATCAACAACCTCAGCATAGGTCCTCATCTTAAACAAGAACACCTGGGAGTATATCTCTGGTCGCAAGCCTTTCTCAAACCTCTGGGCCTTCGCTTGTTCATTAGAGACAATTTCTGGAGCATACCGAACCAATTCAGCGAAACGGTTGGCATACTCCATCACAGATAGATTCCCCTGAACAAGTTCCATGAACTCTCTAGACCTGGCATAAGCCAACACCTCAGGGCAATACTGTTCATTGAAGACAGCCTTGAAATCTCCCCAGTGCATCTGATCATTCTTCCCAGCCTGAAGCACTGACTCCCACCATTTACGACTGGGACCCTCCAATAGGAAGGAGGCACACTTCACCCTGAGCTCCTCGGGTGTTTCCAGGAACTCAAACATACGCTCGATCTTCTCGAGCCATTCTTCTGCTTCCTGGGGTTCTGAGCTGCCTCGGAAGGTTGGAGGCTTATTTTTCAGGAACTCCTGGGCCTTGTCCTTTCTAGGACCATTATAATCCTCTCTAATAGGAGCTGGAGCTGGAGCTGGTCCATATCCTAGAGCCTGGACAGCCCGGACCACGGCCTCGACTAGCCTCTGATCAATCGGCGTGGGTGAACTCTCTCCAGCTTCCTCCTGTGGGTGCGTTGGAGCTTTCCGGGGAGGCATGTTGCTACAAAATGAAACAGTCACAAAACAATGGTCAATACCACAATTCTGAAAATTGTAATCAAATACATCAAATATAAGCAAACTAAACACATTCTTGTAATAAAAGAAACAACTACTCCACATTTGCCTGATGTCCACATGTGGTCTGCAGCCCACACGTCTCACCTGGAAGTGAAGTAAATCAGTAAATTCCAACATCCTCTGGTGACTCAAGGTCTGCCATGAGAGGTGCGGGCCAGGCACCCTACTCACAACCAATACCCCGAGCCCCGACAGTCCTAGCTCCTGTCTATCCCGACTCATGTCAAAATAACAATATAACCCAAAAACATTAACCTCCTTTGATACCATTTTGTCACGAACCAGATCTGGTTGCCACCATTAATGGCACCAAACCCGGCCCGTGGCAAGACCCGAAGGGCATTCCCTATCCCCACGGGCTGGCACAAGTGCCCGGGTATAAAAAAATATGATTTGGGAATGATTTACCCGAGTATGAAAGCATAAAACAAACAAAACAATCAATAATAAGAATCTGAAATTTCCATACTAAACCATTCTTAACAAAACCAGATCTGAATACATATGTTTAAAGACACTACAAGTGGTCCAAATACAAATAATGACAACATCAAGACATCCCCAATCACTTCACGCAACAAGGGTGTCATCACCCGCAAGCCTTCTCCACAACTCTGCCCCAACGATGGGGACTAACACCCTGAAGCGCCATCACCCTTAGCCTTCCCTTTACCTGAGTCAAGCATAAGAAGTTCTACTTACACCCAAGGGGTGTAAGTAGGGTGTGAGCCTAAGCCCAATAGGATACCACCAGAATATTCCAAAGGGGATGCAATACAATGGGAACAAAACTAGCAATTTTAACACACAAGGTGAAACAATGTTAAAAATTTCAAGAAAAGAAACTTTCAAATGAGAACAGTTTTCAATCCAAGAATTTCAGAATGATAACCAATTAAATAAACATGTGAGCTACTGTAAAGTACTGCCAAAAGATCCCACAACAAGGGTAAATACTACAATTCTAATGAGCACAAAAATTGGGAACACCCCTAGGCAACTAGATAGTCTCGGGCCCTATGTACCTCGTACCTCGGTGTAAAGTATCCAAGTCACAATCCTTTACCGTGCACGAGCCACTAGTAGGGAACAAACCAATAACCTAGTGGTCCCCAAATAATATCCACATAGTTCAGTTAGTGTTGTCGTTATCCATTTTCTCAGTGAAACAGGGACACAACCCATCCGGTCCACTAGCCGTACTAGTACATATCCGCCCACCTAAGTACCCGGGATTCCCCCTTTTGTGCTCAAACAATTTCAGCAAAAAACACACATACTTTTTCATGTAAAGTATCTCTACTGGTCACAAACAAATAGTACAGTAGCTACACACATTTTATATCATTTGAAACAGTCAATAAAATATTTTGATCTTCAATAAAACAACCTCTCCAAACATCACATTGTTTTGCACCCAAAACTCTTTAAAATATCCACTTTTCACAGTATGTGAAAACTTGTAAGTCAACAAAACAAAATTTCAGTTCAACACAATTTAATAAAACCAAAAATTCAGTTATGGGGCAGCCCAATGTGAACCAAGAAATTATATATTTTAAAAACCACCATTTTCACACCAACATGGCACTTAATGCCCATTTGCTTCTCAAACACAATTTAAACAAACTTTTGCAGCCACAACCAAAAAGAATAAATATTTAAAACATTATTTTAATTCCTAATACAGTTCAATAAAATCAACTATGTAATTAGAGTTCATCCCAAAATGAACCAATAAAAGACTTGCATGAAAAACCCTCAATTTCAACAAAAATTGTAACATAAAATTCATTTGCATTGTAAATGAAACTAAAACAAATTTTTACAGAATCATTAAAATCCAATAAGCATTAATTCACCCTCAACAAAGCAAGCAAATTCCCAAAGAATTGCACACACAATGGAATCACCTACCAAAAGATTCAAGAACCGCAAATCCTAGTGCTGAACTTCAACCGCACGACCACCGCGCCACAAGGAAGTGATATCAAACCTAAAACCAGAGGATTGAACCATGAAACCCAAAATGAAACCCTAAGCACGAAGCCCTAGCTTCTGGAAATTTGGGGATTCAAGAAAAAAAAAGATAAATCTCAAGGAAAAGGAGAGAACTAGAAGGATAGTCACTTACTTGAGAAAACTGGACGTTTTTAGAAACCAGAGAAGTTAGGCCCTAATTCGCGACAGATGCGATCTCCAAAGAGGTGGAAACGAAGCTGGGGGTGCGGCCAGGTACAGTGGGAGAAGGTGAGAGGTGGAATCACCGAAAAAGAATAAAAATTGAATATTTTATGAAATAATTACAAAACAATTTTAAAACTGGAAATGGGCTTTCGGGTTGGCCCAATACCTAACTTGATCACCCAAATCCAAGATGCAAATGAATTTTTAAGGGGGCCAAAATTCATTGGTGGTTTTAATAGTTAAATTAAGGTCATTTTGGAAGTTGAATGAGTTAAAAATGTTGAAAAACGTGGGAGTTATTAAACAAACAAAATTTATTGTCAAAACTGGAAATGGGCTCTCGAGTTGACCCAAATTATGGAAACCCACCATTTCCTTCAAAAATGCATTGAAAACCCCCAAAAAAGCAATAATGTAAATTAAATACAAAAATACCTTTAAAATATGTCATGTATGTGACAGATGTTCCAGATTATGGTTCTTACTTCAAAAATGACTCAATGAATAGTGTGTTTAAATTATAATGTATATATATATATATATATTATTTTACGATTCACAAAAAAATACAAGTATTTCAAAAAAAATCCCAAAAATTCACCCTAAACATTTTTTCAAAGTGTAGAATTTAAGAATGACCTACATTTTATGAAAATAATTTTATAAATATGATTAATTTAATTTTTAATTAAAATCATAATTTACTTGGAATATGTAGAGTCCCTAAGCCTGAAGTACATGGACATTACATTACTTTTGCGGAATACTTAGTACATAACAAAAATACACACACAAGGACCGTAATAGTTTAGTGTCTTTGGAAACTTGGAACGTAATCTTCTAATCATGGTGAAAGATCTTAAACATCTCCCATAAAGATCTTACCCTTTTTTTCTTACCTAAAACCTTTCTTTATATCCTGGGGAAAAGAAAACATAAAATGGTGAGCTCAAATTCTCAGTAAGGGTAAACAAAAGAAATATCAATCGCATCATATTCATAAGAACATAACATTTTGGAAATATTAACCTGAAAAAGAGATCATAATATCATAACATGGGATAAATCATAGTAGTGAAATGTAATCCCAATAATCATAACTTAAAACATGAAACTTTTTGGCATACACACATAATCATAGAGAATCATTTCATATTAGTCAAGACTCATTGCCAAGACTATCTTAGTAGACAAAGTCCATTTCTGAACCGAGTTCATTCCTCGTTTCAGTCCTGTTTCACTGAACCAGTTTACCCTGCCGTTCCAGCCATGTCTATCTCATGAGATATAAAATCTTTACCCAATGCATTGGAGGGATATATAGGTCCCACCCATCTCATAATGATACCATTCTTATGTTTGCCACAAAATCATAAATCATACATCATTTCATAACTCATGTAATAAAAATGGGATTCTTAAACAACATGATATCATAAAAAAATTCATATAAGATAAAAGAATTCATAAAAATAATTCCATCACAACATAATCAAATCAATGTAATAATAGGGATAGAAACAGAACCCTATATTATCTTAGATGGAAAATAATTTTGATAAAACACTTGAACTCCATTCTTGAGGAAGATATCATTTCTACTTCAAAAACATTTTCCTTTCTTAACATGTCATACAAATTTAAACTAAAAGAATTTGATTAAAAATAAAAATGAAAAATTTTAAAGGAAGCTTCTTGGAAATAATGTTTTAAAAATCCATTCATGCCGTATAAGTTAAAAAGAAAAACATTCTTCTCGTACTTTTTTCAGAAAAGTCAAAAAGTACCTCGTATGAAAAACGACAAAAGATTCCTTTCATATCTTTTACTAAAAACTCACCGAAGAGTAAAATTGGATATAAACTATTTTATAAGGATATAAATATTACATATTGAGGAAACATGGATGTGGATGATAAATATTCCCCAGTAAATTCTGAAGTATAAACAATCTCAGATAAAAATTGAGATTACGAGATTTTCCCTTACCTTAGGTCTGATTTGCTTCGTAAGTGTCTGAACCTCCTGTATAATGATTTAAATAATGTCATTGACTTATTCCAGAATCATAATCATTGTTATGATATCATATATGGTTCACTTATGACTTTATATTACCCGTTCTTTTGTAAATTCCATGTTAAAGAGCGTTTTTGGGTAAAATTGTTTCATTTGTCGTCCGTGTTTTGACTTGTAATTATTCATATGATTACTTAGATCATGATTACTTAATTCCAGAATATAAAACATTATTTTTATATAATATATATTCAGAATATACATATATATAATAAATCAGTAAATGGAAATAAATACACCGTTCATGGAGATGGTAGGTCGTACGTACGCATAAACGCTGTTTTCGTTTCCTTATTGAGTTGAATGGAATTAATTAGATGACATACATATATATACACATAAATCCAGTATCATTATTATATCATATATTTCATGATTACTTATTATATATACTTTATAATCATTCATGAATGGTTAACGTGGATAATGAATCTCATCGCGTCGTGGAGACGGTAGTCTGTACGTACGCACGAGCGATGATATCGTTCTCATGATCGTGGGAATATATTGGAGTGTATGTATACTATTTCAGAATCAATATCACTTTAAAATAATCATATATAGTTATTATTTACACCACTATACCCATCCAAGTAAGGTGGTGGTGTAAAAAAGATTACACCACGGCGTAGAGACGGTAATCCGTACGTACGCACGCGCGGTGATTTCATTTTCCATAGGATGGATAGATAGTGAAATAGGGTTGTTTCATACTTATAATAACATATCAGTATATTAGTGATACTGATGTTATTACTTCATTATGAAACAACCTAAGAAGAAGAAGTGGAAGAAGAAATAAAGTTCAAAGAATCGGTAACGGACATTACCTCTTCTTTGAAGCTCCTCTTTGAGTCCTCTTCTTAGGGCACTAAAATTGGTCTTTGAAGAATACCAGGACCTCTAGGATGTTTCTAGGGAAGTGGAGAAGATAATTTTCCAGGGGTTGTCCGAGCTTGAAGGCTCAAAGTGGTGTGAGGAAGAGGGAGAGGAGGTGCCCTTTTATAAGGGGTGAGAGGGGCACCTTTGGAATAACTAAAAATATTATTTTATTATAAAGCCAAATTCGGTTTTAAATAGCTCAAAATTGATTTATTTCAAAGCTAAGATGGGGAGGGGTCTAAATCCTCTCATCCAATATAATTTAGACAAGTTTAGGTCATTATACAAACCTTATCTTTTAGTTTTAACTCTTAGTTAATTAGATTGACATTTACCATGTCACTTTGTATTTTTATATTATATAGTTAATAAACTTACCATATACATCCAAGAGACCCCCAAGTGGTCCATTAATGATACACCTATCATGATATAAGTATCTTGGCCGAACCTTAGATTTTTTAGGAATATAATAACAATTAATAATATAATAATTGTTTTAAAAACTATTTTATGTCAATTTTGACACTATTTGGTAATTGATTTTTTGTGAAAATCATAACAGAATGATTAGTTCGAACAAAATTGATTAAATCAGTAATAACATGTCATATTAACATATAGAATTATTGTAATTCATAAAAAGTCTCAAATTAAATTTATTTGGGTATTTATAACATCAATTATGTCAATATTTCATTAATATGATAATTACTACATCATCATTATATCATAAATAAATTAAATTAGTTTAAGTCTAAAAATTACAAATAAAATACCATTATGTTGGATATCTTTTTAGATTTCTAATGAATATTTATAGTCGAATTTATTTTATGTATAACCCTATATTAAAAATGATTTAGTTATTAAACTTTGATTTTAACTATTTTAACTCTTCTTTAAATAAATTGATAATAAATGTCCTAATCTAATCCAAGTGGGCCTAAATGGTCATATTTTATTCCTAAGGTTGTTTATGGTTGAATTAAACTTATCCAATAGAATTAATACATGTTTTAGGGTAATAATAATAACACTTTTACCCTTAATTACCCTATTTACTTTTAACAGTGGTAAAAAAAATGTAAAAAGTTACTATTCACCAAAAATTATTTTCATCTCATTGAACCACATTTTAGTCCTTGATATTAACTGTGTCTCTCGGATTTTCGAAATTCCACTCACAGAAGCGGTAAAATTAAGTTTTATGAAAAATTCAGTTTTTTTAACTACCACTTAGTGGTTTCACTATTCATCAAAAAATGAAAGTTTCTAGAAAAATACCAAAAATTAGGCCTAAGATATATTTGATATTATGAATTCAAAAATGATGTCTATTTTATGAAATTAAAAACATATCAGTTACATTAACTAATTTAAAAATTAATTTTCATTGTCAAAACAAATAGCGTGTTTTTAAGAGATAATAACTATCAAAAGATTGACACTTGTTTATAACTGGTTTAAATGTGAAATTATATCCAATGACCATCATTGTATTAAATTGTAAAAATATATTCTAAATATACTTTAAAACCACTCAAATTAATAATTTATCACTATTAATTATTTCGATTAAAAAAGTTGTTTTTAATTAAAATTTAGTAATTTTCACTATTCATCAGAATATGAAAGTTATCCGAAAAGTAACAAAATTTCACCTTAGGCTAAATTTGATACTCCGAATCCAAAAATGAAGTCCATTTTGAGAGATAAAATTTCTAAAATTTTAAAAGGTGGTTATTACTATTCATAACGGCTAGTTTTAATAATATTTTAATAGCATATCTTTGTTTAGTGAAACTCGGTATTGCGTACTACACACGCTATTGAGGAAGGTCGTGATTGTGTGTAACGCAAGGCAATTCAAGGATGCGTGTTGTGCAAGCTCCTTTTGGTGTAGCGTACAACACAATACATTAATGAAATTAAAAAGAATATTTTTCATAAAATCTCGGGGTGTTACATTCTACCCCCCTTAAAATGAATTTCGCCCTCGAAATTTGTCGGGGTTATAAATGGTTTACTATTCCAAAGTTTATTTAATAGAAACCCACATCGTAAAAAGGAATACCAAAACCAATCTTTAAAAAAAAGTATGAAACGTAGCGTTTACCCAAATAAACTAATCACTGGGTTTCCACATAGGTGAAAATATGGATATGGAAGAGAAATCTAACCATCATGTTCTGATGGAGAGTGGTAGAGAACAAGGCTATGGAAAAGCCAGCAATCACAAAGCCATAAATTTGTGACGATCTAAGGTACCATCTGATTCATCAGATATAAGAGCACTAGGACAACATTTTTGGTTTTCAAGATCATTTCCCTAAAGTTGATGAAATTGGAATTAGAAGAAATACTTTCGTGATTTTGGTATACTCTCACCGTTGGTCGTTCTTTGGACAATTTCCACTTCATCTCTTAATGAAATGAAGTTGAATTTTTCATTCGTGATGTGTTAGCAGATCATGTGATAGAATGATGGGTCATTCCATCTGTCTCAAACAAAAGGTTAAAAAATTTATCAAAAAATACATAAGTCCATCTATAGTTAGATTAATCATATATGGTTCCTAAAATGGACTTATACTTCATATATCATAATGCTTAATATAATAAAACTAGTTTCTACTAAACAGGGACTTCCTGTAGGCCAGTGGTAGGCGATAAAGGCCAGTCGCACTTCGGTTGTGGGTTCGATTCCCACAGCCTTGTCCGACGCAATGGGTTGTCGCCCATCCTGCGGGTTGTCCTTTTTCTAAAACTACATTACTATAACATCCCATAAATAATATCGAAAAAACTTCTATCCTTAAACAATACTAAATTATGTCCCACATAATCCATTCCAATCTTTAGGCTTATCCAAAATAATGTTGTCTAATCTCATTTTATAGTGAAAACGATTACCAAAGAGTTCATACAACTAGCATGTTAATACCATTGTTGATCCCCATATATCATGAGATATGTCTTGTTGGTCACATTCCAAACATTCAAAGGCCTTAATCATGTATTCTCTTGAAAAAAAATGAATACCCATTGAACCTTATTGAAAACATGAATGCTGTTAGAAGTTAACTCTTTCCACATACCAAAATCCTCAAAATTCTATATACTCAAACCACGATATCACTTAGTCCTTATATCAATCATGAGCTCATGAATACTGTCAAACATTTCATTTTTTCCTTATCCCTTCATTATGCGCATATCATCTTTTTTCCAAAAATATCTCAATCACTTTCCATGGTTACCGGTACCATAAAATTATTGAAAACCACAATAGACCAATACATAAATATTCCAATATTCCACAATACTATATACAACATTATTTTGGAATCCCATTACATAAACACTTAATCATTCCACCACATCGTTGTCATATTCAACATCGCCAATGGTGATCACATGTGACTTCCCTTTGTCCATTACCTTAAGTGGTTGCTCATGTCGATCATCACTAACCCTTGGATTAGGGCATTTATTAGCATAATGCCCCATTTCCTTGCACTTGAATCATTGAAGTGTAGTAGGTTAATTCTGTGTATCCCTTCCTTTGTTTGCATCATTAGACATCTTCTTCCCATCATTGCGGCATTCAAATGCCCGATGACCTTCCTTTCCACATTTGAAACATTTACTTGTCCCTTTAAGACAATCTCCACCATGCTTCTTTCCACACTTTGAGCATAAGGAAACATTCATCTTCTTTTCACCATTATTCTGAGATTTCTCCTTGAACTCCATCTTTCGTTTCTTGTCAAAACTATGAGATGGATAAGTAACATCAACTTCCATTTTTACCTTGATAGCACAACGCACAATTTCTTCATAGCTACTGAAGTCTCTTATAGATAATGCCCTTCGAAGACTTGGTTTTAAGCCACTGAAGAATAGATCAACTTTACTTTCAGGTTGGATGATAAACCCAGATGCATACCTTGCAAGCCTTGTAAAATTCGCTTCGTATATACCAACAGATTCATCATCCTTTTGCTTTAGTTCAAGAAACTCCTTCTCCATCTTTGTATGAAGAATACGAGGGAAGTACTTATTGAAAAATAAGTTCTTGAACTCGTCCCATTCCATGGACTCAATTTCATCTCTTGGCCTCGTATTCTTGATAAGATTCCACCATTGATCAGCATCAGCTTCCAAACGATACACTGCTAAGATGACTTTATCATGTTCAGAACATTGAAGAACTGAAAATATCTTTTCAGTAGTACTAATCCATTGTTCAGCAACAAGTGGATCAGAAGACCCACTGAAAGAAGGTGGACGTTGCCTCATGAAGGACTCAATAGAATATTGTTCCCTTCTCTGCTCATTTGGAAGTTCGGAATGATTCATAGCTTGTGCAAGTATAGCAATAAGATTTTTCACTCCATCTCCCATAACATTTGTTTGTTCAGGAGGACAATCATTGCATTGTCCATTACATTGATCAACATAGTTCCTTCGGGTTCCATCCATCGTCTAAAACCCAAAAAGAATAGTGTGGGAGGCAAAAATCATGATAGGGAAAACAAAACAATAAAGGAGGAGTACCTTCAATATCTAACATCTTAGGTTTAATTCTAAGATCATTACCGTAATTATAGGACTATAACCTATACTTATACTTAACCTTAGGGACATCCCTAGACATACCTTAGAAATATCTCTAGGGATCTCACTAAAGTTCTCGCATCCTAGTTTCCAAAGGATGACTAAACCTTTCCTCTGATACCAACTGTAGAGACCCTAAGCCTGACGTACATGAACATTACATTACTTTTGCGGAATACTTAGTACATAACAAAAATACACACACAAGGACCGTAATAGTTTAGTGTCTTTGGAAACTCGGAACGTAATCTTCTAATCATGGTGAAAGATCTTCAACATCTCCCATAAAGATCTTCCCCTTTTTTTTCTTACCTAAAACATTTCTTTATATCCTGGGGAAAATAAAACATAAAAGGGTGAGCTCAAATGCTCAGTAAGGGTAAAAAAAAGAAATATCAATCACATCATAATCATAAGAACATAACATTTTGGAAATCTTAACCTGCAAAAGAGATCATAATATCATAACATGGGATAAATCATAGTAGTGAAATGTAATCCCAATAATCATAACTTAAAACATGAAACTTTGTGGCGTACACACATAATCATAGAGAATCATTTCTTATTAGTCAAGACTCATTGCCAAGACTATCTTAGTGGACAAAGTCCATTTCTGAACCGAGTTCATTCCTCGTTTGAGTCCTGTTTCACTGAACCGGTTTAACCTGTCGTTCCAGCCATGTCTATCTCATGAGATATAAAATCTTTACCCAGTGCATTGGAGGGAGATATAGGTCCTACCCATCTCATAATGATACCATTCTTATATGTGCCACAAAATCATAAATCATACATCATTGCATAACTCATGTAATAAAAATGGGATTCTTAAACAACATGACATCATAAAACAATTAATATAAGATAAAATAATTCATAAAAATAATTCCAACACAAAATAATCAAATCAATGTAATAATAGGGATAGAAACCGAACCCTATATTATCTTAGATGGAAAATAATTTTGATAAAACACTTGAACTCCATTCTTGAGGAAGATATCATTTCTACTTCAAAAACATTTTACTTTCTTAACATGTCATACAACTTTAAACTAAAAGAAGTTGATTAAAAATAAACTTGAAAACTTGTAAAGGAAGCTTGTTAGAAATAATTTTTTAAAAATCCATTCATGCCGTATGAGTTAAAAAAAACATTCTTCTCGTACTTTTGTCGGAAAAGTCAAAAAGTACCTCGTACGAAAAACGACAAAATATTCCTTTCATATCTTTTACTAAAAACTCACCGAAGAGTAAAATTGGATATAAACTATTGTACAAGGATATAAATATTACATATTGAGGAAACATGGATGTGGATGATAAATATTCCCCAGTAAATTCTGAAGTATAAACAATCTCGGATAAAAATTGAGATTGCGAGATTTTCCCTTACCTTAGGTCCGATTTGCTTCGTAAGTGTCTGAACCTCCTGTATAATGATTTAAATAATTTCATTGACTTATTCCATAATCATACTCATTTTTATTATATCATATATGGTTCACTTATGACATTTATATTACCCATTCTTTTGTAAATTCCATGTTAAAGAGCGTTTTTGGTAAAATTGTTTCATTTGTCATCTGTGTTTTGACATGTAATTATTCATATGATTACATAGATAATGATTACTTAATTCCAGAATATAAAACATGATTTATATATAATATATATTCAGAATATACATATATATTATAAATCAGTAAATGGAAAGAAATACACCATTCATGGAGACGGTAGGCCGTACGTACGCATGAACGCTATTTTCGTTTCTTTATTGAGTTGAATGGAATTAAGTAGATGACATACATATATATACACATAAATCCAGTATCATTATTATGTCATATATTTCATTATTACTTATTATATATACTTTATAATCATTCATGAATGGTTAACGTGGAGAATGAATCTCATCGCGTCGTGGAGACGGTAGTCCGTACGTACGCACGAGCGATGATATCGTTCTCATGATTGTGGGACTATATTGGAGTGTATGTATACTATTTAAGAATCAATATCACTTTAAAATAATCATATATAGTTATTATTTACACCATTATACCCATCCAAGTAAGGTGGTGGTGGAAAATAGATTACACCACGGCGTGGAGACGGTATTCCGTACGTACGCATGCGCGGTGATTTCATTTTCCGTAGGATGGATAGATGGTGAAATAGGGTTGTTTAATACTTATAATAATATATCAGTATATGAGTGATACTGATGTTATTACTTCATAATGAAACAACCTAAGAAGAAGAAGTGGAAGAAGAAATAAAGTTGAAAGAATCGGTAACGGACATTACCTCTTCTTTGAAGCGCCTCTTTGAGTCCTCTTATTAGGGAACTAAAATTGGTCTTTGAAGAAGACCAAGAACTCTAGGATGTTTCTAGGGAAGTGGAGAAGAGAATTTGGCAGGGTTTGGCTGAGCTTGAAGGCTCAAAGTGGTGTGAGGAAGAGGGGGAGGAGGTGCCCTTTTATAAGGGAGGAGAGGGGCACCTTTGGAATAACTAAAAATTTTATTTTATTATAAAGCCAAATTCGGTTTTAAATAGCTCCAAATTGATTTACTTAGAAGCTAAGGTGGGTATGGGTCTAAATACTCTCATAAAATAGAATTTAGACAAGTTTAGGTCATTATACTAACCTTGTCTTTTAGTTTTAACTCTTAGTTAATTAGATTGACATTTACCATGTAACTTTGTATTTTTATATTATATAGTTAATAAACTTACCATATACATCCAAGAGACCCCCAAGTGGTCTATTAATGATAAAAATATCATGATATAAGTATCTTTGCCGAACCTTATATTTTTTAAGAATATAATAACAATTAATAATATAATATTTGTTTTAAAAACTATTTTATGTCAATTTTGACACTATTTGGTAATTGATTTTTGTGAAAATCATAACAGAATGATTAGTTCGAAAAAAAATTTATTAAATCAATAATAAAATGTCATATTAACATAGAAAATTATTTTAATTCATAAAAAGTCTTAAATTACATTTATTTGGGTATTTATAACATCAATTATGTCAATATTTCATTAATAGGATAATTACTGCATCATCATTGTATCATAAATAAATTAAATTATTTTAAGTCTAAAAATTAAAAATAAAATACCATTATGTTGGAAATATTCTTATATTTCTAATGAATATTTATAGTCGAATTTATCTTATGTATTACCCTATATTAAAAATTATTTAGTTATTAAACTTCGATTTTAACTATTTTAACCCTTCTTTAAATAAATTGATAATAAATGTCCTAACCTAATCCAAGTGGGCCTAAATGGTCATATTTTATTCCTAAGGTTGTTTTTGGTCTAATTACACTTATCTAATAGAATTAGGACACGTGTTAGGGTAATAATAATAACACTTTTACCCTTAATTACCCTATTTACTTTTAATCGTGGTAAAAAAAAGTAAAAAGTTACTATTCACCAAAAATTATTTTCATCTCATTGAACCACATTTTAGTCCTTGATATTAACCGTGTCTCTCAGATTTTCGAAATTCCACTCACAGAAGAGGTAAAATTAAGTTTTATAAAAATTCAGTTTTTTTAACTACCACTTAGTGGTTTCACTATTCATCAAAAAATGAAAGTTTCCAGAAAAATACCAAAAATTAGGCCCAAGATATATTTGATATTATGAATTCAAAAATGATTTCTATTTTATCAAATTCAAAACATATCAGTTACATTAACTAATTTAAAAATTAATTCTCATTGTCAAAACAAATAGCGTGTTTTTAAGAGATAATAACTATCAAAAGATTGACACTTGTTTATAACTGGTTTAAATGTAAAATTAAATCCAATGATCAACATTGTATTAAATTGTAAAAATATATTCTAAATATACTTTAAAACCATTAAAATTAATAATTTATCATTATTAATTATTTCGATTAAAAATGTTGTTTTTAATTAAAATTTAGTAATTTTCACTATTCCTCAGAATATGAAAGTTATCCGAAAAGTACCAAAATTTCACATTAGGCTAAATTCGATACTCCAAATCCAAAAATGAAGTCCATTTTGAGAGATAAAATTTCTAAAATTTTAAAAGGTGGTTATTACTATTCATAACGGCTAGTTTTAATAATATTTTAATAGCATATCGTTGTTTAGTGAAACTCGGTATTGCGTACTACACACGCTATCGAGGAAGGTCACGATTGCGTGTAATGCAAGGCAAGTCAATGATGCGTGTTGTGCAAGCTCCTTTTAGTGTAGCGTACAACACAAGACATTAATGAAATTAAAAAAAATATTTTTCATAAAATCTCAGGGTGTTACAGAATATATATATTTTAACTAACTGATTTTATAACACTTTAAAATTTTAATAAAGGTCTCATAAAATTATCTTATAATCATAAGGGAAAAAATATTAATTTATGAAAACATTTTATGAAAATAAATTTTCTTTTAAATTGAAAAATTAATCGTAAAATTTTAATTAAATATTTATGACTTACAAAAATACCCACACTTAATAATTTTTAAAACATTCATTTACATAGACTATAATAAAATTATATCATACTTTCATTTATAATATTCCTAAATTTTATTTATACTTTTATGGGAGAGGGTACTATTCATTTGGTCAGTTTACTATTCATAAGGGTCATATTGTTATTCCTAATGTCAAGTTACTACTTCATCAGTAAAGGTTCCTTAGCTTCTAGAAATACTTCATATTTGATTACTTATTTATTTATAAAGTTTTTATTATGGTCTCTAAATGGTTTTATGTGATTTATACTATATGAAATTTATATAATAAGGGAAAATTTCTATTGATAAAAGTTTGGGTCGTTACATTCTTCCTCCTTTTGAAATTTCACCCTTGAAATTTTATTTTACATAAATAGGTGAGGGTACTTCTCCTTCATCGTCTCCTCTGATTCCAAAGTTTCTTCTTCATACTTATGGTTCCTCCACAACACATTGACAATATGAGTTTTCTTGTTGTGTAGAACCTTATCTATCTAGTCTATAATCTTTATAGGATGCTTCTCATAAGAGATATCATCTTACATATGTACCACCTCGAAGTTTAGTACATGTGAGGGATCTGGTATGTACTTTCTCAGGAGAGATACATGGAACAGGTCATGAACTTGAGCTATATTTGGTGGAGGTGAAATTCAATAATCCATGGTTTCTATATGATCAAGGATCTCAAAGGGTCCAATGTACCTTGGTCTTAGCTTCCCTTTCTTTCCAAATCGCATGACTCTCTTCCATAGTGCTATTCAAAATAATAATTCATCTCCAACATCGAACTCCAAGTCTCTTCGAAGCTTTATAGAATAACTCTTTTTCCTAATCTGAGCATATTTGATTTATTTTTGGATGTATTGAACCTTATATATCATATATTTCACAATATCATATCCAAGTAGCTTATTTTGACCAACTTCATCCCAATAGGTTGGAGTTCTGCATCACTTCCCATATAGAGCTTCATATGGAGCCATCTGAATACTCAATTGAAACCTATTGTTGTATGAGAACTCAACCAATGGGACATGATGATCCCAACCACCTTTGAATTACATTAATTAGGATCTTATTATGTCTTAGATTTTATGAATAGTCCTTTTAGACTGACTATCATTTTGGGGTGATTGGTCATGATGAAATTCAATTTAGTACTCAAAGCATGTTGAAGACTCCTCTAGAATTTAGATGTGAGCATTGGATCATGATCAGAGACAATCGAGAGTAGAACCCCATGTAGTCTCACCATTTCTTTCACATATATCTTTGTAAGTTTTTCATGTGAGATATATTCCTAGATAGTGGTAAAGTGGGTAGTTTTGATTTGGTCCACCACAACCCATATCGCATTATTTCTTTTGGTTGTCTTCAGGAGGCTAGGGATGAAGTCCATGGTGACATTATCCCATTTCCACATGGGTATAGGCAAGGGTTGAATCATCCCTTTTGACTTATTTCACACTTATTTTACTTGATGACATATCAAGAACCTTCTTATATATTCATTAATATCAAAACCACACCTGTTGTAGGGCGTGGCAAAAGTAATTTATTTTCCTAATGCAGCACAGAGGCTGACCAGGGTCATCTCACTTGAGGATCTTTCTCAGTTGTTCACTCACTTAATCAAATTCACCTAAACTACTTGATTTTTCTTATTTTTATTTCATCTAAGAATATAATGAAATTAAAATTAAATAAAAATAAAACTAACATGCAATGAAAAAATGCAATTAATGAAGAAAGAACTTGGTCCTAGGGTTGGATAACACGGGTTCATTCATTATTTATTTATTGTTTTAAATTGAATTTTAAAATTAATTTATTGAAACCTCATTAATTAATTACTTTCCCTTGATTTATTTAGTGTGTGATTTTAGTATGCATCTAGAACACCAAACCACACCTCCTCCAATAGTCAAATAGGATAACACCTCAACTGAGATTGTTATTCCTAAAGGACCCAGCTCCACCGTATGTCGTTTCATCCCTTATGGAAACCCAAACATCGTCATGTGAAGGGTTTGCCTAAGATAAGGGAGGTAAAATTAATTAATCAAGGTACAGTATTGTATTTAGAAATTATGTTGTGGTGGACGATCGCCGCACCCGTGCAATATTCCCGCCTCCACCTCAAATAGATTTAAAACATTTTGAATTTAAAGTGCAATAATGAAGATCACTGTGAAACCAACCCTAGGTCCAAGCATTGGGTTAGCCCCTCATTATTGAGTATAAGAGGTCATGGTGGATAGGATAAGAAGTCAATAGAATAATTAGATTAATTTTTGAAGAGAAAGGGAGATGGAAGAATATGGAAACACTTGAATTAAAAATATGAAAATGCATTACATTAGAAAAGAAAACTAAAAAGAAAAAGAAAAGAAAAGAAAATTTTTATGTTAGAAGCATGTCCCTAGGCCTCCACTCTAATGTTGGTGTCGAAATATTCCTTCATAAAGGGTGAACTCATCCTTATATAGGCCAAGGTATTCCATCCTTCGGTCTTCAAATTTAAGATCTTCATAATTCCTCTTTAAGATTTCATTCAGATTCTGTCTAACTAAAGTTTGACCATGTTAGGCCAATTTAATGGCCTAATTGGGAAATGATGTCTTCTATAATGTTCTTCAAAAATAGGTTTTACATTTCTTTAAAAAAATAGATTTATCCTTCATGTTTATTATGAGATATGGACAATTAATTCTGATCTTTTATTCTAGAGGAATGTTCCCTTCTTTTCTTCCCCAAATTTTCAGCATCCATGGGCCACCTTAATGATATAAAATCATCAATATCTTCAAAATCAGAACTCCCCATTAAATATTCTTCCACATCCAATTTTAATAACCCCAATTTTATGTGTTTAGACCGAGTTATGAGCAATTCATTGAGGTGGGGTCTACGTGATCGTCCATAGTAAGTTTCCAACTTCATTGAATTTTTTGGACCCTTGTATGGTTGAATTAATTCCCATTTCAGTAACAAAAGATGAAGAAAATAAATATATGAACCGAAAAAAAGGAAAAATATCAATTGGATTTATATTTTAAAATATATGCATGAATTACCAAAGTGATTAGAATTTTTCAATATTTCCAAATTAAGCAGTTTTCTAATTTTAGCCCAAAACACATCATAAATATAAAATTGATGTAAATAACTCAAATTGTTCAATTTTTAGGGATTAAACATTTAATTAAATATAAAAAATGATTAAAATATTATCTCTATCAATATCCTTATTTATGTTTTCCCACTAGAAGTGTTCTCGAAGATCATGATACATCTTGGTACTCCCAGGATGGATAGAAATGTTGAGCTATGTGCATTATCCAATAGCTCTTTTTTTATCCTAGGTGATGAAGGCACATAGATCCTTGTTCCAAAATGAATCAAACCATCATCATTAATATGGAACTCTTATAGTTTCCATTCCTTTACTATATTTTTAAGAACCTGGTTCTTATTATGAGGTATGGTTTTATTCATTTTCTTTTTCCTCGAGTTATTTTTGAGAAAACAAGGAAAATAGGAAAAATATTATGTTTTTAATAGAACACACCATGTAATACTATGTACACACTGTGTAGTCTGTATTTTTAGGATGGGGATACATGGTGTGTTATTTTTATGGCTAGGGATATAGGAACAATCCACTACACGCTGTGTACTTCCATGTACAAGTAGTGTAGTCATGTTAGTAAGGTCAGTGTGGGCCGCGTAAAGTAGGTTGGTGAATTTATGAACAGTAAAATGATAAAAATGTCATGTATATCAACTTACATGTTGTGTAATTCTAAATTTCAGCCTAAAATGGGTAGTAGCCTCTTTTTCTCTTCGGGTAGACAGAATAGCTGCCGGGTGAAGAACAAGGAGCCTCATGAGTTGATTCTTCTCTCATTTTGTCATCCAGAACCCATTTTAAGTGTTGTCGGTCTCATTAAATTCCTATCATTAAGATATTTCTTCTATTTGAGCCGTTATTGATGATTTATGTTCTTGATAAAGTTATTCAAGTATGAATGAATTACCTCTTTTATTAGATCTATGTCATTCTAGGCCGATTTGAGGGCTGGCGTTGGATTATATCAGTTATACGAAATCAATGTAGGTGGTATTGTGTATTTCGTTAAATGTAGAGTTTTTTATATGTAACAAAATGGTATGAGGCCATTTTTTGGGTTTGTTTTGCTCTATAATTGAAACTTGTTGATACCTAATGACATTTAGGTATTTGATAATATGAAATTGAAGCATGTGATTGCTAATTGTTTGATTTAGGGACACTCTATGGGTTCGTGTCTCGTGGTTAGCATTTTGGAAAGGGAACCTTTGAGGATTGTGAATTTTTTCCATTTTGGGGTTGATTAGAATCATATATTGTTATATGAAATTATCACATGAGTTGTTATGATTAAAACCATGCAATAGTTTAATTTTCATGAGGTTTCTGCTATGTGAATTGTCAACTGGAGTTATTATGTTTAAATCCATGTGATAGTTTAATTCACATGTATCACTTTTGAAATGAAATTTTAAATGATTAAAAGAGGTAATTAGCCATGGGAGATCCATAGTCTTGGTTAAAAGACAAGTTTGGTCCCATATGACTAATTACACCTTGCTTACCTTGGGTGAACCATTGTCTTAGATAAAAGGGAATAAATAGACTCAAGAGGTTAATCACTTAAGTACCATGAGTGAGCCTTAGTTTTGGTGTTCAGGCTTATTGAGTCTTCTTTCTAAATGTTGAGAAAATCCTTGGTCCATTGAGGGATACCTAAGATGGGATCTATTGGCAACTGAACAAATGATTAAATGATGAAATGCTGATATGATTAAATGTGAAATGGTTATTTCACGAGTTGATGGTTAATTTGGTACGGTGGGTCAACACGTTTAGGTAGGACTTAGAGGCCTTTTTAAAGTTTAAAGAAATTGTTAAATTAAATGGAATGACTTATGATGTGTCTGCCAAGACAAAGCACAAGCTTGCATCCAGCCTTCACTTTTTATCAATATGATCTTATGAGACATCTGTTGTGTTTACTTCTATATGAGGGATTGGAAGGCTAAGTCAGAATATTGAGATAGTTGCACCTAAATGAAATTTAATTGCTAAATAACATAAACAGAATAAATGGATAGTTACTTGGTCACTTCCTAGTTACTATTTTTCCTTATTGTTGTTTCATATATTCACTAACTATTAGTCATAGATATTTGGTGGTTGACTACTAGGATTAGTCTCAAACCTTGATTGGGTCATGCTTTTGGGCCCAAAAAATTATATGATATCAGGTGTTGATAAGGTAAAGTGCCCTTATATAGGTACTTGATTACTGCTTAGGAGGAGGAGAGCATGGGACCAAGCTAAGGCTTGCAATGCTTTTGAGTTTTATTTCTATTTATGTACTTGTATTTCATTTGTATCTCATTGTAGTGTATCCTATTTTGGTTTCTCTCTTAGAACACATAACATGTTGCATTATCATTTGTATGGTTTGAGACTTGAATATTTATCTATCAAACTTTTGTTGTTTTGTTTCAGTCTTATATTGTTTACTACTTCTTCTACTATATTGTTTTGTATTCCAATGTGTTATACTCTACCAATGAGGGAATAGTTTCCCCACTATCACACCCAAGGCCCTCACTGCTAGTCGGTATCCTCTGGAATTTGGGGAAATGCTCTTGAGGCCATGTGGTGAACTGGGTATGAGGCACCTTTTAGTGGTACCCGGATCCTAGATGTTACAAAGTGGTATCAAAGGGCATTTTCTCCTTTTTTCTAGCGGTTTGGAGCCTATATATAGGGATGGGAAAGGATGGGGATTTGGTAATTAGTTGTGATTGGGAGTAGCTACCCCACGTATAGGGAAAATCCAAATTACCTCGAAATGAATTTTGATATTTATATTTTGATCTATTACAGTAGATTTGATTTCACCGCTGGGTGACTCGCTTTATTTCTACTATTACTTCTGATGCAATTGTGGGTTCTATTTTAGTTTCAACCTGATGAGACGAGGGTATACCATCTCATGTATCATATAGTAACTTGTTAAAATCAAATTAGATACAATATACCATGCCATCTAGGATGCATTAGTTATCGCATGTTGTTGTGATTGATGAAGTGATAGTTATGCCTACTGTTGTGATAGGTGTATTGGTACGTGCTATGGTTTGGGTTGAATGGATGCCAAAATTTGCTTCCTGAGGTGTATGGGCCCTCTTGGACCAGAATTTGGTAGATCATGATTCAGTTTTTATAAATAATTTTATTATGATATGTTCATCTTTGGTACCAAAATTTGATTCATGGGGAGTATGGGCCCTCATGGATCAAAATTTGGCATCCCTATGGTTGGTTTTTTGCAGAACAAGGGTTTTCTGAGAAGTTTGGAACATCTATCCTGAAAAAACTAGTATAAACAATGTGTATTCTAGCCTAACATGCTCTGTGTTCTTCCTATTTTGGGAAGAACGTTTTCCAAAAAAAATTAAGAAGAGCATGTCGTGTATCCATTGTAAACACCCTGTAGTTTTTGACTGTGTAACCTGCTATGTGAGGAGCGAACACATGTTTTCAAGATTTGAGTATGACACACTGTGTACTTTGTGTATACGTCGTGTAGAAATCGACCATGTATTCGGCCTTGTGACTAACGACACGGGTGAATGAAATTTTTGATGAACACACCCTATAGTATTACATTGAAAGAACCATGTAGTTCTAGCCATGTGGAAGTACCTAGACAGGAAGAAAACCCAAGTACACATTGTGTCTCTTGGGGAGCACGCCATGTATATGGGGTGTTACACGACCATGTTGGGTAGAAGTACACACCCATGTAAAGGCCTAGGAGGACATTCCATGTAAGTGGTAATACATTTAGTGTACTCCTATTTTGAAAAACTTGAGTTTTTTCCTTAATCTGTCAAGTTCTTATACTTCTGAGTAACAATTCATTTTTCATAAAGTCGGTATTGAGGCGTGTGTGATGGAATTTGTAGAGTCATGACACCGCGAAGACCACGAGATGTAATCCAGGAGAGCATTGATGATCATACTACAAAAATGGTGGGTCATGGGCTAATGATGGATCCTTTAGTTGTTCCAGCTGTGGCACTAGAAGTTATACTAGATTTAAGTGAAGACGCATAGTTCCGAAAAGGTTTTTTGAGGTTTATGCAGACCTTACAGGGAGCACTGCAGGCTACCACATCTATGGAAGAGCTAAGGTGTATATTCCAGCAGTAGTATCCACCTTCTTTTTCAGGGGATGGTGGAACACAGGCTACATAATCATGGCTAGAATCAGTGCTGACTATCTTTGGGCATCTTGAGACACCTTCTGATAGGAGGGTCAAGGTCACAACTTATATGCTATGAGATTCTTCCAAGAGGTGGTGGTATGTTATCACGTAGACAAAGTGCCATCGGGACATGGCATGGGGAGACTTCCAGAGAGTATTCTACAACTAATTATTTCCTAAGACCCTTAAGGCCGATCGAGCCTGAGAGTTCATGAATCTGGAGTAGGGATTTATGTCATTGATTGACTATTCAGCCCACTTTACAGAGCTTCAACGATTCGCACCTGTTCTGATGAGAGATGAGGCATTGAGAGCTAAGCGCTTCAAGGATGGTCTTCGATATGACATCTGAGCTTGGTTGAACATTTTCAGGTTGACTTCGGTGCATTCCATTGTGAATCAGACACTGATTACTGAGTGCAACCTATATGAATCTGGGGGTGTGAGCCAAGTTAGTTCGTCACTGAGATCTGGTAATGTCTCGACGAGAAGCAAGAAGCATCGTAAGAAGTTTTCCCACGGTAATTTGAGAAGTCGGGATGTATCTTCTGGTATCCAGGTGAGGTGTTATCAGTGTGAAAGAGTTGGTCACACTAGACCATAGTGCCTTAAGGACCCAGTTGAGTGACAATCTTGCAGAAATATGAGCCATATGTAGTACTTCTGCAGGATTTTTCCACCAGTATCTAGTGATAGAGGTTTTCTACGGACTCCATGTACAGGAGCAGGGTCAGTAGCTTCTCACCAGTCTAGAAACTGTAATACATCAGGGCGTGCAGGCCAAGGCAGTGGGCATGGTTGTGGTATCCAGACCCCAAGATCTCAGTGGCAGTAGGGTGGGTTATCTCAGGGAAGCTAGGCTATGTCATAGGGTCACGGTATAGGTCAAAAATATGTAGTGAAATAGACCCAATAGAAGCAGGATCATGGACCTTCTACTGTTAGAGGTACTATTCTAGTTTCCTCTATTTTATCTTATGCATTTTTTGATACTGGTGAAACACATAGTTTTATATCTTTTGCTGATGTCGAAAGTCTTGGTCTCTATGTTTCTACTAATTCTGATGTTATGATGCTAGAAACTTCGTTAGGGATCAGAACGGCAGGTGTGTGTATGTTCAAGGAGTTCCCCTTGAGATTGGTGGGTTTCACTTTCTATAGAACCTCCATGTCTTAGAGATGACAAGTTTTTATGTCATTCTTAAAATGGACTGGTTGGCTCCCTTCTGAGCCTTTGTCAATTGGTATCACCATAGGGTGAGTTTCACATTAATATAGGGTGGAGAGTTTCTACATAAGGGTGAATGGGAAGTCTAGGAGAGCCGATCTGGACCCGAGCATCATGGGATAGGTGGGATAATATCCTAGATTTTGAGTTTATATATAGATGATTGGGGAACTTTTTTGGAATATTTTTTTCTAGTGGTTGATCATTTCAGGGAAATTTTCTTGGATGACTTCTCAAGATTTTATCCAGTTATAGAGGTAGATTTCACTATTGAGCTAGTTCCAGGAGCGACACTGGTATCCATTCCTCCTAATAGGACAGTTACGATGGAGTTCCAAGAGATCAAGAGGCAGTTGGATGATCTGGAAGCTAAGGGTTTTATCTGACACAATACTTTTCCTTGGGATTCACCGGCCCTCTTCATGAAAAAGGAGGACAATACCCTTAGGCTACTGTGGAATATTGGAAGCTGAACTAGTTGATGGTTAAAAACTGATATCCCTTACCACATATAGATGACCTGTTTGAACAACTTCAAGGAGGTCAGGTATTCTTGAAGATTGACTTAAGGTCAGGATATCACTAGGTACGTGTTCGACCAGAAGACATTCCTTATATAGCTTTTTTTAGCAGATATGGTCTCTATGAGTACACAGTTATGTCGTTTGGTATCACAAATGCGCCATCAGTTTTCACAGCGCAAATATTCCATCCTTACCTAGATTTATTTATGGTTGTTTTTGTGGACGATATCTAGTGTATTCTCACAATCAACACGACCATTCCAAACACCTTGATATAATTTTGAATACACTGAGAGATCATCAGTTATATGCTAAGCTCACAAAATTCTACTTTTTTATGGATCATATTCACTTCCTAGGTCACATCATCTCAGAGATTATATTATCAGTGGACCCAGAGAAGGTGATAGTGTTAGTTACCTGGGAGCAACCCAAGAATGTTTTTTAGGTAAGAAGTTTTTTAGGGATAACTGGTTACTACAAGTGTTTTATACAGGACTTCCCATGCTTAGAAGGTCCGATTATGGGCTTGACTAAGAAAGTTGTGAAGTTTGAATGGTTAGATTCTTGGGATGTAGCATTTTAGGAGTTGAAGGGACATTAACATCAACGTCGATACTGATATTTCCTAAACCAGGAAAGAGTTACATTGTGTACTTCGATGCATCAGGTATCGGGTTGGAATAATTGATTATGCAGGGGGATCGAGTCATTTCATACAAGTCTTAGTAGTTAAGGCCACATCAAAGGAACTACCCAATGCATGATCTCAAGTTAGGAGCAGTTGTGAATTCCTTATGTTGCTGGAGACATTATATTTTGTTAGATTGTTTTGTGGTATGCACTGACCAAAAAATCCTGAAGTATATATTTACACAGCATGAATTAAACTTGAGATAGTGGAGCTGGGTCAAGTAACTATATTCCTTTGACTTTAATATTTCCTACATTCCTGGGAAGGGCAATGCAGTGGTTGATGCCTTGAGTAGGAGGAATCAGATACAGGTAGTTCAGGAGGCCAGTAGTGAGTGGAAGCTTATGGATTTGTTCTCTGAGATGCATTTAGAGGTTCAAAATAGTCAGGGAAAGACTTATCTTTCGTCTTTGGCTATTACCTCTAACCTACTAGACATAGTGAGGATGATGCAGCTATTAGATTTTGAAGTCCTAGTTCTATAGGAGAGTGTGGCAGGTGAGGACCCTCCTCCTGGATGGATGATAGGTGAGGATGAAGTTCGGAATGTCCCTAGACATGTGTGGGTTATAGGGGATATTCGCGAGGAGAAGATGCAGGATTTTAATGCTTCAACTTGGGCAGTACATCTCAGAGTCACCAAGATGTATTGTGACTTGCACCGTCAGTACTGGTGGACGAGTATGAAGTGAGAAGTATCTGGTTTTATTAAGAGGTGTTCCACTTGTCAGCAATTGAAGGTAGATCATCTATAGTTGGTTGGACTTTTATAGCATTTATCTATTCCTTAGTGGAAATGGGATGATTTCATGATGGATTTCATGATAGGGTTATAAAGCTCTCCTAGAGGCAACGATGTTGTGTGGGTTGTAGTTGATAGTCTTACGAAAGGTTGCTCATTTCTTTCCGATCAAGGAGACCTTTGGTGTTGATGATCTCGATAATTTGTATATTAAATAGGTGTTATGAATTCATGGGATCCCTCATTTTATCATTTCATATAGGGACACCTACTTTACATCTCATTTCTGGCAGAGTTTTCATTGGGCGCTAGGAACACATGTGCTTATAAGCATAGCATACCACCCTCAAACCAATGGCTAGTCAGAGCATACGATACAAGTGCTAAAGGAAATTTTGCATGCATATGTATTAGACTTTGTAGGATCTTGAGAGAAACATATACCCCTGGTTGAGTTATCCTATAATAATATCTTCCAGGCTACTACTTAGATGGTTCCATATGAGGCTTTGTATGGTAGGCCATGTTGATCACCCCTGTGTTGGTTGGAGGTAGAAGATGCATCTTTGCTAGGACCTCGTCTTGTCTAGGAGACTAATGAAAAGGTTCACTTGATTCATATATGGATGGCTACTGTGTAGTCTCTTCAGAGATCTTATGAGGATCGTCGTAGATGACCCATGGAGTTTGAGGTCGGGGATCGAGTTCTCCTACGTGTCGCACTGAGATTGGGACCTAAGAGGATCAAGAGACAAGTTAAGCTTTAATCATGGTATGTTGGACTGTTTTAGATTCTAGAACAAGTCGAATCGGTTTCTTATAGGTTATAGTTACCTCAGAGGTACCAATCCATGCACACTATTTTCCATGTATCTCAGCTGCACCGATATCACTCCGACTCGTCTCATGTTTTTTTATCATGAGGAGGTTGAGCTTTAGGTTGATTCATACTTTGAGTAGAATCTGATTCGTATATTTGATAGGAGCACGATGGTTCTCTGAGGTCGGTCACTTCCTCTCATATGGGTGCTATGGCAGCATGGCCGAGTGCAGGACAAGACTTGGGAGAGCGAGGCCGACGTACGTGCTCAGTGGCTAGAGTTATTCTCAGATATTCCATCACCACCCTTGGAATGGGAATTCAGGGATAATTTTCTTTAAGTGAGGAAGTTTTCAAGAATTGGATCTTCTTATGACGTATTGCTTTCTTCGTTTTATTTTTCCTTGAGTTATTTTTGAGAAAACAAGGAAAACTGCAAAAATGTTATGTTTTTTGTAGGACATGCCATGTAATCCTATGTACATGTCATGTAGTCTAGCCATGTAGGATGGGGATACACAATGTGTGATTTTTATGTCCATGGAGAGAAGAACAAGCAACTACACACTGTGTACTTCCTAGTACATGTTGTGTAGTCATGTTGGCAAGGTCAGTGTGGGTTGCGTAAACTAGGTTGGAAAATTTTTGAACAATAAAATGATACACATTCCATATATATGAACTTACACACCGTGTACACCTAAATTTCAGCATAAAATGGGAAGTATCCTCATTTTCTCTTCTACTGGATAGAAAAGCCACCGATTGAAGAACAAGGAGTCGTGTGAATTGATTCTTATCCCATTACATTGTCTAAAACCCAATTCAAGTGACGTCGATCTCGTTGGATTCCTCTCAGTAATAGATTTCTTCTCCTTGATCCATTATTGATTTTTTTTTCTTGGGAAAGTTATTCAAGGTTGAATGATTTACCTTTTTTCTTAGATCTATGTCGTTCTAGGACAATTCAAGGTTCAACTTCAGATTATATCAGTTATATGACATCGAGGTAGGTGGTCTTGTGACTTTCGTTAAAATTTCGAGTTGTTTATATGTTACAAAATTGTATGAGACAATTTTTGGGTTTTGTTTTGCTCTAGGATTGAAACCTGTTGATACCTAATGATGTTTAGGTATTTGATAATATGAAATTGAAGCATGTGATTTCTGATTGTTTGATTTAGGGACACCCCATGGGTGTGTTTCCTGGGGTTATAAATTTGGAAAGAGCACCTTTTATCCTTGTGAATATTTCCCCTTTTTAGGGTTGATTAGAATCATATATTGTTATTTTAAATTCCCACATGAGTTTTTATGATTAAAACCATGAAATAGTTTAATTTTAATGTGGTTTCTACTATGTGAATTTTTTTCTTGAGTTGTTATGTTTAAATCCATGTGATAGTTTAATTCACATGTGTCGCTTTTGAAATGAAATGTTAAATGATTAAAAGAGTTAATTATCCATGGGAGAGCCATAGACTCGGTTAAAAAACAAGGTCGGGCTCATATGACTAATTAAACCTTGCTTACCTTGGTTGAACCATTGTCTTGGTTAAAAGGAAATGGACAGACTCAAGAGGTTAATCACTTAAGGACAGTGAGTAAGCCATAGGTTTTGTGGTCGGGATTACTGAGTCTTCTTTGTAAATTCTGATAGAATCTTTGTTCAATTGATGGATACCTTGGGTGGGCTCTATTGGAAACTGAACAAATGATTAAATATTGAAATGTTGATATGCTTAAATGAAAAATGGTTAAGTTACGAGTTGACAGTTACTTTGGTACGAGGGGTCGACAGTTTTAGGCCAAACTTAGAGACCTTTGTAAAGTTCACAAAACTTTTTAAATGAAATAGAATGACTTATGATGCATCTTTAAATCCAAATCACAAGCTTGGATTCAGTCTTCACTTTTTATCTAGATGATATTATAAGACATCTGATGTGTTTAATTATGTATGGGGGATTGGAAAGATAAAGCTGAATCTTGATATAGTTGCACCTAAATGAAATTTAATTTCTAAAGAACATAAACATAATAAATGGATAGTTACTTGAGCACTTTATAATTACTATTTTTCCTTACTACTAATGCATATATTCACTCACTATTTGGCATGGATCTTTGGGGGTTTCCTACTAGGATTAGTCTCACAACCTGTTTGGGTCATGATTTTGGCCCCAAATAGATTATATGATTTTAGGTGTTGACAAGGTCAAGATCCCATATATAGGTACTTTATTTTTGCTTAGGAGCGGGAGGGCATGGGACTAAGCCGAGGCTTGCAATGATTCTGAGTTTTGCTTCTGTTTCTGTACTTGTATTGTATTTGTATCTAATTGTAGTGTATCCTATTTTGGATGATTTATTAGGACACATAACATGTTTCATTGTCATTTTTATGGTTTTAGACTTGGATATTTATCTATCAGACTTCTACTATTTTGTTTCTATCATATACTATTTGATGCTTCCACTACTGTATTGTTTTGTATTAAACTGATTTATACTATGCCAATGAGGGAATATTTTCCCCACTATCACACTTAAGGACCTCGCTTCTAGTCAGAAGCCTCTGACTTTTAGGGAAATTCTCTAGATTCCATGGGGAGAACCAGGTATGGGGCACCTTTTGGTGGCATCTGGATCAGGGACATTACATAATTTTCCTTATTTTGTAACTATGGATCATCTATTTGTGCCTCCTTAATATTCTATTGGATAGATGGTTGGTAAATCATTTGGGAAAGTTATGATGTATTCCATGTCATTATGATTTCCAAATCCATCCTTTTCATTTCCAGTAATATAGGTTCCTTCTCAATCTTCAACATGGGTAGAGCAGTAGGTTCTTATCTGCTAAGTGCACCAGCTACCATGTTCTCCTTTCTAGGATGATAGTTAATAGATATATTTTTGTCCTTGATTAGCTCTAACCATATCCTTTGATTCATGTTGATCTCTATTTGTGTAAATTTATACTTTTGGTTCTTATGATCGATATATATGTCACACTTCTCACCATAGATGTAGTGTCACCAGATTTTCAAGGAAAAATTCACAACTACAAGGTCTATATCATGTGTTGGGTAGTTCTTCTCATGGATATTTAACTTTCATGAGGAATAGGATATCAATTTATCATTTTTCATGAGTACCCAACCAAATAATTTCTTTGAATCATCATTGTATATCCCAAAACATTCTACAATTTTTGGTAATGTGAGTATAGGTGCAGTGATAAGCCTCTTCTTTATCTCCTTGAATATTTCCTTGCATTATTCCATTTATACATACTTTAACCCTTTACATATTAACTTATTTAGAGAGCTAGAAAATCATGAGAAATTTCTCACAAAACATCGGTAGTACCCAGCTAATCCAAGAAAACTATTGATTTATGTGACACTAGACCGTGTTTTCCATTCCCCAATTACAATTATTTTAGAGGGGTCCACAGGAATTCCCTCACTTATGATCACATGCCCCAAGAATGTGACTTGCTTCATCCAAAAGTCACACTTAATAAACTTGGTGTACAACTTCTCCTTCCTCAATGTCACCCGTACAATCCTTATATGTTCTTCATGTTCATCATTGTTCTTGGAGTACATGAGAATATTGTTGATAAACACTACCAAAAAAATCATGGTCATGTCTAGAGTCTATATTCGTCAAATCCATGAAGAGTGTAGGGGAATTAGTAAGTCCAAATGGAATCACTAGAAACTCATAGTGCCCATACCTTGTACAATAGGTAGTCTTCTAAATATCTTTCTTCTTCACCTTTAGTTGATAATATCCCAAATGAAGATCTTCTTTTGAGAAGTATTGATCTCCTCATAACTGATCGAACAAGTCATCAATCCTTGGAATATGAGACTTGTTCTTTATGGTGATCTTGTTGAGTTCCCAATAATCGATACACAATCATATTTATCTATCCTTATTATTGAAAAATAAAACTAGTGCACCCCAACATGATGCACTAGGGCATATAAACCCTATGTCTAAATTCTCTTGCATCTTCTTCTTTAACTCACCCAGTTCGATAGGAATCATCCTATAAGGACACTTTCTGATAGGAGTATCTCTAGGTATGAGTTCTATTGAGACCTTTACCTCACGATCTGGGGGAATTTCGAGTAACTATTTAGGAAATACATCATTCTATTCCATCATGATGGGTATTTCTACTAGGTTTACACTTTTCTTTGACTCAAACTTTTGATCAAGGTATGCCTCTTCATAAGGAATCAACACTCACACCATTGAAGGATTTTCCAAAGGAGATTCATGATCCTCCTTGCATTTGAAGAGAATAATGGGATGGTTCAGAATATAAAAATATATTTCATTTTTATGATAGTTGATATATTCTATTTATAAAGAGATCCAATCCATCCCTTGTATAGCTTCAATTTCTACCAAGGAAAATATAACAAGATTTATTGGGAGGATCTTTCCACATACCCCAATAGGATAAGAGTCCAATACTAGGGTTACAATGATTGAACCACTCTGGGTGTTTACAAATATCACTAATTAATGGTCTCGGGGATTTGATTCAATAGTTATAGAAAACATCCATGATATAAAGGATTGCGTAGAACTAGAATAAAATAATACCTTTTCTATTATTGAGTTAATAGGAATTGTACATTGTAAGAATTAATTTTCTAGATCTAATTCTGTAGTAGTGATGGCATAGGCCTTCCCATGATCCTTTAGATTTGGTGGATAATTAAGTTGATTACCCTCAAGCACTCGAGGTTTAGTAAACTAGTTTGCATAGTGCCCTTGCTCCCTACAGTTGAAGCATTCCAACATGGATGGTTCTATACTTTCTTCTACCACATTGTCTTGTTTCATCATGTCTTTTGGACATTCATGAGCTTGGTAGACTTCTCTCCCACACTTGAAGCATTTCCCCATCCCTTTGAGGTAGTTCCCATGATGCTTTTGCCCACTTTTTAACATGTGGTTAGTTGAGTTTTCTTTTTACCTTTCTCATTAGATCCTCCATCTTGAAACTAAATATTTTGTTTCTTATCACCATAACCATGGATCCATTCTCCAAACTTTATCTCCACTTTGATATCACATTGAACAACATATTCATAACTCCTAAAGTATCGAATTAAAATAGCCTTTTGAATGTGTGGTTTTAAACCACTAAATAATCTATCAATTTTTCTACCATTGTTGATAAAAAAACCAATACATACCTTGAAATCCTTATGAAATTTTCTCCATATGACATGGTATATTCTCCTTCCTTTTGATTCAGCTCAATGAATTCTATATCCATCTTTGTATGAAGATTTATAGGGAAATACTTGTTAAGAAACATTACATTAAAGTATCCCACTCCATATCTTCAATTCTGTCTTTTGTCTTGGTGTTCCTAATCAAATCCCACTATTTATCGGCCTCTCTATCTAAACTGTAAATGGATAGAGTCACCTTATCCATATCATAATAATGAAGAACAAAAAAGATCTTCTCCATCGAGTTGACACATTGTTCTGCAACTAGTGGATTAGAAGATCCACTAAACGTTGGTGGTTATTTCCATATAAAGTACTTAGCATCCAGTTTCTCCCTGTTGGGTGAAGGAGTGAATTCCACATTATTTAGGTTATTGTTCATAACCTAATAGTGTTGTCTAATAATCACCATGAAATTTTTAACTCCACTTCCCAAAGCATTGGGGGTGTTTCTTAGTCAATTACTGCATTGTCCCTCACAGAGGTTGTTTTCCCGGTTTCTCCTAGTTCCCACCATTTTCTAAAATATAAAAGTTTAGAACAAAACATAAGTTAACATGTCCTGAATAAATAAATTATTCCTTTATTTAATTAACTCTAAATTAATATATTGTGGTATCCCTATGTTTAAAATTTTCTAAAAAAAATATCTTCTTGGGTGCTTTCATATACTTAGTCTCATACTAATGGTTTTTACTAAGGTTCTCTAATCCCAATTCCCAAAATAACTAATCCATTATATCATACCAACTATAACGACCCTGATTTTATAATATGTATATTACATAATTTTAAAGATAAACAATATAAAAGGATTACTAAACCAAGATCCAGAGGTACAATGTCTTGGAAAAATTCAAACCATACATAAATTTTACCAAATAAAACATAGACATTTATTTAATTCCTTCTTCTCTAGCTTCTTAGTGTACTTCACATTCACCTTAGTACAAGTAATCACATGAGGAAAAACATCAAAAAAGGGGTAAGTTAAAAGACCAATAAGAAGATAAATAAATACATGAATAAATATAACATGAAGTTATAATAATAATCATCATAAAAACATAATCATGGGATCATCATAATCATAATCATGAGAGGAAGAATTAGATAAAGGCATGCAATGTGGCAATGAATAAAAATCAGACATCATGTCTTAGTGGTAAACTACCAAACATAGTTGTGAAAAAATATAAAATCATGTTCACACAAAATTCACTTTTTTTAATGAGATACATCACATTACCCAATGAATTGGATTTCTATATAATTTCGAGTGCACCTATCATATCATAACATTTACATTAGCATGCATTCCACATAGAACATATATCAATCTTGGACATAGAATAACCCATGGAAAGGAATGTATTTCATTTCATAAATAATATAGTCAAGAAAAAACGTTGGGAAATATAAATGAAATAACATTATTGGTACAAGAATCATCAATATTGAGTGAAGAAGAAACAATATCAAGAGAAGTAAATGGTGTTTTTTTAAATAAGAGTTCTTTGGGAAAACATTGTGTTTGTCATAAAATCAAGTAGAAAACACGTATATCCTAGAAAATATAAGATAATGATGGATAAATGATATTTAATAAACATTAAAGGAGTAATTATATTGAAAATGGGGTAAAATAGGGAAAATCAAAAGAAATAAATTTGGATTTGAGAATTCCTCTTACCTTATGTCTGAATGCTTTCTTCAATTTAATATCATGTATAATCACATTAGATTAATTAATTGAATAATAAATAACCTTTTATAAATGAATATTATTCATCATGGTTTTATTAAGTTCATTTATAATATTTTTAGGAGTTATAGAGTTTAATTTCATCATTTTGGAGTGTTCATTTTCTTAGTTTTCACGATCAGTTTACTTATATACGTGAATGGATGTTTGTGTAAAATTTGGAAAAATATTCAAAATTATTACTATATGTTATTAATGATATTAAAAAGGTTTAAATGATCTTATAAATAATTTTCTTATAGGGTATGAGGATTAATTGTTAGATAAAAATTAATGATGGTCGTTTTAGGTTAATTTTGGTGGTTTTTCGATCACAATGAACTGGTTTTGTTTAATCATTTAGTATTATATATATAAGTTAGTTATGGAAAATAAAAAAGGATATAGAAAACTTTATAATCTATTTTCAACCATTATAATGGTATTATTAACATTCTTTAAGTCGTTAAGGGAAAATGAAAGTGCATTGCCCATGATGTTGGTAAATTGACACATCACAAGTGATGATTTCATTTTTAGAATAAAAGAGAGGGACGAAGGATTTTAATGATAGATATTAAATTAAAATGATATAATTATAGTATATGTATGTTAATGGAGTTATCATGCAATTTGGATGAGGGTATGTGAGGATATAATAATAAAATAAAAGAACTTGAAAACAAATTTATTGAAAAGAAAGAGGAATTTACCTCTTGGATTTATCCACCTTGAGAACCTCTTTAGAGAAATGGTTTTGGTATTTTTATGAGACCAATGGATCTCATATGTTAGGGACGGACTTGGGAAGATATTTGAGAAAAATTTTGACAATTCCCTAAGCTTGAGAGGTGTGAGGAAAAGAGGTGGTGAGGGGTGGTATTTATAGTGGAGGAGAGGGGTGTTTTCCCATTATTTTATTTATTGGTGTATTATTTTGGATCGAGAATATGAATAGTTTGAGCATTATCACAAAAAATATTCAAATAATGCAGTGATGTTTGAGATTATGGTTATTACATTAGATATGACTCAATGAAAAGTGTATTTATCTTATAATGTATATATACTGTAAATTACAGTATTTTACTATTCACTAAAAATTCAAGTATTTCAGAAAAATCCCAAAAATTCACTGTAACCATTATTTAATATGTATAATTAAATAATGAACTAAATTTTATAAAAATAATTTTATAAATATGATTAATTTAATTTTTAATTAAAATTTCCATTTACTTGGAAAATATAGATTTTAAAATTATAACTGATTTTATAACATTTTGAAAAATAAATTAAGGTCTCATAAAATTATCTTATAATCATAAGGAAACAAAATATTAATTTATGATTAAATTTTGTGAAAATAGATTTTCTTTTAAATTATTAAATAAATCATAAAATTATAATTAAATATTTATGACTTTCAAAAATACCTATAATTAATCAATAATTTTTACAACATTTATTAACTTAGACTATGATATAATTATACCATACATTAATTTATAAGATTACAAAATTTTATTTATACTTTCATGGGTGAGGTTACTATTCATTTGGTCGATTTACTAATCATAAGGTTCATATTACTATTCCTAAGGTCAGGTTACTATTTCAACGTTATAGGTTCATTAGCTTCTAGAAATACTTTTTATTTCATTAATTATTTATTTATAAGGTTTTTATTATGGTCTCTAAAGGATTTTATGTGATTTATATTATATGAAATTACTATAGGAAGGGTGAAATATCACTGATAATATTTTGGGTCGTTACATTCTTCCCCCCTTTTGAAAATTTTCCCTTGAAATTTCCATTTAAATAAACAGGTGAGGGTACTTCTTCTTCATCAACTCCTCTGGTTCCCAAGTTGATTCATCATACTTATGGTTACTCCAAAACACTTTGACATGGTGATTTTTCTTGTTGAGTAGAACCTTATCTCTCTGGTCTAGAATATTTATCGGCTGCTCCTCAAAAGAGATATCATGTTCTCGTTATACCACCTCTATGTTTACTACATGTGAGGGATCTACTATGTACTTTATCAGGGGAGATACATGGAACACATCATAAACTTGAGACATATTTGGTGAAAGTGAAAGTCGATAGGACACGGCTTCTATGAAATCAATGATATCAAAGGGGTCAATGTACCTTGGTCTTATATTCTCTTTCTTTCCAAACAACATGACTCTCTTCCATGGTGATATTCAAAGAAAGACATTGTCTCAAACATCAAACTCCAAGTCTCTTTAACGATTGTCATCATATCTCTTTTGCTGACTCTTATTATCTTTTATATGTTTTGGTATGGCTTGAACCTTCTCTATCATCTCTTTCTCAAGATTAGACTGAATTAGATTTTTTACACCAACTTCATCCCAATAGGTTGGAGTTCTACATCACTTTCCATACAGAGCTTCATATGGATCCATCTAAATACTCGAGTGGAATTTGTTGTTGTATGAGAAATCAGCCAATGGGAGATTCTGATCCCATACACCTTTTAATTATATTGAGCATGCTATTATCATTTTCTCAAGTGTCTAAATAGTCTTTTTAGATTAACCATCAGTTTGGGGGTGATAGGACATGCTGACATTCAATTCAGTACTCAAATCATGTTGAAGACTCCTACAAAATTTATATGTGAACCTTGGGTCATGATCAAATACAATCAAGAGTGGAACCACATATAGTCTCACCACTTCTTTCACATATATATTTATAAGTTTTTCAAGTGATAGATCTTCCCAAATAGCGATTAAGTGGACTATTTTGGTGATTCGGTGCACTATAACCCATATTTATTTATTTATTTTTGATGTCTTTGGGAGGCCAATGACGAATTCTATGGTGAAATTCTCTCATTAACACATGGGTATAGGCAAGGTTTGCTTCATCCCTTTGTAATTATGTCACTCTTCCTTAACTTGATGACATATCAAGCACCTTAAGATATACTCATAAATATCCTTATTTATGTTGTCCCACTATAAGTGTTATCAAGTATCACGATACATATTGGTACTCCCATAATGGATAGAGAAAGTTGAGTTTTTTGAATTATCTAATAGCTCCTTGTTTATCCCAGATGATTAAGGAACACATAGCCTTATTCCAAACTAAATCACCCCATTATCATCGATATAGAACTCTTGCAGCTTCCCTTCCTTTACTGCATTCTCCTAGTTTTGTAACTTCGGATCATACCTTTGTTCCTCCTTAATATTCTCTTATATATATGGTTTTAAAATAATTTGGGAAAGGTAGGATGTATTCCCTACCATTATGATTTCCAAATCCATCCTCTTCTTATCCATGAAGATAGGGTATTTCTCAATACACAACATGGATAGAGTAGCAGGTTCTTCTCTACTAAGAGCATAAAATACCTTATTCTCCTTGCTTGGATGATTTTGAATGGAGAAATAATTGTCAATGATTAGCTCAAACCATCTCCTTTGATGCATGTTCAGATCCTTTTGTGTGAATATATACTTAAGGATCTTTTGATCGGTATATATGTCACACTTCTCACCATAGAGGTAGTTTCACTAGATTTTCAATGAAAAAATCATAGCTATTATCTCCAAATTATGTGTTGGGTAGTTTTTCTCATGGATATTCAACTGTCATGAGTCATAGGATATCAATTTATCATTTTTCATGAGAATAAAATCAAATAATTTCTTTATAAAATCATTATAAATCACAAAACTTTCTCCACTTTATGGTAATTTGAGTACATGTGCAGTGATCATCCTATTCATTATCTCCTTAAATATTTCCCCACATTCTTCTATCTAGACATACTTTACCCCTTTCCTTGTTAACTTAGTTAGCAGGCTAGAAGATATTGATAATTTTCTCACAAAAACATCAGTAGTACCCAACTAATCCAAGAAAACTACGAATTTACATGACATTAGAGTGTGTTTTCCATTACTCAATTGCCTTTGTTTTTTAGGGGTTCGTAGAAAGTCTCTCACTTTTTACCACTTGTCCAAAGAACGTGACTTGCTGCATCCAAAATTCACACTTGTTGAACATTGAGTAAAACTTATCCTTCATAAATGTCACCAAAACAATCCTTATATGTTCTTAATGTTCTTCCTTTATCTTGGATTAGATTAGAATATCATTGATAAACACTACCACAAATTTTAAAGGTAATGTATAAAGAATCTATTCAACAATTCCATGAAGATTGCAGGGGCTTTAGTAAGTCCAAAGGACATCACCAGAAACTCCTTGTGCTCATAACTTGTATGGAAGGTAGTCTTATGAATATCTTCCTTCTTCACCTTTAGCTAATGATATATAGAACAAATATCATCCCTTGAGAAGTATTGAGCTCCTCATAACTAATTGAACAATTCAGAAATCCTTGGAAGAGGATACTTGTTCTTTATCGTGATATTTTTGAGTTTCTGATAATTGATACACAGCCACATTGACATATCCTTCTACTTGACAAATAGCACTGGTTCACCCCAAGGTGATACACTAGGTCATATAAACCATTTTTCCAAATTATGTTGTAGCTGCTTCTTCAACTCCTCCAGTTTGATTGGAGACATCCTATAGGGAAACTTTGATATAGTAGTAGCTCCATGTATGAGTTCTATTGAGAACTCTACCTCACGATATGGGGGAAGTCTGTGTAACTCTTCAAGAAATACATCACTCTAACCCTGCATGATGGGAATTTCTATTAGTTGGACACTTTCCATTGACTCAACCATTAGAGTGAGGTATGCCTCTTCATAGATAATCAACACCTACACCACTAAATTATTTTCTAAAGGAGATCTATGATCTTCCTTGATTTTTTAGAGGAGCATGGTATGGTTCAGAATATAAAAAGATAAATCATGTTCCTAAAAGTTGATATGTTCTCTATATAACGAGATCCAATCCATCCCCAGTATAACTTCAAATTCCACAAAGGGAAGTATTACAAGATTCTTTGGGGGAATCATCCCACATACGCCAATAGGAGAAGATTCCAACACTTGGGTTGTAATTATTTCACCACTAAGAGTTTTTATAGATATCTTTACTTCAATTTTTTGTGGCTTTGATTCAATATTTCTAGAAAAATTGAAATATATAAAGGAATATGTAGAACCAGAATCAAATAATACTTTTTCCATTATAAATTGAATAGGAAGTGTACCTTATATGACTTCATTTTCTTGATCTGTTTCTACAGTAGTGATGGAATAATCCTTCCCTTTCGCCTTTGGCTTTTGTGGCTAATGTCTCTAAATACCCTCGAGGACTCAAGGTTTAGTGAACTATCTTACATAGTGACCTTGCTTTATACATTTGAATCATTAAAACATGGGTGGTTCTCTCCTTTATTCCACCACATTGTCTTGATTCATCATGAATTTTAGTCATTCATGAGCTTGTTTACCTTCTCTCCCACACATGAATCATTTCCCCATCCCATTGAGGTAGTTCCCATGATGCTTCTTCCCACATTTTTGAGATGTGGGTGGTTTAGCTTTCTTTCCACCTTTCTCATTAGATCATCCATCTTGAAACTCAATATTTCATTTTTTATCACTATAACCACAAAACCATTCTCCAAAATCTATATCCACGTTTAGATCATATCAAACCAAATATTTATAAATCCCAAAGTCTCAAATTTCAAGATCTTTTCTAAGTTTTTGTTTTAAACCACTAAAGAATTTATCAATTTTTTCTATCATTATCAATAAAAAACTCAAAATGTACCTTGTAAGACTTGTAAAATATGTTTCGTAGGCCATGATAGATTCTCCTTCCTTTTTCTTCAGATCCATAAATTCTCTCTCTATCATTGTATGAAGATTTAGAGGGAAATAATTATTAAGAAAAATTATCTTAAATTATTCCCACTCCATCTATTCAATTTTTTCTTTTGGCTTGGTGCTCTTAAGCAAATAGCACCATTGATCAGCCTCTCCATCTAAATGGTGAATGGCCAGAGTCCCCTTATTCATCTCAAAATAATGAATAATAGAAAATATATTCTTCATCGAGTTAACCCATTGTTCTACAACTAGTAGATTCAAGGATACACTAAACATTGGTGGTCATAAGGACTCGAAAGCCAGTTTCCCCCTCTTGGGTGAAGGAGGATGTTTCACATTATTTAGGTTGTTTTTTATAACCTGAGATAGATGGGTATGATTCACCATGAAATTTTTAACTCCACTTCCAAAATCATTGGGGATTTTATTCGTGCAATTGTTTCATTGTCCCTCACATAGGTTGTTGGTCTGGTTTCTCCTAGTTCCCACTATTTTCTAAAATAGAAAATTTTAGAACAAAACATAATTCAAAATGTCATGAATAAATAATTTATTCCATTATGTAATTATTATAAAGAAATATCTTGTGGGATCCATATGTTTAGAATTTTATAAAAAATATCTTCTTTTGTGCTTTTATATAATTAGTCTCATACTAAGGGTTTTTATTAGGGTTCTCTAATCCTAATTCCCAAATTAACTAAATAATTATATGATACCAACTATAGTGACCCTGATTTTTCTTATATGGATATTACATCATTTTAAAGATAAACAACATAAAATCATTGAAAAACTATGATACAAAGGTTTAGTGTATTGGGAAAATTAAGACCATATATAACATTTAAAAAATAAAACATATACATTTATTTAATTCCTTATTCTCTAGATTCTTATTAGCTTTCACATTCACCTTAGTACAAGTAATCACCCGAGGATATACATTAAAAAGGGGTGACCTAAAAGACCAGTAAGAGGATAGAGAAATACATGAATCAATATAACAATATGTGATAATAACCATCATCATCGTAACATAATCATGGGATCTTCATCGTCATAATAATGATAGTAAGCATTAGATAAAGGTATTGAATTTAGAAAAGCATAAAAATGAAACATCATGTCTTAGTGGTAAACTACCTCACATAGTTGTGAACAAATATATCATCCTGTTCACACATAATTCACTTTTTCTCATGAGATACATCACATTAACCAATTCATTGGAGAGATATATAATTATGGGTGAACCTGTCACATCATAACATTTACAGTGCTCTATATAATTCTGGGTGCACTCGTCACATCGTAACATTTACATTATCATGCATGCCGCATAGAACATATATCAATCTGGGATATAAAATAAACCATGGAAAGGAATGTGTTTCATTTAATAAATAATACATTCATGAACGAACTTTCGGAAAGATATAGAAATTAACATTCATGGTATAGGAATCATCAATCTTCAGTGAAGAAGAAACAATCTCAAGATAAGTAAAAGATGTGTTTTTTTAAAGAATTGTTCTTTTGAAAAAAATTGTGTTTTTCATAAGAAAAAGTAGAAAACATTTATATCCTATAAAAGATAATATAATTATGTATAAATGATATTTAAGGAACATTAAAGGAGTATTCATACTAAAAAATTGGTAAAATAGGGAAAACCCAAAGAATGAGAGTTGGGTTCAAGAATTCCCCTTACCTTATGTCTAAATTCTTTCTTCCCTTTAATATTGTTGACGCTCCTTTCCGTCATAGAGTCTAACGACTGAAAAAGGGAAATACCTTAGTCTAAAGTGATTCATCCTTTGAAGAAACATCAAAAATCGACAAAGGGATGAACAAGGAGAACATTGCCCATAGGTCGCGCAAGTTCCCTCATGGTCGCGCAAGTACACTTGCGCGCCGCCTAGTGGTCGTGCAAGTGTACTTGCGTGACGCCTTATAGTCGTGCAAGTCTACTTGCGTGATGCCCTTGGTCGCGCAAGTAACTTGCGCGACCTAAGTGATAACCACCCGGTAACCGCCCAGGGTCTTCTCCTGCCTATAAATAGACCCTGTGGGCCCCCATTCAAGAGGATTTGTTTTTTCCAGAAACTCGGATTGAAGCTCCCGACACCCAAGTCTCTTCTCAAAGCTTCCGGTACACTTCTAAGGTAATTTCTTACCTAGAACGGAAGATCTAAAGAGAAGAAGGAAGGCCTAAGTGTTGACACTCATCAACACTTGCACGCCGCCATATTCCTTCAATAGAACTTGCGCGTCCCTTTTCTGGAAGAACCTCAAGAGGATTCTAAAGGGATTTATAAAGAGTCGCTCAAATATTCTAATGATGGTTCAGAATCGCGCAAGTATCCCACATGTCGCGCAAGTATACCTGCGTGACCAATACTTGTGCGCCGCTGCAATACTTGCACGCCTTTCAAGACTTGTGCGCCCCTACCTTTTTGGGTGCCCATCTTGCCCATTTTACCCCTCTTAAGCCATTACACCTTTCCTTTTCAAGATTCAGTCTTCAAGACACTCTTCAAAGCCATTTATGGCATGATTTCTTGATTTGACTTCCTTATCTGAAAGGAATTCTGTAGAATATCTCTCAAAACCTAGTGATTTAAATATCCTTATGTCACTAAATATAGAGAGTTCATTCATTCAACCTCATCCTTTAATATGAGAGAATCCTTAACTTGGGTCTCCTTTTCAGGAATAATCCCCAGTTATAATTCCTTTAATCTGGGCATCTTCCTCAGGAATAAGTCCCAAATTCTTAAAGTTCCCAAATTTGGGAATCCTCCTTAGGAGTAAGCCCCAAACCTTAATTCCTTAACTTGGGCATCCTCCTCAGGAGTAAGCCCCAATCTCAAATATGGGAATCCTCCTTAGGAGTAAGCCCCAAACTTTAATCCCTAACCTGGGTCTCCTTTTCAGGAATAAGACTCAGTCATAATCATGGGCATCCTTCTTAGGAGTAAGCCCCGAGTCCTCTAATTTTGGGCATCCTTCTTAGGAGTAAGCCCCAATCTCAAATATGGGCATCCTCCTTAGGAGTAATCCCTGAGTCCCTTAACTTGGGAATCCTCCTCAGGAGTAAGCCCCAATCTCAAATATGGGCATCCTTCTTAGGAGTAAGCCCCGAGTCCCTTAACTTGGGCATCCTCCTCAGGAGTAAGCCCCAATCTCAAATATGGGCATCCTTCTTAGGAGTAAGCCCCGAGTCCCTTAACTTGGGCATCCTCCTTAGGAGTAAGCCCCAAACCTTAATCCCTAACCTGGGTCTCCTTTTTCAAGAATAAGACCCAGTCATAATCTTGGGTTTCCTTTTCAGGAGTAAGCCCCAAGTCCCCTAATTTCTCTTTAACCAGTACTAATTTACGTTTGATCTGGGATTCCTTCTCAGGAGTAAAACCCAGTTATCAATCCTCTCCTAATTTGGGTTTCCTCTTCAGGAATAAGTCCCAAGTTAGAGTATTCAAATCTCCATGAAGCACATATACCTTTATGGACCCTGTTTCTGGATTTTCTCCCTAAAGTAAATCCTCTGGGCAGTCATACATACATAAGCCCCAAACCATTTCTTATGATTGCATCTTTCATGGCACAATTGTCTAAATTTTACTAATACCTCTTGTTTCTCACACCGAGCATGACTCACGTGAGCTTAGAGTGTAAAAGTAATTGTGACATCCTGCTTTGAGCCATCAATCATAAACATCATACCCTTATTCGAACTACGTGGGTTCTGATTACTTTTTCAAAACAAAGGATACGTAGGTAGCCCATCTATGGGTTCGATCCCAACTCTGAAGTAATTCATTGTCCTTCTGAATGACGATAAACTTCAAGTGCCCCACTGAGTGGCTTTAAAACCAGTCTGGTCATCATAATGACCAAGAGACTTTTATATAAATGTTTTGAAGGATACCATTGACCAAGAATCTCTAAATAGATACAGATGATTCTCTATTGATGAAGAACCTCGAATACATATAAAAGATTCTCTGAATTTCTTACATATTTAATCATTGATTGTTAAACTGAAGGAAAGCTCATTTTATACTTGGTAATGTAATAAGGATTCACGAACATAACTTAAATCTATAAAGAGAGTCCCGGAGTAGACAATAATTCCCCTCAAAAAGGTGTGATGAGTCCGACCTCCAATCCTCTCGACCAATGAAAATTCCTAAGCCTCATCAGTCCACAAGCTAATGATCGCCTACCTTTGGAAAGTAGGTCCAAACGGATGTGGAATCATTGGATGTTTCCGGTTCTACGAACAAACCCGCTAGAAACCGATCGGAACGTTTGAATCTCCCATCCAGGAGGCCATCCCCGAATTCCGTGCGAAACAAAAATGGTGAACCCGACGTGAATCCTTAACCAAGTTAAAGTGATGTTCTTCTTATTTGTTAGGCCCCTTGGGCCAACAAAGAAATCATTGACATGTGCTCATCCAAAAGATGCAGTGGCCGGATTCATCTTGATTATGTCTGTTATATGGAATAGGCACTCTTTTCTCAAGATCTTCTGCAAAATGGCTTTCCTTAAATTCACCCCTGTGAATACTGTTGTTGTAAACACCTCTATTGTGAGGTCTACTGCTGTGAAAACCAATGCTGCTACTCCTGCTGGAACGTCGTCCACTCTGAGGATGACATCACCAACTCAGTGTCTTCAACACTGGGTTTCTAATGCACTGGTTAAGGAGTACCGTCGCAACGGTACTATCCCAACTCTGGAGGCCGCTCGTCAAGCCCTCCAAGTTAACAACTCTACCTGGTCGTCCAGACAACGGCGACCATCGGTCAAGAAGCAGGCGGTGCTGACTACCGTCTCTAACCGTTTCGGGTCGTTATCCCCGGAACGCAATTTCCATTCACTCCCTTACTCTGAGGAAGTGAATGAGCAGGTCCCTCAGGGCCTTAATTCAAAAAGACAGGATTCCTTCCCAAGGGCTCCCATCAACAATCGCCGCCAGACTCGTGCGGTAGTGCGCCCTCAACATGATGAGGGTACCGACTCCAGGCATTCAGCTCAGGTTCCTCGAACTCGAGCAGGCAAGATGAACCACCAGAGACGAAATCCGGTTAACAATGGGCAGGTTGTCATCCCTGCCATCTCCAGAGAAGTCCACCAACCTAACTTGGTGGAAAATAAAGAGCAGGCACACACACCTGTCTGTTTTAATTCCGCTGTCCAGCAGACTCGTCTGGCAGCATCACGCCAATCCCGTCAGGCAATTCCGGCGGAGTACTATAGGCAGGAACATACATCTGCTTATGCATCATCAGTTAGTCAGCAGGCTCGTCTGACTACATATGATGGATCTCATCAACCGCGTTTGGCGAAGTGTAATCAGCATACACATACACCTGCTAATACTAATCAAGCCTACCAACAGTATCGCTTGGTAGCACACGGAGAAGTCAGTCGGAAATCCCCGACGACAAACAGGAGGCAGACTCAACTCTCTGCCCCCACACTTGAGTACTGTCAGGATTCACTGACAGGAAAAGGAGGATAGGAGCAGGCACATACACCTACTCCAAACCCGGAATGGACGTATATTCCAGTTCCAGCGGCTGAAGTCACTAAGCATATTTTGTCAATGGTGAAAGAGCAGAAGCAAATTCCTGCTCATATTCTAGATGCTTGCCAGGATATCATAACAGCTTCAGCATCATCTCAGGGACAGACACATAAATCTATCCCTAGCAGTGGAGTGACACATCAACGATTCACTCCGGAACAGACACACACATCTATTCTAGTCCAAGAGGGTTATGGGGCATACTCCCCCATATCATACGGACAACCAAGTCATGCACATACACCTGATTTGAGTGAAGATCGTCAGCCTAACCTGGCCATCTTTCCTGATCAGGCACATACACCTACTCAGAGTAACCACTTTCGTCAACAAGTGGTTTCTAAAGCGAGTAAGAAGGAATCTAAGAAAAAGATCCGCCCAGCACAATCAGGAGATCAAAGGCCAATCTATAACAAGGCATTGCTCGATGCTGGAGTTCTTGAAGCCCTCAGACATTTATCTGTCGGAATTCAAGATTCTACTCCCTCAGTTCCTAATAACGGGAACATTAATTCTGAAGGTCTTCAACATAAACTTCCTCATAAAGGCTTTCTTCATGAAAATTCGGTCAATCTTGAAGTCTCTTCTTCAGATGAGAGCCACAAGAACCCTCTGTGTGGTCAGAAGACCAAGGAGCAAGAGATCTCATCTTTTGCTGTAACCCATTATGGTGATCCTCCCCATGATGATGAATTTCGCTGCGAAAGTCCTCTGCTCAGTAGTGATTCACATTGCCTGGAAAATACTCCAGTGGAAAATGTAGTGCTGAGAAAGCCCTCTTATCTTAAGGCACTTGAAAATGCAAAACCAGTCATGTTTGTTGCTTTATCGCTAACAAGTGAAATACTTTCTCAATCAGAAGATAGCCCAGGGTGTAGGTCATTCTCCGAACCACCCCTAAGTCATGCATCTTCTAGTTTGATCAATGATCTCTCTACCAATCTTGTTGAATCCGATGAAGCAACAAGGAGACACCAACTCTGTTCAAAACAGGTAGAAGAATATTCATTTAATGATAAAGAGGAAATGCTGAACATGAGGAAAAAAATGGCAAAAGGTGAAGTACCAGTCATGTTTTGGCCTTTGGTTGACTCCCAGTATGATATTCCAAAGATGTTGACGGATGATGGAGTCCATGATATTCGTCTCAACATATGGAAAACTCTTTGTCAATTGAAGAAGAAGGTATTATCTTATGATGAATATGAAAATTATCTTAAGATAATAGAAGGGCTACAACGTCATATTGATTTGGAATCTCTATCAGTCTCTCGGTATCTGAAGGCTGAAAAGCAGCAGAGAACCCTTCAACGTTCATGCCTTGGCGCACTAAGAAAATTGCTCCAGTTAATTGCCAATGCTCCATCTGATGTTCATATCAGAGGATGGGGTGTTCACGGAGCACTACATTTCATAGTACCTTCCAGTCATCAAAGCCCGCCGAAAATGGTCTCATGCAATGTTATTGCCCATGGACGGCCACAGTCAATGGGCTTTGTTCATAATCAAAAGCCTGCTCAAGAACATGCTTCAACTAGTTCCTCTCAAAATCAAGCATATAGAGAACAAGTTGTTGAATTGATCCTACATCAAGCAGGCGAGAATATTGCACAAGCCTCTCGTATGGAGCAAACACGTCATCAAATGACAGAAGTTTCGGAAATCATCCAACGGTCTGTTGAACCAGGTGATAAAAGTGGATACAGGTTAATGCATCCAGCTAATTTCCGAACTAAGATTCGCAAGATCAAGAGATCTTTTAAGAAGATGTCAGACGTAGCATGTCAAGAGCCACCCCAGCTTGTCAGACTGAGGACTTCTCTAACCCAACCCTCAGAGTCAACAAATGGGATTCGAGGAGTTGAGCGGAAGCAGCAGGAATATCCCCAGTTCTCGAGACTGGGGACTCTTTCAAATCATCAATCCCCTCCTCAGAGAATGTCGGTATTTTCTCGATTGGGGAAGAAGCCCCAAGAGGAACGAAGAGCCAAATTATCAGGAGATTCCCTCCAAATTATAGCTCGTCAAGAAGTTCCTAAAAGATTGAACGAACAAAAGGCAATGTCTCATCAAAGACATGAAAGAAGACAATATCACAGAAATGTTGATAGAAGAGATGTGATGCATTATGCATCAATCAATGTCATCAATGCCGTTGTAGCTAATCCACCAGAGGAGACTCACTCAGGGGACTCAGATGAAGAGCGTCCTGCTCAAGAAAATGTATGCACCGATATAAATGAAGAAGGTGTACGTACACGAAGTCAAAGGATTACTCAGAACCTAGGTAATCCATTTCCCTCCCTCCAAAAGGTATCCAACAAGGGGAAGGTAAAGAATCAGGTTACATATCCTTCCTCTGGAGAAGGTCAATCGCTCTCATTAGAGAAAAGGTTTGCACAACAAGAGGAAGAAATGAAAGAATTAAGAAGGTTGAATGCAGAACTACTTCAGAGTAGTCTTCTTCTTAAGAATTCTGAAATCCAACAGCCGAAGGAATTTGTTGCAGTTACTGAGATGGATCAAGAATATCCTCCTTTATCAGTACACCCTCAGAGGTCTAATCTTACGGGTCAAGCGCAACAACGGTTGGCAGTGCTACCATCAGTTGCAACACCAACCACCACGTCTGTCCAAGCTCCATTCATTGCACCTACTCAAGACCAGATTCAACCGGATGTTTCTCAAAAGTTAATAACTACTATTGAGTCATTAACAGCTCGGTTAGAAACTATGGAAGGGAAACGGGCGCAAGTTCAACCTGAAAATAAATTTTACCCTGAATGGGTAGATTCAATTTCTCCTCCATCCAGTTTTGGAAACCCTATTTTCCCTACTTTCAATGGATCAGGCGATCCTGAACAACATTTGACGCATTACGTGTCTTGTTGTGATCCTATGATGGGAACTCCAGAGCAGCAAGAAGTAGTGAAACTCAGATACTTCGTGCGAACCTTGCAAGGACCAGCTTTTGTCTGGTATACAAGCTTGCAATCCCGGTCAATCATCGGATGGGAGGATCTTCGTCAAAAATTCCTTCTTTAGTTCAGCTCAACTTTTCCAAAAACGACAGTTTTCGATCTTACAAATTGCAAGCAAAGGGATAATGAAAGAGTCTCTGCTTTCATTGCTCGCTGGAAGGGATTAACGTATTCCCTGAGTTTAGCACTCCCTTAGGAGGAACTGTTGCCAATCTGTGTGGAAAATTTGCGTGACTAATTACGCACGCCATTGATCCCTGTGAAATACGCAGGAGGGTTTCAAGACCTTACTTCAATCGCTCAGCAGATTGAAGATTCCCTTATACAGGCTAAGGTTAAATCTCGTGTAATTCCATCCGCTCCAGGAAGAAGAATGGGTAAAGCAGAAACTGCTACAGTTATGCTTAAACAAGCACCTGTACCTATTTCTACTTCAAAACCTTCATGTTCTCGAAGGACTCCACCTCCTGAACGCCAACAACAAAGGCCGTTTCGTCCAAATGATCAAAAAGATCAACGACGAAAACAATTTGAGGATATGAAGAGTAAAACATACTCTTTCCGAAATGAGAAAGTTCTTGGTTACTTCATTTCATCTCTAGAAAATAATTTGGTTCAATTACCAGTGCCCAAGAGGCCAAACAAGGAAGGAGATGAAGACCATCCCAATTATTGTCCCTTTCATCAAATGTTGGGGCATCCCATCCAGGAGTGTTTTGTCTTTAAAGACCTCCTACAAAAGATGGTTGACTTGAGACAAGTCAAATTGAAGGGTTCTTCAGCTCATGTAGCGTGTGTTACCGCTACAGATCCAGAGGAAGGAGGCGAGTGGCAGGAAGTCAAAAGCAAAACTGCGCAAAAATATGATGATTGGATGGTCAGAAAGACAATCAATTGGACCCATGCCATTTTGCGAACACAATTGAAGAAGCCAATTGTGTCTCCTACAAAAGCTACAGTGAAGCCTCCATCAAAAGACAAATCCTCAAAAGGGCAGCACAATTCAAAGAAGAAAGAGGAATCAGAAGAAGATGAGTATGTATCGAGGCCTAAGTTGTCTTTGACTCTAGCAGATTTCATGCCATCTACTTCAAAGCCACGGGCACTGCCCCATCAAACGGCACAGCCTAAACAGGCTAGTCAGGCAGAGTCTTTATCAGACGAAGAGTTAATCTTCGGTTCTGTTAATATGATTCAATTAACAGATCCGTATTCCAGTCGTAATTTTGATAAGCCTGAATTCCCTATATCAAATAAGGGAATCCGAGGAAGTTCCAGAGGTTCAGGATACAGAGGAAGATGTGGATCTTTCCGAAGCCACTACTCCAATTCTACCCCTGCTAGCACTGTGTATGCAGCAGAAACTCGTGGTAGAGCCCTTCAGCGAGCTCAAAAAGAACAAGCAGGTTCTTCTGCTAATGGCCAACTCAGTCTTGGCACAGTTATTTTGGAAGACCTATTGAAGGTTCCATCTTCTTTATCTCAGCAAGTAAATGGATCTAATTGGTCTAATCTTCCAAAACCAAGGATGTTGCCAACTTCTATCCCAATACAAGATTCATCAGCTTCCAAAGCATCAGCTTCCAAGGTACCTGTTAAACCGCATATTCTTGTTGGGAAACGCAGACCTCTAGATCAAAAGTATGATATATTGAAACACTTGGCTCAAGTACCAGCCAAGTTATCAATTTTGGATGCTTTTAATCTGTCAAAAGATCTTCGGGAAGCACTCATCGAAGCTTTATCAAGTCCTCAAGAGTTTGAAGCTGAAATTTCTGCAGCTGAAGTCTATCACATAGAGAATAATCCTGCAGAATGCCATGCAGTGATGTCTTTTAATGATAAAGATGAAGATGATGTTGTGCATGGGAACATAAAACCTATCTACTTATCTGGCAAAGTCAATGGTGTAGATATTCGAAGGGTTTTCATTGACAATGGTTCAGGAGTCAACCTCATGCCCATTCGTACACTTCGTCGATTGGGCCTCACGGAATCTGATTTATCTCCTTCCACCATGATGTTACAAGGATATGATAAAAATGATCAAGAACCACTGGGCAAAGTTACACTCAGAACCCAGTTTGGAGATCTTGTATCCAATTCGGATTTCATGATTGTTGATCAAGACTCAGCTTTCAACGTCTTGCTTGGAAGACCCTGGCTACATCAGCATGCGGCTATCCCTTCATCATACCATCAATGTCTCAAATACTGTTTCAATGGTCAATTTGGAACATTTTATGGCGATAAGGCCCCGTTCAAGACATGTGAGTCTCAATACATTGAGGCAGAATTTTATCACATGAAGGGAAGAGAAAAATCTACAATGAAGGAAATTACCAAAGTTAATGCTCCATATGGTTTGGAGAAAATTCCAATAAATCCATTTACACATGTGAGTACAGATTATGTGTTACCTATCAGTCAAATTGACAAAATAGGCTCAAATCAAAATACTCTTATAAAAAGATCCATAATGTCAATTACGGCAGTTGAGCCAGACAACATGGGAGAAATTAGTAACCTACCAAACAGTGATGAAAGCCTAAGTGGTGACGTTTTCATTTCATCTGTTGAAGTCCAACAAGTCTATACTTTGCCAATCAGTCCAGAAGAAGTTATAGCAACACCAGAGGTGAATAATGATGTCGATTCTCAATCCATCATCTCCTCTTTATTTCCCAAAGAAGGCCCTTTATCATCAATAAGGTCGGAAATGGAAGCTTCTTCTTCAAAATGTGAAAATTTTGATATCTCTTATGATCATGAAAATTTCGTTTTGTCATCTACTATGCAAGTAGAAACGGAAGAAATAACACATGATGAAGAGGAAGAGGAAGATCTTAGAGATGCTCCTCCAGCATTTGAAGATGGTATCTCTACCACTATGGATGAACTCAGAGAAATAAATCTGGGTACAGAGAAAGATCCACGCCCCACTTTAATTAGTGCGGACATGACCCTTGAAGATCAAGAGATGTATATTTCTTTTCTAAAGCAAAATAAAGATATTTTCGCTTGGAACTATACAGAAATACCTGGGCTTGATCCTGATATTGCTACTCATCATTTGGGTTTACCAAAAGAACATCAAGGATTTAAGCAAGCCGCGAGAAGAACACACCCAACCTATGCTTCCAAAATTGAAGCTGAAGTGGATAAGCTGATCAAAGCTAACTTCGTCAGAGAATTTCAATATCCCAAGTGGTTGGCTAATATTGTCCCTGTAAAGAAGAAGAATGGACAAATTAGGGTTTTCATCGATTTCAGAGATCTTAATCGGTATTGTCCTAAAGATGATTTCCTAGTTCCGATTACAGAACTCTTAATTGATGCGACGGCTGGTTATGAAGTACTTTCCTTCATGGATGGATATTCCGGATATAATCAGATCTGAATGGCCCCAGAAGATGAGGAATCTACAGCTTTCAGAGCCCCTCAAGGTGTGTTTTGTTACTGGGTGATGCCCTTTGGTTTAAAGAATGCAGGTGCAACATATCAACGCGCCATGTATCGTATCTTCAAACCTTTCTTAGGGAAATTTGTTGAATGCTATGTAGACGATTTGGTGGTTAAATCCAAACAACGTTCTAATCACTTGGATGATTTGGAAGTCATATTCCACAAGCTTCGACAATATAATTTGAAGATGAACCCCTTAAAATGTGATTTTGGGGTCACCTCAGGAAAATTCCTCGTCTTTGTTGTACGCCATCGTGGTATTGAAGTCGATCCTGAGAAGACCAAATCAATCCTTGGTATGTCACCTCCTCAGAGTTTGAAATAATTAAGAGTACTTCAAGGACACTTAGCTTATATTCGGTGTTTCATCGCCAATTTGGCAGGAAAAAGTTTACCCTTTACCAAATTATTGAAAAAAGGAGTCACTTACCAGTGGACTGAAGAATGTCAAAAAGCATTTGATGTTCTCAATAAATACCTCTTGAGTCCACCAGTACTCATGCCACCTGTCGAAGGTAGACCACTTATCCTCTATGTGACAGCTCTAGAGCGATCATTGGGTGTCTTTCTAGCTCAAAATAATGATGCTGGGAATGAAAATAGCCTCTACTATCTCAGTAGAACTATGCTTGAAGCAGAAACCTGGTATTCAAGTATTGAGAAGTGCTGCCTGGCATTAATCTTTGCAGTTCAGAAACTGAGACACTACCTGCAACATCACGAGGTCCAATTGGTATCTCGCAATAATCTGCTCAAATTCATCCTTAGTCGTCCAATGCTTACAGGACGTTTATCAAGGTGGGTAGTTATTTTGCAGAATTTCAACATTCAGTATGTGTCTCAAAAAGCAATAAAGGGCCAAGCTCTGGCTGATTTCCTGGCTGAACATCCTTCAGTGGAAGACATGTCTTCAGATATTGAACTCCCTGATGAGGAAGTTTTCTCTATTCAAGAGAATACTCAAACATGGGAAATGTATTTTGATGGTGCTTCCAGAAGTCCAACAGGGAAGAAAATGGAAAATCCTAAATTCAACAAAGTTGGTTTAGGAATTGTACTCATTTCTAAAGATAAGGCATTGTTACCTTATTACTTTTTATTGTGGGAAGGTGGTACCAATAATGAAGTCGAATACCAAGCTATCATTACAGGCTTGGAGTTAGCACTCCAAGCGCAAGTGAATCACTTAAAGGTGAAAGGTGATTCAGACCTAGTAATCAAACAATTCAATGGGGATTATTCCATCAGAAAAGAAGAATTAATCCCTTTGTATGATTATGTCAGAGAGTTAATGGAGGAATTCCCTTCAGAACCGACATTTTCTTATGTCCCAAGATCAAAAAATGCTCAAGCTGATGCACTGGCTAATATAGCCACAGCTCTAGAAGATCCAAATCGGGACGAGACAACCATCAGTATTGCCCACCGTCGTGCAATTTCACCTTATGTTCAAGCCAGAACAGAGTAAATTAATGAAATTAGTCCCATTCCTGAACCGTATGGTCATACTACAGGATGGATGTCACCTATCAGGGAATACCTTCAAAATGGAACACTTCCACCTGATAAAGCCGAGAAAGAACAAATCTGGCGACGTGTGGTCAATTTTAGTCTTTATGATAGCCCAAACCACTTAGAGAAAATTCTCTACAAACGTGGTTTTGATGGAGTTCTCTTCAGATGCATTGATGGTGAAGAGACAATGGCTGTCATGAAAGAAGTGCATGCAGGAGTCTGTGGTGCCCACCAGTCTGGACATAGACTGTCTGATCAAATTCGAAGGCTTGGATACTTTTGGCCTTCAATGATACAAGATTGTGTTGATTTCACAAAGAAGTGTCATTCATGTCAATTACATGCCAACTTCATTCATCAACCTCCAAAGTTGCTTCATACAGCTAAATACTCGTGGCCATTTGCCACATGGGGAATGGATGTGGTGGGACCTTACCCTTCAGCTACGACCAAGAATTTTAAGTACATTCTTACTGCTACTGATTTCTTTTCCAAATGGGCAGAGTCAGTACCTCTCAAAGAAGTCAGTTCTAAATGCATTGTTAGCTTCATCAAGTCTAACATCATTACTAGATTTGGTGTCCCTCATACCATATTGACGGACAACGGCACCAACTTTTGTTCTTCTGAGGTGAATAAATTGTATCAAGAATACAACATTAAATCCAACCATTCATCTTGGTATCATGCGGCAGCCAATGGCCAAATAGAAGCCTTTAACAAGACTCTTTAAAATATACTGCAAAAGATGGTGGATAAAGATAAGAGTTCATGGCCTGATAAACTCTTTCATGCTTTATGGGCTTATCAGACTACCACCCGCAATGCAACGCGGTCAACTCCATATTCATTGGTATATGGAACAGAAGCAGTCTTGCCAATTGAAGTTCAATTGCCCTCACTCAGAGTATCCATTTGTGATCAGTTATCTACAGATGAGCAATCCCAAAAGCGATTGAATGAATTGGAACAGTTAGATTAGAAAAGATTGTGCACTTTGCACCACTTGGAAATCTATCAGAATCGAATAGTACGAGCTTTTAACAAAAAAGCTTATCTTTGTTCATTCATTCAGGGATAATTGGTATTAGTTCTCAGAACTCCAATGATACTAGGAAAGAAACCTCCCAAGCTTGAGCCAAAATGGGAAGGACCTTATTCAATACATAGGGTTTACTCCAATGGAGCTTATTCATTAATCTCAATGGATGGACAACTCATCACGACTCCAACCAATGCCAGATTTCTGAAGAAATATTTTGTATAAACACAAAATATGGTCCCCAGAACCAAGATTCTTACAAGTGGTTCATACAACCTTTAGTCCAGTATGACTTTAAACTGCATCATCATCCATGGTCCAGTATGACCTTAAACTGAAACTTCGTCCAACATGACGTTAAACTGTATAAAAGCACCAGAATGTCCCCGCAACATGTCACTAAACTGTGCGGCACCAGTTCGTCCTTGCTATATGACGTTAAACTATACAGCAATGGTCCAGTATGACTTTAAACTAGAACTTCGTCCAACATGACGTTAAACCGTAGGAAAGTCCCTTACGTCCGGAAAGACGTTAAACTACATAAGCAGCAATGGTCCAGTATGACCTTAAACTGCAACTTCGTCCCACACGACGTTAAACTATGAAAAATTTCCCTAAACCGTCCAGCATGACCTTAAACAGCATCATCCTTGGTCCATGCGTATGACCATAAACTATTTGCAACTCCCTTATGTCCAGCAAGACGTTAAACTGTGACGTCCTAACTACATGACGCTAAACTGTATAAAAGTCCCTTATGTCTGGAAAGACGTTAAACTATATAATCTCAAAGGTCCAGCATGACATTAAACTGCACCATCCACGGTCCATGCATATGACCTTAAACTATTCACACTTTTGTCCAACATGACATAAATGGTGTGTTATTTTGTCCTTACTGCATGACATTAAACTGCACAGTCCTCCTTTCGTCCAATATGACGTTAAACTGTATTGTCCCCATCGTCCTAACTACATGACGCTAAACTGTACAGAAAGTCCTTGATATGTCCTACATGACATTAAACTGTTATTTTTTCCCAGCTACATGACACTAAACTGTGCAACACCAATAGTCCTAACTGCAAGACTTTAAACTGCATAGTCCCTTTTTTATGTCCTACATGACATTAAACTATGCATTGTTAAGGTTGTTGTTACCTCTTGTTTCTCACACCGAGTATGACTCACGTGAGCTTAGAGAAAACTTCAACCGTAACACTCTCTTTGGGCTGCTAACCATGTATAAGTCCCAACAAACATTTTATTTAGATCGTTGTCCCCAAGAACAACTTGATCATTAATTCATTCTTTAATTGAACTACACGGACTTTGATCCTTGCCCTCCAGGCTGGGTATGTAGGCAACCTCCCAGGGTTCAAGCCCAAAAACAATCTCTTCACATTGGTTCACCACCATCTCATATGATGTTGATTCGTGAAACCGCCCCTGGAATCAATATCTTTACATTGATTCACTTTCGTCCTTGTTATATGACGTTAAACTATACAACACTTTTGTTCGGTATGACAATAAACTACAATATTCTTTGATTTCCTCATTTGAGAAGGAACCATTATTGACATTGATTTTTTCAATCATGTTTCATTTCAAAAGACTACGTGCATACATGGTAATGCCTAAACTTTTTATCTCAGGTTAAACCATCATTGCACTAAAGTCCCCTTTCACCCTTCACATGTACGAACCAAATTTGTACAAAGGGTAGTTCTAGAACTACGTGGGCTTGATTCCCATCCTTATGGGATACGTAGGAACGTTCGAGTATCCCTAGAATCCAGCCCCAAGTCTTTTGGGCCTAACCCCAAATTTCACTTTCAGTCCCTTGGCTGAAAACTCCTTATGAAAACACACACCGTGTATTCATTATTATGGTCCGAACTCTATGACCCTAAACTAAGATCACTCATACTTTCTTCCAGCACGACGTTAAACTGCATTTCAAGAACTACGTATGGCTTGATTCTCATTCTTATGAGATACGTAGTGAAGTCCAAAATTTCAATTCAGGACCCAGCCACAACATGATTATGGTTATCATTGACCTAGGTATCTCTATATACATTGGACAATACCCATCTTTTTGTGTTATAATCCTAACCTTAAATATTTTCAGATCTTCATAACCCTTTTCATGACTTCTAGTCACAAAAATGTCAAACTTCTGAGAATTCTTTTGCCTAACTATGCAGCACGTGCCCATAGGTGGCCTTGCATAAACAGTCCACATAATAGACTTGTCAGCCAAAAGATACTATTTTATTTAACTATGCAGCCAATGCCCTTAGGTGGCCCTGCATAATTCAACCCCCTAACGGGTTTGTTAAATGATGGTAACTTCATTCTTGGTAAGAATGCCTCTTTTGTCCTTATTTGTCTTAAACGACATTATGTAGGGATCTGCAAAAAAATAGTCATCCTTAACATATTTGTCCCATATCCTTTTTCATGATCTGAAAGTATTCAAGTCTACGGTTTATTCTTCTTCCCTACGTTTGGGTCAGACCTTCGTAGGAGTGATATTCATCCAGTTCTTCGATATTCTTGTTCGGAAATATCTTCTCCATATTCAAGTACCTCTTTCCATACAACAAACTCTATACTTTAGAAAATTTGAATCTCCATAAACTTTCACTGGCTTTTAGCACTAGGAAAGTAAATTTTTGAGAGTTCTTTCGCCTGACTATGCAGCACGTGCCCATAGGTGGCCTTGCATAAACAGTCCACATAACAGACTTGTCAGCCGAAAGATACTATTTATTTGACCATGCAGCCAATGCCCATAGGTGGCCCTGCATATTTCAACCCCCTAACGGGTTTTGTTAAATAATAGTAACTTCATTCATGGAAACTACTTCTTCTAATGCCTTTTAGCTCTCTTTCATATCATTCCTCGGATACAAATATTCTTAAGTCATAGATTACATTTTTTCCCTCATACTTGAGTATGGTACTATGTTTTCAGATGAGTTGTCAAGGAATTGAGTCAATTCTAATCCATTTCGGTCAAAGCTATTTCGACCTTAAACATTATCCTTTGTATGTCCGACATGCATGACTTTAAACTGCCAGATTTCTTGTTTTTCTTTTCACCTCAGAGTTAAATCCTCTTTTCTCTCCGGATCCAACTCTGAGGGGGGACTTTTGTTGACGCTCCTTTCCGTCACAGAGTCTAACGACTGAAAAAGGGAAATACCTTAGTCCAAATTGATTCATCCTTTGAAGAAACATCAAAAATCGACAAAGGGATGAACAAGGAGAACATTTCCCATAGGTCGCGCAAGTTCCCTCATGGTCGCGCAAGTACACTTGTGCGCCGCCTAGTGGTCGTGCAAGTGTACTTGCGCGACGCCTTATGGTCGTGCAAGTCTACTTGTGTGACGCCCTTGGTCGTGCAAGTAACTTGCGCGACCTAAGTGATAACCGCTCGGTAACCACCCAGGGTCTTCTCCTGCCTATAAATAGACCCTGTGGGCCCCCCATTCGAGAGGATTTGTTTTTTCCAGAAACTCGGATTGAAGCTCCCGACGCCCAAGTCTCTTCTCAAAGCTTCCGGAACACTTCTAAGGTAATTTCTTACCTAGAACGGAAGATCTAAAGAGAAGAAGTAAGGCCTAAGTGTTGAAACTCATCAACACTTGCGTGCCGCCTTATTCCTTCAATAGAACTTGCGCGTCTCTTTTCTGGAAGAACCTCAAGAGTATTCTAAAGGGATTTATAAAGAGTCGCTCAAATATTCTAATGATGGTTGAGAATCGCGCAAGTATCCCACATGTCGCGCAAGTATACCTGCGCGACCAATACTTGTGCGCCACCGCAATACTTGCACGCCTTTCAAGACTTGCGCGCCCCTACCTTTTTGGGTGCCCATCTTGCCCATTTTACCCCTCTTAATCCATTACACCTTTCCTTTTCAAGATTCAGTCTTCAAGACACTCTTCAAAGCCATTTATGGCATGATTTCTTGATTTGACTTCCTTATCTGAAAGGAATTCTGTGGAATATCTCTCAAAACCTAGTGATTTAAATATCCTTATGTCACTAAATATGGAGAGTTCATTCATTCAACCTCATCCTTTAAGATGAGAGAATCCTTAACTTGGGTCTCCTTTTCAGGAATAATCCCCAGTTATAAGTCCTTTAATCTAGGCATCTTCCTCAGGAATAAGTCCCAAATTCTTAAAGTTCCCAAATCTGGGCATCCTCCTTAGGAGTAATCCCCAAACCTTAATTCCTTAACTTGGGCATCCTCCTCAGGAGTAAGCCCCAATCTCAAATATGGGCATCCTCCTTAGGAGTAAGCCCCAAACTTTAATCCCTAACCTGGGTCTCCTTTTCAGGAATAAGACCCAGTCATAATCATGGGCATCCTTCTTAGGAGTAAGCCCCAAGTCCTCTAATTTTGGGCATCCTTCTTAGGAGTAAGCCCCAATCTCAAATATAGGCATCCTCCTTAGGAGTAATCCCCGAGTCCCTTAACTTGGGCATCCTCCTCAGGAGTAAGCCCCAATCTCAAATATGGGCATCCTTCTTAGGAGTAAGCCCCGAGTCCCTTAACTTGGGCATCCTCCTCAGGAGTAAGCCCCAATCTCAAATATGGGAATCCTTCTTAGGAGTAAGCCCCGAGTCCCTTAACTTGGGCATCCTCCTTAGGAGTAAGCCCCAAACCTTAATCCCTAACCCGGGTCTCCTTTTTCAAGAATAAGACCCAGTCATAATCTTGGGTTTCCTTTTCAGGAGTAAGCCCCAAGTCCCCTAATTTCTCTTTAACCAGTCCTAATTTACGTTTGATCTGGGATTCCTTCTCAGGAGTAAAACCCAGTTATCAATCCTCTCCTAATTTGGGTTTCCTCTTTAGGAATAAGTCCCAAGTTAGAGTATTCAAATCTCCATGAAGAATATATACCTTTATGGACCCTGTTCCTGGATTTTCTCCCTAAAGTAAATCCTCTGGGTAGTCATACATACATAAGCCCCAAACCATTTCTTATGATTGCATATTTCATGGCACAATTGTCTAAATTTTACTAATACCTCTTGTTTCTCACACCGAGCATGACTCACGTGAGCTTAGAGTGTAAAAGTAATTGTGACATCCTGCTTTGAGCCATCAATCATAAACATCATACCCTTATTCGAACTACGTGGGTTCTAATTCCTTTTTCAAAACAAAGGATACGTAGGTAGCCCATCTATGGGTTCGATCCCAACTCTGAAGTAATTCATTTTCCTTCTGAATGACGATAAACTTCAAGTGCCCCACTGAGTGGCTTTAAAACCAGTCTGGTCATCATAATGACCAAGAGACTTTTATATAAATGTTTTGAAGGATACCATTGACCAAGAATATCTAAATAGATACAGATGATTCTCTATTGATGAAGAACCTCGAATACATATAAAAGATTCTCTGAATTTCTTACATATTTAATAATTGATTGTTAAACTGAAGGAAAGCTCATTTTATACTTGGTAATGTAATAAGGATTCACGAACATAACTTAAATCTATAAAGAGAGTCCCGGAGTAGACAATAATTCCCCTCAAAAAGGTGTGATGAGTCCGACCTCCCATCCTCTCAACCAATGCAAATTCCTAAGCCTCATCAGTCCACAAGCTAATGAGCGCCTACCTTTGGAAAGTAGGTCCAAACGGATGTGGAATCATTGGATGTTTCCGGTTCTACAAACAAACCCGCTAGAAACCGATCGGAACGTTTGAATCTCCCATCCAGGAGGTCATCCCCGAATTCCGTGCGAAACAAATATCCTATATAATAACATTAGATTCATTAATAAAAAATAAATTACCTTTTATACATGAATATGATTCATCATTTTTTTATTAAGTTCATTTATTGTCTTTTTTATTAGTTATAGAGTTTAATCTCATCGTTTTAGAGTGTTCATTTTCTTAGTATTCATGATCAGTTCACTTATATACATGAATGGAAGTTCATGTATAATGTATATAAATATATAGAATTGTTATTATATGTTATTAATTATATTCCACAAGTTTAAATGATCTTATAAAGAATTTTTTATATGGTATGAGTATAAATCATTAGATAAAAGTTAATAATGGTCGTTTTAGGTTAATTTTGGCAGGTTTTTTATCATAATGAACTCATTTTCTTTTATCATTTAGTATTTTATATATATATATATATATTAGTTATAGAACATAAAAGGGTTATAAAATACACCTTAAATTCTATTTTGAACCATTTTAGTGGTTTTATTAACATTCTTGAAGGAATTAAGAGAAAATTAAAGTGCATTGCCCATGATGTCTGTAAATTGACACATCGCGGGCGATGATTTCATTTTTAGAATAAAAGAGAGTGATGGAGGATTTTAATGGTGGATATTACATTAGCATGATATAATTACAGTATATTTATGTCAATAGAGTTATCATGCTATTTTAATGAGGGTAGGTGTGGAGATAATAATAAAATAAAATAACATAAATAAATTAAAATAAAAGAAAAAGGAATTTACCACTCGAATTTATCCTCCTTGATAACCTCCTTATAGAAAAGTTTTTGGTATTTTTATGAGACCAAGGGCTCTTGAACTTGGTGGAGGGGCTTAAGAAGATATTTTAAAATAATTTGGACAATGCTCAAATCTTGAGAGGTGTGGGGAAAAGTTGTGGTGAGGGGTGGTATTTATAGTGGATGAGAGGGGTGTTTTCCCATTATTTTATTCATTAGTTTATTATTTTGGTTCAAGACTGTAAATAGTTTAAGAATTATCACAAAAAATATTAAAATAATGAACTAAAGTTCAAGATTATAGTTTTTTTCATTAGTGATGACTCAATTAATAGTGTATTTAACTTATAATGTATATATAATGTAAATTATTATATTTTACTATTCACCAAAAATTCATGTATTTCAGAAAATTCCAAAAACTTCACCCTAACCATTTATTGACGTTTAAAATTAAATAATTAACTAAATTTTATGAAAATAATTTTCTAAATATGAGTAATTTAATTTTTAATTTAAATCATCATTTACTTGGAAAATATATATTTTAAAATTATAACTGATTTTATAACACATTGAAACCTTAATTAAGGTCACATAAAATAATCTTATAATCATAAGGAAAAAATATTAATTTATGAATACATTTTATGAAAATAAATTTTCTTTTAAATTATTAAATTAATCCTAAAATTTTAATTAAATATTTATGACTTATAGAAATACCCACAATTAATTAATAATTTTTAAAACATTTATTTACTTAGACTATGATATAATTATATCATACTTTAATTTATACGATGCCTAAATTTTATTTATACCTTTATGGGTGATGTTACTATTCATTTGTTCGGTTTACTATTCATAAGGGTCATATTAATATTCCTAAGGTTGGGTTATTATTTTATTGGTATAGGTTCCTTAGCTTCTAGAAAGACTTATTTGTTTATAATGTTTTTATTATGGTATATAAATGATTTTATTTGATTTATACTAAATGACATTACTATAATAAGGGAGGAATTTCATTGATAAAATTTTGGGTCGTTATAATGATCTAGTGGAATCAACTTACAAACCCTAGCCCAGGACACTAAGGTCGTTATATAATAGAGGAGAAGAAAAAAAGAGAGAATAGAGGAATATCAAATGTGAAATCATTCATGGAATCACCTCTAAAATTCCCCTCACAAAGGGAATCAAGAGAATAAGGATAAAGGTATATTATTCTAAAAAATGTGCTCCTTACATTGCCACTCAACCTAAAATCAATGGAAGGATTACCATTAAAAGATAGGTTTACCCCTCTTTTAAAAACATGGATAGATCCCCATCATGGTCTGATCTATATAGGTTACATTGTGATTCCATTTTACATGAACCCATCATGATTTATCCCATTAGGTCACGGTGTAATGAACCACCCATAGGTATAACCAAATACCCCATGGTATAACCCTACATGACATAACCCCTCAGGTTATAGTGTGCCACAACACCCTCAGATAAAATCAAACTTCCAAGGCCCTAGCCTCTATGGTGGGGCTTCCTCCTTTTTTGTGTAGTCTTTTACCTCCTTGGCCATGACCTCCATACTATACAAAATGAATAACCTCATGAAAATCTGTCACAATGTGACTCTACTGGTAAAGATGTGACCATCCTTATTCAAGATAAATCATTAGTTAAAACATAAATTTTTATAATATATTTCACATGGTAGTCATCACAGTGTAACTCCCTTGACCACGGTGTGATTACCATGTGTAATATATATTTTCTGTAATAAAAACTCCATAATAAATATGACACAATGTGACACCCTCCACCATGGTGTGACACCCAAATTTAAGGTTATTTTATTATCCAAAATGAACACAACACTCTCCATTATTTTATATCCACTAATAATATTATAACATGCTGTATCTACACTATGTTGTCTCCCTTCTTATGGCATGATCCTTAATCAGGCCCCTAATCATAGTGTGACTTCCACACATCATTTCACGATGAGTCACTCACTTAGAAGTTTCCTTTTATTCCATGGTCCCTGAAACTCAGAGATTTTTAAAGTGGTTTAGAACATAAGTGTTGACTCTAATAATAAGATTAAAATACTATGGAAAAGAAACTATAAAATTATAAATAATAAGACAATCAATTGGATCCCTTTTACTAGCCAAGATATCAAATATAGTTTTTCCCTCCCTACAAGTGTGACTAACCTCCATATCATTGATATAGACTAGCCTATACTTCCTAACAAAATTGACCAAGTACCACATAACTTAATATTTCTTACAAATGAATCCAACAAGAAGGTTAGAATCTAATTCCATCATGTTAATGCTGATTTTGAAGAGCTTGTATATAGAAAGAACACAATATAATTATCTCGTCTTCATCCCAATTGAATTTCACTCCTTATAGAAGTCACTAAAACCAACATACTGAATTTTCATCAACCAGTTAATTACTAAGATTATGGTGCTCCCCACTAAATGACTTCTATAAAAATGGTTAATTTTATTTTATGATTCTCCAAATCATAAGAATAACCTACCGAAAACATACTTTTAGTGTTCTATTGACATACTCGATGTTGTTTTCACCCCACTACACCTGATCTTTCACAAAAAAAATCATTTGGTCCTCAATTGATGAAATTTTCATGAAAAAACTTAGTTTCACCTACTGACACATCACCACAACACTTGATCAACATGACTTGACTTCTAGAGGCATCACAGAATCATTTAAAAACCCACACAAAAATATAAATATGACCCTCAATTTTATTCCATAGATAGGTCCCCAATTACCCACACCAGTCATCATGCTCACACTATAACCACCAATGCACCTATAATCTGACTCACTCTTGGATCACATCAACTTTATTTCAATACTTATTCCAACATCTTAACTCCATATGAACCTTTATATGAATTCCAAATTTAATATTTTACAATGAACCTAATATAATCAGATCTACCTATACACTGACATTTAAACATTGTCCCAAGCATCCTCTAACAGGTCTCACTATATCCAAACACCTTATTATATTTTGGTTGTACATCCATGACTCATTCAATGATCCCCACCATAAAATAATCCTTATTATTACTCTATCGAACCAAACACTCAATAACCAGATCCCATGATTCATCTATTATTGAATTAAATGATTGTACATGGTCATCACACTCATACCTAAGTGCCAATGTTGAACACTAATATCTACTCATTCATATAAAACTAGGAACGACGTCATTGATATTCTATAAAAACTATCTACAACAAGGGACACATATAATAATAGTCAATGGTGCACTCACCACAATATGGATTCCCTTGCACTCCTCCTTGACCATTAACCCTTATAGATTCCAACACCACATACATGTCACTCTTCTTAATATAAAATCATCCCATTTTTTACCACACCTATCAAGGGCCATGCCCATATCAATTGTACCATTTCAATCTAATATATCTCTAATTTATCCTCTTACCATGAAGATACACCTACCATCCTCATCCAAATCCCAGTCCACTATGCCTACAAGCACTCCATAAAATCCATTGGTCTTTGACCTGAACATGGACACTCATTGATACAAAATCCAATGGGAACCATATATAATTAACATGTTATTTCCCTCCTGGTTCAATTATTTTCCCAAAAAAATCCATTCTAAGACTCACTCTTCTTTTCTCAGATAGAGTAAACCTATAGATAAACCTCTTATAGGTTCTTACCAACTATATATTTTGATCTCATCCAAACCCAATAGTTGTACACTCTTAAACTACCTAATCACATTACCAATCTCACACTCTAATGAGTCACATCCCATAAAACCTTGGATCACATAATTAAAACACTAACAATTCTCCCCCCACATATCAATATCACATAGAAAAATTACACTCAATATTTTCTTTCCAATAACATGAATTAATCTTACCCATGTGAAGGCCTACTATATAATCACTCACCACCAGGTAATCATCCCAAATCAAAAAGGGTCTACTAACACTATAACAATCCTATATCTAACCATCTAGGAATTCAATACACCAACTCAACATAAACAACACCCTAATTCAATAGGTATAGGCATCCAACCAATCTTACCCACTGAAATTCAACCTTGATACTAAAATCTCTCCCAACGTTTTACATATCAAAATCCCAAGGCATCTCACATGCCTTCCCTCATCCCTCAAAATGGTATACACATCCTTTAGGCAACTTGTGACTACTCCAAATATCTTAGTCACACCTAACCTATATCAAACCCACCAATTTTCATCATCAAGGCATCAAATACCTATGATGACCCACCAAGGGTCACTATATATCCCTTGCATGAAGGTATTGTATAGTCATCACTAGATAAAGGTTCACCATAAGATCCATATAACCTATCATCAAAAAAATATCACTATTTATATGGATATAATTTCACCAATAATTAATATATTAAAACACCATATAAGTTTTTTTTAACATTTTAAACAAATGAACCATCTATCTTCAATTAAATTAGTTACACATAAGTATGTGCATGTCATGTGAATCATACATTCCAAAAATTATTTATGTACATAGGCATCCTACCACTATGTTCCAAGATAAAAATCATAAACCAATAAATCCAAAAAACATTATATATGGAATCACATCTCAACTATAACAACAAAAATCGTGTAACCCTAGTAACTTTAACTTTCAACTGGATCGGTGTTCATGGATCCCTAACCCAAGGTTTATCATAAGATTTGACATTCCCCTATTCTATTTATACTATATGGTAAATAGTAATACAAAATTAAGGATTTTATTATATTACTTTGTCACACACTACTCTGAGACTACTCATTAGTGTCATGGCCACTGACACCATATAACCTTAGGTGTGTATCCCCATATGTCAAGGCGGTCAACTAGTGGTGAGGGACTAAATAATATATTAGAGAGACTATTCCCTAAAAATAAATCCACAAATTATAAATAAATAACCAAACATTATCCACATTAAATAATTAGAGTACATGTAATTAATAAATAATACACCATTTTATATAAAATTAGTATAGAATTAATACAAGAATACAAACCAACTAATCACATGTTAGGATGAAAACATATACAAAATAAAAAATATATACTAAAAATACACAAGAGGATATACTACCATCATAGATACTCGCCTCATACTAGTCACTAATACTCATAAAGATACTCTAGATTAATCTAATTTACATCCTATTATAAACTTGTAATTGGATGTAAGGTCTAAATGTGAACCAAATTGTTCATATAGGGTGTGATAAATGCATCTCTATATAAGTTATAACAAATTATATCTAATATAGATCATAATATAAATGTATATGCATGAGGAAAATAAATAATTTAAAAATAAACATGCACCTCAGGTTATCATATGCTAACCACACCACCATGACACCCAACCATACCTACTTTGTATTTTTTCAGGAATAAGTCACCTCATGCTAAAAAACATACCCATTCCTAAAGACTCGTGTTATTAAACCATACCATGACACAAAAACTACCATCATCCAGTGTTCTTATCAATTACCCATTCCACTCCCTCATAAGGAAGACCACAAAATAAGTACTAAAACTAGACCCCTTCAAGAAAGGTATCTCATCAAGTAGCCAAGACAATAACCTAGAGGATGGATACTCATAAAGTACCCAGGTTAATACCCTCAGTAAAGTCTTATTATCAAGTACCTAAGCTAATTCCCTTAAGAAAGATTGTAAAATATAATAACTTAGTTATCCATGCTCACACAAAATATGTGACGTCCCAGACCCGGCTGCCCCTCAACCCGAGACCTGAGCCTGATTGGCTACATGACCCCCGGATCGTCTCCCCATATTCTAGGGGATACCGACTAGTAGCTGGGGTGTAATGGTAAATTAGCGGGGAGACTATACCCCCATGTCAGAGTACGCAGTGGTATAGCAGCAAGTGATTAAAAAGAAAAAGTACAACCAATGTATAAACAGGTGAAAAAGGGAAACATACGAACCAAACAACAGAAGTAAGGAAAACCCTGATAAATATACAAAATCCACATAGGAATTTTCTGATACAAAATGGATGCATGGAATGCTGATACAATGGGAATTGATGGAAAACATGTTATACAATAATATAAAAAGGAACAAAGAACAAAAGTAGTCAACGATCATCTCATGCCATGATCGTTCCTCTGCTCTAGAACTCCAACTAGAACATATGTGTATCAACAACCTAAAGCTGGGACTTTACCCCTACTAGTACCTGCAGCAGTAAAGTCTACACGGGTTCCAAGGAGGCCGCCCAGGTAGGGTGTGAGACAAGTCTTAGTGTTCCACCACCAACGGTGTCTATGTGTAATCCAAATAGGTGTTCGCAAGTAACAGTGAGTAATAGACTGCAAGTAAGTAAAGCGAAGTAAATAACCAACCCTCCCGCTCAGGTTCCGGAAGGACACCTGGCGGGTCTACCTGCTTCATCTCATGGCTGGTAAACTGAACAATCACCAGAGGTATGAGTACATAGATATGGGTTATCACTGGCATGAGGTAAACATGCCTCTCATCCATAAGCACTATATCTGGCATGGGGAAGAATGCCTCCCACCCATAAACGTTATATATTCATGAGGTATAAATGTCTCTCATCCTATTACATAGAGGTTCATATGGTATGGGGTAAGAATGCCTCCCGCCCACACACGGAGATTCATCTAGCATGTCCACACAGTAAGGCATAACCATTCATATCACATTATATAAGGCATTATATCTTATATCATATCACATTAACAAAGCATGACATTTCCCAATCACACTATAAGGAAAACATACATCTCAATTCATTAAAGGGTTCAGTATATCTCATCCTAGCCAACCTCTATCTAAACCATCTCATTTTCCTAACATGGAAAATACTGTTCAGGACATAGCATTAAATTCCAAAGCTGAGAAAAGGCCAAATCTCAAGGCATATCACCTATGGTTGACCACACTCGTTCCATACCTCATCTAAACACCCTAAAAAGGTTAGATTCATCAAAATCATACCTCACAGGTCATTTAGACATGAAGAAGCCATTATAAATAAGGGGTTTGTCGAAAGACAAACCACATCATGACGATATAAACTCAAAACGATGAAAACCCAAAATGGAAACCACGTGACCACCTACCTAAGATCTCTAGGCGTAGGCTCGCTTGATATCGACCTCAGATTCGCAATAGGTTGGAAGAGATCTGAGTTCCATTCCAATTAGATGAAAATAGGTCATATGAGCCTGCAGTAAAATAACAAAACAGATACAAAGATTCACTGAGGAAAGAAGTTTGCGTGAGGTAAGCCTTACCAAGGGTGATCCAAAGCCTTCGACGGATCGATATTCGGATTCCGGATGAAGAATCCACCAAGAAATTAGAGGGATGAGGGTTTTGGAGTTCAAAAGAGGGCTCCTCTAGTTCTGTCTGCTGGAATAAGGGAAAAAGAAAGGATTAAGGCCTTAAAAAGTTATTTAAGGGAAAAAAGGTAATTTTACCCAGAACAGGGTCGCATGGTTTAGGCACATAGTTTACCCAAAACGTGCGCAAACTGTGTGCACCTCACTGCCTCCCAGACAAAAGCTTCATGGCCATTCAGCCTGGTCTGCATGGTCGTGCGCTCCTGCAGGTACCCCTATCTGCAGCCGCACGGTTTATCCCAAATCGTGTGTAGACCATGCGCAAGCCGTGTGCCACTGTCTGCAAGTCCATTTCTCAAACTCCTGGGCTCCGAACGAACCCCAGACACTCCCTGGACCTTCTTTAGGATGTTACACACATTGAAAAATCTTTAAGGAAAGATCTGAAAGCAAAACTAACAATCTGTACCTTTTCCAATGAGTCGTGTTGTTACAACCTCCCCTTCTTAAGGAAACTCGTCCCCGAGTTGGCCTTCCGAGGGTACAGAGGTGTCATCAATGAAAACCTCTGACCATTGAGAACGTATATTAGCCTCCCGCTCCCAAGTCTCATCCTGTACCCGGCCGTGCTAACATAGCACTCGTATAAGAGGAACAGACCTTCCATAGAGTGTCTTCACGCTCCGGTCAACAATTCGCATCGGATACTCCTCGAAGGAAGCATCCATATCCAGTTCAACCTCATCAGGCTGAAAAACATGAGTCGGATCTTAAAAGTACCAGCATAGCTAAGATACATGAAAAACATCATGCATGGACTGATATCTCTACAGAAGTGAAAGTTGGTAAGCTACTGGTCTGATCCGCTTCATCGCCTAAAAGGGTCCTACGAACCTTAGTGAAAGCTTACCCTTATTCTATATACATCTTTTCCCCAACCTGGGAGAGACCTTCAAGAAAAACCATTTGCCAACCTAGAACTCAAGAGGTCGCTGGTGCTTGTTAGCATAGGACTGCTGTCTAGACTGAGCTGTCTGCATACGCTTCCTAATAAGATGTATCTGCTTTATAGTCTCCTGCACAAGACATGGTCCTAGAATAGTTGTCACCCCTCATTCAATCCAACACAAAGGTGAGCAACAAGGCCTACCATATAAGGCTTCATAGGGAGAAATCTCAATGGTATCCTGGAAGATATTGTTATAACTAAACTCGACAAGAGGAATGTGCTTCTCCCATGAACCTCCAAAATCGAGAACACAGGCACATAACATATCCTCTAGTACCTGTATAGTCCGCTCGGTCTATCTGTCAGTCTGTGGGTGATAAGCCATGCTCAAAAGTACCTGCGTACCCAAGGCTTTCTGTAAACCCTGCAGAACCGAGATGTAAAATGAGGATATCTGTCTGAGACAATAGAAAGAGATTCTCCATGAAGGCGCACTATTTACTTGACATACATTCTTTCCAAGTCATCAACCGTGAAGGTCTCCCACACAGGTAAGAAATGTGTGACCTTCGTCAGACGGTCGATGATAACCCATACTGCATCATTGTCACGAGGTGACCTGATTAAACTGGTTACAAAGTCCATAGAAACATCATCCCATTTCCACTCTGGAATGGACAACGGCTGTAAAAGACCTACCGGATGCTTATGTTCTTCCTTCACCTACTGATAGGTGGAACAACGCGTGATAAAACCAGCTATCTCCCGCTTCATGTTAGGCCACCAGTACTGTCACCGCAAATCAAAATACATTTTGGTGATTCCTGGGTGAACTACCCATGCTGAGGTGTAGAAATCCCTCATCATCTCCTCTCTGATGTCTGTTGGGACCCATACACGCCCACGGAAAAATAAAGTATCACCTTTATCCACAGTCCAATATGTACAGGCATCATCAGTGACACTTTCTCGTAGAACAAGGTCTTTCAAATCTGATAACTGTCTTGCCCAGACCCATTCCAAAAGAGTATATGTCACTGCTAAGGCTGAGAGAACAGTCTGACCATGTCCCTTCTGAACCTCAACATGCATCTTTGAAAATAGGGCCATCATCTTCCACTCCTCATTAGATTCCTGAACCACTTGTGACTGAGTTGTTTGACTCATCACATTGGCTACTGAATTTCCTTTCCCAGGAGTTTAGGCTAGTTCGAAATCAAAGGATTCCAGGTACTCGACCCACCTGCGTTGCCTGAGATTTAGATCCCACTGAGTGAAGATATATTTGAGTCTTTTGTGTTCAGTGAATACCACAAAATTCTCTCCCAAAAAATAGTGTCTCCAACAGCGTAAGTCATGTACAACCGTTGTGAGCTCGAGGTCATGTGTCAGATAATTTCATTCATGAGGCATTAAATGACGAGAACCATACACAACGACTCACTCTTCCTGCATCAAGACAACTCTAAGACTAATACCTAACGCATCACAATAGACCGTATAAGCTCTGCCATGCTCTGGAAAGATCAGTACCGGTGCTGAAGTTAGTCTTCCCTTCAGTTCCTAAAAATCTACTTCACAAGGTTCTAACCAATTGAATCTCACCCCCTTTTGGTCAAAGCGGTTAGTAGTGCTGCTAGGCGTGAAAATTCCTGAATGAACTGCCTATAATATCCAGAAATCACCAAGAAACTTCTGATATCAAATGTGTTCTTGGGCTGCTCCCAAGAAATTACAGCACTCACCTTCTCACGGTCAACTGAAACTCCAGACTCAGAAATAATGTGACAAAGGAAGTGAACCTTATTTATCCAAAAGTGGCATTTACTGAGCTTAGCATAAAGTTGATGCTCTCTTAGTGTATTTAGAATGATCTCAAGATGGGTTGCATGGTCGTGTCTCAAGCGTGAATAGACTAAGATATCATCCAAAAATACAACCACAAAAGAATCAAGGTAAGGGTGAAAATCAGATTCATAAGATCCATAAACACTGCAGGTGAATTCGTAAGCCCAAACGGCATGACTAGGAACTCATAGAGACTATACGTACTCCTGAACACCATGTGAGGTATGTCTGAAGTGGTAACACACACCTGGTGATAGCCCAACCTCAAATATATCTTTGAAAACACATTATCTCCTCAGAGCTAATCGAAGAGGTCGTTAATTTGAGGCAAAGGATACTGATTCCTAATAGTCAGCTAATTTAACTTATGATAATCCATGCAAAGATGAAGGGTACCATCTTTATTCTTGGAAAAGAGAACTGATGATCCCCAAGGAGAAGTAATGGGACGTATAAATCCTTTTACTTCCAGGTCCTACAACTGACTCTTGAGCTCCAGAAGTTCCTTAGGTTCCATCCTATAAGGTGGAATGGTCACTGGTGTTACTCCTAGTATAAGCTCAGTAGTAAATTCCACCTCTCGCACTAGAGTTAGACCAGAAAAATCATCAGGAAATACACCAATGAAATGGTTTACCATAGGAGGATAAACTGGGGGTTGTAACCCTTGGTCATCGATATAAAGACTGGAAACCTGTGTCGTGACACCACCTAAACTCTAGTGTTTCAGTATTGCTTGTGTCGCACTAAGATCACATTCTACCTTATGCATATGTGTGTCGCCCTCTGGTGACGTAAACGCCACCCTCCGACGATAGCAGTCAATCCTGGCTCTATAGGGAACTAGCCAATCCATCCCGATTACTACATCAAAACCTGTCATATCCAGAACATACAAGTTCCACACGAATAGGTAACCACCCACCTCTAGGGGAAAATTCTGACAATGATGAACAACCTCTGAATGGATACCTAAAGGGGTATCTAACTTGATCATACCATGATATGACTCAACGTCGAGGCCCAAACATCCAATAATCACCTTCGATATAAAAGAGTGAGAATCACCTGTGTCAAACAAAACAGATACTAACATAGAGGCAACTAGAATCATACCTCGTACAGTAGAAGGTTCGGCGTGCTGCTCTTATGGCATAGGCTCAACTGTATACAACTAGCCAGTACCACGACCCTGAGTCACAACCTGGCTACCCTAAGTAGACCCACCCTGCTGGCGCTGAGAGTCATACACCTGATTAGCTCTGCCTCGACTACCGCCATGACCTGGTCAGCCGGTGGTATTCTAGCTGCCTGACTGACGTGATCCTGCCGATCTAGCACCAAATCGTGGAGTAGGTATAGATCCCTGCTCACTAGGCCCTAGGGGAAAATTCCTGCAGAAACAGTAGAGATGACCCAACCTACCACAACCTCTGCACTCTACTGAATTTCACGTACATTTCCTCCTCATATGTCATGGCACCCCACATTGGTGATAGATAGGAGTACCACTTAAGAAAAGGGTCTGACCACTACTAACACCATGAGAGTCCTCAAAATGCCACTTCTTCCCAAAATAAGATCCACTAGAACCCTTAGGTGATGAACCGCCCTAGTTCGTACTGTCCACATCTCTCAAATTTCTCTCTGTAATCAAATCCCGATTGACAACTTCTGAAATGGTCGTCAACCTGAACACGTTAACCTGCGACCGGATGGTGGAACACATCCCATCATCAAAATTCCCAGCGGCCGTGAGATCATCAGCAGCTAGTGTAGGAGAAAAACGTTGTAACTCAGTGAAACATGATGAATATTCCATAACTGTCATTCTCCCTTGCTGCAGATTCATAAACTCCCTAGCTATGTCAGCCCTCAAAGTCTGGGGAATGAAATAATCGTAGAAGATGGTATGGAAATTAGTCTAGATCATATCTCTCTGGTGTCCCGACTGGGTGATGACATCCCCCCACCTCTTGTCTAAACCACGTAGCATATAAGCTGCAAGCTTGACCCTCCGCTCTGGAGGCATCTTAAGGTGCTCTAAGATGGTCAGAATAGCTTCCAACCAGGACTCCGCTGCAAGTGGTCTGCCATCTCTCGTAAATGTAGGAGGATGTTGTGACTGAAACTCGCAGGTCAACTCTGCTATACTCGAGGTAGGTTGCACTCCACCTTGCATACTCTGCATCATACGCAAGAAGCCCTCACGGAACTGGGCATCAGTGCCCACCTGAAGAATAGAAAGAGGAGCCACGTGTGGCTCTACAGGAAGATCAACTGGCGGCTCAGGGCCCGCCACCTCAGGAACGTGATTGTCACCGCCTTCAGCGCGCGCAACTCGAGGACGTCTCGGAGGCATAGTGCTACAATTCCAAACGAACATCTCAAAAGAAGAAACCGAAAAATTAATGGTTGAACTCTATAATCTAGGATAGGTACTAAGCCTTCCTACCTCTAAGATCACCTATCCACACCCATAGGAATTCTTGGTAAAACCTGCAACATTTCAAATTCAACTTAATCCAGTGACATGGAATTTCCCAGCCCATAAGGGTCCAAACTCCTCATTAACTGAAAGATGACACACACTTGGATGTCATTTCTCATTTACTAGTGCTAATTAGGTATTTGAATTTTCTTTAAATAAAATGATTGGTTTATTTGGAATGTAATTTTCCAATCCATAAGGGCCCATACACCTTATGAACCAAAGAGTGTAACACACCAAAACCACATCATTCCTCAATTCACAACCTACATGAAGAGTTAGCACAGTTGCACGCATATTAACAAGGCATGGAAATAAACAACAGGCAATGCTCGCTGAAAATTTAAATGTGGCATGGAAAGATTCATGGCCTAATAATATTGTGCCTATCATGATGCATGTTCTAATCCATAACCCTCATTTCATTGGGTCGAACCATGAAATACAAATTTCAACCTCGAAAATGTCATTAACATCACAAATCATGTGAAGCACCCAACGGTGAAATATTATCAACCGTAAATTACAAAATCAATAGCACCATAATTTAGGCAACTTGGTCTTTTCCCCATACATGGGTTCGCGATACCCAAGCACGGATTATAACTAATTCCCTAAGTGTTCCCATTCTCCAAGTCTATCATCTTCAAATAGTAAATAAAGAAAGAAAAACCACCTCGGATACCACTTTGTGACATCCCGGACCCGGCTGCCCCTCAACCCGAGCCCCGAGCCCGATTGGCCAAATGACCCCTGGATCATCTCCCTATATGCCAAGGGCTGCCGACTAGCAGCGAGGGTGTAATGGTAAATCAGTGGGTAGACTATACCCCCATGTCAAAGTACGCAGCAGTATAGAAATAGGTTATTAAATAGAAAAAGCACAACCAATGTATAAATAGGAGAAAAATGGAAACATAAGAAACATACAACAGAGGTAAGGAAAACCCTGATAAATATAAAAAATCCACATAGGCAGTGTCTGATTCAAAATGGATTCATGTCATGATGATACAATTGGAATAGATTGTAAACAAGCTATACAATAATACAAAAAGGAACAAAGAACAAAATTTTTCCACGAGCATCTCTAGAAAAGCTCGATCCTCTGCTCTGGAACTCCCACTAGAACATATGTGTATCAACAACCTGAAGCTGGGCCTTTTCCCCAACTAGTACCTGCAACAGTAAAGTCTACATGAGTGACAAGGAGGCTGCCTGGGTAGGGTGTGAGACAAGTCTCAGTAGGCCACCACCAACGGTGTCTATGTGTAATCCAAATAGGTGTTCGCAAGTAATAGTGAGTAATAGACTGCAAGTAAGTAAAGCAAAGTAAATAACCCACCCTCCCGCTCAGGTTCCAGAAGGACACCTGGCGGGTCTACCTGCTTCAACTCATGGCTGGTAAACTAAAAAATCACCAGAGGTATGAGTACATAGATATGGGTTATCACTGGCACGAGGTAAACATGTCTCTCGTCCATAAGCATTGTAGCTGGCGTGGGGAAGAATGCCTCCCACCCATAAAGGTTATATAGGCACGAGGTATAAATGCCTCTCGTCCTATTAAACAGAGGTTCATCTGGAACAGTGTAAGAATGCCTCCCACCCACACATGGAGATTCATCTGGCACGGGGTAAGAATGCCTCCCTCCCACACATGAAGATTCATCTGGCATGTCCACACAGCAAGGCATAACCATTCAAATCACATTATATAAGGAATTCCATCTTATATCATATCACATTAACAAAGAATGACATTTCCCAATCAAACTATAAGGAAAAAATACATCTCAATTCATTAAAGGGTTCAGGATATCTCATCCTAGCCAACCTCTAAACAAACCATCTCATTTTCCTAACATGGAAAATCATGTTCAAGACATAGCATTAAAGTCCAAAGGTGAGAAAAGGAAAAATCTCAGGCCATATCACCTATGGTTGACCACACCTGGTCCATACCTCATCTAAACACCCTAAAAAGGTTAGATTCATCAATCTCATACCACACAGTTCATTTAGACATGAAGCATCCATTATAAATAAGGGTTTTGGAGAAAGAAAAACCGCAGCACGATGATATAAACTCAAAATGATGAAAACCCAAAATGGAAACCACGTGACCACCTACCATAGAGCTGTAGGTGTAGGCTCTCTTGATATCAACCTCAGATTCATAGTAGGTTGGAAGAGATCTGAGTTCCAGTTCAATGCCCTAAAAATAGGGCATATGAGCCTGTGGTAAAATAACAAAACGAATACCAAGATTCACGGAGGAAAGAAGGGTGTGTGAGGTAAACCTTACCGAGGGTGATCCAACGCCTTCGACGAATTGAGATTCAGATTCCGGATGAAGAATCCACCAAGAAATTAGAGGCAGGAGGGTTTTGGAGTTCAAAAGAGGGATCCCCTGGTTCTGTCCACTGGAAGAAGGAAAAAGAAAGGCTTAAGGCCTTAAAAGATATTTAAGGGGGAAAAGGTAATTTTACCCAGAATAGGGTCGCACGGTTTAGGCGCATGGTTTACCCAAACCGTGCGCAAACCGTGCGCACCTCACTACCTCCCAGACAAAAGTTGCATGGTCGTGCAGCCTAGTCTGCATAGTCGTGCGCTCTTACAGGTGCCCCTGTCTGCAGCTGCACGGTTTATCCCAAACCGTGCGCAGAACGTGCGCAGTCCGTGCGCCATTGTCTGCAAGTCCATTTCTCAAACTCCAAGGCTCCGAACAAACCTCGGACACTCCCCGGACCTTCCTTAGGATGTTACACACATTACAAAATCTTTAAGGAAATATCTAAAAGAAAAACTAATGATTTGTACCTTTTCCAATGTGTCAAATTGTTACAAAATATGTCACACATAATGTAACCAACCACTTCCCATTAATATAGGGTAGGTTGATCAGAATAGTACCCAACCCTTACCTAATGATGTGGATTTGGGAACTCAAAATATCAAAAAACCATTATCCATCAATGTAGGGTATGAAACTTTGTGTAGAACCTAACCACTACCTTATGATATATGTTAAGTATCTCATAACTGTACCTGACCACTATCCATTAATTCATAGTAGAGTTCTCATCATAGTACCCAACCCAACCTCTATTAGATGAGGGAACACAATATTTCCCTGACCCTCACTCTTCTATATGGGAGTCCATCCATAAGTATCTATCCACATTCCCAAGAAGATATAAATCACTACTTTATTTCCCAAATGTAGGTTTTATCAATCTAGTCCCATCATTCGGTGTCCAAAAAACTTTGCACATACATGAAATAATAAGAATGTCTTGTAGCCCATGTCATGTTATGATTAACTCTTCCCAAGGTTCTAGTCAATCAAGATCTATCCCCACATCTCAAACATGTCTCCATTCCCATCTATCCTCATAGGATAATATCCTCGAGATCATCTCATTCAAAAATGAACAACATGTTGAACCTCTTGTCATTCTCAAATCACCGATAAGGGTGTCTACTAGGATCCAAAAACCTCTCTCTGAATCTTCTCACTATCACCTTGTCATATCCATCACCCCATGGTGTTCTTTCATTTTATATGCTCTCTCTAAACCTAGACTTGAGTGGCTAGTCCAAACCTCATCAAAATCCCACATCAGAACCCAATCCTACTTACTAGGGACTATTTCAAGTTACTTTTCCTAGGTCCCTTGGCATCCCAATGCCAAGTCTTCAAGAACATTACTTTCACCCATGCTAGGGTTCTATCACACATATCCAGAATATATTCTTCAATCCCGTCACCTGTAGTCAGCCCTCCATGACACACCTCATCAATCCCCTGAGGGAATATCTTTTTCAAAGAATAAACCAATTATCAACCCAACCTTAAGAGGGTGTTCCCTATCATATGTGAGATTTATATCCATCTAACCCATTATTACTAGTCCAAATCCTCTCATACCAAACTAAGTATCATTACAAAATGTACCTAGGCTATCCAAATTTGATCTTGAATTCTTGATACCTACTTGAGGTCCCCTATAAGCTCAACTAACACTATATCCTTCTTGGAAACATATTCACTGAGAAATCCCAATTTACCCAAATGAAAGGGTTCACTTGTTCTAAATAGTGGTGGCTCAATTACATCCTCCCACTTTATCTAGGGTGCTCTTAATCCCTATACCTTTACCCAATCCCATGAAAACGTGCAAGCATGAACAATCATTCTTAAACAAGACTATGGTTTTTATTAAAGGGACTACCCACCACAACCATGGAGTTAAGATCCTCATGATTCTCCCCCCATCCTTGTAAAATCCCATTAATTATTCAATAAATCTCATATCATCAACAAATCTCTAATATCAATCCACAATGTCTAAAAAATTATTTTTAATAATTTATAATTAATTATCTGATTTAATTCGATGAGGAATAATCACTTAAAAACTCACCAAGGAAAACTGCACCACCGAAAATGTATGAAACCTAGCACATTATTTTTCATGAGATCATATCTGACCAATCCCGGAAAAAGTGTAATTAAATTGGGATAATTCCATCATGCACTAGTGGAATCATCTCACAAACACTAACCAAGGACACTAAGTTCAGTGGCTAATAGAGGGGAATAAGATAAAGCAGTAATATATTAATATAATATTGAAAAATTAGGTAATGTAAATAATAAATAAATTTCATTAAAATTCGTGATTAAATTTTATGGATTTATATTCACTATAACAATTTTTATTAATTTCTTTCAATCAAAAAAATAAATAGTTTAATTCTAATTGAATTTTTTTTCATGAATTATATGGTTATATTTAAAAGTTAAAATTATAAATTTATGAAATATAATTCTATTTAAAAAAATCTATTTTTAATATCATCATATAAAATATTTTTTAGGGTGAATTTTTGGGTTTTTCTAAAAATATTGATTTTTGGGTGAATAGTGATGATTGCCAACTTTTTTATAAAAATAGTCATTTATTTCAAGTATAAAATGTATAATTATATTTTTAGGTTTTTTTTAACTAAAATTATTCCCTTTTATTCAATATAATTCAGTTAATTCCATGATAATCAAATTTATACTTTATTTTGGTAAAAATTCATTTTTAAGCTTAAAACACATTTTCCAGAAAAAGGTTTTTCAATGCGTTTTACATGATTATATAAAAAATAAATTATTCTAATTATAAAAATTGAATATTGAAAATTTTATTTCATATTTGGAATTAGGGGGCTCAAATTTAGTACTGAGATCAATTTCATTTTTGGTCATAATGAATAGTTATCATGATAAAAATTAGTTACCACGGTAAAAGGTAAAAGAGGTTAATTAAGGAAAAAAATAAGTTATAAGGTCATAATATATTATCTTAGTTATTATTAGAAGATTTTATTTTGATCCTTATTACCATATATTCTAAATTTTATAGTTTAATATACAATTTCTCATGATTAAGAATTTATATTATTTTAAAACATCGAATAATTACAAGATTGTCACTCCTCTCGAGGCCTCCTCGGGTTTGGTGTTGGTTTTTGAATTTTAAATTTGGTTTAAGATTGTAGTAACTTTGGATTGCCTCCTATTGTATGTGGTTATCGATTTTCTTTAAAGCGGCATCTAGAAAAAAAAGCAGTCAGTAAAGAAGAGGTATAACTCTTAGCCACGTATTTTCATGTTTATTTCTTCTTTGACCTCCTTTAAATATTATTCAACCATACTGATATAATAACAAAATTATCTTAAATATACTTAAATTTTATTATATTTATGGAACAACAATTTTCTATATCCTTTTCCATCATATGGGAAATGAAAACTTTGCTTGTACGTATGTGTGAACTACCACATCAACAAAGAGATATATTTCATTTTCCATCACTACCACATATGACTGGATATAAAGATAGAATTAATGAATATATAATTTTTTTATTAAATTATTATTATTATTTAAATATAATATATCACTTACCATCTTACCCTTCCATCTGTTGGAAAAATATATCGTCGCTCCTGTGTACATGTGGGATACCACCTCTGTGAAGTAATGTGATTCATTTTTCATAATATCCTTATATAAATGGTTCTAAAAATGTTCCTAATATATAATCATGATAATTATAACATGTTTATTATTTTTTATGTAATTTAACTATGAAACCTTTGACTATGTTTTATGCACTGGTGTTATTTTTAGGTTATAAACTGAACGGCCCCAAAACATCCAACATGTGCTTAACTGATTTAATAACTATATAAGGTATGGTAATAAATGAAATAAAAGGGATTATTATTGTCAGTTAGAGTTAGTAACTAAATATGTTAGTGAATTTAGATCCCATTAAATATTTTTGGTAAAACAATTTTAATTAAAATCCCCCAATAGAAACAAAAAAACACCCAGTTGATCATGAGAGTATTTTAATATAATATTATTCTATTAAAAGATTCATTAGTGCTCAGTTAAAAGAAATATGAATATTATTATAACCATTGAAATAAATTTACTCAATCAAATACTTTTATAAACACATGTTAAGTTTAACTATAAAATTAGTGTTTTTTACAGCTTAAAACAAATTCAGTTTAATGCTTTGAAATGAAACAAAACAAAAAACACATTAGAATAAAAACAAGAGGTTAGGTCTCAAGATGATACATAATCCCCTCCACTTGAAAATAAATAGCTTCCATGTAGATTATAAAAATATAATATTGATCCACAAACTAGATCGGGCATACACAGCAGCTAATAAGTATTTTAAGCCACACAGGTACCACTTCAACAACAATCATGGGAGAAAACAATAACAGGACACACAGGGATCTCTTCTAAAAACATGTGGGTAAGAAAAATTAAATAGAGAGTGAGGTAATATCAAGTATTCCCCAGTTGCAGTGTAGGAGACAATGCATGTAGATAAACAATTTGAACAACACACTGCTCAAATGTAAAAAATCAACTAAATAGAATGATAAAGTAGTACGAGTATAAAAATGGTGTTGTTAAACTGTCTAAAGTTTTTTAGATTCTTGAGACTCCTTAGATATAGCTTGGAGAGGAGATTGAGCTGATTATCTGAAAATCACAATAAAACATAGCATCATAATCTCTCTTTGTTCTGGTTGTAGGAAAGAATTCATATATTCTATAAGCTCCATTATTTCACAGACCAAATGTATATATGAATTTTGCATGTAAGGTCTTGATAGATTATCCTAAATGATTCAGTAAGAAGTGCACACTCTTATCTAACACAGCACACTCACTTTACATCATTAAAGATCATCCACTTTCAAGAATAATAATTTTGATCTACATACTCCCCATACTGAACTCCTGACATAACTTTAATAATCCATGCAATAGTTAATAATAATTATTCAAATAATCCTTAACATTTCATTCAATAATATAGATATTATAATAATTTAATTAAAATATCCCAGATTAGAGATGGTGAGTCAGGATGGTGGTGACTCATGTCTAGTTGTGAGTCAAACCAAAGGTGACTCTGGTTGGTGGTAGGTCATCTGGTGGTTGGTCAGTTCTCGCAGTGAATCATGTCAAGTGGTGAGTTATCAAAATTGTGACTTGTCTCAATAGTGACATGTCTAATAGTAAGTCCTCTGATAGTAGGCCAAGTTTGGTGGTGAGGCATTCTCAATGGTGAGTCATTCCTAGTGGTGAGTCCTTTTTTTCAGTGACTCATCTTCAATGATGAATATTTTCTAGAGGTGACTCGACTTTAATGGTGAGTATTTTTTTGTGGTGGCTTATCTTCAATAGTGATACTTTTCTATCAATCACTCACAATTAATGGAGAGTATTTTCTGGCAGTGAGTAAAGTCTAATGGTAGGTTTTTCAAAACTTATCCAATATTTTTCAAACTACCTTATGTTATAAAATTATATCCTAAAACATAAAACCCATTAGAAAAATAATTAACATGATTTTTTTATCATTAAAATAAGGGTGAAAACAATATCACCCTTTTTAATGATAAAAAATTAGGAAATTTTAGAAACCATGTATAAAGTAAACTTTGGAATAAAATAGATAGATTTGAAAAAAATCATTACACATACTTAACACTACAGAATGTAATTGTGATAGTTTGATCATAAAATTCAAAACATTAAAAGAGGATATAGATAAATTAATATGGTATCTGAGATATGAAATTAATATGGTATCTAATATATTAAATCAAAAAGGAATCAAAGATATGTCAAAGGTATGGTATGATAGAATAACATAAATTTTGAATAAATTATATAACCATCCTCCCCCTTTGGGGATTATGAAAAAGAGGGAATAATACAAAATAAATTTAAAGAGATAAAATGTGAATAAAAATGAGATTTTACATTATGGATAAAAGTAATGATAGTATATCCAAAAAGATACAAAATAGTCTCTATCAAAGAAAAATACTAATCACAATCACTTATTAGCCTAAGTAAAAGGAAAAGTATGTGTATTTACCTTATAAATGGTAGAGTGCATAGTTGAAAAGATTGAAGTATAGGTTGTGGGTATACAGATAGAGGTCGAAGGTGGAATCTCCCTGATGATCACTGGATGAAGATACTAAACTAACTCCATGGGAGATAAGATAAGAGACAAAAACTGAGTCGTAAAAAGTTCATTTGGTTTTCAAGTAATAGATAGTCTAAAATAATCAGGAGCAGTGGCTGGAGGATTCAGATGAAAAGTAACTAGGATATCCTCATGAGAAACCACTATAGTCTCAGAAACATGTAAAAATGTCTTCATTATATTGATGAAGTCCATGATGATTTTTCCTCCTCACTACATGGAACTGAAGAAGTATGAATTTTTCCCCATAAAATCCTAAAGAACATGGTTCATCTCCTTCAACTGACTAACCTATTATTTAAAATATCTTGTGATAGGGGAAAACTAAAGGTTCTATTCCAGGTACTTGAAGTTATATTTTAACTCGTTCTTGGTGTAGATCCTAGAAATATAATACTTAACTTTTTTTGTAATGGTTTCTCGATCAGATATGACTTTATTAAGGAATTCCCTTACCATATTGTACACATAATCACTGTTATGATTGATCTGTCTCCAAATATCATGAGGGATATTAGGAACATCTCCTAAAACACCATCAAGATCCTCTCTAACAACTAATCTAATCAACTCAATATCCATGGAAGGAGGTGAAACACTAGAAGAGGAATCTAATAAAGATAATGAATCTATCCTCTCTATCAAATCATCTATATTGGAAGAAAAATAATTTCTCATCCCATCTATTATATACTTCAAGGTATCCATCTAATTTTGTAACCTCTTGTTCTATATATACACTTCTTATATATAATGCATCATCTTGGGATGAATGTAGTGAATCACAAGCTTAAATAGGTATTTAAAATATATCCAATAATACTTTTAAATAAAAGTGGTTGATTCCTAAGAATTATATCAAAATTAGAAATAATTATTTCTCTAAAAGCCTCTAGGTCATCCCTAGAAATAACATCTATAGACATAGGAGCAACCGCATGTAAAGGTGAAAATACCCTCTCAGCAGTAGCCTTTGCTAGCTCTGGTCTGGCAGAAACATCTAAAAAAACTTATAAATCTACCTTGTAACATCTATCTGATTAATAATTAATCCCTGAGTACATATCTCTACAAGAACTGAAACATCATGTCCACCAGTCTTTGGTGGACATCTCCCATTAGAATCTGAATTAGAATCAGAATACTCTAGGATAAGTCTCACAAAACCTATAATTTTATCCCATCCCTAAAAGGTGGAAACACTTATTCTGGTATAATATACAGTAGCATTATCAACATCTCTAGTAGCTTCTTCAAAATCTCGAACCAAGCTTGGTCTCACCTCAAACCTAGAAGAAACAGACATAACTATAGAATTAACATGTGCCAGAGGCATATCATGATCATTAGACCTATCATAGTCAGAACCATATCAATATTAACTACCATACCCATCATCATTTCCTTCATCTTTTCCATTTCTATATTATTTATCTTTTATTTATTATTCATCATCTCATTCACTTCCATCATCATCTTCTTCTTCATTTTGTTCTTCTTCTTCATTTTGTTCTTCTTCTTCATCACCAATATCACTTCCATTTTCACCATCATCAGAAACATTTACAACTTATTTGGAGTATTTTAAAGAATAAATATTATATGGTTCTTCTCTAGATTCTTCTATTTCTCCTTCTACACTTACTTATCTCATGATAGTCTCTCTAAATAGTAGAGACCTAGGAGGACTAGCCAGCCCAAAAGAAAAAATTGGGCTTTTTGGAATGTACAGGTAATTACTCTCCTCAAATGAGAATTATTCCTCATTACTAGAAGCAGCACCCTACTTTTCTTCCTGATCATCAACTAAGTATATGGCCACCTCATCTTTCTCCAATCCAGGATCCACAAGATTCTAAAGTTAAAAAGGGTGATCAATAGGATTGAAATCCTCAAACAACTTATCAATATCATCAACCCATTTCCTATTACAGGGGTCCCAATTTATCTCCATTCTCTTAAAAATGAATTTGGTCAAAAACCACCATATTTTATCACATATTCTTTATCCTCAGCAACTAAACCTTGGGCCTCCAGCATGGTTGAAATGAAATTTGGATAAATTAATGAATTAGATCTAGAATATTTCTTGAAAATCTCCATAATATGAACCATAAAATACCCATACAAGTTGATTTTTTCTACCCTTATCATAATATAGAGTAGGTACACATATTAATTCCTTATCATACTGAAATAAATTTTTCTCAAGCCCAACATGTGTTGTATAAACTTGAATAGAAAACGGCACTCACCATCAAGCTTGGTTGCATCTTACCTTTTTAATATTCCATATTCAGTAGGCTCTTCCAAAGCATTCACATACACAAATTAATCACTTTCACTAGGAATCATCCCCTCATAATTATTTTAGAGTCCTTCATATAGAAATTTATTACATCTATCACATATATTTAAAGAAAATACAACCTTTTTTCCCATCTATTCTTCTTTGAACTCAATCTTTTTCTTCTTCAAAACTAAACTCAACATTCTAATAGACATGATCCAATAACCTAGGATAGAACATACTCTCATTATTTGACAACCACTCTAATTATCCCTAGTCTTTGATCACTTTTATCACCAATGATCTACTTGAAATCAACCACTCAACACTTACTTCTTTCTTAGGTACCACTGTTCAATTTGCAAGCTATGGGTTTCATGGTTCGACTATAGATCTGCTCGAATCTCTTTTTTTCTTATTTAAATGATGTGACTCCTCAGGATTAGACTCAATAACCAACTTTACTCTAACAATCATAAATGTTTTGTAAGGTACAAAAGAGGTCAAGGGATGGTCAAAGGTCGACAGATAATGTTGAGGAGAAGTTTAAAGGCTAGATATTAAAGAGAGAGAATCAAAATCCGGCAAAATCCTCCTTTTATATCATTTAGGGATTTAAAATTTGAAAATAAAAATAATTTCTTTAAATATAAAATAAATTAAATAATTAACTCGTAATGAAAAAGAAATTAGAAATGGTGACTTAAAATTAACGATAGTTTTTTCAACTGTGGGTATTTTACAATGGTGGGTAATTTTCAATGGTGGGTAAATTAAAATAGTGGGTAATTTTTTATGGTGGGTAATTTAAAATGGTGGGTAATTTCCAATGGTGGTAATTTTACAATGGTGTGTCCCAAAAATTAAATTCTACCTGAAATTTATCATTTTTAACTCATGTTTGATGTTGTTTAATCTCTCAGAATTTAATGTATTAGTTAAAATATCAACAAGAATATGATCAGTTCCAATGTATTCAAGTGTTATATCACCCTATTGAAAATGATCCCTCAAAAAGAGATGTATTATATCAATGTGTTTTTTTTTCTAGAGTGATAAACAATGTTATTAGTTATATTTATAGCACTTGTGTTATCAGAATTTATGGGGACATGTACAAATTAATTTCCGTAGTCTAGTAAATTATGTTTCATCCACAAAATTTGAGAACAAAAAATACTTTTATCTATGTATTCAACGTCCGCAGTAAACAGTGTAACAGATTTTTACTTCCTACTACTCCAAAAAACTAGATACCTTACAAAAATATTACATGTTCTAGACATTCTTTTTATATATTACTTGCAACCACCAAAGTCCACATATGGATAACTAAGTAAAATTATTTTCCTCTAGGATAGAAAAATCCTAAATTAGTTCTATATTTGAGATATTTGAAAATACCTTAAACATAAAGTAAATGTGACTCTTTGGTTTTTATTGAAAATGAGAATACATACACACACTAAACATAATTTCATGTCATCTATCAATTAATAACATAAGACTTCCAATCATTACTCTATAAATAGTTTGATCCGATAGTTTTCTAACTTCATCAAGATCCAACTTATATGTGGTACTCATAGGAGTGTCACTACTTTTCATGTTATCCAAACCAAAACATTTTAAAATGTCTTTGATGTACTTACTTGGATTTAAAATAATTACTTCTTTATTTTGAAAAATCTGAAAACCATGAAAGAATTTAATTTCACCCATTAAACTCATCTCAAATTCATTTTTCATTATCTTTGGAAGATCCTTACATAGAGAGTTTTTAAAAGATACAAAGATAATATCATCTACATAGATTTGAACAACAAAAACATACTTTGTAATTATTTTTATAAAAAGAGTGGGATCATCTATACCTTTTGGAAATCCTTTTGAAATTAAAAAAGAGTTGATCCTATTATACCAAGCTCTAGGAGCCTGTTTTAAACCATATAAATATTTTTTTAAATTTGAAAACATTATATGGAAAATGAGGGTTTTGAAAAATAAGTGTTTTAAAAAAACATCCTCAACTATATACCCATTCAAGAATACATTTCTTACATCCATTTGATATATTTTAAAATATAGATGTGTTTCATAGGAAATGATATTCTGATGGTTTCAATTTAGGCTATAGGTGAAAAGGTTTCCTCATAGTATATACCCTCTTATTGAATATACCCTTGTACAACTAGTATCACCTTATTTCTTATTATTTTACTATATTAATTATTTATAAATACTCATTTAGTTCCAATAGATAAGGTGTATTTATAGTAGTGTCATTGGGTTTGGAATTAATGGATAGAGTTGAAAAATCAAACTCAAGATTTTCTAAAGGGCTTTTAGGATCATGTGGATTTGTTTCATCAAAATTTACATGAACAGACCATTCTGAAATATATTTTTTCTTATTAAACACCCTATAGTATTTACTAGAGTTTAAATAAATAAGGAAAATTCCTTCATCTCTTAAGGAGGCATACTTTTCAAGATTATCCTTAGCATTAAAAAAATACTTTGCAACCAAAAACTCTAAAGTAATTAACATTAGACTTCCTATTATTATATATTTCATAGGATGTTTTCTTTATAATAGGTCTAATTAAAACTCTATTAATAATATAGTAGGTTGAGTTCACAACCTATTCCCAAAAGTAGACAGTTAAGTCATATTTGTTAAGTATAGTCCTACAAATCTCTTGAAGGTCCCTTTTTATTCTTTCTGCAACACCATTCTTCTAGGGGTCCTAGGATCCTAAATGTTGTGAGTATAGAAATTTTTTGAGTAAAACGAAAAAAATTCTTGATTTTCAATCTCATGACCATGGTCACTTATCAAGGTCTTAATCCTAATTCCAATTGGGTTTTCTATAGATCTAGAATACTTGTGAAATTGAGAACAAACTTTGATTTTGTGATTTAAAAAGAATACCCAAGTATACCTAGAAAAGTAATCTATAAGGAAATAGACATAGTGATTACCATTTAAACTAGATACTCTAGATGGTACTAACAAATCCATGTAAACCAACATAAGTGGTTGAGAAGAAGAAACTTATCTCTTTGATTTAAATGATATTTTGTGTTGTTTCCCTTTTTGATTGGGGTTACCGATTTTATCATTTGGGAATTCAAGTTTTGGTAGATATTTGACTAGAACTTTCTAAGTTATATTTATAAGTGAGTGAATATTATATTGGCCTAGTCTCTTATTCCAAAGAAAATATTCTTTATAAAAGGAACATATATAAGAAATATTTTGAGAAAATAAAGATTCAATATTAACAGTATAAACATTCTCATTTATCAAAGAAATAAATACTAAATCAATTTTAGAGTCAATAAAATTACAAGAATTATTTTAAAATTTCAAATAAATACCATCATCACATAGTTGTGAGATTATAAGAAGATTATATTTTAAACCATCAACATATAATACTTTAGAAATTAATATTGAGTTAGATTTATTGATTTGTCCAAGGATAATGATTTTCCCTATAGCATTTTCACCAAAGGTGAAATGCCACCAAAAACCATTATCAAGTTCTTTAAGGTTGAGTAAACCCTATTCATATGTCTAGAATAACCATTTTCAGGTACCATAGATTTCTATTGGAGCTCTTCAAGCAGGTTCCCTACAAAACAATATTTATACCAAAAATGATTTTGGTACCCAAATCTTTTAGGGTCTAGAAATATTAGTAATTAGGTATTTAGGAAACCAGATTTTTTAAATGGGTTTCCTATAAAAATAATTAAATATTGTAAAAATAAAAAAAAATATTTTGTCCAGTTGAATAATAAATAGTTGTAGAATTTCCAGCATTGGATTTAGGAATAAAAGTGTTCTTAAAAATTCTTCCCTATCAAGGTTGGTAACCTAGACCAGTAATATATTTAAGAGAATTTTTTTTCCTAGAATTTGAGTGAGAGTTTCTCTTCAATTAGTGAGGATCTCTTAATATTTCTTTAACTACTCATTAGATAATTTCAGTTCAATACTTCCCTTCATAACTTGAGCTTTTTTCTCTTTTTTAACAGCAAGGTTAGATTTAACACTAGCATATAATTTTTGTTGTTTTTTAAAATCTTCTATTTATTTTGACATCATTAAAGGTATATTTAAGTATATTATAGTATTAGAACATTTATTCTTGATAAATATTTTAATCATTATGTTTATCTCTAAAAGGATTTAAATTATGTATAGGATAGATAGTAGGTACCTCAAATATGTTTGTCATGAAGAACATATTTTCTCTGTCAGGATTTACTTCATGAGTTGATTCTGAGTCACTAGAGGTATCCTTTGAGGAACTCCAAGTATCATTAATTGAATTATTATATTTTCTATACTTATCATCTTGCTTATTTTTATATTTTAACTTGGTAAAGTTATCCTTGACATATCATTTTCTCTCACACTCATAACATGTATCCTCATTTGAATTATCATCTCTTTCCAGTATCTCTTAAAATTCCATTTTTTATCATACTTTACCTTTTAGATCAGTTTTTGGAAGAATTTATTATTCTTATATAATTTCTTAAACCTTTTGGCCAGCTGGGTCATCTCCTAGTCACTATGAACTGGTGATTCCCCATCCCCAAAGCTTTCAGTTTGAGCTTTTTCATTCCTTTTTTTTTGATGCAGTAGGCTTGAATGCTAATGATTTCCTCTTAGACTCATATTCCACTTCTTGATTAACTTTATGGTCTTCCTAATACATCGTCAACTTTACTATTAATTCCTTGATTGGTATCTTACTAATGTCACAATATTCTCTTATTGAAATTGATGTTCCCCTCCATATTTCACGTAATCACTTCAACAATCGCATAATTTGATCTTTGTTAGATACTATATTTCCCAAGGTTCTCATTGTATTCACTATTTAATTCATCCTAAGATACATACCATAGATAAACCCATCATTTTTCATTTTAAATGTATCATATTTAATTGAATAAGTATTCAGTTTAATTTATTTTCCATTAGTCATTCCTTCATTATAAATAGCTAATGTATCCCAAATTTCATGTGCAGTTTTACAAGAAAAAATCCTATAAAACTCTTCCTCTCCTGAAGTACAATAAATAGAATTCATGACTTTATAGTTATTATTATATGAAACTTTAGTAGGATCATCCCATGTATTCCTTTCATTCTTAGGTAACTCATATTTATACTCTATATCATTCCATATATCTGATCCCATGATTTCAATATGAATTTTAATCTTTATTTACCATTGAGTATAGTTATTTTCATTAAAAAGGGTGGTATGTTGGTAGTAGAAACTTATTTTATATTATCCATTTAAAAAACTAAATTTAGAACTAACAAAAAGTTAGGATATTTAAAACACAACTAAAATCATACTTGAAAATATTTTTAAAACAAATTTATGATAAATTCTAGTTAGAGTGAGTAACTCAAGAGGGGGTGAATTGAGTTCCCAATATTTTTTTGTTAAAAAAACGTTAATTTAAATCCCCTAAGAAACACCCAGTTAATTAAAAGAGTAGTTTAATATAATTTTAATCTTTTAAAATATTCCTCAAATATTTATTATGTCTTAGTTAAAAACAATATGAATATTATTCTAAGATTTGAAATCAATTTACTCAGTAAAATACTTATATAAATACAAGTTAAGATTAACTATCAAAGTAATGGTTTTGTTTATAATTTAAAACAAATTCAGTTTAATAATTTGAAATGAAACAAGAAAATAAATAGAGGAATAAAAACAAGAGGTTCAGTATCAAGATGATACTGAATCCCCCCCCCCCTACATGGAAATCACCTACTTACAATTACATTATATAAATATAATCCTAATCCACAACCCAGATCGGGTATGCACAACAACTGACAAGCTATCCAGGCCATGCAGGGACATCTTCCACAACAATCGTCAGAGAAAACAATCATATACCATGCAGGGACCTCTTCCACCAACATGTGGGTATGTAAAATTAAAGATATGGTAATGGAATGTCAAGCAGTCCCTAGTTTTAGTGTAGGAGATGGTGTGTGTTGATAAACAGGTTGAAAATACACACTTCTCAAATTTAAAAAACAGCTAAACAGAAAGAGCATGTAGTAAGAGTATATAAATGGTTTTTTACCCAGTATGAAGTGATTCAAATGCTTGAGACTCTTCTGATGTATCTTGGAGAGGAGATTGAGACAATTCTCTAAAAATCACATTAAACAAAGTGTTGCAAGCGCTCTTTGTTCTAAATTTAGGAAAGGATTTATATGTTCTATAATATCCACTCTTTCATAGTAAAAAATTTATGTATGAGTGTTGTGAGTAAGGTATTAAGATATTATCATTTATGATTAATAAATTAGTTCACACTTTGCTCTAACACACCACACTCACATTACAGCATGCAGGAGTGTATGATTTTAAGAATAATCATTATGATCTACTGACTCCTCATACTGAACTCTTGACATAACTGTATTTATCACTACAATAGTTAATAATTATTATTAAAATAATACTCAACATTAGATTAAATAATATATCTGTTAGAATCATTTAATTAAAATATTCAATATTATTGATGGTGAGTCAGGATGGTGGTGACTCATGTCTGGTAGTGAGTTGGACCAATGGTGGGTCTGGCTGGTAGTAGGACATCTGGAAGTAGGTTAGGTATTGTGGTGACTCATTTCCAATGGTGAGTTATCTCAATGGTGTATTTTCTTAGTGGTGACTCATCTAACAGCAAGTCATCTGATGGTAGGTCAAGTCTGGAGGTGATAAATTCTTAATAGCGAGTCATTTCGGGTGGAGAGAAATTTATGGCAGTGACTCATATTCAATGGTGAGTGTTTTCTGGTGGTCACTCGATTTCAATGGTGGTGCTTTCCTAGTGGTGACTCATCTTCAACTATGAGTCTTTTCTTGAGGCACTCATCTTTAATGGTGAGTCTTTTTTGATGTTTATTAATGTATGATGGTAGGAATTTTCAAAACATAGCCATTTTTTCCAGAATTCCTTATATTATAAAATTCTATCATAAAACATAAAACCCATTATAAAAATAATTAACATGATTTGTGTATCATTAAAATAAGTTTCACAAAAATTATAATGGAATAAGTCTAAAAATTATTTTAAACAAGTATAAAATTTATAAAATTTTATTATTTAGGAATATAAAGGGCATACGTGGAGATTTGGGTTATAGGGTAAGGTATTTATCTTTAAAAAGTAGTTTTAAATATTTTAAACTCGTTTTCTTACATGCCTATATTATTAAAAATATTTTATATAAGTTTTATATATACTTATATGTTTAATAAATTAATTTTATAATACCTTTTAGTTTCTTTAAAAAATATTAAAAATGAATCTTTTTAAATGTTTTCCACAAGATCTCATTCTCCTGTATGAACTCAATGTAGCTCTTCAACCTACTTCAAGTGGATTTTTTTGAAATCATGCACATCATTTAGAAAATTTGGAAAATTTGAGTTCATGAGAAGGAATATTTCAACATTAATTATAATCAACTTCAAATTATATTGATAATTAATGGTGATAACTTCCTACAATATGGTATATGTAGCAAAATTTTACATGATCTTGTGGTACTTAGATGACTGGGAATATCTTCATTTTTTCCTCCAACTCATGGTACTATTAAATTTTTTTGGAACACCCCATTCATGGGTTCAATTAAATGTCACTCAGATGGTGAATCTAGAGGTAATCCAAGATCATTAGGATTTGGGGTAGTATTTAGATATCATAATGCTAACATAGTGGGGTGTCTTTATAGCCTATGTGGTTCTGCAACATCTTTGGAGGCTAAGATTCAAGGGCTGATCAATGTAGTGGATATATAGAAGTACAGAGGATTGAATAATATTTGGTTTGAGTGTGACTCTAGTATCCTTGTACAAGTAGTAAGAAATTATCAATTTCATCTTTTATGGAAACTCACTACCCAATGGATTATATATTTGGATATTCTTTCAAAAATGTGCTACTTCATCCAACATTCATACTGATAATCCAATAACCTTGTTTATGGACTTGAAAACAAAGTTATAAGTAGTTAGGTCTATGTTTTTTTACCACTTACCTAATAACCTTATTCCCCTTATTTCAAAGGTATATTTGTAAAATACCATACTTTCATATATTTTAACTTTTTTTCATAATAAATGAGACTTTTCCTTTTTGGAAATTTATAACCATTATTCTAAAAAAAGTAAACAGTATATTTATCCTTATTTTTTATAAATCCCAAAAGTGATTCTATATATGTGTTAAACATAATATCTTATAAAGGTTTTGTGATTTTCTCACTATCTAGCTCATGGTCATTATAAATGATAAAGATTGAGCCCAGTATATCTCAAATGATGGGTGAGACTGATATATCTCTCCAATGCATTTGGTAAATTGATAGAGTTAACAAGAATTAAGTTACTCTGAAGGGATATGTTGGAATTAACCATGATGGTTATTCCTTGGTATGGGTTCTTATAAGGGTGGATTTAAGGATAATTTCCCAAGATACCAACAAGGTTATTCAATGATTTATACTAGATTTAAAGGAAATATTTTGATTTCATAAGGTAAAAAAATAAGACATTATCAAAGGAAAGTTTATGATCTTAAAAAGGTAAAAGGTTTTTTCATGAGTTATCATGATTTTCCTAAGTAAATTTTGTGATTATGATTTTTATTTATGCTTTCTTACAAAAACAATTTATGAAGCCTTTGGTATTTAATGTTGAATTAAAAATAAATTAAATATTATTTTGAGATTAAAATTTATTTTTTTTAAAAAGAAAATTTCCTTATGAGTTTTCAGAAATTTTCAAAAGGACTAACCTGTTTTCATTCATTTTATATCCCTTACTAAGATTTATTTTGATCATCCCATGTTTTCAAAAAAAATCACTGGGCTTAAGGATGTTTAGTTATTATAGAAATCTTAATGGTTACACATCCTAAATGATGAAAATTTTTCATGAATGTAATAGGAGTGTAAACATAAGAACCTTTTTATGGGAATAAAGTATACTGTATGGAAACTTCCACTATATTTTATAATTTTTTCCTAATTAGCTAAAAGTATAAACATAAAATATCCTATAAATGTAATAAATTGCATACCTTATTATAAATCATGTATTATGGGTTGATTATGTTATGGGGTTTTATAATCACACATTAAATCTATCATGGAACCACCTCAAAATCACCCCACACCAAGGGGAATCGATAGATGAATGAGATATGGGAGAGTCATCCAAAAATGGGTCTCCCTATATAGCTTCCCAACCTAAAACTAAAGGGATTTTTTCCTAAAAAATGAGTGTGTACATATTTTAAAAATTAAGAAAGGGATCTATCACTATGTGACCAATATGGGTCACTATTTGACACTCTCCACTAAGAACCTGATATGGAATAACCCCTTTAGGGTATCATGTTGTGCCTCCCATAACTAGAAAAAAATACCCCATGGCCTGAATCCTCATATTGTGACTCATTTGGTCATGGTGTGGTACAATCCCCTAGGGTAGAACCAAAAAACTAAGGTCTCATCCTCCTCCCCCATCATGTGGAATTCAACCAATATGGAAACAACCTTCATTCTATACACAGAGGCACCCCTATTGTAAATTTTTCTTTTCTGGCCCTCTTGATCATGGTGTGACCAACCTTATTCATGAAAAATCACAAGGAAGTAAAAAAGGTTTTCTAATATATTACATAGGGGTACTCATCATGAAAAGGATCCCTTTTCCATGGTGTAATTCCCATATGTAATATATTTTATTTTGAAAAAACACACAAAAAATATACCACTTTGTGACACCCTCCACCATGGAGTTATATCCAAACATAAGGATTTTTTCTTAGATGAAACCTCAAAAAAGACTTTCCATGCAGGGACAACTAGTGATGATGGCATAACTTGTTGCCTTTGTACTGTAGTTTTTCCCTACCATTGGAAGACCCCAAATCGAGCCCCTCATCATAGCCTGATGATCCATATATAATTATAGTAACTTATATGGGCTCCCTGACACCACTCCAACATCCACCAGAGCACCAGAAACATCTCCTAAACCTCTAAATACATCAAAAAACATCTACATGAGATGTGTTAATCATCAAAATCCTTATTTGAATCCCAATTCTCAGAACATATCTTCCTATAAGACTAAAATATAAAATTACCTATGAATTTTTACAACCCATAATGATGTGGGTCATTACAACTTTATTAGACATTTCCCTTTGGTCTTATTATAAAAGTTAGATATCCAAAAGGCTCAAAGGAAGGTGAGAAAAATATAATTTTCCATTTAATTAGTGGAATTAAGGGATTATACCTATGAAGTAGAAACAAATACAGTGGAGATACAATCCATGGTGATGATCTTCTAAGATTTATATATATGTTAAAGAAAGGAGAATTTATTTATATCTTTCTTCTACACCACGAATTTCCCACATATACATAGACTAATATAAGAGTAATTCCATTACTATTTATATTTTATAAAGCTTATATTTCTTGAATTTCATTAAATATATATTGTATTTCCAATAGACCTAAATGTGGGGAATTTTGAATCCAAGGGTATTGGTCTTGGATATATTTAATTTCTAAAGTTGTATTTTAAGTGAAGGATTGTATTTGTTTTTATTCATGTTGTGGAGGTATTTTGGTGTTATCATTTTAAAAATATATACAATAATGAAGGATTTTATTTTTTTTCAGTAATGAATTTGAAGTAGTTTTGTGTTATCCTTTCCAAAAATAGAGACAAAGGTGAAGGGTTATATTTTTTATCAATAATGTATTTTAGGTAGTTTGGACCTATCCCTATCAAAATATAGATAATAATATTGAAAGTAAAATATGCATACCATGAATGTATATATTGATCTATATGTGTTTTTTGTGGTTTTTTATAATTTGATAGCACTATGGTAAAATTGTAGTGCTGACATTATAGAGAAGGTTGTACATGGGTAATATGGAAGAGGTGTTGGGAATTCATGCCACAAGGTTCATGGTCATGCCATAATATTTTATACATAAGATTAAAGTTTTAGTTTTTTTGATGATTTCACTATCAAAACTTCTAGTAGTGAAAAGTTATTACATTTCTATTTTTTAAACATTTGTTAGTTCTGAACATGATGTTCATACCAATCCATAAGAGTTTGATATATTGAAAGTATCACATCATAACCCATCTAGATATGACATGATGAGTATATTTTAAGTAAAATTCCAGTGGATATTGTTTGTATGGATATGGATACCTCATGGAGTGAGTAATTTTGTCATACTATAAGGGTTTTGGATTTTAAATTGGCTTTAATAGATCATGTTGCAGTCATCGGAGTGTTTTAAAAGAGATTATACCTAAATTTTAGGGATATGATTTTTGAATAAAGATCATGACATAGTCTGGAGTTTTTTATTTTCATCATTCCATAATCAAGTATATCATACTATGATATGTTTCTAAATAATTGAGGTGATTTTTTAAGATTAAATTGATGTTATTAGAAGATTTATATAAGGATGGGGAAGATATTTTGTGAAGTACTATTTGTAACATTAGTAAAATAGGTATAACTAAATACTTTTGTCATGAATTCATACAATTTTTAGTTTCATCTAAGATTGTGGAAGCACAATGAAAAAACCCATGATGGTTTAATGTTTATATTTGTGAGTATTTTATATTATAAATAAATATGTCTTGAAATATTTTGTAACTCACATTTTATATAGTGAGTGAATAGAAATAAATATGGATGAATCCTTGGATTAGAATTTTACCATTCCTAAATATCTAATCATCTATAGTGTTTAGTGATATCCTTTAGTATGTCGACATAGATTTGATGTATACTCCTTGTAGCAGTCCTTAGCGGTGACCCAAAAATCACTATATCACTACATTTACTTTCCTATACTCAAATATTATTCATTATTGAGATTTTAATGTTTAAAGTGTTATTTCCAATACAAGATTAATATTACACTAAATATGGTAAAAACAAAGCACCCTAATCCCTCTCCTCGTAGGGTGTATTGGGATTATGTAGTTTAAACATTAGTAAATAGACTGATTTTTTATGATGATCTATAATAAACCATATTTCATTATACCCCTTGAATGACTTTGGAAGCTTGGTGATGAAATATATAGTAATATAATTCTACTTTCAATCTAGTATAGGTAAAAAAATTATAACTCATTTGGGAAATTTTATTTCAACCTTTACTTGTTATCATACTAAGAATATTATAGTATAATCTATAATATCTTATTTCATATTTTCCCACCATAAATTCTCTTGTATATCCCTATACATATTGATTATGATAATATGTATAGATAATGTATATCTATAAACTTAATCCAACAGATATTTATTTACCTTCCATATCGATGAAACATATAACCTCTTACCAAATCTTAAAACTCCATTTTCATGAATATTAAACATTGGAAACTTTCTATTTTCACACCAATTATACTCTTTTATTGGACTTCATCATCATATTGAGATTTCTTAATCCTCACTAATGAAGAGGTTTAGGTAACTACATGGTAAATTCATGATGATTCCCCTTCCATTATAATACCCAATTCTATTATTACTAATTCCATAAGAATTGATTCGTTCTCTACCATTATCATGGATAAGATACTATGGTCTTTATTACTCAATACAATTTCTACCTTTTTTTCTTTCTTAATATGATAATATATTGCACAATCATAATAATTAATCATTTCCAACCATGTATTTTTCCTCATATTAATATTCTTCTAAGTTAATATATATTTTAAACTCTTGTGTTCATTATATATATCATATTTATCTCCAAAGAGATAATGCCTTTATATATTTAATGGAAAAATAATCACCACTGACTCTTCATAATGATTTGGGTAATTAATCTCATGGGGTTTCAACTATCACGATGCATAAGCCACCATTCTACCATTTTGAATTAAAACACTTCCAACACCTTTAATTTATGCATCTCTATAAATAAAAAAACTCATTTTATAAATGGAAGATTCAATGCAGGTGTATTTAAAAATATCCACTTTAATTCTCAAATCTGTCTCCACATTAATTTTTCTATATAAATTTTAAATCCTTACATGTTAACTTGGTTGATGGTTTAGTAAATCTAGGAAATGTTTTAACATTCACAAATAGTATCCATTAAACCCAAGGAAACTACATATTTCAATTATCTTTGTGAGTCTTGTATATTCTTTAAAATATTATTTTATAGGATCGATAGATATACCATCCTTGGAAACAATATTTACATGGAAGGAAACTATTTCAATCCAAAATTCATATTTACTGAATTTTCTATATGACTCATTTTTTCTTAGAACCTAAAGAATAATTCATAAATGAGTGTAGTTCTCCTCATAAATCTTATAGTATACAAGGATATCATCAATAAATACCACAAAAAACATATCAATATAATCTATAAATACATTATTCATCAAATTCATATACACATAACATGTAGTTGTTATCCAAAATTCATTTTTATAAATTAATAATGACCATAACTTCCATAATAAGTTGTCTTTGGTATATTATCCTACTAAATTTTAATTGATGGTAACTGAAAAAAAGATTCATCTTTAAGAAGTATTCATCCCCTTGAATTTGATCAAAAATTTCATCAACATGTAAAAATAAATACTTATTATTTATATTAATTTCATTTATTTACCTAAAATAAACTCATAACCTCATTAAACCATCCTTATACATTATAAATACAATTGGTTCTCCCCATGATAAAATACTTCAATGAATTAAACCCTTATCACATAAATTTTTTACTTGATTGTTTAACACAAATAATTCCACTAGATACATTATATATGGTGGATTTGATATGAGTTTTATGTTAAGGATAATATTAATAAAGAATTCATCTTCTTGATCATGGGGTAATATAGGTTATTTATCATGAAATAAATCAATATGTTCTTTTAAAATGGGTATGTCTTCTATTCTCCAACACACCTTCTCCTTTGTATAAAGTATTTATTTGGATTAATCCCAAAGTATTTCGTTATGATGATCTACTAGGGTTAGTTCCTTACATGATTTAAGTAATAAAATTTTACCTTTAAAAATAGGTAATTATATACCCACTTTAACAATTCAAAATTGTTTATCTCTATAATAAATTCTTAATTTATAATTTTAGAGCCATTAAATCCCTAAAATTAAAATGAAATATACCATATGTGTGATAATTAGATTTCAAATAAGATAACACACATGGATTCTAATTTGATCTTCCTGGTATAAATTTATTATAATCAAATTAATAATTTTTTTAAAAGATAAATCATTCCTTGATGTATCGGTGCATAATTGAATATTCATCGCAAACATGCATGATATAAAACTATCCAAAAATCTAAAATAAAATAATTTATTTGATAAATTATAGGGAATAATCATAGTACATAATATCACATCATTTGGAAATTCAACTTCAACCATTTTTGTTGTAAAATCTTGGCATTGATCCACAATAATATTCTAGGGTAAATTTCCTTGGTGCTTAGGGAATTGATTAGAGTAACATCCCATCTCCTTAAAAATTCCAAAAAATATATTTGTAGTATCATCCCATATCCTTGAAGTTAAATCATTACACATCAGTTACTTGTCTCTTTTTCTTGTACTCATAACTTGACAACCTTTCTCTCCACACTTAAAGGATGCAACTAATCCTTTTAATCAATACCTAAGGCATTTATTTACACATTTATTATATATAAGTAACTACAATCTTACCTTATTTTCCTTTTTTATGGTTCTTTTTATATGGTGATAAACTATTCTATTATTAACAAATTTCCTTTAATAAATAAATATTTTTATAACTCCTTCATAGTCATGATAACACTCATTATAATCTCTTCACATGTTAAAAATATTCTAAGACTAAAGATATTTTAATTTTTATCTTTAAACCATCAAATAATCTATAAATATTGCTTTCTAGGTTATATAGATGATCTGAAACATACCTTGTTAACCTTGTAAAATTATCCTTATACTTAACCACAATCTCTTCTTCCTTTTGTCTTAAGTTCAAGAATTTCCTTACCATTTCAACCTATTTATCCTATATAAAATAATTTTCTAGAAAAATAAACCAAAATGCATTCCACACTAGGTTTTTTATCTCCTACTCCATCATAGTAGTAACCACCAATGGTTAGTATACCCCCATAAATGGTATACAACCATGAAATAATTTTATTTATTAGTACATCCCAATTCCATGAAGATCTCCTATATAGAAGTTATCTATTAATCTTCCAGCATTGTATTAATTAAACCAATTAATGATGGAGATTTTTCCATATAAAATGATTTAATATGGTTAATCATTTTTGAGGGAAAATTTGTAACTCCATGCATTAAATGATATTTGTTATAACATAAGTTAATTTTATTAGAATAGTAATAGTTATTTAGGACCAATATTAACTCCATTATCCAAATTATTTAGATAATCCCCACATTGTCCTTGAGTGGTGGCTTCATTTCCAATCCTTCAAGTTGGAACTATTATATAAATAGTGGAATAATATAATTAATATTATTATATATATATATATGAATCATGTTTTATATTACATGTTTGACTATAGTTAAATCTTATAAATTTTATATAGGATACTTATAAATTCCATTCTATAATAATTTATAAAATTTTCTTTAGGTAAAATCTATATTATTTTCTTATGTTTGTCTAAATCTAGTTTACATGTTTTCTATTATACCTTGATCTAATACCGAATGTAATTCCTCTAACCACAATCACTTAGATCCAATGGATTATCTATTACATGGTAATCATATTACATGAGATCACATACCCATTATCATGGTTTTGAAGTCCTTACTATAAATATATATTATATTAAAACATGGAATGTTATATCATTTGAGCATAAATTATTATTCTATGACACTATCAATAGATAAGATCATACATAATATTATATGTCATTAACTAGGGAAATTTTAAACAAAGTAAAAGGGTAAACTTAGACACTCAATAAAGGATAACATATAATAGAAACTAACATGGCATAATAATGAAATAAATATTATAGCGGGAATAAATAAAGAAATGGTTATATAAGAATAACATAATCCATGGATAAATTGAAAATAGAAATAAATAATCATATAGATAATAATAAATGATCTAAAAATGATTTAAATGATGATAATTCATAGTTTCACACATCATAAACAAATTTTAAAGGCCTTGTGATAACACATTATACATAAAGGGTAAGGATTCTCTAATTACCCTATCTTAGTTGTATCCTTAGACCAACTAATGCATTGAAGGGATTTATAATTATTGGAATAATTCATCACATAAAAGTATAATTAATTTCCTCATATATTAAAATAACATAGGCAATACATGGAATAAATATCAAGAATGAAAAACATAAAGAATCTTACCATAATTTGTCAATGAAGCTTATCTTATAAGATTTTATCATATAAAAAAAGGATTATATAGATATGTAAATTCCTTTATCAAGTAAAAACAATAAGTAAGACTATGTAAACTCCCTAAAATATTATTATAAATAATAAGATATTCATAATGTTAAAACAGGTATGCTTATCGAGTGAATAAAATAGAATTGTAATTGTTGGGTACTTACAAATATTAAAATGATCAGAGCCTTATAAATTTATATATATGAATTTTTAATGGTATGAGGCTAAAAAATTATGAATAAATCCCCTTTGTAATTAATATTGTGTAGTGACACATATTTGATACAATTAGGGATATAATATTTCATTAAGAATAAACTTCTAGGCCAATGTTATTTGATAGAAAATGTGAACTTCTACTGAAATAAAGTTTAATCTAATAGGGGACCAAAATAGGCTCCAATAGCTAAATCACTACCATAATTATATAGAAAAAATCCCCCTTTTATAAATAATACATCCATATTACCATGAGTACATGGAATACATAGATATTTTTTATCATGGAACTATATAGAGCTGCATGCCTCTTTGAAGACTATCAACATTATAATGTCTTATTAATATAGTATAATGTGAGTGAAATGGGGCCTCACATGCATGTTATATCATGATTATAGTACTGAAAATGATATTAAAACAATACTATAATGTGAAATTAAAATTTTAATAGTATACTATAATGGAAATTTAAAGAGTAATTGAAAAAATAGAGAGAAAATGGACCCTTACCTCTCTTGATCTTATTATACTAGAAATGACCCTTAAACCCAATTTAACATTTCAATATTGAATAGAGAGATATGATAAATATTCATTTAGAAATATATGAAGATATAACATAAAATTGGTGTTAGTATAGATGAGAACATTTCGCATTCACCCTTGGAATATTTTAATTTTGTAGTCATCTCTTATGACTCACCTATCCATGTGGCTTCTCTCACGATGGTGTCAATATAAAAAAATTTCATATTAGTAAATAATTTATTTGGTTCTATCCTCATAGGGGTAATTTTTATCCCTATAGTTATATTTTTCAATTCCTTTATAACCTCGCCGCCTATCTTGATCACTCCCTATCCCTAGTCTTTATAAGATGTTTTGTCAGGTCCCTTGGTGTACTAAGAGGCATGTCTGACCCCTAGTTCCCAAATCTACCCATAGATCCAATTATATATTGTAGGGGTGTTGAAAACCCATCCATATATATATCCATGTTCATGTTTTAATCAGATTTTTATTATCATCAGTGGTCATTTGTAGCCAAGTTTTGGGTGGAACGACCCCCTATTTAGGTTTTCAAGAACTTCATTGACACTGGGGTGCCTTTCCTCACTAGATGTGGTCTTGGTTCTCAAGTGTTAGGATTTATAAATTCATCACATATACAAGGTTTATTATGTCAAGGATTGTTTAATGGAATAATTTTCATATAGAATATGGATATTATTTCTCTTCACATAGTCTATATAGGTTCAATCTGTTGGGGATTCCAAATCAGCTACTATGTGGGTTCACCTCCCCGAACTTCCTTTACCATTCCATAAACGTTCAATCATGTATAGTATTGATAATTCTCTTAGGTAATTTATTTATTCTAATTAATTCACACTTCATATGAATTACACCATAATGGAATGCATATATGTCAAGATATACCCACCCCATTCCTTTCCCTCATTCTCCTCATCCAAGCAGGGGACTCACTCTATTGGTGGTGGAATCTATTTTACCCTCCTAAGATTTGGTTCTTCTCCAACTACCAACTCCAAGGTAAATATTTAGTTTCTTTAAAGATAATTCTCTTTATCTTAATGTTGCACTCATTCCTGGGAGACCTCATCTTCTAAACAGTAGGTCTCGTCTGGGTTAGACAGTATTGTTAGGAAAGTATGTGGATCTAGTCTACACAGCCTTATCACCCCTTTAAATCTAGTGTAACTATAAATATCCTCCATATAGATATATGTTCAGTTATGAATATGAGTTTTAGTGAATTCCATGGTAATTCCTTCATATGGGGTGAGCATATAAGAGACTTTTCTCCCTACAAACTTGGCTTCAGAGGGTCAGTCCTATCTGATATGATCATATAGCCCCCATAGGATTGATTGGAAAGATTATAGAGAAAGACTATCCTCAATCTTAGCTTTCAACTATCCATATTTACCTACATAGTATATTTAACTTAGATTAAAATTTATTTGAGTCCTAATAGGTGCATAGGAAGACTTTTTTCATCTCTTATATTTAGATAGTCCCTAAAGAAATGTGGATCCAACACTCTAACCAGTGGTATGGTGACCCTCACAAAATCTACATCCATATCAACTACTACTAAATCGGTATCTAAAAACAATAATATTACTAGCATGAGTTCCAAACATGTATCCTTCCAATGATATTCTCTATTATAAATATCTAAATAGGTTTCGGGTCCCAATCCAAATGTTAATTCTTGGTGAATGAACTTCACCACAAATGAACCTCATTAATTGCAGTGCTTGAACATAAACATAAACTAGATCAAATTCAAATCTTCTCTTCTAATATGGGAATCATGGGTTGAATGAATAACCATATAACCAACTATCATATCTAGATTTTCTAGAATCATTTTATATCAGTGGAAAATTTTAACTCATCTCTTTAACTCATTACTATTAAAGTTAACTCCTCCACTATTGTTGTATGTTTTTTGGTTGTTTATGCTAAATGTGAAGCTTCAGAGAAAGATATCCTCTAGAAGTCACCCTAATCCTATAATCCAAGAAACTTACTATGGATTTTGGTGGTGATTTTAATACAACCATGTATCTACTTGAAAAAAAGTGGAGGGATGTATTTAAGAAAATATATCCATGATTTAATAACATTTTTCTCTTGTAATAACTTAATGGATATGGGATTCATAAGGTGTAAATTTAAATAGTGTAAAAAAAGGGGTATTTCTCCACATATAGAGCCACCTTGATCTTTTATTTTCTAATTTTCAATGGATTTTCTCCTTTCTTATCTTTCTTTTAGTTCACATGGTCAGATATATCTCAATCTATTACCCCCTATGGATACAATTTAAAACTATGTTTGGGAACCATAGATGTTTCTATTTCACCATTATATGGATTTAGGAGGAATAATTTTTACGTTTGGTTTGTGAATCCTAAAAAACATCTATGAGGTTTGTATGGGTTGAATTTCACAACCAACTGAGGAATTTATGTAAAGACCCAGACCCCAGTAGCCTGGAGTCAGTTGTTACTTTATAACATTGGCATAAGATACCAGGAATCATATCCTAAAGGACTGAATTATTTAGTTGTATTAATAAACTAGATACACACTTTAAATTCTCATTACAATTGAAAACATAAAATATACAAAGTTTTTCTTTAATAATGACAAATATCCACGCATATTAATAAAAACATACTTCTTAATATCCAAGGAAAAATAAAACATAATAAATGGATGAGATAAGATTCTCGTTGAGGGTAAGAATATTGTGTAAGTTATCATGAATACATAATAAATATGTAAAGGTAAATAAGTGAAACAAATTCCATTTAATCAATAACTAGAACAAGAATAATACTATGATAAGAATAAATGATGATCAAATAATTCCATATAAATAATCACATGAGCTTAAAACATAACCATAAATATTATAACTAATAGAAAAATCCCATTTACATCAATAATTGATATCATAATGTGGAAATTTATAATTTCATACATTTGAAACATATTTTCAAGACCATTCATAACATATTTTAAATATATGGGTAAAAACCCATTTAATTGTACGAAATGATTTGTCCCATGAGACCAACCGATGCATTGAGGGGATATTTATTTTTGGTCCTCACTCATCACTTAATAATTCCAATTTATTCCTCATAAGAAATAGGTGAAACATAATCAATATAAACATTTTTATTTAAAAACTAACATATGAAATGTTAATACTTACCTCAATCGATAAACATAACCATAAACCATCCAGAGTAAAATGGTGAATGATAATAAGACTATAAATACCCAGTCAAATTGATCATAAACCATCCATAGAAATAATTATCATGGTATAAAATTGGATCATAATTTCAAGAAATGTTTTATGTCATTGATAAATAAAAATACCATAAATATTTCATTAAAATCATTTTTGAGGAAAACAACATTTTCACTTTGAAAATATTTTTAAAAATAAAAGTTCATATAATATTTTGAAAATACTTTACTTTGAAGAAAAAAAAATTAAGATTATAAATGAATCTTTAAAAAATTATTGTTCATTATGGAAGTAAATTCCATTCATGTCATAAATATTAAAACAAATATTCCTTTCACATTTTTAGTAAAATCCAAACGGGACTTGTTTTCAAAACAAAAAGATGATTACTTTCAAAAAAAATTAAAAAGTAAAAATGGTTAAAAATTTAATTCATAATTATTTTTAAAAATTTTAAAAATATTTTTGAAAATATTTTTAGAAAACATGGATTTTGATGAAAAAATATTTTTGATTGAATATAGAAATAAAGTCAGATTTTATTAAAAAATTCTCAATCATGTTAAGTACCAAAGAGAATAAAATGGTACTATTAATTGAAAAGGTTAATTAATAACCATTTTAAATAAAAATATATTTATTTTAATATATAAATATAAAAAAATTCCCCCAAGGGAGACTTAAACAAAAACAATCTCTTATAATGATGAGATTTTGAAATAAACCCTTACCACTTTGGTAAATTTTGAATCATAAGCCCCATAAAAATAAATAAATTCAAATGAAACATTAAATACCATTAAGAGAAATATATTAATTATATAATATATCCAAAGGTTTGGTATATACACCATGTAAAGTAATAAGTGGTAAATATGGAATAAGTCTCATATAAGTAAAAGTGAGACAAGAAACCCTTACCTCATGTTTGAATTCCTCCATTTGTTTCTAAACCTCCTATATAATAAATATAGTTTTATTATAAATATATTAAACAAAAATACTAATATATATTATACCACATATTATTTACTTATATTCTTTTATCACCCATTTAAAAACAATTATTTGTTAAAATCACAATTTCGTGTGATATTTGATTCGGTTTTCATGTATATTTTGGTGTGGTAATTTAAATACTTTTGCATTGATCATGGTTAAATAATATGTAAAATATTAACCATGATATATAAATAATATATATTAATTATATATTTATTTAGAGTAATCTATAGAATTTATATATATATATAATGCATTACACTATTCAGGGAGACAGTAGGCCATACATATAAATGAATGTTGTTTTAATTTTTTCTCAAATGGATGAAATGAAAGAAAAATAAATATTAAATAAAATTTAAAAAATAATTATTATATTATATATATCATTTATATTAATAAAAATAATCCTTATCACCATCCATGTAAAAATAAAATGAAAAACATTTCACATCGCTACGTAGAGGCGGTAGTCCACACGTACGCACAAGCGATGTTATTTTCTTCCAATTTATTAGATGATAAGAATTTATATGTGATATTATATTTAAAAAATTATTTTTAAGTCATAAGTACCACATATATTCATTAACTTTATCCTTACCACCTTCCATGTAAAGCGTAAGTGAAAAACGAATCACATCGCTTCGTGAGGCTGTAGTCCTCCACACACATGAGAGACATTATACTATATGGTAAGTCAGAAGGTATATGTGTTATTATAATTTAAAAATTATAATAATTTCATATATATCATATAAATATGTTAAATACATCATTATATCCATCCTTTAAAGGTGGTGATGGAAAACAAATTACATCAGTTCACGAGCTGGTAGTCTGATGTACACATGATCGATGGTTTCATTTCCTATTTTATTGAAGTAAATATGGATATGGGTTATTAAAATAAAATATAAAATATTATTATATATTTAATATGGGTTTTATTATATTTTAATATTTTAATATTATTTTAATTATGTCACGAATCAACCCGGATTGACCCTGAACTAGTTACCCGAGATAATCCGCGGCAAGGCCTAAGAGGCATTCTCGATCCTCCCGGGCTAGCAACAAGCACTAGGGAATAAACAAAGAACAACAGGGGAACAATTTCTCCCAATAAAAATAAATAAAACAGTGGGAAGAAAACAGAACAGTTCAAAACAAATAAAGGACACAAAAAGGAAGAACAACCAACAACAACAAACTAACCTGACCATGGCCAAAACTCCTTGAGACCCCGAGAGTCGCTCACTAAACCACAACCAACTCTTGTCCATGAAAATAAAGCTCGAGTCAAACCTTCAATAGAAACTAAAAACATAAATACATTATAGTCATGAGTATTAAAACTCAGTAGGTGTTCCCAAAAAACTATCCCCAAAACACTACCTTTAAATAAATAATTTACTAATTCTGGTTTTTAACTAAATTATATAAAATATGGGTCTCCACACACACACTTTAATTTCTAAAACAAGTAACAGTCCATTTAACTTTTTAATTTAAAAAAAAGTTTGATGTTTGAGAGAAACAGGTGCATTGCATTTTAAATCATTTTTTTGGAAAAAAATTTAGAAATCCAAATTTTAGTTGTTAGTAAAAATTAAAACCACACACAACACACAAAACACACTAAGGGAAATGGAAAAAGTGGCACACATGGGCTAGAAATAGAACTAGACCTCTCAATATTCCGCCATATACAAATAAACACTAAAGAAAACATGGGTCGAAACTAGGTGCTCATGAACAATTCAGAACGTACTATACATGTGACTCATCCTGAAGGCATGCCTACTCTTGATGATGTCATAACACCCTAACGCATGACCATCACCCTACCTAGCCTGGTCAAGTGGCCCAATCCCATAGTAATAATAACAAAAAACCTCTCTGCTATGGGCCACTAGCCAGTGTGTAATCTAAACGAGTGCAACAATCTTTCTCAAAAGATTTACTCATTATGCTAGGTTCCCATGTCAACATGTATAATAAAAAGGAAAGGGGTGATTCAACAATGTAAATCAAGTAACCAGTCACGATGTGCAACATCACATTCAACTCACACAATCGAGGTACACAATAAGACCACCTCTGAGTCACCCCAAATATAGTTTTCAAAATATCTCATTTCTTTAAAGTGCCAAACAGACCTTAACTAACCACTCAACACTAACCTATTTTTAGAAGAACCAACACACGCCCACTCATTTAAAAATAATCAAAGGAATGTCACTTTCAATCTCAAAACCATTTGAAACCTCACTTAAGAAATCCATTTTAGAATACCGAACACATTTTCAACCCAAGTTGTTCTTTAAAAGAAACACAATTTACTTATAAGGTCCAACCGGGAATTTGATCAACACTAATGATGCACATTTAAAAGAAAACACTTTCGGGTAATTCAAAACAAGATATAACCACTATCCTTCACAATGAACATTTATTCTAAAACTAATTATTTAATATTATTTACCAATAATCTAAAATTTAATGAAATAACAAGAAATTAATAAATTCTAAATATAAAGGAAAGTTCAATGGGGACCTACCTCAGCTCGTAGTCCAAACACAAAGGCGCATCATGCCTCACATAGACACACAAGCATGCGCAAGCTGATGACCACAATTTTGTGAAATTACCTCGCCAATGTGCTGCAACAAACACACAAAATCTAAAAACCCATAACCACTGACTTAAGACAATCCAAAAGAACAAAAATTGGAAAAAACACCTCGATATGTTTTAAAAACATACTTTGAACCATTTACATTATTTCCTAAAACACTTTAAAATTTTTGAAACACTTTTCAAAAAGTATCTTACAACTTTACACACTCAAAGTAAATAATCAATTTGCACTACTTAGAAACCAATATTAAATAACACAACACGGTCCGATATAATAAAACACCACCAAGTGATGAAAAGAGGGTTTACACCGAGAAACATGTCTCATTTTATATAAACATACTACCTTAAAAACAAATGCATATTCAACTCTCTCAAAATACCACTCCCACACCATCTAAATAAATTAATAAATCATTTAAACTATTTTTTAATTCATTTCAAGAAATACAAAGAATATTTTACACAAAAAATAAACACTTGATTCCATATAGATACGTCACCTTAAGACCAAATACACAAGGTAACCATGTCAAAACATGTTTTCTATTCTTCAAACTATTTTAAAATTCAGTTTCAAAAGTACACAACCAAGAAAACACAACCAAGATGCCTCATTTTTTCTTTTTAAAATATTAGTTAATTACACACACCTCAAAGACCTTGGAAATGCGTTTCTCACAACCTATAAAGCACTAACTAGCAATGCAATGGGGTTTTATATCAAAACACGCCCCATTTCATGTAGACATGGTTCTTGAAAATCAAACGCCCAACATAACCTTTCCAAGATATAATTCACATAACTAGCATAATCTAATAAATTTCTACACAGTTGAAAAACAAAGTCGACACATCCAAAATGATTTTATACTCATTGGAAAACCACTTTTTAACACATACACATCTCAAATACCCTTGAAAACATAGTCTTCACCATCCAAATTCACCCTAAAACCCATTTTGCAAACCTTGCACCAAAACAATACCAAACATTATCATTTCCTCAACCAAAATTTGACCGCAAACTAACAAACACACTAACCATTCCAAATTAAAAACACCATTCGGACTACCAAAATCAAGCCAAGGAACACATTAATAAATTCAAATAATCATATTAAATTCTTCTAATGGTGTTAGGGCATGAAACGATTTACCTCGATAGGAGAAAACTTGTGAGTTTGGTGTGAATCTTAAACCACACCTCAAGCAACCAACATAGAATATAGTGTTGTTGGTGCTGACCTGGAGCCTCACTGGCAGGGGGGCCTCTCCAGAAGGGCGCTCAGCCTGGGGTTTGTCGCGCCACAGGGTTTCACACTGCAAGTGGGGGTCACGACTAAGATGGCAGCAAGATAAGGCTCGACCAGGACGAGGTGTATTTTCAGAGGACTTCCAGGAGGGCTCTCGGCTAGGTGGAGGGGTGTGATGTCGGGTTTCCGGGGAGCAGGGGGTGCAGTAATGGGTTTTTAGGGGATGTCGTGTGATGGCGTGATGGTGTGAGCCAGGGGAGGCGATGAGCACTGGAGGGAGTCACCAACTAGGGTGGAGGCATAGTGGATTGGAGTAGAGCAGTGCTAGTAGGGGTGGTGCTAGGGTTCAGTGCACCGGACAAAGGGATCCGATGGGAATAGGGGAAGTAGGTAGAGGTAGGAAATAGGAAGGAGGAGAAATAAAAGAAAGAAAGAAAAAAATAAAAGAAACCCTAAAAAACTAAATAAAAAAACCAATAATAATATTATTATTAATAATATTATTATTAAACTAAAACCACAACAATAATAATAATAGAATAATAATAGCTACACCATTAAAATGATAACGTTGTTAATTAAAATATTAACAATCATAATGATAATAATTAATAATAATATTATTATTATTATCATTAAAACGAAATTCATTAAATTTTTAACACACTTAATATATATATATATATATATTTACCACTCATTTAAATATACTTGATTATTATTAACTCATTTTATTTAATTATTTGATCATTGAGTAGGTCACACGGTGGCTCGGGCGAAGTTTCATGGCTTTTTAATTATGGTTCGCCCATGCGTCACATGTTGTCAAGCCCCGGTGAGATGGGTGAGGTCGCGCAGCTTCGGTGAGGTCGTGTTTCAAGGCCAAAATGTGTGTTTTTTAAATAATAACTCAAAAAGTTTTAAATTAGTCTTCAACCCAAACTACCTGATTCTGAGAAAATTAATGAAATAAATGATTTAAAATGACGGTTGTGACAATTCCCCCCCCCCCCGATAGCGCTTTCCATCCCCAGAAATACACAACTAAGGTTGAATCCCAAATTAGAAAGAGACCCCCTTTAAGTTACAAAAAAGATCACCATAAAAAACAAGTGAAAATAAAAAAACGCACCATGCTCAGAGAAAGTGTCTAAAATGAAAAACTCAAGAAACTTGTAAAAATACTATCTGATATGTGTCGCCCACCCCAAAGAGATAGAACACCTCCAGTTGATTGATCAAAGAAAGTAACATAACCAAAAGGTATTTATGGGGAAGCTCGAAGGGGCTCTCCACCCTTAAGAACCTACCAACGCCCAAGGAGAGGCTAGAAAACCGACACAAGGAGGCCCGAGCAGACTCCCCACCATTATAAAGACGACCAAAACTGATTCCTTCTAGAGACATTTAAGTGAGACGTATCACAGGTCTCCCCACAATTAGAGCTAACAAAAGATACAAAACCTTGAAAATTTTTTGATGGTGACCAAACACCCCACCACAAGGGCGGGGAGTCGGGGCCCAACTACTGGGGCATCAAAACTACAACAGAATAAAAACCAACATCTCCACATCCCTAGACGAGTACTATTCAAATTTGAGACCAATTAACCCAAATAGACCCCATAAAGACCGCTAATAGAAATTAAATTGGGTGAGACGCCACCCCCGGGACTTTAAGGTAACAAGACGACCACACCTCCTCATAGCCATAAGAAACTCCATGCACCCAAATTGATCGTTCATAACAGAACCACAGAAAACAATTTAAACCTACTTCACCTTCAATATTGATGATAGAAATAAGGTTGGGGTACCATAAACTCCCAGGGTTTCTGAACATGCACCATCTTCACTTCAAGGCCTATGGCTAGAGACCTGATGTTTGAAGCATCTCCTGCCTCACAGTCAGGTATTGAAGACTCCTAAATATAGCTTCTCCTTTTATTGCCACACGCAACCACACCTTAACTGAGAAAACACCAACAAACACAACACACCACGACAGCCAACTACTCGCTCACAGTACACCCACCAAGATAAGGGTTTAGATGACGTGCATGCATCACCTCTTCACCTTAACCAAAAAACATAAAAAGGAAATAATTACAAAAAACAATCCCCTTTGAACATAAAATTTATAACTCCTCAAGAGGACACGCTCTTATGAAAATAGTGATTCCTGAAGGATCCTACAAAATCTACCATTTCTCTTTCAAAGAGAACTCACACAGTAAGATATCACCAAACAAGACACTTACAGCTGATGAAAGTACTACAAAGACCTTCAAGACATTGGTCGACACCGATAACTCTAAACCACCTTCACCCTTCCACGTTGGAATTCCATTCACTGTTTCCAAGGGGGACCCTTCAGACACAATGGTGTCAAACTTCATACCCGATGACTCAGACAGATTAGAGAGACCAAAAATCCTATAAAATCCCTTCGCGTTTGTCATCCCGTAGTGAGAGGATTCGCTTAACCAAAAAGGGTTAGGGAAAGGTTTATCACTATCACTAAAAAGGGAGATTATTTACTTTAATCAACTGGAGGATAGACCAATGGAAATATTTTTTTGGCCGCACTTCAATCACATGTTAACGCTTTTTGGGGTGTATACTAGTCAAGAAAGAAAACCATGGACCCAATAAAACTAGTCCAATAGTTAAGACATATTGCAAGAAAAAACTAAACGTGCAGAGGGAACCACTACAAGGTCTTCTTGAAGCACTTTTTAAAAGGAACCACTAACCACACGCTTTCACACCATCTTGAAAATAAGAATTCAAACTCAAGATACAAATCATTTAAAAAGTATTCTCATCTCGAAACGCTTCACATCCAATATTTCCAAAATATGTGGACACACCACACAACCACCAATTATTAAAACACCAACTCATTTTTACTTAAAAATAATATTTCCACAAATCCAAAACAAAGAGATGAGGGACGATGTAAGAGGAGACTAGTGTCAGCGGGTGACTGAGACATATGGTTGGTGGCCATATTCCAATCACACCACCACCATAGGGAGTATTCTAGGACAGCATCCCTAGATCCACATGGCTTTCCAGACCCTACAATCTCATTGGGACCACTAAACCTTCTTCTTTTTCATTTCCCCTAAACAAGACCAACCACACAGACAAAAGATTTAGACAAACTTCAACTTGATTTTGACACTCGAGTCCCACCATGAGGTGCACTGGCTAGGCACCTCACTCATGGACAGAACATCGAGTTCTGACAACCTTTACTCTGATCTACCTGGAATCTCTCCCAAAGAAACATGAACCAAGATACCAAACCTTCCTTTGATACCATTTTTTCAAGAACCAACCCGGGTCGACCCTGAACCGGTCACCCGAGATGATCCGCGGCAAGGCCCAAGAGGCATTCCTGATCTTCCCGGGCTGGCGAAAAGCATCAAGGAATCAACAGAGAACAACAGGGGAATGATTTCACCCAATAAAAATAAATAAAGCAGCGGGAATAAAATAGAATAGTGCAAAAAAAAATAAAGGACGTGAAAAGGAAGAACAACCAACAATAACAAACTAACCTAACCACAGCCAAAAATCCTTGTGACCTTGAGAGTCACTCACTAAACCACAACCAAATATTTCCCATGGAGAGAAATCTCAATTCAAACTTGCATCAGAAACTAAAAACCAAAAGACGCTATAGGAATGAGTATTAAAACTCAGTAGGCGTTCCCAAGAAACTATCCCCAAAACACTACCTTTAAATAAAGAATTTACTAATTCTATGTTTGAACTAAATTATATAAAATATCAGTTTCCACACACACACATTCATTTATAAAACAAGTAACGGTCCATTTCCCTTTTTAATTTAAAAACAAGTTTAATGTTTGAGAGAAACAAGTGCATTGCATTTTAAAACATTTTTTTGTGAACAATTAAGAAATCCAAATTTTAGTTGTTAGTCAATAGGAAAAACCACAAAAAACACACAACACACACTAAGGGAAATGCAAAAAGTGTCACACAGGGGCCAACAACCGAACTATACCTCTTAATCATCCTTTACATACAAATAAACACTAAAAACATGGGTTGAACCTAGGAGCTCATGAACAATCCAGAACATACTATACATGTGACTCATCATGAAGACATGCCTACTCTTGATGACATCATAACGCCCTAACGCCCAACCGCCTCCATACCTGGCCTGGTCGAGGGGCCCAATCCCATAGCAATAATATCAAAACACCTCTCTGATATGGGTCACTAGCCAGTGCGTAATCTAAAATAGTGCAGCAATCATTCTTAAAAGATTCACTCACTATTCCAGGTTCCCATGTAGACACATATAATAAAAATTAAATGGGTGAGTCAATAATGTAAATCAAGTAACCAATCATGATGCACAACATCACATGAAACTCACACAATTGAGGTACAGAATAAGACCACCCCTGAGTCACCCCAAAGAGAGTTTTCAAAATATCTCATTTCTTTAAAGTGCCAAATGGGCCTTAACTAACCACTCAACACCAACCTATTTTCAGAAGAACCAACACATGCCAACTCATTTCCAAAGAATCAATGGAATGCCACTTTCAATCTCAAAACCATTTGAAATCTCATTTAAGAAATCCATTTTAGAAAGACTAAAAAATTTGCAACTCAGGTTGTTATTTAAAAGAAACACAATTCACTTATAAAGGCCAACCAGACATTTTATAAATACTAATGATGCTCATTTAAAAGAAAACACTTTCAAGTAATTCAAAACAAGAGAGAACCATTATCCTTCACAATGAAAATTTATTCTAAAACTAATTATTTAATATTATTTACCAATAATCTAAAATTTAATGAAATAATAAGAAATTAATAAATGATAAATATAAAGGAAAGTGTAGTGGGGACCTGCCTTGGCTTGCAGTCTAAACACAAAGGTGCATCACATCTCGCATAGACGCACAAGCACACACAAGCTAACGATTGCAGTTTCACGAAATTACCTCGCCAATGCGCTGCAACAAATGCACAACAACTAAAAACCCATAACCACTGACTTAAGACAATCCAAAAGAACAAACGGTGTAAAAACCACCTCGACATGTTTCCAAAACATACTTCACACCATTTACATTATTTCCTAAAACACTTTTAAATTTATGAAACACATTTAAAAAATTATCTCACAACTTTACACACTCAAAGGAAATAATCAATTTGCACAACTTAGAAAACAATATTAAATAACACAATAAGGTCTGACACAATAAAACACAACCAAGTGACGCAAATAGGGTTTACACCAAGAAACATGTAACATTTTATATAAACATACTACTTTAAAAACAAATGCATATTCAACTCTCTCGAATACCACTCTTGCACCATCTAAATAAATTAATAAATCATTTAAACTATTTATTAAATCATTTCAATAAATAATAAGAAGAATTTACACTAAAAAAACACTCGATTCCATATAGAGATGTAGCCTTAAGACCAAATACACAAGTTAACCATATCAAAACATCTTTTCCATTATTCAAACAATTTTAAAATTCAGTTTCAAAAGTACACAACCAGGCAAACACACCCAAGGTGCCTCATTTTTCCTTTTTAAAATCTATAGTTAATTACACACACCTCAAAGACCTTGGAAATGCATTTTTCACAACCTATAAAGGACTACCTAGTGATGCAATGGGGTTTTATATCAAAACATGCCCCATTTCATGTAAACATGGTTCTTTAAAATCAAACGCCCAACATAACCTTTCCAAGATATAATTCACATAACTAACACAATTTAATAAATTTCTACACAGTTGAAAAACAAAGTCGACACATCCAAACTGATTTGCTACTCATTGGAAAACCACTTTTTAACACATACACATCTCAAATACCCTTGAAAACATAATTTGCACCATCCAAATTCTCCCTAAACCCCATTTTGAAAACATTGCACCAAAAAAACACCAAACATTATCATTTCCTCAACCAAAATTTCACCGCAAACTAAAAAACACACAAACCATTCCAAAACAAAAACACCATTCAAACCACCAAAATCAAGTCAAGGAACACATTAATAAATTCAAATAAGCATATTAAATTCGTCTAATGGTGTTAGGGCATGGAACGATTTACCTCGATAGGAGAAAACCAATGAGTTTTGTGCGAATCTTCAACTGCACCTCAATTAACCAACATAGAATCTTGTGGTGGTCGCACCGACCAGGAGACTCACTGGTAGGGGGGTCGCTTCAGAAGGGCACTCGGCACGGGTTTTGTCATGCCACAGCGTTGTGCACTGCAGGTGGGGGTCGCTACTAGGATAGCGCCAATAGAAGGCTCAACCAGGCCGAGGTGTCACACTGGAGGACTGCCAAGAGGGCTCTCGGTCGGGTGAAGGGGTGCGACATTGGGTTTTCGGGGGAGCAGGGGGTGCAGTGATGGGTTTTCATGGGAGGTCGTGCGACAGCGTGATTGTGTGAGCTAGGGGAGGTGATGAACGCTGGAGGGAGTCGTCGGCTAGGGTGGAGGCACGACGGATTGGAGTAGATCGGCGCTAGCAGTGGTGGCACTAGGGTCTAGCGCGCAGGCCAAAGGGATCCGATGGGAATAGGGGGAAGGAAATAAAGGGAGGAAACAGGAAGGAAGAGAAAAAATAAGAAATAAAAAAATAAAACAAACCCTAAAAAAACTAAAAAAAAAAACCAATAATAATAATAATAATATTATTATTATTAAACAAAAACCACAATAATAATAGTAATATAACAATAAAATCTACACCCTTAAAATGATAACTTTGGTAATTAAAATATTAACAATCATAATGATAATAATTAATAATATCATCATTATTATTATCATTAAAATGAAATTCATTAAATTTTTAACACACTTAATTTATATATATATATATATACCACTCATTTAATTATACTTCATTATTATTAACTCATTTTATTTAATTATTTGATCATAGAGCAGGTCACATGGCAGCCCAGGCGTAGTCTCACAACTTTTCAATTATGTTCTGCCCGTGCGTTACATGTTTTCAAGCACTGATGATCCGGGCAAGGTCGCGCGACTTTGGTGAGGTCGTGTGTCAAGGCCAAAACGTGTGTTTCTTTAAATAAGAACTCAAAAAGTTTTAAATCAGGATTCAACCTGAACTAACTGATTCCCAAAAAATTAATAAAATAAATGATTTAAAAATGGAAGGTGTGACAAATTAGGTGTAATAATAAATAAAACAAATACATATGTTTAAAAAAAATTACCTCTTCTTTGGAGAGCCACTATAGGTTTATACCTAAAGCCTTATTAAAATGGATTAATAATCAAAATAATTTGTCTAGGATATGGGTAGGGAATTAAGTAATATATTTGGATAGTTATTTTTCCTAACAAATTATTTTGTAAGTTTTAATAGGGGAGTATATTGGATGACCTTTTATAAGTGGGGGAGAGGGCACACATTGAATTTTTTAAAAGATAAAGTTATACCCTTGTTTGTTTCATGAAAAAAACCTAAAAATAATTAATTATAGACCATTATATCTGATAAGGTCTAAATATTTCCATAAAATGGGTTTTGGAAAATTTTTAGTTCATTTTTAATCCTTATCTTCTTAGTTTAATCCCAAGATAAACTCATTTTTACCCTAACCGCAGTAATTATTTTTTTACTTTTTTTACTATAAATTATGGTAAAATTTTAATTTGATATTATTATATAATATTAATTATTATGGTTACAAATTTGGAATCCATTTCTCCTAATTCAGTTCATATAAGTAGTAAAATTCAATTTAAAATTAATATCACAAATGTGTCTAAAAACGAACGGTTTTACCAAAAAAACATTCAAAATTTTAAAAAAAAATTATATAGTAATTTGATATTAAATTGATTTAAATAACCTAAATAATTTAAATTGTAATATAACTGAACTAATTTCAATTTAAATAAAATTTATAATATAATTAAACCTTATAATTAATTTAAACAAAAATGTAGTTTTAAAAAAAACAGTATTTTTCACTATTCATCAAAAAATTAATATTTTCAAAAGAATAAAAAAATTCACCCACTATTATTTTGAAAAGTATATTTTAAAAATGAATTTTGTTTTTTCAAAAAACAATTCTAACTTTTATAAAAATTTATTTTAAATTATGTGCACAGAGTGTGACTTAACCACCTTTTAAAAAAATACACTTTTTCAAAAAACATTTCTTTTCTTCAAATGATTCTTATTTTATCTAATATAAATAGATAACCATTTAGTTTTTTTTTATAAATTGGTAAACCATATAATTATCATAATTAAATTAATCTTATTTATACCCTATAAATTGATGTATAAGTTATAATATTTGTGTTTAAATAATTATATTTTAATAGAGTATCATGTTTCATTTAAACCTGGCGGTGCATGCATTATAAGATATCTAAGAGATTGAATTTATTTAAAAAGAAATATATTGTAAAGTATTGATGTGTTTCATTCTATTATAATATTTCTTTTCATGTCATATATTCTATTGAAGATGATGTTATACTTTTAAAATCTCAGGGCATTATATTTTATCCCTTTAAATAAATTGCATCCTCATAAATTAATCTTGATCTTGAAATTAAGGGTTTGACATTTTAAAGTACCTTCCTTGGAAATCCACAACATAAAAAGGGTTAATAAAATATCTTCTTGATAATAGGGAAATGTAAGTACAAAGGTCATCTATAATAACATGTAATTAGGTTTCCCAGTAGGAGAACATTATTGGGAAGTGAAGATATGGACAAGGAAGAAAAATATAAATAATTATAGGGAGTGATATATATAATTGATCACAAGAAATTGAATGATCAATGGAAAGTTAAGGATCTCAAAACCATAAATATATGATGATTCAAAATACCATTTTATTCATTGAATGGGAAGGTAATATAATAAAAATTTTATTTCAAGATCATTTTTCCTAAAGTTGAAGAATTATTTTACTGCTTAAGAATATAAGGAAATATATTTATATATTTATATTTCAAAATAATAATTTCAACCTTTAGTAATTATTTGATTATCATGAACCAGATCTGGTCGCCAGCAAAATTGGCACCTGAACCGGCCCGTGGAAAGGCTCATAGGGCGTTCTCGATCCCAACGGGCTAGCACAAGAGAACGGGTATCACAAAATGGAATTTGGGAATGATTTACCCGAGTTTATAAACATAAAATAATAAAACCAATATAACAAATCTGGATTTTTCAAAACAAACCATATTTTACAAAAAATCAGAATTGAATTACATAATTTAAAACAATTCTCAAAGACTAATAAATAATGAAACCCAAAATGGGCATCCCAAGAACCTCCTCATGGCAAGGGGCACCACCCTCAAGCCATCTCCATGACACTGCGCCAAGAAGGACCACTAGAAACCCGAACCACTGGCACTAAAAGCTTTAACAAAACCTGTGACAAAATAACCAAGGCTACTTACACATAAGGGTGTAAGTATGGTGTGAACCAAAGCCCAGTAAGATTCCAACACTAAAATATTCCATGTGATAAACATTCAAGGATGAAAATCTTGTAAGTTTTCATAAACATGAAATGCTAATAAGAATTTTAAAGAGGTGAAACTTTAAATAAAAACAGTTTTCAAGTGGGATACTTTAAAGAATAAAAAAATTTAAATAGAATGCAAAAGCTAATGAATTTTACAACTAACATACATTATTTCAATGGTAAGCATAAAGTATCTAATGAGCATAAGCAATAAGAAATAACCCCAAGGAACTAGCTCGTTGTGGGTCCTAGGTACCTCGTATCTCGGTGAAAGTAACCAATCAAATATATGTTCTTGTGCACACAAGACACTAGTAAAGATCATACCCATAACCTAGTGGTCACACAATATCGTCATCATCATCATAATCATAGTTTAGTTAGTGTTTTCATCATCAAACTTGCTACGTGAAACTTGGGCCAAACCCCTCGGGATCACTAGAATACTAGTACACGTCCACTCACCTAGACACCCGGGTTTTCCCTCTTATGCTCAAACAAGTTCCACAATCCATGAAATACAATTTTCACATTAAAATAACAGTTCAAAGTCACACACACACCAAAAAAACCACACACATGTTACATAATACTCCTTTCACAAACAAATATACATTTTTCACATCATACTCACGCAAAATAGTCCCCAAATGTGTTTCACACCTTTCTTGCAATTTGATAAATCATTTCATAAATTTATAAAACATTCTAAAAATGTTTGACATCTTAAATAACCACTTTACCTTTAAAAACCCATATTAAGTGAACACACTCACAAAAACGGTACATATACATCCTTTTCCCACTTTGTTTAACTCAACAAATCACTTACAATTTTCATAAAACCACCCCAAGGGGTATAACCATGTCTTTCACACAAAACTCATTTCAAAACCCTCTTTCAAATCCAAAATCACCCCAATATCAATAAAAAACAATTTTTTCATCCATATCAACATTTATTAAACAACTTTCAAATTTTATCAAATTACCTCAAATGATACAACAAAAGATACACATGAAAAACACACATTTTCAAAAAAATATGCAACTTTTTAACTAAACTCTTAATCAATATTACCAAAAATGGTTCCCTCGCCAAACATAATGTAAGAGGAGAATGGTGATAATATTAATGAAGTAAATATAACTAATCTTAAGATGATTACACTTGAAACCACCTACCTTTTGTGTCAAAACACCAATTCATTGGGCGAAACTTCAATTGCACCACCGTCGCACCACGAGAGAGTGAAATCCAACCTAAAACCCATAATATTTGACCAAAAATACACCAAATAAAACCCTAGTTACGAAATATAACTTATGTACATTTAAGAACTTCATGAAAGAGGGAGGAAACCCTAAGGAGAAGGAAGGAAATTAAGAGAGAAACACTTACTTGAAGAAATCTTGAATAAAACGACCCAAATACACTAGTAGATGAATTTACAAACAGCCAAAAATGAAATTGAGTTTCTAATAAGTCTTAGGAGGTCATGTAGGAACTAGAATGGGGGGAAAAGAGTAAAAATTGAAGGAGTTATTAAAGAAACACTTTACCTCTTCAAATCTGGCCAATTTGAGAAATCCAGAGAAGTTTTTCCCAAATTCGCGATGAATATGAGCTCCATAGAGGGGGAGAAGAGAATGGGGGCGTGCCTTGGGTAAGTGGGCTCATTATAGAGTTAAAATCACCGAAAAAACTTAAAAATTGAATTATATATTAAATAATTAAAAAAATTAAAGCAGGAAATGGGCATTTGGGATAGCCCAATACCTTAATAAAAACTCAAATCCATCATTATTATGGATTTCTATGAGGTCCAAATGGATATTTTGGTTTTAATATACCATGGGATGCTAATTGAGAAGTGGAATGGGTGTAAAATATTGAAAAATGAAAGATTTATAAAAGAAACAAAATTTATTTTTAAATCTAGAAACGAGCTCACGGTTTGACCCAAATCATGAAAACTCACCATTTCCTCCAAAAAAGTATTGGAAACCCCCACAACAAAGCAAGAATGGAAATTAAATGAAAAAATACCTTTAAAATAATTCGTGGATGTCAAAATTCTCCCCACCATAAATTTTTCTACCCTCATAAAGCCACAACAAGGCCAAAAGAAAAAACCAAACCCAATTGAAAAGACGAAATGGAATCCTTTGCCAAGCTTTTGCCCCCAAAGGCCAAAACACCTCTAGTGATCAATTAAGGAAGGAATACTCTCACAAACCAAAACTTACACCACATTCCTAAAACAATCAAGCATTTTTAGGCTTTATCCCAAAAGAAAACTCCTTAAACACTATCCGAACAAGACTCAGGAAATTTACCCAAACGAACAACAACATCGAACAAGGTTACACATACCTTACTTTAACTAAACTGTTGGGTGCTCTCCAATCCCAATGTTTACCCAAGGAAGATGTCGGAAATGAGATTTCTCTGAACAAGACTACCTACCACCAAGACAATATCAAGGAAAAATCTGAGTTACTAGTACGGGGACACAAATGGGCTCCCCACTATAAGAGACAACCTACATTTTTCCCGAGACAGAATCAAGACACTAACAGGGGGAGGCCCGAACGGACTCCCTAATACAAGGGTTATACTTTCATTTAAACTTTACAAAATAACTTACATAAGAATCATAGTCGGTCTCCCCACCATAATAACCAACCATCTTAACCGACCAGCATAGGCTGGCATAAAATGACCCCAAAATTTAAAGAGTTGGGACAACCGCAAGGTTAGTCCACACGGTTTGAGAAACTCTGTGATAACCATGGGGATCCCTTTATCTGCATGGTTTTCTAGGGCATGGTTACTACTAACTATGTGCTCAACCTTTCTATCCAAATATCAAAACTTTATTCAAAATACTCAATGGAACCCAGCTTCACTCCAGGACCTATGGTTGGAGCTCAAATGATTGAAGCATCTTTGGCCTCACAGTTAGGCTTTGGAAACCCCCCGAACGGAATTTCTCAATTCGGTGCCATGAAAGCTATACCATGATCACTGGTGGGTTCAACAAGAAATAACACATTCTAAAATTTCTTTACCCTCACTACTGGAATTTTAGGATATATCCACGGTTTAAAACTATGGATATAAGTCCAAAAATTGTGGTTATAGGTTATAGCCACAGTTTTATGAACCATGGAAGGTATTGGCATGGATATAGGGAAAGACCTATAACCACAATTTCAAACCATATATATAGCCCTATAGACACAGTTTTAACTATTGCTAAATACCTAAAGCCACAGTTTGAAACTGTGGCAGCAGCTTAAGGCACACAAACTTATATCCACGATTTGAAACTGTGGCTCTAAGGCTATAGCCATTGTTCAAACTGTGGATATAGGTTTGTAGCCACAGTTCGAAACCATGGCTCTAGGGTTTTCCATTTCATAAAAAACACCCCCACCCCCTACAAATCCCCCCAGCTACATCACCCCTTTCTCCATACAAATCCTCCCCTCCTTCACAGTCCCCCTAAACATCCCCCCACCCCTACAAATCCCCCCACCCCTGCAGAACCCCTTCCCCCCATACAACCCCCCCCCACCCCAATCTCCCCCAGACAGCCCCCCATCCCCCCTGGACACCCCACCCAGACCCTGGACACCCCCTTGATAGAACCTGGACACCCCCTAGACAGACCCCCCCCCCCCCAAGACAGACCCTAGACACCCCCAATGGACTGACCCTGAACACCCCCCCACCCCCTGCAGCATCCCTTCCCCCATGCAAAGTCCCCCCTCCCCCTCCACTCCCCACTAGACACCCCCCCCCCCCCCCAGACCCTGGACACCCCCCTAGACAGACCCTGGACACCCCCCCCCCCCCAGATAGACCCAGACAGACCCCCTCCCTGGACAGACCCTAGACACACCTTGGACAGACCCTGGACACCCCCAAACCCTAGACACCCCCCAAACCCTGGACACCCCCTAGACCCAGAACACCCCCCTAGGATAGACCTTGGACACCCCCACCCCACCCCTGGACAAACCCCACCCTCTGCAGCACCCCTTCCCCCATACAAACCCCCCCCTAGATAGCCACCCCCCCAGACAGACCCACCCCCAAACCCTAGACACCCCCTAGACATACCCTGGACACCCCCCCTCGGGACCCTGGACACCCCCCAGACAGACCCCCCCTGAACAGACCCTGAACACCCCCCCCCCCCCCGCACCCCACCCCTGGACAAACCCCACCCCCTGCAACACCCCTTCCCCCTTGCAAATACCCCATACACTCTCCATTGAACAGCCCCCCCCCCCCCCAAACCCTGGACAACCCCCCAGACCCTGGACATCCCCCCCCACACCCTGGACAGCCCCCCCTACAAATCCCCCTCCACCCCCTGGATAGACCTCCCCCCCAAGACCAAGGACAGACCCCCCCCCCACAACATGGACACCCCCCTCACCCTGCCCCCTTCCTTCCCCATGCACCACCCCCTGACAGTCCCCCATTCTCATTCCTCCTCCCCTGGAACCACCCCCACCCCCCCTGCCATCCCCCCCCACCCCCTGCCATCCCCCCACCCCACCCCACCCCCTGCCAGCCCCCACCCCCCCTCTAACTCCCCCCTCCAGTCCCCCGCTGTCATCCCCCCTAGGACAGACCCCCCCCAGACCCTGGACCCCCACTTCTAGTCCCTCCTACCCATTCCCCCCTCCCCTGCCATCTCCCCCACCCCCTGCCATCCCCCCTACCCATTCCCCCCTCCAGTCTCCCACTGCCACCCCCCCCCCCCCCCACCCCCTGGACAGACCCCCCCAGACCCTGGACATCCCCCTTTCCCCTTCCAGTTCCCCCCTACCCCTACCCATTCCCCCTCCAGTCCCCCTTGCCACCCCCCACACCCTGCCACCCCCCCCCCCCCACCCGCCCGCCCGCCCATTCCCCCCTCTCATTCGTCCAGGTTGTTCGACGAACAGAAGTTCTCAACAAGGTAAGCGCTAATCCTGTGGTACTACCAGAATAGAAAGAGTTCAAGTTGGATAAGAAGGTTTTTGTTGTTGACAGGGAAAAACTTATAAAGGAAGAGTTGGAGGCATCTATATGTCGTGATGTCCGCAGCACCAGACAAGGCTGTTTGGTGAACAGACCAAAGCAGCAGTGCAAAGAGCAAGAATTCAGGTGCTACCTGAAATTTTCTGTGAAAGTTACAAAAATTTTAGAAATTCTTTCACCATTACTCAATATGAAGTGCTATCAACTGGCCATGGTTTCCAAGGGGCAGGGAACTGTGTTTGACTTGGCTTATGATTATGGTTTTACACCTCCTACTACTGTTGTTTGGGGCAGGGAAACTTGGTACATTTCCTTTGGAGGTGTTAGGGATAAAGTTAATCTAGATCGATTTATTCAGAAACTAAAAGAATTTGTAGAGGTTGGGTTCCGAAGAGGAGAAAATATGGAAAAGAACCTCCACACCAGAAAGAGTATTGTCGAATTCCATATATTATTGTTAAGGGAGAAGCAGAGGCTCCTACCAATATATATTTGAAACCAAAAACATTATTAGTTTGTGTTCTATCAAGATTCATTAAAACACTCATTAAGATGATAAGTTAGTATAATGAAGGCCGGTGTAGTAGAACTGCATGGCTGTTTCTCAATGACATGAGTGAGAATTAAACTGCCAAGATTTTTCTAGATGGAAATGTAGTAGAAGGGGTGATGGCTGCTAAACCTGAGGAAGAAACTGCTCGTGTACCAAAGCACTGGTACCCTCATTCTTATGTTTACAAGGATGATATACATATAGATAAGGCTAGTGGTGCTACTAAGTTGCTTGAAAATAATATTTTGGTTGTAGTAAAAGAGGGAGGAGGAGATTCCTCTCTTGGTTTTCCTTTGAGAGGGGTTGATGGGAGTTGCTACTATAAAATTTAAAATTTCAGAGCAATATTAGATAGAGGAGTCATGGATTCAACTGAGCTAGAAAAGAATAATGATAAGATGAAGATTCAGGATTGAATTCTTCACCTTGAGGACAAGGTGATATTTTAAGAGGGTGGAATTGATAGGATTGTGGGTTCAGGGATGGGAGTTGTTGGTGCATAAGGGTAGGAATGTCTAATAATTAGTAAGGGGTTAGTTTGTCTTTACGTTTTAATTAGTTGGTTGGGAGTCTGTTGCTGGGTTAGTTACTGTCAAAGGGAAGTATTGTAATTGTTTATGTAATTATATTTACCACGAGTGGGGTGGTTATAAGGGGGAGTGGGACGATTATTTGGGGGATCGGTATTTTGGTTTTTGGGAGGCGGACAGCCTTGGCCTAGTCAGAGAAACTTCTTCTCTCCTAGGATTTATGTACTGAACTACTGGTATTGTCTAGACTCTTGTAAGTATTTCAACTTCTTAATAGAATCTACTACTTGTTCTATCTCTTCTTAGTTGGAAGATCTATCAACCACCATCATCATGATCATTGAAATAGTCATTGGTTTATGCACCTAAATAAGTGGAAGGAGCGAAGAATCCTGATAAACATAATGCATACAAATTAGAACACATTTAATTAATGAAAACATTCAATATTTATATGGTGATTCATATAATATGATAATTTTACCCATAAAATAACTTGATAAACATAATGCATACAAATGAGAACATGTATAATTAATTGTGCTAGAATATATAGATATGAAATATTCAAAACTACAAAACTTTACTAAAAATAGATTTATACAACTAAAACAGGATTCCATGATGAGCGCTTGAGTTGAGGGGTTGTCTGCATAATAGATTTGAGTGTGGTGTTTCTCAATATGGTTCCCATAGCTACAGTCCATGAAACATGATATACTAACTGCACTAATATGCTGGTGTGCTTGATCTTATCCTACCTCAAAATATCAAAATGTAAGTGATGCACTAAATTTTAGCTTCCTAATGTATCAACAAGAAAAAAAACATGATCTGTAAATATTTTAAAACAAATTTGACTAATATAACAAAACAATATAGAAGATAACAAAAAATGTAATTCAGTTAGCATACAAAACATGTTAAAATAAGAAACATAATAAAACAAAAACTAATCAAAAATTATAAGAAAATAGAAAGTAATCTGATAAAATAGCATGGAAGTCCGCAAGATCAACTCATCTAAAAGCATAGTAAATATAATTCAGTTAGCATGATTGAAGTAGAAATGTAACCTACTACATTAATTGTTAATTTTAAACAAAAAACATTAATCATGTGAAATAAAAATATGAAGACTATCAGTAAACTGACATATAGATGGATTAGAAAACTTTTAAATAGTGTAATTTGGATTTTAGGAAAAACCATGGGTATGTTGATTTTGGTAAGACTATAATAGAAAAGGAAATGGATGTGAACATCCAATCTATTCATAATATAAGAGTTTGTGTATCAAATTATAATCAAGTCAGTGTCTTAGAACAAAGCGGGTTTTATAGGCCTAGTTGGACTGGGAATACTAAATTTAAAAAACTCGAGGAGTTCATGATAAGGATGACACCTCTCATAAATAAACAAAAAAATGATCTATACATATTGAGTTTTTGGATATTTTCTTAGGGTTTTCATCTCACCCGGTTTCCTCTGAAGGTTATGTTGGCAGACCTCACTATATGTATATCATTTAGTACTATGGAATTAAGTAAATATAACGAACCGAGTTCCTCTAAATTCTTGGAAAATCCTTAGTAGTAGTGAATAGATCGCATCTGAGTTAGTGTATATCAAATAAGGTCCCACCTTTTCTCATGTTAATACATGTTCCGCAGGTTGACCAACATCCTGCTAAGGCAACAATGTAGCATCAACATCCTTAGAATGAGATCATTTCAACATTGTTAAACCAGAACATGGGGAAAAGGTCAAAAGAAACATAATTGAAATAGAATTCCATGATTCTAGAAAGAAATCTTCAAATATGGATAGGCTACTCACTATGTAGGAATAAATGAAGTATCCAATCCCCTTTTAATGCATTGTAACATAGGCATTTAGATGCCTATGTGATACCCGAAGATTACATTTCCTTGTTTGTTTGAAATTTTTTGTTATGTATTTTTCTATACGAGGAAATATATCTTCTTGGGTAAATTATCTGACTTGATCAATGTCTTATAATTTTTAACCCATTGAAGTGTGTAAATAAACCTTCTCAGACTACCGATAATGAAACGACCCAAAGAAGTGGCTGTGAAAATCAATCGATCATCCATATCTGAGAAGCATATGTTATTTTATTCCCTAATCCGATCCTAATCCAAAACCATATTAAGAAGATCTATGAATTGAATCACATTTTTTAAGATCTAGGTCCTACACCAGACAACCTAGAAAATAGAGGGAATGGTTTAGCCAACTATATTTCTATAAATAAATTTATATTTTCACCATTTTCCAATGAGATTTATCATAGATGATTATGATGTCCCAAAAATATAATTCTATAACAAAAAAGGAAAAGGAAAACCCATTGAAAATAAATCTGTTGCACACTTATATTTTCATAGAGTACAACGAGCCTAGTGAGTGGGACATTCTAGGTAATCCCTTTTGAGTTTATATTGAATCTATTATATAGTATCTTCTTAACATTAGATATTGAAAATATTGCTTCTAATTGAGATGAAAATAAGGCCTTAATATGGGGATGAATAGACATTTTTAAAATTTTAAACTAACATAAAGCTTGAGTGTAGGTTAAAAACATGTCAGTGTAACAAATAAAGCATGCACGATGAAAGTGCAGTTTCCAAAGAAGAAAACAGAACCTAATCTAATAAAACAACATAGAACTCAAGACAAATCGAGTCATCTAAAACCACAAAAAATTAATTCAGTTAGCATGCTTGTAATAGAAATGAAACCTACTAAATTAACAATAAATCTGGAAGAAAAAATATTAATCAAGTGAAATACATATATCAAGAGTTCTATTCAACTCACATATAGATGTATTAAAAAATTGAAATAGTAGAATCAATAAATTAGCAAAAATCAGGGTTCTGTAGAATTTTGACAAGTCTATAATAGAAAATAAAAAGAATCTGAACATATAATCTAATCAAAATGTAAGAATTTGTGTATAAAATTCTTATAGATGTACTAATATATTCATATTGCACCCCAATATATACGTGAAATCATAAAAGATGTAATAATATAAGCAATTCAGTAATATTGTACAACACTTTAATGAAGTCTACAAATCTATGTTTAAAAGAAGATAGATAAATTATATACAAACTATAATTAAAATCAAATATTAATGCATGATGTTTAATGCGGGTAGTACCTTGTCAAAGATAGAAAACAAAGACTTTGTGTGGTTGCAAGCATATTACATAATATGTTCATTCTTTCCAGGTGCTCCTAATTGATAGCACAGGAATTCCAAAATTTATGTGTACATTATAACTAATTTTTTTAAAAATAATTAGGGTACCCTAGAAAAACCCTTAAACTGTTAAAATTTAGGTCATATATTTTTGTGTTTTCATTGAAAATATATGATAATACAAATAAAAAAGAAAGTTTTCATTTTTTATGTATTACTATAATATATGGATTACAATAAAATAAGGATTTATTCCACCTTATAAATACATATGTCCTCTAGTAAATCTATAAACTATTTTCAAACTTTAGTTATTATATATAATATAAAAACTGAAAAATAGCTAAATGGGTAGATATTTTAAATTAAAGATTTACTGTATTTTTCTATTTATAATAAAAAAAAATAAAAATCTCCACACAACATGTGTTCATCATGAACCCACCAGACCCCATAATTTCCAAATACCATGATTTTAAAATAAACTAATAGGACCCCAACATAACAAAGTGTCATAGTATACACCTCAAAATAGGTAATGTTGTAAACAATGTGATCCATAAAAAGTGTTACACCATGTATGGATATAACAAACAACCAACCAGCAGTAGATTTGTACTATTCACTAAGCATTGAGTTGATGACATGCATGATCACTTGAGGAATGAAAGAAAAGATGCCAGAAAAATGAATTCATGATTAGTATGAAAAGTATAAGGAATAATATGATACAATTTATAAGGGCACCTGATCACTTAATCCAAGGTGTTTGGAAGTGATTCTCTTAGCCAATGATAGGAGCGACAGTAAGGAAACTTCCATTGACTTAAGTAAAATTTTACTTGTAAAGTTTATTTTTCTCCTATATGCATCCCTATGCACAACACCAAGGAAATGAAAACAATAACTCAATTTTATTGAAAAAAACATTGAAATATTTTTAGATCTACGAGCAGAAAATATAAAATAATATCTAAATAGATCTATGAAGATTCAGAGTAAAACAACAAAAATAGTGCATGTTCAAACAAATACATGATCAAAGAAAATTTATTAAATAGTTATTGAATGAACATTGAAATATTTTCAATATGGATGGGTGGTCGTCAAGATATTTCTTGACCAAGAGCAGAAACATGTGTAAAATGACAATAAACATGGCAGGACAAGTAACATGGAAACAAAAATCACAAAATATTATACTTCTTGATGAACTAACTTAAGTAAAATTTAACTTGTGAAGTTTATTTTCTTATCTTATGCATCCATGTGCACAACACCAAAGTAATGAAAAAAATAACTCAATTAGATTATAAAAAACCCATATTTAATTATGATCTCAGGGAAAGTATGAGCAGTAAAATATAAAATAATATCTAAATAGATCTATGATGATTTAGAGTAAAACAACAACAAAAATGCATGTTAAAATAAATCCATGATCAAAGAACATTTATAAATTCGATACAGAATCACTAAAATTAATTGTAACTCAGTTAAAACCTAGTAGAATCCAATCATAATGAAAACTATAAAATAAAACATCTTAATGGAGAAAACACTTAAATGGTTATGGAAATTGAAGAAAAGTTATTTCAAAATACAAATTTTTACCAGTAAGACTCTATAATGAGTCAAACCTTTTCAAGTAGAAATACTTTAGGATTGGTTCAAATAGAATCTTAAATCCAAAAACCTGAATGCATTGTTCACAAAAAAAATATGATAGAAAAATGTTAGTACAATAGAGGGGAAGACAGTAGTGGGGAGTTTTTATTCATAGCTCTATCAGTGGATTGTGCGATGAAACTAAGGGGGCGTAAGGAGAAATGTGTGCAAGGGTAGCGATGATCCTGTGCCTGAGTCTGGATTTAGAGAGTAGTACAAGGGAGAAAATGTGAACAGAGGGATGGCACGTCCTGCATCGGTGAGATGGTGATGGTAGGAGATTTTTATCACAGTCGTTGGAGAAGAAATTACCAACATGGGATGGAATTTGAGAGGAAGCCAATGAAGATCTGAGGAATAGGATTTCTAGGATTTGTCAAATTTGGATTCAGATAGATGACGAAGGGAAGGCGGAGCTAAGTAGACTAGATCTGGAGACGTAGGCGGAGGTGGGGAGGAGGGAATTGTGGTGAGATAGGTCTTTGGGGAGGAGGGCGTCACTGTGAGAGAGGTCATCGGGGAGGAGGGTGTTGTTGTGGGAGAGTTCATCAGGGAGGAGGGTGCCACTATGAGAGAGGGTTTCACGATGAGATCAGCAAGGAGATCATCAGGGAGGAGGAGACATCATCAGGTAGGAGAGGACTGCGTGGTGACAGGGTTGAGGATCGGGGGAGGAGGAGCCTGATATTGATTGCGAAAAAAAACTTCAACTGCAGTATAAAATTGATTTATCCCTGGAGGTTGAATTAAACTATGGAAATAAAATAGCTATATCCATAGACCAATAAAACCATGGCTATAGGTCTGTGACTATAGCTTAAATTTCTAGAAGTGCCTAACCCTACATTTCACTAAAAAAAGTTCTTTGAAGACATGCACACATAAACCCTTATTTCTTCATATGAGAAATGGAAAGAGGAAAGGATATATAGAAACACATTTCTATAAACATAGGATGTCAAGATTTTCTAAAGGGAGACACACTTATTACAAAACAGAGACTATTATATGATTTCACAACCTTCACCTTTATAGTTAAACGATCATACAACATCACAAGGAATCACCGAACATGACCATTATGACTGATAGAAACAATACATGGAGGGGGACCTTATACAACGTCCCCAAACATCATAGAATTCCAGAAAGTGTCTACAACAGCCTCTGATGATCATATTTCCTACACTGGTGGTTTAACATAAACCCCTGCTTCGAAGAGACTATAAAGGAACCAGAGGCCCTCTTAGACACCATCCACACTGACAACCCCAGACTACTATCACCTTCAACAAATCAGGTAACTTAAGAAACAAATGTATCTTTCAACCTTCCATGAGAACCCACCCGCCACCAGAGGATCCCAAAAACATGGAAAGGTAATGGGGGTATACTCAATCTTCAAAACTTGAGAATAATTTCCTTATGTTGATCAACTGTAGGATTTTCCAATGGCGAAACAATATGGGCGGCACTTTAGTCATGAATTAACTCTTAGTGGGGCATACCTTATCCAACGATATAACCCAAGGACCCAACCAAGAAGTTCCATTGGTCAAAATGTGCCACACACTAGAACTAGATAGATAATGGGAACCACTATAAAGGCATCCCAAAATTTTCTCAGAAGAGACCTCTAACCATCCATTCAACCCAGCTTACCGACCAAACACAAACCCAAAAAACCATTCAAAAAAGAGGGGTTCTTGGACTCAAGACATCCCAAAATGAAAACATTTCCAAAAACACATAAGACACACCATCCCAAACTAGTCATTGATACATCATTTTTTCCTTTAAAATCAAATCTTTGAAAATAAATGGTTTAGCGGTTAGTGTATCCACCAATGGTACCCCATGGGCCTCACACATGCATGTTTCCGTACCACACTAGGCACCCTATTCATAACCATCTTGGCACTCATCCAGTCATTCCATTAACCATCCATCATCCCATGTAATCTCATGCATGTGGTCTCCCATGGAAATAAAAAAGGTTAAAACAAAAATTCTTTCCACTTTTCAAAACCAAAAAAGTCGACCAATACTTACTTTTTTCTCAAGACCGCTAACCACGAAATCAAAAATCCAATTTACATATTACCAAACTTTTTTTCTTGAAAGGCCCAATCATTAAAATAATAACCCACTTTCAATTCATACACATTAATTTCAAAACATCTCATCCCATTTCAAAACACTCCCAGTTTTATGAAAACTCTCTTTTATCAACCTCAATTCCTTTGATAACTCATCTCTTCTTATTTAAAATAGGGATCCAATGATTCGTAAAACTTTTCAAAAGATCACAAATCATTCAGTAAAAACTCACTTTCAATTCATGTACATTAATTTTAAAACATTTAATCCAGTTTTAAAACACTTCTAATTTTATGACAAACTCCATTTCTTAAATCCCTATTAAATTGGGAACTCAACTCTTCTCATTTCAAAACTAGATTCCAAAATTTCATAAATATTTTCAAATGATCTCTAGTTACCAAATCAAAATCCCTTTCCAAAATCCACACAGAACTCCAAATCATTACATCCCATTAAAAAACCTTTCAATAGTTTAAAAACTATATTGGAAAAACTTTTTCAAAACCAACTTTAACATAATTTCCTTCTTTCAAAAGAGGTGTAAACACTCCATTGTACATTTCAAAACGATTCTGAAAATTCTTTTCTACCATTTTAAAAATCAAGCCACTTCCACTTTACTAAAAAATAAGTTCATAAAATTTCACATTTCTTAAATCAAGTCTTTTTATCCTTAAAACCAAGTTCAAGATTCCAACACAAAGAGAAACGAGATAATGCGAGAGGAAACTAGTTTCAGTGGGTGACTTGGACATATGGTTGGGGGCCATATTCCAATAACTTCACCATCATAGAGAGTTTTCTATGGAAATATCTCCAACTCAACATGACTTTCTAGGCCCTGTGAGCTCACTGAGACCATTAACCCAACTCTCTTTTCATTTCACCTATTCATCATCAAACCAAGAAAACTAAAGGACTCAGATAAATCCCAACTCTCCCTGGAGAATTGAATCCAATCATGAGGTGTGTTGGCTAGGATCACTACCCATAAATGGAATTTCAAGTCCCAAAAATCCTAACTCTAGACTATCCTGACTCTTCCCTAAATAACATGACCCAAAGAGTGAACATAACTGCCCTCTGATACAATTTTGTCACGAACCATATCTGGTCGCCATTAAAACCAGCACCCAACCCAGCCCATGGCATAGCCCGAAGGGTGTTCCCAATCCCCATGGGTTGGAAAAAGTTCTTGGGTATCACAAAATTGAATTTGGGAATGATTTACCTGATTTTATAAACATAAAAAAACAAAAAAAATCCAATATTACAAATCTGTATTTTTCTAAACAAACCATATTTTACAAAAAAACATAATTGAATTACATAATTTAAAACAATTATCAAAGACTATAACAAATGAAGAAACCCAAAATGGAAATCCCAAGAACCTCATCACGTCAAGGATAAATTCCCTTAAGACATCTCCTTGACACTACTCCAAGAAGGACCGCTAGAAACCTGAACCACTGGCACTAAAATATTTACCCAAACCTAATACAAAATAACCAAGTCTACTTACACCCAAGGGTGTAATTAGGGTGTAAGACAAATACCCAGAGGATTCCACCAATAAAATATTCCATGTGATAAGTATTAAAGGACGAAAATATTGCAAGTTTTAATAAACATGAAATGCTGATAAGAATTTTAAAGAGATGCAACTTTAAATAAAAACAGTTTTCAAGTGGGATACTTTAAAGAATAATTTTTTTTAAATAGAATGCAAAATCTACTGAATTTTCCATCAAAATAGACTGTGTGACAATGGTAAGCATAAATTATCTAATGATCACAAGAAACAAGAAATAACCACTATGCACTAGCTTGTTATGGGTCCCAGGTACCTCGTATCTTGGTGAAAGTAACCATTCAAATACTTGTTCTTGTGCACACGAGAAACTAGTAGAGATCATACCCATAACCTAGTGGTCCCAAAATATCATCATCATCATCATCATCATCATAGTTTATTTATTATTTTCATCGTCAAACTTGCTACATGAAACTGGGGCCAAACCCCACAGCATCACTAGAATACTAGTACACGTCCACTCACCTAAAAACTTGGGTTTTCCCTCTTGTGCTCAAATAAGTTCTACAAGACATGAAATACAATTTTCACATGAAAAAATCAGTTCCAAGTCACACACACACCAAACAACCTGCACACATGTCACATAATACTCCTTTCAGAAACAAATATTCATTTTTTCACATCATACTCACCCAAAATAGCCCACAAATGTGTTTCGCACCTTTCTTGCAATTTGATAAATCATTTCATAAATTTATAAAACATTATAAAAATGTTTTACATATTAAATAACCACTTTACCTTTAAAAACCCATATTAAGTGAACACACTCACCAAAACATAACATGTACAACCTTTTCCCACTTTGTTTAACTCAATAAAACACTTAAAATTTTCATAAAACAATCCCAAGGGGTATAACCTTGTTTTGCACACAAAATCGATTTCAAAACCCTCTTTCAAGTTCAAAATCACCACAATACCAATAAAAACATATTTTTCAAACCTAGAAACATTTATTAAACCACATTCAAATGTTATCAAATTACCTCAAATGATACAACAAAATATACACATGGAAAACACACATTTTCAAAAAAATATGAAACTTTGAAACTAAACAGTTAATTAATACTACCAAAAATGGTTCCCGCACCAAACATATTTTAATATGAGCATGATAAAAATATTATTTAATCATATCTAACTCATCTTAGGATTCTTACACATGGAACCACCTACCTTTTGTGACAAAATGCCAATTCGTTGTGTGAAACTTCAACCACACCACCGTCGCACCACGAGGGAGTAAAATCCAACCTAAAACCCAAATATTTGTCCAAAAAACCCTAGGTACGAACCCTAACTTCTTGACATTTTAGAACTTCATAAAATAGGGAGGAAACCCTAAGGAGAAGGAAGTAAATGAAGAGAGAAACACTTATATGAAAAAATATTGAATAAAACGACCCAAATATACTAGTATCTGAATTTTCAAATATAAAAAAATGAAATTGAGGTTATAATAAGGCTGATTAGTTCATGTAGAAACTTGAATAGGGAAATAGAGTAAAAATTGAAGGAGTTATTAAATAAAAAATTTACCTCTTCAAATCTGGGTGATTTGAGCAATTCAGAGAAGTTTCTCCCAAATTCACGATGAATATGAGCTCCAAATAGGGGGAGGAGAGCATAGGGGCGTGTCTTGGTTAAGTTTTCTCGAGTGACAGTTTTAATCACTAAAAAAACTTAAAATTTTAATGAGATATTAAATAATTAAAAAAATTAAAGCAGGAAATGGGTTTTTAGGCTGACCCAATACCTTAATAAAAAACCCAAATCCATCATGATTATGAATTCATATGAGATCCAAATGGATATGGGGGTTTTAATATACCAGTGGATTACAAGATGGAATTGTAATGGGTATAAAATGTTGAAATATGAAAGAGTTATAAAAGAAACAAAATTAGCTTTTAAATCTGGAAATGGGCTCACAGTTTGGCCCAAATCATGAAAACTCACCCTTTCCTCCAAAAAGGTATGGGAAACCCCCACAACAAAGAAATAATGGAAATTAAATGAAAAAATAACTTTAAAATAATTCATGCATGTGATATTTATAAATTTTAAATTCATATCTTAAATTATGAAATGAATATCCAAAAATGAATTTTTTATGTATAAAGCACTGCAATTAACTTTTAACGGATCATAAGATCCATAAAAGAGTGACAATTCTTTTTGTCTGTCTCTAAATATTTTCCGAAACCAAAATGGTTAGTAAAAGTTATCCAATAACACCAAAATTTTAACTTAATCCATTTCATAAACATTTAACATTAATATTATTCCAAAATATGTCTAATCAAATTCATAGTCCAAAAATCTATAAGGAAGATCACTAAATCAACATTGTATTCCCAGGAAAATATAAAGTGGATCTTAATGTCACATTCCAAATATGTTAATAACTTGATCACTATAAAACATTAATTAAAAAATAAATTATTCCAAGAATTATTTTTCTCCCATTTCCTTAAAAAATCACTAATTATAAAATTTATTCCATAATTCCAAAAAAACAACAAAATCCATAAGAGATAACATAAACCATAAAATCACTAACCAATTTCAAGGTCATAAATAATATCACATAAACATATCTTTAACATTATTATCTCAACATTAGGTATATATTAAGTCTTATATTCCCTCAATAATTTGTTTTCTAAGAATTTCAACTGACCACTAAATCACTTTTCCTTGTCATTGGTATTATTCAACATATTCTCTCAAATCCTTAAAGAAAAAATATTTTAGTACAATAATTTTACATTTAATAATTATTATAACTATAATATAAATGATAAAATAATCCTATAACATAATTCTTGAATCGAAACACAAGAACAAGAATCATTACAATTCATATATAGTAACATCATAAGCTTGACCTTGATCCCTTATCTTGTTTTGAGATATATTCCCTTAATGCCTGGGGAATTTATTTGCATAGTGACCCCATATACTTATAGTTTAATCATTGTATATTGGAATATTATTTCTTTCCCTATCAATCAAGATCATGGTGGTATTTATCTCCATACTTATTGAAAAATATCATTCCCTTCAAGAAAGTATTAGAGTGTTTCATTCCACAATTAATACATGGGGAAAATCCTTATTTCCCTTCTTCCCTTTATCCACATTTTTCTATATAATCATATTATTATCTTTATTCCCTTATAATCCATAAGACTTGTAGAATTATTTCTCTATATTTATACAATATGATATTATGTCCTCATATTATAAGAAAGTTTGGGAGACTAGTTTACTTTCCAGAATTAGCTTAATCCCATCAAAGAAATGGTCAATTTTACTCTTTATATTACATAATAGTCCATAGCATTCCATTATAACATTTTGAAGTTATATTCATACTTAAAAAAAATTCATCTTTCTTTTTTCTTAGATTCAAGAATTTTCTCTTCATTTCCGCTCATTGCTCACAAGGAAAATACTTTTCCAAGAAGAGTACCTTAAAATACTTCTATTCCATGTTTATTATTTTTTATTCATACATAGTGTTTTGAATAAATGACCAAAATTTATATTAATCTCCTAAGAGATGATAAAACTTCATTAAAACATTCTCCCTTTCATTTCATCCGAAAGAGAGAAATATATTCTCGAAGGAACTTATCCATTACTCAGATACAAATGGATTTTTAGTTCCATTAAATGATAGTGGTTTTTAATTATTAAAATAGTATAACATTGTTAAATCATGTGTTGGATTAGAAGTATAATTTATACAGGCAAGTTTATTTCTCATAACCTGATTTAGTTTCCCCAATATAGTTATAATTTGATTATATCCAACAATAGCTCCAACTCCAACTTTATTATATTTCCTGGGTGGGAAATACCTATATAGGGTACGTGAATTGATACGATTTTCATTCCTTCATTACATTTATAAAAAATTTCATACACTTTATTAGATCATAAAATTATGAAACATAATTTATAATCCCAAAACTAGTGAAATGCTTAATATAAATTTAAAATTTTATGCATATATAATATCATAATAAAAAACATGGTTTCATTGGGAATATTTTCAAATCATAAAAATATTTCCAAATCCTTCATAATTTTATGTAAAGAAAATGTGGATTGACCCAACCATATCCCCTAGGAGTGTAAAACCAAGTGTGTGGTATAGATTGTTTTCATGTACCACATAATGCTCAAGTCAAGCATGATGTACCTTTTTCATAGTTATTGCCACTAGGGACATCTGTGCCAGAACCATGTCCACTTTTATTATCTAGATAGGGATTCATTTCTTAGTAAACCACATGGTATCTACTTTAAAAAATAGAATATTATCATGTAATTACAATTATCCTTAAATTCATTCATAGTATTTTTTCTCAAATCTATGTTTTCTAAAATCTAGTTCCTAATGTTTCAACTAAACTTCTTCTGATACCAACTATAAAGACCCCAACCCCAAAAACCTAAAGTTAGGGGTTAATTTATTACATTTTCATAAGATATAAGGAATCTCATCCTTAAGTAATAAATAGTTTATTTGTCTTGGTAAACTAGATTCATGCTTGAAATTTAAATTATAATTGAAGACCTAAAATTCAAAAAAAAACATTGAGAACACCATATATCCCTATATATTAATCACAAAACACTTCATGGTATACTGGGAAAAATAAAACATAAGAAAGGGGTGAGTTCATATGTTTACTAAGGGTAAGTGTAAATCAAAATCTATCATGAATACATAATATGAAATTAATTTTTCAAGGTAAATAATTCCAACACATTACATTTAATCAATAACTTGAACATGAATAATACTATAGTAGGAATAAATAATGATCAAATAATTTCATATAAATAATTATATAATCTTGAAACCTAACCATGGATATTATAACTAATAGAATAATCTCATGGACATAAATAACTAATCTCATAATAAGGCAATTCATAATATCATACATCTGAAAATTTCTATCAATACCTTTCCCAATACAGTTTAAGTCTATGGTTTAAAACACAAATGATGCATCAAGCGACAATTTAATTTTAGGCCCCACCCATCACTTAATAATTACAATGAATTAATTATATAAAATGGGTGAAACATAATTAACATAAATATTCATATTGAAAAACTAAGATATAAAAAATTGATACTTAACCCCAATCAATAAACATAATCATAAACCATCCAGATTAAAATGGTGAACGTTAATAAAATTTTACATCCCAATTAAAATGATCATAAACTGACCATATAAATAATAAGTATTGTATAACTACAATATATCCTTAGTGTACCATAAGTAAAATAAAGGGTTAATGTCATTGATGAATAGAAATGCCATAAAAACTCATTAAAAACATTTTTAGCGAAAATAACCTTTTCACTTTGAAAATATTTTTAAAAATAAAATCTCACAAAATATTTTCAAAATCATTTTAATTGAAAATAAAATTTCAAACTTATAAATTAATATTTAAAACATTTAGTGTTCATTATGGTGGGAAATTCCATTAATTCCATAAATGTTAAAACAAATATTTCTTTCACAATTTTGGTAAAATTCAAATGGTACTTGTTTCCAAAACGACATAAAGATTCATTTAAAAAAAATTAAAAATTAAAAATTGGGTAAAATTTTACATAATAAATCATTTGAAAATTTTTAAAAAACCTTTTGAAAAAATTTTTATAAAAAAACTATATTTTGATGAAAAAGGATTTTCAACTGAAGAGAGAAATAAAGTCATATTTTATTAAAAACATTTTCTCAATTAGTTTAAGTGCTGAAGAGAAGAAAAATGGTAATATTACTTGAAAAAGATCATGAATAACTAGATGATAAGAAAATATAATTATTTTAAGATAAAAATATATTATAATTCCCCTAAGGGAGACTTAAACAAAAACAATCTCGAATAATGATAAGATTGTGAAATAAACCCTTACCACTTTGGTAACTTTTGAATCATATACACCATGAAAGAAATAACTTTAAATGGAACTTTAAATAATATGAATATAAATATATTCATGATATAACATATAAAAGGTAGAATCATATACACCACACAAAGGAATAAGTAGTGAATATGGCGTATATCTCACAGAAGTAAAAGTGAGACGAGAAACCCTTACCTTAGGGTCACCTTCCTTTGTTTGTGTTTGAAAATTCAGTATAATAATTATAGGTTTATTATAAATATAATAAAAATATAATCATATATCCCATACCATATATTATTTACTTACGGTATTTTATCACCCATTTAGTAACAATTCTTTGCTAAAATCACTATTTCGGTTGATAATTGATTTGTTTTTCATGTATGTTTTGGTTTGGTAAATTTTGTAATTTTAATTTGATCATGGTTATATCATATAAATAATTTTAATGATGATATATATATATATATCATATATATTCATTATATATGTATTTATAGTAATCTATAAATATTAGATATAGAAAATGGATTACATTGTTCATGGAGACGGTAGGTCGTACGTACGCAAGCTTTCCATTTTCTCTCGATGGATGGAACGAAAGGAAAATAAATATTAATTCAAATATAAAAATAATTATTATTTTATAAAAACTTTTATATTTATCAAATCCATATATATTACCATTCATGTAAAAATAAAATGAAAAACATTTCGCAACGCTACGTGGAGGCGGCAGTACTCATATATGCATGAGCAACATTGTTGTTTTCCAATAGATTAGAAGGTAAGAAGTTAGATGTGATATTATATTTAAATAATTATATTTAGGTCATAAATACCACATATATTTATTAACTTTATCTTTATTACCTTCCATGTAAAGTTTAATCCAAAAACAAATCACATCGCTTCATGAGGCAGCAGTCCTTTGTACACACAAGCGATGTTATCATATCCAGTTGCATAATGGTAAGTAAAAAGGTATATAAGATATCATAATTCAGGAAGTAAAATAATTTCATAAATATCATATAAATATTTTAAATACATCATTATATCCTTTATTTAATGGTGGTTATGGAATATTAATTACATCAGTTCGCGAGGCAGTAGTCCATCGTACGCATGATCGATAGTTTTATTTCACATTTTATGGAAGTGAGGGTGAATCTGGGTTATGAAATTAAAATAATGAAATATAATTATGTATTTAACAATTTTTTATAATATTTAAATATTTAAATCTTATTTTAATGAGGTTTAATAATAAATAAAACATATATGCATGTTGAAGAATTGTATCGCTTCTTTAGAGATCATCTTTAGGTTTATACCTAAAGCATTATTAGGAGGGTTTACTAATAAAAATAGGACTCTAGGATGTTTTTAGGGATGTAATGAATATATTTGGTTATTTATTAACTAAAATAAATGGTTTTGGAAGTGTTAATAGGGGATTAGAGTGGGTGTCCTTTTAAAAGTGGGGGAGAGGACACACATAGAGTTTTTGAAAAGATAAAGTAATACCCATGTTTTTATCATTCCAAAAGCCTCAAAAATGATTCATTATTAATTATTTGAGGTTATAAGGTCTATATATGGTCCTATAATTTATTTTTAATATTTTTTAGTTCATTTTTAACACATATCTTTCTAGTTTAATCCCCCAGTAAACCCATTTTTACTTTAATTGTGGTAATTAATTTTTTACTATTTTTACTATTCATTATGGTAAAAAATTAAGTTGAAATTATTTGATAATATTAATTATTATTATTAAAAATATTTAATCTATTTTTTCAAATTTATTTCATAGAATCAACGTAATTCGATTTAAAATTAAATCCGCATATGCATCGAAAAATAGTTTTTCCAAAGAAAAACATTCAAAAGTATAAAAAGTTATTATATCATAATTCAATATGAAATTGATTAAAATGAAATAAATTAGTTAAATTATAATATTATTAAACTAATTTTATTTTAAAACTAATATAAAATATAGTTTAACCTTGTAAATAATTTAAACTAAAAGGAAGTTTTCAAAAAATCAGTATTTTTCACTATTCGTCAAAAAATTAATCTTTTTGCAAAAATACAAAAAAATAAACAAAATATTATATTTAAATGTTGATTTCAAAAGTAAATTTTGTTTTTTCAAATAAATTTTCTAAAATTTTAATTTTAAATTATGTGTTCAAAGCGTGACTAAACTGCCTTTTAGAAAAAATACAGTTCTTCATAAAACATTTCTTTTTCTTTCAAATTATTTTTATTTATTTATAATAAATAGATAACCATTGAATTTATTTTATATATTTTTAAACCATATAATTTTAATAATTTTATATTTATGTTCGTAACCTACAACTTAATGGATAGGTTATAATTATCATGTTTAACTAATAATATTTTAATAGAGTATCATGTTTTGTTTAAACCCGACATTACATTCATCATAAGCTATCGAAGAGAATGAATTTATTTAAAAATAAATACATCATAAAGTATAAGTTTGTTATATTATATTATAATATTTTTGTTTAATGTCATATACACTATCAAACATGATGTTCCTCTTTTAAAATATTAAGGCATTATAGTTTAAAAGAGGACCTAAAAGTATGGAATAATAGATAATCATGCACCCATTCAAATCTAGAGAAACTCAAATAGGATATCGACTAACTCAACATTTCTCTTTAGAAATAATGGTAGGAGTACAACTATGCACTATTTATTAATAAAAAAATTATTATTTGAGAAACTACTCTATGAAAAAAAATCATGGAAAATTTCTCAAGATCTCTGGCTGAGGGAGGGTGATGGGAATAGTACTTTATTTCAAGAATGTTTCAGAGAAAACAAGGTTATTAGGAAACAAAAAATAAACCTATAAGACAAGTAATTCACATATAACATTGAGGTAGTGGTCAAATGTTTATAGGATCAATTTAAATCAATATTATTTTGAAATATATTTGGTAATAACACAAGATACATTAGGGGATATGGATGTAACTTTATACAATAATATTCCAAGGAAAGTTGATGATCTAGATAATGAATATATCAAAGGTATTATAGATTAATAGAAGTTTAAATATGTAATACATAAACACTGCATGCTCAGTGCTCCCAGTCCTGATGGGTTTTCCAGACCCTTCTATATCACAACATTGGATATTATCAAGGGGAAGTTGATAAGTCCTATTTAGGATTTATTCTTAGGGGGAACTCTTCTTAGAGTGTACATCACTTAAACTATGGACCTAATTCCCAAGGTAAAGAACTATATACTGATAAACTGGTAGAGAATAATCTTTGTGTGAAACCTTCGATACAAGGTACTGGTGTGCATTCTAAATAGCTGACTTACAAGAATCATTACCAATATTGTTTTAGAAGAGAAACAAGGTTTTATTTGGGTAGAATAATGAAATGATTGGCCTATATTTACCAATAGATAATATTATACCTTATTAAAAAACTAATTTGGATCAAACGTGATGATTAAAATTGACATGGATAAAGAATATGACTAGATAGAATAGAATTTCATTATGAAAATTATAAGACATTCCAGATTCTCTGAGTGGGTATGTGACCAACTATTATGATGATACTCATCACCCCATGTATCTATCTCTATAATTATATATAATTTTGGTTTCTTTAATAACTTTTTATGGATTCCATATGGAGACCACTTATCTCACTTTCTCTTTATCTTGGTGCAGGAAGTCTTAAGTAGGTATATTAGCCAACCCATTTACTCAGGTGTTATAGGCAATTTTAAAGGAAGGCATGGGTTTGTTTGGGTATCTCACCTTTTATTTGGGGAAAATATCTTATTATTATCAAATAGAAGGTATAACTTGATCAAATACTTCAATAAAATATTAGATAGTTATTGAATACAGAGTGGATAATGAATCAACTAGCCTAAGAGAAGCATGTACATATCCAAAACATGTACTAGTGGATGCATAAGTTAATTGAGTAAAGTTTGGGGATTAAAATTAATAGTTTTTTTATGTAGTACCTAGGGGTGACCTTATTCCCAAGAACAATGTGTATTCATCACTTTTACATCTTGGTTAACTAAATCATATCTTGGCTAAAGAACTGGAAAATCAGGTACCTCTTATTTGATGGAAGAATAATGCAAGTCAATATCATTCCCACTTCCATCCCTATGTACACTTTATATATAGTAATGGGTATTAAAGTGATGATTAGGTATATAGAATTAATAATTAATAAAATCATATGATACTCACATAATTAATAAAATAACAACTATGATTATTTGAAAAGATTGGAAAAGGCTATGGATGAGGGGGGTATCAACCTAGGGAACATCAAGGAAGCTATCTATGGGATGCAAGAAAAATTTAAATGGGAAACTCTAGAAGGGAAATATATTTGGTTTAAACTTTAAAAGCATAAGTATGGTGTGTGTACTGCATATTTCTGGGGGTAACATCACAACTATTGAGTTGTATAAACTACTGTAGAAGTGGATTTTAAAAGCGGTTAAAAAGTACTTTATCAGTGCTAAAAAATCATTATTGATCTAAGTGATATTAAAAGAGGAAAATTTTTATCAGTTCTAGAAAAGTGATGATAAAGGGTGTATTTATTAGAAATAAAAAATCACTGATAAATGTGTTTCTTTATCAGTCTTATTTTAGTATTGATAAAGTTTATACTGTTGTAGTATGTTGTAAAAATTACAACAAATTGCAGCAACAAATACACCTGTATATGGAAATTTTATAATTTAATTGAAATAAAAATTACATCACACTTATAATAAAAAAAGTATATTATAGACATTTCAAACATTTTTTTGTACAATTAAATTATCAAGTACTATCACAAACATTCAAAAACATCAATGGTTTCATTGTCTTTGCTACTTGACCCCCTCTCAAAAAATCTTGATCATGGTATTAGTTTCCGAACAGACCACCCTAACTCTAGAAAAAATAATTCCACCTATATAAGATAACAATTATTATGTTAGTAATACTATAAAAAATAAATTAAACATAAATATGAAATAATACATTAATAAAATGTCAATTTTAAATAAAAGGAAAAACTTGCAATCATATTGGTCACACCATTATTGGGATTGAGGTGTGGATGATTCATTCACATCAAAAATGACTTAAGGATCTTTTTCATAAATTATCAAGACAATCTAAATATGTTTGATCCATTTTGAGTATGTCACATGTCTTTTTTACTAAAATTCCAATTTAAATTCAAAACATGAACTTTGATTCATACAAGTCACATCCTATATTTATTTTATGTGAGAATGATTCCTACACATCATAAATGAATTATTAATTGTTTTCCTATAGTTTCAAGATAATACAAGTGTGTTTTCTTGGTTTTCAGTAAGTGATACATTTTTTGAACTAAATTTTCAATTTTAAATTTATAATGAACACTTTAATTCATACTAGGAACATCGTGTATTAGATTGCGGTTAGGTTAATTTCTACACATCATAAATGACCAATATAAAATTTTCTTAAATTATTAAAATAATATTAATTTTTTAGCATTTTTGAGTATGTGTGACGCCCTAAACTTGGATATCACTTAACAGGTGCCCCGAGCCCAGTGGGCCACATTGCCTCAAGCACATATCCACGAACGATAGAGGTTTCTAAATAGAATTGAGGACCTAGGGTGTATCAGTGATGATATTATTACCTAATTACCAAAGTGTAGTGCAGTTGATGAATGTAAACATCGGTAAATAGCATAAGCAGTATTAGTAAGTGGAAGGCATAGTAGAAAATAGAGACAACAATAACAATAACTGAAACAATTGGAATATCATTCAACAACTAATGATATGTCATGTCACTAGAAAACTATAAAAAAATGGATATAAGATAGAAATCATAACATGTTCCACATAAGTATAAATTAAATCAAAGAATATCCCAATTATCCCATGTTTTAGCTCGGTCAACTTCTATCATGGTCCATCCTAAACAGAAATAAATCTAGTCTTTGAAGTTTTATTCTTTCCTTTTTCAACAATTTCAACCATGTAATCTTCTTCGAGTACCAAAAGGCTCCTAGAGAGGGTGTGAGATAAATCTTAGTGGGCCACCACCAACAGTGTCTATAACATCTGACTCGTGTAATGAAAATTTAACAGTGCGCAAGAATGCATAGATAAAGTAAAGCAGTATAATGTAACTAAATACCCAAGTACCTGTTTCATCCCTCTAATGGGTTTTGAACATGTAAACAATTCATTACTTTATTATTAATAGTTTATAAATAAGTCAGAAGTTAGAAATTGTAAAGGTTCTAAGTTGTAACAAGGAAACCTATAATGATATTTAATAGTGAAGTCCCAAGGTAATAATCAAGGTGACATAGACTTCAAGGGTTACCAAAAAAGTAATAATTATAGCCTCGTATGAGGTAAGAGTGTAATACAAGGAACATATTCCAAGTAATTCCACAATGAGAAGCCTACTGAGTCTAAAGAGTTCATCTAAGGTAAAATGGGGAAAAATAATGATTGGTCCCAATGGGATTTAACCATGGAACCTACTTTTCAATCCTAGATCCAAGGAGTTTATCTGAGTCATCCTATGATAATATGTAAGGGATACTACGATATCATATAGGGCATCCAAATAATAGACAAGGATCAAGATCTAGGTGGGTCTCAACCTATGCAAGTTTTATCCTTTAATCGGAATGGGGTTCCCAAGTGATCATGTCATTCTATGATCAAAATACAAGGTGGGCTCGATTCAAGACACTTCTATTTGATATTTAATCCATGTAATATTTAATTTGGTTCAATACTTTCCTTTCATTAGTGTGATAAGGTCAAGTATCATGAAAGCTTTTAATCAAGTCATTTGGCTTAAGCCTTTCCTTTCATTAGTCTGACAAGACCAAGTAGCATGCAACCTTTATTAATTCCATTTAATACATATTCAATAATTAAGGTTCATTTTTATACCTTCCATTAATTTGTAAAGGGGTTCTATGGACTTGAAACCTATTAATCATTCACATTTAATCAGGTCAAGTCATATACATAGTATACTTTCCAATTTCCATTTCACATTTAATTATCAAATTAAATCACTTACCTTAGGTGGTTCAAGTAGTGAGCATACATATTACTTTACATTATGAAATTCATAATATAAATCAATCCATTTAATATAGAAATGGTTATCCTTAGAAAGTTCAATCCAAGGCACACCTGAACGGTGGATCAAACATGTCAAAACACTAAAACAAAAATTATGGCATAACATCCTACATGGGATGAATGGAGTTGTGTTCATAACCACCAAAAATTAACCACATATATGGAAAGATCATAACCATACAGTTCTAATGATTATAATAATGGAATATAAATTCTATCAACAACACCCGATGAAATTGGTTTTCCCCACACAACAATTCCAAAATCAATGAACATGAGGGATGAGTTATATACCACCCACCATAGAATTTTAAGACTCTACTCCTCCAGTATTGGACCTTGATTTGGCTTGGATTGGAGTAGATCTAAGAAAATGAGAAAAATTCTCATACCCTGATAACTAGTTCAAGAGCAAGAGAGAAGAGGAAAGGCTTAAAAGAACTTGAGTACTTACCGTTGTGCATCTAATGTGATGAACGAAAGATCGATCAGATCCTGGATGAAGGATATCTGCTGATTTCTACCATAGGCCTTCAAAAATCTCCAAAGTTAGAGAAAAATATTTTAATCTCGATGTTTCTCAGATTAGGGAAGAAGGAGGGATCTAATTAGATCATTAAGGGAAAATTTGACATTTTACCCAGAAAATGGTTTGTGCACGGTTTTTCTGTAGGGTTTGAAAACCCATGAGAAAACTATGCATGGTTACTTGGGAAGAAGGGGAACTTGAATGTTTAGGTTTCACAACCACATGACAATCGTTCGAGGTGGCTCTATTCATAAAAACACCATCTTTACATTTAGACAAAATGTGTTCCAACCATGCTCCAACCGTGAAACTTAGCCAGTTTCCCCAAAAATATGTGTTTTGGGCTCCGAACAAGCTCCAGACACCCTTGATACCTCTTCTAACCCATTATTCATCCATAATAGGTCCAAATTAAATATTTAAACCTAAATTTAAAGGATCCATACATGAGTGAAAAACTTGGTTCTTATAGTCTTCCCCCCTTAAAATATCGCATCCCTGAGTTCACCTTCTAAGGGTGGTGAAAAACTTTCTGAGAATAATTATGGCCATTGGGCATGTACATCAGCTTCCCTCTCCTAAGTCTCGTCCTGTATATGGTCATGCTACCATAAAAACCATACTAGAGGGACAGAACAACCTCTTAAAACCTTCGTGCTCTGGTCAATGATGCATATTGGATACTCCTCAAAGGTAGCATCAGCATCTAACTCAACTTCCTTAGGATCAAAAGAATGAGACGGGTCAGCATGATACTAGAGAATCTATGAAACATGAAAGACATCAGGCATGGCAGGTACCTCTAAGGTGTTAGCAACTGATAGGCAACTAGCCTAACTCTCTCTAGAATCTCAAACATCCCTACGTAACGAGGTTAAAACTTCCCTCTATTTTGTAACGGTCTATGCCCTAGCCTGGGTGATACCCGAAGGAAAACACGATCTCCTACCTCAAACTCTAAAGTTCATTGATGGTGATCAGCATAGTATTTTTATCTAGACTAACCAGTAGTCATATGCTTCCTGATCAGCTGTGTCACGAACCAATCTCAGGTCGACCCTGAACCGGTCACCCAAGTCGATCTGTGGAATAGCCTGAAGGTCATTACTGATCCCCACGAGCTAGAAACTAGTGTCGGCCATCAAATATTAACTATTGGGAAAGATTTGGACCACGAAAAAAATATAACCAAATAAATAAATACAAACAATAAAAATAAAAACTAGCAACGGAAAGAAAATAAAACTGTAATACCTTCACGTTACCTTCCAAGTAACCACCCAACTAATGACCGAACTTTCTCCAATAATGAGAAACTCATCCAAGATAACCTGAGAAAAGGTAACCTACAAATGAAATGATAAAATAGGTGTGATCATTAAAATGTTTAGTAGGGTTTCCAAGATAAAACACAGAATCCAAGAATCTCACTTCCCAAAACAATCCAATGACACAAGTTTGAAATAAAATTATAAAAGTAGGATTTTCACATTTTAAAATAAGCAACATGTTTTTTCCATTTAAAAATACAACTTTTTCTACATAAAATTTCCAAAATCATTTGTCATTTTATAAACAAAACCCAAAACAAAATATACCGAAGCTGGGCTAAATTAGAATAGGTAAATAGTGCAATATGGAAATAAAGTAGTATGATGAAAAGTGAACAATCAATGAAAATAATGAAGTAACCATGGATGATCCTAAACATCCCTAGGAGACCCCTGGATGTACTCAGTTCAGAACCACCTGCCAGCGTATGGTGAAGCTCCTAAGTCTATAACCAACCGGTCGCCCTAAAACTGACCAAATCCAATGGTAAATCCCACCTAGCCTAACAACAAATCTAGGGGTACCAACCCATCTAATCAGGGTTGGTCAGAAACTGCCACTCGATCATCTAAAAGATTCCCAGGAATCCATGGTAGTAATAGTAATGTGGTGTGATTAGGAGTCCCTCACAAGTGTGACTCACCTTACTATGTCGTCACCACACTTTCTTTCCCCAAACACGGACACTATATACGATATCCCATAAAGGGATATCCCCCTATAGAGGTACCCCAAAAATATATACATACATACATACATATATCATATCATCAAATGTGCCAATCAGTACGTCATTCCATAAAACCATTAAAACCATTTTCTACTTTTTTACAAAATATTAAAGTTGTTAAATGGGAACACAGTAAACAAAACACCATCTTTTCAAAGGATCAACACAAGAATTACACTAAAGCTAAAAGTGCCAAATGGGACTTGACCTCGACGTAACTACAACATTACCAAAATATCACACAAAAATTGTTTTGTATTTACAAATCCAAATGGGCCCTTAAGTTCCAAAACTCACACCAAATCATTAGGAAGCTACCAAATGAGCTTTTATCATTTTCAAACTCATGTCACAACACATTTCAAAGGTAAATGACCATGCATTAAAGAACACATTTAAATCCTTCCTTAGAAATCGCCCAAGGGGAACCAACTTTATTTGAAAACCAAAAACCATTTAAGTCACCAATTTCTAAAGAGAAAACCATTTTTCAAGTGCCATATTCATTTGAAACACATTCAATGGTACACAAAACACCCAAGAGATTATTTGAAATCCCTTTCCATAAATTCATCACTTGATTTATAAACAAAACCCAACCATCCACAACATTTGGAAAATACAAAACCACCCCAACGAGACCATAAAACCCCATTTTCAAGCATTTTAACACACGTACAAGCTATGACATATTCAAACCAAATTCACCTACCAACAAATATCATCACACCAATCGTAAATAGAAAAAAAATCATAAAAGGCATGTTTTAAACATAAAAGAGAAAAAATATTTTCCATAGGCATCCTAGGTACCTCAAACCTAGGAAATTCCCACAAATCACAATATAAATCTATCCTTAATAAATTTAACCAACATGAAACTTCCCTTAGCATCAAACTATAGATATATCAGAGGTGCGAATCATATTTTAAAAAAAAAGTAATATTTGGCACCTAAATAAACATATTCAGCATGACCACATATATGCAGTTAAATCAAACACACTAAATGCACCAATACAAAGGCATAATTGAAGAGTCACATCAAAACCCATTTTAAAACAAATTATAAAAACTTATAAATGTTGTACAAGTCTAATTAGGGATATGAAAATTCTGAAAATCAAGTAATTGAATAAAAAATAATTGAAAGAACAAAGAGCCATATAAATGCATCAAAAATAAAAATTATGGATTTCCTACCTCAAGCATGTGTGGATGTGATGAAACATTTGATAGAAAGAATAATTACACCCTATTAATCAGTCGCACACCCAAATCAACTAGAAAACACATAAATCAACACCCATGATGTTGGGGTTTGGCGAGGTTAAATAAAAACATTGAAGATTAAATGAAAGGGAAAAAATAAATAAATAAATATAACAGAGTAGGGGGTTTGGAACGCACAAGTGAAAGGTTGTTGGAGTAGGGAGAAGTGGGTTCACCAGTATGAGTTGCAAGAGAGAGTAGGGGGCTTCAGGTGTGTTGTTGGCTGGAGAAAGGGAGAGTAGGGGGTCGGGTGTTGGCTGGGTGCTGATTGGAAGGTGGAGGGGCAAGGGCCATCAGGTGGAGGGGTAAGGGTTGGAAAGTGGAGGGATAGGCTGGGAGAATAGATAGGGGGTGGTTAAATGTTGGCTAGAGCGGTTGGACAAGGGTGGGAGCGGTGAGGGTCTGGCCGGGAGCAGTAAGGGCGAGGCTGGGAGTGCAAGGGTGAGGCTGGGAGTGAATCATGAGGGTGAGGTTAGGAGTGTGACAAGGGGGTGGGTTGTGCAAGAGGAGAAAGGAAGGGATGGATGGGGCGCTGTTACGCGCAACAATTAGGGGAAAGGGGGGGTGCCGGGTATATTAGGGTTTTAAATTTTTTCATTTTATTACAAAAATAATAATAATGATGATAATAATAATAATAAAATGAAAATAATAAGAATAATACAATAATAATAATAATACAATAATAATAATAATAATAATAATAATAATCTTAATAATAATAATAATGATGATGATGATGATGATGATGATGACAATAAAAATAATAATGATAATAAAAATAATAATCATCATAATCATAATTTTACTCATTTACTTTTAAATAATACAATTAATTTAAACATTTCAAAAACTTTATTTACTTAAAATTTTATTTGTTTTAAACATTAGAAAATTGCATGACCCCTAATCTGACTGTGCGACTACCGCCAATCGTGTGGTAACCACGCATGGGTTTGAAACCCAATAAAATTATTAAACAACAAAAAATTTAGTCCTGTGCTCAACCCTCACCTTGAAGAGGTTAACCAAATCCATGAAACAGTAGATTAAAATAAATTTAAAAGTCGAGTTGTGACAATTCTCCCCACTACAAACACTTTATTCCCCCATAAAGTCACCCAGTTGAACAATAGACAAAACTTGAATCCATGCTCGATTGAAATCAAAATAAACCACAACACAAGATAATGGGAGAACACGATAGGGTTCTCCCCACCACAAGAACTCAACTAGCATGGAAATTTAACTCCCAAACATACCACCCCAGAAAGGGGGGCCGATGCAGGAACTCCCAACTGATCCAAACTAGCTTCTATAGCACGATCGAAACAACACCTCCATTGAAACTTGGAACTCTCAACCTAGACCAAAAAACCCCAACACTAGAGAAAAACCTCCGAGAAGAACCTACCCCAAGAAGTGAACCCGAGCATAACCATAAACATTGATTCTTACATAGGAAATTAAATCTCTAAATGAACACAGTTAAACCGAGATCAACCCATACATGGTCCAAACACACTTTTAATAAAAACACACAATTTGGAAAACCATAATCAGACAAATGAAACTATTTGGACTACAATAGAACAAGTTCATTGTAGAGACCCGAAGCCTGACTTACATGGACATTACATTACTTTTGCGGAATACATAGTACATAACAAAAAACACACACACAAGGATCGTAATAGTTTAGTGTCTTTGGAAACTCGGAATAAAATCTTCTAATCGTGGTGAAAGATCTTCAACATCCCCCATAAAGATCTTCCTTTTTTTTTACCTAAAACATTTCTTTATATCCTGGGGAAAAGAAAACATAAAAGGGTGAGCTCAAATGCTCAGTAAGGGTAAACAAAAGAAATATCAATCACATCGTATTCATAAGAACATAACATTTTGGAAATCATAACCTGCAAAAGAGATCATAATATCTTAACATGGAATAAATCATAGAAGTGAAAATGAGATCCCCGTAATCATAACATAAAACTTGAAACTTTGTGGCATGCACACATAATCATGGAAAATCATTTCTTATTAGTCATGACTCATTTCCAAGACTATCTTAGTGGACAAAGTCCCTTTTTGAACCGAGTTCACTCCTCGTTTCAGTCCTGTATCACTGAACCGAAATAACCTTCCGTTCCAGCCATGTCTATCTCATGAGATATAAAATCATTACCCAATGCATTGGAGGGAGATATAGGTCCCACCCATCTTATAATGAATCCTTTCTTATGTGTGCCACATAATCATAAACCATACATCATAACGTAACTCATGTAATAAAAATGGGATTCTTAAACAACATGACATCATAAAACAATTCATATAAGATAAAGGAATTCATAAACATAATTCCATCACAACATAGTCAAATCAATGTAAAAATATGGATAGAAACAGAACCCTTTATTATCTTAGATGGAAAATAATTTTGATAAAGTACTTGAACTCCATTCTTGAGGAAAATATCCTTTCTACTTCAAAAACATTTTTCCTTTCATAACATGTCATACGACTTTAAAATAAAAGAAGTTGATTAAAAATAAACTTGAAAACTTGTAAAGGAAGCTTCTTGGAAATAATGTTTTAAAAATCCATTCATGCTGTATAAGTTAAAAAAAACATTCTTCGTACTTTTGTCGGAAAAGTCAAAAGTACCTCGTACGAAAAACGACAAAAGATTCCTTTCGTATCTTTTACTAAAAACTCACCGAAGGGTAAAAATGGATTTAAACAATTGTAGGTGGATGGAAATAATATTACATATTGATGAAACATGGATGTGGATGATAAAATACACCCCAGTAAATACTTATGAATAAACAATCTCGGATAAAAATGAGATTGTGATATTTCCCTTACCTTAGGTCCGACTTGCTTTGTAAGTGTCCGAACCTCCTGTATAATGATTTAAATCATGTTATTGACTTATTACAGAATCATATTCATTGTTATGATATCATATATGGTTCACTTATGACATTATATTACCCGTTCTTTTGTAAATTCCATGTTAAAGAAGCGTTTTGGGTAAAATCGTTTCATTTATCGTAGGTGTTTTGACTTGTTGTTCTTGACATCATTATTACTTATATCATGATTTACTCACTTCCAGAATATAAAATATGATTTATATATCATATATATTCAGTATATATATATATAATAGGTAGATAAATAAAATGAAAAACACCGTTCATGGAGACGGTAGTCCGTACGTACGCATGAACGCTGTTTTCCTTTCCTTATTGTCTTGAAATGGAAGTAAGTAGATGACATACATATGTATATATATACATAAATCCAGTAGCTTTATAATGTCATATATTTCATTATTATTTCTTATATATACATTATAATCATTCTTAAATGGTTAACATGGAGAATGAATCTCATCGCGTCGTGGAGACGGTAGTCCGTACGTACGCACGAGCGATGATATCATTTCTATAAATATTGAATTGAATTGAAGTGGATTATACAATATATCAGAATCAATATGATGTTTTAATAACTATGTATAGTTATTCTTTACACCATTATACCCATCCATGTAAGGTGGTGGTGGAAAATAGATTACACCACGGCGTGGAGACGGTATTCCGTACGTACGCACGCGCGGTGATTTCTTTTTCCGTAGGATGGATAGATGGTGAAATAGGGTTGTTTCATACTTATAATAACATATCAGTATATGAGTGATACTGATGTTATTACTTCATAATGAAACAACCTAAGAAGAAGAAGTGGAAGAAGAAATAAAGATGAAAGAATTGGTAACGGTAATTACCTCTTCTTTGAAGTGCCTCTTTGAGACCTCCTCTTAGGGCACTAAAATTGGTCTTTGAGGAATACCAGAACCTCTAGGATGTTTCTAGGGAAATGGAGAAGAGATTTTGGCAGGGGTTGGCCGAGATTTAGTGCTCAAATTGGTGTGAGGAGGAGGGGGAGGAGGTGTCCTTTTATAAGGGAGGAGAGGGGCACCTTAGGAATATCTCAAAATATTATTTTATATTAAAGTCAAAATCGGTTTATAATGGTTCCAAAGGGTCTTATTTCGAAGCTAAAGTGGGGATGGGTCGAAATACTATCAACCAATAAGATTTAGACAAGTTTAGGGTATTATTTTAACCTTATCAATTAGATTTAACTCTAAGTTAAATAATTTAACTTTTATCGTGTCTTTTTGTTTTCTTTCACTATATGGTTAATACACTTACTAAAACATGAAAAACGAACCCTAAATTGTTTATTATTAATATATATATCCTTATCTAAGTCATTTGGCCGAACCTTAGATTTTTAGGAATAAAATAACAATTAATAATATAATATTTGATTTAAAAACTATTTTGTGTCAATTTTGACACTATTTGATATATGATTTTTGTGAAAGTCTTAACAGAATTATATGTTCAAAACAAGTTGCTTAAATAAACACTAATATATCATAGTAACCTAGAAAATTAGTGTAATTCATAAAAAGTCGTAAATTACATTTATTTTGGTATTTATAATATCAATTATGTCAATATTTCATTAATAAGATAATTACTGCATCAGCTTTGTGTCATAAATAAATTAAATTATTTGATGTCTAAAAATTACAAATAAAATACCATTATGTAGGAAATCTTTTTAGCTTTCTAATTAATATTTACAATTGAATTTATCTTATGTATAACCCTATATTAAAAATAATTTACTTATTAAACTTTGATTTTAACTATTTTAACCCTTCTTTGAATTAAATAATAATAAATGTACTAATCTAATCCAAGTGGGCCTAAATGGTCATATTTTATTCCTAAGTTTGTTTTTGGTCGAATTACACTTGTCCAATAGAATTAGGACATGTGTTAGGGTAATATTAATATCATATTTACCCTTAGTTACCCTATTTACTATTAACCGTGGTAAAAAAGTAAAAAGTTACTATTCACCAAGAAATTATTTTCATCTCATTGAACCACATTTTAGTCCTTGATATTAACCGTGTCTCTCGGATTTTCGAAATTCCATTCACTGAAGCGGTAAAATTAAGTTTTATGCAAAATTCAGTTTTTAACCTACCACTTAGTAGTTTCACTATTCATCAAAAATTGATGTTTTTCAGAACAATGCCAAAATTTCATCCCAAGCTATATTTCATATTCCGAATTCAAAAATGAAGTCTATTTTACCAAATTCATAACATAAAAGTTGCATTAATTAATTTTATAATTAAATCCCGCTGTTAAAACAAATAGCGTGTTTTTAAGAAACAATATCTATCAAAAGATTGACACTTGTTTATGTCTAGTTTAAATGTGAAATTACATCCAATGACCAACATTGTATTAAATTGTAAAAATATATTCTAAATATACTTTAAAACCACTCAAATTAATGATTTATCACTATTAATTATTTCGATTTAAAAAGTTGTTTTTAATTATAATTTAGTAATTTTCACTATTCATCAGAATATGAAAGTTATCCGAAAAGTACCAAAATTTCACCTTAGGCTAAATTCGATACTCCGAATCCAAAAATGAAGTCCATTTTGAGAGTTAAAATTTCTAAAATTTAAAAAGTGGTTATTACTATTCATAACGGCTAGTTTTAATAATATTTTAATAGCATATCATTGTTTCGTGAAACTCAGGATTACGTACCACACACGCTATCGAGGAAGGTTGTGATTGCGTGTAATTCAAGGCAAGTCAAGGATGCGTGTTGTGCAAGCTCCTTTTGGTGTAGCGTATAACACAAGAAATTAGTAAAATAAAAAAGAATATTTTTCATAAAATCTCGGGCTGTTACATTCTACCCCCCTTAAAATGAATTTCGCCCTCGAAATTCGTCGGGGTTATAAATGGTTTACTATTCGAAAGTTTCTTTAATAGAAACCCACATCGTAAAAGGGAATACCAAAACTTGGCTTTAAAAACTAAAGTATGAAATGTAACGATTACCCAAATAAACTAATCACTGGGTTTCCACATAGGTGAAAATATGGATATGGAAGAGAAATCTAACCATCATGTTCTGATGGAGAGTGGTAGAGAACATGGCTATGGAAAAGCCAGTAATCACAAATCCATAGATTTTTGATGATATAAGGTACCATCTGATTCATCAGGTATAATATCACTAGGACAACATTTTTGGTTTTCAAGATCATTTCCCTAAAGTAGAAAATTTGCTTAGAATAAATACTTACTTTATTTTGGTACAATCTCACTTTTGTTCGTGCCTTGAACAATTTCTACTTCATCTCTTAAATAAATGAAGTTGAATTTGTTATTTGTGAAGTGTTAGCAGATCATGTGATAGAATGACTGTTCATCCCATCTGTCTCAAACAAAAGGTTAGCAAAAGTTATTAAATATACATAAGTCATTCTATAGTGAGATTAATCATATATGGTTCCTAAAATGGACTTATACTTCATATATCATGCTGCTTAATATAATAAAACTAGTTTCTACTAAACAGGGACTTCCTGTAGGCCAGTGGTAGGCGATAAAGGCCAGTCGCACTTCGGTTGTGGGTTCGATTCCTACAGCCTTGTCCGAAGCGATGGGCTGTCGCCCGTCCTGCAGGTTGTCCCTTTTTCTAAAACTACGTTACTATAACATCCCATCTTTTATCCTTAAACAATACTAACTTATGTCCAACATAATCCAGTCTAATCTTTAGGCTTATACATAATACTGCAGTCCACTCTCATAATATAGTGACATCGATTACCAGAGATTTAATACTGTCGTTGATCCCCACATATCATAAGATATGTCTTGTTGGTCACATTCCAAACATTCAAAGTCCTTAATCGTGTATTCTCTTGAATACCTTAGTGAAAACATGAGTGCAGTTAAAAGTTAACACTTTCCACATACCAAAATCCTCAAAATTCTATATACTCAAACCATGATATCACTTAGTCCTTATATCAATCATGAGCTCATGAATACTATCAAACATTTAATTTTCTCCTTATCCCTTCATTATGCGCATATCATCTACATTCCAAAAATATCTGAATAACCTTTCATGGATACTGGTAACATTAATCAGACAACAGTGTAACAATCCTTACATGTCTCTTTATTCTACAGTACCATGAGATTACTTATACAGCATTACACATGATAAACATGTAATCATTCCACTACATTCTTAAACCATTGTCCAAGATTCAACAATTCTTTCATCTCACATATCATTTGTAGTATATTCATCATCATCAACATAAATACTTCCCATATGACCATACTGATTCTCTTCATGAGACTTTCCCTTAGGGAATCGGTTTGCATAATGCCCGTACATTCCACATTTAAAACATTTAACCAGTGTTGATGTCGTAGCAATACCATTATCCTCATCCCTGGTGTTAACTGAACCTTTTCCTTTGCACTTACTGGCTTTGTGTCCTTCTTTTCCACACACAAAGCATCTTCCAGTTCCTTTGAAACATTCTCCTTGATGCCTCTTCCCACATGAATTACATAGGGGAAATTGAACTTTCTTTCCTCTATGATCATCATGAAACTCCATCTTTCTCTTATTAGCCGAGTCAGGAAACTTACCAAATTTTACTTTATTGATCATATTATGAGATTTCTGATTCGGCATAATAATTATGTTTGGACTTACAAATCCCATTTCATTATGAAGAATATCATTCCATTGTCCATCATATCCTCCATTATCGTGAATCATCTTGTTTCCAACCATTCTCTAAAACCCAAAAAGAATAGTGTGAGAGGCAAAAATCATGCTAGGAAAAACAACATAATAAAGGGAGAGTACCTTCAATATCTAACATCTTAGGTTTAATTATATGATCGTTAGTGTAGTTCTAGTACTATAACCTATACGTATACTTAACCTTAGGGACATCCCTAGACATACCTTAGAAATATCTCTAGGGATCTCACTAAAGTTCTCGCATCCTAGTTTCCAAAGGTTGACTAAACCTTTCCTCTGATACCAACTGTAGAGACCCGAAGCCTGACTTACATGGACATTACATTACTTTTGTGGAATACATAGTACATAACAAAAAACACACACACAAGGATCGTAATAGTTTAGTGTCTTTGGAAACTCGGAATAAAATCTTCTAATCGTGGTGAAAGATCTTCAACATCTCCCATAAAGACCTTCCTTTTTTTTTACCTAAAACATTTCTTTATATCCTGGGGAAAAGAAAACATAAAAGGGTGAGCTCAAATGCTCAGTAAGGGTAAACTAAAGAAATATCAATCACATCGTATTCATAAGAACATAACATTTTGGAAATCATAACCTGCAAAAGAGATCATAATATCTTAACATGGAATAAATCATAGAATTGAAAATGAGATCCCCATAATCATAACATAAAACTTGAAACTTTGTGGCATGCACACATAATCATGGAAAATCATTTCTTGTTAGTCATGACTCATTGCCAAGACTATCTTAGTGGACAAAGTCCCTTTTTGAACCGAGTTCACTCCTCGTTTCAGTCCTGTATCACTGAACCGAAATAACCTTCCGTTCCAGCCATGTCTATCTCATGAGATATAAAATCATTACCCAATGCATTGGAGGGAGATATAGGTCCCACCCATCTTATAATGAATCCTTTCTTATGTGTGCCACATAATCATAAACCATACATCATAACGTAACTCATGTAATAAAAATGGGATTCTTAAACAACATGACATCATAAAACAATTCAAATAAGAAAAAGGAATTCATAAACATAATTCCATCACAACATAGTCAAATAAATGTAAAAATATGGATAGAAACAGAACCCTTTATTATCTTAGATGGAAAATAATTTTGATAAAGTACTTGAACTCCATTCTTGAGGAAAATATCCTTTCTACTTCAAAAACATTTTTCCTTTCATAACATGTCATACGACTTTAAAATAAAAGAAGTTGATTAAAAATAAACTTGAAAACTTGTAAAGGAAGCTTCTTGGAAATAATGTTTTAAAAATCCATTCATGCCGTATAAGTTAAAAAAAACATTCTTCGTACTTTTGTCGGAAAATTCAAAAGTACCTCGTACGAAAAACGACAAAAGATTCCTTTCGTATCTTTTACTAAAAACTCACCGAAGGGTAAAAATGGATTTAAACAATTTTAGGTGGATGGAAATAATATTACATATTGATGAAACATGGATGTGGATGATAAAATACACCCCAGTAAATACTTACGAATAAACAATCTCGGATAAAAATGAGATTGTGATATTTCCCTTACCTTAGGTCCGACTTGCTTTGTAAGTGTCCGAACCTCCTGTATAATGATTTAAATCATGTTATTGACTTATTACAGAATCATATTCATTGTTATGATATCATATATGGTTCACTTATGACATTATATTACCCGTTCTTTTGTAAATTCCATGTTAAAGAAGCGTTTTGGGTAAAATCGTTTCATTTATCGTAGGTGTTTTGACTTGTTGATCTTGACATCATTATTACTTATATCATGATTTACTCACTTCCAGAATATAAAATATGATTTATATATCATATATATTCAGTATATATATATATATAATAGGTAGATAAATAAAATGAAAAACACCGTTCATGGAGACGGTAGTCCGTACGTACGCATGAACGCTGTTTTCCTTTCCTTATTGTCTTGAAATGGAAGTAAGTAGATGACATACATATGTATATATATACATAAATCCAGTAGCTTTATAATGTCATATATTTCATTATTATTTCTTATATATATATTATAATCATTCTTAAATGGTTAACATGGAGAATGAATCTCATCGCGTCGTGGAGACGGTAGTCCGTACGTACGCACGAGCGATGATATCATTTCTATAAATATTGAATTGAATTGAAGTGGATTATACAATATATCAGAATCAATATGATGTTTTAATAACTATGTATAGTTATTCTTTACACCATTATACCCATCCATGTAAGGTGGTGGTGGAAAATAGATTACACCACGGCGTGGAGACGGTATTCCGTACGTACGCACGCGCGGTGATTTCTTTTTCCGTAGGATGGATAGATGGTGAAATAGGGTTGTTTCATACTTATAATAACATATCAGTATATGAGTGATACTGATGTTATTACTTCATAATGAAACAACCTAAGAAGAAGAAGTGGAAGAAGAAATAAAGATGAAAGAATTGGTAACGGTAATTACCTCTTCTTTGAAGTGCCTCTTTGAGACCTCCTCTTAGGGCGCTACAATTGGTCTTTGAGGAAGACCAGAACCTCTAGGATGTTTCTAGGGAAATGGAGAAGAGATTTTGGCAGGGGTTGGCCGAGCTTGAGTGCTCAAATTGGTGTGAGGAGGAGGGGGAGGAGGTGTCCTTTTATAAGGGAGGAGAGGGGCACCTTAGGAATATCTCAAAATATTATTTTATATTAAAGTCAAAATCGGTTTATAATGGTTCCAAAGGGCCTTATTTCGAAGCTAAAGTGGGGATGGGTCGAAATCCTATCAACCAATAAGATTTAGACAAGTTTAGGGTATTATTTTAACCTTATCAATTAGATTTAACTGTAAGTTAAATAATTTAACTTTTACCGTGTCTTTTTGTTTTCTTTCACTATATGGTTAATACACTTAATACAACATGCCAAACGAACCCCAAATTGTTTATTATTAATATATATATTCTTATCTAAGTCATTTGGCCGAACCTTAGATTTTTAGGAATAAAATAACAATTAATAATATAATATTTGATTTAAAAACTATTTTGTGTCAATTTTGACACTATTTGATATATGATTTTTGTGAAAGTCTTAACAGAATTATATGTTCGAAACAAGTTGATTAAATAAACACTAATATATCATAGTAACCTAGAAAATTAGTGGAATTCATAAAAAGTCTTAAATTACATTTATTTTGGTATTTATAATATCAATTATGTCAATATTTCATTAATAAGATAATTACTGCATCAGCTTTGTGCCATAAATAAATTAAATTATTTGATGTCTAAAAATTACAAATAAACTACCATTATGTAGGAAATCTTTTTAGCTTTCTAATGAATATTTACAATTGAATTTATCTTATGTATAACCCTATATTAAAAATAATTTACTTATTAAACTTTGATTTTAACTATTTTAACCCTTCTTTGAATTAAATAATAATAAATGTCCTAATCTAATCCAAGTGGGCCTAAATGGTCATATTTTATTCCTAAGTTTGTTTTTGGTCGAATTACACTTGTCCAATAGAATTAGGACATGTGTTAGGGTAATATTAATATCATATTTACCCTTAGTTACCCTATTTACTATTAACCGTGGTAAAAAAGTAAAAAGTTACTATTCACCAAGAAATTATTTTCATCTCATTGAACCACATTTTAGTCCTTGATATTAACCGTGTCTCTCGGATTTTCGAAATTCCATTCACAGAAGCGGTAAAATTAAGTTTTATGCAAAATTCAGTTTTTAACCTACCACTTAGTAGTTTCACTATTCATCAAAAATTGATGTTTTTCAGAACAATGCCAAAATTTCATCCCAAGCTATATTTCATATTCCGAATTCAAAAATGAAGTCTATTTTACCAAATTCATAACATAAAAGTTGAATTAATTAATTTTATAATTAAATCCCGCTGTTAAAATAAATAGCGTGTTTTTAAGAAACAGTATCTATCAAAAGATTGACACTTGTTTATGTCTAGTTTAAATGTGAAATTACATCCAATGACCAACATTGTATTAAATTGTAAAAATATATTCTAAATATACTTTAAAACCACTCAAATTAATGATTTATCACTATTAATTATTTCAATTTAAAAAGTTGTTTTTAATTATAATTTAGTAATTTTCACTATTCATCAGAATATGAAAGCTATCCGAAAAGTACCAAAATTTCACCTTAGGCTAAATTCGATACTCCGAATCCAAAAATGAAGTCCATTTTGAGAGTTAAAATTTCTAAAATTTAAAAAGTGGTTATTACTATTCATAACGGCTAGTTTTAATAATATTTTAATAGCATATCATTGTTTCGTGAAACTCAGGATTACGTACCACACACGCTATCGAGGAAGGTTGCGATTGCGTGTAATTCAAGGCAAGTCAAGGATGCGTGTTGTGAAAGCTCCTTTTGTTGTAGCGTATAACACAAGAAATTAGTAAAATAAAAAAGAATATTTTTCATAAAATCTCGGGCTGTTACATTCTACCCCCCTTAAAATGAATTTCACCCTCGAAATTCGTCGGGGTTATAAATGGTTTACTATTCGAAAGTTTCTTTAATAGAAACCCACATCGTAAAAGGGAATACCAAAACTTGGCTTTAAAAACTAAAGTATGAAATGTAACGATTACCCAAATAAACTAATCACTGGGTTTCCACATAGGTGAAAATATGGATATGGAAGAGAAATCTAATCATCATGTTCTGATGGAGAGTGGTAGAGAACATGGCTATGGAAAAGCCAGTAATCACAAATCCATAGATTTGTGATGATATAAGGTACCATCTGATTCATCAGGTATAAGATCACTAGGACAACATTTTTGGTTTTCAAGATCATTTCCCTAAAGTTGAAAATTTGCTTAGAATAAATACTTACTTTATTTTGGTACAATCTCACTTTTGTTCGTGCCTTGAACAATTTCTACTTCATCTCTTAAATAAATGAAGTTGAATTTGTTATTTGTGAAGTGTTAGCAGATCATGTGATAGAATGACTGTTCATTCCATCTGTCTCAAACAAAAGGTTAGCAAAAGTTATTAAATATACATAAGTCATTCTATAGTGAGATTAATCATATATGGTTCCTAAAATGAACTTATACTTCATATATCATGCTGCTTAATATAATAAAACTAGTTTCTACTAAACAGGGACTTCCTGTAGGCCAGTGGTAGGCGATAAAGGCCAGTCGCACTTCGGTTGTGGGTTCGATTCCTACAGCCTTGTCCGAAGCGATGGGATGTCGCCCGTCCTGCAGGTTGTCCCTTTTTCTAAAACTACGTTACTATAACATCCCATCTTTTATCCTTAAACAATACTAACTTATGTCCAACATAATCCAGTCTAATCTTTAGGCTTATACATAATACTGCAGTCCACTCTCATAATATAGTGACATCGATTACCAGAGATTTAATACTGTCGTTGATCCCCACATATCATAAGATATGTCTTGTTGGTCACATTCCAAACATTCAAAGTCCTTAATCGTGTATTCTCTTGAATACCTTAGTGAAAACATGAGTGCAGTTAAAAGTTAACACTTTCCACATACCAAAATCCTCAAAATTCTATATACTCAAACCATGATATCACTTAGTCCTTATATCAATCATGAGCTCATGAATACTATCAAACATTTAATTTTCTCCTTATCCCTTCATTATGCGCATATCATCTACATTCCAAAAATATCTGAATAACCTTTCATGGATACTGGTAACATTAATCAGACAACAGTGTAACAATCCTTACATGTCTCTTTATTCTACAGTACCATGAGATTACTTATACAACATTACACATGATAAACATGTAATCATTCCACTACATTCTTAAACCATTGTCCAAGATTCAACAATTCTTTCATCTCACATATCATTTGTAGTCTCTTCATCATCATCAACATAAATACTTCCCATATGACCATACTGATTCTCTTCATGAGACTTTCCCTTAGGGCATCGGTTTGCATAATGCCTGTACATTCCACATTTAAAACATTTAACCAGTGTTGATGTCGTAGCAATACCATTATCCTCATCCCTGGTGTTAACTGAACCTTTTCCTTTGCACTTACTGGCTTTGTGTCCTTCTTTTCCACACCCAAAGCATCTTCCAGTTCCTTTGAAACATTCTCCTTGATGCCTCTTCCCACATGAATTACATAGGGGAAATTGAACTTTCTTTCCTCTATGATCATCATGAAACTCCATCTTTCTCTTATTAGTCGAGTCAGGAAACTTACCAAATTTTACTTTATTGATCATATTATGAGATTTCTGATTCGGCATAATAATTATTTTTGTACTTCCAAATCCCATTTCATTATGAAGAATATCATTCCATTGTCCATCATATCCCCCATTATCGTGAATCATCTTGTTTCCAGCCATTCTCTAAAACCCAAAAAGAATAGTGTGAGAGGAAAAAATCATGCTAGGGAAAACAACATAATAAAGGGAGAGTACCTTCAATATCTAACATCTTAGGTTTAATTCTATGATCGTTAGTGTAGTTCTAGTACTATAACCTATACGTATACTTAACCTTAGGGACATCCCTAGACATACCTTAGAAATATCTCTAGGGATCTCACTAAAGTTCTCGCATCCTAGTTTCCAAAGGTTGACTAAACCTTTCCTCTGATACCAACTGTAGAGACCCGAAGCCTGACTTACATGGACATTACATTACTTTTGCGGAATACATAGTACATAACAAAAAACACACACACAAGGATCGTAATAGTTTAGTGTCTTTGGAAACTCGGAATAAAATCTTCTAATCGTGGTGAAAGATCTTCAACATCTCCCATAAAGATCTTCCTTTTTTTTACCTAAAACATTTCTTTATATCCTGGGGAAAAGAAAACATAAAAGGGTGAGCTCAAATGCTCAGTAAGGGTAAACTAAAGAAATATCAACCACATCGTATTCATAAGAACATAACATTTTGGAAATCATAACCTGCAAAAGAGATCATAATATCTTAACATGGAATAAATCATAGAAGTGAAAATGAGATCCCCATAATCATAACATAAAACTTGAAACTTTGTGGCATGCACACATAATCATGGAAAATCATTTCTTGTTAGTCATGACTCATTGCCAAGACTATCTTAGTGGACAAAGTCCCTTTTTGAACCGAGTTCACTCCTCGTTTCAGTCCTATATCACTGAACCGAAATAACCTTCCGTTCCAGCCATGTCTATCTCATGAGATATAAAATCATTACCCAATGCATTGGAGGGAGATATAGGTCCCACCCATCTTATAATGAATCCTTTCTTATGTGTGCCACATAATCATAAACCATACATCATAACGTAACTCATGTAATAAAAATGGGATTCTTAAACAACATGACATCATAAAACAATTCATATAAGATAAAGGAATTCATAAACATAATTCCATCACAACATAGTCAAATCAATGTAAAAATATGGATAGAAACAGAACCCTTTATTATCTTAGATGGAAAATAATTTTGATAAAGTACTTGCACTCCATTCTTGAGGAAAATATCCTTTCTACTTCAAAAACATTTTTCCTTTCATAACATGTCATACGACTTTAAAATAAAAGAAGTTGATTAAAAATAAACTTGAAAACTTGTAAAGGAAGCTTCTTGTAAATAATGTTTTAAAAATCCATTCATGCCGTATAAGTTAAAAAAAAATTCTTCGTACTTTTGTCGGAAAAGTCAAAAGTACCTCGTACGAAAAACGACAAAAGATTCCTTTCGTATCTTTTACTAAAAACTCACCGAAGGGTAAAAATGGATTTAAACAATTGTAGGTGGATGGAAATAATATTACATATTGATGAAACATGTATTTGGATGATAAAATACACCCCAGTAAATACTTATGAATAAACAATCTCGGATAAAAATGAGATTGTGATATTTCCCTTACCTTAGGTCCGACTTGCTTTGTAAGTGTCCGAACCTCCTGTATAATGATTTAAATCATGTTATTGACTTATTACAGAATCATATTCATTGTTATGATATCATATATGGTTCACTTATGACATTATATTACCCGTTCTTTTGTAAATTCCATGTTAAAGAAGCGTTTTGGGTAAAATCGTTTCATTTATCGTAGGTGTTTTGACTTGTTGTTCTTGACATCATTATTACTTATATCATGATTTACTCACTTCCAGAATATAAAATATGATTTATATATCATATATATTCAGTATATATATATATATAATAGGTAGATAAATAAAATGAAAAACATCGTTCATGGAGACGGTAGTCCGTACGTACGCATGAACGCTGTTTTCCTTTCCTTATTGTCTTGAAATGGAAGTAAGTAGATGACATACATATGTATATATATACATAAATCCAGTAGATTTATAATGTCATATATTTCATTATTATTTCTTATATATACATTATAATCATTCTTAAATGGTTAACATGGAGAATGAATCTCATCGCGTCGTGGAGACGGTAGTCCGTACGTACGCACGAGCGATGATATCATTTCTATAAATATTGAATTGAATTGAAGTGGATTATACAATATATCAGAATCAATATGATGTTTTAATAACTATGTATAGTTATTCTTTACACCATTATACCCATCCATGTAAGGTGGTGGTGGAAAATAGATTACACCACGGCGTGGAGACGGTATTCCGTACGTACGCACGCGCGGTAATTTCTTTTTCCGTAGGATGGATTGATGGTGAAATAGGGTTGTTTCATACTTATAATAAAATATCAGTATATGAGTGATACTTATGTTATTACTTCATAATGAAACAACCTAAGAAGAAGAAGTGGAAGAAGAAATAAAGATGAAAGAATTGGTAACGGTAATTACCTCTTCTTTGAAGTGCCTCTTTGAGACCTCCTCTTAGGGCACTAAAATTGGTCTTTGAGGAATACCAGAACCTCTAGGATGTTTCTAGGGAAATGGAGAAGAGATTTTTGCAGGGTTTGGCCGAGCTTGAGTGCTCAAATAGGTGTGAGGAGGAGGGGGAGGAGGTGTCCTTTTATAATGGAGGAGAGGGGCACCTTAAGAATATCTCAAAATATTATTTTATATTAAAGTCAAAATCGGTTTATAATGGTTCCAAAGGGTCTTATTTCTAAGCTAAAGTGGGGATGGGTCGAAATCCTATCAACCAATAAGATTTAGACAAGTTTAGGGTATTATTTTAACCTTATCAATTAGATTTAACTCTAAGTTAAATAATTTAACTTTTACCGTGTCTTTTTGTTTTCTTTCACTATATGGTTAATACACTTACTACAACATGCAAAACGAACCCCAAATTGTTTATTATTAATATATATATCCTTATCTAAGTCATTTGGCCGAACCTTAGATTTTTAGGAATAAAATAACAATTAATAATATAATATTTGATTTAAAAACTATTTTGTGTCAATTTTGACACTATTTGATATATGATTTTTGTGAAAGTCTTAACAGAATTATATGTTCGAAACAAGTTGATTAAATAAACACTAATATATCATAGTAACCTAGAAAATTAGTGTAATTCATAAAAAGTCTTAAATTACATTTATTTTTGGTATTTATAATATCAATTATGTCAATATTTCATTAATAAGATAATTACTGCATCAGCTTTGTGTCATAAATAAATTAAATTATTTTATGTCTAAAAATTACAAATAAAATACCATTATGTAGGAAATCTTTTTAGCTTTCTAATGAATATTTACAATTGAATTTATCTTATGTATAACCCTATATTAAAAATAATTTACTTATTAAACTTTGATTTTAACTATTTTAACCCTTCTTTGAATTAAATAATAATAAATGTCCTAATCTAATCCAAGTGGGCCTAAATGGTCATATTTTATTCCTAAGTTTGTTTTTGGTCGAATTACACTTGTCCAATAGAATTAGGACATGTGTTAGGGTAATATTAATATCATATTTACCCTTAGTTACCCTATTTACTATTAACCGTGGTAAAAAAGTAAAAAGTTACTATTCACCAAGAAATTATTTTCATCTCATTGAACCACATTTTAGTCCTTGATATTAACCGTGTCTCTCGGATTTTCGAAATTCCATTCACAGAAGCGGTAAAATTAAGTTTTATGCAAAATTCAGTTTTTAACCTACCACTTAGTAGTTTCACTATTCATCAAAAATTGATGTTTTTCAGAACAATGCCAAAATTTCATCCCAAGCTATATTTCATATTCCGAATTCAAAAATGAAGTCTATTTTACCAAATTCATAACATAAAAGTTGCATTAATTAATTTTATAATTAAATCCCGCTGTTAAAACAAATAGCGTGTTTTTAAGAAACAATATCTATCAAAAGATTGACACTTGTTTATGTCTAGTTTAAATGTGAAATTACATCCAATGACCAACATTGTATTAAATTGTAAAAATATATTCTAAATATACTTTAAAACCACTCAAATTAATGATTTATCACTATTAATTATTTCAATTTAAAAAGTTGTTTTTAATTATAATTTAGTAATTTTCACTATTCATCAGAATATGAAAGTTATCCGAAAAGTACCAAAATTTCACCTTAGGCTAAATTCGATACTCCGAATCCAAAAATGAAGTCCATTTTGAGAGTTAAAATTTCTAAAATTTAAAAAGTGGTTATTACTATTCATAACGGCTAGTTTTAATAATATTTTAATAGCATATCATTGTTTCGTGAAACTCAGGATTACGTACCACACACGCTATCGAGGAAGGTTGTGATTGCGTGTAATTCAAGGCAAGTCAAGGATGCGTGTTGTGCAAGCTCCTTTTGGTGTAGCGTATAACACAAGAAATTAGTAAAATAAAAAAGAATATTTTTCATAAAATCTCGGGCTGTTAAATTCATCACATTCCACCATTGAATGATGAACTCAGAATAATATTAAAAATTTAATAGTATAAAAACAAGAATGAAAAGACTTTAGATGTTCCACTTCCAACATGGAACACAAAACCCGAAGTGAGGCTTCATACCCCCAACAACTCATGACTGTGCCTGAGCTTCACCCCAAGACCTGTGGTTGGGGCTCTGATGGTTGAAGCATCTCCTTACTCACAGTCATGCAATGGAATCCTCCTATAATAGCATCTTATTCATGTGAATCTTCCTACAAAACATCTCTAGATAACTCAGACACCCGCAACGATGGCACATCTTTGGAGGGGTGCGACAAGACGGCTTTGTGTGCCCTAAACATCCACACTGATGGCACACCATTGAATGGTCTGACAAATTGGAATCCATAACCACTGTAGAGGACTCTTTAGAAATATTTCCATCTTTCACACCCTTCTTTATAGGTGGGTAACCTTCATGAGCAACTGGATATGCTATATTTCCAACCATCTATGCTCCGGAGACCAATTCAGCTTGAAACACCTCATCCACCAGCTTCTCAAAACGATGGTCCTTAGAAGGGAGGACCTGGTACTTGATCTCTGTATGAAGACCCTCGATGAAGAGATAAGTGTTCATCAAATCCTATGATGCTACCTCTGTAGAAAAGAACACAAGTTCCTTGAAATGGTCAATATATGATTTCACCATTCGCTGGCCTTGTTAAATGTGCACAAGTTCTTCCCTTTTCTTTTTCTTCACCTATTCAAGTATGAACCATCGGATGAAGATGGATTTAAAGAAATGCCTCATCATCCCAACTTTTTTTGATGGTGGCACAAACAATTACAATTTATCCAGGGATGGACCTTCGAACAGACCCCAAACGGCTTGCACTCTGACATCTTTGGGAGTTCCCAATACCCTGAAGATGTGCTCGACCTATTTAAGCCACTATGCTTCCTCTAACATACCCCAATAATCATTAAGGATAGGAAACATCCAAGAAGGACCAAAAACTGGGCATAAATTATCAGAAACCTCAGGTACCTTTTGGGTGGAATTTTCTAAAAAAACATATAAAACCCAAAGCCAAAACCAATATCAATCCAAAGTAACATCAATGAAAGCACTTTCAATAAAAAAATGGCTCAAAAACCAAAAAAAATATAAACACAGCCAAAAACATCTCTTTCAAAACCCAACTTTAGAAAACAATTTCAAACCTTTAATTTTAAATAAACACCCATGACATCCCATGAACTGTCACATATGCGTCCATCCATTCCATTTCTTTACCAATTTTAAACAATTACCAAATTGTCAATCCAAGAAATTTTTCCTTTAAAACCAAATTTACCAATCCAAAAACCATTTAAAAGGAAGCGTCAACATTTCCAAAATCCTTTTTTATTTCCAAAAACACACTTAAACCAAACTACCAAGGAGAGGGACTAGTGTCTATACCCAACTTAGTGACATGGTAGTGAGCCATGCCCTAGGTAGGCAATAAGACTACGAGGAACTTGAACTGGGTGCGTGGATATCACATGTGTCACTACACCATGTGAAATCACAACATGACATTGGCTCACCTCCATTTTCATCCCTCAATCTAAAACAAACCATAAAAGGAAAAAGACTCAATTCCAGGACTACCCTTGGTGACTCGAGGTTCAAAACGAGCGATGGTTCATGACACCCTTCCTGTACCATACTCTTGAGTCCCAAAATTCCTAATCTGCCTCTACCAGACACCCCAAATAACAAGGGTCTCCTTTGATGCTATTTTTTCATGAACCAATCCTGGGTTGACCCTGAACCATTCACCTGAGCTAGTCTACGGCATGGCCCGAAGGGAGTTCCCGATCCCCACGGGCTGGCAACAAGTGTCAGGCATCAAAGCTTAATTGTTGGGAACTATTTTTCCCATGAAAAAAAGATAACCAAACAAATAAATATTGGAAATACAAATAAAAACTAGCTACGGAATGAAAATAAAACCGTACATACCTCCACATGACCTTCCAGGTCACCACCCAACCAAAGACCGACCTTGCTCCAATAATGAGAAACTCAGCCAAGAGAACCTGGGAAAGTGGAACCTGCAACTGAAATGATAAAATGGGCATGAACATTAAAATGATCAGTAGGGTTCCCAAGATAAACCATCGAATCCAAGAATCTCACTTCCCAAAATAATCCAAAGACACAAGGTTTAAATACAATTAAAAAGTAGGGTTTTCACATTTTAAAATAAGAAACATATTTTTTCAATTTAAAAATCCAACACACGCTACATACCATTTCCAAAATCATTTGTCATTTTTTAGGAAAAACCCAAAACAAAATATACCAAATCTATGCTAAAGTAGAGTAGGTAAATAGTGAAAGCTAGAAATAAAGTAGTATGACGGAAAGTGAATAATAAATGAAAATAATAAAGTAACCATGGGTGATCCTAAACATCCCTAGAAGACACTTGGATGTACATGGTTTGAAACCACCTACCGGAATATTTTGAATCTCTTAAGTCTATAACCAACTAGTCACCCTAAAACTGACCAAATCCAGTGGCACAGCCTGCCTAGCCTAACAAAAAATCTAGGGGGTACCAACCATTCTAATCAAGGTTGGTCAGAAACCGTTACTCGATCGTCTAAAATATGACCAGGAACCCATGGTAGTAATATTAGTGATGTGTATGTAGGATTCCCACACACGCATGACTCACCTTACCATGTCGTCACAGCACTTGCCTGCCTGAGACACAGATACTCTATATGATAACCCATAATTGTATATCCCCCTATAGAGGTACCCCAAAAATATATATACATACATACATATATTATATCATCAAAGGTGACAACCGGGCCATCATTCCATACAATCATTAAAACCATTTGATACTTTTTTACAAAATATTAAAGTTGTTAAATGGGCACATAGTAAAAAAAACACCATCTTTTCAAAGGATCAACATGAGAATTACACTAAAGCTAAGAGTTCCAAATGGGCCTTGACCTCAACGTAACTATAACATTACCAAAACATCACACAAACACTGTTTCATATTTACAAATCCAAATAGGCCCTTAAGTTTCGAAATTCACACCAAATCATTTCACAAGTACCAAACGAGCCTTTATCATTTTCAAACTCAAGTCAAAACACATTTCAAAGGAAAATGACCATGGCTTAAATAACACATTTAACACCTTCCTTAGAAATCACCCAAGGGGAAAAACTTTATTTGAAAACCAAAAACCATTTAATTCACCTATGTTTAAAGATAAAACAATTTTTCAAGCGCCATATTCATTTCAAAACACATCCAATGGTACACCAAACACCCAAGAGAACATTTGAAAATAATTTCCACAAAGTCATCGCTTGATTTAGAAACCAAACTCAACCATCCACAACATTTGGAAAATACAAAACCACCCCAATGAGACCATAAAACCTCTTTTCTAAGAATTTTAACATGCAGACAAGCTATGACATTATACAAACCACACTCACCTACTAAAAATATCATCACAATTATTTCAAAGAGCAAAACATTTCATAAAATGCCTCTTTCTAACTTAAAAGAGCAAAAATATTTTCCATAGGCATCCTAGGTACCTCAAACCTAGGAAATTCCCACAAATCACAACAGAAATCAATCCTTCATAAATTTAACCAACATGAAACTACCCTTCATGTTAAACTATAGATATATCAGAGGTTCAAATAATATATCAAAAAAATTTAAAGTAGGATTTGGCACCTAAATAAACAAATTCAGCATGACCACATATATGCATTTATATCAGACACACTAAATGCACCAATACAAAGGCATAATTGAATAGTCACACCAAAATCCGTTTTTAAACAAATTATAAAAACTTATAAACATCGTAAAAGTCTAATTAGGGATATGAAAATGCTAAAAATAAAGTAATCGAATAAAAAGAATAATAATTTAAAGAACCAAGCATCATGGAAATTCATCAGAAAGGAAAAATTATGTATTCACCTACCTCAAGAACATGTGGATACAACAAAACCTTCAAAAGGAAGAATTACAATGCCTTGTAGATCAGTCACACACCCAAATCAACTAGTAAAATGAACCAATCAACATCCGAGAAGTTCAGGTTTGGACAGATTAAATAAAAACATCAAATATGAAATAAAAGGAAACAAAATAAATAAATAAATATACTAGAGTAGGGGGTTTGGCATTTACAAGGGGAAGGTGGTCGGAGTATGGTGGATCGGGTTCACCGGTGTGAGTAGCAGGAGAGAGCAGGGGGTCTGGGTGCATTGTTGGCTAGAGCATGGGAGAGTAGGGGGGTCGGGTGTTAGCTGGGTGCTAATTGGAAGGCGGAGAGGAGAGGGACAGAAAGTGGAGGGTGAGGATGGTATCATGAAGAGGGGGAGGATGGAGGTTGGATGGAGTGGCTGAGTGAGGGTGGGAGTGGTGAGGGTGAGGCTGGGGGCGGTGAGGATGAGGCCAGGAGCGGTGAGGGTAAGGTCGGGAGTGGGAGGGTGAGGCTGGGAGTGGACCAAGAGGGTGAGGATTAGAGCACTATGAGGGGGTGGACTGAACGAGAGGAAAAAGACAAGGAGGGGGTGGGGCACTGTTGCGCACAACATGTAGGGGAAAGGGGGGCGCCTGGTAGATTTGGGTTTTACATATATATATTTTTCATTTTATTACAATAATAAAAATAATAAATTATAATAATAAAAATGAAAATGAAAATAATAAGAATAATACAATAATAATAATAATGATATAATAATAATAATAATAATAATAATAATTATTATTATTATTATTATTATTATTATTATGAAAATAAATATAACAATAATCATAATCATAATTTTACTCATTTCCTTTTAAATAATAACATTAATTTAAATGTTTCAAAAAAATTATTTACATAAAATTTTATTTTTTTTAAACATTATGAAATTGTACGACCCCTGATCTGATCGCGCTACTAACGCCAATCATGTGGTGACAGCGCACAGGTCCAAAAACCAGTAAAATTATTAAATGAAAAAAAATAGTCTCGTGTTCAACCCACACCTTGATGAGGTTAACAAAATCCATGAAATCATAAAATAAAATAAATTTAAAAGTCAGGGTGTGACAAGCTGAACCTTCTCTGAAGTCTCCAGAATGTGATGAGGACCTAGTAGGGCTTCCTTGCCTACCTCTATCTGGCATAAGGGTGAATGGCACGACCTACTGTATAAGGACTCAAAAATATCCATTTGAATTTATGAGTAGAATCTATTATTATAGGAGAACTCAAAGAGAGGGATATGCTTCTCCCAAGAACCGCCAAAATCAAGGACACATGCTCAAATCATATCCTACAGAACTTGTATTGTCCATTCTGATTGTATATCGGTCTGAGGGTGAAAAGTTGTGCTTATAAGCACCTGTGTTTCCATATCCTTTTGCAAATACTGCTAGAAATGTGAAGTGAAATGAGAATCTTAATCTAAAATGATAGTACTCGGAACCTCATGTAGTCGTATGATCTCATGGATATACAGTCTTCCCAGCTCAATAACTGAGAAAGTATCCCGAATAGGAATGTAGTGGGGTGATTTCGTTAATCAGACAATGACTACCCATATAGCATCACTACCCCTCGATGACCTAGGTAAGACGACTACAAAATACAAGGAAATATCTTCCCATTTCCATTTTGGGACTAGAAGTGGCTATAGAAAGCCTATAGGTCTCTGGTTCTCCGCCTTCACCTACTGACAGGTGGAACACCTAGTGATAAATCCTACTAATTGACATTTCATCCCAGGCCACCAATACAGGCGTCACATGTTTCAATACATCTTTGAGATTCTTGGATGAACTTCCCACTAAGAGTTGTGAGACTCTTTCATCAACTCCTATCTCATATATGTAGGAACCTAGACACATCCACATAGACTTAGGACATCATCTCTATCTACAAACCAATTCAAAGGTGGGTTATCTTATGATATTCTCTTATGGAGAACCAAGCCTTCAGGATCTGAATTTTTTTTACTCTTCACCTTCTCTGGGAGGGAAGAGGTAACTATCAAGGATGAGAGATAAGATTGATCATGAATATTGTGAAACTCTAATTATATCTCATAAAAAAGGTCAATTAACTTCTCTTCATCATTGGCTTCCCATATAACTTGTGTTTGATTTTTTCAACTCAATGCATCTACAACTAAATTTTTTTTTCCTGGCATATAGGAATGATAAAAATCAAAGGATTATAGATATTCAACCCATATATACTATATGAGGATCAATTCATGTTCAGAGAAGATATATTTGAGTTTATTGTGGTCTGTGTACACCACAAAGTGCTCACCTAACATATAGTATCTCCAGCAACGTAAGGCATGGACAACTGCTTCTAGCTCAAGGTTATGCATCGGGTAGTTTCTCTTGTGAGGCCTCAACTGTTGAGATATATACTCAATGAATTCATCTCCCTAAATCATCACTTCTCTTATTGCATTGCTTGATGCATCATAGAATACATTATAACCTATACCTGGCTTTAGAAGAGTTAGAATAGGTGCTGATACAAGCCTCCCTTTCAGCTCCTGAAAGGATTTATCACATGCTTCTGACCATAGGAACTTGACACCCTTATTTGTAAGACCAGTAAGAGGTGATTAATGATGTGATAAGTCTTGTATGAAATGCCTATAATATCCACCCATCCCCTAGTAACTATGTATATCAAATATGTTATTAGGATGCTCCCAAGAAACCACAACACTAACCTTTTCTAGTTCAATAGATACTCCTGATTCTGATATTATATGACCCAAGAAGTGTACTTTCTTAATCCATAAGTGTAACTTAGCATGATTGGCATAAATATGATTCTCTCTCAGTGTACTTAGAACAATATCAAGATGTTTGGCATGTTCACTATGATTGTGATAATACACAAATATTTCATCCACAAAGACAACAACAAAAGGGTCCAAATATGGGTGAAAAAACCTATTCATCATAACCATGAAATGGTGGGCACATTCATAGGACTGAATTTCATAACAAGGTACTCATAAAAACTGTACCTACTATAGAAATATATATGTGGTATGTATGATGGTTTGACTCATACCTCATCTCGGGTCTCTCTTTGAGAAGAACTTTTCACCTTAGAGATGGTCAAACAAATCATCTATTTGAGGTAGTGGATATCGGTTCATGACCATAATCTAGTTCAACCATCTATAATCCATGCATAGAGATAAGGTTCCATCTTCCTTCTTGGAAAAAACCACGGGCAAAACCCAAGAGGATGTATTGGTCCATATAAAAGATTTGGCCTCTAAATCTTCTAACTACTGCTTGAGCTCTTGGATATATGTTGTTTCCATCCTTTATGGCATAATAGACATTATAGTTTCTCCTAGAACAAGATCAATTTTAAACTCTACCACTATCTCATGAGGTAAGCCAGTGAAAATCATCAGGAAATAATTCCTTGAAACAATGCACTACTAGAGGGAAGTCATATTTTTGTAAACCCTGATCCTCCATGAAGATATTTGCGATCTGGGAAATCACTCCAACTATCCCATGATGCTTTGGTCCCACACTTCCTTCTAGGACATCCCACTCACCCTTAGGTAGATAACTATTTCCTTCTGGTGACATAAACAATACCCTACTGTGATATCAGTCTAAAAGTCATGGTACTAAACCAACCAATCCATTTCAAGAATGACATAAAAACCTATCATCTTGAGAATTAATAGGTTCTATAAGAAAGGGTAATTTTCTACCTTAAGGGGACAGTATCAACACTAGAGTATACCCTCTATTCATAGCCCTAATGGTGTATCTAGGTTCATTACACCATAGTGATATTGTATATCCAGTATGATAATTTCCAAAATAGATACAGAGATAAAAGAGTTCTAAGCACCTATATTAAATAAATCAGATACTATGGTATATTCCATAAGAATAATGCCTCATACTTTAGATGATCTCATATCCTAATCCTCGAGTATTGGGTATAGTGAATGCAACTGGCCTGATCCACAACCTTGTGCAACAGATGGACCACGATGATCAAAACTACTCTATTGGCACTACTGGTGATTAGGAGTCTAGATACAATGGTCATGACCTCCTCCTTAGAGAGACATACCAGTGTTATTCCAACTCCCTACCTGACATAGAGTAAAATAACTCACTTATGAATGTGGAGCTGTTGTGGATCCTTTTCCACTCAAAGCTAGTGGAAAGGTCTTGTAGAAATGCTAGAGATGCCCCATACTGCCACAATCTCGGCACTCCAGTGGGTCTCTATCACACTGAGGCTTTAAATTCCCCCGTCATCCACACTGATGACACACTTTAGATCTATCTAAATGGGCAATCTATTTTTCACTGCCCTGATGAGAGACCTCGAGATAATTTTTCCTGCCATCGGAAGAACTACCAGCCTGACACAACACTGATCCTTTAAACCTAGTACTATTATCATCCCTCAGGTGTCTCTTAGTGATAAGAGCCTAATTGACTATATTATAAAATTTGTTAAGATGAAATACATTCACCTAAATAGGGATGGCATACTAGATCCCATCCTCAAAGCGTCTTGCATGCGAAATCTCATCACTGGATAGAAGCGGTGCAAAGCACTGCAACTATGTGAAACATGTTGAATACTACATAACTAACATATAACCCTACTCAAGATGCATGAACTCTATAGCTATGTCATCTATCATCATCTTAGAAAAGAACGGTTCATAGAAGGCATTCTTTAAATCATCCCATAACATGCCCTAATGATGATCGGCCTTGGAAGTCACATCCCACCAACACTTGGCCGAATCCCGAAGCATGTATGTAGAAAACTTGACCCTCCACTCTGGAGGTGTTTATAGATGATAAAATATAGATATAGTGGGTTCTAGAAAAGACTCAACAGCCTACAAACTTTCATCCCCTAAGAAATTAGGAGGAGAATGTTGCTGGAACTCATGATTCAGATCAGCCATCATGGGTGCAATCCATGGAGCACCATGCATAGACTGCATCAGACATAGGAAACTATCATGAAATTGGGCATCATTTCAAATAATAGGTACAAAAAATTGTTTCCTTGAGTGGAAATCCTAGAGGTAAGAGTGGCGGCTCAGGTCCCACCACATCTAGAGCATGGTCATCGCCTCCTTCCTGGCGTACGATATAAGGATGTCGTGGTGGCATTGGTTTATAATTTCTAATAAAATGCCTCAGAACAAGCTTAGAAGCATAATATAGTAACACCAGAGGATGATGAACATAGAAAAACTCGCTACCCAAGGCATACTACCCCCAACTACTTACTTAGACAACCAGGTATCGATAAGTGCTCAGGTATAAGTTTTGATTCATTTTACATTTAATTACTAGGTTCACTCATTTACCTTTCATTAACATGACAAAGCAGGATAAGGATGTGAAACTAATTAATTTTAGATTTTCTGATTCACTTTATAATGGATAGTCATTTCTGTTGAATCAGTGCCCATACACATATCACTAGAAACAACACCCATTTATTTATAACATAATGGATCGACTCAATAAATTACTCATCCCAACCCATGAGGGCCCATACACCCCATTAATTGAGATAAGAAATCACTCAATTACAGACAAGAATAATACAAGAATAAGCTAACTATCATAGAATCACTCAGTAATCACAGGCATATCAAGCAATGAAAATAGTGAAATGCACTTATATGGAATGGAAATATACAGGACATGAAAATCCTAGGTGCCTATAATGATGCATGTAACAATTCTCCTTACCCTCATATCATCGGGCCAAAGATGAAAGAAAATCCTCAAATATAGTGATAATAAAAAACTCTACACAACATGTGTGTCACCCAATTTTGAAATAATATCAACTATAATAAGAAAAATTATAACAATAATTATATTTTGGGTAACTTGGATTTTACCCCGAACATGGGTTCACAACACGCAAGCATGACTTATGACCAAGTCTCAAGTATTCCTAATCTCCAATCTATTATCAACAAATATTAAATAAAGAAAATAACTATCCTTTGATACCACTTTTTGACATCCCAGACCTAGATACCACTTAACTGGTGCCCTGAGCCTGGTGGGCTACATGGCCTCAAGCGCATCTCCCCAAATTCCAAAGGTACCAACTAGTAGTGAAGGCCTAGGGTGTGTTTATGGGGAGATTATTACATCATTACCAAAGTATATCCCAACGGACGAATGTAAACATCGGTAAATATCTAAAGAAATATAAGTAAGAAGAATCCACAGTAGAAAATAGAGACAATAGTAACAGTAACTGAAATAACTAGAATATCATTCAACAACTGATGATATGTCATGTCCTTAGAAAACTAGAAATCATGGATACAAGATAGAATGCATAACATGTTCCATATAAGTATAAAGGAAATAAAATATTATCCCAAGAATCATGAGATTTGGCTCGGTCATATGTTATCAATCTCCATCCTTAACAGTAAGCAATCAAGTGTTTGAAGTTGTATGCTTCCCTGTGTCAACACATGCAACCATGTAATCTACTCTGGGTACCAAACGGAACCCAGAGAGGGTGTGAAATAAATATCAATGGGACACCACCAACAATGTCTATAACATCTAGCATGTGTATTAGAAATGTAATAGTGTGAAAGTGTGCATAGATAAAGTAAATCAGTACAATGTAACTAAATACCCAAGTACCTGCTTCTACCCTTGGTTGGTGTTTGAACATGTAAACAATTCATTACTTGATTATTACTAGTTTATAAATAAGTCACATGTTAGAAATTTCAAATTTTTCAAGTTGTAACAAGGAAGCCTATAATGATATTTAATAGTAAATTCCCAAGGTAATAATTAAAGTAACCTAGACATCAAGGGTCACCAAAATAGTAATAACTATAGCCTGGCAAGGGATAAGAGTGTAATACAAGGATCATAGTCCAAGTAATTCCACAATGATACTTTCCATTATGAAATTCATAATATAAATCAAGCCATTTAATATATAAACTCATACCCTTAGAAAGGTCAAGCCAAGGCACACCCAAATGGTGGATCAAACGTGTCAAAGCACTAAAATGACAATTATGGAATAAAATGATACATGGGATGAATGGATTTGTCGTCATAACCTCAAAAAATTAACCACATATATGGGAATAGAATAACCATATGGTTCAAATGATTATAATCATGGCATATAAATTCTATCAATGGCACCCGATGAAATTGATGGGCCCCACATGACCAAACCAAAATCAATGAACTTGAGGGATGAGTTATAGACCACCCACCTTGGTCTTTTACAACTCTCCTCCTCTAGTATTTTCCCACAATTTGGTTTGGATTGGATTAGATCTAATAAAAGGAGAAAAATGCACATACCCTGATAACTAGGTCAAGAGCAAGAGAGAATGGGAAAGGCTTAAATAGACTCTTGTAACATCTCGGATTTGGAATGCACTAATAGGTGCCCCGTAACCAGTTGGCCATATGGACTCAAGCGCATTTCCCAAAATAATAGAGGCTTCCAACTAGCTATGAGGGCCTAGGGTGTGATAGTAGAGAAAATATGCTCTCATTGGAAGAGTGTAACACAACATAAGAAATAATAATAATTGCAGAAATAGTAAAAAACATGCAACTGAAGTAAACAATGGAAGACTGAAAGGTAAAGATGAACAGAAGGCATATAATATCAGAATGATGCATCATGTCACATGTTCTAAGAAATCGGTGAAAATATGATGCACTACTATCAAGTAAAATACAATACAAAGGTACAACAATGCAAAAAGAAACACAGTAGCATCGCAAGCCTTAGCTTGGTCCCATACTCTTCTAATCCTAAGTAGAAATCAAGTACCTGTATAAGGATCCTTTACCCTATCAAAAACTATATCAATATAGTCTATTTGGGCCCAAAAACATGACCCAAATAGGGTGTGAGAAATAAATCCTCATAGGCAACCACTAAAGGTCTGTGCCAATCTATCAGTGAGTATATGCATCAGTGGTGTATGATAAAGAAATCATTAAACAAGGAAGTACTCAAAAGTAAACAATCCTACAAGTCTTGCCCCATTTATACCGTTCATGTTCATTAAGAAATTAAATTTAATCGAATCATGAGTTCTTGGGATCTGGCCACAGCCATTCAATCCCATATTCAAGCAAACACAGCAGATACCTCAACAGGAAATCTAGCAAGTAAAATTACAATCAAAACCAAACTTATGATTTAGCTTGGAAGACACATCATAAGTCATCACAACAGTCAAAGATAAATTCAAAACCTTTCCATTATAAAATCCATAGACATAAAAATCCTTTCCCATAGGCAATTTTGCACAGGCATAACAAAACAAAGCCCATAGACACACAAAACCTTACCCACAGGCATGACAAGTCTCTTCCCGCAGACAGAATAATTTAACAGGGCCAAGATCGACATATAATCAATTCAACATAAGGAAACACATGTAAAATTTATGCTATTACATGGTTAACTAGGATGAAATTAACATTGGTAAGCATTTAATTAACCAATTCATTTTAAACAACCCATAACAGGGAAAACAGAGGCATAAACATAGTTATCCTAATCCAAAAGGCCCAACAACATCTATCCAAGGGAAATGCACCCTTGGGGTGGCCCTTAATCAAAAAAAAACAGTCTCAATATGCTTAAATTCATATAATAAGTCACCTAAACATTCTTAGGAATTAACATGGGTAAAATTCTTAATAAAAAAACACCCCAAACATGGACGTGTAGCACAAAGACACGTACAAACAACTTGACATTAATCAATAAGCACAATACCACCTACCTCATCGTAGTATGACTCTCCTCATCCAGTCTCGACTTCTAATTCAAGAAATAACAGTATATATATATGAAACAAGGATATCCATTCATCCTTAAATAACTTAGTTGAGAAATAAAATCACCAATAATGGATCAAGAGTAATCGAGCACTCACTAATTGGGTTCTAACAAGACCGATGACAATCAAAATGGAGTTCATATGCTCAACTGGGAACCAAATTCCCTTCTAGAACTACTACCTCACGAAACCAGTACCTCCTCTACCCAAAATGACATAAAATAAGGCTACTACCCATTTTAATGTGAAAACATGAACAACATGGTGTGTAACCCCATATACACAATGTGCATATCATTTAACTATTTATTTGGTGGCTGAATTCTGCCAACTTACTTTCCAAGACCTGTCGACATGACTACATAGCGTGTACCTAAAATTACACAGCGTGTAGTTTTTTTTCCTCTTTTCCTTGCTTAAATTCACAAATTTCATGTATCCCCTTCACACACTAGCATATTACATGGAGTGTGCTTAGGATTACATGGTGTGTAATCCTCGATTCCTTTACTTTTCCCAAATTCCATTGTTTTCTCAAAAACAACTTAAAGGAAAAAAGAATAAAAGAAATTTGTACCTCCAAGTAAGAACTGGGTTCTTAAAAACTTCCCCACTTAAATAGATTCTTCCTAGAATTTCCCTTCCAAGGGTGGTGAAGGAATATATGAGAATAACTCTGGACACTGAGCACGTATGTCAACCTTCCTCTCCTAAGTCATGTCCTGTACTCGACCATGCTTCCATAGCACCCGTACGAGAGGAACTGACCGGTCTTAGAGAACCTTCATGCTCCTTTCGAATATATGAATCATATGCTCCTCAAAGGATGCATTAACCTGAATCTCAACCTCATTAGGCTAAAAAATGTGAGACGGGTCTGAGTGATAGCGGTGTAGCTAAGATACATGGAAGACGTCATGCATGGATTGGTACCTTTGAGGTAACTATAACTGAAGGAAAACTAACCCGACACACTCCAAAATCTCAAATGGTCTGACATATCTCGGTGAAATCTTACCCTGTCTTTTAATTCTCTTTGTCCCGACCTCGGTACGACATGAATGAAAACTCAATCCCTGACCTCGAACACCAAATATCATCTCCAGTGATCAACGTATGATTTCTAAAGAGACTGTGTAGTAGCCATCCATCTCTCAATCAAATGGACCTACTCAAAAGTCTCATGTATGAGACGTGGTCCCAGTAAGGCTACCTCACCTACCTCTAACTAGCATAGGGGAGAACGAAATGGCCTACCATATAAATCTTTGTAAGCTTCCATCTGTATCGTCGCTTGAAAACTGTTATTGTATGAAAACTCGACCAGGGAAATATACTTCTCCCAAGAGCCCCCAAAGTTTAGGACACATGAAAGAAACATGTCCTCTAGCACCTATATCATACTCTTTGACTGGACATCAGTATGAGGGTGGTATGTTGTGCTGAGAAGCACCTGTGTACCCAAAACCCTTTGAAAAATTTTCCAGAAACGAGACATAAAGAGGGAATCCCTATCTAAAACAATAGAATGAGGGGCCCCATGAATTCATACCACATCTCGGATATATATTTCTGAGCTCATCAACACCGAAGATCTCCTTGATCGGCAAGAAGTGAGATACCTTTTTAAGTCTTTCAACTATGACCCACACAATATCATTGCCTCTAGGCAACCTCAGTAACCCCGTCATTGAATCCATCACGACATCATCCCATTTTCACTCAGGAATAGGTAACTATTGTAAAAGCCTAGTTGGCCAATGATGTTCTGCAGTCACCTACTAATAGGTGGAACATCTCGTAACAAAACTAGCTAATTCTCGATTCATACCCAGCCACCAGTACTGACGACACAAGTCTCGGTACATCTTGGTGACTCTGGGATGCAATTCCCAAGCTGAAGCATGAAACTATCACATCATATCCTCACGTATATCCCCTGTAACCCAAACATGTCCATGGATACATAGAAATTCATCCTCACCTATTTCCCATCCAGGAGGAGGGTCCTCACCTACCACACTCTCTCATAGAACTAGACCTTTGGAATCTAATAGTTGTCTCATCCTCACTCTGTCCAATAGGGTAGAGGTAACCACAAAAGATGAAATATAATTCTATCCCTGACTGTCATGAACCTCTAAATTCATCTTAGATAACAAGTCCATAAGCTTCCACTCATCACATGCCTCCTACACTACCTGTATCTAAGTCCTCCTGCTCAGTGTATCATCCACTGCATTTCATTTTCTAGGTGTATAGGCAAGCTCAAAATCAAACGACTGAAGGTATTCCACCAAACTTTTATATATCAAATTCAAATAACACTTAGTAAAGATGTATTTGATACTTTTATGGTCTGTGTACATAAAATAATCTATCCCAATAAATAATGTCTCCAACAGCACAAGGCATGAACAACTACAGCTTACTCGAGATCATGTGCCGGTTAATTCCTCTCATGTGGACTCAACAACCAAGAACCATAGGCAATAACTCAATCCCCCTGCATAAGCACTGCTCCCATTCCAATACCTAATGCATCACAGTACACAGTGTAACTCTTTCCTGACTTTGGAAATATCAGTAACGACACTGAAGTCAAACACCCTTTTAGCTCCTGAAAGGCTGCCTCACACGAATATAACCACTCAAACTTCACACCTTTCTTAGTCAATCCTGTCATCAGTGTTTCTAAGCATGAGAGATCATATATAAAATGTGTGTAGTAACCAAATATCCCCAAGAAACTTTGTACCTAAAAAATTTTCTTGGGATGCTCCCATGTCACTACACCTCTCACCTTCTTTAGGTCTAGTGATACTCCAGTCTTAGAGATCACGTGACCCAAGAAGTGAATCTAATCCATCTAGAGGTGTAATTTTGCGAGCTAAAAATATAACGGATGCTCTCTTAGTGTATTAAAAATGATCTCAATATGCTTGTAATGGTCATGTTGATTGTTATAATACACCATGATATCATCCATGAAAACCACTACTAAAGAATCTAGGTAAAGATAGAACACTCGTTTCATGAGCACCATGAAAACTATTGGTGTGTTCATGAGACCAAATGGCATAACCAGATACTCATATAGACCATACCTACTAAAAAATGTGGTACTTGGTATGTTTTCAAGTCGAACACGTACCTGGTGATATCTTGACCTTAATTCAATCTTTGAGAACACGCAAGCTCCTCGAAGTTGATCAAACAGGTCATCTATCAGTGGCAAGGGATATAAATTTTTAACAGTCAACTAGTTCAGTTTCCGATAGTCCATGCATAGCCAGAGGGTACCATCTTCCTTTTTTTGTGAAAAGGACCAGTGAACCCCAAGGATAAGTACTGGGTTGGATAAAACCCTTAGCTTCCATATTTTTCAACTGCCTCTTGATATCTTGCAACTCTATTGTAGCCATCCTATAAGGAGAAATGGATATCGGTGCAGCTCCTGGAACTAGATTGATAGTGAACTCCGCCTCTCTGATCGGAGGTAAGCATAATAAGACATTTAGGAAAATGCCCCCGAAATAATCAACCACTAGAGGGAAATCTTATAGACATGTTCCCTGGTCATCTAGATATAAACTCGAAATCTGGGCTGTCATCCCGCCCAAACCACGATGCTTGGGTCCAACTCTGCTCTCCGGGACATACCATTCACCCTTGTGTATAAACTCTCCACCCTCTGGTGATGTGAAACTCACCATACAAAAATATAAATAAATAAAAGTTCAAAAAGAAACCAACCAGTCCATTCTGAGAATGACTTCGAAGCTTATCATCTCTAAGACATAGAGGTTCCATAGAAAGTGACACCCACAAATATCAAGGGAGCACTCCTTTCACTGACTCACACCTGTCGTTATAATTCCTAACAGAGTGTCTAGCATCATAACATTAGAATAAGTATAAACATAGAGCCCAAGGCTTTCCACAATGGTCGTAGATATAAAACTATGTGTAGAACCAAAATCAAAAAGTACTGAAGATAAAACAGAGGTGACTAGGATAGTACCTCTGATAGTAGAAGGTCTAGGATGCTGCTCCTATAGGGTTTGTTGCACAGTATAAGTCTAACCTTCACCACGACCCTGAGACACTATTTAGATACCCTGAGCTAACCCACTCTACTGTCTATAAGATCCTAGGATCTGACTACCATGGCCATGAACACCACCTTGGCTTAAACACCCAGACGTATTCAATTTTCCAGACTAGTGAGAAGCTACTAACCCTGCTCTTTCACGTGGAGTCTGTATAGAACCTATTTCACTAGACAATGGTGGAAATTTTCTATAGTATCACTGTAGATTAACCATCCTGCCTCAGGATCGACACTCAACTAGGTCCCTTGGGCACTGAGGTCTCTTGTTCCCAACATTTTCACACTAGTATCACATCACCTAGCCACTATAGGAAACATTCTTGCTGCTACTATCACTGTGATATAACTCCACATGACGCTTACTCTTTCCTGTTGATACAGTACTAGAAACCGATGTCGAACCACCCTAGATCGCACCACTAGATTCTCGTAGATTGTACTTGGTGATCGGTGATTGATTCACAATAGAAGAGACAGAAGGCAACCTGAATACATTCACCTGTGATCAAATATCAAACCTGAGATCATCCTCAAATCTTCTAGATTTAGAGATGTCATCACCCATCAGAATAGGTGTGAATCGATGAAGCTCAGTAAACTGGGTAGAATAGTCCATAACTGATAGTGTGCCCTGCTCCAGGTGCATGAACTCCTGGGATCGGTCAGCCCTCAGTGTCTTGGAAAAATAATAACCATAGAAGGCCTCCTAAAAGTCTTCCCATTTCATATCCTAATGATGCCTTTCCTAAGTGATAACATCCCACCATATATTTGAATAATCACACAGCATATATGTTGCGAGATTGACCCTCCTTTAAAGAGGCATCTCTAGCTTCTCGAAGATAGTCATCACTGACTCCAACCATAATTTTGTAGCCGGTGGCCCACCATCCCCTGAAAAAGTAGACAGATGCTACTATTAGAATATCCATGTCATCTCTTCCATAGATGTGTCAGCCTGCGGTGCTCCCTGAATGGTCTGCATGAAGCTCACAAAACCTTCACAGATCTTTTCATTTGCACCTGTGTTCACTATAACATTTGGTACCGCAGCTGGCACAACTGGAGGATCCATCGGTATCCCATGTCCTACCATTTATAAAGTATCATAATCACCGCTCTTCTTTCATACATATCATGGTCGTCACGGTGGCATGACTCTACAAGGTCAAGAACACGCCTTAGTTCAAGCTCATCCTCAAGGTTTTCTATTCAGAAGTTCCAAAAGAAAACAGAAAAAGACCCTCAAATTTTGGAAAAAAGGGACTACACCACGTGTAAAAAAATAATGCATGGTGTGTACCCTTACGCTATCACATGGTCGTGTTCCACCGCTGACCTGGGCTTGTATCAACCCTAGGTACACGGCGTGTTCTACACACACACACGACATGTACACAAGTTTTTCCTTTGGTCCATGTACTCCCACATGGCCAGGTCCACATAGATTCTGTCTAGGTAGGCTACATGGCAAGTTCTGATCAAAACTCAATAACTCATGTTTTCTCTCACATATCCCATTACACAGTCATATACTACACATCTTGTACACACAATACACAGCTTGTTCATATTAAAACTTGGAAAACCATCTTCCTCGAACAGGAAAAACACATGGCGTGTTAGGCTAAACTACGCATTGTGTATACTGGGTTTTCAGGAAATAAACACCAGATTTCCAAGAAAAACATTGATCTTCTGAAAAAACCAACCAACATGATGCCAAATTTTGATCTGTGAGGACCCATACTCCCCATGAATCAAAGTTTGGCACCCAATTAGAGCATATCGTAGCACAATTCTATATAAAAGGTTGAATCATGATCCACAAAATTCTGGTCCAAGAGGGACCATACACCTCAGGAACCAAATTTTGGTGTCCATTCAATCCAAACCATAGAATGTACCAATACACATATCAAAATAGCATAAATATCTATCAAGGTACTATCACAACAACATGCATCAGTAATGCTCCCTAAATGACATGACAATTTTGCATGGCATGTGATTTTATAACTAGTGCCTAAATGATGCATGATATGGAACACCCTTATATCATTGGGTTGGAACTAAAATAGAACCAAAAATTTCATGAATATTAATGTCATAAATCAAGTGTGTCACCCAATGGTGAAATCAAATCAACTTTAATAGCTCAAAATCCAAAAGAACAATTTAATTCGAGGTAATTTGGATTTTCCTTGTACATGGGGTAGCTACTTCTGGGCATAGATAATTACCAAATTCCATATCATTTACATCGTCTCCAAATAGTGAAGAAAACTAGAAAATAAAACCCTTTGATACCACTTTGTAACATCCTGGACCCGGAAGCCACTAATAGGTGCCCCGTACCCGGTTGGTCACATGGCCTCAAATGCATTTCCCCAAATTCCAGAGTCTGGCGACTAGAAATGATGGCCTAGAGTGTGATAGTGGGGAAATTATGCCCTCATTGGCAGAGTGTAACACAGTGGAAGAAATAATAACAATAGATGAAACAGTAAACAACATGCAACTTAAGTAAACAATGGAAGACTAAAATGTAAATAAAACCATAATGCATATAATATCAGAATGATGAAGCATGTCACATTTTATAAGAAATTAGCGAAAATAGGATACACTGCTATCAAGTAAAATAAAATACTAAGGTACAATAATGAAAAAAGAAACACAGTATCATCATAGGCCTTGGCTTGGTCCCATGCTCTCCTTCTCTTAAACAGCAATCAAGTACTAGTATAAAAATCCCTGACCCTATCGACACCTGTATCAATAAAGTCTTCTTGGTCCCAAAAACATGGTCCAAATAGGGTGTGAGAAATAAATCCCATTAGGAAACCACCAAAGGTCTGTGACAATCATTCAGTGAGTATATACATCAGTAGTGTATGATAAAGAAATAATTAAACTAGGAAGTACTCAAAAGTAAACAATCCTATATGTCTCGTTCCCTTTATATCATTCATGTTCATTAAGAAATTCAATTTCATCAAATCATAATTTCTTGGGATTCAACCACGGCCAGTCAATCCCCTATTCAAGCAAACACAGTAGATACCTCAGCAGGCAATCTAGCATGTAAAATGAAAATTGAAACCATGCTTGTGCTTTATCTTGGAAGACGCGTCATAAATCATCACAATAGTAAAACCTCAGTTTAAAACCTTTCCCTCAGGTATTCCACATACATAAAAAATCATTTAACATGGAAAATTTCCCACAATCATAACAAAACATAGCCAACAGACACACAAAACCATACCCACAGGCATGAAAAATCTATTCTCGTAGGTAGAAAAATTTAACAGAGACAAGCTCAACATATAAGCAATTCAATATAAGGCAACACATGTAACATTTACACTATTACATGGTTAACTATGAAGCAATTCACATTGGTAATAATTTAATTAACCAATTCATTTTAAACAACCCGTAACAGGGAAAACAGAGGCATAACCATGGTTATCCTAAGCCAAAAGTCCCAACAATAGCTACCCAAGGGAAACGCACCCGCTGGGTGGACCTTAATCAAAACAAGCAGTGTCAACATGCTTCAATTCATATAATTAATCACCTAGACAGACTTTGGAATAAACATGGTTCAAAGTCTCAATAAAATGACACCCCAAACATGGGTGCATAGCACAATTCCACATATAAACAACTTGACATTAAGTAATAAGCACGAGACCACCTACCTCATCATAGTATGACTCTCCTAATCCAGTCTCAACTTCCAATTCAAGATATAATGGTATAGATCTATAAAACAAGGGTATCCATTTGATCTTAAATAACTTAGTCGAGAACTAAAATCACCAAGAACAAAAAAATGGTAATCAATCACTCACTAATTGGGTTCAAACAAGACTAATGGCGATCAAAACGGGGTTCAGATGCTCAACTGGGAACCAAATCCCCTTTCAGCGTTGCTGCCTCATAAACATGATGCCTCCTCTGTCCAAAATGATAGAAAACAAGGATACTGCCCATTTTAATGGAAAAACATAAACTACATGGCATGTAACTCCATATACATGGCATTTATATCATTTAACTATTCATTTAGTGGCTGACTTCTACTAACTTACTTTCTAGGACCTGCCAACATGACTACACGGCGTGTACCAGAAAGTATACGGCATGTAGTTAGTTTTTCCTATTTTCCTTGATGGAATTCCCACACGCCATGTATTCCCTTCACACATGGGCATACTACATGGTGTGTACTTAGGATTACATAGCGTTTAACCCCTGATTCCTTTACTTTTACCAAATTCCCTTGTTTTCTCAAAAACAACTCAAAGAAAAAAGAATAAAATAAATTTGCACCTCAAAGTAAGAACCAAGTTCTTAAAACTCTAGTAATTACCGCTGCACATCCAACGTGATAAACGGAAACTCAATCGGATCATAGATGAAGGATATATCTTGATTAATGTCTTGAAAAAAGAGAAAAATTGGTTAATCTTGCTGGTTCTCATATTAGGGAAGAAGGATGGATCTAATTATGTCATTAAGGAAAAATGTGACATTTTAACTAGAAAATGGCCTATGCATGGTTACCTGGGTAGAAGGGGAACTTACATGGTTAGGTCACACTATTGTGTGCCAACTGTGTGAGGTGGCTCTATCTGTAAAAACACCAACCGCATGGTCATATAAATTGTGCGCCAACCATGTGACTTGGCCAGTTTCCCCAAAAAGATGTGTTCTGGGCTCCGAACAAGACCCGAACACCCTTGAAACCTCTACTAACCCATTATAAATCCATATTAGGTCCAAAGTAAAGATTTAGACCAAAATTTAAAGGATCCATACCTGAGTGAAAAATAAGGTTCTTACGGTATGTGATGTGTGTTTTGAATTAAAATGTCAATTTTAAATAAAAGGACACACTTAGAGTCATACTAGTCACACTGTGCATTAGATTTATGTGCATATAATTAGTACATATCACAAATGAATTAAGGGTCATTTTCCTAAAGTATCAAGACTATCTGAATGTTATTTCTTGATTTTGAGTATGTCATGTGTCTTTTTTACTAAAATGTCAATTTAAACTAAAAATGTGCACTTTGAGTCATACCAATCACATCAAGTGTCAGTTTGATGTGAGACTAATTCATACACATCAAAAATGACTTATGAATTGTTTTATTGAAGTATCAGAACATACCAAGTATGTTTTCTTAGTTTTCAGTGGTTGACACATATTTTGAACTAAATTGTCAATTTCAAACTCATAACAGACACTTTGCGTCATACCAGGCACACTGTGTATCGGGTTAAGATGAAGCTAATTCCTATATGTAAAAAATGGCTCATGGGTTATTTTCCTAAAGTATTAAAATAGTATGAATGTGTTTTCTTATTTTTGAGTATTTGATGTGTGTTTTAAACCAAAATTTCAATTTTAAATAAAAAGACATGGTTATAGTCATAATGTTCAAACAATACATTAGATTGAGGTGCAGATAATTCTTACATGTCAAAATTTAATTATGGATCATTTTCCTAAATTATCAAAACAATATAAATTCATATTCTTGGTTTTGATTATGTGACATTTGTTTTGAACTTAAATTTAAATTTTAAACAAAAAGAAACACTTTGAGTCATACTGGTCACACAAAGCGTTGGATTGAGGTGTGGATGATTTCTATATATCACAAATGAATTATGTATTGTTTTCATAAATTATAAAAAAAACTATTATTTTTTCTTATTTTTGAGTATGGTGTGTCTTTTTTAATAAAATGTAAATTTAAACTAAAAATATGCACTTTGATTCATATCAGTCACATTGTTTGTCAGTTTGATGTGAGACTAATTCTTACATATAAAAATGAATTATGAATATTTTTACTAATTTATTAAGGAAAAAATAGTTCATTTTCTCATTTTTTTCAGTGAGTGGAACATTTTTTGAATTAAAATGTCAATTTTAAACTGATAACATACACATTGATTCATATCGGGCACACTGTGTATCGAATTGAGTTGAGACTAATTCCTACATGTCACAAATGATTTATGGACATTTTTCATAAAGTATCAACAAAAAAAAAATTGATTGTTTTTTAGTATTTTATTTGTTTTTTGAACTAAAATTTCAATTTTTAATAGATCACATTCACTTTGAGTCATATCGGAAACACCATGTATCAGATTTCAGTGTGGTTTATTCCTACCTGTCAAAAATGACTTATGGATAATTTTTATAAATTATAAAAGAAATATTAATTTGTTTTATTATTTTTGAGTGTGTTATGTGTGTTTTTAACTAAAAATTAAATTATAAACTAAAAACATACACTTGGATTCATACTGAGAACATTGTGTATCAAATTGAGGTGTGTTTGATTGATGTGTGGTTGATTCCTACACCATTCAAGAAAAAATTCACAACTGATATTTTGGGAATTCAGAATTTTTCATTTAACTATTGATAGTCCTTGTATTATTGTAAAAATATAAATTAATAAATTATTAGAAAATATTTTAAATGAAATTATAATTATCAATGAAAATACATCTTCAGGGATGCTAGTTTGTTGATGGAATTGATATCTTTCATTAATTTTCAAACATAATAACCACAATCTTTTATATTAGTTTTTTTAGGCACTACATTAACATTGAAAAACAAGTAATTTGTTTTGATATATGTTTTGACAATGGAATTTTATTATATATACCCTAATACTTATCCATTTTTAGAATTTTATAGGATTTTTTGTGCTTATATACAATCCTTATGTCCTGATTTTGATGATATTTAAACACTTCCCTATCATAATAGGATTTTCATTAAAAAATAATTTAAAATGTATAACATTAAGTTTATTTGTAAAATTTTGTATTTCGTGTATTAAAAATTAATAAATGTCATCATATGTGGTTAGTTTGTTGGGTATCCATTCATTGAATCCAAAAAATAAATCCTTGGAGTATCCAAATTAACTACAATGAGTGACCAATGCTTTCTAAAAAATAAAAATAAATAAGTAATTAAATGAATGAAAAAATATTTTATATGATTAAATTGTTTATTTTTACCCCTACATCATGGGTATTAAGAATATTTTATCATCTTCATGTTTTATTTCAAACATTGTAGCCAGTTTTTCTACTATTACTCCATATTGCTTTGGTTCCAATGAGAATAGTTGTTTAGAAGTGATGTGAGAAATAATGAGTCCAAATTTATGTTCACATGGTTTTCCCTTCAAATAAAATTGATATATACACTTTCAAAAATTATGAATAGTATTTAGTCACAAATAACTTAGTAGATTAGATATTGGATAAAAAAATCATAAAAATACACCTCATGTATACATTTATAATTGAGACTCACATCCATTCATGCTTAAGGATTTCATTTACATTATCAAGACTAATATAGTTTATAATTTTCTCTCCTCAAGAACCTTTAATGTTAGTAAATATATATGTTTAATGGGAGGGATAAAGGTACTATGTGAAGATATTTTTCATTGGATGGTTAATCCTTTAGATCATTTTGATTCTGCCATTTATTTCACCACCTTCCCTTTGTTTTTTTATAATAATATTCATAGATTCAAGCCTTTTTAAATTAATTGTTATAGTTTTTACATGAAAAATAAATTTTAAATAAATACCTCCTCATTCAAATGTATTTTTATAAGACATAATGTTCATGCTATGAAAGTTCCAAGAGCTTTCTCAACTATATGAATATTTTCATCATCAAGTAGAACAAGTATCTCATCACTCAACTCATGATCTACATGAATCCCCACTCTCACATGTCCTATTAGAAGTTTTTTTATGTAGAATATATTTTTAAATATTTTACATAGTACCCCTCACAATAATGCAATGGGTAGGTGTTGATAGATATAAATCACAATCATTTTCACTCAGTAGAATGTTAGTACAAGAAAGCTATCAGTGTCTTCCAGATTTACATTTCATAGAAACAATTATGAAAATATTTATTAAATTTTCTAAGATAACCCTTTTATAGGAATATATTTCCTCAAATAAAGTGGGGGTGGGGGATCTTCACATAGTATTTGTTCTTGTGTTATTTCTTATCTTTGATTCCTTCCCATAACATTTTTAACTACTTTGACTCCAGATTAAGTTTTTCTTCTAGAGTACCTAATAGTTCCTACAACTCCTCTATTTTTAATCTGTATCCCCCTATTCATTTATTTTCTAAAAATATATTAAGGATGACTCCTCAAAACCTTCACCTCTGATGCGACCATACAGTTCTGGATGCTTTAAGGCTACTAATAGTAGTTTTTCATCAGGAACAGCTGATGAAGAATATTATATCTATGTCAGATAATAATTTAGAAAAATAAGTGTTTATTTTTATGTAATACCAATTTAAATAAAAAAATTATTATGTCATACTTACACATGCTTCCCACACTATTTTATTTTTTCATCTACTAATATCCCTTTTTTATTTATACATTCCTCCTTCAATAGCACATGACATGGGTTGTAAGTGAATTTAGATTTTGATTCATCAATATTCATAAAAACAAAGTAATATAATTATGTTGTTCTTTCATGTCACGTAAAAGTATTTCTATATATTTAAAATGCTTACCATTTTTTTCAAGTGAAGTGTGCATAATCCTAGATTTATAGTAGGGTTATGTTGTTTTTTCTATATCTTGCTTATTTTTAGCACTAATTTTATGTTTCATAAATTAATAATTATTTATAAAAGTGATTAATACATGTATTGTAAATAAATATATAATAAATCAAAATATATGTGAAAATATTTATCCTCATGATGACAAATAAACGCATCCCATACTTTTTGGTTTATCATGTGTTCAAACATCTATGGTGGGTGCGGGTTTATTTTCCCTTCAGAATATTTAAGATGATACTATATTAAAAATTTTCAAAAGCCTCTATGATCCTTTCTAGTCAGTATTAATAAAAATTTCATTTAGGATTCATCTACAATAAATTCACTATTTAAGGGATAATGAAGATTAAATAAATATTTTAATATTTGTTTTAGTAAAATAAAGAAAGTATTTTATAATGTTAACCTAATATCTTCAGAAATGTTTTCCTTAAACATAGAAAAAAAATTCAACAAACCTAAATCAATCTACACATGAATTCAAGCCATGATCTCAATATAACTACTGAACATGGACTTGTTGGGGTTAATAGCCTGACTGTGTGCATTCCATACAACCTTGAATTTGATGTCTATGTTTTTCACCTTAATATTTTTTTCTAACACCATCACACTATAATGCTCATATTTTTTTTCTAAATATGGGTTGTTCACCATCTACCATTTCCTTAGCTTTAAAATTTTCAATATGTTGTTCCTCTATATTGGTAGCATTGGAATGTGAATAAGGTTGTTATTACTCAGCATTGGGAGCATCAACATGTTGAGTAACCTATTGTTGTTCAAGATTGGGAGCATCGGCATGTAAAAAAAGTCATTATCAATAAAAGTGGTTAAATATTTAATTTAGATTAAATAAATTTAGAAGTGAATAGATAATTATATGATGTAACATAATGTATATTACAAAAATATATATTACCTAGTTATTAAACTCTTTTTTTATGTTTTGAGGGATTTTATGCCTTTATCAAGTATCCAAATCTATTCATTGTGGTATCATCTGAAATACATTACCCTATCTACATTGGGACCACTGTGAAATGGTTTTGATGCCCCCAATAAAACTCAATTTAATTGATAATTAAACCTTCAGTGTTTCTGGTCTATAATGGAACAAATGACCACTATCGGTTTGTTAGATATTGAACATAAAATACTTGCGATGCTCATGATGTCATTATAAACAGATCATCTTTTCAACCTTCCTTATTAAAATACACTTTAACAATCCCAATTCATCTATTTTAATTTCACTCTTGTTATCAACCCACTTTCATTGAAAAATAATCACTTACAATGTTATATAATATAACTTGCATATTTTCGTATGATGCAAAAGTATGGAATATTTTCATAAATTGGATTTCTAACCTTGGTACCATATACATGAATTGATTTATCCACAAATGTTAATCCACTATTTTTTATGATACTGCATTCATCATGTCCATTTCTATTGAAAATATAACCATTAATTATATAATTATTATAAGATAATACATGCACACTTGGTCCTCTAGCTAGCCATAAAAGAAATTCTAAAATCGAATCTTTATTTTCAGTTGACTCTTTAAAAATATGTTCTCCAAACCATCCTATAAACTATTGACTATGTGTATTTGATATCCAAATTTTATCCCTTGATGGATTCAGATGCCTAATAATTACTTTGTGGGTTTCAACATAAGTCATATGCTCTAAAATATTATGCAAAATGTAAAGGTGAACCATCTCCTACTCTATAATAGTAATTGTGACAACATCTTTTTCAGAAATTCTTTCACCCACAAGCCACCTGATGTGATGATATTTCGTTATATCAATGCTTTCTACATCAAATATGTAGTTTTTATATAATTAAATGTCTTCATCAAAAACATATCACTCTTTAATACAAACTTAGGGATGAATTCTATTTTTAACATACCCTTTCAAAATATTAATATACCATTCAATGGGGTACATCAATCTATAATGTACAGGACCACATAGTAAAATATCTCTTACCAATTGAACCATCATGTGAACCATCATATCAAATAATTTATATGGGAATAATATCTCCAATTCACATAATATGATAGAAATTTCCATTTCCATAGTCAGAAAGTTTTTTCAGATCTATAACTTGTCATCATATAGATTTGAAAAAGAAACAGAACTTGGTTAATGTATGAAGGACTTTCTTGAGAAAAAATCAATATAAATCTATAGGAATTAGATCTTACATCAAAAAATGAAATTAATGTGATTTTAGGAAATTTAACTTTAAATCAGTCATTGAAATGATATTCTTGATATTTTATAAACACACCTTTAAAACCTTTAAATCATTCAAGAAGTTGCAGAACTAATATCTCTCTTTCCTAGGAAGAGTGTAAACAACTGGAGGAAGAAAAGAATGTTTTTCACTCTACACCAGAACAAACTCTTCCCATATCCTCATGTCAATCATATCCAATTTATCCTCAACTCCATCCATTTTTTTCTAAGTTCATTTAGTAATGTTCCAATGACACTATCACATACATTTTTTTCACAAGCATAATATCAAGAAAATTATTGATGCACAAAAAATTCTATTATGGTAATTCCAAAAAAAATGATCTCTTTTTTCAATAATTGTTTATAAGGTTTTTTGAATTTTTTTACCAAATGCAGTCTCCATATCTTTTACTTTATTAAAGAGTTGATCATCTATTAGTGTATATGGTGTTGTACATTCTTCAAAACTCCCATCAAATGATGTTGTCTAATATTGGTACTTATGTCATCAAGGTAGGAATCTATGATTTCCTATAAACATAATCTTAGATGAATGTTTTAATCTAATTAAATGTGTACCTTTTTCACAAATGGGTCACCCTTTAGTTCCTTTAGTGTTATATCCTAACAATTTTTCATAAGTTGTAAATTCATTTATCATCTCGTGAAACATAGATCTCATTGTGAAATATTAATTTCTATAATAATCATACAATGTAACACATGAATCCCACGATAATTTCAAATCATTGATCGATGGAGAAAAATAAACATCAATATCATTACCTAGTTGTTTTGGTCTTGATATAAGTAAAGATAAAATAATGTATTTTCTCTTCATGAATAACTAGAGTGGTATCTTATAATTTAACAAAATTACCATCCATGTACTATGAGTGCTACTTTGAAAAACAAAAGTATTTTCTCCAACTATAGATAGTACAAGAAAAAGGTTTCTTAGCTCATTTCCAAATTTAGGATACTCATGATCAATTATATTCACTGAGGAGAGTCTATCGAGTGATGATGTTTTCAATATTTATTTATTGTATCTGCATGCCATGTTGATTGTCTTGTAGACTCATCACTTCCATATAGGAACCTAAAACTTGTAATGATTGAAAAGTACTGTAAAAATTTCATAGTACCTGATCCATATTTCTTGTGTTGAGAAGCACCACAATTTGGGAATTTTTTAAGTGATTTTTTGTCCTTTTGAAATTGTATATAGTCCTTTGCACAGGCATGTATTCTTTTATAGATCATACTCGTTAAACATAGAATTCGTTTAGTGTCATATGTTCAGAAAGGAAGATCATTATATTATGGGAATATATCCTTCAAGAGTGCAAGTAGTTCAGTAAAACTAGCATCACTCCATTCATTTCCATTATTTAAATCATATAGCTTAAGTATGGCTGATAATGTTATATATTTAGTACAACCAACATAAAATGGTGTCTTTTCACAATTATTTAACTTATTAAACAATTTTTTAGAATCATGATGTTCATATTAAACTATAATTTTTATTTCCTCAATACGATATTTATCATAGTTCACACATGTAATCACATCCTTGATACAGTCTTAATCATTATTCACACATTTAATCATATCAGATGATCCACAAAATGTAGTCTTGTCCCGATCACTAGCTACAGACAATTTTTCCATTGTTTAGTCCAACATTTATAAATTTGATCTATTCCATGAAGGATCAAGTGTTCATCCAACACATATGGACAAATTAGTCTTGAATAACAATAGTGTAAGCACAAACAAAGGATTTTAGAATGTTCATATTCATGATATTTTGAAAACTTGATGAATTCTTTCACCCTATCTTCATACTCGTTTCTCATACGATTAGAATCCATCCATTTTGAATTCATTTCATTCCTATTTGATTCAATAATATTAATATTTAAGAAAATAAATAAATACACATAAATTCTAAGCTAGGAACTCATAAAAGTTCATTCTTAAAGAATCGTTTAATCTATATAAATTCATTGTTCTAAGATAATAAGAGTCTAATGATGGGTATACATATTGTTTTTTATATTAAGAAATCATTAAAGGAAAGGAATGTTTGATAGTTATAAAGTTATAAAGAATCTAATTAAATTTTAATATATTTAAAAATACAGAGATCCTCCATTGTATTAATTCAAATATATCTCATATGATTAAATAGACAGAAAATATCCAAAAAATTAATGAGTAATTGAAATCAACAAGAGGGAGGAGTTGATGAAAATTCATCCCTTTACTTGGTACATGGAGGGACAAGTGGCGTTTTAGTGATAGGATGATTAGGATCCTAATTTGATCTTTTGTTAGATAATGAAAACATTTATAGGGCCTAATCACATGGTCTTGAGAACCCAATATTTGAATAAACTCTTGAATTTAACTCTAATGAAGCAGAAGTCTCGAGATGGGGTTCCCACGTTCCATTCCCATTTCAGAAAATTCACATTTTATTAAAGGGTCCTTTAAAGAATCTATTCCAAGAAATTCAATTCATTAAACACCAAATTTCAATTTAAAACAATACATTTCTTAAATCAAAGTAAAAAAAATAAACAAACTAAGAGGCATAAAAACCATCACTATCATCACAACAAGGAATTATACAATTAAATCACCTTTTATAAAACATTTAATTAAAGTAAAACAAGACAACTGAGGAATTTTAATTTTAAAGGAATATCAACATTTGAAAATACCATTTTTATAATACCATTTTTAAGAACAACATTTGAAAACCAAGTTCTAGATATATAATTTGAATTCCTAGACCAGCCTTTATCCTTACACATTTATGAATTTATAAATATAGATACCAATCATCCTATTTTACATATTCACACATAATTGTGTGATGATATTCAATAATTTATTTATATTTATACAATGTAGTCTTCATTTAATTCCTTCATTAACAAGCAATGTAAAAAACATTTCTTCTTTATCTTGGTGAAGAATTGTATAAATCAACTATCATTTTCATGAACTATAAAATCACAAGAACATTTAAAATACTTAAAGTATAATTAATTTTTATATAATTAAGAATAATATTAATAAGATAAACCAGTGCTAAATACTTAGCATGTAGTGTAGCAATTTGGGGTTCAAAAATAGTGGAGTAGTAAAGCATCACAATGCTCATTATTTTGGACTGAATTTGTTAGATATATTGGAATTGAAGTAATGGAATATCTTGTTTTAACATAGTCATACTCCATTAGTGATAATGTAATATTTGTTGGCTGTGATGTAATATAAACTTTTTATTTCATTTAAACAATTAAGGCTACTCATGTTTTTTTTATATAATAACGTCAAGTTCTTTCATATGTGATAGTTCATTATGCATATAGCTTAGTATAAGATCTTAACCCGGCCTATGATATGTTGATATCATAAAAATAATTCACCAATTTTCATGGATGGTGTAATACTAGAATATTAAAATGTGCTTAAATAGTCTCACTTGATCTTTACTTTCACACCACCCATTTCGTATGCAACCTCTTATACACCATCAATATCTTATGTACTGATGTGCATCCATAATCCATGTGCATAACCCATGTGTTCATACCATATAACATATGTAAAATATATAAAAAATTGGTATCCAAAAATATAAATATATATAATAATAATAATGTTAAAAAATATTAAAAAAATATATAAAAACAAATCAATTTTATAAAAAGATAAAATGATTAAGAACAAACTTAAAACAAAAAATAAAGAATATAAATAAAGAGTTTGTGTATAAGTATCAAAAGTTTCATGAAATAATTTTTATCAAGTTCTATAAATATAAAAAATTGGAACAAAACCTAAAAACTAAATTAAACATATTTCATAATTCCTATAAAAATTATAAACAAATCAAGAAATATTAAAATGGTTTGGGTTTTTCTGCCTGGTAATGGAAGAAAATGGGAATAATTGTTTGATTTTAATTTATGGGAGAAATATCGGAACTTGGAACTTGGAGTCGATTACCATCTATATACCATAAAAAATCTACATACTTTTCATTTGCAGTCACCACCTTACATGATAAGTGGCCAGGGTTTTTATAGTGCACAACTAGATGCTCCATGAAATTTAAGTGATAAATAATGATGAATGATTTAAATAAACATCAAGGTGAGGGATAGGGTCAACCAAAAATAGATTTAGGTGAGAGATATTGGGTGGAGAATTAGTGAGGTAGATCGAGGAGAATTAATATTACCCACATGCACCATTCGAACCATTTTGAAAAATTAAAAAGAAACAAATAAGTTTTAGGGGGAATGATGGATCACAAGTGATCGCATACCTTAGAATTTGAAGGTGTCAATTCATCTAAGATGATCAAGGGAGAGCAGTGAAAAATATTTAGTTCTATGAGAGCTTGAATGACATGAGCAAGGAGAACTCTATTAGGGTTTTATTTAAAATATTGGGAAGGGTTTTATCAGCCCTTTTAAAAAATCACTTACAACGAGTGATTTTATCATTAATAGCATAATAAGCACTGATAAAACCAATTTTATAAGTGCTAAAAAATCACTGGTAAAACATATCTTTATTATCGCTTAAATTCTAGTGCTGATAAAGATATGTTTTATTATCACTTTTTTAGCACTGATAAAGACCTAATTTTGATAATATAATTAATATAATTAAAAATTCAAATGTATATAATTATAAATAAATATAAATGTATATAACTATAAATTAATATTTATTTAATTGAAAATATATTTAAAAAATTTTAAATATGTATTTAGAAATATAATTATAAATAAATAGAATTATATATAATTATATATAATTATGAACAAATAATTATTTATATAATAAAAAATATATTAAAAAAATTAAATATGTATTTATAAATATAATTATAGATATATTTTTGTAATTATATTTATAAATAATATATTTATAAATATTTGTATATAATTATAAATATATTAATATAATTATATATACTAGGAATGTTCAGGATCCGAGCATGCTTGGTCCTAAAAATTTATTAAAGAAAATAAAATACAGAAAAACATGAAATGCAAGACAAGTGGCAAAGAAGCCACCACCAAACATAAAGAGGCACACAAGAACCACCCAAAATACAGTGAGACTGATATCCATATTATTCCATCAACCCAAGAATATAAATATCCCATTATGAATAGTCACATACCACCTGCCCTAGCACTGAAGTCATCAGGAAATCCAAAATCGGCCGAGTTGTTTCCAACCTAGAAGGAAAAAATACATCATGCAGTCAAACATCCTCATGGACCGCATCGTGATCTCCGTGAATCTTCTCCCCTTCGCCTACAAAAAGTGACCATGTAGTAGTCATGTAACCATCTCGCCTCCCAATCAAGGTCATCACCCATGTAATCCTGAGTTCGACAGGCCTCATAACCTGATGTCACCGCTTCCTATTCCTAAAGTCATCATCGGTCATCGGCATAACAAGGTATGATGTAATCCATCACCTGAATCCAGTGATCTTCACCAACCATCGACATATCTAGCGGTCACCAACACAATGAGATGCCATCCTTCGCTAGCCTAAACTTGTCACCAGCTTTCTCTGACAATCATGATCATCCTAAAAACCTTTCAGATAGGGGAGGTAGAGTTGTTGGTGGACCCACTACCCAAATACCATTGTCGATATCTAAAATATCATGAATACATGCTATGTGTATCTCAAGGATGAACCCAACGCCTCTAATGCTAGTCTTAGTCCCATTCACCACAGCCAATACACCATGTGAAGTATCACCACTTGTATTTAAAACCAAAGATCTAACCCAAACAAAAGGAGTACCTAATTTGGGCTTGAAAATCATCACCACCTCCTCAAGATTCAGATATGAACCTCCTATAATCACATCATCACTCATAATATCTACGAGAGAATGATTTCTATTTCACTCTGAAAACATCTCAAGATGGCCAAAAATATCATCTTCATTTGGGAGACCACGATTATCTTCCTAATAATTTGTTCTACTACATACTAAAAACATTTCTAAGTGGCCAACAATCTCTTCTTCAAATCTACATAGGTGACCATGATTATCGGGGCAATCCCCATGGAGTCTAAGAGGGAGAATCTCTCTATTTTGGAGAGAGAATATCTCCATTAACTATAGGACCATATAATTATTTAAATATATATTTAATTATTTATATTGATAATGAAAATAAATATATTTAAAAATATTTTAATACAATTATAAATATACTTAAATAATAAATATATTTATATAATTATATATATTTACTTAATTATATATATTTATTAATATATAAATATATGTAATTATAAATATAATAAATATATATTATTTAAATATATTTATTATAATTTGAAAATTATTTAAATATATATTTATTTATTGTGGGAAGATGAATATGACGCTAGGGTTCCATTCACTAGTTTCCAGTGACGATTAGGGATTCATCATGTGGTCTCTTCTCCTCTTCCACTTATAGCTAATATTCTCCTCATGAAATAGAATTTCTATTCTCATAAACACCTCATTGGTGGTTTGGATCATCAGAATATCATTCATAGAGAAACCTCTATAGTTGATGCGGCCAAGCGCTCTTTCTCTATCTTCAAGGGATCTTATGTGGGTGTCATTCGCCGGAAGGGTGGTGTGGCTCACAAAAAATATAACCCATTTATAGTCTCTGAATGATTAGAAATGGGTGATAACTCTATTATTTCTCACCTTATCTTGCCCAGGGGTTCTTCTCCACTGAAAATTGGAGATTTGGTTGAACAACTATCGATAATTTGGGGTTTTATGAATTGGAAATGTGTGTTGTTAAGTCACATATTATTTCATTTTATTTTCCCTTATGATGAATTGAAGATGTGAGACTAGTGTTTTGGCTTTATCTCCCTAAATCCTGGTTACATTAATATCTGAGAATGGGATAAGAAATTTAATCCCCTTGAGGTTTTTAATTATTCTACTCAACTCTGGGTCGAAGTATATGGTCTCAAATGGTTTCTTTGGCACCCAAAAATACTTTATGATATTTCATTGTCAATTAGTGCTCTCATTAAAATGGATAAATAAATGGAAGTATCTAGATTCATTCAGTTTTTCTAACTTCTTGGTTGAGTTTGATTTGTGTATTAAATTAGTTGATCATGTTTTTCTTTCCTCTGATGATGAGAGTTTGAATTGAAAATTATATATGAGAAGGTCCCCAAATTTTTTATGGAATGTAAAGTCATTAGACATGACCTTTCAAATTTTAGGAGATCAATTGTTTTTTGAATTTTTTTCTATGTGAGGATATGATTTGAAGCTGTTTTCTAAGAATTTAAAGAAGTATTATGCACATGATACTACTGATTTTAATGATCAGGTGATGTCTACTAAATACGCTGGCAGTGATAACGATCAGTTTGGATTGAATGTAAATGTTTTTAATGGGGGGGTCCACTGGTGGTGATACAAAATCTCATTCTGGACAATAGATTGGTATTGGCATAGGTTAGGTTTCTGCTACTTGTGTGGGTTCAGTTTCAAATGTTACTTGCTACAGGGATTGGTCTACCCCTATGGAGAATGCCTCTTTTTAGAAGGTAGGTGGTGATGTTTTAGATATACCCATTTCTTAGAATCATTATACCTTTGCAGGTGCTTGAGACTATTTTTTTGAGTAGCCAACTTCTAAGTCATGGGTTGATATCATGGAAGAAGGGATGGACGGATCAGTTGAGGAATCTTTGGCACAAGATATTACGGATGACCAAATATTGTAGAAGTATATGCTTTCTATAAAACCTCAAAAAGGTAAGAAAAAAATGGATGAGGTGGTGTCTAGGAGGACATCGTTGAATAGTACCAAAGGCAATTACCCCTCATCACTGGTTGGTTATTTTCCTATTAAAATTTTTTTGGCTCTCAAGTTGTATCATTCTAAAGACGACGACAAACCTGTTGTCTCTCTTAACATAGTAAGGGGTCTAGAAAATAAAAAAGTTTTATCATCCAAGGATTTAGTGGATAGTGATGGATTTCAACTGGTGTACTGTAGGAATTCCATACCATCTACTACCAATGAATAGGTTATCTCTATTATTTCTTTATAGGAAATTTATTTTTTGTCTTTTATAATACCTATTCAAATATAGCCTTCATCAAGAATCAACAGGTTAGTTTTTCCTATCCTTCTCGTACCTCTTTTGATCCCATTTCTAAATATTCCTAGGGAATGAGAAGTCTAGGAAATGTGTAGATGTAAACTAAAAACCTATTTTCCATGATTGACTCACTCAAGGATAGTAATAATTAATCATAGGTTGAAGAGGTCCAGGAAGCCTCTCTGAATTTGCAATTCAAGCCCCTAAAGAAAGGAGATGAGGATAAACATGAAAGAGGATCAAAGATTTTTGTTTCTCAGCCTCACACAGAGATGGTCATGGAAGAGACTCTAGTTGATGACCCACCTAGGAGGCTGGAGGAACAATCTGAGGCTAAAAAATCTGACTCAGATAGAACTAACATTAAAGTCCTCTTACAACATACGAAAACTTGGAGGAGAGGTCATCATCCTAGGTGTCGCATCCATGGGTGTGGGAATGAGTGAACTGATTGGAATGATATTCGTGATGAGGACCGCAAGATTGGTATCATAATTTGAGAAAAATTAGTTCTTTGACCTTTCATTGTTTGGGCAGTAGCCATGCCTTGACCATCTTTTGTTCTCTATGTTTTCTAGTTTTTTAATAAAAGGGGATTTGTCCCTACCAGTATCCCTTAAGTTTTGATTTTGAGATCACCTATGTGAATCCATGGAGTGCATGCTCTTGTATACTAGGACTCTGTGCTATTAGGTTCTTGGGTGTATCCTTGGTGTCAAGGGTAAAATTTGGGGGATCCTTTTATAATAATGACACCTCTGGGTGCCTAGTATTTTTGGTGAGCTCATTGGGTGACTGAACATGACCCAAGGCACACATAATGGTTGTAATTATGTCACACATATGTAGATTTGGAAGGGGACACATGTAAGGATTCAACAAGGCACCTATAAAGGACTTTAGTAGGGAACAAAAGCAAGAATTTGGAGGGTTTCATGTGTGGAGATTCAGAATGTCTAATGGCCTTCCTTTTATCCCAAAATTTCTTAAATTTTTATTGAGCCTTCATTTGATTATCTTGAACAAAATTTTAGAACTAAAAAATAATTAATTTTTTTGGATGTCTATATTATGAAAATGTTATTGATCATGTCTAATTGTTGCATTTTTTTGTTTTCAATAAAATTGTAAGGTTTCTATTTGAATTTTTAGTTATAGATAATATTATATTATCATTATTCATGCATGTAATTACTAATAAAAATTTTATTTGATTATTTAACATAAAAATAGAAGATAATTTGGTATATATATGTTTTTTCATCATGCATGCCTCTGGTTATCCATATTGTTCCTCACATGATGTTATATTGGTTATTATACCAAAATTTAATTATATAAATAATTATTTACTATTTAGAATATATTTTTTTGAAGAAGGTCATGCCTTGTCCAATGACCAAATCACTATTTATTGAATAAAAAAATGGGGTTACAAGAGATGAAAAGATGGAAGTTTTTTACAATCTTTATCAAAAAGCTTAAACAGATCAGAAGGTAGGGTGTCCAACCAAGTTAAATCTTGGTAAATACCCTTATTGGCAAGGGCGTCCACTACCATATTAGCTTCATGGTAAACGTGTGTGGCAATGTGGTTCATCCCCATCAATGAGTCAAGACACATAATCCATCAAGTGGTGAGAGGCCATGCAAGATGTGTCATGCCCTTCCAAATGGCTTGGACAATGGTAGTTGAGTCGCTTTTAATCCATAGGTTCATCCAGCCTTTCTGAATGGAAAAAGTGGCAGCATGGATGACACACATCATCTCTACTTCTAAAGATGAGGCAATACCACATCCAGTAAAAAAACATCCAAGGCATTGTCCATGAGATTTTTTGAAGATCGCGCCACAACCTGTAGGACCTGGATTTCCTTTTGAATCACCATCAACATTAACTTTGATCCATCCTAACATAGGGTATTGCCATAATACCTCAAAAGTGTGCATGGGTGGTTGATAGAGGCCCTTAATCCAAAGTTTTCAAATAATTTCAAAGTCTCCAACAGATTTGTTGCAATAATCTTTCTGAATTGACGTGGCCTCACGCGCCGCGATAAGAATCTGAATTTTACCTACATTTAAATTTAATGAGCATCAATTGAAACGTAAATCATTTCTATTATACCATATCACATGGAGAAGCTTAAAAATAGCAGTTAGGATTTTTTTTTTAATTTTCTGAGAGGAATCAAGAGCCACACATCCTTTTAATTACGAAATGATAGAGTCATCAAAATACCATCTGTAATTAAAAATGTCAAAATTGAAAGTCCATAATGCAGAAGAAGTAGCATAAGATAGAAAGGGATGATTGATATCTTACCTATGTTGATTTCATAGTTGACATTTAGAGCATAATTGAATGCCGAAATATTGGAGACAAACTTCAGTGGGAATTATATTTTGAGCAATATGCCAAAGAAGAATGAGTCTTGTGGGTTTTATCCAAGGATTTTTAAAGTGGTTAATCCAATAAAAATTATTTTTGATTCTAGAGAATTATGATTATAATAATTTTTTGAGTCAATAATTTCATTGTGAGAAGGTTCCCAAACAAGGAAGTCATCAGAATTATAGTAAGGGTAGTTATTAATAATATGAGAAATAGTGTTAGTGAGATCATTTCTGTGGGATTGAAGAATATCCTTAATAGAGATATTTGTATTTTTAGGAGGAGAGCTGGGAGGAAGTCTGGAAATGAGAGGAGAACCGGTCTAATTATCCATCCAGAAATTAATATTAGAATCATAATTGACCATCCATCTAGAATTTTCCATAATATTGTTGAAACATCATTTTATGGATGGCCAAATCGAGAAGGAAATATAATTAGCATTCCTTTTTTGAAGTTTACAAAGGAACCTTTGTTTAAGGAAATTAAGATCATCAGAGTTGAGATTGATAAGCCTCCAAGTGAGTCTAGCTTGAAGTGCGTCATTAAAAAACTTTAAGTTTTTGATGCTAATGTCACCTTTGTTAATTGGTTTACAACAAGTGTTCCAGGGAATAGTGACAAGTTTTCTTTCAAGAATACTTCTCGTCCAGACAAAATTTTTTATGTAAGAGTTGACTTTCTTTAAAATTCCATCAGGTCACTTGTAAATCATTAGGGAGTAAACCATTTTAGATACAATGATTTATTTTACAAGACAGATTCTTCCTTCCAAGGAAAGTGATTTTCCTTTTCAAGAAGAAAGTTGTTTAATGATTTGATCCACAATATTAGTAAAATATGAATATTTTGGCCTACCCCAAAATATTGGGACTCTCAGATAGGTGAAGGGAAAAAACCTTCCTTAATACCAATAATAATAATAGTGAGGGATTTTCTGTGCAAAGAGAAGTTTTTTCCAAAGAAAATAGAAGATTTATTCCAACATATGGCTTGACTAGAGATTTCTTCATAATGTGACAGAGTATCTTTGAGAACTTGAATATTTTTTTTACCACCATGCAAGAATAAGATAATGTCATCAGGAAACATGAGATGGGTAGGGACATTGAGGTTCCTGGCAGCCTGAATAGGTTTAAGTTTATTCTGGCAGACAAGATGAGTAATCAATCTACTGAGATAGTCTTCAGCAATTACAAAGAGAATTGCTGAAAGTGGGTCTCCCTGTCTGACTCCTTTTGCGCACTTAAAGAATCCTTTAGGAGAGCCATTGATCAGAATGGAAATGGAGGCAAACTTAAATAAAGTCTTTATTGTATTGATGAAGGTATCATTGAAGCCAAAAAATTTAAGAACTTTAAATATAAAATTCTAATCCATCGTGTCAAAGGATTTTTTTAATTTCAAGCTTAATAGCAACATTTCCACCTCTAGTAACTTTTTTGAGAACATTAGTTCATTCAGATGTAAGAAAAATGTAGTCTTGGATGGTTCTACCCTTAATAAAACCAAATTGGTTCCAAGAGACAATTATGTTGCATATCGAAGCAAGTCGATTTTCTATGATCTTAGAGATAATTTTTTAGACAGTGTTAATAAGATAAATAGGGCAAAATTGATGAATTTCATAAGCATTGTCAATTTTAGGGATTAAAGTAAGAAATTGAGCATTTATCCCATAAGGAAGAACACCATTAAAAAATAAAGATAGAACAAGTTTACAAACATCTGAGTGAATAGTATCCCAGTGTTGTTGGAAAAACCCATTGTTAAAGCCATCCGGACCAGGAGCACTATCAGGGTTCAGAATGAAAATTGTATCTTTAATTTCATGATCAAGAGGGATGATGAGAAGATATGTATTATCCGCGTCATCAATCATAGAAGGAATAATATCAGTCTTAAGTTCTTTATTGATAGTCTGACAATAAAACTGTTGTGAAAGTGATCAAACATAAGATTTGTAATTGCCTCTTCAGAATCAATGAGAACATCATTGTGTATGAGAGTGGTAAGAGGTATATTGACTTTATTAATACGTTGAATATTATTATAGAATTTAGTGTTCCTATCTCCATAAGTTAACCATTTAGTTTTAAATATTTGTTTACGCATGTTGTATTTAAGAGTTAATAGAGAGTTGAGTTTTACAGAAATATCTATTTCAAATTGAGGATCCATGGTGAGATATGAGGCAGTATTATTATTTTGAATTTGAGCCAGATCATTCTCCAGAGAGGAGATATCAATATCAATTTGGTTATTCTTTATTCTACACCAACATTTGAGATCTTGATTTAGATATTTTAGTTTAATAACACAAGAAAAAGAATCATTTTGGTGTTTCATAGTATCCCAATAATATTTAATAAAGGCAGTGCAGTCCGGGTCATCAGACCAGGCATTATTAAATCTGAAGGGAAGAACGGTATTAGTGTTTATAACAGTCATGCTAGTCAGAATAGGGTGGTAATCTGAGTTCAATCTAGGTAGGGTAGTGTAAAAAATGGTATCCCAATTATCAAGCGCAGTAGTATTTACAAAAGCCCTATCCAATTTTCTCTCCACCACTTTATTGTAGTGCCTTCTATACCAGGTGTATTTAGCTCCTACAAGGTTAGCTTCTAAAAGGTTGTTGTCATCAATAAAGGTTCTAAATTCTCATGAGGATATAAAAGAATGAGTTGGTCCAAGTTTTTCATTAGGATAAATAATGGCATTGAAGTCTCCAATTACAACCCAAGGATCTTGAATGTTTCTAGCAAGCAGCATGAGATCTTTCCAAAGAGGTCTCCTCTCTTCATAACAATTTTTAGCATAAACCATAGTATATAAGTTATGTTTATTTTCATAGTAAAAGTCAAAAATGCACATTTGGTCGGAGATTTTGATAATGTTCACATTTTGAAGATGTGAATGGAAAAATATCCATAGAGATTCAGTAGAGGAACCATATTTACACGCACTTAGAAAATTATAGGTTTCTTATGGTATGAATTGTTTTTTTTATTTGGGACTCCCTTTCTTGTCTTTTAAAATGGTTCATACTTGGCATCTTCCCCCTATTGATTTGAATCCCTAAGGGTATTCTTGATGTGAGGCATATAAATATAAGTCTATATAGGTGAACTTATAGATAGGTTCTTAGGTTAGTGACTTAGATTATGTTAGGGTGTGATATGTTGTGATGGAGTTATGTTTTTGAGGCATACTTGGGGAATTTCATATGATATTGGGGAGTTGTCTACGTTATGTATGGTTTTTTAAACTTCATTTTCTCTAAAAAATGAAATTTTTTTATATTTTGGCCTAAGATGGTGTGAGAGACACATGTATTTGAGTTTTCCTTAAAAAATAATTTTTCTAAAATTTATTACTTCCTAGATGAATATTATGAAACTATCTCCACACACTTACTATAACTTGTATGATAATATGATATGTTTCTTTGAATCAATTTATGTGGTTCTTCATTACATATTCTATATCAGAGATGGTTTTATTATGCAATGGTGAATTTATTTCTATAGTAGGAGTGGTAGAACTATATGTGAATAGTATGTTTATTTGTACTATTATATAATACTTATTTATGAATCTAGTTCATTTATAACACTCTTTATGCCTTATATTTTTATTTATGTTGGTTATTTTGATTATTTATATATATATACTATTAAAATGTTTAAGTAGGTATTAAATGAAAAATTCATTGGTGATGATGTATATTGTAAAATATGGTATGGGAATTTAGATACCTTAACTCGACATGGGATAGGAACCTAGCCTTAACTCTTATTACCCATTTCCTTTTCTAATAGGATAAGTACTTTAATACCCCAAATATAAATCATAGTTCCCTTTTCCCATGTGATTGAAACCAAGGTTCCTTTACTCTAATATAGCTCTATTTTGAATTTAAATCTATTCTTAAAGAAGGTTTTTTTGTTTCTCAATCACAACTCCAAGTAGGTTTGGATCCTCCTAGTGGAATGGTATTTCTTCGTTATTATTATAATTTAATAAATTATTTTGTATGGATATATGGAGTGCATTTTTTATTGTCTGTGAATTTTATAAATTAGTATATATTTAAATTTCGTAGACACATTCACATGTATTCACCATAATAGTGGATATCATATTTAAGATCTTTTAGAAGAACCTACTAAGTCTTTATACTCACATGTTTGTATGTACACTTTGATAGACATGGTTTTACTATAATTATTTTAGGTGTGATAGAATATAAAAATATATATTTGGATTATTTATGGATTATTTGGGTGTTGATGGAATATTATCAGGTTATGTATCCATAATATATAGAAGCATGAAAGTCCAATGTTTCAAGGATATGACTTCAACATATCACATTGCATCTATTTTTATATTATTTGAGTTAGTTGCCTCTATTTCATTATTACTTCTATTATTGTGATGTTGTAGTTTTCATGTATAGAGATGGTCTATTTATATTATTATATGGGTATAACAAGTATTCCCTAGAACACATGGATTTACTATAATTTTTTATAAACATTTTTTATACATAAAATCCATGTTAGATTTTTTATTGAATCCAATAATGTCCTAGATTCCATCAAAAGAGGGTAAATCATTCTCGAATGATTTATTTAGATTGTCGATGTTATTCACCATCCCCTATTGATCGAGGAACAATCTTGGGGTATTTTTAGTCCATTTTTAGTTAACTAATGATCTATATCAGTTTGTTACAAAATAGTATTATAGTAATGTTTGGTTTTTTAGGATTTTATAGATAAAAGATAGAATGTGGATAATTAGTGGGTGCATCATGTGATTTTCTATCCAACATGGATACATTAGAAACCTAAGAAACCTATAATTTCAAGTAGTTAAACATAGTAACCATATTAATGAGTGATATATTGGTTTGAGTATCTCAATTATCAAATGAGATAGTCTTATTTTGAGTCATAGATCTCAGTTGGGGTCCAACATTTATATTTTTTTATATATCAGCTAGTTAGGGGAATATAGGAAATGTGAATTATATTTATCATTATAATTATATATGAATGAATTCAACTAATTATATACAACAAATAAAGTAATAATTGTTTTTTTAAATACCTTATTTGGTGCAACATAATTAATTATAATCACTCACATGTTATTTGATTATTATTGATTAAAATCCTTCTATTTACTAATGTATTGCTTGGGATTTTTTTAATTTTGATACTTTATAAGTTAAGTAAATAGTTTTGGTTATTAAAATTAAATATAAAATAGTTTGGAAATATTTTATTTCAAAATAAGAGTATTTTGAAATGTGATTACATTTTTTGTAAATACTAGTTATAAAATAACTAGAAAAATGTGTCTTCCAAATAGGGATATGAAATTAGATGTTTTAAAATAAAGCATGGGATATAATGGTTTTATTATGATTTATATGTTGGGTTTCATGTTTGTATGTTCAATTGGTTTGACCAACTCACTTGTAATGAATTTGGTAAGTCAATTTAATGAATGTAGGTAATTTAAAATGGATTTGGGTTTTTATTTTTTAAATTGACCTTAAATTTAAGAAAATGAAATTTTGATTAATGAATTTATTGGGAATGTTTGGAAATATAGTGAAAGAAATAAAAATGGATGACCCTGGGTGATTCTTATAGCAGGTAGTGACATAAGGTCGTGTCAAGGTTAATCATCAATATTTTGGAAACTATAGATGTATTCACATTTATTTTTAGTATTAGAACCTTGGGTGTTTAGTGGTTTATTCTTATTTTGGGAGTTGTGATCCAATTGAATGCAAAGAGTTTTGGGATATAATTTAGTGTGTTGGCTATGAATTAGTGATTCAAAGAGATAAATAATCTTGAATAAGTGATTGATTTGGATTTTGGGGGACAAAAAGTGCTATGGTATGAAGTTTTTAATGACATGTGACCTAATTAAGGTAATTATGGTATTATTATAGATTAAATTTATTAATTTAAATGGTCAAATTAAAAAAAATTATTTTTTTAGAATTTGATTAAGAGTGTAATTATATTTAGTTTGTTTAGGAGGTTTAAATTGAGCAGTTGAAGATGGTAGGAGGTGAATTGACTTTTAGAGTTGTCACTTTTGGTGTTTTGGGAGTTTATGTATTGAAAAAAAATTGTAAGCCGCTAGAAAGTACTCGATAGCTCATCATAGGGTACTCGGTGATCAATCCAATAAGGTTATTCCTACCAACCTACCATAGGGTGGATGATGGGACTCCACCAAATACCTAATGGATCTTAAATAGTTTTTTTTTTAAATCAAGGGTAGGATGGCTTTTTCCCTATTCTTTTTTACCCTAAATAGGGACCCTATACATCATTTCCTCTATTCAATTTTCACAAGGGGAATATGTCCTCTTCCCTTATTATTTCTCCCTCCCTTATTCTTACATCATTCTAAGGGATTTTAGGGAGGTTGGATCATTGAATTAGGTTAAGATACCTTTCTTTCTTCGTTTCTTCCATTTTTTTCATTTTCCTTTGATTCCTATTGGTTTTTTTAGGTATTTCATAACAGATTTCAATGGATTATGGTAAAATCCATCCAAGATTATAGGTTTTACATATTTACAATCTAGAAGATGTAAAGTATGATCATTTTCACTCTATTAAAAATTATTTTGATATTGTTAATTCATTCACTAGAGTTCCCTAGGTATTAATTTAATTTTAGTGAAAATTAATTATTTTTAGGTTATATAAATTTAACCTTTTGTGTTTATAGATGTCATAAATCTGTTGGGATTGGTTTTTGAGGTTTTACTTTGGTGAAATAATTATTTTATTAGTTCAAATTAAAATGTAATATTATAACATCCTAGCTCGACTGACCACTAAACTAGTAGCTAGACCGGTGGGTCACATGGCCTTAGGCACACCTCCCCATATGCCAAAGGCTTCTGAATAACAGCGAGGGTCTTAGAGGTGATGGTGTGGAGACTATAAACTTATATTAGAGTAGTAGATCAGTTTATCATATAGTAAATAACATACAATATTTGAAGTAATAATAATAAACTAAATACAGATAGCATCAGAAGAATAAAGTAATCTGAATATAAATAATGGTCAATGCCAATATACAATAGATGAATTCATGTCCTCATGATGATACATAAACTAAAATATTAGAACAAAATCATGCTACACAATACAGTAAAATAAATGAAAGAAATGAAAAGTAAACCCCAAGGATAATATTCACGATCATCCCAAGCTCCAGCTCAGTCCTATTCTCTTAACTCTCATGTACAAGCTAACCTGCTCAAGAAATCAACCAAGATCCTGCAAGCATAAGGTCTACTCAGGTACCTTAGTGAAATGGTGGCCCAAGTAGGGGGTGAAATAATAATCCTAGTATGTTCCCACCCATGATTTCTACAAATGAAATCAACCCATAATGTAAAGTAAATAAGAGTGTAGGTAATAAGAATACTAAACAAAACAGAAATAAAAAATAACCAGCCTACTAAGTTCTATAAAGGACACGTGGATTCTCTACCTGATTTGGATCATTGTCGGAACGTGTGTTTGAGCATGTCACTATATATATATAAATAGTAATAATATATATATAGTTTAGTTATATATTTCATCCACTTATATGAACTAAGTGTGTGTGGGTGCCTAATAAACATATACCTGGATTACTAGTGCTGTATTGGATTGGGTGTAACTTAGACATCTATATCCACTCTAACAAGCCTAAAATATCATGTAATAGGTTACATTCCCTACATCCCAATAGAGTGAGATACTTCATGCAACAACACTCAGGGTGGTGAGTGAGCTGCCATGGTAACACTCAAATCATGGTATGTGGTGCCTCAGCCCAATACCCATATCGTATCACTGGTGTGAGTTGTCATGATCAACACCCAATGTAAGGGTGCGTGATTTACCTCCAGGCTCAACACCCCTTACCATCGTACACAGCCTATGTATAAGGTGTATTCATATTTATAATAAATTCCCATGAGGTAATACGTCTCATTACCCACATTTATCAAGCCCATATAAAGGCATCATCATATTTATAATACAATCTACTAGGAAATACCTCTCATGCTTTTCATTTTAATTACCCATTATAATCAAGGGTGTCACATTTATAACAATTCATATAAGCATACAATTCAATATAATCAAGACATAACATTTAAAACAACCAAGGAAAGAAACCCATCATGGCAATCCATTCTATTTATTTCAATCATCTCATTGAGATAAAAAAATATCATGAGTAAGCTATACAACTTGATAATTTCCACTTAGTTAAGAAAAAAATGGAAATTCACTTCACCTAGCTTAAAGAGGTACCCAGAAGGTAGCATGGTCAAGAGGGAAATTACATAAATGGTTAAACCCATTCATTTATAAATCCAATCCCTTAGAAGGATCTTGGTCCATTAGTCATTTATATAAGAGGTTTAATTAATTTTATAGATTCAATAAAGGCCACGTCTCAAAAATTCCATATACCAAAACATAAAATCAAAGAAAAGGATCAGATAAAAAACAACAAGACGAGCATGATTTAAAATATAAATCACCACTTTGTATTTTTGAAGATAGTGTACCTCATCCAAGGTGTTTTATTATAAAAACATGGATTTGTTCATAAATAATTCATTCATCACAATTATAAACATCAATATCATGTGTCGTAATTCAATTGAAATAAATGAAACATTTTAGGAAAACTACCCAATAAGAAAATTCAATTCCATAAAGGTGAAGATGACATTTGTTGGGTTCCATTACCATTTATAAAAAATCCTATAGGGGTAAATTCTATTATTAAACTAATATGAATTCTTATATGTTGTTACATGATTTTCCTCATTTAATTAAAATAGGGAAGTTTGACTTGGCACACCCATGGGGTCTCTATAATTGGTGAAACCATTCCCTAAATCCCTAAACAAGGTTTAATAAGTAAGTAACAAGTTATAAGGGACAATTTAATATGAAGGAACCAATTATAAAGTAATTCTCAGAAAAGGTTGGCATGCAACATAATGACATCATTCATAAAATGATAGAAAAACAAGGAAAAAGTCATATACCATCTACCTTGTACTTAGAAAGACATAATCATCCAATATCGAGGTCTTATTCAGTCTAGTTTAGAAGAAATTGAAGAAACTAACCATTTCCCTGAAAATAGGGGAAATGAGCTTGCACCTAAATAGAGTAGCTGAGAGAAGATTAAATGGATAGAGATTAAAAATGATTCAGGGGATTACCATTGTGGATCCATAGATACCGATGGATCTTGGATTGGATGACGGATGAGAGAGATATCATCATGCCTAGGTTATGCATGGAGGAGGAAGACCCATGGATCAAGAGAACCTCATGCGAATGCTGGAGGAGATGGAAAGAAGGAAATGGTATTTTTAAATCTCATTAAGGTAAATATGGTAATTTTACCCCCCAAAAACTGGTTTACATGTTTTAGCTATGTTGTTTTTGGGTGTAGTGGAAGTGTGATAGGGACAGTGCCCAACTTTTATTTTTTCCATTATCAGTGATTAATCTGAGATTAAGCAACAATGAATGCCATGATCAATGGATTATAATCAAAGAACAATCAAGGGTTATTAACCCAGAACAAAGAGATATTAGATCAATAGATGTTGTTTATAATTAATTTAATTAAATAAGAATTACCTCCAAGGCTATTCTTTCTTTGTTTATACATCCAGCCATAGATCTGTAGTCCACTACCAATATGTTGTAGAATATAAGAGTAGGATTACTCTATAAGTGATATACGCATGATCTATGAATCTATGGATGTTGCTAAAGGAGTCTCCAAGTGCTAGTATAAAATATTCCTATGCTTGTGATTTCCACCTTCAATTTCCTTGAGAACCGCTTCCAAATCATTCTCCTTGATCCAGTGGAGGAGGATCTCTCTAGTTCTTGAGAGCGTTCTTGGAGAGGGATGAACTCTCTAGGCTTGAAAGATTTTCTCCAACCCATTGTTCACAATTATTTTCTTGGATAGGGTTATGAGAAAATAATCATAATTGGGTATTTATATCTCTAGGGTTAAAATAACATAATTTCACAAGTTCCCTAATTTATTTTATTAATCCTAAAAAAACCCCATAGCAAATAATTATAGTATCATTATTATTATTTCTTGACATACACCTAACTTGAGAATTATAATTAAATATTATTTAATAAAATAATATTCAACATTATTATTTCTCACCAGACCCTTGAACCCGGTCCTCCAATCCTCCACAATATTAATTGGACCTTGAATAGTGTCTATTTATTTATAAAATAAATATCACAGAATTATTTTCCAATAAATATATAAATATTATATTTATTAAATAGAAAATAAATATTTATTAAATATTCTTTCCATAATATATTCTCTCAAATAATTAGTGTCAGAATAAATTTGATCAGCCATTCCTGAATAATTATTAAACCACAACTGGGAATAATCTTAATTCAACTTGTTAAATAATAAAAAAATATATATTATTTAACTGAGATACTCGATACACTTAGTGTGTGTCCCTCTAGGCCTCTTTCTTAGTGGAATTAGGTGGAACTGCCTAAAGTCCAAGGTTAGAATCTAGAAACACTCCAACGAACCCATAAAGAAATACTTTAATGTTGTAATGATATGTCACCTCATATGAACGTTTACTGTGTAATTTAATCCCTTTATCATATTATCTCAAATCGAGTAGGTTGTATGCTAGTTACATCAACCTATATGCTCAATATCTCTTTCTTTGAATTTATGTAATTAGAACTTTCCTATTGATCACCATGTCTATGGATTTATTTAAACTATATCAATTCTATAAAAGTGCATGAGATATTATCTTTCGTTAAAGAACAGAAGGGATAAATCTTTTCTTGCATTGTTCATTAATTCAATATTACTCATGATGCACCCAACATATCCTACCTCACCGTGAACATATGTCATCAAATTTTAATCAATAGATCTAATTGTGTAGCTCATAATACTCATTATTAATAATCTTAAAGTCTAAGGACCAATACACACATCCTCAGATAGGAACATCAAATGACATATATAAATGTAGATTTTCTATTGGCGGGTCTTGTTCTCATAATATCCTCCTAGACATTACCAAGGAAGTACACCATGAGAAGGTGTCTCAAAGTCCTATGAGTCTCCACCCCTGATATCCTATATCATTTGTGTCCCTAAAATTATATCATCCATCTATAGAACATATATTCATGAATAGTTTCATAACACTCCTAGGTTCTCATCATAGCAGGGATCCACTATGACCTTTTAGTGTGATAGTTACTCTTAGGACATTATCATATTAAATGTTATGCAAAAGAACAATCATGATGTGATAAGGAATTTATTAATATTTAGAAACATGAATATAATTTATCATAAAGTATAAAAGAAGTTGGTTCTAGGGAACTAACTCCAACAGAATCCCACTTGAACTGGAGCCAACTGCTAAAAACCTTTAGTCCTCTAGCTCTCACATGATATTCATGCTTCTTTTGAGATAGGACATTAGTAAAGGGGTATGTTGTGTTCTCATCTATGGGTAATATGCTCACTATAACTTCACCCCTATGATAAAAATACCTCAAGAGATGATACTTATAGAATATGTGTTTTGTATATTGATGTGACCTTATCTCTTTTTCAAGAGCCACCACTGCAGTATTATCACAATAAAATGTGATAGGGTATTTACTGAAAGGTACCACATTAAGATCTTGGAAAAAGTTCTGAATCCATATGGCTTCCTTGGCTACATCAGAAGCCGCTATGTACTTAGACTCTACTATATAATCAGCTAAAATTGGATGCTTTGATCTCTTCCAGCTCATAGCTCCTCCGTTGAGACAAAAAAACATATCCTGATTGTGATATCAAATCATTCTGATCTATCTAAAAACCATTGTTAACATACCCTCTAATTAAAATCTCCTCATCTCTCCCATACACTAGTAACATATCCATATTTCTTCTCAGATGATTAAGCATAGTCTTAATAATAGTCCAATATTGTTCTTATGGATCTTCTTGATATCTTCTGACCATTATTAATGCATAGGAAACATCAAGTCTAGTGCATAACATGGAATACATGATTGATCTTATCGCTAAAGCGTATGAGATCTTACTCATTCTATATTTCTCATGTTGTGTTTAGGGAAATATTTTCTTAGAAAGATGTAAACCATGTGACACTAGAACCAATCTCCTCTTGGATTATTCCATACTAAATCTCTTTAGTATCTGGTCAATATATGTACTTTTTCTTAGTCCAAAAAGCCTCTTTGATCTATCATGAATGATCCTGATCCCTAGAATGTAGGCTACTTCTCCTAAATCCTTCATGGATAAGCAATTTTTCATCTAGTTTGTAAGACTGGTACGTTGTTTCTAATAAGTAATATGTCATCAAAATACACTACTAGGATAATGACCATGTTCCAATTAAACCTTTTGTAAACACATGGCTCATATTCATTCTTAATGAAACCAAATTCTATTTTGGATTCATCGAATCAAATATTCCATGACATGAATGATTTATTCAATCCATAAATGGATCTATGCAACTTGAAAACCCTTTTGGAATCACCTGGTGTCACAAAACCTTTTGGTTATGTCATATAGACATCTTCTTAAAGGTTCCCATTAGGGAATGCAGTTTTGACATCCATTTACTAAATTTTACATTCATGGTAAGATACTATGGAAAGTATGATTGTTATGGATTTAAACATGGAAACTGGAGAAAAGGTTTCATCATAGTCAACACCTTTATGCTATTTAAAACCTTTAGCAACTCTCTTTTCTTTATAGGTATTTACTTTACCATCCATGTCCAGTTTTCTCTTAAATACCCATTTACACCCAACAAGATTTAAATCAACTGGTGCATCAACCAGAACCCAGACTTGAATCTGATACATAGAATCCATCTCAAAATTCACATCTTTTATCCATCTTATAGATTCTGAGCTCTCAACTACCTCCTTTTATGATAGAGGTTCATAATTTTCCAAAAATAATGAGTCACCATCCTTGGTGACTATAAAACCATATCTCTCTGGTTCCCTTAACCCTCTTACACTCCTATGAAGTACTTGTGTTTTATGAACTACTTCTTCCATGGGGACCTATGGAACTTGTTCTTGTACCAACATATGTTTATCTTGAGCATTAACTTTATCAAATTTAACCTTTCTCACACTATCATTTTTAAGGATGTGCACCCTCTCAAGAAAGATAGTTTGTCTAGCGATAGTCACTTTCTTGTCTGATGGGTTTTATAGGTAATATTCCTTTTTTCCCTTGGGATACCCTATAAATATATACTTTGTTCCCCAGGGTGCTAGTTTGTTTCCTAATAAATCATTAAAAAATTCCTCACAACCCCAACCACATGTATAAGATAAAATGGGTTTATTTCCACTCCATAGCTCGAAGGTAATTCCATTTTATGCTTTAGTTGGTACTTGGTTTAATGAGTATGATGCAATTTGTAATACATATCCCCAAAAGTATAGTGGAAGATCTGCATGACTCATCATCGAACTTACCATGTCTAATAAGGTACGGTTCCTTCTTTTACTAACACCATTCCACTGTGGTGTATAAGGTGGAGTCATTTGATATAGAATCCCAAAATCCTGTATAAATTCAATGAACTCTTGGTTAAGATGTTATCCACCTCAATACGATCGAAGCCTATTTACCTTCTTACCAAGCATATTCTCTACTTCATTATTTAATTCCTTGAACTTCTCAAAGGACTCGGACTTATGCCTCATAAAATAGATATATCCATATCTACTCAAGTCATCAGTAAAAGTTATGAAATAAGAATATCCACCACTATATTCTACTAGAAATGGTCTACACACATCAGTATGTACCAATCCTAGAATCTCTGGGGACCTTTCACCCTATCCACCAAATAGTGGTTTGTTCATTTTTTTCTTGTAAAGAATCATGATATATGTCAAGTGGTTTTATCTCACAAGAGTCTAAATAACCTTCTTGACAAAGCTTTGTCAAATGCTTCTCATTTACATGATTGATATGGTGATTCCACAAGTGGGTGTTATATGATTCATGTGAACTTGATTCATTATCAATTTCCAACACTTTATTTTCATAATTTAATACATATAGACTATTATTTAAATGTTCCATGCCATAACATATATTGTCCTTATAAAAGAAACATCTTTTATTTTCAAACATGAAAATAAACCCATTTGTATCTAAAATTGATACATAAATTGTGTTTTTGGTAACAACAGGTATATAATTACAATCACATAAGACCAAAATCATTATCATTGGTAATGAAAGGTGGTAGTCACCAATGGAAATCACATCTATCCTCACACCATTTTCATCTCACAAATACACCTCTCCTTCGGCAATTTTATGAAATTTACTTGGTTCCTACATTTGGATACATATGTAAGAACCACAAGATGTATCTAATACTCAATGCGTAGATATAGAAATTTTCACTCAATAATGAATGTACCTTTAGCTTCCCCTTGCTTCTGGGTGAATTTTTTCTTACAGTGTCCTGGTTTTCCACATGCAAAATATACTACCTCTTTTTCCTTACCCTGCCTCTGGATCTTCTTCTTCATGGTAAGACGGTGCTCAAGAGCTTTAGACTATTTATAAGTCTTGGGATCCTTTTCCTTATCCTTCCTCTTATTATTCACCATAAGGACTATGGGTTTATTATGCCTTGTGACCTTATCCACTTGGTGAATTAAAGTAAGAATTTATGAAATACACTTCTCAATATTTCTCATGTTATAATTCATAATAAAGTTGGGGAAGGTCTTGGGTAGTGATGAAAGTATGAAATATATACGCAACTCATCTAGGAATTTAATCCCTAAGATGTCTAGGCATTTAATGTATCCAATAAGCTTGAATACATGAGTCCCAGCTGATGTAGACTCTCCAAGATTAGTGGTAAACAAAGCATTAGATATCACATACCTCTCTTATCTCTCCTTCTCTTGCTAGAGATCATGAAGGGGATACATCATGCTATATGCATCCATTTCCACATGTTACTTTAAAAGATCATTTGACATGGATGATATCATGAAGCACTTAATATCTATAGAATCATTCATATTTTTCTCATAGATAGATAGTTCTTTATCAATTGCCTCATTTTATAGGTGCAACTGGTAAAGGTTCTTCTAGGACATATAATTTTATTTTATAGGTAAGGATAACGCACGAACGCCTCTGCCATTCCTAGAAATTTGTGTTGATGAGAAGGTTTTTTTCTCGAGTATGGATCACATTGATATGTTTGATGTCATTTTTAATGTTGTTTATATAAATAATATAAGCATAGATTTAGTACTTTATCTGATAAATTTATAAAAATAAATAAATATTATATTTATTAGTCTCCCATTATTTTATCAAAACCTAATAGCCCTCACTATTGGCTTTGGAATATCCTACTGCTTAGACGTTCAAGTGTAAAGGATCCATATTCCCCTTCTCGTTACCCCATATTTGGTTTGTCAAGAAACTTTACAGGTTTTAGGTATGAATTCCAAATTCCAATTGCATTAACTAATAGTTACTTGATCTGTTGAGTGGACTCCCCAATCCTGAAATCCTTTAATTGGATTTCCTCACCCTTTGCCTCTCAGTTACATCAAGTCCAACTTTGATAGTCAACCCTTGATGTGAACCAATTCAAGTCAACCAAAAACCTCATGTTATAATTCCTTGATAATTGAAAGTACCCCAACTTTGGATGGTCAAGCACTTTGAACTATTGTTAGATTCTAACCGAAATAATGTAAGGCTATACCAACTTAATATTTTATTGAGGGATTTTATCCTTTACGCATAATTTTCCAATTATTATCTTTATCACATTCTTGTTAATATTAAGTGGGATAACTTGAGTTATTAACTATGTCTTTAGATAATATTTACGTATAATCCAGTTTATTTTAGTTCCATCTTGCATTCTTGTTAATTCATTAATTATACGATCGCTACAAAATATCCATAGTGAATAACCATGAAAATGATAGAAATAAAATATAGGGTATGACCATGATATTGTTCTAATGGTTATTTTATCTAGTAGTTGATAAACTAACCCCTAGTCTAGAGTAGAAACACCTTGAACCAATCCAAGGTTCTTATTTATAACTTTCCACCTATCCACCTATGTATCTTTCTTGGATTGGTTTTTCCCAGTTCCTAACTTGAACTGCCTCCACTAGCTTAGGATCTATATCCATTACATATGTTTTTACTCACACGCAAGTGAGGGGTAAAAGGGGTTTTATATAAAAGAAACCATGGGCACGTAGGCCCTACATATTAATTAGGAGAAAAGGAACATCGACAAACAATTTAATTTAATAATAAACTAAAATTAAACCAATCACATACAAAGGTCTAGTCTAGATCATGATCATAAACTAACATGAAATGAATTCCATATTTAATAAAATTTGCATTCAATCCTTAATTTTTCATATTTAAGATAAATTGTGCTCGAATCGATTAATTATTATCTTTAATTAATCAATACTTTATCTTAATCTTTATCTAAATTTCCTTGGGATTCTCATCCTTTATAATTTTAAACTAATTAAATAAATTCATTTAAAATTAACTATGTACATAACTTGTACCTTATAGGAAACACGGTGAATACATGTTTGGTTCTTTCTAACATGTATTATACTTGTATACTATTTTACTATTGTGACATATATCATACATGACTTATTACATACTTTCATGATGTGTACTTCACAGATGATTACACGAATTACATGATTTTCATCCATGTGTTATTCTTCAATGCTCGTAGAGTAAAAACGTGTAATATGGCTCATACATGATATGAAGATCTGAACATTATGCAGATATTAATTAAACATTTAAATATTTAGGTATATTAAAACCTATAACATGGAATGTCCTATCTTTAAAATCACACACAAATACATTTCTCAAGGTTTTCATAGTAAAATTAATAAATTTTAAATCTGCGTAATCTAGTAAAAGTAAATGGCATGTAGATGTGATCTGCATGGTGTGTACACCCTTCACCATCTATCTGATGTACATGACTAAGGACTCGGCGTGTCATGCATAATTCGGAAATCTTGGAGTATACGGTGTGTCCAATGGGCCACATGTCATGTTGACTCTGTGTTACATGGTCACCGGTCGGGTAGACCATGTATGGAATACATGGCCTAGCCCCTAACCTGAAGGGACTACATGCCATGTCCAGTGGGCCACATGGCATGTAGTTCATCTAACCATGTGCTAGTTAATCCTGGTCAAAATGTGGTGTAGTAATGGTGTAATTAATTCCCTAATCAATGAAAAATTTCTAATTGATCTCTTAATCAATCTTAATGCATTGAAAATGACTGTGTAGTCTGGTGTTGTATGGCCAAGATACTTGGAACCTCTGGATAAGATCCACGATTTTATTTAAATCAGAAAATTAATCATTTTTGTTAGATCTATCGTAAATGATAGAGGAAGAAAAATATCTCATAATTCATATTTAAATAATGATTAAACTCAAATTTAAAAAATAAATTATGATCGTGTAAATCACCAATGAAAATAAATAATTATAAACAACAATTTGTTCACTCTGATACAACTTGTAGGTTTCAGGCACAGTGGAAGTGTGGTAGGGATAGTGAACAAATTTAATTTTTTCCATTATTAATGATTAATCTGAGATCAAGTGATGATGAATACCATGATCAAGATATTTAAATCAAAGAACAAGAAAGGTTTATTAACCTAGAACCAAGAGAGAGGATATCAAACAATGTAGTTTATAATTAATTTATTTAAATAAGAATTTCCCCCAAGGTTATTATTTCTATATTGATGTGTTTGGCCATAGATCTGCAGTGTGACATCATTGCGTTATATAATCCAATAATAGGATTCCTCTAGAGGTGATCCACATGTTCTCCACGATTCTTCAGACGTCGCTGAAGGAGTCTCCAGGTGCTGGAATGGAAGAATCTTGCGCTTGCGATGTCCACCTTTGATCGCCTTGAGAACCGCTTCTAAAGTGTTCTCCTTGATCCAGTTGAGGAGGATCTCCATCATTGTTGAGAGAATTATTGGAGAGGGATTAACTCTCTAGGCTTGAGATATTTTCTCCAACCTGTTGTGCATAAAGATTTTGTTATCTAAGGTTATGAGAAAACAATCATAATTGGGTATTTATATCGCTAGGGTAAAAATAACATAATTGCACAAGATCCCTTGTTTATTTTATTAATCCTAGTTAAACCCCATGTCAAATAGTAATAGTATCATTATTATTATTTCTTAACATGCGCCTAACTTTAAAATTATAATTAAATATTATTTAATAAAATAATATTCAACGTTATTATTTATCATCAAACCTGTCAAATCAGTTTTTCAATCCTCCACCATATTTATTGGACCCTGAATAATGTATATTTATTTATTAAATAAATATAACTTCATTATTCACCAATAAAAATAAAAATATTATATTCTCTAAATATAAAATAAATATTTATTAAATATTCCTCCCATAATATATTCTTTTGAATAACTTTTTTCAGAATAAATGTGATCAGGGTTCCATGAATAATTATTAAGACACAACTGAGAATAATCTTTATTCAACTTGTAAAATAATAAACAATATATATTATTTAACTAAGATATTGGATACACTTAGTGTGTCACCCTCTAGGCAACTTTCTCAGTGGCATTAGGCGAAGCATCCTAAAGTTCAAGGTTAGCATCCAGAAACATTCCAAGACACCCATAGAGAAAGAATTTAATACCAAAATGACATGTCACCTCATACAAATTTTTACTGTGTAATGTAATCCTTTTTCAAAATATCTCAAATTGAGCAGTTTACATGTCAATGCCATCAACCTATATGCTCGGTATCTCTTTCTTTGACTTTCTAGAAATAGAACATTCCTATTGATCACCATGGACATGAATTTATTTGGGATATATTATTTCCATAAAAGGTATTGTGATATTATCTTCCTTTAAATAACATAATAGATAAATCCTTTCTCAAATTATTCACTAATTTAATATTACTTATGACGCACCCAACATATCCTATGTCATCATGAACATCTGTCATCAAAGTTTTTGTCAATACATCTAAGTGTGATACTTGTAATACTCATTAATAATAATCTTAAAGTATAAGGACCAATACACATGTACATAGATAAGAACATACAATGACATATATAAATGTGGATTTCCTACTGACATGTCTTGTTCTCATAATATCCTCCTAGAAATTACCAAAGGTGTACCCCATGAGAAGGTGCCTCAAAGTCCTATGACACCCCTAATAGCATGTATCATTTGTGTCCCTTGAATTATATCATCTAGTTATAGAACATATATTCAATAATAGTGTCATGGCACTTTCGAGTTCCCATCAGGGTAGGGATCCGCTATGACCTTTTAGTGTGACAGTTACTCTTAGGACATTATCACATTCAATGTTATACAGAAGAAAAATCATGATGTGATAAGAAATTTATTAATATTCAAAACCATGAATATAAGTTATCATAAAGTAAAAAATAAGTTGGTTCTAGGGAACCAACTCCAACAAGCTTCATGTCTTGGAAAAACTAGGCACCAACTATGTGACGCCGCGCTCCTTAAGAAACTATCTCTCACAGTTTGACCCACACGGTTACCCTAACCATGCTCTAACTATGCGATGAATAATTCTTAGGTACTACCCATTTTGGAATGAACATTGAGGGATAGTTGTATGGTTTGGGTAAATCATACACATTCCATGTGGGGCATTTCTGCTCCCTTCTCTACAGCTATATGTTTTTATGTTAAAGGTCTCATGGTTTCAAACAATCCATGCACCTCTGTTAAACCCTCCAAAACCTTGATTTTCAGACTCTGATGCTCATAAAACTCGATGATACACCTGAGAAGAATCTAGAGCCTTTTCCCAAGTCTTAAACCACCACATTGAGGTGTTCCAACTCTCATAATTTCATTCTAAATCTTGGTTTCAAAAAGGGTTAATCCAGTAAATGCAAATTTTCAAATTCCCTTGGAATTTCACCTTAGCTCAAAACACAGGCCGTTAAAACCTCTTCACCTTAGAACTTCTCATACACAATAAGTCATTTGGAACAAAAAAAATATCACCCAACCTACTAGGGTTGGGAAGTTCTATTAAAACGGTTGCATTGCATTTTTGAACATCCAATACACCTTCAATATTCACTTAAACATACATCACTTAAGCCTTCAAACCCCAATATAATGCTTGTTTCAAAACAAAACACCCACATGAATCTTACCCAATATCATTATCTAGAGATACAATTGTGTCATTTTATCATGAAACGTTTGGCCAAAGGTACTCCCCACCTTAGTCTTTAACATTAAAATGGTCCAATTCTAATCCACGACACTTCCCACCATCAGAATTTCCTTACAAAGAACGCCCCTAAGTGTTATAATGATGCTCCAAACATGTTTTCTTTAACAAGGTGAAATTGATTGTACCTGAAGTCATAATAGAGTTATCACTGAGATAAATGGTTGAATCCCGATCAACCTAACAAAAATAGTTTCATAAACTTTCCTAGATGACACTACTAACCTTAAAACTATACTCACCTCAACCAGGGGACATTCTTTAAAATAGTTCTTCACCAATCGTCCACACTTAACAAGAGGAATAATATGTCAATACTCCCCTAGATTACCATTCTAAAAATTCCCATATTATATGGATAACATAATTCTAAAACATTAAAAAGGTCGATTCCTCACCAACCTCACTTATACAGGTCGAGCTGTATTTTAATGAAAATCCATGGCCAACACACACCGCACTCATCTCCACCTGACAACATGATTTAAGATGGTTCTTAACCAACCATATTCATTTAACAAGAAGAAAAATAGGTCAAGTCACCTCTAACTAATCATTTAAACTATCATGCCTCATCATGAACAAGGGTATAGTCCATATCCATCCCACTAGAAACGTTACCCTTTTAACATAACTAAGCCTGATATCTAATCTAGGATAACCTCATAATCGATGATCTGGAGTCCAAGAACTTACCCATGGTATTATATACTTCATATTTATAATTGAGAAGTTGGTACAAACCAATACGTCCACATCATAACATTGGTTGATCCCTGAGCAACATCCACCTGGCAGTTGAGTCAAAGAAAGGAACGAATGGTTTCTAAGAGCCCATCCAAGGAATTCCTACTTGGGAAACTCAAGTACCATTCAAGACTGACCATGACTCTATAAGAACCATGTGTCTAGTGTAAAACTTAGGTAGATATCACATATCAATCCTAATAGATTTTAAAACTTATGTGTGGTGTAAGACTGACTCTCTCTTAGTGCATCAAGGATGATGTCAAGATAGGGGACATGATTATCACTTTGTAGGATACACTAAGAGGATTTTTATGGTTTCTAGTTAATCATACCCAACTACTAGAAATAAGGATAGTTGAACCAAAATTGGTCAATATCTAGTAAGAAGCTCAGCTTGACCTGTTAACACGCCATCATTAACTAATCACAAGCCTTTACCAACTGAGGCATCCTATGATCATTCAATATTTGACCACCAAAGTTCATCTAAGACCAATGGAGCTTCATCATAGGTTGCATACATTTCCAATCATAAACAGGGTCATGATTTCAAAAAATTACTGATATGATTTAAACTTGTAATCCTAGATTGAATTCAAGTAAGACTAACCATTTCTCAATAGTCCACCTCGGTTGTGCTCCTTCAACTTTTAAGGACACATACTAACCAGAACTAACAAAATTCTCCCCACCTTATGAGTCTCATACTCTTAAAAAGAATGGATTTACTAGCCTCTCACAAGTGTTCTAGGTCAAAACCACTATAAATGTATGGGTGTCCCTCCTACGAGCCTCAATAACCACGTCATAACGTTTGAGTGTTTGGAATGAAATCCAAAACCAACCTGACTGGTGTGTCAAATCATCTTATTCTCATGGAATTCATCCTGATCATTGGGAAAACCTGATTAAATTAATTCCCAGGTCACTCTACTGCAAAGATGACCTGATAACATACTAAACAACTCAAGCCTCGATGAATCTACCAAACTCAACCAGCTTGTTATATCATTTAACTACTCGACGGGTATTGTGTACATGAACGCATACTACCCCGAGGTTTTAGGAGAAAATGGAACGTCCTTGATACTATCTATAGGCTATTTCCCTATACATTCAAGTATTGGATGGACCATGAATAAACTAGATCAAATTTGTTTTATCTCGTACAACTAGAAACAGACTGATGACTTTCTGAGTCACCCAAGGAAAAGGAAAGGGTCACATGACCTACGAAGCAGCCGACCATGACCAAGGCATGTATAACTAGCTAAAACTGAGAATTACTCGATCCTCACACCCATAAAAAATGCCAAGAAAACTTGATCATCCGTCCGAACAGGGGTGTAATTTAGAATCTAAGAGTCCTACCATGGACAACGACAACCAAACGTAACCAATCATCAGAAGGATTATAGTATTTAGCAAGGCATTAATATCTAAGGGTGATACCTACCACGGGCTAGCCCCTTAAGAATCATAAGCATCGACCATATTACTAGGTCATGATAAATAGAAGTCACTTGGCTTAAGAGCCTGTAATTTAATTCATTGATAAAAGTAGAGGAATCCTATGGAAAAAACCTATGGTTTCATTCCATGGAAACTCAAGGAAAATATCACACTACCCTTACATGAGGGTTTTATAAAAGGACACCACCTAGGGTTCCATCTTAAGCCAATACATTAATTCTCATTCAATCTTTAAACATTTAAAAGATTTAAAACAAAACACTAAGGCATACAGGTAATCTATAACAAACCTCATTTTCTTTAACATTAAACATTTATCAAAATCTAATCATAATTTAGCAAATTTATGATATAAATTCTTTGTTAACTGATAAGAAGACCGAAAAGGGTACCATTAAGCTAGCATGGGTTCTTCAGAAAGCAACCCAATAGAAGTTTCTTAACTATAGAAATTACAAACACCCAAACGGGTCATCTCATAAGATGCATGCCCCAACTGACCTACTTGGGTCAATTTATGTATTTTATAAGTTAACCAACACACTTGAGTTCAAAATTTAAACATATTTCACATTCAAACTATTTCAAATTATAACATGGACATATAAAATTGTCTGATTATATGGTTTTTCATTTCCCCAACCTATAAAGTTCCCATACATTTTATATACCATAGATTAGCTCCCATTTAACCAGAACCAATTTACTTTAAGAATTTGAAATCATGCAAACTTTTTAATTTATAATCATTTTGAAATATACTATGATTATATCTAATGGTCCAGTTAAATAGGTGGTCATCTACCAACCTATAAATATCTCATACATATTATAGTTTAGAATTTGGATCCCATTTACTATCCAATAACGTTTAGCATTTAAACTTTAGAAAACTTTTCATTTTAACAATAGGAATTTGGTTATAGTTCCAAAACATAAAATATGGTTTGATTATACTGGTTTCTTTTTCCAAATTATAAGGTGCTCGTACACCTTATAATTGAAAATGGGTTTCTATTTAATCACAAACAATAATTGTATCCCATTTAAAAATTTATATTTTAAAACAAAACTAACATGTCATTACAAGAAAAAAACATATAGAAACATGTTATAAACAAAGAATCATAACATATAAACAGAAAAGGCATGCTAAATAAAGAGGAAGCATGGCATATCACTCAAGGCACACAATCAAATCAGAAAGAAAGTTATCAATTCAACTAAATGGAAAGGAATATGCATGAAATGTTAATTCTTATGTTCCTATAAAGATGCATGAAATGATTCATTCTTTTCATACCAGGACAAGGGAAAAATACCATAAATTAATAAATCAATATGGAGTGCAAAGTATGCCATTCACTCAAGGTGAAATCATATCCACTGTAATAGAAAATAGCATGAACATCAATCCCAGCACTGGAAACTTGGTCATTTCCCCTTGGGTGGGGTGTTCAGTCCCAGAAACAGCTATTTACCAAGCGTTGACACATTCCTAGTCTCCTATCTACCAGACCAAAATAGTAAGACAAAGGAAAAATAAGCTTTGATACCACTTTGTAACATCCCAGCCTAACTAACCACTAAACCAGTATCCAGACCGGTGGGTCACATAGCCTCAGGCACACCTCCCCATATGCTAGTGGCTTCTGTCTAGCAGTGAGGGTCTCATAGGTAATAGTGGGGATACTATACTATCATATAAGAGTATCATAGCAGTTTATCATATTGTAAATAAAAAATAAGAAAAGAATCAATAATAATAAATTAAATATAGATAACATCAGAAGAATAGATTAATCTAAATATAAATAATGGTTAATGCCAATATACAATAGATACATGCATAACCTCATTATGATATAAAAACTAAAATAGTAGACAAACAACATGCTACACAATACAATACAATACAAGAAAGTAAAGAAAAGTAAATCCCCAAGGGAAATCTCCACGATCATCCTAAGTTCCATCCCAATCCTATGATCCTAACTCACATGTACAATCTAAATATCTCAATCAATCAGCCAAGGTCCTACAAGTATAAGGTCTACTTAGGTACCACAATGCAATGGTGTCCCGAGTAATGTGTGAGATAATAATCCCAGTAGGTTCCCACCCATGGTTTCTATTAATGAAACTAGTCTTTAATTTAAAGTAAGGTAGTGTGTAATTAATAAAAATAATAAATAGAACAGAAATAAAAAATAACCAACCCACTCAGATCCCTAAAGGACACCTGATGGCTCTACCAATTTCATCTCACAACAGGAATGTGTGTCTGATCATGTCACTATATATATAAATAGTAATAATATATATATATATATATATATATTAGTTATATATTTAACCCACCTATATGAACCAAGTGTGTGCAGACACCTAATGGACATATACCCAGAATACTAGTGTTGGATTGGACTGAGGCATAACTCAGACATCCATATCTAGTCAAACGAGCCTAAAATCTCATGAAATAGGGTATATTTCCATTCATCCTAGTAGAGTTAGATACATCATTCAAAAATACTCAATATGGTGAGTGAGACTCCATGGAAACAATCTAATCTTGTTATATGGCAGCTCATCCCAATTCCCATACCATATCACCGGTGCGAGTCATCATGCTCAACACCCGATGTAAGGTATTGTGATTTCCCTTATGGCTTAACACCCATTACTATTGTACACATCCTATATAAAAGGTGTATTCATATTTATAATAAATAGACATGAGGTAATACCTCTCATTCCTTACATTTATCAAGCCCATATAAAGGCATCATAAAATTTATAATACAATCTATGAGGCAATACCTCACATGATTTTCATTTGAATAGCCCATTATAATCAAGGGTGTCACATTTATAACAATTAATATAAGCATGAAATTCAATATAATCAAGACATAACATTTAAAATAACCAAGGAAAGAAATCCATCATGTCAATCCATTCCTTTTATTTTAATCATCTAATTTGTATAAACAGACTATCATGAGTAAACTACAAAACTTGATACTTTCCACCTAGTTAAAGAAAACATGGAAATTCACTTCACTAGGATTAAATAGGTATATATAAGGTACCATGGTCAAGAGGGAAATTTAATATATGGGAAAACCCATTAATTTAGCAAGACAAGACCTTAGAATGATCTTTATCCATTATTCATTTATATAAGAGGTCCAATTCATTTTATAGCTTCAATAAAGGCAACATATCAAACATAGCATATACTAAAACATGACATCAAATCATTGGAGAAGGGAAAAAGCGCTAAGACGGGCATGATTTAAATCATAAATTGCTACTTTTCAGTTTTGAAGACAGTACACTTCATTTGAGGGGTTTCATTATAAAAACATGGCTTTGTTCATAAATAATTCATTCATTACAATTATAAACATCAATATCATGTGTCATAATTCAATTTGTATAAATGAAACATTTTAGGAAAACTACCCAACAAGGAAATTCAATTCAATAAAGGTGAAAATGAAATTTTTAGGGTTCCATTACCATTTATAAAAAATCCTACAAGGGGAAATTATATTATTAAACTAATCCAAGTTCTTGGATGGTATTTCAGACTTTTACTCATTTAATTAAAAGGGGGAAGTTTGACTTGGCACCCCATGGGGTGTCCATAAATGGTGAAACCATCCCCTAAATTCCTAAATAAGGTTCAATAGATATTTAACAAGGTAAAAGGTTCAATTTAATATGAAGGAACCCATTATAAAGAAACTCTCAACAAAGGACGATGTATGACATAACAAAACTATTCAAAAAATGATGTAAAAATGAAGAAAAAAATTTAGACCATAAACCTCATACTTAGAATGATCTATGTAACGCCCCGACCCCAGTTACCTAGAGTCCGTGAATTATTACATAACATTGGCATGATACAAAGAATCATGTCCCAAAATACCGATCAGTTTAGTAGCCTTGGAAGTACTAGATACATTCATAATTTTTACATTACATCATGAAATAAAAATATCAACAACAATTTTTCCCCCTTTTAAACACACTTAAATCCTTAGCCTATCCTTGCAGGTCAACCATAAAATACTTCTTCACATCCTAGGGAAAATAAAACATAGAAAGGGGTGAGCTCAGATGCTCATTAAGGATAACAATATAGTGGAAACTTTCATAAATAATCATAAACATTTAAGGAAATGTATAAGACTAAAACAAAATCCTTTTAAACTTAAACTTCATAATAATATAGCAAAGATAAAATCAAATAATTCCATTTACATAATCACATGGATATTATACTAGTCTAATAATCACATGAAATATCAATAGCCTCTTTCATAATGATGGAATTCATAATTCCAGACTTCATAACCAGATAATCAAGGCCTTGTGCAAAGACTACAAATAAGATTTTGTCAAGGCCTTGTGCAAAGACTACAAATAAGATTTTCTCAAGGCCTTATTCCAAGACACTAGTTTGTCTCATGAGACCTAAATATGCATCGAGGAGCTATATTGGGCTCCACCCATCACTTACTAAGTCCAATTCATTCCTCATATGAAAAGGTTTAAACATAACATAAACATTTATATTAAAACTAGCATAAGAAATGTCAATACTTTATCCATAAAATATGAATGGTGTAAAAATAACACATCCATAGTCAAATATATCACATAACCTTCAATACAATATGGAAGTTTTGTATCATAATAAATCAACTTCAAACAAGATTAAAATCCATCAAAGGATGTTGACATAGATGAAATTAAAACTTTTTTAAAGAAATATCTCTTTCTATTTTAAAATAATTTAAAAGTCATATAATTATAAAAGAAAACATTTATTTTGAAAATATTCTTATAATCTTGTATGGGAATCTTTGATGATGATATAACGGTGGAAAATATCCACACCCACTATATAAGTTAAAAAAATACATTCTTACCTTAATTTTGTCGAAAAGGTCATAAAGTACCTTGTTTGGAAAACGACGGAAAGATTACTTTCAAGAAATATATGGTAAAATAAGGGTATAAATGACTTTAACCCATAGTATAGTAAATAGTAAAAATGTTTTGAATTAAATTTTTAAGAAAACACAGATTTGGATGATAAAGAGGTCCCAATAGATACTTATGTAAAAACAACCTTGGATAATAAATAGATTGTGAAATTAACTCTTACCTTGTAATTTTCCTTGTTCGAGGGTATGTTAACCTCCTGTATAATAGTTAAATAATTGTTATTAAATTATAAAAAAACCATATAAGTAAATATGATATCATATATGATCTTTTAATATTACTTTATTAATAATATTTTAGTATTATTGTCGTTTTGGGTGTTAAATGATTCGTTTTCCTTTATATGTTTTGTTACGTAAGCCATGTTTGTTATGAATAGGATGTATTTGATTCTTATCCAGAATGATATTAAGTTCTTAAACATTATTTTCAATCATAAAATGAAAATTATTCTATAATGATTACGATGGGGAATGAATCTCATCACGTTTGTGGAGACGGTAATCCGTACGTACGCATGAGCGACAATATCATTATATTGATGGTGAAATCGTATGTAATTAAATGTTATATAATATATAAATAATAATTAAAATGTTATATTTATTATTTACATCAGTTATATTCATTATTATACTCATCCAAAATAACGAAGTGTTTGAATAACAAACTACACCACAACGTGGAGACGGTAAGTCGTACGTGCGCACATATGGTGACTTTGTCATTTATAGGATGGATAGAATAATGAATACTATTGTACCATATTTATAATAACATAAAAATATATATAATATAATATAGTTATTATTTTAGAATGGAAACAACAAAGAAAGAGGAAGTGGAAGAAGAAAAGAACTTGAAAGAGGTGATGAAATATTTACCTCTTCTTTGGATTCTTCATTTTGATTTGATCAAAAGGGCTTCTTAGGTTGAATTTATGACCAAAGGAAGGCCTATAAGAAGAATCTAGTAAATTAGGGAGTATATTTGGGCAGTGTTTTTACGATCCAAAAGGCTTTGGAGTTGTGAAATTAAGAGAAGGGGAAGTACCCTTTTATAAGAGAGGTGATGGTCACTTTTGGAAAAGCTTGAAATATTATTTTATAATAAAATAATTGTCGGTTTCTAATGGCTCCAAAATAATTTATTTAGAGTATAAGGTGGGTATGGGTCTAAAAACTCTCAACCAATAGGTTTTAGACAGGTTTAGGTCACCATATTAACCTTATCTTTTAGATTTAACTCTTAGTTAAATAGTTTGTCATTTACTATGTATCTTTGTATTTTTATATTATATGGTTAATAAAATTACTATAAACCTCCAAGAGAACCCCAAGTGGTTAATTATTAATATATATAACCTTATCTAAGTCTTTTGGCCTAACCTTATATTTTTAGGAATATTATATCCATTAATAATATAGTATTTGTTTTAAAAACTCAATTATGTCAATTTTGACACTATTTAGTATTTGATTTTTTTGAAACTCATAACAGCGTGATTACTTCAAAAAAATTATTTAATAAACCCTAACATGTCATATTAACCTATAAAATTAGTGTAATTCATCAAAAGTTTTAAATTACTTTTATTTGTATATTTATAATATCAATTATTTTAATTCTTCTTTAATAAGGTAATTACTGCATCATCATTGTGTCATAAATAAATTAAATTATTTAATGTCTAAAAATTATAAATAAAATACCATTATGTATTAAATATTTTTATATTTCTAATGAATATTTATAATCGAATTTATATTGTGTGTAACCATATATTAAAAATGGTTTAGTTATTAAACTTTGAATTTATCTCTTTTAACTATTCTTTAAATAAAATAATAATAAATGTCCAAATCTAATTCAAGTGGACCAAAGGGGATAATATTTTATTACTAAGGTTTTTTTTGGTCGAATTACACTTATCCAATAGAATTAGGAAATGTGTTAGGATAATTATGATATCATTTTTACCCTTAATTACCCTATTTACTTTTAACTATGGTAAATAAAAGTCAAAAGTTATTATTCACAAAAAATTATTTTCATCTTATTGAACCATATTTTAATTTCTGATATTAACCATGTCTCTCATATTTTTGAAATTCAACTCACAGAAGCGGTAAAATTAAGTTTTATGCAAATTTGCAAATGCTCCTAGAAGGTGGGTAAAAGAAGGTAAAAAGTTCGATAAAGTTTTTATATATCTAAGCTTATTATAAAATGAATCCAATTAATTACATTGAAATTATATAGGTATTATGTATCTATTTTTACCTAAAATAAATTTAAATAAAATAAATAATTATTTAAATAAAAAGTCGGTTTTAAACAATAACGTAGTGTTTTTCACTATTTATCAAAAATTGAAAGTTTTTAGAAAAATACCAAAAATTCAACCTAAGCTAATTTAGATATTCTGAATCCAAAAATGAAGTCCATTTTGAAAGATAAAATTTTTAAATTTTAAAAAATTGGGTATTACTATTCATAACGGCTAGTTTGATTGGTTGTGGTGTATTAGAATCTCGAAGTTGCGTACAATACAAGCTTTTGCATTATTTAAAGGGAAACGTACTATGGAAGCTTGGGGTATTACATTCTACCCTCCTTAAAATAATTCATCCTCTAAATTTCTATAATATTACTGCATAAAAAGAATCAGGTGGTTCTTCATCATAAGTTCCTCGGGTTCCCACATTGTTACTTCTATCTTATGGTTTCTCCATGGAACTTTCACCAGACGAGTTGTCTGGTTTCTCAACACTCATTATCTGGTATCAAGAATTTTGATAGGCTCTTCACAATAAAACAAATCAGGTTCCAATTCAATTTTCTCATAAGTGAGAACATGCTTTGGGTCAGGCATGTATTTTCTCAATAGTGATACATGGAATACATCGTGAACTTTGAAGGTACTTGGAGGCATTGCCAAACGATAAGCTAAAACTCCAATTCATTCCAGAATTTCGAAAGGTCCAATGTACCTGGGACTCAATTTACCCTACTTACCGAAACGTATAACACCCTTCCATGGAGATACCTTCAAGAAAACATGGTCTCCAACTTGAAATTCCAAATCCTTCCTTCGGTTATCGGCATAGCTCTTTTACCTACTTTGGGATACTTTGATGTGTGTTTGGATAACCTTCACCTATTCCATTGTTTCCTTAACAAGTTCTAGACCTATGAGTTTTATTTCGCCAACATCATCCCGACAAGTTGGTGTGCGACATATCTTTCCATATAACACTTCATATGGTGCCATCTGAATACTGGAATGCAAGCTATTATTATATGAAAATTCTACCAGAGGTAAATATTGATCCCACAAACCTTGAAAGTCAAGTGAGAAAGATCTAACACGTCTTCTAAGGTTTGAATAGTCTGTTCTGATTGTCCATCGGTTTGAGGGTGGTAGGCAGTGCTCAAAAAAAGTTCAGTATCTAGGGCCTTCTGAAGAATTTTCCAGAATCTTGATGTAAAATGGGGATCATGATCAAAAACAATCAATAGGGGTACTCCATGAAGTCTTACAACTTCATTAATATATATTCTTGCCATATGTTCAATTGGTAAATCTTATCTTATAGCAAGAAAATGTGCTTACTTGGTAAGATGATCAATAATGACCCATATTGCATCATTCCTTCTAGGAGTCTTTGGTAGCCCCATGAAACAGTCCATCGTAATATTATCCCATTTCCAATCAGGTATGGGAAGAGGTTGCATGACTCCTCTAGGTTGTTAACTTCCATCTTTCACTTTTTGACAAACCATACATCTTGAAACAAAATCAACAATCTCCCTCTTCATGTTGTCCCACCAAAAATATTCCTTAAAATATCTATACATCTTAGTGCTACTAGGGTGTATAGAGAAATTAGAGCTATGATCATCATCCAACAATTCCCTTTTTAGATCAGGTAAATTGGGAACACAAAGTCTCTTCCCAAATTTCAAAATCCCATCTTCATATATGAATTCACTCAATCTCCCATCATTCATAGCTTTAATCTTCTTTTGAAACTCCTCATCATCAGTTTGAGAACTCTTTATCCTTTATAGTAAATATGGTTTGGAAACCATTTGAAAAATCATTGATGTTTCACCTTCCATGGTTATTCCCATATCCATCTTTACTAGATCCACGAAAATAAGATCCCTTTCAATTATCATCTTGTTCAAAACTCCATGATCCTTTCTAATCAAAGCATCTACCACCTTATTTGCCTTCCCCAGGTGGTAGTGTATAGTGAAATCATAATCTTTGAGTAGTTCAATCCATCGTATTTGCCTCATGTTGAGTTCTTTATGTGATAAAATATACTTCAAACTCTTTTGATCAGTATAAATCTCACATTTTTCACCATAGATATAGTGTCTCAATATTTTCAGAGCAAATATTACAACTGCTAACTCAAGGTCCTGAGTAGGATAGTTTTGCTCATGAATTTTTAGTTGTCATGATTCATAGGCAATAACTCTATCATTCTGCATAAGGACACAACCAAGTCCTTTCTTTGAAGCATCACTATAAATAAAAAACCCATCATTCCCCGATGGTAGAGTAAATATAGAAGCATTGACTAATATTCTCTTCAGTTCTTCAAAAAATTATTCACACTCGTTTGTCCAAACAAATTTAATCCCTTTACGTGTGATATTGGTTAATGGGTTTTCCAATCGGGCAAAATTCTAGAAAAAATGTCGATAATAACCCACTAAACCGATAAAACTGCATACCTCAGTTATAATCATCAGTGTTGGCCATTCTTGGATTGCCTTTGTCTTAGAAGGATCAATGTAGATTCCATCCTTAGAGACAATATGGACAAGAAAATAAATCTCATGAATCCAGAATTCACACTTTCTAAACTTCACATATAATTCATTTCTTCTAAGAGTCATTAGAATAATGCGCAAGTGATTTTCATGATATTTGTAGATTTTTTAGTATACCAAAATATCATCAATAAATACCACTACAAAGTCATCAAGATATTCCTTGAAAACTCTATTCATTAGATCCATGAAGACAGAGGGTGCATTAGTCAATCCAAAAGGCATTACTGTAAACTCATAATGCCCGTACCTAGTTCGAAATGCAGTTTTCAGAATGTCTTCCTTCTTTACACACAACTAGTGATATCCAGATCGAAGGTCAATCTTTGAAAAATATTGAGCTTCATTAAGTTTATCGAATAAATCATCAATGCAGGGTAGGGGATACTTTTTCTTTATTCTTATAACATTTATCTCTCTATAGTCAATGCACAACCTCATAGATCCATCTTTCTTCTTAATAAAAAGAACAGGGGCTCCCCATGGAGAAACACTAGGGCGAATAAATCCCTTATTACTCAATTACTCTAGTTGTTTCTTTAGTTACACTAATTTCACAGTGGTCATTCTATAAGGGGTCTTCAATATGGGCCTTGAACCAGAAATTAAATCAATGGAAAACTCAATTTCTCATTCTGGAGGATGTCCAGGTAAATCCTCTGGAAACACATCAACATATTCTTGCACAATAGGTACATCCTATATTTGAACATTCCTTTCCTCACCCATAGTTATTTCATTCTCTTCCTCCCCAATAATTGAATTTAGTTAATCTACTAGGGGTGGATCTAGATAATTATTAGGTGGTGATGTTTCTGCTCTAAAGATAAGGTACTCCTTATCATTATCAAGAATTTTAAACTCCTTCTTCTTAAAATAAATTTTTTTCATCATGGTCCGAAAGCCAATCCATACCAAGGATTCTATCAAATTCAATCATGGGTATAACTATGAGATCAGTAGATAAAGAACATTTATATGCCCTAATGGGAACTGATTCACAAAACTTTGTTGCGATGATACTTCCCTTAGGTGTTTTGACTAACAACTCCCTTGTTAAATCAAATTGGAAATATCTAATTTTCTTAGAAAACTGGGAAGATATGAAACAATGTGATGATCCATAATCAAATAAAGCATTGGATAAACTTGAGTAAACCATTAAATTACCTACCACCACATCTTTTGAAGCTTCAACCTCAGCAGTAGTGATCACGTAATCTTGGCCTTGCTCCCTTGGCCTTTTCTGAGGTAAGTTCCCTTGGAGCTTAGGACATTGATTTTCATAATTACCCTTTTCTTTAAAATTGTAGTATTCAACATTGACAATCTATTTCTTCCCCTTACAATCATGAGTTTGGTGTCCTTTTTCACCACACTTGTAACAGACTATCATTCCCTTCAAGCAAGTACCAGGGTGTTTCTTCCCACATTTACCACAGGATGGATATTAAACTTTTCCCTTCTTCCCCTTATTTCCATTTCTAGAGTGTTCAGTAGATTTATTCTTCTCCTTCTTTACTTTAAAGTCGTAAGACTTAGAGAATTATTTTTTTGTATTGATAGCGCATGAGACAATATCTCCGTATGATGAGAAGGATTGTGAGACTAATGCTTGACAGAGAAATGGTTTTAACCCATCAAATAATCAATAAATATTACTCCTTGGGTTATGTATATAATCTATTGTATGCCTTTCTAACGTTGTAAAGTTAGCCTCAAACTTCGCATCATTCTCATCCTCATTTTGCCTCAGACTCAGAAATTGTCTTTATATATCAGCTTGATGGTCATGAAGAAAGTATTTTTCTAAGAAAATATCTTTAAACTTTCTCCATTCCATGTTTGATACTTTTTCATCTTCCTTTGTGTTTTGGATTAATGACCACCATTGATCAATATCTCCCGTGAGACAATAAACTCCCATGACAACTTTTTCCTTTTCTCTACTCCCCAAAGCATGAAATAGTTTCTCTAAGAAATTTATCCATTGCTCAGATACTAATTTATTTGTAATCCCATTGAATATTGTTGGTTTTTTCCTAATGAAGCGGTCTAATATTGATCCTCCGCATTGTGGATCAGGGTGCTCCATACAGGTAAGGTTATTATTCATAACCTGAGTGAGTTGTCCCAATATGGTGATAAGTTGATCAGCACCAGTTGCATCACCAGCTCCACTATAATTATCTTGAGTAGGAGGGAAATCTCTACATGGATTACGTGCATTGATACGATTTCCATTCCTTCCACTAGGTTCCATTTCTAACCAATGGCATATACTAGATTAGTTTATGAATTGCAATACATAATTCCAAACTTGTAAAACACTTAACATAAATTGAACAGTTTATGGATATAATCCATAATCATAAAAATGTTTTATTTGAGGAATTATATACTCATAAACCCTTCATAATGGTTTATAAGGAAATTAGAATTATCCTAATCATATCCCCTGGGAGTATCGTAGTCAAGAGTGCAGCAAAGTCAATTGTCTTGCACCAGTTCTTGTTTGAGTCTAGCTCAAAGCGGTGTTTTGGGTTTTACCCCTAGGTACATCTATGTCAGAGCCGCCTCTACCTGCTCATATCCAGACAGTGATGTATTTCTTGGAAAACTCACAAAATATCTACAGTACCAAAATTCTAGTAAGTTCTTCTATAATAATCCTTAATGTCTATCTTAGGGTAATGTTCTTTAATCAAAGTTTTTCTAAATCTAGTTTCCAAGGTTTGTACTAAACTTCCTCTGATACCAACTGTAATTCCCCAACCCTAGTTACCTAGATTCGGTGCATTATTACATAAAATTGGAATGATAAAAGAATCATGTCCCGAAATACCGATTAGTTTAGTAGCCTTGGAAGTACTAGATATATTCATAAGTTTTACATTACATAATGAAATAAAAACATCAACAACAATTTGTCCCCTTTTTAAACACACCTATATACTTAGCCTATCCTTGAAGGTCAACCATAAAATACTTCTTCATATCTTGGGAAAAATAAAACATAGAAAGGGGTGAGCTCAGGTGCTCATTAAGGATAACAATATAGCAGAAACTTTCATAAATAAGAATAAACATTTAAGGAAATGTATAAGACTAAAACAAAAGCCTTTTAAACTTAAAATTCAGTATAATATGGCAAAGATAAAATAATATAATTCTATTTACATAATTACATGGATATTCTACTATTCTAATAATCACGTGTAATATCAATAGACACTTTCATAATGATGGAATGCATAATTCCAGAATTCATAACCACATAGTCAAGGCCTTGGGCCAAGACTACAAATAAGACTTTATCAAGGCCTTGTGCCAAGACACTAGTTTTTCTCATGATACCTACTGATGCATCAAGGAGCTATAGATGACTTCACCCGTCACTTACTAAGTCCAATTCATTCCTCATATGAAAAGGTTTAAACATAACATAAACATTCGTATTAAAACTATTATACGAAATGTCAATACATTATCCATAAACCATGAATGGTGTAAAAATAACACATCCATAGTAAAAAAGATAACATAACCTTCAATACAATATGGAAGTTTTTTATCATAATAAATCAACTTTAAACAAGCTTAAAATTCATCAAAGGATGTTGACATAAATGAAATCAAATTTTTTTTAGAGAAATACCTATTTCTATTTTGAAATTATTTAAAATTCATATAATTATAAAAGAAAACATTAATTTTGAAAATATTATTATAATCTTTTATGGGAAGATTTTACAATGATATAATGGTGGAAAATAGCCACACCTGTCTTATAAGTTAATAAATACATTCTTACCTTAATTTTGTCAAAAAGGTCATAATGTACCTTGTTTGGAAAACAACAAAAAGATTACTTTCAAAACATATATGGTCAAATAAGGGTATAAATGACTTTAACCCATAGTATAGTAAATATTAGTAAAAATTTGAATTACATTTTTAAGAAAACGTGGATTTGGATGATAAAGAGGTCAGAGTAGATACTTACGTAAAAACAACCTTGGATAATAAAGAGATTGTGAAATTAACCCTTACCTTGTACTTTTCCTTGGACAAGGGTACATTAACCTCTTGTATAATATTTAAATAATTTTTATTAAATTATAAAATAACTATATAAGTAAATATGATATCATATATAATCTTCTAATATTACTTTGTTAATAATATTTTAGTATTATCGTCGTTTTGGGTGTTAACTGATTCATTTTCCTTTATATGTTTTGTTAATTAAGTTGTGTGTGTTATGGATAGGATATATTTGATTCATATCCGAAATTATATTAAGTTCTTAAACATTATTTTTAATCATCAAATGAAAATTATTCTTGAATGATTACGATGGGGAATGAATCTCATCGCGTTCATGGAGATGGTAATCTGTACGTACACACGAGCGACAATATCATTATATTGATGGTGAAATCATATGTAATTGAATGTTATATCATATATAAAGAATCATTAACATGTTATATTTATTATTTAAATCAGTTATATTCATTATTATACCCATCCGAAATAATGAAGTGTTTGAATAACAAACTACACCACGATGTGGAGACGGTAAGCCGTACGTACGCACGTATGGTGACTTTGTCATTTATAGGATGGATAGAATAATGAATATGGTTGTAACATATTTATAATAACATAATAATATATAAAAGATACTGGAGTTATTATTTTATAATGTAAACAACAAAGAAAGAGGAAGTGGAAGAAGATAAAAACTTGAAAGAGGTGATGAAATATTTGTCTTTTCTTTGGGTTCTTCCTTTTGATTTGATCAAAAGGGCTACTTAGGTTGTCTTTATGACCAAAGTAATGAATCTAAGATGAAGAGATTAAATTTGGGAGGATATTTGGGCAGGTTTTGGCCAAGAAAAAAGGCTTTGGAGGTATGAAATTAAGATAAGGGGAAGTGCCCTTTTATAAGAGAGGTGAGGGTTACTTTAGGAAAAGCTTGAAATATTATTTTATAATAAAATCATTTTAGGTTTATAATGGCTCAAAAATTATTTATTTAGAGGATAATATAGGGATAGGTATAAAACCTCTCAACCAATAGGTTTTATATCGGTTTAGGTTGCCATATTAACCTTATCTTTTATATTTAACTCTTAGTTAAATAGTTTGTCATTTACCATGTCTCTTTATATTTTTATATTATATGGTTAATAAACTTAATATAAACTTACAATAAAACCCATAGTGGTTTATTATTAATATATATAACCTTATATAAGTTCTTTTTCCGAACCTTATATTTTTAGGAATATTATATCCATTAATAGTATAGTATTTGTTTTAAAATCTCAATTATGTCATTTTTGACACTATTTGGTATTTGATTTTTGTGAAAATCATAACAGAATTATTACATAGAAAAAAAAAATTATTTAATCAACCCTAACATGTAATATTAACCTATAAAATTAGTTTAATTCATCAAAAGTCTCAAATTACATTTATTTTGATATTTATAATATCAATTATTTTAATATTTCTTTAATAAGGTAATTACTACATCATCATTGTGTCATAAATAAATTAAATTATTTAATGTCTAAAAATTATAAATAAAATACCATTATGTAGGAAATATTTTTATCTTTCTAATTAATATTTATAGTTGAATTTATATTGTGTTTAACCCTGTATTAAAAATGTTTTAGTTATTAAACTTTGAATTTATCTCTTTTAACTCTTCTTTAAATCAAATAATAATAAAAGTCCTAATCTAATACAAGTGGACCAAATGGGTTCATATTTTATTACTAAGGTTTTTTATGGTCAAATTACACTTATCCAAAAGAATTAGGACATGTGTTAGCGTAATTATGATATCATTTTTACCCTTAATTACCCTATATACTTTTAACCGTGGTAAATAAAAGTCAAAAGTTACTATTCACCAAAAATTATTTCCATATTATTGAACCACATTTTACTTAAAAATATTAACCATTTTTCTTTGATTTTTTAAATTCTACTCACAAAAGTGGTAAAATCAAGTTTTATGCAAATTTGCAAATGCTCCTAGGAGGTGGGTAAAAGACGGTAAAAAGTTCAATAAAATTTTTATATATCTAAGCATATTATAAAATGAATCCAATGAATTACATTGAACTTATATATTTATTATGTATCTATTTTGACATAAAATAAATTTAAATAAAAAGTCGGTTTTAACCAATAACGCAGTGTTTTTCACTATTCATCAAAAATTGAAAGTTTTCAGAAAAATACTAAAAATTCACCCTAAGCTAATTTTGATATTATGAATCCAAAAATGAAGTCCATTTTGAAAGATAAAATTTATAAAATTTCAAAATGTGGGTATTAGTATTTATAACGGCTAGTTTGATTGGTTGTTGTGTGTTAGAATCTCGATGTTGTGTACAATGCAAGCTATTGCATTATTCAAAGGGAAACATACCATGAAAGCTTGAGGTGTTACAATCTACTCATCTAATATCAAGGTATGATTCGATCTGGTTTGGAAGAAATTGAAGAAACAGACATTTTCCCAGAAAATAGGGAAAATGAGCTCGCACGTAAATAGCATAGCCGAGAGGAGACTAAATGAAGAAAAACTAAAAAGGAGTCAATATATTCCCATTACAGATCCATAGAGACTGGTGGATATTACATCAGACGATGGACATAAGAGATATCATCATTCCAAGTTTAGGCATGGAGGGGGAAGACCCACAAATCAAGAGAGCCTCACTCAACTACTAGAGGAGAAGGAAATAAGGAAATGAGATTTTTAAATCTAATTAAGGTAAATGTGGTAATTTTACCCCCCAAAATTGGGTCACACAGTTTTTCTACATGTCTTGGAAAAACTATGTGCCAACCGTATGACACCCCCTACTTTAGAAACTATCTCTCATGATTTGACCTGAACGATTACCCTAATTGTGTGCCAATAGTGAAATGAATAGTGTTTAGGTACTGCCCATTTTGGCATGAATCATGCAGTGTAGGTGAATGGTTTGGTTAAACCATGCATAACCCATGTGGGGTGTTTCTGTGCCCTTCTCTATAGCTAAATGGTTTTCTTCTAGAGGCTGTATAGTTTCAGAAAAATCATGCGCCTCTATCAGACCCTCCAAAACATTGATTTCTGGACCCTGGTGCTCCCAAAACTCAATGAGACACTCATGAAACCTCTTGGTCCTTTACAAAATTCTTAAAACACCACATTGAGGTGTTCCAACACTCAGAATTATGTTCTGAAGGTCAGTTTCAAAAACAGACCATCCAGTAAATGCTAAAGTTCAAATTCCCATGGAATTTCACCATGGCTCAAAATACGAGTCATTAAAAATATTATTTAATATATATATATGGTTTAATGATAATTTATACATATTTTTTTCATGTTTCTCCTCACATTATCATGGATTGGTTCTTAAAAAAAACTTTAATTGTATAAAACATTCATTTATCTCTTGAATTATTTTTATGATTTTTCTAATAAATCAACATATCCCATTAAAAAACTGAATTAATTATAACTAGATAAATAATATATAATATTTAGTTAATAGTTTGAATTAGTTATGATGTAATATCATGGTTTGATAAAGTGGAAATGGATGTTTTGATTATATGGATTTTATGGGGCTTTTATAAAAGAATTGATTCTTAAATTGAAATGGATAAACCTGTAAAACCTTATTCTATTGGGTATGGGTAACCTAAGTGAAAAATTGGGTAAGGATGAGTGTATTATGAAATTATAATACCATGTAACATTATATAAAAAAGTAGTTATGGTTTGTGTGAGGTTTATTGAGGTCGATCTATCAGTCTTAGTTTATTCATTTTCCTACTTTTGTATTATTTATCATTTCATTAGAAGTTTTAATATTTATCCTAGTTTATGTTGAATTCTTCATGTTATTTTGGAATTTAGTTATTTTCTCTTCACTTGGTTTATAATTGGATTCTTCCATTTTTTTAGGTAATTACCTATGGGAATTATTTACGTATTACATATGTGTGTGTGTGTGTGTACTTAAGGTTAGGTGATGAGGTTAGTGACATATATAAGGTTAGGGTGTGTGATGTTATGATATTATTAAGGTTAAGATACATTCTTGAGGAACACCATAGGTTATTGGGGGGTTCTATTTGTCTTAGTTAAGGCTGTGTAACCTTCCTTTTCTCTCTAATTTTTAAAGTATTTTATCATATGGCTTAAGAAATTATGAGATATACCTAAATTTGATTTTTCTTTATAAAAACATTTTCTAAAAATTCTTTCTTCCTAAGTGAATCTTATAAAACTATATATACACACTTAATAAAACTTATGGTTTACTTTTATATGTTAATTTTATTTAAGGAAATTTGTTCACCATTACCCATTTTATATAATAACTGGTTTTATAGTCACTATTAATGTTATGTCCATAGTAATAGTGGTATCACACTATGTGAATCATATGTTTTTAGATATTTTTTTATATTATTTATGTAGGTACCCTTACCACTGATAATTTTTCTAATGACTTTTATTTTTATTCCCACTAGTTATTGTGATTATTTTTTTATATATACATACAGTTATAATGTTTAGGAAGTTCTTGGATGAATGGTGTATATTCTGAATGATGGTATGAGTATTTGGATATCCTGATTCAACTCAGGATGGTCACCTATCCTGAATTCATTGGATGTTTATTTTGATACCTTGACTCTTGATCAGGTTCCCCTTTCCCATGGGATGAAAATAAAGTTCCCTAACTTTGATGAAACTTTACTTTTAAATTTTGAGCTATGATCAAAGTATGTATATTTGGTGTTGAAGTTGGTGCCCTCGAACCAAATTCTATGTACTTTATAATAAACTATATTCATATTTTTGAATAATAATAAACTCTTTATCACATCAAGATTTTTATTTTGCATAACATTGTATGTGATAACGTCCTAAGAGTAGTTTTCACACTAAAAGTTCATAATAGTTCCCCGCTATGATGAGAACCCATAAGTGCAACAACAATATTCTTAAAATGCATTCTATAGCTATATGAAATCATTTTAGGGACACAAATGATTCATCATATCAGGGGTGGAGACTCATAGGACTTAGAGGCACCTTCTCCTGTTGTACTCCCTTAGTAATATCCAGTGTAGTATATTATGAGAATGAGAGACAGAAGTAGGAAATTCATATTTATATGTGTTATTTGATGTTCCTATATGTGGATTTTTTTTTTTTTTTGATCCTTATACTTTAAGATTATTATTAATGAGTATATAAGTTTTTTTCTTTGATGTATTGATGAAAACAGTGATGACAGATGTTTGTGGTGAGGTAAGATAAGTTGGGTGTGTCATGATTAATATTTAATCAATGAATAATCCAAGAAAGTATTTGGAACTTTTATTCTTTAAAAGAATTTGGTATCTCAGTCCCTTTGAATAAAATGATATAGACTAAATAAATCCATGGACATGGTGTTCAATAGGCAAGTCCAATTTCTGGAAAGTCAAAGAAATAGATATCGGGCATGTAGTTTGATGGCACCAGCATGAAAACTACTTGATTTGAGATATATTGATAAAGATATTATATTAAAAAATAAGTTTTAATATGAGGTATTATGTCATTGAAGCATTAAATTCTTTCTTTATGGGTTACTTGGTGTGTTTTGAGATGTTAACCTTGGACTTTAGGTTGCTTCGCCTAATGCTACTAAGAAATAGGCTTAGAGGGTGATACATTAGGTGTATCCAAAATCTCAGAAAAATATATATATTACTTAACAAGTTAAATAAATATTATTCTCGCACATGGTTTAATAATTATTTTTCATTTCTTGATTGTATATATTCCATCACCAGTTATTTGAGAGAATATTATGTGAGCATAATATTTAATAAATATTTATTTTCTATTTAGTGAATATAATATTTATTTATTTTTTGGTGAATAATGTAGTAATGTTTATTAAATAAATATTCATTATTCAAGTCTCGATAAATATTTTGGAGGAATGACTAACCAAGTTTATAGGTCTGATAAGAAATGATGTGTATTGGGTATTATTTGAATAAATAATAATTAATTTTAATTTGATATTTTAGCGCATGTCGAGAATTAATATTATTATTATTATTTTATACATGGGGTTATGTAATGTATTAAATAAATAATAAAGAAAACTTTTGTAATTATTTATTTCTATACTTACCGACATATAAACCCAATTATATTATTTTTCAAGAGAGCCAATTTCATTTTGTGTTGTGCACAATGACATCCAGAGAGAATCCTCTCAATCCCTAGAGAGATACCTATCCAAGATCACTCCCAAGATTGGAGAGTTATCTACCTCTACCTTCCACTATCAATTCTATATATAATGGAAAATTCTTTGGAAGTGATTCTCAAGGTGATCAAATGTGGATAACTCAAGTGATAGGATCTACCGTGTAAGCACCCAAAGATTCCTATGGAAACATTTTGATATTTGTGGAACACGTGTGGATCACCACTATAGGGAATATTCCCTTGATTACTATAATTAATAAATGGTAAAATATAGATCTATTATTAGATCCATCAACAAAGAAATAATTCTTGCAAGGTAATTCTTCAATTTCTTACATTAATTATAAATAATATGTGATGATCCTATGCTTTTTTCCAGCATTTTATCTAATGTATATATTCTTTGATTCAATTTATTTGTTTATGGTGTTTATCATTGTGTGAATCTTGGATTAATAATTGATCATGAAAAACATAAATTTTAGGCATGACCTGTTGCATTATTTAACTGTGCCTGGAACCTAAAAGTGGTATTAAATCAGTCAGATAATTTCTTATAATTACTTAAATATCATTGATTGATTTACACATTTTTAATTGGTTTCTCAATTCAAGTTTATTAATTATTTAATTTTAATTGTTATATCTACTTATTTCTCTTTCATTTCTTAGAAATATAATCAATTAGATTAATTTTATGAATTAAATAAAATCAAAGATCTCACCCAGAGGTGCCAAGGATTATGGTCAGTTAATACAATAGTACATGCCATGTACTAGTGTTCAATATAGTAAGAATTAATTCATAATTAATTCAAATAATGTGCACTCAATACACGTGGTGTTGTTAATCATACACCATGTGTTCACTAGGACAACCTAGTGTATGGTTATCGAGAGTACACCTCATGTAACTATCATACATGGTGTTTTGTCCCTTAGTCATAAATGGTTCGTGTATCTTCTTACATAGCCTATCTGACTAGTGACCATGTAACTCAGAGACCACATGTCATGTAGAACACGTACGCATCATGTACCCCAATATTTTTTGTGGCACAGTTTACACGCTAGGTCCCTAGTCATGTGCCTCAAATAGACGGTGATAATATTACACACCATGAAATTGTCTTGTACACACTGTGTACCTTTACCAAATTATACAGAATAAAAATTAATTTATTATATTGTTCAAACCTTATCAACATGTTCTTTCATGTGTTCATTGAGTTTATAGAATAGTCCATGTGATGGGTTTTAATATATATAAGTTTTTAATTAATTTCTATATAATTTTCAAATATGCATATCATATATGATTTGTATTATAGTTATTACTCTACATACATTAAAGCATAACATGTGACATAAAAATCATGTAATCTATATAATCATTAAGTTGATAATACATGTCATGAAAGTACGTGATAATCCATGTATTCCACAAGTCACAAGAGTAAATAGTATACGAGTATAACAATTTTGGGTAGTTCTAATGGGTACTCACCATGTTTCCTCTAAGGTATATTTTTGTACATAGTTGATTTTAAATATATTTATTTAGTTTGTTTAAAATTTTGATGGATGAAAATCACAAGGAAAATCATATGAGAATTAAGATAAAATAATTTATTCATTAAAGAATATAATTAATTAATTCAATCATAATTTATCTTAAATAAGAATGATAAAGAATTAAATACTAATTTTATTAAATGTGTAATATGTTTCATGTGTGTGGATAATCATAATAATAGACTGTACCTTTTTATGTGATTGGTTTCTTTTAATTTATTATTAAATTAAATAGTTTCCATGCATTACATCTCTCTTCTTATTATGTAAGGGTCACATGCCCATGGTTTATTTTATGTTAACCCCTTTCTTCTCACCTTCATGTGAGTAAAATCATATGTAAAATATAGAGCTCCCAAGATAGTGTAGGTGGTTAAAATTTGGATATGAGGTGAAACAAATCCGAAATATATACATAGGTGGATAGGTTGAAAGCTATAACATGAACCTTAATTGGTTCAAGTAGTTTTTTACCTAGGTAAATGATTAGTTTATCATCTGCTATATGAACTAACAATTAGTTAAATATCATGATCATACCACTTTATTATTTTATTTCTTTTAATTATCATGGTTATTTCAATATGGATGTTTTGTCATGATCACGTGGATTAATGAATTAACAAGCATGCAAGATAGAACTAAAATAAATTGTCTTATGTGTAAATGTTGTATAATACATGGTTAATCACGTAAGTAAAAACACTTAATATTGAAAATCATGTAATAAATACAATAATTTTAAATTTACTCATAAAAGATAAAACCCATCAATTATAAACATTAAGTCGGTATAGTCTTCCAATACTTCAGTTCAAATTGAATCATAGTTTAAAGTGATTTACCAGCCAAAGTTGGGGTGCTTTAAATTATTAGGGAATTTTAACTTGAATTTTTGGGCTGAATTAACTTATCTCTCATCAAGTGTTGACTAAAAAATCAGGACTTGGTGTAACTAATAGAAAAGGGTTGAGGAAATCCAATTTAAGGATTTTAGGATTGGGGATTCCACTCAACAGATCAAAGAATTTTTAGTTAATACAGTTTGCATTTATAATGCCTACCTAAAACCCTTGAAATTACTTTACCAACCAAATTTGGGTTAATTAGAAGGTTAATATGGATCCTTGACACTATAATGTCCAAGAAATAGGATATTTCAAATCCAATGGTTAGGGATATTGGGTTTAGATAAAATAGTAGGATATTAATAAATATAATATTTATTTATTTTTCTAAATTTTATCAGATAAAGTACTAAATATATTCTCATATTATTTTTAGAAACAACAATAAAAATGAATTCAAATATATCACTTCCATCTATACTTGATAATTATAACCTTCTCACCATCACAAATTTCCAAGAGTGGAAATTTTCTTGTGCGTTATCCTACACCATGAAAGAAAATTATATGTGTTGGAAGAACTGATTCCTGACCCAACTTGTAATGAGGCTAGTGAGGAAGATTTATATATCTACAAGACACATTTAAACAATTCTACATATGTTAAATGTTTCATGATATCATTCATGACCAATGATATTTTTAAGTAACATGAGGACATAGATGTGTATAGAATGATGTATCACCTTTGGGACCTATATTAAGAGAAGGTGAGACAAGAGAGATAAGAGATCTTCAATTATTTTTTCACAACTAATCTTGGAGAGTTTTTTCCATATGGGCCTTATATATTCAAGCTTATTGGCTATATTTAATGCTTATACATCTTAGGGATTAAATTTCAGATGAGTTGTGCATGGATCTCCTACTTTCCTCACTACCCAATACCTTCTCCATTTTTATTGTTAATTATAACATGAGAAATAATGATAATATTCTTTCATAAATTATTACTTTGATTCACTAAGTGGATAAGGACTTGGGTAGTGACAAAACCATGGTCCTTATGGTGAATAAGAAAATAAAGAACAAGGAAAAGGGTCCCAAGAATCATAATAAGTATAAATCTCTTGAGAACTATCCTTATAAGAAGAGGAAGATACAAAGGAATGGAAAGTAAAAGAAGGAAATATGTTTTTTATTTGGAAATCAGGGCCACTGAAAGAGTAACTACACCCAAAAATAAGGGGAAGAAAAATGTGCATTTGTTATTGAGTTCAATATTTCAATATCTACACATTGGGTATTAGATATGGATTTTTTTACTCACATTTTCATCCAAGTGTAGGAACCAAGAAGATTTCAAAATATATCTAAAGGAGAGGTGGATTTTTGAGATTCCAATGGGGTGAGGATAGATACTATAGCCATTGGTGACTACCACCTTTCATTTCCAATGGTAATGATATTGATTTTAAGGGATTATTATTATGTAGCAATTGTTAACAAGAACATAATTTATGTATCATGCCTAGATACATATGGTTTTATTTTCAATTTTGGGAATAAAATTTATTTCTTTTATAAAGAAAACATATGTTATGATATGGTGAATTTAAATAATGGTCTTTATGTATTAAATTATGAAAATAAACTATTGGAAATAGATAACTAAACATGTTCACACAACTCATATAACACCCAACTATGGAATCACCATATTGGTCATGTAAATGAGAAGCATTTTACAAAGATCTATCAAGATGGTTATTTAGACTCTCCTAAGATAAAACCACTTGAAATATTTCATGCTTGTTTACAAGGTAAAATGACCAAATAACCATTCAGTGGACATGGTGAAAAGGCCACTGAGCTTTTAGTATTGGTACACACTAATGTTTGTGAACCATTTCTAGTAAAAGAAAGAGGTGGGAATTCTTACTTTATAGATTTTACTGATGAATTGAGTAGATATGGATATTTCGACTTGATGAGGAATAAGTTTGAGTCATTTGAGTAATTCAAATAATTCAATAATGAAGTAGATAATCAACATGGAAAGAAGATAAATAATATTTGATCGTATTGAGGTGGTGAATATCTTAACTAAGAGTTTAATCAACTTTTTATAAGAGTTTGGTATTCCATATCAACTCACTACACCTTCCAAAAACATAATGGAATGGTGTTAGTGAATGGAGGAACCATACTTTGTTAGACATGGTAAGGTCAATGATAGGTCATGAAGATATTTCATTATCCTTTAGGAGATATTCATAACAAACTATGGAATATACATTACATCGAGTACCAACTAAAGAGTAAAATGGAATTATCTTCAAGTTATGGAGTGAAAAGAAGCCCATTTTTTGTATACATGCATGGGGTTGTGATGAATTTGTTAAGGCTTTATCAGGAAACAAACTAGCACCCCAGGGCACAAAGTGTATCTTTATAGGGTTTCCTAAGGAAACAAAGGGATGCTACCTATACAACCCCATATACAAGAAAGTGATTGCCTATAAACAATCAATCCTTCTTGAGAGGGAGAAAATCCTCAAAGATTAAGTGGGAGAAAGATTGATTTTTATGAAGTTGGTGCTAAAGATTAACAAGAGTTGGTACAAGAACAGATTCCATAGGTTCCTATAGAAGAAGTAGTTCCTAAAACACAAGTACTACGTGGAAGCACTAGAGATGTAAAAGAACCAGAGAGACATGGTTTTCTAGTCATAAAACATGGTGACTCATTATTAGTTGAAAATAATGAACCTAAATCCTACAAAGAGGAATTAGGGATCTTGAAGGTGAAAATAGAAATGATACATACATTCTAAAATGGTTTCCATGTATCCGAACCATGTTTAGGTTCTGGTTGATGTGCTAGTTGATGTAAAGACCATAGGGATTGTATCTCAAGGTGAGGAAAAAAGGATTTTTAAGTTTCAAAGATCCATTTAGGGTTTTAATCAAGAATCTAGGTCATGGAATATTTAATTAGATAAAGATATAAAATAATTTGGTTTCATTTAGAATGAATGTGAGCCATGTGTTTACAATAGGTCTAGTGGGAATGTGGTCATTATCCTAGTAGTATATATTGATGACATATTACTTATTATAAATGAAATACCAGTCTTACACTCTGTTAAATACTGATTAAACAAGTGTTTCTCTATGAAAGACTTAGGTGAAGCAGCCTATATTCTAGAGATCAAGATCATTTGTGATATATCAAAGAGGCTGTTTGGACTAAGTCAAAGTATATACATTGAAAAATACTACAAAGATTTTTTATAGAACAATCCAAGAGGGGATTGGTTCCAGTATCATATGGTATACATATTTCTAAGAAAATGTGTCCTCAAACATAAAAGAAGAAAGATATAATGAGTAAGATCTCATACGCTTCAGCGATGGAATCAATCATGTATGACATATTGTGTAGTAGACTTGATTTTTTCCTATGAATTGAGCATGGTAGTAATATATCAAGTAGATCCAGAAGAATAGCATTGGTCTACTATTAAGGCTATCCTAATGTATTTGAGATAAACTAACGATATTTTACTGGTGTATGGAGGATATGAGGATCTAGTAATCATGGGTTATATTGATTCTAGTATTCAAATAGATCAAAATGATCTAAATCCATATCCAAGATATGTTTTGTATCTCAACAGAGGAACTGTGAGCTAAAAAAATTCAAAGAAACCAGTTTTTGCTGATTATACAGTGGAGTCTGAGTATATAGTGGATTCTAATTCAGCCAAGGAATCCATTTGGATGCAGAAATTTTTTAGGATCTTTAAGTGGTACCTAGAAGTAAAGACCTTATCACATTGTATTGTGATAACACTATAGTGGTTGCTCTTACAAAAGATCCAAGGTCACACCAATAGACAAAGTACATACTCCAAAAGTATCACCTCTTGAGGGATTTTTATCAAAGGGGTGACGTTATAGTAAGAAGAGTTTCCACAAAATAAAACATGGTAGGCCCCTTGAATAAGGTCTTATATTAGCATAAGAATAAGTATCATGTGAGATCTAGAAAACTAAAGTTTGTTAGTAGTTGGCTCTAGTTCAATTGGGAGTCTATTGGAGTTGGTTCCCTAGAACCAACTTTTGGGTACATTATGATAAATTCTATTCATAGTTTTGAATATTAATAAACCCATTAATAGATCATGATTTTTCTTATATGTAACATAGTATGTGATAATTTTCTAAGAGTAGTAGTCACACTAAAAGGTCATAGAAGTTCCTTAGTATGATGAGAACCCATAAGTTCCATGATACTATTCTTAAATGTATGTTATACATCTAGATGAAATCGTTTTAGGGAAACAAATTGTTCAAGATGTTAGGGGTGGAGACTTGTAGGACTTTGAGGAACCTTCTCATGGTGTAAAACCTTGGTAATATCCAGTATAGGGTATTATAAGAACAAGACCCACCAGTAGGAAATCCATATATATATATATATGTCATCAGATGTTCCTATCTATAGACATGGGTATTGATCCTTAGACTTTAATATCATTATTAATGAGTATTATAAGTCAGATATTTTGATGTATTGATGAAAACTGTGATAACATGTGTTCTCAAAGAGGTAGGATATGTTAAGTGCATCATGAGTAATATTTCATTAATGAATAATGATAGAAAGGATATTTCCCTTATTTTCTTTAACATAATTTTATATCTCAGACACTTTGATGGAAATGATATAGCCTAAATAAATCCATGTACATAGTGTTCAATAGGCAAGTTCGATTTTCAGAAAGTCGAAGAAAGAGACATCGGGAACATAGGTTGATGGTGCCAACATGTAACCAGTTTGATTAGATATATCATGATAAAGGGATAATATTACACAATAAGAATCTATATGAGGTATTATGTCATTGTTTCATTAACTTATTTCTCTATGGTTTTCTTGGCATGTTTCTAGATGTTAACTTTGGACTTAAGGCTTCTTCGCCAAATGCCACTAAGAAATAGGCCTAGAGGGTTACACACTAAGTGTATCCAAAATCTCACCTAGATAATATATATTATTTCACAAATTGAAGAAATATTATTCCCACACATAGTTTAATAATTATTCATGTTTTCTTGATCACATATATTTTTTCACCATTTATTCGAGAGAATATTATGTGAGCAGAATATTTAATAAATATTTATTTTGTATTTAGTGAATATAACATTTATTTATTTATTTATTAGTGAATAATGTAGTGATATTTATTAAATAAATATTAATTATTCAAGTCCTGATAAATATTTTGGAGGAATGGTGGACTAAGTTTATAATTTTGATGAGAAATAATGTATATTGAATATTATTTAAATAAATAATATTTAATTTTAATTCATGAGTTTAGTGCATATCGAGAAATAATAATATTATTATTATTCTAGACATGGGGTTCCAAAAGGGGCTAAATAAATAATTAAGGTCACTTTTCCAATTATTTATTTCTAACCCTATATATATAAAACCAAATATATTATCTTTCATGAGAGCTAATTTCATTTTTTGTTGTGCATAATAACAGTTGGAGAGAATCCTCTCAATCCTTAGAGAGATCCCTCTCCAAGAACACTCCTATGAATGGAGAAATATCTTCCTCCACCTTTCACTATCAAGTATAGAGAGATAAAGAAGAATCCTTTGGATGCAATTATCAAGGTGATCAAAGGTAGAAAATTCAAGTGATATGATCTTCCATGATAGCACCCATAGATTCTTATATCGATGTTCAGAGATTTATAGAACATGTGTGGATCACCATTATAAGGAATATTACCTTGAACCATGTAATAACCCGAGATTTTATAAGGTATATTATTTTTAATTTCATTCATATCTTCTGTTGTACGATACAAAAAGATTATCTTGCACTATACACAACACCGTATTAGCTTGCAGTATACGCAACACTAATCTTGGATCGTGTTACACACAATTTCATGTTTGTTTGATAGTAGTTATTCTACGCAACATTGAGTGTGTATATATATATATATATTCAATGTATAAATGAAATATGGTTGGATTTTGTTATACGCAACAACAAAGGAGTCATGCACTACACGCAACCCTGACTTGGCTTGCATTACATGCAATCGCGACCTTCCTCGATAGCGTGTGTTGTATGCAATATCGGGTTTTACTAAACAACGATATATTAGTATAATATTACTATGAACTAGCCGTTATGAATAGTATTAACCAAATTTTAAATTTTATAACATTATTATTCATCTTACACAATTTTTAGAACATGGTATGAGAACAAAATAAATTTTTCAGGTGAAATAAGTATTTTCCAAAAAATGCAGTTTTGTCGCCTTTTGATGGCACACCCATTTTAAATTTAATTTTTGACTATTTTATAAGTTATATTTTATGAAATAAACTTCTTCTTTTGAATCAAGATATAAAAATTTACATTGGATAAAGTTTTGATATTTTTCTGATAACTTTCATATTTTAATGAACAGTAAAAACACGCTATATTTTATTTAAAAACAACTTTTTTCATCGTAATAATTTATATGGTTAAATTATAATATTGAATAGTTTTAAAGTATAAATAGAATATATTTTTACCATTTAATATAATGTATGTCATTAGCATTGATTTTATATTTAATTCATAGGTAAAATCATTTCAATCTTTTCCAATGTTTTAAACAAAAACCCGTTTTCTTTCGACAACGGGATTAATTTTAATTTAATTTCTGAAACTTTTGTGTATTGAATTTGGAAAAATGGATTCCATATTTGGACACAGTGGGTCCAAATTATATTAATAGACTACTTTTTACTTTTGAGAATTATGAATAGTAACTACGGTAAATTTTATTTACCATAGTAAAAGGTAAATCGGGTAATTAAGGGTAAATATAATATTATAAAATTACCCTAACACTTTTCTTAATACAATTGGATGATTATATTTAGTCCTAAGTCATATTTGGGTTGAAATTGAATCCATTAGAACCCACTTGGAGGTGATTAAGACCTTTAGTTTATTTTATTCAAAGAAAAGTGAAATATGTATCACTCAAACTTTAATAATTAAAGTATTTCTAATATAAGGTTATATAGAATATAAATTCGGTTATAAATACTCATTTGAAATCTAAAATGTTTTTATTTATCATGGTTATTTTTTTTAATTTTTTAGAGTTATTTAATTATTTTATTACCTTATACATTAATGATGCAGAAATTACTTATTTAGTAAAAAAATCAATAATATTGTTTTTATTGAAATATTACTACATATTAAAGGGCTCGAAAACCTGAAAAAAACTTATTGGTAGTGTATATATACACCATAAGCATCCAATGACCGAATATATGACCGTTTGGAGACTTATAAAAGTGATTATGACACTTATATTATTTTATTTTATATGATGTCAAAGTTGTCACCTTCATAATTTAATAAATATAACATTTTAAAATTTGGGTGTTTTAGAAGATAAATCCGAATAAATATATTATTATAAAGGATATAAGATTTATCTTCATCCTAGTATTTTAGTTTTAATTTTTATGCAACAAATAAGTATATTTAATAATTATACAAAAATGTTGCAGTAATTATTTTATTAAGAGAAATATCACATACATGGTTTTAAAAATATTAAAATAAATATTACATGAACTATTTAATGTTCTCCACTAATTTTATAGAGTAATATGACATGTTCGGAACCTATTAAATATTTTATTTTGAATATATCCTTTGTGTGGATTTAATTTAAATTCAAATAAATGAATAGTGTTAAAATTGACACTATTGTTATTTTATAAAAATAACATATTATTAAATTGTTTAAAAATAAAAAAAAATATTTAAAATTTATAAACTAAAATTTATATGGTCGACAGTGTCATAAAGTGTCAAATTATGGAAAATTCACAACACATATGTAATTATTTATAACAATTTATAATTTATAATTTTATTACCACAAATAAACTTAAATAGAATAAATAAGGATAAATCAAAATGATAAGGTTTAAAATAAGATCAAAACATGTCTAAATGTGATTTCTTGATGAGATTACAACCCTGTCTCATCTAATATTCGAATTGAGTCATTTTTGGAGGTTTTTATGTGGGGTTTGAATTTATATTAAACTAATATTTTTAAGGATTCCAATGGTGCCCCTCTCCTCCCTTATAAAAGGGCACCTCCTCCCTCTCTTCCTCACACCATTTTGAGCCTTGAAGCTCGGGCAACCTCGGCCCATTTCACTTCCCCACTTCCCTATAAACTTTATAGAGGTACTGGTCTTCTCAAAATACCAACCCTAGTGCCCTAAGAAGAAGTTTAAAGGAGGTGCGTTGAAGAAGAGGTAATCTCTTCTACCGATTATTTCAAGATTATTTCTTCTTCAACTTCTTCTTATTTAGTTTTTTCATTATAAAGTAATAACATCAGTATCACTAATATACTGATATGTTATTATAAATATTAAACAACCCCATTTCACATTCTATCCATCCTACGGAAAAAGAAATCACCGCGCGTGCGTACGTACGGAATACCGTCTCCACGCCGTGGTGTAATCTGTTTTTCCAACACCACCTTACTTGGATGGGTATAATGGTGTAAAGAATAACTATACATAGTTATTATAACATCATACTGATTCTGATATATTATACCATCCACTCCAATTCTATTCAATAATTATGGGAATGATATCATCGCTCGTGTGTACGTACGGACTACCGTCTCCATGACGCGATGAGATTCATTATCCATATTAACCATACATGAATGATCAAAAAGTTTATATAATGAATAATAATGAAATATATGAATTCTAATGAATTTATGTATATATATATATATGTATTTCATCTATTTAGTTTCATTCAATTCAATAAGGAAACGAAAACAGCGTTCATGCATACGTACGACCTACCGTTTCCATGAACGGTGTATTTCATTCCTTTTATCGATCTATAATATATATATGTATATAATGAATATATATTATATATAAATCATGTTTTACATTCTGGAATTATGTAAATCAGGATATAAGTATTAATATCAAGAACGACAAGTCGAAACACATACGATAAATGAAATGATTTTACCCAAAACGCTGCTTTAACATGGAATTTACAAAAGAACGGGTAATATAAAGTCATAAGTGAAACATATATGATATCATAACAATGAATATTATTCTTTAATAATTCAATGACATTATTTAAATCATTAACAGGAGGTTCGGATACGTACAAAGCATATCAGACCTAAGGTAAGTGATAATTGTGCAAATCTCATTTTTATCCGAGATTGCTTATTCGTAAGTGTTTACTGGGGTTATTGCTATCATCCATGTCCATGTTTTATAAAATTGTATTCATGTGTGTTTAAATTCATTTTTACCCATTTGACTTTTACCCCATGGTATGGAAGGAATCTTTCTTCTATTTACCCTACAAGGCACTTTTTGACTTTTCCGACAAAAGTACGAGAAGAATGTTTTTTTTAACATATACAGCATGAAAGGATTTTTACGGTTTTATAAAGCCTTATTTTCATGAAGCTTCCTCCAAAATATTTCATTAATATTTTCAACAAAATACTTTTCTTTTAAAATTGCGTGACGTTTTGTGAAAAGAAATTGATTTTGAAAAAGAAAGTATATTTTCCTCAAGAATTCATTTCAAGTGTTTTATCAAAATCATTTTTACATATAAGATGACATTATTTAATATGTGTATGTTTCAAGTATAATGTCTCCATGATTTACATGGTTTAACTTTTCTTATGATGAAATATCCATTTCTTTTATATGGATTATGTGATGATGGGATGATGTTTATGAAACCAATTTTATTCATTGAGTTATTATGAATGATGTATGTTTATTTTGTGGCACAAGTAAGAATGATTTCATTATGAGATGGGTGGGACCTATATCTCCCTCCAATGCATTGGGTAATGATTTATATCTCATTATATAGACATGGATGGAACGGCAAGTTAAACCGGTTCAGTAATACAGGACTGGAACGAGGAGTGAACTCGATTCAGAAAGGGACTTTGTCCACTAAGATGGTCTTGGCAGTAATGCCTTGGCTACTATGGAAATCATATCATGTTCTTAATGGTTGCCACAATTACATGTTTTATTACCATGCTATTTTATCATTATTGATGTTCCCTTATGATATATTCCTTACGTACTTCCAAGATTCATGTTTTTGCTCAAGATTTTGATGTTTAGATTTTATGTTCAAATTTTTGCATTCAAATGTTTATGGATTGTTTTATGTTCTCTATGTTTACCCTTACTGGGAATTTGAGCTCACCCCTTTTATGTTTTCTTTTCCCCGGGATATAAATAAAGGTTTTAGGTAAGAAAAAAAAGGGGAAGATCTTTATTGGGAGATGTTCAAGATCTTCCACCACGATTAGAAGATTTTATTCTGAGTTTCCAAAGACAATAAACTATTACGGTCCTTGTGTGTCTGTTTTTGTTATGTATTAAATATTCCAAAAAATTAATGTATTGTCCATGTACGTCAAGCTTTGGGTCTCTACAGTTGGTATCAGAGGAAAGGTTTAGTCAACCTTTGGAAACTAGGATGCGAAAACTTTAGTGAGATCCCTAGAGATATTTCTATGGTATGTCTAGGGATGTCCCTAAGGATAAGTATACGTATAGGATATAGTCCTAGAACTATGGTAATGATATTATAATTTAACCAAAGATGTTAGATATTTAGGGTAATCACCCTTTACTATGTTGTTTTCCCTAGCATGATTTTTTCCTCTCACACTATTCTTTTTGGGTTTTAGAAAATGGCTGGAAACATGATGATTCACAATAATGGAGGATATGATGGACAATGGAATGATATTCTTCATGAGAAACCAAATGAAATGGGATTTTGAAGTCCAAACATCATTATTATTCTAAATCAGAAATCTCATAATATGATCAATAAACTCAAATTTGGTAAGTTTCCTGACTCGGCTAATAAGAGAAAGATGGAGTTTCATGATGATCATAGAGGAAAGAAAGTTCAATTTCAACTATGTAAATCATGTGGGAAGATGCATCAAGGAGAATGTTTAGATGCTTTGGGTGTGGAAAATAAGGACATAAAGCCAGTAAGTGTAAAGGAAAAGGTTCAGTTAACACCATGGATGAGGATAATGGTATTGCTACGACATCAACAATGGTTAAATGTTTTAAATGTGGAATGTACGGGCATTATGCAAACCAATGCCCTAAGGGAAAGTCTCATGAAGAGAATCAATATGGTCCTATGGGTAATATTTATGTTGATGATGATGAAGAGACTACAAATGATATGTGAGATGAAAGAATTGTTGAAGCTCGGTCAATGGTTTAAGAAGGTAGTGTAATGATTACATGTTTATCAAGTGTAATGTTGTATAAGTAATCTCATGGTACTATGGAATAAAGAGACATATAAGTATTGTTACACTATTTTCTTTCCTTAAGTTTTGAAAGTGTGTGATGAATGGTACCAGTATTTTTGTAAAGTAGATTATATGCGCATAATGAATGGATAAGAAGAAAATTAAATGTTTGATAGTATTCATGAGCTCATGACTGATATAAGGAGAAGGTTATATCATGGTTTGAGTATATATAATTTTTGGATTTTGGTATGTGGAAAGGGTTAACTTTTGACAACATCCATGTTTTCACTAAGGTTTAATGGGTATTCATTTTTTAAGAGAATACATGATTAAGGTATTCACATGATTGGAATGTGACCAACAAGATAATGGTAGATAAATGATGGTTGGTTGATGAAATTTCAAGTAATCGTTTTCTTTATACTATGAGCCTGGACCGAAGTATTTTAGATAAATATTGGAATGGATTGTGTTGGACATAAGATAGTATTGTTTAAGGATAGAACATTTTTCGATATTATTGATGGGATGTTATAGTAATGTAGTTTTAGGAAAAGGACAGCCTGCAGGATGGGCGACAGCCCATCGCGTCGGACAAGGCTGTGGGAATCGAACCCACAACCGAAGTGTGATTGGCCTTTATTGCCTACCACTAGCCTACAGGAAGTCCCTGGTTAGTAGAAACTAGTTTTATTTTATTAAGTGGTATGATATATGAATTATAAGTTCATTTTTGGAATCGTATATGATTAACCTCACCATAGATGGACTTATGTATATTTGATAACTTTTGCTAACCTTTTGTTTGAAATATATGGAATGACCCATCATTCTATCACATGATCTGTTAACGCTTCACAAATAACAAATTCAACTTATTTATTTAAGAGATGAATTGGAAATTGTTCAATTCACAAACAACAGTGAGATTGTACCAAATTCATGTAAGTATTTCTTTTAATTCATCAACTTTAGGGAAATGATCTTGAAAACCAAAAATGTTGTCCTCGTTCCCTTATATCCGATGAATCAGATGGTACCTTAGATCATCACAAATCTATGGCTTTGTGATTGATGGCTTTTTCATAGCCATGTTCTCTACCACTCTCCATCAGAACTTGATGGTTAGATTTTTCCCCCATATCCATATTTTCACCTATGTTATCCTACGTGGAAACCCAGTGATGAGTTAATTTGGGTAACCGTTACATTTCATACTTTAGTTTGTAAAGTCAAGTTTTGGTATTCCTTTTTACGATGTGGGTTTCTATTAAAGAAACTTTCGAGTAGTAAACCATTTATAACCCCGACGAATTTTGAGGGCGAAATTAATTTTAAGGGGGGTAGAATGTAATAACCCGAGATTTTATAAGATATATTCTTTTTAATTTCATTCATATCTTCTGTTGTACGATACACAAAGATTATCTTGCACTATACGCAACACCGTATTAGCTTGCAGTATACGCAACACTAATCTTGGATCGTGTTACACACAATTTCATGTTTGTTTGATAGTAGTTATTCTATGTAACATTGTGTGTATATATATATATATTCAATGTATAAATGAAATATGGTTGGATTTTTTTATACGCAACAACAAAGGAGTCAGTCACTACATGCAACCCTGACTTGGCTTGTATTACACACAATCGTTGCCTTCCTTGATAGCGTGTGTTGTACGCAATACTGGGTTTTACTAAACAACGATATATTAGTATAATATTACTATGAACTAGCCGTTATGAATAGTATTAACCAAATTTTAAATTTTATAACATTATTATTCATCTTACACATTTTCTAGAACATGGTATGAGAACAAAATAAATTTTTCGGGTGAAATAAGTATTTTCCAAAAAATGTAGTTCTGTCGCCTTTTGATGGCGCACCCATTTTAAATTTAATTTTTGACAAGTTTATAAGTTAAATTTTATGAAATAAACTTCTTATTTTGAATCAGGATATAAAAATTTACATTGGATAAAGTTTTGATATTTTTCTGATAACTTTCATATTTTAATGAACAGTAAAAACACGCTATATTTTATTTAAAAACAACTTTTTTCATCGTAATAATTTATATGGTTAAATTATAATATTGAATAGTTTTAAAGTATAAATAGAATATAATTTTACCATTTAATATAATGTATGTCATTGGCATTGATTTTACATTGAATTCATAGGTAAAATCATTTCAATCTTTTGCAATGTTTTAAACAAAAACCTGTTTTCTTTCGACAACGGGATTAATTTTAATTTAATTTCTGAAACTTCTGTGTATTGAATTTGGAAAAATGGATTCCATATTTTGAATCAGTGGGTCCAAATTATATTAATATACTTATTTTTATTTTTGGGAATTATGAATAGTAACTACGGTAAATTTTATTTACCATAGTAAAAGGTAAATCGGGTAATTAAGGGTAAATATAATATTATAAAATTATCATAACACTTGTCTTAATATAATTGGATGATTATATTTCGTCCTAAGTCATATTTGGGTATAAATTGAATCCATTATAACCCACTTGGAGGTGATTAAGACCTTTAATTTATTTTATTCAAAGGAAAGTGAAATATGTATCACTCAAACTTTAATAATTAAAGTATTTCTAATATAAGGTTATATAGAATATAAATTCGGTTATAAATACTCATTTGAAAGCTAAAATGTTTTTCTTTATCATGGTAATTTTTTTGTAATTTTTTAGAGTTATTTAATTACCTTATTACCTTATACATTAATGATGGAGAAATTACTTATTTAGTAAAAAAAATCAATAATATTGTTATTATTGAAATAGTACTACATATTAAAAGGCTCAAAAACCTAAAAAAAAACTTATTGGTAGTGTATATATACACCATAAGCATACAATTTCCAAATATATGACCGTTTGGAGACTTATAAAAGTGATTATGACACTTATATTATTTTATTATATATGATGTCAAAGTTGTCACCTTCATAATTTAATAAATATAACATTTTAAAATTTGGGTGTCTTAGAAGATAAATCCAACTAAATGTATTATTATAAAAGATATAATATTTATCTTCATCCTAGTATTTTAGTTTTAATTTTTATGCAACAAATAATTATATTTAATAATTATACAAAAATGTTGCAGTAATTATTTTATTAAGAGAAATATCACATACATGGTTTTAAAAATATTAAAATAAATATTATATGAACTATTTAATGTTCTACACTAATTTTCTAGATTAATATGACATGTTAGGAACCTATTAAATATTTTATTTTGAATATATCATTTGTGTGGATTTAATTTAAATTCAAATAAATGAATAGTGTTAAAATTGACACTATTGTTATTTTATAAAAATAACATATTATTAAATTGTTTAAAAATCACAAAAATATTTAAAATTTATAAATTAAAATTTATATGGTCTAAAATGTCATAAAGTGTTAGATTATGGAAAATTCACAACACATATGTAATTATTTATAACAATTTATAATTTATAATTTTATTACCACAAATAAACTTAAATAGATTAAATAAGGATAAATCAAAATTATAAGGTTTAAAATAAGATCAAAACATGTCTCAATTTGATTGTTTGATTATATTACAACTCTATCTCATCTAATATTCTAATTGAGTCATTTTTGGAGGTTTCAATGTGGGTTTGAATTTATATTAAACTAATATTTTTGAGGACTCCAATGGTGCCCCTCTCCTCCCTTATAAAAGGGCACCTCCTCCCTCTCTTCCTCACACCATTTTGAGCCTTGAAGCTCGGGAAACATCTGCCCATTTCACTTCCCCACTTCCCTAGAAAATTTATATATGTACTGGTCTTCTCAAAAGACCAACCCTAGTGCCCTAAGAAGAAGTTTAAAGGAGGTGCGTCGAAGAAGAGGTAATCTCTTCTACCGATTATTTCAAGATTATTTCTTCTTCAACTTATTCTTCCTTAATTGTTTCATTATAAAGTAATAACATCATTATCACTAATATACTGATATGTTATTATAAATATGAAATAACCCCATTTCAAATTCTATCCATCCTACAGAAAAAGAAATCATCGTGCATGCATACGTACGGAATACCGTCTCCACGTCGTGGTGTAATCTATTTTTCCAACACCACCTTACTTGGATGGGTATAATATTGTAAAGAATAACTATACATAGTTATTATAACATCATACTGATTCTGATATATTATACCATCCACTCCAATTCTATTCAATAATTATGGGAACGATATCATCGCTCGTGCATACGTACGAACTACCATCTCCACGACGCGATGAGATTCATTCTCCATATTAACCATACATGAATGATCAAAAAGTTTATATAATGAATAATAATGAAATATATTAATTCTAATGGATTTATGTTTATATATATATGTATTTCATCTATTTATTTTCATTCAATTCAATAAGGAAAGGAAAATAGCGTTCATGCGTACGTACGACCTACCGTCTCCATGAACGGTGTATTTCATTACTTTTATCGATATATAATATATATATATGTATATGATGAATATATATTATATATAAATCATGTTTTACATTCTTGAATTATGTAAATCAGGATATAAGTATTAATATCAAAAACTACAAGTCGAAACACATACGATAAATGAAATGATTTTACCCAAAACGCTGCTTTAACATGGAATTTACAAAAGAACGGGTAATATAAAGTCATAAGTGAAACATATATGATATCATAACAATTAATATGATTCTTTAATAATTCAATTACATTATTTAAATCATTATACAGGAGTTTTGGATACGTACGAATCATATCGGACCTAAGGTAAGTGATAATTGTGCAAATCTCATTTTTATCTGAGATTGCTTATTCATAAGTGTTTACTGGGGTTATTGCTATCATCCATGTCCATGTTTTATAAAAGTGTATTCATGTATGCTTAAATTCCTTTTTACCCATTTGACTTTTACCCCATGGTATGGAAGGAATCTTTCTTTTATTTACCCTACAAGGTACTTTTTGACTTTTCTGACAAAAGTATGAGAAGAATGTTTTTTTAACGTATACGGCATGAAAGGATTTTTACGGTTTTATAAAGCCTTATTTTCATGAAGTTTCCTCCAAAATATTTCATGACTATTTTCAACAAAATCCTTTTCTTTTAAAATTGCATGACGTTTTGTGAAAAGAAATTGATTTTGAAGAAGAAAGTATATTTTCCTCAAGAATTCATTTCAAGTGTTTTATCAAAATAATTTTTACATCTAAGATGACATTATTTAATATGTGTATGTTTCAATTATAATGTCTCTATGATTTAAGTGGTTTCACTTTTCTTATGATGAAATATCCATTTCTTTTATATGGATTATGTGATGATGGGATGATGTTTATGAAACCCATTTTATTCATTGAGTTATTATGAATGATGTATGTTTATTTTGTGTCACAAGTAAGAATGATTTCATTATGAGATGGGTGGGAACTATATCTCCCTCAAATTCATTGGGTAAAGATTTATATCTCATGAGATAGACATGGATGGAACAGAAAGTTAAACCGGTTCAGTAATACAGGAATGGAACGAGGAGTGAACTCGATTCAGAAAGGGACTTTGTCCACTAAGATGGTCTTGGCGGCAATGCCTTGGCTACTATGGAAATCATATAATGTGCTTAATGGTTTCCACAATTACATGTTTTATTCCCATGCTATTTTATCATTATTGATGTTCCCTTATGATATATTCCTTACGTACTTCCAAGATTCATGTCTTTGCTCAAGATTTTGATGTTTAGATTTTATGTTCAAATTTTTGCATTCAAATGTTTATGGATTGTTTTATGTTCTCTATGTTTACCCTTACTGGGCATTTTAGCTCACCCCTTTTATGTTTTCTTTTCCCCAGGATATAAAGAAAGGTTTTAGGTAAGAAAAAAACGTGGAAGATCTTTATTGGGATATGTTGAAGATCTTCTACCACGATTAGAAGATTTTATTCCGAGTTTCCAAAGACACTAAACTATTACAGTCCTTATGTGTCTGTTTTTGTTATGTATTAAGTATTCCGCAAAAGTAATGTATTGTCCATGTACGTCAATCTTTGGGTCTCTAAAAACCATATAATGAAATAATGGTATGATATAGATCCATTTTCAGATCCATAAATAAAGAAATAATTCTCACAAGGTAATTTTTTAATTTCTTAGATTAATTATAAATAATATGTGATGATTCTATTCTTGGTTCCAATGTTTTATCCTTTATCTATATTCTTTGATTCAATTTTGTTGATCATGTATTTTATCACTATGTAAATCTATTATTTATCATCAATAATTAAAAAAATGTTCGGTATGACCCATCGCATGCTTCCACTATTTCTAAAACATGTAGTTGGTACCTAAGCATGAATTTAATGTATTTTGGATCCTATTAGTGGTTCCCCATTTTTTTATGACTCAATTATTTAATATTTAAGGATTTTTGAAATTATTTGTGTTTTTACTATGAAATTGATAGATTACTATATATGTGAAGGTCACAATCACATTCACATGCATACACTATACTACGACTTATGGTATTTGATGTCTTTTGGTGGTTCCTGGAGAGTCTTGATTCTCACATTATTCATGTACACTTCGGTAGATATATATTTTATCTATTGTTATTTAGGTGTCAGAGGATATTTGAATAATTTTTTAGATGCGTTTTGGATTATATAGGAATTAATTTTTGATTAGTAGGTTGGGTCTCTATGATGTGTGGGAGAATAGGAGGCTAGTGTTGTCCAGGTAGACTTCATCATATCCCATTGTCTCTGTTTTTATATTATTTTATTCTATTTATGTCTTTTATTATTACTTATATTGTTGTGATGTTTTTTTAAATCATATAGGTGGGTTTTTTTAATATTATTTTTATATATATATCAAGTACTACCAGCCACACTAGTCTCTACTTTAATGTTTTGGAAACATCTAAAATATGAATGGGTCATGCCAAATTTTTGATATAATCTAGAAAAGACCTAAATTTCCACCAAAAGAGGGTAAATCATTAACTAATGATTATGTATGGTGATTAGTGATATTCACTATCCCATAGAAATCAGGTAATTCACTTTGGGCATGTGAAGATCCAATTTAGGTTAATCGATGATTCGGTTCGTGTTGTTAAAATCAAGATCTTATCATGGGGAAACATTAAAAAGTATCTTATACTTGAAATTTTATTTATAGATTTTTATTAATTTGATCTCACCATTCTAATGTATTCATCTCATTTATATAATCAATGTATTGGTTTTATAAATATTAATTCACACATCAAATATAGATGCATAAAAAATTTAGTAATCACTGTATTCATATAATATATACATCTAAAGAGTATTCTCATTCCAAATGATATTTTATATTGATACATCTATAATATATATAGAAAATAAATCCATTGATTAAAGCTGGTAGAGTTATAATAGGATGTTAAATCTTATCTAGAAAAGCATAATCTCCCAGTAAGGTTAAAGAGACTGATTAAAAACATACTTATTCAGTGTCTTATCCCGGGTAAGAGTTTTCTTAACAAAAATAATCAATATAAATAATAAACATGAATTTTTCATATTTGAATAAAATTTTTGATCATTTAAATAATTATAAACCCTTCCATATTAAATAAAAATAAATTATAAATTACTTTTTTATTTTAATTTAAATTCATACTGTTTATCTCAGAATGAGATTCAATTTGATTAGTCACAGATCTCGTAACTATTTATAGTTCAAATATTTTAAATTTTTAATAAATTTAAATCCTAATATAAATAAATAAAATTTTAACAATTATATCAAATATAAATTTATAGGCTAATTGAACTTTAACTCTCCTTTACTTATCGGGTTTAGTGTTCAAAACACTAAATCCATTCCAAAATTAAATTTAATTCTTTAAAAAATACACTAATAGTTGATTTGAAAAAAAGAATTTATATCATGATCCTTATATATTTTTAAATTGATATGAAAAAATTATTGTAAAATATTTATAATAAAATTTCGTAATATATATGTGTGTATGTGTGTGTGTTTATAATATAAACATAATGATGTGTGTTTTTATTTATATATGTATGTATTTGTGGATGTATGTATGTATGTATATATCAATTAAATTATTGAGAATGGTTTTCATAAAATGTATATAAATATATATATATAACATTGTGAATGTTATATTTAAAAATATATATTGAAATAATCTTGTGAGTATTTTTATTTCAAATTATTTTATAAAAACTCTTTATAAAAATAAAATGAAAAAAAATTAATTGTTAACATTTTTTAAAATAAATTATATTAAAATTTGATTAAGAAAATGTTAAATAAAATGTTTAATATAATTAATTAATTATTTTTTTAATATATATATATATATATATCCTAAATGGTTTTTTAGCACACATAATACACAACCTAAATAAAAAATTAAAAAAAGTTTTCATTTAGGGTAGAATGATGAATCACTCTCAAGGATTGGGTGGATTAAAAGTGGGACATTTTTTTATCTTTTTATTCTTGAATTTCTATATTTCTCTATCCTCTCTCGCTAGTGTAAACTCTAATGTGGTGGATATATCATGAATAAAAGGATTATGATATATATTTATTAGTGAACACTTTCAATTAATTGGATCAATAATGTCATCATAAATTCTAGATTAGTTGAATTTCAAGAATTCTTATACAAGGTAAATGACTTTTATTATTTCATATAGAGTTTTTTATTTTATTTTATTTTTTTATGTGTTTATCGATTTTTTTTAATTTATTGGTGTGGATTTATCAAATAATTGTCTATTTAAAATTTATTTGATAAATTTTGGATTTTGGGTTTGTAAAAAATGGATTTTATTTTGATCAAAATAATGATTTTTTATTTGGTAAATCAAGGGATTTTTTTATATATTTAACTATTGTTATAAACCATGATATTTGGTTTGACATTTTACTTTTTTAGAATTTATTAGGAATAATAATTTCTGTAAAAGTGATTTTTATTTGAAATATTTTTAAGATTTAAAAGAACATATTTGGGTAAAATGGAATAATATTATAAATCATTATTGAATTTAAAATAATTAATGTTGAAATATGGTAATTGTTTTAGAAAAATAAAATAGTGTTGGGAAAATAATTTTGGGAACAACAAATGGTTTGGGGGATAAATGAATGTAAAGGAGATATGAGAAATGAAAAAAATACCATAAACATGAATTTTTAATCACTAAATAAATATAGATAGGAAGAACTATTTTTTAATTTTTAATGCATGGGAAATACCATAGAATAAATGATTCAAACTGTAAACATAAACAATAAGATGTATGATGATTCATTATGAGTGGCATTGTGATCATATATCTATATTGAATTGTTTTTTATTATTCATGATGCCCAAATATTTCTAATATAACTTGATCTAGATATAATTTTTATATCATGATAATGATGTTTATATTGGTTTTTATCATGTTCTAGGTGAACTGAGTAGGGTTACTCATGTTTTAAAAACTCTTGGGTGAGTTAGATTTGATATGATGTTTTATTTAATGTGAAATGGTTTTTATGAAAGGTAAATTTTGTGATGGTTTATATTTTTTCTAAAAATGAATTTATTTTCATTATTTAGATAGAGCATACATGAAAAATCATGAAAGTATGTTGGATAATTCTATTGGGAAATGTTTTATTCTACCATGCATGAATACCTCAATGTTTATGTTAATGTTGTTTGTCTTGATATATAAAAATTAAATATTTTTTTATTCATCAATAATAGATCTTATGAGTTATTGAAGAGGAGTGTCATGTCAGAGTTTTATTTTAAATTTAATAGAGGATTTTAGCTATCTATGGTGGATAGGATTTAGTGTTGTTGAGAATAGTGTTGCATTTGTTGTCAATAAGGTGTCAATATGTGTATGGAAAGGTAATTATTGAAGTTTTGATCACTATTGGAGTGATAATGCTTAAAGTAATGTTTTTGACTTAGTAAAGATCCCACTTTTATTATGATGACTTTGTTAAAAAACTAATGACACTTGGAGAATTACTATTTGAAATTAGATGTCATTCTTGATCATTCTCTATAGAAAATCAAACGATTGTTGCACTAATATTAAATCTCAAGGAACTTCTATAAAAAAGTGATAAATTATTTACAACATTAAAGTATCATCCTTTTAAGGATGATTGAATTTATTTGGAATTGATAATCTAAAAATAAAATAGGAAAAAGAAGCTTAAATAAGAGGCTTGGACTTTGAGGTGGCCATGCATATTTTTTAAGGTAACCATGCATTTTCACTTAGAAGAATTTATTTGTGTCTTACTTAAAAAATTAGGCCTACCCAAGAACTAGCCAACCATCATAAACCTGAGGCATGTGTCGGACCACTGGGTTCAATAGTACCAATGTGGATGCTGGACAAGGCCAAGCTGAGAGCGGCATAGTGGACGCAGAGTGCGACTGCATGGCATTGGTACAGAGCGCGCCAAGAGAGTTTAGAGGGTGGGTACAAAGTGCGCTCATAGTGAACATAGTATGGGGTGGTACCGGGGAGGGAGGAGGAGAATTATAAGTGAATGCTAAAGCGGATTGATATTTAAACCACGCCTTAGGTGCTTCTCCATTTCGATGTGGGGTGAAGTTTTTATTAAATGAAATGATCTCGGTCATTCGACCAATCTCATGTCTCACCGTATAATCCTGTCCACTCATCGCATCCATGCCTCGCACGTTTTAACTAGGACCATAAATCTCCTATAGCATCTATATAAGACATGTCATCGCCATCTTCCTTCGTCACTGCTCAATGTCGTCGTTGCCACTCCACCAGAGATGATCAAGAATCATGTCTGAGCTATCATGCTTATAATTTTAACATTGTGAGCATCGTTGGATCCCAACGAATCCATGTATGCAACTTACTTTGTTTATGCATGTGAATACCTTAGAGAAGAAGGATCAGACAAGGCAAATGAGTTTTCATGGCCACGTGGAAGATTTTTTCATAGACTTGGATGAAGATTTTCATGCGATCCTCATCGCACACATGAGATTTCCTCCCTGGAAAAGGATCCCACGTTGAAGAGGAAACACCCAAAGATCTTACCATATCCTCAAATGTGGATTTGAAGATTTCATAATGCCAAATAGTCCCGATAATTCAAATCCATGATCTCCATGGAATTTTATATGGGATTTGAATATGAAAGGAGAATTATCCCTCTCCTATAAAAGGAGAGGCACCAATCCTATCGAAGGCCACTACTCCCGCATTCTTGAGAGCTCCTATTTTTGAAAAATAGAGCACTTTGTGCTTCCACTTTACGAAGATAAAGTATAGGACCTGTGAACCTTCTGCTCTGTGAATAAGATATCCCGTAATCCCCCGACTGGTGCTACGCACTCTAAAATGACTTTGTGAAGAACTGGTTCTCGTGAACACATGATCGATTTTCTAAAACCCTCGCTATGCTTGGTAAAGTTTACGCCATCATGAGACTGTGGTTGATCCTCAGCCTCTCACTGAGATTTGTGAAGAGTTAGAACTGTGTATCCATTTCATGAAGAAGAACAGTGAACCTCTTGGTTTCATGAAGATAAGGATAACTCCATCAATTTTTCACAATACACTCATTTTGTTTTGCAGGGGTTTGTTTTCAAGAGGAAGGAACTTTCATGAAGGTTGTATGCACATGCATGCACATATGTGTTTTTCTTAATGGAATCTGAGGCCTCAAGTGTGAAATACCAATTTGGATAGTGGATGAACCCATTTATATTTGAAATAACACACATATAAAACCTAAAACACCCTAACTAAGTGATAAGAAAAGAAGAAAAAGGGAAAACGAGAAGAGTTCGTGTGTGTGAAAAAAGAGTTATACCCATTAGGGTTGTCACATAAGAAAGAGAATTACAAGAAGATAAAGGTGTGTTTGGTTTTCTCATACAATATATATATATATATATATGCACTCATCTGAATAAATTAAGAACACCCAAACTGAGTGAAAGGGAAAAAAGAAAAGGGAAGAAGTGAAGAGGTTATGCATGCTTGAATGAATATGTAAAAATGGTGCAATTAAATTTAATATATATCAATTGCACCAAGAAGAAGTAAAAAATGATTTCAACCTAAATGACATATGCATGAAATCATGCATATATGAAAAGTAAAAGAAAGAATTAATTCTGATGATGACCAGTGAGCTAATCCTCAATGCTTGAACAATCACATAGGTGTATGTGATTATATAAAAGAAAGAAGAATAAGGTATATTATAGTTATTTGTTGCACTAAATAATAAGAAATAAGAAATTGAGTGGATAGTACATGTGTAATTCCAATACCCACACACATTGAACCTAAAATATTGATACAAGAGAATAGTGTGTGCTCGGGTTGACAAGCTATATATTATACATGCATGAAACCATGCATAATCACATACATGTGTGAGAAGTCATTAAGATATCCAAAACCAAAAATTTTGGATTCCATGAAACCCATGCATGAAGTGAATGAGTATTGAGACTGAATTTGGGGTAGAGTGAAAGAAAATCTTATAATCAAGTTGACAGTGATTGAGTATTCAAGACACACATAATAGGCATAGTGCAAGATCGTTCTTGCATGTCAATATTCTTGAAGAAGTTTTGTGCATCATTTTTACACACATTAGTGATGTCGGGTCTTCATCATAAGAATAAATAATTAATCTATCATTTTTGAATTGAGGTCTGATCAAAAAAGTGATCAGAGTTATAGAGCAAGGCCAATAGATCTTACCAAAGGATGTTGAAGATTCTGGAAGAGATACATGGGAAAGTGTGATTCAGAAATTTTGTGGGGAAAGAGTGTCAGATCATATACATTGAATCAAAGAGAACTTAAAGAAGGAAGTTTCTCATGTGACTCAAGAGCTAGAATAACCCTGTGTGATTCAAGGAGGAGAATAATTCTTCAGTGGGACTCTGAAGCAGGCCAATGGATTCTAGTAACACTGTGGGATTCAATACCCACACACATTGAACCTAAAATATTGATACAAGATAATAGTGTGTTCTCAGGTTGACAAGATACATATTATACATGCATGAAAGCATGAATAATCACATGCATGTGTAGAAATTCATTAATATATCCAAAACCAAGAAGTTTGGATGCTATAAAACCCATTTATGAAGTGAATGATTATTGAGACTGAATTTGGGGTAGAGTTAAAGAAGATATTATAACCAAGTTGACAGTGATTGAGTATTCAAGACAGAAAAAGATGACATAGTGAAATATCATTATTTCTTATCAATATTCTTGAAGAATTTTTCTGAATAATTTGTACACATATTAGTTAGTTCAAGTTTTTATTACAAGAACAAATAATTTCCCGAGCATTATTTAACTGAGGACTGATCAGAAAAGTGACCAGAGTTATTGAGCAAGGCCAACAGACCCTACCAAATGTTATTGAAGATTATTAAAGAGATACATGGGAAAGTGTGATTTAGAAAGTCCATAGGGAAATAGAATCGGATCATCTATAGTGAATCAAAGATAACTCAAAGAAGTAAGTTTCTCATGTGACTCGAGAGATAGAAAAATCATGTGTGATTTAGGGAGGATAAGAAGTCTTTAGTGGGTCTCTAAAGCTGGCCAATGGATTTTGGTAACACTATGGGATTTAGAATAAAGAACCTCCTGTGGGACTCAGGAGAGATATAGTGGGACTCTGTATCAACCATTGTAATTGATAATAAAATTATAGTGGAGAATCTATGTTGGGGGGAATAACCAAAACAGTAAAGATTAGGTCTTTGAACTGAACCTTGTAAATCCTTGTGTTCGGTGACTTTATATTTACAGCATCATTCAAGGTAAGGCTGAGAGACACAAGAAGAGTGGATCAAGGATTTAACCATCCATAGAGGTTTAATTGAAAAGAATAAATTAGTAAAAATATTTAAAAGGGATCATTGATTTACCCCCTATCCCTCTTAGTGACTCTATAATGATCTGGGCACTTCAATTGGTATCAGAGCGAAGGTCACCTCTAAAATATCCAAGGGGGTCTTTATGATGTTCATATTTTAGGAAATGAGTGAACGCCATCAATTGGTGATATCTGCCAAGACTCGGAAAAATAGAATGAAGAAACAGGCAATGAATCTGAAGAAGAATATTACTACTAATGGGGAGACACCTTCTACTAAAGGTAATCTCAAAGGTATAACATGTGATAATTATTTTTATTATTATGACTCTTCTGATGAAGCCTATTCAAGTTGTGATGATGATAGATCAATTAGTGATCTTTACTTTGTACTCAAAGAACATCTTAAGAAATCCCTAGATAAGTGGCAAGACATATTATTATACACAAGAATTGGTGATCTTCAAGATGAAAATTTATAGCTGGAAGAAGAAGCTAATTCCATGGAAGAGGAATTTTCTAAAAGGGTTGGTATATCCAACTCTCACAAAAATTTTGAAGGAAAAGGAAGAAACAATTTCTATTTTAAATGAAATACATTCTCAAGTTACTGAAGAATTGTAGGAAATTATTTGTGAGAAATAATTCTTTGAGATTGTATTTTTAGAATCTTTCCATGCATTTGAAAATTTTCATAAAGTTTCTACGGTTGTCAAAGCTACTCAACTAGAATACAAAGCTAAAAAGTTAAAGGATCTTGAAATTTCTTTGAAATAATTAAAAAATGTGCATGAAAAACAATTGATAAAGATGAAGTAGAATTGGGAAAGTAATATGAGATCAGTTGAGGATGAGAAGAACTCCCTCAACATGAAGTGCTTAGAGCTGGAGGTGAAATCGAAGAATTAGAAATCACTCCAAGTTGGAACTTCCCAAACAGATAGAATAATAAATTTTTACACTCATGTTTTCATTTAGAACTATGATTCAAAAAGTATTATTAGATCATTTTATAATATAATGGAAACATCCTCCAAGAAGAAGTTATCCCATAACCCAGTTATATCTATTTCTACTAATGCAGTTTTATCTGTAAGTATAGGTTCAAAGTTAAAATCTAGGAAGATGTGGATTGATAAAAATGTTGATACATACATCAAAACTTCAACGATGGATACTAGTATGTTTAAGAATAATAACTCCCAAATGGATTCTCCAAATAAATAAATCCAATTACAGAAACAATAATGCATTAAATCTATCCAGACTGATACTACAAGAAAAGGAAAGAGATTTATTGGCTACTATTAGTGTTGTTGGAAGTTTGGGCATCAGGAAAATGGTTTTTGGAATAATGTGTCAACATCTAAAAAATATATAAGTCCTACATTTATGAAAAGTATATGTGAATAAATGAAGCATTTTTTAAAGCTAAAGCAGAATACATAGATGAAGAATAATCTTTCTATCAAGAATAGATTTGAATATCTTGAAGACTTATGTGATAATTGCAATAGAAGTGGTCATAGTTATGATGAGTGATATTTTACTCCAACCATGAAGAATTCATATGTTGATAATAAGAAAAGGACACAAAAAATGTAGAAGAAAGGAATAATAGTTGAAAAGACTTCCATTGGGAATATGAAGAACACTAAAGTTAAGAAAATTATGAAACAAACTTCTCACAAGAATAAGTTTAAATTGGAGTAAAATAATTCCATTTCAAACAATAAAAAATGATTCTACTGTGGAAATAAAGTTCATACCATGGATCACTATAAACAATCCATGGGAATCAATAGAATCAAGATAAAATTAAAAAGAGGATCAATCCAAGAGAATTTAGGATTTATTGAAGACATTCCCGAAGATAAATTTGATAATTTTCCTAATAAAGGTAACTTGAAAACATTTAATAATCCATGTGGAAGATCCAAACTAGAAAATGTTAAGAAGGAGTGTTTAGTTATCCAGCCTAATCAATTACAAATTTCTAGATAACTGCAAAGAGATGAAGATAAAGTACTATATAAAGCTACGATAAAGGGGAAACAAATCACTTTATATGAAGAAGAATTCTAATTTCATGAGATGTTGTCAACAAATGACAACCAAAGTGTCTCACAAGAACTTTTTGTAAGGTGAAAGAATATTTTACATCATGAAAAAAATGTACAACTATTTTACCAAGTCAAATGGAGATGTTGAAAATCAAAAAACATGCACTAGTGGAAGCTACTTCACTACTAATAGAAGTAAGGACAAACAATCCACACAAGTTGAAGGTCAATGTAAGTAAAGGGTCCATGCTGAAAATGAAATATTAAAATATTAAATGGAGAGGAGACAACATCATGAGGAGTACTAGACATATTAGAGATACTAGGAAAGGAGTTCTTGGGTTGAGAGTAATTCTCAGCCCCGTTGCTTCTATTAAGAAGCTCACATGTGTTCCATCTTATTACATTATATTTTTTGTATATGTGTGCCTATATTGTAGGTAATTTAAGGTCAAGGTCATTGTAAATATGATAATTTAATGATCAATGTAGATAACCACAAGTTGGACTGATTATTCATGATTTCATACATACATGGAATGTTTAATAGTGGAAGATTATCAACATAAATATCTTAAATATTATCTGATGATATTTTCCACTAGGGTAAATAAAAGGGATTTCACCCCTTGAGGGGGATAAAATATGAAGGAGATGATATCAAGGAGTATTTCATAAAAAATATTGAAATTCATGTCATCTTAAGAAGTTGAAACTTGAGGTATTCCAATCACACTATCATCCCTTGTTCTTAAGTATTTTTATCATGTTAACTAAGGGGGAGTGATTTATTGATGAAGATATGGGATTAAAAGGGGAACTTTATCATTTCACTTGAAATTTTTAATATTTTTGGTGAAGTATGTGCAGGATTTAGCATTTTATTGATAAATATGATTATCTCCAACCCCTTGGTTAATAATTGTTACACTCCAAGAATGATTTCACATGTATGGTTGTTTGTGTACATCATTGAAAACCTCTTTCATATCTCTCTTATTTTATACACTGGGTTATCCCATGTATACTTATAGTTGATTAACTAAAGTCTCTTTTCTAAGTTAACCATGTGACATCATCCCTCATAAATATTCAAGAAGATATTATTTAATGGGAGGAGAAAATGTTTTTGAATAGACCCCACTAAACCTTTGCATTTGGTTACCAATAAGGGGGGTAAAATATTGGCACACATATTAGCCCATAAAAATTTTTCATAGGTGATATTGACAACAAAATACAAAGAGGGATATTTTTTATCATAGCGTTGCATATTTTGTCAATAAGGTGTCAATATGTGTATAGAAAGGTAATGATTGATGTGGTGATCATAATTGAAGTGGTAATGCTTAAAGTAATGTTGTTGAATCAGTAAAGAGAACAATTTGATTATGATGAATTTGTTCCACAACTAATGGAACATGGAGAATTACTATTTGACATTAGATGTCATGCTTGATCATTCTCTCTAGAAAATCAGACGATTGTTGTACTAATATTAAATCTCAAAGAACTTGTATGAAAGAGTGATACATTGCTTACAACAATGAAGTAGCATCCTTTTAAGGATGATTTAAGTTCTTTTGAATTGATAATACAAAAATAAAAGATGAATAATAAGGTTAAATAAGAAGGTTAGACTTTGAGGTGGAAATGCATATATTTTAAGGTATCCATGCATTTTCACTTAGAAGAATTTATTTGTGTCTTACTTAACAAATTAGGCCAGCCTAAGTGCTAGCCATCCAACATCAACCTGAGGCATGCGCGGGACAACTAGGGTCAATCGTACCCATGGAGATGCCATCAAAGGAAAACCTAATAGTTGAATAGTGGATGTAGAGAACACTCATAGGAGATGGGTGTAGATCATGACAAGAGAGTTTAGAGGGTGTGAGCAGAGCATGCCCACAGTGAACACGGTACAGAGTGGTACTATGGAGGGTGGAGGAAAATTTTGAGCATATGCTTAAGCAGATTGACATTTAAACCATAGATCAGGAGCTTCTCTATTCTATGTGGGTTGAAGTTTTTATTAGATGAAATGATCACAGCCATTCGACCAATCTTACAGCTCATTATCTAATCTTAGCCACTCATCACATATTCTTCTACATTTGAACCATGACCATTGATCTCCCAAGGCATCTGTATAATCCATGTCATTGTCATCTTCCTATGCCACTATTCAATATCGTCATTGTCTCTCCACCGGAGATAATCAAGAATCATGGTCGAGCTATCATTCTTATCATTTTAACGCCATGGACATTGTTGGATCACAACGAATCCATGCATTAAACTTATGTTGTTCATTCATGTTAATACCTCAGAGAAAAAGGTTCGGCCGAGGAAAATGAAGTTTCCGCATCCATGTGGAATATTTTTGCATAGAATCAAATGAATATTTTCATTTGATCCTCATCACACGCATGATATTTCCTTCCTGGAAAAAGATCCCACATTGAAAAGGAAACACCAAAAGATCTCGACATATCTTTAAATGTGGATTTGAAGGTTTCAAAATGCTAAATAATCCTGAGCAATAAAAGTTATGATCTACATGAAATTTCATTTATAATTTGAATGTGTAAGGAGAAGTATCCCTCTACTATAAAAGGAGAGGAATATAGCCTATTGAAGGCTACCTCTCCCACATTCTCGAGAGCTCTTGTTTTGAAAAATAGAGCACTATGTTCTTCCACTTTGTGAAGAGAAAACATAAGAACTGTGAGCCTTCTCTTCAATGAAGAAGAGATCCTATAATCCCTCGAAAGGTGCTATGCACTCTTGAATGTCTTTGAGAATAATTGGTTCTCGTGAACGTGCTATCAGTTTTCTAAAACCCTCATTGTGCTTTACAAAGGTCGCACCATCGTGATCCAGTGGTTGAGCCTCAGCCTCTCACTGAGCTTTTTGAAGAGGTAGAACCATGAATCCCTTGCATGAAGAAGAATAGTGAACTTATCAGGTTCACTAATAGAAGGAAAACTCCCTTAGGTTTTCATGATACACTCATTATATTTTGTAGGGGTTTGTTTTTAAGAGTAAGGAACTTTCACAAAGGTCGTATGCACATGCATGCACATATGTTCTTTTATTAAAGGAACCTGAGGCCTTAAGTGTGCAAGACCAAGTTGGATAATGGATGAACCCATTTGGATTTTAAATAACACACATATAAAACCTAAAACACCCAAACTAAGTGCTAAGAAAAGAAGAAGAATGAAGAAAGAGAGGAGGTCGTGTGTGTTAAAAAAGAGTTATACCCATTAGGGTTGTCACACAAGAAAGATAATGATAAGAAGATAAAGGTTTGTTTGGTTTTATCATACAATATATATATGCACTCATGTGAATAAATTAAGAACACCCAAATCGAGTGAAAGGGAAGAAGAGAAAAGGGAATAAGTGAAGTGGTTATTCATGCTTGCATGCATACGTAAAAAGGGTGAAATTAATTTTAATATATATCAACCACACCAAGAAGAAGTGAAAAAGGAGTTCAACCTAAATGATATATGCATGAACTCATGCATATATGAAAAGTAAAAGAAAGAATTTATTATGATGATTCCCAGTGAGTTGGTCCTCAATGATTGAATAGTCACATAGGTGTCTGTGATTATAGACAAGAGAGAAGAAGTCCTAATGTAGTTGGTTGTTTCACTAAATAAGAAGAAAGAATAAATTGAGTGGACAGTGCATGTGTAATTTCAATACCCACACACATTGAACCTAAAATATTGATACAAGAGAATAGTGTGTGCTCGTGTTGACAAGTTACATATTATACATGAATGAAACCATGCATAATCACTTGCACGTGTGAGAAGTCATTAATATATCCAAAACCAAGAAGTTTGGGTTCCATGAAACCCATTCATGAAGTTAATTATTATTGATACTGAATTCAGGGCAGAGTTAAAGAAGATCTTATAACCGAGTTGACAGTGATTGAGTATTCAAGACAGATAGAGCTGGCATAGTGAAAGATCATTCTCTCATATCAATATTCTTGAAGAATTTATGTGCATAATTTGTACACATATTAGTGTGGTTGAGTCTTCATCAGGATAAGAAATAATTGCCCGAGCATCATTGAACTAAGGACTGATCAGAAAAGTGATCATAGTTATTGAGCAAGGCCAACAGACCCTACCAAAAGTGATTGAAGATTCTTGAAGAGATACATGGGAAAGTGTGATTCAGCAAGCCCATAGGTAAAGAGTATCATATCATCTAAATTTAATCAAAGATAACTCAAATAAGGAATTTTCTCATGTGACTCGAGAGCTAGAAGAACCCTGTGTGATTCAGGGAGGAGAAGAAGTCTTTAGTGGGACTCTGAAGCAAGCCAGTGGATTCTGGTAACACTATGAGATGTAGTATAAAGAACCTCATGTGGGACTCAGGAGAGATATAGTGGGACTTTATATCAACCATTGTAATTGATAGTACAATTATAATGGAGAATATATGTTTGGGGAATAACCAACAAAGCAAGGATTAGGTCTTTGAACTGAACCTTATAAATACTTATGTTCAGTGCCTTTATATTTACAGCATCATTCTAGGTAAGGCTGAGAGACACAAGAAGAGTGGATTGATGATTTAACCAGATGTAGAGGTTTAATTAAAAAGAATAAATTAGTAAAAATATTTAAAAGGAATCATTTATTCACCCCCTCCCCCTCTCAGTGACTCTACACTGATCTGGGAACTCCAAGTGTTTTTTTATTTGTTTTACTATGTATAAATACATGATTTGGCCTATTTTTATGGTATTTTCCCTTAAATTTTTCTTTATATTTTTTCATATTTTAATGGAAATTTAATTTTCATATAGTTTTTTTTATTTATTTTTAGGGTAAATCATTCTCCAATGGTCTATGTGTATCTATTAGTGCTAATTATTTGTCTGTGGTAATTAGGCAATGCACTTAGAACCATTTTTCATATTTGGATTATGTATCAATATTCAAATATCCAAATAATGTCATTATAACTAAGAATAAATTTCGTTTAATAATTGTGAAAAGTTTTATTACTCAAATCTATAAACCAAGTCATTTACTTATTATTTTAACAAATTATTTTAAACCAAATTCAATTTTTCAGACATAAACAAATTTTATTCTCAAATTATTTTGGAAATGGTATGTTTGATAAATATTCATCCAACATTAATTATTTAGTCATTCATTCTATAAATTTCTTTATGAAAGGGATTAAAGTGATAATATTTTAAAAAAAAATTTGTAAAATTTATTTGTACTTAATATCACTATTTTTTTAATCTAAAAAATAAATATAGAATAATAGTTTGTAATAAATGATCAATCACTTTCATTATTTTTATTTATAAAGAAAAAACTATGTAATAAAATATGAATATTAAAAATAGGAATCATATAATATTTGGATAAATCATATACTAAATTATTAATAAAATTTATTAGATTTGGTTAAAATATGATATTATCAATGAGATATAATGTTAAATCCTATTTCAAAATAAACAATTCAATGAACTTTTTTTGTGTGTTCAAAAAAAACAAAACATATTTTATTGAAAAATTACATGTGACCTACAAATGAATAATGATATTAACACAAGGTATAAACAATACTTGAGGTGTTTAGATTTTTTCTCTTATTTTTCAATTATATAATAAGAATTCATATAAAATTTACATCATAATTAATGTAAATAATTTATAAAAAAATAAAACTAAATTCGATAATTATTTTTTTAATATAAATTATATTTTTTTCACATGTTAGAGAGCTAATAGATACAAAAATTTTATCTATTAATATCATCTAATTAGATATTTATAATTAGTTTTGGTTATTTATGTTTTTTCTCACTCTAGAGTTTACTAGGTGAGGTTTTGAGTCTTGAATTAGTAAAGGATTTTTTCCTATTGGATAAGTTCATTAATTTATAGAATGTTTCGCTATTCATGGTAATATATTTTTAATGGGGTGGGTTTGTGGTATGAAAATGGATGAGGAATGGGTAGAAATACTAATGAAAATACTTTTGAAATAATTACAGAAGGTGTAGGTCAAGATTATAATGGATGAGGTTGAGTCTATAATGATAATTGGGAGGCATAGTCTTATTGGAAATGTGATGGCTGATCGACTGGTAAATTATGTATCTTTTTATCAAACACTAACAGATATATAAATTATTTGGAGAAAATTCATCATCAATACTTTGGGGATTTATAAATTCTAGTTTTATTTTCATGAAAACATTTACAACAAATTGGTTCTAGAAAATAGTCCATTGAATTTTTATCAAAGATTGATTATTTTTGTTGAGTTTTAAGGACATTTAAAATTATATATGATCCCTTTTTATGAATTTGACTTTTGGAATTTTTTTCTAGCGTACCATTTATTGGATGGTAGGTAGTTGTGATACGATGTCTGAGGGGTCAGTTAGAATAATAGCAGGAGGGGGATTTTGAGGGAGGTGTTTGGGGGGCTATATATATATAAGGGTTTGTTTATATATTAAAAAAATTATCAACAAAAATTATTATCTCAATTTTGGATGATTCTCTGATTCAGGTCTGATGACATTATGATAATCTGACACAGATTATGTTTCTGGATGCTTTATTTATAGATAGGGACTGTGAGGTGGGTCTAATGCATCATTAAAATAGTCTTTTATGGATTTCAGTGTGGCTCATGGGTGATAAAATTTTTTCAACATATCGGTATTACCATGTACATTTATTCTAAGATATGATAGGATAAAGATATAATGTTATGGTAAATATATAGAGTGTAATATAAGAGAAATGATGAGATATTAAAATTTGAGCAACTTGATGTCAACTATTAAATGGTTAATGCATGTTTTATTCTAATGTCAACTTATCATATGGTCCTAATGAGGGAGGTTGAGGTGGGAAATTAGATTTTCAAGGGGGTGATGGGTGGGTATGATTGCAAGTTATAAGATTTTGTTGAACTATATGCTAATATGAAGGGGTAGTGTTGGTGAAAGAAGTAGATAGTTCTATAGGTTTATTTATGGAGTTAGAAAGAGGTTAATCACGTCATTTTCAAGGGGAAGAACATTAATATTATCAGGGAGGGGGAGGATATAATATATTTTGGAAACTAAAGAGGGGGTTTAAGGGTGGATAAATAAATTCACAAGAAATTGGATGATGGGGGTGGCTTCAAAGAATATCCAATATGCCAAAAAAGTTGTTATGTGGATTAGTGGATAAATTTGGTGTTATCAATTTTGATGGATTAGTGGGTGTTAAAAATCATCATCTTTAGGTGACATGTTTCTCTTAATATGAAAATTTTGGGGCCTTGGGAGGCCTAGATCAACTCTATCATGATTCTATTTGATAATTTGTGATGATCAAAAGTTTTTATTTCTCATGGAGACTCACCTTAATCATTTAAATGTCAATTGTATTAGAATGAAATTTTATTTTAATTTTGGTATTTTTGTTAAGGAACATTATGAATGGTGGTAGCCTTACATTGTGGTGGAAATATAGTTTTGATATTATGATTGGAAGATGTTCACTTGTTTATATTTTTTCTGTTATTTGTGTGAATGGTATAAAAATGTGTTGTACTAAGGGATTCAATGGTAACCTGGGGGTAACATGAGAGATTATTGGGAATAATTATGTAAATTAAATGTTATTCATTATCTCTAATTTTTTTGGTTGAGGTATAGGGAGATAGAGGAAGGATATGGGATGAGGTGTGGCTATGTTGTTTATCTTCCTTCCCTCCTTGTTTTACCTAACCCAGTAATTAATGCACCTAACTTTTTTATATATATAATAAAATAAGTAGTTTGTTGCATAAAGAGGTCACCATTGTATCTTAATCAAGAAAAAATTGAATGGTGATAAACATATCACCTGTTTTTCTAAGTATTCATGGTGGTATATCTTATGAAGATGGTAATGAAAATTTATATATTGAGGATGGTTGTGTTTTTAGACCATGATTCGATTACGGTGAGTACGTGCCACAAAAAGATATATTATTTTATCATGTTTCCATTTGAGAATCTTTAAGGAAAACACATAGTGTGAGGATGTTTTTCATGAGCCTTGGTTAAATTGATCATGATAGGGGATGGATGGTTTTGTTATAAATTTTAATCGTTTTAAGATACACCATGAAAAGTGGAGTATAAAGTTATTTGGGAATATTTTAGGGAAAGAAATAAGGGATAGGGAAAATTGATTTTTCTTGAGGGAGGATTATTATTTGGATCCAAATGTTAATAAGAAACTTGTGTATGGGATTAATAATATTGAGAAATCATAAAAGTGTTATTAACATCAAGGAGAGAGGTCACTTTGGATTGTGGGAGTGTATCATAATAAATATTATTTTCATTTTAAATACACTAAGAGAATGAATTATAAATGTATTCATGGAATTATGGTGGAAAAGGATTAAGGTTTATTTCCTAAATACATGTGATGTCATATAGTGAAATATGGTATGTCATAACATACGACATACAAATGGAAAAAGGCACATTTTATTCCTTTTAGGGTATATCATGTTTTAAAATATCTAGATGTCATATAGGATTCTTTAGATAGTTTCATTATATGACATGGATGAGTTTTAATGTAATGAATCATAAATTATGATTTACATGGTACTATTATGATTCATCTAATCTAATGGATCTATATCATAGAGACTATTATTAATCAATTATTTCATAATATGAAGTAGATGAGAGAGTTATTGGTTAAAGATTACCTAATATGTAACCATAGGAATTACTCATATGTTTATGAAATAAAAAAGTAAATGAATATTATTGGGGAACATCCCCATAACCTATATAAGGAAGGTTTGATCATGGGTATGGTATAGATGCATGTGTGATTATCAGATAACATCTAGAAAAAATTATCCCCTCTCAAATCTCTCTACTTCCTTCTTTCTTTGCTTCTAAGATACTAGAATTTAATAAAGGATAAGAAGGTTCTACCCAAATAATTTGGGTGATTCGGGGAAACCCATGGATACACCTCATAAGGAATATCCTTTCAGTTATTCCTTGATGATTTTCATCAAAAAGTGATTGAATATGATGAAAAAAACATAGTACAGTGTAAGTTACATGTTTTTTATTACCATTTTATATGATTTAAATTTTAATGGAATAGTTTTCTTAGTTTTAAAGGTTTTTATTAACCTCTAATACTTTTATTAATTATTAATCATCTCTTAGAAACCTTTTAGTGATATAATAACCTTTCCATGCTATTTGGTTTGTGAAATCATTCTAAAAATGATGGATTTTGAAATCGTATTGATTTTCATATTCTTCATCATAAAATATCATTGCTATTTTTATTATATATGTATTTTATAATGGATTATGATACAAGATATTGCATTAAATGAATCTATACAAATCCTTTTATTTTGTACACACCATAGTATTCGATGTTGGGATATCGTATTTCAAGATAGTGCTTAATAATGGGTTATAAAATAGGGCATCATGTTACCTTTATGATATTGATGTGAATTATAAAATATGATATGTTATGTAAGGTTATATTTACATTGATTCAAAAAGGTAATATAGTTGATATATAAGAGTATACTAATAAGTAATTATCTTTACCTTTTTCGTATGAGTGGAAAAACCTTATATGTGTTGTTTATCATAAGTGGTGACAGGGCTATTGATCATAAAATATGACTAATAGTGCCTAAATAGTTTTAAAACTACATCCTCTCTATTTTATTCTATGATTCCAAATATATCTTTTAATATTATTTACAAAGAAAAAATATTTTTCTTTATATTTGATTATGAATTAAATTTTAATAAAAGGTATTTTGGTATATTGAAAATTTTATTAAATTGTTTATAAATTAATGAATTATAGAGTGTTAATAATTAATTGATTAAATTTATATAAAAAATTTGTTAATAAATATTATATTATATTAAGTGTTTATATTAAATAATACCTTTTTCAAAAAAAATATGGCATAGCTTATAATTAAGATATAAAATGTTTATATGGAAATTATAAGTGTAATTTAAAAAGGGTTTATAAATTTTAAAAATAAGGAAAAATATAAAGTATTTATATTTAATAATTATGAACTTTTCATAATGTTTAATTTTAATTTTTCAAATTAAAATTAATTTATGTAGAAATTATTTAAACCATGTCAAAAGAGTTTTGATAAATGATTCGATCAAAGGTTTAAATAATATTAATATGTGATATTTAGATTAAGTAAAATGTTTGCATAAAAGAAATTGAAATATAAAATGTTTATATTTCATGAAATATCATATATTTGTAGTTAATTCCATATAATAACTAATATGAAGGAACTCATATTGATAATAAACATAAATTTTTTATATTTATCTAATTATGGAACATTCATAAAGAATTATAAAGTGTTTATAATTTTTAATTTATGAACTATTCATAAATGTATATCTCATGTTTGGAAAATAAATATAATTTTTACTTATTTTTTATTCCCCTTGAATATTCATGTTTATAATTTTTTTATAAAATTTGAATATTATGTATGATTTAATTTATGTGATAAATTACTTCTTATAAATTTTCATGACATGTATTACATGATAGGTACAACAACATAAGATTTAGTTTCCATCTACTTTGAACATGATTTTTCATTAAAGTTATAGTCTTGAATATATTTATTGAATATAGTTTATACATATTATTTTTTTGAGTTATGATGAATATGAATCTCTCTTGAGTTAAATATCCCTGAATAGAGGGACTTTGGGTCAAACTTACAACTAGTCTAGAGGCTTATGCCTTATTCTATAAAGGTAGGGGTTGGCTATTTGTATCTCTAGGATTAATCATGTAAGGATTATCAATTTCATATAATTATAAACCTTGAAATGAAAATTTTCATGTACCTTATACATAGGATGCATTTAGACATGAGTAAATATGTTTATCTTCTGTTTTTGGTTGAGTAGCAGAAATTGTAGGTTGTATAAAGAGTTACACATTAATATGGTGTAAACATGTTAATTTAGTGTATGGAATAGAGATTTAAAAAATAAATCATTAGAATCATACATACATAAAGGAATAAAACATGAGATGATAAATATTTCATGTGATAAAATACTTATGAATTTAATATGTATATGGTGTATATTAAATTGGTGAGACATTAAAATAAAACCCCTTAAATACTTGGAGTAAGATTCATTCCATAATGGACCTTTTCAATAACTTGATCATTCGGTTTGCATGACCCTAATGGTTAGATACTCATGGATTATATTGATTAAGGTAAGAAATTAATAATGTGAACTAAATGATTATGTTCCATGTTCTTGTTTTTTTATTTGGATAACACTTAGATGGGAAACCCTAAAAGTTAGGTTACTTAAGTAATATATTTGAGCTTATCTATATAATTTATTTGGGTAATGTTATGACCTGACACACTATGGCCCACCTAGACAGTGGAAAGCTGAGTGTGATAGCTCAATCCCACCTATAATAGGTTAGGATATGGTGAAAAGTTTATAGAAGGCATAAACTAAATGGGAGGCCTTAACCTAATGTACCTTTATGCACACACACAACCATATCCATGAAAAATTTTATAGGAATAATAAAATACTACAACATCTATATTATAACCATGCATGAAATAACCTCTAGGGAATACATCATAGTATAACATTATAAATCCAAATTATAAAGGGGAAAAATACACACCCAAGCATAAATGAAGTCCCAACTTGACAAAAACTGGAAAAAGGGAGAGTTAGAGAGATATCATATCCTGATCTCTAAGTATGACCACTAAAGTTGGTCAATGCACCCAAGTACCACTATACTCCTCTAAATTAGTTTTTGACCTGCATGTCTTATGTATAAGATGAAAAACGTGTGGGAAAAACCAATGTAGGGGTGAGTATATACATACCTAGTAGGACACCCTAAAAATAAAGGGAAAAATAGAAAGATGCAATAGAATTCAGCTCAACCCATAATAAAAGGGAAATGAAAACCCAATATATATGCTCATAAAGAAACCCAGGTGAGAGAGAAAGTGGGTATCCATATCATGGCCCTTCATAGGATGATGAGTCATCCTATAGCTCTAAAGGTTTTTCTCTGATGTCCAGCACCACTCATAACCAAATAAGAATCTATGTGGAGGGAACTTCTTCTCACTACTATACTCTATAAGAGAGATATCACTAACTCCCATGGAGGACCCTCTCATCATTTTATCTCGAATACAGGGGAGTACCACTTTGTAGATAGAGTACCAATGTACCAATGTTGTATGGGGGAGTACGGACTCTACCTGTGTAAAGAGTATGGGGGACCCATGCCCTGGTGTGATAGGGGAGTTTCCAACCTCATCATATCTCTTATAATATGGCATGATCACTACCATCGAACAAGTTTTGATGAAAGAAGTATAATTCTTACATCACATCATGTTGTATATCCAATGCCAAAATGAATTCCACCATAACTTTCTATACCAAAAAATTAGTAGGATAGTCTACTCATGAGCCCAAATCCTAGTCTAGAAAAAGGATATATGCAAGGTGGGAGTTTATGATAAAGGTTCACAGGGTGAACCTAGAGTCACATGGTGTGTGACCTTGCCTAGAAACCTAGATTTTTCATTTACTACAAATGGATTGGTTAACCATATGGGGCTACAAGACATGTACAAATGGTACATGGAATATCCTGGTTTCCCGGCGGCTGCCCATGTCCATCCGGCCCATGTTTGAGTACTTCAGACCATATCTGTGTACGTTGATCATGTTCTAGTACCCTATCCATGTTTTAATACACATTCATGCCCATGTACTCTATCCATGTTTGGTTACCCTGGTTGTGTCTAAGTACACGATCATGCCCATGTACTTTGGTTGTGCCCATGTGCCTAGATATGTGTGTTCCTATGTAGTCCTGGAGTACCTTTCAAGCCACCAACATCATGTAACGTGGTTTTTATGTGGCATACATGGAACATGATATTTATATTCACTTGAAACCCTATCCTCTTAATCCGTGGGACTACACAGCATGTGTTCATTTGGGATACACACTGTGTAGTTCGGTTTTCTGTTAGAAGTAAAGCTCGGTCTTCACACAGATTTTTGATCCACATTTTCCACCAGAAATATTATCTTTTGAACACCCAAAATTGAAGGGAAAAACCACTATATATTTATTCTATTCCATCAGTGGCTATAAATCATAAATTTGATCACCCATAAGGGAATATTTCACACGTCTACCACCATTTGGGTCCTTAAAAACTACATCCTTCACCCAAAACACAAAATTCCATCACAATATATCTACAAAATTCAATCTATACCATTTTCACACATCCTCTATACATATTGGGGTTTGATCACACTTGAATCAAACCCATAAATATAAAATGGTGACCCCATGGTCTAATGATGAATGAAACAAAGAATAATATGAGAAAATGCACAATAATGAGGTAATTTCATCATTGGTCAATGTGATATCGTCCAATGATCACATAAATTTTGTATAAAAGTGTGAAATAATGTTATAAAAAATAATAACTAGGTTCGGCATCACAATTCATATTTGGTCTCATGTAGAGAATTCCAATTGCTAACAAAACAAAAACAGATAATTAAATCCTTGCATAATTGTTAATCAAAGGGACCAAATCATAAATAATGATCCCCATCACATTTATGGATCAATCATTGGTTAATAATGTGTATTCTAGAGATAGGGAAGAATACCCACTATATTTCTTATCCACCTCACAGTTCACCTTGATTTGTTCATCATCAGTCTTCAATCTCGATCCACCAATGAATAATAAAAAATGCTTCATCCTCCTCTATTTCTCTCAGGGTTAGGTGGATAACCCCAGATAAACATCATAATTATGTATTTATAGAGGGTTTTTAGTTATAGTGTTATTAAATTAATAAATTCACTTAACATACCTGCCAGTAGCTGCCTCAACCGAATGTCTGGCACCGACTAGCTTTAGGTCACACCTAGTGTAAAACCCGCATTCTAGAATCAACCATGGTATAAATTTTTCCATATAAGGTCTCTGTTAAAGGGAAAATAATTAATTAAAAAAAATTCTTCACATGGTTTATAATATATTAATATTTTTAATATATTAACATCAAGGTCCTATGAAACCCAAACATAGTGTTGACACCGATGAAAAATATAGATATATATATATAGGACTGAATCCAAAAAAACTGGAGACATTACATTCTCCCCCCCCCCCTTCAAGGATTTTCTCCCTAAAAAGAACAAGTTACACAAAAAGGTGAGGTTACTTATTCTACATCTAGATATCACACTCTCAGGAGCACTCTTATATTCTCTCATACTGATAAAGAACACAAAAAAAAGGATGTTCTGGACATGAAGGATCCTCTTCTAAAAAACCTTGATCATTACTGAGTACTCTATAGAGGTGTCTCCATATCCTCGATGTTTATCTCACCCTGGTCAATAACCTATATAGGGTCATGCACGTATCTCCTCAAATGAAACATGTGGAAGATTTCATGAACTTGATCAAACCATGGGGGAAAGTCCAAGCAGTAAGCAACCTCGTTAACCCTTTATAGGATCCCAAATAGCTTGTTGGATCTTAGGTATAGCTTGATTCCCTGGTCAAATCTCTATAATCCTCATCATGTATATACTCTCATGAAAACATGGCCTCCCTATTCAAACTCTAAATGACTATAATTTCAATCTGTGTAAGATTTATTTTGGATATAGGATGTCCAAATATGCTCATAGATCACTTATACTTTATCCATCATCACCTTCAGCATCTCTGGACCAACAGTAATATCTCTCCAATCTCATTCCACCACAAGGGTGACCTTCAGGGTCTCCTGTATAAGTTCTTGAATGGTTCTATGGAGATAGTAGAGTGATAGATGTTATTATAAGAAAACTATACTATTATAAATTTATCCTCCTAACTGTGGAAAAAATTATAACATGTAGTCTCTCAATATATCCTTCAACACTAGATAGTTCGCTCGATATATCCATCCATCTAGGGGTGACATATTATTCTCATCCTGATCTAGTTCTTTAAGTCCACTTGAAAGCCTCTCAAAAACCATGACATAAACTGATTATCATGGTCAAAGATAATCATCAAGAGTACCCAATGAAGTTGGGTGATCTATTAAATGTACAACTATCTCAAACTCTTAATTTAACTCTACTCCATGATGGATACAAAGTGTATTGAATTGGTACTTCAGTAAAAAAAATCACATAGATATACTCATGTCCTTTCATTTTCCATGGAATACCTATCACAAATTCCATAGATATTCTATCCCACTTCCACTCTGGGATCTTAAGAGGATGTGTCAAACCTATAAAAACCCGATGCATAGCCTTTACCTACTAACATGTGAGACACAAAGTGACAAACTTAGAAACACTCCACCTCATGCTAGAACACTAAAAATTCCACCGAAGATCCTTGTATATATTTGTAACACTAATATGTATATCCAAAGGGGAAGTGTATAACTCCCTCATCACCTCCTCATGAAATTTTATTGGAACCACTGTCCATCCTTGGAATAAGATAATGTGATCCCCTACTTAATAAAATCTATCTGGTGAATCTTATGAGGATATAAATCTATGTAGAACCTCAAAAATGTTGACTCCCAACTGAGAATCTATCAAACACTAAAGAATTGTAGGATTAATTACCATTAATCAAAGAAAAACTACACCATTATCCTCTACCGGGGCCAACTGTAATGAATCCAACTACTCAAACTCCACCCCTACAAGGTGAGAATGGGACTTCCTAATTAGGGAATATACTTCCACATTTGCCATCCCAAGAGTATAGAATATCTCAAATTCATAGTCTTATAGGATCTCCAACTATTTCCTTTGTCTTAGGTTGAGATCTATTTGATTGAAGATGTGCCTAAGACTCTAGTGGTCTGAGTAAACAATAAAATGCTCACACAGAAGATAATGCCTCCACATATTTAGGGTGAAGACTATCACTTCCAACTATAGGTTATGAGTTACGTAGTTTTTCTCATGGGGCCTCAACTTCATCAACCCATATTTGATTAATGCCTACATTTGTATCAACACGTAACTGAGACCATCTCCATAGGCATCGTAAAACAATACATACTCAATTCCCTACTTTGGTATTCTCAATACAAGAGCATTGGTCAAACACTACCTCAACTCCTTGAATACTCTCTAACATTTCTCTATACAAGTCAATGGATACCCCTTCCTTGTCAAATCATTAAAAATAGCTATTATCCTAGAGAATTATTCCATGAACCTCCTATAGTACCTCGCAAAGCCAAGAAAACTCTATACCTCCCTCATGCTCTTGGGTGTCTCTTAAGAAATAATTACACCAATATTCACCATATCCATAGCTATACCATGCAAAGAAATGGCATGACCTAATAAGTGAATCCCATGGATAAATAACTGACACTTAGAGAGCTTACTATAATGTTGGTTCTCTAAGATTAATTCTAGGACCATCCTAAAATGAATTGCATGCTCTTCATCTGATGTATAGTAAATGAGTATGCCATCAATGAATAAAACTACAAATTGATCCAAATATGGATGGAATATATAATTCATAAGATCCATAAACAAAGTAGAGTAATTCATCACACTAAAAGTAATCACTAGGAGCTCATAGTGTTCATAGTGACATGGAAATTCCATATTTCGAATATCATCTATGTGAACCCTCAACCTGGTGGTAGTAATACCTGATATCGATCATTGAGAACCAACATGCACCTCTCAACTGGTCAAATAATCCATCAATCCACAAATATGGGTAATTTTTCTTTATCATCACCTAATTCAAGTGATGATAATCTACCCAAAGCCTCAATCTCCCATCCACGTTTTTCATGAAAACAAATTAGAGCTACTAAGGGTCACACTAGATCTGATAAAACCCTTCTCTCTAAAGTCATTAAAATGAACCCTTAGATCCTAAAGATCAATAGGTTACATATGATATTCTATATAAGATATTGATGTAGTCCTAGGGTGCATGTTAATGCAGAAGTCAATCTCCTACCTTAGAGGTAGTCCTGAAACATTTTTGAGGAAAATGTCCATATAATCCTACACTATTGATGATGCCCAAATTTCTAAATAACTAACATTACAAAATTCCAAAATCACTAACTGGGGTGTGATAGGTTATGGTTTCCTTCCCTTGATCCACACTTACTCGACCAAAATATCTCTCTCTCCCATAAAGGAGAATCTCATCCCATCAGTACATTTGCATCTAACTCTCCTATAATGATAGCCTCTCTAGGGATGCACCATGTAAAACTAGGATATACCCAAGATGAAATTATATCATTTCATCATGGTGACCAAGTGGCCCCATGAGAAACTCTCTCTACTGAAGGCCAACTCGCACTATCAAAAAATGTGTGATATAGAATAATAATTCCCAATGGGAACCTCTAGCCATAAATGAATCAATAAAGTCTCAATGAGATGCTCTAGTTCACACATGGGGGATACATAGATAAAGTAATGACTCGCATGTATTTATACAAGAACTAGAGAATGAGTCTAAAAGACACTGATCATACCTCAAATCATATCATGTGTAACCTATTCAAATCCCTAAATATATTGCAATTACCCATGGCCTTGGATGCTATCTCTCTAAGCCTAGCATGGGCTACCAGGTGGTGGTGGTGGAAGAATCTCATAGCATATCCCTCCACTATAATATCCTTCCTTTAGAGCTACACCTACTCCTCTATCAGTACCACCTCTATGAGGGTCGCCTTGACCCTCCCTAAGAGATACTTGATCACAACATTGTCTCTAAAGTGTCATTATATCCACTCTCTACCTATCTTACTTAGGATGATGGGTTGGGAAATCAAGATACATGTGACCTCTACTATCACAATCATAGCATCACCCCATCCTTTCTAATTGTATCCCCTGTGTGAACCTTGCACTGCAAATCCATGTGTCTAGGTATAAGAATAGGTTTTCCTTCTACATTGAGACCCTGATGTATATCATCTGCTAACTTTTGTGGATGACTCGGCCTCATGATTACTATTACTAGCTCTATAAATCTGTAATCCCTCTACTAGGAATCTCTCTATGACCAGAGCCCACTCTAGTACTCTAGGATTGGTAGGGATGCATAAGAAGACTGCATTGGAATGTATGTCACTACAAAGTTCTGGCACAAACTTACACACACAAAATAACCCATATCACACTATATTTAGGGAGTGACACATGAGGTTATTGAACCTCATATCATAATCAGAAACTATCATATCACCTTTTTGTTACTTAAAAATATCCTAAATCCACATGGATCACAAGCAAGAAGGGTAATACTCATCATGAAACAACTTGTAGAAGTCTAATCAAGAGAGTGTTGTCTCATCATGAGTCTATGTGATCAGACTCCACCAGTACCTTTTTGCTCTATGAAGAATACTAGATAAAATCATAACCATTTGGTTAGTTGGGGTTTGAATTATCCTGAAGACTCATATCACTAAATTGATCTAATCTTCTACTTCTAGAGGCTCAGGCTTTCCATAAAACCTCTATGGTCTCTATAGTTGGAACCCACACAACATGTTCAGCTTATGTGCATAATAATCTTGATTTACTATAATTATTTGCTTCTTGACATGTGGTGGAACTACTCTCTTCATTCTTGGTGGAAAAACTTCATGAGAAGGTCCATGAATTGAGGTATCATCACTCAACTGGTCATCATCACAATCCTATATCATTATCATAACTAGTTTTCATCAAGAAGGTATCTTGAAATTTATCAAGATATATCATGGTTAGATGAGAATATATATGGGGATTTGACATGAGAAGGATATGAAATTCATAACATTCAATCTTATATGATTCATGTAACATTTTCTCCCTAAAACTAATATCTCATCATGACGAGTTGATAAGAAGGTATACAGAGTCTTAATGAATGAATATTTTGACCACCACACCAAAACCAAGTTCCTGGTCCTAAAAACCTCACTTGATACACTCTAAAATAATTTAACTAAGTTCCCAAACCAATCCTCACCACGGGTCCAACTCCAACCACCGACCCGAGGATGAAATTATCGGATACCACTCTATCATGACTTGACCCACTGGGGCCTGCCTGCCCAGTAGCAAGTTGAGTGTGACACCCCAAGCCCACCTTCAATAGGATAGGGGTTTGAAATAATAATTAATAAGGCATATACTAAAATTTGAGGCCTTATCCTAACATGCCTATATGCATGAACACAACCATCTCTATGAAAAAGTGTAGAGGAACAATAAAAGACAAAAAAAATATAGAGTATAACCATGCATGAAATAAACTCTAGGGAATACATCAAAGTATGAAAATATAAACCAAAATTATAAAGGGAAAAAATACAAACCCAACTAGAAATAAATTACCAAACTAAAAAAACTAGAAAAAGGTAAAACTAGAGTGATCATGGCTTCTGATCTCCAATATCGATAACTAAATGTGGTTAAGAAACCTGAGTATCTATATTCTCCATTGAATTCATTGTTGATGTGTCTATCATCTGCATAATACATGAAACATTAAAGAAACTCCCATACAGGTGTGAATATATACATACTTAGTAGGATTCCCTAAATTTCATAAAGAGAGAAATACAAAGATATAATATAATTCAGTACAACACATAACAAGATGGAAACAAAAACCCAACTTATATGCTCATAAAGAAAACCATGTGATAGATAAAGGGTATATCCACATCACAACCTAGTTTTGGATGATTATTCAACCTATATATCCAAATGTCTATATTTGATTCCTAATATCACATGCAACTATACAAGAATCCAAGTAGAGGTGCCCACTCCTTACTATTGTTCTCCATATACGAGGGATAACTAACTCTCATGGAGGAACCTATTGTCACCAAAGCTCAAAGATAAGGGAGTACCACTTTGTAGATAGAGGTCCTAAGCCCTGATTTAGGATGGTGGAGTACTAACTATGCATGTGTAAAGAGTATGGGGGACCTATGCCCTGTTATGAAAAGGGAGTTTTCAACCCCAAAATCTCTTTTATAATTTGGAATGATCACTACCCCCAAATAAGAATCATTGAAAGAATAATCACACTTTCATCACTACATGTCTTATCTCTGATGCCAAAAATAATCCCACCACTACATTCTACATAGAAAAATTATTAGGATATGTTACTCGCGGGCCCAAATATGATTCTAGAAGAATGAGATATGTAAGGTAGAATTTTCTAAGAAATGTATATAACATGTAACTAGGGTCACGTGGCATGTGACCTCACCTGGGAACCTGGATGTTTCCTCACCTGTACATGTCTTGGCTAGCCATGTGGGAATAAACAACATGTAAAAGTGGTATATGGCATGTCCTAGTCGCTCGAGGCCTTCCTGTGTCCATCCATCCCATGATCATGTACTTCAGCCTAAGACCGTGTACATTAGCCATGTCTGGGTACCCTAGATATGTTCGAGTACATGGTCATGACCATGTACTAGGTCCATGTCTAGGTACCCTAGTTGTGTCTGATTATATGGTCATACCCATGTACTCTGGTTGTGATTTTGTGTCTGGCCATGTTCGTGCCCATGTACTTCTGGAGAACTTGTCGAGCTACTAGCATTGAGTCATATGACATGTATGTGTCATAGATGTTATGTGATATTAATATTCATTTAAAACCCTATCTATCATAGCTAGGGTAACACAGTGTGTGTTCCTATGAGATACATGATGTGTAATCAGGTTTTTCACAGGCAGTAAATCATGGTCTTCATGAGGATTTACGATATACACTTTCCACCAAAAATATCACCATTTGACCACCCAAAATGAAATGGAAACCCCACCATCCATTAATTCCTAGCCTTAAGTGGATGGAAATCATAAATCTAATCATCTATTTGGGAACCTTTCATCCCTCTACCACCGTTCAGGGTCCCAAAACCTATAGCCTTCACCCAAAATCCATGAATTCATCATGATCTATCCAAGATCACTTATCCATACTAATTTCACACATACACCACTCATATAGGGGTTCGATCATTCTCGAATCCAACCTAGAAATGTCGAACCATGACCCTATGGGACAATGATAAGTAATGAAAATAATAGTGGTGGAAATGGACAATAATGAGGTGATTCTATAATTGGATGATGAGATCTCATCCAATGATCACATAAATATGGTATCCAAGGTTGAAATCATGTAATAAAAAATAATAACCTGTTTCAACATCACAATTCATATTTGATCTTGTGTAGAGAATAAAATTTTCAAGAAAAATGAAAGTAGATCATTAAATTTATTCTTAACCATTGATCAAAGGGAACCCCACAAATAAAAAGATATACCTCATTTATGGATTGATAATTGGTGAATAATTTATTTGTTAGTTATGGGGAATAGGATCCTCTATATTCCTCATCCACCTCATGGTTCACCCCGATCCATTTGCCATTGTTTTTCGATCCTGATCTGCCAATGAAGAATGGGGAACACTTCCTCCTCATCTAATTCTCTCAGGGTTATGAATTTAACCCTAGAAAATCATCATAATTAATTATTTATAGATTTTTTCTTGGTTAAGGGTAATTAAATAAAATAATTAATTCAATTAATGTACCCTCTAGCAGCTTCCTCAACTGAATGTCTGGTACTGACCAACTTTATGTCAATCCTAGGGTAAACCTCTTGTTATGAAATCAACCATGGTCTTAGATTTCCCATATAAGGTCTCTATTAATGGGAAAAACATTAATTAAAAAATTATATGCATTAATTTTTTAATTTATATTAATATATTAAATTATTAATTTTAGGGTCTCATGACACTGAAACATATCACTGACTCCAATGAAAAATCTAGATATATATATATATATTCAAAGGACTCAATAAAAAAACTAGATTCATTATAGGTAAATAATTATCCACTCGATTATCTTTGAGTCATCTAGGATATTATTGGGATGATTACCTAATAAAATAATTAAGTAGTGAGATGAAAACTATAGTGGAATCATTACTTGGTGAAATATGTTTCTTGGATCACTAAATGGACATGATTTATTGGGTGATGATTTTAGTGTGAGTACATTTAATAAAATTATTTATTAAATGAATGTAAAACATGATAATAAACTGATAAAAACATCCATTTTATATAATGGAATCATCATCATTGATATTGACCATGATATCTATATTGTATAAGGAAAATATAAATTATAGTAATTTCCATGACTGGTACTATAACTTGATAATAGCTCTTAATCAAGAAAGAAAATTATGTGTTTTCGAGGAAACCCTTCCTAATAAACTGACTGGTAAATCCATTCAAATAGATATATATTAATAAGATAAGTATATGAAGGATTCATTGGAATTCCCTGCTCTCATTCTTGTAACCATGGAATCCAAGTTGTAAAAGAAACATGAGATCATGGATGCTTATAATATGATAGAAAATTTTAAAAGAATTTATCTAGAATAAGCTAGGCATTATGGGTATGGGGTGTTGAAGGTGCTCATTTTATTAAAGATGGTGGAATGAGCATTAGTATCAAATCATGTACTCAATATTATTAGGTATGTCAATAACTTATAGATACTATGTTCACATATTAGGATTGATCTGGCTATGGAATTTATCCTAAAATCACTACTGGAAAGGCTCAAATAGTTTATTTTAAATTATAAGAAGAATGAGTTTAAAAAAATTACTTGATCTCCTAAACATTTTAAGGATAACTAAGCAATATATGAGACATCTAGGAACATGTTCTATAATGATGGTGTATAAGGATAAGAGAAAAAATTTCCAGAAAGATAATAAAAGAGGTTGTGGAGAGTCTATAGTTCTATATAAACTAAATAAAATAAAACAAGGGCACTGCTTTCATTGTGTAAAATTTGGAAATTTGAGGAGGAACTGTCCAGAATAATTGATGGGTTATAAGAAAACACATATATATTCCACCTTATATATTAATATTATTGAATTCAATTGTTTTATTATGAAGGGTATACGATACTAGTTGTATATTTTATAAGTGTTATAAATATATAGGAGTTGATAAGAATATAAAGAGTTGATGGTGGGAGATTAAAGTTTTATTTCAAGTAATTCATCAAGGAGTTATTGTATTGATAACTTGGATATAATAAGTACTTTGATCTTGGATGATTCTGAATATAGCATGTGTATCATTGTCTTCTTTCTCACTCTCTTAAGATAATCCTACCCCTAGACCGAAGGCCTTAAATTTTTATTTAATTATTAGGATAAAACCTCTTTTTAACTAGATTTATATGGAAACCTAATATGAGATGAAGGCCCAGAGGCATAAAGTACTTGAAGGATACATGGTCTAAAGGACCAAAGGTAAACGGTCCTTGAAAAGTAACTAAGATACCCTTATACTAGAATAGCCCCTATTTTTATTTATGATCTTTTATTTGAATACATCTCCCCAAATTCACATCTATGGTATTCCATCACTACCCCATGTAGGGACTTTAGACCAAGTTTAAGATCCACCACTAAAAATATATCCCTTTTACATCCAACCCTTTCCACTTTTGATCACTTTTTTACATCATATTATACTTAATAAAACATGAAGTTTCTCTTGTACAAATATTGTAGGTTAATAATGGATGGCATGGAGGCCTAGTGGACCAAATTCTCAGAGATATGACCTTAAATTACAATTAAGATAAATATTTTTTCTTCTATAGTATCCTGTTATACTACCCACACTACTATAGTACAACAGTATTGCTAAAAATCCACTTAAATTATCCACTGCTCAGTTTCATTCATAGGTCTATTATAGATTTACAAGCTGACTTTACCACTCAGGAAAGTGCTCAAAATCTCTTTATAGGATCATATGAAAAATCATTTCTTAGTGAATGAGTTGAATTTTTTGATACACATGGTTTATTATTTATCTTATTTTGTAACATACTTAAAAACGAGATAAAGATAAACAGTTTTTATCTGGGATCAAATTTTATCTAAGAATGTGATTGATTGTGATTTCATCACCAATAATGGCATATCAGATAAAGTCTTATTTTAAGTAAATATTCTAAGCATAGTGAATTCCATATAAGATATAAAGATAATAGTTTATTTTTTAAGTATTCCCATTAAAAGGAAATAATTTATATTTCCACACATAAAGGATTTTGTGTTTCTTAACATGATATTTTGTAAGAAATATAGTTTCCAGGAGGTTGGTGCGAGTATGTTTGAACTTAGAGAAGTTCAATGCTGGAAAGTGAAAGATTATACCAGTCTAAGTGTTTTCCACTAAATATCTTAAAAGGGTTTAGGGTATTAAAGAAAAGAAAATTTTAAAATTTACATTTTGTTATCATAATATAATTAATTTCATTTAATTTCCTAAATAATTTTAGGATATTTTAGAAAAGATATAATATAAAGAGTTGAATTTATTTATATAATATTTCAAGGAAAAATTTTGATGGAAAAGCGTTTCCAAAATGATGATGACATGCTTAGAAATATTTCTAATTAGATAATGAAATTTTTTAACATTATATCATTAAATGTTGTGAAGTTAAGTAGTTTGAATATGTTCATGGAGTTTAACATTGTGAATATGATTCTTAAGTATAATTATAATTCAAACTAGATTACTTTATGGGTGTTACTCACTAAAGAGTTTAATTGTAATGTTTTATCTGATGGTCATATAAGTATGTGCTAGGAATTTCATAGAGGTTTAATGATTTTAGAAAAACCATGGAAGTGCATAAACATAAGTTTGGTCTAGAAGTCTGTCATATATGATATTTTCAATAGTTTTTTAGGTATGGTTTTTTTAAAATATTATTAAATATATAATAATATAAAATGTATCATGAAATATAAAAGGCAATCTCTACTTTATCATTATTTCACATTAGATACATATATATATATATATATATTAATATACATATTATAAATTTTAACTATAATTTACTTCTCAAAGTATGAATTTTAGTTATCCCTAATTGATGTTCATCATAGAGTATTATAGGTTATGAAAAAATGTTAAGGCTAGCATGAGTACAGTTCTTATATCAAGATATAGAATATTCTCATGAAGCATAAAATGGGTTTTCTTAACTAGGTAGCCCATGAAGTATATAAAATATCATGCCATACACTATTTATTGGGTATACTAGGGGTTTATTGTTCATATTTGGAGTCTCTGCTACCTAATATTATAGAATTACCTAGAATTATAAGCTTTATAATTTGATACATTTCTTATGTAAGCCTTATAGATTAACTAATCAGGGGTGATTGGGTATGTTTTTGATTATATATTCAACAGAGATCAACCAATATAGAATTTTTCATATCATATGATGAGTATGACATTTGGTCCCTCAAATGAAATAGGTTAAGGAAATGTATAGATATAGTTAGAATGCATATATTATGTGCTTACCTACTTGGATGAGGGACATATGATGTGCTCATCTGATAGATGAATGAAATGTGGTGTATTGATCAACCTGGTTTGTTGATACTTTGAGAGTAGATAAAATATAAGGAGTCTATATGGGATTGATATATACCATGACCCTTGGTCACTCAATGTATTGTACAAAAGGAATTTGTGAAAATTATTACTTTCCTATGATGCGGTTGGTGGACATAGATATAGAGATATATGTATTTAATGGATATCACACTAAAGATATTTATAGTTTGAGTAAAATAAATTATTTTCTAGAGGATGAAATTTCCCTAAATTTATGGATCCAATTATTTGTTTTTTTTTTCAATCTACAAAGCCCCATGGTGTCACACTTTTTGGTTGACTGAATGGATATTGAGTTTGAATTAGAGTGAAGATCTAAAATTGTTTTATTGTTTTATCCAAAAATGTTTTTTAGATAGGGTTTTCACAAGGTATTTGATGTTATTTAATATAAGGTGAAGCTAATAATAACATCACAAAAGTTTTTTGGAAGATATAAAAAAGGTATTTTGAATATGGTATCACAATTTATCACATATGACATGATATAAGGTGAAATGGAATAAAAGTCTTTTAGGATTTACTGCCAGTGGGATATTATTGGGAATAGACATAAATCCATGTAATATCATATGGTATGATGTTATATGTTATAGAGTATTACATACACAAGGAAAATAGGACATTTTATACCTTTAAGGTTATATATTATTTTATGATATGTAGATATCACATAGGCTTCCTTGTAAAGTTATATTATACCACTTGGATGAGTTGTAATGCCATAGATCTTAAAGTAAAATTTACATGGCACTATTATGATTCATCAAAGTAAGTGGATCTCAAACATGTGGGTTTTCATTAATCAAATTTTCCAAAAGATGAAATGTGTTTACCCCTATGGACCGATTCAAACACCTAAGGGTGGTGGATCATGTATTAACTAATTTTTATCAATTCCATATTATCTATTTACCCCATTTAGAATTAAACATTTGTTTTTTGTTAGTGAAATTGGATTTATTGATGTTTAACCTAGAAAAAAATCAACCATATACATGAAAGTTAATAAGTAAAGGAGAACACTTTATTTTTATAATGTTCATTTCTAAAACCTACTAATTTACATGTTGGTTATGCACCCCAAAATAGGTTCTCCACTATAATGATCAATATTTGATTACAATGGTTTGTTACTTCCCACACATACAATTATTGAGCCAAACTGGACTTGAAAATTCGTATTTTACATAGTACTTCACTTTCCAGCTTCCCACTAGAATTATTTAGTATCTTATCACTATATTTACTGAGTTGCACAATGTTATCCTTTCATACACTAAGTCACACAAGTTAAACAGAGTCCTGCCATGTATATGAAAGTTCTCACTTTATGTTCCTCTTTGGAAGTAGATCAGTAGATCTGTAAAGACATAAATAATATTGATCTCCTTTTTCTCACAAGTATCTTGTTTTAATTATAATAGGTATTAAAGAAAACTCAATAACATGGTCACTGTGTATATCTCGGCTTCACAAAACTTCTGAATTTTTTCACCAAAATGTATCACTCAATGGGGTCCTATGATATTCAAACCAAGAAGATCCTCATAAAACTTCTAAAACAAAGTATGTCATAGGATCTTCTTCTTCTCAACACTTCGGCACTATCAAAATAATCTCAAAAGTATAGTTCACTTATTTTTCTTATTTATCATTATAGAATGTATCAAATTATTCTCTTTCTCTTTTATTGATCTTCAAATGTTTCCCAATAGCACATCTCTCAGTTCTCAAAATCTCAACACATTAACACAACATAGATTCATCTTATTTTTATATTTATTTCTCATCAATATTGACACCTTCTCATATGCATGGGAATCTATATTAAATGCTACATTAATTTTCAATCCCCATAAATTGTATGATGAGGGGACAAAGAAAAAACCATCTCACAAGCATAATAATATAATACCCATTTTGGGTTCTAATAATTACATGTGTACTTTTTCAACTCAAAATTTATTCCCATAATGCCTTCTTTCATTATATCTAATTCCTAAAACTCGAACTAAAAGATCTTCTCAAAATATATATAATAGGATCAACTTCTTCTTCATATCATTATTTCTCATTTTTCTTGGATTATCTAAATATAATCTTCAGAAGAAAACACATAATAGGTTCGGCCTATTCTTCCTCAAAATATCTCCACTAAAATCCAAACATCAAATTTCCTCATTTGTGTAAAATGCCCAAAAAATAGATTCACTGCAGAACTCATATTCACTGCTAATAATACATAGGAGTTCTTCTCATAACCTCAAGTCTTTTTAAAATTCATAGAATTAAACCTCAATCACTCATGAACACTTAAATGTCCTTATATCAAACTAATGTGGGATTTTATGAACAAAATCTCAAGCTTTGATTGAACTTCATCTATATTATTCTTAAAAACCTAATAATTTCAATTTTTCTTCAATAAATACATATAGTGGTTATCCTCATTCATTAATCCTTGAAAAAATCTTGGATCATGGATTTTATAAGCTTCATTATGTTTTAGTCTTGAACACATAGTATCATCATTAGCTGATTTATATTTTCTTTAAATTAAATAATTCTAGAAACACCTTTTTTCATCAAGCCTTGATTTTCCATTTACCATGGATAAAGACTGGATCCTCTTTCTTCTAATTCTTGGATCTCAAAACCTTTATTGTGCTTTTTAATTTTAAACCATGAGTGAATATATCTTTCATTACCCCAAATAATTTATTTTTGGGATTATCAAAATTTTGAATTCTATAATTTTCACCCAGTACATAAGGGAAATTCAGCTATGTGAATTTCCATTTTTCAAATAAATATTCATCTATTAAAAGAATTCCTTTTCATGGTGCTTTACATATCTAAATTTTGGTACATTTTACTTCTATTCCAATTCACCTTTGTGATTATTCATTTTTATGTGTGAATATAATTTCAAATACGTAACTAACTTTAGCTACATGAAGTTAGAATGCACAATAGAAATCCCTTATATGATTAATTTAGTAATGTATATTCATTCGGATACATTGATCTTTGTTGGTATGTGTGGTTTCTAAATTTGGATATATAATAAATATTGGATATATAAATTTTTGTATGTGGGTCATTCAGCTACACAAGTGCATTCACATACATGAATTTCATGTAAGCAACTATCTACATGCACGATGACATTAGCTACATGGATTAAATTACATGGATTTGGATATGAAAGAATTAACCTATGTTTGAATTCAGATACATGGAATATGGACATAGCTATTTTTTATATTTCATTAAATTTTAAACAAGGCCACATCCGCTTTTATTTTATCCATTATTATCCATAAAACACTTAAAATCATATAAAAACTTCTTAAAATGATTATTGGGAATATTAGAGTAATACCAAACTCCTTCTAATGCATTTATAAGGTGTTGTAGTATATAGAATACTCAAGTTACAATATTTTCTAATACCTCTACTAGATCAAGTGTAGCTCTTCTTAAATATATCTCAATCCATCTATGATCACTTAAACCTTCATCCAGGAGTGTGTGAATACTGATAAAAATTGAATGCAATGGACAACATGATTTGTACTCCTTAAATGGGTCACCTATTTTAGTTATATCTCCCCAATGCTTTGAACATGATTTATAAATGTTATTCATAAATATACAGGCTTTCTAGTCATAGGTTCAGTATCCAATAACTTTTCCAATCATCCTATTGAATACAATGCTTCTTCCTCTATAGAACTTCTCATGGTCATAAAGATCATATCTTTCAATCATATGATTTGTATGGTCTTACCACTTGAATATTTCCATCCAGGTATTCAAGGGAATCCAACTCTTCATACTTATTTACCCATAGTGTATGGGTAGTATCTCTTATTTTTTAGTTGGTGTATACTTATATCCATCACCCAATACTTATATTATTTTCATTTGTTACATTGACATCCTAAATGAAAATAAATACAACTAAACACCTTTTGGCCCTTCAATCTCCCACTTTGTTTTTTTTCAATTAAAAATTTTCCAAATAAATATATAAAGTCAATATAATATTTATCTCCCCCTAATTGATAAAAATGAAAAGGGGGGATTATTCTCCCCCTAAATATAAGGGTCACTTTCCTCTCCCCATAATTATCAATATTGTTATGTGGGAGGGATTCCTTGGTTTTCCACATCTTCTCCCTAAATTTTTTTTATACCACATGAGGAATTATACCAGTTGCAATATGAAACCATTTTAAATACCAATTAAGATATAAACTAATATCATTTTTATATATCATGGGGAGGCTCTTCTTTAACTCATCTCCCTTATTATGATGTTCATCTGGAATAATTTAACAATATCTTCCCTCCTTATGGATCTTATCCTACTCTTCTTGAGTAAAGGGTGGAATTTTTAGATACCAATTGAAGTTTAATAAAGCCTAATACTCTCTAAATACTATTAAATCCTAATACCACTTATTAGTTACACAATATGGAATACCCTTTCTTAGTATCCTACTTATCAAATAGCACCATGAGAGAAGGAATTTATCATGTTTCATAGCTCTCAATTTGAAAGTGGCAACCAAAATTGAAGATTAAAAAATCATTATCTGAATTAAATATTTATCATATTTCTATTAGCGATGTTCCATCAAAAAATTAACTATAATTATATGTGGTATAACCCTTTATAAAAAAAATAGATAAATTTTTATACCATAAAGTTGTCTATGTTTTCACATGAGATACTAGTTTTTTTTTCATTGTCACTTTTTGGAGGAAGCACATACTGATTTTCAAGAAAAATACAAGAACTTATGATCACTTAAAAAAATACATCAAAATATTTAAAGTTATAGGTATTTCCCATTGGTTAAATAAACACTCCCTCTTGATAAACATAATATTTACATGTTTAAAGAAGTGTGAGAATGAAAATCATACCTCATCCTTCATATTTTATGGGGCTACCCAAATTTTCATATTCAAGCTGATAGATAAATTTTGGATTATTTATTCATTGGTAGAGATACCCCTTAAGGGAATAATCTCTAGAATTCATCATATTACCTTAAAATAATTTAAGAACCATTAAAAATAAGGGTTAATGGTGGATCTTCCAGTGCACTTTAATTGTAGCACTTGGTCTTATACTTCTTCCTCAACCTAGTGACATTCTTATTTGTAGCTCTAAAATGCCTAAAATTCTTCATGATTGAATCCTATTTAGGTTTCTATATTTGTTTACATGTTGGAATCATGTGCTTCTTTTCATTCACAACTTATTTCCTTGATCGATTCGGCTTCTTTTCTTGATCCACTGAATACCTTACACTCTTTGATGCTTGTTTAAATTTTCTTACTTCTTCCAACTGTTCAAGCCATATAACTAAGAATTATTTCAATAAATTTTATCCCATCATAATTTTTGTGGATTATTCTTTATTACAATATTTTTTGAACTTGATAATACTTTTGTTTTTTTAGTTTGTTTTTTTTTTCTTATCTAAGAAAAACAATCATTCATCTAAAAACCATGTGTGCTGCCTGGTTTAACCTTCCATGAACAAGCTCAATAGAATTTTCCTTACCATTTTTAGGTATCTTCTCAATGTCATCATAAATGTTGTCCTCTACAATTCCAATCTTCTTGTGTATATCTTTTATTAACTTCCTGTTTGTTTTTAGATTGCTCCATCTAGATTTTTATTCCATGGTTTGTTTGTAATAATCCATGGTGTAGACTCTCTTTCCATAGTAAAATAATATACTATTTATTGGATATAAATCATGTTTAGCCTTATTATTATGAGTTTTGGATGTTTCCTTGTTTATTTTTCTCCTAGAGTATTGAACATACTCTCCATCCTTCTTTGACATCTTGGTAGCTATATTCTTTCCTAAGGCTGACTTGTCCTTCTTCATATTCTTCTTTTTAACCTACTATTTTTTCCTCTTTATTTCATTATAATGAATTTTGTGGTTGATTGGAACATATTAGTACCCATAATAATTATTTCAATACAATTTATATAATTCACAGAAATTATACAAATATTCAAATATTTTTTCAAAGATATATTCTTTTGTTTCGATGTAATAGGTATTATTCTATTTTCATCTTTGATCACCTTACTTTTAGGACTTATTTATATTTAATATTTTGACATGTTATGTCAATAGTCTATGTTCATGTTCTTAAACCTCTAACAACACCAAAAGTTTCCTAAAAATCTTCTTCTTTTTCTTATAGGCACAATCTATCCTCATTTATAAGCCCATTTTTTTTAATTTTCCCCAAATTTTTTAGGTTATATTGGGGAGATACTCCTATGGGACTTACATAAATCCACCCTTGATTACTTGGTGGATTTCTCAATATTTTTATAAACCTAAATTTTTATAGTATTTACTTTTTTTCTAACACTATTTGACAAAAAAAATCAGTACATGCATGTCATTTTGGATTGTGGGTTTTCCTATTCAATGTTCTTAAGGCGGAGGATTCTCCAACACTTCTCAAGAATAATTTATCACTAAAATGAGTATCTCTTAAGTTAAAACTTATATTTGAAACTTTATTTATAGTACTCATCTTTTCATATTTTTTAGAAGTTCCATCATAAATTGATTCCAAATTTTTCAGCTTAATGTCCTACTTAATACACTTTAGGTTTAGTGATTTCCTTTCATAATCAATGGATCTAGAACTAAATTCCTAATCAATCTTTATAATTTTTGTGTGTTCATCATTAATATTGATATTTTTTTACAGTGAAATATAAATATTATTAATAATTTTGTCCTTTAAATATATCTTTGATAGTCACTGTGGCTTTATACATCTTTTATAATGCATGGACTGCTTCAGTAACAGCATCCATGAACACTTACTTCTTAGTAATTATTCAATGAAATTTTTTATCACATCATATACATGATATCATTGCATAGTGAGGCTATTTCACTCTTGGATATTACCATTTTTGATGGGTTGTATCATATTTCAATTTTTTTGCTAATATATTCTCTATTTCATCAAATTCTACCTCTAGATATGATTTTTCATTATGTATTCCCTTGATATGAGCTAATATATATACAATAAATTAATTGGGAACAATCTTAAAATATCCTTTTACTTCAGGATATACATAATAAAGTGACTTATCACTTGATTACTCCTAAAATTATGCATATATTGAACTCACTTCATCTAATTAATCTCTCTCACTAGGTATGATGGAAAAAATACCACTCAAATTACTTTATTCTAGTGGGAGACCATCTAACTCCTTTGAAGTATTTATCATTTTATTATCCTTCTTCTTCATCGTGTTTCTCAAATTTTGGTAAGTGACTTTAGTATGATCAAAAATAGTAATTGATTCCATATTTCCAATGAAATTTTTTTCTTAAACAATGTCAAATTTGCACTTTGGTAATCCAAATGATATTTAGTGAGTTTTCAAACATATCCAATCATAGGAAACACCCTCTCATACTAGTTTTTATACACTTTTAGACCGGTGCAGACCCCTAAGATTGGGGTGAATCACGTGTCGATTAATTTTCATCAATTTCAAACTATCTCTTTGACCCATTTGGAATTAAAACTATATTCCATTTAGTGAAATTGGATGTATTAACATTAAACTAGTAAAACAATAAATTGTATACATTCAAATAAAGTAGCAAAGAAGCACACAATATTTTTAAAAAGTTCGATACTAAAACCTACTCCTTGCCATGTTGGTTATGTGACCAACATAGATTCTCCACTATAATGATCAATATCTTATTACAGTTTTTTAGTGATTCATACACCTATAATTCCAGAGTCACACTAGACTTATAAATGCGTGTTTTATATAGGAATTCAATTTCCAACTTCCCATTGGACTTATTCAATCTTCCCATTTTATTCACCAAGTTAAACTGTGTTATCCTTATATACCCTGAGTCACATAGGTTCTATAGAGTCCCATCATGTATATGAAAGTTATACCTTTATGTTCCTCTTTGAAAGAATATTTTCATCTCTACACAGGATTTCTCTACATCAATAAGACTAATATCCTTCTTCTCACAAGCAACTTCTTCGAATTCCAATAGGTCTTCAAGAATACTTAGCTACTTGATCACTTCTTATATATTAGTTTCATATAAATTATGAATTTTTTCACCCAAATTTATCACTCAATGATCTCGTATGAAATTTAAACACAAAAACACCTTATTAAATTCTTTAATAAAGGATAAAACGAGATCTTCTTCTTCTCAACACTTTGACACTATAAAACTAATCTTAGAATTATGGTTGGATTTATTTCCTTATTCTTATTTTCTACATTATGAAATGGATTCTTCTCTTATTATTTGATATATCTTCATATGTTTCTTAGTATCATGTCTCTCATGTCTCAAAATCTCATCACATTAATGTATCAAAGCTACATCTTATTTTTCTATTTCTTTCTCCTTGATCTTCACACCTTCATATGTACATGGGAGGATACATTAAATGATCCTTTAATTTTAAATCCATATAAATGGTTTGAAGAGGGGGGGAAAGGATAATAAATATCAAAAACACAATAACAGAAAACTACATTTTGGTTCCCATAATTATAAGCATGCTTCTTTTTCAACTCAAAAAGTATTCCTATAATACCCTCATTTATTGCATCGTATTCTTAAAACTAAGCCTAAAATATCTTCTCAAAATCTCTATAGTAGGATAAAATTATTCTTCATCTCATTATTTCTCATTTTTCATGGATTATTTTGAATATAATCTTCAGATAAAAAACACATAGCAGGCCTGGTCTCTTCTCCCTCAAAATATATCCACTGAAATCCGCACATCAAATTTTCTTATCTATGTAAAACACATGGAAAATAGATGTTTCATGGAACTCATATTCACTATTAGTAACACACATTATTTATTCTTAGAACCTCAAGTCTTGGGAAAATTTCCAAACCTTAATTTCAATCACTCACAAACACTCAAACACCCTTGGATCAAACTAACATAGGATTTGATGAACAGTATATCAAGGTTCAATGCAACTTCATCTGCATTATTCTTTAAAACCTGATAATTTCAATTTTTATTCAATAAATACATGTAGATGATATCCTCATTAATTCTTCCTTAAAACAAGCTTAGGTCATGGATTTTATAAGTGTTATGATGTTTCAATCTTGAATGCAGAGCATCAACATTGAATGATTTGTATTTCCTTATAATTAAATAATTTTTGGAAATTACTATTATCATAAAGCCTCAATATTTCTTTTACCATGGATAAATATTGGGTCCACTTTATTATTATGCTTGGATCATAAATACTCCATGGTTTTTTTTATTTTTAAACTATGAATGAATAGTTCCTGAATTATCCCAAATGATTTATTTTTTAGATTCTACAAATATTGAATTTTGTAATTTTCACCCAGTATGAAAGGGAAATTCAGCTACGTTAATTTTCATTTCATATATATAGATTTATATATATGAATAATTACCTTATGTGGGTGCTTCATGTATCAAAATTTGGATACGTGGGGATCATGTTCTAATTCATCTACATGAGTCTTCATTTTCATACATGGATCTAATTTTAGATATGTAGCTAAATTTGGCTATGTGAATTTCAGATACACCATGAAAATCCCTTGCATGAGGAATTCATCTATGTTTCTTCATTCAGCTATGTGGCTCTTCATTCACATATGTGGTTAATGAATTTGGATAAACATAAGATATTATCTATGAAAATTTGCATAAATTTTTCATGAAGCTATGTCATTTCATTCACCTTCATGGATCTTCACAAAATAAACTATCAATATGCATGGTGACTTCAGCTAGATGAATTAAGATACATTGGAATCCACATACATGGAATTTGTACTTATCCATTTTGTTACATTTCGTTCCTTTTTAAACTGGGCCTATTGCACTTTGATTTCAACCATTCTCTTCCATTCAAAAACACATCAAATCATCTCATAACATCTTCAAATGATTATTGGAATTATTAGAGTAATTTCAAACTCTATCTAATGAATTTATGAGGTATTACAGCATATAAAATACTCAAGGTAGAGTATTTCCAAAAATACCTATTCCATCTTAGTTGAGTCTCTTCTTTAATCAATCATGATCTATCTCTGATCACTTCAACCTTCATGTAAGAGTGTGTGAATATTGATAAACACTGATTACAGTAGCCAGTGAGTTTTGTACTCCTTTGATGGGTATCCTCTTTCAGATAACTCTCCTAAATTCTTTGAACATTATTATTATGTGTTCTCCACAAATATAAAATATTTCTAGTCATAGGTTCTGTATCCAATAACTTTTCCATACGACCTATTGAAGATAGGGTTTCTTCTTCTATAACACTTCTCATGGTCATTAAGATCATCTCTTTCAATGGTACGATGTGTATGGGATTCCCACTTGAATCTGTCCAACTATGTATTCAAGGAAATCCAACTCTTCATACTCCTTTACCCATACTATATGGGTAGTATCTATTCTTATTTTGTGGGTGGATACTTAAATCCATCACTAAACACTTCTCTTATTTTCATTTATTACATTAAAAGCCTAATTGACAAAAAATAAAACCAAATTCCTTTGGGAACTTCAAAATATATGGAAGAATTATTAGATGACGGTAACATACAATGTAATTATAGGAATTGATCATAAATTTATGAAACATATGAGTAAATTCATGGGAAAAATGTGCATCCCTATAACCTATATAACATAGTCCAAGTCATGGGTCTAATATATATGTGTGTGAAATTATCAAACTAACTCTAGATAAAACTATCCCCTCTTGAAGCTCCCTTATTCCTTCCATATTTTCTCCTAAGATTATAGAATATCATGAAGGATAAGAAGGTGGTTTATAAATTATTTGGTCAATTCATTTCAACCCATGGATACACCTCATAGGGAATATCCATTTGGTTATTCCTTAGTTATCTTCATCAAGCAGTGATTGAAAATGATGAAAAAAATAAGATTATGGTATAAGATATATGTTCTTAATTTACGGTTCAAAAGATTTCAATTTTAATGGCATAGTGTTCTTGGATTTAAAGTTTTTCATTCACTTCTAATATTTTTATTAATTGTTAATAATACCTTAGAAAACTTTTATATGGATCCTAGATAGAGGAAGATCAATAGGTGAAGGGGGAGTTTTTGAATTATTTTCACACTATATTTGAGAATTATACCATTGATATGGTTCTTGTGTTGGCTGGAATGGATCCTATCACCTTTAATGTCATAAATCACTCTCTCACAATGGATATCACCCCTAAAGAGGTAAGTTCAGATCTTATGTTGGCGATGGTGGATCCTCACATCTTGAATCATGGAACCCTTGACATAGATCCTATATTCTATACTTGTTTTGTTATTAAGGTAAATGTTGAGTTTTCAAAAATTAATCTCACTTATATTTTGTTGAATCTAGAAAAATAAGGACCCAAAAGTATTAATTGATATTCATCCTATTAGTTTGTGTAATGTTATATAGAAAATTATTGTGAAAACACTCCCTAATAGGTTGTAAAAAGTGTTTCCTTGTGTTATTTTTCAATATCAAAGTGATTTTGTCAGTTTTTCATATTATAGATGATATCATGTTGGAATTTAAAACTATTCATTCTATATAGTGAAACAAATGGAAAGCTAAAGATATGGATTTAAAATTTTCTGTGTAAAAATATGATTGATTCATGTAATTTTCATAAATTGGTTATACTCAAGTTAGGGTTTTGTGATTTTTTTTGTTGGTATGTGTTCATAAGGGGTGTCTATACAACCACTGGAAGTGGGATATTTAATCCAATATAATATTGTGCACCAAAAGTTCAACATAATATAAATAAAAACACCATAACTTCTCTCAACTAAGTGTACTAGAAGTAAGAATACTTTAAACCCTACTCACCCTAAAAATTCAACCCTCACACACATTCCTGAAAAAACTCACAACATATAAATGGAAATTAAAAACAATGTAAAAAATAATGCAAAGAAAAAACAAAAGAGATTAACGTGATTCATACAATGAGTCCTATGTATATGGGAGAAGAATCATAACTTTAATAATCAACAGAAGTATAAATAATTACACATTCAATTGAAAATATATATTAGTAATAAATGACTATATAGGATTAAAACTATGTAATTCCCTCATGCATAGTCAACTCAAAATCACTATTCATATTTTGATTCATTGTCTATGGTGTATGATTTTGATTTAGGGTACTTTGTTCAACAAGGTCCTAACATCATTTATATAAATACTCATCTAGTTATCCTAGTTACACTATCCTTTAATATTCTTGGATATGACTTCATCTGGAAAGGTAACTATTGATCTCTGATAACCCTTTTCACTTTGACCGTCTTCCCTAGGGAACATTTCAAGTTGTAATGCCCCATGTCCATACAGGTTTCAAAACCATTGAAGGAATTTTTTTTGATAAGTGGATGATTAGTATAAATTAATAGGGATTAAAACATAATTATGAGGGTTTAGAAAACCCAAAATTATGTTTTGAGATGAGGTTTAAGGTTCATTGAACACCTGAGGTATTCAGGGAAGCATTAGAGGAGGGATGGAGTATTTGGGAAACTGTAGGGGCTTTTTGTAAGGCCTTCAAACTGTAAATCATAGATTCATGATGTGAACTTTTTAGGAAAGGTTTCAATACTTTTCCCAATTATATTCATGGAAGGACCCCTTTGGTCACATAGTGACACACTATTTTGGTGTTTTTAAAAATAAATAGAGGACCCCCCCCCTATTTTGGCCAACAGAGGGTTCACATGGGAGATTCGACGGTTTGATATCCACCTCTATTATTCCCCCTTGATTTAGGGTGGTTATTAGTTCTATTTTGTAGTGATTATAGGTAGTATCCTCCCTCCACTCATGTTCCCTTCATTGTGCTCTAATTTGGATGATTTTGGTTTAGGGTTTTTAGTGATTTCCACTAGTTCATGGTGGAAATCACCCCAATCGATAGGGATTTCATGATTCTTTAATATAGGGTGACCCAATATGATGTCCACCTGCCATTTTTCATTGTTTCATTAGAGGTGCGCCAGTGCATTTACATCAGGTTTGAGGTGACCTCGGGTTGATCTGAGGGTGATTTGTGTGGTGAACCACAGTTCATGATATGGTTTAGGGGGTGAAGAAATTTTTTGACATGTTTTAGAGTGTGAAACCACATTTTTTGACATGTTTTAGGGGGTAAAATAGTTTTTAAATAGGGTTTAGGGGGTGAAATAGTTTCATGACATGTTTTAGGGGGTAAAATCCCATTTCATGACTTGTTAAAGGGGTGAAAATTTTAGAGACATGTTTTAGGGGGTGAAACCTTGTCTCATTACATGGTTTGGGGATTGAATAATGTGGTGAAAATTATTGAAGGTTCCATTTTGGGATAAATTATTATTAATAAAGGAGAGATGGTGTCATTGCTCGAAGTACGATTGGAGCTCTGCATATGGGGTTGTGAGTTGAAATTTTGGGTTGGAGGAAGGTGTTTATTTTAAGAACACGTAAATGGGTGTGACCAAGAATTTTGAGTGTAGTTGGGAAGAAGAGTTTTATTTGTAATTATACTTGAGGTTGGACATGTTGAGATAGAAACCATGTTTGGGTGCCATGTGAGGTATGGTTAGTAGGTCAAAGAATGGGTATAAAAGAGTTTCTGCTAGGCGGTTCTTATGATGGAGAGTACCATGGTGTGGAATAGGCCTTGTAAAGTATAGAATTGTAGTAGGGAGAAACATAATAATCAGGATTAATTGGTGGATACACCTTAGGGTTCCATGGGAGATAGGTGTGGTGATCTCCATCTCAGTGTTTTCATCGATTAGCAAGTGAGCATCATGACTTATGATGAAAGGTATGCTTGGTGTTTAGAGTTGCATTGTAGAAGCGTACTAGGACTTTGGCGATCAAGAATGATAAGTCGGTCATGAGTTAGTGACCCTTTAAGGTTGGGTTCATTGGTTTAATGGTTGACAATAATTATCAAAGTTGATAATTGTTATGGTAGGGAGTTGTTAATACCCCTATCTATGTGGGTTGAAAAATTCCAGAGGTATTTTTCATTTTTATATTGGTGGATGGTTTCTTTCAATTTTCAGGGATTATAATAGTATTATGAGGGTTTATAAAATCCAAAATGGTGTTTTCAAATGATTTTAAAGGTTTGGTGGATACCTAGGTTTTTTGGGGAAGCATCGAAAGAAGGTTGGAGTGGTTGGGGTGCAATAGAGGAATGCCATAAGGCCTTCGCACCATGAAGAATGGATTCATAGTGTGAACTTTCTATGTAGGGGGTCGATCCACTACCCTAGTAGATTCATAGATTAACCACTTTGGTTATTTTTTGATACTCAATTTAGGGGTTTTTAAAAATAAATGGAGGGGTATCCCCCCCTTCTTTTAGTTGATAGAGGGTGTGCACAAGAGAGTCAATGGTCATACCTCACCCTCTCTCCTTCCCCTTAATTTAGGGTAGTTCTTGGAAATTTTTTATGAATATTATGAGTAATATACTACCTCAACTCATGTTCCCTTCATTGTTCCCTAATTTGTCTATTTTTGGTTTAGGGTTTTTGAAATGTCTGCTGAGGCATGGTGGAAACTACCTTGATCGATGAGGCTTTCATGATTCTTGAATAGAGGGAATCCCAAGACGATGTCCTCCTATCACCATTCATCATTTCATAAAAGGTGTCTCGATACATGGATTTATTTAGGGGTTTTAATTAAATTAAATTTATTTAATTATTTTATTGGTGATGCTTGATGGGGTTTTCACCTAGGGTGATGTTGGGGGGTCCATTATAGACCATTTTCGGGTTTTTGGTTATGGTTCCTGTATAATGAGTCCATCTGGTAAGTTTCTAGAATTTATGAATTTATTAAATTAAATTAATTAACTAATTAAAAATTCTATAATTTATTTTTTAAGATTTTATGGATTGTATTATGGCCTCATGTGGGTTTGTGTTGGCTAGATGATGTTGTGCGAGCTTAGTCAGACCTTGGAAAAGTTGTTGGCCTTTGGATAATAAAAAATTTAAATGGATTCTAAAAAGGTAGGTGGTCTTAGTACTAGCCCTATGGATTTATGTATGATGTATATATATGCATGTGTTTTTGTGTGAGGCCTCTCCTGTAAGGCATTTAACCTATTATTAGTGAATAATTTCATTTAATTTTAATTATTAATTAAAATTAAAATTTTAAAATCATATGAACTCCTGAGAATAGAGAGAAAAGGTTCTTGGGCCCCTTTGGACCTTGTGCACTGTTTTGACAATTAGGTCACCAAGGGTCAAGTCCTAGACTACGAAATTATCTAGACGTTAGGACACCCCTAAGAGGGGGTGTGGTGTGACTTGAGGTGTAAGGGCCTAGTAGGCCAAGTGAAGACCCTTTAAACATGGATAGACTATATCGATAGACCGTAGACATAGTGGACTTGGTTCAGGGTAAGTTGATTAGTTGATAGTGACCCGAGGTATATATATGGGCTTGATCCATCTCTCTAGATGATATCTATTATGGAATACCCTTGAGGTATGTGAGTCCATGAGATGACTTGGGTGATGTCGATGGAAGGGATTTTATTCAAGCATTGAGCGTGGGCCCGACAGACCAGTTATGATAGAGGATCTCAAGTGGGAGGCCTCTCTCATGGTGATAACCTAGGGGGCCTTGTGGGTTACCCTTTGAGAGATGAACTTGAGTGAGTTTATGTAGATATGGGTAGAGAGGTTAGGTGTGTCTGTAACATCCCAAGTAAGTAAAGAATTATGGATTTTCATATCTATGTCTATTTATGAATTATATAGTGTTTTAAGAGGCTTAAAATGAGAATAAATCCAATCTTAAGTATAGAATTCTCTAATATTTTTTTAAAGATTGTTTTACCACCTTTTGATGATGAACCATTTTTAAATCTATCTTTTGAAAATTTTATAAGCTATATTTGTCGAAATAAACTTATTAATTATAATTGGGACATTGAAATTTACTTTGGATAAATTTTTGGTATTTTTCTGACACTGTTCATTTTTTAATGAATAGTGAAAAATACTGCATTTTACTTCAAAACTGCTTTTTCATATAATTTAATTATATGGATAGATTATTTTTTTTAATTGGTTTTAAAGTTTACTTAGAATATATTTTTACCATTTAATCCACTGGTGGTCATTATAATTGATTTCACTTTGTAATTGGGCATAAACAAGTGCCAAACTTTTCATAGATATTGTTTCAAAAAAACCCGCTATTTGTTTTGACAACGGGAATTATTTTTAAATTAATTATTGAAATTTATATATTTGGAATTTGGTAAAATGGATTCCATATTTGGAATCAGAAGGTCCAAATTATGTAATTAATACTCTTTTGTTTTTGGACATTATGAATAGTAACGACGATAATTATCTTTAATTATCGTGATTAAGTAGTAATCGGGTAGTTAAGGATAATAAAATAATATCATAATAATAACAAATGACCCCAACATGTGTCCTAATTCTACTGTTTGTGTCATGGCAGACCATTGGATGCCTTGTTCCAAACTTAGGGACCCCATGGAATCACTTTTGGGTGATAGTAACACTTTATCATTTTATTTTTAAAGAAAGGGGAATATCACAAAAGTATGTATGACCTAAGTAAAAAAAAATTAATTTTGTCTACATAAATTATCTCTTGGACTATAAATAGTAATTTGAAAGATAAAAATATTTCCTACATCATAGTATTTTTTTTATAATTTTTAGACATTAAATAAATTAAATTTTTTATGACACCATGATGATGCAGCAATTACCTCATTAATGAACGATTTAAAAAAAATGAAAAGATAATGTAAAATATAAGACTTACACTTGTCAAAAACCTATTGGATGAGTATATTTAAAAACCTTATCACCTTATACTCGAAATATATCAATTTATGACCTTTAAAATTTGAAACTCATTTTAATATAAAGTAACATTTCTTGACTTTCCAAGAGTGCCCCTCCTCCCTCTTATAAAAGGACCCCACCTCTACCTCTTTACCCAAACCTCTAAAGACATTGGATCGGACAATATCTGCTCATTTTATCTCTCCACATCCCTCTATTAATCCTAGAAGCCTTACCTTAGGAATAAATCTCTTCAAGAAACCCTTTTGATTCAAACCAAGAGGAGTTACCCGATTTAAAGGTAATGTCTTCACTTGTGTTCTTTTGTTTTGTTTTGCTTCACCAACCCCCTAAACTCTTTTTATTCCTTTATTTTTTAGAAACACCAGTATCTTCAATATAATAGGATTTTTTTATGTGAAGTATTCGAGCTACACTTACACACACCTTCGTCTAATGGTTAAAGAACATACTGTTTCTGTGGATGGCGAATTTCTGCCTCACGAAACGATGATTGTTCAATCTTCTTTTAACACCTTTCATGGTGGAAATTAAGATGTCACTATATTTATATATGATATATATTATGTTTATGTTTTCCTTATGCTTCTTTATTTTTTATTTATGGCATACCTTTATGGATTCCATTATGGGTAAATGTGATATCTTCATTTTAGGAAGTGCGGACTACTGCCCCCTGAAAGTGATTTGATTCGTTAATGTCATGTGTGGGATGGATAAAGGATGGAGTTAATGATATTATATATGATATTATACTGGAATTATAATATACCTTTATATCATTATAAATTCATTCCATTAAATATGAAATAGAAATGAAAGTAGCGTTCATGTGTACGTACGACTTACCATCTCCATGAATGGTGCATTTCATTTCTTACCTCTAAATGTTATGTAATATTATAAATGCATGTATATACTGGATATATGTGATATATATTATATCTACATCATGAATATAATTCTGGAAATAATTGATATTTTACCACATGAACAACTTGTAATTATAATGAGTTTATTTTTGACTCAAGTACCAATGATCGACAAAACAACCGTTATTAACTTAAATAATTACATATTGTTCATAACATGGTAATAAGTGATATAAAAGGAATAATGAACTTGAAAAAGGTTATTAAGCAAGTAGAAATTAACTCAAGTTTATTATTCAGGAGATTAAAGAACGATCGAGTTAAGTCGGACACGAGGTATGGGACTTCATCTCAATCTCCTTTCATTGAGGCATATTTTGTTTTATACACAACCTTCTTTTATACGGTGTATAAAACCCTTTTAATTTTATGTTTATTCAAAAGAAATATTTTTTATATGAAGCGTTTTACTAAAGGATAAAAGATAATTTTCGTGTCGTACGTATGCGGCGACAACGACTTCTCCGCCGCTGTGACCATTATTTGAGTTCTGGCTTCCTCTACAAGCCATAACTTTTTTTAAATGAAAAATAAATACCATGTTTTACTTTTCTTTTATTTTGGTATTAAAAATGGTTTTGATAATGTTTTTATTATATCAATGTGTTATTGATATCTTATGATTGAAATGTGGAAATGTTATGTTTCCTTTATGCATGTTTTATGTGATACGATTATGTTATGGTTCTTGGGAATTGTTTATGAAGACGGGTGGTTCCGTGATAAAATAAGGGCGAGTGAGCTCGATATAGCTCTCCAATTCATTGGGTAACGTGAAGGGTTTAAACTCTAAGGTTTCTCCAAAGAGATTTAGGGAATATACTGTGATGGGTATTCCAAACGTAACCATGAGGGTTACTCCCTACGTAAGAATGTTATGAATGCCTCAAGTTACCTTTATGTCTTATATTTTCTATGAGTTATTCATAAATATTATGATTTCATGAGGTATGATAAAGTGCTTATGTTTTATGAGTAAAGTATGATTTCATCAATTCTTATGTATACATGGACTAATGTTTTCATTCAGTACTTTTATATCCCTTACTGAGCTTTTTATGCTCATCCCAAGTTTTTGAAATGTTTTTCACAGGTCAAGGGAAAGGTACATGATGTGATGATAGTGTCAAGGAAGTGTCATGAAAAAACCCATGTTTTGTTTTAAATATGTTTACTTTGATGGGAAAAGTGAATATTGTCTTTAATGTAACCACATTGTTTAAATGTGGAATGTAATGCATGATTTATGATATAATTCTATAAAACTCTAAACCTAAAAAGATCCTCAATGTGTAATCTTGTAATAACTCAAGATTAAGTAATGTTTAAGGTTGGGGCATTATAGTTGGTATTAGAGGTCGGTTTTGATAACTTTAGGAGTTAGAATTCTATTAAATGATTATCCAGAAATATTTTTTTATGGTCAAATTGAAATGATATAGAATTTGAAGATTACCATGTTTCTTCATCTAAGACATGTTTGTTCAGAATGGTTTTTCACAGAGGAAACAGGGAAGCAGTGCTAGGAAGGCATACAGAAGGAAATGACCTTCCAAAACAGAATCCTAATATGGTTGGAATTGGAACTGAACAATTTGTTGCAGTAATGGCGCAGTTGACTCAAGAGATAAATGTTGTTGGTATCCATGCATGAGATCAGCCAGATCAACCGTAGAGGAACATGTCAGTGGTGGAACATTTCATTTGGCAACATCCGCCATCATTCAGAGGATCATATGACCCTGTGCTAGCTGAAGGGTGGATTAAAGCACTTGAGAAGATTTTTGATGTCATGGGGTGTTCATATAATCAAAAGGTTAGTCTTGCAATTTACCGTTTGGAGGGTGAAGAAGATCAGTAGTGGTCGATGGTTAAAAATATCAGGGATGCTGATGAGATTGATGCTCTCGACTGGGATGAATTCAAAGGTATGTTTCTTGAGAAGTATTTTCCTAAGGCAATTCTACTTAGGATGGAAAAACAATTCTTGGAATTGAGGCAAGAGGAAGAATCAGTGGCTGCTTATGAAGAAAGGTTCACTCGATTGGCAAGGTATGCTCCAAATTTTATCTGAGACCTTGATAGTAAAATCAATCGTTTTTACTCAGGATTAAAGCCAAAATATCGAAGGGCTTTAGCTTCTCACGAGTTCAAGAGTTATGAAAAGATTTTTCAATGTACTGAGAAGGTGGAAATGGAGTTTGCTGATGATCAAGTGTTCTATAACAACCAATAGAAGAAGAGACCGAGGTGGTAGGATAAAGGGAAGAATTATTCAAAAAGATCTGATGGTAAGAAAACTAAGTTTTCAGTGTGTGATAAATGTGGTAAAAGGTATGCTGGGGAATATCTTCTGAATTCTGGAAAGTGCTACCGATGTGGTAAGATGGGACATAAGGCTCGTGATTGCACTGAAAAATATCAGGGTGATGGTAAGACCAAATTTGATTTATAGTTAGTGAAATGTTTCAAGTGAAATGAGATGGGTCATTATGGAAACGAGTGTTTGACAAAGAGCTCAAATGATGGGAAGCAGTCAGAGTACAAGCAAAAAAGAGTAGTGAAATCCTTTGCAACTACTTCAGTAGATGTTGGGCCAGCAAATGAAGTGGTATCAGGTACTTTGTTTGTTTTCTCATATTATGCTAATGTGTTTTTTGATTCGGGGTCTACACATTCTTTCATCTCTGAAAACTTTTCTAGTAAATTGGGAATTCCATCTCAAGAAATGACTCCTGAACTTTTGGTAAAAACACCTGGGGGAAATGTTGAGACAAAAATAATTTATAAGAGTATTCCTATCCTTATCCGTGGAAAGAACCTACTTGAAAACCTTATTGTTTTACCTCTAGTAGAGTTTTATGTTATCCTGGGTATGGATTGGATCTCTGTTTACCATGATAAGATTGATTGTAGAGCTAAAGATGTTTATTTTCAGAAAAACTTTTAGTTTGTGTACAATAATGAACCCTTACTGTTGATAACATATCAAGAGGCTGAGAAACTTGTAAAAGATGGAAATGAATGTTACCTTGCACATATTGTTGAAAATAAAAGAACCATTCAGATTAATGATGTACCAGTGGTAAATGAGTATACTAATGTTTTTCCTGATGAGTTTCCTGGAATAATACCAGATCAGGAAGTTGAATTTACTATTGACTTAGTTCTTGATGCTAAGCCAATTTCAAAACCCCCTTATCGAATGGCTCAAATTGAACTTTTAGAGTTGAAGGAGCAATTACAAGATTTATTAGAGAAAGGTTTCATTCGACCTAACACATCACCATGTGGTGCTCCTGTCTTATTTGTTAAAAAGAAAGATGGTTCTATGAGACTTTTCATTGATTATAGAGCCTTGAATAACATCACTGTTAAGAACAAATATCCTTTGCCTCATATCGATGGTTTGTTTGATCAGCTCCAGGGAGCTCAGTATTTTTCAAAGATTGACCTGAGACCGGGGTACCATCAGTTGAAGTTAAAGGAATCAGATGTTCCTAAGACCACGTTTCATACAAGATATGTCCATTATGAATTTTTAGTAATGCCTTTTGGGCTAACCAATGCACCTACTGTATTCATAGACCTTATGAATAGAATTTTCCATGAGTTCTTGGATAAGTTTGTGGTTGTTTTCATTGATGATATTTTGGTGTTTTCTAAAAGTAAAGAGGAGAATTAAAGTTATTTAATGTTTTTTTTTTCAAACCTTAAAAGAAAATAAATTGTATGGGAAATTTAGAAAGTGTGAGTTTTGGTTGCAAAAAATTTCTTTCCTTGGTCATATTGTTTCTAAAGATGGAATAAATGTTGATCCTGCAAAAACAAAGGTTGTTGATGAATGGCCAAGACCCACAAATGTAACTGAGATTCGTAGTTTTCTTGGTTTGGCAGGCTATTACCGAAGGTTTTTTAGAAATTTTTCACGGTTATCTAGTCAAATGACTAAGCTAACTCAGAAGGGTGTTAAGTTTATCTGGACAAAAGAATGTGATGATTGTTTTCAGGATTTGAAAATAAGATTGGTGAATACTCTAGTTTTGGCACTACTTTCCAGGAATTGTGAGTTTTTTATCTACTGTGATGCTTCATTGAAATGAATTGGTTGCGTTCTGATGCAGAATGATCAGTTAATTGCTTATGCTTCATGTCAGTTGAAAACTCATGAGGTAAATTACCCTACACATGATTTGGAATTAGCTGTTGTTTTTTTCGCTTTAAAAATATGGAGGTATCATTTGTATGGTGTAAAGTGTGAAATATATACTGATCACAAAAGTTTAAAGTATATATTCACTCAGAAAGAACTGAACATGATACAGAGGAGATGGCTGGAATTAATCAAGGATTATGATTTTACAATTCATTACCATCCAGGAAAAGTAAATAAAGTGTTTGATGCTTTGAGTCAAAAAAGTAATGCTTCATTAACCATGTTATGTTTGAAACGTGATCCTTTGGTTAAGGATTTGATGAACTTTGGCATAGAAGTAGTTGGTGCAGGATGTTCTTCTATTTTGTTTCAGGTATCAGTGAAATCTTCTCTATCAGACAGAATTAAGCAAGCACAGAAGCAAGATAGTGAGTTGTAGAAAAAGGTAGAGCTGGTTCAGAAGGGTAAGTTTCCTAAATTCAACATTGATAATGATTGTGTTTTGAGATTTGGGAAGAGATTGTGTGTGCCTTGTGATTCACAGTTGAAGAGAGATTTGTTATGTGAAGCTCATAGTTCTCCGTTTTTAGTTCATCCTTGCAGTACTAAGATGTATAGAGATCTTCGGGGGTACTACTGGTGGGATGGAATGAAAAGAGATATTGCTAATTTTACTGTGAAGTGTTTGACTTGTCAACAGGTTAAAGCAGAGTGGTAGTTACCGAAGGGAATGCTTCAGCCTTTACCAGTACCATAGTGGAAATGGGAGAATATATCCAAGGACTTCGTTGTGGGATTGCCGAAGACACCTTGAGGTAATAATGCAATCTGGGTTATTGTTGATCGTTTGACTAAATCTGCTCATTTCTTTGCTATACGAGATACTTTTTCCCTAGATCAACTTTCTCGTTTGTATCTTAAAGAGATATTCAGGTTACATGGAGTTCCCCTATCCATTGTATCTGATCGTGATCTCAGGTTTACTTCTAACTTTTGGAAAGGCCTTCAGAAGTCATTGGGTACTGAATTAAATTTTAGTATAGCCTTTCATCCTAAATCAGATGGGCAGTCAGAACGAACAATTTAGACTTTAGAGGATATGCTACATTCTTTGTAGATGGATTATCAGGGAAGTTAGGACCAACATCTTTCTTTGGTTGAGTTTTCTTATAATAACAGTTTTCATTCTAGTATACAGATGGCACTATTTGAGGCATTATATGGGAAGCGGTGTCGAAATCCAGCTTTTTGGGATGAAGTGTGTGAAAGGAGGTTGATGGGACTAGAATTGGTAGAAGAGTTGGAAGAAAAAGTTCAGCTGATACAGAAACACATGAGAACAGCTCAGAGCAGGGAGAAAAGTTATGCGGACAATAGGAGGAAGGATCTCTCTTTTGAGTTAGGTGATCATGTCTTCCTCAAAGTTTCACCATGGAAAAGTGTGATGCGATTTGGTAATAAAGGAAGGCTAAGTCCAAATTTCATTGGACCATATGAAATTCTGGAGAGAGTTGGATCAGTTTCATACCGAGTGGCTTTACCTCCGAGTTTATCTCAGGTACACAATGTTTTTCATGTTTTAATGTTAAGGAGGTACATGCCAGATCCATCTCATGTTTTGAGTCCAGAGGTAGTTCAGTTGGAGGAGAATCTCTCTTATGAAGAACAACCATTCTAGATTCTTGACCACAGGGAGAAAGTGTTACGGAATAAGGTGATTCATCAAGTAAAGCTTTTGTGGAAAACTCACATGATTGAAGAGGCAACATGGGGATCTAAAAATGCAATGAGGGATAAATACCCCCACTTATTCGATAAGTAAATAAATTGAGAGGACGCAATTTTCTAAAGGGGGGAAGGATGTAACATCCCAAGTAATTAAAGAATTATGGATTTTCATATCTATGTCTATTTATTAATTAGATAGTGTTTTAAGAGGCTTAAAATGAGAATAAATCCAATCTTAAGTATAGAATTCTCTAATATTTTTTTAAAGATTGTTTTACCACCTTTTGATGAAGAACCATTTTTAAATCTATCTTTTGAAAATTTTATAAGCTCTATTTGTCAAAATAAACTTATTCATTATAATTGGGACATTGAAATTTACTTTGGATAAATTTTTGGTATTTTTCTGACAATGTTCATTTTTAATGAATAGTGAAAAATACTGCATTTTACTTCAAAACCGCTTTTTCATCTAATTTAATTATATGAATAGATTATTTTTTTTAATCAGTTTTAAAGTTTAATTAGAATATATTTTTACCATTTAATCTAATGGTGGTCATTATAATTTATTTCACTTTGGAATTGGGCATAAACAAGTGCCAAACTTTTCATAGATATTGTTTCAAAAAAAGCCGCTATTTGTTTTCACAACGGGAATTATTTTTAAATTAATTATTGCAATTTCTGTGTTTGTAATTTGATAAAATGGATTCCATATTTGGAATTATAAGGTCCAAATTATGTAATTAATACTCTTTTGTTTTTGGACATTATGAATAGTAACGATAGTAATTATCTTTAATTATCGTGATTAATTAGAAATCGGGTAGTTAATGATAATAAAATAATATCATAATAATAAAAAATGACCCCAACATGTGTCATAATGCTACTGTTTGTGTCATAGCCAACCATTTTATGCCTTGTTCCAAACTTAGGGACCCCATGGAATCACTTTTGCGTGATAGTGACACTTTATCATTTTATTTTTAAAGAAAGGAGAATATCACAAAAGTATGTAACACCTAAGTAAAACAATTTTAATTTTGTCTACATAAATGATATATTGAAATATTAATAGTAATTGGAAATATAAATAGATTTCCTACATCATAGTATTTTTTTATAATTTTTAGACATTAAATAAATTAAATTTTTTATGACACCATGATGATGCAGCAATTACCTCATTAATGAACGATTTAAATAAAATGAAAAGATAATGTAAAATCTAAGACTTACACTTTTCAAAAACCTATTGGATGAGTATATTTAGAACCCTTATCACCTTATCCTTGAAATATATAAATTTGGGACCTTTAAAATCCGAAACTCATTTTAATATAAAGTAACATTTCTTGACTTTCCAAGAGTGCCCCTCCTCCATCTTATAAAAGGCCCCCACCTCTACCTCCTTACCCACACCTCTCAAGCCATTGCCTCGGCCAATATCTGCTCATTTTATCTCTCTGCATCCCTCTCTTCATCCTAGAATCCTTAACTTAGGCAAAAAGATCTTCAATAAACCCTTTTGGTTCAAACTAAGAGGAGTTACCCGATTTAAAGGTAATGTCTTCACTTGTGTTCTTTTGTATTATTTTGCTTCACCAACCCCATAAACTCTTTTTATTCCTTTATTTTGTAACAAAACCAGTATATTAAATATACTAGGATGTTCTTATGTTAATTATTCAAGCTACACTTACACACACCTTCGTCTAATGGTTAAAGAACATACCGTTTCTATGGATGGCGAATTTCTGCCTCACGAAATGATGATTGTTCAATATTATTTTAACACCTTTCATGGTGGCCATTAAGATGTCACTATATTTATATATGATATATATTATGTTTATGTTTTCCTTATGCTTCTGTATTTTTTATTTATGGCATAACTTTATGGTTTCCATTATGGGTAAACGCGATATCTTCATTTTAGGAAGTACGGACTACCGCCCCCTCAAAGTGATTTGATTCGTTAATGCCATATGTGGGAAGTATAAAGGATGAAGTTAATGATATTATATATGATATTATACTATAATTATAATATACCTTTATATCATTATGAATTCATTCCATTAAATATGAAATAGAAATGAAATTAGCGTTCATGCGTACGTACGGCTTACCGTCTCCATGAACGGTGCATTTCATTTCTTACCTCTAAATGTTATGTAATATTATAAATGCATTTATATACTGGATATATATGATATATATGATATATAAATCATGAATATAATTCTGGATATAATGTATATTTTACCACATGAACAACTTGTAATTATAAGGAGTTTATTTTTGAATCAAGTACCAATGATCGACAAAATGACCGTTATTAACTTAAATAATTACATAGTGTTCATAACATGGTAATAAGTGATATAAAAGTAATAATGAACTTGAAAAAGGTTCTTAATCAAGTATAAATTAACTCAAGTTTATTATTCAGGAGATTAAAGAACAATCGAGTCAAGTCGTACATGAGGTATGGGACTTCATCTCAATCTCCTTTCATTGAGGAATATTTTGTTTTATACACAACCTTATTTTATACGGTGTATAAACCCCTTTTTAATTTTACGTTTATTCAAAAGGAATATTTTTTATATGAATTGTTTTACTAAACGAAAAAAGGGAATGTTTTTGTTATACGTATGAGGCGACAACGACTTCTCCGCTGTCGTGACCATTAGTTGAGTTTCGGCTTCCTCTACAAGCCATAAATTTTTTTTAAATGAAAAATAAATACCATGTTTTACTTTTCTTTTATTTTGGTATTAAAAATGGTTTTGATAATTTTTTTATTATATCAATGTGTTATTGATATCTTGTGATTGAAATGTGGAAATGTTATGTTTCCTTTATGCATGTTTTATGTGGTACGATTATGTTATGGTTCCTGGGAATTATTTATGAAGACGGGTGGTTCCGTGATAAACTAAGGGCGGGTGAGCCCAATATAGCTCTCCAATGCATTGGGTAACGCGAAGGTGTTAAACGCTAAGGTTTCTCTGAAGATATTTGGGGAATATACTGTGATGGGTATTCCAAATGTAACCATGAGGGTTACTCCCTACGTAAGAATGTTATGAATGCCTCAAGTTACCTTTATGTATTATATTTTCTATGAGTTATTCATAAATCTTATGATTTCATGAGGTATGATAAAGTGCTTATGTTTTATGAGTAAAGTATGATTTCATCAATTCTTATGTATACATGGACTAATGTTTTCATTCCGTACTTTTATATCCCTTACTGAGCTTTTTATGCTCATCCCAAGTTTTTGAAAAAAAATTCACAGGTTAAGGGAAAGGTACATGATGTGATGATAGTTTCAAGGAAGTGTCATGAAATAATCCATGTTTTGTTTTAAATATGTTTCCTTTGATGGGAAAAGTGAATATTGTCTTTAATGTAACCACCTTGTTTAAATGTGGAATGTAATGCATGATTTATGATCTAATTCTCTAAAACTCTAAACCTGAAAAGATCCTCAATGTGTAATCTTGTAATAACTCAATATTAAGTAATGTTTAAGGCTGGGGCCTTATAGTGTCACCTAGAACCTATACCAAACATGTCAACCTGAGGGGTTGTGGAGAGTGTGATGGGTGTTGATATTTTTCCAAACCTTGATATGTTTTATTTTTTTATGTTTTTATAGTATGTAATTATCGAGGATGTCTAGGAATCATCCATTGGGATCAAAAATAGTGTGATTTCCCGAGATGCTAGGGAATCAACAATGGCATGGATGAGGCCCTAATACACTTAGTATGTTTAGGATATGGTCTTATAGTATGTTGGGGGTATATTCCAAGATCGACTAGCTTCCAGTGTTTTGGTTGATGTGGGATTGGATACTTATAGGTGGCACTTAGGATCTAGAATCAGAGCATGTGTAGCCACATATATAGGAATACCTAGGATGTAAGGTATTCCTGTGATATTGTGATACCATTGTGAATGATTTGGTTTCAAAAATTGAATAAAGATATCGGTAGACCATTGTGAATGTCCAAGATGCTCAAGATTCAAATATCGGTCTGATATTTGGGGTGGTAATATATCCCCAAGAATAGATGTTGGACATCCTGAGGGTGGATATAGGGTCCTCTTCATTGATGACTATGATACCCCCCTAGGATCGGGTGGACACTCCAGTGATGGTCTAATAGAGGATACATGAGATATTAGATTCCATGTGGTTATTGTGGGATCAATGATGGTTGTTGGGATTAGACAAGCTTATATGTATTCACCCTTGGATAAATTGGGTTATTAGTTGGCACGTTTATCATGACATGCTCATAGATATTCCATTATTGAGCTGAAGCAGGTATTTTTGGTAGTTTTGTTTATTTACAACAATTGTTTTTTATTTAGAGCATGTCACATGCATATATCACTACATTTTTGGTATATTATGGGACTTCGTTGGTGGTTCCCTACTGAGTTATGTACTCACACCCTGCTCAAGCTACCATTGCACTGGGGTACCCTTGCATCTTTCACTTGGTTGCAGATTTAGGTTGTGTCGAGGCCCAATATCACTTGATCAAGTATGATATCTTAGATGTTAAGGAGACCGATCTTTGATTTATTTACTTTCATATGATCATGATTATTCAAGCTTTCATATTTCATTTTATTATATTCTAGAATTAAATTATTTATTTTTTGTTTCCTATATACTTTGTTATTTTGTTATTTATTTTTTTGATTGTACACTTTGATATAGGGGTATAGTCTTCCCATGGTACCTCTATAGACCCCTAGTGCTAGTCAAAAGCCTCTAGAATATGGTGATGAACACCTGAGGTCATATGGTGATTCAATCTAGCTATTGTTTCAAGTGATATAGGGAAGGGAATTACACAAGTACACTTTATAGAGACTTATGTTCTCTAAGATTCTTGGACCCTTTTTCCAAAATTCTGATCCTCTGTAGTTTTATCAGAAGATATGAACATACAATGGTTCTATTACCTCTTATAGAGGTTCTCCTGCCACTTTATGTACACTATGTTGATATATCTTCCAGTGAGAAAAAAATATAGTGAACTAAATCTGGTGACCTGAAATAGACTTCATGTCCCAAAAATCTCCCATGTAAAAAAATTTCTATGGAAACCATTTTATAATTCTTAAAAACTTTAGAAAACAAATAAACTTCCCATCATTCCTAGCATATAATGTACTCTATCCTCCTTTAATTCACAAAAATCCCACTGAGGTGTGGTGTTGCCTCAAAATTTCATGAACTAATTCTTTAGTGAACATGTCATCCATATTTTGTCTTTTGGCTACATTTCATAGATTTAACACTTTTTCCTCCTGCATATTTCTAATAAAATGATGCTTTTGGTCAATATTATTTATCTATACATGGAATAGTATATTCTAAGCTAGGTGAATCAAAATATGTTTTCACCTAATAAAACTCCACCCTCCAAACTTCTCTCGAGCTCCTTCAGTAACCAAATCAACAAAACCATGTCCTTCCCTACTTCCATTATAGTTACTTACACCTCTTCTATTGTACTTAAAGTGTTAAAACTCTATAACTGTGACATCCAATTGATTTATATTCCTCCATAGGTAAACACAAAGCTATAATTTCTCTTCTAAGTGTCTGATTCTCCAGTAAAGTCTGTATTCACAAAAATTTGTAATGGATATTCCTCCCTAGAGTATAAAGAAACCTCCTTTGATCCTTTTATGTATTAGATAATCTACTTGATGAATTCCCAATGATCCCTTCTATGGTTTTACATAAAGATACTTATGAATCCCACTATAAATGAAATGTATGTCTGAGTACAAATCATTGCATACATAAATATTCTAACCATTGATGAAAACATAAATTTCTCCATGTGATGAATCCCTTCCTCTTTTGTTGGTACCTACATCATGGACAAACTGAAGTGTCTAACAAGTAGGGTTGAGATGAGCTTACATCTAGTCATTCAAAAAAAATCAATTATCTTATGGATGCATTCTTTTGAGGGTAACACTAAATTACCATTTTTTCTATCCCTCTCAATCCTTATCCATAAGATTTTATTAACATATCAATGATCCTACATTTTGAATATTTTGAATAACTTTCTCTTCAGTTCCTGAATCTATGAAACCATGGGACCTACCAGAAATATGTTATCAATATACAAGAGTAATATGAATAATTTCCCATCATCCCATGCCTTTTGGTAACAAAATGATCTACTTTTCACCTTTAAAATAATTATTTGGACATAAAGCTATCAAACTTCTAATCATGTTGTCTCAGTGATTTCTTTAGTCTATAAATACTTTTATTCAACTTATAAAAAAAAGTATTCCCATATTCTATGAAACCTACTAGTTAATTCAAGTAAATTTATTCCCCCAAATCACCATGAAGTAAGGTCATCTATACATCCATCTATTCCAAGTAAATATCTTCTAATTCCACCATTATCATCACTTTTTTGAAAATTTCATGTTTAACTATCAGTTTGAATATCATTGTGAAATAAAGTCCTTATTTTTGTTAAAATAACTTTACCACTAGAAACACTTTGAAATGCTTCTTATAATCAACCTCTTATTTCAAATAGTAAACCTAATTATTCTAAGATGATTTTGGTATAGTAGTTAATTGCTAAGTTCCATTTAACTTCATTGAATACATTTCTCTATCCATTATTTACTTCATTTTTTTCAATTCACTAAGTGTTGCTGCTTATTTTGAGAATTTAGTTTCCCCTAAATTTTTCAAAAGTGGGAAATTAATGTCATCCCCAAACCTCTAAACTATTCGTATGAATCTGGTTGATCTTCTTAACTAAATAGACCCATAACTACTAAATTGTAATCTTTCTTCTAGATCCATAACTTTTAGTACTCCCACTCAATATTTAGTAATATTTAAATTTTCAAGCCCATATTTTGTTGGACTTACCTCTAAAATTTTAATGCTTTCATATATTTTTCTATATTTTTGTCCCTTTTGGTATTATTAATCAGATAAACTTAGACTTTTGATAGTTGATTTATTTCCATCAACTTATTTCTCCACCAAGTTCTGGTCCTTCCATAGAACCATCTCATTAAAGGAAAAAATTCAACTTTGGATGGCTTGTCTCATGTCATTGTCCCATAATCAAAATAAAATGTTTTCATATTCATACCCAATGAGAAAACACAATTTAGATTTTACTTAGATTATCTTGATCTTTATCTTCTACATGAACATATAAAAAACTTACAAAGACTTTAATATGGATAACTTCTGGTCGCTTACCTGACCATGGAACCTATGGAAGTTCCTACTCAACTATCGATGTTGTACTCCTATTCACAAGGTATATCGTTGTATTCACTACCTCTACCCAAATTACCTTAGGTATTATATAGTTTATTGACATGATTAGATCCTTATCAATCAATTTTCAATTTATCATTTCATCCAAAAAAAATTATATGTTGTTCTGGGAACTATCTTCTCATGCCTTATCCCTTTCTTCTAATAAAATTTTTGGAATTTGTGTTTGGTGTATTCAACTCCATTTTATAAACACACATGTCAACTTCTGACCAAATTCCATTTACACCATGGATTTACATTGAATGTAATACTTAAAAACATCATACTTATGGTTAAAAAAATAAACCTAAACTTTTCTAGTAGAATCATAAATAAAATTTACTAAGTATGGAGCACCACTAAGGGAATAAATAAGGGAAGGTCCCCAAACATCCAAGTGAACCAGTTCCAACTTCCAAGCTCAGATCTTCTATCTATCTAAGTTGAAAGAGCAACTTCTTTATTTCCCTAGAACACTACTTTCATACCTTATAATATATGTATGATCAAGCTTATGTATTCCTTTATCCATTTGAAATTTCATATTCTTCTTGTTGAGATGATCAAGCCCACAATGTCAAACTTTGGGATATTTAAATGATGTGGTTCTAGTCATTGAAATCTAATTTCCTCTTCTCGTAAAATATAGTGTCCCATACTTTAAACCACATGAGACAACTATAGACCTTTAAGTAACTTTATAGACTCCATTTTAAAGGGTTATTCCATATCCTTCCTCATTAACATGTCCTATAGAAATAAGGTTCTTATGTTTTCTTGGGATGTGATTGACTCCTTTTAGTCTCGATAACCCAATGTTATTCATTTGAATATTCACAACACTTTTTTTGAAAATATCTAAGGATTCATCATCTACTAGATAAACTTTTCCAAAACTTCCTAATACTTAATCCACCGTGCATCCACATTCTATTATTGAATGGAAAGATGCTCTGGAATCAACCACCCATGATTCCACTGGTATATTGAAATTGATAAACAAAATTTTATTATTTTCATAGTACTAATGGAATTTATACTACCAAAAGTTTATAACCTTAAAAATTTATCCTAGTGGATTTTTCAATTCTTATTGATACATCCTTTATTCCTAAAACTATAGCATATAGGACCTGGATTGAAAATTTTACTCTGGATTCTTTCTCAAGAATTTTCCTATAATTGTTTCTTTCAATATCTCTTATGGGGTAACCATACTCATCCATCATCATTAACAACACCACTTGATGGTTCTTGGACTTCCCTATAATGAAGTTCTTCATTGAGAATCAAATTCCAAACATCCTCAAATACAAGGCCTAACTTTCCAAAATAGATAATAACAATAATCACCTTCACATCCCAACTCTTTTAAAGTGATGATAGTAGAAGAAACACTCATACATCGTCTTTAAAATTTACCTTCACATATTTGAGCTTCCCTCAAATCATATCGAATTCATTCATGTGATTTGACATTGGTATTCCTTCTAAAAACCTCATGCGGAATAGACCCTTCATCATGAACAATTTATTAAGTGCCACTGTTTTTTTTGTACATATGTACTAGGTATTTCATGAGATCCACTATTGTATTCAATTAATGAATGTTAAAGGAAAAATTTCATTCTAATTTCATCATCAGAAACAAAAGTTCCTTCCTATCCTTTTGTTATCATTATTCCTTTTCCAATTTCTCTAAACTTACACTAGTTAATGGAATGTTCATGACCTTTTAAATCAGATGATCCTGCATATGTATTCTGTAGAAGCTAAAATATATTCCATTAAACTTATCTACCTAGACCTTACCTTCATTTAACACCATACCTTCCACTAATAGTGAACACACATTAAAAATTAAATACCATCAAGGAAATACTTAGATAAACTTGAGCTACCTCCAAGTGTATGCTGAGAAATAACAGAACCACAAGCCTATGGTACTACTATAACAAGAACCTCCACTCTGATACCACTTATTGTAGAAGCTAGATCTTCAATCCACCATAACATATCACGCCATAAGTTTACTGAAATAGAAATAAAACACCAGGAATTTCCCTCAAATAAGTGTACCAAAAGTAGGAAGACTTCACACCATACTCACCACACAAAATAAACCCACATAAATATTCATGAAAAACTCATAGCATATAAATGGAAATTAAAAAAAATAGTAATACGAAGAAAGGAAAAAAAGAAAATTATTAACAAGGTTCAGAAAATGAGTCCTACATGCATGAGAGAAACATTACTTCTTGTATTATCATAATAAGTATAGATAATTACACATTAAATTGAAAAATACATTGGTAAGAAATTAATATAGTGAATTAACCCTCTATAATTCCCATATGTATAATCAGGTCAAAATCACTATTCAGATTCTTATTCATTGTGCATTCTATGGTTCATGGTTCTGATTAGGGGTGATATTTTCAACGAGTGTAACACCCTGATATTTTATGAGATAGATTCTTTTTAATTTCTTTGATGTCTTGTGTTGTACGCTACACCAATATGAGATTACATTATATGCAACACCGTACTAGCTTTCAGTGTATGCAACACTATTCTTGGTTTGTGTTACACACAATTTCAAGTTATTTTTATAGAATTCATTTCATAAAAGACAAAGTATAAGTGATAACTCAATATTATAACCTAATCATTATAATGGTGGTTATGAATAGTATTAACTTCCTTCTAAAAAACTATTAAAATAAAAATTAGTGAGTCTATAAAATAATAAAATCACTCTTTATAGAATTTATTAGTGAAATAAATATGTAATATATTAAATTTAAAGTTTTAAATTCATCTTATATGTTTTAAATATATGATATAAGAACAAATTCATTTTTTCAGATAAAAGAAGTATTTTTCAAAAAAAACAGTTTTACTATCTTTTGATGGAGAACCCTTTTTAAATCTAGTTTTTGACAATTTTATAAGTTCTATTTGACATAATAAACTAATTTTTTGGAAGAGATAAATCAAAATTTACCTTGGTTGAAATTTTAAAAAATTTCTGATAAAATTCATATTTTAAGGAATAGTGAAAAATACTGCATTTTAATTCAAAACTGTCTTTTCGTCTAATTTATTTATGTATTTAAATTATATTTTTAATTGGTTTTAAAGTTTAATTGGATTTTTTTTTATAATTTAATCCAATTTTATTCATTGGAATTAATTTCACATTTAAATTGGATATAAACACATGTCAATCTTTTGATAGTTTTTACTTCTTAAAAACCCGCTTTCTGGTTTTGACAACGAGAATTAATTTTAAATTAATTAATGAAAATTTTATGTTTGGAATTTGTAAAAATGGATTCAATATTTTGAATCAGAAGGACTAAATTATGTAAATATGTAGCTATTATTTTTGGACATTATGAATAGTAACTTCAGTAATTATTTTTTATTTACCACTGTTAAAGGGTAAATTAGGTAAATAAGAGTAAAAAAGGTATTATAATAATATAAAACTACCCTAAAACGTGTCCTAATATTATTTTATGAGTCATGGACAACCAAAAAAATCCTTAGGACTAACTTTTGGTATTTGGGAGCCACTTGGGTGTGAAAATGACATGTTATAATAATTAATTTAAAGTAAAGAGAAATATAACATAAACATGTATGTTTTTACTAAACAAATTTAAAGTGGGGTTATATAATTGATATCTTTGATTATAAATAGTAATTATAAATATAAAAATGTTTCCAACATCATGGTATTTTATTTATAATTTTTATATTTTAAATAAATAAATTTATTTAGGACATAATGATGATGCAGTGATTACCTTATTAATGAAAGATTCAAATAAATAATATAATAAATATTAAAATAACTGTAATTTGAAAATTTTGGTGACATCCAAGAATTTTTTGGATTATTTTGAAATTTTTTATTTGATTTAATGTAGTTTTTTTAAATCAATCAAGTTTTCATAGCTTTAACAAAAATCAATTACTAAATAGTGTCAAAATTGACATAAATGAGTTTTAAAAAAATACTATTTTATTAAATGATATAATAGTCATAAAAATATAATATTTTTCCAAATGACTTAGATAATGTTACAAATGTAATTAATGATCCACCTTATGTTCTTCTGTCATTTTATAGTAACTATATTGACCGTATTGTGTAAAAATACAAGAAGACATGGTAAGAGTTAATTTATTTAACTAAGGGTTACATCCAAAAGATAAGGTTAAATTTGTGACCTAAACTTGTATAAAACCTATTGTTTGAGAGTATTTAGAACCATCCTCATCTTATCCCATAAATATATTACTTTTAAGCTATTATAATTTGAAAATCAATTTATAATAAATTAATATTTCAAGACTTTCCTAAAGTTTCCCCCCTCCCTCTTATAAAAGGTCACCACATCTATCCACTTACTCACACCTATAAATCCCCTTGACTCATCCAAATTCTTCTCAAATATTCTCCAAATATACCTTCCTTACTCTTAGAGGCTACACTTTAGTCATAAATCCAACCTAAGGATACCTTTTATGCAAATCAAAAGGAAATACTCGAAAAAGAGGTAGTTGTTTTATCACCTCTTTTCAAAATTATTTTCTTATTCTACTTCCTATTATTATATTGTTTCCATAATAAAGTAATAAATACAGTATATTATACATGATGATATTTTATTATAATTATGGTATAACCTTATACCTCCTTTTATCCATCCTACAGATAACAATATCACCATGCGTGTGTACGTACGACTTACCGTCTCCACACCGTAGTGTAATTTGTTATTAAAAAATACATAATTTGGATTGGTATAATGATGAATATAATGGATTTAAATAATGAATATGAAATTATAATTATTATGTATAATTAATATACCATACAATTCTATACCATTTAACCATTAAGTGAATGATATTGTCACTCGTGCGTACGTACAGCCTACCGTCTCCACGATGTGATGCGATTCATTCTACATGAAATTCATTAAACCATGATTATATAAATGAATATAATGAATAAATATGATATATATTATACTATTATCATTATTTAAATGATATAACTATAACCTAAGAAGTGGACTATGAACTTATCTGACAAAACATGCATAATAACATAAAGCAGTTAATATCCAAATAATGAGTGATAATGAAATGTTACTAAAAAACAAATGATAATATAATAATATATGATATCATTAAAATTATTATGATTTTTGAATAATTCAATGAAATTATTTAAATCATTATACATGAGTTTCAGATACATGTGAATAATATCAGACCTAAGGTAAGGGATAATTTCACAATCTCATTATTATCTGAGATTGTTTATATATAAGTATTTACTAGGATATATTTATAATACAAATCCATGTTTCCTAAATATATAATATTATTTATATTATTATAATATTTTTTAAATTAAATTTTATAAATTGGTGAATTTTTATTAAACAGTGTGGAAGGAATCTTTCTTTCATTTTCCATACAAGGTACTTTTTTACTTTTCCAACAAGAGTATGAGAAGAATGTTTTTTTAATTTATATGAAATGAATGGATTTTTACATATTCATAACACCTTATTTCTATGAAGCATATTATACAAAATTTCAAGTTTATTTTCAATTAAATTCTTTTCTTTTAAAATTGTGTGGTATTTTGAGAAAAGAAAATGATTTTGAAGAAGAAAGGATATTTTCCTTAGGAATTAATTTCAAGTATTTTATCAAAATTATTTTCCATATAATATGACATAGGGTTATGTTTAAATCCTTATTTTTACATTTATTTTATTATGTTTATAATGTAATTATTTTTATTAAATCCATTTATTCTATCTGGATTATGATGGGATGATGTTTAAGAAACCCATTTTTTATTCCTTGTGTTATGCTATGATGAATGGTTTATGTTTTTGTGAAACATATAAGAATGATTTCATTATGTGATGTGTGGAACCTATATATACCTCCAATGAATTGGGTAAAGATTTATATCTCACAAGATAGACCTGAATGGAACAGAAAGTAAATTTGGTTTAATAATACAGGGCCGGACCGGCAAGTAAACCTGGTTCAGTAATGAACTTTGTCTACTATGATGGTCTTGGCTATGAGCCTTGGCTAGCATGGGAATGATTTTATATTCTTATGTGTTTTCCAAAAGTTCATTTTTTATGCTAATGATATGTTATCATGGTTAATGTTCCTTTATGATTTATGTCTTACAAACTACTAAGATTTATTTCATGACTCAATATTTTGATATTCAAAAGTTATGTTCATGTTTTTTTACATTCATATGTTCATATATTGTTTTCTTCCCTTAATGAGAATCTAATATCACCCTTTATTATGTTTCCATTTCTCAGGTTATAAAGAAATCATTTAAGTAAGAGTAATAAATGGTAAGATCTTTATAGGATATGTTGAATATCTTTCACAAGTTAGAATAATGTATTCCAAGTTTCCAAAGGCACTAAACTATTATGATCCTCAGGTGTGCATTTGTAAAATGTAATGAATATTCATCCAAAAATATGTAATATTCATATACATAATTCTTGGGTTGTTATAGTTGGTATCATAGTAAAGGTTTAGTCAACCTTTGGAAATTAGGATGTGAAAACTTTAGTGAGATCCTTATAGATATTTCTAAGATATTTCCTAAGGATATGTATAATTATAGGTTATAGCCCTAGAATTATGGTAACGATCATGAATAAACTAGGATTAAACCTAAGATTTTAGAGATTGAAAATACACCCCCTTGATTATGTTGTTTTCCTAGTATGATTTTTTCCTCTCACACTATTCTTTTTGGGTTTTAGGAAATGGTTGAAACCCGAAGGAACTATGTTAATGATCAATACAATGGGCAATTCAACGATTGTCCTCCTGAACAAAAAAATGTTATGGTAAATGTAATGAAAAATCTTATCACTATACTTACACAAGTTATGAATCATCCTGGACTTCCAAATGAGCAGAGAAGGGAACAACATTTTGTTGAGTCCTTCATGAGGCAACGTTCACCTTTTTTCAGTGGGTCTTCTAATCCCCTTGTTGCTGAAAAATGGATCAGTACCATTGAAAAGATATTTTCCATCCTTCTCTATTTATAACATGAAAAAGTCATTTTGAATTTTATTTTTTAGAAGGCAAATCAGACCCATGGTGGACTCTAATCAAGAATACGAGGCAACAAGATGAAATTAAATCCATGGAATTGGACGAGTTCAAGAACTTATTTTTCAATAAGTACTTTCCTCGTATTCTTTGAATGAAAATTGAAAATTAATTACTTGAGCTTAAACAAAAGGATTATGAATCTATTGGTACATAAGAGGAAAATTTTACAAGACATTCAAAGTATGATACTGGATTTATCATCCAACCTAAAAGTAAATTTGATCGATTATTCAATGGATTAAAACCAAGTCTTTGAAGGGTTTTAGTTATAAGAGAATTTATTTTAAATGAAGATATTGTGTGTTGTGATATCAAGGTATAAATAAAATTTGGTGTTACATATCAATCGCATGGTTTTGACAAGAAATAAAAGATGGACTTCAATGAAAAATCTCAAAACAATAGTGAAAATAAGATGAGTGTTGACTTATGCTCAAAGTTTGGAAAGAATCATGGTGGAGATTGTCTTACAGGGACTAGAAGTGTGGAAAAAAAGTTCATTAGGCATTTTAGTGCCAAATTAATGAGAAAAATTTAACTAATGATGTGAATAGAGAAAAGGATACAAAGAATGCACCACCCACAATTCAATGCTACAAGCGCAAGGAAATGAGGAATTATACTAACCAATTCCCTAATCCAAGGGTGATCAATGATGATTGACGTCAATAACCACTTAAGACTAAAGATAAAGTCAAATAACATGTGATTACTATTGATGATTTTGAGTATAAAAATGAAGTGGTGGAATGATTGAGTGTTTATGTAATGGGATTCCAGAATAATGTTGTAGAATCACTTTTATGGTATTATAGAATAATTAAATATCTATGTAGTGTTCCACTATGATTTTTTACATGTATTTGAAAGTATATTTTGAGTGGTAATGGTAACCATGAAAAGAGATTGAGGTCATAAGGTGGTGTTTTTGGAAAAGACATGATTCAGGGATGGATGACCCTTAATATGAACATGATGTTGAGATAATTATATTTGGATAAAGGTATATTGGATAGGAATAAGTAAATTAGACAATATTAGTTTCCTTTTAACTGGTTAAGGATTTATTGACATGTGGGTTATGCTATCTTGGATGAATATTACATCTTTTTTGACTTAAGAATAAGAAAACATGCATGTTTTCAATCAAGATATCTGATAATTCAGGTTTTTACCATGACTCAATAGAATACATGATCAAGGTATTCACATGTTTGGAATGTGACAACCAAGAACTTCGTTATGATGTATGAGAGATAAATGTTAAACTGATTTAGTTCACCTCTTTCTAAAGTTGTATATTTTCTGTTTTTTGGAAGGATTATAAGGTTATCCATTTATGGATAGTATAAACTATGTTATATTAATGTATTATATCTCTATATGTGGACTTATGGATATGTTATAACCTGTGATAACATTTTTGTTAAGAAATATGGAATGACCTATCATTCTATTTATGGATCGCATGATCTGCCAACACTTCAGGAATGACAAATTCAACTTCATTTCTTTGAATAAGAGACGAAGTAGAAATTGTTCAAGGCATAATGAATGGTGAGATTGTACTGAAATCAAGTAAGTATTTCTTCTCATGTTCTTCAAAATTTAGGGAAAGGATCTTGAAAACCAAAATATTTTATCTTAGTATCTTCTTATCTGATGAATCAGATGGTCCCTTAAATCATCACAGATTTATGGCTTTCTAGTTAGCTTTCTCCAAACCTTGTTCTCTATCACCATCCATCAGAACTTGATGGTTATATTTTTCTTCCATATCCATGTTTTTTATTCCCACCTATGTTCTCCTATGTGGAAACCCAATGATGATTTACTTTGGGTAAACTTTATGTTTCTAACTTTCCTTTTTAAAATGAAGTTTTATTATTCCTTTTTACGATGTGGGTTTCTATAAAAGAAACTTTCAAGTAGTAATAATCTTATAACCCCAATGAATTTCAAGGGAAAAAATCATTTTATTGGGGGTAGAATGTAACACCCTGAGATTTTATGAGATATATTATTTTTAATTTCTTTGATGTCTTGTGTTGTACGCTACATCAAGATTATCTTGCGTTATACGTAACACCGTATTAGCTTTCAGTATACCCAGTACTATTATTGGTTTGTGTTATACACAATTTCAAGTTATTTTGATATAATTTGTTTAATTTAAGACTTAGTATAAGTGATAACTAAATATTATAACCTATTTGTTATAATGGTGGGTATTAATAGTATTAACTTCCTTCTAAAAAACTATTTAAAATGAAAATAAGTGAGTCTATAAAATAATAAAATCACTCTTTATGGATTTTATTAGTGAAATATATATGAAATATATTCAATTTAATGTTTTAAATTCATCTTATATGTTTTATAGATATTATATAATAACAAATTCAATTTTTTGGATAAAAGAAGTATTTTTCAAAAAAATACAGTTTTACCGCCTTTTGATGTGGAACCCTTTTTAAATATAGTTTATGACAATTTTATAAGTTATATTTGATATAATAAACTTTTTCTTTGGAATTGGGAAATCAAAATTTAACTTGGTTGAAATTTTGGTATTTTTTTGATAAAATTCATATTTAAATGAATAGCAAAAAATACTGCATTTTAATTCAAAACTGCATTTTCATCTAATTTATTTATGTAGTTAGATTATCTTTTTAATTGGTTTTAAAGTTTAATTGAATTATTTTTTTATCATTTAATCAAATTTTGGTCATTGGAATTAATTTCACATTTAAATTAGATATAAACACATGTCAATCTTTTGATAGTTTTTACTTCTTAAAACCTCGCTTTCTGGTTTTGACAATGGGAGTTAATTTTAAATTAATTAATGCAACTTCTATGTTTTGAATTTTAAAAAATTATTCTAAATTTTGAATCATAAGGTCAAAATTATTTAAATAGGTACCTTTTATTTTTGGACATTGTGAATATTAACTTCAGTAATTATTTTTTATTTACCACGGTTAAAGGGTAAATTAGGTAAATAAGGGTAAAAATAATAATATAATAATAAAAAACTACCCTAAAACGTGTCTTAATTTTATTTTATGAGTAATGGGAAACAAAAACAATCCTTAGGCATAAATTTTTGCATTTTTTATCCAATTAGGTGTGAAAATGACATGTTATAATAATTAATTTAAAGTAAAGAGAAATATAAAATAAACATGTATCTTTTTACTAAAACAATTTTAAGGTGGGGTAATATAATTTATCTCTTTGATCATAAAAACTAATTATAAATATAAAAATATTTTCTACATCATGGTATTTTATTTATAATTTTTAGATATTAAATAATTAAATTTATTTATGACACAATGATGTTGCAGTGATTAGCTTATTAATGAAAAATTCAAATAAATAATATTATAAATATTAAAATAAATTTAATTTGAAAATTTTGATACCATAAAATAATTTTATGGATTATTATGACATGTTATATTTGAGTTAATGTATTTTTTATAATCAATCAAGTTGTTATAGCTTTAACAAAAATCAATTACTAAATAGTGTCAAAATTGACATAAATGAGTTTTTAAAATAAATACTATTTTATTAAATGATATAATAGTCATAAAAATATAATATTCTAATAAATGAATTATATAATATTAAAAATTACATTAATTTTCCACTTGAGGTTCTCTTGAAAATTTATAGTAACTATATTGACCATAGAGTGTAAAAATACAAGAAGACATGGTAAGAAGTAATTTATTTAACTAATGGTTAAAGCCAAAATATAAGGTTATATTTGTGACCTAAACTTGTTTAAAACCTATTGGTTGAGAAAATTTAGACCCATACTCATATTATCCTCAAAATATATCATTTTTAGCTATTATAATTTGAAAATGAATTTATAAAAAAAAAATATTTCAAGACTTTCCTAAAGTACCCCTCCTCCCTCTTATAAAAGGCCACCACATCTACCCACTTACTCACACCTCTAAATCCCCTTATATCATCCTAATTCTCCTAAACTTAGCTCCCAAAATCCCTGAATTACTCCTAGAGGCCACACTTTGGGAATAAATCCATCCTAAGGAGAGATTTTGTGCAAATCAAAAAGAGATACTCGAAAAGGATGTAATTGTTTTATCACCTATTTCAAAATTATATTCTTCTTCTTATTCCTATTCTTATGTTATTTTCATAATAAAGTAATAAATTCAGTATATTATACATTATTACATGTTATTATAATTATGGGGCAACCTTATACATCCTTTTATCCATCCTATGAATAACAATATCATCATGTGTGCGTATGTACGACTTACCGTCTCCACGTCGTGGTGTAATTTGTTATTCAAAAATACATAATTTTTATGGGTATAATGATAATGATAATGGATTTAAATAATTAATATGACATAATAATAATTATTATTTATAATTAATATACCATTTAACCATTAATTTAATGATATCGTCGCTCGTGCATACGTATGGTCTACCGTCTCCATGATGCGATGCGATTCATTATACATGATCTTCATTAAACCACAATTATATACATGAATGGAATGAATAAATATGATATAAATTAAACTAATATCATTCTGTAAATGATATAACTATAACCTAAGAAGTGGAACATGAAATTATTCGACAAAACTTGCATAAGAGCATAAAGCAGTTAATATCCTAATAATGAGTGACAATGAAATGTAACTAACAAACAGATGATAATATAATCATATATGATATCATAAAAATAATTACAATTCTGGAATAATTAAATAACATTATTTAAATCATTATACAAGATGGTCGGATACATACGAAAGATATGAGGCCTAAGGTAAAGGATAATTTCACAATCTTATTATTATCCAAGATTATTTATATGTAAGTATTTACTGGGGTATATTTATCATCCACACCCATGTTTCCAAAATATATAATATTATTTATATTATTATACTATTTTTTAAAGTCAATTTTACCCATTGGTGAATTTTTATTAAACGGTATAGAAGAAATATTTCTTTTATTTTCCATACGAGGTACTTTTTAACTTTTTTGATAAGATTACGAGAAGAATGTTTTTTTAAAACTTATATTGAATGAATGGATTTTTATATATTTATAAAAACTTATTTACATGGAGAATCCTATACATGATTTTATGTTTATTTTTAATTAAATTATTTTCTTTTAAAATTGTGTGGTATTTTGAGAAAAGAAAACGTTTTTGAAGAAGAAGGGATATTTTCCTCAAGAATTAACTTCAAGTATTTATCAAAATTATTTTTCCATATAAGATTACATAAATTTATGTTTATATCATTATTATTACATTTATTTTATTGTGTTTAAGATATAATTATTTTTATCAAATCCATTTATTTTATATGGATTATGATGGAATGATGTTTAAGAAACCCATTTTTTATTCCTTGGTTATGCTATGATGAATGGTTTATGTTTTTGTGGAACATTTAAGAATGGTTTAATTATGAGATGTATGGTACCTATATATTCCGCTAATGAATTGGGTAAAAATTTATATCTCATAAGATAGACATGACTGGAACGACAAGTAAATCTGGTTCAGTAATATAGGGCTGAAACAGTAAGTAAACCTAGTTTAGTAATGGACTTTTCCACTATGATGGTCTTGGATATGAGCCTTGGATAATATAGAAATTATTTTCTATGATTATGTGTTTTCCAAAAGTTCATATTTTATTCCAATGCCAAATTATCATGGTTAATTCTTCTTTATGATTTATTCTTTACGAACTTCTATGATTTATTTCATGACTCAAGATTTTGATATTCAAAAGTTATGTTCATGTTTTTTTCCATTCATATGTTCATATATTGTTTTCTTACCCTTATTGAGTATCTAATATTACCATTTCTTATTTTCACATTCCTTGGGCTATAAAGAAATCATTTAAGTAGGAGTACTAAAGGGGAAGATCTTTATGGGAGATTTGGAAGATCTTTCACAAGTTAGAAGAATGTATTCCAAGTTTCCAAAGGCACTAAAATATTATAGTCCACACCCATGAATTTATAAAATGTAATGAATATTCATCTAAAATGGTGTAATATTCATATACATCATGCTTGGTTCATTATAGTTTGTATCATAGGAAAGGTTTAGTCAAACTTTAGAAACTATGATGTGAAAACTTTAGTGAGATCCCTAGAGATATTTCTAAGGGATTTTCTAAGGATATGTATAATTATAGGTTACAGTCCTAGAATTGTGGTAATGATCATGAATAAACTAGGATTAAACCTAAGATGTTAGATATTGAAAATTCACCCCCTTGATTATGTTGTTTTCCTGTTATGATTTTCGTCTCTCACACTATTCTTTTTGGGTTTTAGACAATGGTTAGAACCTGAAGGAACTATGTTAATGATCAATGCAATGGGAAATGCAACGATTTTCCTCCTAAAAAAACAAATGTTATGGGATATTTAATGAAAAATATTATCTCTATACTTACGCAAGTTATGAATCATTCTGGACTTCCAAATGAGCAGAGAAGGGAACAACATTCTATTGAGTCCTTCATGAGGCAATGTCTACCTTCTTTCAACGGGTCTTCTGATCCACTTATTTCTGAACAATGGATTAGTACCATTGAAAAGATATTTTTCATCCTTCATGTTTATAACATGAAAAATCCATTTTGGTTGTTTATCGTTTAGAAGGTGAACCGGCCCCGTGGTGGACTCTAATCAAGAATATGATGCAACAAGATGAAATTGAATCCATGGTGTAAAGACCTGAAAAATTCAAGGAAATTTTTTTCTTAATTTTCTTTGGATTTTTACAAGAACGCAGTTTCTGACGGCACCTGATTCCGAGGCCCGGTGTGCCCGGAATCATTTTCAGAAGTTTGGCTCGGGTACGTTCAGTGAACGGACGAGCGGGTTTTTCTAACTTTTGAACCGGTGCTCAGAATCGAATTCTGAGGGCACCGATGGAATCGCAGCGCCGGTAATTGCTTAGAAACACCTCTTCCGGAGTTGCGTTTTATCGTGTGTGGTTTTTAATTTTTGGGCTTAAAGTTAAGAAATAAAATAAATTGTACGACAAACTTAATTTTATTTCACTTAAGCCACTTGGAAGCCACTTAAAGCTGCTTAAGCTGAGTTGATGCGGATAGGGTGCTATCCAAAAATATCCTACCCTCTTGGTAGTATATTTGTGAGGTGGGGCCCACACGAGCCTCACCGTTTCTTTTCCGCTAAGTAACGCACCCGCGAAAACCCATCATTATGAAAGTCAACTGATGCGTTTTCTTAATTTCTTAACACACCAATTAATTGGGCGATTTTATTCGTTGAATTAATTGGGCGGTTTTATTCGTTGAATTAATTCTATGAATTAATTTATTCGTTTCTTAACCTGTTTGAAATCCATTGGCGTAATAATAAAATAAGACCAACGCACGACTTCTGGAAAAATGCTCGTTGAGAGGTTTTGACAAGTTTTGTGCCTTCATCCTCCTTCGCGAAGAACGCGAAGAACGCCGTCACCCTCGGAGTTTGATGATGCTTCATCCGAGACGTTCTTCCCCGCCCCGATCTCCGATCACCAATTTCTTGAGGTAAGAGATTTTGGGTTTCTTTTAAAACTTCTTTGTGGTTTATAACAACACACGGATTTAATTATTTATAATTAAATTTTTTGTTTCTTGGACCTCGGAGTTCATCGACGCAACGCTGGATACCGCGACGATCCCCTCCTTCCGTGACGAACACCTCCTTCCGCGACGATCAAATCCGCGAAGAACCCGCGTGCGACGACTTGACGAGGTAGGGGTTCTATTGAATGTTTTATACTCCGTGAATGTTTCCGTTCAAATTGAAGAACCCGGTTCATAAGAACAATTTTAATTCATTAAAAATTGTTGTGGTTAAGTTTTCTATGTGTTGAATAATCCTCCCAAATGTTATCGCCTAACGCGGAGGGTGCGGGCCAAACAAACACGGCCCAACAACCCTCCGCAGTTCTTCGTTGTTGTGCGGATTTGGCGGGCGACGACAAAACATGCCGCAGGGACGATCCGTTGTTTCTGAAGTGAAGAACGGGACCCGGGAGGAGTTTCGGCGTAGACGGAAAGGAAAACGGACCACCGGAGCAACTCCAGTGGCCCGTGGAAGCCACCGGCGGCGCGGTTCGCCGGCGCGGCGGCGCCGGAGGCGGCGGCACCCTGGCACGTCGCCGGACAGGGCCGCCGCGGCTGAAGCCGCGGTGGCGGCGGCCGCGCGGGTCCGGCTCACACCCACGGGACGCGACTTTTGCCGCATTCGTTGACTCCAGCGCGGCCCCTCGAGGGCCGCGGCTTTTCCATCCCGCGGGGGCAGCGCCCAGCGGGGGCAGCGCCCCGCGGCTGCCACGCTCGGCCGCTCGGCCGAGCCGAGCCGGGTCGGCCCGACCGGCCGGGTCACGCCCTGGCCGGACCGGGCCGCGCCGAACCGGGTCCGACCCGGACCCGGGTCGGGTCGACCCGGTTCAGGCCGACCCAGGGGGGTTGGTCCGGGTCGGTCCGGGCCCAGACCCCCCGTCTTCGGACCATTTTCGGTCTTTTGCCCGTAACTTGAGCTACGGGCCTCCGAACGACACGCCGTCAGCGGCGACGTGATCCTTGGATCGAGACGGTCGTTTAGGTATATCGCACTCAAGGTTTCGGGATACTTTGAGTTCAGCCGGGTTGGTTCGTACACGAAACCAACCGGGCCCTCGGAGCGGAAACGCTCATATCTTGAGTTTCGGACGTCCGATTGGCATGCCGTCGACTTTGTTGTTTTCCTCTAAGTGAGACGGATCTTTTGGCATACTCCACCCAAGGTTTGGACACATTTGGAGTACAGTCAGGTTGGTTTTTCCATAAAAACCAACCGGGCCCCTGGGACGAAAAAGACAATAACTCTCAGACCGGGCGTCCGATTGACGCACCGTCTGCGACATTGAGTTCCTGTTGACGATAAGGAACTTTTGGATACATCAACTCTGGACTATGTGTCAGTTGATGTATCAGCCTCTCGGCTCGTGGAGCGGACCCTCCCGAACGAGTGCGGGAACCCTAGAGCTGGCTGCGACTGCTGCTGTGACTACGACGACGACTGTGCAGAGATCCTTAGTGGACTGCGACGACGACTGTGCAGAGATCCTCAGTGGACTTCGACGACGACAGCACTCAGCGATCCTTTGTGGGTCAGTGCTACAGGTCCTATGTGGGCCCGATCCTGTGTGGGTCCGATCCTGTGTGGGTCAGCGCTCAACGGTTCTGTGTGAGTCAGCGCCTACAGGTCCTGTGTGGGCCCGATCCTGTGTGGGTCTTTGCGGGGGTTAGTACCTATCGATCCTTTGTGGGTCCGACGACTTAGATGGACCAGTGATCATCTTTATCGTCATCCGAAGAAGTATACCTGTGTGAGCTGAAACTCTGTTTTACTTTCCTTTGTGGATTGTGTCTAGCTATCCTGTGTGGATTTACGTTTTACTTTCCTTTGTGGATTGTGTTGAGCTATCCTGTGTGGATTTCACGTTTTTCTTTCCTGTGTGGACTGGGTTGTACTTGAGCTCGAAAGTTGGAGCCGAGCGAGAATTGATGACTTTGGTATATGTATGGGCATATGCCTAAGTCGTGTCGGATGTTACTTCGTGATTGTATCTTTCCTTTGTGGTTTATCCTTTGTGGATTCTGGGAGACCTTCGGGGGTCTCGGGGTCCCTACTGAGTAGCTTATACTCACCCCTGCACAGGCTATGCCCACACTACGTTGTGTTGGTTGCAGACGACGGACAGCGCTGATCGTGGTGGAGGCTTGTGGAGTAGGACGGTACCTGGAGGTGGACCACTGGGCGGGGTGTACTCGGAGCGGTAGGCTGGACCCGAGGAGCAGTAGAGGCTTTCTGTACCCACCCTTCAGGTGGGACTTCCAGAGGACGACTCGACGTTGCGGCTTTACTTTTTAGTTGCTGTTTTTCCCCTTTCAGTTTTACTTTACAGTTGGGCTTGTATTTCCGGCCCCCTTTACTTTTTCGCACTTACTGTTGTACCAGCTTTTACTTAGTGTATAATTTTCCGCTTGCTTACTCTGTGATGCTTGTTTACTTTACAAAGGCAATACCTTCCCTTTTTCCAGGATTTACGCCTTGGTGCTAGTCGCCAGCCTCTGGCCTATGGAAGGCGGGCTTGGGGTAGTCACGGCACGGGCCCCGAGGACGGGTCGTGACAAATTGGTATCAGAGGTGGTCGGTTCTACCACAGACTCTGATCTTTCTTCTATGTGAAGCAATAGTGTTTAGCATATTGGGTGTGGTTATTAGTCCAGGGAGTCCAGTGTTGGTGCGGCGGCCGACGTATCCGTACACCAGGACCCTGACTTCTGATTTCCGACTTAATGCACGAAAACATTGATTGCATGTGTGTTTCAAGTTTTCTTTGTGATTACTTCATATCAGCTCACCAGGTATACTGTTCTGACCGTGGCGCACCTGTTTCCTTTTCAGGATGGCCCCACGACGGCAGGCAGCTAGGGTTCCGAGAGTGGTACGTGACGACAGCCCGCCGAGCGACGAGGCCTCGGTACAGGGCCCTTTGACAGTAGAGGCACCGGCGGTACCTCTACCTGCCAAGCCCCCGATGCTTCCAGCACCAGCCGCTGACGATGCATGTCGCCTCAGTGCTCTGCACGAGTTTCAGTGCCAGCGACCTCCTAGGTTCTGTGGGGAGACGGACCCCCAGGTAGCCGAGGACTGGCTGGAGGTAGTGGTGCGAGTTTTCCGACTAGTGAGGACACCAGCAGACCTCATGGTGATCCTCGCAGTGAGCCTACTGCACGCATTAGCAGGACGATGGTGGATCTTGATGCTCCAGGTGCATGATGAGGCCTCTCTCATCTGGACAGACTTTGAGGGCCTCTTCCGCTCAGAGTTCGTCTCGGCCACCCTCCGTGCGGTGCGCATCCAAGAGCTTCTTCAGTTGCGGCAGGGCAGCTTGACGGTCGCCCAGTACTCGGCGAGATTCACCGATCTCTCGCGCTACTTGACCGACATGGTACGGGACCCGTTCTTCCGGGCCCGGACCTTTGAGCAGGGTTTGAGACACGAGATCAGGGCATCGCTGATCTCCCTCAGCATCTGTTTCGCGCGGAATCCGAGGATGACCTCCTGGACGGGAGATTCAAACGTTCCGATCGGTTTCTAATGGGTTTGTTCGTAGAACCGGAAACATCCAATGATTCCACATCCGTTTGGACCTACTTTCCAAAGGCAGGCGCTCATTAGCTTGTGGGCTAATGAGGCTTAGGAATTTGCATTGGTCGAGAGGATGGGAGGTCGGACTCATCACACCTTTTTGAGGGGAATTATTGTCTACTCCGGGACTCTCTTTATAGATTTAAGTTAATTTCGTGAATCCTTATTACATTACCAAGTATAAAATGAGCTTTTCTTTAGTTTTAACAATCAATGATTAAATATGCAAGAAATTTAGAGAATCTTTTATATGTATTCGAGGTTCTTCATCAATATAGAATCATCTATATTTGTTTAGAGATTCTTGGTCAATGGTATCCTTCAAAACATTTATATAAAAGTCTCTTGGTCATTTTGATGACCAGGCTGGTTTTAAAGCCACTCAGTGGGGCACTTGAAGTTTATCGTCATTCAGAAGGACAGAGATTATTTCAATGTTGGGATCGAACCCATAAATGGGCTACCTACGTATCCTTTGTTTTGAAAAAAAGAATCAGAACCCACGTAGTTCGAGGAATGGGGTATGATGTTTATGATTGATGGCTCAAAGATGAATGTCATAATTACTTTTACACTCTAAGCTCACGTGAGTCATGCTCGGTGTGAGAAACAAGAGGTATTGGTAAAATTTAGACAATTGTGCCATGAAGGATGCAATCATAAGAATTTGTTTGGGGCTTATGTATGGATGACTGCCCAGATAGATGAAGGTTTAGGATTTACTTTTAGGGAGAAAATCCATGAACAGGGTCCACAAAGTTATATGTGCTTCATGGAGATTTGAATACTCTAATCTTGGGGATTAATCCTAAGGAGGATGCCTAAGTTAGGAGGGGACTTATGATTGGGTTTTATTCCTGAAAAGGAAACCCAAATCAAAGGTAATTTATGACTGGTTAAGAAAAATTTTAAGAGACTTGGGGCTTACTCCTGAGGAGGATGCCCAAGATTAAAGGACTTGATTGGGGCTTATTCTTAAGAAAGATGCCCAAGATTTATGACTAGGACTTATTCCTGAGAAGGAAACCTAGGTTAGGATTAAGGTTTGGGGCTTACTCCTGAGGAGGATGCCCAAGATTAAAGGACTTGATTGGGGCTTATTCTTAAGAAAGATGCCCAAGTTAAAGGTTTTATAACTGGGGATTATTCTTGAAAAGGAGACCCAGGTTAGGATTCTCTCATCTTAAAGGATGAGGTTGAATGAATGAACTCTCAATCTTTGGTGACATAAAGATGTTTAAATCACTAGGTTTTGAGAGATATTTCACAGAATTCCTTTCAGATAAGGATGTCAAATCAAGAAATCATGCCATAAATGGCTTTGAAGAGTATCTTGAAGACTGAATCTTGAATAGGAAGGGTGAAATGGCTTAAGAGGGGTAAAAATGGGCAAGATGGGCACCCAAAAAGATAGGGGCGCGCAAGTCTTGAAAGGCGCGCAAGTCCTGCGGCGGCGCGCAAGTATTGGTCGCGCAAGTATACTTGCGCGACATTAGGGGTACTTGCGTGATTTTCAACCAGTATTGAAATGCTTGAGCGACTCTTTATTAAACCCTTTCCCATCCTCTTGAGGTTCTTCCAGAGAAGGGACGCGCAAGTTATATTGAAGGAATTAAGTTGGCGCGCAAGTGTTTGATAAGTTTCAACACTTAGGCCTTCCTTCTTCTCTTTAGATCTTCCATTCTAGGTAAGAAATTACCTTAGAAGTGTTCTGGAAGCTTTGAGAAGATACTTGGGCGTTGGGAGCTTCAATCCGAGTTTCTGGAAAAAGATCCTCCCGAATGGGGGGCCCACAGGGTCTATTTATAGGCAAAAGAAGACCCCGGGCGGTTACTGGGCGGTTACCAATTAGGTCGCGCAAGTCACCTGCGCGACCAAGGTAGCCGCGCAAGTATACTTGCGCGGCAGTGGTATCACTTGCGCGGTGGATTTGTTGTTGATCCTTTATTCATGCCTTTGTCGATTTTTGATGTTTTCTTCAAGGGATGAATCACTTTCAGCTGAGATATTCCCTTTTCCGATCTTTAGATTCTGTGACGAAAGGAGCGTCAACAAAAGTCCCCCCTCATAGTTGGATCCGGAGAGAAATGAGGATTTGACTCTGAGGAAATCGAATCCTTCCAAAGGAAAAGGGAGGCGCGCAAGTCTTCAGTGCACAGAGGGCAGCACGCAAATGTGCTGGAACTTGACTTTTATTCAGAGTTCCTTTGTCTTTTGTGGGCAGTTTAAAGTCATGCATGCCAGACATAAAGGGGCTAATGTTTAAGGTCGAAATAGCTTTGACCAAAAATGGATTAAAAAATGGATTCAATTCCTTGACAATTTATCTGAAAACATATTACCATACTCAAGTATGAGGGAAAAAATGTAAACTATGGCTTAAGAATATTTGAATCTGAGGAATGATATGAAAAAGAGCTAAAAGGCATTAGAAGAAGTAGTTTCCAAGAATGAAGTTACTATTATTTAACAAAACCCGTTAGGGGGTTGAAATATGCAGGGCCACCTATGGGCATTGGCTGCATAGTCAAATAAAATAGCATCTTTTGGCTGACAAGTCTGTTATGTGGACTGTTTATGCAAGGCCACCTATGGGCACGTGCTGCATAGTCAGGCAAAAGAACTCCCAGAAATTTACTTTCCTAGTGCTAAAAGCTAGTGAAAGTTTATGGAGATTCAAATTTTCTAAAGCATAGAGTTTGTTGTATGGAAAGAGGTACTTGAATATGGAGAAGATATTTCCAAACAAGAATATCGAAGAACTGGATGAACATCACTCCTACGAAGGTCTGACCCAAACGTAGGGAAGAAGAATAAACCATAGACTTGAATACTTTCAGATCATGAAAAAGGGATATGGGACAAATACGTTAAGGATGGCTATTTTTGCGGATCCCTACATACTGTCGTTTAAGACAAATAAGGACAAAAGAGGCATTCTTCCCAAGAATGAAGTTACTATTATTTAACAAAACCCGTTAGGGGGTTGAAATATGCAGGGCCACCTATGGGCATTGGCTGCATAGTCAAATAAAATAGCATCTTTTGGCTGACAAGTCTGTTATGTGGACTGTTTATGCAAGGCCACCTATGGGCACGTGCTGCATAGTCAGGCAAAAGAATTCTCAGAAGTTTGACATTTTTGTGACTAGAAGTCATGAAAAGGGTTATGAAGATCTGAAAATATTTAAGGTTAGGATTATAATACATAAAGATGGGTATTGTCCAATGTATATAGAGATACATAGGTCAATGAAAACCATAATCATGTTGTGGCTGGGTCCTAAATTTAAATTTTGGACTTCACTACGTATCTCATAAGAATGAGAATCAAGCCATACGTAGTTCTTGAAATGTAGTTTAACGTCGTGCAGGACGAAAGTATGAGTGATCTTAGTTTAGGGTCATAGAATTTGGACCATAATAATGAATACACAGTGTGTGTTTTCATGAGGACTTTTCAGCCAAGGGACTGAAAGTGAAATTTGGGGTTAGGCCCAAAAGACTTGGGACTGGATTCGAGGGACACTCGAATGTTCCTACGTATCCCATAAGGATGGGAATCAAGTCCACGTAGTTCTAGAATTACCCTTTGTACAAATTTGGTTCATACATGTGAAGGGTGAAAGGGGACTTTAGTGCAATGATGGTTTAACCTAAAATAAAAAGTTCAGGCATTACCATGTATGCACGTAGTCTTTTAAAAAAAATGAAAAACTATGATTGAAAAATCAATGTCAATAATAGTTCTCTCTCAAATGAGGAAATCAAAGAATATTGTAGTTTATTGTCGTACCGGACAAAAGTGTTGTATAGTTTAACGTCGTATAACAAGGACGAAAATGAATCAATGTAAAGATGTTGATTTCAGGGGCGGTTTCACAAATCAACATCATATGAGATGGTGGTGAACCGATGTGAAGAGATTGTTTTTGGGCTTGAACCTTGGGAGGTTGCCTACATACCCAGCCTGGAGGGCAAGGATCAAAGTCTGTGTAGTTCAATTAAAGAATGAATTAACGATCAAATTGTTTTTGGGGACAATGATCTAATAATAATAAAAAATGTTGTTGGGACTTACACATGGTTAGTGGCCCAAAGGGAGTGTTATGGTTGATGTTCGCTCTAAGCTCACGTGAGTCATACTCGGTGTGAGAAACAAGAGGTAATAACAACCTTAACGATGCACAGTTTAATGTCATGTAGGACCTATCAAAGATTTTCTGTACAGTTTAGCGTCATGTAGTTAGGACAATGGGGATAAAATAGTTTAACGTCATATTGGACGAAAAAGGGGGACTGTGCAGTTTAATGTCATGCAGTAAGGACAAAAGAGTGTACCATTTTAACATCATGTTGGACGAAAGTGCGAATAGTTTAAGGTCATATGCATGGACCGTGAATGGTGCAGTTTAATGTCATACTGGACTTTTGAGATTATATAGTTTAACGTCTTTCCGGACGTGAGGGACTTTTATACAGTTTAGCGTCATGTAGTTAGGACGTCACAGTTTAACGTCTTGCTGGACATAAGGGATTTGCAAAATAGTTTATGGTCATATACATGGACCAGGGATGATGCAGTTTAAGGTCATGCTGGACGGTTTATGGAACTTTTTCACAGTTTAATGTCGTGTGGGACGAAGTTGCAGTTTTAAAGTCATACTGGACCATTGCTGTATAGTTTAACGTCATATAGCAAGGACGATCTGGTGCTGTACAGTTTAAAGTCATGTAGCTAAGACTAAGGTGAATCAATATGAGGATATCAGTTCTGATCTTTTTACAGTTTATCGTCATGCTGGACGATGAAAGTGTCACACAGTTTAATGTCATGTCGCTAGGACAAAATATAGTTTAATGTCATCTCGGACAAAATATAGGAACTTCTATACAGTTTATTGTCATGTAGGACAAAATCAGGGACTATGCAGTTTAAAGTCTTGCAGTTAGGACTATTGGTGCTGCACAGTTTAATGTCATGTTGCAGGGACAAAATTTAGTTTAATGTCATCTCGGACATTGAAGGTGACACAGTTTAACGTCATGTTGGACGAAGTTGTAGTTTAAGGTCATACTGGACCATTGCTGTATGAACCAAATGTAAGAGTCTTGGTTCTGGGAAAAAATATTTTGTGTTTATACAAAATACTTCTTCAGAAATCTGGCATTAGTTGGAGTCGTGATGTGTTCTCCATCCATTGAGATCAGAGAATACGCTCCATTGGAGTAGACCTTATGTATTGAATAAGGTCCTTCCCATTTTGGTTCAAGCTTGGGAGGTTTCTTTCCTGGTATCATTGGTGTTCTGAGAACCAATACCAATTCTCCCTGAATGAATGAACGAAGACGAACTTTTTTGTTAAAATCTCGTGCTATTCGATTCTGATAGATTTCCAAGTGGTGCAAAGTGCACAATCTCTTCTCATCTAACTGTTCCAATTCATTCAAACGCTTTTGGGATTGCTCATCTGTCGATAACTGATCACAAATGGCTATTCTGAGTGAGGGCAATTGAACTTCAATTGGCAAGACTGCTTCTGTTCCATATACTAATGAATATGGAGTAGACCGCGTTGCATTGCGAGTGGTAGTCCGATAAGCCCATAAAGCATGAAAGAGTTTATCAGGCCATGACCTCTTATCTTTATCCACAATCTTTTGCAGTATATTTGAAAGAGTCTTGTTGAAGGCCTCTATCTGGCCATTAGCCGCTGCATGATATCGAGATGAATGGTTGGACTTAATGTTGTATTCTTGATACAATCTCTTTACCTCAGAAGAACAGAAGTTGGTGCCGTTGTCCGTCAATATGGTATGAGGGACACCAAATCTAGTAATGATGTTAGACTTGATGAAGCTAACAATGCATTTAGAACTGACTTCTTTGAGAGGTACTGCCTCTGCCCATTTGGAAAAGAAATCAGTAGCAGTAAGAATGTACTTAAACTGCTTGGCCGTAGCTGAAGGGTAAGGTCCCACCACATCCATTCCCCATGTGGCAAATGGCCATGAGTATTTAGCTGTATGAAGCAACTCTGGAGGTTGATGAATGAAGTTGGCATATACTTGGCATGAATGACACTTCTTTTTGAAATTAACACAATCTTGTATCATTGAAGGCCAAAAGTATCCAAGCCTTCGAATTTTATCAGACAGTCTATGTCCAGACTGGTGGGCACCACAGACTCCTACATGCACTTCTTTTATGACAGCCATTGTTTCTTCACCATCAATACATCTGAAGAGAACTCCATCAAAACCACGTTTGTAGAGAATTTTCTCGAGGTGGTTTGGACCATCATAAAGAGTAAAATTGACCACACGTCGCCGAATTTGTTCTTTCTCAGCTCTATCAGGTGGAAGTGTTCCATTTTGAAGGTATTCCTTGATAGGTGACATCCATCCTGTAGTATGACCATACGTTTCAGGAATGGGACTAATTTCATTAATTTCCTCTGTTCTGACTTGAACATAAGGTGAAATTGCACGACGGTGGGCAATACAGATGGTTGTCTCGTCCCGATTTGGATCTGCTAATGTTGTGGCTATATTAGCCAGTGCATCTGCTTGAGCATTTTGTGATCTTGGGACATAAGAAAATGTCGGTTCTGAAGGGAATTCCGACATTAACTCTCTGACGTAATCATACAAAGGGATTAATTCTTCTTTTCTGATGGCATAATCCCCATTGACTTGTTTGATTACCAGGTCTGAATCACCTTTCACCTTTAAGTGATTCACTTGTGCTTGAAGCGCTAACTCCAAGCCTGCAATGAGAGCTTGGTATTCAGCTTCATTATTGGTACCACCTTCCCACAACAAAAAGGAATAAGGTAACACTGCCTTATCTGGAGAAATGAGCACAATTCCTAAACCAACTTTGTTGAATTTAGGATTTTCCATTTTCTTCCCTGTTGGACTTCTAGAAGCACCATCAAAATACATTTCCATGTTTGAGGATTCTCTTGAATAGAAAAAACTTCCTCATCAGGGAGTTCGATATCTGAATACGTGTCTTCCACTGAAGGGTGTTCAGCCAGGAAATCAGCCAGAGCTTGGCCCTTAATTGCCTTTTGAGACACATACTGAATGTCGAACTGCTGTAGAATAACCGCCCACCTTGTCAGACATCCTGTAAGCATTGGACGACTAAGGATGAATTTGAGTGGATTATTACGAGATACCAATTGGACCTCGTGATGTTGCAGGTAGTGTCTCAGTTTCTGAACTGCAAAGATTAATGCTAGGCGGCACTTTTCAATACTCGAATACCGGGGTTTCTGCTTCAAGCATAGTTCTACTGAGATAGTAGAGACTATTTTCATTCCCAGCATCATTCTTTTGAGCGAGAAAGGAACCCAATGATCGCTCTAAAGCTGTCACATAGAGGATAAGAGGTCTACCCTCAACAGGTGGCATGAGTACTGGTGGACTTAAAGAGGTATTTCTTGAGAACATTAAATGCTTCTTGACATTCTTTAGTCCATTGGTAAGTGACTCCTTTCTTCAATAATTTGGTAAAAGGGTAAACTTTTGCCTGCCAAATTGGCGATGAAACGCCGAATATAGGCTAAGTGTCCTTGAAGTCCTCTTAATTCTTTCAAATTCTGAGGAGGTGACATACCAAGGATTGATTTGGTCTTCTCAGGATCGACTTCAATACCACGATGGCGTACAAAAAAGCCGAGGAATTTTCCTGAGGTTACCCCAAAAGCACATTTTAAGGGGTTCATCTTCAAATTATGTTGTCGAAGCTTGTGGAATATGATTTCCAAATCATCCAAGTGATCAAAACGTTGTTTGGATTTAACCACCAAATCATCTACATAGCATTCAACAAATTTCCCTAGAAAAGGTTTGAAGATACGATGCATGGCGCGTTGATATGTTGCACCTGCATTCTTTAAACCAAAGGGCATCACCCGGTAACAAAACACACCTTGAGGAGCTCTGAAGGCTGTATATTCCTCATCTTCTGGGGCCATTTGGATCTGATTATATCCAGAATATCCATCCATGAAAGAAAGTAATTCATAGCCAGCCGTCGCATCAATTAAGAGTTCTGTAATCGGAACTGGAAAATCATCTTTGGGACAATACCGATTAAGATCTCTGAAATCGATGCAAACCCTTAATTTGTCTGTTCTTTTTCTTTACTGGGACAATATTAGCCAACCACTTGGGATATTGAACTTCTCTGACGAAGTTAGCTTTGATAAGCTTATCCACTTCAGCCTCGATTTTGGAAGCATAGGTTGGGTGTGTTCTTCTCGCGGCTTGCTTGAATCCTCGATGTTCTTTTGGCAAACCCAAATGATGGGTGGCAACATCAGGATCAAGGCCAGGCATCTCTGTATAATTCCAAGAAAAAATATCTTTATTTTGCTTTAGAAAAGAAATATACATCTCTTGTTCTTCAAGGGTCATGGCCGCACTAATTAAAGTGGGGCGTGGATCTTTCTCTGTACCCAGATTTACTTCTCTGAGTTCATCCACAGTGGTAGAGATACCCTCTTCAAATGCTGGAGGAGCATCTCTAAGATCTTCCTCTTCCTCTTCATCATGTGTTATATCTTCCGTTTCTACTTGCAAAGTAGATGAAAAAACGAAATTCTCATGATCATAAGAGATGTCAAAATTTTCACATTTTGAAGAAGAAGCTTCCATTTCCGACCCTATTGATGAAAAAGGGTCTTCTTTGGGAAATAAAGAGGAGATGATGGATTGAGAATCGACATCAACATTCACCTCTGGTGTTGCTATAACTTCTTCTGGCCTGATTAGCGAAGTATAGACTTGTTGGATTTCAGCAGACGAAATGAAAACGTCACCACTTATGCTTTCATCACTGCTTGGTAAGTTACCAATTTCTCCCATGTTGTCTGGCTCGATTTCCGTAATTGACATTATGGATCTTTCCATAAGAGTATTTTGATTTGGGCCTATTTTGTCAATTTGACTGATAGGTAACACATAATCTGTACTCACATGTGAAAATGGATTTATTGGAATTTTTTCCAAACCATATGGAGCATTAACTTTGGTAATTTCCTTCATTGTAGATTTTTCTCTTCCCTTCATGTGATAAAATTCCGCCTCAATGTATTGAGACTCACATGTTTTGAACGGGGCCTTATCACCATACAATGTTCCAACTTGACCATCGAAACAGTATTTGAGACATTGATGGTATGATGACGGAATAGCTGCATGCTGATGTAACCAGGGTCTTCCAAGCAAGATATTGAAAGCTGAGTCTTGATCAACAATCATGAAATCTGAATTGGAAACAAGATCTCCAAACTGATTTCTGAGCGTAACTTCTCCCAGTGGTTCTTGTTCATTTTTATCATATCCTTGCAACATCATGGTAGAAGGAGATAAATCAGATTCCGTGAGGCCCAATCGACGAAGTGTGCGAATGGGCATGAGGTTGACTCCTGAACCATTGTCAATAAAAGATCTTCGAACATCTATACCATTGACTTTGCCAGATAGGTACAAAGGTTTTATGTGCCCATGCACAACATCATCTTCATCTTTATCAGTAAAAGATATCACTGCATGGCATTCTGCAGGATTATTCTCTATGTGATAAATTTCAGCTGCAGCAATTTCAGCTTCAAACTCCTGAGGACTTGACAAAGCTTCGATGAGTGCTTCCCGAAGATCTTTTGATAGATTCAAAGCATCCAAAATTGATAATTTGGCTGGTACTTGGGCCAAGTGTTTCAATATATCATACTTTTGATCTAGAGGCCTGCGTTTCCCAATAGGAATATGCGGTTTAGCAGGTACCTTGGAAGCAGATGCTTTGGAAGCTGATGCCTCTTGTATTGAAGTTGGCAACATCTTTGGTTTTGGAAAATTAGACTGATTAGATCCATTTACTTGCTGAGATAAAGAAGATGGAACATTTAATCGGTCTTCCAAAATAACTGTGCCGAAGCTGAGTTGGCCATTGGCAGAAGAACTTGCTTGTTCATTTTGAGCTCGCTGAAGGGCTCTGCCACGAGTTTCTGCTGCATATACAGTGCTAGCAGGGGTAGAATTAGAGTAGTGGCTTCGGAAAGATCCACGTCTTCCCCTATATCCTGAACCTCTAGAACTTCCTCGGGTTCCTTTATTTGATACAGGGAATTCAGGCTCATCAAGACTGGAATATGAATCTGTTAATTGAATCATATTAACAGAACCAAAGATCAATTCTTCGTCTGATAAAGACTCTGCCAAGTTAGCCTGTTTAGGCTGTGCCGTTTGGTGGGACGGTGCCCGTGGCTTTGAAGTAGATGGCATGAAATCTGCCAGAGTCAAAGACAATTTAGGCTTTGATACATACTCATCTTCTCCTGATTCCTCTTTCTTCTTTGAATTGCGCTGCCCTTTTGAGGATTTGTCCTTTGATGGAGGCTTTACTGCAGCTTTTGTAGGAGACACAATTGGCTTCTTCAATTGTGTTCGCAAAATGGAATGGGTCCGATTGATTGTCTTTCTGACCATCCAATCATCATATTTTTTCACAGTTTTGCTTTTGACTTCCTGCCACTCGCCTCCTTCCTCTGGATCTGTAGCGGTAATACACGCTACATGAGCTGAAGAACCCTTCAATTTGACTTGTCCCAAGTCAACCATCTTTTGTAGGAGGTCTTTAAAGACAAAACACTCCTGGATGGGATGTCCCAACATTTGATGAAAGGGACAATAATTGGGACGGTCTTCATCTCCTTCCTTGTTTGGTCTCTTCGGCACTGGTAATTGAACCAAATTATTTTCCAGAGCTGAAATGAAGTAACCAGGAACTTGCTCACTTCGGAAAGAGTATGTTTTACTCTTCATATCCTCAAATTGTTTTCGTCGTTGATCTTTTTGATCATTTGGACGAAACAGCCTTTATTTTTGGCGTTCAGGAGGTGGATCCCTTCGAGAAGATGAAGGTTTTGAAGTAGAAATAGGTACAGGTGCCTGTTTAAGCATAACTGTAGCAGTTTCTGCTTTACCCATTCTTCTTCCTGGAGCTGATGGAATTACATGAGATTTAACCTTAGCCTGCATAAGGGAATCTTCAATCTATTGAGCGATTGAAGTAAGGTCTCGAAACCCTCCTGTGTATTTCACAGGGATCAATGGCGTGCGTAATTCGTCACGCAAATTTGCCACAAAGATTGGCAACAATTCCTCCTAAGGGAGTGATAAACTCAAGGAATACGTTAATCCCTTCCAACGAGCAATGAAATCAGAGACTCTTTCATTATCCCTTTGCTTGCAGTTTGTAAGATCGAAAACTGTCGTTTTTGGCAAAGTTGAGCTAAACTGAAGAAGGAATTTTTGACGAAGATCCTCCCATCCGATGACTGACCGGGATTTCAAGCTTGTATACCAGACAAAAGCTGGTCCTTGCAAGGTTCGCACGAAGCATCTGAGTTTCACTGCTTCTTGTTGCTCTGGAGTTCCCATCATAGGATCACAACAAGACACGTAATGCGTCAAATGTTGTTCAGGGTTACCTGATCCATTGAAAGTAGGGAAAATAGAGTTTCCAAAACTGGATGGAGGAGAAATTGAATCTACCCATTCAGGGTAAAATTTCTTTTCAGGTTGAACTTGCGCCCGTTTCCCTTCCATAGTTTCTAACCGAGCTGTTAATGACTCAATAGTAGTTATTAACTTTTGAGAAACGTCAGGTTGAACTTGGTTTTGGGTAGGTGCAATGAATGGAGCTTGGACAGCCGTGGAGGTTGGTGCTGCAACTAATGGTAGTGCTGCCAACCGTTGTTGCGTTTGACCCGTAGGATTAGACCTCTGTGGGTGTACTGATAAAGGAGGATATTCCTGATCCATCTCAGTAGTTACAACAAATTCCTTCGGCTGTCGGACTTCAGCATTCTTAAGAAGAAGACTACTCTGAAGTAGTTCTGCATTCAACCTTCTTAATTCTTTCATTTCTTCCTCCTGTTGTGCAAACCTTTGCTCTAATGAGAGCGATTGACCTCCTTCAGAGGAAGGGTGATAAGTAACCTGATTCTTTCCTTTCCCCTTATTGGATCCTTTTCGGAGAGGGGGAAGTGGGTTACTTGAAGGAATACCCAGATTTTGGGTAAGCCTTTGATTACGTGTGCGCACACCTTCTTCATTTAGGTCTGTGTGTGCAACTTCTTGAGCAGGAACCTCTTCATCTGATCCCTCTGATTGAGCCTCATCTGGTGAATCAGCAGCAACGGCAGTGATGACATTAATGGATGCATATTTCATGGAATCCTTTCTATCAGCATTTCTGTGATATTGTCTCCTTTTATGTCCATGATAAGGCATGGCATTCCATTGACTTGATCCCTCAGGAATTTCTTGGAGAACCGTCACTTGGAGAGAATCTCCTGACATCTTGGCTCTTCGTTCCTCTTGAGGCTTATTCCCTAATCGAGAGAATACTGACTTTCTCTGAGGGAGGGATTGAAGATTTGAAAAAGTCCCCAGTCCGGTGGACTGGGGGTGTTCCTGTTGCTTCTGCTCAACTCCTCGAATCCCATTCGTTGATTCTGAGGGTTGGGTTAGAGAAGTCCCCAGTCTGGCAAGCTGGGGTGTCTCTTGACATGCTATGTCTGAGATCTTTTTAAAATCTCTCTTGATCTTGCGAATCGTAGTTCGGAAATTAGCTGGATGCATTAACCTGTATCCACTTTTATCACCTGGTTCAACAGACCGTTGGATGATTTCCGAAACTTCTGTCATTTGATGACGTGTTTGCTCCAGACGAGAGGCTTGCGCAATATTCTCGCCAGCTTGATGTAGGAGCAATTCAACAACCTGTTCTTTATATACTTGATTTTGAGAGGAACTAGTTGAAGCTTGATCTCGAGCAAGATTTTGATTATGAACAAAGCCCATTGACTGTGGCCGGCCATGGGCAATAACATTGCATGAGACCATTTTCGGCGGGCTTTGCTGACCGGAAAGCACTGTGAAATGTAGTGCTCCGTGAATACCCCATCCCCTGATATGAACATTAGATGGAGCATTGGAAATTAACTGACGCAATCTTCTTAGTGCGCCAAGGCATGAACGTTGAAGGGTTCTCTGTTGCTTTTCAGCCTTCGGATACCGAGAGACTGATAGAGATGCCAAATCAATCTGGCGTTGTAACCCTTCTATTATCTTAAGATGATTTTCATATTTATCGTAAGATAATACCTTCTTCTTTAATTGACAAAGATTTTTCCATATGTTAAGACGAATATCATGGATTCCATCATCCGTCAACATCTTTGGAATGTCATACTGTGAATCAGCCAAAGGCCAAAACATGACTGGTACTTCACCTTTTGCCAGTTTTTTCCTCATGTTCAGCATTTCCTCTTTATCATTAAATGAAGATTCTTATACCTGTTTGGACCAGAGTTGGTGTTTCCTTGTTGCTTCATCGGATTCAACAAGATTGGTAGAGGAATCACTATTCATGCTGGAAGATGAATGACCCAGGGAAGGTTTGGAGAATAACCTGAACCCCAAGCTATCTTCTGATGGAGAAAGAGTTTCACCTGCCGATAGTAAAACTTCAGACATGACTGGTTTTACGTTTGCAAGTGCCTCGAGATAGGAGGGATTTCTCGTCACTACATTGCCTTCTGAAGAATTTTCGAGACAATGTGAATCACTACTGCGGAGAGGACTTTCGCAGCGAAGTTCATCACCATGAGGAGGACCTTCATGATGGGTTACAGCAAAAGATGAGATCTCTTGCTCCTTGGTCTTCTGACCACACAGAGGGTTCCTGTGGTTCTCATCTGAAGAAGAAACTTCAAGATTGACCGAATTTTCATGAAGCAAGTCTTCATGAGGAAGTGTCTGTTGAAGACCTTCGGGATTAATGTTCCTGTTATTGGGAACTGAGGGAGTAGAATCTTGAATTCCGACAGATAAATGTCTGAGGGCTTCAAGAACTCCAGCATCAAGCAAGGCCTTGTTGCAGATTGGCCTTTGATCTCCTGACTGTGCTGGGCGGATCTTTTTCTTAGATGCCTTCTTACTCGCTTTAGAAATCACTTGATGACGAAAGTGATTGCTCTGAGCAGGTGTATGTGCCTGATCAGGAAATATGGTCAGGTTAGGCTGACGATCATCGCTCAAATCAGGTGTATGTGCCTGACTTGGTTGTCCATATGATATGGGGGAGTAGGCCCCACAACCCTCTTGGACTGGAACAGATGTGTGTGTCTGTTCCGGAGTGAATTGTTGATGTGTCACTCCACTGCTAGGGATAGATTTATGTGTCTGTCCCTGAGATGATGCTGAAGCTGTTATGATATCCTGGCAAGCATCCAGAATATGAGCAGGAATTTGCTTCTGCTCTTTCACCATTGACAAAATATGTTTGGTGACTTCAGCCACCGGAACGGGGATATACGTCCATTCCGGGCTTGGAGTAGGTGTATGTGCCTGCTCCTGTCCTCCTTTTCCTGTCAGTGAATCCTGACAGTACTCAAGTGTGGAGGCAGAGAGTTTAGTCTGCCTCCTGTTTGTCGTCGGGGCTTTCCGACTGACTTCTCTGTGCGCTACCAAGCGAGACTGTTGGTAGGCTTGATTAGTATTAGCAGGTGTATGTGCCTGCTGATTACACTTCGCCAAACGCGGTTGACGAGATCCACCATATGTAGTCAGACGAGCCTGCTGACTAACTGCTGATGTATAAGCAGGTGTATGTTCCTGCCTATGGTACTCCGCCGGAATTGCCTGGCGGGATCGGCTTGATGCTGCCAGACGAGTCTACTGGACAGCGGGATTAAAACGGGCAGGTGTGTATGCCTGCTCGTTGTTTGCCACCAAGTTATGTTGGTGGACTTCTCCGGAGATGGCAGGGATGACAACCTGCCTATTGTTAACCGGATTCCGTCTCTGGCGATTCATCTTGCCCGCTCGGGTTCGAGGAACCTGAGCTGAACGCCTGGAGTCAGTACCCTCATCATGTTGAGGGCGCACTACCACACGAGTCTGGCGGCGATTGTTGATGGGAGCCTTTGAGAAGGACTCCTGTGTTTTTGAATTAAGGTCCTGCGGGACCTGCTCATTCACTTCCTCGGAGTAAGGGAGTGAATGGAAATTGCGTTCCGGGGATAACGACCCGAAACGGTTGGAGACGGTAGTCAGCACCGTCTGCTTCTTGATTGCTGGTCGCCGTTGTCCGGACGACCAGGTAGAATTGTTAACTTGGAGGGCTTGACGAGCGGCCTCCAGAGTTGGGATAGTACCGTTGCGACGGTACTCCTTAACCAGTGCATTAGAAACACAGCGTTGAAGACGCTGAGTTGGTGATGTCATCCTCAGAGCGGATGACGTTCCAGCAGGAGTAGCAGCATTGGTTTTCACAGCAGTAGACCTCACAGTAGAGGTGTTCCCAGCAGCAGTATTCACAGGGGTGAATTTAAGAAAAGCCATTTTTGTAGAAGATCTTGAAAAAAGAGTGCCTGTTCCATGTAACAGACATAATCAAGATAAATCCGTCTACTGCATCTTTTGGATGATCATATGTCAATGATTGTCTTGTTGGCCCAAAGGGCCTAACAGATAAGAAGAACATCACTTTAACATGGTTAAGGATTCACGTCGGGTTCACCATTTTTGTTTCGCGCAGAATCCGGGGATGACCTCCTGGATGGGAGATTCAAACGTTCCGATCGGTTTCTAACGGGTTTGTTCGTAGAACCGGAAACATCCAATGATTCCACATCCGTTTGGACCTACTTTCCAAAGGCAGGCGCTCATTAGCTTGTGGGCTAATGAGGCTTAGGAATTTGCATTGGTCGAGAGGATGGGAGGTCGGACTCATCACACCTTTTTGAGGGGAATTATTGTCTACTCTGGGACTCTCTTTATAGATTTAAGTTAAGTTCGTGAATCCTTATTACATTACCAAGTATAAAATGAGCTTTTCTTTAGTTTTAACAATCAATGATTAAATATGCAAGAAATTTAGAGAATCTTTTATATGTATTCGAGGTTCTTCATCAATATAGAATCATCTATATTTGTTTAGAGATTCTTGGTCAATGGTATCCTTCAAAACATTTATATAAAAGTCTCTTGGTCATTTTGATGACCAGGCTGGTTTTAAAGCCACTCAGTGGGGCACTTGAAGTTTATCGTCATTCAGAAGGACAGAGATTATTTCAATGTTGGGATCGAACCCATAAATGGGCTACCTACGTATCCTTTGTTTTGAAAAAAGGAATCAGAACCCACGTAGTTCGAGGAATGGGGTATGATGTTTATGATTGATGGCTCAAAGATGAATGTCATAATTACTTTTACACTCTAAGCTCACGTGAGTCATGCTCGGTGTGAGAAACAAGAGGTATTGGTAAAATTTAGACAATTGTTCCATGAAGGATGCAATCATAAGAATTTGTTTGGGGCTTATGTATGGATGACTGCCCAGATAGATGAAGGTTTAGGATTTACTTTTAGGGAGAAAATCCATGAACAGGGTCCACAAAGTTATATGTGCTTCATGGAGATTTGAATACTCTAATCTTGGGGCTTAATCCTAAGGAGGATGCCTAAGTTAGGAGGGGACTTATGATTGGGTTTTATTCCTGAAAAGGAAACCCAAATCAAAGGTAATTTATGACTGGTTAAGAAAAATTTTAAGAGACTTGGGGCTTACTCCTGAGGAGGATGCCCAAGATTAAAGGACTTGATTGGGGCTTATTCTTAAGAAAGATGCCCAAGATTTATGACTAGGACTTATTCCTGAGAAGGAAACCTAGGTTGGGATTAAGGTTTGGGGCTTACTCCTGAGGAGGATGCCCAAGATTAAAGGACTTGATTGGGGCTTATTCTTAAGAAAGATGCCCAAGTTAAAGGTTTTATAACTGGGGATTATTCCTGAAAAGGAGACCCAGGTTAGGATTCTCTCATCTTAAAGGATGAGGTTGAATGAATGAACTCTCAATCTTTGGTGACATAAAGATGTTTAAATCACTAGGTTTTGAGAGATATTTCACAGAATTCCTTTCAGATAAGGATGTCAAATCAAGAAATCATGCCATAAATGGCTTTGAAGAGTATCTTGAAGACTGAATCTTGAATAGGAAGGGTGAAATGGCTTAAGAGGGGTAAAAATGGGCAAGATGGGCACCCAAAAAGATAGGGGCGCGCAAGTCTTGAAAGGCGCGCAAGTCCTGCGGCGGCGCGCAAGTATTGGTCGCGCAAGTATACTTGCGCGACATTAGGGGTACTTGCGCGATTTTCAACCAGTATTGAAATGCTTGAGCGACTCTTTATTAAACCCTTTCCCATCCTCTTGAGGTTCTTCCAGAGAAGGGATGCGCAAGTTATATTGAAGGAATTAAGTTGGCGCGCAAGTGTTTGATAAGTTTCAACACTTAGGCCTTCCTTCTTCTCTTTAGATCTTCCATTCTAGGTAAGAAATTACCTTAGAAGTGTTCTGGAAGCTTTGAGAAGATACTTGGGCGTCGGGAGCTTCAATCCGAGTTTCTGGAAAAAGATCCTCCCGAATGGGGGGCCCACAGGGTCTATTTATAGGCAAAAGAAGACCCCGGGCGGTTACTGGGCGGTTACCAATTAGGTCGCGCAAGTCACCTGCGCGACCAAGGTAGCCGCGCAAGTATACTTGCACGGCAGTGGTATCACTTGCGCGGTGGATTTGTTGTTGATCCTTTATTCATGCCTTTGTCGATTTTTGATGTTTTCTTCAAAGGATGAATCACTTTCAGCTGAGATATTCCCTTTTCCGATCTTTAGATTCTGTGACGAAAGGAGCGTCAACAGCATCCCGACCCAGGCAGGAGTACTGGAGTGAGCCCTTTTGATTGAGAGCTTTCTTGCTGAGACTTCTCCAGCGCCGAGACCTACCGTGGGGCGGCACGTAGCAGAGTCTTCCGCAGCAGGCAGTCGGCGGATGACTCAGGGGTCCAGGTAGACCAGACCCTCACGCAGACGGCCTCAGGACACTGGCTCAGCAGTGCGGGGCACACAGCGCGGAGCCAGTCTTTCGAGAGGCAGGCAGTGGTACACTTGCGGCGGGTAGGGTCACATGGCTCGTGACTGCCCGACCCACCGTGCCGAGGAGTAGCAGACAGTTGAGGGGCCACCCAGGTAGAGGCAGAGGGTCGACCGTGGCGGTCTGCAGGGAGGAGGCGGACGAGGCAGAGGAGCTGGCCGAGCAGCAGGTGGTGGGCGACGCTTTGAGGCTCTACCACCACCACCACCAGGAGGCCCGCCCCGACCACAGGGAGCTGGCGGGCAGAGACAGGCACAGCTCCAGGCAGCAGAGGCCTACGACCACGATGTGCCCGAGATGATTCGAGGTACGATCTGTGTCTATTTTACCCTTGTTGCAGTTCTTATAGACATAGGAGCGAGTCACTCTTTCATAGACGCTTCCTTTGTTCAGAGCTCGGAGATTCCGACAGAGCCGTTGGCTCGATCCTTACGGCTAGAGACTCCTACGGGAGCAGACTCGACGATTACACACTGGTGCCGACAGTGTGAGCTTACTCTAGGAGGCAAGAGCTTCGGCTGGGATCTTCTTGTAGCGGCGTCGAGGCCTTACGATGTCATCTTGGGCATGGATTGGTTATCTACAGTCCATGCACAGATTGACTACATTAGGCGCAAGGTGTGATGTGTACACACCGACGGGGGAAGGTTCACCTTCACCGGTGAGAAGGGAGCCTTCGCAGCACAGGATGGACTTCCGCAGAGGAGAGGACAACCCATCACTCATCAGTTGGCTAGCCTCATCCTAGTAGTTGTTGACGTGCAGAGTCCTAGTTTTCCTGCAGTGGTGGATCAGTACGTGGATGTCTTTCCCGACGACGTTCCAGGGCTACCTCCTCGCAGAGAGGTAGACTTTCATATCGACCTGTACCCCGAGACAGCCCCGATATCGACTCCAGCATATCGGATGGCCCCCGCTGATCTTCGAGAGCTACGGGTACAGTTGTAGGACTTGCAGGGCAAGGGTTTCATCCGACCCAGCGTTTCACCCTGGGCTTCCCCGATATTTTTCGCCAAGAAGGCGGACGGGAGCTTGCGACTTTGTGTCGACTATCGTCGCCTGAACCAGGTGACAGTGAGGAACAAGTATCTGCTACCAAGGATTGATGACCTCTTCGATCAGCTCAAGGGAGAACGGTGGTTCTCGAAGATAGACCTCAGGTCAGGCTATCATCAGCTCAGAGTTCGAGATGAGGACGTGCAGAAGACGGCCTTCAGATGTCGGTATGGCCACTATGAGTTCTTGGTTATGCCCTTCGGCATAACCAATGCACCAGCAGTGTTCATGGGCCTCATGAACAGGATCTTTCAGCCATACCTCGATCGATTTGTCGTGGTCTTCATCGACGACATTTTGATATACTCAACGACTGAGGAGGAGCACGCCTATCACTTGCGGGTTGTACTAGACACACTCCGAGAGCACCGGATTTATGGAAAGCTCTCGAAGTGTCAGTTCTGGATACGTGAGGTCCACTTCTTGGGGCACGTCATTTCTGAGGCGGGAGTTGCAGTGGATCCTGCGAAGATCGAGGCAGTGCTAGCATGGGAGCCACCCAGGAGCGTGACAGAGGTGCGGAGTTTCTTGGGACTAGCTGGATACTACCGGAGATTCGTGCCAGACTTCTCCAGAGTTGCAGCACCACTATCAGCTTTGACGAATAGGGGGAAACCCTTTGTGTGGTCAGAAAGATGTCAGTAGAGCTTCCAGGAGCTGAGATAGAGGTTGACCAGCGCATCTATCTTGAGGTTGCCTGAGGAGGGAGTAGGGTACGTAGTCTACTGCGATGCATCAGAGACCGGACTCGGATGTGTCCTGATGCAGGAGCGGGCAGTGATCGCCTATGGATCACGTCAGTTGAGGCCGCATGAGCAGAACTACGCTACCCATGACCTGGAGTTAGCAGCAGTGGTCTTCGCTCTGAAGACATGGCGACATTATCTGATGGGCGAGCGCTTTACAGTCTTTCCTGACCACCAGAGTCTCAGGTACATCTTCTCGCAGAAGGACCTGAACCTGAGACAGCGGTGATGGCTCGAGTTCCTCCAGGACTATGACTTTGAGATAGTCTATACTCCTGGGAAGGGGAACGTGGTGTCCGATGCTCTCAGCAGGAGGACGGGCATTCAGCTACTTGAGGAGGCGACAGAGCAGCTAGCCGCTTTGCAGATATCCTTCGTGGATAGAGATGGAGCAGCCTTCCTTCAGTCTCTCACAGTCACCCCTCTAATGCTGCAGTGGGTCAGAGAGGCACACCGTGAGGACGCTGACTGTGAGATGCGGCGTGCACAGTTATCCTCAGGACAGGCACCTGATGGCTTCTCCTTTGGAGCAGAGCACGACATCCTTTTCAGAGGACGTACCATGGTACCAGTCGCTTTACGAGAGGAGGTGCTGAGAGAGTTTCACACTTCTCCTTTGGTGGTACATCCTGGAGTGGAGAAGATGTACCAGGACCTCAGACGACAGCACTGGTGGCCAGGTATGAAGAAGGTTGTGGCAGAGTTCGTTTCTCTATGCCTCACCTGCCAGCAGGTGAAGGCAGAGCATCAGGTACCAGCAGGCTTGGTACAGCCCTTGGAGGTCCCGGAGTGGAAGTGGGACGGCATATCTATGGACTTCTTGACTAGAATTCCACGCACTTCCAGAGGTCACGACTCCATCTGGGTGATTGTCAACTGACTCACCAAGTCAGCTCACTTCTTACCCATCAGAGAGCAGGGCTCAGTGGAGAGCTTGGGGCGTCTCTACGTTCAGGAGATTGTACGGCTTCACGGTGTGCCATCATCTATCGTATCTGATCGAGATGCTCACTTTACTTCCCGGATTTGGAAGGGGTTGTAGGAGGCGTTCGGGACGCGGCTTCGTCTGAGCACCGCTTTTCACCCTCAGACGGATGGTCAGACAGAGAGGACCATTCAGACTCTCGAGGACATGCTCCACGCAAGTGTCCTCGACTTTGGTCGCAGCTGGGAGGACCACCTACCCTTGGTGGAGTTCACATACAACAACAGCTACCACTCCACCATCAGGATGGCACCATACGAGGCGTTGTACGACAGACCTTGCATATCTCCTTTGTGCTGGACAGACCCTGGGGAGTCAGCACTTGTGGGACCAGAGATGGTCCGGGCCACAACAGAAAAGGTCCAGGTCATCTAGGAGCGGATGAGGACAGCTCAGAGCTGGCATAAGTCTTACGCTGACAGGAGGCGGAGGCCACTAGAGTTCAAGGATGGTGACCACGTCTTCTTGCGTGTCTCACCTCGACGTGGATTACGGAGATTTGGTCGAGGCGGCAAGTTGTCTCCACGCTTCATCGGACCATTCCAGGCCATCAGCAGGATTGGCGAGGTGGCTTATCGCCTGGCTCTACCACCTCAGTTGCACCGGGTGCACGACATCTTCCACGTATCTCAGCTGAGCAGATACGTGCACGACCCGACACACATCATTGAACATGGGGAGCTAGACGTGGATGATGGGGTGACTTTTGCAGAGGTCCCGGTGGAGATCGAGGATTGACAGGATCGGGTCCTACGTGGACGATCGATTCCTCTTGTGTGCATCAGATGGTAGCACAGGAACCTCCAGAAGAGCACTTGGGAGCGGGAGGCTCAGATGTGTGCTCAGTACCCACATTTGTTTCCCTAGTTTATGATGTATCTTTACGGGGACGTAAAGCCCTGAGGTGGGAGTGATGTAAAGACACGAAAAATTCAAGGGAATTTTTTTCTTAATTTTCTTTGGATTTTTACAAGAACGCAGTTTCTGACGGCACCTGATTCCGAGGCCCAGTTTGCCCGGAATCATTTTCCGAAGTTTGGCTCGGGTACGTTCAGTGAACGGACGAGCGGGTTTTTCTAACTTTTGAACCGGTGCTCGGAATCGAATTCTGAGGGCACCGAGGGAATCGCAGCGCCGGTAATTGCTTAGAAACGCCTCTTCCAGAGTTACGTTTGCTCGGGTGTGGTTTTTAATTTTTGGGCTTAAATTTAAGAAATAAAATAAATTGTACGACAAACTTTATTTTATTGCACTTAAGCCACTTGGAAGCCACTTGAATCCACTTAAAGCTGCTTAAGCTGAGTTGATGCGGATAGGGTGCTATCCAAAAATATCCTACCCTCTTCGTAGGATATTTTTGAGGTGGGGCCCGCACGAGCTTCACCGTTTCTTTTCCGCTAAGTAACGCACCCGCGAAAACCCGTCATTATGAAAGTCAACTGACGCGTTTTCTTAATTTCTTAACAGACCAATTAATTGGGTGGTTTTATTCGTTGAATTAATTGGGCGGTTTTATTCATTGAATTAATTCTATGAATTAATTTATTCGTTTCTTAACCTGTTTGAAATCCGTTGGCGTAATAATAAAATAAGACCAACGCACGACTTCTAGAAAAATGCTCGTTGAGAGGTTTTGACAAGTTTTGTGCCTTCATCCTCCTTCGCGAAGAACGCGAAGAACGCAAAGAACACGAAGAACTCTGTCACCCTCGGAGTTTGACGACGCTTCATCTGAGACGTTCTTCCCTGCCCCGATCTCCGATCACCAATTTCTTGAGGTAAGAGATTTCGGGTTTCTTTTAAAAATTCTTTGTGGTTTATAACAACACATGGATTTAATTATTTATAATTAAATCTGTTGTTTCTTGGCCCTCGGAGTTTGTCAACACAACGCCGGATACCGCGACGATCCCCTCCTACCGCGACGAACCCCTCCTTCCGCGACGATCAAATCCGCGAAGAACTCGCGTGCGACGACTTGACAAGGTAGGGGTTCTATTGAATGTTTTATACTCCGTGAATGTTTCCGTTCAAATTGAAGAACCCGGTTCATAAGAACAATTTTAATTCATTAAAAATTGTTGTGGTTAAGTTTTCTATGTGTTGAATAATCCTCCCGACTGTTATTGCCTAACGCAGAGGGTGCGGGCCAAACGAACACGGCCCGACAACCCTCTGCAGTTCTTCGTTGTTGTGCGGATTTGGCGGGTGACAACAAAACATGTCGTAGGGACAATCCGTTGTTTCCGCAGTGAAGAACGGGACCGAGGAGGAGTTTCGGCGCAGACGGAAAGGAAAACGGACCACCGGAGCAACTCCGGCGGCCCGCGGAAGCCACCGGCGGCGCGGGTTGCCGGCGCCCCGGTGCCCCGGCGCGCCGCCGGACAGGGCCGCCGTGGCGGCGGCGGCCAGCGAACCCGCGGCTGCGCGGTTCCGGCTCCCACGCACGGGACGCGGCTTTTGCCGCGTCCGTTGACTCCAGCGCGACCCCTCGAGGGCCGCGGCTTTTCCATCCCGCGGGGACAGCGCCCTGCGGCTTCCACGCTCGGCCGCTCGGCCGAGCCGAGCTGGGCCGGGTCGCGCCCTGGCCGGACCGGGCCGCGCCGAACCGGGTCCGACCCGGACCCAGGTCGGGTCGACCCGGTTCGGGCCAACCCAGGGGGGTTGGGCTGGGTCGGTCCGGGCCCAGACCCCCCGTCTTCGGACCGTTTTCGGTCTTTTGCCCGTAACTTGAGCTACGGGCCTCCGAACGACGCGCCGTCAGCGGAAACGCGATCCTTGGATCGAGACGGTCGTTTTGGTATATATCGCACTCAAGTTTTAGAGATACTTTGAGTTCGGCCGGGTTGGTTCGTACACGAAACCAACCAGGCCCTCGGAGCGGAAACGCTCATATCTTGAGCTTCGGACGTCCGATTGACGTGCCGTCGACTTTGTTGTTTTCCTCTAAGTGAGATGGATCTTTTGGCATACTCCGCCCGAGGTTTGGACACAGGTGGTGTATAGTCGGGTTGGTTTTGCCTTAAAAACCAACCGGGCCCCTGGGACGAAAAAGACAATAACTCTCAGACCGGACGTCTGATTGACGCGCCATCTGCGACGTTGAGTTCCTGTTGACGATACGGAACTTTTGGATACATCAACTCTGGACTATGTGTCAGTTGATGTATCAGCCTCTCGGCTCGTGGAGCGGACCCTCCCGAACGAGCTTGCTGTGTGCGGGAACCCTAGAGTTGGCTGCGACTGCTACTGTGACTGCGACGACGACTGTGCAGAGATCCTTAGTGGACTGCGACGACGACTGTACAGAGATCCTCAGTGGAATTCGACGACGATGACTACAACACTCAGTGATCCTTTGTGGGTCAGTGCTACAGGTCCTGTGTGGGCCCGATCCTGTGTGGATCTGATCCTGTGTGGGTCAGCGCTCAGCGGTTCTGTGTGAGCCAGCGCCTACAGGTCCTATATGGGCCCGATCCTGTGTGGGTCTTTGCGGGGGTTAGTACCTATCGATCCTTTGTGGGTCCTACGACTTAGATGGACCAGTGATCATCTTTATCGTCATCCAAAGAAGTATACCTGTGTGAGCTGAAACTCTGTTTTACTTTCCTTTGTGGATTGTGTCGAGCTATCCTGTGTGGATTTACGTTTTACTTTCTTTTGTGGATTGTGTTGAGCTATCCTGTGTGGATTTCACGTTTTGATTTCCTATGTGGACTAGGTTTTACTTGAGCTCAGAAGTTGGAGCCGAGCGAGAATTGATGACTTAGGTATATGTATGGGCATATGCCTAAGCCGTGTCGGATGTTACTTCGTGTTTGTATCTTTCCTTTGTGGTTTATCCTTTGTGGATTCTGGGAGACCTTCGGGGGTCTCGGGGTCCCTACTGAGTAGCTTATACTCACCCCTGCACGGGCTATGCCCGCACTACGTTGTGTTGGTTGCAGATGACGGACAACGCTGATCGTGGTGGAGGCTTGCGGAGCAGGACGGTACCTGGAGGTGGACCACTGGGCGGGGTGTACTCGGAGCGGTAGGCTGGACCCGAGGAGCAGTAGAGGCTTTCTGTACCCACCCTTCAGGTGGGACTTCTAGAGGACGACTCGACATTGCGGCTTTACTTTTCAGTTGCTGTTTTTCCCATTTCAGTTGTACTTTACAGTTGGGCTTTTATTTCCGGCCCCCTTTACTTTTCCGCACTTACTGTTGTACCAGCTTTTACTTAGTGTATACTTTTCTGCTTGCTTACTCTGTGATGCTTGTTTACTTTACAAAGGCAATTCCTTCCATTTTTCTGGGATTTATGCCTTGTTGCTAGTCGCCAGCCCCTGGCCTATGGAAGGCGGGCTTGGGGTAGTCACGGCACGAGCCCCGAGGACGGGTCGTGACACATGGAAGGGATGAGTTCGAGAACTTATTTTTCAATAAGTACTTTCCTCGTATTCTTTGAACGAAAATGGAAAATAAGTTCTTTGAGCTTAAGTAAAAGGATGATGAATCTGTTGGTACATACAGGGAAAATTTTACAAGACTTTTAAGGTATGATTCTGGATTTATCATCCAACCTGAAAGTAAAATTGATTGATTCTTCAATGGCTTAAAACCAATTCTTCAAAGGGATTTATCTATAAGAGACTTTAGTTGCTATGAATAGATTGTGAGTTGTGCTATCATGGTATAAATCAAAGTTGGTGTTACATATCAATCTCATGGTTTTGAAAAGAAATGAAATATGAAGTTCAAAAGAAAATCTCAAAACAATGGTGAAAAGAAGATGAGTGTTTCCTTATGCTCAAAGTGTGGAAAGAAGCATGGTGGATATTGTCCTAAAGGGACTAGAAATTTTTTTTAAGTGTGTAAAAGAAGGCCATCGGTTATTTGAGTGTTGAAGTAATGAGAAAAAGTTATCAAATGATGTGAATAGAGAAAAGGCTATAAAGAATAAACCACCCACACTTCAATGCTACTAGTGAAAGGAAATGAAGAATTATTCTAACTAATGACTTAATCTAAGGGTGGTCAATGATGATCAACATCAGCAACCTCTTAAGGTCAAAGAAAAAGGAAAATCACATGTGATCATTATTGATGTTGTTGAGTATGAAAACAAAGTGGTGGAATGATTGAGTGTTTATGTAATGGGATTCCAGAATGATGTTCTAGAATTGATTTTATGGTATTATGGAATAATGAAATATCTATGTAGTGGTCCACTGTGGTTTTAAAAATTTATTTGAAATTATATATTGAGTGGTACTAGTAACCATGAAAAGTGATTGAGGTAATAAGGTGATGTTTTTGGAAAACACATGATTTAGGGATGGATGGCCCTTAATATGAACATGTTGTTGAGATAATTATATTTGGATAAAGGTATGCTGGATAAGAATAAGTAAATTGTATGATATTAGTTACCTTGGAACTAGTTAATAATTTATTGACATGTGGGTTATGCTATCTTGGATGAATATTACGGCTTTTTTGGACTTAAGAATAAGAAAAAATGCATGTTTTAAATAAGGATATATGATAATTTAGGTTATCACCATAACTCCAGAGAATACATGATTAAGGTATTCATATGTTTGGAATGTGACAACCAAGAACTTCCTTATGATATATGGTAGATAAATGTTAAATTGATTTAGTTCACCTCTTTCGAAAGTTGTAGATTTTTAGTTTTTTGAAGGATTGTAAGGTTATCCATTTATGGATATTATAAGTTATACTCTGGTTGAAGTTTTTTAGATTGATGTATTTTCTCACTATAGGTGGACTTATGTATATGTGATAACCTGTGCTAACATTTTTGTTAAGATAGATGGAATGACCTATCATTCTATTTATGGATCACATGATCTGCCAACACTTCAGGAATGACAAATTCAACTTCATTTATTTGAATAAGAGATAAAGTAGAAATTTTTCAAGGCATGACCAATGGTGAGATTGTACTGAAATCAAGTAATTATTTCTTCTCATGTTCTTCAACTTTAGGTAAAAGATCTTGAAAACCATAAAATTTTATCTTAGAACCTTCTTATCCGATGAATCAGATGGTCCCTTAAATCATTTCAGATTTATGGCTTTCTGGTTGTTAACTTTCTCTAAACCTTATCCTCTATCACTATCCATAAGAAATTGATGGTTATATTTTTTTTCCATATCCATTTTTTCACTTTCCACCTATGTTATCCTATGTGGAAACCCAATTATGAGTTACTTTGGGTAACCGTTATTTTTCTAACTTTCCTTTTTGAAATGAAGTTTTAGTATTCCTTTTTATGATGTGGTTTTTTATGAAAGAAACTTTCAAGTAGTAAACCTTTTATAACCCCAGAGAATTTAAAGGGTGAAATTCATTTTAAGGGTGTATAATGTAACATCCCAATATTTTATGAGATATATTCTTTTTAATTTTTTTGATGTCTTGCGTCGTACGCTACACCAAGATTATCTTGCATTGTACGCAACATCGTATTAGCTTGCAGTATACGCAACACTATTCTTGGTTTGTGTTACACACAATTTCAAGTTCTTTTGATAGAATTCATTTCACACAAGACTGGTTATAATTTATAAGTAAATATTATAACCTAGTCGTTATAATGGAGGGTATGAATAGTACTAACTTTCTTCTCAAAAAACTATTTAAATGAAAATAAGTGAGTCTACAAAATAATAAAATCACTATTTATGGATTTTATTAGTGAAATATGTATGTAATATATTCAATGTAATGTTTTAAATTCATCTTATATGTTTTCTAGATATGATATAATAAAAAATATATAATTTTTCGGATAAAAGAAGTATTTTTCAAAAAAATGCAGTTTTACCACCTTTTAATGGAGAACTCTTTTTAAATTTGGTTTTTGACAATTTTATAAGTTCTATTTGACATAATAAACTTATTTTTTGGAATCATGGAATCAAAATTTACCTTGGTTGAAATTTTGGTATTAATATGATAAAATTCATATTTTAATGAATAATGAAAAATACTGCATTTTAATTCAAAACTACCTTTTCGTCTAATTTTTGTATGTAGTTGGATTATCTTTTTAATTGGTTTTAAAGTTTAATTTGATTATTTTTTTATCATTTAAGTAATTTTACATTTAAATTGGATATAAACACATGTCAATCTTTTGATAGTTTTTACTTCTTAAAAACCTGCTTTCTGGTTTTGACAACAGGAATTAATTTTAAATTAATTAATGAAACTTTTGTGTTTTGAATTTGAAAAATGGATTCCATATTTGGAATCATAAGTTCCAAATTATTTAAATAGTTACCTTTTATTTTTCAACATTATGAATAGTAACTTCAGTAATTATTTTTTATTTACCACGGTTAAAGGGTAAATTAGGTAAATAAGAGTAAAAATAGTATTATAATAATATAAAACTACCCTAAAACGTGTCCTAATATTATTGGATGAGTCATGGCTGACCAAAAAAATTATTATCCTGAACTTTTGGCATTTAGGTGCCACTTGGGTGTGAAAATGACACGTTATAATAATTAATTTAAAGTAAATAGAAATGTAACATAAACTTGTATATTTTTACTAAAACAATTTTAAGGCGGGGTTATGTAATTGATCTATTTGATTATAAATATTAATTATAAATATAAAAATATTTCCTACATAATGTTATTTTATTTATAATTTTTATACATTAAATAAATAAATTTATTTATGACACAATGATAATGTAGTGATTACCTTATTAATGAAAGATTCAAATAAATAATATTATAAATATTAAAATAAATGTAATTTGAAAATTTTTAAGTCATACAAGAATTTTTTGGATTATTATAAAATATTATATATGATTTAATTTAGTTTTTTCTAATCAATAAAGTTGTTATATCTTTAACAAAAATCAATTACTAAATAGTGTCAAAATTGGCATAAATGAGTTTTTAAAAGAAATACTATTTTATTAAATTATATAATAGTCATAAAAATCTAATATTTGGAAAAATGACTTATATAATGTTAAAAATTTCATTAATGATTCACTTGATGTTCTCTTGGAATTTTATAGTAACTATATTGACTATATAATGTAAAAATACAAGAATACATGGTAAGAGTTAATTTATTTAACTAAGGGTTAAAGCCAAAAGATAAGGTTAAATTTGTGACCTAAACTTTTCTAAAACCTATTGGTTGAGATAATTTAGACCCATCCTCATATTATCCTCAAAATATATCACTTTGGAACTATCATAATTCCAAAATCAATTTATAATAAAATAATATTTCAAGACTTTCCTAAAGTACCCCTCCCCCCTCTTATAAAAGGTCACCACATCTACCCACTTACTCACACCTCTAAAGACCCTTGTATCATACAAATTATACTCAAATAAACTCCCAAAATCCCTAACTTTCTCCTATAGGCCACACTTTGGGGAGAAATCCATCCTAAGGAGACATTTTGTGCAAATCAAAAGAAGATACTTGAAAAATAGGTAATTGTTTTATCACCTATTTCAAAATTATTTTCTTCTTCTACTTACCCTTCTTATGTTGTTTCCATAATAAAGTAATAAATCTATAATATTATACATTATTATATTTTATTATAATTATGGTAAAATCTTATACCTCCTTTTATCTATCCTACGAATAACAATATCACTATGTGTGTGTACGTACAGCTTACCGTCTCCACACCGTGGTGTAATTTGTTATTCAACAATACATAATTTTGATGAGTATAATGATGAGTATAATGGATTTAAATAATAAATATAACATGATAATTAATTTTTATAATTAATATAACATCCAATTTCATACCATTTAACCATTAAGTGAATGATATCATCGCTCGTGCGTATGTACGGTCTTCCGTCTCCACGATGCGATGTGATTAATTCAATATGATCTTCATTAAGACATGATTATATACATGAATGGAATAAATAAATATGATATATATTATACTAATATAATTATGTAAATTATATAACTATAATCTAATAATTGGAACATGAACTAATCCGACAAAACTTGCATAAGAACATAAAGTAGTTAATATCTGAATAACGAGTGACAATGAAATGTTACTAATAAATGGATGATAATATAATCATATATGATATCATAAAAATTATTATTATTATTATGTAATAAGTAAATGAAATTATTTAAATCATTATATAGGAGGTTAATATACATATGGAGTATATCGGACCTAATGTAAGGGATAATTTTTCAATCTCATTATTATCCAAGATTGTTTATATGTAAGTATTTACTAGGGTATATTTATCATCCACGTCCTTGTTTACTAAATATATAATATTATTTATATTATTTTATTATTATTTAAAGTTAATTTTACCCATTGGTAAATTTTTATTGAATGGTATGGAAGGAATCTTTCTTTCATTTTTCATATGAGGTACTTTTTGACTTTTTCGCAAGAGTACGGGAAGAATGTTTTTTTTTTGAACTTATACATCATGAATGGATTTTTACATTTTAATAACACCTTATTTCCATGAATCATCCTCTACATGATTTCAAGTTTATTTTCAATTAAATTATTTTCTTTTAAAATTGTGTGTCATTTTGAGAAAAGAAAATGTTTTTAAAGAAGAAATGATATTTTCCTTAAGAATTAATTTCAAGTATTTTATCAAAATTATTTTCCATATAAGATGACATATGGTTATGTTTATATTATTATTATTAAATTTATTTTATTGTTTTTATTATGGAATTATTTTTATGAAATCCATTTTTTTTATATGGATTATGATGGAATGATGTTTAAGAAACCCGGTTTTTGTTCCTTAGGTTATGCTATGATGAATGGTTTATGTTTCTGTAGAACATGTAATAATGATTTCACTATGATATGGGTGAGACCTAAATTACCCTCCAATTAATTTGGTAAAGATTTATATCTAATTAGATAGACATGACTGAAATGGAAAGTAAATCTGGTTCAGTAATATAGGGTTGGAGCGGCAAGTAAACTCGGTTCAGTAATGGACTATGTATACTATGATGGTCTTGGATATGATCCTTGGATAATATGGAAATGATTTTATATGCTTATGTATTTTACACAAGTTCATGTTTTATGCCAATGATATGTTATCATGGTTAAATTTTCTTTATGATTTATGTCTTACAAACTACTAATATTTATTTCATGACTCAAGATTTTGATATTCAAAAGTTATGATCATGTTTTTTTACATTCATATGTTCATATATTGTTTTATTACCATTACTAAGCATGTAAGATATCCCTTTCTTATGTTTCCATTCCTAAAGTTATAAAGAAATCATTTAAGTAGGAGTACTAAAGGGGAATAACTTTATGGGATATGTTGAAGATCTTTCACAAGTTAAAAGAATGCATTCCATGTTTCCAAAACCACTAATCTACTACGGTCCTCAGGCATTCATTTGTAAAATGTAATGAATATTCATCTAAAAATATTCAATATTCATATACGTCATGCTTGGGTCATTATAACGAGTTCCCCGCATATTTTTATAAGAATACTCAATTGGTCATCCTTGTTACACTGACATCCAATATTCATAGAGATTCCTCCATCGAGAAAGGTAACTACTGATATCTAGTAACTCTTTTAAATTTAACTACTTTCCCTAGTGAACATTTCAAGTACACTTTCTAAGGAATTCTGTTCGCCAAGATTCTCTACAATTTTAATTTTCCAAACTTCTTGTCCTCCATAGTTCCACTGGAAGATACATACTTCTGATGGTCTTAATTCCTCAAAGAGAGGTTCTCCTACCTCTATATATACATTTCTTTGATACATATTATGATAAATGAAAATTAGGTGAACTGGATCTAGTGAATTGAAACAGTCTTCACATTCCAACAGTGTGGTGATGTGTTGTGTATCAAGTGTTTCCATCTATAATATTGTAAAAGGCTCAACTTGTGATATTGTTATTCCATTTCAAGTTCTTTGATCAAGGATCCATTATCAACTTATCTCTTCTTCCTTTTTATAGAGGGCCTTACATGGATCCTTCTCCAAGTTGAGAGGGAAAGGCACATTCCTTGGTTAAAACTAAAAAGTATGGTCCTTCTATTCCACACTTTATTTTTCTAATGATATTTTATTATTTATTGGGGCCTTTTTATATGAAGAAAATAAAAAAAATCAGCTTCAAAATACTTTAAAAACATCATAGAAAAAAAATAATGTGGATAAATCGACTATTATTTTGAGCAAAACACCCTAGCAGTGGTTCATGGATAGGATTTTGTAAGAACCTGGGTCTTCTTTTAGGTATGGATCTTGATTTCTAGTGTTTTTTAGAAAAAAGAAGATTTTATGGAAATTTAAGGAGTACACACCATGTACTTAGGAGTACATACCAAGTACCTGGTTGTCGTGGGTAGCCTTGTACTAGTCGTGTAACGGCCGAGTACATGGTCGTGCGGGGTGACCTAGAGGCTGCCTAAAGTGGGGCTCGATAAAGTCATATACACGTCGTGTATCTTTAAAGAACACATCGTGTATTTTTATTTTTATTTTTTATATTGGACCGGGACCACGTCTCATTTACAGAAACGTCTTCTTCTAACGTCGTCTCGTCCAGGAGCGACTGAAGATCGCGATTATTCTCTGAGCCCCCGATCGATCATCCGTTCCCCGAATCAACCGTCATCGATTGTGTTGGAATTGCCACGGTGATTTCTTCCTTCTTCTAGAGCCTCATACCTTGATTTATCCTCTTTTGTGAGATATTCTTAGTTAAAATTTTTAGATGTTTTAGTGGATCTATGGCGTTCTAGGTATAATCAAAGGCTGGGATTCAAATATATTGGTCGTACAACGTTGAGGTAGGTAGTTTATGCCTTTCTGTAGATTGTCTTGAGTTATATGTGCAAAAAGTTCCCAATACCCTAGTTTAGGGTATTGCGTGTTTAGGGAATTTAACCCTTTAATGCATGTTATGACTTGATTTCTTGAGTTAGGTATCTTGTTTGAGAATAGGGTTTATTTACCTTGTTATGGATGTGTTTTCCCATGTTTGAACTAATATTGGTCGTTGGGCCTAGTTTTTCCTGTTAGGCTGCTCTGTTTTCCATGCCTAGTGTTGTTAGGATGGAGTGATATTATCTGACTTTATTGTTCCATGATTTGTAGATATTTAGAAAAGTATTATATTGTGATTTACTTTGGCTGTTGGATATAGTTTGTGCATGATTGACTTACACAGGGTTGTGGGAACCTGGTGTAGTTAAACCATAGGGGAAATAGACGCTGAGGGCTTTCCCAGAGTGTATGTTATACTTTCATGTTGTGATACCATAGGTGGATGGACATGAGTGCTCCCTCAAAGTGTCTTTAATTACACTTTGTGAGACCATAGGGGGAATTGCACGTTGAGTGCTTCCCCATAGTGTTTGTAGTTTACCGTTACGAGACCACAGGGGGAATTGATGGAGAGTGATTCCTTATAGAGTGATTATTAAGTTGAACTAGAGGGGTTATATTGTGATAACTTCCCAGAGGTTTTCTTGAGATTGTTTGGTTGTTTATTTAATAAATTAAAATGAATTTAGTTGAACTATAGAATTGTTTACTTTTGATTACTTACTTGTTTATTACTTCATTTTTCATATTGTCTACCATATGTATTCACTGATAGTTAGGCACAGATCTTTGGGTGGTTACCTACTGATATTCATCTCACACCCTATTTGGGTCATGCTTTTGGGCCCAAAAATATTATATTATTGCAGGTATAGATAAGGGAAAGTTCCCTTCCACTTCAGGTACTTGACTGATGTGGATCTGGAGATCATGGGACCAAGTTGTGGCTTGTGATGTTGTTGGAGTTTATTTGTTTTCTTTGTACTTGGTTTTAGTACTATATTTCAGCATTTTTACTTGTTTGTCTACTTTACTAGACATATGTGACCTGAATCATTTATATATATGTACTCTAGTTGTTTATCTACTTTCATTCTTCCATTGTTTACTTATTGTATGGTGTTACTACTTCCACTACTTTTATCTGTTTATTTCCACTATGTTACTCTGCCAATGAGGACATAGTTTCCCCACTATCACTCTCAAGGCCCTCCCTGATAGTTGGTAGCCTCTGGAATTCAGGGAAATGTGCTTGAGGCCATGTGACCAACTAGGTACAGGGAACCTCTAGGCGGCACCCGGAACTAGGACATTACAGAGTGGTATCAAAGGGTTATTTTCTTCTTGACTTACTATTTGGAGCCTATATCTAGGTATAGGAAGGAATATGTAGTTGGTAATAATTTGTGACTAGGAGTATCTAACTCGTGTACAAGGAAAAGCTAATTTACCTCAAATATTACAATTTTCTTGGTTTTTCAAATTATTATAGTTGATTTGATTTCACCGTTGGGTGATTCACATGTTTTGTGTTGTTATCATTGATGTTATTGAGATTCTATTTCTGTTGAAACCCGATGAGATGAGGGTATACCATCTCATGAATCATATAGGAACTTTCTCGAGATCACATTTCATGCATTCTTGTCATGACATTTAGTGTACATTACTGATTGCATGTTGTTGTGATAGATGTTGTGCTAGATATGCATGTTATTGTGATAGATGCCTTGATATAATACCTGCTATTTGATAGGGTATTAGATTGTGTAAGGTTTCATTTGAATGAGTGCCAAACATTGGTCCTTGAGGTTTTATGGGCCCTCATGGATCAGAATTTAGTGTATCATATTGAACTTTAATCATTATACTTTGTGATATTACATGAATAAGATGACAAGATTTTATTTGCGGGGAGTATGGGCCCCCACAGATCAAAATTTGACACTTTAATGTTTGTTTTAGTGTTTCTATGGGCTTTTAGAGTAGTTTCTGAGGCTTACTGTCTAGAAAAACCCCGAATACATGATGTGTAATGATGAATACATGCCATGTATCCTTCTGTTCAGGAAGGAAAAGTTTTTCTTAAGTACACATTGTGTACTATATGTACAGGCCGTGTAATCCTTGACCATGTGACTAACTGTGTGGGCAGAGAAATGGGGTTGGGAAATGTTTGGTGACATGCATCGTGTACTTGGAGTACACTCCGTTTTATAAGATCTATGTATCCACCCATGTGACCAACGAGACGAATGGATGAATCTTAGGTACTATACATCGGGTCCATCTTGAACACGCCATGTAGAGTCAGCCGTGTAATCGGTCGTGTGACTAATGACATGGGTCAATAAAATCCTTCTAGTACACATTGTGTCTGGTATAAACATGTTGTGTGGAGTCAACCGTGTCACCAACCGTGTGACTAATGACACGGGCAGTTGAAACCTAAGTGGTACACACCATGTCTGGTACAAACACGCCGTGTAGTTTTGTTCTAGGAGAACCGTGTGGTTTAGCCGTGTAGGGGAACTCGGGTAGGGGGAAAAGATTCAAGTATACGTTGTGTCCTTGGGAGGAACACACCATGTGTTGGGGTGTTACACGACCAGTTTTGGTAGATGTACACACCCATGTAAAGACTTAAGGGAACACAACGTGTAGTGGTCATACACACCATATATCCATGTTTTATAAAAATTGATTGTTTTATTCTCTTGTTCCTTTCCTTCACTTCTAAGTTTTAGTTCCTAATGATCTTGAGCAAAGGGTGCAATTGACCTTGTAGAGTCATGTCACTGCGACGTCCTCCGGTTGTGCGTCAAATACAGGGCAGCGATCAGACACTAGACATGGAAGATCGGGGACTACAAGAAGATCCTCTCATCGTACCTGTCTTGGAACCAACTATCAATCTAGACATAGGTGTTGATGCACAATTCTAAAAATGCTTCATGAGGTTTATGCATACCTTCAGGGGAGTACCGCATCCTGCCCCATCTATGGCAGAGCTGACGCGGGTTTTTCAGCAGCAACGTCCTCCCACCTTCTCAGGGTATGGAGTACCTCAGGCTACAGGGTCATGGTTATAATCCATGATTTCGATATTTGAGCATCTAAAGACACCTCCAGAGAGGAGGGTGAAGCTCTATACCTACATGATTCGGAATTCCGCTAAGAGATGGTGAGATGTGATCTCGCAGGCGGGACGCCAACAGGTTATGGCATGGGATGAGTTCCAGCATACCTTCTATGATTAATTCTACCTATAGACTTTGAGGGACGATCGAGCCCAAGAGTTCATGTGTCTGGAATAGGGTATTCTCTCAGTCATGGAGTACTCTTCTCACTTCACAGAGCTACAGCGCTTCACGTCTATTCTAGGGGGTGATGAGTTATTTCTGGAAAGGAAGTTTGAGGATGGTCTTAGGCATGACATCCAATCTTAGTTGAACATCTTCAGGTTGAATTCCATAACCTTTGTAGTTAACCAGGAGCTGATCACAGAGCACAATCTGAGAGATTCTAGGGCTATGAACTAGGGCAGCTCGGCATCCGGAGTTGGTACCCCTCCGACTGACAACAGGAAGCACCACAGGGAGTCTATGCGTGGAGATCTGAGGAGGTGGGATACTTATTTTGGTATCTAGGTGGTGTGTTACCAATGCAGGAAGAGTGGGAATATGAGTCCAAATTGACCGAGAGACCCAGTTGAGTGTCGATCTTGTGGCAAGATGGGTCATCTTCAGTGTTTCTATCATATTTTATCACCAACAGCTGGTGATAGGAGTTCTTCTATGACTCCACGTTCAAGAGAAGGACCACCAGTTTCTCCTCAGTCAGGGAACTAGAGTTCTACAGGTTGTTTAGGCCGAGGTGGAGGTCATGGCCGCAGTGGTCAGACATAGGGTTTTTGACAGTCACAGGGTGGATCAGCTTAGGGATCTCAGTCAGATTCACAAGGCCGCGGCGCAGGTCAGGATTTTACGATAGAGCAGACCCAACAAGAGCAGGATCCATAACCCTCTATAGTTTGAGGTACAATTATATTTTCCTTAGTTATAGCTTCTGCACTTTTTGATGCAGGGTCTTCCCATAGTTTCATATCTGTTGCTATTTTGGAGATCCTTGGGCTCTGTATCTTTACTTCTGCTGATGTCTTAACACTGAACACTTTGTTGGGGACTAGAACGGCTAGTGTATGTCAGTACAAGGAGTACCATCTTGAGGTTGTTGGGTGTCACTTATTATGGGACCTTTATGTTTTAGAGATGACAGACTATGATTTCATTCTCATAGTGGACCGGTTGGTTCCCTACCAGGTTGTTGTTGATTTCTATCATAGTAGGGTGTGTTTTACATCATCAGATGGTGGATCATTTCTTCATAAGGGTGAATGGGATATCCAGGCGAGCAGAGCAGGACCTGGGCATCATGGGTTGGGAGGAGTTATAGCCCAGATTTCTAGTCTATATCTAGATGACCATGGAACTTCACAAATGGAATTTTCTCCAATGGTGGATTGTTTTAGGGATGTCTTTCCAGAGGAATTTTTAGGTTTGACTCCAGAGTGAGAGGTAGGCTTTTCTATTAAGCTTTTTCTAGGAGCAGTAACGGCATACATTTTTCCTTATAGGATAGCTACACCAGAGTTACAGGAGCTCAAGAAGCAGTTAGAGGAGTTACAGGCAAAGGGTTTCATCTGACCCTATACTTCTCCTTGGGGTTCGCCTGTCCTGTTTGTGAAGAAGGCGGATGGTACCCTCAGACTTTGTGTGGATTATTAGAAACTGAACCAGTTGATGGTCAATAATCGATATCCCTTTCCAAGGATTGATTATCTATTTGATCAGCTTCAAGGAGTCAGGGTGTTCTCAAAGATTGACTTGAGATCTAGTTATCATCAGTTGTGCGTTAGACCATCAGATATACCTCTGACAGCCTTTCGTAGCAGGCATGGTATATATGATTATGTGGTTATGTCGTTTGGTCTCACAAATGCGTCTGCAGTTTTCATGGTACTGATGAACTGTGTGTTCCATCCATACTTGGATTCTTCCATGGTAGTCTTCATGGAAGATATCTTGGTGTACTCTCACACTCGAAACGACTATTCCACACATCTTGATATCATTTTGAGTACACTGAGAGAGAATCAGTTATATACTAAACTCTCAAAATGACACTTTTGGATGGACTAGATTCACTTATTAGGTCATGTTATCTTAGAGACAAAAGTATTAGTAGATCTAGATAAAGTGAGGGAAATAGTTTTCTGGGAGCAGCCGAAGAACATCTTTTAGGTACAAAGTTTTCTCAGGCTGGCTGGTTACTACAGACGTTTCATACAGGACATTTCACGCTTAGCAGCGCCACTGACGGGCTTGACTAAGAAGGGTGTAAAGTACCTATGGAAAGATTCCTGCAATTCAGCCATTCAAGAGATGAAAGAAAGGTTGACTTCAGCATCGATACTAGTTTTTCTAGATTCAGGAAAGAGATATACTGTTTACTGTGATGCTTCAGGTATCGGGCTGGGAGCAGTGATTATGCAGGAGGATGGAATCGTTGCATATAGGTCTTGGCAGTTGAGGCCACATGAGAGGAATTACCCAATGCATGATCTTGAGTTGGGTGCAGTTTTTTATCCTTTACGTTGTTGGAGACATTATCTGTTGGGAGAGTATTTTGTGGTTTTCACTGACCAAAAAATTCTCAAGTATATCTTCACTCAGCACGATCTAAATTTGAGACAGTGAAGGTGGGTTGAATACCTCTAGTACTTTGACTTTGATCTTTCCTACATGACTAGGAAAGGAAACACAGTGGCTGATGCGTTGAGTAGGAGGAATTAGATACAGGCAGTTCAAGAGGCCAACAATGAGTGGTATCTTATGGCTATGTTCTCTTAGATGCATTTGGAGGTGCACGACAGACAAGGACATATGTTCCTTTCTTCTGTAGTTGTTACCTCTACTCTACTTGATCGAGTACGAATGAGGAAGCTATCAAATGTTGAAGGCCTTGTTCTACGGGAGAGTGGGTTAGGAAAGTACCCTATTCCTGGATGGACCATAGGCGAGGATGAGATCTTTCATTTTCATAGGTGTGTATGGGTGTCAATAGACATACACGAGGAGATGATTTTCATTCTTCAGTTTGGGCAGTTTATCCTGGTGCCACCAAGATGTATCAAGATATTCACAGTCAGTATTGGTGGCTAGGTATGAAGAGAGATTTCATTGGTTTTGTCATGATATGTTCCACCTGTCAGCAGGTGAAGGTGGAGCATCAGCGACCAACATGGATTTTGTAGCAATTACCCATTTCCGAGTGGAAGTGGAATGATGTCACAATAGACTTCGTGACAGGTTTACTGAAGTTGCCTTGAGGGAATGATGCGGTTTTGGTTTAAAGGTTTCTCACTTCTTACCGATCAAAGAGACCATCAGTGTTGATGAGCTGGGAAGGTTGTACATTCAGAAGATTGTATGTTTACATGGGGTTCTACACTCCATCGTTTCAAACAGGGATTCCTGTTTTACTTATCAGGTCTGGAAAGGACTACAGAGGGCTTTGGGTACACAGGTACTTCTGAGTATAGCTTACCATCCCTAGACAAATGGCCAGTCCGAGCATACAATTCAGGTGCTGGAGGACATGCTTCGAGCATGCGTCCTAGATTTTGGGGGTTCTTGGGAGAAACACATACCTCTAGTGGAGTTTTCCTACAATAATAGTTTTCAGACAACTATTTAGATTTCACCTTATGAGGCATTGTATGGTAGGCAATGCTGATCACACCTATGTTGGCTGGAAGCAGGAGAGGAAGCTATGTTGGGACCTCGTCTTGTCCAGAAGACCACAGAGCAGATGGAGTTGATTTGGAAGCGGATGGCTACTGCACAGTCACGACATAAGTCTTACGCTGATCGATGGAGACGACCTCTGGAGTTCGAGGTCGGAGATCAGGTTTTTCTACGTGTCACACTAAGGTTGGCACACTAGAGGATTAGAATATAGGGAAAGCTTTCACTGAGATACGTCGATCCATTTGAGGTTTTGGAGAGAGTTGGACCGGTTTCCTATCGGTTGTAGTTACCTTAGAGGTATCGGGCTATGCACGATGTCTTCCACGTTTCTTAGCTACGACGTTACTTCTCATACTTGTCTCATGTTTTTCAACCCAAGGAGGTTGAGTTGGAGGTGGACGCCTCGTTTGAGGAGCATCCTATCCGGATTGTTGATCACAGTGCGAAGGTTCTCTGTGGCTGGTCTGTTTCTCTAGTATGGGTGTTACGGCAGCACGAGCGAGTACAGGACAAGACTTGGGAGAGGGAGGCCGATTACGATCATAGTGGCCAGAGCTATTTGTGGATCCTTCTACGCCTCCTTCTTAGGGAAATTCGGGGATGAATTTCTTTAAGGGGGGAAGTTTGTAAGAACCCGGATCTTTTTTTCAGGTATGGATCTTGATTTCTAGTGTTTTTGAGAAAAATAGAAGTTTCTGGAAATTTAAGGACACTGGCCGTGTAACGACCGAGTACATGGCCGTGTGGGGTGACCTGGAGGCCGCCTAAAGCGGGGCTCAGTAGAGGCATACACACACCGTGTATCTTTAAAGAATGCGTTGTGTATTTTTATTTTTATTTGTTATATCGGACCGGGACTATGTCTCGTTTACATAAACATCTTCTTCTAACGTCTTCTCGTCTAGGAGCGACCAAAGATCGCAATTCTTCTCTGAGCCCCCGATCGACAATCTGTTCTCTGAATCAACTGTCATCGATTGCATTGGAATCGCCACGGTGAATTCTTCCTTATTCTAGAGCCTCATCCCTTGATTTCTCCTCTTTTGTGAGATATTCTTGGTTGAACGTTTTAGACTTTTTTGTAGATCTACAACATTCTAGGTCAAATCTAAGGCTGGAATTCAACTATATTGATCGTACAACGTCGAGGTAGGTGGTTTGTGTCTTTCTGTAGATTGTCTTGAGTTATATGTGCAAAAAGTGATCAATACCCTAGTTTAGGGTATTGCGTGTTTAGGGAATTTAACCATTTAATGTCTGTTATGCCTTGATTACTTGAGTTAGGGCTCTTGTTTGAGAATAGGGTTTATTTACCTTGCTATGGATGTGTGTTGCCCATGTTTGAACTGATATTGGTCATTGGGCCTAGTTTTGCCTACTAGGTTGCTCTGTTTTCCATGCCTAGTACTGTTAGGATGGAGTGATATTTTCTGACTTGCTTATGTCATACTTTGTAGCTGTTTAGCCAAGTAGTATATTGTGATTTACTTTGGTTGTTGGATATCGTGTGTGCATTATTGAATTACACAGGGTTGTGAGAACCTGGTGTAGTTAGACCATAGGGGAAATGGACGCTGAGGGCTTTCCCAGAGTGTCTATTATACTTTCACGTTGCGAGACCATAGGGGGATGGATGTGAGTGCTCCCTCGGAGTGTCTATAGTTTCAAGTTGCGAGATCACAAGGGGAATTGGACTTTAAGTGCTTCCACAGAGTGTATGTGGTTTACCATTACGAGACCACATGAGAAATTGACGGTGAGTGCTTCCTCATAGAGTCTTTGTTAAGCATAGAGTCTTTGTTAAGCTGAACTAGAAGGATTAGACTGTGAGAACTTCCCATATGGTTGCTTGAGATTGTTTGGTTGTTTATTTAATAAATGAAAATGAATGTAGTTGAAACTGTATGATTGTTTACTTTTGAGTACTTCCTTGTTTATTACTTCATTTTGTATATTGTCTGACATATATATTTATTAACAGTTAGACACAAATCTTTGTGTGGTTGTCTACTGGGATTCGTCCCACACCCTGTTTGGGTCATGTTTTTTGGCCCAAACAGATTATATTGTTGCAGGTATAGATAAGAGCAAGCGCTCTTCTACTTCAGGTACTTGATTGTTGTGGAGTTGGAGAACATGAGACCAAATTATGGCTTGCGATGTTGTTGGAGTTTATTTGTTTTCTTTGTACTTTGGTTTAGTACTGTATTTCAACATTTTGACTTGTTTGGCTGTTTTCCTAGACATATGTGACATGCATCATTTATATACATGTGCTCCAGTTGTTTATCTACTTTCAGTATTCCGATGTTTACTTATTGTATGGTATTACTGCTTCCGCTACTGTTATCTGTTTATTTTCGCTGTGTTACTCTGCCAATGTGAGCATAGTTTCCCCACTATCACACCCAAAGCTCTCGCTGCTAGTCGGCAGCCTCTGGCGTTCGGGAAAATGCGCTTGAGGCCATGTGACCAATCGAGTACGGGGCACCATTGGGCGGCACCTGGAACCGGGGCGTTATAACTTTGGAGGTTTTTAACTCGAAAGAGGCTATTAATTTTGATCATTATTTGGGTCTTTGGGCAATTTTTCGATAAAAAAGAAAGTGGTGATTACCTTTATAAAGGATTTAATGTGAAAAAGCTAAATTGTTGGAATTAAAAAAATTAAGTGTTGTCGTGCACGAAATTAAGATTAAAGTGGAGCTTCAGGGTATTCAAACATATTCTTTGTGATTCTTTATGCTCTTGTTGCCTCTATGTAATGAACTCTATTCAATAATTTCAAATTGTTAGTGGGTAGTAATGTGGACTTTAATTAAGTGTTTTTCCACATCATTTCATTAAGATTTTGATCATTTAATGAATTAAATATGTCTTAAATGTCAAATAATCGAACTTTAGTAATTTTGTAGTTAAATTTGTAAGGTCATCTTTTTTTTACATTTAAATAATTAATTTATTGTGCCTTCATTTTCTTTATATTTTATTTTTAATTGCATTTTAGAATATTAATTTTAACTGTATATGTTTTATTTTGTATATGTTTTATTTTGGTAATTAGTAATTCAAATATCTAATCTTTTATATATTTTTTGTTAATTTGTAATAAATGGAACTATAATTTATTTCATAATCTCTTAATTTTTTTTTACTGCCACCGATCTACTATTAGCTCCCCTGCCCATCTACTGTTCCGCCGCGATGGATCCACTGCCGAGCTCATCCCTTCCACGGATCTACCGTCACAGATAAACCCTTCTACCGCCAGTTCCCATCCACACCGCTCTATCTTCTTCCACAGTTTCACTTCCATCGACCGTCGTGAAACCGGAGCGCCCCACCGATGAAGGAACTCGTGGCCAGAAGCAACCAAACGCCGGCGAACCGCTTTGACAGATTCAGCCGCGCCGCTTCGATGAACCAGAAGATAGCCAAAGACCACCAGATCCGGTCACGCCGCCTCGATGTCGTGCCTGATTTAACTGCGCGAGGTCGAAGCCAGACCGAAGCTACCGCCAGTCGAAGGGGGTTGAGCACCGACGAAGGAGGCCACCGCGATGCCCTTGCACGCGCTGCCCCTGCGACGAATCCAATTTGAAGATTCTCGAAGAAGCAATCTGAGGTATGCACGCTATTCGAGCTGGTTAAAGAAGTTGACTCTATCCTAATTACCACTGTTCGAAGTTCCACTGCCTGAGGATCCCAAATCTGATTGGAGCTCACACGATTTTATCACGGAGGAACCGAAGCCATGAATTCCTAGTTTGATTGAAGCTGAAAAATCCAATACTCCGAAATCATGGCACTGTGTTGTTCGAACAACAATCAAACATTGGGATCGCGATGTCGAACCAGTGCCGACTCATCTATTGGCGATGCGCTTGAAGAAGACACTTGGTCCTTCCAAGGATGAGGGCTGCCGCCAGCCGAATCAATTAAGGTCGAAGCCACCTAATGTCGATGCTGAGTGAATTTCTTTTGAAATCAAAGTTCAATAGAATTGGTTTTTTATTGCTGAAGTTGATTGATGGAGGTTGAGCGCAGATCAAGAGTCGAGGATGATCGAGCCGATTTTGTTGGCCGAAGATGTCACTGATGATGGACCTGGTCTGGATAATCGTTTGGTCAAGGTCCCCGGATTTTATCTGTGTGCAAGATCGAATGCAGAAGAAAGCAAAATGGACCTCAAATTCCTCCATCGTTGCGGCTATTGCATCGAAGAATTGTGTTCCTAAGTCATACACGCGACTCTCATAAAAATACCTCATTGAAGCTGAAGCTTGATTGAAGGTTTGCCAAGTCTGGGATTATGGTTGAATGCATGGACATGTTTGTTTGATAAAGATAATATTGAAGTTCAGAGGTGGATGTTAAGCATGCATTACTGACATTTAAGTTGAGATGCTAAGATATTTGGCTAACAGAGACAGTCGGAGGGAGTGAAGAGCTTTGTGGATATTTTGATGATAAAGATTTAGCCAGGATAATGAATCAAGCTGGAACACATCTAGATTCATTCAAAATAGAATGCATGTGTGAGTATCATAGTTATTAGAAGGCACTGCTCAAGTCACATGCACGGTAAAAAGTAGAGTCACCAATGACACGTGGTCAGTTACTTTGAGCAGACTGAGTGAAGTCGGTAAAAAGAATGTCAGTGATGAAACTGTAAACAATGGAAAATATTTTATGAGGCACAAGGTCGAATCAGTCTCTTTTGAATTGCGACATTTTGGTTGCACAATCCCAATCACCCTTCCATGTGGGGTTGACACACTACGCACTATTATACAGTAGTAAATAGGAGTTATAAATAATTAAATTTTTATCTATTTAATTATGTGTGTGTTAAGTTTTTGGCGTCGTTTCTGGGGAAGGTCTTCATGTGACCAAATTTCAAAATCAAAAAAAAAAAATAAAAAAATTATTCATAAAAATTTCTGAAAACTACTGTAAAAAAAATGTTCTGTCAATCTGTTTGTTCTTCTGAATTATTGTGAGATGTGTTTTGCTGAAATTTTTATGTTATTGCTTGTTGTATGTGCATAAGAACAACATCTAATAGATCAGATGTATACATACCTATATTAAAAAACACCTTGGTACCTTAAAAAAGAAAACCAAATATGAAATGGAAAACTTAGGAGAGAGATTTCCTGTTAATAATCAACCAAATTTTCAACCAGAACTCGTTCTAGAAGAAAATGAAAGGTCTAGGATGAGGTAGTTTCAACTCTCTCAAGTGTCAAGCAACACTTATTCGATTATATTTTCTCATAAAGTCAGAAATTAAGAGCTAATTCAATCACATTTATTTATGTTGCCTGCATTTAATGGTTTATCTAATGAAGACTCATTAGCCTTCATTAAAGACTTTTATAATACAATGCAATAGTTACCTCTTCTAGGGCTCAATTAAAATGAATTAAGGATGATAATTTTCCCTTTTTACTTAAAGGGAATGCATGAAACACATTTTTTAGTTTAGATGAAAATATTTTTGAAAACTAGGGTCACGCTTACCATTCGTTTGTGATAAATTTTATCCCCAAAGTCTCAAGGGAGAGATGAGAACCAAAATCACAAGTTTTTATCAAGAGGATGGAGAAGTCTTTCATGAGGTTTGGAATAGATTTAAGGACTTTCTTAGCCAGTTTCATCATCACCAACTTCCATCTCATGTCCTCATGGATACCTTCCATGAATGATTGTCCTCCTCGGAACAGAATTTGGTAGATTAGTCACCTGGGGGTAATTATAATGGAAAAACTGATGAGGGGTTGAGACAATTTTTTAATAACCTTTCTTTGAATTCTCAACATAAAACTACAAGAGGAAAAGAGTGAATAGTAATGTAAATAACACTGGTTTAGGGATAGATTCAAATGCTTAGTTGGAAAAAATAAAAGATCAACTTCAATCTTTAATGAACCAAAATGAAAAACAAAGTGTTAATCAAGTGAGCTAATAAAAATCAATCTCTTGGAGAGCAGTGTGCTCAATGTGTTATTTTTGGGCGCACTGAAAACTTCTTCCCAAATTTTGATATGCCAGTCCAACAACAGAGAATGTTAATTTTGTGGGATATGGTTTTTGGATGCCTAATAATGATAATCCTTTTTCAAAAAATTACAATCAAAACTATAAGAACCATCCCAATCTTTATTGGAAAGAACAAGGAATTCTTAGACAACCTGCTACCACAGGTTACCAAAACCATCCTAGACAACAATTTCAAAATCAATAAAGGTTTGAACCATCCAATTCTCAAGGTAATTTTGAGGGATAAATGCTTAATAGAATGGATCATATGTCAAAAATATTTGACTCACAAGAGGCTAAATTTGACTCTCGAAAGGCACAACATGACTCTGATAAAGCTGAAGCTGAAGCTAGAATGCATAATCTGGAATTGAAATTGGGTCAATTAGAAAGAGGCGTGACTATTAAAGATAGGGGAAAGCTGCCTAGCACAACTAAAACCAACCCCAGGGAAAATGGCATGGTTGTGGTAACTGGAAGTGGATTAAAAACTCAAACAGAAGCTGGAAAAGAAACCAAGAGTGCCCAAACTAGAAACTGGATAAATCAGGAAGTCAAAAATTTAATAAAACTCAATCTTGAAATGAGAAAAAACAATCTTGAAAATGAATAAAATCTCAATGATTCACTTAAAAACCGAGTTAAAAGTTTTTCTAAAATAAAAAAAAAGGGAAGGAGAAAATTGTTAAAAAGTTTGGGGAGATGACTTATGTAGTTAATAAATATTCCCCACCCATCCCTTTCCTTGAAAAATTAAAACCCAAGAATAATAACAAGGCTGAATTGCTCCAGTTCCTTAGGATTCTAACCATGCTCCAAGTGGATATTCCTTTCATACAAGCCTTAATTCAGATTCCTTCATATCTAAAATCACTTAAAAAAATTATTTCAAAAAAAACTTTGGAATAATTTGACACATACAAGTTCATTGAAGAGTGTAATGTTTTTATTCAAAAGAAAATACCTCTAAAGCTTATAGATCCTGGTAGCTCTGTCATTTCATGCACTATATGGAATAGTGTCCAACTCAACCGTCTTTATGATTTAGGTGTTAGTATAAAACTACTCCCCTTCCCATTGTTTCAACTATTGAGATTGGGTGACTTACAACCCACCACTGTTATTCTACAGTTGGCCGAATGTTCATTCATACATCCCATAAGAAGGGTAGATGATTTGTTTTTTGGAGTTGGAAAGTTGTTTTCACCAGTTGAATTTTGTTGTGTTAGAAATGGAGTGTGACTAGGAAGTCCCTGTCATCCTTGGTAGGCCCTTCTTGGCCACTAGAGGAGTTGTTATAGATGTTTCTAAGGGCCAATTAATCTTTAAGTTTAGTGAGAAATAGGAGGAAGTATTTTTTTTTAAATGTTAAATAACAAACTTTTGGTGAAAACTGTTCTAGAGTGGAGCTATTTGAATTTGAGAACTCATGAGAACATTTAGAAAAATATAAAAAACAACTTTGGATGAACTAATTCCTTTGGAAGTTGAAAATGTGGTTACACACACTGTTGAGTCTACTCAAAGTGAGAATCAAGAAATTTTTCCAAAATTGGATAGCAATCATGTTCCTGCTATCAATAGTAAAGTTGAGAATAAATCTTCTATGTCAAAACTTGAGTCTTCTCCTTCTATGAACAATAATGAACAATTTGATAATTTTTGTGGATAATTAATAAAAAAAATTATGGGTTTTCTTTGATAAACATTCTAAAATATGATCTGGAAAATCATGAGAGTGAGTTGTCCACTTTGGACAGCAGTGAAGGAAAATTTAAAAATGATTATGAAATTAAAAATATTTCCACCTTTTAAACTCCTTATAAGAAAAATGTTGAAGTTATTGAACCTCCTAGGCCTAATATCCTTCTATCGAGTGAGAAGCACCCACTTTGGAGATGAAACTTCTCCCATCACACCTTAAATACTCATTTTTAGGTGAGAATTCAACATTTCCTGTAATTATTTCTGCTGAACTAAAAGAAAATCAAGAGGAAATTTTATTGGTTGTTTTGAGGAAATTCAAAACTGTAATATGTTGGTATATAGCTGACATAAAAGGGATTATCCCTTCATTCTGTATGCCCAAGATTCCTATGGAACTAGACTACAAACCGAGAGTAGAATGTCAAAGGAGGCTGAACCTAAACATGAAAGAGGTTGTGAGAGAAGAAATAATCAAGTTGCTAGATTCTAGAATTATATACCCCATTTTTTATAGTTCTTGGGTAAGTCTGCTCCAAGTAGTCCCAAAGAAAGGGGGATTCACTGTATTAACCAATGAAAATAATTAACAAATTCAAGTGAGAAAAAAAAACCAAACTGATAGTCCGTATAGATTACAGAAAGCTCAATTCATCCACTAGAAAGGATCATTTTCTTATGATTTTTTTAGATCAAATGATTGAGAGGCTTACTGGGAATTATTTAGTTTGTTTTCTTGATAGCTATTCTAGATACAACCAAATTCCTATAGCCCCATAAGATCAAGAGAAAACTACATTCACATGCCCCTTTTTGACATTTGCCTATTGGTGAATGCCCTTTCAATTATGTGGTGCACCATTTACTTTTCAAAGATGTATGGTGGATATATTTTCAGATATTATATATAGAATTATTGAAGTATTCATGGATGACTTCTTCATTGTTGGTATCATATTTGGGTGTTTTTTAAGAAATATGGAATTGGTTTTCAAGAGATTTTTAGAGACCATCTTAGTTCCAAAATGGGAGAAATGCAAGTTTACATTCACTAAAGGTATTGTGTTGGGACATAAAGTGTCTAAGAGGGGTTTAGAGGTTGATACTGCTAATATTGAAGTAATTCATATATTTTCCCCTCTTGAAAATGTTAAGGGTGTTAGAAGTTTCTTAGGGAATATGGGTTTTTACTGGAGGTTTATCAAATATTTTTCAAAAATTACAAATCCCTTATGTTCTCTTATTGTCAAAGTTTCACCCTTCCCATTTGATAATAATTATTTAGAATCATTTAATTTTCTTAAGGAAAAACACACTTCATTACCCATTATAACTGCATCTTATTAGAAATTGCCTTTTGGAAATTATGTGTGATGCTAGTGATATGAAAGTTGGATATGTATTAGGAAATAAGAGAGATAAAAGATTACATGTGGTATATTATTCTAATATACTTCTAGATGATTCTCAAAAGAAATACACCACTATGGAGAAATAGTTTTTAGCTATTGTGTTTTCTCTAGAGAAGTTTAGGCAGTGCCATATAGGTTCAAAAGTCCTAATCTTTACAGACCATTCTTCCTTAAAGTATCTTCGATCAAAGAAGGATGTTAAACCTAGAATGTTGTTTCAAGTCATCTATCTAGGTTTTCCAATACCCAATATGAAGATCCTAGGTATATTAATTCTTCCTTTCCTGATGAAAAGTTACTCACCGTCTCTGTTAAGCAATCATCTTGGTTTTCAAATTTCACTAATTTCTTAGCAGCGAGTGTCATTCCTAAGGATTTTTCAAATAATCACAGGAATAAGTTTATTTCAGAGCTTAAGTACTATATGTGGGATGACCCTTTTCTTTTTAGAAGGTGTGATGATGGAATTTTGAGGAGGTGTGTGTCAGAGGAAGAAATGCTACCCATTCTGGAGAGTTGTTACTTCTCTCCTCGGGGATGTCATCATGGTGGAGAGAGGATAACCCAAAAGTTACTTCAAGCTAGATTTTATTGGCCTACCTTGCTCAAAGGTGTTGGGAGTTTTGTTGTGGGTTGTGATAGATAACATAGGTTATGAAATGTGGGGAGAAAGTATGATCTACCTTAACATGGTATTTTAGAAGTTGACATTTTTTATGTTTGGGGCTTGGATTTTATGAGACCATTCCCAACTTCTCATGGGAATGAGTAAATCTTTGGAGTTCTTGACTATGTTTTGAAATGGGTTGAGGTAGTGTCATTGGTCAATGATCAATCCAGTAGCATGATAAAATTCATTAGAAGGAAAATTTTCACAAGTTTTGGGGTGTCAAGAGCTTTTATCACTGATAATGGAACCCATTTTAAAATTTTCAAATTCAAATATTTGATTGAAAAATATGGATTTTCCCATAGAACAGGAACTGCTTACCATCCAAAATATAGTGGAAAGGTAGAAATTTCAAATAGGGGGAAGAAACAGATCTTAGAGAAAAATGTCTCTAATTAAAGGAAGGATTGGTCCTTGAAATTAGATGAGGCATTATGATCCTATAGAACTACATTCATAATTCCAATTGGTATTTTTCCTTATAGGTTGTTTCTTTGGAAATATTTTCATTTACCTATGGAGTTCCAACACAAGTCATATTGGGTTGTGAAATCTTAAAACTTTCATTTTAAGACTGTTGGAGAGAGGAGGATGCTAGAACTAAGTGAATTGGATGAGATTAAGAAAGAGTCCTATGAAAATTATAGTATTTATAAAGATATTTCTAAGGTATTTCTCAAGAAATTTCCTCAATTATAGTTTTCTTTTTTTAATATGTTTTCTGGGTGAACTTGTTTTTCAGATTCATATTTCTAAAATGAAGTTTTTCAAAACAGAGTGAGAAGTTTTACCTGATTAAAAATTTCTTTCGAGATGTTAAACATAAAAAAACTGACAAGGATTTTCTATGATACAAGTTCTCAACATCATAAGTTGACTAAAAACATATGATATGAGATTTGTAAAAGAAAGTGGGAGAAAAATATGTTTGGGAATACAAAGTTATTTTTCAATAAGTTATGGGAGAATAAATATGATGTCATTATGCTAATCTTAATGTTCCAAACATCATGAAGAAATCATGATACAATCAGGAGTTCAAAGAAGGAAAAAGAAATGAAAATATCTGGTGTTTTAACAAAGTCAAAGTTCCTTGAATGCATATCATTGGTTTGAGAAGTATCAGACACATAAGTTGTTTGGAGATAGGGAGTTTGAATTTACTAAATTCAGATCTTTTACAAAAGTGTTGATCGACCAATCCATCAGACGGGATGATCCATCAGGAAAACCAATCCATCAAATGAAATATCAGTTTCTGAGTTTCAGAAAGAAATAATTTGTTGTTGACACTACTCCATCAGATAAGTTGCGCCGCCAATTCATTAGACAAGTGGATGGCACCGATAATACATCAGATGCAGTGTTCTATCGGAGGTAGAACATCATACTACCCAAATTGTATAGGATGGACCAGAGTTATTGAGTGTGACTAAGTAGATAATTTGTTGAATTTGATCAATCAAACGAAATAAAAAAATGTAATAAACCATTTTCACATGTTATGAATTATTTCAATTGGGTCAAGATTCATCATAAAAGCTTTAACACCAATCCATTGGATAAACATTAAAGACTGATCAATTAGACAAAATACTAAAACTGACAATTCATTGGATGTTGAGCTTCATCGACCACAATTTCATTGGTTTGAGGAATAGTTAAATAGTTGAGACATATTGAACTCTCTACTGATCTATTGTTGTTTGGTTATGAAGTCTTTATAAGTTTCAACAATTTTTATAAAAAAACAGGTTCTGTTGGTTTGGAGTATCAGAGTGAGAAATCTTCAGATCAAGAGAATCATAATGACAAATAGTTTTTCAAACTGAGAAATTATAAAGTTCATTTTCAAATGAGATTCAAAATTGATAAATTCTGGAGAATTAAAGAAGATTCTTGAAGAATACATAAGAGTTTATAAGCATTGAGAAATGTTTAAATGAAGTTTTAATTTCTAAATTAATTCAAAACTATAAATTTCATTGAGTGGGAAAATCATTTTGGGATCCTGATTTTTCTTTTTATAGAACACCTATATGAAGGGATCAATGTACAACATACTCTAACACTATTCATGTGTGAAAAAGGTGGAGTGTTTGAGTTTTTTTTTGAGATAGAATTGGAAAAGGAAGAGTTATGGACTGAAGAAGTGTTCGGAAGAAGTAGTGACTAGAAGTTACCGGATCAGACTGAGAAATATGACCGATATATTATGGAAAAAAGAAGAAGAAGAATAGACTTGTTTTCAGACTGACAAGTCAGACTTGTTTCTGGACTGAAGAATCACAGTGAGTGATCGGATTGAGTTTTTTTGTAAAAAGTCCAGAGAAGTTATTCCTACCTACTGCTAAGTAAGAAAGTGAAGATTTGTTTTTATTAAATAATTACAAAAGTAGAAGTTGTTGAAATAGCACAGTCATATGTTCAGGACCAATTGGTGAAGGTTTCTAAACTTGTTACAACATATTATTTACATATTTCATGCTAGAATAAACATATGCACTATTATATTGATCATAGTGTTACATAAGTGTGAGGGTATTTCCTACTTGTTGTATCCACATATAAGGATTGTTTTCTAGTAAATTGTGCGGTATTGGATTATTTACAAACCATGCCAAGGAATAGCTACTCTTATTGAGTAGTGTACCTTATAAATACTTTTGTTCCTGTGGATGTGTGAATTTTTTTTTTGTAAAAAATAAATCTTTAATAGGAGGTGAAGGTTATTCTCCAAGAAAGATATCATAAAATAAAAAGATATAACTGATTCAACCCTCCCCCTCTCAGTGATTACATTAATCCCGGTTGGTTCTTTTTAATTGGTATCAGAGTATAGGTTCCTTTTATTTACTACTTTGTTGAAGTTTTTTAAGATAAGTCGTTATGAAAAATTTTAATTGTATGAACAATAAGGGGATTCTAGTTTTTTTATGGAAAGAACTATCATATCTATAAAGATAAAATGCTGTCATATCTTATGTCTCTTGTTTATGTAGTTTTAGAAGATGCTACAGATGAATTTCCTCCTCTTGCTGAAAATGTTCCTCTTACATCTATTGATAAGAAAAATATAGAGGATGATATAAGGGCTAAAAATTCTTTATTATCATCACTTTCGGTAAATGAATTTCTCAAAGTAAAGGGAGTTGGAACTACTAAATGTATATAGGAAAAGTTTAAGAATATATATGAAGAAAATATGAAGGTGATGAAGGAAAAGTTAAAAATAAGGAGTATGAAGTATAGTGATATAAAAATGGGTGAATATGAATATGTTTGGGACTTCTTTACAAGGGTGAATGATATTTTTAGCACCATAAGATGTCTTGGATAGAAGCTGGAATATTTAACTATTATTGAAAAGATCATATGAATTCTTCATGACAAGTTTGATGTTAAAGTTTCATCTTTAGAAGATAGATATCATGAAACTCTATATTTATATTATCTTCATATCACTCTCATTACTTATGAAATCAGAAGAAGGAAAATAATAAAAATCAAAGAAAATGTTTATTGAGAAATTTCCTTTAAAGCTACCAAGAAAGGAAAATACAATAAATTTAATGAAGATGAAGAAGATAGTGACTCATATTCTGAAGATGAGGTTAGTAACAATTTTGATAAGATTTTTTCCTTGTGTTTCTAAATATGTGAAAAAAGGAACCGGTAAGTACAAAGGGAATTTACCACTAAAATGATTTGAATGTGGAGTTATTGGGAATTTTTCTATAAATTTTCCCTGAAGAAAGGATGGAGAAGAAAGGGATGAAGATAAAAAATTTAATAAGATCTTGAAAGAAACATGTTGTCAAATCAAAATCCTATTCCAATGGAAAAGATAAAAATTTATCCAAATCCAAAAGGAAAAGTTTTTTGTCTAAGGATGATGAAGATGATGGCAGTGAATTTGGAGATAAAAAATTTACGAAATTTTCTAGAGGAAACACGTTTATTGAAAAAGTTAATGATGAAGAGTTCACTAATGATGAAAAAAGTAGTTTTGAAGAAGAATAATAAGACAAAACATAATTATAATATTCTTTTAAAAGAGTGTTGAAATAATGTCATTGAAAGATTGTAAGGCTTGAAAGAGAAATCAATAAGTTGAAAACAGAAAATTCTAAAACAAAAAGTTAAGAATTTTTTCCTGAATAGAAATCCAAGTTGTTGGAAGAGATTGATGAATTGAAAAAATCTATTGAAAAGGAAAAGAGTTGGAATGAAAAACTTGAAATAAATATAAAAATCGAAGGAGGAATATATATAACTAGTTCAAAAAAGTTCTCTAAAAATGGAAAGGGAGTTACGAGTTTCAAAAACTCTATTTCTGAAATTGGTGAAAAATATAAGAAGTTTGAACCTGTAAAAGTTTAGTAGAAGTTGTCCTAAAATATTGGAATGAATAATTAATATGTTCAGAGGTTTAAGAAATATTAGAAAATTGTGTATGCAACTAAAACCAACAAAGTTAAAAATTAAGAAGTTTCCAAAATTTCAAATTATGAATCAATTATTGGTACCACTACTAATTTTGTTAAATTTGGGAAGAAATAAAAATTAAATAAGAATATTTCTAGTGATAATAGAAATTTTAGGGATAAAAAAATCTGATGAGGATGGAAAGAAAGTTGTAGATTTTTTTTTTACAACTCTAGACATCATGGGAGATACAAAGGAAAGTATTATTTCTATGGGTACTGCCAGTATTGTGGTGGATTTATCCATATAAAAAATATGTTTTGGTTCAATAAAAAACACTATAATTATCCCATGGGTTACAAGTAGAAAATTTTTAGGGGGATTCAATCCTATCAAAGAAGGAACTCTGAGAAAGTTTTTTTGAAAGTTGAAAATAGATTCCGACCTTTGGAAACTATTTGTGAAAGATGTGAACAACCTAGATATCTCACAAAAGGGTGTCTTGTTTTTCTACCAACATAAATTTTATTTTGACAAAAATTCTCAAAATCCAAATGTGAATAAAGATAAAGGTAAACAAAAATCTCTTTTTGTAGAAACTACTCTCAAAGATATAAAAGGAGAATGACCCTAGATTTTAGATAATGGGTTCTATTCACATATGATAAGATATTTTAAACTATTGAATAATTTAAAAGATTTTAAAGAAGGATCAGTGACATTCAACAATGATGAATCCCTCAGAATCAAAGTTATTGGATCTGCTATTATTGGGGAAGAAAAACTGAAATCCAAAAAGGAATTATTTGTTAATGGGATAAAACACATCTTGTTAAGTATTTAACAACTTTGTGATAAAGGTAATAAAGTTTTTTTTAGAAAATATGTTTTTGTTGTGAAAATAGTTGAATATGTAAAAGTTGTTGCAAAATGCCAATAGACAAATGGAAACTTATTTCAAGTGAGTGATGTACAAAATTCATGTTATCTAAGAATTATGGAAGGAAATAAATTGTGGCATAAGAGGTTAGGATATATGTGTTATAAGAATATTAGCAAGTTAACAAAGTGAGACAGTGTTCGTGATATTCCTAATATAATAAAAAGAAGATATTGGTGTTGTTCTATATGTGAGAAAGGGAAGTTTACTATCTCAGTGCATAAGAGAGTTGGAATTTGTTCAAATCATCCCCTAGGGATGATACATTCTAGTATATATAGGCCAATGAGAAAAAACCAACTTTAGGAGATGATTACATTATTTAATTCATTGATTATTTTACTCACATTACAAGTATTATGTATTTTAAACAGAAATCGAAAGCTCTAAAAATGTTTCAGAGTTTCAAGAGAAGAGAAGAAATGGAATGTGGATATTCTGTGAAGAAATTACGAACTGATAAGGGTGGTGAATACAAGAATAAATAATTTAGAAGTTATATTGAAACACGTAGAATTTGAAATGATATCAATACACCATACACACCATAAAATAATGGTGTCATCGAAAGGAAGAATAGAATTTTGGTGGAGATGGGACATACTATGTTAATTAAACATTACCTTTCTCATTGTTTTTTGAGGCATGCGATGAGTACAATAGTTTATATTCAAAATTGTAGTCTCTATAGACCAAGGTATGATATGACTCCTTAAGAAATGTTCTATGATGAAACTTCAAGTTTGAAACATTTAAGAGTTTTTGGGAGTCCCTACATTATAAAAATCAAAAGTTGAAATCCTGGAAAATATGATCAATGAGGTGTTGATTGAATTTTTCTTAGATATTCTATTGATAGTATAGGATATAGATATTTCAATAAAGAAACAAAGAAGATTTTTTATTCTTCCAATGTAAAATTTATTGAAAAAAATGAATAAGTTTCATGAACATATACAGATAAGGAAGACAAAGAATATGAAAGAGTTATTGGTGGGAAACATGGAAATAATTCCAACAATGCCGATAACACACAAATATAAGAGTCATACTCAGCTATTTCTAGTGACGAGGAAGAACTTTGTATATCTCATCATAGGTTGAGGAAATATGAGGAAGTAAAAAGACATCATTGGTGATCAAAAACAAAATATTCAAACAAGAACATTAAAGTTTTTTGAACATACTTCTTTGTATTCACCTATTGAGTTGAAAGATGTAAATTAATCTTTTGAGAATCAAGAGTTCACTCATGATATGAATGAAGAGTTGGATTAGATTGAGATGAGTAATACTTGGGATCTTGTACCCAAACCAAATAATAAATATATTATTGGCACAAAGTGGGTGTTTCAAAACAAGTTGAATGAAGATAGTGAAGTGATAAGAAAAAAAGAACGAGTGGTTTGCAAAGGTTACTCAAAAATTAAATGTATTGATTTTGATGATACTTTTTCTCCTATTGTAAGGTTATAAATTATTAGAATCTTTCCTGCAATCACTATAAAACAAGGTTATAAAAATTTTCATATTGATGTGAAAGAAGAATATCTGAATGGACATATTGATGAAGAAGATTATATTGAACAACTATGTGGTTTCATAATTGGAAAAGATTAAATTAATGTGTAAAAGTTGAAGAAGTATTTGTATGGGATAAAGTAAGTTCTGAGAGCTTGGTATTCCAAATTGGATGCTTGCTTAAGTAAATTGAACTTTAAGAAATGAAGAGTTGACAATAATCTCTACATCAAAGAAAATCAGGAGATCTCTCTCATTGTTATTGTGTTTCGATGATATTATCTTTGATGAGAATATTGAAAGAAGTTGTGAAAGGTTTTCTAAAGATATGAAAAAATTGTTTGAAATTTCCATGATCAGAAAAATGAATTATTTTCTTAGCTTACAAATCTTTTAAAATAAGAAATAAAATTTTCTATCTTAAGAGAAGTATGCTAAATAAATTATTAATAATTTTGGAAAGTAAAATTAAAACCTATTCTCCACACAAATATTAGTGGGAACCAAGTTGTATAAAGATGGAGAAGGAAAAGAAGTGGATTCTAAATAATTTAGAAAGCTGGTTGGAAGTTTTCTATATATATCTGCTTCAAGACTAGATATTGTATATTTTATTACCTTATGTTAAAGATTACAAAGTTCTATAAAGTAATATCATCTCTTGGAAGTAAAATGAATTCTAATATATATAAGAGGCACAACAAATTTCAGTATCAAATTTGAAAACTCAGGTATAATTGACTTGTTTGGTTTTTCAAATATTGATTGGGTAGGAAGTGTGGATTCTAGAATATGTATATCTGGTGGAGTTTTATTTCTAGGAAAAAGTTGTGTGAGTTGGAATAATAAAATTCATATCTTTGTAACTCTTAGCATGGTTGAAGTTGAATATGTTGTTTCTACTCAAACTGCAACCCAACTAATGTGGATGAAGACTCGTTTGGAAGATTTGTTTGTTGAAGTAAAGTTACCCCTTATCTTGGGTTGAGATAATCAAATTTCTATCAATATCATTATAAATTCAGTGAAATATTCTAGTTCAAATCATATTGATATCAAATAGCACTTCATAAAAGAGAATGTGGAGAAAAAAGAACTCAAGATATAATATTTTTCTAAAATGGAACAAGTTTTTGATATATTCACAAAACCTTTACCGAATGAAGATTTTTACAAATTGAGGTTCAATATGGGCATATAACCTCTTTCACTTAAAGGTTGAGGCATGTGTTTTTATCCCCTATCTCATCTAGTCTTTGGATAGTGTTTTCAAGTGGATGAAAGATGATGTTTCAAAAATCTATCCATGGGTATGTGCTAAACATTTAAAGGAAGCATGTATTAAGGGGGATATTTTAAAAGGGGTAAGTTGTGAGATAAATATGTGAATGTGTGAAATGTTTTAATAGTTTTTTAAAGTGATTATAGGAAACTTGTTCTTACAAGAAGAAATAATTTGTGAAGAGGTGGATTATTTGAAAGTTTGAAGTTCAAGAAGAAGTTCTTAAGTCACTACTTATGGATATCATGATTGTTTTGTTCGATGATTCTTGATTCCTATAATGATTTTTCTCATGTTGGATTAGAATTTTTTATTAGTGATCTGTAGCTTGAGGTATAATATTTTAGTGATTTATGAATATTGTTTGACAACAAAATCCAAAGGGTGAGATTGTTTGGACTAAGTTGGTTATAAATATTTTTTCAGATGCTGGAAGAAGTGGTTTTCTGAATGTTTTTTTCATTGTGATAAATCACATTAATTTGTAAGTTTTTGTGATCGAATGAAGGAGTTTTGGACATATAAGAACAAACACATATTTTTTCAAGAAATTCCATCAATTACAGTTTTCTATTATGAATACGTTTTCTAGGTGAACTTGTTTTCAAGATTCATATTTCCATAATAGTTTTTTTAGAATAGAGTGATAAGTTTTACTGAATTCAAAATTTATTTTGATATGTTCAACATAAAAAAATTGACAATGATTTTCAGTGATAAAATTTCTCAACATCATAAGTTGACTAAAAACTTATGATCCAAGATTTATAAAATAAAGCATAAGAAAAGTGTGTTTGGGTGTACAAAGATATTTTTCAAGAAGTTATGGGAGAATAAATCTTACATTTCAATTTTGATTTTAATGTTCCAAAAATCATGAAGAAGTCATGATACAAGCAGGAGTATGAAGAAGGAAAAATAAATGTGAATCTATGGTGTCTTTACAAAGTCAATGTTTTTCAGACATATATCATTGATTTGAGATGTAATAGACACATAAGTTGTTTGGAGATGGGGATTTTGAAATTACTGAAGTTAGAGGTTTTGAAAAAGTGTTTCTCATCTAATATATCAAATGGTTCAATCCATAAGATGAACCAATCCATCGAATAAACTATCAATTGTTGAGTTTTAGAAATAAAAAATTCATTGTTGACACTGGTCCATCAGAAAAGTTACGCCACTGATCCATCAGAAAAGTGGTTTGAACTAATAAGACATTGGATGAAATGTTCCATTGGAGGTATAACATCGGACTACCCAAATTTTATCAGATAGACCATAGTTTTTTGGTGTGAATGAGAAGAGAATCTATTGACTCTAATTAATCTAATGAAATACAACATTGTACTCATCCATTTTCACAAGTTATGAATTGTTTCAATTGGGTGAAGTTTCATTGGAAAATCATTGAAACCGATCCATTATATGAGCATTAGAGACTAATCAATCAGATTAAATACTGACATAGATAAGTTATCATATGTTGAGCTTCATTGGATGCAGTATCCTCAGTCTGAGGAATAGTTAAATAGTTTAGACATATTGAAGTTGCTACTGATTTTTTGTTGTTGTGCTATAAAGTCTTTATAATTTTCAATGATTTTTATGGAAAATCATGTTCAGTTGGCTTGGAGTATCAAAGTGAGAAGTCTTTGGATCAATAGAATCATAATGAAAATATATATTTCTAGACTGAGCACTTGTAAAGTTCCTTTTCAAATGAGACTCATAATTGATAAATTCTGGAGAATTCAAGAAGATTAAAGAAGAATCCAAAAGGGTTGAGAATCATTTAGAAATGGTTAAATGAAGTTTGCATTTCCAAATTAATTCAAAACTATGAATTTCATCGAGCAGGAAAATCAATTTGGGTTCCCACCTTTTTTCTTTCTAGCACACCTATATAAAGGGGTTAATGTACAACATACTCTAACATTGTTCGTGTCTTCAAAAAGAGGCGTGTTGGATTTTTTTCAAGATATAATTGGAAAATGAATAGTTATGAACTAAATTAGTGTTAAAAATAAGTAGTGATCAGAAGTTACCATATTGGACTAATAAATCAAACTGAAAGATTATAGAAATAGTAAGAAGAAGATCAGACTTGTTTTCAGATTGGAAAGTCAAAATTGTTTTTGGACTGAAGAATTTGAGTGAGTGATCAGATTGAGTTTTTGTACAAAGTCTAGATAAGTTATTCCCACCTAATACTGGGTAAGAAAGTGAAGATTAGTTTCTTAAATAATTACAAAATATGAAGTTGTTGAACCAGTATAGTGACATGTTCGGAATGAATTGGTGAAGGTTTCTAAAATTGTTGCAAAATCTTATTTATATATTTCATGCTAGAAGAAGAACATACATTGTTTTATTGATCACAGTGCTACACAAGTGTAAGGTTATTTAATAATTGTTGTATACATACAAAAGGATTTTTTTTTCTAGTGGATTGTGTGGTATTAGGTTATTTTCAAACCATGCCAAGGACTAACTACTCTTATTGAGTAGTGAACCATGTAAATACTTGTGTTACTATAGATGTGTGAATGTTTGTTTTTTAGAAAAGTGGTAAATATTTAATAGGAGGTGATTTTTTTTACAAAAAATATAAAATAAAAGAAAAATATATCATTGATTCACCCCCTCCCCCTCTTAGTGATTGCATTGATCTTGGTTAGGAATTTTTAGAATTCAACTTTGAGGACAAGTTGGGTTTTAAGTGTGGGGGAGAGGGTCCTTTTAAATTATTTTAACTATGTTTTAATGTTCAACCCATAAATAACCCCTTTAAGTTTTTTTTTTCAAAATTGGTTGTTTTCATGTTTTTATCTTCTCTTTGGGTCAAAATTTTTCTTAATTTTTAAAGTTGTGATTCCATTTTGAATAGGTTATACTTTATTACCCCATGAATTTAATTAAGTAAATCATTTCCTACCCTATTGAAATTATTTTTTCATGGTCATATTTTAAGATAATTTCATACAATTATCATTGAATTAAAACCTTTTGATTGAATAAAAAAAAAATATACATTTAAATGAGCTATGAAATGAAAATCCCAATCCAGGTTAAGCTTCTATCCTTCATTATTTCATTCCTTTATTCTTTAAGCTAAATCTATTGGATGAGTTATTTATGCCTTCATGTAATTATTGAACCTACTCATCCATTTAGTTATGTATTACTATTTTTTGTGATAAATTATGCGTGTCCACTCACCTAGAGGTAAATAGAATTTTTTAGCTCTTAGTTAAATGCATATTGATGCTTGCTTTATTCAATTCAATTTTTTTTTAAAATAGTAATTAAATATTGCATTCAAACCAAATTATTTTGAGAGGTAATTAAAACATTCTTATTAAAAGTATATCTGGGGGGGATCATTTTTCCTTAATCAATTCTTTGTGGCACTATAGTGTTTCAATTTTGAGATTTCTTATTTTCCACTAAAATTGATCAGTAATTTCTTTAGGACAATCAATGCTTAATTGTGGGGGGATTTGATATGGAATTTAATTCAAGTATTTTTCCACATAATTTCATTAATATTTTGATCATTTAATTAATTAAATGTGTCTTAAATGTAAAATAATTAAACTTTAGTAATTTTGTAGTTAAATTTGTTAGATTATCATTTTTAATGTTTAGTTTTTTATTTTTACATTTAAATAATTCATTATTTATACCATGATTTTATTTATATTTTATTTCTAATTTTCTTTTTAGAATATTAATTTTAACTATATCTATTTAATTTTGGTAATTATTCATCCTAATTTATAGTCTTGTATGTTTTTTTTAATTTATAATAAATGGAACTTTAATTTATTTTACAATCTCTTAATTTTTTATTTTAATATATCTAAATTATAATTTATATTTTTAATAAGTAATTATGTTTTAATTATTAAATTAAGAAATTAAATTTTGTTTAAAAAAAATTATTTTATTTTAATTTTTTTTAATTTAACTTACAATTTGCGCAAGAAAAAATTAATTGATTTGGTTTTTAACTTTTAATTTTAATTTTTTCAATGTTTTAATATTTTTAATGGTTTTAATTTTTATTTTAATAATTTATTTATTTTACTTTGTTGTTTTATAACATATCCATCCACTGTTGTCATCTATCATTCCCTTCCACCATTGCAGTTCTACTGTTAGGGGTCAGGGTTATCTACTGCCCCTACTATCATCTCGGACTTTACTACTGTGACTTTTGCCTGCTACTTCCTAGAAACTAAGCTATCACTAGGCTTGATCTACCATTACCTCCCCTTCCCATCTATTATTCCATGATGGACCCAACACTAAGCTCATTCCTTACATGGATCCACCATCATAAATAAACCCTTCAACCGCTAATGCCCATCCACATAGTTCCATATTCTTCCACGGTTCCACCTTCATCAACCATCATGAAACTCGAGCACCCCACCGATGAAGGAACTCATGGAAAAAAGAAACCAAATGCCAGTGAGCCTCTTTGAAAGACCCAACCACATCTCCCTAATGTCACAATGGTTCGAACATAAGATACCTCCATCATGGATAGATGAACCAGAAGATAACCAAAGACCACCAGATCTAGTCATGTCGTTCTAATACCATGTGCGATCCAACTATGCGGGGTCGAATCCAAATCAAAGATGCTGCCATTTAAAGGAGGTTGAGCACCAATAAAGGAGGCAACCATGATTCCCTTTTGTGTGCTTCCCTTATGAGAGCCTCAATCCCCACCAAACCCAAGTTGAATCTTCTTATAGAAGAAATATGAGGTATGGATGCCATTCAAGCTGTTTGAAGAAGTAGAAATTGTCTGATTCACCAATGTTCAACATTTTACTCCTTGAGGATCCCAGATCTTGTTGTGGATCTCATGATTTGATCATGGAGGAACTGATGTCATGACTTGTTTGATTGAAGCTGAAAAATCCAATACACTAAAATCATGGTACTGTGCTTTTAGAACACCAATAAAATGATGGGATATTGATTATTAACTAGTTACAACTCATCTGTTGGTGATACGCTTGAAGAAGATGAAACTTGGTTCATCTGTGGATGATGGTTTTCACCAACTTAAACAAGTAAGGTTGAAGCCACCTAAAGTCGATGCTGAGTATGGAGTTATGACAAAGATTTTATGAATTGATTTTGAAATCAAAGTACTATAGAATCAGGTTTTTATTGATGAATTTGATTGATGGTGGTTGAGTGCAGATCATGATTCTAGGATGACTGAGCCAATTTTGTTAGCCAAAGATGTCACTGATGATGGACTTGATCCAGATAATCATTTGTTCGAGGTCCCTGAATTTTATATGTGTGAAGGATCAAATGTAGAAGGTAGAGAACTGAACCTCAAACTACTCCATATTTGCATCATATAATTGTGTTCTTAATTCATACATGCGACTCTTAGAAAAATATTTCACTAAAGCTAAAGCTTGATAGAAGCATTTTCAGGTCTGGGATTATGGTTTAATGCACATATATTTTTTTTGATGAAGATAATATTGAAGTTCAGAGGTGGATGTTGTGCACTGTAGCACCCCTAAATTCTAAAATGAGAACATTTTATTTGATAGTGTATATGATACGCAACACCAATCTTAATCAAACTAAAAAATATATTTCTTTAAATTTAATCTCTTTAATAGCTTACAGAACATGGAACCTTGAGTCTAAATGAATCGTGATATAGTATAACATTATAAACTAATCGTTAAATTGGTAGGTATGAATAGTAATAACTAAATTATAAAAATAATATGGTTTACACATTTATAAAATAAATAAAATCTATATATATTGATTAGATATAAAATTAGAACCATTTGAAATAAAAAAGAAATGTTTTCTGAAAAATGTTATTTTTCTAAAAGGAGGTTCAATTATTCTTTATACACATAATTTATAATTAATTTTTACCACTTATAGATAATTTATTTAAGAAAATAAAATTAGTTTTTGAAATCAATATATCAAAATTATATTAGGGTGATTTTTTTGGGATTTTTTCTAAAAAGTATCATTTTATGATGAATAGTGAAAAATACTAAATTTTAATTAAAAATCTCCTTTTTGTTTAAATTATTTATAATGTAAAATTATATTTTGAATTGTTTTTAAAGTAAAATTAGTTCAATTATATATTTAATCCCATTTAGGTCACTGGAATCATTTTAATAATGAATTTTATATAAAAAATTTGTAAATTTTGAACATTTTCTCTTTGAAAACCTGCTTTCTCATCGCATCTGTGAGGTTAATTTTAAATTAAAAATTTTCACATATATAAATGAAATTTGGAAAAATGGATTTCATATTTTGAATTATCATAATTTAAACTATTTAATAATGTCAACATAATATTTTACCATAATTAATAGTAAAAATAGTAAAAATTATTTACTGTGGTTATGGTAAAAATGGGTTTACCATGGGGTTAAACTAAAAATATAAGAGTTAAAATGAAATTTTTTTAAAAAACCTATTTTATGGAAATATTTCTACCTTATCACATCTAAGGCTTGATAATAATTCATTTTGGACCCTTTTGACATGCGAGAAACGTGGGTACACCTTTTTCTTTTCAAAAATTACAAGTGCACCACTCACCTCACTAATAAAAGGCCACCCCATATACTCTCTTCTTCAAACCATCATAACCTTTTGGTTAAGCCAATATATACCAAAATAACTCCTCAACTTCCACCCCATCATCCTAGAATCCCTTTTTATCATAAGAAGAGGTAAAATTCCTAATTATGAATTTTTTATTTTATTTCTTCCTCCACCTCATTCAATTCTTATTAAACCATGTTGAGATAATAAACTTAGTATATTCCATATACTGAGATGTTTTTATGTTAATTTAATGACCTAAAACCATCCCCAATCCCATAAAATTCATTATGAAATCATCATTCATGTGTACAGTGGACTACTGCCTCGTGAACTGATATCATTCGTTTTTCCATTACCACCTCTAATGGTTTGACATGATGATGGATATAAAGTATATATATATTATATTTATAACATAATTATACCCAAGGAGTAATTATATAATATATACCTTTTTAATTTACATTTCATAGGGGATATAATAATGTCTCTTGTATATATGGCGGACTATCGCCTCGCGAAGCGAGGTGATTTTTCTTTCACTAATTCTTCACATGGAAGGTAATAAAAATAAAGTTAATGAATATATGTGATATACATGAAATAATTATGATATTAATGATATATTTAACATTATTAAAATATAATATATCATTTTCTTTCTTACCCTTACACTCACTGAAAGATGATAACGTTGTTCGTGTACGTGTGGACTACCGCCTTTACGAAACGAAGTGACTCCCTTTTCATCACCACACCATATGGATGATATATATAAGTAAATTTAAATAAATAATATGGTATATATGATATTTTTATCATTATATAAATACAAAATATTATATAAATTTTTCCATAATGAACATATAAAAATGGAAATGTTACTCATACGTACGTACGACCTACCATTTCCATGATTGAAACATAGTTCATTTTTCATAACTATATTTCATGATTAGTTTTAAAAGTATAATTTATGTATAAATATGGTTATTATCTCAAGATTATTATTCTAGATATGTTTAAATAATGACCTCTTTGACTATAGTCAACCTACCAAAGTCATTTTTGACGCATATGCTAAATATCATCAAAACATCTGATGTAAACTTAATTGATTAAGAAATAATATATAACATGGTAATAAGTGAAATAAAAGGAATAATAAACTTGAAAAATTGTTTTAAGAAATTAAATAACTAACATAAGTTTATTATTTAGGAATATAAATAATGTACGTGACGAGTCAGACTCAAGGGAAAGGTTTCTCATCTCACTTTTACTTTCATGAGACATATGCCATATTCACCACTTATTTCTTCTATGTGCTATATAAGCTAACCTTTTTTAAGTTATATCATGAATTAATTTATATTCATGGTATTTAATGTTTTATTTAAATTTATTTCTTTTATTAATTTTATGATATAAAATTTTCCAAAGTGGTAAGGGTTTACTTCACAATCTCATCATTATTCGGGATTGTTTTTTATAAGTCTCTATTGAGGGAATTATTTGATATTTATATCTTAAAATAAATATATTTTATTCTCCTATTATAATTCATGAAATATTTCAAGTAATAATACCATTTTTTCATCTCTTTTGTATTTAAAATGATTAATAAAATTATTTTAATAAAATCCAACTTTATTTCTCTCTTCGATAAAAAACCCTTTTTCTTTCAAAACCATGTTTTCTAAAAGTGTTTCCATTTTTTTTAACATTTACAAAATGATTTATTAAAAAAATATTTCCCTATGTTTTAATTTTTACAAAATAGTTTAAAAGGAATCTTCTTGTCATTTTTTGAACAAGGCACTTTTCATAACTTTTTATAGTGTAAAAAGAATGTTCTTTTTAATTTATTCAGCATGTACAAAATTACCCACCATCATGATCGTAATTTCTTTAAAGATTACTTTGGAGATTTATAAGGTTGTTTTTAAATAAATTTTTTCCCTAATATTATATAAATTTTGAGTTTTTAAAATTGATTTTAAAAGAAAAGGATTTTGACAATATTTTATGAGTTTTATAGTTTTAATATAAAAAAGGTGATTTTAAAAGAAAGGTTATTTTCCACAAGTAATATTCCAAGTGATATTTCAAAATCATTTTCCATCTAAGAAGTCATCATTTTATGTTTCTTAATCTTTAATGGGTATATAATCCAATGATATCATCCTTATTATTTCTCTAGATGGTTTATGATTAGTTTGACTAAAGATGTACTATGTTGATACCATTCTCTTTACTCTAGATGGTTTATGAATATGTTTATTGATCGGGGAAAGTATCTATATTTCATATGTTATTTAAAATATGAATGTTTATATGAATTGTGTTTCACCCCTTTCATATGAGTAATGCATTAGACTTTGTATATAATGGGTAGGTCCTGTTACTGCCCCTCGATGCATCGATAGGTCTCATGAGACAAACTAGATTAGTTTTTGGCCAAGTCCTTACCCATTTATATAGATGTATTGTCACAAGTTCTCAATTGTATTATAATTCTTGGTACAAGGCCTTGATTGTATATTTAAATTTCCAACATTATTCATTCCATCATTATGAATTCAATTATTTATATTCCATGTGATTATTTGATTAGTTTAAATATCCATGGTTAAGTTTTCAAGATCATGTGATTATTTATATGGTATTATTTGATCATCATTTATTCCTACCATATTATGCTCAATTTATTGATTAAATGGAACATGTTTCACTTATTTACCTTTCCATATTGATTATATCATATTTATTTACAACTTCCATTGTACGCTTACCCTTACAGAGCATCTAAGCTCACCCCTTTCTTATGTTTTATTTTCCCCAGGATATGATTAAGTGTTTTGTGATTGATATATATGGATAAACTAAGGGGAATAATTTCATTCTCAAATAAAATTCTTTGGGTTTTTTATGATTTATAATGTAATATGAATTTCAAGTATGTATTTATTTTACCAATACTACTAAACTATTCAGTCCTTTGGGATGTGATTCTTTGTATCTTATGCACATGTAATAAAGTAGACATCGACTCTAGGCTAATTGGGTTAGGGGAGATATAGTTGTTATCATATGAAGTTTATTAAAAAACCTTGAGAACTAGATTTAGGAAAACATAGATTATGGAGCATAACCCTATGATAACATTTTAGTATAAGTATAGAAGGACATACTAAAGTTTTGATAAGGAGGATATTATGTGGTTTTTCCTAGAAAATACATCCTTGTATGGATACTACAAGTGGACATGGTTCTAGAACAGATGTACCTAGGGGTAATAATTCTAAAAAGGGAATATTGAGCTTAACCCAATCATTACATGGTGCATGAAAATGGGCCATACTAGGCACATGTTTTAACATTCTCGAGGGATATTCTTAGTATAATTCACATTTTCTTTTCAAATCATTATGAATGATTTTATAATAAATATATCCCCAGAGAAACCATGTTTATGATTATGAAATTAGTTATGCACACATTTTTCAATTTATTTTAATTATTTCACTAGTTTTGGGATTATACATTATGTTTCAAAATGTTATGACCTAATGTACTATATATAATCATTTAGAAATGATTCCTAGTATAATGAATGAGAACCAATTCAATGCACATAATCCAAAGAGTAATAATGATAATTTCTTTGATGGGATTAAGATAATATTTTGAAGGGAAATAGTCTCCCAAACATGCTCATTATATTAGTACATATTATAATGTGCTAACAATATAGAGAAATAATTATCTAAGTATTATGAATTCGAAAGGAAGAAATAGAATAAGAATGCATAGAAAAATATAGATAAAGGGAAGAAGGGAAAGAAATATTCTCCCACATGTGATAGTTATGGGAAGAAAAACCCTGGTACTTTCTTAAAGGGAATGACAGTTTTCTAAAAGTTTGGAGAGAAATTTCACCATGCTCATGATTTAAAGGTCAAGAAAAAGGTTTCCAATGTTTAATGTTTTAACTATAAGGATATAGGGAAATATGCAAACGAATTCCCCAAGATTCAAAGGAATATACCTAAAAATTAGATAATGTATAATGGTCAAGATTATAATATTACCACAGATGAAGTGTAATGATTAATGTGCTTGTTTTTGGATTCAAGAATCATGTTAATTAAGTATTTTATTAATGAAATCCTAGTTATAAGAATTATGAAATGATTAAGGATTGTATTGTAGTACTTTTTCATTAAGGATCTGAAAGTGTATGTTGAAAGTTACTGCTGACCAAGAAAAATGATTTAGTGGAAATTTGAACTTCTTGGAAAATACATTATTGAAATAAAGATAACCCTTAATATGTTCTTGATATTAAGATAATGATATTGGGACAAAGAGATTATTGATATGGATAAAGTAAATTGGATACTACTGACACCTTAGAACTAATTAATGATTTGTTGACAAAATGGTTTATGCTATCATTGATGGAGTTAACAATATTTTTGGATTTAAATAATATATCCAATAATATGTGTTTTATTTAAGGAATAATAAATAATGAATGATTTCAATAAATTTTTATAGTAATTCAGGTTATTACCATGTTTCATGAGAATACATGATGAAGGTATTCACATTCTTGGTATGTGTTAATTAAGTGCTACTTCATATTTTTAGGGTATTAATGATAAGTTAATTTAAGAAATTTAGTGAAATTTTTCTAAATTTTTGGATCTTAATATTTTGGAAGGTTCATAAGGTTAACCATTTATAAAATGGATTAAGTTAAACTTTGTATGAGGCTTTATAAATCAATTTATTACTTCACCATAAGAATATTTTTTTCATATTAGATAACCCGTACTGACCATTTTGTTATAATAATAAATAGATATCAAAGAAGTGACTTATCATTATATTATGGATCTTATGATCCATTAAAAGTTAATTTTATGACTTTAGGAATAAAAAAATCATTTTTGTATATTTATTTCTTGGAGTAAGTGATGAATTCGAAATTGATCAAAGCATAACCAAAACATGAAATCATGCCTATGAAATGGAAAGATATCAAGTAAGTATATTTTCACATATTCTCGATCTAGATGGTAAAGGAATTATTCAACTCTAGGAAAAAGATATTGAAAAAAAAATCTTAATACCTTCATTTATGTTGAACCGATGGTCTTTTAAATCATCACAGATTTATGGTTTTGAGGTCCTTAACTTTCCATTGATCTTTCACTTTCTTGTGATCAATGAACTATATCACTCTTTATAATTATTTATGGAATTATTCCACATCAATATATTCACTTTCCACTAGTTTTATCCTACTTATAATCCTACTTATTTTTTATTCCATATGAAATTTATACTTCCCTTCCTCCCTTATTAAGTGGATGTTTTATTAACTCTTTTTACGATGTGGTTTTTCAATAAAAGAATTTTCAAATAAAAAATTTAATAACTTCGATAGATTTTTGAACATGAAACTTCTGATATTAAACAAACCATGAATTATATTTCTTTAAATTTAATCTCTTCGATAGCTTGCGGAATACACAACCCGAGTCTAAATAAACTATAATATAGTATATCATTATAATATAACCATTAAATTTGTAAGTATGAATAGTAATTAATAAATTATGAAACTTATATGGTTTAAAAATTTATAAAATGAATAAAATAGTTATCTATTTATTATAAATAAAATTATAACCATTTAAAATAAAAATAATTTTTTTTATGAAAAATAGAATTTTTCTAAAAGGAAGTTTAGTTAAGTTTTGCAAACATAATTTATAATTATTTTTTACTAATTTTAGATTTTTTTTGAGAAAATTAAATTTATTTTTTAAATCATAATATCAATAATAGATTATGGTGATTTTTTCGGTATTTTTATGAAAAGTTTTATTTTTTGATGAATAGTGAAAAATACTGAATTTTAATTGAAAAATACCTTTTTGTTTAAATTATTTATAATGATAAATTATTATTTGAATTGTTTTTAAAGTAAAATTAGATAAATTATATATCAATTAATCCAATTTAGTTCATTTTAATCATTTTCATATTGAATTTTGATATAAAAACTTTGTTAACTTTTGAACATTTTCTCTTCAAAAACCTTCTTTCTCATCGCATATACATGATTAATTTTAAATTAAATTTTACACTTATGTGAATAGAATTTGGAAAATTGGATTTCATATTTTTAATCAGAACAATTTTTGTATATAATATGTTCAACTTAATTTTTGACCATAATGAATAGTAAAAACAGTAAAAATTAGTTACCACGGTGAAGGTAAAAATTATATAACCATTGAAATGAACTAAAAACTTGTTTAAAACCTATTTTATAGCCATATTTTGACCTTATAATTCCTAATGATCTATAATACACTATTTTTATCCCTTTTGGAATGTAAAAAATGTGGGTACACTATTTTCTTTTCAAAATTTACATGTGTGCCACTCACCTCGCCTAAAAAAGACCACCACTCTCCTCTCTTATCACACTTTAAAACTATTTTGTTTAAGAAAATACCCTCCCAAATAACTTTTAAACTTCCATATAATTATTCTAGAATCATTTTTTGGTTATAAATCCATTCTATCAATAATTTAAGAATAATCCAAAAAGGTGGTCTGAGATGAGGTAAAATTCCTATATGTTTTTTTTTATTTCTAACTACAACTCCTTAAATTATTATTAAGACATGATTAGATGATAAAATAAGTATATTAAATATACCTATATGTTTTTATGTTGAGTTAATAACCAAAAAACATCCAAAGTTCCATCAAATGGGTTATAAAATCATCATTTGTGTGTACAGTGGACTACGCCCTCACGAACTGATGTCATTTGTTTTTCCATTACCACATATTTTGGTTGGATATGATGATCGATATAAGTTATATATATGATATTTATAAAATAATTATACCTCTAGGGTAATTATATCACATATACCTTTTTTAATTTCCAGTCCTTGGGGGATACAATAATGTCGCTCGTGTGTGTGGTGGACTACCGCATCGTGAAGTGTTGTGATTCATCTTTCACTAACGCTTTACATGGAAGGTAATAAGGATAAATTTAATAAATATATGTGAAATAAATGAAATAATTATAATATTAATGACATATTTACCATTATTAAAATATAATATATCAATTTATTTCTTGCCTTTTCACACATTGAAAGACGATAGTGTCATTTGTGTACGTGTGGACCACCGCGTTCATGAAACGAAGTGACTCAATTTTCATCACCACACCACATAGATGATATATATAAGTATATTTAAATAAATAATATGGTATATATAATATTATGATCATTTTTTAAAGATAAAATATTACTTAACTTCTTTCCATAATGAACATTGAAAAAAGGAAACGATACTCATGCATACGTATGACCTAATATCAACATTATTGTAACATAGTTAATTTTCCATAACCATATTTCATGATTGGTTTTAGAAGTATAATTATTATATAAATATTATAATTATTTCATGATTATAATTATTTATTTTTAAAAATAATGATATCTTTTTCTATAGTCAACTTACCAAAGTTATTTTTGACACATAATCCAAATATCATCAAAAGATTTGATGTAAAATTAACTGATTAAGTAATAATATATAAAATGGTAATAAGTGAAATAAAAGGAATAATAAACTTTAAAAAGGTTCTTAATAAAGTAAATAATTAACATATGTTTATTATTTATGAAGATAAATAATGTATGTGATGATTCATACTCAAAGTAAGGGTTTCTCATCTCACTTTTACTTTCGTGTGACATACACCATATACATCACTTGTTTATTTTGTGTGGTTTATATATTATACTTTCTTTATATTACATCATGAATTAATTTATCTTCATGTTATTTAATGTTTAATTTAAAGTTATTTCTTTCAGGGGGCTTATGATACAAAATTTACTAAATTGGTAAGGGTTTATTTCATAATCTCATCATTATTCAGGATTGTTTTTGTTTAAGTATAAATTGGGGGAAATATTAGATATTTCTATATTAAAATCCATATATTTTACTCTCTTATTTTTATCCATGAACTTTTTCTAGTAATAGTACCATTTTTTCCTCTTTTTGGTATTTAATATGATTAAGATTTTTTTAAAGAAAATTCAACTTTATTTCTCTCTTCAGTCAAAAATAAATTTTCTTCCAAAACCATGTTTTATAAAAATGTTTTCAAAAATGTTTTAACATTTTTCAAATGATTTATTAAAATTATTTTTACCCATGTTTGAATTTTTACAAAAAATGGTTTGAAAGTAATCTTCTTATTATTTTCCGAACAAGGTACTTTTCTAACCTTTTTACGGTGCAAAAGGAATGTTATTTTTAACTCATATAGTATGTACATAATTACCCGGCTTCATGAACGTCATTTCTTTGAAGATTCCTTTGAAATTTTATATGGTTATTTTTAAATAATTTTTTTCCCAATATTCAAAAAATTATTATTTTTTAAAATTTATTTTCAAAGAAAAGGATTTTTGACATTATTTTATGAATTTTATAGTTTTAAAATAAAAAGGTTGATTTTCAAAGAAAGGTAATTTTCCTCAAGGAATGTTTAAAGTGATATTTCAAAATCATTTTCCATACAATAATACACCCTTTTATGTTACTTATTTAATAATGGTTATATCATCCAATGATACAATCCTTTTTAATTCTCTGGATGGTTTATGATCAGTTTGACTTGGGATGTACTATATTGACACCCTTCAATTTACTCTATATGGTTTATGATTATGTTTATTGATTGGAAAAAGTATTTAAATTTTGTATTCTAGTTTAAATTTGAATTTTTATGTTCATTATGTTTCACCCCTTTCATATGAGGAATGAATTGGGCTTTATAAGTGATAGGTGGGGCCCACTATATCCCTTTAATGCATCAATAGATTTTATGAGACAAACTAGATTGGGTTTTGGATGAGGAATTACCCATTTATATAGATATCTTAGAACAAGGCCTCAATGATATTAGATTTCTTATCACAAGGCCTCAATGATATTTTTTAGATGACCAACATTATACATTTCATTATTATCAATTCTATTATTGATATTACATGTGATTATTCGATTAGTTAGGATATCCATGGTTAATTTTTCAAGATCATGTGACTATTTATATGGTATTACTTGATCATAATTTATTCCTTCATTATTATTATCAATTTATTTATTAAATTACATGTGTTTCAGTTATTTACTTTTCCATATTGATTATGCCTTATTTATTTGTAGATTCCATTGCATACTTACCCTTATTGAGCATCTGATCTCTCCCCTTTATCATGTTTTATTCTCCCTAGTTTATGATTAAGTGTTTTTTGATTGATACGAAGGGATAATCTAAGGGGAATAGTGTAATTCTAAAGGAAAATTCTTTTTTTTTATGTTTTAAAATGTAATGTGAATTTCAAGTATATGTATCTAGTTTACCAAGACTACTAAACTATATAGTACTTTAGGATATAACTCCTTTTATATTATGCTAATTCAATAAAGTAGACACTGGATCTGGTATATTGGGGTTGGTGGTGATACATGTGAGAATTGTTAATACTTAAGTTGAGATGATAATATATTTTGAAAACATAGGAAATTAGAGGGAGTGAATAGCTTTGTGGATATTTTGATGAAAAATATTTATCCAAGATAATGAATCTGGATGGGAATACATTTAGATTAATTCAAAATAGAATTAATGTGTGAGTCACATAGTTTTTAGAGGGTACTACTCAATTCATATTCATGGTAAAAATTATAGTCACCAATGACACGTGTTCAGTGAATTTGAGAAGACTAAGTAAAGTAAGTAAAAAAATGTCAGTGATGGAACTATAAGAAATTGAAAATAAATTCCGAGGCACAAGGGAGAATTGGTAACTTTTGAATTGATACATTCATAATAGAAAATTTTCAAACCTGAGTTCTTAAAGGAGAGATGTGGAGTAGTAAAGAGTTTTTGCAGCGTTTTTCATAGCAATATTAAAGGGGGATATTTCTTTCTCTTTATTTTATTATTTCATTTTGATTCTAATTTTTTCTAGAATTTTATTTTGAATGTTGAAATTGTTATGATTCTTGGATAAATATTTTTCTTAGAAAATTACATATTTTTGGTTTTATATCTCTCTTATTCACAATTAATTTCATTATTATTTTTCCACCTCATGTGTTTTAATTTCAAAACATCAAAATCAATCTCTCTGATTGATTCTGTTGATAATTATTAAATTCTATTCATTGTTAGATGATTCTAGGAAGTGAAAATCTTTAAGTATCATACTTATATGTGTTTAATCTCATGTATAAGGTTATTAATCAATTAATTTTTGAGGAATCACTTATAATTAATTTCACCATAAATAAGAAATCAATTTTAACTAGTTAGTATTAATTTCCCCTTGCCTCTATCTCAACTGTAGTTCCCATTTCTCATTATCTCTTCTAGATCATTCTATTCTTTCATCTTTTATTTTAAAAATCACTAATTCTTCTCCAATTTTCTTTATTAAATAGAAAAATGAAAAAAATATTTGTCCACTACTTTTAGGTGGGTTTGTTTTCAAATTTTGGTTGCACAACCACAATCACCCTTCCCTATCAGTTTGACACCCTATTAATTGCTTTATTATAGTAAATAGAAGATATATATAAATAAATTTTCATTTATTCCACAATGTATATGTCATTTAGGGAGTTTCATTGGAGAAAATGGGATTATCTATATAGGTTAAAGATGAAAGGGATTTTTTTCCAAGATAGTTATGATTTTAATCATTATATGCTAAAAAAGAGTCCTATAGGGTTTTAAATTGCAAGGATACACTTATGATTAGTAGGCTTAAGGGGTCATATTTTCTATCATATGTTTTTTTACATAAAATTTTCTTGGATAATTTATCTTTTATTTGGAGAATAATTTTGGAATATCATTCACTTTAGTAGTTGGGTCTGAAATATAGAATCCATGATGGATGGTAAGTAAAAAATATGGGGTGATAAATGGACACCTAACCTAATTATGTTCAATAATGTTTCTTAACATTGTTTTGTAAAATAATATACATGATTTTCCCCATAATTACATGATTTATATAAAAAATGAAATTATATACATTTTTATGACATTTTAGGCTTAGATCTTATAGAATTAAAAAATACATTACATAATAAAACCCATATTTTTTATATATGGAAAATTTTTCCAATAAAAAAATCTTTAAATGATGCACTTTGTTCAAGAATATTATCTCACATTCAGAGCTATAATTCATAATTAAACCTACTTATTCTTAATCCCAATGAAAACTATTTGAAAAAATAATATTAGAATTAACTCTGTAAGGGGTTTATAATAAATAAAAAACCCATTAGGCCATCGAAATATTTGAAAGATTTTAAAAAGTACATCCTTTAAACAAAGATATTTGAGCTTGTAAAAGAGCATAAACATACATTTAAACTGAATCATTTTTTTTAAAAATTCCATAAAAAATCTCATAAGAAAGTATAAAACATGATAATGACCATTAATGTTACTTGTAACATCATATTCATGTCACCCTTATAATGGGATAACTTACCCAGTTAATTTTAGAATCATTCTTAATAGAATAACTTAACCAGTTAATTATAACATCATATACTCATAATAGAATAACTTAACTAGTTAATTCCAATATCATATCTCTATAGAATAAATCATGACTCAATGTATTGGAGGTTCATACCTCAGGACCACCCATCATCATCTATAATTTCCAAGAACCATTAAATGAATAAAACACACAGAAGATAGCCTTTAACCATAAAACTCATAAAAATTTAATTTTTAATACATTATCAAAAATTCATAAGTTAACCCAAAAAAATATGATGATTTAAAAAATGGTTTAAACAATTTCTTATTGAAAGGAAAATGAAAGTGAATCCTAGAATATTATATGAGAATTCAAAAATTACTTTTTAAAATAAAAAGAAATAAAATTTTCTTTTGAAAACCTTAAAAATGAAAAATTCACAAAATAATAAGAATATAAATTAATTTAGAAAAATATTAAAACACATAAAGGTAAGTTGACAATGATTAATTTATACAATTGTAGGAAAATTCATTTATGAAAAAAATTCTAAAAAAGAAATTATTTTCACTTTTTCGTAAATAAAGTCCAAAAAACAACCTTTGAGAAAAAAAGTTAAAATAATTATTTTTAAAACTTTGTATAGAAAGTAAAAGGTAATATAAAATAACCTTAATAAATAATTTAAGTATAAAAAATAACATTATTTATACAGTATAAGGAATATGGACATTGGAGAAAAGGTGAAAGAAAAACTTTAAAACATGTAAAGTAAACATTTAAAAGAAAACCCCATACCTCGAGTCCAAAAGAACCTTATACATCCTACAACCTTATAAATATTAAAATTATATTAATTATATATGTAATATATCATCTTTTTTCTAGGAAATTACCTATTTAAATTTTGGTTGAACCTATTTTAGTTGGGTTTTCCTTCTTCATTAAACCTTGGTGGTCGGATTCTTTTTGAGAATGGAGATAATTTTATGGAAAAAATAACCTAAAGATCGGTGGTGTATGTTTTTTTAATTAATAGAGTCTAGGTATAAATGTGTTAAGGTATTTCAAGGGTAATTCATGAGTTCATAAGTATTTAGAGGTGGTTTGTGCTCTTTTGTAGAAGATAGAATGAGAGTTGTCTACTAGACATTTACATGGTGTGAACATGTTACACAAAGTGTAAATGTTTCCATACATACATCATGAACTGGTTCAAGATGTGAAATGATTAAAAGTCATGAAATTGGTTCACGATGTTAAATATTCGATTGGGGTTATTTTAACTTGTGTAGGTGTGTTTTTTGGTGCATCTCATAAATTGAGAAATGCACGTCATGAAAGTATTTCACATCATGTATTTCACATCATGTATTTATTCCGGATCAATAATGTTAAATCCATATTGTGTGTTTGATTCATTATTCATCCACCATTCACGTCACTCCCTTGGACCCTAGGTAAAATCTAGGAGATTTTGGATTGCTTTCTTCCCTTATATACATCTTGATCAAATATTTAATCCCTGGTGAGTTTTTTTCTTTTATTTCCCCCTCTCTTCCACTTGTGTTCCATTATAGCGGTGGAATATATTAACTATGGTAGTTTTGGGTTTTGATCTTGATATTTAATGATCTATTTTCTTCTTTTGATCTTATTTTCCTTCATTATTGTTGGAATTACCTATTGGAAGTGTTTTTTTAATCTATGGATAAAGGTAGGTGGTCTAAAACCCAATTATATGGCTTATTTCTAATTGTTTAACTATGTAAAATATTGTGTGATTGTGCTGGCATAATGTTCATGTTAATTAAATAAATAATGGTTGATAATAAATCTTGAGATAGATTACTCTTTGGATCCTTTTAGGTCTAATGGTTTTGTGACCTAACTTGTGGCTACCCTTAGTTTGATCCTACCCTTGAATAATAAATAATTTGATAATGTCTTAAAGTATATTTTTGCATGAAATGAGACCTCAGGTTATTTCTTGTGATAGATTCACCTTTGAAAATGGATTAATTGATTATTTTAATGACTAAAATTATTTTATATGATATGTTTTTTTACTAGCATGGTAATGGTTTAAGACCAACTTGATAAATGAAAGGTGTAATTGAAAGATAAAGGGTAATTGGTTGAGTTAACCCTTTTGGAATATGATGTTATATGTATTATTCTTACTAATATATCTTTTTTTGTGATTCATTCTAAAATTATTCTATAAAAGTGATTTTCCCAGTGATGCTGAAATGATTATATAAAGGTATTGGATTGTTTATGATAAAATTATTATATAAAGGGATTGGATCAATTATGCTTTAATTATTATATTTCATGACACGGTTATTCCATAATGATTATAGGGCTAGGCCTAGATATGATAAAATGATTATACATAGGTATTTTCTCTATTATGTGATTAATCCATGGATTTTTTTGTTATGGTTGTCATGGTTGTGCTACATGCTTGGAGATATTTTGACATGGTGCCGAAGCAGGTTGTTTGATGTATTGTATTAATTTATTAATTAATACACATGTTTATCACTTTATTATATACACTTCTTATCATAATGGTTTTTTTAGACATGGTGGTGTCGACCTACTGAGTTTTAATCACACCCTATTCAGGTCATCATTTGGTACTCGAGTAGATTACTTAGATATGAGTTTGGATAAGGGAAGGGAACCTTATGGTTGATTATTTCATACATGATGGGTTAGATATTGGAGGCAGGACCGACTAGGGATTTGGGACCATGGTATTTTGAGTTTATTATGCTAGTATGGTCTTTTATCCATATTAGTTTTAGTTTTAAATTTATATAGATTCCATTCTGACATTACATTGTTATTATTTAATTTACTTGGTTCATACTTTATGTTCTGTCTATGTGTTGTGTTGTTTCTTTTATTTTTTTACTATGATATTTGCTTATTTCCACTGTATTGTAACTTTATACTAGGTGTTATAGTATTCACACTATACCCATTACACCCTCACTGCTATTCGGTAACCTATAGCATATGGGTAGGTGTATTTGAGGTCCAGTAACCAACCTGATTTTTCCATGTGAGAGAGTTTCTGATTGGGGCATGTGAAAAAGTGGTACCCGAGGCCACATGTTTTTATTTTCTATTGATTTACTATTTTGGGAAGTTATAAAGGATACTATTATGTGTCTATACTTGTCAATGAGCTTGTGCATGGGAATAGTTAACCCATGTACGAGGGAAATTTGAGTTCCCCGGGATGGGATTGTTGTTCATGATGTTCACTTGTTATGATTTCTGTTATTTCACCATGGGTAATTCACATGTTGTGTGATGTTATTATTTCTTGAGATTTATACTCATGTCCTGGTATGGAACAATATGAGTATGCATGCATCATGATAGGAATATAGAGATATATCTTGACATGCATTTTTCATGACAGAGTCATATTAATTGCATCTGGTATATTTCCCCTTTTAAACTATAAAATGGGATATATGTTATATCTAATAAATAGAAATGAAATAACCATTATGTCATGATAATTCACTTGTAATCCAAGTTTAGATATACCATGATCTAGTGGTTCTGTGAATTTATCTAGTGTTCTAAGGAGTGTGTTTGTCTTGTAGATAAAATGCATCCTCATCATCTTTGAATTGAGAACAATGAGAGAGGAAATCAGTACACTCTTGATGAAGTTAAACTGGATCTTCCTATAGCTCCTAAAGATTATATGAATGTTCATATTCTTAGAAGCTTCATGAGGGATATGTGATTCATGGATAGGGATACTATTCACACCTTTCCTTTGATGTGTGAGCTAATGAGAGAGTTTCAGCTGCAATATTCACCTATGTTCATTGGAGAGGGAGGCACCCAGGAAGCTAAGTTATAGTTTGAGTCAGTCCAGATGATATTAAAGCACCTTGAGAGACCCACATATAATAGGGTTATTCTTTTTTGAATATATATTTCATGGACCTACCAAGCATTAGTGGGGCATTTTAGAGTAATCTAGATGGAAAGAGGACTTATCCTGGAAGGAATTCAAGATGAAGTTATTGAGCCACTTATATCCTAAGACGTTGAGGTATGAGAAGGATCATGAGTTCATGCATCTAACATAATAGGGAATGTTAGTGATGGACTATGTTGGATGCTTCAACAACTTGGAGTGCCTTACGACATCATTAGCTACTGATGAGATCTCCAGAGAGATATGTTTTCAAGATGGGTTTCACTATGAGATCAGGTCACAGGTGAATGTATTTCACTTGAGTATATTTTTGGACATGATGAATCAGGACCTCATCATGAAAGGAAATATGAGATAGGACCCAATAATTGGGTAGGATATTTCAGTAAGGAGAACATGGATCTCTTATTCTAGTGGAAATAAGCACCGCTATGATAGTTATCACCAAGGAAATAATGGATAGAGCAATCAGCGCAGTGGGAAGCCATCTCAAGACTCTATTATATTGTAGTGATATCAGTGTGGAAAATTTGGTCCTAAGTAGCATCAGTGCCCATACCCTTCTTTAGAGTGTTGTGATTTTGGTAGGATGGGTCACTTGGAGAGGTTTTTTATAGCAAAATAGTGGCATGGAATCATAAAAGGTACTAGAGTCTGTAAAAGATACAACTACTCTCAGAAAAATGGTAGCTACAGTTCCACTAGACTTTCAGTTCAAGGTAGGGGACATGGTATCCTAGTGTAAGAACATCAATACCAGGTAGAGGGAATAGCCTAGAGGATTCACACTTGATTCTATGGTATAGGGGTAAGTCAACTACATGCTATGTTGTCTACTCCAGCTAGCTTGTATGCATAACCTTCTACCATCAGAGGTATGATTCTTTTATCATCCACCTTAGTATGATTTTTTTATATAGTAAAATCTCATTAATTTATATATTCTATTTTTAAATGGTTTGGTCTTGGTTATGGATAGATTGTATGGTGTCTTGACCATCGATACACCGTTGGGAGTGTGGTTAGAGAATATAAACTGTTTTAAGTCATGTTCTCTAAAAATTGGTGGTTACTGTTTCTATTAGGAACTGTTAATGCTGAAAATGATAGGCTTAAATTTTATCCTTAGTATGGATTGGTTAGTTGTATACTAGGATCATATTGACTTTTATAGGATTATAGTTACCTTTTTATATCCATAAAAAGGTAGCTATTTTCACTAAGGTGAGTGGAATCTTCAGGCTGGTTATGCAAGATCAATTTGGTATAGACTGGATTGTCTCATAGATTAGATAATAGGTATTTCTCTATATGATGGTGGGATGTAGTAGGATACTTTTCCAATAGTGGTATTCCATTTTCAGGATGTATTTTTTGACAAGTTTTATGGCTTACCACCTAAGTAGGAGATCAAGTTCGTGATCGAGTTGGTGTTGGGAGCAGATCCAATATCTATTCCACCTTACAGGATGGAACTAGTAGAGCTTCATGAATTGAATGTTCAATTTTAAGATAAAAAGTTAAAGTTTTATATGGCCTAGTAAATTACCATGGAGTTATCTAGTTCTTTTCACCAAGAAGGCTGATGAGACTTTGCTCTTATGTGTGGATTATTAGAGATTGAACTAGATGATGGTCAAATACTAGTATTCCCTTCTGCACATTGATGATATTTTTCATCAGTTTAGAGGTGATAAGATATTCTCAAAGATATAATTGAGATTATGATACCGCTAATTGAGGGTGAGACCATAAAACATACCTTGGACTAATTTTAGGAGTAGGTATGTATTGTATGATTTTGTAGTGATTTTATTGGGTTTAATGAACACACTAGTGGTATTCATGGATTTTTTGAATTGGATCGTTGATCCTTTTTTGGATTATTTTGTGGTAGTTTTTTGATGAAATATTAGTGTAATATTAGTCTATAGATGATCATATCCAATATGTTGACATCATCTTGAGTATACTGAGAGAGCATCATATTTACACCATATAAGTAGTCCCTTATAGATGATGTCAAGATATTGGATTTTGAGTATACCAAGCATCAGAGGATTTCTATGCAGTTTCAGTATCTTCCCATTTCAAAGTGGAAGTGGGATGATATCACTATGGATTTTGTGACAATATTACCCAAGAAAACTCACAAGAATGATACAGTATGGGTGATCATAGATCGACTGATGAAGGCACCCACTTATTTCTTATCAGGGATACCTTCACTATTGATGATCTAGGTAGTCTTTATGTATAGGAGATAGCTAATTTATATTGTTTTGAGGAGTATCATTTTGATAAGTATCCTTGTTTCACATCTCAGTTCTAGTAGTATCTTTAGAAGGCTCTGGGATCACATGATTTTTATGAATACAACCTATCATACTCATACTTAAGACCAATCTAAAATGACTATTGAGATTCAAGAGGATATGTAATGAACCTATGTTTTGGATTTAGGTGGTTCATGGGAGAATTATTTAGCTCCCATGGTGTTATATTATAAAAAAACTTCCAGTAATTGATCTAAATGTAACCTTTCAAGGCCTTTTATGGAAGGTTATTTCGTTCACCAATTTTTTGGTTGGAGGCAGGTGATTTAGTGCTTGTTGAGCCTAGTCTTGTACAAGTGATGTCTAATCAGGTTCAGTTGATCAGGAGGCAATTGGTGACCACATAGAGTAGGCATAAATATTACACTGACCATCAGATATGACATTTTGAGTTTGAGGTTGGTTATCATGTTTTCCTTCGAGTGTCACCCAGGTTGGGGAAATAATGTATCAAGAAATAGGGAAATATAGTGCCTAGATTTTTTAGGATGTTTGAGATAGTGGAAATGGTCAGTCTAGTGGCATACCGATTATATCTTATATAGTTCTACAAAGACATTCATGATGTGTTTCACATGTTGCAGCTTCAGAGATATCACCCCGAACCTTCTCATGTGGTATATGTTGATAAAATTTATCTTGTTGTAGTTTCTTCCTTTGAGGAGAATCCAATACAGATTGTGGACCATAGTGAGAAGTATCTATGGAGGAGGATTATACTCTACTTTGAGTGTAGTGGCATTATGGGCATGTTCAAGAGGAGACCCAAGAGAGGGAATTTGATATACAATCACAATGTCCAATTTTTTTACCAAGAACCCATAGTGATGCTTGGATTAGCTCAGGGATGAGCTGTTATATGGTGGGGATATTGTAAGATCTTATCATTTTCTAGGTACATCCCTCTTTGAGTTTTGGTTGAACCTCTTTTAGTTGGGTTTTTCTTTTTCTTTAAATCTTGGAGGTCAAGTTCCTTTAGAGGATAGAGATCATTTACTGGGGAAAATGAGCTAAAGTTTGGGAATGTATGATTATTTTAACAAATGGATTATGGATATAAATGTGTTAAGGGATTTTAAGGGTTATCTACGAGTTTTAAAGGATTTAGAGGTGGTTCAAACTCTTCTATAGAAGTTAGATTGAGATATTTTTGTTGGAAATTTACTTTCCATGAACATGTTACACAACATGTAAATGTTTCCAAGAAGATTTCATGAACTAGTTTAGGACATGAAACAGTTACACTTTGTGAAACTGGTTTATGATGTGACATGGTCAATCAAGGTTATTTTAACCTAATGAGGCATGTTTTTCAGCATATATCATAAATTGATAAATACACGTCGTGAAATTATTTCACATAGTGTATTTATTGGTCTCATGATTTTAAAGCCACTTTATGCATTTGATTCATTATTCATCCATTTTTTATATCTCTACATTGGAACCTAGGGAAACTTTAGGTTATTTTTGTGTAATTTCATCCCTTGTGAACATCTTGATCAATCATCTGACCCCCAATCAGTTTTTTTCTTCATTTCCCCCCTCTCTTCCACTTGTTCTCCACTATAGTGGTGGAATTTATTGATAATAGAGTTTTTGGGTTGTTTATATTGATCTTGTGTGGTCCAGATTCTTATTATGATCTTATCTACCTTTTTTCATTATCCGTCTTAGGATTGTGAGATCTTACAGAAAACCTTGGCACAAATTTGAGGTATTCTAGCAATCTTCGCTTCAAGGATGAATTAAAGTGAATATCGACGATGCCTCTAGAGGAAACCCGGGTCCGGCAGGTTGTGGTACCATTTTTAGAGATTATCTTGAAAGGTGCTAGGGCTGCTTCTTTGGTGGATGTGGTACGACCTCGATTCTGGAATCAGAAATGTTGGGAGTGATTCATGCGGTGTACTTTTCCAAACAAAAGGGTTGGAACAAGTTGTGGATTGAAAGTGATTCAACCACTAAAGTTCAAGCTATCTGGAAGGGGGTGGTGCACCTTGCCTGGCCGCTTACTTCTTGATGGATGAAATGTCTTGCTTCACTCACGGATCTCAACTACATTTCCACTCATGCTTTCCGTGAAGCGAACATGGTTGCTGATAGTCTTTCCAAAAAGGGGGTCAATCAGGATATTACCTAGCTAGATGGTTTTCTTGGTGATTTGCTCCCTTTTTTATGATTAGGATTATAATAAGATTCCATCTTTCAGACTTTTTTAACTCCATTTATTTTTTATGCAATAAATTGTGCCTTGGTCTTTGACTGAGGCACACATTTAAAAAAAATTAACTGAATAATTGGTGATGATAAATCAGGTGTTATATTACCCATTAGATCCCTTTGGGTCCAATGGTATTGCGACCTGACTTGCAGCTACCCATAGGGTGATCCTACCCTTGAATAATAAAAAATTGGTTAATGGATTAAATTATGTTTTAGCATGAAATGAGACCTCAGGTGATTACTTGTGATAGATTCACCATGTAAATGGATTACTTTATTATTGGAATGAATGGAAATGATTTGATATGATATGGTTGTGTGCACTGATATGGTAATGGTTTAAGACCAACTTGATAAATTAAAGGGGTAATTTAAAGATAAAGGGTAGTTGGATGAATTGACCCTTATGGATTATGATGTTATATGTTTTATTCTTGATGTTATATCTTTCATTGTGTTTCATGATAAAATTCTTATATAAATTGATTTTATCAGTGATTCTGAAATGCTTATATATAAGGCTTGGCCTAGTTTTTTTTGAAATTATTATATAAAGATCTTGGCCTAGTTAATCTATAATTATTATAGAGACTGAACCAATTATATTATAATACTTATAGGTCTTGGCTCAGTTATGATGAAATTATTATACATAGTACTTTCCTAGTTATGTGATTATACTGTGTAATTTTTGTTATGGTTGTTATAATTATGCTACATGCTCATAGATATTCCAACATGGTGTCAAAGAAGGTTGTTTGATGTATTGTATTAATTGATTAATTAATACACCTATTTATCTCTTTAAAACATGCAATTATTATCAGATTAGTTTTTTTAGAAATGGTAGTGTTTACCTACTAATTTTTTCTCACACCTTATTCAGGTTGTTGTTTGGTACTTCAGTATATTAGTTGGATACAAGTTTGGACAAGGGAAAGGGACATTGTAGTTGATTGTTTCTTATTGGATGGATTGGAGCTTGGAAATGGGACTGGATAGGGTTTCAAGATAGAGGTCTTTTGATTTTATTATTTCATCATGGCCTTTTATCTATATTACTTTCAATTTGACATTTAGACACATTCCATCCTGACATTACATTGTTATGGTTAGATTTACTTGGTTCGTCCTTTACCTTACATTTATAGGATGTGTTGTTTCTTATATTTCCATTACTCTGATATTTTTTATTTCCACTACATTGTAACTCTATACCAAGGGTATATTCTCCCCACTATACTTACTATACTTCTTACTGCTAGTTAGAAGCCTCTAGTATATGAGGAGGGTGCTAGTGGTCCAGTAACCAATCTGATTTGGCCATGTGATAGAGTACCAAATCAAGGGACATTAAAATATACTTGATTAAAAACCATATTAATTTTAATTTTATTATTATCATTTCACATAATTTACATATTATTATATTTTATAACTTTATTAAATTTTTACTGTTCACATTGGCCATTCTGAGGTAATTCGGTTCATAATCTCTAAAATATACTTAGTATTTCTGTAATGGAAAAAGGTCCTTATCTAATGGTTCAATAATATCTATAATTTTCAATGTATTTTTTCATATCATCTTTGAATAAAAAGAGTAAAATATGTTATAAAATAGTTAATTTTTTGAGATTCTTCCTTAATAAGATTGCTTGTTATGGTTAAATCAAACCATGATTATTTTCTTTCAATTCCACTATTTTGATTTATATTTCACCATTCTAGAATCATAATCATAATATTAATTTAATATTATTTATATATTCAACCATAAAATATATTCTAATGAATATCCATTAAAATAATAAGTTTTCAAAAAGACCATCACTCATTTAGGTGGCATAAAACCACCACAATGGTTGATGTTTTCCAAAATAGTCTAAAAGAATAGAAAATACAATGAGTATTTTGAGTTTTATAAAAAATATTATTAACAATATGTTATTTTAGGGTTAATTTTAAATATTTATTATGTTATTGAAAATAATAACACAAGATTTTAGATTAAAAGCCACAATTTTGGTAAAACTCATATTTTAATTTAGTAATGACCTATAAAAAGGGTCCAGAGAGAGGTATTAGATGATATCTCATCATTTTAGGATAGAAATAATTCTAATAAAATTATAACTGAATCATTTAAGTTAATTAATATAAGTTTAAAAAAATTAGATAAAGAATCATAAATAAGAAATGAGAAAGAGGCTCGAAAACTCTTACCATGCTCGTTGAATCGACTCCTTCAAGTTGAGTCTAAATCCTTTAAAGAAAGGATGTGTGGGAAGTATAGAGACTTATGAACATATAAATGGATGTTTATAGAGGTATTTGGACATAATATAGAGAGAAAACCGAACTTTATATGTGTTTGGAAAAGGTTATAATTAGTCCCCTTTTATAGGCAAAATTTTATGTCGTTTTCACAAATATTAAGTCTTTAAGGATCAAGAATGACATTTAAAAATATAAATCGGTTTTTAAATGGAAAATAGATGATATAATAGATCATTTATCATCTCAATTGACTCAATATAATGTTTTTATTATTTTTTATTAATTTATAAATAATTTTTAATATTAAATACCCATTAAAGTCTTTTTAGTGTTATTTTCATAATTTGTCTTTAAAAAATATATAGATAACCATGGAATTTAAATTTAAACATTTAAATCATTAATAAATATTCATCTTAACCCCTAAAAATTATGAAATAATATAAATTATCTATGCCTTATTACCTTTAATATTTTTAAAATTATCACTTTGACTTTTCTCATTTTTACACAAGTGTTGCATTGACACTGTGTAAACATTTTGGATAATTTTCCTATTATTAAAAGTTAAAAATTAAATAATAACATAAATATAATTTATTATTGATAATTATTGTTATATATAATCATTCATAATGTATATTTACTCTCATACTTAACATGAAAACATTTTTAATCTATTACTATAATTTTTTTATCTTACGCAAGGGTCAGGTTAGGATTTTTATAAATAACTTGTTATATAATTATAAAATTCATGAATACGTGTAAAAATAATTTATTAGTCATAATTTTTTTTCTATTATGGTTTATAAAAGAATTATCTCTTTCTAGATACCATCTTAAAGACACCAATCTTGATTTTTCCAATGTTGTGTAAGAATTGTGTCAGTGCCGATAACTACTTTTCATATTTAACTTAACATAAAAATTAATTTATATTAATTGAATAATATATATATATATATATATTATTTTTAATATTTATTAATATGTCATACATTTTAAAAGTTTCATAAATTTCTATGTCATATTTATATTATAGTGATTTCATAAAATATATAATATTCATAAAAATTGTCTTATCAATTATTCACCAAAAAATACACTTATTAAAAAAATCAAAAAAACCCCCCTATGATAATTTTTAAATCCAGATTCAAAAATATAATTCATTTTTTCAAATTCAAATTCTAAATTTTAAAACTTTAAATTTTAAATAAAACCATATAGTACATGGAAAAACAATTTATTTAGAATTAAAGATACTTTTTCTAAAATAAAAATCCATACTGTTATTTCATAACTTAATAAAAAAAATTATAAATATAAATATAAATCCATATAAATAATATAAATATCCATTTATAAAATATATAAAATCAAATAATTCTTTAAATATATAAAAATGTTAATCATGTAAAGAAAATATATATTACGCATTTTATATCAAAAAATAAACATAGTAATTTTAAATGTATAATTGGTATCAAATTGATTATATAATGTCATTTGAGACATGATATAAACTTATATATCTGCATATATATAAATTTATAACCATGAATATTAACAAATCATAAATGTTATATCCTATTAAAAATACCTAAGTCGTAACTTTCTCCCCCCCCCCCAAATAAATTATATCCCCATAATTTTATCTCAATATCGACGAGTAATGGTTTATTAAGTGTAGAGATACATTAATACATTTTAAAAATCCATTTAAATGAGTGAAATAGGACTTCAAAAACCATAATTTTCAAAATAATCACAGATAATGGTGCTTGAAAAAAATAAAGGTAAAAAGAAGAAATGTGTGGTTGAAAATAAAATAAATATATACAAGTCAAAAGAAATAAAATTCTATGATTTTTGAATGGTTTTTAATAAAAACCACATAAAAAAATAAATATAAAATTTTATCTTAAATATAGATATTGTAGAATATGAATTATTGAGAAGTGAATACATATTTATCATCCAAATAGAAAAAAATCTATAGTAAAGAAGAATATAGAAATAGAGGATAAAAATATTCAATATGGAGGAGTGTAATTCTTCTTAACAACGACATAAAAATTCATCAATTAAGATGAACATAACATAAAAATGTAATTTTCATAGAGAAAAATAAAAAATACCACGTGTGAAAGAGAATGGAAAATATATAAACCATAAAAGATCATGGTTAAGGAAGAAATATTATGACTCAAGAAAAAGAAATTGAGTCAAGAAGACCCCTTAGAATATTATATTCCATGATGTATGAATCAATCAAAAATGGGATTATGAGATATAAATGAATACCCCCATAACCATAAGTGGAATTATGATATAATCAAAATTTAGAATGTACCTCACTTAGATGGATGAAATACTAGAAGAAAGATTATAACTCAAATAGCGGAAATTGAGTTAAAAAACCCTAAAAGCAATATGGTGTGTGAAATATAAATTTATAAGAAAGGAAAAGAGACTATCAATTGATTTTAAATGAGTATAAAAGAGTAAAGTATTTATTCCAAGATCTTTTATAAGAGAACGTGAAATAGAATAACAATTCATGAAAATAATATATATCTGGAAAAGAGATCCAAAATATTAGTAAAATTAATTTCTATATTAAAGATAGGAAATTTATCATGAATAGTTTTTTAAACCACATTTGTACATTAATAATAATCATATTTATAAATGAGCTTATAAGGCATACCTTGATTATTGAGTGATGTTTTAAACATAATCCTTGATATATTTTTTTTCTTTTTTCTTAATATTAAGGAATTATTTTACCACTAAGATAGAGTAAATGAGAAAAAAATACATAATTGATTTAATTACATTATATAAGAACATTTTCATAATTTTTGTGTGTGTTTTGATCAGTTTCCACCTTTATTTTATCTCATATTCAAGGTAATGAATATCCAAGATGATTTTTTCATACATGAAGCATGAAAATAAATTCTTAATGGATTATGAGAACTACTAAATGATAATTTTTCTTATTGTATGAAGGATTTTTATAACAAGTTATTCCCCCTGTTTCTAACCAATTATAAAAAAATTATTTGTAAGAGTAAATATAATACCCAACAAAATATGAATAAACCATTATATCAAGAAGTGATAATTTAATCTCAAATACCTCAACATATATAATAAAAACTCATGTTTAACTTAAATAATTCCATAAATAACTTGACCTAAAAACTATTCAACACATTCCCAACCAAATTAGAAAACCAAAAATTAGGAAAACATGATCACATAGTCTTCCATAATCAACTTAACTTTTATCTCTAATCAACATAAAGTCGCTCATAATGTCTCATGAAAAACACATATATACCCTAATCATATATTCACCCAAAATATAGTAATATTTTCCCAAAATAACCTGAATCACCAATATAAAAAACCCAAAAAAATTATATATTATTACATATATTAACTCAATTTTTATCCCTAAAATAATATCAACCACATTGACATAAAATCACATACTAACCAAAAAAAATATCATCATAATTTAATGTTTTAAAATATATAACAAACCTTTCCCAAAAATAAATTTGGTCATCTTATCACCAATCAATTTTCAGCCCCTAAGGTTATCTATACAACTCAACTTATTTTCCCAAAATAAAATATACCTTTTCCCCAATTAACTATAATTACCTTAAAATCAAATAAAAAATTAATAATAAAGGTTATTTATGCCTTTTATATTATGTTCCAAAAAATATAATAACATTCTTCCTAGATAACCTTTACACTAAATCACATATTAATCCTAAGGTTTATATATACCAAAATAATTTATTATTCCTAAAACTGAATAAATGTCTCTCATAATATCATAAAAAACATTAAAATTCAATCAAATATAACCTAAAAAGAGTATTTGTGCCTTTAAACTTATGATCACCCTTAAAATTATCAACCCATGATGCAAAGTAAAACTCTTAAATTATCCTCAAATGATAACATCCTAACCTCTAATGTTATCTAAAACTAGATTTGATACCAACTATAACGGATTGTGTGTAATCCAACCCATAATTACATGATTTATAGTAAAAACTTTATAACATGAATTCATAAAACCTTTTAGATTTATAGTTTCATAGAAATATGAAATCCCTTACATAATAAAACCCATAATTTTCATATATATGGACATTTTTTTTTGATAAAACAAAATCTTTAAATGATACACTTGCTTCATTCAATACCATCATCTCATATTTAAAGATATACTTCATAATCATTCATAATCATACTTAATCTATATGAAAAATATTTGAAAATATAGGATGATCATAAAAACAGTAAAGGGTATTGAAGAAAAATAAATCCAATTAGGATATCAAAATACTTGAAAACCCTTTAAAATTACTTCCTTTAAAAAATTAATTTTGATATTGTAAAAAAACATAAAATTTATTTAAAACCTATAATCATGTTATTTTTATAAAAATTTCCATAAAAAATCTCATAAGAAATAATAAAAAAATAGAATAATCATGAATGTTATTTGGAGCATCATAGTCATATCACACTTATAATGGAACAACATACTGAGTAAATTCCAACATCATTCATAATGTAATAACTTAATCAGTTAATTCGAAAATAATAAGCCCATAATGGAATAACTAAAGTAGTTAAGTCCAATATCATGTATCTAGGTAATAAATCATTACTCAATGCATAATAAATATATATCCTGGGACCACCTATCAAAAACTATAATATTCAAGAACCACTAGATGAATAAAACACATATAAGATATAATTTTACAATAAAAATCATAATAACTTTCTTTTCAACCCATAATAATAGAATCTTAAGTTAACCCATAAAAATATGATCATTTAAAATATGGTTTAAATAATTAAATGTTGGGATGAAAATAAAAGAGAAACCTAGAATATTATAATATCTTTAGAAAAATTCTTTATAAAATAAGAAGAAATAAAATTTTCTTTTGATAAACTTAGAAATAAAAAATTCAAAATACAATGAGAATATAAATTAATTTATAAAACTATAAAAATTAGAGAGAATTATTGATAAATATGAATGAAAATTATAAAGGTAAAATGTTTTTATTTGTAAAATATTAAAAAAGGTAGTATTTTTACACCTTTGTGAAAAAAGCCCAAAAAACAATCTGTGTGAAAAACATTAAAAAGATTCATACTAAATTTTTTTAAATAAAGTAAAATCTAATTAAAAATTACCTTAAGAAATCATTTAAGAATATATAATAACATTATTAAAAAAAAATATCAACATGGAGGAATTTTTTTGAGAGGTACTTCAAAACATGTAAAGTGAACATTTAAAAGAAAACCCCTTTACCTCGAGTCATGAATCACCTCTTACATCCTCCAAACTCATGAATAATAAAATTATATTGATTATAAAATTGATTAAAAACTTTATTCATTTAAATTTCTTTATTATCATTCCATATAATTCACTTATTATCATATTTTATTCCTTTACTAAATTTTTATTGTTCACATCATTCATTATGAGGTCATTAGGTTCATAAACTCCAAAAGAGATTAATTATTTTTGTAATGGTAAAAGGTCATATTAAAATTTTTATATAAGATCTATAAGTTTTAAGGTATTTTTTATATATAATTCTAGAAAAAAATTAGTTCAATAGGTTATGAAATAGTTAATTCTGTAAAAAATTTCTTTGATAAGCTTGTTTTTTTGTTAAAAATACCCATGATTGTTTACTTCTAATTCCATTATTTTGATGGATATTTCACCATTAAAGAATAATAATCATCAAATTACTTTAAAATTAATGTTATATCCAACCATTATATCAATTTATAAAAATATCCATGAAAATAATAATTTTTTGAAAACATCATCATTCATTTAGGTAGCATAAAACCACCACGGTCAGTGATGTTTTCTAAAATATTTTAAAAGAAAGGAAAATAAAATAAATATTTAAAGTAATATAAAAATATTATATTATTAATAAGATTATATTTTGTGGTTACTTTTAAATAATTATTATATTATTTAAAAGAGTAAAATAAGAGTTGATAAAAAATATACAATTTTAGAAAAAATCATATTTTGACACAGTAACAGCTTATGAAAAGAGTTTGGTGAGAGGTATTGTATGATATCTAATCATTTTAGAATAAAAAGGATGGAAATAAAATGATAAATAAATCATTTATAGGAAATGAGATATGTTTTTAAATAGTTTTAACATAAATAATCATAAATAATAGATGAGAAAGAGGCTCATAAACTCTTACCATGCTCTTTGAATCGATTACTTCGGATTGAGACTAAATCCTTTAAAGAAAGGATTTTTGGAAAGTATAAATGATTAATGACATGGAAATGGATGTTTATATTGTTATTTATTCAGAATATAGATAGTAAACTAAACTTGAGATATGTATTTAAATGTTTAGAATGAGTCCCCTTTTATAAACAAAATTCAATGGTATTTTCACAAATATTAACATTTTAAGGGTCAATAATAATATTTTAAAATGGAAATTGGTTCAAAAATAGAAAAAATATGATATAATAGACCATTACCCATCCAAATTGACTTATAATAATATTTTTATGATTTTTTATTAATTTTTAAATAATTTTTAATGTTAAATACCCTTAAAAGTCCTTTTTAAGGTTATTTTCATAATTTTATTTAAAATATATATATATAAACATGGAATTGGTATTTAAAAGTTTATATAATTCCTTACCTTTCATATTCATACCAAGAAATACTTAAATACCATAAATTATCTAAACCGTATTACATTTAATATTTTTAAAACTATTACTTTGACTTTTATCCTGCTTATACAAGCGTTATGTCAACGTTACATAAGAGTTCTGAATAATTATCATATTATTTAAAAGTAAAAATAAATTAAATACATAAATATAACTTATTATACATAATTATTGTCATCTATAATCATTAATAATTTATATTTACTCTCATCCTTATCATGATAATATTTTTATGATTTTACTTTGACTTTTCTTACCTGACGCATACGTAAGGTGAGAATTTGGATAATTAACTTGTTACATATGTTGTGTCAAAATGGATATGATGAATAAAAAAGAGGGGGATGAATTTTGTTCCTTAAAAAATCCTAAAAAAATTAAAACACCCCTCTTGAAAGGAAGCAATCATTTCCATCTCTCTTAAAGTCGAGTGAGCATCGGAAATAAATAAAGTAAAATAACACAGTGATGTATAATTTTTTATGGAAAATAAATCCCATAGTCCACTTTACCAATAATATCCTCCATGAGCTTGGTGATTTACACTAGTGGGTCCTCTTATCCAAATATCTCTACAATTGAGTACAGGTAGTTGGCACCTTACAATGGTTTTGCAGGGCCATATGGTTCTTTTATAGGGAACCAAAATAACCACAGCCTAGTCTAAGAAGCTGATACTCCAACACAACTAAGTCTGAACAACTGATAATCTAAATAAAATATATGAGATGATGCTTTTTTTGAAACAGGTTTACCTCACAGTTACAACAAAAACTGACAGATGTAGATGATCTTCAATAATGCATAGTAGCACCAAAATAGTCATCAATGTCATGTAAGCTTCTTCTTCTCTAATCAGTAAAAAATATATTAGACAATGTTTCATAGGCTTCCTTATTCTTTACACCATGAGAGAATAAGTAGGTAAAAAAATATTTCTCTCTTCTTTTAAATGACGATCAACAGAATGAAAATATTTCAGCACTTTATTTTCATTAGAGTTTTTACGTCTCCAATATTCTTTGTATATTTTTTCTTTTCCTACCAAAGAGATATTTTTATATAAAGAGAATAAATATTCAATAGTTGTATCACTCATCTTCCTTCAGATACTAAAAATAAATTGATTCAAAATCCTTTATAAATATCCCAAGAATAGCATAGAACCATTAGATTCTTGGTGTTGAATAAATATCTAAAAAATGTATTAAAAATAATTTGAATTACTCCTACAATAATATCTCCTTAATAATATTAGTGTTAAATTATTTAAATCTGTTAGTTAAATCTATTAAAACTTTTTTAAACATAATAAAAATAGTTCATGAAAAATAGCATCACAATATATCATAAATATTTGAAATCAAATCATTCAAAGAGAGTCAAAACATCTCTTAGAAATAAGAATGATTTAATGAGATCAATGTAATCCTTTGAATCAGTCATAAAACAACTTTAAAATGATATTTAATTTCATCAATACCATTGCAGTAATCATGGAAAATATCTTTAATTTAAAACTCCACCATTGAATAGTCAAACATAGGGTTCCTTTATGTGATGAAAAAACTCCAAATGTAGGGTTGAAAATGTACATTTTTTTAAAAAAAGTAGGTTTGATGAACCATACTTTCCATTCATCAAATGTATGGTTTTTTTAAATGTAGGGTTGTTTATCCATATATTTCCAATAGAATAGGGTACATGATCCATACATCTGATTTCAAATATAGGGTTTCTAAACCATACGTTATGATTACAAATATAGGGTATGAAAAATGTTTCCAGAATATGTTTAAAACACATCCATAATACTTCAAAAAATATTTCCTATGGATCAATGACTTGAACATATTTACAAAATAAATATTTAACGAATAATATTTTTCTAAAAATTCACTTAAAATCAAATTCATTAATAATATGATTGTGGGTATTTGTGAGCATAAAAAAAGAAATTAATGAAATTGTTGAATCAACACATGCTCAAAAATATCCTACTTTTTGATGATTAAAAAACCCATATGAAAAATACATAAAATTTAAAACAATTATTTTATAACCATGAAATAAAAGAAATCTATTTTATCAAACATTTCACATATAAATTTCTCCCCCATTATCCTGTTATAATATCTCTTATAAAGAAAAATTATCCCCCATGTTAAGAACATAAATTTGATAAGGATATAAAATTCTCCAAATTCTCCTCCATGATGACAAACATGTAAACTAAAACTGTAAACTTTTCCCCTTTTTTGAAATTAAAAATATACGAGTAATGAGTTAGTTAAAATAAACTCCCCCTAATTCCATGCTTCTTTACAAGGATATATTTTTAATAAAGGAGTATTATTTAATGAATAAAATGATTATTTTCAGAAAACTCCCCTTGAGTCATACCATAGTATATTCAATGTATTAAAACATTTTAAAAGAAATAAAATACTTATAACTCATTTTAGCATAGGTAAAATGAAATTATTTATTTATTATAGTAATAGAATAATTTATGAAATTAGATAATCTAATATTAAGTTCATTCTTTATTTAAGATAAAAAAGTTAAAAATAAATTATGAAACAATGTATAGGACATATTTTTCCTAATCAATATATTAAAAACACTATATATAACATTGATTTTAAATAAACAATAGAAAATAAAATTGAAGTGTTAGGAAGAAGTAAACGGTTAATATAAACTTTCCAAACATTTAAATTTTTCACTTAAAGTAGCTAAAACTCTTGATAGTTCTTCTACTCTGTTTTCAAAATATTTTATTCTTTGATATGAAGAAGATGGAAATTGTTTAATCAAGAACAATTTTAGCTTATCAATATCTAGATTAATCATAGCTTATATTCTGAGTAACTCCATCGAACTTATAATTTATACTTTAAAAGCATCAAAGTCTATTTTTGAGATAGAACTATATTTCACATTCTGATATTCCTTTTGTAACGTGTCAAAATCTATTTTTGATATAGATGCTTTATGTAGTTCTTTATACGAATTTCTAGACACATCCAAATCATCTGGAAACTTCAATTTTTCTTTATTCAAGGTGCTGACTTTGAATAGAATCCTTTTATAATACATTTGAGTTTAAGAGACTTCTAGTTCGTTATCACTATGAACTTCCTTATTTATTTCAGAATACTTTTTAAATAAATCTTCAACATACAAAACTCATTATTATTTTAACTGATCATAAGGATTCTATTTTTTCCTTTTGTGAGAAAGATTTTCTTCTAAATTTGAAGTACTTGATCACTTCATCTTATTGTGACTGGTTTTCAGAAGTCTGCGAAAAAGATATTTCAAAAAAGACAGATAAATAAAAAGTTTTAAGAAGAAGATTATATGTTCTATTATGATAGTTTTTAGATGACCTTTTATATTCTTTAGCAGAAAAATATAGAATAATCATTACATTTTTTTAATTTTTAAAAAGAAATATTATGTAAGAAAAATGTTCTGGTTTTATAAATAAATGAAATTTTAAGAACCTGAAATATAAATATTTTAATAAGTTTAAAGACATAAAATATAAACTCTTTCATAATTTAAACAAATACTATATTTAATTAAGTATTAAAAAATATTTTTATAAATTTTTGAAAAATTTAATAAATCAGTTATGAAATCAAAATAGACTAAGACTTGATTCAAAGAGTAAATAAGAGTCTTTATCAAATTATAAGAGATATCACTCTCTACCTGTATAAATTTTTAATGCACTATAATTATATAAAAAAATTAAAATACTTCCTAGATCAGTTGTTTTAATACTGAGGGTTTTTTGATAACAAACTACTTCAGAGTTTTTCACTCCTTTAAGATCGAGTTTTTAAAATACAAGTGTTTTTTGGTAACCATATGCTTTTGGGTCCAACAACATTAGAAATTAATTTTTTAGGTAACCAGAATTGTTTATTTTGAGTAGGAATTATAATTTTCAAGTTAAAAAATATATTCTAAGTGATAAAAAATTTTAACACCAGAAATTTGAGTATTTATAAAGTAGCGGTCATTCACATAATTTCCATTAATACCACAATAAAAACATTTAATAGTAGAATTTTTTTTCTATTTAAACTAGGAAGAAATAATTATTATATAATTTTGTTCTTTAACCATTACTTTATATTTCAAAATTTCCTTTCTGGATTTTAATTTTTACAAGGATTTGATTTAAATATTTTTATCCTTTTTTTATCATACTAAAAGATTTTTTTAAATTATTAACTTCATCCAACAATTATTTAACTTTAGTTTCATGAAGATAACAATAATATTTAGAATAATTCAATCTTAAATATGAAATATGTTTTGAAAAACTTTCATTATCAATTGAAATAACATCATAAGATTTTATAAGTTTTCTATAATCATTATTTAAGGATTAAAATTTTTCTTAAAGCATAAACAATATTTATCATATTCATCATGATAAAAAATTTATGAATCATAATTTTCAAAGTAAGATAATTGTACCTCATTAGCATGAGCTGTAAGATATAGATTTACCTTTTGTATTTCAATCTCATCTTCTAAGTTTGTAGTAGATTCATGGCTTGAACTCAAATAAATAAAACAAGAAAATTCATTAATAAAAAATTTGAGTGAAACATTTTCCTTTTTGATAGAAATATGATTATTAGTTTCTACTTTCATCTTAACTTTTCAAATATTAATAAAATCCTTTAACTTCATATGTGTTTCTGAAATTAGAGTTCTTAAGGAAAAAAATCATTGAAAACTTATGTCAATTTATCGATTCCTTCACAAGAAATTGCAATTTTATGCCATATCTCATAGGTTGTAGAATATTAAGAAACACAATTAAATTCATCAAGACCAAGACTACATATAATTTTATTGATAGATTTTAAATTAACATAATATTCAACTTCCTTCGCAACATCCCATTTTCTAGTTCTCTAGGGATTTCATAAGGTTTGACAATCTTTAAGTAAACTTTGAAACCAAGATGCTTAAAATAGATCGTCATGAGATTTTTCCAGCATCCATAATTATTTCCATTAAAATAATAAGAAAAAATCACCGACATACCTTCTCTAAGATCATCCATTGAGATTTATCTTCATTTGAATCTTTAACTTGGGCTTGTTAGAGACAAAGGAAATATTCAATATTCCAAAAGAGTCCAAAAATTGATATTACTTATTAGGTATCAGATAGAAACAATTAATTTTCAAGGATTTCTAAAAAAATAAATATCTAAATATAGCACTTCCTTTGATACCACTTGTTGTGTTGGAATGGCTATGATAAAGATACAATAGGGGTGAATTGTATCCTTTAAAAATACTGAAAAAAGTTAAATGTCCCTCATGAAATAAAGTGACCCTTTACTTCTCTCTTAAAGTTGAGAAAGCAGTAGAAATAAATAAAGGAAAAGAACACCATGATGTATAGTGGTTTATGGAAAATAAATCCCCTAGTCCACTCCACCAATGATCTACTCCATGAGCTTGGTTATTTCCACTAGTAGGTCCTCTTATCCATATACCTCTACAACTGAGTGCAGGTAGTTAAAACCTAACAAGGATTTTATAGGGCCTTCTGGTTCTTTTATAGAGAACCAAAATATCCACAGCTTACTCTAAGAAGTTGACACCCCACCACAACTGAGTCTGAGTAGATGATACTCTAAATAAAATAAATGAGATGAAGTGGGTTTTGAAATAGGTTTATATCCTAGTAACAATAGAAATTGATAGATGTATATGATATTTAATAATATAGAGTAACAAAAAAATATTCTTTAATGTCATGTAGTCTTATTCTTCTTTAATTAGTAACAAATAGTTTAGAAAATTTTGTGCAGGATTCCTTTTTTTACACCGTTAGAGAATTAATATGTGCAAAAAATATTTCTCTCTTCTTCAAAATTATGAGAAGAAGAATGAAAATATTTCAACACTTTATTTTATTCAGAGTTTTTTATATATCCTATCTTCTTTTTAAATTTTTTTCTTTCTAGAGAGAGACATATATAGATAATAAACAATCAGTAGTTGTATCACTCCTCTTTCTTCTGATACTAAAAATAAATTGAGTCAGTATTCTTTATCAATATCCCAAGAATAGCGTATCACTATTAGATTATTCCTATAGAATATATATCTAATAAATGCATTCAAAATAATTTGAATAACTCTTCCAATAATATCTCCTTAATAATAGAAGCATGAAATGATTTAAAGCTTCTATTTAAATATATTTAAACTTCTTTAAATATATTCAAAATAGTTTCTAAAAACTAGAACCATAATCAATCATAAATATTTGAAATCAAATCATTCAAAGAGAGTCATAACGTCCCTTATAAATAGGAATGATTTAATTTGATGAATTAAATCCTTTGAATCAATCATAATATAGCTTTAAAATGATATTTTCTTCCATCAAGATCATTGTAGTAATCATGGAAAATATATTTAATTTAAAACTCCATCAGTGAGTAGTCAAGCATAGGGTTCCTTCATGTGATGAAAAAAATCCAAACGTAGGGTTCACAACATACGACTATTTACAAAAGTAGGTTTGATGAACCCTACTTTATGTTCCTCAAACAAAGGGTTTTTTTTCCAAATGTAGGGTTGTTTATCAATAATTTTCCAACAATTTAGGTTACATGATCTATTCATGCTAGTTCAAACATAGGGTTGTTGAACCATACATTACGATTAAAAATGTAAGGTATGAATAGTGTTTCCAAAAAACATTTAAAAAATGTTCAGAATACTTCAAAAAATATTTCTCATGGATTAATGACTTGAATATATTTCTAGAATAAATATTTGTAAATTTTATTTTCCTGAAAAGTCACTTAAAATAAAATTCCTTAGTAACATAAATGTGGGTGTTTGTAAGCATCAAAACCAAAAAGAAATTAACAAAATTGTTAAATCAACACATTCTCAGCAATATAATTTTAAAATTCATGAATATGTATCAAAATAAATTATTAGTCATGATTTTTATCACTTATGGTTGAAAAAAGACTTATCCATTTCTAGATACCATCTTAAAAACACTAATCTTGGATTTTCCAATGTTGCACCGGCACTGCGTGAGTGTTGATAACTACTTTTTAGATTTATATTGACATTAAAATTAATTTATATAAATAAAACAATATTCATAAGATATTTAAGTTCTATTTATATTATGATGATTTTATAAAAATACAACATGCATAAAAACAATATTTTTTAGCTATTCAACAAAAAATCAACTTGATTAGAAAAATCCCAAAAAAATCACTCTAAGATCATTTTCAAATTTTGATATAAAAAATGAAATACATTCTATAAAATTTAAATTGTAAAATTTTGAAATTTTAATTTTAAATAAAACCATATATAGTACATGGGAAAATAATTTATTTAGAATAAAATATATTCAATTCTCAAATGAAAATCCATTTTCTTATTTCATAACTTAAAAAAATTATTTTTATAAATATCAATATAAATCCATAGAATTAACATAAATATCTATTTATAAAATTTCTAATAATTAAATAATTCTTTAGATATATAAAAATAGAAATCATGTTAAGAAATTTTATAAAACTCCTTTTTTAGTTATAAAGTAAACATACTAATTTTAAATGTATGATTAGTATCTAATTTATTTTATAAAATAATTTGAGAAATTTTATAAAAATATTTAAGTGTTTAAAGAATATATATATAAATTTATAATCATGAATAATAATAAAACATTAAATTGATATCCTATTAAAAATTATTAGGTTTTCATATTATTCTCCCATAAAAATAATTTTTTCAATGAAATTTTATCTCATGTTCAATGAGTAAGGGCTTATAAAGTAAAAAAAATAAATTAATGCATTTTTAAAATCCATTCCAATAGGTGAAAGAGGTCTTCAAAACCACAATTTTCAAAAAAATTATGAATAATTATGCCTTAAAAAATTAGAAGGTAAATAGAATAAATATGTAGTGGAAAATAAAATAAATATACATAAGTGGAATGAAATTCCTTTTAGGATTTTTGAATGGTTTTTTATAAAACCCACATAAAAAAGAAATATAATATTACCTTCTGAATAGATATATTTCAAAATATGAATTATTTCGAAGACAATACATATTTATATTACAAAATAATAAAATAAAACATATATGGTAAAAAATATTAGGGATATAGTGGAGGAAAATAGTCAACATAGAGGTATATAATTATTCTTAACAACATCATAAAAATTCATCAAAGAAGAAGAACATGACATGAAAATGTAATTTCCCTAGAGAAAAAACCTAAAATTAAATTTTAGAAAGATAATTATAGAATATATCAATAATAGAAGATCATGGTCAAAGAATAAAGATTATGAATTTAATATAAGGGATTGATTCAAGAAAACCCCTTAAAATGTCATACTTAATGATGTATGAATCAATCGAAAATGGGATTATCATATACAAATAAATATCCCCATAAACATAAGAATAATTACAATATAATTAGAAGGTATAATATACCCTACTTAGATACATGAAGTTCAATAATAAAGATTATAACTCAGATAAAGGAATTTGAGTTAACAAAAACTCATACGAACAACATGGTGTGTGAACTATAAATTTATAACAGAGAAAAAGATACTATAAATTCATTATAAATGAATATAAAAGAGTAACATATTCATTTCAATGTTTTTTATAGGATAACATGAAATATAAGAAAAATAAATGAGAATAATGGAGATATAGAAAATATATTCTAAATATCTGTAACTTTTATTTCTATGAAAAGTCTATGAAATTTATCATAAATATATTTTTTGAAATCATATTTATACTTCTATAAGATTCATATTTATTAATGAGTTTCTAAGGCATAACTTGATAGTTGGGTGGCATTTTCCACATAATCCTTGATAGAATTGTCTTCATTTTTCTTAATATTGATGAATTATTTTAACACTAAGATTGAGTATATGGGAAAACATGATTACTTTATTTATTTCCATTACATAAGCACAATTTTATCTTTTAGTTGTGTGCTCCAATTAATTTCCTCCTCTATTTTATCTCACATTACAAACAATTCATATCCGGGTTTAATTCTTTATGCTTGAAGAATGAAAATAAACTCTTAATTGATCATAATATCTAATAAAGGATAATTTACCTCATTAGTATGAAGTATTTTTATAAAAATTTATTCCTCCTATTTATAACCAATTACAAAAAACAAAAATGGTTAGAATGAGTAAAGATAATACCCAATTAAATAAAAATAAACCATCATATGATGAAATAATACTCTTATCTCTAAAAACTAAATATAAACAATAATAACCCATGTTTGAATTAAATTATTCCATAAATAACTAAACCCTAAAACTCTTCAACACATTCCTAACCAAATTAGAAACTCAAAAATCAAGAAAAACTAATCATATATTCTCACAAAATCAACTTAAATTTTATCCTCAATCATCATAAATCCAATCATAATGTCACATAATAAATATGTATATACCCTAATCATGTATTCTCCCAAAATATCATAATATTTTTTCAAATTAACTTGAATCACCAAGATATAAAACCATAACAAAATTATATTTGATTACAAAAATTAACTCAATCATTATTCCTAAAATAATATCAACCACTTTGATATAAAATCAAATACTAGAAAAAAATACACCATATTATTCCAATGTTCTCAAAAATATAAAAAAACTTTACCAAAAATAACTTTGGTCATCTTATCACCAAATCATTTTTTAGTATGCAAGGTTATCTGTACTACTCAACTTATTTTCCAAAAATCAAATATTCCTTTATCTCAATTAAACATAATTACCTCAACATAAAAGTACATAATAACCCTAATGGTTATTTATATATATTTTTATTATGTCTCCCAAAATATAATAATATTATTCCCAAATAACATTCACACTAAATAACATATTTAACATAAGGGTTATATATAACACAATCATGTACTCTTCCTAAAACCCAATAAATGCACCCAAAATATCATCAAACTCCTTAAAATCTAATCACATATGATCTCAAAATAATATTTATGCCTTTTAAATTTTTATCTCCCTTAAACTTATCAACCCACTATAAAATATAAATCTCTTAAATTATCCTCAACTGATAACATCCTAACCTCTAAATTTATCTAAACCTTGCTCTGATGCCAACTATAATATCTTCTAATTAATTTTCCCCATAATTATATGATTTATAAGAAAAATTGAATTATATACATTCCCACAACCTTTTAGGTTTATAGTTTTGGATAATTATAAAATACATTACAAAACAGAACCCATAATTTTCCTATATATAGATACTTTTTTTCACTGAAATAAACTATTTAAATGATTCAATTTCTTCATTCAAGACCATCATCTAATATTCAGAGCTAGTTTTTATAATAGTTTCTACACACCCTTAATCTCTTTGAAAAATATTTGAAAAAATAGGATGAGAATAAACTCAGTAAATGGTATAGAAGAAATGGTAAACCTATTAGGCCATCAAAATACTTAAAAACCATTGAAAAGTACTTCCTTTAAATAAATAACTTTGAGCTTGTAAAAAACATAAAATTAGTTATGAACTTGCGATCAGTTTATTCTATTAAATTTTTTCATAAAACAATATTGTAAGAAATCATTAAACAATAGAATAATGAGGAAGGTTACTTGAAACATTATATTCAAATCACCCTTATAGTAGAATAACTTACTGTGTTAATTTCAACATCATTCATAATGGAATAACTTAACCAGTTAATTCCAACATCATAAACCCATAATAAAATAACTTAACCAATTAATTCTATCATCATATCTCTAGAGAATAAATCAACACCCAATTTATTGGAGGTTTATATCCTAGTCCAACCAGTAATAATCAATAATTTCCAATAATTGTTGTAAGAAGAAATCACATAGGAGCTAACCTTTTACTATAAAACTCGTTCAAACATACTTTTCAACCCATAATCATAAACTCTTCAGTTAACCCATAAAAATATGATGATTTAATTTTTTTAACCAATTCTATGTTAAAATAAAAATAAAAGAAAAACCCATAAAATTATAATAGCATTAGAAAATTTCTTTGTAAAACAAGAAGAAATAACATTTTCTTTTGATAAACTTAAAAATAAAAAATTAACAAAGAAATGGGAATATAAATTACTTTGGAAACCCATGAATACTTGAAAAGGAATCATGATAATGAATAATGGATAAAATAGTGGGAAAATAAATTTATGAAGAAAACATTAAAAATGAAATTATTTTCACACTTCTGTAAATAAAGTCAAAAAATGACCAGTGATAAAAAAAAATTAAAAGTTTAATTAGAAAACCTTGTAAAGGAAGTCAAAGTTAATTTAAAATGACCTTAATAAATTATTAAATTATAGATAATAATATTCTTGAAACCATATAACGAAAATTGATATGGATGAAAAAGTGTTGCGAGAAATACTTCAAAACATGTAAAGTAAAATTTTAAAATAAAACCCCTTACCTCAAGTCTTGACTTAACTTGTACATAATATAACCTCATGAATAATTATAAATACATGTGTTCTTACGAGATGAAAATTTATAGGGGAATTAAAATTTTGATATCCAAAATGGGGATTCTTTCTAAGAACCATTATTCATATTGATGTTATGAGAGTTTGAACATTATGATGAGATGTTTTAGGGTTTATCTTAAGGTTAAAGAGGTGTTTGAGGAGTTAATGGGGGATAATAATCACGTTCTAAATACTTGGGAGGCATGTGGGGTGTCTGGAGGCCACTATGGCTTAGGTTATGTCATGGTTCTCCTATTCTAGTCATTTTCGCTAACTATGGAGATCCTTAAATTTTATAGCTTCCCTTGGTTCCTAGGGATATCATAGTAAAAAATGGATAGGGGTGTGGATCAATGTGTTGAAGGGTGTTTCTCCCTTAATTGGTATGGAACTGGGGTAAGCCACCATGCTATAGAACCCTAACCCAAGTCGTTTTGCTGACCATTTTAGTTGAGGTGTGTCATGGTTGGAAATGGTGAGTAGGGAAGGGGCTACTTTATATCGCAATATATTTTCCCCATTTGTGTTTAAATTTTTTGTGGGAAATCTCCCTTCCCCCCCCCCCTTTAGTTATTAAGGGCCCAAGCCCCTCCCCAATTCCTCTATTATGTGCAACAAACCATAGAGGGTATCCTCTATCCTCTTTAGATTCCCCATGGTTCAAGGTGTATTTTTATTGTGATGTTAGAAATAATTCAAGTTGATATCCTCTCTCTCCATTGTAGATTCTTTATAATTTTATGCATTCCATCGAGGGTCTAGTGATGGTTCCACTAGATTATGGTGGAAATCCTCTAAGATAAATTCATTTTTGTGTGTGATGGGGATATGAATACCATAGATGATGATTTTATGTTTTCACACACCATTTCATCAAAGGTACATCATATGGTGATTTTTTTGAGGTTTTTGGTTAAATTGGGTAGTTTTGGTAGTTTATTTGGTTTTGAATGTTAGGAATTTTTTCTAGGGTGGCATTTATTGTATGACATGGGTCTTGTGTGTGTGTTTAGTCACCATTTTGTGGTGATGAGGACATCCAATGAGTTATTAGGCATTTATTCCTTTTGGAAAATTATTTTTAATTTTTTAATTATTTATAATTTCATTATAATTAACTAATTTGATGTTTTGGTGTAAGATAGGACCTCAGGTGGATTGATAATGGATATTTGGACTTGGGAGAGCTTGGGTGAGAGTTTATTGGTTGAAATTAAAGGTAATAACTTTGTTGTTTAGGTAAGTGAACCTTATTCATTAACCTTTTGTACTATTGATTTTTATAGTTTCATTTGATATATGGTATCACCAGTGAGGGTGATCAGAATATTAAAATTAAATAAATTATTTAACTTAAATATAGTTCCATAATGAATTGAACAAATTGAAAAGTCTATGAGGGACTTTAGGAATTGTCTTGATCACCTTGGATGTAGATAGTCTAGGACTTGATTAAAATTATGTTCCTTGAGATGAATGGAGCATGAGGGGTGAGATGTTAATAAATTTAATGAACATGGAGGCCCTTTGTAAGAGACCATTTATTCAAGTACATATTTCTTTAAGATTTTGGTTAAACCTCCTTGAGTTAATTTATTTTTTATTTGAGCCTTGGTTATCAAGACATTATTCCAGTTGAATGGTTTTTTGAAGTCCTTATGAATTTTATTTATCCCTTGAATGGTTCTGGGAAGACCCCATGAATTTAATTCATGTCCTAAATGGGCCCTATGAATTTAATTAACCCCCCAAATAGATCCCATGAATTTTATTCACCCCCTAAATGGACCCCATTAATCTAATTAACTTCCTCAATATACCCTAAGAATTTAATTCACCCTCTGAATAGACCTTATGAATCAACAAAATCATGAAATGAAATAAGTACATAAAATGAAATGGATCTTATGGGTTTTTAAGCTAAGGAAATGTTTTTTCATCATATATAGGAATTGAGGAATTCACAACTTGAATGCCCTATTCACATTGTGAATATGTCTTTCCCAGCCTCCTTTTAGACCTTTATTGATGCCACATTTCTGATATCGCGCATCCCTCTCTTAACTATAACCCATCTAGTGGAGATTATTTGGAATCCTCTTCAAACTAGAAGCAAGGATCTATCGGGTATTAGTGTTCCATACCTAGATATTGAATTTAAGCCTTCAATTTCTTCTTATCCTTCATGTTCTGGTGTTTTTCTCTTATGGAAAATCCTAGTTTAGAATTCATAACTTAGATCTAGGTTTGGTGTCTATTGGAAGAGATATTTTTTCTCCATTTAAGGGGAGGAGGTAGAATTTTATTACTACCCCAAACATTGGGGATTGACTATGTCTACTCCCATTTTGAGGTGGTTGGTCTAGAAAAACTCCCTTCAGTTTGTTTTAATTACTCTAGTATGTGAAATATATTCAATAGTGATGGAATGTTGTGCACAAAATCTAAATAATTAGTATTTTCACTACTTCATAAAATACTCATGTTGAGGCCTCCCAAGGATCACATTGGGTCTCTTGGCATTATGACCGAGACTTGAGGCTACCTATTTGATGTGATAACCCATTTTATTTTATGAAAACCTATAAGAACATGACATAACAAGTGAATTATGATGAATGGTAACTGGATTTTAATGATTTGGGCGATTCTTCCTCTAGGATAATTCACCAATTGAGAATAAATGGTAAATTAATTGGTAATTGGATTAATTAACCAATGTGAACTGTGATAACATTTTAACCAGATTGATATATACTATAGGTTATTTTTACTAGATATTAGAATTCACCACTTGACTAAGATATGTATCCATATTTATATACTTAATGACTGCTAACTTGAGGCTTGAGGGATTGGTTCACTATCTCATGAGGCGTGATATCTATAATTCATCCTAGGTATGAGAATCCACCATGTGATATGAATATTGGTCATTTTCCCCTTGGTGATGTACACATGGGAAGATATAAGAGACTCCGACATAATAATGTACACATGGATCCTAGTGACATGGTTACTTACCCCTTGGTGATGTGTTCCATGGGAAGACATAAGAAACTCCAACATGGTAATGTATGCATTAAGCCTAGTGAGATAGTTACTTTACCTTATAGATTTGATCATGGGAAGATATAAGTATCTGTATCATGGCAATGTGCACATAAAGCCCGATTTTGTTACATGAGACAGGATACTAGCATTTTTTTTTTACTCGGGTAAATCCACTAGAAGTTTGGGTGATTTATGCTATTATAAGAGGATTCACTACTTGACAAAGATATTTGACATAGATCCAAACCAGGTTTGGCTGACCTTATGTGTCAAACTAGAGCTCATAGGTCAGTAGTGTTATTTGATGAGTTGTATTAATTTATTAGTCAATACACCTATTTATCATATTATTCATGCACTATATATTCATATTAGACTATTTAGACATCACAGGCATCGCCCAACCGATTTGTACTCACACAATGTTTTGGACACCATTTGGTACCCAAGTAGATATCATGGATATAGGTTTGTAAAAGGGAAAGGGGCCTTGAATTGATTAATTGCATGTTAGATGGGTTGGAGTTTAGAGATGGGATAGACTTGGGGTTTTGGACCAGAATTTTGGTGTATTTTATTATTTCTATTTAGTCTTTTGATTGTATGACTTTCATCATGTCATTTAGTTACATTCATTCTATTATTACATGATTAAATTATTATTTGGGTTTGTTCAGTTGTCCCTTTCTCTGCTTGGTTTTCATATTTATATTATTTCCAATGTTATCAAAACTTTGTACCATAGGTTATAGTCTCCCCACTATATTCCTTACACCCTAATTTCTAGTCAGAAACCTCTAATATATAGGGAGGCATGCCTGAGGTCATGTAGACAACCCATCTCGGTCACGTGAGGGGGAACCGGGTTAGGGACATTACAAAGTGGTATCAGATCATCTGGTTGGTCTTTTTTGTTGATTTACTTTTTGGAAAATATAGATAAGAGACTAGGATGTATCTGAGCTTGGAAATGAGCTCATGCATGGGAGTAGCTAACCCGTGCGTTAGGGAAAACCCAAGTTTCCAGGGATGGTATTTTTTTCATGTTGTTCTCTTTTTATAGTTTTGACGTTATTTCACCTTGAATGATTCACTTGTTATTTAATGTTACTATTTATTGATATTTTACTCATGGGCTACTATGGAATGAGATGAGTATGCACTCACCATGATAGGTATGTAGGGATATATTTTGACATGAATTTTTTCATGTTATGGACATATTTAATGCATGATATGTATATGAATATAAATAGGTAAGTGTAATCCATTGATATAACTATAAAAAAAATGAAAGAAATATTTATGTTATTCTAAATAACTTGTTGATCCAATTTAGAGGAACCATGAGCTAGTAGTTCTCTATCTTTTTTGTTCTTACCTTTTGAGTTTCATCTTGATGTCAAAATTTATTGTTCTAAGAAGCATATTGGATCTTGTATATAAAATGACTCCTTGTCATATTCATATTGAACATCAGAAGATTGGTAATCAGTATGCTCGTCATGCAATTGAACTTGAACTTCCAGCATCTTTAGAGAACTAGATGGATGATCAGCTCTGTAGTAGATTCCTGAGGTTTAACTGTTCCATGGAAAGGGATAATTTTTCCACTATACTCTCAGTGTCTAATATTAAAAGAGAGTTATATATATAACATTCACATATATTCACTAGGGAGGGAGATCCCTAGGTAGCTAAGTTCTGGATTAAGTTATTCTAGATAGTCTTTAAGAAGCATAAGACACCCACTGACACGAAGGCGAATCTGTTTTCCTACATGTTATGAGGACCATCCAAGAATTGGTGGGATATTATGAAGAATATTGATCTGTAGGAGGAGCTAAACTAGAAAGAATTTGAGGCAAAGTTCCAGATCCACTTCTATCCAGAGACATTGTGGGATGAGAGGGATTGCAGGTTCATTCACGTGACATCAAAAAGAATGTAAGTGATGGACTATTCTACACACTTAATCGACCTATAGTATTTTCTCCATCCTTATTAGATAATGAGGTGACTAGGGTAAAACATTTATAAAAAGGTATTCTAAATAAGGTAAGATCGTAGGTGAACATTTTTTTCTTGGGAAGTTTTGTGGTCATGATGAATTAAGATCTCAACACATAAGAGAACCTGAAAGAGGAACTGAGTGGTGGATAGGTACTTTTAGCAAGGCAATTTGGGAGTTATTCTAGTTTAAGGAAGCACCACTATAACAATTAACTCCAGGTCAGTAGCAGTCAATGCCATCAGGGGAGTGGACAACTGTCACAGTATCATTGCTCTAAGGAGTGCTTTCAGTGTGGAAGGACTAACCATAGGTGTCTTAAGTGTCCTCACCCTACTATGGAGTGCCATGATTGTAGGAGTTTGGGTCATATTAAATGATTCTATATGGGAACGTAGTATAAAAGAGGTGGTGGTGGATTAGTACAGGAACTAAAGTCAGGGAAGAACTCAATTACCCCTTAGAAAATAACGAGTCACTACTACAAAACTAGCCTTTAATAGCACTGGTATTTATTAGCGCTACAAAAAAACGCTAATAAATGGAATATTTATCAGTGTTAAGGAAAGAAATGATAAATTTAACCTTTTATCAGTGTTTTTTTGCTAATAAAGGGAACCTTTATTAGTGCTTTATTTTTAGCATTGATAAAAGATATCCTTTATCAGCACTTTATTTTTAGCGTTGATAAAGGGAAACATTTATCAATGCTTTATTTTTAGCACTGATAAAGGGTACCCCTTATTAGCGCTGATAAATATTTATTTCCTTAGTGCTTTTTTATCGCTAATAAAGGTCTGAATAAATAAAATAAAATAATAAAATAAATTTAAAATAAAAAATGTGTTTATTAAAAAAATATTAAAATTTTGTTAATTAAATAATTGTTGAAAAAAATGAATAAATTAATTATACATTATTAAATAATAAATATTTTATTAATTAGACAATTATGACAATTAATGTTATTAAATTTTATATATTAAATATATAGATATATATTAATGTATATAAATATGATTTATATATTAAAAAATATTTATGTGCTTTAAATTAAATATTCATATATTTATTAAATAATGGTTTATAATTAAAAATTAATATGAATTAAAAATATTGACTAATTGTATACTACTTGACATATAATTGAATGTCGTTTGATTTTTCAATTTAACATATATCAAATCTATGTTACATTGATTTGACATATACATAATTAATGCATTTTTATATACAATGCAAACACATAAAACTTATTTATTTTTTCAATATTGTTAAAGTTTACTTATTCTTAATTTATTAAATTTCACTCCTTTTTAGAATATATGCATGCACTTAAAATTAGATATTCATTAATAATGTTAAAAAAATATTTGTAAAAAATATTCATAAATAAATATATTTATAAATGTACATTTACTCTATTTATAAAAATTATATATTTATAATTATAAATAAATAATTATTTTTTTAAAATTATTTATATAATTATAAATAAATAATTATATATATTTAAATAATTGTTAAATTTATAATAAATTTATTTAAATAATTAATATATTTATTATATTTATATTTATATATATTTATTAAATATATATATGTATATGCATAATTATATAAATATATATAATGATATAAATATTATTTTTAAAAAATATTTCTATAATTATAAATAAATAATTAAAAAATTATAATAAATATATTTAAAAAGAAATATATTTACTATATTTATATTTATATATATTTATTAAGTATATATAAATATTTACAATTTTTTATCTATAATTATAATTATAAATCCTTTAACAGTTCTTTTTTCATGCTAATAAAATGAAAATTTATCAGCGCTATAAGTTTAGCACTGATAAAGAGTTCTTTTATCAGCTCTTAGGTAATAAGTGCTGATAAAAAAAGTCTTTAATAGTGCTTTTTTACAAGCACTGATAAAAGTGACTCTATCTAATTAAAAAACCCTAACCATTTGCAAACTCATTACGATATCAGAAGCTTTTCATGGAGGCCACCTACTGTCAGCACTCCTCCTCGAAGAATTGAAACTTGAATCACACCACTTGATTGCCTCAAGTTGCTTGAACATCTCATTCGACATCTGATGTTCGATTGCAATTAGGGTTTCTGAATAGGGTCTTAGATTTTCTTCAACCTAGAGAGGTAGTCCTTCCAATTTTCTTTGTATATTTTTGGTTTCATTTTTGATTTCTTCTTTGAAGATGTCATTATTTGTGGTCTGGTTATTGTATACTAGTGAGGTTGTCCTTCCAATTTTCTCAGTTTTCCATTTTGATTCAACTCTTTATTGTTCATGGAGAGTTTATTGTTTCTGGACTCTATGGTGACATATGAAGTCACATAGAGTTTAGTTGGTTGTTTTATTTTTTTACATTTCTCAAATTGATTGCCCAAAGTTATCATATTTATTTTTAATTATTTATTTTATCAATGTATTCCATAAATGTGGAATTTTATAAATTGAAACTGGGGATTTTGTGTCACTACAAGAAAACCACCGCGAAACGCGTTTCGGGCCGCCGTTTCGCGGCGGTTTTTAAAACCGCCGTGAAAAAACCGCCGCTAAATGGCAAAAAAAATTATTTTTTTTTAATTTTTTTTAAATTTTTTTTAATTTTATTCGAGGATTAGCAGCAGTTTTTTAAAAAACCACCGCGAAATAGTGGCGGTTTCGGTAAAACCGCCGCGAAATGAAATGAAAAAAATAAAAAAACACGAGAAACCCCAAAATCACTAAAACGACCATAACTTTTGATCCGGGCGTCCGTTGAAGCACCACGACCAGTCAAATTGAAGCTCATGAAGAGATCTAGAGGCAAATATAATCAAAACCGTGAGACGGTCTAAGGTGTGGAAGATATTAGAGTTATAAGAAAGTTGAAAAAATTTCTCCAACTTCAAACGGCCATAACTTTTGCTCCGGGTGTCCATTTGGGCTCTACCACATATCAAATCGAAGCCAGCGAAGAGAGCTACGCACTATATAAACACAAGAAAGCTTCTGTCGTGTTTTTAAACCCCAAAACCCCCTCCGAAGGCCTCCAAAACTCTGTTTCTGTCACCGGTGTCCCGTCGAACTTGTCTTCAAATAGACATAACTTTCGATCCGCGTGTCAGTTCGACCTCCTCCACCTGCCAGATCATAGCTCGTTCCATGAGCTTCAGTTTGACTGTTCGCAGCGCCCACATGCACTCCTAGATCATATGTTATGGCCTTTTTAGTGGGTATCGGGTTTGTTATGTTTTTCAATGCCTCGTTTCTAGCACCCGTTCCCCGTCAACTTTTTTTTAAATGGTCATAACTTCCGATCCGCCTGTCCATACGGACTCTTTCACCTTTCAGGCCGAAGATCGTTTCAGGATCTTTGATTTGACAGGTCGCGGATCTAAAACGGACTCTCGGATCATAAGTTATCTCCGTTAATGTGAGTCCAATGTTTTTGTCTCTTTATGACTGTTTTGACGGGTTTTAACGGTAGCTCCATTTATTACTGTTTATTTGGGTTTTCATGACTTGTTATCTTTATCAATGGTTTTTTATGGGTTATTATGATGATTATGTTGAATTATTAAGGAGTTTTCCAGAGTTGTCACGAGTTTTCATGTGTTCTCATTCTTTCTAATGCCTCATTCTTCATATGCTTCTCCATCATTTTTCATGCATTTTCATGATTTTTCATCCCTTATCACGCATTTTCATACTTTTTCATGTGTTTCCTTTATTATTTATTATTTATTATTTATTATTTATAATATACTTTAATTTATTTATTATCTACTATTTGTAACTGGTTATTTTTTATTTTTTATTTTTTATTTATTATTTATTATTTATTATTTATTATTTATTATTTATTATTTATATTTATATTTATTAATTATTTATGCTTATTTATTATTTATTATTTATTATTTATTATTTATTATTTATTATTTATATTTATTTATTAGTTATTATTTATTAGTTATTATTCATTATATATTATATATTATTCATTATTTATATTTATTTATTATTTATATTTATTTATTATTTATATTTATTTATTATTTATTATTTATTATTTATAATTTTTTATTTTTTATTTATATTTGTTTATTAGTTATTATTTATTAGTTATTATTTATTAGTTACTATTTATTATTTATTATTTATATTTATTTATTATTTATATTTATTATTTATTATTTATATTTATTTATTAGTTATTATTTATATTTATTTGTTATTTATTATTTATATTTATTTATTATTTATTATTTTTTATTTTTTATTTTTTATTTATATTTATTTATTATTTATTATTTATTATTTATTATTTATTATTTATTATTTATTATTTATTATTTATTATTTATTATTTATATTTATTTATTATTTATTCTTTGTTATTTATTATTTATATTTATTTATTATTTATTATTTATTATTTATATTTATTTATTATTTATTATTTATATTTATTTATTATTTATTATTTATATTTATTTATTATTTATATTTATTTATTATTTATATTTATTTATTATTTATTATTTATTATTTATTATTTATTATTTATATTTATTTATATTTATTTATTATTTATTATTTATATTTATTTATTATTTATTATTTATTATTTATTATTTATTATTTATTATTTATTTACTTAATATTTAATATTTAATATTTAATATTTATTATTTAATATTTATTATTGATTATTGATTATTGATTATTGATTATTGATTATTGATTATTTATTATTTATATCAATTATTTATTATTTATTATTTATTATTTATATCTAATATGTATTTATTATTTATTATTTATTATTTATATCTATTATGTATTTATTATTTATTATTCATTATTTATTATTTATTATTTATTATTTATTATTTATTATTTATTATTTATTATTTATTATTTATATTTAATATTTATTATTTATATTTATTTATTATTTATTATTTATATTTATTTATTATTTATTATTTATTATTTATTATTTATTATTTATTATTTATATTTATTTATTATTTATTATTTATATTTATTTATTATTTATTATTTATTATTTATTATTTATTATTTATTATTGATTATTGATTATTGATTATTGATTATTGATTATTTATTATTTATATATATTATTTATTATTTATTATTTATTATTTATATCTATTATGTATTTATTATTTATTATTTATTATTTATTATTTATTATTTATTATTTATTATTTATTATTTATTATTTATATTTATTAATTATTTATGTTTATTTATTATTTATTATTTTTTATTTGTTATTTTTTATTTGTTATTTATTATTTATTATTTATTATTTATTATTTATTATTTATCTTTATTTATTATTTATTATTTATTATTTATCATTTATTATTTATTTATTATTTATATTTAATTATTATTTGTTATTTATATTTATTTATTATTTATTATTTATTATTTATTATTTATTATTAATTATTTATTATTCCTTATTTATTATTTATTATTTATTTATTATTTATATTTAATTATTATTTTTTATTTATATTTATATTTATTATTTATTATTTATTATTTTTTATTTATTATTTATTATTATTGAGCTTGTATCTATTATTTATGTATTATTTGTTTTTTCAATTAATATATATAAGTATATTAAATTCTGTTTATTAACCACATGACGAGCTTGCTGGAGTGGTAAAGTCTTTGGAAAATATGCAAGTGGTTAGGGGTTCAAATCTCACCAAACGTAGAATTTGTTTATATTGCATGGGATGTGCATGCATGGATAAATAAAGTAAATAAAATAAATAAATAAATAAATAAATAAATAAATAAATAAATAAAATAATTACGAAATAAAAGAAATAAAAAATAAATACGAAATAAAATAAATAAAATAAATAAATACGAAAAATAAATAAATAAATAAATAAATACGAAAAATAAATAAATAAAATAAATAAATAAAATAAATAAATAATTAAAATAAATAAATAAAATAAATAAATAAAATCAATAAATAAAATAAATAAAATAAAATATATAAATAAATAAATAAAATAAAATAAATAAATAAAATAAATAAAATACATACATAAAATACATAAATAAATAAATAAAAAATAAATAAATATGAAAAATAAATAAATAAAATAAATACGAAATAAATATATAAATAAATAAGAAAAATAAATATATAAATAAATAAATAAATAAATAAATATATAAATAAATATATAAATAAATAAATATATAAATAAATATATAAAATTAAAAATTAAAAAAATAAAAAAAAAATAAAAAAAAATAAAAAAATAAAAAAACCGCCTCGAAACGAAAAAAACCGCCGTGAAATGCCTTTTTTGCCGTAGTGTGTGTAAGGGACTTAAAGGTAGGTTAAGGTATTTGTTTTATATTGTACTGCTTCATATATTCTTTTTTCTACTCATCTGGTTTGGTGTGATAATCCAATGTATGGATGCATCATGGCAGTTTTTATTTAAATTTTATTTCTAATAGTTTTATTTATTTTTTGGGAAAAATTATTCCCATTGTGTTTTTTTTTTCATTCTCTGGTTCTTGTTTCTAGCCCTAGGGGATCGACAATGTCCCTTGGACACTATCATGATATATATTTACATTCCACCCACAACATTTGAAAATTTTATTTAATTTTCAATGGTTGTCCACATGGGTTTTCAATCTTCCTTTTGAAATCTATAAAACACTTCCCTCACATACATGGATTAGGAAATAAATATCCCATGAATTCCATGAGTCACCTATAAACAAAGGAAAATGTCAACTCACTAATCATCAACATTTAAACACTGGTCATTGTTAATGTAGAAAATTATTATCATTTTTCATCTCTTGAACCTCTAAATATTATTTAATCCACATTGATAAACACTTTCAATCTATCCATAAAATAATTTTTTATGTAATGATTATGATCAATTCCTAATTTTTTAAATTAAAGTTTCTTTAAAAATTCATCTAACCTTCAATACCAATCTCTTAGTTCTTGTTTCAATTGATACACCACCTTTGTCAATTTATAAACATTATTATCATCTTAAAGAATGAGAAAACTATATTTTTGTTTTATGTAATTCCTATTCGTGTAATCCATTAGTAAATGCTAATTTTAAATATAGTTGGAGTACCTTGAATTTCTTTGGGATGGGTCAGTATGGTGATATGACATCCAAAGAGTCTTGATATATTTTCAAATATTGATATACCATCAATTTTAAATGTAATAATTCCTTAGGTTGCTACATCACTTGTTCTAATACATTTTTATATCTTCTAGTTGATTGAATGAGAGTTTATTATTCTTGTTTATCGTATTTGAGTTTCGTATTACTTCTTAATTTCCTATATTATATTTTCATTTGTTTATGGGATTTAAGAAATATTTTATGTGGAGTAATTCTTTTCTTAAATTCAATTACCCATTTTCTTTGACATATTGAAATTCTTTGAAACAATCAAATGTTCAGTTTTCTGTATTAGAATTTTCTATAACTTTCACTTTTGATAATGAATATGTTATGTGTATTTATATATATGTTGTATAAAATTAATCTTTTATGAATCCAATAGGATGGATATGAACCGAAAATGGATTTACTCTAATTGTTTAACAAATGAATATGAAGATGGAGTTAAAGAGTTCATCAAGTTTGAAAGAGAGCATACAGACGACCCTTCTAAAATCCTATGTCATTGTTTACGTTGTTGTTATTCAAGAAAATTAGTCTAGAAGAGTTGTAAGAATATTGAAGTTTATTTGGATCCATTGATCAATGGATCCAAAACAAGGACTGTTTGTGCATCACTCACAAATCTAATAACAAAACTAAGGATTCTCTATACACTTCACTATTGTTGGATAACTACCACTTAGCATAGAATCTGACTTGAAATTCCTACCTGACATCCTTGTGATTCTCCCATCCCACACATAGAGAGAAACAAACTAATTATATTCTTGAACATAGAGAGAAATTTTTATAGAATAAGATAATTCATTCACTACGGCAAAAAAGGCATTTAGCGGCGGTTTTTTTTCGTTTCGCGGCGGTTTAAACCGCCGCTAAATCGTGCATCGGGAAACTATTCGCAGCGGTTTTTTTTTAATTTTTTTAATTTTTTTATTTTCACTTATTTATTTTCATTTATTTATTTTCATTTATTTATTTTCATTTATTTATTTTCATTTATTTATTTATTTTTTTATTTATTTTTTTATTTTTTTATTTTTTTATTATTTATTTATTATTTATTATTTATTTTTTTATTTTTTTATTTTTTTATTTTTTTATTTTTTTATTTTTTTATTTTTTATTTTATTTTTTTATTTTTTTTTAATTTTATTTATTTATTTTATTTATTTATTTAATTTTTTTAATTTTTTTATTTATTTATTTATTTATTTATTTATTTATTTTTTTAATTTTATTTATTTATTTAGTTATTTATTTATTTATTTAATTTAATTTAATTTAATTTATTTATTTATTTATTTATTTAATTTTATTTAATTTTATTTATTTTTTTATTTATGCATGCCCATGCAATATAAATAAATCCTGCGTCTGGCGAGATTTGAACCCCTAACCTCTTGCATATTTTCCAAAGACTTTACCACTCCAGCAAGCTCGCCATGTGATTAATAAACAGAAATTAATATACTTATATATATTAATTGAAAAAACAAATAATACATAAATAATAGATATAAACTCGATAATAATAAATAATAAATAATAAATAATAAATAATAAATAATAAATAATAAATAATAAATAATAAATAATAAATAAATATAAATAATAAATAATAAATAAATATAAATAATAAATAATAAATAAAGATAAATAATAAATAATAAAGAATAAATAATAAATAATAAATAATAAATAATAAATAATAAATAATAAATAATAAATAATAAATAATAAATAATAAACAATAAATAATAAATAATAAACAATAAATAATAAATAATAAATAATAAATAATAAATAATAAATAATAAATAATAAATAATAAATAATAAATAATAAATAATAAATAATAAATAATAAATAATAAATAATAAATAAATATAAATAATAAATAATAAATAAATATAAATAATAAATAAAAATTAATAAATAATAAATAATAAATAATAAATAAAGATAAATAATAAATAATAAATAAGAAATAAGAAATAAGAAATAAGAAATAAGAAATAATAAATAATAAATAATAAATAATAAATAATAAATAAATATAAATAACAAATAATAAATAAATATAAATAATAAATAATAAATAAATATAAATAATAAATAATAAATAAATATAAATAATAAATAAATATAAATGATAAATAAATATAAATAATAAATAATAAATAATAAATAAATATAAATGATAAATAAATATAAATAATAAATAATAAATAATAAATAATAAATAATAAATAATAAATAATAAATAATAAATAATAAATAATAAATAATAAATAAATATAAATATAAATAATAAATAATAAAAAATAAAAAATAAAAAATAACTAATAAAGAATAAAGAATAAAGAATAAATAATAAATAATAAATAATAAATAATAAATAATAAATAATAAATAAACATAAATAATTAAGAAATATAAAGAATAAAGAATAAATAATAAATAATAAATAATAAATAATAAATAATAAATAATAAATAACCAGTTACAAATAATATATAATAAATAAATTAAAGTATATTATAAATAATAAATAATAAATAATAAAGGAAACACATGAAAAAGTATGAAAAGACGTGATAAGGGATGAAAAATCATGAAAATGCATGAAAAAGGATGGAGAAGCATATGAAGAATGAGGTATTAGAAAGAATGAGAACGCATGAAAACTCGTGACAACTCTGGAAAACTCCTTAATAATTCAACATAATCATCATAATAACCCACAAAAAACCATTGATAAAGATAACAAGTCATGGAAACCCAAATAAACAGTAATAAATGGAGTTACCGTTAAAACTCGTCAAAATGGTCATAAAGAGACAAAAACATTGGACTCACATTAACGGAGATAACTTAAGATCCGAGAGTCCGTTTTAGATCCGCGACCTGTCAAATCAAAGATCCTGAAACGATCTTCAACCTGAAAGGTGAAAGAGTCCGAATGGACAGGCGGATCGGAAGTTACGACCATTTAAAAAAAAGCTGACGGGGAACGGGTGCTAGAAACGAGGCATTGAAAAACATAACAAACCCGATACCCACTAAAAAAGCCATAACATATGATCTAGGAGTGCATGTGGGCGCCGCGACCAGTCAAACTGAAGCTCATGGAACGAGCTATGATCTGGAAGTTGGAGGAGGCCGAACTGACACGCGGATCGAAAGTTAGGTCCGTTTGAAGACAAGTTCGACGGGACACCGGTGACGGAAACGGGGTTTTGGAGGCCTTCGGAGGGGTTTTGGGGTCAAAAAACCCGACAGAAGCTTGCTTTCGTTGAACCGGTGCGTAGCTTTCTTTGCTGGCTTCGATTTGATATGTGGTAGAGCCCAAACGGACACCCGGAGCGAAAGTTATGGCCGTTTGAAGTTGGAGAACTTTTTTCAACTTTTTTATAACTCTAATATCGTCCACACCTTAGAACGTCTCACGATTTTGATTATATGTGCCTCTATATCTCTTCATGAGCTTCGATTTGACTGGTTGTGGCGCTTCAACGGACGCCCGGATCAAAAGTTATGGTCGTTTTAGTGATTTCGGGGTTTCTCACATTTTTTTTATTTTTTTCATTTTATTTCACGGCGGTTTTACCGAAACCGCCGCTATTTCGCGGCGGTTTTTTAAAAAACCGCCGCTAATCCTTGAATAAAATTTAAAAAAATAATAATTTTAAAAAAATAATTTTTTTTGCCGTTTAGCGGCGGTTTTTTCGCGGCGGTTTTAAAAACCGCCGCGAAATGCCAGCCCGAAACGCATTTCGCGGCGGTTTTTAAAACCGCCGCTAAACGGCGGTTTTCTCGTAGTGATTGGGTAAAGGTTTTGTGGAAAACACATATGATTTAATAAGAAACATGAGAATCATAAAATGCTATGAAGGAAAAATATTTCCACTTGTTTAAATAATGAATAAAATTGCGAGTAAGAGAAGAAAAAGTTAATGATTAATGGTGGTATGATATAGATAGTGGAGATCATGTGTGGGATGAGAGCATCGTGGGGACATCAGATAGGAAGTTCAGGTTAGATGCTATATTAAGCAGTAGTTAACCAACAATAGTGAAGTACACAGAGAATCCTTCGTTTTGTTATTAACTTTGTGAGTGATGCACAACCAATCCTTGTTTTAGCTTTATTAATCAATGGGGATAACTTGATATCAATATGATTAATTGTCTCACAATTTCCTGACATCCATATAGTCTTCTAAACCACAATCATGTGCACAAAAAAATCCTTAGTTTTGTTATTAGCTTATATTTGGACCAAAGAAACCCTTTAGAAAGATATAAAGGTAATGTTATGAGACAATTTCTCTATTTTACCAAAAAATTATATAATGAAACATTGATTTAATTTTCATTATTCTTTGTAGAGTTTGTTTATTTTATAATATTTTTATCCACGTGTCATGCCTTTGTAGTAAGAGAAACGACGTTGTCCCTACTCAATCACATAGGTAATCTTGATGTTTTCACAGTAAAATCATTGTCCATAGAATTAATGTATTGTTTCATATTTATGTTTAATTTATTTATTTTTATTATTACTCACATAATAATTATTTTCTTATATAGGTGGATTATTTTGTTCAATTTGAGGTTCTCTTTCCAAATTTCGTGCTTCTTCTCCCTTAAAACCTTTTCACCCCTATAGTGGTGCATTTATCAATTTCTCTCAAATTACCTCCACTGCCTTTAGAGGAAGAGTAATGATGCTACCTCTTCTCAATCACATAGGTAATATTTGTGTTTTCACAGTAAAATCATTATCCATATGGATAATGTATTGTTTCATATTTATGTTTAATTTATTTCTTTTTATTATTACTCACATAATAATTATTTTCTTATATAGGTGGATTATTTTGTTCAATTTGAGGTTCTCTTTCCAAATTTCGTGCTTCTTCTCCCTTAAAACCTTTTCACCCCTATAGTGGTGCATTTATCAATTTCTCTCAAATTACCTACACTACCTTGCAGGAAGATCAATGATGCTGCCTCTGCTCAATTATAATGGTAATCTTGATGTTTGTATTGTAAAATCATTATCCATAGAATTAATGTATTGTTTAATATTTATGTTTAATTTATTTCTTTTTAGTATTACTCATATACTAATTGTTTTCTTACACATGTGGATTATTTTTTTGAGTTGGGGTTCTCTTTCTAACTTTCATGCTTCTTCTCCCTTAAAACCTTTTCACCCCTATAGTGGTTCATTTATCACTTTCTTTCAAATTACCTGCACTTCCTTTGTAGGAGGAGAAATGTTTTTACCTCTACTCAATTACAGAGGTAATCTTGATGTTTTTATAGTAAAATAATTTTCCATAGATTTAATGTATTGTTTTCGATTTATGTTTAATTTATTTCTTTTTAGTATTACTCACATAATAAATGTTTTCTTATACAGATGAATTTTTTTTTGAGTTAGGGTTCTCTATCCATTTTCCATCTCTTTCTACACCAAAAATTCCACAGACTTCTTCTCCCTAAAAACTTTTCACCCCTACAATGTTGAAATTTATCACTTTCCGTCAAGTTCACTCCACTGCTCAATCACAGAGGTAATATTGATATTTTCATAGTAAAATCATTTTCTATAGAATTAATGTATTATTTAATATTTATGTTAATTTATTTATTTTTAGTATTACTCATAATAATTGTTTTCTTGTATAGGTGGATTCTTTTTTTTCGATTTTATGTGGTTTGTTCAAATCTGCTCATGTAGTGTTGGTAGTTCAACAAATAAAGTTAATGGAAATCATGGTAACATTGAGAGTTTGGATTTTTTGAGACTTTGAGGTGTGTAGGAATTAGCCACACCTCAACCCAACACATGATGTGACTGGTATGACTCTAATTACTTATTCATATTTTAAATTGATATTAATTTTAGTAAAAAAGATAAATAACTCAATGTGTTCGTTATCAATTTAAAATTGACATTTGAATTTAAAAAGTTTCACTCACTATAAATTGAGAAAACACACTCAAATTTTCTTGATAATTTAGGAAATTAATTCATAAATCATTTTTGATGTGTAGAAATAAATCTCACATAAAATTGATACATGGTGCAATCCGTATGAGTCAAAGTTCATGTTTCAAGTTTAAAATGAAATTTTAGTAAAAATGAAAAGTGACATAATCAAAAATGAGAAAACACATTCATATTGTTTTGATAAATTAGAACAATAATCCATAAGTGATTTGGAATGTGTAGGAATCAACCAAACCTCAATCTGATGCATGATGTGACTGGTATGACTCTAAGTGCATCTTTATTTAAAATTGACCTCAATTTTAGTAAAAAAACTGAACTACTCAAAACCAAAAAAACACATTCATATTTTTTAATACTTTAGAACAATGATCCATGTCACAACCCACCATCACCAAGATGAGGAAAGGGACAACAAACTGCTAGACCCTTCCTTCTTCAAGTTGAAGGAGAGATAATGACCCCTGAGTCCCACCTTCAATAGGCCCCGAAGTGGTGACTAACACCAAGGGTATATAATCTCATGTAAAATGGAAGGAATTACCATTTTTATTTAATAATATCAGGTGATAAGATAGTAAATCCCAAAAAACTCTAAAAACTGAATGTAAAAGTAAAGCCAAAAATCCATTCCCATATGCATGTTCAAAATAAACTGATACAAGGTACAAGAAAACTCAAGTGAAAAGTACCAAAAGAAAGAAAAGAAACAATGAAAACTCCCGAATCCCAAGCTAGTAAGGTCTGAAATGGTCCTCAAATCCCTCTTAGAAACCTAAAATCAGTTTTATATATGTAGGGTGAGTATACAGTTATACTCAGTAGGGAAAACCAAAATCTCTCATGCACAAGTGGGGAGACATTATAATACCCTATGAGAAAACAGGTAACCAAAACACCTAGCAAGGAAACTATCCACCTAGCCTCACCAAGGAACACTTCCTAAATAACGCATGTCAGATAAAGTAATATTAATAAGACATCAATATTTGGGTACCCCACACCACTTTCTCACTGGTTATTTAGGACATCCTACGTGTCGGTCCTCCCCTACAAATCCCACTACAGTCCCACTACCGCCCCCAACAACAACCATATAGGCCATCCCAACCACACATCCCACCCGCAAACACCTAGGCCACCACAACCACACATAACCACACCCACAAACACCTAGGTCACAACAACTACCACCATTCCTAAATACACCTAGGCCAGAACAATCACTGCCACACCCAAAGACTCCTGAGCCTCGTCCCAAAGATACTTGGGAAACAAATATGCCTGCACACACCTGGGAAAACCACCACAACACATAATTCCTGAAGATTCTTGGGCCATAATAAACATTAGGCCATCACATCCTCCCCAAAGGATCTTGGGCTTCCAGGGAGAGAGAACAGAAAGGATCAAATAACTATCCACTCATAAGAATTTTGGGAAAAACACCCTCCCCCATGAAATAGGGGTGTTCGGCACGAAGTTCTCAACATGGGTGGAGTGGGTATAAGAAACAAAAGAAATAAATTTTATAAATATCGATAATAAATCCCTCATACCAACCTATGGGTACCATATCCAACAACCAGCCCATACACAACCACTCTTGATGTTACTCCAACATGCAAAAATACACAACAACCACAACCAGAGCACAACCCATTTCTAGAAAAAAACCCCATTGTACCCATTTTCATTATAATGTTCAAATGATTCCGTTTAAAACATTAATCCACTATCTAAAAACTAATAGGCATAACCACAAGTCGAAACAATAACTGAAGGAAAACATCCAAGTGACATTTAAGAATTCACACCCAGTTCTCTTGTAAAGTCACAACATCAAAAGAGATTTGTAAGATCCCTCAAAGTACTGGAACCAAACCAAGCCCCAATATATGGGATCCACATAGCCTTATATTTAAAAACCAACAACCTCTCATCCATAGGTTCCATTATCATACACATCACCTCACAACCATCAGACAAAACAACCAAGCATATCACCAGAAAAATGGGGGTTCAAAAACCCATTGGGTGTAGGGTACTATAGTAGTACTGTAGCAGTGGCGGCACTGTAGAAACAATGGGAACTGTAGCGGCGGCAGGTTACTGTAGTGGAGGCAGGGTACTATAGCAGCGGCAGGTACTGCGCAGTAATGTAGCAGCGCGGGTACTGTAGTAGCACTATTCACAGAATGGGACTTGGGCCAAAAAAATGGGCCTACGGGCCATGTAATGGGCTAATTTCCCACTGGGCCTTCGGGCTATGTAATGGGTCTCCCTCTACCCAGTTAAAGAGACATTTTATTTACTTTAATAATAAATGAGGCTTCAGTACCAACCTTTAAAAAAATAACAAGGATGTTTTTTTATTTATCCAACACCATTCATTAAGTCCCTTATTTCTATTTGGTTAATTGGGGTGATCACATAAGGTTTCCTTATTCATCATGAATCTATTTATTCGACAAAGTTTATGTGATTAATCAGTTTCCATGTTACATCCATTTATACAAAAGATCATTCAAAAAATATAGCTTTATTAGTGCGTAATAAAGGACCACCAATGGCCATGATTTTCAGTGGATAGAAGCCCATACAATTCACAACATAAAAACAAAGGTAACACAGAAACATCAACATCATCATTCCCACCCATTTATTCTTTAACAACCTATTAATTATCTTTGTTAAATTTGGTTTCATCTACATCCTGAAGGATCATCATAATACCCACCTTGCATGATGCGCAATTAAAGAGAGATGAAGGAAAAACCACTACCTGGATGATCAAGTATCGATGTTTTCTCCTCATGCCAAGAACTGGGGATGCACGACTTGTAGAGTAAGAACTCCAAGGACTCCAAGGTTGAGCAGGAAGGGCTCCAGCATGGGCACACAATTCGTCTCTGAAAGAGGTACTCCAAGTTCACCAAGGAAATGAAAGGGTACAAGGAATAAGAAGATCTCAGTTTGTTAAAAGTCCCAATCCTAGAGTTACAGGATGTGCATTCTTAAAGTTCTTAAAAATAAAATCATGATTTGACCATGCGGCTAGGTAGTTTTACATGTTATAATTTATTGAGATGTAATAATTCTCCTCAGAGATGGTGGAGATAATGACTGTGAGTTAATAGATTTCTATAGAAAACATGAAAAATGGGGTGACAGTCCACACGTTTTGGTAACCCAAGGGTCGCCCCACTCTTAGGAGATTTAAAGTATCATTTATGGTCTTTAAAATGGCCTTAAGCTACTTTAATGAGGTATTAAAACTTAAAGGAGATGTTATGGGAAATTCTGGGGAAAGAAAACCTGACACCCCTCTGTGGCACCGTTTGGGTGCGACCAATTATTGACATCAATAAGTGGCACTGATAGGTGAGACCACAATGACACCCTTCCACCGACACTGACACCCTCATGACTCACCGATGGGCTCCAGGACACCCCAAACACTAGAATTTGGAATAGTAATGGATCAAGAGGGTTCAAGACATTACATTAGATACCTCTCAAAATATTATTGTCCTCAAGAATCCAAGGGTAAACCCGAATAAAATAGAGGGTTCAAAAAACCATCTCATAAGATACCTCTCAAGGACAAACCACACCGAGTTGTTCCAAGGATGGAATAAAAACTCAAAATCTAGGAACACCTCTACATCATCTATCTCAAAAACAAATATGGATACACTACCTCCCCTCTACCCTAAGTAACCATACAAACATATAAAGGTCACACTATCCAGACCCACATATTAGGGAGTCTCTTTTCCCATGTCAAGATATTATCCACTTTGGGCAACACTGACTTGCCTACACGGGTTTAATCGCATACACCTTAATGCATCTTGATTAGGGATCAGGTCCTCCCCTACCCATAGTTGGGAATTTTCACACACATTTATAGAATAAGGAAAACAACCCATATCATAGTAAAAAAGGTCAATCATTACAACACAACAAAGCACAAGCAATACAAGATCAAAACTCAAAACAGCTCTGGGTACTGGGCACACATCTAGGCCTCCCATTCTCAGGTACTCTCCTCGAGGCCACCATTCCTCCACAACACAAAAACCAAGGGAATATTTCACCCATGAAGCACCTTCTCCTTATGATCCTTAATTCTCACTGGTTGCTCCATGAACGTTGTGTCGTCCTCAATATCCAACTCTCCCTAGTTGAGGACGTGGGAGTCATCATGTAGATACCGATGGAGTTGAGATACATGGAAGATGTTGTAGACCCTCACTAGTGGTAGTGGTAGAGCTAGCTGATACGCCACCTCACCGACTCATCTCAACACCTCGAAGGGTCCGATGAACCGAGGAGAAATCTTATTTTCCCTACTGAACCTCCGCTGCCCACTCTGAGGGGAGACCTTCAAGAACACATGGTCTTCAAAATCGAACTCTAAGGGCCTCCTCCTATGATTGGAATAAAAATTATATTAGTCCTGGGCTACCTTCATCCTCTTACACACAAGATGAACCTTCTCCATTGTGATCTACACTACCTTTGGGATAAGAACACCTACCTCCCCAACCTTGGTCCAACACACGAGTGAACAACACGACCTCCCGTATAAGGCTTTAAACGATCCCATACCAATAGTAGAGTGATAGATATTATTTTAAGCAAAATATAATAAGGTAAAACGTCATACCCATGATCCCTTGAAGTATAGAACACATGCTTGCAGAATATCCTCCAACATCTGGATGGTCCGCTCTGTCTGCCCATCTGTCTGGGGGTGGAAAGCGGTGCTAAGGCATAGATGGGTGCCAAAAGCATGATTCAATTCCCTATAAACTTGTGATGTATAACTTGAATCCAAATTTGAGAATATGGACCTTGGAACTCCATGAAACTACACCACCTCATCCACGTATCTCTGTGTTAAGTCATCCACCGCACTTGACTCTTTGATCATCAGAAAGTGAGCTGATTTCATCAGCTGATCTACCACTACCCAGATAGAATCGCAGCCTCCTTGAAATCTGGGTATCCCTATAACAAAATCCATCAAAATTTTATCCCACTTACACTTTAGGATATCTAAAGGCTGCAACAAAACCTTTGGGAACATGGTGTTCAGGATTCACCTGCTGACACATGAGGTACTTTGCCACAAACTCTGCCACTGTCTGCTTCACTCCGGGCCACCAAAACTGACCTCTCAAGCCCCGATACATCTTGTAAAATCTTGGGTGTACCTCCAAGGGTGAGTTATGGAACTCATGGAGAACTCCCTCACACATCGTCTGTGAGACAAACAACTTCCCACAAAAAAGAATCTGATTCTGACCACCCTTCCAGAGCATTGCCCTGGTCAACCCAATTGCACATCACTTCACTCTCTAAGTCTCCCCACTGAGACTCCTCCATCTGTCATAATAGATAGGACTACACTTTCATCTGAAATAGACAGCCTCTACCACCATCCACCCTTGCATCCAAGTGTAAGGAATCCGACTCCTTCATCGCCTTCCAAGCATCCACAGATTCCCGAATAGCTTCCCTCCGCAAATTTCAGCTCAAGGCATCGGCCATAAAGTTCCCCTTACATTCTGTATAAGAGATATCAAAGTTGTAGTCCTGAAGAAACTCCAACCACCTTCACTGTCACAAGTTCAGGTCCCGCTGGGTAAAGATATGCCTCAAACTCTTGTGATCAGTGAAGACCAAAAAGTGATCCCCGATGTAGTAATGTCACCAAAACTTCAACACAAACACTACTAATGCAAGATCTATGTCATGGGATGGAATAGTTAAACTCATTAGGAAGTAAATTCCTAGACCCCTGCTACATCATCACACACCCTAATCCAAGACCATAATCATCACAAAACACCTCAAACAAAACCCCTTCCTCTGGAGACCTGAGCACTGGAGCACTGACCAACATTTCCTTTAGATAGCTAAAAGCTGCTTGACATTTCTCACTCCATACGAAAGCCTAGTCTTTTCTAGTCAAGGTTTTAAAAGGTTCTTCAACTCGAGATAATTCAGGAACGAACCACAGGTAGTAACCTGTCATTCCTAGGAAACTATGAATCTTTACCATGTTCTTGGGTGTTGCACAAGAAAAAACCACTTTGACCTTCGATGAGTCCACTTCTATTCCCTTTTGGGACACCACATGTCCAAGTAATTGTACCTTTAATATACAGAACTTTCACTTGGACAACTTCCTTTAGAGCTGGTGGTGTCTAAGGATCTCCAAGACTATCCTGAGGTGCTCAATGTGCTCCTCCTATGATCTTGAGTAGATAAGGATGTCATTGATGAGCACAATGATGAACCGATTCAGGAACTTGAGAAAAAAAACGTTCATGAGCCCCATGAACATAGTAGGTGCATTCGTAACACTGAAAGACATGACTACGAACTCAAAGTGCGCATACCTAAACCTGTAATAAGTTTTCAGGATATCACTATATTTCAACCTTAACAGGTGATACCCAGACCATAGATCGATCTAAGAGAACCAACCTGCTCTCCTCATCTAGTCAAAGAGAATTTCTATCCTCGGGAGAGGGTAAAAGTTCTTGACCATTACTTAATTCAGTCTCTGGTAGTCTATGCACAACATGAGACCACCATTTTCCTTCTTTACGAACAAGACTAGATCACCCCATGTCGACGCTCCTGGTCAGATAAAACCCTTCTTCATCAGGTCATCAACCTAAAATCACAACTCCCACAACTCAGAAGAATCCATTTGATAAGGAGCCACTGAAATCGAATGGGCACCAGGTTGTAAGTCTATCCCGAACTCAACATCACATTGAGGGGGTAGAGTCACAACCTCCTCGGGAAAAATGTCCAGGAAATCTCTAACAACCCCATGAACTTCCACCATCTCTGAGTCTGCCGAATACACTAACAACTCGTCTAACAAGGAAAGAAGGGGCTCTACACACTGATAGCCCTCATGAAAACCCTGATCGCCAAAGAAAGCTACACACTCTCTATCCATATTTGGAAACAAAACCCTTCTCTAGAAGCAATCGATAACAATGTGTATGGAAAGTAGTCATTTGATGCCTAGGATGACATCGTATGGATTCATTTGTTGTAGAAAGAGATACCCACTAGAATGATGCGACCCCAACATTAGTCTGAATCATCGAAAAACATCGAATAGGCTGGTCTGACCCCCAACTAGTGTACTCAGCACTAGGGGCATGTAGAGTCTCTCTATGTCTAGGCCCAAGGAATGAGCTAGATCAGGTGTAACAAATGAGTGTAAAGCTCCTGAATCAAACAAGGCATAGAAAAGAGTACTAAACAAGATAATCGTACCTCAAACAACCTCTAGCCCTACTAGAACTCTTACATCTGTGGTGTGAAAATGCCCATGCCCAGCTCCTATTCCTCTTGGTTGTCGACCACCTCCCCAATCATGCCCTGTTCAAGGTCCCTGAGGAGTGCCCTGAGGTCGGCCTCCTTTGGCACCGTCTGCCCTCAATGGAGTAGAAGCTCTCTGCCCCTATTTCTACTGATGCTAAAAAGGTATGGCTAGAAATTGGTGCTACTGAGGTGGGCGCTGAACCTTCCCACCCCCACTATACTAAGATCGAACCGGGTACCGAATCTAAATGTGCCCAAAACCTCTACAAGAAAAACACCTCAGTCCCAGATTTATGGGGAAAGGGTGGGGACCCGGAGATCAAAACTGAAACTACTGGGGCCTGCTCCTCGTTAGATGAAACCTGGAAGGCCCTAACGCTAGAGGCCTACTGCTGACAGAATTCCCCTTTGACGATCTCAACTGGTTCCCCTCTTGCAGCACACCTCCTAGCATATAAATCCTCTCTACTACCTCAGCCTTCTTTTGAACCTCTAAGTATATCAATAGACTGAAGGGAGTAACAACATACTGGAGAGAAGTTCAGAGTACCTCCTTTAAGTTTCTTCCCCATGACTCCTCGTCTGGAAAGAGGTCTAGAGCTAAATGAAGGAGATCCTTGAACTCGATCCCCAACTCTCTTACTGATATTATCCATTGTTGGAGGGAGAGAAGCTCTTGACTCTTATTGGCCTTCACTTTAGAAGAAAGGAATTCCACTCTAAACTCATTCTCGAAGTCAGCCCATGAAACCTCAACCTCCATCCTCTCACCAAGGTAGAGAATCCACCAATGACACACTAATCCTCTCATTAGACTGACCACCAATGAAACCCAGTACTACCTTAAAGCACGAACCAAGGTAAATCTGATTGCCAGCTCCTCAAGCTATCCCTCTATCTCCAAGCCAGAAATGATACCCTCGTACTTCCCAAGGGTTTACTGCTGAAAAGAACATAGAGTCTTCTTCCACTTTTCATCCTATTCCTTTCAGTAAATCCTCCTCCAATCAACCAGATCAACCTGTTGGGCCTCGATTTCCCACAATACTTGTGGACATCATCTAGGTGCCATAGCTTCAAGGTAAACAAGGAATGACTAATCCTGTAGTGTAGAAGGTTCCTTTTAAAAAATTTAAACCTTTAATTTATTTTGAATTCCTAAAACACCCAAGACACACAAGAACAAAAGTATTTATGATGTATATACCTTTCCTAGGTTCTCTACCCTACAATTAGTGTATCCTCACCTGGTCATTTGGTAGGTCCAGATTCCTTGCATCAGATCACGGGGGGGCCTAAAATACCATGTTCTAGCTGGTCTTCCCTAGCCTATTTCACACACCAATATTTCCTAACACTATTTCCCCACCATCCCATGAAATCCTCACTGTTCCTAACCTCTAACTACATCCTATATTTCAACCATTAGCCTCTGATACCATTCTATCATGACCCTCCTTCACCAAGATAAGGAAAGGGACCACAAACTACCAAACCCTTACTTCTTCAAGTTGAAGAAGAGATAATGAACCCCGAGTCCCACCTTCAATAGTCCCCAGAAGGGAGAATAACACCAAGGGTATATAATCTCATGTAAAATGAAAGGTATTACCCTTTTTATTTAATAATATCAGGAGATAAAATGATAAATCTCAAAAAACTCTAAAAAGTAAAAGTAAAAGTAAATCCAAAAATCCATTCCCATATGCATGTTCAAAATAAACTGATACATGGTATAAGAAAAATCTGATGAAAATTACCAAATTAAAGAAAATTAGCAACGACAACTCCTGAAGCCCGAGCTAGTAAGGTCCAGAACGGTCCTCAAAGTCCTCCTGGAAACATAAAAGTAGTTTTATATACGTAGGGTGAGTATACATGTATACTCATTAGGGAGAAACAAAATATCTTATTCACAAGTGGGGAGACATTCTAATGCCCCATGAGAAAATATGTAACCAAAACACCTATCAAGGAAACTATACACCCTGACTCACCAAGGCACACTCCCCAAATAATGCAAGCCTGATAAAGTAATAGTAATAACACATCAATATTTGGGTACCCCACACCGCTTTCCCAATGGTTATTTAGGACATCCTATATGTCAGACCTCCCCCAAAAATCCCACTATAGTCCCACTACCTCCCACAACAACAACCATATGGGCCATCCCAACTACACATCCCACCCACAGACACCTGGGCCACCACAACCACACACAACCACACCCACAAACACTTGTGCCACAACAACTACCACCATGCCCGAAGACACATGATCCAGAACAACCACTACCATGCCTGAAGACACCTAGGCCTCATCCCAAATACACTTGGGAAACAAACCTACCCACACACATCTAGGCCAACCACCACAACACACCCTACTTGAAGATTATTGGGCTATAATAAACCTTAGTCCATCATAGCCTGCTCAAAGGATCTTGGGCTTCCTAGGATAGGAATTATAAAGGATCCAATAACCATCCACTCACAATAATGTTGTAAAAAACACCCTAACCCATGAAATAGGGGTGTTTGGCACAAAGTGCTTAACATGGGTGGGGTGCATATAAGAAACACAAGAACTAAATTTTATACATATAGATAATCAAGTACTCATCCCAACCTATGGGCCCCATAGACAAAAACCATCCCATACATAACCACTCTTGATGTTACTCCTACATGAATAGATACACAACAACCACAACCACAGCACAACCCATTTATAGAAAACAATCCCCCATTGTACCCGTTTTCATTATCATGTTCAAGTGATTTTGTTTAAAACATTACTCCACTACCTGGAAACTAATATGAATAACCACAAGTCAAAACAACAACTGAAGGAAAACAACCAAGTGACATTTAATCATTTACAACTGGTTCTCTTGTAAAGTCACAACATCAAAAGGGATCTATGAGACCCCTCGAAGTAATGGAACCAAACCAAGCCCCAACATACAGGATCCACCCAGCCTCAAATTTATAAGCCAACAACCTCCCATACAGAGGTTCCATTCTCATCCACATCACCCCACAACCATCAAACAAAACAACCAAGCATATCACCATAATAGAACAAGATTTTTTTTGATTTAGCCAACACTATTCATTAAGTACCTTCTTTCTGTTTGGTTAACTGGGGTGATCACACAAGGTTTCCTTATTCATCAATCATCCATTTATTTGACCAAGTTTATGTGATTAATTAGTTTCCATGTTAAATCCCTTTATACACGAGATCATTAAAAAAATAGAGCTTCATTAGTGTGTAAGAAAGGACCACCAACGACCACGATTTTTAGTGGACATAATCTCATAAAATTCACAACATAAAAACAAAGGTAACACAACAATGTAAACATAATCATTCCAACCCCTTTATTATTTAATATCCCATTCATTATCTTCTTTAAAGTTGGTTTCATCTACGTCCTGAAGGATCATCATCATACCCACCTTGCATGATGCACAGTTAAAGAGAGATGAAGTAAAAACCCCTACCTGGATGATCAAGGATCGATGTTTTCTCCTAAAACCAAGAACTGGGGATGCACGAGTTGTAGAGGAAGAAATCCAAGGACTCCAAGGCTGAGGAGGAAGGGCTCCATCATGGACGCATGACTCTTCTCCGAAAGAGGGACTCCAAGCGCACCAAGGAAAAGAAAGCATCCAAGGAAGAAAAAGATCTCAGTGTGTTAAAAGGCCCGATCTTAGAATTATAGGATGTGCAATCTCAAAGTTATTAAAAAGAGGATCATGGTTTGAACACATGTTTGGGTGGTTTCTCACATTATAATTTATTGATATCTAATAATTCTCCTCAGAGATGGTGGAGATAATGGTTGTGAGTTAGTATATTTCTAGAGAAAACATAAAAAAGGGGTGACAGACCACGCGTTTTGGTAACCCAAGGGTTTCCCCACTCTTAGAGGATTTAAAGTATCATTTATGGTCTTTAAAACAGCCTTAAGATGCTTTAAAGATGTATTAAAACTTAAAGGATATGTTATGGGAAATTATGGTGAAAGAAACCCTGACACCCCTCTGTGGCACCGTTTGGGTGTGGCACCAATCGGTGAGACCACGGTGACACCCTGCCACCGACACTGATGCCCTCCAGACTCACTAATGGGGTCCAAGACACCCCAAACACTAGAATTTGGAAAGTTAATAGACCATAAGGGCCTGGTACATTACAATACATTAGTTATTTAAGACATTCATGAATTAGACGCACCATAATCCGACATACGGTGTGACCGATATGACTCCAAGTGCATGTTTTTATTTAAAATTGATATCAATTTTAGTAAAAAGGCCAACTGACCTACTAAACATTAAGAAAAAACATTCAAATTGTTCAAATAATTTAAGAAAACAATCCATAATTCATTTTTTATGTGTAGGAATCAACTGCAACTCAATCTAATACACAATGTGATCGGTATGAGTCAAAAGGCATGTTTCAATTTTGAAATGAAATTTTAGTAAAGAAGAGAAGTTATATACTCAAAACCAATAAAACACATTCATATTTTTTTGATAATTTAGGAAAATGATCTATAATTCATTTGGGACGTGTAGTAATTAGACTCACCTTAATCCGACACATGGCTTGACCGGTATGACTCAAAAATGTGTCTTTTTATTTAAAATTGTCATCAATTTTAATAAAATGGACAACGGTCCTACTCAAAACCAAGAAAAAAACATTATTATTGTTTTGATACTTTATAATAATGATACATAAGTTATTTTTAACATGTAGGAATCATCTTCACCTCAATCTGATACTCAATGTGCCTGATATGACTCAAAGTGTCTGTTATCAGTTTAAAATCAACATTATAGTTCAAAAAGTGTCACTCTCTGAAAACCAATCAAACATGCTCAGTTTTTCTTGATAATTTAAGAGAATGATTTATAAGTCATTTTTGACGTTTAGGAATCCATTTCTCATAAAACTGATACATGATGTGATCAAAATGAGTCAAAAGTGTGTGTTTTTATTTTAAAATGACATTTTAGTAAAAAAGACAACTGACGTACTCAAAACCAAGAAAACACATTTATATTATTTTGATAATTTAGGACGATGATCCTCAAGTCATTTGAGACGTGTTGGAATCATTTACATCTCAATATGATGTACGGTGTGACCGGTATGGCTCCAAGTGTGCATTTTTATTTAAAGTTGACATCAATTTTACTAAAATTAATATTATCTATTAATTTATTTCTTTATATTAATACTAGCATAAGATTTTTTTCTTATACATGTGTGTTATTTTTCTCGAGAAGGGGTGGTTTGTTTGGAAATATAATGAGTCAGGTTAGGATTAAAAGATAAAGGAACATTGATGTTTTTTGAATGTAAGTAATAATTTTTATTTATATAATTGTATGAACTAGTGTTTGAAATGTCTATAATATAGTGTTTTGTTTTTTGTGTTTGTGCTGTAAATTTAATCTCATTTAGATATTGTATTGGGATTTGTTTTTGTTGATATTTGGTGTGTTTCTAGTGTTGTGGTGTGATGTAACAGCACACTGTAGTGGTGCTGCAGTGTGGCCCTTTATCAGTGCTTTTAAAAGCCCTAATAGAGGTTTCATTTATCAATGCTAATAAAGACAATTTCTAGAACTATTAAAGGCCAGTTTTGTAGTAGTGAGTTTTATTTCCACCAGAAATTCAGACTAAAAAAGGGAATGTGGTGCCCCAACTAGGATCAGCAGTACCAACCGGTGAGAATAGTACCTGGGAGTCAGGCTGGAGCCTGGGTGTAAGAACCTGATTCTTTATTTGAGGTTCAAGTACTTTATTTTTGGTTTGTACTTAATAAAGAGGATGAAAAAAATCCAAGTGTTAGATTCAAACCTATTACATGACATGAATTGGGGTTACACACCATGTAATCCAAGTACACGATGTGTATAGATGTCGACATGACCTTTAAATGACATTTGAGGCTTGTCATAAAAAATGAGAAAAAAAAGAATATACATGGCGTGTATATTCAAGTACATGTTGTGTATTTTTTTTGTTAAAATGGAAAGTAGCCTTATTTTCTAATTTCTAGATATAATCTCACCTAGGTATCATGAACCTATAGTGCCAGATGAAGTTTTGGCTCCCAATTGTCTGTCTGAACTCTGATTTGAAAACTATCAAATGCATTGGAATCCCCTCAGTGATTTCTTGATTCCACTTGATCCATTATTCATGATTTATTATCTTGTAAAATTTATCAAATCTTGAGTGTTTATGCTCATTTTTTATATCTACTCCATTCTAGGCTGAATTAGAGGTCGTCGCTAGATGAGGAGAGTCGTACAAGTATAAAGTAGGTGGTCTTGTGACTTTTGTTAATTGTCAAGTTTTTTATATATGATAGAGTGTCGTGTGACCATTTTGGGTGTTGAATTGATTTATAATTGAACCTATTTATTTCCTATTGATTTTTAGGTAATTGAATATGTGTTATTATTCATGTATAAGGTTATTTACCTTGAATTAGGGCCACCTCGTGGGCGTGTTTCCCTTGGATGACCAATTATGGTCATTTGGCCAAGAATTCCTATGAGGCATGCCTTTGATTCCCATTCTTGTGTTGTTAAAAATTAATTGAATTTATAATGGAATTGAAATTTTGTTTAAATTATAATTTAATTAACTAAGGGGTTTAGATTAGTGAGTTTCCCTTTTCCCCATGTTATGTCTATGCATGTTTAAGCATGTTGGAATGTTTTTCTCCAATTGTGAACCTTCCCATGTGAGTTTGGTTATATTAAGTCCTTTTAATGGTTTAGATTACATGATGGTATTGTTATATGATATGTTCCCATGTGATATTATTAATTTTGAACCATGTAATAGTTTAATTTACATGTGTTTCTTGTTATGAAAATTGTGTCCACATAAGTTATTTGATGTTATATCCATGTAATAGTTTAATTTAAAAGTGTTTATTCTAATATGAAATGATCAAATGGGTAAATAGAAATGGGAGAGTGATGGACTTAGGTTAAAATTCATGGTCAGGATAATATGAATATTTCACCTCATACCTTGGGTAAACCATGAATTCAAATTATAATTCCATGGATGGACTCAAAGAGGGTAATATTTTTAGGACGTGAGAGAGCCACATATGTATTGGTCGGGCTCATGTAGGCTAAACTTGATTATCGAGAGACCCATGGATCCATTTAGGGGTTCCATGGTTGTTCTCTATTGGCAATGATAATATGTCATGAGTTGACCTTTACTTATACCATGGAGGGTAAACCATGGATTCTGATTAGAATTTCATGGATAGATTCAATAGGTTATCATGTTTAATCTATGAGAGAACCATGGATGTAGTGGATAGGCTTAAGATGCAATTTGAATATTGAAATGAAATGATTTATGATGCATCTTCCAAGAAAAAGCACAATCTTGGATTCAGTCTTCACTACTGCTTGTTTAGATAGCCTTCTGAGGTATCTGTTGTGTTACTTTTTATGGGGATCATCAGGCTTATGCCGGATCTCAAGACTTATATAATTCAATGTAATTGAGCTGTTAAAGTACATGAAATGATTGTAAATAGAAACCAGTGCTTGTAGGACTATTTACTTTTGAGTATTTCCTAGCTTACTGCTTTCACTATTGTATATTTCCTGTTATATATATTCACTGACAGATCGACACAGATCTTGGGTGGTTGCCTCCTAGTATTTAGTGTCACACCCTGTTTGGGTCATATTTTTAGGCCCAAAAAGATTATATTGTTATAGATGTCGATAAGGGAAAGTTACCTTCTACAAGTACTTGATATGCTACTTAGGAGCAGGAGAGCATGGGACCAAGTCGAGGCTTGTGATGCTTATGAATTTCTTTTTCATTTTTTGTACTTCAGGTACTTATATCATGTATTACTACTATGTAAACTGTTTTGGATATTTTCCTAGAACATGTAAGATGAAACATCATATTTTGAATTATATGACATCTGGTTATTTATATTATCAATCGTCCATTGTTTACTTCTGTTATAGGGTATTATTGCTTCTACTGTTGATTTATTATTCCATTGTGTTATAATCTTCCAATGAGGTCATAGTTTCCCCACTATCATACCTAGGCCCTCCCTACTAGTTAGTAGCCTCTGGCATTTGGGGAAATGCGCTTGAGGTCATGTGGCCAATAGGGTACAGGGAACCTTTGTGTGGTATCTGGATCTGGGATGTTACAAAGTGGTATTAAAGGATGGTATTTTCTGGTTTGCCTTACTTTTTGGCGACATTAGATAGGGATAGGAAGGAAATGGAGTTTGTTAATAAACTGTACCCAGGAGTAGATACCCTACGTACAAAAAAAGCCAAACTGCCTCAAATGAATTGTTATTTTTAGATTTTGATCTATTACAATTGATTTGATTTCACTATTGGGACGCACTTGTATTGTGCTGTTATTATTGATATCATTGTGGTTCTATTTTTTTTCAACCCAATGAGATGAGGTTATTCCATATCATGCATCATATAGGCACTTGTTATAAATCACATGTCATGCATTATTGCCATGTCATTTAGAGAAAATTCTTGATTTCATGTTTTTGTGATAGATGTCATGCTATATATGCATGTTGTTGTGATAGGTACCATTATAGATATGCCTGTTGTTGTGATAGGTGTATTGGTATGTATTATGGATTTAATTGGATGGATTCTAAGCTTTGGTACCTGAGGTGTGTGGGCCCTCTTGGATTGGAATTCGGTGCATCATGTTGTTGTCTTAAATTGAATTGTGTTATGATATGCTATATGTGTATGCCAAACATTGATTCACAGGAAGTATGGGTCCTCATAGATAGGAATTTGGCATACCTTTGGTTTATATTTAAAAAACGGGGCTTCTGAGGAAATTCCAGGGAGTTTCTGTAACGACTTGAACTTTTGAATAAAATTTTGTTTCCTAAATTTGTGTGTTATTTTATTTTTATAGTAAACAAAACTATATCCTTTAATTAATGAAGTGAGTATAATTAAAATGAGACCATTGGGTTTTGACTGTTATATGACCATTGGTCAATATGACCATTGAAAACTATACTCTTAACATTTTGATTATTTTTTATAAATACAAATGATCATGGTTAATTAATACAAAAAGAAGATTCTATGGCCTTATAACGGCCCGAAATTTTGAATAAATCTTGTTTCCTAATTTCATGTGTTATTTTATTTTATTTTTATACTCAACAAAAATGTTTTATTTGATAAACATGATTATAATTAAAATGAGACCATTGGGTTTTGATTGTTATATGACCATCGGTCAATATGACCACTGTGAACAAAATGTTTTGATTATTGTCTCTAAATACAAGTAATCTTGGTTAATTATTATAGAAAGAAGATTTGATGGCCTCACCTAGTAGTCTTGGACCGATCGAAGCCCATCTAACAGAGCTTGGGAAGGAGGTAGCACCATTGGGCTTTGCTCTGGATCAAATCCAAGCCGAGCTTCATCATGTGAAGCTAGAACGGAATCGCCTTCGTGAGAAGTTCAAACTGATAGAAATTACTACTCGGGCAATGTTGACTGAGCCGCCCCAAGATTCTATCACCCTAGCACACCTTACTCTTAGGTCCTATGCTGGTATTATAAGGGGATATGTAATGAGACCGTAACTGCCTTGTGTAATCCTTGTTTTAAATAAAAATTGGGATTTCTTCTTATAATGAAGTTTATGAATTTTGAAATGACCGGATAAATATAGTATGCATATTTTTGATGAATTTTAGAAAAAGGATATTTTAAAAATGGTTGTGTAAACCTTAAATAATTAAAAATGTGTAATGATTTTCAAAAAATGGTCTTCTACAATTATGTCCAGTACGAAATTTAGAGTCTAATAAGATCAACTTGATTTTTGATGAATAGTAAATTGTGAATAGTGATTTTACGCTTAGGATTAGTAATGTGACCAAATGGATTAGTAATCTCACTTAAAGAAAGTTTTAAAATAATCTAGGCACCTTGATTAAGTAATGTGATTCAATAAAATGGTTAAATAACGGTTTCATTAATTATTATTCAAGTATTAGTTTTTTCGGGTGAATAGTGTTTTTTAATTAAAAAATTAATTAAAAATATTTAGAAAATTATTTTTAGAAAATGGATTTCATTTTTAAACTCAGAGCATCGATATTATGTTAAGGTAATTTTTAGGGATTTTTCTGAAAAAAATGAATTTTCGGTGAATAGTGAATTTATTTAAAAATTGAATTAAAAATATTTATAAAATTATTTTTATAAAATGGAGTTCATAAATGTAATTAGGGAGTCGATATTTAGTTAAGGTGAAAGTTTGGGATTTTTCTGAGAAAGATGAATTTTTCAGTGAATAGTAAAAGTGCAGTTTTAGGGTTTCGGTATGTTTAATGACATCATAATTGTGTCATGATGATGTCATGAGATCTTTTAAGGGTTGGCCGGCCAAGGGTGATGAATTATTGTTTTGGGGGCCCCATGTGGCCTAACTCCATGATAAATGCCAAGGGAGAGCACATGGGTTTGAGAAAAGCACATGTGAGGTGTCCCTTGGCCATTAATGCCTTGTCCCCTCATTTTCCCTATAAATACCAAGCCCTCCTGTCATCCATTCGACTCCCTACTCATTCCCAACGAATTTATGGTCTCATTACCTCCCAAGGAGTCCTCCCAAGGTTCCCCCAAGCCCTCAAGGTCCCAACCTTTGAGGTTTAAGAGTTACATTTTAAGGTAAGGGATCCGACCCCTCTCTTTCTTTTCATGTAACCTCCTTTATGTCATTCCTTTTATACTCCATGTTTTTATGTGAGAGGATGTTCTTTTATATTCCTCTTACTACCCTTTCATGTTTATATGATGATAGATCCCCTCTTACTCTCATCATTTCGTTTTATGAAAGTTTAAGTGACGCCGTTAGGCTGCCGAATGTTTAAGTGATTCTTTCACCCTTCTCATTTTTCAAGTTCGATTTTCATGTCAAATCTTTCAAGTCTCTTTTTATTATGTTGGGTTATGATCTCTATATCTATCATACTGATCTCTTATGATCATATGATGAGAGACCCTATTTTATTTGTTCAATTCATTTTTATTGAAGCTTAAGTGACGTCGTTAGGCTGCCGAATTGTCATAAGAGAAATCAAATTTTTGTCTTCCTTCCATGTTTTTCATTTCAAATGGTATGTCCTTAAAATTGAATCACCATGTCCATATATACTTCTTATTCTGTCTCTCTACTGTTTTATGGGTCAATTATGATTGTTCGACCCATGTTCCCTCTCTTTTCAAAGTTTTCTAAAACCTTGTAACATAGCCGTTATGCTGCAGAATTTTCGTCTCAAAATGCCTCTCTTTTCTCAAAATTATTTTATGTTATAAAGTGAATACTCAAATCTTCTATTTCTACAGGGGTATTCACATATATATGAAAATGTTCTATTTTAAATTCTGGGATTTACATACATGATACCCGCTTTCCCTTTCCGTGGGTTTAAAGTAATGTAAAGATCGCATCTTTAAAGCAGTTTTTAAAACGCTATGATTATGAAATGAAACCCATTTATTTTATGCTATATGGGTTATTTATGAAATGTTTGATGATGATATATGTGGCTCACATGATAATAAAGGAAAATTTAAGGGTGCGCCCTGATAGCGCTCCAATGCATTGGGTAAAGACTTAATCTCTAGAGATGACCATTTTTAACGACGCCATGGTGAATAACCTTGGTAATTTTTAACGAAACCTTGGGGATGGACCTTGGTGAAACGAAACGATTGTCAATATTAAATGTTGCAGCCACATCTTCAAGTTATTAAAAATGTTATTTTTTTTATGATGTATCTCATTTTTTCTTTCTCATTCCTTAAATTTCTTTTCATGTCCTTATTGAAGTATCTCAAGTTCACATGTAAAATGTTTCTCTTGTTTCCCTTATTGGGCTTTCTGCTCACCCTTTCTTTTGATGTATGTCCCCAGGTTATGAGATGCAGTAATGAACCTAGGATGAACTTAAGGATAAGCCTTTCAAGTGTTTAAGAAGAGTGTTTTTGTTCTTTTCATGTTTTATGTTCCTGGTTTCCAAGACACTAAACCTTAAAGATCCTCGGTTTTGTAAAATGTAATGAAAGTTTATGTGATAAAAAGACGGGATGCTATAGTTGGTATCAAAGGATGGTTTAGTTATTTGTGGAAATTAGGATATGAAAACACTAGGAAGAACCCTATATAAAAGTTTAAATATAGGAAATATTCCTGGTATTTTGGTGAGTATTGAGTAAGGGGTTTCCAAGCAAATACATCCCTGTCTGGATACGAGCAGGTAGAGGTGGCTCTGGCGCAGATGTACATAGGGGTAAAACCCGAAAAAACCGCTTTGAGCTAGACTCGAACGGGAACTGGTACACGAAAACGGGCCTTGCTGCACTCTTGGTTACGACACTCCCGGGGGATATGCTTTGGTAAATCCATAAGCTTAGTATGAACCATTGTTAAAGGAACAAAGATAAAATAAAATAAAGATTCACATAAGAATATATGATCATGGATAACCTAGAAGGGAACCTAGGGGATCACAATTTAGGGTATACTTTACTTCTACATGTTATCCTTAGATGCTTTAAGTTTCTTTTCATGATTATTGGCTAAGTATTTAAGCCCCTAACTATAGCTTCTTTTCTTAGTTAATGGCGGGAAATGGAAGAACATGTCCCAACAACCAATGTGATAGGAAATGCTATGATTTCCGTATTAATACGACAGAGATGATTAGGGGATTAAGAGATGATTATTATTTTGGAAGACGTTCACTATTTTGAGGACCATATATGATCAAGGTAAATAGATTACTACGGTGTTTTCATTGAGGAGTAAGGTTGACTTATATTTTGAAGAATCAATGAATTTAAGGTGGCCTTATAGTAATTTAGGTTACTTACAGGAATGATTAACCTATCTTGGGTAAAATATGTTTAGGTTAGATACTTTTGTTATAAGATGTTAGGAGTGGTTGATGTTGTTTGGAGTTGAATAATGAAGTTTATTTTGGAAGACTATGTTATCAAATCTTTCTTGTATTTGGGTTTCAATCTTAGTTTGGTTTATTTTGAGGAATCTTAAGGACCATTATTTACGGAATGGACTATGATGAACTTTGGGTAGTACCATGGAACTTGAAGATTTAAAAGTAGTTTCCATTCCTATGGGATTATTTCTTTTTGAAGAGTTTTTTTTACCTTACTCTTTCTGTTTTTGGGATAATGTTTAAAGATAGAAGAAATAGATAGTTGATCTTTTGTGGATTATGTGATTCTCTAGAAGATGATTCTTGTGTTTTGATGAGACCAAGTAGTTTTGAATGCTCATCGTTTGGAGAAAAGATTAGTTTTGGTAGAAACTTATTAAAGTATGAAACTCTACATGAAGGTAGATATATTTCCTTATGTTTTTGTTCTATGTTGTAAATGAATTCCTCAAAGTTATCAAAAGGAATGTAAAACAAAAACGTTGTTGGTTTACGTTTCCTACTAGTTAATCAAAGACCTCTTACACACATCATAAGTTTGGGATTTTCTTATGGTTAACTTTCTCCTAATCATGTTCTCTATCACTCTCCCTCAGAACGTGACCCTTTGTTTTCTCCTCCTTGTCCATGTTTCCTACATGGAATCCTAGTATGAGTAAACTCGGGTGGCCTTTGTACTCCCTTTTATTTCTTTTAAAGTAATAGTGTTACTGACTCTTTTTCCGATGTGGGACTTTCAATGAAATTTCAAAACCCAATTTTAAAAAAAAATTGCGAGGACGCAATTTCTTAAGGGGGGAAGATTGTAACGGCCCGAAATTTTGAATAAATCTTGTTTCCTAATTTCATGTGTTATTTTATTTTATTTTTATACTCAACAAAAATGTTTTATTTGATAAACATGATTATAATTAAAATGAGACCATTGGGTTTTGATTGTTATATGACCATCGGTCAATATGACCACTGTGAACAAAATGTTTTGATTATTGTCTCTAAATACAAGTAATCTTGGTTAATTATTATAGAAAGAAGATTTGATGGCCTCACCTAGTAGTCTTGGACCGATCGAAGTCCATCTAACAGAGCTTGGGAAGGAGGTAGCACCATTGGGCTTTGCTCTGTATCAAATCCAAGCCGAGCTTCATCATGTGAAGCTAGAACGGAATCGCCTTCGTGAGAAGTTCAAACTGATAGAAATTACTACTCGGGCAATGTTGACTAAGCCGCCCCAAGATTCTATCACCCTAGCACACCTTACTCTTAGGTCCTATGCTGGTATTATAAGGGGCTATGTAATGAGACCGTAACTGCCTTGTGTAATCCTTGTTTTAAATAAAAATTGGGATTTCTTCTTATAATGAAGTTTATGAATTTTGAAATGACCGGATAAATATAGTATGCATATTTTTGATGAATTTTAGAAAAAGGATATTTTAAAAATGGTTGTGTAAACCTTAAATAATTAAAAATTTGTAATGATTTTCAAAAAATGGTCTTCTACAATTATGTCCAGTACGAAATTTAGAGTCTAATAAGATCAACTTGATTTTTGATGAATAGTAAATTGTGAATAGTGATTTTACGCTTAGGATTAGTAATGTGACCAAATGGATTAGTAATATCACTTAAAGAAAGTTTTAAAATAATCTAGGCACCTTGATTAAGTAATGTGATTCAATAAAATGGTTAAATAACGGTTTCATTAATTATTATTCAAGTATTAGTTTTTTCGGGTGAATAGTGTTTTTTAATTAAAAAATTAATTAAAAATATTTATAAAATTATTTTTAGAAAATGGATTTCATTTTTGAACTCAGAGCATCGATATTATGTTAAGGTAATTTTTGGGGATTTTTCTGAAAAAAATGAATTTTCGGTGAATAGTGAATTTATTTAAAAATTGAATTAAAAATATTTAGAAAATTATTTTTATAAAATGGAGTTCATAAATTTAATTAGGGAGTCGATATTTAGTTAAGGTGAAAGTTTGGGATTTTTCTGAGAAAGATGAATTTTTCAGTGAATAGTAAAAGTGCAGTTTTAGGGTTTCGGTATGTTTAATGAAATCATAATTGTGTCATGATGATTTCATGAGATCTTTTAAGGGTTGGCCGGCCAAGGGTGATGAATTATTGTTTTGGGGGGGCCCATGTGGCCTAAATCCATGATAAATGCCAAGGGAGAGCACATGGGTTTGAGAAAAGCACATGTGAGGTGTCCCTTGGCCATTAATGCCTTGTCCCCTCATTTTCCCTATAAATACCAAGCCCTCCTGTCATCCATTCGACTCCCTACTCATTCCCAACGAATTTATGGTCTCATTACCTCCCAAGGAGTCCTCCCAAGGTTCCCCCAAGCCCTCAAGGTCCCAACCTTTGAGGTTTAAGAGTTACATTTTAAGGTAAGGGATCCGACCCCTCTCTTTCTTTTCATGTAACCTCCTTTATGTCATTCCTTTTATACTCCATGTTTTTATGTGAGAGGATGTTCTTTTATATTCCTCTTACTACCCTTTCATGTTTATATGATGAGAGATCCCCTCTTACTCTCATCATTTCGTTTTATGAAAGTTTAAGTGACGCCGTTAGGCTGCCGAATGTTTAAGTGATTCTTTCACCCTTCTCATTTTTCAAGTTCGATTTTCATGTCAAATCTTTCAAGTCTCTTTTTATTATGTTGGGGTATGATCTCTATATATATCATACTGATCTCTTATGATCATATTATGAGAGACCCTATTTGATTTGTTCAATTCATTTTTATTGAAGCTTAAGTGACGTCGTTAGGCTGCCGAATTGTCATAAGAGAAATCAAATTTTTGTCTTCCTTCCATGTTTTTCATTTCAAATGGTATGTCCTTAAAATTGCATCACCATGTCCATATATACTTCTTATTCTGTCCCTCTACTGTTTTATGGTTCAATTATGATTGTTCGACCCATGTTCCCTCTCTTTTCAAAGTTTTCTAAAACCTTGTAACATAGCCGTTATGCTGCAGAATTTTCGTCTCAAAATGCCTCTCTTTTCTCAAAATTATTTTATGTTATAAATTGAATACTCAAATATCCTATTTCTACAGGGGTATTCAAATATATATGAAAATGTTCTATTTTAAATTCTGGGATTTACATACATGATACCCGCTTTCCCTTTCCGTGGGTTTAAAGTAATGTAAAGATCGCATCTTTAAAGCAGTTTTTAAAACGCTATGATTATGAAATGAAACCCATTTATTTTATGCTATATGGGTTATTTATGAAATGTTTGATGATGATATATGTGGCTCACATGATAATAAAGTCAAATTTAAGGGTGCGCCCTGATAGCGCTCCAATGCATTGGGTAAAGACTTAATCTCTAGAGATGACCATTTTTAACGACGCCATGGTGAATAACCTTGGTAATTTTTAACGACACCTTGGGGATGGACCTTGGTGAAACGAAACTATTGTCAATATTAAATGTTGCAGCCACATATTCAAGTTATGAAAAATGTTATTTTTTTTATGATGTATCTCATTTTTTCTTTCTCATTCCTTAAATTTCTTTTCATGTCCTTATTGAAGTATCTCAAGTTCACATGTAAAATGTTTCTCTTGTTTCCCTTATTGGGCTTTCTTCTCACCCTTTCTTTTGATGTATGTCCCCAGGTTATGAGATTCAGTAATGAACCTAGGATGAACTTAAGGAGAAGCCTTTCAAGTGTTTAAGAAGAGTGTTTTTGTTCTTTTCATGTTTTATGTTCCTGGTTTCCAAGACACTAAACTTTAAAGATCCTCGGTTTTGTAAAATGTAATGAAAGTTTATGTGATAAAAAGACGGGATGCTATAGGCCTCATCCAGTAGACTCGGGTCATACGAAGCCCATCTATCAGAGCTTTGGAAGGTGGTAGCATCACTGGGCTTTACTCTGAACCAAGCCCAAGTTGAACTCCAACACGTTAAGCTTTAATGAAATCGGTTACGGGAGAAGTTTGAGCTGATAGAAATCACCACTCGGGCAATGTTTTCTGAGCCGCCCCAAGATTCTATCACCATTGCACACCTTACTCTTAGGTCCTATGTAGGTGTTATAAGGGGCTATGTAATGAGGCCTTAGTTACTTGGTGTATTCCTTTTGTATAAATAAAATTTTTATTTCTTATTGTGGTAAAATTTGTGAATTTCAAATATTAAGATAAATATAGGATAAATTTATAGAAGTTACATATTATTGGTGAATTTTGGAAAAATGGTATTTTAAAATATTTTTTTATACTTTAAATAAATAATAATGTGAGATGATTTTCAAAAAATGGTCTTCTATAGTTGTGAACATTAAGAAATTAAGAGTCTAATAAGATCAACTTAATTTTTGGTGAATAGTAAATTATGAATAGTAATATTAACCTTATGAATAGTAATGTGACTATTGGAATAGTATCCTCACTTAAGAAAGTATAAATATAATTTAGGCATATTGAAAGGTGAAGTGATATAATAGCATAAGTAAATAACTGTTTTAGAAATTATTAGTTAAGTATTATTATTATTTTCGGATAAATAGTGTTTTTACTTAAAAATTAAATATCTCATAATTAGAAAATTATTTTCATAAAATAGAGTTAATTTTTTAATTCATAGCATTGATATTATGTTATTTTGAATTTATGATATTTTTATAAAATGTTTTGTTTTTGGGTGAATAGTAAAAATATAGTTTTGAGCGCCAGTGTGTTTAATGACATCATTAATGATGTAATCATGATGTAATAATTTTGGTAGTATTTTGTACAGTAATATATGTTATTATGTGTCCCAAGTGGCCAATACCATGGGAAAATACCATAGTAAAGCCCATGGTTTTGCAAATACCACTAATAAGGTGTCCCTTGGAAATTAATAAAACATTCCATCACTTTTGCTATAAATACCAAACCATTCCTTAATTAAATTAATTCCAAATTCCTATTAAATGAAGATATAGTCTTTTTACCTCCCAAGGATTCCTCCCAAGGTTCCCTCAAGCCCCCCAAGATTTCAACCTTCAAGTTTTTGAAGTTACTCTTCAAGGTAAGGGAACCTTTCACCCTCCTCTTTTAGTCACGACTTCATTTATGTTATGTCTTCTAGTTTCAATTTTATTATTTTGGGGTATGTTCTTATATATCCTTATTTCTGTCCATTTTATGTCCAAATTATGAGAGACCCTTTCTTCTCTTATCAATTGATTTTTTGAATTTTTAAGTAATTCCATTAGGCTGTCGAATTTTTATAAAAGAAATCACTTCTTCTCTTTTCTTTCAAGTTTCTTTTTCATGTGGTATGTCATTAAAACATACATATAATGATCTTATTTACATTTTAATCTTTCACTATACTTTATTATGAGTTATTTATGAGTGGTTAACCCTATTCCCCTCTCTTTTTAATGTTTTCTAAAACCATGTTGTATAGCCGTTATGCTGCAGAATTTTTGTCTCAAAATATCTCTCTATTTCTCAAGAAATTCTATCAATTTATTTATGTGAATACCCAAACCTATTTAATTTATAGGATTATTCATAAATAAATGAAAATGATATATTTTATTCTGGAATTTACATATATAAAACCCTTATTCCCTTTCCATGGGTTATAAATGACATAATGATCTTGTTTTTAAGCACTTTTTAAAACATTACGATTTTGATATGAAACCCATTGCTTTTATTCTCTTTGGGTTATTTATAAAATGTATTCTTATGATATATGCGGATCACATGAAAATAAATACATATTAATGGTGCTCCCTGATAGCTCTCCAATGCATTGGCTAAATAATTTAATTTCTAGAGATGACAAGTTTTATGATACCTTGGTGAATAACCTTGGTAATTTTTATGACACCTTGGGGATGAACCTTGGTGATATGTTCATGAATTTATAAATTAAATGTTTTAGACACATTTTAAAGTTATGTTTCAAGTTATTATTATTATGATATGCCTCTTTATCTACATGTTCTTATTGATATCACTCAAGTTCACATGTAAACTGTTTCACTTTATTTCTTTACTAGGCCTTCTGATCACCCTTTCCTTTGATGTATGTCTCCAAGTTATGAGATGCAGTAATTGTACTTAGGATGAACCTATTATGAAGCCTTAAAATTGGATTAGAATAATGTTTTATATTTTCATGAATTATGTTCCTGATTTCTAAGACACTAGACTTTAAAGATCCTCGGTTTGTAAAATGTGATGAAAAGTTATGTAAATAAAAGGTGGGATGCCATAGTTTCTATTCAGAAACCCAGAAAACACGGAATGTGGTTCTATGAACACATGACATGTGTTCTTATATTCTTTAATAAATACTTTTATTAAGTACATTTTGTGTACTATGATTACATGCCATGTAGTACATGACTGTGTGCTTAGTCGTGTGAGAGAGAACACCGAATAATAGTTTTTTGGAAAGTTCACACCATGTAGTTTAGATACACACCATGTATTTTTACATAGGCAAACCCCACATGGATATATCCATGTAAAATTATATGGCCTGGAGGGGAGACATGAGTAAACTCCATGTACCAGGCTAACACATCGTGTACGTGGGGTGTTTACACACCCAGGCCGGTAGAAGTGTATGCCTATGTAAGAGCTTGAGGGTACACGTTGTGTACTCCTATTTTGTTACCCTATAAGAGGATTATTATCCTGTTTAGTTCTTACACTCTTGAACTGTGAACCTTGATAATAAACTTGAACTAAGGTGCGTTCTTTACCTTGTAGAGTCATGCCTCCATGATGACCTCTAGTTGTATTCTAGGAGAGTGGAAATGATCATACCCTAGAAGTGGTAGGCCATGCGCTACTAGTGGATCCTCTAGTCATTCCAGTTAGAGTACTAGCTATTATATTAGACACAGGTTTTTATGCACAGTTTAGTGAAGGATTTAGGAGGTTCATGCAAACCTTTTAGAGAGAACCACACCCTACCATGTCTATGGAAGAGTTGACGTGAGTGTTCCAGAAGTAGCATCCGCCCATGTTCTTGGGGGATAGTGGACCACAGGATATAGAGTCATGGATAGTGGCCATGATTTCTATCTTTGAGAATTTAGATATGCCTCCTGAGAGGAGGTTAAATCTCGTAATGTATATGTTGTGGGATTCTTCCAAGAGATGGTGGGATGTTAATACACAGGTGGGAATCATTGAGATATAGCATGGGGATATTTATATATAGTCTTATATGATTACTACTATCCTGAGACACTGAGGGGTGATAAATCCTGGGAGTTCATGCATCTGGAGTAGGTTACACTGTTAGTTATGGACTATTTTTCATGTTTTACTGAGCTTCAGCATTTCACACATATTTTGATGGGTGATGATCTATCAAAGGCTGGGAAATTTGAGGATAGTATCAAACATGACATCTGATCATAGGTAAATGTATTTAGGTTGACTATTGTATATACTATAGTGAATCAAGTACTGATTACTAAGCGTAATATAAGGGAATTTGGAGGTATGATCCAGGGCAGTTCGACACTGAGATCTGTTAGTGTCTCGACCGATAGAAGGAAGATTTGTTTAGAGCTTTCTCACAATGATACTAGTAGTCAGAACATATCTTTAGGTATCCATGTGAGGTGATACCAGTGTAGGAGGATGGTAATACAAGTCCAAAGTGTCTGATAGACTCATTAGAGTATCGAGCTTACAACAAGATAGGTTATTTACAACGCTTCTGCAGGATGTTTCCACCAGCATCTAGTGATAGGGGGTCTGCACCGACTCCATGTTCAGGAGCATGGTTAGTAGCTTCTCATCAGTCAAGGAATTTAAATGCATTAGACCATTCAAGATGAGGTGGTGGTCTTGGCCATGGTAGGCAGACCCTAGGTTCTCAGGGACAGTAGGGTGGATTAGCTCAGGGTAGTCAGGTAATGTCATAGGGCCACGATATAGGTTAGACTTATATATTGAAACAGACCCGATAGAAGCAAGATCCCAAACCCTCTACTATCAGAGGAAATATTCTAATCACCTCTGTTTTAGATTCTACACTTTTTGATACAAGGTCTTCACATAGTTTCATATCTTTTCTTATTGTGGAGAGCCTTGGGCTCTGGGTTTTTACTTCTGATGATGTTATGACTCTAGACACTCCATTAGGGGTTATAAAAACAAGTCTATATCAATTCAAGGAGTTCCCACTTGATTTTTGTGGGTGTAACTTCTTATGGGACCTCTACATCTTAGAGATGAAAGTCTTTGATGTCATTCTTGGAATGGACTGGTTTGTATCCTTTCAATCCTTTGTCAATTTATATCACTGCGGGTTGAGTTTTACATCACCATAGGGTGGATCGTTTCTACATAAGGGTGAATGGGATTTCCAGTAAAGTTGAGCTGGACCCAAGCATCGTGGGTTGGTTGGGATGATATCCCATATTGTGATTTTATATTTGGATGACCAGGGAACATGTTAGATGGATTTTCATATAGTAGTTGATCATTTTAGGGATTCCTTTTTGGATGAATTTTTAGGTTTACCTCTAGTGAGAGAGGTATAATTCTCTATTGATCTAGTTATAAGAGCTACACCAGTATCCATTCCTCCTTACAAGATGGCTATGATGGAGTTTCAAGAGCTCAAGAGGTAGTTAGATGATTTGGAAGCTAAGGGTTTCATCCAACCTAGTACTTCTCTATGGATTTTTCTGGTATTTTTTTCAAAAAAGGCAGACGGTACCCTTAGGATATGCATGGATTATCAGAAATTGAACCAGTTGATGATTAAGAATTGATATCCTATGCTGTGAATAGATGATCTCTTCGATCATCTCCAAGGATCTCAGGTTTTATCTAAGATCTATTTGAGATTTGTTTATCATTATGTGTGTGTTAGATCATCAGACATACCTCGCACAAACTTTCAGAGCTGGTATGGTTTGTATGTGTATCTTGTTATATCTTTCGGTCTCACGAATGAGTTGGTAGTATTTATGAAATTGATGAACCGTGTGTTCTATCCTTATTTAGACTCATTTATGGTGGTTTTCATAGATGATATCTTGGTGTATTCTCATAATCGACATGACCATGCCAAACATCTTGAGATCATTTTGAGTACACTAATAGAGAATCAGTTATATGCTAAGCTCACAAAGTGTCACTTCTAGATGGATTATATTCACTTCCTGGGTCACATCATCTCAGAGACAAGAGTATTAATAGACCCAGAGAAGGTGATAGCAGTAGTTTCCTAGGAGAATCCTAAGAATGTCTTTGAGGTGTGAATTTTTCTAGGGATGGATAGTTACTACAAGTGTTTTATACAAGACTTATCATGCTTAGTGGCGCCATTGACGAGCCTGACTAAAAAGGGTGAGAAGTATTTTTGGACATATTCCTATGAGATGACCTTTCAGGATTTGAAAGATAGATTGACTTCAGTGCCAATAATAATTTTACCAGAGCCATGAAGGAGTTACACTGTGTACTGTGACACATCAGGTACTGAGATTAGATAAGTTCTTATGTAAGGGGAATGTATTTTTGAGTACAGGTCTCAGTAATTAAGGCCTCATGAGAGGAATTACCTGACACACAATCTTTAGTTAGTTATGATTATTTATGTTTTACTCTGTTGGAGACATTAATTATCGGGAGAGAATTTGTGGTTTACATGGAACAAAAAGTCTCAAGTACATATTTACACAATGGGATCTGAATCTGAGGCAGCGAAGGTGCATGGAATACCTTCAGTCCTTTGACTTCAAGATTGCCTACATGTTGGGGAAAGGCAATTCAGTGCCTGCTGCATTGAGTAGGAGGACTCAGATATAGGAAGTGCAGCAAGCCAGTTTCAAGTAGAAACTTATAGAATTTTTCTTTTAGATTCACTTGGAGGTTCATGATAATAAGGGGAAAACTTTTATTTCATCTTTAGTTGTTACCTCTACCCTACTAGACAAAGTGACGATGATATAGTTATTAGATTCTTATGTCCTAGTTCTACGGGAGACTGTGGCAGGTGAGTACCCTCCTCCTGGTTTGACCATAGGAAAGGATGAAGTTTTGTGTTTAAAAGGTCACATGTGTGTTTCAACATACATGCGTGAGGAGATAATGTGGGATTTTTATGCCTCTATATGGGCATTTCATCCTAGTGTCACCAAGATGTATCAGGATTTTCATCATCAATATTAGTGGCTAGGTATGAAAAGAGGCATAGATAGTTTTTTATGTGGTGCTCCACCTGTCAGTAGGTGAAGGCGAAACACCAATGACCAATTGAAATTTTACAACAGCTACCCATTCCTGAGTGGAAATGGAATGATGTCATGATGGATTTCATGATGGGTTTAACTAGTTTACCTCAAGGTAACAATTCCATATGGGTTATTGTTGATAGGATAACAAAGGTTTCACTTTTCATGTCGATCAAGGAAACCTTCAGTGTTGATGAGCTTGGGAGGTTGTACATATGGGATATTGTACAATTTCATGGGGCCCCGCATTCTATCATTTCAGATAGGGATGCCTAGTTTACTTCTCATTTCTGGAAAGAGATACAGAGGGTTCTAGGTACATAGGTACTTCTGAGCACAGCTTACCACCCTCAGATAGATGGCCAGTCAGAGCCTACAATTCAGGTGCTATAGGACATGATGCAAGCATGCGTCTTGGATTTCAGGGGTTCTTGGGAGAGACACATACCCTTGGTTGAGTTTTCCTATAACAATAGATTTTAGGATACTATTCAGATGGATCCATATGAGTCTTTGTACGGTAGACCATTCTGATCATCCCTGTGTTGGTTGGAGGTAGGAGAGACAACTATGTTGGGACCTCGTCTTGTCTAGGAGACCACTGAATAGGTTTGGTTGATTCTGAAGTAGATGGAAACTGCATAGTCTCTTTATAAATATTATGTAGATCACCATAGATGACCTCTGGAGTTCAAGTTCGGGGATCAAGTTTTCCTACGTGTTTCACTAAGGTTGGTACACAAAAGGATTAGGAGATAGGGTAATCTTTCACTGAGATACATCAGGTTGTTTGAGATTCTGGAAAGATTCAAGATGGTTGCCTATTGGTGGTAGTTACCACAGAGGTACTAGGAAATGCACAATGTATTCCATGTTTCTTAGTTGTGATGTTACTTTTCAGACTCATCTCACACTTTTCAGCCTAAGGAATTTGAGTAACTGGTAGATGCATCCTTTGAGGATCATCCTATAAAAATTGTGGATCTTAGTATGAAGGTTCTTCGTGGTTGGTCTATTCCTTTATTATGGGTGCTATGATAGTATGACTGAGTGTAGGAAGATCCTTGGGAGAGGGAGGCCGATATACAATCTAAGTGGCTGGAGTTATTCTTAGATATTTCTTAATCACCCTTGGAATGGAAATTCAAGGACGAATTTCTTTAAGGGGGGAGTTTGTAAGAACGTGATTCTTCTTTTGAGGTACAACTATTTACTTTTCGGTTTGTACTTAAGAGAGAGGAGGAAAACAGGCCAAGTGTTGGCTGTAAACCAGTTACATGATATGACTTGGGGTTACACACCATGTAATCCAAGTATACGCCATGTATGAATGTTGGAAGGACCTTTTAATGACGTGTGAGGTTTGTTGGAAGAAATGGGTAAAAAAGAATATACACAATGTTTATATTCAAGTACACACCGTGTATTTTGTGTTTTTTTGTTAAAATAAGAAGTAGCCTCATTTTCTCATTTTTGGACAGAAGCTTACTCGGGTATCATGAACCTGCAGTGTCGGACGGAGTTTTGGCTCCCAATTTTCCATCTGAACTCTGATTCGAACACCATCAAATACATTGGAATCCCCTCAGTGAGTTCTCAATTCCTCTTGAGTCATACTTCGTGATTTTTTTCTCTCATCCAAGTTACCGAAGCTTGAGAATTTATTCTCTTTTTTTATATCTACTCCATTTTAGTCTAAATTATAGGCCATTGATATATGAGGAGATTCATATGAGTACAAGGTAGGTGGTCTCGTACCTTTCACTAATTGTGAAGATTTTTATATATGTTGGAGCACTGAGAGCCCATTTTTTGGTGTCGCCTTGATTTAAAACCGAACCTTGTTATTTCCTATTGATGTTTAGGTAATTGAATATATGTTCTTATTCATGTATAAGGTTTTTACCTTGAATTAGGGCCACCCCATGGGCGTGTTTTCCTTAGATGACCGATTATGGCTATTTGGACTAGGATTCCTACGAGGCATGCATTTGATTCCCATTATTGGGTTGTTAAAAATGAATTGAATTTATAATGGAACTGAAATTGTGTTTAAATTGTAATTTAATTGACTAAGGGATTGGGATTAGTGAGTTTCCATTTTTCCCCATGTTATGCTTATGCATGTTTAAGCATGTTGGAATGTTTTGCTCCAATTGTGAACCTGCCCATGTGAGTTCAGTTATGTTAAGTCCTTATAATGGTTTAGATTACATTATAGGATTGTTATATGATATGTTCCCATATGATATGATTAATGTTGAACCGTGTAATAGTTTAATTTACAAGTGTTACTTGTTATGTGGATTGTGCCCACATTAGTTATTTGATGTTATAGCCATGTAATAGTTTAATTTACATGTGTTTCTTCTCATATGAAATGATCAAAGAGGTAAATAGAAATGGGAGAGATATGGACTTAGGTTAAAAGGAATGTTTGGGATCATATGAATATTGTACCTTATACCTTGGGTGAACCATGGATTTATATTAGAATTACATGGATAGAATTAAATAGGGTAATATTTTTAGGCCATGAGTGAGCCATAGATGTAGTGGTCGATATCATGTAGTCTACACTTGACTGCCGAGCGATCCATGGATCCATTGAGTTTTTGCATGGTCGGTATCTATTGGAAATTCTACTATGTCACGAGTTCACCTTTACTTATACCTTGGGTGAACCATGGATTCAGATTAGAATGCCATGGATGGATTCAATAGGTTATCATGTTTAAGATATGAGTGAACCATAGATGTAGTGGATGGGATCAGTATACAATTTGAATATTGAAATGAAATGGATTATGATGGTCTTCCAAGACAAATCACAAGCTTGGATTTGGACTTCAAAGCTACTTGTTTAGATATAATTCTAAGGTATCTGTTGTGTTACTTATTACGGGGATTTTCAGGCTTATACTGGATCTCAAGAATTATATAATTCTATGTAATTGAATTATTAAAGAACAAGAAATTATTTTAAATGTAAACTAATGCTTTTAGTACTGTTTACTCTTGAGTAATTCATAGAATACTGGTTTCACTATTGTACACTACCTGTTATATATATATTCAGTGACAGATCGACACAAATCTTGGGTGGTTGCCTATTGAGATTTAGTCTCACACCCTATTTGGGTCATGTTTTTGGGCCCAAACAGATTATATTGTTGTAGGTGTCAATAAGGAAAATTTACCTTCTAAAGGTACTTGATATGTTTCTTAGGAGCATGAGAGAATGGGACTAAGCCGAGGCTTGTGATGATTCTGAATTTATTTTTACCTTCTTTACTTCTTGTACTTATATCATGTATTACTTCTATGTAACCTGTTTTGGCTGTTTTCCTAGAACATATAGCATGCAACATAATCTTTTGACTTATATGAAATCTGTTTATTTATATTATCAGTATTCTACTGTTTACTTCTATTATATGGTATTACTGCTTCTGCTATTGATTTATTATTCTGTTGTGTTATACTCTGTCAATGAGGGAATAATTTCCCCACTGTCACACCTAGGCCCTCACTTTTATTCAGTAGCCTCTGGTGTTTGTGGAAATGAGCATAAGGAAATGTGGCCAACCAGATACGGGGCACCTTTGAGTAGAATTTGGATCTAGGACGTTACACCAGGGTAGAGGGGTGAGTTAGATGCATGCTATGCAATCTCATCAAACTATTCTAAATGCAGTACATCTATCATTAAAGGTACAATTCAGGTATCATATACACTTGATTTTTTTTAATATAGAATTATCACATTCCTTTTTATCATCTCAGTTTTTAATGGATTAGGTTTGGTTGTGGAGATCTTGGATGGTGTTATGATCATCAACACACCATTCAGAGTGTTGTCAAAGAATATAATATGTTGTATGGAATATTCGCTTGAAATTGTTGGTTACCATTTCCTTTGAGAGTTTTTTGTACTAGAATTGATATGATTCAATTTGATTCTGGGTATAGACTGGATAGTTCTATTTCAGGATTATATTGAGTGTTATGGGAAGAGATTTACCTTTCTATCTCTAGAAGGAGGTAGTTATTTTTACTAGGGTGAATGGGATCTTCAGGCTGGTTATGCAAGACCAATTTAGTTCAAATTGGATTGTCTCATGTCTTAAATAGTGGGTCTTTTTTTGGATAAATATGAAATGTTTTAGGATACTCTTCCACTAGTGGTGGATCATTTTTAGGATATCTTTCCAAAATATTTTTCTATATTATCACCTGAGTGGGAGATCGAGTTCATGATCGAGTTGGTGTTGGGAGTGGGGCCAGTATCTATACCACTTTATAGAATGGAACCTATAGAGCTTCATGAGTTGAAAGTTCAATAAGAATATCTAGAAGCTAAAGGATTCATATTTCCTAAAACTTATATGTGTATTCTCTTAACTAAGAAGTGTGAGAGGAATTTTCACTCATATATGCATTCTTAGAGAATAAACTAAATGAAAATCAAGAAACAATACCCCCTTATGCATATTGATGATCTCTTCGATTAGTTGGGAGGTGCATAGATCTTCCCCAAGGTCGAATTGAGGTTTGAGTATCATCAGTTGAGGGTGAGATCATTATACAGACCCTAAAATAATGTTAGTAGAAATTATGGATTGTATGAGTTTGTGGTGATGTTATTCATTTTGACAAACATGGTAGTGGTATTCTTGGACTTGATGAATCAAATATTCAATCCTTTTATGGATCATTTTGTGGTATTTTTCACTGATGAAATCTTATTACATGCCCATCAAATAGATGATGTAACACCCCAAGAATTTACAAATAGATTTATTATAGAATTCATGGAACACTGAGTCTCTAAAAACACCACTTTGTTATAACCTATCCAAGTAAACATAATTTTTCCACCTATGTGATTTGAATTTTGAAAAATTGACATACACGGTTATTTTCAATAAAATATTTAGAGTCTGATAAGATGAACTTAATTTTTTGTTAATAGTAACATACCATTATGAATAGTAATGAATAGTAAATTGTCCAAAAAATATAAACTTCATCCATGAATGTATATATACAATTTAGACATCTTAAAAGTCATAAAATGATCATAGTATAAGTATTGGTATTTTTGTATGTCATAAATATTTTAATTACAATTTTATGATTAATTTAAAATTTTAAAATGGAAATTTATTTTCATAAAATGTAATCATAAATTTTTATTTTATTGTATTATGGTTAGAATATAATTTTATGGGACCTTGATTAATTTTTCAAGGTGTTATAAAACAAGTTATAGTTTTAATGTTATTTTTTTTGAATAAATTATGATTTTATTTAAAAAATAATTAAAACTATTTAGAAAATTACTTTCAAAAAATGGATTTCATTTTTGAATTCTTATAAGTTGAATAATGGTTTGGGTAAATTTTTGGTATTTTTCTGAAAAACTTGAAATTTTTTATGAATAGTGAAATATAGTAAAATACCATATATACAAATTATCAGTTTAATACACTATTTATAACATAATAAGTGATTTAAGGCCACTTGGTTCGAACTCACATGCACTTATTACTATTAGTGGTCACATGAAACAACACTATTAGTTATCTTGGGGAATTAATAAAATAATGAATAAAATATTCAAAATTTACTCCTCTCCTCCACTATAACCCCCCCCCAATCCCTCTTCTCCTCACTACTTTAATCCTTGAAGATCCTCAAATTTGTACCCAAATACCCTTACCTAGTCACTCACCATGTCCAATAATCTCTTGGTCTTGAAAAAAGACCAAAAACCCTTCCCATAAAGAGATTCTCAATGAGCTGGATTCAAGAGGTAAATTCACATTTTATTTCTTTCATTTTCAGTTCAAGTTCCTTTCTATTTTTATCATCTACTCACCTACTCTATCCAAATGACCATGATAACTCTAGTATAATATATATACTAGAATTATATAATGTTAATGGAAGAACCATCATCAATATTTTTACTCTCTCTCTTTTATTGTATAAACAAAACCATCGTATGTGAGGTTCCAATTTACAACCTTCATGGACGACGAAGTTTCATTCTTCAATTTCCCCTTAATTACTGGTCATGAAACAATTTTTATGGTTGAAACAGAATAACATATATATATATATATATATATATATATTATAACCTACTTAATATTCAGGAACCAGTATACGTACATGTTATTAAATCATAAGACCAAATTAGTTCATAATAATCAAAATACCACTGAAATAATCTAAGTGAATGTCACTAATATTTTATCTAATGATTCATCATTATTCCATGTAAACAATGATATAAATTAAAATTAAAACCTATTAATTTTCATAAATAATTTTTAAATTTTATTCTGGATATTTAAATCCATTCCACATGAACTCCATTACATAAAAACAAGTAAACCGATTATGAAAATCAAGAAAATTAACACTCCAGAACGACGAAATTTAATCTTAAAAATAATAAATAAGGACATAATGGGATTAATAAAATCATGATTAACTAAATAAATGTTTAATATTTTCTGAATTAAGTTATTAATAAGTCTAATTTCATATTACAAGACCTTAAGTTCAAGAGTCAAACACATTCGAACTTAAGGTAAGGGGTTTCTTCATCTCACTTCCATTTTTGTGAGATATTCTGTATTCACTAATACTACTTGTTTATGGTGTATGTATACTTATAATTTATGTTTAAAATAATTAATATATTTATTTTCATGATATTAAATGTATCATTTAATGATTATTAATTTTGGGTCATATGATTCAATTGATTACAAAGTTGAAAGTATTTTCTACCTGAACCTCCATTTTCATTCGGGTTGCTATTATTATCTATTCACCTAAATTTAATTATTATTTATTATTATGTACTTATAATAAATTATTTATTAATGTTCTATATATTTTTACCAATCACAATCCTTCTTTATTTTGTGGGGAGTTACATGTTTTAAAAGTATCTTTCAAAAATCCTTCTGAAATGCAAGCCCGATTCAAGGAGCATCTCAAATTCTTACATACTTTTAAGTTCACTCTATAATCTATTTTAAGCCATATTTATCTCTATAAAATAACACATTTTAACATGAAAAATATATTTTAGTTCATTTATAGTTTTATGAAAGCAAACATGCCTTTGCACTTTAAAATCCTTTAATATGTTCCTTAAACCGCACTAAAATATTTTATTTCTAAAGCTTCTTTAAAAACTCTTTTTAAATTATTTCACCTCAATAAGCTTTTATTTAAGATTAAAATATAATTTCAAATACCTTACTCTTTATTTTTTGGTATATAAATGTTTACAATCAGATTTCATGAAAATTACAAATGATTTTCCAAAAGAACTCTTTTTTCCAAAGTAAAAAGGATTGTTCTCATATCACTTTAACTTTTATGAGATATGTGCCTTGTTCACCACTTATTTATTTCTCGCGGTGTATGTACAAACCTTTGATATATCATATAATTAGTCTCCTTATTCTCATGATATTTTAAGGGATTATGACTTGAATGTTTCAAGGTGGCATGAGACACTTTGGAATGTTTAAGGATTATTTCCTCTAGAATTTTTCAATGGTCTCATTTAGAAGTATCCTCATCTATGGAAAAAATACTTTGTTGAATCTTGTAATTATTTGGGATTTAACCCCTATGATATCATCCACCATGTTTTATTGAATGGTTTATGATTAGTTTGACTATGGATGTGCTATCTTGAAACCATTCACCATATTAATACGAATGGTTAGTGTTTATGATTAATGATTAGGGAAAGTTATTTACATTTCATATGTTAGTTTCAATATAATGTGTATGTTTTTTATGTTTATCCCCATTCATAAGAGGAATGAATTGGACTTAGTAAGTGTCGAGTGGGGCTTGTTACAGTCCCTCAAAGCATCGGTAGGTCTCATGAGACAAACTACGGTCTTGGCACAAGGCCTTGACAAAATTACTATTTATGGTCTTTGCATAAGGCCTTCACGGTATGATTATGATGTCCCAAATTATGAATTCCATCTTTATGAAAATAGTATTTATGGTTCATGTGGTTATTTGACTGGTATAATACCCATGTTTATGTTTTATTATGGAATTATTTATTCAGCTCTTATTTCTACCATAATGTGTTCAAGTTTATTTTTAAAGGCTTTTTTTAGTTATTCACCATGCATAATATTTATGTTTATGTTATCTTCTATTGTATTGCTTAACCATTACTGAGAATTTGATCTCACCCCTTTCATTTGTTATTACTTCCCTAAAAAATGAAGAAGAGATCATTTATTGATTTTTCAAGGATGCAGTTTATTAGCTTTTGTTATGTATTTTTTTGTTTCCTTTCAAAATGTAAAATAGGTTCCATGTATGTATCTATATTATTCAAGAAAACTAAAATAATCGGTCCTTCATGATTTGATTCCTTGTAATCATTCCAATATTTAAAATAATGCACTGGCTCCGATCTTCTGGGGTCGGCGCGTTACAGTTGGTATCAAAGGAAGTTTAGTAGAAATCTTGAAAACTAGATTTAGAAAACGTAGGTTAGGGAGCAAAGACCTAAGATGGTCATTGAGGATAAAAAACAAGAACATCCTAGAATTTTGGTAAGGAATAGATTATGTGGATATTTCTAGAAATTACATCCCTGTCTGGATAAAAATAAGTAGAGGTGGCTCTGGCATAGATATACCTAGGAGTGAAAACTCAGACAAGGAGTTTTGGGCTTGACCTCAAGTATCCTAGTACATGACAACAGACCTTTCTTCACTCTCGGTTTGACACTACTAGGGGATATTCTTAGGATAATTCACATTTTATTTACCCACTATTGTGAAGGATTTATTCCCCCAAAGTAACCAAATTATATGGTTCAAGGATTTATGACGCATAAATTTATGCTATGTGTTAAAACATGTTTAGAGTTATAGAGAGTTCATAATTTTATGAGCTAATATATAATATGTAATTGATTAGAAATTATGCCTAGTATAAGGAATGATAAATTTACCAATACACGTGATACGAAGAGTAAGAAGTATCATATCTCTAATGGTCTTAAGCCATATTTTCAAAGGAAGATTATCTACCAAATATCCTCATCATATGATGAAATAATATCATGTGTTAATAAGGTATGTAAAGACTTATCTAATTCCTATGGCTTTGAAGGGGATCAAAAGAATAAGATTATGGAGGAGATATATGGGGATAAAGGGAAGAAGTTAAAGAAGTTTTTTCCCACATGTGATAACTGTGGAAAGAATCACCCTGGTAAATGTTTGAAGGTAATGTGTGTTTTCTATAAGTAAATTGATGATTTCAAGGGTAAGAAAATGGTTTCCAATGTAAAATGCTTCAACTAAAAGGATATGGGACACTATGTGAATCAATTTACCAAGAGTCAAAGAAATATACCCCAAATGATGATTTTTGATAATAATCAAGTTATGATGCTACCGCAGATAAAGTAGAATGATTAATATGCCTTGTCAGGAATCATGCCATTTGAATATTTTTTCAGTAATGTACTAGTTGTATGAACTATGAGATATATAGGAATTGTACTGAAACACTCTTACATTAAGTATTTTAGGTTGTATGATGAATGGTACAAAGGAAAAGTGATTTAGTAGAAAGTTAAACTTTTTAGAAAAAAATATGATTGAGGGAAAGACAACCCTTAATATATATTTTATGTTGAGATAATGATAAAGAAATGATTGATTCAGATAAATACTGAATACCTTGGAACTAATTATTGAATTTTTTAGAAGTGGTCTATAATATCATTGATGGAGTTTACAACACTTTTGGATTTAAGGAATATATCCAATATGTATCTTACTTAAGGAATTCTAAAGAATTCATGTTTCCAATATGGTTTTTAAGGTAATTCAAGTTATTACCATATTTCAAGAGGATACATGATAAAGTTATTCATATGTTTGGAATATGAATTTTATAGCTACTTCTTATTGATTAAGGGTTAATGATACGTTCATCATGGAAATTTAGAGACCTTCATTATAATGTGTCAAATCATTATATTTTGGAATTTTAAGCATTTACGAAATGGTTTAAGTTTATCTTTGTATAGGTTTTAGATTATAATGTCACTACATGATGGTTTGATTATTTTTTTCCATGACCATGTCATCCAAATAAGATGCGTTTTTTTTAGTACCCGATTCATTTCCCTTTCCTCTTATTAATATGATATTTAAACCATATTCTTGATGTGGGTTTCCTATAATAGAATTTTCAAGTATCAACCATTAACTTTTAATGTTCAATTTCAAATTTTGAGGATGAAATTTTTGTGAGGGGATAAGGTAACATCCCAAGAATTTACAAATATATTTATTATATAATTCATAGAACACTGAGTCTCTACAAAAACCACTTTGTTATAACCTAGCCAAGTAAAATAATTTTTCCACCTCTGTGATTTGAATTTTGAAAGACTGACATACACGATTGCGTTCATTAAGATATTTAGAGTATGATAAGATGAACTTATTTTTTTGTGAATAGTAACATACCCTTATGAATAGTAACATACCCTTATGAATAGTAATGAATAGTAATTGTCCAAAAAACAATAGAAAATTCACCCATGAATGTATAAATACAATTTAGACATCTTAAATGTGAAAAAACGATCATAGTATAAGTATTGGTATTTTTGTATGTCATAAATATTTTAATTGCAATTTTATGATTAATTTAATAATTTAAAATGGAAATATATTTTTATAAAATTTATTCATAAATTTTTATTTTATTTTCTTATGGTTATAAGATAATTTTATGGGACCTTGATTAATTTTTCAAGGTGTTATAAAACACATTATAGTTTTAATGATGTTTTTTCTGAATAAATCTTGATTTTATTTAAAAATTAAATTAAAAATATTTATAAAATTATTATAAAAAAATGGATTTAATTTTTCAATTCTACACATTGAATAATGGTTAGGGTAAATTTTTTGTATTTTTCTAAAAACTTGATTTTTTTTAATGAATAGTGAAATACTGTAAAATACCGTATATACAACTTATCAGTTAAATACAATATTTATTACATCATGAGTGATGTAAGGCCACTTGGTTCGAAATCACATTCACTTATTACTATTATGGGTCACATGAAACCACACTATTGGTTGTCTTGAGGGAATTAATAAAATAATGAATAAAATATTCAAAATTAACTCCTCTCCTCCACTATAAAAACCCCCCTCACTCCCTCTTCTCCTCACTCTTCTAAGCCTTAAATACCCTCAAATTTCGGCCCAAATAACCTTCCCTCCCCACATTGAATAATATCTTGTTCTTTATAAAATACCAAAAGCCCTTCCCTTAAATATATTCTCAATGAGGTGGATTCAAGAGGTAAATTCACATTTTATTTCTTTCATTTTTGTTTCAAGTTACTTTCTATTGTAATCGTCTCCTCACCTACTCTATACAAATGACAATGATAACTCCATTATCATCTATATAATATAATTATATCATGTTAATGTAATAACCATCATCAATATTCTTACTCTCTCCCTTTTATTGTATAAACGAAACCATCATCCGTGAGGTTCCAATTTACAACCTTTGTGGATGACGAAGTTTCATTCTTCAATTTATCCTTAATTACTAGTCATGAAACAATTTTTATGGTTTAACCAGACTAAAATATATATATTATAACCTACTTAATATTAAGGAACCAGTATACATACATTTTATTAAATCATAAGACCAAACTATTTTCTAATAATCAAAGTACCGCTAAAATAATCTAAGTGAATGTCACTAATATTTCATCTAATGATTCATCCAAATTCCATGTAACCAAACTATATAAATGAACATTAACACCTATGTATGTTAATAAATAATTTTTAAATTAAATTATGTAGAATTCATCCATTCCACATGAACTCTATTACATAAAAACAAGTGAACCGATTATGAAAATCAAGAAAATGAACACTCCGGAACAACGAAATTCAATCTTATAACTAATAAATAAGGAAATAACAGGATTAATAAAATCATGATAAACTAAATAAATGTTTAATAGTTTCTGAATTATGTTATTAATAAGCCTAATTTCATATTCTAGGACCTTAAGTTCAAGAGTGGAACACATTCGGACTTAAGGTAAGGGGTTTCTTCATCTCACTTCCATTTTTGTGAGATATTCTGTATTCACTACTACTACTTATGTATGGTGTATGTATACTTCCCATTTATTTTTCAAATCACGAATCTATTTATTTTCATGATATTAAATTTATCATTTAATGATTATTAATTTTGGGGAATACGATTCAATTGATTACAAAGTTGTAAGTATTTTCTTCCTGAACCTCCATTTCCGTTCGGGTTGCTCTTATTCTATATTCACCTCAATGTAATTATTATTTATTCTTATTTACTTATAATAAATTATGTGTGAATGTTATATATATTTCTACCAATCATAATCCTTCTTTATTTTGTGGATAGTTACATGTTTTAAAAGGATCTTTTCAAAATCCTTCTGAAATGCAAGCCCGGTTCAAGGAACTTCTCGAATTCTTACCTATTTTTAATTTCACTCTATAATCTGTTTTAATCCATATTTATCTTTCTAAAATCACACATTTTAAAATGAAAAATATATTTCAGTTCATTTCTGGTTTTATTAAAGCAAACATGCCTTTTCTCTTTAAAATCCTTTAATATGTTCCTTAAACCACACTAAAATATTTTATTTCTAAAGCTTCTTTTAAAAACTATTTTTAAATTATTTCACCTCAATAAGACTTTATTTGAGACTAAAGTATAATTTCAAATACCTTACCTTTTATTTTCTGGGATATAAATTTTTACAATCAGATTTCATGAAACTTACAAATGATTTTCCAAAATAACTCTTCTTTCCAAAGTAAAAAGGATTTTTCTCATATCACTTTAACTTTTATGAGATATATGCCTTGTTAACCACTTATTTATTTATCATGTTGTATGTATAGACCTTTGGTATATCATATAAATAGTATCTTTATTCTCATTATATTCTAAGAGATTATGATTTGAATGTTTCAAGGTGGTATGGGACACTTTGGAATGTTTAAGGATTATTTCTTCAAGAAATTTTCAATGGTATCATTTAGAAGTATCCTCATCTATGGAAACATACTTTTTTGAATCTTGTACTTATTTGCAGTTTAACCCCTATGATATCATCCACTATATTTTATTGAATGGTTTATGATTAGTTTGACTATGGATGTGCTATCTTGAAACCATTCACCATATTACTCCGAATGGTTAATGTTTATGATTAATGATTGGGGAAAGTTATTTACATTTCATATTTTAGTTTTAATATGAATGTGTATGTTGTTTATGTTTATACCCATTCATAAGAGGAATGAATTGGACTTATTAAGTGTCGAGTGGGGCCCACTATAACCCCTCGATGCATGGGTATGTCTCATGATACAAACTATGGTCTTGGCACAAGGCCTTGATAAAATGATTATTTATGGTCTTGGCACGAGGCCTTGAAGGTATGGTTATGATGTTCCACATTATAAATTCCCTATTCATGAAAATATTATTAATGGTTCATGTGATTATTCGACTGGTAGAATACCCATGTTTATGTTTTATTATGACATTATTTATTCAGCTCTTATTCCTGCCATAACGTGTTCAAGTTTATTTTTAAAGGAATTTGTTTTAGTTATTCACCATGCCAAATGTTTATGTTTATGTTATCTTCTATTATATTTATTAACCCTTAATTAGAATTTTATCTCACCCATTTCATTTGTTTTTCCTTCCCTAGGTAATAAATAATAGATCATTTATTGAGTTTTCAAAGATGTAGTTTATTAGCTTTTGTTGTGTATTTTTTTTGTTTCCTTTCAAAATGTAAAATGGGTTCCATGTATGTATCTAGTTTCTTCAATACTACTAAACTGGTTGGGCCATTAGGATTTTACTCCTTGTAATCATGCCAATGTATTAAAATAATGAACCAGATCCGAGCTTCTAGAGTTGGGGTGTTATAGTTGGTATCAAAGAAAGTTTAGTAGAAACCTTGATAACTAGATTTAGAAAACTTTGGTTAGGGAACAAAGACCTAAGATGGTCATTGAGGATAAAAAACAAGAACATCCTAGAATTTTGGTAAGGAATATATTATGTGGATCTTTCTAGCAAATACATCATGTCTGGATATAAACAAGTAGAGGTGGCTATGACAGAGATGTACCTAGGAGTGAAAACTCTGACAAGGAGTTTCGGGCTTGACCCGGGGTATCCCAGTACATGACAATGAGACTTTATTCACTCTTGGTTTGACACTCTCGGGGTATATGATTAGGATAATTGAAATATTATTTACCCACCATTGTGAAGGATTTATGCCCCCCAAGTAACCAAATTATATGGTTCTAGGATTTACGATGCATAAATTTATGCTATGTGGTATACCATGTTTAGAGTTATAGAGAGTTCATAATTTTATGAGATAATATATAATAATTAATTGATTATAAATATAACCTAGCATAAGGAATGATCACTTGACCAATGCATGTGATGCGAAGATTAATAAGGATCATATCTCTAATGGTCATAAGACATATTTTCAAAGGAAGATTATCTCCCAAGTATCCTCATCATATGATGAAATGATATAATGTGTTAACAAGGTATGTAAATACTTCTCTAAGTCCTATGGCTTTGAAGTTATTCAAAAGAATAAGAGGATGGCAGAGAGATATGGGGATAAAGGGAAGAAGGGAAAGTAGTGTTTTCCCACATGTGATAACTGTGGAAAGAATCACCCTGGTAAATGTTTGAAGGGAATGGGTGTTTGTTATAAGTGTGTAGAAAAAGGACACAAAGTTCATGATTTCGAGGGTAAGAAAATGGTTTCCAATGTAAAATTATTCAACTGCTAGGATATGGGAAACTATTTGAATCAAAGTCCCAAGCGTCAAAAGAATATACCCCAAATGATGATTTTGGATAATGATCAAGTTATGATGCTACCACAGATGAAGTAGAATGATTAATATGCCTAGTAAAGAATCATGCCATTTGAATATTTTTTCATTAATGTACAGGTTTTATGAATTATGAGATATATAATTAATGTACTGTAACACTCTTTCATTAAGTATTTGAGGTCATATGATGAATGTTACAAAGGAAAAGTGATTCGGTATAAAGTTAAACTTTTTAGAAAAAAAATATGATCGAGGGAAAGAAAACCCTTAATATATTTCAGATTTTGAGATAATGATGAAGAAATGATTGATTAATATAAATACTAACTACCTTAGAACTGATTATTGACATGTCGAGAAGTGGTCTATGATATCATTGATTGAGTTTACATCACTTTTGGATTTAAGTGATATATCCAATAACAAGTATCTTACTTAAGGAATACGGAAGAATGCATGTTTCCAATATGTTTTTACAGTAATTCAAGTTATTACCATATTTCAAGAGGATACATGATGAAGTTATTCACATGTTTGGAATATGAATTTTAGAGCTGCTTCTTGTTGATTAAGGGTTAATGATATGTTCATCATGAAAATTTAGAGACCTTCATTATAATGTGTTTAATCATTATATTTTGAAATTTTAAGCATTTAGGAAATGGTTTAATTTTATCTTTTTATGGGTTTTAGAGTATAATTTCACTACATGATGGTTGGATTATTTTTTCCATGACCATTTCGTCCAATTAAGATGCGCTGTTTTATAGTACCCGATGTATTTCCATTTCATCTTATTAATAGGATATTTTAACCATATTCTTGATGTGGGGTTCCCATAATGGATTTTTCAAGTATCATCCATTAACTTTCGATGTTCAATTTCAAATTTTGAGGATGAATTTTTTTTAAGGAGGGGATAATGTAACACCCCAAGAATTTACAAATAGATTTATTATAAAATGCACGGAACACTAAGTCTCTCTACAAACACCACTTTGTTATAACCTATCCATGTAAACATAATTTTTCTACCTCTCTGATTTGAATTTCAAAAAACTAACATACACGGTTGCATTCAGTAAGATATTTAGAGTCTGATAAGACAAACTTAATTTTTTTGTGAATAGTAACATACCTTTATGAATAGTAACACACCCTTATGAATAGTAATGAATAGTAAATTGGCCAAAAAAATAGAAACTTCAACCATGAATGTATAAATATAATTTAGACATCTTAAAATTGAAAAAATGATCATAGTATAAGTATTGGTATTTTTGTATGTCATAAATATTTTAATTACAATTTTATTATTAATTTAATAATTTAAAATGGAAATTTATTTTCATAGAGTAATCATACATTGTTATTTATTTTCTTATTTTTATAAGAAAGTTTTATGGGACCTTGATTAATTTTTCAAGGTGTTATAAAACGAGTTATATTTTTAATGTTGTTTTTTTTCGAATAAATTAGTATTTTATTTAAAAATTAAATTAAAAATATTTAGAAAATTATTTTCAAAAAATTGAGTTCATTTTTTAATTCTACAAATTGAATAATTTTTAGGGTGAATTTGTGGTATTTTTCTGAAAAACTTGAATTTTTTGATGAATAATGAAATACGGTAAAATACGGTATATACAAATTATCAGTTAAATAAACTATTTATGACATCATTAGTGTTTTAAGTACAATTGGTTCGAACTCACATGAATTTATTACTATTAGGGGTCACACGAAACAACACTATTGGTTGTCTTGAGAGAATTAATAAAATAATGAATAAAATATTCAAAATTTACTCCTCTCCTCCACTATAACCCCCCCCCCTCTCACTCCCTTTTCTCCTCACACCTCTAAGACTCTAATCTCCTAAACTTTATTCCCAAATACCATTCCCTAGTCAATCCCCACGTCCAATAATCTCTTGTTCTTTCAAAAAGACCAAAACCCTTTCCCTTAAAGAGATTCTCAATGAGGTGGATTCAAGAGTTAAATTCACATTTTAATCCTTTTATATTCATTTCAAGTTCCTTCCTATTGTAATCATCTCTTAACCTACTATGTAAAAATTACCATGATAACTAAAGTATCATCTATATACTGTAATTATATCATGTTAATAGAAGAACCATCATCAATATTCTTACTCTCTCCCTTTTATTGTATAAACGAAACCGTCATCCGTGAGGTTCCAATTTACAACCTTCGTGGACAACGAAGTTTCGTTCTTCAATTTATCATTAATTACTGGTCATGAAACAATTTTTATGGTTGAAACAGACTAAAATATATTTATCATAACCTAATTAATATTCATGAACCATTATTCATACATGTTACTAAATCATAAGACCAAACTAGTTCCTAATAATAAAAATACCGCTAAAATAATCTAAGTGAATGTCACTAATATTTCATCTAATGATTCATCCAAATTCCATGTAACCAAATGATATAAATGAAAATTAACACCTATTTATTTTCATAAATAATTTTTAAATTCAATTATGGATATTTACATCCATTCCACATGAACTCCATTACATAAAAACAAGTGAACCGATTATGAAAATCAAAAAAATGAACACTCGAGAACGATGAAATTCAATCTTATAACTAATAAATAAGAACATAATGGGCTTAATAAAATCATGATAAACTAAATAAATGTTTAATAGTTTCTTAATTAAGTTATTAATAATTATAATTTCATATTCTAGGACCTTAAGTTCAAGAGTGGAACACATTCATACTTAAGGTGAGGGGTTTCTTCATCTCACTTTCATTTTTGTAAGATATTCCGTATTCACTACTACTACTTTTGTATGGTGTATTTATACTTCCCATTGATGTTTCAAATCATTAATATATTTATTTTAATTATATTAAATGTATCATTTAATTATTATTAATTTTGGGGCATATGATTCAATTGATTACAAAGTTGTAAATATTTTTTACTCTAACCTCCATTTTCATTCGGGTTTCTCTTATTCTCCATTCAACTCAATGTAATTATTATTTATTATTATTTAATTCTAATAATTATGTATTAATGTTATATATATTTTTACCAATCATAATACTTATTTATTTTGTGGGGAGTTACATTTTTTAAAAGGATCTTTCAAAAATCCTCCCAAAATGCAAGTCTGATTCAAGGAACTTCTCAAATTCTTACCCATTTTTAAGTTCCCTCTATAATATATTTTAAGACATATTTATCTTTATAAAATCACACATTTTAACATGAAAAATATATTCCAGTTCATTTCTGGTTTTATGAAAGGAAACATGCCTTTGCGCTTTAAAATCCTTTAATATGTTTCTTAAACCGCACTAAAATATTTTATTTCAAAAGATTTTTTAAAAAATATTTTTAAATTATTTCACCTCAATAAGACTTTATTTAAGACTCAAATATAATTTCAAAGACCTTCCATTTTATTTTCTGGGATATAAATGTTTATAATCAGATTTCATGAAAATTATAATTGATTTTCCAAAAGAACTCTTCTTTCCAAAGTAAAAAGGATTTTTCTCATCTCACTTTAACTTTTATGAGATATATGCCTTGTTCACCACTTATTTCTTTCTCATGGTGTATGTATGGAACTTTGTTATATCATAAAAAGAGTATCCTTATTCTCATTATATTATAATGGATTATGATTTGAATTTTTCAAGGTGGTATGGGACACTTTGGAATGTTTAAGGATTATTTCCTCAAGAAATTTTCAATGGTATCATTTAGAAGTATCCTTATCTATGAAAACATAATTTTTTTAATCTTGTAATTCTTTGCATTCTAACCCCTATAATAGCACCCACCTTGTTTTATTTAATGGTTTATTATTTGATTGATTATGGATGTTCTATCTTTAAAGCATTCACCATATTACTCCAAATGGTTAGTGTTTATGATTAATGATTGGGGAAGGTTATTTATATTTCATATGTTAGTTTCAATATGAATGTGTATGTTGTTTATGTTTATCCCCATTCATAATAGGAATGAATTAGAGTTATTAAGTGTTGAGTGGGGCCCGCTATAGCCCCTCGATGCATCGGTAGATCTCATGAGACAAACTACGATCTTGGCACAAGACATTGACAAAATGATTATTTATGGTCTTGGCATGAGGCCTTGACGGTATGGTTATGATGTCTTACATTATAAATTCCCTCTTTTTAAAAATAGTATTGTTGATTCATGTGGTTATTCGACCGGTATAAAACCCATGTTTATGTTTTATTATGGCATTATTTATTCATCTCATATTCCTATAATAATGTGTTCAAGTTTATTTTTAAAGGCATGTATTTTAGTTATTCACCATGCCTAATGTTTATATTTATGTTATCTTCTGTTGTATTGCTTAACCCTTACTAAGCATTCAAGATCACCCCTTTCATTTGTTTTTCCTTCCCCAATTAATAAAGAAGATATCATTTATTTAGTTTCAAGGATGCAGTTTACTAGAATCTATTATGTATTTTTTTATTTCCTTTCATAATGTAATATGGGTTCCATGTATGTATCTAGTTTCTTCAAGACTACTAAACTGATCGGTCCTTCAGGATTTGATTCCTTGTAATCATTCCAATGTATTAAAATAATTCACTGGCTCAGATCTTCTAGGGTCAGGGCATTACAAATGATCATACCCAACATATTAACATCAACATAAGTACACTGACATAGCATCAGCTTTATGCTAAGGTATCCAAATGTTGTTTCTAGATTGAAAAGGTGCACTTATTGGGTTAAGTTATCTTAGAGGTTAGAGTTCAATGTAGCTAGAGAATTTTTTAGTCATGGTATCTTGGGAGCAACCCAAAAATTTATTTGAGATTCATAACTTTTTGTGTTTATCAAGATATTATTAGTGTTTCATCTAGGACTTCTCCCATTTAGTAGCACCAATGTCCTTGTTAAACAAAAAAGTTGTGCAGTTTTATTGGTCATATTCTTATGAGAGTGACTTTTAGGATCTAAAGAGTAAGATTTCCTAAGAACCAATCCTCACCATACCTATTCTAGGTAAGGAATATACCATGTATTGTGATGAATCCATAGTAATACTTGAATCAGTTATGGACTACGATGACCGAGTAGTTGACTATGGCTTCAGATAGTTGAGACTACAAGTGAGTAATTATCCTACTCATGATCTTAAGATAGTTATATTGGTACATGCTCTGAGATTATGGAGACACTATCTTTTATAAGAGAGTTTTGTAGTGTCCATAGACCACAAGATCCTCAAGTAAGTATTTTTCTATTGAGACTTAAACCTTTGGTAGAGGATGTGGGTTGAGTATATTTGATATTTTTTTTGAGATGGAATACACTCCATGAAAAGGAAACATCATTACCAATGATTTGAGATGAAATACATATATAAAGTCAGTAGAGGAGTCATGCTATGAGTGTAGATTGGTGGAACTCTTTTTGGACATGCTTCTAGATGTTTAGGAGTCCCGCAGATGGGTAAATATTATGTCAACATCCGTTATACCTATTCTCCTAGATCGGGTCAATAACAAGAATTTATCTAATAAAAAGGAATTAGCTCTGAGGAAAAATATATATGGTGGGAATCCACCATGAGGATGGTCTCTTGGTTGTGGAGATTTTCTTCTTATCCATGGATGAGTATGAGTTCTTATGAGCTTACATGATTAGATGATGAGGGAGTTTCATGATTCTAGATGGGTGGTACATACTATTATAAAAATATATATCATAATATCCATAAAAATTATTGGTAGTTAGTAATGAAGAAGGAAATAACATGATTAATATAGAGATGGTTTGCCTTTCAGTAGGTGAAAGTCGAACACTATAGGCCTGGTGGTCTATTGCAACCTCTTCCCATTTCGGAATGGAAGTGAGATGATGTCACAATGGATTTTATGATAGGATTACCTAGGACACCATGTAATAATAAGGAATTATAGTTGATTTTTGGATCAACTAATGAAGTTACCCTCATTCTTCCCTTTAATGGAGACATTCACTTTCAATGATCTGGGTAGTCACTATGTGTGATAGATATTTTGAATTCTTGGTGTTCCAAGGAGTATCATTTCTATTTGAGATTACAATTTCATGTCTATATTATAGAAGGGTATTTAAAAGTCACTTGGATCATAGGTTATTCTAATTATAACCTACCATCCTCATACTATAATCCAATCTAAATGGACGATTCATATTATGGAGGATATGTTATGAGCCTATGCTTTGGATTTTAGTGGTTCATGGGATTAGCAGGGAGCACTCGTGGAGTTTTCCTATAATAACACCTTCAATGAATTAATCCAAATGATCATTTTGAGGCATTATATGTAAGGTCATTTCATTTCCCTATTTTCTAGTTAGTGGCAGTTGATTTAGTGCTTGTTGGGCCTAGTATCATGTAAGAGACATAAGAGTGGTTTTAGTTGATCGGAAAGTGATTGGTGATCATGCAGATCTGAAAAAAAATAATATGTTGCCCATCATAGATGACCTCTAGAGTTTGAGTTTGGTCATTGATTTTTTCTTTGTGTGTCTCCTTGTTTGGGTAAACACTATATCAAGGAAAAAAGGGAAGCTAGCACCCTGGTTTTTCAAGATTTTTTAGATAGTGGAAAGGGTCAGTTAAGTGGCATACTGTTTGGACCTTACACAATGCTATAGTGTTATACATGACATGTTTCACATGTCACAGCCATGAATATGTCATCCCAACCCTTATCACATGATAGATGTTGATGACATCGAGATGGATGTTTATGTTTCCTTTGAAGAGAATCTGATCCATATTGTGGACTTTAGCAAGAAAAATATTTGGGGGAGGATCATGTCTCTAGTGTGAGTACAGTGGAAGAAGGGGTGTGTTAAAGAGGAGATATAGGAGAGGGAATTATATATGTGAATAAAGTTTCCATAATTTTCTTTCAATACCCACCAAGACACTTTAGAGAATAGTTTGAGGATAAGCTATTATATAGTGAATAGGTTGTAAGATCCTATCTTTTCTAGGTATAACCTTATTTAATATTTTAGTTACACCTCCTTGAGTTTTATTGTTTTTCATTTAAGCCTTTTTTTCAAGATGTTGAGTTAGTTGAATGGTTATTGGTAGACCTCATGAATTTTATAAACCACCTGAATGGTTATGGGAAGATCCCATGAATTTAATTAACATACTAAATGAACCCCGTGAATTTAATTCACACCCTAAATATACCCCATGAATTTAATTCACCCCCTGAATAAACTCATTGAATTTAATTCACATCCTGAATAGAACCCGTGATTTTAATTTACCCTTGAATAAACTCCATGGATCGATAAACTCAAAACATGAAATAAGTAAACAACATGAAATGGTTCTCATTATTTTTTAATACAAGGTAACTTTTTTGACGTATATGGGAATCGAGGCATTCACAACATGAATTACCTATTAATGGCACGAATGTTACATGCCCAACCTCTTTTTAAACCTCTAGTGTGGCTACATTTCTAATATTGTACATCCCTCTCTCAACTGCACCCATTCCAATTGTGATTTATGGGAGTCCTCTTCAAAAAAGAAGCAAGGCTCTGTTGGGTCTTGGTGTTCTCGACCTAGATATCAAAGGTAAACCTTATGTTTCTTCTTATACTTAATTTTATATTGGGTTTATCTTATAGTGAACCCTATTTTGGACTACCTAATAGGTATCTATGTTTAGTGTCTATTGGAATATCTATTTTGTCTCTCTTAAAGGGGATGAAGGATAATTTTATCCTGACCTCGAACATTGAGGGTTGCCTATATCTACTCTAATTTTAAGGTTAGTGGTCTAGAGAAACTTCCTTTAGTCTATTTTGATTCCTATAATATGTGAAATATGTTTGATCATGTCAGCATGTCATGTGCACAACCTAAATAATTGGTATTTTCACTTCCTGAAAAAATCCTCATATTGAGACCTCCTAATGATCCCTTTAGGTTGCTTAGTATTGTGACTAGGACTTAAAAAACCTATTTCATGTGACAACCCACTTTATTTTATGAAAACCATTGTAAATTTGGCTTAACTATAATAAATTTTCATAACATGTGCATTATGATGAATAGTAACTGGCTTGAGATGATTTGGGTGAATCATCCTCTATAGGAGAATTCACTAATTGATAATAAATGGTAAATTGATTGGTAACTGGATGAATTGACCAATATGACTTGTGATAACATGTATTACCTAATTGATTTATACTATTGGTGATTTATCCTATATGGTATAATCTACCACTTGACTTTGATATGCATCTGGATTGATATACTTGATGACTACTAACTTGAGGCCTGAAAATTTCCTACATTGTCTCATGATATATGATATAGTTTATTCCTATTAGGCAGGATAATACACCATGTGATGTGGATATTGGTTATTTTTCCCTTGGTGATGTGAACATGGGAAGATCTAAGATAATCCATCATGGTAATGTAGGTATAGGTCCTAATTAGATGGTTACTTACCCCCTAGAGAGTTGCACCATGGGAAAGAGTAAGCAAATCTATCATGGTAATATATGAATGGAGCATATTGATATGGTTACTTTACTCCTGGATATGTGTGCATGGGAATATATAAACATCTACAACATGGTAATATAAACATGGAGCCTAGTTTGGTTACTTGAGACATGATACCGGCGATTCTTCTTGACTCAAAACAATCCTCAAATAGTTCTGGTAAATTTTCCTAATGAAAGAGGATCCAATTCTTGATAGATATACCTTGCATGGAGCTAAAGTGGGTTTGGATGACCCCGGGTGTCAATCTAGAGCTTGAGTTTCTATGGGATTATTTTATGAGCTATATTAATTTATTAATCAATGCCCATATTTATCATATTATTGCATGCACTATATATTCAGACTAGATTGTTTTGAAACCATGGGTGTTGACCTATTGAGTTATAATCACACCCTGTTTGGGCCGTCATTTAGTACCTAGGTAGATTTCATAGATGTAGGTTTGGAAAAGGTAAAGGGGCCCTACATTTATTAATTTGATGGTGAATGGGTTAGATTTTGGATACATGACTGACTTGGGGTTTAGGACTAGGATTTTCATTTCTTTTATTATTTATATTTTATATTTAGATTGTATGACTTTTAGGATGTCATTTAGTTACATTCAGTCTATCATTACATGACTTAGTTATTATTTGGGTTTTTTCAGTTGTCCCTTACTCTTATTGGGTTTCATATTAATATTATTTATATTATTTCCATTATTATTTTATCTTTTTACCAGAGGGTATAATCTCCCCACTGTATTTCTTACACCCTCGCTGCTAGTTGGTAGCCTTTGGCATACGAGGAGGCATTCTTGAGGTCACATATCCAACCTAACTTAATTAGTCACATGAAGTAGCACTAGGCTGGGGATGTTACACCCTTAGTGTAGGTTTCCTAGATTCCTCCTTGTAGAGGAGAGTATTGTATTTTCAATGAGTAGCCTAAGTAAGTTGTGATGGGGCTGTCAGATGCTTTGGATTTATTGTTATAGTACAACTAGCATGGGGTGATTATTTCTCCCCCCTTAAAATTGAGAACTAGGTAGGAGTGAATTTGGTAACATGTGGATAGGATGGGTGTGAGATTTACCTAGGGTGACTTGTAAAGGTAATGGGATTTAGGACATATCCCTTGTAAGATTTACCTATGAGGACAATGAGGTATGGATGGAACTTTGACGATGCTAAGGGATGTCATGTTGTATGAGTGGAGAGTGTCGACTCAAGATATAAGATTGAGATTATGGAACCCATGAAGGGATTATATTCTTGGTGATACCTAGAGGACCCTGGTGGGTACCCTAGTGATATGTTGACCCTAGTGAGGGTTTGCATATGTGAAATGGGTAGTGATGATTATAGGTGACACCTTGAAACTTGAACCGATGATTTGCGCGTGTTATGCCTATAATGATAAAAGTTCATGCAATAGAGTCCAACCTCAGTATTAAGTATGGGTTCATTCATATAGATAACCCATTAAGTTTCGTTATGAGATGATTGGTGTGGGACCCACATCCCACCAAGATGTATTGAGATACATGGGATGCCTTAGAAATTCTTCTTGGATATGGTCTTATGCCATCAACGATTTAGGATTCCATGTATATGATCCTTGGATCTATATGTTGGGATACACAAAACACTAACATGTTGATATTAAAGTTTGGGATGCCTTGGACATGATCCTCAGATCTGGATGATGTGATGTCTGGAAGGGGGGAACACACCACTAGAACGAGATGAGGTGATATGAAAAAGGGAGATTCATACCCTATAATTAGATGATATGATATCTGATAGGGGGAACCACAACCCTAGACTTGGATAGGGTGATATCTGATAGGGAGAACCATACACTATAATCAGATGATGTGAGGTCCAATAGGGGGAACCACACCCCTATACTCAGATGAGGGGATGTTTGGTAGGGAAGAGACACACCCCTAGACTCAAAATATGTGTTTTCCTGGAAGGTTTCACCCTAGTTCTAGGTGATGGATTCCTAGCAAGGAAACCCCTTGAGTTTCTAGATGTTAATTTCTTGATAGGGTATACCCTGGATTCGAGTAATTGGTGGCTACGGGTGTGATTTGTATTTCATGGGACATGATCCTAGGAATTTTATATTGAGAATGATATTGTTTGGCATGATTACATGATATGAGCAGAGACACTATGGAACTAGTTGAAGTAGGTTTGTGTCAATCCTAGGTTTTATGTGATAACCCAATGATAAAGAGTGGTTATTTATTTATACTTATACATTGTATTTATTTATTCATTTGATCATGTAACATGTGAATATACACTATATTAATAGTTATGTATGAGACAATATTGGTGGTTCCTGACTAATTTTTACTCGCACCCTATTCGGGTGGCCGTAGCACTTGGGTACCTGAGAAACCTTCACTCTTTATAGGTTTAGGTTAAGAAGAGGCCCAAGTTTGTATTGTTTAGTTTATAAGGATTTGATGGAGTCGGAGGATGGATGAGGTATATCTTGGGGATATATTATACCCCCTCATAATTTTTATTTGTTTCATTTAGTGTATTGATAGCATCCCAATAGGTGGTCAATCATTGTATAATAATATGATAATGAGTCTATATGATTTTTTTCTTCTACATTTACATTTTATATAGCATGTTTTGATTTTTTACTTCCACATACTATATTTTTATATTATATATGTTTTTGGTTTATTTAAATTGTGATTTTAAACTCTGATATGGTATTATAATCTTCCCAGGGTAACACCCTAGAGCAGTTCTATTAGTTTAAAGTCTCTGGAATATGGAGAGGCACACCTGAGGTCCCCATAGTGACACATCTGGTTCAGGAACTGCTCAATGTTAGTATCCATAGGGTATTATTGCAAAGTGATATTTATGTGACTAATGTCATAGAATGTATCAAAGTTTTTCTTTATTTCTATTTGGGGAGATGGTATATGGGTGACATAGTAATATGTTGGATCTCGTGATGGATATAGAATTATTGCACCACAAACACCTTTTATGGAATGATGCCTATGTCACCAAGGATATGGTATCATTTTTCTTGGTTTCAACTTATAAATTTTCATGGTTTCACCTAGAATTATGCACTTGATTTATAGATTTATGATTTATATGTGGTTTCTTGCTCTTGTCCTGATAGAAAGAGGTCATGTACATGCATCATATTTGGAACATTGGTTTAAAATGAGATTTTAATTCCTATTTGTGATTTATATATCTAATTAAGGAGGTTATTTTTGTTAAACATGTTATAAAAAACTTTTACAGTTTCTTCCCATATAACTTGGTGGTTGAATTCTACTCTATTAAACCACTATATATTTTTTTTTGATGGAAAGTCATGTGGATCTATGGTGATATACTCGATGATTTTGAATATGTAGTCCCTTGGAGTAAGGGATACATAGTGAAACTAGTAAGTTAGTGTAGGAATGTGATGACTTATGATAAACCCATTAGGGTGATTGAGAAAATAGGTTTGATTATTTAAAGTGTCAAAAACAACCTATATAGTGTTTTAGAATATAACTTCTTGGTGGAAAACTACTTAACTAAACCATTTGATTATGGAATAATTGATACTGACCATGGTGGGTGATGTAATTATATATATGTGTTTTAAAAGATGAGAATATGATCCTTAAGTGGGTGAATCCCATATACGGAGGCCCAGTGAGGATCAACCTGAGATTACGAATTCTCAAGGGGGTAGTCTCATATGTGGATGCTTAGTGATAATCAGTTCCCTAGTAAGAGATGATTTGAAATGTGATGCCTGAGATGGATATGTGAAACCTAGAGTGGATGTGATGGCACATGATCTATCATGTGATGTTTGGAATTCAAATATATAGGTGTTTTCTATGAGTTTTAACCTATACGAGGTATAACTTATGGGTTAGATGAGACAACATAGTGTTTTGAGGTGAAATTCAGGATATTGGCTAGCTAAATATTATGGTTGATATGAGATGTGATATATGAGGGTAACCCAGGTGAAGGGATAACCCTAGTATTGAGTGCCTTAGAAAAAGTATTCATGGGTAGATTATTTAGGGTACGAGATCCTTATACTTTTAAGGTAGAGTACTTTGAGTGATGATTTATTTGGTATCAAGGTTTGATTTCATGGTAAATATCATTGTGATGCTTAGACCTATGTATTTTGTATGCATTTCTGAGAGGAGTATTGGTAGATCATGGATGGATGCTTGAAGTTTTGGAATAAAGTTAGGATAGTTGGTGATCGTGTGTTAGACCATGGCATGAGTGAGATGTTTGGTTTTGAAGATGATTTTTGAGGGTTCTTCTGGATAAATAATATTGACATGTTGTGGAAAATGGTTAGTGGTTTTAAGTGCATGATCTTAGTTTTGATGATGTGAGACTCATAGTATTGTGAGATGAGTGGTGCGACTAGGTGGTACATGATAGTATTCATATTCTTCTTAGATGACATCATGATAGAACACGCTGGTCATGTGCAGTGCCTTTGATTTTTTATCAATGATAGGTCATTTTTAGATAGAGGACTGATGGTTTGATTAAATTTTAATGGGATTGGAAACACATAGTTTTATGAGTATGGGATATATCCCTATTGTGAGAGGTGACATTAGGGGTAGATCAGGTTCCAAGGTATGGTTGACCTAATGTTTTTCCTTGACATGTACTATCATGGAGGTATGGTGTTAGAGATAATGGATGAATGGGCATGGATCAGAAGGAGAGACGTGCATTAAAAATTGAAACCTGTTGAGGTTATTCTTGAGGATAGGGATAAGGTAATATATATAGTTGTGAGTGTAATATTTTCCATTAAAGGGTATGACCATCATTATGGATAGATTTTCATAGGGTTACAACGATGACATTTCTATGATCTGGGAATGGGTATTATTTGATGTTTCTTATAACAAATCATAATATAATCAACCCATAAATACATGATTTATAACAAGGGTTTTGATTTCCTACATTTCCAGGATATTTTAGATTTATATTTTTAGATAATTATAAAACCCATTACATAACATAGCTGAAATTTCAACACAGTATACATTTTTTCCACAAAAATGGTTCCTATATTTACACTCTGGTTTCATTCATGACACATTATCTTCATTTATGAGGTGTCACCATTAACCTATCTATAATCTATACACATCCATAATCCCTATGAAAAACATTTCAAAATGTGGGATGAGAAAAACAAAGCTGAGTAAGGGATATAAAAAGAAAAGGATACTCATTAGTCCTTTTGAAAATTTATGAAAACCCCTAAGGAAAATTTCCTTTTTATATAATAAACTTTTAACTCAAAATAATCATTAATTACTCATGAAATCAACTTCAAAGAACAAAGTTTTCATAAAACATTTTTAAATAAGAATAAAGTAAAATTCATAATCATGAAAGTTACTTAGAAAAAACATGATAACTCATGAAAAAAAAACCTTTTTCTATTATAAGATCAAAAACATTCCTTAAATCATGAGTTAATTTTCTTACCTTATGAAATAAAAAGATTTTATTTAAATACCATTGTAATGATTGAAAAAATATGTAGGTATCTTGGGACATTTTCCTTGCATTGACCATTAGAAGAACCCTTACAAAGGAATAAACATCATGGTTAATTCCAACATATCCCTTATGATTATTTAAATTCTCATTAACTCTATCACTTTACCCAATGAATTGAAGATATATATCGGGATAACCCATAATTTAAGCTATATTTGGATCACCTATCATTATATAAAATTTCCAAGAACTATATCATGAGAAAAACACATAAAATCATGAATTTCCATCATAAATCCTCTTAAAATAATTTGTTTAACGCATATGTAGAAGCACTTTTGGGATTCATGTAAAAATAAGGATAAAAATCCTTTGTAATTTAAAAACTATTAAATCAAAAATTTCCCAAAAGAATAGGAAATAGGATATTCTACGAAAAATAATAGAAAATTTTAAAGTGATATTAATAAAAAATAATGGATATGATTTCTAGAAAAGGTTTTCATGTGGTAAACAATAAAAAAACATTTTTTCATACTTCTGTAAAAAGTCAAAATAACCCATATAGGGAACATTGAAAAGATTCATTTTTTAACTTTTGTAAAGTAAATAAAAAGTAGTTGAAATTTACATTTAACAATATTTTAATAAAAAATATAAACATTATTGAAATATTTTTAAGAATATGGATATAGAAGAGAAAGGAGTTTAAAATATTTAAGGCAAAAATTAAATAAATATCCCTTACCCCGTCTCCTGATTTTCAACATACATCATTTACTTTTTGAAATAATAAAATAATATTAATTTTATATTGCTTATTATTTTATTTTATTTTTATGAACTTATCATAATAAATTTTTATTTAATTCATTATCATGTTTTATATAGTTACTGAATCAGTTAAGTTCATGTTGTACATTCTGGGGTCATTCGGTATATAACCTCAAAATAACATCAGTGTGTTGAATGTGGTCAAATGGTCCATGTTTCATTTATCTCAAGAATATTAAACATGTTATAATTATCATTTTATACATTATATACACTTTTATAACTATTCATATAAGGTAGTCATGAAAAAAACACACTGCTTCGCATAGGTGGTAGTCCACATATACATATAAGAGACATTATCATTTTCCAATGGATGTAAGGGTAATAAGGTAAGTAATGAATTATATTTACAAAATAGTAATAATTTTATAAACTTAATATATAATTTTTAATTCCATCTTTATAACTATCCGTATGAGGTGGTGATGGAAAAATGAATTACATCACTTCATGGAGGTGATAGTCCATACGTACACATGAGTGAAGTTTTCATTTCCCATATAATGGAAAAGGAGATGAAAATGTTGTTTCATAAACATAATAAAATTTAAATATATATAATATACTAATATTATTATATCAGAGTGGTCAAATAATATTTTAAGAAGGTAGAAGAATAAATGTACATGAAAACACTCGGTTAAGAGTTATAACTCTTCTTTCAAAACCTCATTTGGATTACACCTTCAAATTTCTAGGTTTGGTCCTTTGGTTTGGCCAGGACCTCTATAACTTGGTTAGTAATGTTAGGAAGGTATTTTTTTTCTATTATTAGTTTAGATAAAAGGCTTAAGGTATGTGGATAAAAGAGGGGAGGGGGTTCCTTTTATAAGGGATGGGAGTGTCACTCTTGTAATTATTCAAAGTTTTAAAATAATATAAAGTATTAATCATGGTAAAGTGTCTCTAAAACTATAAAATTTCAAATATAAGGTTATAAGGGTTTAAATAACATCATCCAATAAGAATTAGGATAATATTTTTTGATTTTATCAATAATTTTTTACCTTAACTAACCTATTTTACCCTTTACTGTGGTAACTAATTTTTACCATGATAACTATTTATTATGAATATAAATGAAATTTACCTCATTACTAAGTTAAATATATTAATTAAAAATATTTATTCGTTTTTTAAATATTTAATTTATATAATTAGTAGAAATTAATTTTAATATAAGAGTGAAAAATGTAACGAGTAACAGTTTTTCTAGAAAAATTTGTTTTTAAGATTAAAAAAGAATTTATACTAAAATAAAGTATAATTATGATTTATATAGAGTTAATTGGATTATTTTTAATAAAAGTGATCTAATTTTATTTTAAAATCAAACCAAAATAGAATGTAACTTTATAAATACTTGAAAATAAATGAAAGGTTTTATAAAAAAAATCGGTATTTTTCATTAATCACCCAAAAATAAATATTTTCAGAAAAATCCTATAAAAATTACCTTAAAAAATATTTAATATACTGATATAAAAAATTCATTTAATCTAATTAAATTAAATTTAATAAATTTTAAATTTTAAATTTTAAATAAATCTATATAATTTATGGAAAAAATCCAGAAATATTTCTTTTTTTGATTGAAAAATTACATAAAATTATTATAGTGAATATGAATACATAAAATATAATAAATAATATTAATTAAATTGATTTATTATTAACATTTTTCAGGATTTCACGTTATTCCTCCCTTAAATAAATTGCATCCTCCCAATTTTATTCATTGCTTAAACAAGTGATGGTATTTCTCCCTCATATATTTTTTTGGTTCCCATGTTACTTCTTTAATCATATGGTTCTTACATAAAACCTTAACTTGGCGAATAAAATTTAAAAAATATCCTATCTATTATCTATAATCTAAACTATATTTTCCACATAAGAAATATTTTCTTCCAACTATACTACTTTAGGGTTGAAAACATGAGATTCATTAGGTATATATTTCCTTAACAGAAAAACATAAAATACCTAAAGTACCTGAGATAAAATCAAAGGTAAGTCCAATAGATATGAAACTAAACCCATTTTTCTAGAATTTCATAGGAACTAATATATCATGGACTTAATTTTACTTCCTTCCAAAATGGATAACACTTTTCCAAGGAGATACTTAAAAAAAATGTGATCTCATACCTCAAACGAGAGATCTTTCCTCTGATTATTATAATAACATTTCTACCTACTCTGATTTTACCTCATATGGTGTTCAACTACCTTTACCTGATCAATGATATCTTCTCCTGATTATAGTCCCAAAAACTTCTTTTCACTAACTTTGTCCCAGCATACTGAAGTTCAACACTACTTTCCATATAATTCCTCAAATGGTGGCATCAATATACTAGATTTAAAATTGTTATTATAATAAGATTCTACCAATAAAATATATTGATCCTAACTTTCCAAATAATCTAACGAGTATGACCAAATCATATATTTCTAAATCTAAATTGTTTATTCTGACTATCCATCATATTGAGGATGAAAAGTTATACTGGAATTTAATTCATCACTCAATTACATCTAAATCCCTTTCTAAAAATTTCATATAAATCTAGGATCTTGATCTTATACAATAAATATAGGGATTCTATGTAACCTAACTATTTATTTAACATAAATTCTAGTAATATGGTCCAAATACATAATATTTAAAATGGGTATAAAATTTATAGATATATTAAAATGATCAATAATAACCAAAATCACATAGTTACCTTGATAAGTATTTAGAAATCCCACCACAAAATCCATGGATATATTATCCCATTTATATTTAGGCACTAGAAAAGGCTAAATAATACCCTTGGATAATTATTTGATCACCCATAAGGCATTATCAATTTAATCAAGGAAACAAATTTAAAAATTTATTAACTCTAACTATCACTAACTGATTTTTAATGTTGTAAATTTCAATTTGAGGTCTAACCCATAGAGAACGGAAAAAACACATATAAAATTAGGAAACATTGAATAAAAACAAGATATTGAAGATTGGTTTTGGTTTTATATCAATGAGATGAGTATACCAATATTTTTTAAATATAGGTTCATTAACTTAGTGAATAAAGTGATAATGATTCAATTTCAATGTTTTCATAATCAAACTATAGTGAGACTCCTCTCAAAGTACTCACCCTCTATTCAATAGGCACTCATTTCCCCTATATATTACTTATTTTTATCTATATATAGGTATTCAAAACCATAATTAAACATAAATATCCCAAACTCATGCATTGGTTGTGTCATGAGAAGGTGTAGTTAGTTGATGTATTAATAAACCATACCCTCCTCTCACAGCAATGGACATGCATGAGAGAGAAGGATAAGATTAAAATAAAAATATTAATGTAAAAAACAACACATAATTTAATCAAACACAATTCATTCCCCCTTCATTACATAGCTTGACACAAGAAAATTACCACTCCCCCATGCAGGTTGTGAGGGGATGTGAACCGAAAGTAAGCATCACTCCATAACATGATAGCAGCAACAAATCTCTAGGATCCAATCTCCAGTTTAAGGTTAATCCCCATGGTACTCTATTTATAGGTATAATCCCATTATATATCTCTTTTGTTTTTCTATTTGAATCTATCATGTCTTCTAATTATTCTCTTTGATTTAAATTTAATAGATTAAATCTTGTATCTCAGGTGATTTATTTGATTTACTCATATTTTCTTCTCTAAATATCTCCTCACTCAAATCTATTTCCTTATATATCTCCTCAATTTTAATCATCCATATACCATTAAGTATTTCATGATATTCTACATGAAATTATCCTTCTAAAATAACTATGTAGATATATCTTAAAATTATCCAATAGAGAGGGTTTGTTTGGAAAGTCTTGGAACTATTTATTTGTTCAACCTTATGTATTTCATTTGAACTACATATATCAGCTGGATCCCATATTCAATTTTAATCCATATTATATCCCTTATTTTTTAGTGCATTTTAGATCCATAGTTATAGGTGAGGCCCCAAATTCATGAAAAATTCTCCAAAACTTGTCTATAGAATGTTCATGAGGAGTGATCTTCATGATTTTTAAGTTTTAGTGGATAAAAAAGTTATGAAATAGATAGAAACACTGTGTAACATAGATCCTAATTTGTTCATGGTCATTTATTGACTATGGTGAAGTGTGTTTCCCATGGCATAACCTTTATCTAAAACTAAGATCATCTCCACTTCCAAAATAATCACCTCTATGGTGTAGCCGACATCCTATGGTGTATTTTTAATTCATTATGAATAAATAATTTCCCTTATCATCCTCTAGTATGGTGTAGGCTACCCGCTATGGTGAAACACCTTTTTCATCATTTATCCATAGCACCAAACAGTAACATTACATTGATCCATGGTGTAGACTCATTATATCCACCCTCGGGCAATGATATAATGGAAATATCATAGTTTAAACTTTCTCTACATCATTTCATTATCTAGGGTCGGCTATGATGAAAAATTGGACCAATGTTATGGATATACTAGATTATCCAGTGGTTGACCAATCTCCCCATTGACGGTAATGGTGGTTATATAACATAGTAGTGGATTTAGATACCCAACAGGTATGCATGGAAGATAACATGCAAGTGAATTCATGATGAAACTATTTTGGTAAGTGCATAGTACCCCAGGAGAACCACATCCCACATTAAAAATTTCAACAGTATATCTCTAATTAAAAAGATACTATGCTCCATCCAACAAGTATCAAAGTTAGACAGGAGTTAGAGGACTCCTACCATCATCTTTTGATGCCCCGTTCCAATGAAACTCTCCTCCTACCACTATACTGATTCTCTGCCTATGTTCCAATGAAGCTCTCCTCTCATCATGAGCACCATGCACAAACTATACTTGTATTCCTTGTATATGAGCATGTATTCCCTACTATTTGGAATGCTACTTCATGGAGAATCCGTGTTGCATGCAGACTGGTTGAGGTCCATCCTAGGTGTTGTTTAATTTTTTGGCTAACTTCTACTTAATTACTTTTTCAACACCCTACACAACACACAAAATTCAAAATAAAAATATTCACCAAAATTTATAAATATTTTATCATATTTATTTTATTTTTTCAAAATAAAACTTAAAATGTAATTTACCCAATTATAAGAAAATTCAATCAGAAGTTAGGAAATATTAATCAATTAAATTATAAATTAAATGAAACTAAATTCAAAAATTGTATTCATTTAATGAACTCATCAAATCCCCCATGATTAAAAAATTATTTTCCTCAATAAATTATCACTACAAATATTTAAAAAGGATCCCTCATTCTACTAATATTAAAAATTAAAAATAAATGGAACCAAAAAAATCAATGTGGGAGAAATAATTTTTAATTGTCAAATATGAAAAATGAATCCAACTCCTCACTAGTCAGTGATATATATTATATTCTCCATGAAAAATGATGGAACTTATCCTTTCTTCCTTTCAAGCCTCTTAATTTATCATTCTTAAACATGCCAAGTTGTGATTAACCTCACCATGATTTTTTTTCTCTCATCACTCAAATTAGTAATTAAATAGAGTTATGATCATACCTTAAGTGCATCTACCATACTTATAAACTTAAATAGGATACATATTATTCACTTTTTAGTGACAAAAATCACTAAAATATTGAGTAATATACAATTAGGATCAATTGAATCTAACAATTAAGGAAGATAGGTAATTAAGTAAAAATAATAATTTAATTATTTTAAATAAGGTTAAAACTATAAATAATAATGCATGATAATCACAATAAATTCCACTAAAAATATCCTCTAAAAAATATCACCACGACACTCAAATTAAAGGTCGTGGATACATGAAAGTAAAATAAATGAAGGGCTCCCTCTTAATTTTTTTCTACTCTTTCATTTTTTTATCTTTTTTCTATAAAAATTGGTTTTTGATTATTGTGATAGGATAATTCTCACATAAACCATCCAACCCCAAATGATAAAAATCATTGGTCAAGTGATGGTGGTTTCTGATGCTCCAAAACTCCACCCAAATTTTTCATTTTTTCCATTTTTTTCTAATACTTTTTTTTCAAGAGGGTTAAAAATAAAATTATAATGAAAGATATCATAAAAATATTTCAAAAACCAATAAATCCCACAAAACATGTTTCCTATCAATAAAATAGATCCCTTTTTCAATTAATTCCCTCTCCCTCACACATAAACTTTTATAATCATGAAAAACAACAGATTAAGGGTAGGAATTGATAAAATTGGTTTATAATGTGGCTCATTCCTGTGAAGGGTCATTCATGATCTCCAAGGGGTAAAGAAGGATCAATGTAAAAGGTGGGTCTAAATGATAATAACTAAATTAATAAAAAATCCTCAATCTTTTAAAAATTGAATTTGTGTTATTAGAGTTTTGATAAGATAAAAAATAATTCTTATTAGGTAACATGTCCCAAGTTCTCTCAAGAAAATTTTCTCAATATAGAATAGGAAAAATTAGGTCTGGAAACCTTTTAGGAATGAGAACATTTAATAAATATTCAATCACTTATAACATGTGTAATAATAAAAAATTAATCCTTATGTGCTTCTAAAATTTAAATCATTAAAAAAGAAAGGTAAAAATTTCATCTACATGTGACTAAAAAGAAAAAACATGATTCATTGAATCCAAATTCCTATGCTTAATTATATTCATTTAGTCCCCTCATCTTACTTATTCAATTCCATCGGCTTGAAAATTAAAACATGGCATTATGGGGTTCCAAAAATTCTAAATATCTTGGATCAAAAAAATAACACTAATCTAAGTGTGGGAATGAATTTTTTCATTTCATCTTAAACTAGATTCTAAAAATAGGAGAGTATAATTTTTTGGTGGTAGAAACATAGAAATAGATGGGTGAATTAAATTTTATAAAGTAAAGTGTTAAAATAAAATTGAAGTTTCAAAATAAAACAATTTTTAAATGATAAATAAATTAAAGGGATGAAATCAATTAAGAGATAATTGATAAATCTGATATGTATTAAATAGTTAATATCAAAGAGATTAAGTTCATAAATGATCATATCAAATTTATATAATGATGTTTAATGATATCGAATGATGAAATTGTGAAAAAATAATGAGAATAAAAACATGATTTGATATGGAGTTTGAAAATAATCATATAAAAGACCTTATGTCTCCACCCATAAATTAGAGAGATATGCCTTATAAGGAACTTACCTTGGTTTTAATAGAAACTAGAGAACCAACATCCCTAGTTTAGAAACCCAAGAAATAAATTTGCATGGTTTTAATGGAAACCCAAGAACCACTTCCCTTGGTTTTAATGGAAACCCAAGAAATAAAGATAGAAATAGGTTTGATAAGAGATATATTTTTAAGATAAAAATCCTTTACAACTTTAGTCTTCTATCTCTATTTAAGTATGGATACAAATAGAGAGTGAGAGATAGAGATAAGGGTGAAATCCTTTAAATTTGGAAATGGAGAATATCTCTTTGAGAGGATGGATTGGGAAATTCTAGAGATTAAGCCACAATATTCAATAAGAGAGATGATGGATGAATAAGTTTTTGTTTCCAAGCCACATTAGGTCACCTTTTAATGGCTCTAATAGGTTTGGGGACATTTTGGAATACATCAGGTTCATTGAAGCTAAACCAGACCAACTTAATAACCATTTTGACCATATTAAATGCTTCCTCAAAGAGTTTTCCTCAACACCGATGAATATATAGTAGCCCCCATCAGGTATCTAGTGGACTAATTGGGAGACAATACATGTTACCTACTTCCACCAGCTTATTGATGGGTATTCTGGTCATATGGAGCTACTGTCACATGCTACTGACTAGATGGTGTTGCCTACTACAACTTTTATTCACTTTGATAACCTATGATCCTTAATATTCTATCATTAGGTTCTTTTTAAAACATAAATTAAATTCCAAAAATTCATAACAAAGAAACACTCAATGAAACAATCAGATATAAAATTGGGTGTTTTTTATCATTAAAACATTGTTAGAGAGAGAGTTATAACAATATCCTATTTTTTATGATCACAAACACTTAACATAAAAATATAAATTAATATTTAATCAAGAAACATCTTCCAAATTTGACATGAAAAAACATCCCCTTTTGACATAAAATTCAGGATCTTAAAAATGTATACCCCTTTGTTATTATCAAAAATAAAATAAGGAAATGAAAAGAGAAGATCATTCCATGATATATATATTTGAAACATTATTTTAATAAAATATTCTCAAGATAGAACATGATTAAAAAATAAAACATTAATATCATTCATGGATAAGGGGGAAAGAATAATAAATCATTAAAACACCCCCCCCATATAAAACAAATAAATAATATAACAATATCAAAATAAGTAAATCATTTAAGATGAAATATAGATTAATCATTGAAGATCACAACATTATAAAGTAAAGATAAGAGATAATATCAAGATTTAAAAAGATAAAATATTTTGAAAAAGAATTTTCAAAAACATAAGAAAAGAAATTTATAGAAATATGAGAAAATAAATTTTGAAAAAGAAAAGAAATTTTAAAAAATAACTTTATCTCCCTTTAAGAAAACATATATATGTGATGGATGGGAGATTTGAAATTAAGTTCAATGTAGAAATAAACTAAAATAAGGTCAAAAAAATTTTCCCAAGTAGATCAAGGATGATGTATAAATTTCTCTAGAAAGGAAATATCAAGGCTCTCCCTTAATTGGATTATTCCACAATTAGATCAATATAGGATCATGATAAGAAAATTCCATTAAAAAATAGATCTATCTTTTAAATATATTAATATTTTAAATTTTTTTAGAGACTCAATTTTAAAAAATCAAATAATTTTGAAATAAATAAAAAATATCCTTTAGTGCCAATTTTTGTTGGAGAAATATGGAAAGAGGGAGTGAATATCCTTTTAAAAATTAAAGAGATAAAATCAAATGAAAATTTCAAAATAAAAGGATTTCTAAGTGATAAAGAAATTAAACCGATGAAATTGATTAATCTATAATTGATCAATATTATATGTATTAAATATTTAATATCAAATAGATTAAGTGTAGAAACAATCATATCAAATTTATAATATTATGTGTAATGATATTGAATGATAAAATTGAGAAAATGAAAAGAGAATACAAACATTATTTAATAAGGAATTCAACAACAACTCTAGAAGATACCCTATGTCTCCACCCATCAATTAAATAGATATGTATTATAAATTACTTCCATTGGTTTTAATGGAAACCCAAGAACCAAATTCCCTTGGTTTTAATAGAATCCCAATAACTAACTTTCCTTGGTTGTAATGGAAACTCAAGAATCAGTTCCCTTCATTTTAATAGAAACCCAAGAACTAAATATAGAAGGAGATTTTAGAAAATATAGATTTAATAGCTATGAAAATCCTTTATAGATTTGGTCTTCTATCTCTCTTTGAGGATGGATAAAAATAGAGAGTGATAGATATAGATAAGGGTGAGATCCTTTAGATTTTAAAATGGAGAATATCTCTTTTAGAGGATGTCTTGGAGAATTATAGATATTCGATGTCTTGATTCAAGTAGAGAGATGTTAGATGACGAATTTTTTGTTTCCTAAACACCAAAGGTCTCCTTTTATATTCTCTAATAGGTCCATAAACATTCTATAATCATTTAGGTGCATTGAAGATGAAGTGGACTGCCTTAATGGCTATTTTGACCACATTAAATACTTCCTCAAAGAGTATGATTCAATTCTATAGAGTAGATGGTGGACTAACTATGAGAAAATAGACACTTCTTTCTTCTATAGATAGGCCAGTGGGACTCCAATGGTTGGATGGTGGTTCTTCTGGTTATCTGGATCTACTACTGTAAGACAGAGACTAGTCGGTTCTTCCTATCACAACTTTCTTCATGAAGTGAAATAACTACCTTCTCCAATGGCCTTATATGGTTATTCTAAACTCCATCAAAGGATTTAACTCATTAAATAATACTTCATAAATATGTTTAAGAATTATTCAAATTCATTACATGGATAACCCATTATCCTCAGTATTCCATCATTAGGTTCTTCTAAAAACATGAAATGGATTTCAAAAAGGAAAACTGAGAAACACTCAAAATGAAACAAATAGATAAATAATTTGGTTTTTGTGATCATTAAAACATCATGATAACTATATAGGTGAAACATCATTGAATGATGAAATTTACAGTTTACTACCATTTAAAATTAATCTATTCTTTTATTCTCCTTGTTTTTCCCTTAGGTCCTTATGCCTCAAATTAGTATGGGCCCAAAAACAATTTCAAACTATATAATTGTAGGCCCATTCTCATGAAATTTCCTAAATATAATGGATTTCACTCATAAACTAGTTCCTAAATAGAAATGAAAAGACATTAAATCTCAAAGTCCTAAAGAATAAAAAACATATGTGTTGTCACATAGAATATCCTTGTTTATAGTCATTAAGCTCGACCTTGCCTCTTGAACTCAAGTGATTGAGGATAGGAAAAATGTTAACTGGTCTAGATCTACAACATGTATATTTTTTGATTCCTCTATATATATGCGTCCTTTTTCTTTTTTAGATCTTAGCTTCATTCTTCCTCTCAGTAATACCTTCTCCACATCCATGGTTCCAATCCATCAGTGTTTATCCCATCTTTAAAAATCAAAGGGTAGTTCATGCCCAAACCTACTAACCTTCTTTCAAATACTCAGGGATAGTATTTCCTCCTATGTCTTATATATTTTCCAATATTTATCTCTTGTTTTCCACCTTTTTACCAGATCTATCTTCCTTCTCTTTAGAAGCCTTTTCACTTCTTTTTTCAAAGATTATAGCATCCTAAACTTTTTATGAGCTATCTTCTCTCAAATCATATCCTTTATCTTCCTGATTCTTCATTTATCAGTGTATATTGAACTTCACCTCTTCTCCACAAACTCTTAATCATAACTCCCCAAATTGAACATCTATTAATACCATTAACATTTCTAATAATGGTCATACCATTATTATTAAGGTTTTTCATCACCCGTTTCCATCATAAGAAAGTCCTCCAGGAATTAGAACTTATCCACTTTGACAATGACATCTTCTTGTAATCCCCAGGGATGTATCACTATTGTATCCATAAGTTAAACTATAACTCGATTTGGATTTATCTCTCTCAATACCAAAATTTTAAATTTTGGGTATGACATTATATTCATTCTCACTCCTGAATCACACAAATTCTTACCAAAGTTGTTAGATAAAATATCAATAGGAATGGAAAAGCTATATGGATTTCTTTACTTATTTGGTAGGATTCTTGATACCGCATCAAAACATTCCCCCATAAATGTTATGGTTCCCAATTCCTCTTGTTTCCTATTGTTTGAAACCAATTGTTTCATAAATTTTTCATAGTTAGGCATGTTCATTATAGATTCAACAAATAGTATATTGATATTAAATTTCATTAACACATATATAAATTTCTCTCTTTTTCATTGAACTTACCTTACATTACTCTGTCTGTAATAGGTAGTGGTGGTTTATATAGGGGTGGTTCTTCCTCTATAACCCACCTCTCAACTTATCTTTATGTTTCCTTTCTTCCTTGATATGCTTCCCTTCTTTCTTTAAATTGGATCTCCTTGTGTTTTTCCCTATTTTAGCACTATCTTGGGTTATTTTTTCACTCTTCGAGGTGATGATTTTTATCTCTCTATGTTTATGAACTTTAGTATCTCCTAGTAAAATTCCCATTTTTATCTCCTTATGTTGGATAGAAATCTATCCTACTTGAATTTCCATATAAATCATGCCAAATATTTGATTTTTTGAGTCTTATTTTAATTACCATATAGTATCTCCTTGATCCTTGAAGTAATTTTTCAATTCATTGAGAGTATCCCTTGTGGTTTTCATGAAAGTTTCCAGGGTCTCCTCCAAAATATAGATCTGACTAGTTAGATAAGGGCCTAGATGTTGAGGTTAAAAACCTTATGGCATAGACTAAAATAATTTTCCTAGTTGAAATCCCTATCCTTGATTCAGTTGTTGTTGTGTTTGTGGAATACATCTTTGTGCATAAGTTTGAAGGTTATAATTAATATAATTGGAATCTTCACAGACCATACCTTGGGGATATTGGGTGTATATCATAGAATCCAATTTCCTTTAAAATTAATTCATTTATTAAGTTTCTCAATTATTTTACACTATATTCAATCCTTTTTTTCCCTCCATCATTCTTACATTGAAAACTATTGCTATAAATTTCATCCAAAAACTCATAAAATTCCTTGGGTGATTTGATTATTAGTGATACTCTAGTAGTAACATCAAAAAATGATCAATTACCCTGAGAAATACCTTTATAGAATGTCTGAATTAGTAACCAAATTTATATATCATGGTAAAGTAATCTCCTAATTAGACTTTTAAACCTTTTCCTATGAACTATAGAGGGAATAATTATTCATTTTATCAAGAATTAGAATTATTACATGTAAATCCATAGACTTAAAATGAGTGGAAAATATATTCGACAACTTCCTTACCAAATCCACCCAAGTAGTTATTGAATGCAAGGGTAGACTTTGAATCCACTCTTGATCCTTATCTTTGAGTGAGAAGTGGACGATGCATATTCTTACTGCATCTCTTGTCACATTTATGAACTGTAAAGTGTCGCGAAATTCTTAGAATCCCCCAAGGTGAACATTGGGGTATTGATGTGGTAATTCGATGAATTGAATGGAGTGTGATATCATTGGTATAATCATCAGCTTAATCTTGAACTATTGTGTAGTGATCGGTGGGATGAGAATACTTGGATGGATCCCAGAATTTGAGTTTGTTCTATAATTAATTATATCTTTCATATTTGGGTTCCTTCCTTAAACTCTTGGTGTTCTACTTAGTTAGGTTCTCTTCCAACCATGGCTTATTATTCTTTAAACTTTATTTACCTTCAAATAGACTTCTCAATATCAAGGTCAAATTCAAATTTTTATTTTTTTTACCCCGATTTGAGTAATCATGTGTTGATGTGGTACCTAAAAACAATTCACAACAAGTCCAAGTGTAAAAATGGGAAATAAAAAAACATTAAATTCTAAACATTCTTAATGACCACTCCCTGGAAATGGTGAGAGTAAATTGATTGCCTGAAATTTTTCATTAATTAAATTAGGGAAACCAATTTAAAAAATTATTAACTATAACTATAACTATCCAATTATTAATGTATTAAATTAGAAGTTGATTTCGATCCCACATAGAATATGTAAAAATCACTTATAAATTATGAAAAATTGAAGAAGAAGAAACATATTTGAGATTGGTTTTGGTTTTAGATCATTAAGATGAGTGTACCGTGATTTTTTAAATCTAGGTTCATGAACTCAGTGAGTGAAAGGTGATAATGATTCAATTTATATATTTTTGTAATCTAACTCTAGTGAGACTTCTATTAGATTACTCAACCTCTATTCTATAGACACCCCTTTCCCATATTAGTTACTTAGTTTAATCTATATATTGGTATTAAAAAACATATTTAAAAATAAATTCCCCAAAATCATGCATTGGTTGTGCCATGAGAATGTATATCTAATTGATTCATTAATAAATAATACCCTCCTCTCATAGAAATATTCATGAATAATAGGGGAGGATAAAATTAAAATAAAAAGTTGAATACAAAAAACCATCACATAATTTAATAAAAAAAAATCACTAAATTAATAGAATTTTACCATTATTATATATCTTGGAATAATAAAATTATACCCTCATGTTAGTCATGAGGGGATATGAAAATAAAAATAAACCAACATACATCAATACTCCACAACACAGTAGTAGAAACAACTCTCCAGACTCCAGGCTCTATTCAAAGGTCAATCTCCCCAATACTCTATTTATAGGAAGCATACTAAGAGATATTTCCTATGTATTTTTTTAATATGTCATACCTTCTCATTATTCTATTAAATTTAAAATTTTCAACTTTCATCTTGTATCTAGGGTGATTTATTTGATCTAGTCATATTTTATTCTCTAAATCTCTCCCCATTAAAATTTCTTTTCTTAGCCATATGTCCTCATTTAGAATTAAACATCACCCCTCAAGTATTACATGATATTATACATGGAATTCACCTTCCAAAATCACCTTATATATATATCTTTAAATTATTCAGAAGAGAGGGTGTGTTTGACAAAACTTGAATTTTTTTATTTTTTAAACCATATATATTTAATTTAAACTACATATCTCATCTGGATCCTATATTCAATTTGAACCCATATTTCTCTCTTCTTTTAGAGTGAATTTGAGATCCATAGTTGTAGGTTAGGCCCCACGCTCATGAAAAATCCTCCCAAACTTGGCTATATCACGTTAAATAGGATAGATATTCAATCTTTTGAATTTTAAGTGAATAAACAAGTTGTTCCATGTACAAAAGCACTGTGGAGTATAAACTCTAATGTGTGAATTTTTATGCATAGACTACAATAAAACATGTTACCCATGACACCACTTAAACTTAAAGATCAAATCATCACCACTACCAAAATAATAACCTTCATGGAGTAGTCAACATCCTATGGTATATCAACCATTCATCATGCACAAACAATTTCCCTTCTCATTCTCCACTATGGTGTAAACAACCTGCTATGATGTAACTCCCTATTCATCTTTTATCGACTATGGTAGACCATATAACATCATTGATCATCAGTACACACTCATTCTCTCAAACCTTCAGCTATGGTACAATGGTTACACCATGGTGTGGCCTTTCTCTCTATCAATTAAAGCTCTATGGTTGGATATGATGCAAAGGTGGACCTACAGAATGACTATGATCAATTATCCAATGGCAGCCCAAGCTCCCCATCGACAACCATGGCGGTTCTATGGAGTAGCATTGGTAGTGCCGACACAGTGAGCATGCAAGGAAGAAAATGTGTGAGCAAAGCTGGGATGACACCATTTTGTTAAGTGCATAGTACCTCATGTGAAGCGTGTCCCACATCAAAAATTTCAATGGTCTAGATCCACTAAAAAAGAGACTTTTATTCATCAGTCTGGTATAAAATACGTATAGGAGTTGGTGGACTCCAACCATTATCTTGTTTCACCCCATATCGGTGATACTCTCCTCCCGCTGCCGCATGAACTCTCCTCTCCCATCTTGTGGGCTATGCACAACCCATGCTCCTCTGTTGTGCTTATGATAAGACCTTCCCAGTGGCATGGTCAACCACCCCCATGGGGCCTTACAGCTCAATTGAGGGCCATCTTAGGTAATTACCCTTTTTTGGATAACTCTTCATTAATTAATTTTCTATTTCATCACCCTGTATAGTGAAAAAAATTCACATGAAAATTCTTCTCCAAAAATTATAAAAATTTAATCTTATTTGTTTTATTTTCATAAAATAATCCTTAAAATGTAATTTACCCAAATATAGGACAATTCAATTTGAATTTGGGAAAAATTAATCAATTAAATTCTAAATTAAATAAAATCAAATTAAAATTTTTTATGCATTTAATGAACTCATCATTGTCATTTATTTTTAACCTATTGAAAAGTCAAACATTTATTGGTGAAATTAGTATTACATTTTTTCATTAATTCTCACCAATAATATTTCTAAAGGTATATGTACATCTTAGTAATACCAAGATGAATAAAAAATAGAGAGTTATGAGCATCACTTAACAATTGATTATTCAACTCGGAATCACTCAAAACACATAACCACTTTCTAAATTTGATAGCACATTCTTTATCAACATTAAACTCAAGAAACTTTCCCATTTTGACCAATTATATTCTTTCTTACAAACCAAGATCTTCCTTCCAAGTCTTTTTAATTATTTATTCTAAATTTTATTATACTGATACCTGATCTAAAAGAGAAAAGGTCTCCAGATACATAACTTCCAAACCTAGATTCATTAAATCATCAACTAAAGGATCATGTTACAAACATAACATACTTAATGATGTGTTATATTTTCAACTTAGTGAATTGTTTACCTTATTTTATTTACCTAGATGGTAGTGGATCATGAAATCATAATCCTTTATTAGTTCTAATAATCTTTTAAGCCTCATGTTCAACTATTTTTGAGTAAATATATACTTCAAACTTTTATGGTTATAAAATATTAAACATTTTACACCATATAAAAGAAGCCTATATATTTTTAAAGTAAAAAACATCCTTGAAATATCAATATAATTTGTTGGATAATTATGCTCATGGGGTTTCAATTAGTGTGATTCATATGCAATTACCTAATCATCTTGCATCAAGATACAGTCAAGGCCCGTCAATAAAGTATCAATATGTATAAAAAACTTCTCATTTTTAGATGGAAAGGATAACACTAGAGAATTATCCAATATTATTTTCAATTCTTGAAAACATTCATCACATTATTTTCTCCAGATGAATTTAACTCATTTTTAAGTTAACTTAGGTAGAGGGTTAGATAACTGAAAATAAAAATTCAATAAACCATCAATATTAACCCACTAATCCAAGAAAACTTTGATTTTTAGTGACATTTTTTTGTCTTTACCACAACTATACCACTTTATTTTATAAGGATAAATATTTATTCCATCATTAGAAACAATATTCTCAAGGAATAAAATTTTCTATAGCCAAAATTAACATTTACTAAATTTTTCAAACAAATTTTCTTCTTTAAAGGTTTTTAAAATAATCCCTAAACATTTCTCATTATATTCATAGCTTTTAGAATATATAGGATTTCATAAATGAAAACCACCAAAAATTCATCCAAATACTCCTGAAAAAACTATTCATAATATCCATAAATACAGTAGGTGAATTTATCAATCTAAATGGCATAACCAAAAACTCATAATAGTCATACCTGGTATAAAATGTTGTCTTTATAACATCCTCTTCCTCCACTTTCAGTGGATGGTAACAAAATATGAGTTCAATCTTGTAAAAATAATGATAACCCTAGAGCTAATCAAATAATTCATCGATATGAGACAACAAATACTTATTTTTAGCAGTATTGTTATTAAGTTCTCTATAATCAATGCAAACTCTTACAGAAAAATATTTCTTTTAAATAAAAAAATAAGAACACCCCAAGGTGAAGTTCTAGGGTGGATAAAACCCTTATAAAGTAATTAGTATAACTAATTTTTCAATTATAATAGCTCCATTGAGCCATTTGATAAGGAGGTTCTGAAATTGAATTAGCATCAGGAACTAATTCAACTGTAAATTCAACCTCCCTATCAGGGATAACACCTAGAAAATCATTATAAAAACATATGAAATTTCATTTAATATGAAAACATCATAGATTTTAATAATTTAATTCTTTTCAATGACAAGTGAAAGATAATTTTCACCTCCATATTTAATCAATTTATCATATTCTTAATATGTTATCACAGGTATGAATTCGTTATTATATACAAATTTAAACTCACTTTGAAGATTGAATATGAATTATTTATCTTTTCAATCTATCTCAACATGATAAACTAAATACTAATCTATAACCAGAATGAAATCAAACTTCAATAAGGTTAAAATAACTATATTTTAAAGAAAAACCATTACATATATGATGATAGGAAGGTTCCTATAAATATTTTTTGATTTAATACTTCTATCATGAGTTTTTACCAAAAAAAATCTTCATTTCTTAAGGTGTTATTTCTATTTTACTATAAAACTTCTCAGAAATAAAATAATTTATAGAAACTGAATCAAAAAATACATTGGCATAATTTTAGTAAATAAGTAGTGTAGATTTCACCACTTCATTCGAGGTCCTGCATTTTCTGAGGTTATTGAAAATGATTTATACACACCCTTCTTCTTATGATCTTGATGATATACATACTTAATATTTTTATTTGGATACACACTTCCATAATATCCCATCTCATTATAATTAAAATATTTTATAGTTGGATCGTCAAATTAGTTTGACCATTACCATCATTATTCTATTTATAAACAAAAGTTATATGCCCAATATTACCACACCAATAAAACTTTCCATATCTCATAATACATTCACCAAAAAAATTACCACACTTATCACAATAGGTAATATTAATTTTATTACATTTATATTTCTTTAATAAATTATTCCCCATTAATTTCCACCTGGACCGCTTCTTCTCCTTGTTGGTATAAAAATAAACAAACTCTATTTTGACCATCTCATCACATCAAAAAATTACCTTATAAATTTTAAACTCATGATTAACCAAATCCCTTCATAAAATTGGTTTCAATCCTAAGTAAAATTGAATAGTTTTACTATCATGGCCCAAAATGAAATTTCATATATACCTAAAAAATTAAATAAAATTTTCTCCATAGGTAGAAACCGATTCCTCCTATTTCTACCTCAATTAAAGGATTTTATTTCCATTATAAATAAAATAAATTTAGGAAAATATTTCTCAAGGAAAATATCCTTGAATGTTTTCCACATAAAGGAATAAATCTCATATTTTTTCTTGGTATTATTAATCAGAGACCACCACTGATCAGTTTCACCTTCAAAATGATAAATTGTAATAGTTTATTTTGAATTATTTGAACATCCCAAAACATCAAATATCCTTTCCAAAGTATTGTTCCATCCTTCAGATACCATTGGGTCTAAAAATACATGAAAATATGTAGGGTTTTGTTTTATGAAATGTTCCACTACAGAAATTTTCCTCTATAGATAATTAGGTCTTCTAATTATATGGGTCACACCATTTATAAAATGTGTAAATTGAGTTAACATAACCAGAAACGGATAATTTATAACTCTAACCATTCCAAGATGATGATTCAGAAGGATATCCTTCACTTGTTTCACTCATACTTTATTTTCCATGTTTCCTCTATGAAAAACCATTCTCAATAAACATTGATTAGATGAAGAAACATGGAAATCCAAAAAAATATCTCATGATAATGTAACCATAAATTATAATCAATTAAAAGTTTCTTTTAGTATCATCTTAATCATTTAATTTATCTAAACCTTTACTTTGATATCAATTATAACACCCATTAATGTAATCGACCCCTAAATGCATGATTTATAACAAGGGTTTCATTTTCCTATATTTATAGGATATTTAATTTTTAAAGTTTTAGATAATTAGGAAACCATTACATAACATAGTGTAAATTCCACATAGTATAAATATTTTCCATAAAAACAGGTTCTTATGTTCAAACTCTCATTTTATTCATGAAATTTTATCTTCATTTAGGATGTTTCACCATTGAATTTTCTATAATCACAACACGTCATTAATCCCTGTGAAAAACTTTTGAAATTGTGGGATGAGAAAATTAAATCTTATTAATTAATATAAAAATAAAGGAAACCCATTAGTAATTTTGAAAATTCATGGAAACCCATAAGGTTATTAACCTTTTTATATGATAAATTTTTAGCTCAAAATAATCATTAATTACTCATGAAATTAGCTTCAATGACCAAGGTTTTCATAAAAAGTTTAATAAGAAAGTATAAAGGAAAAATCATAATCATTAAATTTACTTAGGAACAACATTATAAGTCATGAAAATAAACCTTTCACATTTAGAAGATCATAAACTTTCCTTTAGTCTTGAGTTTATTTTCTTACCTTATCAAATCAAAATATTTCCTTAAAATATCATAGAAAGAATTGAAAATCATGAGGTTATCTTGGGAAATTATCCATATACTCACCCTTAAAATAACTCTTACAAAGGAATAAGCATCATATTTAATTTCAACATATCCCTTAGAAGTAACTTAATTATCATTAACCCCATCGCTTTACCTATTGCATTAGAGTGTTATATTGGGCTCACCCATCATTTGAGCTATATCAGGATAAAAAGTCATCATATATATTATCCAAGAACCATATCATGAAAAAAAAGAATACATTTATATCAAAAAATTAAAATAATTTGTTTTATGAATATTTATAATAACTTTCGTGCTTCGTGTACAAATATGGATAAAAATTATTTTTTCTGTTGAAAACTGTTGAAAAAAAATCCTAGAATCTCAAGAAATATGATATTATTCAAAAAATAATATAATCCTATATAGGAAGATTCATAAAAATATAAAGTTTATAACATTGGTAAAAGGTTTTCATGTGGTAAACATTAAAAAACATTCTTTTTTTACTTATATGAAAAGTTAAAATAACCCATATATGAAAAGTGGAAAAGATTACTTTTTAAAAATTTGTAAAGAAAGTGAAAAGTAGTTGGAATTTACCTTTAAAAATATTTTAAGAATAAATATGAACATTATTGAAATATTTTTTAAGAAAATGGATATGGAAGAGAAAGGAGTTTAAAACAGTTAAAATAATGTTTTAAAGTAAAATCTCTTACCTTGTCTTCTGACTCACCACATACGTCCTTTAATTTCCTAAATGATAAAATTAGATTAATATTTTACTTAATTAAGGAAAACATTATGTTTATTAACTTATCATTATCCATTTTATTTCATTTATTACCATATCTTATATAGTTACTAAATTGGTTAAGTTCACGTTGGATGTTTTTAGGGTCATTCTGTTTATACACTAAAAATGGAATCGGTGAGTTGACCATGGTCAAAGGGATCATGGTTTAATTATATAAATAATCTTAAACATTTTATATGTAACACCACAAGCTTCCACGGTACGCTTCTCTTTGAAGAATACAGTAGCGTGTGTTGTACGCAACTTCGAGTTCTATCACACCACAACCAATCAAATTAGCCATTATGAATAGTAATACCCACTTTTTGAAATTTTATAAATTTTATATTTAAAAATGGACTTCATTTTTGGATTAGGAATATATAAATTATCTTAGGGTAAAGTTTTGGTACTTTTCTGATAACTTTCATATTTTGATGAATAGTGAAAATTACTAAATTTTAATTAAAAACAACTTTTAAATCGAAATAATTAATAGTGATAAATTATGAATTTGAGTGATTTTAAAGTTTAATTAGATTATATTTTTACCATTTAATCCAATTTTGTTCATTGGACATAATTTCACATTTAAACTAGACATAAGCAAGTGTCAAACTTTTGATAGTTATTATTTCTTAAAAACACCCTTTTTGTTTTGACAACGAGAATTAATTTTAAATTAATTTCTACCACTTATGTGTTTTGAATTTAGAAAAATAGATTCCATATTTAGAACTAGGAGGCCCAAATTGTGTAAATAGGTAACTTTTATTATTAGATATTTTGAATAATTACTTCGGTAAATATTTTATTTACCATGGTTAAAGGGTAAATCCGGTAAATAAGGGTAAAAAATAATATTATAATAATATTAAATTAGTCTAAAATGTGTCCTAACCTTATTGGTTGATACATATAATACCATGGAAATCTTTGGGTCGATTTTGGGACCCCATGGAGCCACTTGTAAGTGATAATGACACTTTATATTAATTAAGTTAAAGTAAATACAAAAATGACATAAGCATATATCTTTTAGCAGAACACTTTTTACATAGGGTTATATATGTTATATTTTAGACTATAAATATTCATTAGAAAGATAAAAATATTTCCTAAATAATGGAATTTTATTTATAATTTTTAGACATTTAATAGTTAAATTTATTTATGACACAATAATGATTCGGTATTTTTTTTATTAATGAAAGAATCAAATAATTGGTATTATAAATGTTAAAATAAATATAATTTGAAAGTTTTTATGACATACAAAAAATTTATTGGTTAATATTACATGTTAGGATTTCTTAAATTAGTTTTTTTTAATTAATAAAGTTTTTAATACTTTAAAAAAATCAATTATTAAATAGTGTCAAAATTGACATAAATGATTTTTTAAAACAAATATTATATTATTAATTGATATTCTATTCCTAAAAATCTAATTTTCGGCCAAAGGACTTATATAATGATATTTTTATCATTAATGGAACACTTGGGGGTCTCTTGGAATTATATAGTAAGTTTATTAACTATATAATATAAAAATACAAAGAGACATGGTAAATGTCAAACTATTTAACTAAGAGTTAAATCAAAATGATAAAGTTAATATAGTGACCCAAACCTGTCTAAAACCTATTGTTTGAGTGGTTTTAGACCTATCTCCACCTTAACCTTTAAATAATACACTTTGGAGCCATTATAAACCGAATATTAATTTATTATAAAATAATATTTCTAGCTTTTCCTAAGGTGCCCCTCACCCCTCTTATAAAAGGGCACTCCCCCTACTCACTAATTCACACCTTAAAAGCCTTTTGGCTCGGCCAACCCCTGCCCAAATATCCTATAAAAATCCCTCAATTCATTCTATAGGCCCTCCTTTGGTCATAAATCCAACTTAAGGAGCCCTTTTGATCAAATCAAAAGGAAGAACCCGAAGAAGAGGTAATAATTTCACCACCCTCTTTCAAGTTATTTTCTTCTTCCACTTCTTGTTTTTTGTTATTTACATTCTAAAATAATAAATCCAGTATCATATATATACTGTGAAGTTATTATAAATATGGTGCATAAAACTTCATTATTCTATCCATCCTTTGAATGACATGTCACTATACGTGCATACGTACGGATTACCGTCTCCATGTCGTGGTGTAATTGTTATTCAATACTTTATTATTTGAATGGGTATAATAATGATGTGTAATTAATGTAAATAATAAATATAAAATGATAGTTATTCTGTATATAGTATATACCATCAAATTATATATTATTTTAATATCAAAAGAGTGATATTGTCTCTCTTGCGTACATACGGATTACCGTCTCCACGAATGCAATGAGATTCATTCCCCATCTTATCCATTAAAGAATAAATTTCATTTGATGATTAAAAATAATGTTTATAGACATGATATAATTCTGTATATGAATAATATACATCCCATACATAACAAATATGGCTCACATAACAAAGAATATAAAGGAAAATGAATCCATTAATACCCAAAACGACGATAATACTAAGATATTATTAAAAAATCAATGTTAAAAGATCATATATGATATCATATTAATGTATATAATTATTGTATAATTCAATAAAAATTATTTCATGATTATAAAGGAGGTTAAACTACCCTCGACCAAGGAAAAAGTACAAAGTAAGGAGTTTCTTATCTCACTTTTAATTCAGTGAGATTTCCATTGTTCACCACTTATTTATTGCATGTGGTGTGTGTACTACCCATGATTGTATTCATTATGTAATATAATTTAATTTATTGATATTTACATCATCATTGTATGATCCTTCTTTCATGTTTGTATGTTTCGTGAGTTACTAAATCGATAAGGGAATTTGAAATTTCAATTTCCACTCATTCGGTTTTACGCATACTTCATTGATTATTTTACTCCAAGATTATGTGTTGAATCACTATTAATTTTCTTATGTCATAATTTCCACTCCCATTTCTGTGGATATACTTTTTATACACATAATCACTCCATTGATAAACTCTCAAGTCGTCTATATGAACTTGATAAGAGTAATTTTAACTCAATCTCTATTTGTTGAGTTAAATATCCAATTCATTGGTGTTGTTTTTATAAGAATATGTGTGAATTTCCTTTGATTAATTTACACTGAATATCCAATCATATTTATTGTATTTATATTTTTCACACATAATTATATCATTGATTTATCCTTAACCTAAGGATACGGTCTTTATAAGAGATTTCATCTCAATTTACATTCCATTGAGACTTCTTTGTTGTTATACACCAAATCACTTTTATATGGTGTATATAATGTACTTTGACATAGTATATCATGAATCCATTTATTCTCATGATATTATAAAGTTTTTATTACCTCAATTATTTGTATTCAAGTGTCTCTCTTTTGGTAAGTAACTCTAACTAAAATATCATTTTAAATGTTTTAAAGATTTATTATTCTAAATCTTTCTCATTAATGTCCGTGTTTTAAAAATAGTTTTAATGATTTATTTATATGGACATTAAATTTTTAAAATTAAAATTACTTTTAAAAGTTTCAAAGTGGTATGGGACACTTTGATTCAAAAATCTATTTTAAACGGCTTCTTGATAAATAGTGAGACTTTTAAATGTTTTCATAAAAAGGGGGATATTTATCTCAAATAGTTTTGATGACTATGTTTCATATATGTCAATATACTTCATTATTATCAATTGAGGTTAATCTGTTACTATACAATCTTCCATATTGTATTGAATGATTTATGTTTGACTGTGGATGTGCTATTTTTATACCATTCATGGTTTGTGGATAAAGTATTGACATTTCGTATGCTAGTTTTAATACAAATGTTTATATTATGTTTAAACCTGTTCATATAAGGAATGCATTGGACTTAGTAAGTGATGGGTGGAGCTCATTATAGATCCTCGATGCATCGGTAGGTATCATGAGACAAACTAGTGTCTTGGCACAAGGCCTTGACAAAATCTTATTTGTAGTCTTGGCACAAGGCCTTGACTATGTAGTTATGATAGTCTGGCATTATGCATTCCATCATTATGAAAGTGGTTATTGATATTGCATGTGATCATTCGACTAGTAGAATATCCATGTGAATAAGTAAATGGAATTATTTGATTTTATCTTTTACATATTATTCTGATGTTCAAGTTTAAAAGGCTTTTGTTCTAGTCTTATACACTGCCTTAAATGTTTATACTTATTTATGAAAGTTTCTGCTATAATGTTATCCTTACTGAGCATCTGATCTCACCCCTTTCTATGTTTTATTTTCCTAGGATGCAAAGATGTATATTCTTACTGACCTCTAGGGATAGTTTATGGGATCTCAGTGTTTTCTATAGAGACAATTTTGTTGTAGTTTTCCATTTTATGATGTAATGTAAACCTTATGAATGTATCTAGTACTTCCAAGGCTGCTAAACTAATCGGTCTTTCGAGACATGATATTTTGTGATCATGCCAATGTTATGTAATAATGAACTGATTCTGGGTAACTGGGTTCAGGGCATTACATTATAATTATCATTTTTATACATTATATACACTTTTATAACCATTCATATAAGGTGGTCATGAAAAATCAATCACATCGCTTCATGAAGGTGGTGGTCCAGACGTATGCATGAATGAAATTATCATTTTACAAATGATTGAATGATAATAAGGTAAGTAATATATTATATTTAAATAATAATACTAATTTTATATAGATATTATATATCAATTAATACCATCTTTATAACTAGCTTTATGAGGTGGTGATGGAAAATGGAATACATCACTTCATGGAGGTGGTTGTCCAAAAGATCCAGGATCGAATTTGGGCAGGGATGAATTTCTGAGGGTGCTTTAGTAGTACTGTAATAGTGAAAAAAATATAGTAGTGATGACACTATAGTTTAGGATTCATTGTAGCAGGTATTGTAGTAGTGGAGGTACTGTAGCATATCGGGTGTTGTAGCAGTACTGTTCACTGAAGGGCCCTTTGGGCCAAAAAATGGGCTTTCAAGCCTTGTTTTAGGCCATTTGGCCTTGGTCCTTTGGGATATGTAATGGGTGTCCCTCTAACTAGATAAAAATATGTATTTTATTTAATAATAAAATGAGGCTTCATCCCCAACCTTTAAAAAAATGGAGGTGGTCGTCCACACTTACGCATGAGCGCAGTTTTCATTTCTCATAGTATAGAAAATGAGATGAAAAAGGGTCATTCCATCAACATAATAAAATTTAAGTATATTTAAGATATTAATTTTATTATATAATAATTTTTAAAAAATATTTTAAGGAGGTAGAAGAATAAATAAACATGAAAACACTCAGTTAAGAGTTATACATCTTCTTTGAAAACCTCATTTGGCTTACACCTTAAGCCATCTAGGTTTGGTCATTTAGTGTGACCAGGAAATCTAAGACATGGGGAGGGATTTTTAAAATGTATTCAAGTAAGTATTTTTCAAGATAAAAGGCTCTCAAGGTATTTGAATAATAGATGAGTGGAGGGTTCCCATTTATAAGTGAGGGGAGTGGCGCTCCTATAATTATTCAATGCTTTAAAATAATATAGTCTTAATCATTGGAAAGTGGATCTAAAACTATCCAATTTTAAATCTAAGTTGATAAGGGTTGAAATATCATCATCCAATAATAATTAAGATAATATGTTTTCCCTCATCACTTTTTTTTTCTTGAATAACTCATTTTACCTTTTACTGTAGTAACTAATTTTTACCATGGTAACAATTTATTATGACCAAAAATTAAATTGAAATAATTACTAGATTTGAACCTCCTAATTCCAAAAATTAAATCCAGTTTTTCAAGATTTAATTTTTAAAATTGGTAGAAAATAATTTTAATATAAATGTGAAAAAACGCAATGAAAAATAGTTTTTTTGGAAAAATGTGTTTTTAATTTTAAAAATGAATTTATACCAAAATAAATTATAATTATGATTTATATGGAATTAATTGGATTAATTTTAATAAAATGGGGCTAATTTTACTTTAAAACTAATCCAAAATAAAATGTAACTTTTTAAATACTTTAAAATAAATGACAATTATAAAAAGTTTGTATTTTTTATTACTCACCCAAAAATTAATCTTTTTAGAAAAATCCCAAAAATACACCCTAAAAATATTTTATATACTGATATAAAATTTTAATTTAATTTAATAGAATTAAATTTTATGAATTTAAAATTTAACTTTTAAATAAAACAATATAATTCATGGAAAACAATTCAGTTAGAATAAAATTATTTCTTTTTTGATTGAAAATTAACTTAAATTTATTGTAGTAAATATGAGTCCATAAAATATAATCATGAATATTAATGAAATTGATTTATTATTAACACTATCTGGGTTTTCACATTTCATTTTTATGCTCAATTATGAGTAGGATGGTTATACCCAGTCATTATGTGTGGTAATGGACAGAGTGTGGGTTGTAGAGAAACAACCTTGTGTGGGTAGAGTCATGAGTGCTTAAGACTAGTCATTGGATAGTTGAGGTAGTGCTTGGATACTGATGAGAAGATAAATATAATGAAATCTAGTTCCTTATATAATATCATATTTGAAATATGGATATGGAATTGGATGGAGTCTACACATTGGCATCAATCTTAGAATAACCTTAATGTGATCTGAGGGTGTATTAGATTAGAGGTGCACTGGTGCTTGAGTGATAGAATGGTAGTATTTTTAGTTTTTATAGGATAAAACCATTGATTTGAACCATAATTTGGGTTTATACTTTGGTTTGGGTGTTGAAATGATCATGGTATGCCTCTAAGGACTGGGACATCGAGATCAGGTGATGAGATAGTGTGTCAACAAGTGAGACCCAGAATTTGCAAGAAAAGTCAAAAAAAAGAGGAACAAATAATGTTTTTAATGTTTTTGGGATAAGTGAGATGAAAACTACATAAAGTGGGTTCTTATATCACTGATAACATGTCTTGATAGGCGATTATTATGGTGAGGAGAACCATGGCACAAAATCAACTCATTTAAGCTAAGGTCTATGGTGGAGAGCACCATAAGATTGAGGATGAATGGATAAATAGAACCATGAGTGTAGTATAGGTATTCTATGATGGTGGTGAGTGGTGGATCGGGATATTAATGTATATTTCACCTCATGTTTGAATTTTCACAACAGATTCTTGTTCGGTATTCCAATGTAGAATATGAAGAGTCATTTATGAGTTGACAATCGGGACAGGTCATGTTTGATGGTTTAAAGGCATGTGGGGATTCTTGAGGATGATAAGTGATATGGGAGGAGATTTTAATGACTCTCATTCATATGGATTATGTATTTCAATGGTAATTTAAATTTTGATCTCCAGAGTGGAAATTTTTTTATAACTAGTGTAGGTATTATTGTTCCAAGAGCTTGAAAATCCATAGTAGATGTTTTAGGACTTGACTTAAGGCATGGGAGGTGTTCTGAAAGTTATTGGGATCTAAGGATAAGGTTTAGGAGACTTGGTAGGTGCATTGGGGTCCTAGATACCACCACAGATTAAGCTATGCCACGGTTCCCCTAGTCTGGTTGTTTTTTTAGACCATGACAAGCCACACTTCGTAACGATTCTTATGGTTCCTGAGGGTGGGATGGTGAAACATAGTAAGGGGTGTGGCTTAGCATAGTGAAGGGTGTTTCAACCTAGCACCTAGGTAGGTCATCACACCATAGAACCCTGACCCATGGCATTTTGTCAGGAATTTTGACCGGGGGTTTCATAGTGGGAAAAGTGAGTTGGGGAGGGACCACGACATGATCAAAGCCATTTTTCACCTCTAAAATTTAAAATTTTAAGGTAAATCCACCTTTTCTCCCTTTTATTTTTAAGGGATCTGGCCCCTCCTCTCTTTATCTCTTACACATGATGAAATAGGGAGGGTCTCCCACTCCTTCAATTCCCAATTGTTTAGGGGTGGATTTTAGTTGCAATGTTGGTGATGGTTTATAGTGAGATCCCATATCTCACTTCTATTCTAGTTTCCCCTTATTCCCATTCTAATTCTATGAAAATTGGAAAGGTTTTAGGTACAATTTCCACTGGATCATGGTGGAAATATTTTGATATGAAGTGGATTTTTCAGGTGATGGGAAGATTTAGACCCAAGATGATGATTTCATGTCACTGCACATTATTTCATCAATGGTACATCGCCCAGTGAATTTATCTAAGGTTTTTGGTTAAATTGGGTGATTTTGAAAGTTTATTTAGTTTTGAATGTTAGGTATTTTTTTCTAGGATGGAATCAAGGGCACATCATGGGTCTTCAATGTGAATCTAGTTTTTGTTTTAGTGTAATGAGGATGGTCTTCGAGTTATTAGGCATTGGTGTCTTTTGGAAAAATTATTTGTAATTGTTTGATTAATTATAATTTGATTTTAATTAATTAATTTGGATGTTTTTTATGATATATGGCCTCATTTGGATTGAAGATAGTCAGTTGGAGTTTAAAGATCTTGGGAGAGATTTTATAGGATGATATTAAAGTGAATAACTCAATTATTGAGGTGGGTGATTCTTATGCATTTACATTCTATATTATGCACATTTATAGTTGTGTATAATATGAAGTCTATCCATAGAGGGTAATCATCCTGCTAAAATTAGATAAATTATTTAACTTAAATATAGTTCCATGAACGAATTAAACAAAGTACTAAGTCCACGATGACCTTGGGCACTCGCTTAATCATATTGATCATCGATGTTCGGGGCCTTAATAAAAATTTTATGCCTTGATATTAATGGACCCTAAGGGTGAGGTTTTAATAAATTTAATTAATATAGAGTGACTTGGTGTGGGTTCCCCATCTCCCTCCATGTAGAGAATAATTATAGATTGGTAATGAGTGACCTAAGTAGGTCATGATGGGGCTGTGAGATTCTATAGATCCATTGGGATAGTACAAAAAGCATAGGGTGAGTATTTCTCCCCCTTGAGATATGAAAATTTAGTAAGGGTGCATTGGGTAAGTTATGGACATGTTGGGTGTGATACCGACCTAGGGTGACTTGGGAAGGGAATGATCTTGAGGCCATCACCCTGGTGAGATTTACCTATAAGGCTAATGAGGTATGGATAGAAATTTGAAGATTCTGACGGATGTAATTCCCTCTAAGTGATTGGTGTCAACCTAAGAGATAGGATTGATATTAGGAAACCCATGAAGAGTGTTCATTCCTTATGAGATTAAGGGGACCCCAGTGGGAACCCTAGTGATATGTTGACCCTAGAAAGGGTGTGTATATGAGAAATGGGTAGTGGTGATTGTAGGAATCACCTTAAAACCTAAATTTATGATTTTATAATGTTATCACTATGATTATGGAAGTTTTTTCACTAGATAGGCCAACTTCAGTTTGGAGAATAGGTTCAGGAAGAAGGAAAACTCATCAAGATGCATTATGATATGATTGTAGTGGAAGGTACTACCCACTGAGATGTATTGAGATGTATGGGATATCTTGGAAATGATCCTTAGATTCGGTCTTATGTCTTATGTGGTTTGGGATTCCATGGATATGAACCTTGGATATGTATAATGGAATGAACATTCCACTAAGATGAAAATACTATAGTTTGGTATGCCTTAGATATGCTCCTTGGATTCATATGATGTGATGTATGGTAGGGGGAACTATACACCTGGACTCAGATGAGTTGATATCCAGTAGGGAGATCCATACCCTAGACTCAAGTGATGTGATGTCCAGAAGAGGGAAACATAACCCTAGACTCGGATGAGGTGATATCCGAAAGGGAGAGCCATACCCTGGACTCAGATTATGTGAGGTCTAATTGGGGGAACTACCCCTATAGACTTAGAAGTGGTAATGTTTGGTAGGTATGAGCCACACCCCTTAACATAGATGATATGTTTTCCAATAAGGGTATTTTCTAGCTCTGGGTGATGGATTCCTGGTAGGTAAACCCCCTAAGTTTCTAGATGTGAATTTCATGGAAAGGTATACCCTTGATCCAAGTAACGGGTGGCCTATGGGCATGATTGGGATTGACTAAGACATGATCCTAAGAATTTTCTATTGAGAATGATATTGGTTGACATAATTACATGATATTCTCATACACTCTGGAACTAGCCAAAGAAGGTTTAGATCGATCTTGAGTTTCATGTGAGAACCTGAGGATCAAAAATGGTTATTTATTTATGATTCCATGCTATATTTATTTATTCAAATGAGTATACCACACACAAACATACACTTAATTACTAATGGTTCCCTACTAAGTCATACTAACACCCATCTTGGGTGTCCATGACACTTAGTTACCCAAGAATCCTTCACTATTCATAAGTTCAGGTTGGATAAAAAGTCGGGTTTGGATCATTCATCTTGTCAAACTTAGATGGGGTCAAGATATGGATGAAGTATGAATCAGGGATATATTAGATCCCTCATGATTTTTATTCAATTCATTTATTGTATTGAGATCCACTCAATGGGTGATCATTCATTGTATTCTAGCATGATTGTGATTCTTTATGACTACTTGCTTCTACATTTACATTTTGATATAACATGTTGTGATTTGTTACTTTAGTGTACTTAGATTATTTTTTATGTATATGGTTTGGTTATTTATTGTATGATTGTGCACTCTAATATGAGGATACATCCTCCCCATAGTAACACACTAGACCCATGTTTCTAGCCAACATCCTCTGGCGTATGGGGATACATGTCTGTGGTCCCCATAACGAATCATTTGACATGAGTTCCACTCAGTGGTTGCGGCCCAAGGGAGGAAATTACAATAATAAAATTATATTAATTATTTACTTGATTGATTTTTTTCATATTGATATCCTTATTATTGTCATAACCCATCCCCTAGGGGTTGTTCTGTGACTATCCCAATCTCATCTTCCATAGGCTAGGGGTTGACGACTAGCACCAGAAAGGCATTTCCCTAAAACGGGAAGGCATTGCCTTTGAACCTACAAACAAATAGGACAAGAACACGATAAGATACAAACCCTGTAGTAAAACTGTAGCAGTAAAAGTGCGTATTGAAAGTAAAGGGGTCGTAATACAAGCCCAACTGAAAAGATAAAACTACAACAAAAAATAGTTCCTGATATTGTCCACCAAGGATCCTACCTGTAGGGTAGGTACAACTCATCTCTAAAGCTCTCCACGTCAACTAGTCACCTCCATTTACCACATGGTCATGTCTCCCTAAAGTCTCAGCCAAACTACCTGTCATCTACACAAGACACAACAAGGTGTGGATGAAGCCCAAGCAGGGGTGAGTATAACAATACCCAGTAGGGACCCTGAGACCCCCGAAGGTCTCTCAGAATTCCATAGAGGAAAAACCATAAGGCATGATCTCAATCACAAAACACAAATCAAAAGACTCAACTGAAACCAGGTATACAAATTAGAGATCATAAATAAAGATGATTAGTCTTAAGCTATATCATTTTATTTCGTTAGGAATTTCCACAACTGAACCAAGAAAAAGTTGTTCCATTGTCGATCCACACATGGTCGTATGTCTCTGATCCACGACGGGCCGCTCTAAGGTTGTTCCTTATTGGGTCGTGCACTGTTGATCCACACAAGGTCTCTAGGATGCTGATTCACACGGGGTCACTATGATACTGATCCTCATAGGGTTGCTAGAATATTGATCCACAAAGGGTCGCTATGATGTTGATCCACATAGGGTTGCTAGAATTTTGATCCACACAGGATCGCTATGATGTTTATCTATACAGGGTTGCTATGATGTTGATTCACACAGGGTTGCTATGATAATGATCCACACAGGGTCTCTCTTCAGTTGACAGCCAGCCACAGGATTCCCCGCACTCGGTGTGCTTGAGTTATGTCGAATCTTCTCCTTAAGATATCAATCATGTCTCAACTACCAAAAAGTTCTAAAAAGTAATAACTCAAAGAACTACCATGTAATAAGGGTTCCAACACGATAGACAGCGCGTCAATCGAATGCTTGGTCTGTGAGTTATAAGCGTTTTAGTACCGAGGGCCCGGTTGGATTCAGATTCGACCCAACCCAGATGTACTCCAACTTTATCCAAAAATCCGGTAGATTATCTCAAAAGTACCGTATCGTTCCAAGTATTCTAGGTCCATAGATGGTTTGTCAAACAGATGTATGGTTTATAAGAAATGGCCTTTTAAGTGTATTTGGGCCGAAAAGGATCAGGGACCGGTCCGACCCGATCGGACCGACCCAACCCGCCCGGAACTGGGCTGACATGACCTGGTTCAGGTTGACCCAACCCGGTTCGGGTCTGACCTGGCCCAGCCCAAACCGGCTGGGTCGGATCGAGTGAGCTGGGTCGCGGCAGGTTCGGCCCGTTGGGTCGCGGATCAGCCTGGCCCGCCTCAACTGGGTGCGGCCCGCTGGGTGACCCGGCCCGGTGGCTGGTGTGGTCCACCATCCAGGTGGCTTTCCTCCTTTGCGAATGGCAAGCCATTTAGGTCCTTCAACTGGTGGTTCCATGTGGCACCAATCCCCTGTCAGAGGGACCTGCGGGGCGTGGGTCCCCTCTATCGTGGCTTCCTTCTACGACGCACAACAGAACGCTGCCCTGCTGCCACTATGGTCGGCTGAAGTCAGCCACCCCGCTGTCCACCACAGTGCCTCCAGGCGCCGCATCTCCTCTGCGGTCGGTGACAGCCGACGCCGGTGTCATGCCGGTCGGGCTTCCGCGGGCTTTCGAGTGAGCCACGGTGGTCTGTTTCCCCTTCTGAACGCGCCTACGGGCCTCCCAAGTTGTTGTCGTCACTATATGGCTCTCAGATTCAGGATTCTGTTGAGTTGAAAAACTACCCCCAAAGAATGTGACAAAAACTGAAGTGACATAGGGTACAAGACTTGTTTATTTGGCCCGCTCCCTCCTTGTTAGTATCATATAAAGTGGGTATTAAATAAAAACATCAAATAGATAATGATTAAACCCCATTCAAATCTCTTGCAACAACCACCCGTAATAATCATATGAATTACAGATCAACTTGTTTTGGTTGATCCCCATTCATCATGCTTTTTAAGAACTAGGAAAGAATGAATTCTCTTGAAGTTAAACATAAACAACCCCTACCTCATATTCGAAAGAGATGTTGCATTTGTGGAAGAAGAATTCCATGTTTGATGAAGTCATCGACATTCATCATTTCTGGATCGATTCCTCTAACAACATTGTTCAATCCTCTGTTCTTCATTGGTGGAAGACACCATGGCACTTCATCAGATGTTTCTCTCTTCCGTGTCAAAAACCCAAGCCCAAGCTTCATTTAAATAGAGGGGAAGGGAGATTAACGCATTGTATGATTAATGAGTTTAATTAATGAGTTTTAATTAATAAACCTTTTAACTCTCAATGGTGTGGTTATGAAACAGAAGATTCAAGCCATTAAATGGCTCAACAACCCAATGGTCCCACCACCACTGCTTAACAGTTGGTAGAAAAATAAAATAACTTTTTTATATTATTTTATTATTATTCAAAAAGTATGTAAAACAATATTTTTCACCCGACCTATTGCGGTCAAAGTTAACCTCCCTTAAGTGAAACCTGGCGCTGCGGATTCAACGTTGCCCTCAGATTTCAATTCTGAGCACCAGTTCAAAAGATAGAAATTCTTGCTTTCATGTTTAGTGAATGTACCTTAAAAAAGTTAAAAAAAAATTCCAGGCACAACAGGCCTCAGAATCAAGCATCGTCAATTTTCACAGACTCGTAATAATCCCAAATAATTTTAAAAAATTATATGAAATTTCTGAGTCTTTACATTCTACCCAACTTAGGGATTTCCATCCCCAAAATCTACAACAAATCTAGGGGAACAAATGGGGGTACTGAGCATGTATATAAGCCTCCTATACCCATATTCTCTCCTGGAGGTTCTCGTGCTATCAACAAACTCACACTAGAGGAATCAACTGCCCATGAAGGACCTGCTCCTATCAATCCTCTATCTTTATCGAGAACTCCGCAAAAGTCATCCCATTGTCGATGTCCAGCTCGCCCCAGTCGATAATGTGTGATGGATCATGCACATACCTCCTTAGCTATGATACATAGAAAAAATTATGCACCTAGTGCATTTGTGGGGGAAGATCTAGATGGTATTCCACCATGCCTACTCTTTTGAGGATCTGGAAAGGTCTGATGAACTTCAAAGATATCTTGTTGCCCCATCCAAACCTTTATAATCCTCTTCGGGGGGAGACCCATAGGAAGACATTGTCTCCCTCCTCAAACTCGAAGGGTCTCTATCTCTTATCATCATAAGACTTCTGTTGGCTCTGTGCAGTCTTTATCCTCTCTTAGATGATTTGTACCTTCTCAGTGGTAGCCCATACCAACTCAAAACCCATAATTGCTGACTCCCCTGGGTCTATCCAGTATAGATATGATCTACATGGTTGCCCGTACAGGGCCTCAAATAGATCCATGTTGATGGTGGAGTGATAACTATTGTTGTATGTAAACTCCACCAGTGGTAGTTGGTCCTCCCAATTGTGGCCAAAATCAAGGACACAAGCACAAAGCATGTCCTTGAGTGTCTGTATGGTCCGCTCTGTCTGACCATCTGTCTAAGGATGAAAGGCGGTGCTCAAGCGTTGCTAAGTCCTAAACACCTCCTGTAATCCCTTCCACAAGTGGGATGTAAAACGAGCATTGCAATCTAAGATGATCATCGATGGCACCCCGTGAAGCCGTACAATATTTTGTATGTAGAGACATCCCAATCTCTCTACTGATCCCTGCTCTTGGATGGGTAGGAAGTGGCCCGACTTGGTGTTCCATTCAATGATCACCCAGATAGAATCGTGGCCCCTGGATGTATATGGTTGACCTGTCATGATGTCCATGGATATACCATCCCACTTCCACTCCAGTACCTCAAGTAGTTGTGCCAATCCTGCTGAAACCTAATGCTCAGCCTTCACTTGCAGAAAAGTGAGGCATCGTGAAATGAACTCCGTCACTGCTTTCTTCATCCTTGGCCACTATTACTGATGCCAGAGGTTATGGTACATCTTCGCCACACTAGGATGTACTTCCAAAGGGGATATATGGAACTCCCTCAACACCTCCTCCCGTAGCATCACAGGTACCATAGTGCGTCCTCTGAAGAGGATGACGTGCTCCCCACCTTCAGATTATCCATCAGGAGCTTGTCCTGAGGATATCTGATCACATCAGGCCTCGCATTCTATGTCCCCAAGTTATTCCTTCCTGAATCGCTGAAGGATTGGGGGAGTAACTGTCATGGATTGGAGGTAGGCCATTCCATCTCTATCTACAAAGGATATCTTTAACGCGGCTAGCTGCTTTGTCGTCTCACTCAGCAACTGCAGACCAGACCTACTGCTGAGTGTGTTTGCTACTACATTCCCCTTCCCAAGAGTGTAGGCTATCTCAAAGTCATAGTCCTGGAGGAACTTTATCCATCTTCACTATCTTAAGTTCAGGTCCTTCTATGGAAAGATATACCTGATACTTTTGTGATCAGAGTAAACTGTAAATTGTTCACCCATCAAGTAGTGTTGCCACATATTCAGTGCATAGACCACTACTACCAACTCTAGGTCATGGGTAGCGTAGTTGTGCTTGTTCTATATCAACTTCCATGATCCATAGGTGATCACTACTCACTCATGCATTAGAACACAACCTAGTCTGATCCCTGATGCATCTAAGTAAACTACATACCCAACATTATCTTCTAGTATCCTCAAGATGAGGGCACTCATCAATATCTACCTCAACTCTTGAAAACACTTCTAGAATATCTCTATCCACATGAAGGGGTTTCACTTATTTTTCAAAGATGACAAGGGTGTAACAACCCTAGAAAATTCAAGTATGAGTATTCGGTAGTACCCAGCCAATCCCAGGAAACTTCACACCTCGGTCACACTCCTGGGTGGCTCCCAAGAAAGCACTACCTCTATCTTCTCCAGATCCACTACAACTCCAGCCTCCAAGATAACGTGCCCCAGGAAGTGGACCTCCCATATACAGAACTGGAACTTCAAGAGATTTCCATAAAGCTGGTGATCTCAGAGTGTATCCCAAACAATCTATAAGTGTGTGGCGTGCTCATCCTCCGACGCCGAGTAAATAAATATGTCATCAATGAATGCTACCATTAAGTGATCGAGGTAAGGATAGAAGATCCTATTCATGAGCCCCATTAACACTTCTGGAGCATTGGTTACACCAAAGTGAATCACCAAGAACTCATAGTGGCTATACTAACATCTGGAGGTTGTCTTCAGTACGTCCTCATCTCGTACCCTGAGCTAATGATAGCTTGATCTGAGGTCTATCATCGAAAACCATCGAGCTCCCTTCAGCTAGTCTAAGAGATCATCAATCCTTGGGAGTGGATACTTGTTCTTCACGGTCACCTGGTTCAGGAACTGATAGTCCACACAAAGCCTCAGACTCCCATATGCCTTCTTAGTGAACAAAACTAGAGATGCCCATGGAGAAACACAAGGCCTTATAAACCCCTTTCTCTACAAGTCATCCATTTGTACCCATAACTCACAAAGCTCCATGGGAGACATCTGATATGCTGGTGTAGATATCGGTGTTGTCTTGGGGTACAGGTCAATGTAGAAGTCTACCTCTCTATGAGGAGGTAGTCCTGGAACATCATCAGGAAAGACATCAGCACACTAGTCCACCACCATAGGATAACTTGGACTCCTCGCATCAACTTCTCCTAGGGTAAGGATAGCCAACTGATGATTGATCGACTTCAACCTCCTCCGAGAAAGTCCATCATGTGCTGCAAAGGTTCCCTTTTCGTTGGTGAAGGAAAACTTGGTCTCATCTTCACGGACACACTGCACTTTGTGCCTAAAACAGTAAATCTAATCTTGGAATGTGGATAACCAGTCCATACCCAAGATGACATCGTAAGGCCTCGACGCTACTAGGAGATCCTAGGAAAAGCTCTCACCTCATACAGTAATCTCACACTATTGGAACTAGTGTGTGATTGTCGAATACTCTCCCAAAGGAGTCTCTAATCACAAGGATTGAGCCAATGGATCTTCCAGAATCTCTGAGCTCTGAACAAGAGTTGTGGCAATAAAAGAGTGACTGACACCTATGTCTATAAGTATTGTAGCTAGGGTAGAATATACACTGATCATACCTTGAATAATATCTGGAGCATTGTGGTTGTAGGCCTCAACTGCCTGAAGTTGTGCTCGTCCATGTCTGTCTGCTCCTTGAGGTCGGGGTAGACTACCTAGAGGTGGTGGTGATAGAACCTCAAATCACCGTCCACTGCCTGCTGCACGACCTGCTCCTCTGCCACATCTTCCTCCCTACGGACCTCCTCACTCGAATATCTGACTATGACTCTGCAGTCCCTCGACCATCTTCTGATCATCGGTATAGTGGGTCGGGTAGTCACAAGCCATGTGGCCCTGCCCACCGCACTTGAAGCATAGTCTGCTCCTCTGTTGCCCTGCTCTACCTCGTGAGCTCCGCACCTCCGACCTTGTATCCTAGGGTCTTCCTTCAGAAGGGATGACCATATTGAACCTCTAATTCATCTTCCTACTACCTGCTACAGATGACTTGTCTTCTCTTCGTCAGGTGGTGGCTCTCACCATCAGTGCCTGCTCAACTAAGAAGCTCTCCACCAATAATGCTTGCTCGAGTACTCCAACCCACGTCAGGATATTGAGTTATATCATCGATGCTCTAATCTCCCACCATAGACCCTGCTTGAAGGTCTGGGCCCTAAAGAAAGGGTCACATACCATGTCAGTGGAGTAGCATGAGAGGTCAATGAATCTCTCCGAGTACTAGGCTACTATCAGGCTGCCCAACTATAAGTGTAGCAGCTCCTGAATATTCATAGATCATAGTGTCGCTGGAACGAAATACACCCTAAAGAGGACCTCAAAGTTCATCCAAGTGAGAGTCACCTTGTCATTTAATTAGAGCATCAGGCTCTAATATCTCCCTATTGTTCCCTGGAAGAGTCTAGCATCTAGGATCACCATCTGATCTTCTAGTGTCCCAACTAGGCAGAAAACTCTAGCCACAGTCTCCAGCTAGTCCTCATCTATCTGGGGATCGGTCTCACCTCTAAACATTAGAGGCCTCTACCGATGGAGCTCATGAAATTTGCTCATTCGGTGTGCACCGTCCTCTAGTTGGGATGGTGGAAATATTTTCCCAATGTGTAATGGTGCTGCTATTGCACCACCCGAAGGTGCTATCATTGTAAGAGGTCCCTGCACTGAATCTCCATCGCTCGGTGGGCCATCATTGTGAACTCTCTATTGAACCCTGGATGGATTTCTATGTGAATGTATCCTGAAAAGAAATAGGTGTGCCATGGTTAATGAGTTATACCTGGTAAGCTGACTCAAAAGAGATCAAAATTAAAACATTTCCAAAACACACACAGTTAGTGTTTTCATGATCTGAGTTGGAAATAAGAATTCAGGGTCCTAGTGTATGGATATGTCATCGTCGCACCAACACTGGACTCCACGAACTAAAAACCACACTAAAAACACTTAACACTATTACTCCATTGGAAAGATCATAGTCCTAGTTCTTTGATAGAACTGAATCCTCTGAAACCACTTTGTCGCGACCTATCCCCTAGGGCCCATGTCGTGACTACCCCAATCCCACCTTTCATAGGTCAGGGGTTAGTGAATAGAACCATAAAGTAATTTCCCTAAAATATGAAGGCATTTCCTTTGAAAATGAAAACGTAGAGACTAAGAACATGATAAGATGAAAACCTTGTAGTAAAACTACAGTAGTAAAAGTGTATACTGAAAGTAAAGGGTCTGAAATAAAAGCTCAATTGAAAAGATAAAACAAAAACAAAAAACAGATCCTGAGATCATCCACCAAGGATCCTACCTATAGGGTAGGTACAACTCATCTCTACAGCTCTTCATGTCAACCAGTCACCCCAGTGTACCACCTGGTCCTGGGTCCCTAATGTCTTAGCCAAGCTACCCGTCGTCTGCACAAGACATAATAAGGTGCGAGAAAAGCCCATACAGGGGTGAGTATAACAATACCTAGTAGGGACCTGAATACCCCCAAAGGTCTCTTAGAATTCTACAAAGTAAAAACCATAAGGTGTTATCTCAATCACAAAACCCAAAGAAAAAGACTCAGCTCAAACCAGGTATACAACTTAAAGATCAGGAATAAATATGATTAGTCTTAAGCTATATCATTTTATGTCATTAGGAAGTTTCACAACTGAACCATGAAGAATTTGTTCCATTGTCAATACACATAGGGTCGTATGTCTCTGATCCACAATGGGACATTCTAAGGCTTGTCCTCATAAGGTCGCGCACTACTGATCCACACAGGTTCTCTAGGATACTGATCCACACAGGGTCTCTATGATGTTGATCCACACAAGGTCGCTAGAATGCTGATCCACACAGGGTCGTTATGATGTTGATCCACACAGGGTATCCAGAATGCTGATCCACATAGGTTCTCTATGATGTTGATCCACATAGATTCATTGTGATTTTAATCCACACAGGGTCTCTATGATGTTGATCCACACAGGGTCACTCTTCAGTTGACATACAGCCATAAGATTCCCCACACTCGGTGTGCTTGAGTTCCGTAAAATCTGCTCCTCATGATATTAGTCATGCCTCAACTTCCAAGAAGTTTCAAAAAGGAATAACTCAAATAACCACCATGTTGTAAGGGTTCCAACGCAATAGACGACGCATCAATCGGACATCCGGTCTGTGAGTTATAAGCATTTTAATACTGAGGGCCCAGTTGGATTCGGGTTCGATCCAACCTAACCATACACCAACTTTCTCCAAAACTTGGATGGATTATCTTAAAAGGACTATATTGTTATAAGGATTCTATTTCCACAGACAGTTCATCAAACAGATGTCTGGTTTGTGAGATATTGCATTTTAAGTGTATCTGGGCCGAAAAGGGTTCGGGTCCGGTCCAACCCGACCCGCCCAGACCTGGGCCGGCCCGACCCCGTTTGGGTTGACCCAACCCAGTTCGGGTCTAAATCGGGTCTGACTCGGCACATCTCGAATCATCTGGGCCGGACCGAGTGGGCCTAGCCACGACGGGCTCAGCCCACTGGGTCGGGGACCAGCTCGGCCCGCCGGGTGACCCAGCCCGGTGGCTGGCGCGGTCCACCAGTCGGGTGGTTACCCTCCTTCCCAAATGACAATCCCTTTGGGTTTTTCAACCAGCGGTGTTGTGTGGCACCGCCCCCCTGTCAGCGGGACCTGTGGGGTGTGGGTCCCCTTCACTGCAGCTCGATGTCGTGGCTTCCTTCTGTGGCACACGATGGTGTGCCACCCTGCTGTCACCATGGTCAGCCGACGTCGGCCACACTGTTGTCCACAGCGACACCTTTTGGCGCTGCCTCTCTCCTCCACGACCATCTCCCACCAGCACCGTCTTTCCATTGCGACGTCAGCGGGGCTTCTGTGGGCCGCCAGGTGAGCCCCGGTTGTCCGTTTCCCCTTCTAAACGTGCCTATGGGCCTCCCGAGTTTCTTATGTCACTGCGTGGCTCCTGAATTTAGAATTCCATCGAGTTAAAAATTTGCCCCCAAAAAACGCAACAAAAACTGAAGCGGCGGAGGGTCCGGGCCTTGTTTGTTTGGCTCGCGCCCTCCGTGTTATCATCATATCAAGTGGGTATTAAATAAAAACATCACATAAATAATGATTAAACCCCATTCACATCACCCGAAACAAACACCCACAATAATCATATGAATCACGGATCAACTTTTTTTGGTTGATCCGCATTCGTCGTGCTTTTCAAGAATGGGTAAAGAACAAATTATCTTGAATTTAAACATAAACAAACCCTACCTCATATTCAGAGGAGATGTAGTGATTGTGGAAGAAGAATTCCATGTTTGATAAAGCTGTCGGCGTTCGTCATTTCCAGATCGATTCCTCCAACGACGTCATTCAAGCCTCTATTCTTCATTGGTGGAAGACATCATGGCACTTTTTCATAGGTTCCTCTCTTTCTTGTCAAAAACCCAAGCTCTAACTTCATTTAAATAAAGGGGAAGGGAGATTAATGCATCGTATGATTAATGAGGTTCGTTAATGAGTTTTAATTAATGAACCTCTTAACTCTCAATAGTGTGGTTATGAAACAGAAGAGTCAAGACATTAAATGTCTTGACAACCCATCAGTCCTGCCACCGCCGCTCAACAGTTGGTAGAAAAATAAAATAACATTTTTATGTTATTTTATTATTCTTTAAAAAGTCCATAAAACTATCTTTTTTACCCGACCTACTGTGGTCAAAGTTAAGCCTCCCTTAAGAAAAACCCAACACTGTGGATTCAACAGTTCCCTCATATTTTAATTCCGAGCACCAATTCAAAAGATATAAATTCTCACTCGCATGTTTATTGAACATACCTAAAAAAAGTGCAAAATTCCATTCCGGGTACAGCGGGCCTTGGAATTAAGCGCCGTTAATTTTCACAGACTCGTAACAATCCCAAATAATTTAAATATATATATATATAATTTCTGGGTCTTTACAATTATAATTCCTCAGAATTCACTTATTATCATATTTTATTCCTTTACTAAATTTTTATTGGTCACATCGGTCATTCTAAGGTCACTAGGTTCATAATATCTAAAATAGGTTCAGTTTTTTTAACGGTAAAAGGTGTTTTTCCATGAAAAGGCCCAAGAAGATAGAATATATCACTAAGATAGGGAGGGGTGAATCAGTGATATCTATTTCTTTTATGTTATCTTTATTTTATAATAACCTTCACCTCTAGTTAATGAATTATCACTTTTCTAAAAATAAAACATTCCCACATCTACAAGAACATAAGTATTTACAAGGTTCCCTACTCAATAAGAGTATATAGTCCTTGGTATGGTTTGGAAATAATCTAATACCGCACAATCCACTAGAAAACAATCCTTTTGTGTAGATAAAACAATTAGGAAATACCCTTACACTTTTGTAACACTATGATCAATACAAAAATGTGTGTGATTCTTCTAGAATGAATGATGTAAAGTAAGTTTTATAAAAAGTTAAGAAACTTTCACCAGTAGGTTTCAAACAATTCACTGTGTTGCTTCAACAACTTCCACTTTTGTAATCTTCAACAAAAACACTTCTTCACTTTCCTACCCAACAATAGGTAGAAACAACCTTTTTGTACTTAGTATGAAAACTTAGTTTGATTCCTTAGTCTGATTCCCAAGTCCAATTATTCAGTCTGAATAGATACTCGGTAAATCAATCTGAATTGCTTATTTCCTTCTTAGAACCATCAATCTAATGTCTCGGTACGATTTGGTAACCTCTTCCTCACACTTATTCTGTCTGGAAAGATTCCTCAAGATAACTTTGTCCAGAAACTTTTCTTCTACCAAAAAACCTTCAACACTCTCACTCTCTCCCACATGTGAACAGTTTCATAGTATGTTATACTTTGACCTCTATTTATAGGTTTTCCATAAGTGTAATGGGTGGGAAACCAATTCTATTTTCCTGCTCAACCAAATTTCCAAAAACTCAAATTTCCTATTCATTTCAACTTCATATTCGACTATTCCAATACTTTTCAACTCTTCTGGGTTCTTATCAAAACTTCTCAAATCTTCTCACAACTTTATTCTACATCAAACTTACAAACAATTATTCCTTTAGAAACAATTTTTAATTTTTATAGTGTTTGTCACTCCGATTTATTTTCACATACTGATACTCCGTACCAACTGGAACAAATTGGTCATAATCATTTTTGAAACTTTGTTATACTTCAATTGTGTTATCGGCTTCCTCTCAATCTTATCAGGTTGTTCAATTATTTTTTCCATAGACATCATCAAAACTTATAAATAATTTGAAACCACTTGACAATACTTTGAAAATAGCTTCAAAACATTTCTCTTTTTATTCATTTGGTCAAAAAAAATCCTCAAAGCGATGATCCTATATTCGATGAAGTCCAGCATCCGATGACTTAATGGTGTCATCAATGTCTGATGGATCAATCTCTAATTCCTTTTGATGAATCAACATCACATATTTTCTAATGAATCTTGACCCAAATGAAAAAAATAAGAATTTTTGCTCAATGAATATGGTTGAATATATTTTTTAACATCGTCTAATTGATTGGTCTTTGAAGGTCTTCTCATTAATCATTCCCAATAAATCTAACTTACTTATCAATTGTGGTATTCCCATGATAGAACTCTTCATATGATTCCCTTTTAATACCAATACTATGTCTGATGGATCGGTGTCAGAACTCCTCCAATGTATTGGTGGCATACCATGTCTGATGGAATGATGTGAGTAGCGAATTCTTTCTTCTAGATTCTTTAGAACTGAAGATTCATCCTATGAATTGTTTCATTTGGTGGATCGTATAATTTGATGAATTTTCTAGTCCAATGGATCAGTTTATCATCACTTCAACAACACTTTTGACTTCAAAAATTTCAATACTTACCAACATTCAAACAAAATCATCATTTAGTGATTCTCACACCAATGATTTATGATCGGAATACTTTGAATTCATAAAATATCTTCTTCCACAAACTCCTTCTTGTATCATGACTTCTTTATGAATTTTGGAACATTGAGATTGTCATAGAATCAACAGTTTTAGTAAACCATTTATCCTCCTTTATTTCAAAAATCTTACATCACAAGTGTTTCTAGACAACTTGTGATATTTAAAACTTAAAAAATATAAAATCATCATTAGATTTAGTAAACCTTTTCTCCTACTTTCTTTCACAGAGCTTGAATCACAAGTTTTTCTAGAATAGAAAACCAAAAACCAAGATATCTTCTTATCAATAATGCATCTAATATTTTGAGTATGATACTTATTTCACCAAACCACCAATACAAACAAAGTGAATTGATTTATCATAATGACAACCAAAATAAAATAAACATCCAACACTTCTTCTAGCATCTAAAAACAACTTCCATCTAACTTGGTCCCAAAAATCTTTCCATTTGGATTTTGTTGTCAACCAAGGTTCAAAAATCCTTGAAACTTTATAAAATTAATCCATTGATCACTAATAAATAATTCTAATACTATGTGAGTGAAATCATTATAGAAAACAATAATCATTGAAAAATTATTTCTCTCTTTATATCTGTAAAAAAAGTTTCCTGCAACCACTTTAATAAACTGTTAGAATAGTTCACACACATACATGTTGAGTTAAAAACTTTCCCACAACCCCCCCTAAATAAAATATTCCTTAAAAGGTTTATCACATATCAATGGATATATTTATTAAACATCATTTTTATCCCCCTAGAAAACACTATCTAAATACTAGATGAGAGGGGGTACAGAATCACATACCTAAAACTTGGAGAGAAAGAGGTTGGATTCCCATCTACAACCTCAGTTTGAAAATGATTCATTGGGTAAAGGTTTTATGAAAATGTTATCAACTTGTTCTGATATAGTAACATACTCCAGATTGAGTACATTCTTCTCTACATTCTCTTTGATGAAGTGATATTTGATATCAATATGTTTTGAATGAGAATGTCAAAATATATTTATTATAAGGTTAATAACACTTTTATTATCACAACCCAAGAGAAGAGGTAACTTTACTTCAATAAGTAAGTCTTCCAACTGAATCTTCATTCACATAAATTGTGTTATATCTTGAGTGTAAGAAACAAACTCAGCTTCATCCGTATAAGGGTAACAAAATTTTTATTTTTACTATGCCAACTCACACAAATTCTCCCCATAAATAAAACTCCACTAGATGTGGATCTTCTATCATCTACACTTCCTACCTAATCAGTATCTGTATAAACAAAAAAATCAATTCTTTTTGAGCTATCATACCTGATTCTGAAATCTTTTGTGCCTTTCATATATCTGATAATTCTTTTTCCAGCCAATAAATGTGATTACATTAGATCACTTTGGAACCTTTCACATAAGGTGATAATATAAATAATATCTAGTTTTGAGGTAGTTAAATACAAAAAAAAATCCAATCAGATTATGAAAAATATTTAGATTCAACTTACCTTCTCTAGATTTGGTCAACTTAGTTCCCATTGAAATTGTTGTTGAAATAGGTTTTCAATTTTCCATGCCAAACTTCTTAAGAATTTCCTTAGCATAATTTTTTTAATAATTAAAAATGTATTTCTTATTTTGTAATATTGGTAACCTAAGAAATTATTTCATTTTACCTGGCATTAAAATTTCAAATAACTTCTTTATCTCTTCATAAAACCTTTCACAAGTTCTTTCATCATTCCTATCAAATATAATATCATCAACATATAAAATAACAATGAGGGAAATCTCTTTACTTTCTTTGATGTAGAGATTACTATCAACTCTTCCTTTCTTAAAGTTCAACTTGCTTAAGTAGGTATCCAAATTGTAATACCACTCCCTCAGAGATTTATTTATCCCATGAAAGGATTTATTCAACTTGCACACATAATTTTCATTCTTACAGATTAAAAAGTCACACGTTTGTTCAATATAAACGTCTTCATCAAGTTCTCTATTCAAAAATTCTGACTTCACATCCATCTAAAAAATATTATAACTTCATTTTGAAACAATTGTAAGAAATATTCTAATTGTTTCTAACCTTTCCACTGGATAAAAGTCTCATCAAAATAAATACCTTCAATTTGTGAGCAAACTTTTAAAACCAATCTTACTTCGTTTCTTATCATTTAACCATATTCATTTAACTTGTTTTATAACACCCACTTTGTACCAATAACATTTTTATCATTTGGTTTAGGTGTGAGTTTCCAAGTATCATTCTTCTAAATCTGACCCTCCTATTCATTAATAGCATGAATCTATTCCTGATGCACAAAATATTCATTGAAATCTTTTGGATAAACTTTTGAATAGAAAGAATTTCATCTAATAACTTTTGTTGTTCTTATTTTTTGAACCTATTTTTCTGATCACAAATGATGTTTTGATCATGCACCTATTTCCTCAGCCTAAGATAAGATGCATGAATTTTTTATTTATCACTAGAAATAGATGAGTCTAATTATCCTTATTCTATGGGACCTTTAATTTTAAAATTCTCTTCACATTTCTCAACAAAAATTCATTCATCTTCTTTATCTTTCTCATCTTCATGTTTTTGTGAAACATGTTTCTCAAATTTTTAAATAAATTTTACATAAATTGAATCAACTATTATTACTATTTATTTATTGAAAAATTTATATCCTCTTCCATATGTATCATAGACAAGAAATATTTCATCTTCAACTATATTATCAAACTTTCCAAGGTTTCCACCTCAGTTCTTTAAGATGCAGGGACTCCCAAAAACTCTTAAGTATTTCAAACTTGAAGTTTTTTTATAGAAAATTTCATATGAAGTCTTATCAAAAATTGACCTGTAGAAACACTGATTCTGGATATAAACCCATGTGTTCATTTCTTACCTCCAAAAGTAGGTAGAATGATCATGCTCTATCAATATTTTATGCCCCATATCAACTAAAATTCTATTATTCCTTTCAGTAACACCATTTTTTTGTGGTGTGTATGGTGCACTGAACTCATAATGAATTCCATGTTTTTCAAGATAACTTCTAAAATCTTTGTTCTTATAATCACCACCATTATAAGTTCTCAAATTCTTCACAGAATAACCACATCTCTTCTCAAGTATTCTCCTAAAACTCTTAAACATATTAATAGCTTCCTATTTATGTTTCAAATACATAATACAAGTAATACAAGTAAAATCATCAATGAAATAAATGAACTAATTATCTCTGAAAGTTTATTGTTTACTCATTGGACTACAAATATCAGAATGTATTAGTTTTAGGAGACGAGTTAAACGAATTTAAACTTTATTATGCACTAAGTTTATAATCTTCTCTTTCTGGCATATTGAACAACACCAATATCTTATTCTTATCATATCATAAATATCAGAAACACTTTCTTACTTTGATAACTTTCTCATGATTCCATGACACATATGTACCAACCTTTTATGTCGCAGCTTATTTTCTTCCATTATGCTTAGATAACATTAATTATTTACTTCACCAACTTGAAAAAATTTCCCCTTTGTACATTGGCCTCTTGTAAGAATTTTTCCATCTTACACACTTTTCACAAAAAAAAACATATTTTCTGAAAGAAACTTTATTAAATTCATCACAAAGTTGTGAAACACTAAGTAAGTTGTGTTTCAACGTATCAAAAAACAAATCCTTCTTGGATTTCAAATTTATTCCCTGATAATATCATATACAACACATTTGATTCTTAGAGATTCATCACTTCCAAATATCACTATTCCTTTGGTCTCTATCATTTCAGCCCTCCAAAATTATATCTATAGTTTTGAGGTGATTCACCCTCCTTATTTTCAATAAAAAGATAATTTTTAGTTATTCAGTCAACAATTTCAAATCTCTTATCATATGTGAAGATCACCCACTATCCAAGATCCAGGTTCGTTGTCATGAACCAAATCTGGTAGCAACTGAACTCGGCCCCAAAACCAGCCTGTGACAAGGCCCGAAGGGTGTTCTCAATCCCCAAGGGATGGAATAAGTTCATGGGTATCATATAATGAGAATTGGGAACGATTTACCTGATTTTATAAACATTAAACAACAAACAAACTCAATAAAACAAATCTGGATTTTTCAACTAAAACCGTCTTTTACAAAATTTCAGAACTGAATTGCATAATTTAAAACTATGTTTAAAGACTATTACAAAGGTACAAAACCAAATAATTACAGCCCAAGAACCTCCACATAGAAATTGGTACCTCCCTCAAGCCATACCCACAAAACCTCACCACCAAGGACCTGTTAGAAACCCGAACCACTGGCACTAAAAATTGTACCCAACCTACGACAGCAAAAATAACCAAGTCTACATACACCCAAGAGTGTAAGTAGGGTGTGATCCAATTCCCATTATGATACCACCATAAATAGATTCCATGTGATAGACATTCAAAGATGAAAATCTTTCATGTTCTCATAAATAGGAAATGCTAGTTACAATTTCTAAACGATGCAACTTAAAAATTAAAACAGTTTTCAAGTGGGCTATCATTAAAAATAAAAACTTTTAAAAATAATGTAAACACTACTGAATTTTCCATCCAACCAAACTGTATGACGATGGTCAGCACAAAGTAACTAATGAGCACGAGCAATAGGAAATAACCCCTAGGCACTAGCTTGTTGTGGGTCTCAGGTACCTCGTATCTCGGTGAGAGTAACCATCACAAATATCGGTTCTCATGCACGATCCACTAGTATGGAATATACCCATAACCTAGTGGTCCCCATTCATCATCATCATAATTTAGTTAGAGTTGTAAGCGTCAATCTTGCTAAGTGAAACTGAGTCCAAACCTCATGGATTCACTAGCATACTAGTACACATCCACCCACCTAGATACCCGGGTTTTCCTTTTGTGCTCAAACAAGTTCAACAAGTCAATAAATATACTTTTCACATGAAAATATAATTTCCACATCACAAATTCACCAAACATCCCACATGTATACCACATAATTCACAAAATTCCATTTTTCATTCAAATTGATTTTGAAATCCAACTCACACCAAAATAGCACACAACACATTCGCATTTCTTCAACACTTACACAAATATATTAAACAATTTTATAAAACATTTACAAGTTCATACACATCACATAATATCCCACACACACATGCCACATAATACCCTTTTACCTTCAAAATCATTTTATCACCAAACATACACGAAACAGCCCACAAACAAGTTTTTCCCCAACATCACAATTTAATAAAACATTTCAGAAATTTACAAAACATTATAAAAATATTTGACATCTTAAAACATCACTTCACCTTTCAAAAACCCATATTAGGTGAACACACACACCAAACAGTACATATGCGCGCTTTTCCCACTTTGTTTAACCAACTAAAACATTTACAATTTTCATAAAAAGAACTCAAGTGGTGTAACTATGTCTTGCACACAAAACCCATTTCAAAACCCTCGTTTAAGACCAAAACCATACCAATTCCTATCCAAAACATAATTGGTATCCCTAGGGACATTTATAAAACCACTTTCGAGTTTTATAAAATCACCTTGAATAATACCACAAAAGATACAAATGAAAACACACATTTTCATAAAATACTTTCATGAAGTATAACAATTTTTTACACATCAAACCTATTAAAAAACACTCTTTTTAGGCCCACATGACACTAATACATTACCAAAACATAATTTTCAGGCCAAAAAAGATTTATTAAACCAATTTCATAAGTTATAAAATACACCCAAATAATACCCCATGAGTTACACATGAAAACACCCAATTTCAAGTTAAAAATAAACTATAAAATTAAAAACTTACCAAAATCAATAATAAATAGTTTTCACACCACAACCAACATATGAGGAATAAAATAATTAATAAATACAGAAATATAACTCATCAATAATTTTTTACACATGGAACCACCTACTGAAAGTGTCGAATCCCTCAAAACTTGGTGTGAAACATCAACCGCACCACCGCCGCACCACAAGGAAGATAAATCCAAACCTAGACCACAATATTTGATCAAAAAGACACAAAATCAAACCCTAGGTTCGAACCCTAACTTATGGACATTATATAAATTCATGAAAGAGGGAGGAAACCCTAAGGAGAAGGAATGAATTGAAGAGAGAAACACTTACCCAAAAAAATATTGAAGAAAACGACCCAAAATCTACCAGTATATGAATTTTGAAATAGATAAACTTTTAAGTGTGGTTCTAAAGAAGATTATAAGATCATTTAGGAACTATAATGGGAGAAAATAGTAAAAATTGAGGGAGTTATGAAAGGATCAATTTACCTATTCAAATCAGGGCAATTTGTGAAATCCAGAGAAGTTTCTCCCAATTTAGCGATTCTATTGAGATCCAAATTGGGGGAGGAGAGCATGGGGGCTCTCCTTAGGTAATTGGTCTTGGGGGAGAGTTGGCATCACCGAAAAAACTTAAAAATTCAATGAGTTATTAAAAAATTAAAAAATATTTTTAATGCAGGAAATGAGATTTCGGGCAGGCCCAATCCCTTAAATAAAAACTCAAATCCACCATGATTATAGATTTCTAAATGGTCCAAATTAATTTGGTGGTGTTCATAGGTCAGAGTATGCCAAGTGGGAATTATAATGGATGAAAAATATTGAAAAATTAAGGAGTTAAAAAAGAAATCAAAATTTATTTTTAAATCTGGAATTGGGCTCACAGTTTGGCCCAATTCAAGAAAACTCACCCATTCCTCCATAAAAGCTTGGAAAGCCCCCAAAACAAATCATGAATAGAAATTAAATTAAATTTACCTTTATAATAAGTCATTTATGTGACAATTATTCCCACCATGAAAACTTTCCATCCCTGGAAAACCACAGTAAGTCCAAATACAAAAACCAAACCCAACCGATAAACCAAGATGTACTTCTCTACCAAGCTTCGCCCCCAAAGGCCAAAACACCTCCAGTGATCAATTAAGGAATGAGTACTCTCACAAAAAAAAACTTACACCACTTTCTTGGAATGATAAATCACATTCATACTTTATCCCAAAAGAAAACTCTTTAAACACTTATCCGAACAAGACTCAATCAATTCACCTAAATGAAAAACAACTTCAAACAAGGTTACACTCACCTTAATTTAACTAAACCATTGGGTGCTCTCCAATACCAATGTTTACTCAAGGAAGATGTTGGTAGATAGATAGTTCCAAACAAGACTACCAACCACCAATCCAAGACTATGGATAAATATGATTTATTGGCGTGGGGGGACACAAATAGGCTCCCCACCAGAAGAGACAACCTATATTTTTCCGAGATAGAATCAGGACACTAATAGGAGGAGGCCTGAATGGACTCCCTAGTACAAAGGGTAGACTTCCATTCAAAATTTATGAAGGAACATAAATGAGTATCATAGTGGGTCTCCCCATCATAAGAACCAACCATCTTAACCGACCAGCATGGGCCAGCACAGAAAGACCCAAAAAAATTTAAAGATTTGGGAAGGGCGCATGGTTAGTCCACATGGTTTGGGAAACCATGCACTAACTATGCAGATCATTCTTTCCGAGTGGATTCCTAGCGCATAGTAACTACTAATCATGCACAAAATGTGTGCTCAAACTGTCTATCCAAATTTCCAACCATTCTCCAATGACTCAATGGAAACCAAAGGGGGAGGGAATGACATTAGGCGATGACATGGGTACAAGGCCCTCCAACTATTTCCACCGAACAAGAAAAATAGAATAAATATGATGAAACCATAGGTTTAAACTCTTCCTATATTTCACACTAATGATATGACATTGTATAAGGGTTTAAAAGACCTAGGGATTTCCCCTAACTATGAGCCAGCTTCTCTCCAATACCTATGGTTGGAGCTCAAATGATCAAAGCATCTTTGGCCTCGCCGTTAGTCCTTGGAAACCCCCTGAATGAGAATTATTATTTCGGTTCCACCAAAACTACACTGCAATCCCCGATAATATTTCCAAGACATAACAAATTCCAAACTCACTTTACCCTAACCCAATATTTCACTGAAATAAGGGCTTAGAAGATGCACACAAATCACACCTTGTTTCTTCGGGTGAGAAACAATAGAAGTAAATAACACCTATACACACCTTCCTCAAAAAAATGGAATATTTTGAAGTTTTTCCAAGGTATACATTCTCCCAACATAACAGAGAATCTCAGAGTATGGCATGAATTTAACCTTTATGGTCAATCGATCACATGACATCACAAGGAGTCACCGAACATGACCGTTGCGACTAATATAAACAATGCATGGAGAGAGACCTTATACAACATCCCCAAACAACACACAATTCTAGAAAGTGTCCACAATATCCTATCATGACCACATTTCCCACACTGGTATTTTAACGTGAACTCCTTCTTAGAAGAGACTACGTAGGACCGAGAGGACCTCTTAGACTAAATCCAGATACTCATCCATGCTAACAACCCCAGACCACTTCCACCTTAGGAAAATCAGGAAACTTAAGAAGTTAAGGTCTCTTTAAACCTTCCATGATCACTCTCACACTACAAGAGGATACAAAAAAACCATTAAAGTAAAGGGTGTAGACTCAATCTAAAAAGCACAAGAAAAAATATTCCTTATATTGATCAACTGGAGGGTCTTCAAATAGTGAAACAATCTGGGTTGCACTTCAGTTGTGCACTAACTCTTAATGGGGCGTACCTTATCCAACGATTAAACCCAAAGACCCAACCTAGATGGTCCATTGTTCAATATATACCACAAACCTGATCCAAACACATGAATGGAGCCATCATAAAGGCGTCCCATTACATTTTTCAGAAGAGACCACTAACCGTCCCTACAACACAGCTTACCGACCAAACACAAAGCCAAAACACAGTTCAAACAGGAGGGGTTCTTGGACTCAAAACATCCCATAACATCAAAATTTTAAAAAAAACATAATACACACCATCCCAAACTATTCATCAAGAAATCATGTTTTCCTTTAAAACCATTTCTTTGAAAACAAACTGTTCAGCGGTAAGCGTATCCACCAATGGTACCCCATGAGCCTCACACATGCATGTTTTTATGCCACACCGGGCACCCTCCTCATATTCCTCCCAAAACTCATCCAATCATGCCATAAACCATCAATAATCTCATATAACCCCATGCATGTGGTCACTCACGGAAATACCAAAGGTTAAAACAAATATTCTTTCAACTTTTCAAAACCAAAATGCTCAACCAACACATCCTTTTTCTCAAAACCGCTAACAAGGAGATCAAAATCCCAATTCAAATATTACTAAACATTTCAGAAAGACACAAACATTTAGACAAGAACTCACTTTCATGTTATTCACATCAATTTCATATCATCTCATCCCATTAAAACACCCTTGGATTGTTTAGAAAACTCTATTAGAAACACTTTTTCAAAACCAACTTCACTATAGTTTCTGCTTTCAAAAGAGGTGTAAGCACACCATTTTACATTTCAAAATAATTCTGAAAATTCAGTTCCACCATTTAATAAATCAAAACATTCCATCTTTATTTGAAAATCATTTCACAAAAACTTTACACTTCTTAAAACCAAGTCACTTTAAAACCAAAGTTCCAAGATTTCAAAACTAAAGAACACAAGACAATGTGAGAGGAAACTAGTTTTAGTGGGTGACTTGGACATATGGTTGGCGGCCATATTCCAATAAATTCACTATCATATAGAGTGTTCTTGGGAATATAACCAGCTCCACATGGCTTTCTAGGACCTATGAGCACACTGAGACCATTAACCCAACTCTCTTTTCATTTCCCTTAATCATCATCAAACAAAGAAAACCAAAGGAATTAGATAAGTACCAAATTACTCTAGTGACTTGAATACCGTCATGAGGTGTGGTGATCAGGAACACTACCAATAACCAGAATACCAAGTCCCAAAAATCCTAACTCCAAACTATCCCGACTATTCCCCAAATAACACGACCCAAAGAGTTAACATGAACCTACTCTGATACCATTTTGTCACGAACCAAATCAGGCAGCCACCGAAATCATCCCCAAACCAGGCCTGTGACAAGGCCTGAAGGGCTTTCCCAATCCCAGTGGGCTGGCACAAGTTCTCGGGTATCATATAATGAGAATTGGGAACGATTTACCTGATTTTATAAACATTAAACAACAAACAAACTCAATAAAACAAATCTAGATTTTTCAACTAAAACCGTCTTTTACAAAATTTCAGAACTAAATTACATAAGTTAAAACTATTTTTAAAGACCATTACAAAGGTACAAAACCAAATAAGAACAGCCCAAGAACCTCCACATGGCAAGAGGTACCTCCCTTAATCCATCCCTACAAAACTTCACCACCAAGGACATGCTAGAAACCCGAACCACTGGCACTAAAAACTGTACCCAACCTGTGACAACAAAAATAACCAAGTCTACATACACCCAAGGGTGTAAGTAGGGTGTGATGAAATGACCAGTAGGATACCACCATGAAGAGATTCCATGTTATAAACATTCAAAGATGAAAATCTTGCAAGTTTTCATAAACAGGAAATGCTAGTTACAATTTCTAAAAGATGCAACTTAAAAATTAAAACAGTTTTCAAGTGGGCTATCATTAAGAATCCACACTTCTAAAAATAATGTAAACACTACTGAATTTTCCATCCAACCAAACCATATACCGACAGTAATCACAAAGTAACTAATGAGCACAAGCAATATGAAATAACCCATAGGCACTAGCTCGTTGTGGTTCCCAGGTACCTCGTATCTCGGTGAGAGTAACCATCATAAATATCTTTTCTCATGCACGAGATACTAGTATGGAACACACTCATAACCTAGTGGTCCCCATGAATCATCATCATAATTTAGTTAGAGTTGTAAGCGTCAATCTTACTAAGTGAAACTGAGGTCAAACCCCACGGATTCACTAGCATACTAGTACACGTCCACCCACCTAGATACCCGGGATTTCCCTTTGTGCTCAAACAAGTTCAACAAGTCAAGAAATATAATTTTCACATGAAAAAATCATTTCTATATCACAAATTCACCAAACATCCCACATGTATACCACACAAGTCACAAAAGTCCACTTTTCATTCAAATTGATTTTGAAATCCAACTCACACCAAAATAACCAACAACACATTCACATTTCTTTAAAACATCCAAAAATCTATTAAAAATTTTTATAAAACATTTAAAAGGTCATAAACATCACATAACAGCCCAGACACACATTCCACATAATACCCTTTTGCCTTGAAAATCATTTTATCACCAAACATACATGAAATAGCCCACAAACAAGTTTTCCCCAAGATCACAATTGAATAAAACATTTCAGAAATTTACAAAACATTCTAAAAATATTTGACATCTTAAAAAATCACTTCACCTTTAAAAATACCATATTAGGTGAACACACACACCAAACAGTACATATGCGCCCTTTTCCCACTTTGTTTAACCAACTAAAACATTTACAATTTTCATAAAAAGAACCCAAGTGGTGTAACTATGTCTTTCACAAAAAACCCATTTCAAAACCCTCATTTAAGACCAAAACCATACCAATTCCTATCCAAAATATAATTGGAAACCCTAGGGACATTTATAAAACCACTTTCAAGTTTTATAAAATCACCTTGAATAATACCACAAAAGATACAAATGAAAACACACATTTTCATAAAATGATATCATGAAGTATAACATTGTTTTAAACATCAAAACTATTCAAAAAACCTCTTTTTAGTCCCACATGACACTAATACATTACCAAAACATAATTTTCAGGCCAAAAAAGATTTATTAAACCAATTCCATAAGTTATAAAATACACCCAAATAATACCCCATGAGTTACACATGAAAACACCCAATTTCAAGTTAAAAAACTATAAAATTAAACACTTAATCAAATCAATAATAAATAGTTTTTGAACCACACCCAAAATATGAGGAATAAAAAAATGAATAAATATAGAAAGCTAACTCATCAATAATTGTTTACACATGGAACTACCTACTGAAAGTGTCGAATCCCTTAAAACTTGGTGTGAAACATCAACCACACCACTGCCGCACCACAAGGAAGATAAATCCAGCCCTAGACCACAATATTTGATCAAAAATACACCAAATCAAACCCTAGGTTCGAAACATAACTTTTGTAAATTCTATAAATTCATGAAAGAGGGAGGAAACCCTAAGGAGAAGGAATGAATTGAAGAGAGAAACACTTACCCAAAAAAATATTGAAGAAAACGACCCAAAATCCACCAGTATCTGAATTTTAAAATAGATAGACTTTTAAGGTAGGTTCTAATGAAGATGAGAAGATCATTTAGGAACTGTAATGGGGGAAAAGAGTAAAAACATAGGGAGTTATGAAAGGATCAATTTACCTCTTCAAATTTGGGAGATTTGTGAAATCCAGAGAATTTTCACCCAATTTCGTGATTCCATTGAGATCTAAATTGGTGGAGGAGAGAATGGGGGCACGCTTTAGGTAAGTGGTCTCAGGGGAGAGTTGGAATCATCGAAAAAAATTTAAAATTGAATTAGTTATAAAAAAATTAAAAAATATTTTTAATGTGGGAAATGGGATTTCGGGCAGGCCCAATACCTTAAATAAAAACTCAAATCCACCATGATTATAGATTTTTAAATGGTCAAAATTAATTTTTTGGTGTTCATAGATCAGATTATTTCAAGTAGGAATTAGAATGGATGAAAAATGTTGAAAAATGAATGAGTTATAAAGGAATCAAAATTTATTTTTAAATCTGGAATTGGGCTCACAGTTTAGCCCGATTAAAGAAAACTCACCCATTCCTCCATAAAAGCTTGGGAAACCCCCAAAAAAAGCATGAATGGAAATTAAATGAAATTTACCTTTATAATAAGTCATTTGTGTGACAATTCTCCCCACCATGAAAACTTTCCATCCCCGAAAAGTCACAGTAAGTCCAAATACAAAAACCAAACCCAACCAATAAACCAAGATGTACTTCTCTGCCAAGCTTCGCCCCCAAAGGAAAAAACAACCCCAGTGATCAATTAAGGAAGGATTAATCTCAAAAAAAAACTTACACCACTTTCCTAGAATGATAAATCAAATCCATACTTTATCACAAAAGAAAACTCTTCAAACACTTATCTGAACAAGACTCAAGTCACTCACCTAAACGAAAAACAACTTCAAACAAGGTTACACTTACCTTAATTTAACTAAACCATTGGGTGCTCTCCAATACCAACGTTTACTCAAGGAATATTTTTTGTAGCTAGATAGTTCCGAACAAGACTACCTACCACTAATCCAAGACCATAGATAAATCTGAGTTGTTGGTGCGGGGGACACAAATAAGATCCCCACCAGATGAGACAACCTATATTTTTCTGAGACAGAATCAGGACACTAATAGGGGGAGGCCTGAACAGACTCCCTAGTACAAAGGGTAAACTTCCATTCAAAATTTACGAAGTAATATACATGATAATCATAGTGGGTCTCCCCACCATAAGAACCAACCATCTTAACCGACCAGCATGGGCCGACACAGAAAGACCCAAAAAAATTTAAAGATTTGGGAAGGGCGCATGGTTAGTCCACATGGTTTGGGAAACCGTAAACTAACTATGCAGATCATTCTTTAAGCATGGCTTCCTGGCACACTATCACTAATAATATTGCACAAAATGTGTTCTCAAACTATCTATCCAAATTTGCAGCCATTCTCTAATGACTCAATGGAAACCAAAGGGGGAGGGAATGACATTAGGCGATGACATGGGTACAGGGCCATCCACCTATTTCCATTGAACGAGAAAAATAGAAGAAAGATGATGACAACATAGGTTTAAAATATTTCTATCTTTCACACCGAGTATATGACATTGTACAAGGGTTTAAACGACCCAAGGATTTCCCCTAACTATGAGACATCTTCTCTCTGAGGCCTATGGTTGGATCTCAAATGATCGAAGCATCTTCGGCCTTGTAGTTAGTCCTTGGAAACCCCCTGAATGAGAATTATTCTTTCGGTGCACCAAAAACTACATTGTAATCCCTGATAATATTTCCAAGACATAACACATTCCAAACTCACATTACCCTAACCCAATATTTCACTGAAACAAGGGGTTAGAAGTTGCACACAAATCACACCTTGTTTCTTCAGGTGAGAAACAATAGAAGTAAATAACACCTATACGCACCTTCCTCAAAAAAATGGAAGATTTTGAAGTTTTTTCAAGGGATACATTCTACCAATATAACAGAGACTCTCAGAGTATTGCATGAATTTCACTTTTACGGTCAATCGAGCACATGACATCACAAAGAGTCACCGAACATAACCATTACAACTAATATAAACAATGCATGGAGAGGCACCATATACAACATCCCCAAACAACACAAAATTCTAGAAAATGGCCACAATATCCTCTCGTGACCACATTTCCCACACTGGTAGTTTACCGTGAACCCCTTCTTCGAAGAGACTACATAGGACCGAGAGGACCTCTTAGACACAATACAGATACTCATCCATGCTAAGAACCCAGACCACTTCCACCTTAGGAAAATCAGGAAACTTAAGAAGCTAAGGTCTCTTTAAACCTTCCATGATCACTCTCCCGCTACAAGAGGATACACAAAACCATGAAAGGAAAGGGTGTAGACTCAATCTAAAAATCTCAAGAAAAATATTCCTTATATTGATCAACTGGAGGGTCTTCAAATGGTGAAACAATCTGGGTTTCACTTCAGTTATGCACTAACCCTTAATGGGGTGTACCTTATCCAATTATTGAACCCAAGGACCCAACCAATATGGTCCATTGGTCAAGATATACCAAAAAACAGATCCAAACACATGAATGGAACCACCGTAAAGGTGTCCCAAAACATTTTTCAGAAGATACCACTAACCATCCCTACAATACAGCTTACTGACCAAACACAAACCCAAAACATAGTTCAAACAGGAGGGGTTCTTGGACTCAAAACATCCCACAACATCAAAATTTTCAAAAAAACACATAATACACACCATCCCAAACTATTCATCAAGACATCATGTTTTTCTTTAAAACCATTTCTTTGAAAAAACGGTTCAACGGTAAGCGTATCCACCAATGGTACCCCATGAGCCTCACACATGCATGTTTTGGTGCCACACCGGCCACCCTCCTCATATCCGTCCCAGCACTCATCCAGTCATGCCATCAACCATCCATCATACCATATAACCCCATGCATGTGGTCGGTCATGTAAATACCAAAGGTTAAAACAAATATTCTTTCCACTTTTCAAAACCAAAACGGTCAACCAACACATCCTTTTTCTCAAAACCGCTAACCAGGAGATCAAAATCCCAATTCAAATATTACTATACTATTCAGAAAGACACAACCATTTATACAAGAACTCACTTTCATGTTATTCACATAAATTTCATATCATCTCATATCATTAAAACACCCTTGGATTGTTTAGAAAACTCTATTGGAAACACTTTTTCAAAACCAACTTCATTATAGTTTCTACTTTCAAAAGAGGTGTAAGCACGCCATTTTCCATTTCAAAATAATTCTGAAAATTCAGTTCCACCATTTCATAAATCAAACCATTCCATATTTATTTGAAAATCATTTCATAAAAACTTTACACTTCTTAAAACCAAGTCACTTTAAAACCAAAGTTCCAAGATTTCAAAACTAAAGAACACAAGACAATGCGATAGGAAACTAGTTTCAGTGGGTGATTTGGAAAAATGGTTGGCATCCATATTCCAATCACTTCACTATCACAGAGAGTGTTCTTGGGAATATCCTTAGCTCCATATGGATTTACAGGCCATGTGAGCACACTGAGACCATTAACCCAACTCTCTTTTCATTTCCCCTAATCATCATCAAACGAAGAAAACCAAAGGAATTAGATAAGTCCCAAATTCCCCTAGTGACTTGAATCCTGTCATGAGGTGTAGTGATCAGGCACACTACCCATAACCAGAATACCAAGTCCCAAAAATCCTAACTTCAAACTGTCCCGACTGTTCCCCAAATAACACGATCCAAAGAGTTAAATTAAACCTCCTCTGATACCATTTTGTCACGAACCAAATCTGGTAGCCACCGAACTCGGCCCCAAACCTGGCATGTGACAAGGCCCTAAGGGAGTTCCTGATCCCTATAGTCTGGCACAAGTGCTCGGGTATCATATAATGATAATTGGGAACGATTTACCTGATTTTATAAACATTAAACAATAAACAAACTCAATAAAACAAATATGGATTTTTCAACTAAAACCGTCTTTTACAAAATTTCAGAACTGAATTACATAAGTTAAAACTATGTTTAAAGACCATTATAAAGGTACAAAACCAAATAAGGACATCCCAAGAACCTCCACATGGCAAGAGGTACCTCCCTCAATCCATCCCCAAAAAACTTCACCACCAAGGACCTGTTAGAAACCCGAACCACTGGCACTAAAAACTGTACCCAACCTGCGACAGAAAAAATAACCAAGTCTACATACACCCAAGGGTATAAGTAGGGTGTGATCCAATTCCTAGTAGGATACCACCACAAAGAGATTCCATGTGATAAACATTCAAAGATGAAAAACTTTCAAGTTTTCATAAACATGAAATGCTAGTTACAATTTCTAAAAGATGCAACTTAAAAATTAAAACAGTTTTCAAGTGGGATATCATTAAGAATCAAGACTTTTAAAAATAATTTAAACACTACTGAATTTTCCATCCAACCAAACTGTATGCTGACGGTAAGCACAAAGTAACTAATGAGTACAAGCAATAGGAAATAACCCCTAGGTACTAGCTCGTTGTGGGTCCGAGGTACCTCATATCTCGGTGAGAGTAACCATCACAAATATTCGTTCTCATTCACGATCCACTAGTAGGGAACATACCCATAACCTAGTAGTCCCCATTCATCATCATCATAATTTCATTAGAGTTTTAAGCGTCAATATTGCTAAGTGAAACTGAGGCCAAACCCCACGGATTCACTAACATACTAGTACATGTCCACCCACCTAGATACTCAGGTTTTCCCTTTGTGCTCAAATAAGTTAAACAAGTCAAGAAATATACTTTTCACATGAAAATATCATTTCCACATCGAAAATTCACCAAACAGACCACATGTATACCACACAAGTCACAAAAGTCCACTTTTCATTCAAATTGATTTTGAAATCCAACTCACACCAAAATAGCCCACAACACATTCACATTTCTTTATCACTTCCAAAAATATATTAAACAATTTTATAAAACATTTAAAATTTCATAAACATCACATAACATCCCATACACACATGCCACATAATACCCTTTTACCTTCAAAATCATTTTATCACCAAACATACACGAAACAGCCCACAAACAAGTTTTTCCCCAACATCACAATTTAATAAAACATTTTAGAAATTTAAAAAACATTATAAAAATATTTTACATCTTAAAACATCACTTAACCTTTCAAAAACCCATATTAGGTGAACAAACACACCAAACAATACATATGCACCCTTTTCCCACTTTTTTTAACCAACTAAAACATTTGCAATTTTCATAAAAAGAACCCAAGTGGTGTAACTAGGTCTTTCACACAAAACCCATTTCAAAACCCTCATTTAAGACCAAAACCATACCAATTACTATCCAAAACAGAATTTTCAGCCCAAGGGGTATTTATAAATCCACTTTCATGTTTTATAAAATCACCTTGAATAATACCACAAAAGATACAAATGAAAACACACATTTTCATAAAATGCTCTCATGAAGTATAACAATGTTTTACACATAAAACCTATTAAAAACCCTATTTTTAGGCCCACATGACACTAATATATTACCAAACCATAATTGTCAGGCCAAACAAGATTTATTAAAGAAATTCCATAAGTTATAAAATACACCCAAATAATACCCCATGAGTTACACATGAAAACACCCAATTTCAAGTTAAAAAGAAACTATAAAATTAAACACTTAACCAAATAAATCATAAATAGTTTTCTCACCACACCCAAAATATAAGGAATAAAAAAATGAATAAATACAAAAAGCTAACTCATCAATAATTTTTTACACATGGAACCACCTACCGAAAGTGTCGAATCCCTCAAAACTTGGTGTGAAACATCAACGGCACCACCGCCGCACCACAAGGAAGATAAACCCAGCCCTAGACCACAATATTTGATCAAAAAGACACTAAATCAAACCCTAGGTTTAAACCCTAACTTCTAGACATTCTATAAATCCATGAAAGAGGGAGGAAACCCTAAGGAGAAGGAATGAATTGAAGAGAGAAACACTTACCCAAAACAATATTGAAGAAAACGACCCAAAATCCACAAGTATCTGAATTTTAAAATAGATAAAATTTTAATGGAGATTCAAACTAAGATGAGAAGAAAATTTAGGAACTAGAATAGGGGAAAAAGAGTAAAAATAGACTGAGTTATGAAAGGATCAATTGACCACTTCAAATATGGGAGATTTGTGAAATCCAGATAATGTTTGCCTAATTTAATGATTCTATTGAGATCCAAATTAGGATAGGAGAGCATTGGGGCGCGCCTTAGGTAAGTGGGCTCTAGGGAGAGTTGGAATCACCAAAAAAAGTTAAAAATTGCATGAGTTATAAAAATATTAAAAAATATTTTTAATGTAGGAAATGGGATTTCAGGCATGCCCAATCCATTAAATAAAAACTCAAATACACCATGATTATAAATTTTTAAATGGTACAAATTAATTTGGCTGTGTTCATAGGTCATAGTATACCAATTAAGAATTGGAATGGATGAAAAATGTTGAAAAATGAAGGAGTTATAAAGGAATCAAAATTTATTTTTAAATCTTGAATTGGGCTCACAGTTTGGCCCAATTCAAGAAAACTCACCCATTCCTCCATAAAAGCTTGGAAAACACCCAAAACAAAGCATGAATGGAAATTAAATGAAATTTAACTTTATAATAATTCATGTATGTGACATTCATTCTCCTTTTATAGATTTTAAAACGGTTTCTACAATTAGATATTTTTTCCTTTAATCTTTATTCTCATATGGATTTTGATAATTGTTATAAAAATGTTATTGTGATATTAAAAAAACAATACATCCTTTATAATGATGTCTAGGTTGTTCAAATCTTTCACAAATAGTTTCTAAAGGTTGGAATCTATTCTCAACTTTCAAAACATATTTCATAGAATCATTTCATTGGGAGGATTGACTCCCCCTCAAACCTTTATTTATGTAACTCATGGGATAATTTTAATGTTTTTGTTTAAACCAACACATATTTTTCATATGAACAATTCCACCACAATACCAGTAGTAACCATAGAAAGAATATTTTCCTCTATAACTTCCATAATTCCCATAGTTTCGAACATGTTTTTCAGCAACTTTCTTATTTTTTACATCATCACTTTGTTGTTCCCCAAACATCATGTTTTCACACAGAATATTCTTCTTCAATTCAGATTTATTCCCAAATTTATCAGAATTAGAAGTGGTAAACACTTTTGTTTGGACACAGAAATTTTAGAAACATCTGAACTTCCTTCTTTTTTGGTTTTATCCATATAAAATATTTTCTCAGCCTTCCTATTCTTAGGAGAAATTTCAATTTTCTTTCCAAAATTTTAAGGTAAATTTTTTAGACCCTTATTAGGTTTACCCTTTCTAGAACTTTCACCAACTTCATAGATAGAGTTCTTGAAACTTGTAATTCTATTTCCAGCTTTAGAAAACATTTCTTGAACAAGTTCTACATCTTCTACCTTTTCTTTCGACTTTACTTCTAAATGTTCATTCTAATTATATTCTTTTTAAAAGGAATTCTTTAGACAATAAACCTCTCCCAGCAAATTATATTTCTCTCTAGGAAGATATTATTGATTGTTTTTTGTAGGAATTTCCTTCTTCATCTTCTTGATTTCTCATTCAATTTTTACAATCTTTCTGAGACATTCTTTCAATTAACTTTTTAATAAAATTCTAACTCATTATATTCTTATTCATAAATACTACTTCCAAAATATTTATAATTGAATATTATAATGAAAGTATTTTCTCCAACAACTTCAGTAAAATTTTCAGCTTAAATTTCACTATCTTCATTTTCATAATCTTTGGACAAAAAAATATTCTTTTGTATTTGGATAACTTTTTATCTTTCCCTTTTGAAAAGGATTTTGACTTCTCCAACTATTTCTTCCAAGATCTTCTTATCCTTCTATCATCTTCATAACTATCTTTTTCATTCCTTATTCAGGGGAAATTTTTAGCAAAGTTTAAATATCTCTATATTAAAAACATTTTAGGGGTAGCTTCTCTTTGTAATTTTATGTACCTCTTTTCACATTCTAAGAAAACAAGTATAAAAATTCATCAAAATTTTTACTAACCTAATTTTCATAATCAGAATCTCTAACTTCCTCTTCTTCATGAATCTTATTATATTTTCCTTGATTTTCATCCTTGAAAGACATTTCTCAATCAACTTTTGATTTTTTTTTTAAACTTTATCCCTTCTTATTTCATAAGTAATGAGAGTAATATAAAGGTCATCAAAAGATAGAGTTTCAGTATCTCTATCTTCCAAAGATGAAACTTTGGCATCAAACTTGTCAGGAATAATTCTTAATATATTTTAAAAAATTGTTGAATCTTAAAAATTATCACTAATAAATCTTATATTGGTAAAAATATCATTCACCATTGTAAGGAAATCACCAACATATTTATACTAATACATTTTGATATCTTTATACTTCAGCCTCCAAGTTTTTATCTTTTCCTTCTTAACCTTCATATTGCCTTCATAAATATTTTTCAAATTTTTCCTAAAAACCTTTAGTAGTATAAAATCAATTAACTCTAAGAAATTCACTTTTAGAAAGTGATGAGAGTAAAGAATTATTATCCCTTCCATCATTATCCAGATTCTTCTTATCCACTGATGTAAGAGGAATATTTTCAACAAGAGGAGGAGATCCATCTGTAAAATCTTCCAAAAAATCATACCCAAGAGACATAAGATATGGTAACATTATATCCTTAAAAATATGATAGTTTTTTACATTGAAGATTGGAATCCCATTACAATTTACATAATTCAAATTCTCTGTAATAACTTCTCTTAAAAACTTTCAAAAAAGAGTAAACAAAGGGAACCATCACCCTGAGACCAATTAAAAAGGCCCAATAAGGATCAACGTATCACTAAGAGTGGGGTGATGAATAAATTATTTCTTTTTCTTTTATGTTATCTTTATTTTATAACAATCTTCACCTACTATTACAAAATTATCACTTTTCTGAAGACAAAACATTCACACATCCCAAAGAACACAAGTATTTACAAGGTTCACTACTTAATAAGATTACCTAGTCCTTAGCATGGTTTGTAAATAATCCAATACCACACAATAAACTAGAAAACAATCCTTTTGTGTGGATAAAATAATTTGGAAATACCCTTAAACTTGTATAAAACTATGATAAATACAATAATATATTTGATTCTTCTATCATGAATGATGTAAATTAATTTTTGTAAAAAGTTTAGAAACTTTCACCAATTGGTTCTAAAAAAGTCATGGCGTTGCTTCAACAAATTCAAATTTTGTAATACTCAAAAAAATATGGCACCCTGCCTTTTTATAACATAAATTTTCATTACATTATACAAAATAGAGGATCTTTTAAAATTTAGTTTCTTGGAAAGAAAACTATATAATACATGAAAAGTTAAAACATTCTTCTAATCCACTTGAAATTATTATTCAAAGTTTTATCATAAGTAAATTTATTTCATATCATAACTTGGGTACATACATCAAAGAAAAGGGTGAGCATAAGTTCCAGTAAGGGAAAGCAAGGGAAATAGTTTACAAGAGATCTTGAGGAATATCAATATGAACATGAAGAATACCATTATGGAATGGGAAGGGGAACATAGGGTATATAACAAAAAAAAGTAATCATAACATGAAAATGTGGCTACAATATTTAAATGAGACATTCATAAGAATATCACCAAGGTTTTTTACTAAGGTGTCATAAAAATTACTAAGGTATTGTAAAAACATGCAATCTCTATAGATTAAATTCTTTACCAAAAGTATTGGAGCACTATCAGGGTGCGTCCTTCATATGTATTAATTAATTTTATCCACATAGATCATAATTAAACATTTCATAAATAACCCATGGAGAATAAAAGAAATGTGTTTCATATCAAAATCATGGTGTTTCAAAAGTGCTTAAAAACATGAATATTAGGACATTTTAAACCCAAGAAAAAGGAATTAGGGTTTCATGTATATTAATCCAATAATCAAATAAATAATTTTACATTTATTTGAATACCCTTGTAAAATAAATAGGCTTGGATATTCATGAGAAGATAGAACAATTGAGAAGTAAATCTGACAACATAACAGGTATAAAATGTGGTTTTAGAAAATGGTAAAATGAGAAAGAATAAGAGCATCCCACTCATAAAAGACTCTTATTACAGAAAAGGGATAAAATAAAGTGTTAAAAATAACTTAGTTTGTAAATTATAAGACATACCACATAAAGGGGGAACTTTAATGGAAAAGATAAGTGTAGATTTCTCTTACCTTGAAGAGTTGTTCTGAAAACTTGAGGATTGTGAACTTTGGGGCTTGAGGACACCTTCAGGGGACTCATTAGAAGGTAAAACTATCATAGATTCATGGATGATGGATTAGGAGTGATAGTAAATGGATAAATGGGTGTATATTTATAGAAAAAGTGGAGGATTTGTTTATTAATTTCCAAATATAGGTCTTGGAAACCTAGGTTGTAGAAAATGAAAAAACATGGGCTTTACCATAGTATTTGCCCATGTTTTTAGACACTTGGGTCATATTTTATATTATTTTAATCCAAAAGAGTAGATAATAATTTTATATTACTTATTTTATCATGTAAAAGTAAAGTTTCCAAAAAAATAATGTTTTTAATGTTAAAGTTTCTATTTTAAACTTTAGAAAGTAAATTATAGGTTTGGAAATTGATTAAAATATATCAAAATACTTGAAAATAAAAAAAATAACATATTTTAGGCCGTGGATTGTGGTTAATTAGTTATTAAATCATTATTACATAATTATAAATTCATTAAACATGCCAAAAAACTCAAAATGTATTTTTACTATTCACGAAAAAACTAAAGTATTTTAGAAAATTCTCATAAATTCACTCTAACCCAATTTTGACATGTTGATTTCAAAAATTATGTTTATTTTATCATAATAATTCTCTAAATATGATAATTTTAACTTTTAAATATAAAAATCCTTATTTATTAAATATAATAGCAGATTGAAAATGCATAGTAAAATTTCTGACACTTGAAAAAAATAAAATTATCTCATCATTTATATTTAAATAAGAGTGTTTTATCATACTATTTCATTAAAATAAGTATTATTCATAATATATTTGTTTATTATAAATATTTATATATTTTTCACAATGTAAAATTTTTGACTGAAAAACCAATTTATCAAATTCCATCTCAATTTTATTAAGAAAAACTATTCTTAAAATAGAATTTATGGAATAAAAATTTTATTTATACAATGGAATTATACTTTAAGTAACTAGTGCCTCAACACTTAAACCCTTATAACACTTGCATACGACTTAAGGGTAAGGTGTGTGACGATGATAGATTCATGGGGTGACTCAACTAACATTGCTTGAATGGAAATTTCCACTAACTTGAACTTCTCTCGTATGTGATTTTGTTCTAGCTTCACTTGTTGAAGCTTAGTTTGGTCTTGGTCAAGAGAAAACCCCAGTGATGCTACCTCCCTCCCAAGTTCAGAAAAATGGGATTCATATGGCATGACTATATTGGTTGAGGCCATCGCTTCTCCTTTCTGCATTAATTATCCCTTTTCTTTTTTACTTATAAATATTAAAAGTATTATCAAGAGTATAGTTCTCAGTGTTCATATTGACCAATAGTCATATTTGACCAATGGTCATATAACAATCAAATATCGATGGTCACATTTCCATTTATATTCACTTCATTAATAAATAGATATGGTTTTTTTGTGTATGGTAGAATATAACACACATTTTCTCAGGAAAAAATATCATTTAAAAAGTTTTGGTTGTTACATTCTTCCCCCCTTAATAAATTTTGTCCCTGAAATTTAAAATTGTTCTCTGAATTGAGAAAAGTTATGGATACTTCTACCTCATTGTTTCCTCTTGTTCCCACATCACTTCTTCATATTAATGGTTCCTCTACAACACTTTGATGAGTTGGTTAGTCTTGTTGAGTATAACCTTGTCCCTATGGTCCAAAATCTCCACTAGATGCTCCTCATAAGAGAGTTCATGTTCCAGTTTTACTACCTTCGGATTCAGTACATGTGAAGGGTCAGTTATATACTTCCTCAATAGAGATACATGGAATACATCATGGACTTGAGATATATTTGGATGAAGTTCTAACTGATAGGCCATTTCTCTTATGCGATCAAGGATTTCATAGGGGTCAATGTACCTGGGGCTAATCTTCCCTTTATTCCCAAATAGCATGACTCTATTCCATGGTGATATTAAAAGGAACACTTTTTTTCCAACACCAAACTCTAAGTCCCTTTGATGGTTGTTAGCATATCTCTTATACTGAGTCTGAGTATCCTTTATGTGTTGTTGGATGGAATAAATCTTTTTTGTCATCTCTTGCACAAGATTAGGCCCAAACAACTTTCTCTCACCAACTTCATCCCAGAAATTAGGATTTCTATATTTCTTCCCATATAAAGATTCATAGGGTTCCATTTGAATACTCGAGTGGAAGCTATTATTGTATGAGAACTCAACTAATAGGATATGTTGATCCCATCTACCTTTAAATTCCATTGATCATGTTCTCAGCATGTCCTCGAGTGTCTGAATAGTCCTTCAAATTGGCTATCATTTTGGGGGTGATAAGTCATACTAAAATTCAATTTAGTATTTAGAGAATGTTGAAGACTTCTTTATAATTTTTATGTGAACCTTGTATCACGATTAGAAATGGTAGAAATTTGTACTCCATAAAACCTCACCACTTTTTTTATGTAAATCTTGGTAATTTGGTCAAGAGAGGAATCTTCCTAAATAGTGAGGAAATGGGTAGTCTTGGTGAGTTGATCCACTATAACCCATATCGTATTTTTTCTTTTGGATGTTCTTGAGAGACCAATGACAATCTTTGAGTGATATTTTCCCACTTCCATGTTGGTATGGGTAGTGGTTTCAATACCCCTTTAGGAAGTTTTCGATCTGCTTTCACTTTTTGACACACTAATCACCTTGTAGTGTAGTTGGAAATCTCCCTTTTCATTTTATCCCACCAATAATGATCATGAAAGTTACCTATACATTTTAGTGATTCCATGATGTATAGAGAATGTAGATCTATGAGCTTTATCCATTAGATCCTTCTTTATTTCTAGAATATATGGAACACATAGCCTTGTATGAAATTTCAGTATACCTTGTTAATCAATATTGAACTCAAGAAAGTTTTCATTTTTCACAGCCACTATCTTATTTTGTAACAAGGGATATTATCTTTGAGATTTCTTGATCTTATTTAGTAATTATGGTTGAGATATCATTTGGGATAGGGTTGATGATTTCCATTCCCTTATGATTCCCATGTCCAGTTTTACTTGGTCTTTAATCAAAGGATCTCCTTGAATCCTCATCACTACCAGCACGACATGTTCTTTCCTACTTAATGCATTAGAAACTTTGTTTTATCTTCTAGGGTGATAATGAATTGAATAGTCATAGTCTTTAAGAAGTTTCAATAATATCATTTATATCATGTTTAATTTATTTTTCATGAAAATATACTTCAAACTTTGGTGGTCTGTGTATATATCACATTTCTCCCCATAATGATAGTGCTTCCATATCTTCAGATAAAAAATAACTACTTCTAGCTCCAGGTCATGTATAGGATAATTATGTTCATGAGGCTTCAAATTTTGAGATTCATAATCAATCACCTTTTCATTTTTTATAAGGACGCACCCAATCCCTTTTAGAGATGCATCACTAAAAATAAAAAATCCTTCTTCGATAAAGGGTAGAGTTAACACGGGTTTAGTAACTAATATCTTCTTCATCTCTTGAAAACTTTCTTCAAACTCCTTTATTCAGATGAACTTATCCCTTTTTTAGTTAAATTGGTTAGTGAATTAGAAATTTGTGAAAAGTTTTTCACAAACCTCCTATAATATCCTTCTAAACCAAAGAAACTAAAAATCTCAGTTACTGTTATATGATGAGACCACTCCTCCAAAACCTTTTTCTTGGTAGGGTCAACTGAGATTACTTCATTGGTTACAATTTTCCCAAAGAAAAAACTTGTTTTAACAAAAAATCACATTTGATGAACTTTCTAAATAGCCTCTCATTCCTCATAGTTTTCAATATAACCATTAGATGATCCTCATGCTCCTAAAAAATTTCAAAATATATCATAATATCATCAATAAAAACTACCAAAAATTTATCTAGGTAGTCTTTAAAGGCTCTATTAATCAAATTTATAAATATATCAGGAGCATTAGTGAAGCCTAAGGGCATAGAAACAAACTCATAATGTCCATATATTGATCAGAAGGAAGTATTTGGAATATATTATTTCTTCACCCTCAATTGATGATAACCATATCGAATATCAATCTGGGAGAAGAATTGAGCCCCACAAAGCTGGTTAAATAAATCATCAATCCTTGGAAGAGGGTACTTATTCTTTACTATGATCCCATTAAGTTATCTATAATCAATGTATAGCCACATTGATCCATCCTTCTTCTTCACAAAGAAAATAGGTTCTCCCTAAGGAGACACACTTGGTTAGATAAACCCCTTCTCCAAAAGATCATGAAGTTGTTTTTTTAATTCCTCCAACTCCACATTTGTCACTCTATACAAGGTATTTGAATCGGCTTGGATCTAGGTATGAATTCAATGGATAACTCTACCTCTCTTTCTAGGGGAGGTCTAGGTAACTCTTCAGGAAATACATCAATGTATTCCTGAATTATGGGGACATTTTCTATTCATATACTTTCATTTCCTTCTTCTTATTCACCAATCATCTCCATAAAGAAGGATATGAGAGGTGATTCTAGACAAATATCAGGTTGATATATCTATCCTATGAAAAAAAAACTACAGTTTTTCCATTCAAGACTACTAATATTTCCTTGATTCTACATTTTATATTAGTATTATACTTTGAGAGTAGTCCTTCCCTAGTATAGTGATGAATTCCATCATGGGAATGACTACAATATTTACGATGATATTTTTCAAACCAAATTGAATAATAGAGTTTCTATACATGGTTGATGCTTGGATAATCCCTTCATAATTCTTTACTGATAAATCTAGTTTTATCAGTTCAGGTATTGATTCTATATTCTCTATAAAATCAGAGGAAATAAAGAAATGTGTATAAGCTGAATCAAAAAAAGTACTTGTGAGATTTGAGAGAACAAAGAGGGAACCTTCTACCACATTATTTGGAGCTTCAACTTCATCCATCGTGATATAAAAATCCCAAACTTTCTCTCTTGGTATATACAGAGGTTGATGGTGATTCCCCTCCATTATCTTCTGATTTGGATGGTGATTGGAAAGATAACCAATTTGTCCACACTTGAAGCATTGGACTTCAGACTGGGCCTACACCATCTTCCCTTTTTTGTTAGTGTTGAGAAGTTATGGCTTCACCACACTACAAAAATTACAAGAAATATGGTCATCTCTTCCACACTTGTAAAATTTCATGCTCCCGAATAAGCAGTTCCCCAAATACTTCTTCCCATATTTGTTGCATTTGGGAAGTTGCACTTGCTTTCCTCTTCTTATGTGATAAAGGTTACTCCATAATATTGGATCTATTGATCTCTCCTTTTCATTATATCTATGGGAATATTATGTCTCTCTGAACTCGATTTTAACCTTTATAGCACTTCGCACTATCTACTCATACCTTTCATAGTCTCGATCGGCTAGATTATTCCATAGATGGGGTATTATTCCACCTAATAATATATCAACATTTACATTAATATCCATGAAAATGCTAGAGGTATAATGAGAAAGTCTTGTAAAGTTCATTTCATAGACTTCTACCGATTCATTTTCCTTTAGCTTTAGCTCTAGGAATTCCTTCTCCATTTTCATTCACATCAAATGGTGGAAATATGTTTTGAAAAAGGTTTCTATGAATTCTTCCCAGTCTATAGAATCAATATCCCTTGTTTTCTTCATGTTTTTAATCATTGTCCACCATTGGTCAGCTTCTCCCTCTAAGTGGTACATAATCAGGGTGAATTTCTCTTGTTCTGAACAAATAAGTACAAAAAAGATCTTTTCTATAGAGTTTATACATTGTTAATCAATCAATGGGTCAGTAGATACACTAAAAGAAGGTGGATCATGCACATAAATGGATCAATGTAAAGTTTTTCCCTTCATGGTGAATTTTTTCTCTCATCTTGACTCAAGTTATTGATCATAACTCAGTTTAGTTGATTCATCATTCTCATGAAGTTTTCCATTCTGGCATCCATCGAAGGGTCCGTCCATGCATGGTCCATTATGATCACCATTTACACGGTTCCTCCTATTTCCCATCATTTTCTAAAAGAAGAAAACCTTAGTGAGAGACATGTTTATTTTAATATTATTATAATTATAAATGAATTTTTATGTCTTAAAACATCATGCTTAAATCTGTTATTCTTTAACAACAATTACATTTCCTATAAATCATTTATAATGGTTCATAAAAAGCTTGAGATTAACCAAACATATCCCTTGGGAGTGTAAAACCAGGAGAGCAGCAAGGCCCATTATTGTGGACCAATTCTTGTTTGATTCTAGATCAAATATGTGTTTTCTAATGTTACCCCTAGATATATCTGTTCCAGATCCACATCCACTTGTTTGTATCTAGACATGGATTTCTTTGCGTGGAAAAAACTAACTTAATACTTCACCAAAATACCAATATGTTTTCCTGTTTTTAAACTTTTCTATAGGGTTCTTCCTAAAGTTTTCAAATATTAATTTCTAAAAATAACAAAACATTCCTTTGATACCAACTATGGAATACCACCTTTTTATTATATAACTTTTCATTACATTGTACAAAATAGGGTATCTTTTAAAGTTTAGTTTCTTGAAAAAAAGGTGCATAAAACATGAAAACTTAAAACATTATTATAATCCACTTTAAAGGATTCTTAAAAGGTTTATACTAAGTAAATTTACTACATATTATGACCTAGGTACATACATAAAATGAAAGGGTGAGCATAAGGCCCAGTAAGGGAAAGCAGGGGGGAAATTTTACAAATGATCTTGAGGAATATCAATAAAAACATGAGGAATATCATTATGGATTGAGAAAGGAAACTTGAGGAATATCATAAAAAAAAGTACATTATTAATAAAATGAAAATTTGTCTACAAAATTTAAATGAGACATTCATAAGTATATTGTCAAGGTTTTTCATCGGCGTGTCATAAAAATTACCAAGGTTATTCACCAAGGTATCATAAAACATGTCATCTCTAGATATTAAATTCATTAACCAATGAATTTGAGTGATATCATGGTGAACCCTTTGTATTTATTAATTAATATGATCCACGTAGATCATAATCAAATATTTCATAAATAAACCATGTAGAATAAAAGAAACAAGTTTCATATCAAAATCGTGGCGATTCAAAAGTGCTTAGAAACAAGAATATTATGTCATTTTCAACTCACAAAAAATGAATGAGGGTTTAATATATGTTAATACTAGAATAAAATAAATAATTTTTAAATTTAGGTGAATAAAATTGGAAAATAATGAGTCTTGGGTAGTCACAATAAGAAAATAAAGGGGGGGTTCTTGAGTAGAAGAGAGAAATTTTGAGAAGTAAATCTGACAGCATAACAGGTATAAAACATGGTTTTAGAAAATGAAAAAATGGGAGGGAACAGTGGTATACCACTCAAAAAATATTATTAAAGTAAAGGGATAAAATAAAGTGTTCAAAAAAACTTAGTTTGTAAATTGTAATACATACCACATAAAGAGGGAACTTGAATGGAAAAGAGAAGTGGAGATTTCACTTACCTTGAAGAGATGTTCCTAAAACTTGAGGATTGGGACATTGGGGGCTTGAGGATACCTTGGGAGGAATCCTTGGGATGTAAAACTACCATATCTTCATGGAGTATGGATTGTGAGTGAAATGAAATAGAGAAATGTGTGGGTATTTATAGAAAAAGTGGAGAATTTGTTTACTAATTTCCAAATATAGTCCTTGGAAACCTAGGTTGTGGAAAATGTAAAATCATGGGCTTACCCATGGTATTTTCTCATGTTTTTGGAAACTTGGGTCATATTTTATGTTATTTTAATCCAAAATATTTGATCATAATTTTATATTACATCTTTGGGTATGGAAAAGTAAATTTTTCACAAAAATAATGTTTCTTATGTTAAAGTTTCGATTTTAGACTTTGGAAAGTAAATTATAGGTTTTTAAATTGATTAAAATATATTAAAATACTTGAAATTAATAAAATAAAATATTTTAGGTCATAAAATGTGGTTAATTAGTTATTACATAATTATGACATAATTATGAAGTCATTAAACATACCGAAAAACTCAAACTATATTTTTACTATTCACAAAAAAATAAAGTATTTTAGAAAATTATCATAAATTCATCCTAACCTAATTTAGATGTGATTATTTCAGAAATTATTTTTATTTAATCATAAAAAAAATCTCTAAATATGATAATTTTAACTTTTAAATATAAAAAAACTGATTTATTAAAAATAATAAAGGATTGAAAATGCATAGTAAAATTTCCGACACTTGAAAAAAATAAAATTATTTGATCATTTATATTTAAATAAGAGTTTTTTATCATAATATTTCAATAAAATAAGCATTTTTTTCATATATTTGTTTATTATAAATATTTATATCTTTTTCAAAAAGTATAATTTCTATCCAAAAAATAAATTTATCAAATTCTATATCAATTTTATTAAGAAAAACTATTATTAAAATGGAGTTGATGGAATAAAAAATTTATTTATACAATGGAATTACACTTTAAGTAACTAGGGAATCAACATAAAACTCCTTATGACACCCACATACGACCTAAGGGTAAGGTGTTTGATGGTGATAGATTCATGGGGTGGCTCGGCTAACATCGCCCGAGTGGTAATTTCCACTAACTTGAACTTCTCGTGTACGTGATTTTATTCTAGCTTCACTTATTGAAGCCTGTCTTGGTCTTGGTCAATAGCGAACCCCAGTGATGCTACCTCCCTCCCAAGTTTTGAAAAATGGGCTTTGTATGGCATCACTCTCTCCCACAGGTGAACAGTACCAGAGTATGTTGTACTTTGACATCTATTTATAGGTGTGCCAGAAGTATAATGGGTAGGAAACCAATTCTATTTTCCTGCTCAAAAAAATTTCCAGAAACTAGAATTTTACATTCATTTATACTTCATATTTGATTATTTCATTACTTATTAACTCTTATGGGTTCTTCTTGAAACTTCTTGAATATTCTCACAACTTAAGCCTATATCGAACTTACAAATAATTCTTCAGTCCGATAAAATTTTTCATTCCAATACATTTTTTCACAATGATTCATTTTCCCATAATGATGCTTCATACCAACTGAAAAAAATTTGACATAAGCACTATTGCAACTTTGTTATACTTAAGTTGTGTTATCAGCTTCCTCTCGGGCTGATCATATTGTTCAGCTATTTTTACAACAAACATCGTTGAAAATTCTAAATAATTTTAAACCTCTTGAAAATAATTTGACAATAGATACAAAACATTTTAACTTTTCTTAATTTGTTCAAAAAACCCTCAAACTAATGATCCTTCATCTGATGAATTCCAGTGTCTGGTGACTTACCAGTGTCAGCAGCATCTAATGGATCGGTCTATGATTCATTTTGATAAATTGGATTTAGATATTATCTAATGAAACTTGACCTAATATAAAAACAAACAAGAATTTTTTTCTCAATGAAAATGGTTGAATATATTGTTAAACATCATTTGATTGATCTGTCTCTAAAGGTCTTATCATTCCTCAATCCCAATAAATCTAACTTACTTATCAATTCTGATATTCCCCTAATAGAACTCTACATCTGATTCCCTTTTGATACCAACATTGTGTCTGATGGATTGGTGTTAGAACTCCTCTAATGGATTGGTGGCACACCATGTCCAATGGAACAATTCCAATAGTGAATTATTTCTTCCATATTCTTTGCAACTGATGATTGATCCTATGATTTTTTTTGTTTGTTAGATTAGATAGTCAGATTAATCAGCTAGTTATATGGATCAGCCTATCAACACTTCAGTAACACTTTTGACTTCAACAACTTCAAAACTTCCCAGTATTCAAACAAAATCTACATACGGTGATTCTCACACTGATGAACTGCGACTGGAAGACGTTGACTTCATAAACTCTCTTATTTTACAAAATCATCTTATATCATGAATTCTTCATGAATTTTGAAACATTTATATTGGCATAACATCATCATATTTATTAAACCTTTTTTCATCCTTTATTTCACAAAGCTTGCATCATAAGTTTTTCAAGAAAACTTATGATATTGAAAACTTAAAAAATAGAAAATCATTGTCAGATTTAGAAAACCTTTTATTCTCCTTTCTTTCAAAAATCTTTCATCACAAGTTTTTTCAGAACAAAAAACTGAAACTGAGGGATTTTATTATCAATAATTCATCTGATCTTCTGAGTATGATACTACTTTCACCCGATCACCAATATATACAAATTAAAACTTTTTTATGCCAATATCAATGTTGTCAACCAAGTTTCATAAATCACTGAAACTTTGTAAACTTAATCCATGGATCACTAATAAATAATTTTAAGCCTACATGGGTGAAATCACTATAGGAAACAAGAATCATTGAAAACTTATTTCTTTATTTCTTCCTGTAAAAAAAGTTTCCTATAACCACTTCAACAATCTGTTAGAATAGTTCACAAACTTACATATTGAGTTCACAACTTTTCCACAACTCCCCCTAAATACATGCTTCCTGAAAAGGATTAGCACATATAAATGGATATATTTATGAAAAATAATTCTTCTCACCCTTGAAAACACTATCCAAAGACTATATGAGACAAGGGAAAAAACATATACATCAACCTTGGAGATAAATAGGTTGGACACTCATGTTCAATCTCAGTTTGAAAAATGATTCCTTGGGTAAAGGTTTATTTTAAATGATAGAAACTTGTTCTAATAGTGGAAGATACTCCACCTTGAATTCATTATTATCCACGTGATTTTTGATGAAGTGATATTTGATATAAATATATTTTCAATGAAAATATTGCACTATATTTCTTGTAAGTTTAATAGAACTTTGATTATCACAACCCAAGATCATAGGTAACTTTACCTAAACATATAAGTATTTCAACTGTGTCTTTATCCACATAAGTTGTGTCACAACTTCAATGCTGGAAACATACTCATCTTCAGCCGTCATAAGGGCAACATAATTTTTATTTTTAGTGTTCCAACACACACAACATTCCCCCAAAAAGAAAACTCTACCATATGTGGATCTTCTATCATATACACTTCATGCCCAATCAGCATTTGTATAACCGAACAAATCAATTCTTTCTAGGAAACCATACCTGATTCTGAAATCTATTATGCCTTTTATATATTTGATAATTATTTTTCTAGCCAAGATATGTGATTCCTTTAGACAAATTTGGAATCTTACACATAAGGTGTAAGCATAAATAATATCCGGTCTTGTGTTAGTTAGATACAATAAACTTCCAATAAGATTTCGAAACTCTTTAGAGTCAACTTCCTTACCTTCTCTATTTTAGGTCAACTAGGTTCCCACTAAAATTGGTGTGTAAATAAGTTTTTAATTTTCCATTCCAAACTTCTTAAGAAGTTCCTTAGTATACTTTTCTTGAGAATGAAAAATGTATTTCTCATTTTGTGAGATTTGTAACCAAATAAAGTATTTCATTTCACCAAACATGGAAATTTCAAACAACTTATTCATCTATTCAAAAAAACTTTCAAAAGTTCTTTCATCATCCCCAAAAAAGATAATATCATCAACATATACAACAAAAATGAGGGAAATCTCATGACTTTATTTTATGTAGATATTATTATCAACTCTTCCTTTCTTAAAGTTCAACTTTCTTAAGCAGGTATCTGATTTGGAATACCAAGCCCTCGAAGCTTTCTTTTTCCTATAAAATTATTTCTTCAACTTGAACACATAACTTCCATCCTTCCCAATTATGATGTTGCATGGTTGTTCAATATAAACTTCTTCATCAAGTTATCCATTTAGAAATGATGACTTCACATCCATCTGAAAAATCTTATAACTTTGTTATGCAGTAATTACAAGAAATATTATAATTGTTTCTAAGATTTCCATTGGATCAAAATTATCATCAAAATCAATACCTTCAATTTGTGAATAACCTTTTCAAACCAATCTTTCTTTGTTTCTTATGACATCACCATATGCATTCAGATTGTTTTGGAACACCCACTTTATACCAATAACATTTTTATCATTTCGTTTAGGCATGAGTTCCCAAGTATCATTCTTCTCAATCTGATTCATCTCTTCATTCATAGTATAAATCCATTCCTTATGCTCAAAAGCTTCATTAAAATCTTATGGATCAACTTTTTAATAAAAATAATTATTTAAAATAAATTTTTATATTCTTCTTGTTTGAAAATTTTGTTTCTGATCACCAATGATGTTTTGATCTTGCACTTGTTTTCTCAACCTATATGAATTTCTTCCTCATCACTAAAAATAGTTGATTCTGATTCTCTTTCTTGTATGGGACCTTTACTATTGTAATTGTCTTAATGTTTCTCAATAAAAATTCTTTCATCTTCTTCATCTTCCTTATCTTCATGTTTTTTTGAAACATATTCCTCATCTTTTTTAAGAACTTTTACATCAACCAAATCAAATACTATTCTTATTTATTTATTGAAACATCTTTATCCTCTTACATATAGAACATAGCCAAGAAATATTTCATCTTAACCTCTCTAATCAAACATTATAAGGTTTCCACCTTTGTTCTTTGTGATGCAGGGATCCTAAAAACTCCTAAGTATTTCAAACTTGGAGTTTTTTCATAGAACATTTCATATGGATTCATATCAGAACTTGGCCTTTAGAAAAATTGATTTTGAATATAAACCTCTTTGATCATTTATTTCCTCTATAAGTATTTAGAAAGACCATGCTCAATCAACATTGTATGCCCCATCTCAACTAAACTTCTATTCTTCTTTTCAACAACACCATTTTGTTGTGGTGTGTATGGTGCACTAAACTCATGCTGAGTTCCAAGTTTCTCAAGATAAATTTTGAACTCTTCATTATTGTATTCACCACCATTTTCAGTTCTCAACTTCTTCACAAAATACCCACATTCCTTCTCATCTCTTATCCTGAAACTCTTAAACATATTTTGAGCTTCCGATTTATGTTCCAAATACATAATACAAGTAATGTGAGTAAAATTATCAATTAAATAAATGAAGTACTTGTCTCGTAAAGTTTATTGTTTACTCATTGGTCCATAGATGTTATAATCTATTACTTATGGGGGTCGAGTTTAATGAATTTCAACTTTTTTATGCATTGAGTCTATAATCTTCTTATTCTAATAGATTGAACAACACCAATCTCTTCTTTTTATCATATCAAAAATATCTCAATCACTTTCTTTCTTTGACAACTTTATCATGTTTTCTTGACACATATGTCCCAACATTTTATGTCATAAATGATTTTATTCAATCATTCTTAGATAACATGAATTTTTTACTTCTCCAACTTGAAATAATTTCCCCTTTGTACATTGTCGTCTTGTAACAATTTTTATATCTTACACTCTTTTCACAAAAAAAATATTTTCTAAAAACAACTTTATTTACTTCATCACAAAGTTGTGAAACACTCAGTAAGCTATGTTTCAACCAATCAATAAACAAAGACTCCTTGGATTTTAACTTGTCTTCCGTAATAATAGTATATCCAATATCTTTGATTCTGATAGATTATTCATTTCCAAATGTGACTATTCCTTCTTTAAATTCTTTCACATTGTTTAAAAATCTCAAATATCCTATCATATGTGAGCATCACCCACTATACAAGATCCAAGTTCATCCTCCTTTTGTAGCTTTGAGAGCATTTTCTACAATAATATCTTTTACTTTCCCTTTATCTTTCTTCGCATCCGTCTTTTTGAGAATTTTTATAAACATGTTATTGTACTAATAAAAAACAAGACATCATTTATTAAGATGTCCAGGTTTTTCACATCTTTTACAAATAGTTTCTAAAGGTTGGAATCTATCTGAACTTTCAAAACATCTTTCATATAATTCTTTATTTAGGAGGATTGACTCCCCCTCAAACCTTTCTTTCTATAACTCATGAGATAATTATAATGTATTTGGTTAAACCAACACATATTTTTCATATTCCCAAATACACCACAATACCATCAGTAACCATAGAAATAATATTTACGTCTTTAAATTCCATATTTCTTGGAGTTATGAACATGTTTTTCATCAAATTTCTTATTTTTCACATTAGAACTTTGGTGTGCCAAAAAATTCCTATTTTCACTCTGAATCTTCTTATTCAATTTGTATTTTTTCCCAAATTTATCAGAATCATAATTGTTAGAAACTTTTGTTTTGGACTCAGAAATTTTAGAAACTTCTAAACTTACAACTTTTTTAGTTTTATCCATATACATGATTTTATCAGCCTTCTTCTTCTTAGGAAGAATTTCAATTTTTTTCCAACCTTTAAGGGTAACATTTTTAGATCCTTATCAGGATTTCTCTTTCTGTAACTTTAAAAAACTTCATAGATAGAGTTATTGAAACTTGTAACTCCCTAATCATATTTATAAAACTTTTTTGAATACATTCTAACTCTTCCTCCTTTGCCTTCAACTTTACTTCAAGATGTTCATTCTGATTCTTTTCTTTTTCAAGGAAAATCTTTAGAAAATTAACATATTATAGAAACTTAGATTTCTCTTTAGGAATACATTCTTGATTGATTGCTATAGGAATTTCCTTCTTTATCTTCTTGATTTCTCTTTCAAGTCTTACAATATTTCTAAGACATTATTTCAATTCTCTTTTCAGATGAAATTATAACTCAGTCTCTTCTTCTTCATAACTAATGATTCCAAACTCTTCATAATTAACTATTGTTATGAAATTATTTTCTCTAATAAATTCAGTAAAATTTTCAGCTTTAATTTCATTATCTTCATCTTCTTCATCTTTTGAAAAAAAAATTCTCATTTTGGATTTGTACAACTTCTTATATTTCCCTTTTGAAAAGTATTTTGACTTGTCCACTTTTTCTTCCAAGATATTCTTTTCCTTTTATGATCTTCATCACTAACTTCTTAATTATTTCTTTTGGGGAAATTTTTATCAAAGTGCCCAACATATCCACATTCAAAAAAATTTAGGGGTAGCTTCCCGTTTTTACTTTCCTATACCTCTTTTCAAATTATTATAAAACAAGGATAAAAATTCATCAAGGTTCTCACTAACCATGTTTTTGGTATCAAAATCACTAACTTCCTCTTCTTTTAGAATCTTCTTAAATTTTTATTTATTGGTAGACTTGAAAGACCTTTCTTGATAAAATTTTCCTTTGTTTTTAAAAACTTTATCCCTTATCATTTCATAAGTAATGATAGTACTATAATAGTCATCCAAAGATAGAGTTTCCGGATCTCTATCTTCCAAAGATGAAACTTTGGCATCAAACTTGTTAGGAATAATTCTTAAGATCTTTTCAAGATTAGTTGAATCTTCCAAATTCTCAAAAATACATCTTATGGTGCTAACAATATCATTCACCCTTGTAAAGAAATCACCAATAGATTCATACTCACCCATTTTGATATCTTCATACTTCAGCCTCTGAATTTGTAATTTTTCCTTGTTCACCTTCATATTACCTTCATAAATGTTTTTAAGCTTTTCCTAGATGCCTTTAGAAGTAGAAACTCCCTTCAATCTAATAAATTCACTTTCATAAAGTGATAAGATTAAATCATTTTTAGCTCTTCCATGATTCTCCATATTCTTCTTATCCACAGATGTAAGAGGAATGTTTTCAACAAGAGGAGGGAATCCATATGTAGTAGCTACCAAAACACCATGCTTAAGATACATAAGATATGGTAACATTATATCTTTCCAAATATGATAGTTATTTCCATTGAAGACTGGAATCCCCTTATTTTTCACACAATTCAATTCTCCATAACAACTTATCTTAAAAAAAATTCAGCAAAGAGTAAATAAAGGTAAATTTTTCTCTAATACCAATTGGAAAGGCCTAACAGAGATCAATGTATCACTGAGAGGGGGAGAGGGTGAATCAGTGATATTTTTTTCTTTCTATGTTATTTTTCTTTTATAACAACTTTCAAATCTTATTAAATAATTATAAATTTTCTAAAAAAACATTAACACATTCACAGGAAAACAAATGTTTACAAGGTTCACTACTCAATAAGAGTAGATAGTATTTTGCATGGTTTGAAAATAATTAAATACCACACAATACACTAGAAAAAATCCTTTTGTTTGGATATAACAAGTAGAAAATACCCTTACACTTGTGTATCACAATGATTAATAAAATAGTGTATGTTCTTCTTCTAGCATGAATGATGTAAAGTAAGTTTTGTAACAAGTTTATAAACTCTCAAAAGTTGGTTACAAACAAGTCACTACACTACTTCAACAAATTTCACTTTTGTAATCTTCAACAAAAACACTTCTTTACTTTCCTACCTAGTAAGAGGTGGAAAAAAACATTTCTGGACTTTGTATAAAAACTCAGTATGATGGCTCAGTCTGATTCCCCAGTCTGGTTATTCAGTCTGAAAAGAAAGTCTGAATAGATACTCTGGAAACCACTCTAAACCACTTCTTTACTTCTCAAAACCATCATTTCAATGGCTTGGTCCAATCCGATAACCTCTTTTGTACACTTCTTTTATCTGGTAATATTCCTCAAGAAAATTCTATCTATAAACTTTTCTTCTGCCAAAAAACCTTTAGCACTCTCCCTCTCCCCCAAACATGAAAAATTTCAGAGTATATTGTACTTTGAACACTATTTATAGGTGTTCCAGAAGTGGAATGGGAGGTAAACTAGTTATATTTTCCCACTCAACCAAATTTCTAGAAACTAGAATTTTACATTAATTTAAACTTCATATTTGACTATTTTAGTGCTTCTCAACTCTTCTGGGTTCTTCTCAAAATTTCTCAAATATTTTCACAACTTTAGCATATATCGAACTTACAAAAAAATCTTTGGTCCAATATAATTTTTCATTCTGATACAATTTTTCACTCTGATTCATTTTCCCATACCTATACTTCATACTAATTGAAAAAAATATGACATAAGAATAATTGCAAGTTCATTAGACATCAGTTGCATTGTTAGCTTCTTATCAGGAGAATCAGGTTGTTCATCTTGTTTTTCCATAGAAATCATTTCAAATTATAAATAGTTAGAAACCCCTTGAAAAAACTTTACAATAGCTTCAAAAAAAATCACATTTTCTTCATTTGTTCAACAAATACTCAAACTGATGATCCATCATTCGATGAAGTCCAGTGTCTGATGACTTACTGGTGTTAGTAGTGTCTGATGGATTGATCTCTAATTCTTTCCAATTAATCAGTATCACGTATTGTCTGATGAAACTTGATCCAATTGAAAGAAAAGAATTTTTTTTCAATAAAAATGGTTGACTACATTGTTGAACATCATTCGATTGATCAGTCTCTAAATCTCTCCTCGTTTATTAGTCCCAACAACTCTAACTTACTTATCAATTCTGATTCACCTCCGATGGATTTCTATATCTGATTCCCTTTTGATAACAAAAATGTTTCTAATGGATTGGTGTTAGAAATCCTCTAATTGATCGGTGGCACACCATGTCTAATGGACTGGTGTCAGTAGCAACTTAGTTCTTCTAGATTCTTTATAACTGGTGATTGATCTAATGAATTGTTTTGTTCAGTGGATCAGACAATCCAATGGATTGGCTAGTATAATGGATTGGTTGATCAACATTTCGGCAACACTTCTGACTTTAGAAAATTCAAAAATTACCACCATTCAAACAAAATCTATGTATGGTGATTCTCACACTGATGATCTGTGACCAGAAGAATTTGACTTCATAAAATCTCTTCTTCCACAAACTCCTTCTTGTATCATAACTTCTTCATGACTTTTGGAACATTGATATTGGCATAGAATCATCAGATTTAGTAAACCTTTTCTCCTCCTTTCTTTGACAAATCTTGCATCACAAGTGTTTCTATAAAACTTATGATATTTAAAACTTACAAAATAGCAAAGCATCATCAGATTTAGTAAACCTTTTATCCTCCTTTATTTCAAAAAGCTTGCATCACAATTTTTTCCAGAATAGAAATATGGAACTGGGGGATTTTCTAATCAATAATACATCAGATATTTTGAGTAAAATACTCCTTTCACCCGATCACCAATACATACAAAGTGAATTTATTTATAATAATGACTACAAATATCTAACACTTCTCCACCATCCAAAAACAACTTCCATCCAACTTGGTCCCAATAGTTCGATGGTTCCATAATCTCCCAAAGTGACATGGTATTTTTTTCATATCATTCTATAATCAAAGGAGTTCAATAAGTCATGGAATATTTACTTTTTTGATAATATTCCTTGATAATCTTGTTTTGATAGTTAAACATAAACAAGATTGTTTAATTTTAATTCCATTGTTTTGATGGATATTACACCATTATAGAATCATAATCATCAAATAAATTGAATATTAATGTTATACTCAATCATAAAATAAATTTTAAAGAATATCCATGTAAGGAATAAGTTTATGAAAACATTTTCGTTCATTTATGTGTTATAAAACCACCATAGTGAGTGTTGTTTTTCAAAATAGTTTAAAAGAAAGGAAACCACAAAAAATATTTTGAGTTTATATAAAAAATATATATTATTAATAAGATACTATTTTAGGGTAACTTTTAAAGATTTATTATGTTATTGAAAAGATTAAGTGAAGAGTTGAGATGAAAAGACACAATTTTGGAAAAACCATGTATTTCGACATAGTAATGACTTATAAAAAGAGTTTGGGGATAGGTATTGGATGATATGTCACCATTTTAGGATTAAATGGATGCCAATACCATGTTAATTGAATCATGGAAGAAAAATAAGATAAATTTTATGATTTTTAAAATAAATAATCATAAATAAGAAATGAGAAAGAGGCTCAAAAACTCTTACCTTTCTCTTTGAATCACCTCCTTTGGATTAAGTCTAAAGCCTTTGGAGAAAGGATTTTTGGAAAGGATAAAGGATTATGAAAATGGAAAGGGATGTTTAGAGAGGTTTTTGGATAGAATATGGAAATAAAATATTGCTTGAAATGTGTTTTTGAAAAGGTTAGAATGAGTCCCCTTTTATAGGAAAAATTCAATGGTGTTTTCAGAAATATTAAGTCGTTAAGGGTCAAGAATACATTTGAAATGGAAAATGGTTCCCAAATGAATAATGGATGGTATAATCAATAATTACCCATCCCACATAAATAAATATAATATTTTTATGTTTTTTTATTAAATTATAAAACATTTTTAATATTAAATACTCTTTTAAAGTCCTTTCAAGGTTTTTTCATAATTTGTCTTTAGAAAATATCTAGATAACCATGAAATTTGAATTTAAAAATTTACATCATTTATTACCTTCCATATTCATCCCTAAAAAACATTCAAGACCAAAACTTATCTAAACCCTATCACCTTTAATATTTTTAAAAACATTACTTTGACTTTTCTCCTACTTAAACAACTGTTGCATCGACACTTAGTAAGTGTTTTAGATAATCATCCCATTATTTAAAATTAAAAATAAATTAATAACATAAATATAATTTATTCTCCAAAATTATTTTTATCTAAAATAATTCTTAATGTATATTTAATCTCATATTTATCATGAAAATATTTTTAAGATATTACTTTGACTTTTCTTACCTTACGCAAGCGCTCAGTAAACATTAGAATAATTAAATTGTTATTTTATTTTAAAATTCATGAATATGTGACATAATCATTTATTAGTCATAATTTTTATCACTTATGGTCGAGAAAAGATGTATACCTTCCTATATATCATCTTAAATACATCAATCTTGACCCTTCCAATGTTGCATAGGCACTGTGTCAGCACCGATAACTACTTTTCATCTTTATCTTAACATAACAATTAATTTATAATAATTGGATAATATTTATATGATATTTTGAATATTTCTTCATTTATGAGACATTTCATAAGTTTCATAAATTTTTATGTCATATTTATATTACGATGATTTCATAAAAGATATAGTATTTATAAAAACCGTATTTTTTAACTATTCATCAAAAAATCAACTTATTTAAAAAAACCTCAAAAATAACCCTAATATAATTTAGAAATAGTGATACCAAAAATGAAATCAATTTTATCAAATTCACATCCTAAAATTTTGAAATTTAACTTTTAAATAAAATTATATAGTACATAAAAAAATTAGAATAAAACTTTTCCTTTCTCAAATGAAAATACATATTCTTATTTCATAATTTAATAAAATTATTCATATAAATATCTATGTAAATGCATAATATTATCATAAATATCCATTTATAAAATATCCAAAAATTAAATAATTCTTTATATAGATAAAAATAAAAAACATGTTAAGAAGACATATAAAATAACTTTTTTGTCACTAAGTAAACATAATAATTTTAAATGTATAATTGGTATGTAATTGATTATATGTTATCATTTGAGATATGATATAAACATATACAATTTTTTAAAGCATATATATGAAAATTTGTAATCATGAATATTAATAAACCATAAAATTGAAAATTTATTAAAAAAACATGGATTGTCATACATGCTCTGTTGAGTGGAAAGTATTACTTTCTACTTTTCCTTTCCTTAGTTTTGGAAATAAAAAATACTTTATTAAAATATTTTATTAATAAATTTATATTTTCCCAAGTGTTTTAGTATTTTTTTTTAGAAAACAGTCATTAATATTGAATGTAGAAATAATTATAATAAAAATGAATATAAACTTTTACTATTCAATCTGAACCATTGGACTGACGGTGTGTCTGATACATCAGACTAGAAAATGTTTTTTCCAATGGTTATACTTACGTCTTATATATCATACTGAAAAAATTCATAACCATCAGACTGAAATTGGTACTAATACATTGGACTAACCCTTATTTAGTTAATTGGGTTGATAGTCAATAGTAAAGTCCATCGGATCGTCCAAATTTTATAATCAGAGTGATTAGAATTATATCTATCATATGGAATCTATAATAGAATTGTAATGGTGCTAAACTAAATGGAATCAAATAATCAAAGTACAATTCATTCATAGCTGTCAAGTTGAAGATCTGGATCATTATGAGTTGTCAAAGTGATAGCTTTCTGAGGTCATTGTAACCAAATATGAAGTATGATTATTGGAGAATTTCCTATCAATAGGAGGTCATTTGAATATATGGGTGTTGATGCATTCGCAACTCAAATCATTTATTTCTTTACTCTACTTGAACATCTCATTCTAAACTCTTTATAATTTCTTAGAGAGTTGAAGTTCTAAGGAATCTGAGTTAGGATTGTAAATTCCTTAGAACACTTTGCTTTTGTATTCACTCAATTTGATCGTGGTACTGATCGAGGGCTTATGGGGATAAGAAGATGGGTGAATCTGATCCATCAAATCAAGGGCTTCCGAGGCTAGGAAGATAGAGACTGATCATCATATTGATGGATTTCTTGTTTGAGAAAGATAGAGTTGAATCTGATCATCATATCAAGGTCTTCTAGGGAATTAGAAGATAGATCTATATCGATCATCATATCAAGGGTTTTCCTAGTAAGGAAAGACGGACCTTTTACAATAGGTATTAAAATTGTGGATATCTTAAGTTGGGATTTTTGACTTCCTTAACTCTTAAGGTTAAAGAGTAAATTATTTTATTAAATCTTGTAATCCATTCCTACTATTATAAGCTTTCATATTTCTTGTTTTTACAAGTTATATTTTTTTGTTGTGCATATGTGTTAGAAAGTTATTTTTATACTTGTCTTTCTGACAAACTATTTTATTGGTGTGTCTATGATATGGATAAACAAACTCTGATATAATCAAAAAGTTTATGGTTCTGATTCTAATACTCTAATCATCAGACGATATTTAAGTCCGAACATTTTTTACTTAAGAGGACTTGTGTTTTGTGTTTAGTTTAATTTCTTAAACTAAAATTCACCCCCCCCCCCCCTTATATCCATAATAACTCTTGTAATCTAATAATTGGTATTAAATCAGGTTCTACTATTTTACTTGTTGAGTTTTTTAATTTCATTATCAACAAAAAGTTATTATGTTTTTGATATAAACTATTTGTTTATAAATTTTGTTACACTAATTTTTTTTGTAGAAAAAGAGTTTCTATTTTCTTAAGATGGTAGGTATAAATGTTGGCACTTCAGAAAATATGAATCTCAGTCGACCACCTATCTTTGATGGTAATGATTATGAGTAACGAAGAGATAGAATGAAAACTTTTGTTATCAATACTAGAGTTGATAACTTTGTAATGCAAACTGGAGATTATAAGATACTTGAGAAGGAAGTTACTACCTTTGCAAATTAGGAAAAGTGGGAATACCAGTTGAATTGTAGAGTAATGAATACTATTTTGTGTTCAATTAAAAGGAATATATACAGTCAAATTTCTTCACATGAAGCATAAAATTGAATATGGAAAAAGTTAGAAGTCACTCACTTTGGAACTTCTAATGTTGTTGAGACTAGAAGAGCTAACTATCAAGAATCCGATTCTCTACTAAGAGAATCAGTTGCTAAAATACATCAAAGATTTATGACTATTGTTAATAGTTTGCATTCTCTTAGAGAGAATAATTTATTAGATGGAATCTTGGTTGAGAAGATTATAGAAATCATGCCCAATGAATGGGAATCCTAAAGGACATCCTTGGATGATACAAGGAAGATCAAAAATCTTACTTTAGATGATCTTATTGGTACCCTTGTATAGTATGAAGGTAGACTAAAAAGGGATGCTAAGAAAATGAAAAATAATAATGGAGGAGTTGCTTTTAAAACTACATATAATGTTCTTACTAAGGTTCAATCAGCAGAAGAAGTTATGAAATCTTCAAAGAAGAAGAAAGTTGTTGTTGAATCAGATTCTAGTTCTTTCGAATATACTGGTAATGAATTGGAAAATCGTGCTAAAAGAATGAACAAAATTGTTGGTAAGAAATAATTTTAGTATAGATATAAGAAAATTCATAAGGATAAGAGTGATAAGAAAGACTCTACTGAAGCTATTTGTTATGAATGCAAGAAGACATGACATATTTGACTAGATTGTCCTAAGTTAAAAAGGAAGGGTAAGAAGGAAATAAATTTTGATAGAAATGTAAATAAGTACTATAATCATAAAGGAAGGAAGATTTTGAATGCTCGTGACACTTGGAGTGAAGTAGAGGAGATAGTTCTTCAGATAATTCTTCGGATAATGAGAGCTCCGAACAAAGAAACATTGGTTTATTCGTAGAAATTCTAAAGGTGAACAAATGTTTCATGGCTAAGGTACAAACTGTTGAATCCTTTACAAACCTTACTTTAAATGAAAATTATCCTGATAGTAATGAGAAAAAATATACATATTCATATGAAGAATCTTACTTAATTAAAAAGGATAATACTTTACCTAATTATGAATAAGTATCTAGATTTTCTAAACCTCTTGAAAAATAAAATTGTAAAATTTATAAAAAAAACTTGATAATTCCTAAGAAAAACTTGTGAAGGAAAATTCAATAATTACTATTTTGACAATAGAGATATAAGATCTTTCTAAGAATCTTGAGAAATATAATTCTGAAAAAGATATTCTTTCTAAATACCTTGAAAAATCTACTTTTTAGAAAACTAGTTTACAAAATGATTTTTGTAAAGCTTAGTTCGAATACAAGTTCTATAGAGGATAAAAACTTAATTGTTAAACTAAAATCTAAAATTTCTAGTTTGACAAAAAAAATTCTAATTTTACTTCTGGAAAGGAAAATTTTGAAAAAATGTATAAACAAATTAGACCTCATAGATACATATATGGAATGGGTTTTACAAATAATAAACCTATTTTTAGTAATAACTATTTTATTCCAAAGAGTTCTCCATTATGAACAAAATGCCAAAGTGGTGGACACTGGAAGAATAAATGTTCTTCAAAGTTCAATATTTAGGTTTTCATAAAGCATATTTTTCAAAGGAAATGAAATTTTCTCAATGTAGTAATGTTGGAAAGATGTGGTTACCAAAATAATTACTTTCTAAAGATATCGGACCCAAGAAGGTTTGAGCCCCGAAACACTCTTTTTTTTGTTTTTAGGAAAACAAATAAAGTGCCAACAATAACAAAAATTTGGTACATGAATAATGGTTTTTCCAGACATATGAATGGAAATAAATATTTCTTTAAGAAGATAATTAAGATGAAATGTGGAAAATTAACCTTCAGAGATAATGCACAAGGAGAAATCATTGGTATATGTAACATTTTTATTCTTGGAAAATATTTTATTTCAAATGTTTTATTTGTCATAGGACTTAAGAACAACCTTATAAGCATAAGAAAATCATGTGATGAGGGTTTTCTTGTGAACTTATGGAATGAAAATTTTATTATCAATAGTTTTAAAATATGAGTTTATTCTTTCTTCCAATCGGCATGTTAATATTTACACATTAAACTTATAAGGCCTTAGAAGTCAAGATCTACCTTGCCTTGGTGTAATTGAAGACCAATATTGATTATGGCATAGAAGGTTAGGACACTATAACCTTATAACTTTAGCTAAGTTGACTAAGAAAGGACTTATTAAGGATCTACCGGAACTAAGGTTTTATACTTCAAAAGTTTGTGATCCTTGTTAATTCGGAAAGAACCATAAGTTAAGTTTTAAATCTATTAGTGAAGTCTCAACTTCCGATTTTTTACAGTTAGTTCACATGGACTTATTTGGTCCTATACAAATTGAAATTATTGTAGGAAAATACTTTTTATATATTTTTAGTGTATGATTTCAATGGATACACATGAGTCTATTTTCTACAAAGAAAATCCGATGCCTTTAGTTTTTTTTAAAAAATTGTAGCCAGAGTTAAAAATGATAAAAAAAATCTCATAGATAACTATTCATGCTGATTATGGTAGAGAATTTGTAAATTCTGATTTTGGAACTTTTTGTAGTAAAAAGGTATTATGCATACCTTTTCAGCACCAAGAACTCCATAGAAAAATGGTGTAGTTGAAAGAAGAAACAGAGTTCTTTAAGAGATTACAAGAACCATGCTGAGTGAATATTTGGTTGAAAAACATTTTTGGGATGAAGTAGTCAGTACTACCTATTATAATATAAATTGAGTTTTAATAAGACCTTTTATTAACAAAACTCCTTATGAGTTTCGGACAAGAAGAAAACCAAAACTTTCTTACTTTAAAGTATTTGGATGCAAAGTATTCATCTTGAATACTAAAAATAACTTACATAAATTTGATCCAAAATATGATGAAGGAATATTTTAATGTTATTCTACAACTAGTAAGGATTATAGAGTTTTTAATAAAAATACAAGTACTCTTGAGGAAACAATACATGTTAATTTTGATGAAACTAATCCTTTTGTTTTCAAAAAACCTCAACCTACATCTTCAGATGTTATTTTTAAAACTGATTTTCAACTTATGTTCGAAATTTCTTCATATGAGAAAACAACTGAAGAATATGTTTCTGAAGTTAATCCTCAAGAATATTTTCAACCTATTATTGAATAATAGAATTTTGAAACCCCAAAAAATCGGTTGTTTCTTAGGAATAATCTTGGTGATAATATCATTGGGGGTGTAGATCAACCAGTTAGAACTAGAAGTTCTTTGATAAATGAAATTAAGCATCTAGAATTTTTATCACAATTCGAACCTAAGAATCCCCATGAGGCTTTAGGTGATGAGGATTGGATAAAATCTATGTAAGATGAACTCAATGTTTTTTAAAGGAACAAATTTTGGAATTTGGTTGAACATCCTAAAGATACTTTTATAATTTGAGTAAAATGGGTCTTTCAGAATAAATGTGATGAAAATTGTATAATTTTTAGAAATAAAGTTATATTTGTTGCTAGGGGTTATAATCAACAACAGAGGATAGACTATGAAGAAAATTATGCATTGGTAGCAAGGCTTGAAGCAATTTGCATACTACTATCTTATGCAACATTCCTAAGTTTCAAACTATTTCAAATGGATGTTAAGTGTTCTTTCCTAAATGGATATGTTCGGGATGATGTTTATGGAGAATAATCCCCTGGTTTTGAAAATAAAAAACATCTAGAACATGTTTATAAACTTACTAAGTCACTATATGGACTTAAACAATCCCCTGGAGCCTGGTATGATAGGTTAACTGGATTTTTGTTACAAAAAAAATGTATTGAGTTACGGATCCAAATCTTTTTATAAAATAAGTTAATATATATATTATGAATATACAAATCTATATTGATGACATTATATTTTGTTCAAATAAAAAAATATTTAATAGATTCCTTTGCGAATCTTATGAAATCTAAGTTTGAAATGAGTATGATGGGTGAGTTAACATACTTTCTAGGTTTTAAAATCTCACAAAAACCAAAAGGAAATTTTATATCTCAACATAAGTATATAAAAGATCTTTATAATAAATTTGTGTATGACAACACTAAAAGTATTGGTACTCCTATCAGAACCTCAAATACCTTAGATCTTGATGAAGCTGGGAAACTAGTTGATCAAAATACTTTTAGAAGAATGATCGGAAGTTTACTTTACTGAATAGATAGTCGCATGGGTTTAATGTTTTCAGTATGCTTATGTTCTATATATCAAGCCAATCCAAAAGAGTCTCAACTTAAATTTGTTAAATGAATTTTTCGTTATCTTAAAGGAACTATGGATTTAGGCTTATTTTACTCTTCTAGAAATGATTTTGAGTTTAAAAAAATTGGATGTTGACTTTGGTGGATGTAGAATAGATAGGAAAAGTGCTTCTGAAATGTGTCATTTCTTAAGAGAGGATTTAGTCTCATGGTCTTGTAAGAAATAACACTCAGTAGAACTTTCTATTGCTGAAGCTGAATATGTGGCTGCTGGAAGTTGTTGTGCTCAAGTGTTGTGGATGCAACACACATTCACCGACTATGGCATGAGTTTTACTAAAACTCAAATTTTTTGTGATAACATAAGTGCCATTCCCTTAAGTAAAAACACAACACATCACTCGCATGTTAAGTACATAGATATAAGACATCATTTTCTTTGGGATCACACACTGAAAGGATATATAATTTTACAATTCATCAGAATACAATGAAAACTTGCTGACATTTTTACTAAACCTCTCAATTTTGATAGATTTGAATACATTAAATAGAAGCTAGGAATGATCAATATCAAGCGATTATTCATATCTACTTCATTTTTACCAATATTCTTACATTAATGAACTCATTTTCAAAGGGAGAGTATATATGTTTTTAGATTTCTAAAATATTTTGTTTTTTAAAAGACTTTTGTTTCTTAAAATTCTTAGTTTTTTAAAAAGTTGTTACTTTTATTTTCTTTAACTTTTTAGATTCATTTTTTTTTTGAAAATCATCAGAGTCAAAATATTCATAAACTCACCAGAACCAATTTTTTTTACAAAATGTTTTCCGGAATCAAATTTTTTTATAAAAAAAATTCAGAACCAAAATTTTATAAAAAAAATCAAACAACTCTTTTATAAAAAAATATTTCTAAATAAAAAAAATCAGACTCAAATTTGGTTACAAAATTTTCCGGACAATATTTTGGTTATAAACTTTATCGTAGTCAGTTTATTTTACAAAAACCAAGAAGAATAGGTTTCTCATACCGATGAAACTTTTCTACTCCGAAAGGTACTCTTTTTTTAGTTTTTGCACATATTCTTCACTTTTGTTTATTAAATGATTGTTGTACTTATTCTTTTAGTTTTACAAACTTATATTTTGTTATAAACTTGATAGTTTTTCTAATCAGATTGTCACTCACTCTGATGAAAAGTTTTCTTAAAAAAATTTAAGAGTTTAAATTTATTTTTAAATCATTCTTCAATTAAATCATAATTGTTGGATCAGATAAGGACTTCTAATCTGAGTCGTTGAAATCCATGGAATTTGAACCATCGCCTTCCATGCCTATATAAGGGTGGGACACCCCGTGACCCACATCGGTTTTCAGAAGTTTCGACCCTAACTCTCACCACCTATTTTAGTGCTCACTCCAAAGTTTTTCCATTTGTTCGATTGCCGATCCCAAATCATTACGATGAAAACTACTAAAGATTTTGTGAAAAGGGAAGTCATTAGAGAGATACTTGTTGAGAAGAAATGTTATGAGAAATACAATTCTTTTCTGAAAAGAGTAATAAAGTTTCAATCTCGGGAAAAGATTTATATTCATAAAGATGATTTTGAATTATATTATCCTAAGATTGTTAGAGAATTTTATACATCAGTTGAGTTTCTTCATGAAGAGGATAAGGAAGAGGTTGCATTTACTTTATTTTGTGAAAAGCACAAACTCTCTTATGAACAAGTTGCAGAATTAGTGGATGTTCCTTTTAAGGGTGAAGCATATCTTCCTTCGCACAAGTTACCTGATAAGCTTGGAAGTTTTTTTAAGTCGAAGGGTGGGGCATCATTTTTTACTTCTTATGAGAAAGTCAGAAAGGTTTTGCACCTAACACCAGACGCAATGGTCGTCTCATTGTGGATGCAGGGATATCTCATTCTAGGGATATGTCATTCTGAGAAAGGGTGACGGGGATACCCTAAAAGTATCATACATATTTGTTTTGGATTATTTGATGAACATGAGGCAGATCAACCTTGTTAAGATTGTTTTCCTTATAATAGAATCAATCAAGAATGCTTCAATGAAGTAAAGGATTTTGACATTTTCGTGTTTTATCAACAAACTCTTAATCTATTGTATGGAAGTTTTTCATACCAAGAATCCGACTTATCCCGTGAGAGAAATAAATTCCTTAATTGGTGAAGAGACAATGTTAAGGATGAAGTTTGTTTTTTATGCAATATTGAAAAAATTTGTTGGAGTGGAAAGAATAGCGTCTGATGCAGGACCTACAAAAGAAAAACAAGTTGTCAAAGAAAATAGAAAAGTTGTGAGTCATCACCCCCAAAAGCCCAAAAGAAACTAAAGACAATTTCAGATGATGAGTTCAATAAACTCATGGTACATAAGGCTCATAAGAAACCCAGGGACCCTAAATTCAGCCTTGATAAGGCTGAGGCCTTAGCTTTGAAAATTCAAAATGAAGATGGATTGAAGAAGGCTGAGAAAAGAAGGAAACATAAGAAAAGATCATCAGACGAAAAAATAGTATAAAATTTAATGAAGGATGTGGAAAAAGTTTCATAGAATCTAGTGTTATCAATTTCACCTATATCAGTTGTATAACCAACTCTTCGGTCTGGAATAGCTCCCCATGTCGATCGGTCATATCCTGATGTTGGTGTGAAGTTTGTAGAAACTTCAGTAGTTCCTTCATCTATTCCAAAAAAATTATGACAAGGGGAAAGGTAAAGAAGTAATAGATTAAGTTACAAAATCAGTTCCAACAAATGTTTAGAATGTTGTTGAGAAGGAAAAATCAAAATCTGTTAAGAAAGTTGGGAAAGGTGTTCTCAAAACTACGCGGCAATTAGAAAGGGAATTGGAAGAAGAAGTGGAAGAACAAGAGGAAGAGGAAGAAGAAGAAGTAGATGAAGAAGAAATAGGATCTGAGGAAGAGACAAATGAAAAGAAAAGTATGTTGGGGTCATCTTCATCTTCAACTCTGTTACCATCCCAGTCTGATAAGGATCCGGAATTAGAAAATTCCGGGGATGTAAAATCATCCTCAAAAGAAGAAGAAGACAATCAGCAATCTCAAATGAAAGTATCTGAAAAAGTTGAGTTAGATAAAGAAGTAGATATTATAAAATCTTCTGAAGATAAAAACATTTCTGAGAAAGGTGAAGATAACGTTGAAAAGAAAGAAAAACTAGACATCAAACCAAGTCATATGCATGCTCCTTAGGCATTATCAGAGTCATCGGAATCTGAGGTGCTGGCTATGTTCCTTTGGATTGAAATTTGGTTGTTTGTGTTGTTTTGGATCTACTTCAATTGCTTGTCTGGTGCTGCTGTTTGCGGGTTCTGTTTGGTTTGGAGGTGATGCTGGAGTGATGAATTGGACGTGGAATTGGTGATGTTTGGTGGTGCAAATGGTGTGGTTGGCAGTGATTCTATATGGAGCAGGGTGCGGCATCAGGGCAGACTGATCTTCGCTCTAGTTTCTTTAACATCCTTTTGTGGATGGATTCTCTTGGAGGTTCATCTCACTTCGCTGGACGGTTGGGCGAACTTCGTCTGAAGTTTGCTGATGGGAGGATTTGGGCTGGTGTCGATGGTCACACCAGTGGATGTTTGAGGAGGCTGGCTTGGAGATTTGGTCTGCTTGTCTGATTTTTGTGCCTTGGTTCATGGTTTCTTGGCCTTGTTTTTGTTGTTTGAATGTGATGAAGTGATGAAAGGTGTAGTGGTGTCGTGGTGTTTTGATGGTGTGGTGTGGCAATGTTGTGATGTTTGGTTTCTCACTTTTTCCTTAAAAGTGTTTGCATAATAAAAAAAAATTAATTTTCAGTCAAGTGACTCGATGTCGTATCTTCAAAATATAGAAGCTAGATGTAAACTGATTCAGAACAACCTGAATGAAAAATCAAATTCATTGAAGATTTTGACAGAATCAGTAGTCAAATTGAGGCAGACTTAAAATCTTTCAAAGAAAAGACCAAGGCACAAAAGAGATCTTACAATCAGATAGTAAAATGGTCAAACCAAGTTGATAAATGATCTCAAGGACCATGATGATCAGTTTATAGAAGTAAAGAAACTTTCTCTTGAAATGGTTGAATTCTTTGACAAGTTATCAATAGATGTTTCGGACCGAGTTAAGTTTCTTGAAGAGTTCAAAGACTTGACAGATAATTGGGATGAGGAAGTAAAAGTTATGAAATTAATAGTTCACAACTTGGAATTAGAAAACAGTAGACTATGAACATGTGAAGATGAGTTGTTCCTTATGAAGGAAGAGAATAAGAAAATCAGTGAGAATGTTGAAAGTTTGAAGACAGAGGTTCGGAAGCAAGCAGTCATGGAGGACAAGATTGTGAAGCTTGAGTCATCAGTCGCAGAAGCATAGAAGGGTCATGATGATGTAAATAAGATGAAGGAAATCGTGAAAAAGTTGTTAAAGAGAGAATGAACATTTTTATTTGAACTCTTATCGTATTTTGAAACTTTTTGAATGAATGATCAATGTGAATGAATTTTTATCCATATGTTTGAATGTCTTCCAATACTTTTGGATGTATGTTCTTTCTTTCGTATCTTGGATGATTAGTTAATTTGCATACATTTGTTTCATATGTTATTCCTTTCTAATATTTCAGGTGATATAATTTCTCAATTTTTTTTGAAAATCACAAAGTGGGGGGAGTTTTAAGGAGATATGTTTAAGGGGGAATTCTAAAAGGGGGAGAAGTCTTTGAGAAGTTTTTGGGAAGAATTTTAAAAGTATTTCTTCAAGGGAGTTTATTATCTAAAAGGGGAGAATCTTTCTAAAGAATATTTTTAACAAAGGGGAGAATCCAAAGTATTCATACTTTCCATCGGATCATAAAGAATTTATAAACTCAAGGAGAGTTAACATATAAAGTATATATTTGAAATTCTTAAAAAAACAAAGGGTTGTAAGTTTTTCAAAGTTATTAGTTTTTCATTTTAAGTATTGTGTTTTGTGCTTTCTAAAAAGGGGGAGATTGTTGAATTGAAAGTATTACATTCTACTTTTCATTTCCTTAGTTTTGGAAATCAGAAACACTTTCTTAAAACATTATTTTACTAACTTTATATTTTCCCAAGTGTTTTAGTATGTTTTTGTAGAAAACATTCATTTATACCGAATGTAGAAATAGTTCTAATAAAAATGAATATAAACTTTTACTATTCGATTTGACCCATCAGACTGACGGTGTGTCTAATACATCAAACTAACTAATGTTCTGATCAGTGGTTAGACTTATGTCATGTCAATCAGACCGAAAAAATTCATGACCATCAGACTAACATTGGTATTGATACATCAGACTAACCCTTATTCAATTAATCAGATTGATAGTCAATATTGAAGTCCATCAGGCTATCCAAAGTTTATAATTGGGGTGATTAGAATTATATCTATAGGACTGAATCCATAATAATATTGTAATGGTGCTAAACTAAACGGCGTCAGACAATCAAACTACAATTCATTCTTAGCTGTCAAGTTGAAGATCCATATCATTATGAGCTGTCAAAGTGCTAGTTGTCTGAGGCTGTTGCAACCAACTCTGAAATATGACTGCTGGAGGATTGCCTATAAATATAAGGTCATTAGAAGACACTACTACAAATATGACCTTTAACAGCGTTAGTAAAAGGGCTTTATTAGCGCTTTAGAAGCGCTGATAATGCAAGCGATCTTAAAAAGTTGATTTTAACAACGCTAAAAAAACACTGATAAAAGGGGTCTTTAACAGTGTTTTTTAGCATTGTTAAAGGTTACATTTATCGGTGTTTTTTTAGCGTTGTTAAAGGTCCCCTTTAACAGCACTAAAAAAGTGTTGATAAAGAGGGATAATTTTTTTATTCGAACCTCTTCATGCCCCAACCTTTATCAGCGCTTCCCACCCCCTTTATCAGCGCTTTAGATAATTCCACCCTCCCACGTGCACCCCTGCCTCCAGCCAGTTTCGGACCCGAGACATTCTGCTCATATCCCAGTGTCGTTTCCACTCCTCTATGTTGTTTTGTCTTCCATTTTATGATATATCTATATATTTCATTACATTTTTTAATCCATGTATTTATATATATATTTTTAAATACATATATAAAATATGTTTTTTGTGTGAATATATAAAAAATATGTATATATTGTTACATATTTGATTATAAATAATAGTACATTGTGAAAAATGATAAAAATTCAAAACCATAATATCAATATGAATGTAATCCCTGAAAAAAAATTTAGTCATCACTGAAAAAAGACAATAAGACCCCCTTTAAAAGAGGCTGAAATTCCATCAAATGTTAAAAAATTGAGGTATACCCTGATTAAAAACTCTCTCCTGATCAACATGATGTAGAGTTCGTCACATGCTTCAATTTGATATATGGTAGAACTTAAACGGATACCCGGATCAAAAGTTATGGTCGTTTGTAGTTTGGGTTGCATTTTCAACATATTTTAGATCTTTTATTAATTTTTTGATTTTTGTTTATTTTCAAATTGTTATGAAATGACTATTACATGATAATAATTAGATAATTATTAATTAAAAATGTTTTTTTAATTATTTTATAAATCATTTTCACTATATCACATATATTAAGTGTAAATCTCTATTTACCCTTATCTAAAACATATTTAAAAAATATATAATATATTTATATCAATATAAATATATTATTATATTATTATATTATTTTGAATGAGATAATTTTTTTTTGAAATATACTCTTTATCAGCGCTTTTTTACAAGTGTTGATAAAGAGCCCCCTTTAACAACGTTTTTTAGCATTGTTAAAGACCCCTTTAATAACGTTTTTTTAGCACTGAAAAAAAATGTCTTTAACATCGCTTTTAGCTAACGTTGTTAAAACTCTAGCGCTGGATAAACCTAGTTTTGTAGGTAGTGAGAGTTGGGTGTTGATCGAGGGATTCCGGAGATAGGAAGACGAGTGAATCTGGTCCATCAGATCGAGAGCTTCCGATACTAGGAAGATAGAGACTAGTCATTGTATCGAGGGTTTTCTTGTTTAAAAAAGACGGAGCTGAATCTGATTATCGTATCGAGGGCTTTTAGGGGATTGGAAGACATAGTCATACCGATCATCATATCAAGAGCTTTCCTGGTAAGAAAAGACAGACCTTTTACAATAGGTATCAAAACTGTGGATATCTTAAGTCAAGATTTCTAACTTCCTTAACTCTTAAGGTTGAAGAGTAAATTCTTTTATTAAAACTTGTAAATCATTCTTACTATCATAAGCTTTTGTATTTCTTGTTTTTACAAGTTAAATTTTTTGTTGTGCGTGTGTGTTAGAAAGTTAGTTTTATACTTATCTTTCTGACAAACTATTTTATCGAGGTATATGATACCGATAAACAAACTCTAATATAATCGAGGAGTTTCTAATTCTAATACTCTGGTCATCAGACAATATCTGAATCCAATCCTTTTTGACGGAGGACTTGTGTTTTGTGTTTAGTTTAAAGTTTTTAAACTACAATTCACCCTCACCCTTCAAACCATAACAACTCTTACGATCCAACATGCTCTTTATGTCAATGCAAGTGTGGCCTTATTGATTGATGACGTCACATTATTGGAATTTGGATATGATTAGGAGCAGTTTTACTTCATTCCATTGGAAGTTGAAAAGATATTGAAAATATTTTTAAGAAGATCTGGCCTAGACAAGCTTATTTGAGATTTTATATCAAGTGAAATTTTTTCTATTTGCAATGTATATTTTGTGGCTCAAAGCGATGTAATTGAGAGAGACATCTGATTCTTCAAAGACTTCGGTGCTTTATGAGGTTTGAAAAACCATTTGGCATCTCCATGTTCAAAGAAAGATTCAAGTTTTATATTGAAGATTTGTTGACGGTTGTTTACCGATTCTCAGAGTTGGTCTGTTGTGGTTTTGTCCATGACAGCAATGTCTATCTGCAGTTAGAAACAAGGAAACAAAGTCCATGCTATTATAGAGTGGTTGCAGCACCATGAGCTGCGCTTGGGTTGAGACAATTTGGTAGCTTTGTTTCCATCCGGGATTGGGTTGACCATGTTCTTGTGACTAGTGAGTTGAGCCTGGATCAGCAGCTCCAGTGTGGTTCATTTGGTATAACTGAGATCTGTTCAGGGAGGGGGAATACAAAGAATGAAGAAATCTACCGTGCATAAGTACTCGGGGAGACTCGAACCTGAGACCTTCCGCGCCTACTTATAACTGGGATCTACTTGTTCAGGAGGAGAATGGTGGATACAAGAGTTTTGTTGAGCGGGTTCATCAGATGCAAATGTAAAGTATTGGTGTTGTATCGCAAAAAGGAATATTGAAATCCAACACTAAAAATATCACAGCTCTGAATAAAACACCAACAGTAGAATCGATGGAATGGAAATTACAGTAGATTCGATGGAATATTCTACCATGTTTTTAAAACACCAACGGCTCAAATACCCTATTCACTGTATACTGCACCTCTGGTAGAGAACAAAACAGGTGAAACAGAAAAAATTAACACAACCAAACCCCAGATAAAAATGCATGGCATAACCTATGATAGAGATCCCAATACATGCCAGGGAGCAGATTCAGAACATCTTAAGAATCCTGTGGGGCTTCAAATCTTGTCGGAGTGTCGATACCCGCCATGCAGCAAAGCCCCGATATTAAGATAATAAGCAGCACAATTCCCTGGTCATCATGGCAACCCCAATCAAAAACAACAAACCTTAAATCCAATAAAATGAGATCGGTTACATGAATCAAATATCATCAATTATCTTGAAAACCATATTTCCATTGAAACCATTTAAAACAAAATCATCTTAAATAATTTGTTGGGTCCTTTTAGGTCTACCCAATCAACGCTCTTATTTTATGGGCAAGTACCAAAAGCAAAGAAGATACAGCAACTTACAACGAGCAATCCTTCCAGAAGTGATGACTTAATCTGACAAACTTCATCACAGAAGGTGGAATTAGCTGATCCATTTCCCAAGTTACCCTCTTCAAGGAATCTTTGTATCTTTTGGAAAGAATACTGAGATAGCCTTGGTGGATCTGAGACATAGAGCACAGAATATTTTGTGCCCAGCTGCTCCAACAAACTCATCAACTTGGATAAAAGATCACCTACATAACTCATCATTATTCCTCATCACCTACACTAAATAATCCTCAAGGCAATCACATTATGGCCCATGAAACTTACTTTCAAAATGAAAATCCTCACGTTCTTCCGGGGAATGAGAGCCTCCAGTGCATACCACAACTAAATCTGCTTGCCTCTTCGGTTGTTTTGCCACCCGAGAAACAAGGTAATCCTGTTCATGTTTGTTGAGAGAGAGAGTTAAGACAGCTATCTCATACACTAAGGTAATGCGCTGTCAAAAAAGATTACATGGACGGATGACAGATCAGCAAGCTTTTCGAAATTCCCACCCTCCAAAGAACATGACTCCAGGAAAGCAACATTACTGGAACTTAAAACATGTCCACAAGCTTCCATGAACCCTGATATCAGAGAGCTTTCCATTGTCACCTTTTCCTCTAGGGCAGACACATATGGGAATGCCATGGAAAAATTGGAACTAGTGTAGGAAACCTGTACAAAAGCATGCAAAGCCGACAATTTAAATGATTAACTAATGATGAAGCCTGCAAATTTGCAGAACACATATCCACAGATTACAACAAAGGATGATGTATGCAGAACAGCTTATTATTATACCTTCAGCAAGTTCACCAGAGAAGGATCTGAATGCTTCCTTCCAGGGATGTCTTTGGATTGCAGCTAAAGATTTAAAAGCAACATGAGATCAATAACATGATGCTTTAATAAAATAGCACAAAAATCAGTCGGAATATCAATTAAATGGGTTTAAAAGTTGCATATTCACGATTCTTTCCTATTTTAATGACATAGTAACTTGCAACTCTTGGCATACCTCCCGACCAACAAAAACAACTGCAAGGTCGACAGGCTGTTGAAGCATCATTTTCTTTTGGCACTAAGAAAAGAAAAACCAATACAAGAATATAAAGGATTAAAAAATAGCATGCCAATTTCCGATTTCTGGTTGAAAAAAATAGTTAATGATTTAAAGACATGAAAATTATGGAGTTGATGCCATTATGAAGGAAACAAAGATACCAATAGGTTCGACCAGCCTCCCTCGGAAAGGACAGACTTAGCTAAATCCTGAACAGACAGGGTTTGATAATTTACAGCTTCCTTCATTCTGTTGATTGAAATCAATACAGTAGAAGGATAAGACATGGATTAAAAGACCAGCAGGGAAATTTATAGGTAAAGAGAAATGTGTTAGAGAAACTAAGAATTCCTAAACAGTGAAAGAATCCAAAGAAAAAGATACGATCAGAATAAAATTTGCATCATTGATTAAACTAAATTCCAAGGATTGATGCAGTGCAGGAATAATTGCTTAGTCCAGAAATGTGGTAGAAAAGAATATCAATCTGAGTTTTAATTTAAGAGGAAGTGAAAAACATAAGAAGAGCGAAGGTTATACAGTTAGCCTTCCTTATTTTGATTATCGATTGAAATGATATTGTATTTTCGACGTACTAAAATTAACATGCACACCAAACCATGGAATAGATTTAACCCAAGATTCCTCCAAACAGCGACCACCATCACGGGACAAATGACAGTGCACAGTCCAAAAATTTTATAAAACTGCAGGCTCTGGCATAAGCAGATACAGGGAATAATTGATCTTGAACACACACACACACGCGATATACATTAAGTGAATTCGAGAAAATAAAACCATAACAATCATAGTACTTGAAATTCCCTGTGCATATAAAAGATGTTTTTTATGACGCCAATGTTGAATTCTAAATGGCACGTACTCCTCTTGGTGAGTTGACCACATGAATGCAGGAACAGTCGACGGTGAAGCCAGTCCATAGGGGAAGAAAGTTGCAATGAGCAAAACTGCCCCAAATGCCGCCAAAAAAGTATCCATATCCCACCTTCACCCACCAACAAAGACAGCGGGAAAATTGAGTTAGCACGCTGCTTCAAAGACAAGTAGCATATAATTCATACTGTACAGCTGAAACTCGCAATAGAAAATTAAACTTCAAATTAAGTCACAGAACAAAGGTACTTCGATTAATGAACATGCGAATTGGTTATTGCAAGATGTGAGAGAGATCAGTAGGGCATTTAATTTATAAATCTCATAACAGAATACCGAACAATCAAGTAACAAATTGGGAAAGGCAAACAAATCAGCGATAAAAAGCAATCACGATCTACGCAGGGGAGGGATGATATCGGCATCGCCACGCCAAGTAAAAGAGCTAATACGCACATCCCGTTAACAGTAAAACACATATGAGGGTTCGGAAACTCGTCTTACCGATCGTTCCGATGATCTCCTATGATTCGATTCAGCACAACAGATGAAACAGGACGATGAACACAACAACAGGAACCCAGATGATCGATAATCGACTGCACCCGCAAACGCCACCCCGCAAAACGACCAGAAGGCCAGGCCGGTAAATGCGCCCCGTGTGAGCACCCCGCTTAGTGCCTTGTTTGTGAGATTATGAGTAACATACGTTGAGGATGGTTTTAGTTTGATCCAATCCAATGAAATTGAATTTAACATTTTGTTCGAAAACTGTTTTAAAATAAATGAATTTTTACATGTTTTTATTTTATTTTATTTTATTTTTAATTTTTTTTTTATCTAGGCCATTCCATTGTTGACTCCATTAGAATGATTAGGAGAACATACTATGGGGTATTCATACATGTTATCTTAGTTTTTTTGACATTTTTATTCCTAAACAATAGTTTTGACTCATAAATCATAACATTTCATAAAAAAAATACACTTGAACATACAATTTGATGGCATGAAGCCATTTATGATTGAAAAAAATGTTCTAAATATTTTATTTTTAAATTTTATAGTGTGTTCTCTTTTTATAATTAAGATATTATCAAAGAATTATGTCTTATATCCCATAAGAGATCGAGTAAATCGAGGTTACAAAACCTTTTGCAATTTTTTCACAGAATGACAATATAAAACAATGACGTGGGTTATATGATGATGAATATATGCACTAAAAGTCGACCACAACATAGTGGTTTAGACCATGTTAAGGGCTAGCCTTATGCACACTGCAGTATAATGTGAGACACTGTCGTAATAGCTATGCATGAGAATTACTGTATTGTACGATAATGCTTTGTTTGACCTCTATCTTCCACTCCAACTATCATAGATGGTTAGAATTGTCACGAGATGATGATTATGAGGAGTTTAACATTCAATATGTTCATTTAAAATAGGAATTGATGGAGGATCAAATTGAACATTACAAAGAGTTGTAACGTTAATAGAAGTTTATGAAACAACTCATAAATGAAGGATGACTGTTTGAGGCTCTTGAGTGCCTATATAAGTCGACTCAATTCTCATGTAAGTGGTTGCGATCATTAGAACTCCTAATAGTTGATGTTGAGTCAATAAGGTTTTCCTTATGAATTTTCCATTCCTTCTTGTTTTGAAAATCACAAACACCTTATCTTTAAGAAAATCACTTTTATAAGGAAAATTGCTTTTATAAGGAAAGTCACTTTTGTAAGAAAAATTTTCCTTATCATATTTTCATCCATATTTTTCTTAAGTATAAGATTCGAATTCATTTCTATATTCTCGGAATTGTTTGAAACTTTGATATGAAATATTCTGTTTTAGGATCCGAATTCTGGATAAGAACTGTAATAAAGTTTCACTCCGAAATCCAGAATGAGAACTATGATAAAGTTTCATTCCGAATTCCAGATACGAACTCTGATTAAGTTTTACTCCAGATTCAGGATACGAATCCTTATGAAGTTCGACATCGAATTCTCATTACGAATTCTGATGACGAATTCTCATTTAGATTTCTGATGACGAATTCTCATTACGAATTCTGATGATGAATTCTCATTCCGAATTCTGGATACGAATTCTCATTACGAATTCTGATGATGAATTCTCATTACGAATTCTGATGATGAATTCTCATTACGAATTCTAATGAGGAATTCTCATTATGAATTCTATTGACGAATTCTCATTCCGAATTCACCTATTAAACAGAATCTGATCATCTTTGTTTTATACACTCCGAATTTATTTAGACTCCGAAAATTATTTTTGGTTAGACTCCGAACTTTCATTTTGCCTACGCTTTTATAATTTGTCTACTCTTTAATATTTTTCTCTCACTCCGAACATTCACTCCGAATCTTTACTCCGAACTTTTTAGTTAAGACTTAAAACGATGTCATACATTCTGTTACACTTGTTTTGTTATAAAATGATGTCGTCTATTCTGTTATAAACTAACCGTTGGTTAAGTTACACGTATACAGGTCCCTCCGATTTTTAAGGAAAATATGACCGTTGGAAAGGAGGCCGACCTTACCTATAAATAGGAGCTCATTTGAAAGAGCTCAGTGCTGAAATGCTGACTGATCTTCGACTCATGTGATTACACGCTTGAAGTGATTTCTAGAGAGAGATGCTCTTATTAACTCTCAAAGCTTTGTGCGACTCCAAATGTTGGTGATTACATTCGAGGACTTCCGGGGATAGGAAGACAGTGGTTGCCAACTACCTTGAAGTTGATGGCTTCCTTGCTGAGGAAGACAGAGGTTGCCAACTACCTTGAAGTTGAGGGCTTGCGGGGATAGCAAGACAGAGACTTCGATCTTCGTATCGAGGACTTACCCTGGTGTGGGTAAGACAGATTTGCTTGAAAGTATAAATCAAGAGACCTTTATCCAAGGTTGTTGGATACCCTTCTCTTTGGGTTAAAAGATTTATATCTTGTTACTTGTAGTTTTACTACTTGTTTGATTCCACTGCATTTTGTATTATAAGGAAAATATAACTTTCTTATACTTCCTTACTTGTACTCTGTTTCATTTAGATTCTATACGCTTTAAGGTAGAATCTCATATTGTAATCTTTTGTTAAGTTTCAATTTCCGGAACCATACTTCTGGAACCTACTTTTAGAATCTCTTTCCAGTTTTAAGAAAGTTCATAGGACTTGAAGTTTATAACTTCATTCCTTATTCCAAGTTTTCATTTGGTGTTAGAGGTGTTGTGAATTTTCTTAAGTTTAACTTTATTAAACTTGGCTCTTTCCTTTGTTTAAAGGAATTTTTTAAAGTATACAATTCACCCCCCTCTTGTAAATTGAGCATCTACATCATTATTTCGATCCTACAATTGGTATCAGAGGAGGTCTCTGAAATACTTGTACTCACGTATAAGTTTTTCTTGCTCACTTTGTCATTCCGAACTTTCCCATTCCGAACTTTCTCATTCCGAACTCTGTGATTACGAACTTTTGCTATGAATAAGTTTGTGTGCCCAAGGTTTTTAAGTATGGCAGGAATCAATGTTGGTTCTATTGATAATCTAAATCCTACAAGACCACCAATTTTTGATGGTAATGACTATGAGTACTGGAGAGATCGAATGAAGACTTTCGTTATCAATATTGGAGTGGACAACTTTGTTATGCTTACTGGTGATTATAAAATTCCTGATAAGGAACTTAGAACTTTTACTAACCAGGAAAAGCAAGAGTATCAACTCAACTATAAGGTACGCAATACTCGACTTTGTTCAATGACTAGAAATATATATAGCCAAATTTCTTCTTGTGAAGCAGCTAATTGTATCTGGAAGAAGTTAGAGGTTACACACTTTGGAACTTCTAAGGTGATTGAGACTAGGAGAGCTATGCTTAAAGCTGAATACCATGGCTTCAATTTTCCGTATGGTGAACCAATATGTAAAGTTCAACAGAGATTTATGACTATTGTCAACAGTCTACAATCTATGGGAGAAAAAGGTTTAGATGATGAAACACTTGTGGATAAGATAATTGATATTATGCCAAATGAGTGGGAATCCAAAAAGAACAGCTATAGATGAGAACAGGAAGGTTACTCAAATTTCTCTTGATGAACTATTTGGAACTCTTCTACAACATGAGACCAGAATGAAGAGAGATGCTGACAACATCAAAAAGAAAAATGGGAATGGTATTGTTTCTTTTACAACAACATCAAATCAGATGAAAGCTAAGACTCCTGAGAGAGTAACCAGATCCAAGTCTAAGAAAGTTATTTTCCAATCCGAATCTAGTGAAAGTGAAGTCTCTGAAAATGAGTTAGCAAATCTTGCTCGAAGGATGAACAAGATAGCTGGACAAAGGAGTTTCCAATCCAAGTATAAGAAAAAGGAAAGGAAAGATAAGAAAGATGGAGAAGTCACTTGTTATGAATTCAAGAGAGCTGGACATATTAGACCAGATTTCCCTTTGCTTAAAAAGAAAGAAAGGAAAGAAAGGCATTCAGACAGGAAAAGAAAGAAGTATTATAAATCCAAAGCTAAGAAAGTTTTGAAATCTAATGACACCTGGAGTGCCAGTGGTGGTGACTCTTCAGATGAATCTTCTGATTATGAATCTTCAGGACAAAAGAATCTTGGTCTTATAGCCAGATTACCTATTGACAATCATTGTTTTATGGCTAAGGTACGAAATGCTGAATCATTGACCAATGTTTCTTTAAATTCTAATGATAGTAAGTATTATAACTCTTCTGATGAAGAATCCTCTTCTGATGAAGAAAATACTTTACCTACTTAGGAAGAAGTCTCTAGGTTTGCTGAACTTCTTGAAATTGAGAATTCCAAACTCAATAAGAAACTTGATAAGGAAAACTCTAGGAATAATATTCTTACAAAAGAGATATCAGATCTTTCTAAAGATCTTGATAGGAAAAATATTGATTTTGAAAGTATTTCAAAAAATCTTGAGGAAGTAAGTTCTGAGAAGAACAAACTTTCTAAAGAATTAGAAAAAGTAATTTCTAAGAAAAATGTTTTCGAGCCTAGCTCTAGTTCTAAATCTAATGATTTTGAGGATACAAACTTGGTTATAAAACTCAAGTTCGAAATTTTTTCCTTAAAGAAGTGTTTATCAAACTTTACCCATGGTAAAGAAAATTTTGATAAAATGTATTCCCAAATACGACCTTTAAGAAATAAATCCGGATTTGGTTATACCCATGCAAAACCAATTTTTAGTAACAATTATTTTGTTCCTCAAAGTGCCCCATTTTGTACTAAGTGTCAATGTGGTGGTCACTAGACAAAGAACTGTTCTTTAAACAAAACCCAATCTCTAGGATTTCACAAAGCTTACTTTTCTAAGAAGATGTGGGTTCCTAAAATTTTGTTATCTGGTAATCACGGATCCAAACAAATTTGGGTTCCGAAAGACTAATTCTCTTCTTGATTTCAGGAAAATAAAGAGAGTACCAGAAACAATACATGGTACATGGATAGTGGATGTTCCTGGTACATGACTAGTAACAAAAGCTATTTTGAAAAGATTATCAAAACGAAAGGAGGAAAGATAACTTTCGAAGATAATGCTAAAGGTGAGATTGTTGGTATTGGTAATATTGTTCTTTTAAGTAAAATTTTGATTTCAAATGTTCTTTTTGTTAAGGGTCTTAAGCACAACCTCATTAGCATAAGTCAATTATGTGATGAAGGTTACCTTGTGAATTTTAGGAATGATAAGTGCTTAGTTCACAATTCCAAGGAAGAATTTATTCTCTCCGCCAATAGGCATGAGAATGTTTACACCTTAAACTTAGAATACCTCAGGAGTCAAGATTTACCTTGTCTAAGTGCAATGGAAGATCATTCCTGGTTATGGAAAAGAAGACTAGGTCACTGTAACCTTAGAAACCTATGTAAAATCTATAAGAAGAAACTAGTTAAGGATCTACCAGAGCTTAGATTTGATTCTTCTAAAGCTTGTGATCCTTGTCAATATGGCAAGCAACATAAATCTAGTTTTAAATCAATCGGTGAAGTCTCAACAATTGATGCATTACAGTTAGTGCACATGGATCTTTTTGGTCCAACACAAACTGGAAGTATTGGAGGCAAATACTATGTGTTTGTTCTAGTTGATGATTACACTAGATTTACTTGGGTTTATTTTCTAGAAAAGAAATCTGAAGCTTTTTCATATTTCAAAAGTTTTAGAGCTCAAGTTAAAAATGAGAAAAACCTTCCATTGAAAACTATTCATAGTGATCATGGAGGAGAATTTCAAAATTCTGATTTTGAAACTTTTTGTAGTAAAAAAGGTATTACTTGCAATTTTTCAGCACCTAGAACTCCTCAACAAAATGGTGTAGTTGAGAGAAGAAATATAATTCTTCAAGAGATAACTAGAACCATGTTGAGTGAATATTCTATAGCTAGACATTTCTGGGCTGAAGCTGTAAGTACTGCTTGCTATACTATAAATCGAGTTTTGATTAGACATTTTCTTAATAAAACTCCTTATGAGTTATGGAATGGTAGAAAACCAAGACTATCCTACTTCAAGGTTTTTGGTTGCAAAGTATTCATTCTGAATACTAAAGATAACCTACATAAATTCGCACCAAAATCTGATGAAGGAATTTTCTTAGGTTATTCCACAACTTCTAAGGCTTATAGAGTTTTTAATAAAAATACTTGTACTGTTGAAGAAACAGTACATATAAAATTTGATGAGTCTGATCCTTTTGTTTTTAAAACATCCCAGCCTACGTCCTCGGATGTGTTTTCAAAAACTGATTGTCAACCTTCAACAGAAGAACCTTCTGATAAGGATAATATTCAAGAAGATAATTCTGAAACATTTACCCCAGAAGACTTTCTACCCTATGTTAATGAACAGGCTTTTCAAAACCCAAATCAGGTGTTTCTTAAGAATCATCCCAGTGATAGTATCATTGGTGATGTAAATCAACCTGTAAGGACTAGAAGTTCCTTAAGAAATGAAGTATAACATCTAGCATTTCTTTCCCAATTAGAACCTAAAAGCACTGATGAAGCTTTAGGTGGTGATGATTGGATCAAAGCCATGCAAGATGAACTAAATGAATTCGAAAGGAATAAAGTTTGGACCTTGGTTGAAAGACCTAAGGAAACTTCTATTATTGGAGTAAAATGGGTTTTCAGAAATAAATGTGATGAAAATGGAGTCATAGTAAGAAATAAAGCTAGACTTGTTGCTAAAGGTTATAATAAGCAAGAGGGAATAGACTATGAAGAAACCTATGCTCCAGTAGCCAGACTTGAATCTATCCGTATTCTACTTGCCTTTGCAGCATTCTTTAATTTTAAACTTTTTCAAATGGATGTGAAATGTGCTTTTCTTAACGGTTATGTTCAAGAGGAAGTTTTTGTTGAACAACCTCCTAGCTTTGAAGATACAAAACATCCTGATTATGTTTTTAGACTTACCAAAGCTCTGTATGGCCTTAAACAAGCCCCACGAGCATGGTATGATAGACTCACTGGATTTTTGCTTCAAAATAACTATGTTAAGGGAAATGAAGATCCAACCCTTTTTATAAAGAAAGATAATAAAAATGTTTTGATTGTTCAAATTTATGTTGATGACATCATATTTGGTTCAACTCAGCAATCTTTCACCGATTCTTTTCCAAGTCTAATGAAATCTGAGTTTGAAATGAGTATGATGGGTGAGTTAACATTTTTCCTTGGTTTTCAAATTTCTCAAAAACCAGAAGGAACCTACATATCTCAACATAAGTATATTAAATATCTTCTCAAAAAGTATGGTTATGACAACACTAAGAGTATAAGTACTCCTATTGGTACCTCAAACTCTTTAGATCTTGATGAAGCTAGAAAACCAGTAGATCAAACATCTTTTAGAGGTATGATAGGAAGTTTACTTTACTTAACAGCTAGTCGACCAGACTTAATGTTCTCAGTATGCTTATGTGAAAGATATTAATCAAATCCTAAGGAATCTCACTTAAAGGCAGTAAAAAGAATTTTTCGCTACCTTAAGGGAACCATGGATCTAGGATTATTTTATACTTCTAGAAATGATTTTGTTCTAAAAATCTTTTCTGATGCTGACTTTGGTGGATGTAGAATGGATAGAAAGAGTACATCCAGAACTTGTCATTTCTTAGGAGATTCATTAGTTTCTTAGTCTTTCAAGAAGCAACATTCTGTAGCACTCTCAACTACTGAAGCTGAATATGTAGCAGCTGGAAGTTGTTGTGCTCAAGTGTTGTGGATGCAACACACACTCACAGACTATGGCTTGAGTTTTACTAAAACTCAAATTTTGTGTGATAACACAAGTGTCATTGCCTTAAGTAAGAACCCTGCACATCACTCTCGTGCAAAACACATAGATATTAGGCATCACTTTCTTAGGGATCACACATAAAAAGGAGATATTATTCTTCAGTTTATCGGAACGCAAGATCAACTTGCTGACATTTTCACAAAATCTTTGCCTTCTGATAGATTTGAATACATTAAACAAAAGTTAGGAATGATAACTATAAGGTAATAATTCTTCATTAACTTTCTGTTGAAAAAATCTCCTTACAATAATAAACTCCTTTTCATAGGGGGAGTACATTTGATTGTTAGAATAACTAAATTTTTCAAAGTTAGTTTTTCAAACTTTTCGGAACTAAAATTACGGAATGGGAATTTCCGGAACTAAAATTTTCCAGATTGGATATTTTCGTATAGAAAACTTCTGGAATGGAAATTTTCGTATTGAAAACTTCCAGAATGGAAAATTTCGTACTGGTATTTTCATAACGAGATTTTCGTACCGAATCTTTCATAATGAGTTTTTCGTTTTCAAATTTTGTAATGAAATTTTTGTACTAAGTTTTCCGTACTGAGTTTGTTTTTCGTAGTGAGTTTTGTGAACTTTGTCTTTTCGTAGTAAAGATTTTTTCATAGTTTTCTTAAGAATGTTACCAATTACGAATAATCTTCCGAAGCTAATCCGAAAGGTATGATTTCCTTACTCAAGTTTTCGTAATCATACTTTACTTGCTGGCATTTTCTTATATTTTGTTTTCGGATTATAGTTTTCTTAATTCTTTGTTTTAATAAAAACCTCAAAAGATCGGATTCAAGTTTTCTTGAGAATTAGTTTTCAACCGTCAGATCTGATCTCAGATTGTCACAACCGTTCGATCAACTGAGGAAGTTGAACCGTCTTCTCGTTGCCTATATAAAGGGGACCCCAAATGGTTGTACCACATCGGTTTTCAAGATCCAGCGTCTCGAAGCTCTGCCTCTCCGTTTTAAAGCCGTTCCAAACTTCATATTTCTCCGTTCCGAACTTCTCAGAGGTCTTCAGATCCAAATGTCTGTGGAAGTAGCTTCTCAAGACATGTCTTCCTCTAAGCTGATTTCGAAGTGGCTGGTATATAGAGAAAGGTTGGTTCATCCTGATTTCTTTAATAGGTATGATTCTCTCATATCCAAGAATATTAAGCTCAACGGATGGGAAGATGTTACAGTGTCAAAGCTCGGGAATCAAGATGAAGTTTATTCGGATTTGCTTGTAGAATTCTATGATACAGTTTCATTCTATAAGGAAGATGGCAAGGAGAAATTGTTGTTTAAGTCTTATGGAAAGACTTATAAACTTTCTTATGCCAAGGAAGCCAGCTTGGTAGGGCTAAACAATGAAGGAGAAGACGAATTCATATCTCATGTGTTGCCGGATTCAAAGGGAAGCTTCGACAAGGAAAAGGAATTAGAGACTCTCGGACTAGAAGATGAAAAGGCTCCGAAGATTGCTACTCTGTATACGAATTTCCGGATTCTAGAGTTATGGGTACAAGGCCTTATCGTACCGAGAAAGGGTGACAAAGATAGTTTGAAGAAGAGTGAGATCTACATCCTAGATTTTCTGATAAATCTGAGGAAGTTTAACCTGATGAAGCATATTCTTATTACTCTTGAGAATGTTAAGAAAGGGAATCTGAGAGCTCAGATCATAATGTATCCAGCAATCCTCTCAAAGTTGATAGTTCGGTGTCTTGAGTCCTTCAAGGAAGCTTGCAAGTCAAAACCAAGAGTTTGAAAAATTATGCCGGTGAGTGATGGTACACTCAAAAGGATGGATGTAGCCTTTGACAAGAAGACCAGTCAGTTTATTGATTTACCTGCTCATGAAGAAGCAGTTCCAAAAGTTGCTGATCTGGAATCCTCTAAGCCAGTGAGGAAGAGAAAGTTGAAAGAAGTTGAAGTTGAAGCAGAGAATCCTAAGTCTAAGGAAGTTCATTCCGCACCTCCAAAACCAAAGAAGAAGAAAGCTTACCCAGATGAGGTAGTTGTTAAATGGAGGGAGATCAAAGAGAAAAGAGTGCAAGGGGAGCCTCATTTTGGCTTGGATCCTGTGGAGGCTAAGGCCTTAAAGGAAAGAACTGCGGATGAGCTAGAAAAACAAGTCAAAGAAAAGAAGTTTAAAAAGAAGATGTCTGAAGCTGAGGTAGCTCGGGCTTTGTTGAAGTTCAATGAGATGGTTTCAGCAAACATTCCTGTTCCGAGATCTTTCTCTCTGGAATCTCTACCTAAGACTCCAGGAAGAAACTTTGTTGCTCCGGAAGAGGCAGTAGCTAAGCCTATTGAGGAAGTAGAGCAGATTGAGCAAGTGGAAGAAGAAGAAGTTGTTGCTGAAGGAAGTGGTGAAATAGGAGATGTTTTAAAGCAAGTAGATGATTATAAAGGGACACCTTCGGAACATTTGTCGCTCCGAACCTCAGAAGCTGAGTCTTCTAAGTTAGTTACTCCAGTGGTGGATGAGGAGAAAGGAGAATTAGAAGTAGCTTATCATGTAGAGGAATAACAACTTCTACATGATATTGCTCAAATGGAGAATGTAGAAGGTGGTGCTCAGAAAATTACTGATGATGAAGACAATGTTGTTCAAGTTTCTGATAGTGAAAAGAAAACTCCGGAACAGGACTCCATTCCGAAAAAGGACAAGGGAAACCAACTTGTTCTTGATACCCCGAGCTCTGTGGTAGTAAAGAGAAGGGAAGTGGGTAGTTCTTCTAAGAAGAAGGTTGAGCATTTTGAAGAAGAAAATTCTCCAAGCAAAGTTTCGGATTCGGAGTCGTCTTCGTTGGGGCATGACTTTGTTGTTCAGTATTTAAAGAAGTTTGTAGGCACTATTCCGACTTTCTCAAGTATAGATTCAAGATGCCAGATGCTCCAACATGCTTTGAATCAGAAAACAGACTTTGTATCTATGGTTATGGACAAGTGTGTTGAGATAGAGGCTCAGTTCAAAACTTTCTTTGTCGGCTATGAAGCCCACAAAAGATCTTGAAAGAGGATGACTAGTTGGTCGAGGAAGACTATGGAAGAGATGAGGCTCTTTGATGAATTCCAAGACAATGTGAAGGATGCCTTTGAGACAGAAGACAGGAAGATCAATGAACTTACTTCATCCTTTGAAGAAAAGTTGACAGATGAAAAGAACTTCCGGATTCAAGAAGTCAGAGATCTGAATGGGAAGCTAAATTCTGTTTCTCAAAACTGGAAGTTTGAAAGGGATCATCGGATTGAGTTTGAAGAGAAATTGAAAGCTCAGGAAGAAAAGTTTAAAGCTCAGGAAGAAAAGCTTAAATCCCAGGAAGAAAATATTGAAGCTCAAAGTGCAAGAATTATTGTATTAGATAAGCAAGCCGAGGAAGACCATAAAGACTTGAATAAGATAAAGACTATTCTTAAGGGTCTCATGGCAAAGGAAAAAGATCCAAAATAGACAGATCTGATCTTTTGTTGTATCTAAATTTCTTTGTTGCCGAGCTTTCAAACTTAATGAAATTTGTGCTTGCTCGTTTCTTTTATTGTTGCTACTAATTTTTCAGGTACTTTGTTATATTTTTCATTCCCTTGAATTATTTTTGAAAATCACAAAGGGGGAGAAGGAAAAGAACCCTAATAAAAAGGGAAAAATAATCTTAACAAAGGGTGAGAAAGAAAACAAACTCTAATAAGAGTTTATCTAAGGGGGAGTTTTTCATTAAAGAAGCCTTTCTTATTCGTAATGAAATGTCATTCCGGAAATCTAGAATATGATACTTAGAGTTTCAAAGCCTAAGGGGGAGTTAGTCGTATTCATCAATATCCTTAAAGTAAAGGGAGATAAGCCTTTATGTTTTCTTTCTTCTTAGAATTTCTTTTTCGTAAGGATGCTTGTGCTTTCCAAAAAGGGGGAGATTGTTGAGTCAATAAGGTTTTCCTTATGAATTTTCCATTCCTTCTTGTTTTGAAAATTACAAACACCTTATCTTTAAGAAAATCACTTTTATAAGGAAAATTTATTTTATAAGGAAAATTGCTTTTATAAGGAAAATCACTTTTATAAGGAAAATTGATTTTATAAGGAAAGTCGCTTTTGTAAGAAAAATTTTCCTTATCATATTTTCATCCATATTTTTCTTAAGTATAAGATTCGAATTCAATTCTATATTCTCAGAATTGCTTGAAACTTTGATATGAAGTATTCTGTTTTAGGATCTGAATTCTGGATAAGAACTGTAATAAAGTTTCACTCCGAAATCCAGAATGAGAACTATGATAAAGTTTCATTCCGAATTCTGGATACGAACTCTGATTAAGTTTTACTCCAGATTCAGGATACGAATCCTTATGAAGTTCGACATCGAATTCTCATTACGAATTCTGATGACAAATTCTCATTAAGATTTCTGATGACGAATTCTCATTACGAATTCTGATGATGAATTCTCATTCCGAATTCTGGATACGAATTCTCATTATGAATTCTGATGATGAATTCTCATTACGAATTCTGATGATGAATTCTCATTACGAATTCTAATGATGAATTATCATTACGAATTCTATTGACGAATTCTCATTCCGAATTCACCTATTAAACAGAATCTGATCATCTTTGTTTTATACACTCCGAATTTATTTAGACTCTGAAAATTATTTTTGGTTAGACTCTGAACTTTCATTTTGCCTACGCTTTTATAATTTGTATACTCTTTAATATTTTTCTCTCACTCCAAACATTCACTCCAAATCTTCACTTTGAACTTTTTAGTTAAGACTTAAAACGATGTCATACATTCTGTTACACTTGTTTTGTTATAAAACGATGTCGTCTATTCTGTTATAAACTAACCATTGGTTAAGTTACACGTGTACAGGTCCCTCCGATTTTTAAGGAAAATATGACCGTTGGAAAGGAGACCAACCTTACCTATAAATAGGAGCTCATTTGAAAGAGCTCAGTGCTGAAATGCTGACTGATCTTCGACTCATGTGATTACACGCTTGAAGTGATTTCTAGAGAGAGAGGCTCTTATTAACTCTCAAAGATTCGTGCGACTCCGAATGTTGGTGGTTACATTCGAGGACTTCCAGGGATAGGAAGACAGAGGTTACCAACTACCTTGAAGTTGAGGGCTTCCTTGCTGAGGAAGACAGAGGTTACCAACTACCTTGAAGTTAAGGGCTTGCGGGGATAGCAAGACAGAGACTCCAATCTTCGTATCGAGGGCTTACCCTGGTGTGGGTAAGACAGACTTGCTTGAAAGTATAAATCAAGGGACCTTTATCCAAGGTTGTTGGATACCCTTCTCTTTGGGTTAAAATACTTATATCTTGTTACTTGTAGTTTTACTACTTGTTTGATTCCACTGCATTTTGTATTATAAGGAAAGTATAACTTTCTTATACTTCCTTACTTGTACTCTGTTTCATTTAGATTCTATACGCTTTAAGGTAGAATCTCATATTGTAATCTTTTGTTAAGTTTCAATTTCCGGAACCATACTTCCGGAACCTACTTTTAGAATCTCTTTCCAGTTATAAGAAAGTTCATAGGACTTGAAGTTTATAACTTTATTCCTTATTCCAAGTTTTCATTTGGTGTTAGAGGTGTTGTCAATTTTCTTAAGTTTAACTTTGTTAAACTTAGCTCTTTCCTTTGTTTAAAGGAATTTTTTAAAGTATACAATTCACCCCCTCTTGTAAATTGAGCATCTACATAATTATTTCGATCCTACAGTTGAAACTATCAAGCTCTCATTGTTGGGATGCAAGTCTGGTTTCAGATCAACAAATGTTCATCCACCAGAATTTTGGTCATCAGAATTACGTTCACAAGATGATGGATTAGTGTAGTGTTCAGACAACAGCAACTGAATCTCTCCAGGTTCCAATGGCACTATCGTAACTTCATAACTTCCGATGGAATCCAAAAGCATCCAGAATGTTGGCAAGGCAGAAGTCTCTAAAATGAAGTATTTGGAACGGTTCACCGGAGTAAGCGATGGAAGTCAAACGTGTTACTGGAGATCACCAATCACATTCTACATGAAGGGTTTTCCAACTGGCTAAGAACTCCTATAAAAGGGAGTGGGGACCTTCTGCAGAGTGTAACCCGGATTATAAATAGTATATCAGTGATACAAACAGTGGATTAGATTCTAAAAAGTGAATCAGACCTGAATCTGTTTAGTGAATTACAGAGATTTAATCCTTTGTAATGTTTCTATACTGACTGGTTTGTCAATTGATTTTAATTCTTGTACTTCTAGTGAACAAAAAGAAATCCATAGTGTTTCTTCCATGCACATTGGACAACTTGTCTGAAGAAATTTACTCCCTTGTGTTGTTTTCTGCTGTTAGGTTTCCGGGGCCCGCAGCGGAAGCCGGTGGGCCGGAGATTTTAAATTTTTTGTCGGCGGAACGATGGTACTTGTCGTTGCCGATGATCCGAGCCCCGGAGAGGTCCGAGGATCTCACGTAGATTATTAAGAGCACAAAAATAAAAAGAAAACATACTCATTGCATATCCGAAGCTGTTGTCGACCGCTACTTGTCGACGACGATCGTTGCATGAAGGATCCATAGCAGGATCCCTCTAGATCATCCACACGTGCCTCAAAAATCCGCGGGAACACCGATCGTCGAACTCCGGGTGCTAGTGCGGCGATTCAACGATATCTTCGACGTCCCGACGATCACCACATCATCGATCTTGCGATGCGTGAGGAGAAACTTGATCTGAACTCTTGGATCGAGTGCTTCTCTCTCTAAGAAGCGGGAGGAGAGAGAGGCTCTCAACTCTCATTCCATGCAAATGAGTGAATAGTGAATTGCACCCAAAGAGAGAGAGCCTCCTCTCTTATTTATAGAGACATTGAGAAATACCCGGTTGAGTTCCCCGACCCCCGTTTATTTCAACATTCTCTAAATAAATAACTATAACGACTTATAACTGTGTTAATATTTTTTTTATCACATACTTGTAATATATATAAAAATATATTAGATGATAAAACTGAGCCTTTTAACTCGACTCGCTTGTCCCGCTTAATATTAAGAGAACCTTGAATATTAAAATAATATTCGTTCGATTAATATTTTCTCATATTTACTGAACTCGTAAATACATTAAATAAATTCAATCCCAAATATTCGTAACTTGAATATTAATGAATTTATTTAATTCTTTTGGTGATCGACAACTTGGACAATGCTTGGACCCCGTGGCAGGGCCCACTATGTCCATATACTTATTCAACTAAATAGGTGCGGATTCTTGAATACGCTGTTGTGTGTGACCCTCTAGGCCCTTATCTCGATAGCAGTGAATAAAATTTACAGACCAAGAGCGGAGTCTAGAAACTCATCATGGCCCCTAAAGAGATAAGGATAGTCATAGCAACGACTACCATCCTACGACATTGACTGTATACTATAGTCTCTTTGTCATTAGATATCTCATAAAGCAGGACGCACTCTTGTGTCATCGTCCTTATCTTCCTTTATTATTTGTTGATCTATCTGGATGGATTTGCCTTTCTACTGCTTTGGCCAAAGACTTATGAAGGCGACATCATCCTGATCAACCAGGCCTGAGATATACAACTTCCTAAACTTGGAAGCGACAAATCCTTTCTTGACCATTCAACCAACGTCATACCACTAACGACGCACCTGACACAAACTACCTCGCCACGACATCACTGCCATGGTTTTCTCCTGACATTAAAGTACATAATTAAATGATATACATTGGTAATGGTCTCAAGTCAGGAGACCAATACAAATGTCCGTAGATAGGAACAACCAATGACACCCAAAACATATGGTGTTCCTATTGGCGGGTCTGTCCTCATGATCTCCCTACTAGAGATCACCAAGTGCGAACTTCATGAGAAGAAGTCTCAATGCTTATGACCCCCCAGCACCTGATAGTCAGACATCTACTATGTCCAGTCAGTAGGATTTATCTAGACTATAGAACATATATTTAAGATCACTGTCATTGTATCTTGAGGTTCTCATTATAGCCTGGGATCTGCTATAACCTCTTGACACGACAATTAGCCTTTGGACATTACCATTATTATAATGGACGTAGAAAAGTCTGCACTATAATGGTAAGATATCCTCATGCATATCTAACTGTATACATGATACAATAATGAAAAGTACTACATAGTTGGGTCTAGGACACCCACTATTTCAACACTCCCACTTGCACTAGAGCCAACTTGCTAACTAAACTTGTTAGCTACTCGCATGATAAATACCATGCTTCTGCTGAGTAATGGCTTTAACTGCTGGGTCTGCCACGTTTTTGCCACATGGCATATCTGCTATATGTGACCTCATATGCTTGAGTAAAACTTCTCAATATAAGGTATCTCTGAGTATATTACTTTTTTCCATTGTCATACCTTGACTACTTGGCTAGTAAGAATATCATAATTCTCATTGTGATAATACTTTTCTCACTAGGTGTGAATCCAAGAACTGGGACAAATCGTTGTGATTTATAACTGCTTCTTAGCTGCCTTAGAAGCTGCAACGTACTCAGTGTTTGTAGGTATGGCTACCACAAGCTTTTATGAGCTTGACTCACTCATCTCCTTTTCCTAACTACGATGCTAGATCAAATTGATCTAAGGATTACTAGTTTGTGTCCCACCAAAACTAGTATACCTTCCTCTCCATATTTCAAATACATATCATTTGTACTTGCCGAAGTACAAGATGATAGTTCTGACTGCATCACTTGCAGTGCTCCTGTAAATAATTGATATCTGCCTATAATAAATTATATCCTGGTAGTATCAATTATTGTACATATTATGGAATATGTGATTGATCCATCGCTAAATCATATGGTATCAATTCACAACTTTAATCTCTACACATGCTCCAAACATGTTAACCTGGAGAGATTAAGCCATGTGACATAGGCAACAATTCTGAACTAGAATTGTTCCAACTTGTATTTATTCAATACAATGTCACTATATGTGATTGACTAGGACCAATCAACCTTTGGATCTACCTCAGTGGATCATGTTCCCTAGAACTTAGGTTTCTACTTGAAGTCAATCATTGGAGAATTGCTTTTAACCTGATCTTACCTATCTGTAAGATCAAAATCTATTTTCCATATGTTGTCGAACATATATCACATAGAAAACATTGGAGCTCCCACTAACCTTTGGTAGACACAAGGAAAAGATTCATTTATAATGAATTCTATAAGATCTTGTTTCTTACTTTAATCCAGAATTGGATTTCAGTAACTTGCAACCCTTATTGGCATCATTTGATGTCATCATCTCTTTCTGGTTGCGTCGTATATACACCTTCCACGAAAAATGATATTGACATCGAATGAACAATAAAAGGATCTTAGAAGTTTGGATATGACAAGTAAAATTCTAATAGATTTAGGCGTACCGACTTGGTATAACCAATCGAGCCTTATTGGTACCATAATTGTACCATCCATGTATCTTTTCATTTGAATACCCACCGCAGTATTCAATTTATAAGCCCCTTTGAAATTTGATACATGTAATCCATTATTGAATTTTAGTTGATCTTTTCAATCTTAGTTTGTTGTCATATACTGCTTACTTGTAGGATTTATTATTCTTAATGAATAATTTATCACCGGTCGTGGTGAATATAAAACCATCACCATGGTTTCATTCTTCATACACAGTATGTGTCTCTTGAACATGTCTATTCCACATGTACATGTGGAACTTGTTCCCTATGCCGACCATTTGTGCATCTCGAGCATTGACTAAGTCCAAGTCAATTCAGATCCCACTATCCCTAATAGAGATGTGCACCCTTGTTTAGAAATGTAGTCTAATGCTTTAATACATCTTTTCTATCTTAGGGATTTAGGTAATATCTTAAGAAACTGTTAGGATAATTACCTTATATGCACAACATGTTTAACTTGATGCATGCTTGTTTAAATCCTAACAAAGACTTTTCATCTAAACACGTCCTATGACATAATGGATTTTCCATCATACTATGACTCGTATGATATCCATTTGTCATTTTAGTTGACATATTGGTTATGGGTTTAAGCCGTTATTTTCAAAGCACATCATGAAATATAATGTAAGTTTCTGCAGGTTGTAACATTGATACAACTTACATCATAACTTTGATGCATAAAATGTGCGTTTAGGAATTTATCCATGCTACATTTTGTTGATCAATGTTAATATGTAATACTCGTCATCGATCCTCCTTATGAACATCAATATGGTGATGTAGATAAGGTAACATGTGTTTAGGAATTGCTCCACGCTACATTATCATGATCGATGATTGTTTGGTCAAGATATTCTTCGGCCTACCGATCCGAAGCAACTCATATCTTCTTACCAAACCTATACTTTACTATTCCTTAATGACTTAAAGGAAACTTATGAAGCATATTTACCTCTTTCTTTCTTTGGAATAGTTCACATTGTCTTGTTGAACTAACCTCAGAAAGCTTTGTGGCATACCTTTATTTCTAAAGGTTTCTTTGTCTAAACTAAGGGTGTCAATAATACCATAGGTGTTTAGCTGTGCCAAGCCTAAATACCATACTGGGTATATAGTTGACATCCACTTTTAGTTTTACTTGACAAAGAATCACATTGCAACAACTGGGTAGGTCTTACCTTTTATATTCATCATGTATTGTCATTGATTCAAATAGCAGTGAACTATTTGTTGAGTATGTTACCACAAACAACATTCATTCCAAAACATGGAATAATGTCTCATCATGTCCAAATGGGAACATGAGATAAATGTTTTTGGTTATACTCCACAACTTGTTCAATTTGAATCGATTACTTGGCAATTTTGAAGTTATGTGTCTCTCACTGCTCACTTAGGAATCGCCCTTTCACAGCTGCTAGGAGAAGACACTTTACTTCTAGTAATGTTTCTATACTTACTTGGTTATTGTATTTCAATACATATATGTGAAAAGCATATTGTATTTTAATACCCAAGAATTATTCGAGAAAACAATACTTTTATTTGATGAATATAAACTGAACGAGAAGCGGGTACTTGCTTCTTGTATTTCAGTTTTTAATCTTCCATGAATTTATTTCATTATGTGATGTAAATAAACTCCTGTTAAATAACCAACCACTTTTCATTAAAGGACATAATGAAGGTTCCTTTGGCATAACTTTCCATAAGCCTTTTCTCCTTTTCATTCAATGTATTCTCCATAAGAATAAAAGATGGCGTTATCTCCAATATTCTTATTACTTGGAAAATATTACCTTAAAAGTAATGAAGCGCTTACTCTATACCGTTCGTTTGTACCTTTAAACGAAACTAGAGTAATTGGGTGTAAAAGGTATAAGAAATGGGATGGCATGAAAGATTTTGAACAGTCTTTCTCTTTACACAAATCGAGTGCAACCATCACATTCAAATCTTGCTTCACTTTCTCCTAAAGAATCTTGGATATGAGACTACATGTAATCATTATCCAAGTATTGATGTAGTGACCACAACTAACATCATATGTTGATGATAACATTATGACAAAACCATCATATGCTTGTTTCATGAGTCTCATGTAAGCAATTTTACACCCTCGCTTCTTGAGGTGGCTTAACAGGTTGGGACACAAGCACCTTGAATTTCCATTGTAGTAGTAATGTGCACAAGCGCCTATACCACATTTAGGAAATTCGTGCTTGTTTGGACATTAACTTTGTCCATCGTTTATCGTAGTTTTATTATGGTATTGCTTGCCATTATCTACAAATATACTTTAGCAGATTGTACTTTTATGTGATTACCTAATGTGACATTACTGATTATTTAATCATTAAATATCCCCCACTAATTTTTCGAATTCTAGGAATACTCTGTACTAGAATCGGAATACTCTTGAGTATTCTAGTGGTAAGGATCCCTGAACCTCCCTCATAGTCTACAAGCTAGGGCTACGCCACTACTCGGAGGGTCCAAGGTAGGCTTTTGGATGGCCAACTGCATTAACTTGCGGTTCCTTGATCTGTTGAGTGAAGTCCCAGCTTCAAAATCATTTAATGATTTACTCAACTCTTGCCTCTAAAATTACAAAAAACTAGATAAAGCTATAACTTTGCTGCAATTTTAGTTAAGTCGACCCACCACACAAATAAGAACTCCCAGGTAGTAAGAGACACCTTCAGCTGAGGCATGAACCGGCACCTCGAACACCCGGTTTTGTTCAAACTTGAATGATGGAAGGCTGTTTGTGACATAATATTTTCTTTGAGGGTTTTATTGGTTTTCTCTCAACTAATGTAATCCATTTCTATTAATATTCTTCATCTACGTTGTCGTGCTCACAACTGAACATCAATAAAAATCAAACGTCGCTTCTTTATGCATTTTATTATTTATTATTTTATGTGTTTTTTCTGCTGTTCTAAAATGCATAAAATAATAAATAAATGCATAAAGGTAAAACTACTACCCGACTGGTCTTGAGCATCTAAAAAACCTAAGCGCATCGTACCTGAGTCGAAGCTTGACTCAAAATGCATCTTTCCCTATCATGTATGTCTGATGGTCTTCTACAACATCGACATGTCTTGACGGGGTCGACGTCACGTCTTGGAGTACCGCCTCGTCTTGGTGGAATCCACATGTCGTTTTGCACCGTCTTCATCAACGTGCACCGCCTCAACTTGGAGGGGTCCATGTCGTTCGCCTTTGCATCTTCTCCATCCGTGATACACGAATACTCGCGCACAGGCGAGGGGGACTGGGGTATAAATGTACATCAAATCAATTGGACACGCAGGTCCTTATACATTTTAACCGAAAAATTGATGATGCACAGACCGTCTTTTAATTAATTACACACATCGCACGCAGTTTAAAATAATTAATTAAATAAATAATTAAAAGCAGACATTCTGGGGTCGGTGCTCAAGACCAGTAGACGGGTAACTAAAGCGCGATTAAAATTAAAATGCATAAATAAGTATGAGGGTTATTTAATTTAATTAAATTAAATTAATTAATAAATTCAATAAATTTAATTAATTATCGGTCATGTAATTAATTTGATTTTAATACTTAAAATTAAATTAATTAAATAATTAATTTAATTACAAAAATTAAATTAATTTTAACCTCGGGTATTAAAAATTATTTTAAACCATAATTAATATAATAATTAATTTAATTTAATTAATTTAATTAATTATATTAATTAATTAACCCAGGCCCATGCAAGGGCGTTCTGGGACGGGCAGGCCCGCTCACACCCTATCCTGGCTGAGCCGACTCGCCCGCTCACATGTCGGGTCAAAATTTACCCTGCGAAAATACTTGCAGGAAAATGGGTACCTTTCAGATCCAAACCAGAGGTGCGACGAGGTTATGGATAGCGCCGGAGGTGCTACTTTGCATGCATGGAAGCTGCAAAGTGCGCCGGAGGAACCGATGTGCGGCGCTGCATGCGCCGCACCTGGTTCTCCCCGAGCGGGAGGAGGAATAAGGCTGGGGCAACCTGTTGGAGGAGTGGCGCTGCAAGGGGACGACCGGCGAGAGGTGCGCACCTGGTTTTTCCCGAGCGGAGCGGCCAGCTGAGTGCACAGGGGAGCCGGGGTCGAGGGAAGCTGGCGTGGAGGTGGGGCGCCGTCCTCGTGTTGGTTCGCAGGGAGAGGGGCACGGGAGGCCTGCTCACTGAGGGCAGAGGCGGAGGAGAGCTGTTGTGTGCGGTCTGCACGGTGAAGCCCGGGAGGATGTTTTGCAGCGGGTCCGCATGCAGGCCAGGGCTCTCATGTGGGCAGGGCGTCGCGCAGGTGTAGCAGGTCCGTGTGGAGGATGAGGCGCTACAGCTGGAGGCGTGCTGGGCAGCATGGGCACGGTGCAAGGCCGCGGAGGAGAGGAGGCCGACGACTGAGGAGCGCCTGGAGGCACCGGGTGGAGGCCGGCTGTAAGCCTTCTACATGCCACGCGGGAGGAGAAGAGGGGGTCCGCTCGGACCCCATGCATGATTCAATTTTTTTTTGTTCTTTCTGTTTTCCACGCGCAAGGTCGACCTCCCCCTTTTTTTTGTTTTTTTTTCTGCTTCTTGGTTTCTTGACCAGTGGCTCCCACTTTCTCCATTTGTTTTTTTTAAAGAATTCAAGTCCTCCTCTAATTTAAAATGTGTGTTTTATTTTCCACACACAAAAAATCTAAAGGCTATTTATCCTTTAAGTTTAATAATACATAAATTATTATAATATAATAATAATTTATTATTATTGTAATCATATAATAATAATAATAAATTATATTATTATTATTATATATCTAATTATAATTATAATAATTATAATTATAATAATTATAATTATAATAATTATAATTTCTTAAAAACTTATATTATTTCCAATAAATGGAAATAATCAACAAAATTTAATACCCGAGTAAAAACACGAACACGATCCATTCCAGAAATTTCGAATGACCATATCTTGGTCGTTCGAAATCGGATTGAAACGCGGTTCGATCCGTTTTGACCGTTTTTAAACCCTCTATATAATTTTAATGCAATTTTAATTTTCTAGGCTCAGAAAATCTACATGATTGCTTTTATACCACTGTTAGGTTTTCGGGGCCTGCAGCGGAAGCCGGTGGGCCGGGGATTTTAAAATTTTCATCGGCGGAACGACGGTACTTGTCATTGCCGACGATCCGAGCCCCGGAGAGGTCCGAGGATCTCATGTAGATTATTAAGAGCACAAAAATAAAAAGAAAACATACCCATTGCATATCCGAAGCCGTTGTCGACCGCTACTTGTCGACGACGATCGTTGCATGAAGGATCCATAGCAGGATCCCTCTAGATCATCCACACGCGCCTCAAAAATCCGCGGGAACACCGATCATAGAAATCTGGGTGCTAGCGTGGTGATTCAACGATATCTTCGACATCCCGAATATCACCGCATCATTGATCTTGTGATGCGTGAGGAGAAACTTGATCCGAACTCTTGGATCGAGTGCTTCTTTCTCTAAGAAGCGGGAGGAGAGAGAGGCTCTCAACTCTTATTCCATGCAAATGAGTGAACAGTGAATTGCACCCCAAAGAGAGAGAGTCTCCTCTCTTATTTATAGAGACATTGAGAAATACCTGGTTGGGTTCCCCGACCCCCATTTATTTCAACGTTCTCTAAATAAATAACTATAACGACTTATAACTGCGTTAATATTATTTATTTATTTTATCACATACCTGTAATATATATAAAAATATATTACATGATAAAACCGAGCCTTTTAACTTGACTCGCTTGTCCCGCTTAATATTAAGCGAACCTTGAATATTAAAATAATATTCGTTCGATTAATATTTTCTCATATTTACTAAACTCGTAAATACATTAAATAAATTCAATCCCAAACATTCGTAACTTGAATATTAATGAATTTATTTAATTATTTTGGTGATCGAAAACTTGGACAACGCTCAGACCCCGTGGTGGGGCCCACTATGTCCATATACCTATTCAACTGAATAGGTGTAGATTCTTGAATACGCTGTTGTGTGTGACCCTCTAGGCCCTTATCTTGATAGCAGTGAATAAAATTCACAGACCAAGAGCGGAGTCTAGCAGCTCATCATGGCCCCTAAAGAGATAAGGATAGTCATAGCGACGATTACCATCCTATGAACACTGACTGTGTACTATAGTCTCTTTGTCATTAGATATCTCATAAAGCAGGACACACTCTTGTGTCATCGTCCTTATCTTGCTTTATTATTTTTTGATCTATCCAGATAGATTTTTCTTTCTACTGCTTTGGCCAAAGACTTATGAAGGCGGAACCATCCTGATCAACCAGGCCTAAGATATACAACTTCCTAAACTTGGAAACGACAAATCCTTTCTTGACCATTCAACCAACGTCATACTACCAACGATGCACCCGACACAAACTACCTCACCACGACATCACTGCCATGGTTTTCTCCTTGCATCAAAGTACGTAATTAAATGATATACATTGGTAATGGTATCAAGTTAGGAGACCAATACACATGTCCGTAGATAGGAAAAACCAATGACACCCAAAACATGTGGTGTTTCTATTGACGGGTCTGTCCTCATGATCTCACTACTAGAGATCACCAAGTGCGAACTTCATGAGAAGAAGTCTCAATGCTTATGAGCCCCCAGCACCTGATAGTCAGACATCTACTGTGTCCAGTCAGTAAGATGTATCTAGACTATAGAACATATATTTAAGATCACTGTCATTGTATCTCGAGGTTCTCATTATAGCCTGGGATCTGCTATAACCTCTTGACACGACAATTAACCTTTGGACATTACCATTATTATAGTGGATGCAGAAAAGTCTGCACTATAATGGTAAGATATCATCATGAATATCTAACTGTATACATGATACGATAATCAAAAGTAATACATAGTTGGGTCTAGGGAACCCACTATTTCAACATCTACTTTATGTACTTCCGTTGTTTATAATTTCATTGGTTTGTATGCTTGTGAGTTTTGCGTGAGGTGTGCACGATGACAACTTTGTGTGGTGGTTAGAGTGTATTGACTTCCTATTTCTGGTACACTCAGTCGAGGGAGGCTACCAATGGAGGTTCAACTTTTTTGTTGCACTGATCTGTACTAAACATCCTACGTGTAAAATTCTAGTGGATCGTGGATTTTACTTCTAATGGTTGCATAGTGGAATCCCCAACCTCCCTATAAGTCGTATCAGTGCTCAGGTTGTGGTCCGATGCTCGCTCATAACACCAGAGGCAGCTCGGGTCTCTCTCTATCTCTCTCTCACCTTGATGTTATTTCATTTTTAGTGGGAGTTTACTGTTAGTGGATGATATGATGTCATATGAAGGTAAACGCAGATTGATAAATTTGATGGAATGGATTTTGGCTTCTAGAGAATTGAGTTAGAGAACCATTTGATTCAAAAGGACCTGAATATTCTTGTCACGACCCGCCCCCCGGGGCCCGTTCCATGACTACCCCAAGCCATTCTTCCATAGGCCAGGGGCTGGAGACTAGCACCAGAAAGACGTATCCCTTAACGGGAAGACATTGCCTTTAAACCTATACAAACACACAAATCCAAGAGCACAACAAGAGGCAACCACAAGTTAAACTGTTGTAGTAAAAAGTGTGCTGAAAGTAAATGGGTCGGAATACAAGTCCAACTGGAAAGTACAAGTAAAACTGAAAAGAGAAAAACAACTCATGGATCATCCACCGAGGATCTTACCTAAAGGGTAGGTAAAACTCACAATAAGTAGTCCTGCATCACACCACGTCAAATGGTCCACCTATGAGCATCGTCTAATACTGACTCTATCAGCCTCGATCAACGCTGTTCTTCGTATGCACAAGACACAACAAGGTTCGGGTGAAGCCCGTGCAAGGGTGAGTATAACAATACTCAGTAGGGACCCTGAGACCCTCGAAGGTCTCTCAGAGTTCCACAAAGGAAAAACCACAAAGCAAGACCTCAATCACAAAGCATGAAGCAGTCATCGATTCTACTTAAGTATATGTCCATACATATACCTAAGTTATCAAGATATACTCGTCTCATACATGAGGGAAGAAAATCACAAAGGGTAACACAACGAAGGTAACACCACGAAGGTAAAATTACCACACAAGTAACATCACAAAGATAACACCACAAAGGTAAAAGTATCACACAAGTATCACCACGAAGATATCACCACAAAGGTAAAAGTACCACACATGTATCACCATAAAGGTAAAAGACTCAACTCACACCAGGTATATAAGTAAGGAATAAAAGTACCGACGATTAGTCGAGAAGCTAGATCATCTTATTTTGTCGAGAGGCATTGTTGCTGACCATACAGAGTCTGACCCACATAGGATCGATAGGTACTAACCCCTGCAATGATCCACCCAGGATCCGACCCACCCAGAGTCGATAGGTACTAACCCCCGCAATGACCCACACATGGTCGGTATGCGCTGATCCACATAGGATCGTTGAGCACTAACCTACACAGGATATGACCCACACAGTCTTGGTATGCACTGAACCACACAGGATCGCAGAGCACTGACCCATGCAAAATCTGACCCACACATGATCGCTTGGTACTAACCTCCGTATGATCTGTCTCCAACCTCTACCTCACTACCAGCCACTGGATTCCCGCTCATAGTACGCTTGATTCTGAGAGAACCACTCCTAAATCCATAGTTCATAACTCAACTGCCACAAATCTCCATGAATAAGTATTCCAAAGGACCTCCATGTAGTAAGGGTTCCAATGCGACAGACAACGCGTCAATCAGAGGCCCGATCTGTGACTTATAAGCATTTTAGTTCCGAGGGCCCGGTTGGATTCAGATTTGATCCAACTCGGCTGTAATCCAACTATATCCAAATATAAAGTGGATTATACAAGAAATACCATCTTTCTCCAAGGGTCCCAATGCCGTATACAGTTCATCAAACGGACACATGGTTCTCAAGTTATGGCCCTTTAAGCGAAACTGGGTCTGGTTGGGTTTGGGTCCGGTCCGACCCAGCCTGACCCGAATGGGTGGGCTGCGGCGGCCTCGACCCACTGGGCTGTGGTCTGGTCCGACCCACAGGGGGCGCGACCCGCTGGTCTCATGCGGCCCGACCCACGGAGGGGCGGCCTGTTGGACTCGCGCGGCCCGGCCTGCGGGGGCGCAGCCCGCTGGGCTCGTGTGGTGCGACTCGCAGTGGGGCGCGACCCGCTGGACACATGCGGCCTGACCCGCTGTGAGGCATGGCCCACTAGACCGACCTGCGATGGGGTCCTCCCTAGCTGGTGTGGGGGTTGAGACCCCCGGTCTTCCCGAACGGTCGAGCGGCCGTTCGGTTCGTGAAGCGGTGGTGCCACGTGGGCGTCGCCCGGTCGCCGCAGAACTCACAGGAGGCACGATTTCCTCCACCGCCATGACTTTGAGCTGCAGCCTCCTCCGATGGTGCACGATGGTGCGCCGCTTCGCCTCCGCCCGCGACTGGTCAGTGTCGGCTGCCGTTGTCCGCCACGACGATATGTTGCGGCCCCCTTCTCCAGGGGCGCGCAAAGGCGCGCCGCCACTTCCTTCGTGGCCAACCGTTTATGGCCGCTGTCTTCACTCATCGTGGATACAACCGCAGCCTTCTCCACTGGCGGTACGCGATGGCACGCCGCTATCTTTTTTGTGGCCGGCAGTTGCTGGCCGCCACCATCTCTCGCCGTCCCGGGTCTCATTCAACTCGAAGGTAAAGCTCGCGAAGAACGCACCAAAATTCTAACAAAAGGCGGAGGATCCAGGTATTGTTTGTTTGGCCCGTTCCCTACATGTTAGCTTGATAGAAATATGGTGGAATAAGATTCAACAACTCTTGAAACTGTAACCAAAAGTAAACCCTACCTCAAGATCGTTGGAGAATGTCGCGTTCGAGGAAGAGTCGAAATTTGTCGTCCTTGCAACAAGCCTCCAACATCACTGCTCAATTGTCATTATTTGGTTCGGGGTTTTGTGTCGCTCGTCATCGCGCACTGGAACCGGCTCCTTCCTCCTAGTTTTGGGCGTCGTGGAACTTTACCCGAGCTTCTTCGCTTGGTGAAGTCGTGCCAATACCTCCCCCTAAGCTCCATATAAATAGGAGAGGGGGAGGACGAGTAATGCCCGTGGAATTAATGGGGGTTCATTTAATAGGAACCTTCCTAATTCCAATGGTGCAGTTACAAAGTTCTTGAGGAGTCAAGCCATTTAATGAATTGACACATCGTTGGACCCGCCACTGCCACTTTTCCGTTGGAGGAAAAGAAAGAAATAAATAAAATAACAAAGTTATTTAATTATTCTTTTAAAAAGTCCCAAAATCTAACCTTTTATATAGACTTACTACTGTCAAAGTGAAGCATCCCTTAAGCGAATCCCAACATTGCAGATTCAACGGTGCCCTCAGATTTTTAATCTGAGCACCAGTTCAAAAGATAGAAAACACCACCCACGTGTTTACTAAACGTACCTTAAAAAAAGTTCATAAATTTATTATGGGCACATCGGGCCTCGGAATCACATGCCGTCAATTTTCGCAGACTCGTAATAATTCCACATAATTCAAAAAAAATTACATGAAAAGTCTGGGTCTTTACATTCTCTACACCTTAGGGCTTTTCATCTCCGAAATCCACAATATAGACTAAGGAAACAAATGGGGGTACTGAGCACGAATATGAGCCTCCCACTCCCATGTGCTCTCCTAGAGGTTCCTATGCTGCTAGTGAACATGCACCAGAGGTATCAATCATCCATGAAGGACTCGCTCCTGTCAATCCTCAATCTCTACTAGAACCTATGTAAAGTTTGCCCCATCGTCAATGTCCAGCTCGCCCCAGTCGATGACGTGAGATGGGTCATGCACATATCTCCTTAGCTGGGATACGTGGAATACATTGTGCACTCTCTCCAACTACGGTGGCATTTCGAAGTGGTATTCCACCTCTCCAATCCTACAAAATATCATAAATGGTCCAATAAACCTCGGTGATAACTTGTCTCCCTGACCAAACCTCCATAGAACCTTGTTGAGGTGAGACCCATAAAAAGACATGGTCTCCCTCCTCGAACTCCAAAGGTCTCCACCTCCTATCAGCATAAGACTTCTGCCTACACTGTGCAGTCTTCATCTGCTCCTAGATGACCTACAACTTCTCAGTGGTATCCCGTACCAACTCTGGACCCATAAGTGCCGACTCCCCTGGGTATGTCCAACATAGAGGTGATCTGCAAGGTTGATTGTACAAGCCCTCAAATAGTTCCATACCGATGGTGGAGTGATAGTTGTTGTACGAGAACTCCACCAATGTAAATTGATCCTCCCAAATACGACCAAAATATAGGATTCAAGCACGAAGCATGTCTTCTAGTGTCTGAATGGTCCGCTCCGTTTGACCATCCATCTGAGGATGAAAGGCGGTTCTCAAACGTAGTTGAGTCCTGAATGCCTCCTATAATCCCTTCCACAACTGGGATGTAAAACGTACGTCATGGTCAGAGAATATCATCGATGGAACCCCATGAAGTCGTACAATCTCCTGTATGTAGAGGCGTCCCACGCCCTCTTCTGATCCATGCTCTTGGATGGGTAGGAAGTGGGCCGACTTGGTGATTCGGTCAAAGATCACCCAGATGGAATCATGTCCCCTGGACGTCCGTGGAAGTCCTGTCACAAATTCCATGGAGATACCATCCCACTTCCACTCCGGTACCTCTAGTGGCTACGCTAAGCCTACTGAAACCTGATGCTCGGCCTTCACTTGCTGACAAGTGAGGCACCATGAAACAAACTCTACCACCTCCTTCTTCATCCCTGACCACCAGTGCTGACGTCAGAGGTCCTGGTACATCTTCTCCACACTATGATGTACCGCTAGAGGAGACGTATGGAACTCCCTCAACACCTCCTCCCATAGCATCACTGGTACCATAGTGCGTCCTCTAAAGAGGATGACGTGCTCCCCACCTTTAGAAAATCCATCAGGTGTCTGCCCTGAGGATATATGGGAACGTCGAGCCTCGCAATCAATGTCCCCAAGCTGTGCCTCCCAAAATAACTGAATAAGTGGGGGAGTGACAGTCATAGACTGGAGGTCAGCTACTCCATCTCTATCCACAAAGGATATTTGCAACGCGACTAGCTACTCTATCACCTCACTCAGCAACTGTAGACCAGACCTCTTACTGAGTGCATCTGCTACCACATTCCCCTTCCCAGGAGTATAGACTATCTCAAAGTCATAGTCCTGAAGGAACTCTAGCCATCGTCGCTGTATCAGTTTCAGGTCCTTCTGAGATAATATATACCTGAGACTCTTGTGATTGGAGTATACTGTAAAACATTCGCCCATCAAGTAATGTCGCCACATATTCAAGGAGAATACCACTGCTGCTAAATCCAGGTCATAGGTAGCATAGTTATGCTCATGTTGTCCTAGCTGCTAAGATACATATGCGATCACTGATCGCTTCTACTTCAGGACACATCCAAGTTCGTCCCCTGATGTGTCACAGTAGACTACATACCCAACACCCTCTTCTAGTATCCTCAAGATGGGGGCACTCGTCAATCTCTACCTCAGCTCATAAAAACTCTGCTGGAATCTCTCCGTCCACATGAAGGGTTGTATCTTCTTTTTCAACACTGATAAAGGTGACACAACTCTTGAAAAGTCAAGTATGAATCTCCGGTAGTACCCGGCTAACCCCAGGAAACTCCACACCTCGGTCACACTCCTGGGTGGCTCCCAAGCTAGCACAACCTCTATCTTTGCCGGATCTACTGCAACTACAGCCTCTAAGATAACGTGTCCTAGAAAGTGAACCTATTATATCTAGAACTGGCACTTCAAGAGCTTACCATAAAGCTGGTTCTCTCAAAGTGTTTCCATAACTATTTGCAGATGATAGGCATTCTCATCCTCCGTCGCTGGGTACACCAAGATGTTGTCGATGAAGACCACCACAAAGTGATTGATGTATGGCTAGAAGATTCTGTTTATGAGTCCCATGAACACTACAGGGGTGTTGGTCACACCGAAAGGCATAACCAAGAACTTATAGTGTACCGACATCTAAAGGTCGTCTTCTGCACATCCTCGTCTTGTACCCTAAGCTGATGATAACCTGATCTGAGGTCTATCTTTGAAAACCATTGATCTTCGTTCAACTGATCAAAAATATCATCAATCCTTGGAAGTGGATACTTGTTCTTCATGGTCACCTGGTTTAGGTGCCAATTGTCCACACAAAGTCTCAAACTCCCATCTTCCTTCTTGGTGAAGAAAATCGAGGCTGCCCATGGAGACACACTGGGCCTTATGAACCCCTTACTCTATAAGTCCTCCAACTATACCCGTAACTCATGAAGCTCCAAGGGAGCCATCCAATATGCTGGTGTAGATATTGGTGTCGTCTCGAGGTACAGGTCTGTGTAAAATTCCATCTCTTTGCAAGGAGGTAGTCCTGAAACATCATCTGGGAAGACATCGACATACTGGCCCACCACTACAGGATAACTCAGACTCTCAACATCAACTGCTCTGAGGGTAAGGCTAGACAACTAATGTATGATCAACTACACCCTCCTTCGGGAAAGTCCAGCCTCTGATGCAAAGGTTCCCTTCTCGTCAGTGAAGGAAAACCTGATCCCATCCGTGCGGACACACCACACTTTGCGCCTAATACAATCAATCTGAGCATGGAATGTGGATAACCAGTCCATACCCAAGATAAAGTCGTAAGGCCTCGACGTCTCTACTAGAAGATCCTAGTTGAAGCTCTTTTCTCCTAGAGTAATATCATACTGCCGGCACCAGTGTGTAATCGTTGAATCTTCCCCCGTAGGAGTCTTCATCCATAAGGATCGAGCCAATGGCTCCGTCAAAATCTCCGAGCTTTGAACGAGGGTTGTGGCAATAAAAGAGTGTCTGACACCCGTGTTTATAAGTATTGCAACTAGGGTGGAATAGACAAAGATCACCTCTAATCATCTCCGGAGTGCTGTGGTTGTAGGCCTCAGCTGCCTGGAGCTAAGCTCGTCCCTGTCCTACTGCTCCCTGTGGTCGAGGTGGACCACCTGGATGTGGTGGCGGCAGAACCTTGAATCGCCGCCCACCGCCTGCTTCACGACCAACTCCTCTACCACATCTGACGCCCTGTGGACATCCTCACTCAAACATCTACCACTGCCTTGGTGGTCCCTTGACCATCTTCTAGTCGTCTATATGGCGGGTTGGGTAGTCGCGAGACATGTGACCCTGCCCGCCGCACAAGTAAGACTACCTAATCCTCAACTATCCTACTCTGTCTCATGGGCCCCTCACCACCGACCATGTATCCTGAGGATGCCCACCAGAAGGTCTGGCCCACTTGGGCCCCTGTGTCATCCGTATACTACCTGCTGTGGATGACTCCACTACCTGACGTCCAGTGGTGGCTCTCGCTATTGGTTCCTGCTCAGCTAGGAAGCTCTTCACCAAAAGCGCTCGCTCTAGCACCCCAGTCTGCATCGGAATGCTGAGCGATACCATCGATGCTTTGATCTCCCATCGAAGACCCTTCTCAAAGGTCCAGGTCCAGAAGAAAGGGTCTCGTACCATGTTGGTGGAGTATCGGGAGAGATCAGTGAACCTCACCGAGTACTAGGCCACGGTCATAATGCCATGCTGTAAGTGCAGCAACTCCTGTATATGCACTAAGCGTAGAGTCGCTAGGAAGAACTCTACCCTGAAAAGGCCCTCGAAGTCTGCCGAGGTGAGGGTCGCCTCATTATGTAACTAGAGTGTCTGAATCCACCATATCCCTGCTGCTCCCTAAAAGAGACTGGAAGCTAGGATTACCATCAGATCATCTAGTGTCTCGACTAAGCAAAAAACTCTGGCCACAACCTCCAGCTAGTCCTCAGCCGCCTGCGGATCCGCCTCACCTCAGAACCTAGGAGCTCTCTTCCGCTGAAACTCGTGCAACATGCTTAGTCGATGTGCATTGTCATCTGGTGGGGCTGGTGGCAACGGCTGCCTAACGGGTAGTGGTGCTGCTGGTACACCACCTGAAGGTGCTAACACCATAAGAGGGCTCTACACCAAGGCCTCATCGCTCAGTGGGACATCCTCATGTAATCTCTCAGGAATCCTGTATGGCTGTCTAAGTGGCAGTATCTTGAAAGAAAATAGGTCCGCCATAGTCAATAAGTTATACATGGTGAGCTGACTCAAATAAAACATAAGAAAAAAAACTTTCCAAATCACATGTAATCAGTGTTTTCGTTCATTGAGTCGGAAATCAAAATTCAGGGTCCTGGTGTATGGATATATTAGCCACCGCACTAGCACTGGATTCCCAAAACTGAAAACCACACTCATAAAACTTAACAATATTGTCACTTAGAAAAGATCATAGCCCTAGTTCTTTGGTAGAACCAACTCTTATGATACCACTTTGTCATGACCCGTCCCCCGGGGCCCGTGCTGTGACTACCCCAGGCCCGCCTTCCATAGGACAGGGGATAAAAACTAGCATCGGAAAGGCATATCACTTAACGGGGAGGCATTTACTTTAAACCTATACAAACACTCAAATCTAAGAGCACAAAAAGAGGCAACCATGAAGTAAACTGCTGTAGTAAAAAGTGTGTTGAAAGTAAAGGGGCCAGAATACAAGCCCAACTGGAAAGTACAAGTACAACTGAAAAGAGAAAAACAGCTCCTAGATCGTCCACTGAGGATCCTACCTGAAGGGTAGGTACAACTCACGATCAGTAGTCCTGCATCACGCTATGTCAAATGGTCCACCTCTGAGAACCGTCTAGTCCTGGATCCCTCATCCTCAATCAACATTGTTCGTCATCTTCATAAGATACAACAAGGTGCAGGTGAAACCCTTGCAGAGGTGAGTATAACAATACTCAGTAGGGAACCTGAGATCCCCGAAGGTCTCCCAGAGTTCCACAAAAGAAAAACCACAAATCATGACCTCAATCACAAAACACGAAGCAGTTATCAACTCTAATTAGGTATATGCCCATACATATACCTAATTTATCAAGATATACTCGTCTCATACATGAGGGAAGAAAATCACAAAGGGTAACACCATGAAGGTAACACCACGAAGGTAAAAGTACCACATAGGTTACATCACAAAGATAACACCCTGAAGGTAAAATTACCACATAGTTATCACCACGAAGGTAAAAGTACCACACATGTATATAAGTAAGGCACAGAAGTACCGATGATTAGTTAAGAAGCTAGATCATCTTATTCTGTCAAGAGGCACTGCTGCTGACCATATGAAGTCTGACCCACATAGGATTGATAGGTATTAACCCCAGTAATGATCCACATAGGATTCGACCCACCCAGAGTCGATAGGTACTAACCCCTGCAATGACCCTCTCAAGATCTGACCCACACAGGATCGGTATGCGCTGATCCACACAGGATCTCTGAACGCTGACCCACACAGGATCTAACCTACATAGGATCAGTATGCACTGACCCACATAGGATCGCTGAGCACTGACCCACACAATATTTTTTGGTACTAACCTCTGTATGATTTGTCTCCAACCTCCGCTTCACTGACAACCACTAGATTCTCGCTTATAGTACGCTTGATTCTGGGAGAACCGCTCCTCAAGCCATCATTCATACCTCAACCGCCAAAAATATCCACGAAGAAGTATTCCAAAGGGCCACCATGTCATAAGGGTTCCAACATGATATATGACGCGTCAATCGGACGCCCAGTCTATGACTTATAAGCATTTTAGTTCTGAGGGCCCGGTTGGATTCAGATTTGATCCAACCTAGATTTACTCCAAATTTATCCAAATCTCAAGTGAAGTATACCAAAAGGACTGTATCGCTCCAAGGGTCCCAACGTTGCAGATGGTTCGTCAATCGGACGTTGAGTTCTCAAGTTATGGCCCTTTAAGAGAAACTGGGTCTGGGTGGGTTCGGGTCTGGTCTAACCCTGTTGGACTAACCCAGACTGACCCGATTTGGATCGACCCGACCCGGTCTGGGTCTGACCCAGCTAGGCTGGGCCGCGGCAGGCTCGGCCCGCTAGGCTCATGCAGCCCGGCCTGCAGAAGTGCGGCCCGCTGGGCTCGCGTGGCCCGACCCGCGGTGGCGCAACGCACTATGATCGCGAGACCCACTGGGCTCGCGCGGCCCGGCCCGTGGTGGGGCGCGTCTCGTTGGGTGTGGGCAGCCTGGCCCGCTGGGGGGTCCGCCCTAGCTGGCGCGGGGGGTGAGACCCCCAGTCTTCCCTAACGGCCGAGTAGCCATTCGGTTCGTGAAACGACGACACAACATGGGCACCGCCTGGTTGCTGCAGAGCTCGCAAGAGGCGTGGGTTCCTCCACCATCGTGGCTTCAAGCCGCAACCTCCTTCGACGGTGTGCGATGACATGCTGCTCCGCCTCTACCCGCGACTAGCCGGTGCCTGCTGCCATTGTCCGCCATTGTCCACCACGACCCCCTTCTCCGGTGGTGCGCGAAGACACGACACCACTACCTTCGCGACCAGCCGTTGCCATCCAATGTATTCACTCGTCGTGGCTACGGCCATGACCTTATCCACCGGCGACATGCGATGGCGCGCCGCTATCTCCTCTACGGCCAGTCATTACTGGCTTCCACCACCACATTCCATCCCGAGTCTTGTTAACTCGATGGTAAAGCTCGCAAAGAATGCACCAAAATTCCAACAAAAGGTGGAGGGTTTGGGCCTTGCTAATTTGGACCGCACCCTCCATGTTATCTTGATATAAAGAGGGTGAAATAAGATTCATCAACTCTTGAAACTATAACCAAAAGTAAACCCTACCTCAAGATCATTGGATAATGTTTCTTTTGAGGAAGAGTTGGCATTCGTCGTCCCCGCAACAAGCCTCCAACGGCGCCGCTCAATCGTCGTTCTTCAGTTCGAGGTTCAGTGTCGCTCGTCATCGCCCGTTGGAACCAGATTTTTCCTCCAAGTGTTGGGTGTCACAAAACTTTAACAAAGATTCGTTGCTTGGTGAAGTCATGCCAATACCTCCCCCCAAGCTCCATATAAATAGGAGAGGGGGAGGACAAGTAATGACTATGAAATTAATGGGGTTCATTTAATAGGAACCTTCCTAATTCCAATGGTACTGTTATAAAGGTCTTGAGGAGTCAAGCCATTTAATGGCTTGACACATCATTGGACCCACCACTATCGCTTGTCCATTGGAGGAAAATAAATAAATAAAATAAATAACAAAGTTATTTTATTATCCTTTTAAAAATTCCCAAAATCTAAATTTTCTCCAGACTTACTGCTATCGAAGTGAAGCCTCCCTTAAGTGAATCCTGGCACTGCAGATTCAATGGTGCCCTCAGATTTTTAATCTAAGCACCAGTTCAAAAGATAGAAAACGCCACCCTCGCGTTTACTAAACGTACTGTAAAAAAAAATTATAAATTTATTCCGGGCACACCGAGCCTCGGAATCACGCATTGTCAGTTTTCACAGACTCTTAATAATTCCATATAATTAAAAAAAATTACATGGAAAATCTAGGTCTTTACAATTATGATATCTGCTTTACATCTGGAGAAAATGGAGAAGGAAGAATAAGAATGGTTGGATAGAAAGGAACTAGCATTGGTTAGGATGCCATTGGCAGAAAAATTTTCAATTAAAATCCCAAAAAAGAAAACTATTAATGAAGTGATGAAGACACTGCCAAATATGTATGAGAAACCAATGAAACTTAATAAAGTTTTCATGATGTGATGGTTGTTAAACTTAATACCACCGAAAGGAAGACCATCGGCATACCATGTGAATGACTTCAACGTGATCTGTGGGTAGCTTGAATCAGTGTAGGTAACATTCACCAATGATGTATGGGAACTACTTATGCTATCTTCACTTCCTGAGAGCTAGGATGTGATGGTGAATTTAATCAATATTTCCAGTGGAAAATAGATTTAGTGCTTGAAGACATTTGAAGACATGATCCTGAATTAGGATCTTAGGAAGAGAGAAGTTCAAGTACCATATTTTAGTGCACTTAATGCTAAAAAAATAGGTTGATCACCCTAGAAGAGGTATCAGAAGAAACCATCAGAAGACAAGTCTCTAGAAAGAAGATGAAGTAAGTTAGATGGTCTTGGTACTACATGATAGAGTTATGGAAAGAAATGACACATTTAAAATAATTGCAAGACTCACAAAGTGAACACCAAATGTTCATCAACATTCAGTATTTCAAATTCTATTAGTACAATGAAAGGTGGGAATAATTTGTTCATGAGTTTTAATACTCTGGTAGAAGCTTGGATAATTAACTACGGAGAATCCTTTCATTCAACTATTGAACAAAGAAGCATGGTCAATTATGTTTCTAGGAAGTTTGGAAAAGTTTATATAGTGGGTGATGAAGCCTTGTAGGTTGTTGGAAAAGGATATGTCAACATCTGAATAAAGAATGAAGGAATCTTAAAGCACATATAAGTAAGGCACATGTAAAACCCCAAAATGTTAAAAGGGTTAAAACAGGCTAAATGTTACTACCCATGTCAAAAATGTGCACCTCTATTTTTGAAATCCTACCTGATTAGAACTCCATAGATAAATAGGTTTGGATAAAAGTAGTGATCAGGATAGGTGACCTCTTGGGAAGTTTCCTAGAGTGTGTGTGAGTGAGGTAAAAATACACTGGATAGAACATGTGTTGTCTTGTGGGGATAGTAATTTGTTTGATGACCCGTTTAGGCACATGGGTGGGACTTAGGGAGGGAGAAACATGTTTCTATAGATAAATTAGCATGTCTATGGTTCCCAATTGTTACATTGGTATCAGAGCAGGTTCCCAACCAGAAGTGCTGTGGCACTACCTGGGTTGAGATGTAGGGTCCATAATGAGGATGTTGTTCTCTAAGGCAGTGGGGGGGGGGGTGAATGTAACACCCAAAAATGTTAATAGGGTTAAAGGTTGAATGTTAATGCCCATTTCAATAATGTGAACCTTTCTTTTTGGGATCCTACCTAATTAGAACTTCACAGTTAAATAGGTTTGACCAGGAGTATTGATTAAGATGAGTGACCTCCTGGGAAGTTTTCCAAGGTGTGTGTGAGTGAGGAAAAACAATCTGGAAAGAACTTGTGTTGTCCTGTGGAGAAAATCATTAGTTTATGACCAATTTGGGAACATGGGTGGGCTTTAGGGAGGGGAAAACACATGTTTGTAGGAAAACTGGGGTGCCTTTGGGGCCCAGTTGTTAACACATCCTAAGTCTATGGAAAAAAATTATTTTTTTGGACAAATTTATGAGTTAGGGTATTACACTAAATTTTTTTTCAATGTGGTATGGAAAGATACCCAAGGATCCATGGCGGTTGACAAATTTATAAAGGATGGAAATTTTTACTTGACCAAGAGTTCAGATGGAATTGTAGTTTTCAGAAGCATAACTTTTAATGATGTAAAAGTTTGGAATTGTAGGTTTGGTTATCTCAGTGAGAAGAAAAAAGTTCTAATAGAAAAATAAATACTGAATCCTGATCACAAGGAAATTGGAAAGTATGAAAATTGTGTGTTAAGGAAATGGGGAAGGGTGTCTTTCAACATAGATGGATGGAAGCCTAAATCTCAAAAGTTGGAACTAGTTTACTCAAATGTTTGAGGACTTTCTCCTATCCAATATCATAGTGGTTACATTTACTTTGTAAAATTTATTGATGATGTTACTATAAATATTTAGACTTACTTTTTGAATAATAATTATGATGTGTTTTAGTATTTTATTCAATGGAAATCCTTAATGGAAAGGGAATGCGACCAAAAGTTGAATCATGTCCATTCATACAATAGAGGTGAGTACATCGAACACAACTTCCATAAAAACTACAAGAAAAGGGGGATAAGGAATGAAAATATGGTTTCCGAGATATTGGGATCTAAAAAATGATCCTCCATGCTTATAATAAACCCATCAAAAACTTCACACTTTGATCCACCAAAAATTTGCAAACAGTAGTGCAACGGAAAAGCCGAACCTCCAGAAGTTCCCTTCGACTAAGTGTATTAGAAGTAGGTAGACTTTTCATCCCACTCACCGCAAAAATTCCTACTTGACCATGAACAAAAAATATCACAAAAATTCAAGGCATCAATAGTACATACACATATAAATCATTCAATTTGAAAAACAAAAATCAAGAAAGAGCATAAGTATTAATGTACTTCGAATTATGTGTCCTATATGCTCAGAAGAAACGCCACTTCCACCTTTTCCATTATAATCAGAAAATATAGGATATTAAAAAAGATTAAAAATTATAATTATTCCATACCAACCTCTCCTCTCCATAGTAAATTATTAGATTAATCACACTCATCACTGAAGGTCTCACCAAATTATATACTAAGTTGTATCTAGTCAACTTATAATACCCACTCCCCTAAAAATATAGATCACAAAGCATGACTGCCTGAGCTTGATTACCAAACCAGTGACCCTTTATAACGACCCAAATCTGGAGCCCCTCAACTGGTGCCCCGTGCCCGGTTCGCCACATGAACTCAAGCGCATTTCCCCAAACGTCAGAGGCTGCCGACTAGCAGCGAGGTCCTTGGTAAGTTATTGGGGAAACTATGCCCTCATTTGGTAAGGTATACAAGGTACAGGAAATAATAGTCAATAGCGGAAGTAGTAAACGACATACAACAACTGAAACTAAACAATGAAAGCAATGTATAATATAATAATTATGTAGCATGGTACATGTATATAAGGAAAGCAGCAAACACAACAACGTGCTGAAATACAACTGAGAACAAAGAACTAAAAGTAAACAACAACTCCAGCAACATCGCAAGCCTAAGCTCAGTCCTATTCTCTCCAGCTCCAACCATCAATCATGTACCTGAAGTAGAAGGGCCACAATCCCTATCCACACCTATAACCATATAACCTGTTTGGGCTGAAAAGCAGGACCCAAATAGGGTGTGAGACTAATCCCAGTAGGCAATCACCACAAGATCTGTGCCCTACTGTCAGTGAGCAATATAGAAAAAGTAAAGGAAATAAATGCAGTAGAGAAATAGAAGTACTCTAGAGTAAACAATCCTATCAATATCCATTCACATTTATTTATTAATTTAATTCACTCATTAAATTATCAACCAAGGAATCTAGAAAACAGCTCTATATTCTCAAGGCATAACAAATAACACAATAGGTATCTCAACAGACTACCTAAACAGCAAGCAGTACAAACTCAAGCTTGTTCTTTGGCTTGGTGGACTCATCAAAACCAACCAAACAATATTCAAGGTGACTCTCTGGGTGGCTCAGACTGGCAGACCCCTCTATTCAAGTAAACATACAAAGGCACACACACTCTGGGAAGCTCTCACCGTCAATTCCCCTGCGGTCTTGCAACGATAGATATAGACTCTCAAATGAAGAAATTACGTCTAATTCCCCCTATAGTCTCGATACGTAACTAAGGAAACTCTAAGGAAGCACAAAGTCCCATTCCCATAGGTCCTGTGAATGATACTAATTTATAACAGACTCTCTAGGGAATCCCTAATCGTCAATTCCCTCTTTAATCTACCACACCAGGTTCCCACAGCCCTGAGTAGTGTAGTTGTGCATAATCGACTTTTAGCATCCCAAAGTAAGATCAACAAACTACCTAGCTAATAGCTATAATGCATCAAAAGCATATAAACAATAGGCAATACATGCAATCAATTATATCAAGGTAGGCAAACAATGCAACATAATATGCCTCATGAGCAACCTAATCCAAACGATGATAAATAGCCAAACAGGGGGAAATACCCATGGGGTGATCCTAAAACATTCTAACAAGAAATTATCAATCATATAATAACCTCAAGCATACATGCAATCTAAGGCAGATAAAAATACAAGATCAAAACCCTAACACGAGATACCCGATACATGGGTATCCAAAACTTTTGAACCAAAAACTCAAAAACATTCAACGTAGGTCAACAAACCACCTACCTCGATCTTAGAAGATCGATATACTTGAACCTCGTCCCGTGAATCAGCCTAGAATGGAGAATACCTGCAAAAAAGTCTCAAATGTTCAACCTCAGATAACTCTCACAAGAGAAGGAATCAGGAAACATGGCCAAACAAGAACCAAGAACTCATCGCTGCGATTCTATTGCAACTGATGGAATTCGATTCGAATAACTGATGAAGGATCGGTGACTCAGAGAAGATTAGGCCTCCTCAGACGCTCTCGGTCGAAGAAGCTGGAGAAGAAGACGTATTTGGGGTTAATTCGTGACCCCAGTCCGTTTAATGAAATAAAAAGAAAAGTACACGGTGTGTACTTCATGAGTACACAGCGTGTACTCGCCCTTTCCGTACACCACATTAAGTGGACTCCACATCACCACTACACACCGTGTGTGTGGCCCGGACATGGCCAGCACACAGCCTCTCATGAAAGAAAAGTACACAGTGTGTACTCATAAAGTACACGACATGTACTTAGAAAATTTCTAGATTCTTCTATTTTTCCTCTTTTTCTCAAAAACGACCAAAAAAGGAAAAACATACCTGAAAAGAAGGTCCAGGTTCTTACAAAATTCCCCTCTTAAATAAATTCGTCCCCGAATTTCCCTAGCAAGGTGGCGAAGAAGAAACCTAAAACAACTCTGGCCACTGTGATCGCACATCGGCCTCCCTCTCCCAAGTCTCGTCCTGTACACGGCCGTGCTGCCATATCACCCGTACCAGAGGAACAGACCAACCACGGAGTACCTTTGCACTGTGATCAACAATCCTGATAGGATGCTCCTCGAACGATGCATCCTACTCCAGCTCAACCTCCTCGAGTCGAAAAACATGAGACGAGTTTGAGAAATAGCGTCGAAGATGAGAAACATAGAAGACGTCGTGCATAGCCTGATATCTCTGAGGTAACTGCAACCTATAAGCAACCGGACCGACTCTCTCCATAACCTCAAACGGCCCGACGTATCTCGGTGAAAGCTTACCCTGTCTCCTGATCCTCTTGTGTCCCAACCTCAGGGTAACACGTAGGAAAACCTGATATCTGACCTTGAACTCCAAAGGTCGTCTCCGCTGATCAGCATAAGATTTCTACCGAGACTGTGCAGTAGCCATCCTTTTTCGAATCAACTCCACATGTTCTGTGGTCTCTTGAACAAGACGAGGTCCCATCATAGCTGGCTCTCCTGCCTCCAGCCAACACAAGGGTGATCAGCACGTCCTACCGTACAAAGCCTCGTAAGGTGCCATCTGAATAGTTTCTTGAAAACTATTATTGTAGGAAAACTCTACTAGAGGTATATGTTTCTCCCAAGAACCTCCAAAATCAAGGACGCATGCTCGTAGCATGACCTACAGAACCCAAATCGTGTGCTCTGACTAGCCATCTATCTGGGGATGGTAAGCTGTACTCATAAGTACCTATGTACCCAAATCCCTCTGTAGCCCTTTCCAGAAATGCGACATGAAGCTGGCGTCCCTATCTAAAATGATACTACTCAGAATCCCATGAAAGCGTACAATCTCACGGATGTCCAACTATCCAATCTCATCAACACCAAAGGTCTCCTTAATTGGAAAGAAGTGATCAACCTTCGTGAGCCTGTCAATGACAACCCATACCACGTCATTCCCTCGAGGCGATCTCGGTAACCCTGTCACGAAGTCCATCACAACATCATTCCACTTCCACTCAGGAATGGGGAGCTGATGTAAAAGCCCTGCTGTTCGTTGGTGCTCTACCTTCACCTGTTAATAGGTGGAACATCTCATGAAAAAACCAGCAACATATCTCTTCATACCTGGCCACCAATACTGGCGGTGTAGATCACAATACATCTTGGTGATGCCAGGATGAACTGCCCAAGATGAGGAATGAAAGTCCCACATTATCTCCTCGTATATATCTGCTGGAACCCATACGCGTCCCTGGAAATTCAAGATCTCATCCTCACCTATGGTTCATCCAGGAAGAGGGTCCTCTCCTGACACGCTTTCTCGTAGGACTAGGCCTTCAGAATCTGATAGCTGCCTCATTCGAAATTTTTCAAGAAGGGTAGAGGTAGCAAATACAGAAGAAAGGAAGGTCTGACCCTGTCTATCGTGCACCTCCAAATGCATCTCAGAGAATAGAGCCATAAGATGCCACTCACTACTGGCCTCCTGAAATGCCTGTATATGAGTCCTCCTGCTCAGTGCATTAGCCACTACATTTCCTTTCCCAGGCGTATAGGCAAGCTCGAAATCAAAAGACTGCAGGTACTCAAACCACCTTCACTTTCTCAGATTCAAGTCACTCTGCGTGAAGATGTACTTGAGGCTCTTGTGGTCAGTATATACCACAAAACTCTCTCCCAGAAGATAATTCCTCCAACAATGCAAGGCATGAACAACTGCAGCCAACTCCAGGTCATGCATAGGATAGTTCCTCTCATGTGGCCTCAACTGCCGAGATCCGTACGCAACAACATAATCCTCTTGTATAAGCACTACTCCAAGACCGATGCCAGATGCATCACAGAAAACTGTGTAACTCTTGCCCGGCTCTGGCAAAACTAGAATCGGTGCTGAAGTCAATCTCCCCTTCAGCTCCTGAAAGGATGAATCATAGGCTTCTGACCAAAAAAACTTCACCCCCTTCTTAGTCAAGCCCTTCAACAGTGCTTCTAAGCATGAGAAGTCCTGTATAAACCATCTGTAGTAACCATCCAACCCCAAGAAACTCCATACCTCAAAGAAATTCTTCGACTTCTCCTAGGTAACTACTGCTCTCACCTTCTCTGGGTCTATTGATACTCCTGTCTCCAAGATGACATGACCCAGGAAGTGAATCTCATCCATCCAAAAGTGGCACTTTGAGATATTATCATAAAACTGATGCTCCCTCAGTGTACTCAAAACAATCTCAAGATGGGTATCATGGTCGTGTCTAGTGTGAGAGTACACCAAGATGTCTTCCACGAAAACCACCATGAAGGAATACAAGTAAGGATGGAAAACTCTATTCATCAGCACCATGAAGACTGCTGGTGCATTCATGAGACCGAACGGCATGAACAAATACTCATACAGACCATACCTGCTCCGGAAGGCTGTAAGAGGTATATCAGATGGTCTGATATGCAACTGATGATAACCGGACCTTAAGTCGATCTTCGAGAACACTCGGGCTCCTCGAAGCTGATCAAAGAGGTCATCAATCTTCAGAAAGGGATATCGGTTCTTGACCGTTAACTAGTTCAGCTTCCGATAATCCACACAAAGCTGAAGGGTGCTGTCTACCTTCTTCGAAAATAGGACAGGCGAACCCCATGGAGAAGTACTGGGTCAGATGAAACTCTTTGCCTGCAACTCCTCCAACTGCTTCTTGAGCTCCTGCAACTCAGGTGTAGCCATCCTATAAGGAGGAATGAACACCAGTGCCACTCCGGGCATGAGCTCGATCGAGAAGTCTACCTCACGCTCCGGAGGAAAACATGAAAAGTCCTCTGGAAAGACATCCCTAAAACGATCCACCACTGGAGGAAAGTCTAACTGTGAAGTACCCTAGTCATATAGATATAGACTAGAACTATGGGCTATAACTCTGCCTAGCCCATGATGCTCGGGTCCAGCTCTACCCTCCTGGACATCCCACTCGCCTCTATGAAGAAAGGACCCGCCGTCTGGTGATACGAATCTCACCCTGTGGCGATAGCAATCGACGACTGCCTGGAAGGGAACCAAATAGTCCATCCCGATAATGAAATCATAGCCTGTCATCTCTAGGATATAGAGGTCCCATAAGAAGTGACACCCTGCAACCTCAAGAGGGCACTCTTTGCAATGAAGTACGCTAGATTTCCTCGTTCCCAACGGTGTGTCAAGAGTCAACACGTCAGCAGACGAAAAGATACAGAGCCCAAGGCTCTCCACGATGGAAACAGAGATAAAACTATACAAATCACTAGTATCGAAAAGAGCTGAATATAAAAATGAGGCTACTAAGATCGTACCTCGAACTGTAGAAGGTCTAGGATCCTGCTCCTGATGAATTTTCTCTACAGCAAAAGTCTGGCCTGTACCACGACCATGCATAGTAGCCTGAGATCCCTGTACTACTCCTCCCTGAGCCTGAACACTGCATCCATGACTTCTACCCTGGCCTGAATGACCTGAAGAACTCCAGCCCCTAGTCTGCTTCGGAACTGGTAATCCTGCTCCTGTACGCGGAGTCAAAACTGATCCTCCTTCACTAGCCGCTGGAAGGGGAACCTTGCAGAAACGCTGCAGATGACCCATATTATCACAAGATCAGCACTCCACTGGGTCTCTTAGGCACTGAGGCTTATTATTCCCGCTCCTTTCACACTGATAACACACCACTTGGGTGCCAAAAGAAAGATCTCGTCTACCAGAAGGAACACCTCGCTTCCTCGGATCACCTCGTGTAGACTCTTGGTGGTGCTTCCTGCTGTCAGCCTGAAAAGAATCAGCCCTGGATGCTGAACCTCCCTGGTCCATAGCTCCACTCTCCCTCAGGTTACTTTTCATGACGAGTGCCTGATTGACTATCAGAGTAATATAAGTCAACTGAAAGACATTCACCTGCGATCTGATGTCTGGTCTGAGGCCTTCCTCAAACTTCCTTACTAAAAACAGCTCGTTATTCCCCAGAACAGGAGTGAAATGCTGTAACTCAGTGAAGCAGGAGGAATACTCCATAACTGAGAGAGTACCCTGCTACAGGCTCATGAAATCTCTAGCTCTGTCATCCCTCAGCGTCGCCAGGTAGAAGTAGTCATAGAACGTACGCTGAAACTCATCCCAAGCCATAGCCTGTTGGCGCCCTATCTGCGAAACAACATCCCGCTATCTCTTGGAGGAGTCTCGTAGAATATAAGTCACGAGTTTCACTCTCCTATCCGGAGGTGTCTCCAGATGCTTGAAAATGGATAGCATGGCTTCTAGTCATAACTCCACATCTTTCGGTCCTCCATCCCCTGAGAACGTGGGAGGATGCTGCTGCTGAAAAACCCGCGTCAGCTCTGCCATAGTCAGGGAAGAATGCTGAGCTCCCTGGAAGTTCTGCATGAATCTCATGAAACCCTATCTGAACTGAGCGTTTACACCAGTGTCTATAATCACTGCAGGTTCCATGTCTGGAATGATAGGCAGAATTACTGGTAGTCCCTGATCTGTCGTATCAGTTGTACGGTCACTGCCTAGTTCCTGACGTGCAACGGGAGGACGTCTTGGTTCCATAGTTCTGAAAGATCAAAAACACACCTTCATTAACAACGAACACAGTTGCAACATAAGAGAGTAAAATGGAACAGGAGGGGAAAACCTTTAAAATTTGGGAAAAACATGACTACATGACGTGTTTCTTAAAAGTTTACCCTGGGCATGTACCTTGGCCATACATGGTTGTGTAAACCACCCGGCTACACGACATGTTCTTAAACTACACGGTGTGTACTAACCATTTTCTCCCTACCTATTCACTCCTACATGTATAGGAACACGGATTGTCCTAGCATGAAACTACACGGTGTGCTTGTCCACTACACGACATGTTTCTTAAGATCTCTCCCCTGTCCGTGTCGTTAGTCACACGAACTGGTACACAGACCACCACTACACGACATGTCAAAGGAGACACGACGTGTACTTGACATGCCTTACCTGGCCCGTGTTGTTAGAGACACAACCTGTTACACGGTTGACACTACACGACGTGTTCTATACAAACACGACATGTACACGGAGGGATAACACCAACCCGTGTCGTTGGCTACACGGCCGGCTACATGGTCAACTATACAGGGCGCGTTCCCAAGGGAAACAACGTGAACTTGAAGGAAAACCCCATCCTGTGTTGTTCGTGACACAACTGGATACCTATTCCAGACTACACAGTGTGCTAAGCTAGTACACGACGTGTTCCTACCAGATTTTCCAGGACCCCGTGTCCTTACCCACACGATCAGTGACACGGCTAAAAACTAAAAGATGTGTATTCATAAAGTACACGTCGTGTATTATGGGTTTTTTCGAACAGTAACCTCAGAACTACACCGGAGCCCAGAAAACACAGAAAAACCAGTGTTAAGGTGCCAAATTCCGATCTGTGGGGGCCAATACTCCCCGCGAATCAAAGCTTGGCATCATAACCATGCATATAACAAGTAAACAGTATAACGAACTCATGACCCACCAAATTACGATCCTCAAGGGCCCATAACACCTCTAAGACCAAATTTTGGAGTCTATGATTAAGAAGCTCTAAACAAACGATACCCTATCAACATAGAAGGTATTCTATCACAACATCTATCACAACAACATGCATCTTCTATCAAAAATTCTATCACAACAACATGCAAATTCTAATGCAATCTAGATGGCATGAAAAAATGCATGACATGTGATTTTATAACAAGTGCCTATATGATGCATGATATGGCATACCCTCATCTCATTGGGTTACAAAAAAATAGAACCACAATCATACAAACAGTAATAGCACAAAACAAGTGCACCACCCAACGGTGAAATCAATTAAACTGTAACATTTTCAAAAACTCGAAAATTTCAATATTCGAGGTAATCTGGATTTTTCCCTATACATGGGTTACAGAACGCCCGAGCACAGCTATTTTCCATTTACTTATTCCATACTATCCCTATCTAATGTCGCTAAACAATAAGTCAATAGAAAAGGAAGGAAACTCCTTTGATACCACTTTGTAACGACCCGAATTCAGAGCCCCTCATCTGGTGCCTTGTTCCCAGTTCTCCACATGAACTCAAGAACATTTCCCCAAATGCCAGAGGTTTCTGACTAGTAGCAAGGGCCTTGGTAAGTTATTGGGGAAACTATGCCCTCATTTGGTAAGGTATACAAGGTACAGGAAATAACAGTCAATAACAGAAATAGTAAACAACATACAACAACTGAAACTAAACAGCGAACGCAATGTATAATATAATAATGATGCAGCATGGTACATATATCTAAGGAAAGAATAAAACACAACAACGTGCTAAAATACAACTGAGAACAAAGCACTAAAAGTAAACAACAACTCCAGCAACATTGCAAGCCTAAGCTCGGTCCTATGCTCTCCAGATCTAACCAGCAATCATGTACCTGAAGTAGAAGGGCCACAATTCCTATCCACACCTACAACCATATAACCTATTTGGGATGAAAAGCAGGACCCAAATAAGGTGTGAGACTAATCCCAGTAGGTAATCACCACAAGATCTGTGCCCTATTGTCAGTGAGTAATATAGCAAAAGTAAAGGAAATAAATGTAGCAGAGAAACAGGAGTACTCTAGAGTAAACAATAATATCAATCTCCATTCACATTTATTTATTAATTTAATTCACTCATTAAATTATCAACCAAGTAATCTAGAAAACAACTCTATATTCTCAAGGCATAACAAGTAACACAACAGGTATCTCAGCAGACTACCTAAACAGTAAGAAGTACAAACTCAAGCTTGTTCTTTGGCTTGGTGGACTCATCACAACCAACCAAACAATATTCAAGGTGACTCTCTGGGTGGTTCACATTGGCAGACCCCACTATTCAAGTAAACATACAAAGGCACAAACACTCTGGGAAGCTCTCACCGTCAATTCCCCTATGGTCTTGCAATGATAGCTATAGACTCTCTAAGGAAGCACTTACGTCTAATTACCCCTATAGTCTCGATACGTAACTAAGGAAAATATAAGGAAGCACAAAGTACCATTCCCATAGGTCCTGCGAATGATACTAATTTATAACAGACTCTCTAGGGAAGCCCTAATCGTCAATTCCCTCTTTAGTCTACCACACCAGGTTCCCATAGCCCTGAGTAGTGTAGTCATGCGTAATCGGCTTTTAGCAGCCCAAAGCAAGATAAAAAAACTACCTAGATAATATCTAAAATGCATCAAAAGCATATAAATAGTAGGAAATACATGAAATCAATTATATCAAGGCAGGAAAACAATGCAACATGACATGCCTCACGGGAAACCTAAGCTAAACGACGATAAACCGGCAAACAGGGGGAAACACCCATGGGGGGATCCTCAAACATGATAACAAGAAATTATCAATCATCTAATAACCTCAAGAATACATGAAATATAAGGAATATGAAAATACAGGATCAAAACCCTAATCCGAGATACCTGATACATGGGTATCCGACACTTTTTCACCAAAAACTCAAAAACATTAAATGTAGGGCAACAAACCACCTACCTCAATCCTAGAAGATCGATATACTTGAACCTCGTCCTGTGAATCATCCTAGAATGGAGAAGATCTGCAAAAAACATCTAAAAAGTTCAACCTCAAATAACTCTCACAAGAGAAGGAATCAGGAACGTGGCCAAAGAAGAACCAATAACTCACCGCTGCGATTCTATTGCAACCAACATCATTCGATTCGGATAATCGATGGCGGATCGATGGCTCAGAGAAGATTCGGCCTCTTCAAATGCTCTCGGTCGAAGAAGCTGGAGAAGAAGATGTATTCGGGGTTAAGTCGTGACCCCGGTCCGTTTAATGAAATAAAAAAGAAAAGTACATGACATGTACTTCATGAGTACACAACGTGTACTCGCCCTTTCCGTACACTGCATTAAGCGGAATCCACATCACCACTACACACCGTGTGTGTGGCCCGGACATGGACATCACACGGCCTCGTGCAGAAGAAAAGTACACAGCATGTACTCATAAAGTACACAACGTGTACTTAGAAAATTTCCAGATTCTTCTATTTTTCCTCTTTTTCTCAAAAACGACCATAAAAGAAAAAACATACCTAAAAATAAGGTCTGGGTTCTTACACCCTTCATCCTCAATGAAATTTCATACTTCCATCACTCCATTATACAAAAATTGGTAGATGTGAACTTCTGATGGTCCTTCTGTCTTGGAGAGATCCTGTTGCCACTATTTGTGCCTCATGTCTAGCCCATCATCTGGTGCATGAAATTTTGATGAACATAATTCCAATGAATGAACTTATGATGAACTAAAACTGACTTCACCACCCAAAAATCCCCCACTTGAATTTTATTCTAGGTAACCTCAAAAACTTTCCAACACTTACCATGCAACGACATTCTTCATCCTTTTTTATTTCCATTTACTCATGCACCACCAAGTCATGATGATTCCTTAAAATTTATTGAACCATCACCTTGGTAAATATATCTACCAAATTTTTTATTCCCACTATCTTCCTTGGATTTAGATCTATATCATCTAGAAAATTTCTAATGGAATGATACCTCAGGTTTATGTTATTTATCCGAGTATGGAGCACCAGTTTTTTAGCTAAGTGGATTGAACTTTGACTATCATAGAAAAACATTACTATTTCCAAACTCCTTATGATATCCTTCAGTAATCTCCTCAACTATACCATTTCATCCCCATCTTCTTCTATATTTATATACTTATCTTCCATTGAACTTAGAGTAACAGTATGATATAACTTTTATGACCATATGAATGTCATTACCCCAAAAGAAAACATGAAGTTGATTATACTTTTCCTTATACTTATGTCACTGGAAAAGTCTGATTCAATGAAACCTTGCAATGAATCATCCATTCCAAAGCGCTGGGATATATCTTCCCTTCCATTTAAATACCAAAGGATCTACTTCACATCCTCCCAATGTACTTTCCCCATATTTTCCATGTACCAATCCATAACTCCCACTACATAGTAAATGTATAGTAGTGTGAAAATCATAGCATACATCATACTTCCTACTACTGAATCATATGAAACTTTCTCTATGTATTTATTCTCAACTTCCGTTGATGGTGTGTCTGACTTGGATAATTTGAAGTGAGTATAAATAGGTGTAGAGAATAGATTACTTTCATCCATCCCAAATCTTTTAATGACCTTTAAGATATAATAATTTTGAGATAGTATCATTGTCCTATATTTCCTACCTCTTTTGATCTCCATCCCCAATATATTTCTTTCTTGTCCAAGATCTTTCATCTCGAATCTTCCAAACAAGTCACACTTCAGTTTCCAGATTTTCTGAGCATCTGATCTAGCTATTAAGATGCTACCCACATATAAAATTTATATGATAAATGGATCATATTCCTATTTCTTCTAGTAACAAAAATGATCTAAATTTAAACTACTAAAACCATATTCTAACATGAATGAGTTGAATTTTCGATTCTATTCTCCTGGGGCTTGCTTTAGACCATAGAGGTTTTTCTTCAGATTATAAACCAAATTCCAATTCCCTTATAATGGTAAACCTATAAATTATTACATGTAAATTTTCTCCTCCAAATAACCATGAAAAATGTGCTTTTGACATCCATATATTCTAATAACATATCTTCTGATGCTACCATGCTCAAAACTGTTTAGATAGTTACATGATTTACAACTGGTGATAATATTTTTGCGAAGTCAACATCTTCCTTCTGTTAAAACCCCTTCACCACCAACCATGTTTTATAGAATTTATTACCATTATATTATTCCTTTATCTGGTAAACCCACTTATTCTACAGTTACTTTTTACATACTAGTAAATTCACCATATCCTAAGTACCATTAGTTTTTAATGAATTCATCAATCCATTCATTTCCAATTCCACTATTCATCACCATTAAGTGTTCCCACTTACTTGAGGTTTTTAGAATCTATAACATCTATTTGGATTAAAAAATTCACATCATCCCCAAATATATGAACATGATTTCTGATTATAGTTGATAACTTCAACGGAGTTGGCTGTTTAACACTGCTCAACTCAACTCTTTCTTTTAATACTTGAACTCGTGATAATCTAACTTCTAGAGACCTAATTCCCAATACTCCTACTTTATCTTTAGAGGTTCTTGAATTTTATAACCAATATTTCCCTGTTCTCACCACTGGACTTATAGTGATTTTATTTGAGTTCTTCAAATTTTAAAAAATTCTAGTTCTTTTACTCAGATCAATTTAGATTTCGATAATTGATTTATTCAAAACTTCCTTTCCTGCCAAGTTTCAGTCCTTCTATAGATACCCTTAATTGAATTGAGTGTCTTAACTTCTGATGACTTGTATCTTTTCTTCATCCCATAGCTGGTAACTGAAATTATCATCACCATACCTGAAAAAGAAATATATTTTGGACCTAGATTCAATCTTGTCCTTACCTTTAGAATCAGTATTCATGTAAGATAAGATTCTAAAAACTTTAAGGTGATTAAATTTTAGTCACTTTCCAATCTATAACTCCTCCAAAAGTTCCTTCCCAACATACGATGTTGAACTTCTATTGATAAGGTAAACAACTGTGTTGAGAGATTCCACCCAAATTACCTTAGGCATTCTATAGTGAAACCTCATCCTTCTAGACTTATCTATCAATGACTTATTCATCCATTTAGACAATCCATTTTGATGTGGATTGTTAGGCACCACCTTCTCATGTCTTATCCCCTTCTTCTTACAGAAATTCTAGAAGGTATATCTGGTGCATTCATCGCCATTACCGGATCAAAATAATTTCAAATTCTGGTTTATCTCCCTTTCTTCCATGGCCTTACATTGAATGAATGACTAAAAAACATTAGAATTATTTTAGAGTCTCGGGCTGGATTGACCACTGGGGGGGGGGGGGGGTGAATCAATGGTTTACTTTTATGATTTTTTCCTTTAAATTCAACCACTTGATCTCATTAAGGTTCTCAATCCTCTTAATAATATATGTCATACTCACCTTATATGTATAAATAATAATAGAGATATCAATAAAAAATATTTACAAGGTTTGGTACTAATAACTACTCCTTACCATGTTGGTTAGACTCCCTGATATGGATTATCCACTATAATTTTATCATTGATTACAATATCTTAGGTGGAAACTCATTATACACCCAAGTAGTCGATCCTCCTGTTGATACCGGTTCTACACCCCAACAAATAACTCTTCTACCTCAATTGGTCAGACACCCAAATCATATTATCTTCTTCTTAATTGGTTAGAAACCCCAACCTCAGGCCTCTTCAACATCTAGTTAAACACCCTAGTCATAATATCCTTCTTCATCTTAGTATTGTTAATCCATTAGTAGAAAGTACTCTTTCTTCTTCATAGTGATCTTCCCCCATGAGCATGTAGGATTGAAATTATTCATGTAAAATTATTAAATATATTTAACTGTATCTTGGAATAAGTATTTTGGTATTTAAAATCCTTTACACTATATCTAAAATGACCTAGTTCTTCTCATATTCCTAAAAACTTGGATACAAAAGTATTCTTCTATCAGTAACTTCTAGCTTCAGTCTCAACTACCCAGGAATGAATGTTATCCTTCTTCGGATGAAGTTACCAACCTTATTAAAATGTGTGAAAGTTATACACACAATATCCTCAATATTATTTTATGTAATAATGGACTTAAACAATCTCAATCCAACCTATTTCTGAATTCTCAACACATTAACTTTGAATTATCAATCCAAAATACCCAAATTCTCTTTATGAATGTATGATGTAAATCATGGTGTTTGTTATAAAACCTATCATATATAAAATATTATTCTTATTATTTTATGTTCTATTTATAAATTCAATTTAATAACTTAATTCAAACTAATTTTTAGGGGTTTAAGGTTATTCTTTCTTCTTTATTAGCTTAATTTTATTTTTCAATCTTCACAAGTCATGAAAATGGTTAGACCATATTTATGCATGCATGACACTATGTTTCTTTTGGCCTTTGCTTAATATCTTTGGGTCATCTCCTATTTGTGTTTAAAAATAAAATGGGTTCACTGTATGCATGTTGAACAACCTAACACATGCATATCATTTCTTTAAATTATTTATGTAATGAATAAATGTAGGTTCTCACAAACAAACCACTATATAAATATTCATCCATGAAATAATAAACACCCAATATATCATGTATTCTTTATAAAAGAGATGATTATAGGTTCTCCTAAAACATAATAGTATATCACACAAGTTCTTAGTGGGATATACATCAATCTTCATGCAAATTTTACAAGCACAAGATCTCTTTCCTTCACACAAGTATGTTAAGAGAGTTCTCCTTCTTCATGAAAGTAGAGAGTGCTTCATGGAATATCTCAGACGAATGTCACATAAGAGGGCATGTACACAAGATCTTAGATTTTTCATGAAATCTGAGCAAGGCTTGTAGGATCTTCCTACTTCTTTGCATAACCTAGGAGGCTCATGGCTGCTCAATTTACTTTTAGGAAAACAAGAGCCTCTCAAAACCTGAACGACATCAACATTATCTCATCTTGGATTCTCAATATTTATAGGCAAGATTCCACCACATTAGATACAATAATCATGCTGCATAAAATCTATAGATTATATGTCAAGTCAAGGATCGATATTAATATCACTGAAGCTTCCAGTAATTCAAATATCTCTAACTTACGTGATGCTGAAAATCATGGAATATTTTCTTATATGAGATATATTTTTCTCTTCATGGTGAGGTTCTAATTTTCATGTGATGAAAATCACATGCATGTAATCCTCTAACTTCATGAACCAAGCATGTATACGGATACACTGCATTTGGTAGAAGAATGAACTTTGAATTATCACGTTCATGTAAGATGGAGATTTAATTCATGGTGTAGGGATGATCAATAATGCCTCACATGATATCTGTTGTTCAAGTTGGTATTGATCTCTGGCATGGAATACTCACTAGAGATGGATAGAGTGATAGAAATTTTGGCTTCGAGTGGTCTAGGGCCACGATAGGTTGAAGAAAATGTCAGCCTCGATTGGAAGACCCATGTCAAATGGATCAGGTGGATACGTTATAAGACTAATTTTTTAAAGAAGATGAATAGTGTCATGTATGAAACTCATACCACATTGTACTTCAGACCATTTGTGCTACAATTTATAAGAATCTATACTTCATTAACCACTCGAGTCAACATCGGGGTCAGCACTTAGACACACATTCACTCACACCCTGCACGGGTCGTGCCACCCCATTGCACAGTCCCCTAGGCACCCTCTTATACATATTCTGTGTAGGATATACATGAACCATGTTCTCCCTATAATAGATATGAATGCCCAAATCACATATTTCTTATGGCTAGCTCTGTATACCTACATACCACGTGGTAGACCACCTAGGTCTCACATGTGTGGTTGAGAAGGGTCCTTGGTTGGCTAAGGGTTGGCCAATTTTTTTGTCTAACTCTTGTAAAAGTGTTTTTCAATTAATCAACATAACATCAATTCCAAATAATCAAATATATTTCTCAATTTATCTCCAATAAAACTCAACTCCTCATAGAACTAATTTATTTTTTCATGGTCTTAAAATAATTACATGGCCTTCAAATAAACTCCCCATGTAATAATAAAATATTGAACGGATTAGTCCTTAAAATTATTCATGAAAAATAATATTTTTCATGGTCTTCATATTTATTAAAACTTATTCAAATGTTGTAAACAATGTATCAGTTCTTCAAAACAATTTACAAATGTATTTGAACTTTAAGACCAGTTTAACAATCATCAAAATTAATATTTACACTATGTATTGAACTTCACTTTAATTCTCCAAGCTAACAACCTCATATTTCATTTTACATAGACTTTCAAGTACCTCAATAAACCTATGGACTTACATGGATGCTTTATAAAGCATGGAATCTAATTCCTTAGCATTATAAAATCCTCATTTAAGAATTCCTCATATATTGAATTTATAATATACTGAAAACAAATAAAAAATTCATTCTTCAATCATACACTTGTGCACATAAATCCCCCCTTTGAATTTTTTTAATACTCATTCACTTTATAAAGTCATTATTTATTCTCCTCTTATTGACAAGAAATGAAAAGGTACAATATGTATTTTATCATTTCATCGATATTCTCTTTCCATCAGGGAATACTCTTCTCCTCCACTCATTTAAGATCTCCACTATACCCAATTGTGAGGGAAGGATTTCATCACATGGTTTTTCCTTAGTAAAGAGCATTTAGATAGAACAATCGTAGTCTACTTAGGGAAACCATTGTTAGAAAAAGTGTGTTTAACCATGGTGGTCAATGAAATCCCAAAATTATGAATCATGGGATATCAAACCCAAATTACTCACTTCTTTATATTTAGGGGATGCTTAAACAATCAAATCATGATATATATATATATATTTTAGCCTATTCATATCTCAATAAGAAACTCAAAATGTTCAAGTGAAAGAAGATATTTCCCACCTTATTATCTCAATATAAATCCCCATTGATAATAACTATAAATTCATTTAGAGTATGGATATATGAGTGATTATCATAACACATCTTCCAATTTTACAAATATGTTCAGAAATTTTGCATTCACCATGTAGTGAAGATTTAATATCTTTAACTCATAAATGATCACCCTAAATGGATTCATCTATCCCATTCAATTCCCTACATGTTAGTAAAAAAGTGCATATATATATAAGGTAATATTGAGGGACCATTTTGTTATTTAGGAGTATAATTTAGGTTGAGATATGCCTCTCAACCTAGGCCATTCCTTTTTTCCAATCTCAGCATAGGGAGATTTATTTGGACTCTTATTTTTTGTTATGAGTCTTATCTATTTGATCATATTCTTTCTTAACTTAAAATTATTATTTATGTGGAATAAATTTTTCCACCTTTTTTTTCTAGATCTTCAAGTTTTCGGTTGTAGATAACTTATCATTAAATTTCACATTACTTTTTGAAGCCACTGTCTTTCCTTTATCTTTAAAAGGTTTTCAACTTCTTCCAATTGTTTAGCCAATTTCAATTGATTTGGACAAACAAATAGAGACTTTTTCTTGATATTCTAAATATTATTATAATCTTCACATGACTTACCACTATTTTTCTATTGAAATTTATTCCCTTTTACAACATAAGGAATCTCTCCTGGAGGTCTTGTCATACATTTCTCAATTGTGTGACCCTCCTGCTTACATCTACCACAAATTTCTTATAAGAATTCATATATGTTTTGAATTGGAATATTGAGTGGATTTATGGTCATGAAATTCTTTCTTTAAGAACTTATTCCCATATATTCACCATGAAACACCCTTGATTTATTCTTATTTCTTGGAAATGACATGTTATACTAGCAAGTGTAGGCTTTGTTCCCATAACTTCCACAACACCAACAAAAACCTAAAAACTTAAATTTTCTTTCTTGATATGTATTATGTAAAGATACTTTTTTATGATATAATTATTCAAACTAATCCTTATTTTTTCTAGGGGTAGTGATTTTATTAACATATTTCTCTCTCCCTTTGATGTAGGAAAATATATCTTCTTGGTCCAAGCATGTTCAAATTTATTTTTTTCACCTAAATTACATTCCTTTTCTTTTTTATTCTGCTTTTGGTCAATAATTTTCTATTCATATTAACATATGATTTGTGAATGATTTCTACATACCAAAACTCATCATAAAAATGACCACTTCTATTAAAGTACTCACAAAAATCATCAAAGCATTCAAATATGTTATTTATAGGCAGATTCATTTTCTGTGGATTTTTATTCTTTGTTGTAGGTCTTACATTTTTTAGATTTCCTTCCCCTAAATGTAGTCCTTATATCATTTTCATGAATTTTCATGTTATTCCAACATTCCAATGAATTGTTCCTAAACATCCAACTACACTAACGATAGCCTATGATCATACTTCTCTTCTTTTGTGGTGTAGTTAGACTAGATTTCACATGGTGTGTATCTTTCCATTTTTCAGTGGAATCACAAATCTTGTGGAAAATTATTGAGGACCAAATGTTCATACATCTTACCATAACTACTGTTTATGTAGTGGGTTTATTAGTAATTTTCACCACTCATAATTTACCAGAATTTGGTTTAAAATATGTATCATAATTTTAAATAGTATTAGTACAACAGACAATTTATGGGTTATGGGATACCTTATTCTTAGAGGATGTTTCTTTTTGATTAGAGGTTGACCTCATGATATTCTTGGAGTCATTATTCTCATTTAAAACTTTCATGAAAACATCTCTTTTATAGCAATATAGAAAGTTCCAACTTATAGTGATTCCAAATTCTTTAATCTCACCTATAGATCAAAACACTTCATGTTAAGGGATTTATTATAATCCTCAACTGATCTTAGTCTATCTTCCTAATATCCCTTCATGTTTCTTATTAGTTTTTTATGCATTTTTCTTAATTCTTTTAAAGATTTTCAATCTCCTTTACCTTGTTTTATTTAACCTATATTTGAACATCTTTGACATACATAGAAAATTTGTGCAAATTTTCAAGTGCATGGAAAGATTCTATAAAAACTATCTCAAAGAAATATTTATCACAAACATTAATTTACAATTATTTAATATATTAAACATATATTTCATTTTAAAGAGATATTATTTTATCCTTTACTCTAAAAAGTTTTGTGAGAGTGTTTAATATTCCATCATTTTTAGCCAATGCCTATTCCATTGCATTAACCTCTTACTTAAACTATATTTTTTCATTCTGAGGACCCTTGATATCTCCAACAATACAATTTACCAATTATTTAAAAACTTTATTCAGATGTTATTTAAATTCAGAATGAAAATAACTAAGTGATAGATCATCATCATATCAATATCAAGATTCACTAGAAGAATAATAATCAAAAGACATATTGTAATTTATACCATTCTGATTACCTTCATTTAGTGGCTTCTCTTCCCTTAATATTAGATTCTTCTTTACCTTCCTTTTATATATTTTCTTATTTTTTTATTCTTGATAGATATTTCCATATTTTTGTCCTTGAGAGTAACTTTATTTTTCTCCATCTAAGGTAGCTCATACATTTCCTAAAATATGAAATTCATAAAAGATATTAAAATCATCAAAGAAAAAACTTGAATCTTTAGAGGGAACCTTTGCACTCTGATACCAATTATAGTGACCTAGGATCGATTGACCACTGGGTGTGTGTGTGTGGGGGGGAATCAATGGTTTACTTTTATAAATTATTTTCATTTAATTCAACCTCTAAAACTTGACAAGGTTATCGATCCTCTCAATAATATATGTCAGGATCAACTCATATACAAAAATAATAAGAGAGATCTCAACATAAGGTATTTATAAGGTTTAGTACTAAGGCCTAATCCTTGCCATGTTGGTTAGAATCTCTAGCATGGATTCTAAATTATATTTTTATCATTGATTACAGTTTCTTAGGAAACAACTAGTTATGCACCTCAGTATTTGATCCTCCTATTGATCCAAATTCTACACCCAAAAACCAACTCCTCTACTTCAGTTGGTCAGAAACCCCGACCATATTATCTTATCCTTTAATGGTTATAAATCCCAACCTTGAGCCTCTTCAACAACTATTTAAATACCCCATTAATAATATCCTACTTATTCTTAATGTTGTTGATTTAGCAGTACAAAGTCCTATTTTATATTAAGAGTGATTTTCCTCCATGATCCCATAGGATCAGGTTTTATCATGTACAATTATTTAAGATCTTCAACAGTTTCTTAGAATAATTCATTCGGTCTTGAAAATCCTTCACACAAGATCTGAAATGATTAAGTTCCTCTTAGCTACCTAAAAAATTGGATATGAAATTATTCTCCTGTCAGTATCTTCTGACTTTAGTGTCTACTACTTAGGAAATAATTTTCTCTTTCTTCTGATTAAGTTCCTAGCCTTAATGAAATGTGTGAAAGTAATGCACACAATTTATTGAATATTATTTTATGCAATAATGGACATGCACAATCTTAGTGAAACTTTATTCCAAATTCTCAACACAAGAACTTTGAATTCTAAATCCAAAATATTAAAATTAATTTTATGTATGTATGATGAAAATAATGGTTCTCATTATAAAACTTTATATATATAATATTATTCTTATCATTTCATATGATATTTATCAATTAAATTTAATATCTCAATTCAATCTTCCTTTTGTAGGTTCAAGGTTATTATTTCTTATATATTAGCTTAATTATATTTTTCAATCCTCACAACTCATAGAAATGGATAGACCATATTTATGCATTCACAAAACTATGTATCTTTCAGCACTTTATTGATATATTAGGGTTATTTCCTCTTTGTGTGTACATATCACATGGGTTCAAAACATGTATGCAAGGTGAATATTGTATGCATGTATTTGGGATGATCAAGAATACCTCAAATCATATATTTTGTTTGAGATGGTGTCAATAAAAAGTGTGGAATACTCCTGGAAAATGGATAGAGTGATAGAAATCAGGATGTTGAGTAGTCTAGGGCTACGGGAGGTTGAAGTAATGTCTGCATTGATCGAACAAATCATATCAAATGAATTGGATGACTATGTTATAAGCTTAATTTTTTAAGTTGAGTGAATAGCGTAGAATGTGGAACTCACCCCACATCAGGCTTCATCCTATCCATGCTCTACTTAATAAGAATCTACGATTCAACAACCACTTGATCTGACACCGAGTTAGCACCCGAACACACCTTCACACACACCCTACATGGGCTGCACCACCTCATTATATGGTCTCCCAAACACCCTATTATGCACCATGTTCACATGCTATGCATGACCCATGCACTCCATGTGATATCTATTCATGCGTATGTCACCTGCCGCCCATAGTTGGCCAAGTCAGCCTTCCTCCCACATGGTCTTAAAATAATTACATGGCCTTCAAATATACTCCCCATTAAATAATATAATATTTCATGGTCTAGTCTTTAAAATTATTCATGAAAAGTAATATTTTTCATGGTCATTAAAGCCCTTAAAACTTCTTTAAATGTTGTAAAGAATGTATTAGTTATTCAAAACTATTGACACCTATCTTTTAACTTTAAGACCAGTTTCAGATTCATCACAATAAATATTTACACTATGTCTTGAAATTATTTTCAATTATTCAAGATAACATCCTCACATTCTCCTTTACCTAGACTTAGTAGTACATCAATCAACCTGTGTACTTACATGTATGCTTTATCAATCATGAAATCCAATTCCTTAGCACTTTCATCTCCTCATTTAAGTATTCATAATATATAGACTTTATTATATACTGATAGAAACTATAACATTCATTATTTAATAATGAACTTATGCTCTTAATTGATGCTTCAAAATTTAAATTCAAACTTTTTTTTATTGAATCATCAATAATGGTTACAAAATAAAAGGATTCTCCAAGGTAATGAACATGGGAAGGTCCCTAAACATCATTATAAACTATTTTTAATTTTTATCTCATGGGATTACATCTATTTAAGTTGAAGGTCACCCTTTTCTTCCCCAACACATAACTTTAACATATTCTGATTTCCATATGATTAACCTTCAATATGCCTTTTACTATTAGAACCTTCATATTATTCTTTTTGAGGTGACCAAGTCTGTAATGATAAACCTCTGGATTTCTTGAAATTTTAGTCAATGCAATTACATTTGTGGTTTTGGTCAAATAAAGAGTCCCATCCTTTACTCCTTTTGAAACCACCATAGTTCTGTAAGTAACTTTCCATATTCTATTGGGAAAAGTAGTTCTATACCCTACCTCATCCAGTTGTACAACTAAAATTTAGTTCTTTTATGAACCTAGGACATGTCTAACATTCTATAGTTTCAAGAATCCCCCATTCTTCATTTAGATGTTCACATTTCATTTTCTAACAATCTCTAAAGCTTAATCATCCACAAAATGTACTTTGTCGAAATTTTAGAATATATAATTTCCACTGCACCCACACTCCACCATTGAATGGAATGATACACTTGAGTCAACTACACATGACTCCATTGAAATGTTGAAAATGAGTAATAGTTCACCACCTCCTTCCATTATACCAATGGAATTTGAGGTTCTAGAAGTTGATGGTCTCACAAATATATCATTATGGATCTTTAAAACCTTCTTAAGGGGTCCTTTATTTACACACTTTCAATAGGTTGGACCATGACTAAACAATTTTCCCCAACTCTTACCCATTGATTATTTTTTGATTGAATATTTTGGTAGACTTACTTCCATTCACGTGAATGTCCTCATCTGTCAGTATTGGGAGCATTAACTGACAGTTCTTGGAATTACCTTCACCAAAGTTATTCATTGATTATCAAATTCATGATATCATCAAACACCAAGTATTTTTTTCTATAAGAGTTACTCACTATAGTGACCATCACAACCCAAATTTCTAGTAGTGGTGAAAGCAGTGGGAGTTCCCATACATCATCTACAAACTTAACCTTCACCTATTTGAGATCCCCTTGGATTATGTTGAAATTGTTAATGTGATATGTCACCGGTATTCCTTTTAATAACATTAGGCTAAACAAATTTCACATCATGAACACTTTTTTCAAAGCTATAGGTTTCTCATACATTTTTGACAACACCTTTAGTACTTCCACTGTAGTTTTATTTTCATAAATATCGATGAAAATATTCCATGTTAGGGATATACTCACCATCTCTAACACATTTACATCTAAGTTATCCCATTCTTATTTATCCATTATTACCAAATTCACTCCAAAAAAGGTAACTTCCAAGTCCTTTTAAATCAAATGGTCTTCAATTCGAATTCTTTAGAATCCAAAATGAATTTCGTCAAGCCTATCAATTCTAACCTTAGTATCTTCCAATGATATTACACTGATTTAGTAACTCCCAATGAATTGAACAATGTTGAGAAAGATAGAACCTGAAATTATTTGATAATACTTTTTGGGAATGAAAAATCAATCCTTCATACTTCTAATAAACCCATCGAAACTTCACACTTTGATCCACCAGAAATTTGTATGCATTAGCGCATTAGAAAATATAAACCTATGGAAGTTCACTCCAATTAAATACACTATAAGTAGGTATAATTCACACCCTACTCACCACAAAAATTCATACTTGATCGTACACACAATAAAGAACACAAAAATCAAGGCACCAGTAGTACATAAACTAGTAAATCATTCAATAGAAAAAAAAGTAAGAAAGAACATAATTATTGATATGATTGGGATAATGTAACCTACATGCATGGGATAAATTCCACTATTACTTTTTCCATTATAATTAGGAAATATATTAATTTAAAAAAGATAACAAAGTACAAGTAATATTTACCAACCTCTATTATTTGTAGTAAATTCATGGATTATTCACACTCAACAATGAAGGTCCCACACACTTATATACTAAGAGGTATATAGTAAACCTATAATACCCAATCTATTGAAAATATAGATCACTAAACATGACCACCTAATATTAATTACTAACCTGGTAACCATTTAGACTTGTTTAATTTTCATACTTATAGCGTTCTATTATTCAACCGTCGGTAGATGTGAATTTATGATTGTTCTATTACCATAGATATCCCACTAATGCTATATGTACCTCACATCCAACCCATAATATAGTGAATAAAATTATTCTGAATGTAATTTTGATGGATGAAATTTCAGTGAACTAAAACTAACTTAAACTACCAACATGAGACACTATAGAAAAACATTTTGGATGAAAGGATAAATCAAACTTCGACGAAGAAGGATAAATTCATGATTCTTCACTCATGAATTCTCAAGTAAATTTTTGAAAAGTCACTCAACAAAGAAGTATATCTCATCAAAAAGAGTCCAACATCAGTTGTTGGGCATGAAATTATGGAGGAACTATGGTCTTGTAAATGATCATAATTTAGTTATCTAAAAGTCTTCATAAGTTTGGTGTATGTTCATGATGAAACTAAGTATTGAGATAATATCAAGGTAAAATACATACCATATTTTTTTATTGTATATGGAGATAAAAATCTTGGATTTTGGCCATGGTACAATGATAAGAGACAGGTTATTAAGAGTTGAGATACTCACTTCAATGAAGGTATTTTTTGTAAGGATCAAAACTTAATAGAGAATGGATTTGAGGAAAACTAATCAACTATAAAAGTCCAAGTTGATATAAGTAAACATATCAAAAGAACACATCTTATGGAGAACTCAGAGGAAAATGTTGAAAGAATTGGAAGTCCCACAGTAAGACCATTGGAATAGATGTAAGAATATTTAAGAACAATTAAAGCTCGAGTGGGAGAACCAAAATTTAGAACAGAGATGAGCAAACATAGTAGCCAATTCGATTGAGGAGATTAATCAGAGTTAGAAGACCAGTTCAAAGGTTTATGGATGATATGAAATTTCTTATTTTTTTAGATATAGGGAGACCTGAATGCTTGAAATAAGTAGTGAAACTCATTTAATTATAAAATTGAAGTTAAAAATGGATGAATATATATATTCATTGAAATAAAATGAAACTTGGGAGCTTATCTACTTACTATAAGGGAAACATGCACTGGAGAATAAGTTGGTTTACCAGTTGAAGGAAGATACCGATGGATCAGCCAATAGGTTTCACAGAATTTGGGAACTGAATCTTGGTTGTTAAATTAAAGAAAAGTATTAATGTGTTGAATAAAGCATTGAGAGAATAGAATTGGAAATTCGATAAATTTATTCTAGAATAAGGATTTGATATGTGAAACATAGATCATTACTATTACCGAAAGAAATCGAACAATGAGCCTTTTATCATTCTACTTTTTTATGCTGTTGATATGTTGATTTCTATACCAAATAATAGAAGGATCCAAAAGACGAAAAATAAGTTTTTTAGAAATTTCAAGATAAAAGATCTTGGAAAAAATAAGAAAATATTAGGGATAATGATAGAAATGGATATGAAATCTGAAACATTGGTGTTGTCCTAGAGATACTCCATATGGAAGATCATGGAAAATTTTATAATGAGCATATGAAATCCATTACCTACCCTTATTATCAGACACTTCAAATTTTCAAAGTTATAGGTACCATCAATGAAAGAATAGTTCCATTACATAGAGAAAATTCCATTCACATAAGTTATTAGAAGATTGATATATGTAATGATTTTTACTCAAATAGATATAACATTTGAGTGGGATTTGTAAGTCAATTTTTTTGAATCCCGAAAGGGAACACTAAGAAACCATAAATTGGATTATTTATTACTTGAAATGAACAAAATAAGTTGATCTATGATTTAGGGAGGAAGATCCTTTTCAAGGTTTTATGGATATAGATTTCAAGGGAGGTTTAGATATCATAAAGGGAATATTCGACTTCATGTTTACCTATAAAAAACCATAGATAAGTTTGATTTCATGGTTATATATGATTGTTACTTTAAGTACAAAAAATTAGAGTATGTATCTCCAATTAAAGTAGGGAAGTATTTGGTTTGGTTGAAGAAAGTAACTCAGAAGAAGCCAGGAAGGATTAATGTTGTTCTATTACAATAATAGTGAATTTCACTTGGCTTATAATCTAGTATTTAATTCAAGGACAAAGAAAATTAACCTGAATTACCAGTTCATTATAAAGTTATAGGAGGAGAAAATTCTACAAAATATATCCCATAGTTAAAAATACAATGGATATGTTCACTAAAGCTTTATTTCAATAATTATAGAGGTAATATCATCGATTATTGAGGATTGGGTGAATGAAAGGAAGATATATAAAAACAAAATACTATATAATGGGTTGGAAAGAAGTTCACTAGAGAGTTTTTAAAGTTTCCTTTAAACAAGTCTTAAAAAAGGAGATTATTGGGATGTGAAGTCTAGTTTCAGATCATCAGAAGACGATTCACTATAATTTTATTCATCATAATTATGTTAATTAGATGATGGGTAGTGTGGTGTTTATATGATGACAAAAAAATCTCTCTAAGAAGTAACAACACTGTTGAAAGTTCATAACTTCCAATGGAATCCAGAAGGGTCCAGAATGTTAAAGAACCAGTTGTCTCTTGAATAAAGTATATAGAATATTTCATAAAAGTAATTGGTTAAAGTCAAAAGTGTTACTATATATCACTAGTCACATTACAAATAGAGGGTTTTATATGAAATTTAGAAGGTGGTGAAATTATACAACCTGCTGATAATTCCTCTAAATGGGAGTGGGGACCTTCTGAACAATGTAACCCTAATTATGAATAATACATTAGTGATACAAATAGTGGAATAGATTCTATCGAGTGAATCAAACTTGATTCTATTTAGTGAATTGTAGATATTTAATCCTTTTTAATTTATTTTTATTGACTATTTTATTAGTTGACTATAATTCTTGCACTTCTGATGAATATAAAGAAAGTTGTAGTGTTTATTTTGTGAACATAGGAAAACTTGTTGGAATAATGTTAATACCTTATGTTATATTCTTTTTATGTACTTATATTATTTATAATTCCATTATTGTGTATTCCTATGATCTTTGTGTGAGATGTGTGTGAGGATGACTATGTAACAACATTATATTTTGGATCCTTTAAAATACATACTATGTTATGTAACTTGTTTTACATGCTACACCCAAAGTAAACAAACCATAATATAATAATAGAATATAATTAATAAATCTGCAATAAATACTAATATGGTAGACCATTAATCATTAATAATTTAATTTATTAATATGATTTAATATTGAAAAACGTTATTTTCAATAAAATCCATTTTATTTGAATTACATATTTTATTTTAAAAGATGAATTTAAAATTTTTAGAATTTATATTTTGTAAAATAAAATTCATTGTTTAATTCCTCACATAAAAATTTAATTATTATTCATTTTTAAGTTTTTTTGAAAAGGTTTATTTTCAGTAGAAAATACAGTTTTTTGAGAAAATTATACTTTTTACGATTTTATCATTATGTAAGATTATCCTAAAAAAATAAAAAAAAAATTAAGTAATAAAATATTTATTTAAGGTGTAACATTAGTCATTTTAAAATATTCTTTAAACTTATAATTCTATGTCCAATATTTATTAAAACTAAATTAAAATGTTACTTTAATAAAAAAACTATTTTCAGTCTTTTCAAAAAATTAAGTGCTTATATGGTGAAATTAGGATTTGTATTGACTTGAATGCCTCATAGATTTTATTTATTTCATTATAAATAAATTTATTTCATTAAAATTAGCATATAATATAATTATATATTATATATATATTTACAGCTTTAAAATGATATTTTTTAAAATCTATTTTTATGCGATTAAGTGTGTTTATTTTATAATTAAATTTTCAAAACTTTAGAAATTTTATGTTTTAAAATTATTTTTAAAATTTATATTATAAGGTTAAAATTAGGTAAAAGTATCCAATCTTAATTTTTATCATTAATGTTAATTACCAAGGTTAAAAATTAATTATCATGGTAAACGTTAATTTGGGTAAAAGGTTAAAAGTAAAAAAAAGCCTTGAATTACTTTCACATTGTCTCAAAATGAATGGATGAGATTAGTTTTGAACTTATATTATCCCAAACCCCCTATTTTTCTACTTTTTATTCATTGAACCTTGAATATTCTAATTCCATTATTGTAAAATGGTGAGCATTTCCAAAAGTGTCCCTTTTCTCCTCTTATAAAAGGGCACCACTTACACCCTTAAGAGATGAACTTCACCTTAGATTTACTACTTAAAACTCAGAAATTTTACTCTCCCTATAACCCTATCTTACAAAAATAATCCCTTGGACACTCATAGAAAGCACAATCACTTCAATTTCAAGTGAACTTCAAAGGAAAGATTAAGTCTCCAACGTAAGTATTATTTCCTTCTTAAGTTTTTCTTCTTAATCTTACTCATATAAATATCTTATAAACATAATAATATGATGAGTTAAGAATAATTATTATACTTAGTTGTTATTATATTAATGGTAAACCATTACTTATTAATTTCCATCCTTTAACACCCTCGGTTTCAGGTAATTGACCCTTTATTTATGTATTTTAAGTATATAAAGTTTTGGGTTAAGTTTGGGAAGGTTTGAAAGTGTTTTGGAGTGTTTTTTGGGATTTTATAGAGGTTCACAGTTTGATAATGGTTAGTATAAATCTTGTAACACCTCTAAGAAATCATTAAATGGGAGACAATGAGCTCTTGGTAGGCACACGGTTGGGCACACAGCTTGGCCAAACTATGCGGCCACCCAAGAGTAACCATAAAAAGTGGAACAAAGGATTTTTTTCATGGTTGGTGCATAGTTTATATAACCCTTAAAGCCAAATGTGTGAGGTGGGTTTTGATGCAGTGGCTGACACACAGTTTATGCATGGTTTTCCTAACCGTGCACCATAATTATGCACCGTTAAAAATAAGATAAAAAAATTGTGGATCTAACTCAGTTTAGTAACTTAATGGAAAATTTTTCTCTAATATAACCCTAACACTATATCCAATTATCTCAAAGGTTGGAGAGACTCTTTCCATTGATTTTATAGAAATAATTTGGCGATTCTTCATGCGTTGGAAGCTTGAATTCCATGTTAAGTTCTCATTCTTGGTAGTTTTCCTTAGTTTTCATCTTCTTCCCTCTCTTGGATTCATGGATCTTATCTTTTGAGGATAGATTCATGATTTTTGTTACCAATAATGTTGATATGTGATTGTTTGGGTGATAGGAAACAAGATCTAATGTGGGTTTTTGGAGTTTCAATATAGTTTTGTTGAAGAATTTGGACCGTTATTCATTTTTACCAAATTTTATGAGGTTGGTGGATTCACTATCGAATCTTATTATTATAACTTAAATTATTTTTTTCAAATTGGTTGAATTTATTGAATTAAATTGTGAAATTTATGTGGAAATCTTTATAAAAACCCTCTTTAATGATGGTTTGTGAAATTATAGAAATTGGTTGTTGTGAAAAGTGCTTTGTTTCATGATTTTAAAATGGTGATTTTAAAATATGGTTGGTTTTGATTCATTGAAATGGTTTGGTATAAATTTTTTCAATAAAATGAATTCTTTATTGAAATGGGAGGGAATGGTTGTTTTTGGCATGGAATTTGGCATATGTGTTGGTGTGAGTTCATTTTGTTGACGTGACCCTAGATAAGGGGTGTATACCATTGGGGGTACAAGGATGTGACCCTGTAGAAGGGGAATGTGACATTGGGACACTTGAGATATGGTTACCTTTTGATGACTTGGTATATCGATGAGTGACCGATCATGAGTATGGAACTATCACTGGATCAGGCATGGGTGGGTTTTGTGTGGATCATGTATTGAGTATGCCAAATGGTTTGAGGAATAGTTTTAAAGAACCATTTGGTTGTTTTCCATGATAAATTATTTCACTTATAAATGGTTTTGGTTTTGAGATAAATTTTTTTAACTTTTTTTATATAACTTTTTTATATAAATGTTCTAACTTGTTCTATCATAGTGGTGTGAGTAGGGAAGTCATTTGGGGAAAACCTACTGAGTTTTATACTCACCCCCTGCTTGGGAAATTTAGCACATTTGTGGATTTTTTTATCAAGAAACAAGTAAGGGAAAGGTATCTCATTTATTTAGTGATGTATCATGATACCTTAGGAATGTATTATAAAGTTGGATCTTGGATCATGTTGGGAGCTATGGAGTTATGTCTTTGGAATCTTTGAGTTTTGTTGGTTATGTCTTTCAATTTATTCTCCAATATTGGTCATGGTTTCCACATTCTACTCTGACATGGGTTATGGTGTAGTTTGGTATTTTTGTCTTTTTTTATTACTTAGAGTTTTACTATATTGTCTTCATGCATCATATAGTGATTCTTGGTTATGGTTATAATGGTTGTGGATATTTTATTTTCAATGGTCAAATTGTCCCCCCAACTATTATGAATCCCTTGGAATTTATTACTAGCCTTTGGTGTATTGGGGATGTTACCAAAGTCACAGTAATCTCTCCACCTCTTCCCAATCCAATGGCGAGGGGTGGGATGTTACAAATAGAATCACTCTATCCCAATCTGTCTTTCATTTTGGGACGAATGGTATTGGTTTTTTAGTCTTGGGGTTGATAAAACATTCTAGTTTATTCTTGGAGTTGGGATGGTAGCATGGAGTAGGATCAACAAGACTTGAAATTTAGATCATAAAGAGGTGTAGCTAACCTATTTATGCTGAACTTAAATTTACCAGGGAATTTGGGGACATGAGTGTTTTGATACACTTATAGGAGTTGTTATCTCATTGTCGTGGGTTTAGCCAATGAGAAAATCATGTCATGCATTTTTAGAAATGACTTCTCATCAAGAGTGTATATTTCATTTTGAGTAATGATATATGATTTGGTTAAAAAGTGTTTATTTTTTAAAATGGTAAGAAATCAGTTGATTTTAAAGGAATGATTGTAGTATTTTCAAAAATGTTTTGAAAATTGGAATGATGATTTTTCAAAAGTGGTTTGAAAGTGGAAAAAATGTGGAATTTTGGAAATACTCATTGTGATAAATGTTATATGGAAAAAATTAAAATTTTTAAGCCTTCATTTTTTAGAGAGTGAGACTAATTAGATTTTTCTTGTGGTTATAGAAAATGGAACAAATTAGGAATAAAAAAACCAACTGAAAGAGGCTGCTCAAAATGTGGTTTCACCTGAGCCACATGTCAAAAAAAAAGCTAGTTTAGATTATTTTCAAGTATTTTTAACCCATAGATAGAGGGAACCAGAGTGATGAAACTTGGTAAGTGGATAATTATGTTCAGTTCCAGAATCAGAAGTGTAACACCCTAAGTTTTTATGGATCTTTTTTTCTCTCAAATAAATCAAATTTTCATTTATATTTTTAAATGCACTAAGTCAAAAATTCCTTTCACATATCACCAAATTTACGCATGAAACACCAAATTCTCATATGTTACATGAAACACCGACTTGGAATACGTTACGCGCAACACTGATGTTTCTACGAAACGACATTTTATTGTTATAATTATTTAAACGAGATAATTATAACCTAGTCATTAAACTTAGTTATATGAATAGTAATAACTAATTTTCAAATATTTTTTATAATTTTTTTATATAAATAAACATATTTATAATGAAATATATAATTTTTTTTAAATTCCTTTTATGTTTAAAAATACCATTTTCTCAAATGAACTACTTTTAATGTCCTTCTATAAAAAATAATAAAATTAATTTTAGAAAAATTTAGAAATTTAATTTTATAAAATAAAATTAATTTTTGAATTTATAATTTCTGAATTATCTTAGAGTGAATTTATGGGATTTTTCTGAGAAACTTTTATTTGGATGAATAGTGAAAAATACCTAATTTTAATTCAAAACTACCTTTTCATATAATTTATTTATAAGGTTAAATTATATTTTAATTTAGTTTATAAGTTTATTTATATCATATTTTTATCAATTAATCCAATTTAGATTATTATAATCAATTTCACTTTGAAATTTTCAATAAAAAATTTAGAAAAAGTTTGGACATTTTTACTTTAAAAATCCGCAGTGTCGTCCCATCAACGAGATTAATTTTAAATTAAATTCTTTCAATTATGTGATTAAAATTTGGAAAATGGATTCCATATTTTTAATAATAATAATTTATAATGTCTAATAATTTTAACTTTGTTTTTGAACAAAAATATTAGTGAAAGTGATTAAAATTAATTAAAACGATTAAGAGAAAAATTATGTTAATAAAGAACTAAACCTTAAATTTAAGACCCAAAATGACCTATAAAATTGTGAAAAACCCACTTTTTATCCATTAATAGAGCATGTACCTTCCATTATTGAGTTTTTTTGATTTGGTATGACTTTTTTTAGGTAAAAATGTGGGAACACCTAACTTGTTTCCAAAAATGCCAAGTGTGTCCTTTCCCTTCCCTATAAAAGGCCACCACCTCTCCATCTTATTCAAACCTCTCAAACCAGTTAGGTTATACCAATATATGAAAAATAAACTTACCAAAATCCCTCACTTCCTCATATAATTATCTTTTTTGGGAAGAAATAAATCCAAGGAATCCTTTTTGCACAAAACCAAAAGGATTTACCCAATTAAGAGGTAATGTCTTCTCTCAAAATCCTTTCTTTTATTTTATTTCTCCACCCATTCAATATATTTATTATATTATTGTATAAAAAAGGTATCCTAAATATACTATTAAATTTTTATTCAAAGTGTTTTACCTACACTTACACACACCTCCATCTAATGGGGAATGAACATACTGTTTACATGTACGGTGAACTACCACCTCACGAAATGAGGATCGTTCATTTTTCATTTACCACCTCTCATGGTGGAAATTATGATGGAAACTGTGTTTATATATTTTATATATTATATTTATTATGTATTTAATCTTTTTTAATTATTTTACAACACATGTATTTATACTTTCCATTTTGTGTTAATACGATAATTTTGTTTGAGGAAGTGTGGACTAATGCCCACTTAAAGCAATGTGATTTGTTCATACACTACATGGAATATATTAAGGATGGGTATAGTGAATATATATGATATAATAAATCTAATTTAATAATTATATATATACATATATATACACATATGTATTTTACTTTATTTCTTTCAACACGACAATTAAACAAAAATAGCATTTATGCATACATACGGCTTACCATCTGCATGAATGGTGTATTCCATTTCACACTTATATATTTTATGGATTATTATAATAAAAATATAATGAATATAAATTATATTTAAAATCATGTTTTTCATTCTAAAAATCATGATATAAGTATAAGGACCAAAGATATAACAAATTAAGACATATGGGAAAAACAAAGAGGATATTACTCAAAGTGAAACCTTAACAAATAAATTTTAACAAGTGGGTAATATAAAGAAATAATAAAACTCTATATGGTATTATAAGTAATAATATGGTAATTTTATATATTTATAATAAATTTATATTTATTACACAGGAGGTTTTAACGAGTATTATGAGAGTCAAGACACAAGGTATGTGGATTTCATCTCACTTTTTGTTTATGTGAGATACATGATTTATTCACCACCCATTACTTTTATGTGGTGTGTATACTTCACATGGATGTATTAAATTTTTATTATACTTAAATTTATGTTTATTTACATATCCATTCTATTATATTTATTTCATGGGGATAATGTTTCAAAAGATACCAAATCAGTATGACAGTTTTGTCTCAAATTGTCTTCTTTGAGACACATGTTATATTATGAACCTATATTTTTACATGAGGTGTATATAATTATTTTTAAATGTTATATAATTAATATTATTCTTTTCATGATATTTTAAGCTTCATGTAATTTTATTTTATTAAATAGGGAGTATGGTCCAAAGTTACCAAGTAGTAAGAGTTTATTGAAACAATCTCATCACTTTTCGAGATTGTTTATGTTTATGATTACTTTGATCAAATATTATGATCCATATCTTAAGAAAACTCATTATTTTTATTATCCTCTATTTATTCATGATATATTCATTGTATTGGTAACATTTTTACACTCTTTGGTAAATAATATAGTTAAGAAAGTGTTTTTAATAAAGCTAGACTTTACCCTATCTTCGGTCAAAAATCTATGTTCCTTAAAAACAAAGATTTCTAAAAAGGGTTTCCAAGAATATTATAATATTATCCTAAAATATTTAAAATAAAATTTTACCCTTTTTTTCTTTTACCAATTTTTTCAAAGGAATATTCTTGTCACTTTCTGAAGGAGGCATTTTTCTAACATTTTTACTGCTCAAAAGGAATGTTCTTTCTACCTCGTACAACATGTACAGATTTACCCACCATCAATTATTTGAAGATTTATTTTCATGTTTAAAAAGATAATTTTTAAGATTTTTTAAAAAAACATTTTAAATGAAACTTTTTTCATAAGGTTTTCAAGATTCTTTTATAAGTTTTTAAGGAAAATGGGTTTCAAAAGGTTTTATGTTTTAAAGATCCCTTTTCAAAGAATAAAGGATATTTAACTCAAGAAATGTTTTCAAAATATCTTTCCAAGTTATTTTAAAATTAATATAACATCCATTGATGTTAATAATTCCCTTCTAGAAAATTATCCAAAGATTCTATTCATATTATTTCTTAATTGGTTTATGTTTTGATGGAATGATTCTTAAGACACCCGTTTCAATTCCATGGGTTTTATGATTTTGAAACCTAATTATTTTCATAGGTTATACTTTCATGAAGTGATAATGAAACCTATCTATTTTCATAGGTTATGTTGTGATGAAATGTTAATGATACCCATTTCATTTCATGGGTTATTATTTTATGTTTATAAAACCTATCTCTTTTTATGGGTCATGATATTATCTCGTGGCACATGTATGAAAGATTTTATTATGAGATTAGTGGGACCTATATCTCCCTCCAATGTATTTGGTAATAATAAGTTGTATATTAGATCAAAGGGTACACAAGTTATATCCCAAGCCCAAAAACAATAAGGTACATGGGTTTTAGCCCAAGCCTAAAACAAGAAGGTACATAGGTTATAGCCCAAGCCTAAAAGTAATAGGGTACACAGGTTGTATCCCAAGCCCAAAAACAAGAAGGTACATGAGTTGTATCCCAAGACTAAAAGTAAGATGGTACACGAGTTGTAGCCTAAGCCCAAAATTAAGAAGGTACATGGGTTGGAGCCCAAGACTAAAAGTAATAGGGTACACATGTTGTTAGCCCAAGCTCAAAGCTGGTGCATGGGTCTTAGGACAAGACTAACATTTTATAAAGGTCTTGGTAGGTAGCCTTAACATGAGATTTTCTATTCTTATATGCATGCCATAAATTTTATGTCTCATTCCTCAATTATGTTTTCATGGATCATGATGTTTATTTCATTATGATTAATGTCTTATTAACAACCAAGATTTATCCCATAACTCATGTTTATGATATTTGATATGCAGGGTATGATCTTCTAATGTTATGATCATGTTCTCATACCACTTTGTTCATGTTTATGCTTATATATATCCCTTGTTTACCCTTACTAAGAAACTGAGATCAACCATTTTTATGTTTACTTCCCTAGGTTATGAAGATATATTTCATATATGATATGTCTAAGAGGGGTGATAGTCTTAGAGAACCTATTGGGAGAAAATTTATCTCACTTATGTACCAGTGTTTACATTTCCATGTTTCCAAAGGCACTAAACTAATACAGTCTTTGGGATTCCATTTGTAAAACGTTTTTAAGTATTCCAAAAAAATTATTTAATGTTAATGTATGAAAAGAAAGGATATCTATAGCTAGTATAAGAGTAAAGGTTTAGTTAACCTTTGTAATCTAGGATGTTAAAACCTTAGTGAGAACCCTAAGGACATGTCTAGGGATAAGTCTACAGATAAGGACCAGTATAGGAAAATGTTATGGAATTTTAATAAAGGATAAAGTTAGTGGTTTCCTAGAAATACATCACTATCTAGATACTACAAGTGGATGTAGATCTAGAACATATGTACCTAAGGGTAACAACTCTGATAGGATGTTCTGAGCCTAAATTGGGGTAATCTAGTATAAAACAATGGGCCTTACTGCACAACTAATTTGACACTCCCATGGGATATTATTTGAGAATTCACAAACTCTTCAGAAACCATCATGAAATATTTAAATAAAAGTTGGTTACGAATAACCTAGGATAAACCTAAGGTTTTATAAATTGAGAAATGTTTCATAATTTAGACATCCTATAAGTTAATTTTCATGATTATGTGGTTCCTCTCTATGATAATTGTTTCCTACTCTAAGCATTTTGGATTTAGTCAATGGATGAAACCCGAAGGAACCACGTTAATGTTGATTATGATATACAATGTAACGATTGTTATTATAAGGTCCTGAATTCTTTGGGAGATGGAATAAAAAACCTCATTTCTATGTTCACAAAAATTTCTCAAGATATGAATCATGATGAACTTACAAACGATCAAAGGAGGGAACAATGTTATGTTGAGTCCTTCACGAGGAAACATCCACCTTCTTTCAGCAGGTCTTCTGATCTACTTATTTTTTGAACACTGGATCAATACCACTGAAAAGATATTATCTGTTCTCTAGTGTTTAGATCATGAGAAATTAATTCAAGATGTTTATCGGTTAGAAGGTGAAGAAGACCAATGGTGTACTTTAATCAAGAATAAGAGTAAGCAAGATGAAATTGAATCCATGGATTGGGATGAGTCCAAGAACTTATTCTTAAATAATTACTTTCCTCATGTTATTTGTATGAAGATGGAAAAGGAGTTCCTTTTGTTGAAGCAAAAGGATGATGAATCCATTAGTTCCTACAAGGCTAATTTCACAAGACCTGTGAGGTACGCTTATAGAATTATCATCTAACTAGAAAGTAAGGTTGATAGGTTCTTTAGTGTCTTAAATCCAAGGCTCTAAAGGGTGTTGACCATAAGAGACTTTGGTAGCTATGAAGGGATTGTGCATTGTGAAATAAAAGTTGAAACAGAGGTTGGAGTTAGGTATCAATCTCATGGTTTTAAAAATAAGAGGAAGATGAATTTCAAAGGACAATAAAAAACCATGGAGATAAGAGGATGGGCCTTCCTTTGTGCTCTAAGTGTGGAAAGAAGAATGGTGGGAATTGTCTTAATGGGGCTAGTAAATGTTTTAAGTGTGGAAAGGAAGAAAATTGAGTTTCTGAATGCCAAATTGATTTCAAAAATTTATATAATGATGTAAATAAGGATAAAACTTCACATAATGCACTTCCCCCACTTCAATTTTTCAATTGCAGGGAGTTTGGGAATTTCACCAAGAAGTGCCCAAATATAAGGGTTAATAATGGTGATCAATTTCAAAAACCTATGAATATAAAGGATAAATAGAAATCATATGAAATCACAATGGATTAAGTGGACCATAATAATTGGGGAACTCCATACTGGGGAATTTATTATGGGATTTTTGTAAAAATAAGATCTATGAAAATCTTATTGGTCCTTTAGTGGAACTTGTAATGAGTATAAGCATTGATTATATTTCTCTACATGAATTTTGGATAAATAAAATTGTGTTGATTTTATAGATTTACAAGGATGAACCTAAAATTACAATAGAAAAGTTTTTTTAAGAAAAGATCCTATTTAAGGAATAAAGGGTGAATTATCTTTTGAAAGCATGTATGTTTTCAAAAAGGATTTATGGAAATTCAGATTATAAACATGTTTTCAAGAGCATATATGATGAAGGTATTCACATATTTGGTATGTGATGACACATGGGGGATGAATGTTAATATTATTTCATGACATTATTTCTAATGTTTCGAATTTTCATCTTTTAGAAGGGTTATAAGGTTAACCATTCATGAAATGTTTAAGTTAAACTTCAGATGAATTTTTTTATATTAAGGTTGTATTTAAAACCTTAGTTAAAATGATATTTAGTGATTAACCTTATTTAAAGGATGACCATCATATTTTAAAAATTATATTAGTGTGGTTTTAGAAAAGGAAATCATATATGTTGGGTGATAACCAATCAAGTCCGACAAGGCCGCAGGTCTTGAAACCATGACCGAAGAATGATAAGGGTTTCATGCATACCACTAGCCTACGCGATGTCCTAGTTAATGTATAATTATTTTTGATGAGTAATTATTTCTGATGAAACATTAGTGTCACTTTTTATATTTATAGATTAATTTATTAACCATATTGATTTTTAAGAATATTCATAGATAAATAGTTATAATTTTCATTATTTTATGAGTCTTATGATCTGATAAAATTTTATTTTGGCACTTCAGGCATGAAAGTTAATTTCTAGACATCCATTGCACAAAGTAATAGATGAATTAGAAATTGATAAAATCATAACTAGAGAATAAAATTTTGTTTATAGAAATATATCAAGTATGTATATTTTCTTATATTATTGGTCAATAAAATAATTACTCAATGTTAGGATAATGATCAAAAGAAAATGTGTTGTCCTAATATATTAATTTTGTTGAACTGATAACCTTTTAAATCATCATGTATTTATGACTTTGAGGACTCTAATTTTCTTTGATGATTCACTTGTTTGTGATTGATGACCTCAATCACTCCCTATAAATATTTATGTTTTTTATCCATGTCCAACATTCACCCCCAACCTATGTTCTACTATGTGGAAACCTAATTATATGTTACTTTGGTTAACCGTTATAGTTCCAAATTTCCATTTTTAAGGGAAGTTAAAGTATCCATTTTTACAATGTGGGTTTTTATGAATGAAAATTTCAAGTATTAAACCTTTTATAACCCATATGAATTTCAAGGGTGAAATTCATTTTAAGGGGGGTAGAATGTAACACCTCGAGTTTTTATGGACCTTTCTCTCTCTAGAATAAATTAAATTTTTATTTATGATTTACAATGAACTAAGTAAAACATTACTTTAACATGTCACTGAATCAACACATGCAACACTTACTTTTCATATGTTACACACAACACTGACTTGGTGTATGTTACATGCAACACTGACGTTTCTACGAAACATCATTTTATTGTTATAATTATTTAAACAAGATAATTATAAACTAGCTATTAAAATTAGATATATGAATAGTAATAACTAATTTTAAAATATTTTTTATAATTTTTTTATATAAATAAAACATATTTATAATGAAATATATAATTTTTTGTAAAGTCCTTATATGTTTAAAAATACCATTTTCTCAAATGAACTGCTTTTAATGTCCTTTAATGAAAAATAATAAAATTAGTTTTAGATTAATTTGTAAATATAATTTTATAAAATAAACTTCATTTTTGAATTTATAATGTCAAAATTATATTAGGATGAATTTATGGTATTTTTCTAAGAGACTTCATTTTTGGATGAATAGTAAAAAATACCGAATCTTAATTCAATACCGCTTTTTTGTCTAATTTATTTATAATGTTAAATTATATTTTAATTTGGTTTAAAAGTTTAATTATATTATATTTTTATCAATTAATTCAATTTAGGTCATTATAATCATTTTCACTATGAAATGGGTATAAAATATTTAGCAAAAGTTTGGATGTTTTTACTTTAAAAACTCGCAGTGTCGTCTCTTCAGCGAGATAAATTTTAAATTAATTTTTGTGAATTACATGATTATAATTTGAAAAAATGGATTTCATATTTGTAATCATCATAATTTATAATTTATAATAAGGTCATTTTTTTACCAAAAATATTAATGAAAGTGATTAAAATTAATTAGAACCGTTAAGAGAAAAAATAGGTTAATAAAGTACTAAAACTTAAATTTAAGACCCAAAAAGACCTATAAACTTGTAAAAAACCTATTTCATGTCCATTATTAGGCCATTAAACTTCCATTATTGAGTTTTTTTGTTTTTTATGACTTTTTTTTATGTAAAAACGTGGGTACACCTAACTTGTTTCCAAAAATGCCAATGGTGTCCTTTTCCTTCCCTATAAAGGCCACCACCTCTCCCCATTCTTCAAACCTATCAAACCACTTAGGTTTGGAAAATATATGCCCAATAAACTTTCATAAATCCCTCCCTTACTCCTATAATCATCCCCTTAGGCATAAATAAATCCAAGGAATCCTTTTGTCATGAACTAAAAGGAGTTACCTGATTAAGAGGCAATGTCATCTCTCAAGATCCTTTCTTTTATTTTATTTCTCACCACCTCCGCTCTCTTTATTAAATTATTGTATAAAAAAAATTGTATCCTAAATATAATAGTATGTTTTTATGCTAAGGTTTTGATCTAAAATTACACACACCTCCATCTAATGGGTAATAAACATACTGTTTACGTGTATAGTGAACCACCGCCTCACGAAACAATGGTTGTTCATTTTTCCTTTACGAATTCTCATGGTGGAAATTATGTATTTAATCTTTTTTAATTATTTTATAACACATGTCTTTATACTTTCCATTTTTTTAATACGACAATTTCGTTTGAGGAAGTGTAGACTACCGCCCCCTCAAAGAGATGTGATTTATTCATACACTACATGGAATGTATTAACAATGAGTTTAGTGAATATATATGATATATATATGATATAATAAATATAATTTAATACCGATATATATATATATATATATATTTATTTTACTTTCTTTATTTCAATATGACAATTAAACAAAAATAGCGTTCATGCGTACGTATGGATTACCGTCTCCAAAAAACAGTGTATTCTGTTTCATAATTATATATTCTATGGATTATTATAATAAAAATATAATGAATATAAATTATATTTAAATCATGGTTTACATTCTGAAAATCATGATATAATTATAAGGACCAAATATATAACAAATTAATACATATGCAAAAAACAAAGTGGATATTACCCGAAGTGAATCCTTAACATATAATTGTTAACATAGGATAATATAAAGCCATAATAAAACCCTATATGATATTATAAGTAATAATTTGGTTATTTTATAGATTTATAATAAATTTATATCTATTATACATGATGTTTGAATGAGTATGATGAGAGTCAAGACACAAGGTAAGGGGATTTTATCTTAATTTTTTGTTTCTGTGAGGTACATGATTTATTCACCACCAATTCCTTTTTATAGTGTCTATACTATAAGAACCCGGTTCTTATTCTTGAGGTATTGGTTTCTTTTTTTTCCTCTTTCCTTAAAGTGTTTTTGAGAAAATAAGGAAAATGGGGAAAAAAACCCAAAATTTGTGGGTACACGCCATGTACTCTTCCACACGCTGTGTACTTTGGCCATGTGAGATGAGTATATAGGGCGTGTAGGCCTGTCAGCGATGAAGGGTGTAAAAAATAACTACACGCCATGTACTTAGTATATACACACCGTGTAATCAGTCGGTAGGTGAACAGTAAGGCGGTGAGAGTAGCCGCCAGTGGAGCGATAGTACACGCCATGTACTCAGAAATACATGTCATGTAATCAAGTCGACAAATGAAGAGTGTGGCGATGAAAAGTAGCTGCCAGATGAACAATTAAAAAATGGAAGGTACAGGACGTGTACTTGAGAGTACACACTTTGTAGTTGTTTTTTTTATTATAAACCGACAGTAGCCTCCTCTTTCAATAGAGGAAGATTAGAATGAACCAGGAGCACCAAGAAAGATGACTAAGGCTTGGAGGAGCTCCCGAATTCTCACGGAGAATCTGATTCTTCCATCGGCGATCTCGTTTGGACCGTGTGGGTAAGACCATCCTTCTTATTGAGTCTTTCCTTCCAATTATTTCCCAAGGGGAAGTTATTTACGTTTGAATGGAAAATATTTTATCCCAGTTCTATGTTGTTCTCGTTTGATTTGGGAGGCGTCGTTCACGTATATCGATCAGAGGAGATTGAGGTAGGTGGTATGGTGTTTATTTACAACTGTTGAGTTGTTTTTGTGTACCGTTGTGCTACGCGCCCATGTTTGGGGTGTCGTATGGCTGAGAACTTAGCTGATAAGATATCTAGAATTGTATAGATAATCTAATGATAAATATAAACTGCTGTTTGGGGATCATAGCTTGGATTCAGGGCCACCCCATGGGTGCGTTTCCCTTGTTTAGCCATTTGGCCAGGATACCCGTGGGTATGCTGTGATTATAGCATGCTTTGAGTTTTCTTGAGAGAAAATGTATATAGATTGCTTTCTTATGTGTTGGGCTCGACCCAGTTAATTGCTTAGCCTGAGGGAAGTGTTTCATTTAGCATGAGGGAAACCTTTCTCATGCATGTGGGTAGTATCTTCTGTGCCTGTGGGCAACACCTCATATGCCTGAGGGAAATATTCATTATGCTTATGAGTCATCACCTGCGGGTTTCGATTCTGATTACCTGAGGGTAAGGATTTTCATGTCTGCGGACAACGTTTACTTTGTATATTCACTGTGGTGATTTATTATGTTGTACCTGTCAAGCTAAAGCACAATCTTGGAATTGATAAACGATTAATAAAATGGCAATGTAACTGGTAGAGATAGTTACTTTTGAGTACTGTCTAGTTTACTGCATTTTATTATTACACACTGATGTTGCACATTTTCACTGACAGTTGGGCATGGGCCTTTGGTTGTTTCCTACTGGGATTTATTTCTCACACCCTGTTTGGGTCATGTCTTGGGCCCAAACAGATTATATTGCTGTAGGTGTTAATAAGGGTAAGAGTACCTATACAGATACTTGATTATTGCAGAGGAGTAGGAGAGCATGGGACTGAGCTTAGGCTTGCGATGCTGCTGAGTTCCTGCTGCACTGTTTTAGTTTTCTTTGCTGTACTTGTACCTTGTACTATATTATTCTAGATTGCAGTGTATCTTGTTTTGGCTACTTTCCTAGACTTAGGGACATATTGAATAATCATAAATATATGACTATTATCATCTTTTACTTCTATACTGTTATCCTTTTCAGTTGGGTATTGTTTACTACTTCCGCCTTTTGGTATGTTTATATTTTTCCACTGTGCTATACTTTGAAAAATGAGGGCATAGTTTCTACACTATCAGACCTAGGCCCTCACTGCTAATCGGAAGCCTATGGTGTTTGGGGAAATACGCTTGAGGTCATGTGACCAACCGGGTTCGGGGCACCTGTTGTGTGGCACCTGGATCCAGGACGTTACAAAGTGGTATCAAATGATTTATTTCCTTCTTGACTTACTATTTTAAGCCTATAGTCAGGGATATGATAGAATAGGTACTTGGTAATAAGATGTGCCTGGGAGTAGCTAACCCATGTACAGGGAAAATCCAATTTATCTCGTGTTTCAATTTTCCTAATTTTGAAATTTTACAGTTGATTTGATTTTAACCGTTGGGTGACACACTTGCAGTGTGCTATTATATTTTTATACTGGGTTCTATTTAGTTGAAACCTGATGAGATGAGGGTATGCCATCTCATGCATCATTTAGGCACATGTTAGAATCACATGCCATGAATAGTTTCCATGCCATGTAGGTGCATTAGAAATTGCATGTTGTTGTGATAGATGTTGTACCAAAAAATTCATGCTGTTGTGATAAATGCCTTGATAAAATACCTACTATTTGATAGGGTATTGTTATGTAAGGTTTTGTGAATGAACTCCAAACTTTGGTTTTTGAGGAGTATGGTCCCTCATTAACCGGAATTTATTGGATCATTGACTGTTACTTTGTTTATAACATGTATAAGATGCCAAGATTTGATTCACAGGGAGTATGAGCCCTCACAGATTGGAATTTGGCACTCAGGTGTTGGTTTCAGTGTTTTTCTGGGATCTGGAGTAGTTTCTAAGGCTTACTGTCCAAAAAAACCCAGAATACATGCCGTGTAGTTTTGACTACACGCCATGTACTCTTCTGTTTGGGATAAAATGAAAAAAATTTAAGTACACGTCGTGTACCGTATGTACACACCGTGTAGTTTCTAACTGTGTCATAGACCATGTAGGCAGAAACACAGGATATGGAAACTTTTGAGGGAACACGCTGTGTACCATTTTCACATGATATGTTGTGTTATCCTTGTGTCTGCCCATGTGACTAACAACATGGACGGAGAAATATGATCTTATATATGCCGTGTCAATGCAGAACACACCATGTGGTGTAATCTGGGAATCTGACCATGTAACTAACAACACAGGTTAGTGTTATCCTTTCTCATACACGCCGTGTCCACCTGGAACATGCCGTATAGTGTGAGCCATGTATCCGGTCGTGTCTCGAACAACACGGGTCAGCGAAGCTTGTTTAGTACACAACATATACTTTTGGGACATGCCATGTAGTCTTAACCGGTGAGAAACCGTGTGGACTTGGCCATGTGGCTGGGGAAAAAAGATGGTGTACATGCCATGTGTGGGTGTAACACGCCATGTAGTATCAGCTGAGTAGCCGACCGTGTCACTAACAACACAGGCAGTTGGAATCTAAGCCGTACACGCCGTGTCTATTTGGAACACGCCATGTAGTGTGAGCTGGGTATCTGGCCATGTCACAAACAATACAGGTCGGTGAAGCTCATCTAGTACACTTCGTGTAGATCTTATACATACCGTGTAGTCTCATTCAAAGGAGATCCGTGTTTCTTAGCCGTGTAGAAGGACCCAGGTAGGGGAATAGAATTTAAGTACATGATGTGTGTGTGGATAACACGCCGTGTGTTTGGGGTGTTACACGACCAGTTCTGGCAGAGGTACACACCAATGTGAAAGACTTAAGGGAACACGTTGTGTAGTTATTATACACATTGTGTAGTTATTATACACGTTGTGTAGTTATTATACACGCCGTGTAGTCTTGTTTTGTAAAAATTGAATGTTTTATTTCTCCTGTTCCCTTATTACGTTTCCAGTTCTTGGTCCTTGATGATCTTAATCGAAAGCGTGTGTTTGACCTTGTAGAGTCATGTCACCGAGATGAACATGATTTGTTCTTCAATAGAGAGACAATGATTATACTCTAGATATGGTAGGCCATGGGCTACCGATGGATCCTCCAGCAGATCCAGATGCGGTGCCAACCATTATACCAGAAACAGGCGCTGATGTGTAGTTCCGTGAAGGCTTCATGCGGTTTATGCAGACCTTCCAGGGAGCACCGCCGAATTCCAAATCTATGGAAGAGTTGACACGTATATTCCAACAGCAGCATCCGCCTATGTTTTCAAGGGATGGTGGACCACCAGCTGTGGAGTCTTGGTTGGGTTCTATGCAGACTATTTTTGAGCATCTGGAGACGCCTCCTAGGAGGAGGGTCAAGCTCGCTACAAACATGCTGCGTGATTCTGCCAAGAGATGGTGGGATGTTACCACCCAGACTGAGCATCACAGAGACATGGCGTGGGAATATTTTCAAGTAGTATTCTATGAATTTTTCTTTCCAGAGATGCTAAGGGCAGATCGAGCTCGAGAGTTCATGAATCTGTAGCAGAGTGCCATGTTAGTGATGGACTATTCTGCCCGCTTCACCAAGCTATGGTGTTTTTCACCTGTTATAGTGGGTGATGAGACATTGAGGGATATAAACTTTGAGGATGGTCTTCAATATGACATCTGAGAACTGGTGAACGTTTTCAGGTTTCCTACAGTGCATGCTATTGTGAACCATGCACTGATTACCAAGCGAAACCTGCTGGAAGCTAGTGGTGCAAGTCAAGACGGTTCGACACTAGTTTCTGGTACTATTTCTACCAGTAAGAGGAAGAGGCAGATGGATTTCTCTCATAGTGTCATTACTAGCCAGAAGAATTCTTCAGGTGGCCAGGTCATGTGCTACCAGTGTGGTAAAGAGGGGCACAAAAGACCGCAGTGTCCACGTGACCCAGTGGAGTGCTGAGATTGCGGCAGGATGTGTCATCTGTAGTGTTTTTTCAGGGCATTTCCACTGGTGGCTAGTGAGAGGGGTTCTGTGTAGACTTTGTGTGCGGGAGCAGGGCCAACAGCTTCTTACCAGTCAGGGAATTGGAATACGTTGGGACGTTCAGGCCGAGGTGGTGGTCATGGCCTTGGTAGCCAGACACCAGGATCTGAGAGATAGCAGGGCAGGTCAGCTCAGGGTAGCCAGGCTGTGTCTTAGGGCCGCGACATTGGACAGACATATGCAGTACAACAGACCCAATAAGAGAAAGATCCCAAACCTTCCACTGTCATAGGTACTATTATAGTTGCTTCTGTTTTATCTTTAGTACTTTTCGATACTGGTGCTACACATAGATTTTTATCTATGGCCGTTGTAGAGAGTCTTGGGCTCTGTGTTTATTCTTCTTTTGATATCATGATTCTAGAAACTCCATTGGTAATTAGAACAGCAAGTGTGCGTTATTTCAAGGAGTTCCCCCTAGAGGTTGGTGAGTGTCACTTTCTATGGGACCTCTATGTCTTAGAGATGACGAGCTATGGTGTCATTCTCGGGATGGACTGGTTGGTACCCTTTAGAGCCTTTGTAGATTTCTATCATCGCAGGGTGAGTTTCACATCACCAGAGGGTAGAGAGTTTCTATACAAGGGAGAATGGGATGTTCAGGCGAGTCAAGCTGGGCCCGAGCATCATGGGTGAGGTGGAGTGATAGCCCAGATTGCGAGTCTATATTTGGATGACCAGGGAACTTGTCAGAAGGATTTACCTCCAGTGGTTGATCGTTTCAGGGATGTCTTCTTGGATGACTTTTCAGGTCTACCTCCGGAGCGAGAGGTGGATTTCTCTATTGAGATTGTGCTAGGAGCGGCACCGGTGTCTATTCCTCCTTATAGGATTGTTACAACAGAGTCGCAGGAGCTCAAGAAATAGTTATAGGAGTTACAGGCAAAGGGGTTCATCCGACCCAGTACTTCTCCTTAGGGTTCTCCTATCCTATTTGCAAAGAAGGAGAACGGTACCCTCAGACTATGCGTGGATTATCGGAAGCTGAACCAGTTGATGGTCAAGAACCGATATCCATTACCGAGGATTGATGATCTTTTTGATCAACTTTGAGGAGAACGAGTATTCTCAAAGATTGAATTGAGATTCGTATATCATCAGTTGCGTGTTAGACCATCAGATATACCTCTTACAGCCTTTCAGAGTAGATATGGTCTATACAAGTACTTGGTCAAGCCGTTCGGACTCACGAATGCGCCAACGGTTTTCATGGATCTGATGAATCATGTGTTCCACCCTTATCTGGATTATTTTGTGGTAGTCTTCATGGATGATATCTTGGTGTACTCTCACACTCGACACGACCATGCCACACATCTTGAGATCTTATTGAGTACACTGATAGAGTATCAGTTATATGCTAAGATCTCAAAGTGCCACTTTTAGATGAACCATATTCACTTCCTGGGTCATATTATCTCAGAGGCAAGAGTTGCAGTAGACCTAGAGAAAGTGAGAGTAGTAGTTTCTTGGGAGAAGCCAAAGAACGTGTTTGAAATACAGAGTTTATTGGGGCTGGATGGTTACTACATGCACTTTATATAGGACTTCTCCCGCTTAGCAGCGCCGTTGATGGGTTTGACTAAGAAGGGTGTGAAGTTTGGTTGGTCAGAAGCTTGCGAGACAGCCTTTCAAGTGCTGAAGGTAAGGTTGACATCAACACCAATCTTGATTATTCCAGCGCAAGGTAAGAGCTATACAGTTTACTGTGATGCATCAAGTATTGGACTGGGATCAGTGTTGATGTCGGGAGATCAAGTAGTTGCATACGGGTCTCAGCAGTTGAGGCCACAAGAGATGAATTACCGAACACATGATCTCGATTTGGCTATAGTTGTTCATGCGTTATGCTATTGGAGACATTATATCTTGGGAGAACATTTTGTGGTGTTTACGGACCACAAAAGTCTTAAATACATCTTTACCCAGCATGACCTGAATTTTAGACAGCAAAGGTGGGTTGAATACCTTTAGTACTTCGACTTTGAGCTTGCCTATACACCTGGTAAGGGTAACACAGTTGCTGATGCACTGAGTAGGAGGACTCAGACACATGTAGTGCAGGAGGCCAGTGGAGAGTGGAAGCTTATGGCTTTGTTCTCTGAGATGCATTTGGAGATTCATGATAGTCAGGGACAAGCCTATATTTCTTTATTAGTTGTGACTTCTACCCTCTTGTATAGAGTGAGGATGAGACAACTATCAGATTCAGAAGGCCTAGTTCTACGAGAGTCGGTGGCAAGTGAGAACCCTCCTCCTGGTTGGATGATAGGAGGGGACAAGGTACTGTGTATCCATAGATGAGTGTGGGTTCTAGGGGATATACGTGAGGATTTGATGTGGGAGTTTCATGCTTCAACTTAGGCAGTGCATCTCGGAGTTACCAAAATGTACCGTGACTTGAGACTTCAGTATTGGTAGCTGGGTATGAAAAGAGAAGTAGCTGGTTTTGTTATGAGATGTTCCACCTATCAGCAGGTGAAGGAGGATCATCAGAGACCAGCCGAACTGTTACAACATTTACCCATTCTGGAGTGGAAACGAGATGATGTCACAATGGACTTTGTGACAGGGTTTTCGAGGTCACCTCGAGGTAGTGATGTCGTGTGGGTTTTTGTGGACAAACTTACGAAGGTAGCTCACTTCTTACCGATCAAGGTGACCTTCGGTGTCAACGAGATCAGAAGGTTGTATATCCGAGAGGTAGTACGCCTTTCATGGGGTCCCTCGTTCTGTATTTTCAGATAGGGATGCCCGTTTTACGTCTCGTTTCTGGTAGAGTTTTTAGAGGGAACTGGGTATATAGGTGCTTCTGAGCACAACTTGCCACCCTCAAACCGATGACCAGTCAGAGCGTATGATACAGGTGCTAGAGGAATTGCTGCTTGCATGCATCCTGGACTTTGGGGGCTCTTGGGAGAAGCACATACCCCTGGTCAAGTTTTCCTACAACAATAGTTTTTAGGAAACTATTGATATGGAACCTTACAAGGATTTATATGGTAGGACATGCTGATCACCTTTATGTTGGTTGAAGGCAGGTGAGGCAACTTTAATGGGACCACGTCTCGTGCATGAGACTTTAGAGCAGGTCTAGTTGATACAAAGCGGATGGCTACCGCACAGTCTCATCGGAAATATTATGCTGATCGCCGTAGATGACCATTGGAGTTCATGGTCGGGGATCATGTTTTCTTGCATGTTTCACCGAGGTTGGGGCACAGGTGAATCAAGAGATAGGGTAAACTTTCACCGAGGTATGTGGGGCCATTTGAGATTCTGGAGAGATTCGGGCCGATTTCCCATCGGTTTTAGTTACTACAGAGGTACCGGGCCATGCATGAAATCTTCCACATATCTCAACTGTGTCGTTATCACTCAGACCCATCTCACATTTTTCAGCCCTAGGAGGTTGAACTTCAGGTAGATGCATCCTTTGAGGAACATCCAATTCGTATTGTTGATAAGAGAAAAAATGTTCTCTGAGGCCGATCAGTTCCTCTTATACGAGTGCTATAACAGCATGGCCGAGTGAAGGACGAAACATGGGAGCGGGAGACCGATGTACATGATCAGTGGCCAAAGTTGTTCTTAGCTTTATCTTCACCACCCTTGGAAGGGAAATTCGGGGATGAATTTCTTTAAGGGGGGAAGTTTCTATGAAACTGGTTCTTATTCTAGAGGTACGAGTTTCTTCTTTTCCTCTTTCCTTAAGTGTTTTCGAGAAAATAAGGAAAATAGGGAAAAAAACCCAAAATTTGTGGGCACATGCCGTGTACTATTCTACACACCGTGTACTTTGTCTATGTGAGATGAGTATACATGGCGTGTAGGCCTGTCGGCGATGAAGGGTGTAAAAACTGACTATACGCTGTGTACTAAGTATATACACGCCGTGTAATCAGTTGGCATTTTAACAGTAAGGTGGTGGGAGTAGCCTCCAGTGGAGTGATAGTACATGCTGTGTACTCAGAAATACATGCTGTGTAATCAAGATGATATATGAACAGTGTGGTGGTGAAAAGTATCCTCTAGGTGAACAGTTAAAAAATGGAAGGTACAAGCCGTGTACTTGAGATTACACGCCGTGTAGTTGTTTTTTTTGTCATAAACTGGTAGTAGTCTCCTCTTTCAACAGAGGAAGCTTAGAACAAACCAAGAGCACTGGGAGAGACGAACGAGGCTTGGAGGAGATACTGAATGCTCACAGAGAATCCGATTCTTCCTTCGGCGATCTCGTTTAGACCACACGGGTAATACCATCCTTCTTCTTGAGTCTTTCCTTCCAATTCTTTCCTGAGGGGAAGTTATTTATATTTGAATGGGAAATCTTTTATCCCAGATCTATGTCGTTCTCGGTTGATTCGGGAGGCATCTTTTACGTATATCGATCAGAGGAGATCGAGGTAGGTGGTCCGGTGTTTATTTCCAACTGTTGAGTTGTTTTTGTGTACCGTTGTGATATGTTCCCGTGTTTGGGGTGTCGTATGGCTGAGGCCTTAGCTGATAAGATATCTATAATTGCATAGATAATCTAATGATAAATATAAACTATTTTTTGGGGATTGTTTCTTGGATCCAAGACCACCCCATGGGTGTGTTTCCCTTGTTTAGCCATTTGGCCAGGATACCCGTGGGTATGCCGTGATTATAGCAAGCTTTGAGTTTTCTTGAGAGAAAATGTATATAGATTGCTTGCTTATGTGTTGGGCTCAGCCTGATTACTTGCTTAGACTGAGGGAAATGTTTCATTTATCCCAAGGGAAACTTTTCTCATTCCTATGGGAAGTATCTTTTGTGCCTGTGGGTGACACCTTGTACGCCTAAGGGAAATATTATTTATGCCTGTGGGCCGTCACTTGTGGGTTTTGATTCTGATTACCTAAGGGTAAGGATTTGCATGTCTTCGAAAAATGTTTACTTTGTATATTCGCTGTGGTGATTTATTATGTTGTACCTTCAAAGCTAAAACACAAGATTGGAATTGATAAATGATTAATAAAATGGCAATGTAACTGGTAGCGATATTTACTTTTGAGTACTTCCTAGTTTAATGCATTTTATTATTGCACACTGATGTTGTACATTTTCACTGACAGTTGGGCACAGGCCTTTAGTGGTTTCCTACTGAGATTTATTTTTCACACCCTATTTGGGTCAAGTCTTGGGCCCAAACAAATTATATCGTTGCAGGTGTTGATAAGGGAAAGAGTCCCTATACAGGTACTTGATTTTTGTAGAGGAGTAGGAGAGCATGGGACTGAGCTTAGGCTTGCGATGCTGCTGAGTTCTTGCTGCACTATTTTAGTTTACTTTCCTATACTTGTACTATATTATTATAGATTGTAGTGTATCCTATTTTGGATGCTTTCATAGACTTAGGGACATATCGCATCATCATATATATAAGACTGTTGTCATCTTTTACTTCTGGTCTGTTATCCTTTTCAGTTGGGTATTGTTTACTGCTTCCACCTTTTGGTATGTTTATTTTTTTCCTCTGCGCTATACTTTGACAAATGAGGGAATAATTTCCCCACTATCAGACCTAGGCCCTCACTGCTAGTCGGTAGCCTCTGACATTTGGGGAAATGCGCTTGTGGTCATGTGACCAACCGAGTTCGGGGCACCCATTGTGTGGCAAGTGGATATGAGACGTCACATATACTGCCCATGGATATATTCAATGATTATTATACTTAAATTTATGGGTATTTACATATCCATTATATGACATTTATTTCACGGGGTTTATGTTTCAAAAGCTACCAAATCGGTAAGACTGTTTTGTCTCAAATTGCCTTCTTTGAGACACATGTTTTATTATGCACCTATATTTTTACATGAGGTGTATATAATTAATTTGATATGTTAAATAATGAATATTATTATTTTAATTATATTTTATGCTTCATTTAATTTCATTATTAAATAGGGATTATGGTCCAAAGTTACCAAGTGGTAAGAGTTTATTGAAACAATCTCATCACTTTTCGAGATTGTTTATATTTATGATTCCTTTGATGAAATATTAGGATAAATATCTTAATAACACTCATTAATTTTATTCTCCTATGGTTATTCATAATATATTCATGAATTGGTACCATTTTTTTTCACTTTTTGGTACATAATATAGTCAAGAAAGTGTTTTTATGAAATCCCGACTTTACCCTCTCTTCGGTTGGAAATTTTTGTTCCTTAAAAACAATGTTTTCTAAAATGGGTTTCTAAAAACATTATAATATTATACTAAATTATTTAAAATAAAATTTAACCCTTTTTTCTTTTACTAATTATTTCAAATTAATCTTATTGTTACTTTCTAAATGAGGCATTTTTCTAATGTTTTTACCGTGCAAAAGGAATGTTCTTTCTACTCGTACGACATGTACATATTTACCCGCCATCAATTATTTGAAGATTTATTTTCATTTTTAAAATGTTAATTTTTAAGAAAATGTTTTTAAAATATATTTTTAAAGGAAATGGGTTTCAAATGGTTTTCAATCTTCTTTTATAAGTTTTTAAGGAAAATGGTTTTCAAAAGGTTTTATGTATTAAAGATCCTTTTTCAAAGAAGAAAGGATATATAACCCAAGAAATGTTTTCAAAATATACTTCCAAGTTATTTTACATCTAAGATAACATAAATTTATGTTACTCATTCAATTATAGGAAATTATCCAAATTTTCCATTCATATTCTTTCTTGAATGGTTTATGTTTTGATGAAATGATGCTTAAGACACATGTTTCACTTCCACAGGTTTTATGATTTTAAAACCCGCTTCTTTTCACAATTTATACTTCCATGAAGTGGTTATGAAACCTTTATATTTTCATAGGTTATGATGTGATTAAATTTTAATGATACCCATTTCATTTAATGGGTTATCATTTTTTTATAAAACCTATCTCTTTTTATGGGCCATGATATTATCTTGTGGCACATGTATGAATGATTTTATTATGAGATGGGTGGGACCTATATCTCCCTACAAATCATTATGTAATGATAAGTTGTATATGAGATAAAAGGGTACATGAGTTATAGACCAATCCTGAAAACAATAAGGTACATGGGTTTTATCCCAAGCCTAAAATAATAAGGTACATGGGTCGTAGCCTAAGCCTTAAAGTTATAGGGTGCACAGATTGTATCCCAATACTGAAAACAAGAAGGTACATGGGTTGTAGCCCAAGACTAAAAGTAATAGGGTACACAAGTTGTAGACGAAGCCTGAAGATAATAAGGTACATGATTTATAGCCCAAGCCTAAAAGTAAGAGGGTACACAGGTTGTTATCCCAAGCTCGAAGTAGGTACATAGGTCGTATCCCATGCCTAACATGTTATAAAGGTCTTGGTAGGTAGCCTTGACCTAAGATTTTCTATTATTATATGCATGCCACAAATTTTATGTCTTATTCCTCAGTTATAATTTTATGGCTGATGATGTTTATTTCCTTATGATTAATGTCTTATAAACTTACAAGCTTTATCCCATAACTCATGTTTATGATATTTCATATACAGGGTATGATCTTATAATGTTATGATCATGTTATCATACCCCTTTTTTCATGTTTATGATTACATGTATCCCTTGTTTACAATTACTAAGAAAATTATCTCACCCCTTTTTTTGTTTACTCCCCCAGGTTATGAATATATATTTTATGTATGATATTCCTAAGAGGGGTTCTAATCTTAGAGAACCTAGTGGGAGAAAATGTATCTCTCTTATGTATCAGTGTTTATGTTTCTATGTTTCCAAAGGCACTAAACTAATACAATCTTTGGGCATCTGTTTTTAAAATGTTTTTAAGTATTCCAAAAAAGTTATGTACTGTTAATGTATGAAAATTAAGGGTCACTAGAGTTGGTATCATAGAAAAGGTTTAGTTAACATTTGGAAGCTAGGATGAGAAAACCTAAATGATAACCCTAAGGACATGTATAGGTATAAGTATATGGATAAGAAAAAGTATAGGAAAATGCTATGGAATTTTGGTAAGGGATAGAGTGAGTGGTTTCCTAGAAATACATCCCTGTTTGGATACTATAAGTAGATGTGGATCTGGAACAGTTGTACCTAGGGGTAACAAATTTGACAAGATATTCTGGGCCTATCTCAGTGTAATATGGTACACGACAATGGGCCTTGCTGCACACCTAGTTTGACACTCGTGGGGGATATACTTTGGCAATTCATAAAGTCTTCATGAACCATCATGAAATATTTAAATAGAATTTGGTAATGAACAACCTAGGATAAACTTAAGGTTTCATAGATTAAAGAAGGTTTCATAATTTAGACATCCTATAAGTAACTTTTCATGATTATGTGTTTCCTCTCTATGATAATTGTTTCTTACTCTATGATTTTTGGATATAGTCAATGGCTAGAACTCGAAGGAACCACATTAATGATGATTGTAATGGAAAATGAAACAATTATTCTCCTAAGGATACATATTCTTTGGGATATGGAATGAAAAACCTCATTGCTATTCTCACACAAATTTATCAAGCTATGAATCACAATGAGCTTCCAAATGATCAAAGGAGGGGACAACGTTTTATTGAGTCCCTTATGAGGAAACATCCACCTTCTTTTAGTGAGTCTTCTATTCCACTTGTTGATGAACACTAGATCTGTACCACTGAAAATATATTCTCTGTTATCTAGTGTTCAGATCATGAAAAAGTCATTCTGTCTATTTATCAGTTAGAAGGTGAAGAAGACTAGTGGCAGACTCTAATAAAAAATAAGAGGAAGAAATATGAAATTGAATCCATGAATTGGGATGAGTTCAAGAACTTATTCTTCAATAAGTAATTTTCTTATGTTCTTTTTGAGAAGATAGAAAAGGATTTCCTTGAGTTGAAGCAAAAGGATGATGAATATTTCTGTGCCTATGAGGATAATTTCACAATACTTTCAAGGTACACTTAGGGATTTATCATCCAACTGGAAAGTAATTTTGATACATTCTTCAATGGCTTAAATCCATGTATCATAAGGTCATTGACCATAATAGAATTTGGTATCTATGAAGAGATTGTGAATTGTGAAATCAAATTTTAAATAAAGGTTTTAGTTATGTATCAATCTCATGGTTTTAACAAGAAGAGGAAGATAGAGTTCAAAGGATAATCAACAAACCATGGAGATAAGAAGATTATCCTTCCTTTGTGCTCTAAGTGTGGAAAGAAGCATGGTGGGAATTATCTTAATGGGACTAGTAAATGTTTTAAGTATGGAAAGGAAAGAAATAGAGTGACTAAATGAAAAAGTGATTGGAAAAAAGTTATATAATGATGCAAATAATGAGAAAACTCTACACGATTCACCTCCCACACTTTAGTGTTTCAATTGTAGGGAGTTTGGGAATTTTTCCAGAAAGTGACCAAATCCAAGGGTTAATAATGGTGATCAATTCCAACAACCTCTAAAGACAAAGGAAAAAGGGAAAACATATACAATCACAATGGTTTAAGTGAACCATGGTAATTGGGGAACTCCATAGTGGGGAATTTCCTGTTGGACTTTTGTAAAAATAAGATCTATGAAAATCTCGTTGATCCTTTAGTGGAACTTGTTATGAGTCTAAGAATTTATTATCTTTCTGTACAAGAATTTTGGATTCATAAAATCATGTTGTTTTTCTAGATTTATAATGATGAACCCAATATTCCAATAGAAAAGTTTTTTTAAGATAAGATCACATTTAATGAAAAAATATTGAATTATATTTTGGAAGCATATATATTTTAAAAAAGGATTTATGAAAATTTAGATTATGAACACGTTTTCAAGAGAATATATGATGAAGGTATTCACATGTTTGGTATGTGATGATACATGGGTGATCAATGTTAAGTTGATTTCATGACCACATTTCTACTATTTTGAATTTTCATCTTTTAGAAGGGTTTATAAGGTTAACCATTCATGAAATGATTAAGTTAATCTTCAAATTATGTATTTATGTATTAAGGTTGTATTGAAAACCTTAGTTAAAAGGATATTTAGTGATTAACCTTATTTCAAGTATGTCCATCATATTTTAAAAATTATATTAGTGTGGTTTTAGAAAAGGACATCATGTATATCAGGTGATAACCAATCAAGTCGGGAAAGGACGTAGGTCTTTAATACACGACTGAAGGATGATAAGGGTTTCACACCTACCATTGGCCTACGTGATATCTTGGTTAATGTATAATTATTTTTTATGAATAATTATTTAGGATGAAATAGTAGTGTTACTTTTTATGTTTAGAGATTAATGTATTAACCATATTGATTTTTAAGAATATTTATAGATAAATAGTTATACTTTTCATTCTTTTATGAGTCTTATGATGTGATAAAAGTGTATTTTATCACTTCAGGCATGAAAGTTAATTTTTGGATGTCCATTACACGAAGTAAGGGATGAATTAAAAATTGATAAAAGAAAAACTAAAGAATAAAATATTGTTTATAGAAATATATCAAGTAAGTATATTTCCATATATTCTTTTTCAATAAAAGAATTACTCATGTAACACCCCAAGGTTTTGAAAATAAATTCATTTTATAATCTATACATTAAACACAACTTTGCCTCTTTTATGTTTTGAATTTCAAAAAATAGTCATCTAGAGTTGTGATTAGTAAGTCATTTGGAGTCTGATAGAACAAACTTGATTTTTGGTGAATAGTAACATACCCTTATGAATAGTAATATGAATAGTAATATGACCATTATGAATAGTAGATAATGATAATATTTTATTTTCTTAAGGTAATAAGATAATGAGAATTTAATTACTTTTTTAATGTGGTATAAAAATAATTATACCTTTAAAACTGTTATTTTTTGAATTAACAATGATTTTATATAAAAATTAAATTAATAATATTTAGAAAATTATTTTTGAAAAATTTAGTTCATTTTTGAATTCCACATGTCGAAAAATGGTAGGGATTAATTTTTGGGATTTTTCTGAAATTCTTGAATTTTTGATGAATAATGAAATATGGTAAAATACCATATATACAAATTATCAGTTAAATACACTATTTATGACATCATAAGTGATGTAAGTCCACTTTTTTAAAACTCACATACACTTATTACTATTAGTGGTCACATGAAACAACACTATTGGTTGTCTTGAGGGAAATAATAAAATAATGAATTAAATATTCAAAATTCACTCCTCTCCTCCACTATAACCCCCCCACTCCCTCTTCTCTTCACTCCTATAAGCCTTGAAGCTCCTCAAAGTTCTACCCAAATATCCTTCCCTAGTCACTCCCCACGTCCAGGAAGCTCTTGGTCTTGCCAAAAGACCAAAACCCCTTCTCTTAAGGAGGTTCCCAAGGAGGTTATATTAAGAGGTAAATCACCTTTCTTTTTCGTTTAGTTTCATTTCAAGTTCCTTTATTTTGTAATACTCTCCTCAAATCCTCTGTCCAAATAATCATAATATATCCACTATAATCCATATACTGGAATTATATCATTTGAATAGAATAACCATCATCAATATCCTCTTTCTCTCTTTTATTTTATAAACGAAATCAACATCTATGAGGTTCCAATTTATAACCTTCGTGGACGATGAAGTTTCATTCTTAAAATTATTCTTCATTACTAGGAATGAAACAATTTTTATAGTTGAACCAGACTTTAATATATGTATTATAACCTAATTAATATTCATGAACTAGTATATGTACATATTATTAAATCGTATGACCAAACTAGTTCCTAATAATCAAAATACCGCTAAATAATCTAAGTGAATGTCATAAATATTTCATCTAATGATTCATCCTCTTTCCATGTAAACAAATTATAGAATTTACCATTAACAATTCGGTATGTTCATAAATAATATGTAATTTCAATTCTGGAGATTTACATCCTTTCCACTCCATTACTTAAGAATAAGTGAACCAATTATGAAAATAAAGAAAACGAACACTCCGGAACGATGAAATTCAATATAATAACTTATCACTAAGGGAATAAATGAACTAAACATAATTATAATAGAATTAATAAATGTCTAATATGTTATGAAATAACTTATTAATAATTATAATTTTATATTCCAGGAGCTTAAGTTTAAGAGCGGAACACGTTCGGACTTAAGGTAAGGGTTTTCCACCCGAACATCCATTTTCATTCGGGTTACTTTTATTCTCTAATTATCTCAATGAAACTCTTGTGTATTATTATGTAATCCTAAAAAATTATGTTTGTAGGTTATATATGTTTACCAACCAGTATATTTTCTTATATTATGTATGGTTACACGTTTTAAAAGGAACTTTTGAAATTGTTTCCGAAATACAAGCCCGATCTAAGGGAATTTCTCTAATTCTTACCTTTTTTCAAGGTCACTCTATAATCTGTTTTTAGAAACCATTATCTTTATAAAATAAATAATTTTGTTTTATGAAAATACTATCTTACTTTACTTCTATGTTTATACAAATATTTTTCCAAAATAACTCTTCTTTTCAAAGTAAAAGAGTATTTATCTCAAGATTTACTCGAAGATTTTATAAGAGTATCTTCATCTATTTCAAAAAACTTGTTGATTCTTATGTATTATTGGGATTAGTATTCCGTGTTATAATCTACCATATTTAATTTAATGGTTTATTATTATTTTGTCTGTGGATGTGCTATCTTAAAACCATTCACTAATTTACTCTGAATGGTTAGTGTTTATGATTAATGTTCGGGGAATGTTATTTGCATTTCATATATTAATTTCAATATGAATGTATATGTTGTTTATGTTTATCCCCATTCATATGAGGAATTCATTAGACATAGTAAGTGTTGGGTGAGGTCCTCTATATACCCTCAGTGCATCAGTAGGTCTCATGAGACAAACTACTGTCTTGACACAAGACCTTAACAAAATGATTATTTATGGTCTTGGCATGAGGCCTTAACAGGATGGTTATTTTGTCCCACATTATGCATTCAATCATTATGAAAATAGTATTGATGGTTCATGTGGTTATTAGACTATTAGAATACCCATGATTATGTTATATTATGGAAATATTTACTCAGCTTATATTTCTTCCATATTATGCTCAAGTTTTTTTAAAGTCATGTGTTTTCAATTATTCACCATGTCTAATGTTTATGTTATCTTCCGCTATATCTCTTACTCTTACTAAGCATTTGAGATCACTCCTTTCTTATGTTTCATTTTCTCAGGACATGAAGAATTTTATTATGAATGACATGATGAAATATCCTAGGAGTTATGGAAGTTTTCTAAGGATTTTCTATGTTGTTTTCCATTTCATGTTGTAATGTTTAACTTATGCATATATCTTGTTTCTAATAATACTGAACTACTCGGTCCTTTAGGATTATTATTCCTTGCTTATATGACAATGTAATCAAATAAGGCACTGGCTATGGGAAACTGGGGATGGGTCCTTATAGTTGGTATCAAAGGAAGTTTAGTAGAAAAATTGAAAACTAGATTTAGAAAACGTTGATTAGGGAAGAGTCCCTAAGATAATATTTGAGGGTAAACATACACGAACATCCTGGTATTTTGGCAAGGAATAAATTATGTGGATATTTCAATAAATACATCCATATCTGGATACGAGTAGGTAGAGGTGGCTCTGGTACAAATGTACCTAGGAGTGAAAGCTCCGACAAGGAGTTTCAGGCTTGACCTGGGGTATCCTAGTACACGACAATGAACCTTGCTGCACTCTTGGTTACGACACTCCTAGGGGATATGCTTAGGATAGTTAACATTTTCTTTACAAGACATTATGAAGAATTTAAATGTAAACTTTTCCTCAAAGATACCTTGTTTATGATTAAGATATTAGTTATGTGTAGAATTTTGATTTATGCCAAGTATTTTTCTACAATTAGATTATACATTATGATTCATATCCTAATCTAGAATATGACATTATTTAGAAGTGGTGACTGGTGGAAGGAATGGAAACCAAACGAACGTGCGTGTCCCCTATAGGGATTTCCCACTGATGTAAGATAATGATGTTGGATTTGGTGATATGACTGGTGCTAAGAAACTTATAATTATATTGGGACAACTTACCCAGGTTATAAATAATAACCTTACCCATATGGAGTATCCAGATCCACCACATGGAGGAGCTATGTTAGATCTCTTTATGCGAGAACAACCTCTATAATTCAATGGGACTACAAAACCATTTGTAGATGAGGAGTGGATATATTCCCTAGAGAAGATATTTCTCGCTTTGGGATGTAATGAAAGAGATAAGGTTGTAATGGAAGTTTATCGTATATAGGGAGATGTGGATCAATGGTGGTTGTTAATCCAAAACACCAAGGAGGAAGAAGGGATAGAAGAGATGGAATGGAGGGATTTTAAGGAAATATTCCTAGAAAAATATTTCCCTCGTGAATAGTGAGTAGATATGGAGAGGCAATTCTTGAATCTAAGGCAGAAGGAGGATGAAAATTTTTCCAAGTATGAAGCCAACTTTAGAAGGTTGGAGAGACATGCTGCAGACTAAATATGTAATCCAAGGAGAAAAATTGATTGATTCTTTGATGGTTTAAAACCATTCCTCCAAAGTGATCTAGTCTCCCAAAGTTTCTCATCATATGAAGATATAGTCTCAAGTACCATCAAGACAGAAAAAGAATTTTCTAAGTCTTATGAATTTAAAGAAAAACAAGAAAAGAAGAGGACTGCTGAAAACTATGGAAAATAAAATAAGGAAATGGGGAAGAAGGGAAGAGTTGAATTTACATCCTGTATTAATTATGGGAAGAAACACCCTGGCACTTGCCTGAAGGGAATGAGAGTCTGTTACAAGTGTGGAGAAAAAGGCCACTAATCTCATGATTTTAAGGGGAAGAAATAGGCTACCAATGTTTTTTACTACAATTGCAGGGAGATGGGACATTGTGCACATGAATTTACCAAGCATTAGGGAAATTTTCCCCAAAGTAGGCCAAGGGAGCAGGGCCAAGTTTATGTGGTCACAACTGCGGAGGTTGAAGTTCCTAACGAAGTGGTGGGCAAAACATTGATCATTTCAAAAAACTTATCCAATACTTTATTTGATTCTGGATCATCGCATTCATTTATATCTTCTCAGTTTTCCAAGAAAATTAGATATGTCCAATTTGATTTAATAAAGGATTTATCGATCAAAACCCCTAGTGAATGTATCATTGCAACAAAGGAATGTCAATTAGTCCCCCTCATTACACATAAACATGATTTAGTTGCCGAACTTATCATCATACCAATGATTGAATTTGATATAATTTTTGGTATGAATTGGCTGTCAAATTTTTATGCGAAGATCTATTATGAGAAGAAGGAAGTTACAATTTTTGAGAATGGTGTGAAATACCTTATCTTTAGGGAAGAAACATCAGAATCTGATTCTCATCTAGATCCACCCCCAATAGCTCTACTAAATTAAATTATTGGAGAGGAAGAGAAACCAATTTCTATGGGCGATTAAAGAAATATTCAAATTGAAGATGTACTTGTATTACAAGAATATGTTGATGTCTTTCCAGAGGATTTACCTGGACATCCTCAAGAGCGGGAAATTAATTTTTCCATTGAATTAATTCCTAGTTCAAGGCCCATATCAAAGACCCCTTATATAATGTACACTATGGAGTTAGTGGAGCTAAATAAACAACTAGAGGAATCGAGTGATAAAGGATTTATTCTCCCTAGTGTTTCTCCTTGGGGAGCCCCTGTTCTTTTCGTTAAGAAGAAAGATGGGTCTAGGAGGTTGTGCATTGATTACAGGGAAATCAATGCTGTTATAATAAAGAATAAGGATCCTCTACCAAGAATTGATGATTTATTTGATCTACTTCATGGATCCCAATATTTTTAAAAGATTTATCTTTGATCAGGATATCATCAGTTTCTTGTGCAAAAGGAAGACATTCCAAAAATAGCATTCTGAACCAGGTAAATGCATTACGAGTTTATAGTAATGCCTTTTGGACTAACTAATGAACCATCTGTTTTCATGGATCTAATGAACAGAGTTTTCAAGGAATATATTGATGAATTTTTAGTGGTGTTTATTGATGATATGCTTGTATAATTTAAAAGCTATGAAGATCATGAAAATCACTTTCACACTATTCTGAAGACACTTAGAAGAAATGAATTATATGGGAAGTTTGGAAAGTGTGATTTATGGATCCAATAGGTTTCATTTCTAGGACACATTGTCTCTAAGTATGGAATATCTATAGATCCTATGAAGACAAAGGCTGTGCAAGAATGGCCTACTCTAATGAACATAACTGAGGTATGTAGTTTTATTAGTTTAGCTGGTTATTATCGGTGTTTCGTTCAGAAATTTGCCCGTTTAGCCAACACAATGACCAAGATCACACAAAAAGGGGTTAAGTTTGTATGGAAAAAGGAATTTGAAGAATGTTTTGAAGAATTAAAGAGGAGGTTATTGAATTCTTTGATCCTAACCCTATCATCGGTGAATGATTTGTTTGTTATTTATAGTGATGCATCAAAGCAAGGACTTAGTTGTGTCCTTATGCAGAATGATCGAGTGATTGCCTATGCATATAGGTAGCTAAAAATTCATAAACAAAACTATCCAACTCATGATCTTAAGTTGACATCTGTATTCTTTGCTTTGAAGATATGGAGACACTATCTTTATGGTGAAAAATGTGAGATATATACTGACAAAAGAGTTTAAAGTATATTTTCTCACAGAAAGAAATCAACATGAGGAAAAGATGATGGATTTAAATACTCAAAGATTATGATTGTACTATACACTACCACCCGGAGAAGGCAAATAAGGTGGTAGATGTTTTGAGAAGAAAAGATCATAGAGTTCTGAACAAGATGAGAGTTGATAGGGATCCTATGTTCATTGATCTAGTAAATATGGATATGGGAATTATCAAAGAAGGTAACACATCATTAATTTTTCAAATGGTTGCCAAACTTTATTTACCGGATAGGATAAAAAGTTATCAGGCTGATGACCAGGAGTTTCAAAAGAAAATTAATGCTGAAAATGATAGGAAGTTGACTAACTTCGTATATGAAGGTGGAATTTTGAAATTCAGAAAGAGGCTTTGTGTTCCTGCTATTATTGAGCTAAAAATGAACTATTGGATGATTCTTATAGCTTTAATTTCTCTATACACCCTGGTAGCAAAAAGATGTATAGAGATCTAAAGGAACATTTTTAGTGGGAAAACATGAAGAGAGAGTTTTCTGTTTACGTGTCAAGATGTCTGGTTTATCAATAGGTGAAGGCTGGAAGACAATATCCTGGGGGAGTCATGAAACCCCTTACTATACCTATGTGAAAATGGGAATATATTACGATGATCTTTGTCATGGGGATACTAAAGACTCTAATAAATAATGATGCGATATGGGTCATTGTTGACCGTCTTACAAAATCAGCACATTTTCTTGCTATAAGGGAAGATTTACCACTTGAACGTTTAACAAGACTATATATTAATGAAGTTGTAAGACTTAATGATGTACCCTGATCAATTGTTTCTGATCATGATCCCTATTTTACATCACAATTCTGGAAGAGTCTTCATAAATACCTTAATACTGATCTTTGTTTGAGCACTGCATACCACCGACAAACCGATGTACAATCAGAACGGACTTTTGAAACTTTGGGAGACACATTGAGGACTTGTTCACTTGACTTTCAAGGCATGTGGGATCATTATTTACCTCTTGTTTAATTTTACTATAACAATAGATTCCATTCAAGTATTCAGATGAGACCATATGAAGAATTTTATGGAAAGAGATGTCATACACCAACTTGCTGGGATGATGTTGGTGAAAGAAAGCTCGTAGACTCAAAACTTATTGAGGAAACAACGGGAAATGTGAAGATTATCCAAGCCCATATCAAAACAGCTCAAAGTAGGCAAAAGAGCTATGCTGAAAACCAAAGGAAGGATTTGGAATTTCAAGAAGGAGATCATGTTTTCTTAAAGGTATCTCCATGGAAGTGTATTATAAGATTCAGTAAGAAGGAAAAATTAAGTCCCAGGTACATCATACCTTTTGAAATTCTAGAACTAATTGGAGTTGTATTTTACTATTTGTCAATGCCTCCAAGTCTCTCCAAAGTTCACAATGTGTTCCACATATCAATGTTAAGGAAATATTTGCAAGACCCAACACATGTACTCACCTATGAAGAAATAGAACTTGAGCTTGGTCTGTCTTTTTGTGAAGAGCCTATCAAGATTCTTGATACAAGAGAACAAGTATTGAGAAATCGGACGACTCATATGGTAATGGTTCTTTAGAGTAACCATAAGATGGAGGAAAAAACATGGGTGCCTGAGGAACTTATATTGAAGACATACCCGAATCTTTTTAGGTAACATTTTGTGAATTTTGAGGATGAAATTTTTGTAAGGAGGGGAGAATGTAACACCCCAAGGTTTTGAAAATAAATTCATTTTATAATCTAGACATTAAACACAACTTTTCCTCTTCTAGGTTTTGAATTTCGAAAATCGTTCATCTAGATATGTGATCAATAAGTCATTTGGAGTCTGATAGAACAAACTTGATTTTTGGTGAATAGTAACATACCCTTATGAAAAGTAATATGAATAGTAATATGACCCTTATTAATATTAAATAATGATAATATTTTATTTTCTTAAGGTAATAAGATAATGAGATCTTAATTAATTTTTCAATGTGATGTAAAACTAATTATACCTTTAAAATTGTTATTTTTCGAATTAATTATGATTTTATTTAAAAATTAAATTAATAATATTTAGAAAATTATTTTTGAAAAATTTAGTTCATTTTTAAATTCCACACGTCAAAAAATGGTAGGGATGAATTTTTGAGATTTTTCTGAACTTCTTGAATTTTTGATGAATAGTGAAATATGGTAAAATACCGTATATATAAATTATCAGTTAAATACACTATTTATGACATCATAAGGAATGTAAGGCCACTTTTTTTGAACTCACATGCACTTATTACTATTAGGGGTCACATGAAACAACACTATTGGTTGTCTTGAGGGAAATAATAAAATAATGAATTAAATATTCAAAATTCACTCCTCTCCTCCACTATAAAAACCCCCCAAAACCCCCACTTCTCTTCACTCCTCTAAGCCTTGAAGCTCCTAAAATTTCTGATTAAATAGCCTTACCTAGTCACTCCCCACATTCATAAAACTCTTGGTCTTGCCCAAATACCAAAACCCCTTCTCTTAAGGAGGTTCCCAAGGAGGTTATATCAAGAGGGAAAGTGCCTCTCTTTTTCGTTTAGTTTCATTTCAAGTTCCTTTATTTTTTAATCCTCTCCTCACCTCCTATGTCCAAATGACCATGATAGATCTAGTATCATTAATATACTATAATTATATCATGTGAATGGAATAACCATCATCAATATCCTCTTTATCTCTTTTATTATATAAACAAAATCAACATCCATGAGGTTCCAATTTATAACCTTCCTGGATGATGAAGTTTCGTTCTTCAAATTATACTTCATTACTGGTCATGAAACCATTTTTATAGTTGAACCAGACTTTAATATATTTATTATAACCTAATTAAGATTTAGGAACCAATATATGTACATATTATTAAATTGTATGACCCAACTAGTTCCTAAAAATCAAAATACCGCTAACTAATCTAAGTGAATGTCATAAATATTTCATCTAATGATCCATCCTATTTGCATGTAACAAAATTATAGAATTAACCATTAAAACTTCTGTATGTTCATAAATAATATGTAATTTAAATTCGGGAGATTTACATCCTTTCCAATCCATTACTTAAGAACAAGTGAACTAATTATGAAAATAAAGAAAAAGAACACTTCGGAACGATGAAATTCAATATAATAACTTATCACTAAGGGAATAAATGAACTAAAAATAATTATGATAAACTTAATAAATGTATAATAGGTTCTTAAATAATTTATTAATAATTATAATTTAATATTCCAGGATCTTAAGTTTAAGATCGGAACACGTTCGGACTAAAGGTAAGGGTTTTTCCACCCAAACTTCCATTTTCATTCGGGTTACTTTTATTGTCTAATTACCTCAATTAAAATCTTGTTTATTATTATGTACTCATCAAAAATTATGTTTTTGGGTTATATATGTTTAAAAACTTGAAATTTTCCTTATATTATGTATGGTTACACATTTTAAAAGGAACTTTTGAAATTATTTTCAAAATACAAGACCGATCCAAGGGAATTTCTCTAATTCTTACCTATTTTCAAGGGCACTATATAATCTGTTTTTAGAAAAAATTATATTTATAAAATCACTCATTTTGTTATGAAAATAATATCTCACTCCAATTCTAGTTTTAGACAAATATTTTTCCAAAATAACTCTTCTTTTCAAAGTAAAAGAGTATTTATCTCAAGATTTACTCGAAGATTTTATAAGAGTATATTCATCTATTTCAACACTCTTGTTGATTATTATGTATTATTGAGATTAGTATTCTATGTTATAATCTACCATATTTAATTAAAGTTTTATGATTATTTTGGCTGTGGATGTGCTATCTTAAAACCATTCACCAATTTACTCCGAATGGTTTGTGTTTATGCTTAATGTTGGGGGAATGTTATTTGAATTTCATATATTAAATTCAATATGAATACATATGTGTTTTATGTTTATCCCCATTCATATGAGGAATTAATTGGACATAGTAAGTGTCAGGTGGGTCCCACTATATCCCCTTGGTGCATCGATAGGTCTCATGAGACAAACTATAATCTTGGCATAAGGCCTTGACAAAATGATTATTTATGGTCTTGGCATGAGGCCTTGACAGTATGGTTATGTTGTCCCGCATTATGAATTCCTTCATTATAAAAATAGTATTGATGGTTCATGTGTTTATTCAACTAGTAGAATACCCATGATTATGGTATATTATGGAAATATTTACTTAGCTCTTATTTCCACCATATTATGTTCAAGTTTTTTTAAAGGCATGTGTTTTCAATTATTTACCATGTCTAATGTTTATACTATATTCTGCTATATTTCTCACTATTACTGAGCATTTGATCTCACCCCTTTATTATGTTTTATTTTCACAGGACATGAAGAATTTTTTTTAAATGACATGCTAAAATATTCCAGGAGTTATGGAATTTTTCTAAAGAGTTTCTATGTTGTTTTTCATTTCATGTTGTAATGTTGAACTTATGTATGTATCTTGTTTCCAATAACACTAAACTACTCAGTCCTTCGGGATGCTTATTCCTTGTTTATATTCCAATGTAATCAAATAAGGCACCAGATCCGGGAAACTAGGGATAGGTTCTTACAGTTGGTATCAAAGGAAATTTAGTAGAAAACTTGGAAACTAGATTTAGAAAACATATATTAGGGAAGAGTCCCTAAGATAGTCTTTGAGGATAAATATACAAGAATGTCCTGATATTTTGGTAAGGAATAGATTATGTAGATCTTTCAAGCAATACATCCCTGTCTGGATATGAGCAGGTAGAGGTGGCTCTGGCACAAATGTACCTAGGAGTGAAAGCTCCGACAAGGAGTTTCGGGATTGACCCGGGGTATCCTGGTACATGACAACAAGCCTTGCTGCACTTTTGGTTATGACACTCCCAGGGGATATGATTAGGATAATTCCCATTTTCTTTACAAGCCATTATGAAGGATTTAAATGTAATTTTTTCCTCAAAGATACCATGTTTATGATTAAGAGATTATCTATGCATAGAATTTAGATTTATGCTAAGTATTTTTTTACATTGAGATTATAAATTATGATTCATATCCTAATCTAGTGTATGATATTATTTAGAAATGGTGCCTAGTAGAAGGAATGGAAACCACACATAGGCACGTGTCCCCTGTAGGGATTTCCCACCGATGCAAGATAATGATGTTGGATCTGGTGCTGTGACTGGTGATGAGCAACTTATAACTATACTGGGACAACTTACTCAGGTTATGAATAATAACCTTACCCATATGGAGCATCCAGATCCACCATATAAAGGATCTATGTTAGATCACTTTATGCGACAACAGCCTCTATCATTCAATGGGACTACAAACCCGTTTGTAGCAGAGTAGTGAATGTTTTCCCTAGAGAATATATTTCTCACTTTGGGATGTAAATAAAGAGAGAAGGTTGTCATGGAAGTTTTTCGTCTATTGGGAGATGTGGATCAGTGGTGGTCGTTAATCCAAAACACCAAGGAGGAAGAAGATATAGAAGAGATGGAATAGAGGGATTTTAAGGAAATATTCTTAGAAAAATATTTCCCTTGTGAATAACGAGTAGATATGAAGAGGCAATTCTTGAATCTGAGGAAGAAGTAGGATGAAATTATTGCCAAGTATGAAGCCAAATTTACAAGGCTAGCAAGACTTACTGCGGACTACATACGTAATCTAAGGAGAAAAATTGATCGATTCTTTGATGGTTTAAAACCATTCCTCAAAAGGGATCTAGTCTCCCAAATTTTCTCATCATATAAAGATATAGTCTCAAGTGCTATCAAGATAGAAAATGAATTTTCTAAGTCTTATGATTTTAATGGAAAACAAGAAAATAAGAGGACTACTGAAAACTCTGGAAAAGGAAATAAGGAAATGAGGAAGAAGGGAAGAGTTGATTTTTCATCCTGTAGTAATTTTGGGAAGAAACACCCCGACACTTGCCTGAAGGAAATGAGAGTATATTACAATTGTGGAGAAAAAGGCCACCAATCTCATGATTGTACGGGAAAGAAAGAAGCTACTAATGTTCTGTGCTACAATTGTAGGGATATGGTGCATTATGCACATGAATTACCTAAGAATTAGGGAAATGTTTCCCAAAGAAGGCCAATGGAGTAGGTCCAAGCTTATACAGTCACAACTATGGAGGTTGAAGTTCCTAACGAAGTGGTGGAGGTACATTGACCGTTTCATCAAACTTAGCCAATGATTTATTTGATTCTAGATCATCACATTCATTTATATTTTCTCATTTTTCCAAGAAAATTAGATATGTCCAATTTTATTTAATAAATGAGTTATCGGTCAAAACCCTTAGTGGATGTATCATTGAAACAAAGGTGTGTCAATTAGTCCCCCTCATTACACATAAATGTGCTTTATTTTCTGACCTTATCATCATAATAATGACTGAATTTGATATAATTCTCGATGTGAATTGGTTGTCAAATTATGATGCGGAGATCTATTTCAATAAGAAGGAAGTTACAATTCTTGAGAATGGTGTGGAATCCCTTATCTTTAGGGAAGAAACATCACAATTTGATTCTCATCTAGATCCACCCCCAGTAGCTCTAATAAATTCAATTATTAGAGAGGAAGAGAACCCAATATCTATAGGCGGTGAATGAAATATTTAAATTGAATATGTGCTTGTAGTTCAAGAATATGTTGATGTCTTTCCAAAGGATTTACCTAGACATCCTCCATAGTGGGAAATTTAGTTTTCCATTGACTTAATTTCTGGTTCAAGGCCCGTATCAAAGACCCCTTATATAATGGACACTATGGAGTTAGTTAAGCTAAAGAAAAAACTAGAGGAATTGAGTGAAAAATGATTTATTCTCCCTAGTGTTTCTCCTTGGGGAGCCCCTATTATTTTCATTAAGAAGAAAGATGGGTCTATGAGGCTGTGCATTGATTATAGGGAAATCAATTCTATTACAATAAAGAATAAGTATCCTCTACCACGAATTGATGATTTATTTGATCAACTTCATGGAGCCCAATATTTTTCGAAGATTTATCTTTGATCAGGATATCATCAGTTGCTTGTGAGGAAGGAAGACATTCTAAAAACAACATTCTGAACCAGGTACGGGCATTACGAGTTTACAGTAATGCCTTTTGGACTAACTAATGTACCATCTATTTTCATGGATCTAATGAACAAAGTTTTCAAGGAATATCTTAATGACTTTTTAGTGGTGTTTATTGATGATATCCTTGTATACTCTAAAATCTATGAAGATCATGAAAATCAATTGTGCACTATTCTAAAGACACTTAGAAGAAATGAATTATATGGGAAGTTTATCAAGTTTGATTTTTTGCTCCAATCAGTTTCCTTTCTAAGCCACATTGTCTCTAAAGATGGAATATTTATAGATCCTGCAAAGATAAAGGATGTGCAAGAATGGAATACTCCAACGAACATAACTGAGGTACATAGTTTTATTGGTTTAGCAGGTTATTATCGGCGTTTCATTCAGAACTTCACCCTTTCAGCCGACCCAATGACCAAGCTCACATGAAAAGGGGTTAAGTTCATATGGACAAAAGAATGTGAAGAATGTTTTGAATAATTGAAGAGGAGGTTTGTGAATGCTCTGATCCTAACCCTACTATCGAGGAATGATGGTTTTGTTATCTATAGAAATGCCTCAAAGAAAAGACTTGGTTGTGTCCTTATACAGAATGATTGAGTGATTTAATATGCATCTAGGTAGCGAAAAATTCATAAACAAAACTATCCAACTCATGATCTTGAGTTGAAAGCTGTAATATTTTCTTTGAAGATATAGAGACACTATCTATATGGTGAAAAATGTGAGATATATACCGATCACAAGAGTTTGAAGTATATTTTCTCACAGAAAGAACTCAACATGAGACAAAGATGATGGATTGAACTACTTAAGGATTATGATTGCACTATACACTACCACCCGGGGAAGGAAAATATGGTGGTAGATGCGTTGAACAGAAAGGATCATGGAGTTCTGAACAAGATAATAGTTGATAGGGATCCTATGTTCTTTGATCTAGTAAATATGGATATGGGAATTATCAAGGAAGGTAACACATCATTACTTTTTCAAATGGTAGCCAAACCTTATTTACTGGAGAGAATAAAAAGTTCTCAGGATAATGATGAGGAGTTTCAAAAGAAAATTAATGCTATAAATGATGGGAAGTTGATTGACTTCGTATATGAAGGTGTATTTTTGAAATTCTGAATGAGGCTTTGTGTTCCCGCTATTCCTGAGCTAAAGAAGGAAATGTTGGATTATGCTCATAGCTCTAATTTCTCTATACACCCTGGTAGAAAAAAGATGTATAGAGATCTAAAGGAACATTTTTGGTGGGAAAACATGAAGAGGGAGATTTCTCTTTACGTGTTGAGATGTTTGTTTTGTCAACAGGTGAAGGTTGGAAGAAAAAATCCCAGGGGAGTCATGCAACCCCTTCCTATACCTATGTTGAAATTGGATGATATTACAATGGACTGTCATGGGGCTACCAAAGACTCCAAGAAATAATGATGCGATATGGGTCATTGTTGACCGTCTTAAAAAATCAGCACATTTTCTTGCTATAAGGGAAGATTTACCACTTGAACGTTTAGCAAGAATATATATTAATAAAGTTATAAGACTTCATGATGTACCCTTATCAATTATTTTTGATCGTGATCCCCATTTTACATCACATTTTTGGAAGAGTCTTTAGAAATCCCTAGATACTAATCTTCGTTTGAGCACTGCCTACCACCCATAAACTGATGGAAAATCAGAATGGACTATTCAAACTTTTGAATACATGTTGAGGTCTTTTTCACTTGACTTTTAAGGCATGTGGGATCAGTATTTACCTCTCATATAATTTTACTATAACAATATATTCCATTTAAGTATTCAGATGGCACCATATGAAGCGTTTTATGGAAAGATATATCATACACAAACTTTCTAGGATGATGTTGGTTAAAGAAAGCTCATAGGCCCAGAACTTGTCAAGGAAACAAAGGAAAAGGTTAAGATTATCCAATCCCATATCAAAACAGCTCAAAGTACGTAAAAGATCTATGCTGACAACCGAAGGAATGATTTGGAATTTCAAGAAGGAGATCATGTTTTCTTAAAGTTATCTCCATGGAAGGGTATTATACGATTCAGTAAGAAGGGAAAATTAAGTCCCAAGTACACCAGACCTTTTGAAATCCTCAACCAAATTGGAGTTATAGCTTACCGTTTGGTAATGCCTCCAAGTCTCTCCAAAGTTCACAATGTGTTCCACATATCAATGTTAAGGAAATATATGCCTGACCCAACACATGTACTCACCTATGAAGAAATAGAACTTGAGCTTGTTCTATCTTATTGTGAAGAGCCTATCATTATTCTTGATATAAGAGAAAAAATATTAATAAATCAGACGACTCTTCTGGTAAAGGTTCTTTGGAGTAACCATAAGATGGAGGAAGCAACATGAGAGCCTGAGGAGCTTATGTTGAAGACATACCCGAATCTTTTTAGGTAACATTTTTTGAATTTTGAGGATGAAATTTTTGCAAGGAGGGGAGAATGTAACACCCCAAGGTTTTGAAAATAAATGCATTTTATAATCTAGACATTAAACACAAATTTTTCTCTTCTATGTTTTGAATTTCAAAAAATGATCATCTAGAGTTGTGATGAGTAAGTCATTTGGAGTCTGATATAAAAAACTTGATTTTTGGTGAATAATAACATACCCTTATGAATATTAATATGACCCTTATGAATAGTAAATAATGATAATATTTTATTTTCATAAGGTAACAAGATAATGAGATCTTAATTAATTTTTCAATGTGATATAAAACTAATTATACCTTTAAAATTGTTATTTTTTGAATTAACTATGATTTTATTTAAAAATTAAATTAATAATATTTGGAAAATTATATTTGAAAAATGTAGTTCATTTTTGAATTCTACACATTGAAAAATGGTAGGGATGAATTTTTGGGATTTTTTTGAAATTCTTGAATTTTTGATGAATAGTGAAATACGGTAAAATACCGTATATACAAATTATCAGTTAAATACACTATTTATGACATCATAAGTGATGTAAGGTCAATTGTTTTGAACTCACATGCACTTATCACTATTAGGGGTCACATGAAACAACAATATTGGTTGTCTTGAGGGAAATATTAAAATAATGAATTAAATATTCAAAATTCACTCCTCTCCTCCACTATAAAACCTCCCACCACTCCCTCTTTTCATCACTCCTCTAAGCATTTAATCTCCTCAAATTTCTGCCCAAATAGCCTTCCCTAGTCACTACCCATATCCAAGAATCTCTTGGTCTTTCAAAAAGACCAAAACCCCTTGTCTTAAGGTGGTTCCCAAGGAGGTTATATCAAGAGGTAAAACACCTTTCTTTTTCATTTAGTTTCATTTCAAGTTCCTTTCTTTTGTAATCATCTCCTAACCTCCTCTATCCAAAATTACCATGATAGACCCAGTATCATCTATATACTTGAATTATATCATGTGAATGGAATAACCATCATCAATATCCTCTTTCTCTCTTTCATTTTATAAACAAAATCAATGTCCATGAGGTTCCGATTTATAACCTTCGTGGACGACAAAGTTTCGTTCTTCAAATTATCCTTAATTACTGGCCATGAAACCATTTTTATAGTTTAACCAGGATTTAATATATATATTATAACCTAATTAAGATTCAGGAACCAGAATATGTACATATTATTAAATCGTACGACCAAACTAGTTCCTAATAATCAAAAGACCGCTAAATAATCTAAGTGAATGTCATAAATATTTCATCTAGTGATTCATCCTATTTCCATGTAACCAAATTATAGAATTTACCATTAAAACTTCTGGATTTTAATAAATAATATTTAATTTTAATTCTATAGATTTACATTCTTTCCACTTCATTACTCAAGAACAATTGAACCATTTATGAAAATAAAGAAAAGGAACACTCCAGAATGATGAAATTAAATATAATAACTTATCACTAAGAGCATAAATGAACGAAAAATAATTATTATAAACATAATAAATGTCTATTAGTTTCTGAAACAAGTTTTTAATAATTATAATTTCATATTCTAGGAGCTTAAGTTCAAGAGAGAAACACGTTCGGACTTAAGGCAAGGGTTTTTCCACCAGAACATCCATTTTTCATTCGGGTTACTTTTATTGTCTAATTACCTCAATGAAACTCTTGTGTATTGTTATTTACTCCTCAAAAATTATGTTTGTGGGTTATATATTTTTACCAACCAGAATATTTATTATATTATGTATGGTTACACATTTTAAAAGGAACTTCCGAAATTGTTTCCGAAATACAAGCTCGATCCAGGGGAATTTCTCTAATTTTTACCTATTTTCAAGGGCACTCTATAATCTATTTTTGGAAACCATTATCTTTATAAAATCACAAATTTTGTTATGAAAATAAAATATTACTTCACTTCTGGTTTTATACAAATATTTTTCCAAAAGAACTCTTCTTTTCAAAGTAAAATATTATTTATCTCAAGATTTACTCGAAGATTTTATAAGAGTATCTTCATATATTTCAACACTCTTGTTGATTCTTATGTATTATTGGGATTAGTATTCCATGTTATAATATAAAATATTTAATTTAATTTTTTTTATGATTATTTTGGATATGGATGTTGTAGAGACCCAAGCTTGACGTACATGGATATTACATTACTTTTGCGGAATAATTAATACATAACAAGAACCAACACTCAAGGACCATAATAGTTTAGTGTCTTTGGAAACTCAGAACATAATCTTCTAATCATGGTGAAAGATCTTCAACATCTCCTTTAAAGATCTTCCCATTTTGTTTTTTTACCTAAAACCTTTATTTAAATCCTGGGGAAAAGAAAACATATAAAGGGTGAGCTCAAATGCTCAGTAAGAGTAAGCATGGAGAAAATAAAACAAATCATATACATTTGAACTTAAAAAAAACATGAACATAAAGTTTAAACATCAAAATCTTGAGAAATAAATCTTGTAAGTACATAAGACATAGATCATAAAGGAACATTAATCATGATAAAATAGCATGGGAATAAAACATGTAATTGTGGAAAACCATTAATCACATGATATGATTTACATAGTATCCAAGGCATTACTGCCAAGACCATCTTAGTGGGCAAAGTCCCTTACTGAATTTAGTTCACTCCTCATTCCAGTCCTGTATCACTGAACCAGATTAACTTTCCATTCCAGCCATGTCTATATCATGAGATATAAATCTTTACCCAATGCATTGGAGAGATATATAGTTTCCACCCATCTCATAATGAAATCATTCTTACTTGTGCCACAAATTAAACATAAATCATTAATCATAACCCAAAGAATAAAATGGGTTTCATAAAAATCATTCCATCATAATGTAATCCATATAAAACAAATGGATATCATTTCATCATAAGAACAATCAAACCATGTAAATAATAGAGACATTATACTTAAAACATAATCATAATAAATAATTTCATCTTAGATGGAAAATAGTTTTGACAAAACACTTGAAATGAATTCTTGAGGAAAATATCATTTCTTCTTAAAAATCATTTTCTTTTCACAAAATGCCATTCAATTTTAAAAGAAATTTATTTTGTTTAAAATAATCATGAAATCTTGTAGAGTAAGCTTCATGAAAATTAGGCATTATGAAACCGTAAAAATCCGTTCATGTCGTATAATTTTAAAAAAACATTCTCCTTCTACTTTTTCTAGAAAAGTCAAAAAGTTTCCTCATATGGTAAAAAAAGAACGATTCCTTCCATAACACAATGTAAAAGTAAAATAGGGGTAAACATGAATTTAAACTTACATGTAAGAATATTAAACACTTTATGAAAAAAAAATTTATGGTCATGAATGAAAAATATAACCCCAGTAAATACTTACGTATAAGCAATCTCAGAAAAAATGAGATTTGAAAAATTATCCCTTACCTTAGGTCCGATATGATTCGTACGTATCCGAAACTCCTGTATAATGATTTAAATAATGTCATTGAATTATTAAAAAATCATATTCATTGTTATGATATCATATATGGTTCACTTATGACCTTATATTACCCGTTCTTTTGTAAATTCCATGTTAAAGCAGAGTTTTGGGTAAAATCGTTTCATTTATCGTACGTGTTTCGACTTGTTGTTCTTACTTATATCCTGATTTAATTAATTCCAGAATGTAAAATATTATTTATATAGAATATATATTCATCATATAAATATATATGATAGATTGATAAATGGAATGAAATACACCGTTCATGGAGACAGTAGGCCATACGTATGCATGAACGATGTTTTCCTTTCCTTATTGACTTGAATGGAAGTAAGTAGATGACATATATATATATATACATAAATCCAGCAGCATTATTATGTTATACATACCATTATTATTCATTATATATACTTTATAATCATTCTTTAATGGTTAACATGGAGAATGAATCTCATTGCGTCGTGGAGACGATAATCCGTACGTACGCACGAGCGATGATATCGTTCCCATAATTATTGAATGGAATTGGAGTGTATGATATAATATCTCAGAATCAGTATGATGTTATAATAACCATATATAGTTATTCTTTACAACATTATAACTATCCAAGTAAGGTGGTGGTCTAAAAACAGATTACACCACGACGTGAAGACGGTATTCCGTACGTACGCACGCACGGTGATTTCATTTTATGTAGGATGGATAGAAGGTGAAATGGGGTTTTTTCATATTTATAATAACATATAAGTATATTATTGATACTGATGTTATTACTTTATAATGAAACAACTAAAGAAGAAGAAGTTTAAGAAGAAAGAAACTTGAAAGAATCGGTAGAAGAGATTACCTCTTCTTCGACGCACCTCTTTTAAACTTCCTATAGGGCACTAGAGTTGGTCTTTTGAGAAGACCATAACCTCTATCATATAACTATATATGTTGATAAGAGAAATGGGCATGGGTTGGCCAAGATTGAAGGCTCAAAATTGAGTGAATAGGAGAGGGAAGGAGGTGCCCTTATATAGGAGAGGAGAGGGGCACTTTTGGAAACCTTAAAAATATTAATTAATAATAAAATGAAACCCCACTTAAAAACCACAAAAAATGACTCAATTCGAAGATGAGATGATATAGGGTTGTAATATCATCAACCAATAAAATTTAGACATGTTTTAAGTTTATTTTAACCCTTATCAACTTGATTTATCATTATTTAATCTATTTAATTTTATTTGTGGTAATAAAATTCTAAATTCTAAATTATTATAAATACATAATTAAATGTTGTTAATTTCCCATAATTAGATACTTTATAACCTTTTAGACCATATAATTTTCAATTTTTAGTTTTTAAATTTTTTTGTGATTTTTAAATAATTTAATAATATGTTATTTTTATAAAATATCAATAGTGTCAATTTTGACACTATTCATTATTTGAATTTAAATAAAAACCACACATAATATATGTTCGAAAAAAAATATGTAATAGATTAATAACATTTCATATCCATCAAAATAATTCATGGGGAACATTAATTTGTTCATATATTATTTATTTTATTATTTTTAAAACCATTTATTTGGTATATCTCTTAGTAAAATAATTACTACAACATTTTTTATAATTATTTAATATACTTATGTGTTGCATAAAAATTAAAAATAAAATCCTATGATGAAGATAAATATAATAACTTTCATAATAATATTTTTACTAGAATTTATCATCTTAAAATCACAACATTTAAATTGTTATATTTATTAAATTATGAAGGTGACATCTTTGACATCATTTAAAATAAAATTATATAAATGTCCTAATCGGTTTTATAAGGCTCAATATGGTCCAAATATCGACCCTTGTATGGTTATGGTATATATATACCCGACCAATAATGTTTGGTCAAGTTTCTAGTCCTTTTGATAGGTATTGTTATTTTAATAAAAATTATATTATTGATTTTTCACTAAATAAATAATTTCTACATCATTAATGTATAAGCTATTAAGGTAATTAAATATTTCTTAAAAATTAAAAATAAATTTCCATGATAAATAAAAACATTTTACCTTTCAAATGAGTATTTATAATCGAATTTATATTCTGTATAACCTTATATTAAAAATAATCTAATTTTTAAAGTTTGAGTGAGACATATTTCACTTTCCTTTAAATAAAATAAATAAAAGGTCTTAATCAAATACAAGTGGGTTACATTAGATTATATTTCAAACCAAGTATGATTTAGGAAAAAATATAATCATCCAATTATATTAAGACAAGTGTTAGGGTAATTTTATAATATTATATTTACCCTTAATTACCCGATTTACCTTTAACTATGATAAATAAAATTTACCGTAGTTACTATTCATAATGCCTAAAAATAAAAAGTAGCTTATTAAAATAATTTGGACATACTGATTCCAAATATGGAATCCATTTTTCTGGATTCAAAACACAAAAATTTCAGTATTTAATTTAAAATTAATCCCGTTGTTGAGAAAACGGGTTTTAAAAGTTAAAACGTTGCAAAAGATTGAAATGTTTTTACTTATGAATTCAGTGTAAAATTAATGATAATTAATTACATTATATTAAATGGTAAAAATATTTTATTCTTATACTTTAAAACCATTAAATATTATAATTTAACCATATAAATTATCTCTATAAAAAAGTTGTTTTTAATTAAAATTTACCGTATTTTTACTATTCATCAAAATAAGAAACTGATCAGAAAAATATCAAAAATTTATCCAAAGTAAATTTTTATATCTTGATTCAAAATAATAATTTTATTTTGTCAAATTAAACTGACAAAAATGTCAAAAACTAAATTTAATGTGGGTGCGCCATCAAAATGCGGCAAAACTGCATTTTTTGAAAAATACTTATTTTACCCGAAAAGTTTATTTTGTTCTCATACCATGTTCTATAAAATGTGTAAGATAATGTCATAAAATTAAAAATTTAGTTAATACTATTCATAACAGCTAGTTCATAATAATATTATAACAATATATCGTTGTTTAGTGAAACTCAGCATTTCATACAACAGACGCTATTGAGGAAGGTTTCTCTTGCCTGCAACACAAGCCAAAAATAGTGTTTGCATATAATATAAGCTAATACAGTGTTACCTATAGCACAAGATAATTTTGGTGTAGTGTACAATAAAAGACATCAATGAAATTAAAAGAATTTTTTTCATAAAATCTCAGGGTGTTACATTCTACCCCCCTTAAAATGAATTTCGCCCTCAAAATTAGTCAGGGTTATAAATGGTTTAATACTTGAAAGTTTCTTTAATAGAAACACACATAGTAAAAAGGAATACCAAAACATAACTTTAAAAACTAAATTATTAAACGTAACGGTTACCCAAATTTACTAATTACTAGGTTTCCACATAGGAGAACATGGGTAAAAATATGGATATGGAAGAGAAATATAACCCTCAAGTTCTGATAGAGAGTGGTAGAGAACATGGATATGAAAAAGCCAACAATCACAAAGACATAAATTTGTGATGATCTAAGGTACCATCTGATTCATCGGATATGAGGGAAATAGGACACCATTTTTGGTTTTCAAGATCATTTCCCTAAAGTTGAAAAAAATTGGAATTAGAAGAAATAATTTCTTGATTTTGGTACAATCTCACCGTTGGTCATTCCTTGAACAATTTACACTTCATATCTTAAAGAAATGAAGTTGAATTTCTCATTCTTGAAGTGTTAGCAGTTCATGAAATAGAATGATAGGTCATTCCATCTGTCTCAAACAAAAGGTTAGAAAAAGTTATTAAATATACATAAGTCCATCTATTGTGAGATTAATCGTATATGGTTCCTAAAATGGACTTATAATTTATATATCATACCACTTAATAAATTAAAACTAATTTATACTAATCAGGGACTTCTTGTAGGCCAGTGGTAGGAGATAAAGGCCTGTCGCACTTCGGTTGGGGGTTCGATTCCCGCAACCTTGTCCGACGCGACGGGTTATTGCCCGTCCTACAGGTTGTCCCTTTTTCTAAAACTACATTATTATAACATTTGTACAATAATATCGAAAAAAGTTCCAGCATTAAACAATAATATCTTATGTCTAACTTAATTCATTCCAATATTTAGGCTTATCCAAAATACTTCAGTCCAAACTCATAGTATAAAGAAAACTATTACTTGAAAGGTCACATAACAAGCACATGAATACCATCATTTGTCCCCCATATATCATAAGATATATCTTGTTGGTCACATTCCAAACACGTGAATACCTTAATCATGTATTCTTTTGAAACATGAATTACCATAGAACCTTAGTGAAAACATGAATGCTGTCAAAAGTTAAATCTTTCCACATACCAAAATCCTAAAATTTATATATACTCAAACCATGATATCAATTTGTCCTTATATCAGTCATGAGCTCATGAATACTATCAAAAATTTCATTTTCTCCTTATCCCTTCATTATGAGCATATCATCTGCTTTCTAAAAATATTTCAATCAATTTTCATGGTTACCGGTACCATAAAATTATTGAGAACCAATACATAGATATTCCAAAATTCCACGATACTATAAATGAGATTCCATGATACTATTTTGAAATCCCATTACATAAACACTTAATCATTCCACAACATCATTTTTATACTCGTCATCACAAATATTGATCGCATATGACCTCCCTTTGTCCTTTGCCTTAAGAGATTTCTCATGTCGATCATCATTAACCCTTGGATTAGGGAATTGATTAGCATAATGCCCCATTTCCTTGCACTTGAAGCATTGAAGTGTTGGTGGATTGTTCTCTATAGTCTTTTCTCTATTCATATCATTAGCTACCCTTTTTCCATTACTTCGACACTCAACTGATCGATGAAATTATTTTCCAAACTTAAAACATTTTCTAGTCCCTTTAAGACAATCTCCACCATTATTCTTTCCACACTTTGAGCATAAAGAAACATTCGTCTTCTTTTCAACATTTTTTTGATATTTTTCCTTGAACTCCATCTTTCGTTTCTTGTCAAAACCATGAGATGGATATGTAACACCAACTTCCAGTTCTACCTTGATAACACAAAACAAAATTTCTTCATATCTACTGAAGTCTCTTATAGCTAATTCCCTTCGAAGACTTGGTTTTAATCCACTGAATAATCGACCAACTTTACTTTTAGGTTGGATGATAAAGCCAGATGCATACCTTGCATGCCTTGTAAAATTCACCTCGTATATACCAACAGACTCATCATCCTTTTTCTTAAGCTCAAGGAACCCCTTTTCCATCTTTGTTCGATGAATACGAGGGAAGTAATTATTGAAAAATAAGTTCTTGAACTCGTCCCATTCCATGGATTCAATTTCACCTTGGGGCCTTGTATTCTTAATTAGAGTCCACCACTGATCTGCTTCACCTTCTAAATGGTAAACAACCAGAATGAATTTTTCATGTTCCGAACATCGAAGTATGGAAAATATCTTTTCAATGGTACTGATCCATTGTTCAGCAACAAGTGGATCAGAAGACCCACTGAAAGAAGGTGGATGTTGCCTCATGAAGGACTCAATAGAATATTGTTCCCTTCTCTGGTCATTCGGATGTCCAGAATGATTCATATCTTGTGTAAGTATAGAAATAAGATTTTTCACTCTATCTCACATAACATTGGTTTGTTCAGGAGTACAATCATTGAATTTACCATTACATTGATCAACACGGTTCCTTCGGGTTCCAGCCATCGTCTAAAACACAAAAATAATAGTGTAAGAGGCAAAAATCATGCTAGGAAAACAATATAATAAAAGGGGAGTACCTTCAATATATAAAATCTTAGGATTAATTCTAAGATCATTACCGTAATTATAGGACTATAACCTATACTTACACTTAACCTTATAGACATCCCTAGACATACCTTAGAAATATCTCTAAGGATCTCACTAAAGTTTTCGCATCCTAGTTTCCAAAGGTTAACTAAACCTTTCCTCTGATAACAACTGTAGAGACCCAAGCTTGACATAAATGGACATTACATTACTTTTTCGGAATAATTAATACATAACAAGAACCAACACTCAAGGACCATAATAGTTTAGTGTCTTTGGAAACTCGGAACATAGTCTTCTAATCATGGTGAAAGATCTTCAACATCTCCCATAAAGATCTTCCCCTTTTTTTTCTTACCTAAAACCTTTCTTTAAATCCTGGGGAAAAGAAAACATATAAAGGGTGAGCTAAAATTCTCATTAAGGATAAGCATGGATAAAATAAAACTAATCATATACATTTGAACTTAAAAAAACATGAACATATAGTTTAAACATCAAAATCTTGAGAAATAAATCTTAGAAGTACATAAGGCATAGATCATAAAGGAACATTAATCATGATAAAATAGCATGGGAATAAAACATGTAATTGCGGAAAACCATTAAGCACATGATATGATTTCCATAGTAGCCAAGGAATTGCTTCCAAGACCATCTTAGTGGACAAAGTCCCTTATTGAATCGAGTTCACTCCTCGTTCCAGTCCTGTATCACTGAACCAGATTAACTTGCCTTTCCATCCATGTCTATATCATGAGATATATATCTTTACCCAATTATTTGGAGGGAGATATATGTCCCACCCATCTCATAATTAAATCATTCTTACTTTTTCCACAAATTAATCATAAATCATTCATCATAACCCAAATAATAAAATGGGTTTCATAAACATCATTCCATCATAATGTAATCAATATAAAACAAATGGATATCATTTAATCATAAGAAGAATCAAACCATGTAAATAATAGAGACATTATACCTGAAACATAATCATACTAAATAATGTCATCTTAGATGGAAAATAGTTTTGAAAAAACACTTGAAATGAATTCTTGAGGAAAACATCCTTTCTTCTTCAAAATCATTTCCTTTTCACAAAACTACATTCATTTTAAAAGAAAATGATTTTTTTGAAAATAATCATGAAATATTGTAGAGTAAGCTTCATGAAAATTAGGCTTTATGAAATCGTAAAAACCCGTTCATGCCGTATAAGTTAAAAAAAACATTCTCCTCGTACTTTTGCCGGAAAAGTCAAAAAGTTTCCTCGTAGGGTAAACAAAAGAAAGATTCCTTCTATAACACAATGTAAAAGTAAAAGAGGGGTAAACAAGACTTTAAAATACATGTAATAATATTAAACAATTTATGAAAAACATTTTTATGGTCATGAATGAAAAATATAACCCCAGTAAATACTTACGTATAAGCAATCTAAAAAAAATGAGATTTGAAAAATTATCCTTTACCTTAGGTCCGATATGCTTCGTACGTATTCGAACCTCCTGTATAATGATTTAAATAATGTCATTGAATTATTAAATAAACATATTCATTGTTATTATATCATATATGGTTCACTTATGACCTTATATTACCTGTTCTTTTGTAAATTCCATGTTAAAGCAACATTTTGGGTAAAAGCGTTTCATTTATCGTATGTGTTTTGACTTTTTGTTCCTACTTATATCATGATTTACTTAATTACATAATTTAAAACATGATTTATTTATAATATATATTCATCATATAAATATATATGATAGATCGATAAACGGAATGAAATACACCGTTCATGGAGACGGTAGGCCGTACGTACGCATGGACGCTGTTTTCCTTTCCTTATTGACTTGAATGGAAGTGAGTAGATGACACACATATATATACATAAATCAAGTGGAATTATTATGTTATATAAACCATTATTATTCATTATATATACTTTATAATCATTCTTGAATGGTTAACATAAAGAATGAATCTCATCGCGTCATGGAGACGGTAATCCGTACGTACGCACGAGCGATGATATCATTCCCATAATTATTGAATGGAATTGGAGTGGATGATATAATATCTCAGAATCAGTATGATGTTATAATAACATTATATAGTTATTATTTACACCATTATACCTATCCAAGTAAGGTGGTGGTGGAAAAACAGATTACACCACGACGTGGAGATGGTATTCCGTACGTACGCACATGCGGTGATTTCATTTTCCGTAGGATGGATAGAAGGTGAAATGGTGTTGTTTAATATTTATAATAAGATGTAAGTATATTATTTATACTGATGTTATTAATTTATAATGAAACAACTAAATAAGAAGAAGTTGAAGAAGAAAGAAACTTGAAAGAATCAGAAGAAGAGATTACCTCTTCTTCGACACACCTCTTTTAAACTTCCTCTTAGGGCACTAGAGTTGGTCTTTTGAGAATAACAGAACCTTTATAATATAACTAGAGATTTTGATAAGATAAATGGGTAGGGTTTAGCCGATTTTGAAGGCTAAAAATTGAGTGAAGAGGAGAGGGAAGGAGGTGCCCTTATATAGGAGAGGAGAGGGGCACTTTTGGAAACCTTAAAAATATTAATTAATAATAAAATGAAACCCCACTTAAAAACTTCAAAAAATGACTCAATTCAAAGATGAGATGATATTGGGTTGTAATATCATAAACCAATAAAATTTAGACATGTTTTAAGTTTATTTTAAACCTTATTAACTTGATTTATCATTATTTAATCTATTTAATTTTATTTGTGGTAATAAAATTATAAATTATAAATTGTTATAAATACATAATTAAATGTTGTCAATTTCCCATAATTGGATAATTTATAACCTTTTAGACCATATAATTTTAAATTTTTAGTTTTTAAATATTTTTGTGATTTTTAAATAATTTAATAATATGTTATTTTTATAAAATATCAATAGTGTCAATTTTGACACTATTCATTATTTGAATTTAAATAAAAACCACACATAAGATATGTTCAAAAAAAAATATAATAGATTACTAACATGTCATATTCATCAAAAAAATTCATGGGGAACATTAATTTGTTCATATATTATTTATTTTAATATTTTTAAAACCATTTATTTGGTGTATCTCTTAATAAAATAATTACTACAACATTTTTGTATAATTATTTAATATACTTATTTGTTGCATAAAAAATTAAAAATAAAACCCTATGATTAATATAAATATAATAGATTTCATAATAATATTTTTACTCAAATTTATCATCTTAAAATTACAACATTAAATTGTTATATTTATTAAATTATGAAGGTGACATCTTTGACATCATTTAAAATAAAATAATATAAATGCCCTAATAGGTTTTATAAGGCTTAATATGGTCCACTAATCAACCCTTGTATGATTAGGGTATATATATACTCTTAAAATAATGTTTGGTCAATTGTCTGGTCCTTTTTATAGGTATTGTTTTTTTAATAAAAACTATATTATTGATTTTTCACTAAATAAATAATTTCTACATCATTAATGTATAAGCTATTAAGGTAAATAAATATTTCTTAAAAATTACAAATAAATTAACATGATAAATAAAAACATTTTAGCTTTAAAATTAGTATTTATAATAGAATTTATATTCTGTATAACCTTATATTAAAAATAATCTAATTATTAAAGTTTGAGTGAGACATATTTCACTTTCCTTTAAATAAAATAAATAAAAGGTATTAATCAAATACAAGTGGGTTCCATTAGATTCCATTTCGACCCAATTATGATTTAGGGAAAAATATAATCATCCAATTACATTAAGACAAGTGTTAGGGTAATTTTATAATATTATATTTACCCTTAATTACCTGATTTACCTTTAACTATGGTAAATAAAATTTACCGTAGTTACTATTCATAATGCCTAAAAATAAAAAGTAGCTTATTAGAATAATTTGGAACTAATGATTCCAAATATGGAATCCATTTTTCCAAATTCAAAACACAAAAGTTTCAGTATTTAATTTAAAATTAATCCTGCTGTTGAGAAAACGAGTTTTAAAAGTTAAAACGTTGCAAAAGATTGAAATGTTTTTACTTATGAATTCAGTGTAAAATTAATGATAATGAGTTAAATTATATTAAATGGTAAAAATATATTCTATTTATACTTTAAAACCATTCAATATTATAATTTAACCATATAAATTATCTCGATGAAAAAATTTGTTTTTAATTAAAATTTAGCGTATTTTTACTATTCATCAATATAAGAAACTTATCAGAAAAATATCAAAAATTTATCCAGAGTAAATTTTTTATATCCTGATTCAAAATAAGAATTTTATTTTGTAAAATTTAACTTATAAACATGTCAAAAACTAAATTTAATGTGGGTGCGCCATCAAAAGGCGGCAAAATTGCATTTTTTGAAAAATACTTATTTTACACAAAAAATTTATTTTGTTCTCATACCATGTTCTATAAAATGTGTAAGATAATGTCATAAAATTAAAATTTTAGTTACTAATATTCATAATGGATAGTTCATAATAATATTATAACAATATATCATTGTTTAGTGAAACTCAGTATTGTGTACAACACACGCTATTGAGGAAGGTTTCTCTTGCGTGCAACATAAGCCAAAAATAGTATTTGCGTATAATATAAGCTAATACGGTGTTTCCTATAGCACAATATAATTTTGGTGTATCTTAAAACAAAAGACATCAATGAAATTAAAAGAATATTTTTCATAAAATCTCACGGTGTTACAAATGTGCTATCTTAAAACCATTCACCAATTTACTTCGAATGGTTAGTGTTTATGTTTAATGTTCAGGGAATGTTATTTTCATTTCATAAATTAATTTCATTATGAATGAATATGTTTTTTATGTTTATGCCTGTCCATACAAGGAATGCATTAGACATAGTAAGTGTCAGGTGGGGCCCTCTATATCCCCTTGGTGCATCAATAGGTCTCATGAGACAAACTACGATCTTGGCACAAGGCCTTGATAAAATGATTATTTATGGTCTCGGCACGAGGCTTTGACAGTATGGTTATGTTGTCCTGAATTATGAATTCCCTCATTATGAGAATATTATTTATGGTTCATGTGGTTATTCTACTAGTATAATACCCATGATTATGTCATATTATGGAAATATTTACTTAGCTCATATTTCTGCCATATTATGTTCAAGTTTTTTTAAAGGCATGTGTTTTCAATTATTCACCATGCCTAATGTTTATGTTATCTTCTGCTTTATTTCATACTCTTATTGAGTGTTTGATATCACCCCTTTCTTATGTTTCATTTTCTTATGAAAGGAATAATTTTATTATGAATGACATGCTGAAATATCCTAGGAGTTATGGAAGTTTTCTAAGGAGTTTCTATGTTGTTTTTCATTTCATGTTGTAATGTTGAACTTATGTATGTATCTTGTTTCTAATAATACTAAACTACTCGGTCCTTTGGGTTGCTTATTTCTTGTTTATATGAAAATGTAATCAAATAAGGCACCGGCTCTAGGAAACTGGGGACAGGTCCTTACAACTCAACATTAGGATAATGATCAAAAGAAAACGTGTTGTCCTAATAGCTTAATTTTGTTGAACCAATGGCCTTTTAAATCACCAAATATTTAGGACTTTGTGACCTCAAGTTTTCTTTGATCATTTTATTTGTGATTTATGACCTCAATAAATCCCTATAAATATTTATTCTTTTCCTCTATGTTCAATCTTCACTCCCAACTTATGTTCTCCTATGTGGAAACCTAGTTATATGTTACTTTGGGTAACCATTATGGTTCCAAATTCCCCTTTTTAAGGGAAGTTTTAGTATACATTTTTATGATGTGGGTTTCTATGAATGAAACTTTAAAGTATTAAACCTTTGATAACCCAGACTAATTTCGAGGGTGAAGTTCATTTTAAGGGGGGTAGAATGTAACACCCCAAGTTTTAATGGAAATTTTTTATCTCAAATAAATTAAATTTTCATTTATGATTTGAAATGCACTAAGTAAAACATCACTTTAACACTTAACTAACTTGATACACACAACACTAACTTGGTGTATGTTACATACAACATCGATTTGGCATACGTTACACGCAACACCGATATTTCTACAAAACATCATTTTATTGTTATAATTATTTAAATGAGATAATTATAAACTAGATGCTAAAATTAGTTATATGAATAGTAATAACTACTTTTCAAATATTTTTTATAATTTTTTTATATTAATAAAACATATTTATAATGAAAGATATAATTTTTTTAAAGTCCTTATATGTTTAAAAATACCATTTTCACAAATGAACCGCTTTTAATGCCCTTCTATGAAAAATAATAAAATTAATTTTAGGAACATTTAGAAATTTAATTTGATAAAAAAAATTAATTTTCTAATTTATAATGTCTAAATTATCTTAGGTTTAATTTATGGGATTTTTATGAGAAACTTCATTTCTAGATGAATAGTGAAAAATACCGGATTTTAATTCAAAACTGTCTTTTTGTCTAATTTATTTATATGGTTAAATGATATTTTAATTTGGTTTAAAATTTTAATTAGATCATATTTTTATAAATTAATCTAATTTAGGAAAATAAAATCAATTTTAATTTGAAATTAGGCATAAAAAACTTAGCAAAAATTTTGACGTTTTTACTTTAAAAACACGCAGTGTCGTCCCTTCAACAAGATTAATTTTAAATTAATTTCTTCCACTTATATGATTGAAATTTGTAAAAATGTATTCCATATTTTTAATTATAATAATTTATAATTTCTAATAAGGTCAATTTTTTTACCTAAAATATTAGTGAAAGTGATTAAAAATAATTACAACAGTTAAGAGAAAAATTAGGTTAATAAAGTACTAAACCTTTAATTTAAGACCCAAAATGACATAGAAACTTGTCCAAAGACCATTATATGGCCATTATCAGGCCATGAAACTTAAATTATTGAGGTTTTTTGGTTTTTATGAATTTTTTAGGTAAAAACGTGGGTACCCCTAAGTTGTTTCCAAAAATGAAAAGTGTGTCCTTTCCTTTCCCTATAAAAGGCCACCACCTCTCAATTTTCTTCAAACCTCTAAAACCACTAAGATTGGAAAAAGATCTACCCAATAAAATTCCAAAAATCCTTACCTTCCTTATATAATCCCCCCCTTAGACATAAATCAATCCAAGGAATCCTTTTGGCACAAACCAAAAGGAGTTACCCAATTAAGAGGTAACGTCTTCTCTCAAGATCCTTTCTTTTATTTTCTTTCTCCACCCCCTACACTCTCTTTATTACATGATTGTATAAAAAATATCCTAAATATACTATTATTTTTTTATTCTAAGGGTTTTAACTACACTTACACACACCTCCATCTAATGGGTAACAGACATACTGTTTACGTGTACGATAGACTATTGCCTCAAAAAACAATGATTGTTCATTTTTCCTTTACCACCACTCATGGTAGAAATTATGATGGAAAATATATTTATATATGTTATATATTATATTTATTATGCCTTTAAGCTTCTTTAATTCTTTTACAACATATGTCTTTATACTTTCCATTTTGTGTTAATACGATAATTTCATTTGAGGAAGTGTGGACTACCGCCCCCTCAATGCGATGTGATTCGTTCATACACTACATGGAATGTATTAAGGATGAGTTTAATAAATATATATGATATATATATATGATATAATATGTCTAATTTAATAATTATATATATAAATATATATACATATTTTTCTTTTACTTTCTTTCAACACGATAATTAAATGAAAATAGCATTCATGCGTACGTTTGGATTATCGTCTCCATGAACGGTGTATTACATTTCATAATTATATATTATATGGATTATTATAATAAAAATATACCAAATATAAATTATATTTAAATCATGTTTTACATTCTGAAAATCATTATATAAGTATAAGGACCAAAGATATAACAAATTAAGACATATGCGAAAAAAAGAGGATATTACCCGAAGTGAAACCTTAACATAGAATTGTTAACAAGAGGGTAATATAAAGCCATAATAAAACCCTATATGGTATTATAAGTAAGAATATGGTTCTTTTATATATTTATAATAAATTTATATTTATTATACAGGAGGTTTTAATGAGTACGATGAGAGTCAAGACACAAGGTAAGAGGATTTCATCTCACCTTTTGTTTCCATGAGATACATGCTTTATTCACCACCAATTCATTTTATGTGGTATGCATAATTCCCATGGATGTATTAAATTATTATTATACTTAAATTTATGGGTATTTACATATCCATTATATTATCTTTATTTTTATGGGGTTAATGTTTCAAAAGCTACCAAATTGGTAAGACAGTTTTGTCTCAAATTGCCTTCTTGGAGACACATGTTTTATTATGCACCTATATTTTTCTATGAGGTTTATATAATTACTTTGAAATTTTATATAAAGAATATCATTATTTTCATGATATTTTATGCTTCATTTAATTTCATTTTCTTAAATATGGATTATAGTCCAAATTTACTAAGTGGTAATAATTTATTGAAACAATCTCATCACTTTTGGAGATTGTTTATATTTATAGTTCCTTTGAGGAAATATTATGATCCATATATTAAGAACACTCATAAATTTTCTGCTCATATGTTTATTCATGATATATTCATGTATTGGTACCATTTTACCAATATTTGGTACGTAATATAGTTAAGAAATTGTTTTTAAGAAAGCCTCACTTTACCCTCTCTTCGGTCAGAAATCTATATTCCTTAAAAAATGTTTTCTAAAAAGGGTTTCCATGAATATTATACTATTCTACTAAAATATTTAAAATAAATTTTTACCATTTTTTTATTTTACAAATGTTTTCAAAAGAATATGCTTGTATATTTCTTAATGAGGCATTTTTTTAATGTTTTTACTGTGCAAAATGAATGTTCTTTATACCTTGTACAAAATGTACAAATTTACTTGCCATCAATTATTTGAAGATTTATTTTCATGTTTACAAGGTTAATTTTTAAGAAATTTTTTTACAATATATTTTAAAGGAAATGGTTTTCAAAATATTTTTGAATATTCTTTTATAAATTTTTAAGGAAAATTGTTTTCAAAAGGTTTTAAGTTTTAAAGAGCCTTTTTCAAAGAAGAAAGAATATTTACCTCAATATTTTTTTAAAATATCCTTAAAATTTATTTTTAAGATAACATCCTTTGATATTAATAATTACCTTATAGTAAATGATCCAAAGGTTCCATTCATATTATTTCTATAATGGTTTATGTTTTGATGGAATGATTCTTAAGACACCCATTTCACTTCCACGGGTTTTATGCTTTTGAAACCCACTTCTTTTCATGAGTTATGCTTACATTAAGTTATTATGAAACTTATATATTTTTATATACTATTATGTGATTAAATTTTATTGATACCCATTTAATTTCATGGGTGTAATGCCCCAACCCTAGTTATCTAGAGTCAGTTCATTTTTACATAACATTGGCATGATCACAAAAGATCAAGTCTCAAAAGACTGATTAGTTTAGGAGCTTTGGAAGTACTAGATACATTCATAATTTTTACATTACATTATAAAATGAAAAAAACAACAACATTGTATCCAATGACCATATTCATATCCATTAGACTATCCCTGTAGGTCAGCCATAATATACTTCTTCACATCCTAGAAAAAATAAAACATAGAAAGGGGTTAGATCAGATGATCAGTAAGGATAAAAATATAGTGAAAACTTCCATAAATAAGTATAAACATTTAAGGAAATGTATAAGACTAAAAAAATACTTTTAAACTAAAAATTTATCATAATATGGAAAAAATAAATCAAAATAATTCCATTTACTTATTCACATGGATATTCTACTAGTCGAATAATCACATGCAATATCAATAGCCAAATTTATAATGATGGATTGCATAATGACAGACTTCATAACCACATATTCAAGGACATGTGCCAATACTACAAATAAGATTTTGTAAAGGCCTTGTACCAAGACATTAGTTTGTCTCATGAGACCTACCGATGCATTGAGGAGCTATAGCGGGCTCCACCCGTCACTTACTAAGTCCAATGCATTCCTCATATGAAAAGGTTTAAACATAACATAAACATTCGCATTAAAAATAGAATACGAGATGTCAATAATTTATCCATAAACCATGAATGGTATAAAAATAAAACATCCACAGTTAAACATATCAAAAAACCTTCAATACAGTATGGAAGATTTGTATCATAATAAATCAACTTCAAAAAAGTTTAAAATCCATCAAAGGATGTTGACATAGATGAAATGAAAAATGTTTGAAAGAAATACCTATTTAAATTTTGAAACCATTTAAAATAAAACATTTATTTTGTAAATATTTTTATAAGCTTGTAAGGGAAAATTCTAAGGTGTTATAATGGTGAAAAATATCCACACCCTCCATATAAGTTAAAACAACATTCTTTCCTTAATTTTGTCGAAAGGGTCATAAAGTACCTTGTTTGGAAAACGACAGAAAAATTAATTTATAAAAATATTATAAATAGTAAAACAAGGGTATACATGACTTTAACCCATATTAAAAATGTTTTGAAATACATTTTAAGAAACATGGAAGTGGATGATAAAGAGGTCCCAGTAGATACTTACGTAAAAATAACCTCAGATAATAAAGAGATTGTGAAATTAACCATTAACTTGTACTTATATTTGGTCGAGGGTAAGTTAAACTTCTGTATAATAGTTAAATCATTGTTATTAAATTTTACAAGAACCATATATATAAATATGATATCATATATGATCTTATAATATTGCTTTGTTAATAATATTTTAGTAGTATCATCGTTTCAGGTGTTAACTGATTCATTTTCCTTTATTTGATTAGTTACGTAAGCCATGTTTTTTATGGATAGGATGTATTTTATTCATATCCAAAATGATATTAAGTTCTTAAAAATTATTTTTAATCATCAAATGAAAATTATTCTCAAATGATTACGATGGGGAATGAATCTCATCGCGTTTGTGGAGACGGTAATCCGTACGAACGCACGAGCGACAATATCATTAAATTGAAGGTGAAATCATATATAATTGAATGTTATATCATATATAAATAATAATTAACATGTTATATTTATTATTTACATCAATTATACATCATTATTATACCCATCCAAATAAATAATGTATTAAATAACAACTACACCACGACGTGGAGACAGTAAGCCGTACGTACGCAAATATGGTGACTTTATCATTCATATGATGGATAGAATAATGAATATGGTTTTACCATTTTTATAATAATGTCAAAGTATATAAAAGATACTGGAGTTTTTATTTTAGAATGGAAACGACAAAGAAAGAGGAAGTGGAAGAAGAAAAGAACTTGAAAGAGGTGATGAAATATTTACCTCTTCTTCAGGTTCTTCCTATTGATTTGATCAAAAGGTCTCCTTAGGTTAGATTTTTGACCAAAGGAAGGCCTTTATAATGAATTGATGGAAGTTGGGAGGATATTTGGGCAGGGTTTTTCTAATCCAAATGGCTTTGGAGGTGTTAATTTGAGATAATGGGAAGTGTTCTTTTATAAGAGGGGTGAGGGGCACCTTAGAAAAAGATTGAAATATTATTTTATAATAAAATAATTTTCGGTTTATAATGGCCTAAAATGATTTATTTCTAGGATAAGGTGGGGATGGGTCGAAAAAAATCCAACCAATAGGTTTTATACAGGTTTGGGTCACCATTTAACCTTATCTTTTTAGATTTAACTCTTAGTTAAATAGTTTGACATTTACCATGTCTCTTTGTATTTTTATATTATATGGTTAATAGAATTACTATAACAAGATAAGAGAACCTCAATTGGTTCATTATTAATATATATAACCTTATCTAATTCCTTTTTATGAACCTTATATTTTTAGGAATATTATATCAATTAATAATATAGTATTTTTTTTAAAAATCAATTATGTAAATTTTGACACTATTTAGTATTTGGTTATTGTGAAAATCATAAAAACATGTTTAATTAGGAAAAAAATTATTTAATCAACCCTAAAATGTTATATTAACCTATAAATTCAGTGTAATTAATCAAAAGTCTCAAATTAAATTTATTTGTATATTTATAATATCAATTAGTTTAATCTTTCATTAATAAGGTAATTACTGCATCATTATTGTGCCATAAATAAATTAATTTATTTAATGTTTAAAAATTATAAATAAAATATAATTATGTAGGAATTTTTTTTATCTTTATAATGAATATTTATAGTCTAATTTATCTTATGTATAACTCTATATTAAAAATGGTTTAGTTATTAAACTTTGAATTTAAATCGTTTAACTCTTCTTTAAATAAAATAATAATAACTGTCCTAATATAATCCAAGTGGACCAAAGGGAATCATATTTTATTACTAAGGTTGTTTTTGGTAGAAATAATCTTATCCAATAGAATTAGGACATGTGTTAGGGTAATAATAATATCATTTTTACCTTTAATTACCCTATTTACTTTTGACCGTGGTAAATAAAAGTTAAAAGTTACCATTCACCAAAAATTATTTTCATATTATTGAACCACATTTTACTTACTGATATCAACTGTGTCTCTCATATTTTTGAAATTCAATTCACATAATTGGTAAAATTAAGTTTTATGCAAATTTTCAAATGCTCTTAGGAGGTGGGTAAATGACGGTAAAAAGTTCACAAAATTTTTTTATATATCTAAAATTATTATTAAATGAATATAATTAATTACATTTAACTTATATAGGTATTATGTATCTATTTTTCCCTAAATTAAATTTAAATAAAATAAATAATTATTTAAATAAAAATTCAGTTTTAAGTAATAGCGCAGTATTTTTCATTATTCATCAAAAATTGAAAGTTTTCAGAAAAATACCCAAAATTCACCCTAAGATAATTTCAATATTCCGAATCCAAAAATTAAGTCCATTTTGAGAGATAAAATTTATAAATTTTCAAAAAGTGGGTATTAATATTCATAACAGCTAGTTTGATTGGTCATGGTGTGTTAACTCCAAGTTGCGTACAAAGCAAGCTACTGCATTATTCAAAGGGAAACGTACTGTGGAAGATTAGGTTGTTACATTATCTCCTCCTTTAAATAATTTCATCAACGAAATTTTTAGAATATTACTGCATAAAAAGATTCGGGTGGTTCTTCATCATAAGTTCCTTGGGTTACCACGTTGCCTCTTCCATCTTATGGTTTCTCCATAAAACTTTTACCAGAGGATTCGTCCAGTTTCTCAAAACTTGTTCTCTGGTATCCAGAATTTTGACAAGTTTTTCACAATAAGACAGATCTAGTTCCAGTTCAATTTCCTCATAGGTGAGTACATGCATTAGGTCTGGCATGTATTTTCTCAATAGTGATACATGGAACACATCATGAACTTTGGAGAGACTGGGAGGCATTTCCAAACAATAAGCTACAACTCCAATTCGTTCTAGAATTTCGAAAGGTCTGATCTACCTGAGACTCAATTTACCCTTATTAACGAATCGTATAACTCCCTTCCATTGAGATACCTTCAAGAAAACATGATCTCATACATGAAATTCCAAATCCTTCCTTTAGTTATCGACATAGCTCTTTTTCCTACTTTGATCTGCTTTGATGTGGGTTTGGATAACCTTCACCTTTTCCATCATTTCCTCAACAAGTTCTGGGCCTATAAGTTTTCTTTCACCAACATCATCCCAACAAGTTGGTGTGTGACATCTCTTTTCATATAGTGCTTCATATGGTTCCATCTGAATACTTGAATGAAAGCTATTGTTATAGGAAAATTCTACCAGAGGTAAATATTGATCCCACATACCTTTAAAGTCAAGTGAGAAAGATCTCAACATGTCTTCTAAGGTTTGAATAGTCCATTTTGATTGTCCATCAGTTTGAGGGTGGTAGGCAGTGCTCAAATGAAGTTCAGTATCTAGGGATTTTTGATGACTTTTCCAGAATCTTGATGTAAAACAGGGATCACAATCCGAAATAATTGATAGGGGTACTCCATGAAGTCTTACGACTTCATTAATATATAGTCTTGCTAAACGTTCAGTGGTAAATCTTCTCTTATAGCAAGAAAATGTGCTGACTTGGTAAGACAATCAACAATGAACCATATTGCATCATTCCATCTAGGAGTATTTGGTAGTCCCATGAAAAAGTCCATCGTAATATCATCCCATTTCCACTAATGTATGGGAAGAGGTTGCATGAATCCTCTAGGATGTTGTCTTAAAACTTTCACTTGTTGACAAACCATACATCTTGACACAAAATAAGCAATCTCTCTCTTCATATTGTCCCACAAAAAATGTTATTTCAAATCTCTATACATCATGGTGCTCCCAGGGTGTATAGAGAAATTGGAGCCATGGGAATCATCCAACATTTCCCTTTTCAGATCAGGTATGTTAGGAACACAAAGTCTCTTCTCAAATTTCAAAATTCCATCTTCATATACGAAGTCGATCAACCTCCCATCATTCACAACTTTAATCTTCTTTTGAAATTACTCATCATCAGTCTGAGAACTTTTTATCATTTCTAGTAAAGATGGTTTGACAAACATTTGAAAAAGAATTGATGTTTCACCTTCCATGGTTATTCCCATATCCATCTTTACTAGATCCATATATATAGGATCCTTTTCAACTCTCATCTTGTTCAAAAATCCATGATCCTTTCTAATCAAAGTATTTTCCACCTTATTTTCCTTCCTCGAGTGGTAGTGTATAGTGCAATCATAATCCTTGATTAGGTCAATCCATTTCCTTTTCCTCATGTTGAGTTATTTTTGTGAGAAAATATACTTCAAACTCTTGTGATCAGTATAAATATTACATTTTTCACCATAGATATAGTGTCTCCATATTTTCAGAGAAAATATTACAGCTGTTAACTCAAGATCATGAGTGGGATAATTTTGTTCATGAATTTTTAGCTACCGTGATGCTTAGGCAATAACTCTATAATTCTGCATATGGACACAACCAAATCCTTTATTTTAATCATCACTATAAATAACATACCCATTATTCCCTGATGGTAGATTCAAGATAGGAGAATTAACTAATATTATATTCAGTTCTTCAAAACATTCTTCAAACTCTTTTTTCCAAACAAATTTAACCCCTTTACGAGTGATCTTGGTTAATGGGTTAGCCAATCGGGAAAAATTCTGGACAAAATGCCAATAATAACCTTCTAAACCAATAAAACTGCATACCTCAGTTATACTCATCGATGCTGGACATTCTTGGATTTCCTTGGTCTTTGAAGGATCAATAGAGATTCCATCCTTAGAGGAAATATGGACAAGAAAATAAATATACTAAAGCTAGAATTCACACTTGCAAAATTTCCCATATAATTTATTTCTTCTAAGAGTCCTTAGGATAATGCTCAAGTGATTTTCATGATCTTCGTTGCTTTTTTAGTATACCAAAATATCATCAATAAAAACCACTGCAAAGTCATCAAGATATTCCTTGAAAACTCTATTCATTAGATCCATGAAGACAGAGGGTGCATTAGTCAATCCAAAAGGCATTACTGTAAACTCATAATGCCCGTACATGGTTCAAAAATTGGTTTTTGGAATGTATTCCTTCTTCACACACAACTGATGATATTCAGATCGAAGGTAGATCTTTGAAAATTATTAAGCTTCATGAAGTTGGTCAAATAAATCATCAATTCAAGGTAGAAGATACTTGTTCTTTATTGTTACATCATTGATCTCCCTGTAGTCAATGCGCAACCTCATAGATCCATCTTTCTTCTTAACAAAAAGAACATGGGATCCTTATGAAGAAACACTAGGGTGAATAAATCCATTATTACTCAATTCCTATAGTTTTTTCTTTAGTTCCATTAATTCCACAGTGGCCATTCTATAAGGGGTCTTTGATATGGGCCTTGAACCAAGAATTAAATCAATGGAAAACTCAATTTCTCGTTCTGGAGGATGTCCAAGTAAATCCTCTAGAAACACATCAACATATTCTTGCACAATAGGTACATACTCTAGTTGAACATTCCTTTCCCCACCCATAGTTATTTCTTTCTCTTCCTCCCCAATAATTGAATTTAGTTAAGCTACTGGGGGTGGATCTAGATAAGAATCAGGTGGTGACATTTCTTCTCTAAAGATAAGGTACTCCTTACCATCATCGAAAATTTTAAACTCCTTCTTCTTACAATAAATTTTTTCATCATGGTCCGAAATCCAATCCATTCCGAGGATTATATCAAATTCAATAATGGGTATGATAATGCGATCAGCAGATAAAGAACATTTATATGCCCTAATGGGAACTAATTCACAAAACTTTCTTGTGATGATACTTCCCTTAGGTGTTTTAACTGAAAACTCCCTTGTTAAGTCAAATTGAAAATATCTAATTTTATTAGAAAACTAGGAAGATATGAAACAATGTGATGATCTAGAATCAAATAAATCATTTTCTAAACTTGAGGAAACCATTAAATTACCTGCCTCCACGTCTTTCAGAGTTTCAAACTCAGTAGTATTGATCGCATAATCTTGGACTTTCTCCCTCGACCTTTTTTGAGGTAAATTCCCTTGGCGCTTAGGACATTCATTTGCATAATTCTCCTTTTCTCTACAATTGTAGCATTCAATATTGAAAACCTCTTTCTTCCCCTTGCAATCACGAGCTTGGTGGCCTTTTTCACCACACTTGTAACAGACTCCCATTCTCTTCAAGAAAGTACTGGGGTGTTTCTTCCCACATTTACCATAGGATGGATATTTAACTTTTTCCTTCTTACTTTTATTTCCATTTCCAGAGTATTGAGTAGATCTCTTTTTCTATTTCTTTTCTTTAAAGTTGTAAGACTTAGATAATTCATTTTCTGTTTTGATAGCGCATGAGACAATATCTTCATACGATGAGAAGGATTGTGAGACTAATGATCGATGGAGAAATGGTTTTAACCAATTGAATAATCGATCAATCTTACTTCTTGGGTTACGTATATAATCTTCTGCATGCCTTAATAACCTTGTAAAGTTAGCCTCATATTTTGTGACATCTTCATCCTCCTTTGGCCTCAGACTCAGAAATTGTCTTTCCATATTTTCTCGATGCTCATGAGGAAAGTATTTTTCTAAAAAAGTTTCTTTAAACTACCTCCATTCCATATTTGATACTTCATCATCTTCCTTTGTGTTTTGAATCAATGACCACCATTGATCTGCATCTTCCGTGAGGTGATAAACTGCCATGAAAACTTTTTCCCTTTCGCTACTCCCCAAAGCGTGAAATATTTTCTATAAGAAATTTATCCCCTGATCAGCTACTAAAGGATTTTTACTCCCATTTAATGTTAGTGGTTGTTGCCTCATGAATCTATCTAACATTGATCCTTCACATTGTTGACCAGGGTGCTCCATACTGGTATGGTTATTATTCATAACCTGAGTGAGTTGTCCCAGTATGGTGATAAGATGACCAGCACTAGTTGCTTCACCAGCTCCACTATAATTATCTTGAGTAGGAGGGAAATACCTACATGGATTATGTGTTTTTATATGGTTTCCATTCCTTCCACTAGGCACAATTTCTAAACAATAGCATACAGTAGATTAGTTTATGAATCGCAATACATAATTCCAAACTTGTAAAACACTTAACATAAATCGAAAAGTTTATGGATATAATCTATAATCATAAAAATGTTTTCTTTAAGGAGGTATATACCCATAAATCTTTCATAATGGTTTGTAAAGAAAATGTGAATTATCCTAAGCATATCACCTGGGAGCTTCATAACCAAGAGTGTAGAAAATCCCATTGTCATATACCAGGATACCCCGAGTCAAGCCCGAAACTTCTTATCAAAGTTTTCACTCCTAGGTACATCTGTGTCAGAGCCGCCTCTACCTGATCGTATCCAAACAAGGATGCATTCCTTGAAAAACTCACAAAATCTCTACATTACCAAAATTCTAAGAAGTTCCTCTATACTAATCCTCAAAGTCTATCTTAGGTTAATGTTCTGTAATTAGAGTTTTTCTAAATCTAGTTTCCAAGGTTTGTACTAAACTTCCTCTGATACCAACTGTAACTCCCCAACCCTAGTTATCCAGTATTAGTGCATTATTACATAACATTGGCATGATCACAAAAGATCAAGTCTCAAAAGACCGATTAGTTTAGTATCTTTGAAATGAATAGATACATTTATAAGTTTTACATTACATTATAAAATGAAAACAACAACAACATTGTCTCCATTTACCACAATCATATCCCTTAGACTATCCATATAGGTTATTCATAATATACTTATTCACATCCTGGAAAAAATAAAACATAGAAAGGGGTGAGATCAGATGATTAGTAAAGATAAAAATATAGCAGAAACTTTCATAAATAAGTATAAACATTTAAGGTAATGCATAAGACTAAAAAAATCCTTTTAAACTTAAATTTCATCATAATATGGAAGACATAAATTGAAATAATTCCATTTAATTATTTACATGGATATTATACTAGTCGAATAATCACGTGAAATATTAAGGAGAGTACCTGGGAACGGGAAGCACAAATGCGTGCCCAGTACCCAGAGTTGTTTTGAGTTTTATTCAATTTTTTTTGTACCTGTTTATGATGTAATGCTTGACCTGGTTAGCTATGAAATGTGTTTCAAGTGCGTAAGAAGTGTTCGGAAATGTGGGGAGGGGAGGACCTGATCCCTAGTTAAGACGAATTAAAGTGGATGCACCAAAACTCGTGCGGGCGAGTCAGTGCCGCCCAAAGAGGATAATATCATAACATGGAAGAAGTAAAACCCCTCACCTGCATGACCAGACGGTTTAATCTTTTTCTTTGCATGGTTTCATGGGGGAGAGGAGCGGTATGTTTGTGATTGTTTAGGAGATAGGTGAGGAAGGGGGCGCTCCTTGGTAACAAGGAGGTTTTCTCCTGAGAGGTATCTTTCGAGGGGGAGTTGTTCGGACCCCTATCCTTTCTTCAGGTTTGGTTTTAATTATTGAGGGTGAAAATAGTTTGATAGGTATCTGATGTAATGGACCGGACCTCTTCTATCCATTACTTTGTGAAAATGTGGTGCTAGAGGTGTTCCGGGAGGTCAGGGTGACTTGGGGGTGCGTTTGGGTGGACTTTTAAGGAGAACTAAAGGGTGATAGCTTTTGCACAGGAGGCGCACAGTTTGTCTAAAATGTGCGGCCAAACCATGCGATGTTGGTGTTGGAGGTAGTGGGTAACGCACGATTAGCGCATGGTTTGTCTAACCATGCAGACTAACCATGTGAGGAGTGTTTGATGAGGCAGAAGCTAACACACGGTTTTCCAAACCGTGCGAACTAACCATGCGGGCACTTAAATCTAGATTCTAAAATTGTGAATCTAACTCTTTTTGCCTTTAAATGGTTCGTTTAAGCCCCTAAGCGGCCATAACTCGGGATTACCCTCCCTTGAAGATAGGATAACCTCTACCAAGCATTTTGGAGGCGATCCGAAGGATTCCCTTGGCGAATCGAAGCCGGTTTCTTGAGGTATGTGATAGTTCTTGGTTGGTTTCTTAGATCTACTTAGATCTACATCTCCTCTTCTCCCGGTTTCTTAGATTTATGACCATTATGGGTAGATCTAAGTGTGTGGATTCCATATATGATGAGATTTGGTCTTGGTTGTGTTAGGAGAATAGATCTAAGGAAGATTCTTGGAGGATCAGCCCGACTTTCTTGTGCGTTCTTCGTTTGTTGGGGTTTTCGTCAAAAACCTTTAAGGTAGGGATTTTCCTTCGTCTCTCCTTACTGTGTATCATGCGGGGTGGGTACGCTACTGTTTCTGCGGGATGGATGAAACCAAAACATTAATGAAGATAATGAACGAACTTTTAAAGAATGAAGGGGGGGGGGGGGTGTGATCGATGTTTCAGTTGTGTTTCTTATTCTTTATTTATGTTGTGAACTGTATGGGCTCATGCTCACTGAAAATCATGGCCGTTGGTGGTATTTTATTGTGAACTAATGAAACTTTGTCTTTTATGACAATCGAATGAATCCAACATGGGAATTTGGTTAATTACTTTAATTCGTCTGATTAAATGAATGTCCAGTGAACAACAATCCTTGTGTGATCACCTTGGTTAACCAATGGAAAGAATAACCTAATGAATTATGTGCTTGAACCTGGAAGTTTCCGTACTCTGTTTTGGTAGTAGGTGTGTATTTCTGTTTGATACTTATGGGGTGACGTGGATGGGGATGGGATCCTATATTGTGGAACAGTTGTTGGTTGTGAATTTGAAGCTGTGTGGGGCTGTATCTTGAGGCTTGGGTTGGTTCCAGTACTTTGAAGGATCTCACGAACCCCCTTGTTGTTGTGAATTTACACGAGAACCGGGTGTGAATGCTTATATTGCTGTTTGGCTGTTTCTCTTCTCTGGCTCGTGGTAGTGCCTATTAGTTGCCCAGTAGTGTAGAATTCACCTAAATGGGATCACTTGAACATGAAAACAAGAATGGTTTAAATGGAGAATTTATTTTGGGAATGATTTGTGACTTGGCCATGAGTGTCATGCATTTCTTTTATGAATGAATAATAACAAGGGTGTTTGTGCTTAGGTTGGCTTTGGAGACCCTAGGTTGGGATGAGTTCAAGTTACCTATACATATAATTATAGTTCTTATGTTTATTATTCGTGCCCCACCCACGTTGAGAACTTAGTGCCGAACACCCCCATTCCATGGGGGAGGGTGTTTTTCTCAACACTTCTATGAGTGGCTAGTTATTAGCTCATTTTCTGCTCCCTTTCCGGAATATCCCAAGACTCTTCGGGCAGGCGGTGACAGCCTGAGGTCCATTATAGCCCAAGATTATTCGGGCAGGGTAGTTGTGGTGGTTAGCCCAGGTGTGTGCAGGCAGGTTGTTTCTCAAGAGTCTTCGGGATGGGGCCGAGGTGTCTTTGGGCGGGGTAGTAGTTTTTCTGGCCCAGGTGTTTGTGGGCATGGTTACGCGTGGTGGTTGTGGCCTAGGTTTTTGCAGGTGGGATAGTGGTTGTGGCCCAGGTGTTTGCGGGCGGGATAGTGATTGTGGCCCAGGTGTTTGTGGCTGGGATGTGTGGTTGTGGCCCTGGTGTGTGCGGGCGGGGTGTGGCAGTGGGACTGTAGTGAGAATGGCAGGACTGGTTCAATGCATAGGATATCTTCAATAACCAATGGGAAAGTTGTGTGGGGTACCCAAATATCGATGTGCTATTACTATACATTACTTGACTTGTGTTATTTGGGGAGTGTGCCTTGGTGAGGCTTGGGTGGTTAGTTTTCCTTTCTAGGTGCTTTGGTTATCTCTTTTCTCACAAGGCATTATAATTCCTCCCCACTTGTGCACGAGAGTCTTGGGTTTCCCTACTGAGTATACTTGTATGATCACCCTATGTATATAAAACTTCTTTTAGGTTTCCAGGAGGACTTCAGGGATCGTGCAGGGCCATACTGGCTCGGATGTTGGGATAGTTACAGTTGCTGTTTTTCTCTTCTTTGGTACTTTACCTTTGTAGTCTCCTAGTACTTTGTGGTATTTACTTTTGTAACATGCATATAAGAATGATTTTCTTTTGGATTTAATTTTACCCCCAGTTTTGGTGTTGTTGGGATTTACTATCTTATCTCTCAATCCTAATAAAGAAAAAAGGTAATGCCTTCCATCTTGTGTGTGATTATATACCCTTGGTACTAGTCGCCACTCCGGGGTCTATTGAAGGCGGGCATCGGGAGATCATTATCTATCCTTCAACTTGAAGAAGGAAGGGTTTGGCAATCTGCTGTCCCTTCCCTTATCTTGGTGAAGGCGGGTCGTGACACGCACAGTTTTCCAAACCATGCATAAACCATGCAGATGCTACTACCCGCACACCCTTCTCTCGCACGGTTTTCTAAACTATGCACAAACCCTGAAGAGGCTAGTATCTGAAAATAATTCTTCTGCATGGTTTACCTGGGCTGTCCGCACAGTCAGGACTAACCGTGTGCAGACCGTGCGACTTGCCCAGAAACTAATTTCCCCCCTTTTTCATGTCCCAAACCCCTTTGCGACACCCCTGAAACTTCTCAAGGACTTGGAAAACACATTTCTAGACAAATAAAAGCGGACCAAGCCAAAAGTTAAACAAAAACATACTTTAAGAAAATCCGGGACCTTACAACCTCCCCAACTTATAATGGATCATCCTTGAGCCACTCTTCCAAGCATCACCAATCTTCTAGAACTAGAGGTCATTCTACTATGCTTGCCTATTCATTCCCATCGTCCATGCTCTTGGTTGAAAATCACAATGCCATTGAACACAGATCAAGGGAACAAACTTTCCCCTCATGTCTTCCTTACCACACCCACAACACGAACCAGAAAAATCCTCAAGGATGCATCACCTCCAACCATACCCAACCACTAGAACTTTGGAGAGAAATCATAGGTAACAAATATAGACTCAAAAAACATGGAAACTTAACACACAACATCACATATTCATGGGAAAAAAACAATTGACACCCCATCAGTCCGATCCTCTACACAACTCATGACCTAATCACTTGGCGTTATTTTCCTCTATTTTCCAAACTCTAACAGTGTCCAATCCTGGTATCACCCAAAGGAAAACACATGATCCTTCCAACCACATTTCTTTACTATCTCACTCCACAACTGTACAACTAAACGCAACCCAAAACTCTCAGGTACTCAACCAACTAAACTCGCGGCAAAGCTCTCTACTAGGGATAACTCACCCAGACGGTGACCACTCGAGTCCTTCCAACCTGAAACTCTGATCATGTCATCAAATAAACATTTATTTGGTCTAGTTCTCTCCACCATTTTCAGTTACTTGGTACCTCCCTCATCGACGAAGGACCACCAGAACTCAAATCAACTTTCCCATTGCCTAACATGTTCCAACTCACCACATCCAAGCATCCATAGGGAATTAACCTACATTGGTATCCAACCACACCGTCAAAACCATTTGGGCGAACATTCCTACACTATCCATCAAAGGACTAGGATCAACTTGAACTCACTTAGGTACAAATTCATTTCAAGAGGTTCTTTCCACTACAACATGAACATGGAGGTGGGTCACTCTCACTAAACCCATTTAACTTTACCATCTCAGGTTAGACCACCTTTGACTAGCTTTACCCAGAACACCCACCTTCCACTGATGGTGTGCTACCCCTTCTCACCTTCCCAAGGTTATTTCTGTCTTGAAGCCTATCATTGTCATCCCATGCACCCAATGGGGTCATTACCTGAATTCTGGTAGAATTACATCATTAAGGAATTACCTCCCCCTAGACCATCATCGGGAATCACCCTTAACATGACACCAAATCACATAGACAAGGTTCCCTCAACTTCAAGATGTCCTAAAACCACCCAAGGTGATTTCACCCGAGTCTGACCCTGATCTTCGTTGGGGTTATAGAACCCAACCTTTCTTGCCACAACCTGTTGTTATATCCAACCACACCCTTCTACGACTTCAGCACCGACATCACAAGATTCACATGGAACCACCATGAGCTCTAAGCCAAAACTTGGCTCATCAGTCACCACATCCAAGTCCCACATGGCTTCTTTGAGGAACCTAACGTGCACCTCACCAATTTCTCATTGGCATCCTGGTGTCACTACATCAATTGATGTTATCCTCTCCACATCCAGGACTGATGTATCACTCTCCAGCTTAGGAGTGTCGTTACCATTTCTCACCATGAGGGATTCCAACCACCACATCTTATACCTGATCACAAACTGAACCCCAAACTTAGACATGCCCATTTAGATTTTTCCCAAAACAATAAAACAAATGTCACATAGTGACTGTTCACAGCTTCTGTGAACAACACCCATGACGTGTGTCGACATTTATCCCATTTTGAGGACCTCACTCCAATCCATAGAGAGTGTGCATCCCATCATCAAGACCCACACATACTATTTCCATGAGTGTAAACTCCATGATGTCCCTCATCCAACCAAACAACTTCATGTCTCTTGGCATGAGCTAAAGATTCTCAATTTACCTAGGAAGATGTCAAGATGTTGGGCCTTCTCGTCACTAGCTGAGGTATGATAAGAAGTTGTTGAATAACAACACCACCAACTTATCCATTTATGATGTCGAATTATGGGATGCCATGACCTAGCAAGGATTTCATTCCTCCCCACCGAACACATCTCACCAACACTTAACCATTACCACTCATGTCTAATTTCCAACCAAGTTTAACCATCGCTCCACAACCAAACCACCAAGCAGTCGTGAACCAATGTTTCATATGGAACTACTTCCACCACACCGCTCGAGTTCTCCCGATGCGTCCCTTCCAACTAACAACCGAAGCACAACAGTATACCACACCATCCAAACCATCAGCCTCCCACCAAAAAAACCTTAACTTGTGTATATCCCATTTACTTCTTACTTACATACCCACATATCTTGGTTATTCAACCTCATCATCCCTGAGGCGTCCTATGCATATCACCCAACAACCAAACCATTCATACAAACAAGTTCAACCATGTGACCAACCTCACCTCATGTTCCACCTTTGAGCGAAACCATAAAACCATACTTCATTCACCCTTGTCTCTTTCTCTCAAAAACAACTTTGAGACCTCCATTAAGCATCATCCAAACAGGCGAGTCATGCATCCATACGATACAACCCTTTGAAGCAAACCTTACATCCTATCACAATCACTAGGGTTCTCTTATAAAAGAACTAGGGAATCACTATACCATTTACTAAACTCAGTGGTACTCGGTATGCATTGACACCACCCCTAGAGCATCTCCCATGCCCATATTCTAAGTACCTACACCACTGGTCTAACCTTTTGTGAGGTCACCCTTTCTTTTTCGAAACTATCAACGCATAACCACAACTTGAGTGGCACCACGAGCCATCAACCTTCCTACTTATCCTTCTAGGACAAACCCACACCATGTAACACTATGAGTTACACTATCAAAGTCCAAAACATCCACATGTGCGACACACACCCAAAAGCACTATAAACCCCATTTGACCTCTCTCATAGATCACTTTGATGGTTGAATGTTACCAACTCTCTAGACTGGAGTCACACCCAATAAAATCCATTTTTCCTCTCTCCAAGACATACATATCATGAAACAAACAATTTAATGCTCATGCATATCACTCTCACCATAGTTCCAATGCACATTGTGCCTAGCACACTAAAAACCATTTACTCTAGGTTCCCTACCAAAGGTGTACACATTCATTAGCACTACAAGAAAAACATCCTATAAGGAATTCAAGACACAACTAACAAGGTCTCTACTCACACGGTCACCAAGACCTAGGAACCATCCTTAGGGTCCAGTATGCACTCCATTCATTCATGAACCATGAGAGTTTTCTCACTCACATTACTGAACAATGCCTCACAACCCAAAGGCCACAACCCTACCAAGGGTTCCATAAACACACCACATAGGCCATATCACAACTAGAAATTTCTCACAATCCAAATCCAAAATCTCAAACTAGAGAACTCTCACTGCCCCAACCCACACATACAAGGGTCCAACTGATAACAAATAGGATACCCACTATTGAACTTAAACATTATCATTTTAAACTTATTGTTCACCTGACGCTTCGAATAATGAACAACAAAACTTAACCATAGATGGAAAAGGTCTCATGATATCATCCTTAAACAACCCATTATTCATAATCTATCCAAACAGTCATCATCACACTTATAACACCACCCTTTACCATACCTACCACGGTCATGGTCAACATGGGGTAACCAATTAACTTAATAACAAGTCTTTCGTCAACACCTCTTTGACCCAATTATTCTTTTACGACACAATTCCTTCCCTCTTAGACACATTGACCATTTCAAAACTTGTTACAATCATCATTTTAACTCATTTAAACCATTCATTAGAAAAAATTCATCAATAATTTTTATCATCATTATGCAATATTTTTTTAGACACCAAATCAACCCTTACAATTTTATTACAACTCAAAATTTTAACCTCAGTCACAACATTTCTTTATACACGATATTAATTAACTATTCATTTGCATTATTTTTATTCAAACAGTATTATTACCATTATTAGGCATCATTTTCTTCATATTTATCAAATAAGTAAAATGAATTCTACTCTCTACACCCCGCACACCCATCCTGTGTGTGTGCTTATAACGATGCATGGAACATATATCCTTAGGTGCCTAAAATGATGCATGAATTCACAACCTCATGCCATTTTAGACATGAGAAAAATATTATAAATTAGTCAAATCACAAAACATGTGCATCACCCAACTGTGAAATATCATTCAACTATAACAACACACATCAAGAACAACAATTCCCACCCAGGGGGACTTGGGTTTTCCCTTGTACATGGATTAGTTACTCCCAAGCACGAGCTCATTACCGAGGCCCAAAACTGTCATAATCTTCTATCTACCATCCCCAAATAGTAAGAAAAATAAAATAAATTCTCTCATACCAATTTGTAACATCCCCGAACCGGAAGCCACTAAACTAATGCTCCGATATGGGTTATCACATAACCTCAAGCACGCCTCCCCATACGCCAGAGGTTGCCAAATAGTGGCGAGGGTCTAATGAGTCATGTGGGGAGAATATACCCTCTTTACCAGAGTAAGATACAACAGAACACAATATAAATAGCATAATAACATGAAAAACTCATAAACATCCATACCAACATTTCCCAAATAGGGTAAAAACACAAATCAAATACAACAATGCTATGCCATACTAGTAGTGAAAAGTGAAAGAAAACCCAAAATAAAAAAAATGACCAAAACTCCTAATGGGTCCCGACTCTAAGTCTGGATCCTTCTCCATGTACATTCAGAGCCCAACTCAATATCTTAGCGTAGGGCCCTTGTCCTTGTCCTGACCCGCAACCAAGAAATATGATAGGGTAACCAATAATAGCTTGAGTAGGGTGTGAGTACAAAACTCAGTAGTCCACCACCAGTGATGTCTAAAAAATATCCAGTCTAATAGATAGTGCATGCAAGTACAAAAAATAAATGGTAAGGAAATAGGGGACAGTTCAGGTTCCATTAGTTAACATGATTCATTTTATTCATGACTAGCATTTACCCTAATTCTATTTCTTATACTATCTTCATTACATAAGCCATTTTGATCACATGTTCCATGGGTTAGGCATAAATATCATCTACACAAGGGTCTAAGGCAATCAATCACAATGCATATGGGAAATAAATAAAGTCCCTATCTCACTAGGGATACACATATCACATCAACACATTATCCACACCTCGAAGCCTCAGTCTGGGTGGATTGAAACCGTTAGGGGAATAGAGCCTCCGTCCCCTTCCCTAACCCATTCATTTTGTGGTGGAGTTTAGAGCCTCAGTCTAACTCGACCCATGGGTGTAGAACCTCAAGTCAATACCCCACTCTACCAAGCCATGTGCACATGCTTATTTATCAAGTCACCACAACCATACCATAACACAACCAAGCATAAAAAATTCCATTAGAGTTCATAATACATAACAAATAGCATGATAATTAATACTATACCATAACCCATTAATACATTTACCATTTAAAATTTATAGCAATTTAGACAAATTCCCATTATTGTGCCTTAACCCATTAAGTGTGTTCAACAACCCCCATACTTCACCAATATTCATCAATTACCATGTACTAACCCACTTATCCCATTCACCATTTCACAAGCATTTACCCCTTATGCATTTCAGGTTTGAATCTTATAATACAAAACACAATCACTTTATCATAATCAACCCATTAGGTATGCCCTAAGAATTCCCATGTATTAACTCATTCCATATTCATAAATTCCCTTATGAAACAATTTACATGTTATCAATTCACAATACATTTCCTATTTAACATTCTCATCATTTCACATGTACTATTCTTATTTGGAATTTCAATATAAATCATATACCATTCGACACAATCCCATTTAACCCAATTAACCCATTACTAAGCTATACCAAATAATCGCTTAAGACATTATTAAACCTAGGAAAAACATATACATTCCATATTCAATAAAAATAACCATACTAACATTTTCAACATGGGATCTATGTTATTACGTATCAATTTGACAAGTGACCTTGTCAATTTCTAGGTTTGGAAGGGTCAACATACCCCATAGGTGGCCCCAAATTGGTCAAACCATCATCGACGCATCCCACAGGGATCATGAGGGTTTCAAATAATTATTTAGATGATCATTCTACCAAATACCACCAAAGGCATCTAAATCACAACAAGAGGAAAGAAAGAACACATACTCATATGCACAAATATTCTTAAAAACTATGGGATGTAACTTGTAGACCACCTACCTTGAATTCGATGACAAATGCACTCTTAATCATAGCCTTGGATCCGGATTCAAAAATCCCTTGAATCATAAACCTAAATATCACCAGAAAAGAGGGTTTTAGAGCTTTAGAAGGAGATATGAGAAATATGGAAACCCTAATCGAGAAGCGGAAGAAAGGAGGAGATTAGACTTACTCGGGGCTTCGATCCAAAACCAACGGATCTCCAAACGACCAAGAATAAAAGGTGATTAAACTATTGGAAGATATTGGAATCTTGGATCATCTCTAGGGTTGAAGGAGGAAGAAGGGGGAGAAATACCATGTTGGGAATAAAAATCCCATCATGGAAATTTTATAATTTTCTCAAAGTTTCCAAGCTGCACAGTTTACCCGCACGGTTTTCCAAACCGTGTGTAAAATACGCAGAGTCTATTTACTGTAAGCCCTTATCTCACACATTTTTCCAAACCATGTGCAAATCGTGTAGATTATATTGTATAAAAATCCTTTTTCTTCAAGGTTTACCTTGGCTATACGCACAGTTAGGACTAACAGTGCCAGACCCTGTGGCTTGCCCATAAAACTCATTTTCCCTCTTTTTTGTGTCCCAAACCCATTTGTAATACCCTAGAGACTTCTCGAGGACTTTAGAAACACTTGTCTAGACAAATAGAAGAGGCCCAAGCCAAAACTTAAACAAAAACATACTTTAAGAAAATTCAGGACCTTACAACCATTCAGAAATATTTCATCTGGAATCACACCACATATCTATTAAAGCCAATATCTTCTAGAACAACTTTCTAGAATTACTCCCACTAGATTTTCAATATCCGGGAGGGTGAACTCAGTTAAAGAAAAGTATGTCACTGTTGTGATATCTCACTTAGTTTTTATGGATGACATGATCATATTCATTAATAGTTGAATAAAATAAATTCAAAGTTTCAAACAAAAGGGTTCAAATTATATATTTTTAATGTATCATCAATAAAATTACCAGAAGAATCACCAAATAGAAAATTCAATTACTCTTTTTTATAGGAAGGATAAATTTTTTCAAAATTTTCATATCATTCATTCCAATTAATGTAATTTTAGTCATTCAAACCCCAAAATATTTCATTAGAATAATTGAATAAATTCTCAATATTTTCATTTGGGATGAAAAGAAGGAGGGTATATATCACCAGGGAAGCTGATCTAGGATTTATAAGTCATATGAGGAGGGTAGAGTTAATCTAAGAAAAATACCAAGGAGAGCATGTAGTGAATTCAAGATAAACTTTCATGGGAGGAATTCACTGTCCATTCTTTATGAGCAAGATTTATTCACAAAAAACATTGAACTTATTTAGCTAGATGGATGGAATAGTGTCTTATAATTTTGTTGAAAATTTTATGTCTATAATGGTTGAGTTATTTTTTTTGGAAAAGAAGATATGGATTTATGAAAAAGGAGTCGAGCTAAGAACAAAATTTCCTGTTTTGTTGAATAAGGCTCAAGGAGGTAGAGTGACATTGGTTATATATATTTTTGTGAGGAAGAACACAAGAGATATTTGGAATATAGAAGAGAATAATAAAATTAGGCAAAACATTGAGTATCATTTTTCACATCTGTTTTTTTATAGAAGAAGTGGTATCTACACCAATAGGTTCTATTGTGGATTTAATCTTATATATTTATCTTACAATGATTAGAAGATTATGTGGGGGTATTCTAGGAAACAAAAAAACTAATTTGAATTATTCATCTTAAATGAAATGTTAAATATTTATATGGTAACATAAATTACCTCATGTATGTGGTTCATCCTCATCTGGATCACCAATGAACTCGTGATGACATCTACCAACTTTATTCAGATCCTAGAACATATATAAATATTATGTATCTTAAGAATATTAATAAAAATCAATATGAATATAATTTATTTTCTTTTTTTACCAGTTGAAACACTTGTGTACCATCAACAGGACGCTGCATCATCGGTTCATTGATATATGCTGGCATATGTGATAATCTCTCCTCATACTCCACATGTGACCGCGGAAACCACTCATACATACTAAAATACATATCCTGTATAGAAACATCTATCTCAGTCTGTGTGCACATCCCTACATCTCTGCATACACCCATCACCTCTGCTCTAACAACTAAATATTGTGGGACAGTAGTTCCATAAGTTAAAGAATAACCATGATCATCATAGCCCATGACATAATGAAATATCTCATCTCTGTGCATGGTACTATGACGTTGATACTCTAGAGGATCTTCAAACTCAGTGTTAGAATGAGACTGTTGATTATAAAAAATGAATTAATGAAAAAATGTGAATAATTTCTTTGAAATAAAAACACATTTGTTACTAAATAATCTTCTTACTATAACACTAACAACATTGGGGTTACCCGACCAACAAGTCCTCACCTATATTGACATCCGATTGGTTGAATCACCTCTTTGGTGTAACTATAATAAATGTTTCCACCAAATACATATTTATATTCATGTTATAATATAATATTTCCAATATATGAATGAAAAATTTATTCTAAACTTATACCATGTCTGATCAGTAACACATGTTGAGTACCAAGTCTAGAAGGCAGGTTTTTCATTGTCCGATTATGTGAATGATGAGAAGACCTATTCTACATTTAACATATTCAGTTAATAGAAATATGAAAAATTAGATTCATTTATAGATTAAAATCAATAAATTTTACCATTATCATCTCAATCGACTAAAACACTGCCAAATACCACCGCTGCACGGTAATAACGCATGGAGGGACTTGCTGTAAAATGTATGGAACAACAAAAAATGGTATCCAATGATATATATTCACCCTTACCTTATAATCCTTCCACATATTTTATATTTTGGTGATTCATACTACCTAAAACAAATCTAAACAGTATGTAAAATTATCTTATTAAAAAATAGTTAGTAGCAACAATAATAATAAAAAGAATTTCATGAAAAATTAGACATTGAATTTACCTGAACCTCCCTCCATAATATTTCAACTGTATCTTGGGTGAATGAAGTCCAATCACGAGTCATCTGAGGTAATCTATGTGGGTATCATATCATATTCCCCAACTGATGAATCAATTCACTCTCATCTTATCCAAATGGATGAAAGGTGTCATCAAATAACACACCTAATTGGGATTTGGAGTTCCAGGATCAAACCCCTTTACTAAGACCCCTATGTCTACTAGAAAATGCATTAGATCCTGATAAACATAAATTCATAATGCAATTATAAATAATTGTATTTTTAATTAAAAATTATAAAAATTTAGGAAATATAATTATAGAAAATTACAATAAATTAATTTAAAAAAATGAAAACATACATACCAACAACCTCAGGTAAACCAGTCAGACCACCATGTTTCATACAAACATTAATTAAAAAAATATAGTTAAATAAAGAAATTTTTATACATATAATTCATAAATATTTTTACAAATGTTAACTAGAAAAAAATTACAATCTTTCACAGATCATTCAAGTCTATCGTATCTCCTTGAACTATCTAACTGAACCATTGTATATTTTCTTCTCATACAACTATAGTTTTTGGTCAAGTTTTTGATCAGGAAATGAGACAACATCCAATTCCTCTCATTCAATAAGTAAAACCCCTCTTCTAGAAATTTTCATCGTAACTTTCAAATTAGAATCAATACTAACAAAGTAAACTTTCTATGACTATGATGTCAGTATGAAGGGATCATAACTTACTCAGTCATATTTATATAGAATATTGTTAAAGTTTACCAACAAAAATTGGAAATGTCCAACTTTCGTTCCACAAACCGGATCGATCCAATCACACCTTAATAATATATGCTTTAAGACTTGACCATAAATAACCTCAATAATTTCCCTCAACAATCCACAACAATAACCTGCATCAAAAGATGAACAACCAATACCACTGTTCTATATTGCTCAGTTCACATCAACATCACTAACACAAAATTGAAATCTATTGGCATCCAAATACTTTTAACAATGAGCTGTAATAAATGGTTCACTAGCTAGTTGGTTGAGTTCTTTACTCACAATATTATCAATTGAATCACGTATCTTGTGAATATATAGATTTAACATAATTCAATGGATAAAGGGTTGTGAAAATACAACTTAGTTTCATTATAGAAATGTTAAATCAATTATTTATACGTACATGAGTCTTGAAACACTCATGAAATGTATTGAAATAATGTTTTTGGATTTGATGGCCAGTTCCATAGGGACTTTACTATTTCAAATTAGCGATATGCGTCCTAAATTACATCATAAAAAAATTTAAGTAATAAATTAAAAATAGAAACATAAGGAATAATAGATCAACTATACACCTTACTATATTAATGGAATAATTGATTGAGTGTTGAACAACGCATATCAATGATCTTGAACCCTCTCATCATTATGAATATCAAATGTCATCCCTTCTCAAATTGGACCTTCATCAATCTGATAGGGATTTTCTAACTTATTTTCAACCTCATAAATATATAAAGAAAACAAATTAGTGCACTCATCCATTAAATATATCTTGTCAATTGAAGCTTCCAGATGAAATTTTTTGCATACATACTACTTCAATATATTTAAGTATAGAAATATTAGATACATCCACCTGAATTTCATAGTAACACCAAAAATGAATTCAATAGTTAAATAAACAATCAATTGGATCATGAAATCAAAAAAATATAAAGGAAATAGTTTCTCTAGGTAACATAGTGAAAGAAAAATCTTATCCTAGTATTTTTTCAAATCACTCAGGTGATGATTCCTTAAACAGGGATATATAAAAAAATTAAAAACTTCAATTAATGGATCATAAATATAGGTAGGTAAAAAATAAATAATTTCAATTGGGATTAACAGTTGAAGTAGAATATGATTATAATGAATTTTCAACCCCTTCAATGTCATTCTCATCATATTATCATGCTTGGAAATATTATAATAATAACCATAATGCCCCTTTAAAGTCTTATAAATTGATATAAATGTTTTTTTCTCTTTTTTATTCATTGTGTACCATGCAATATACATGTATAACTGAATACCGTCACCTAGCTATAAATGTAATGGTTTTATAAATCTCATTTCTTGCAAATCATTTCAAGTGTTATAACTATCCTTTGATATTCCCTTGACGCCTAAAATGGTGTATAATATATTATCACACACATTTTTTTAATGTGCATTAAATCCAAATTATGTCTTAAAATATTATATTTCCAATAAGAAAATTAGAATAAAATACTTCACTTATTCCACTTATGAATGTGCTATCTATTTTCCATAGGAATAGAAGTTAATGAAAAAGACAATAAATCTTGAAAATCATACATTGTGCGAATGTTTTCTTGATCAAGTTGTGTAATAATTTAAACCCTATAAATTATTTTTTATGATGGGCCATGATATCTATTCCCATAAAGTGACATACTATCTTTTTAGAACCTTTATAATGAAGTAATAAATCATTTGTGACCATGATATGTTCACTTTATATAGTGATTAATCTAGATAGATTTATTATTTTTATTACAAAAATGGTAGGATAATTCACCTTTTGTATTCCAACCTGATAAATTAGCATATTTTGGGAAGTCATTACTTATCCATAACAAAGTGGCCCAAAGTCTAAACATTTTATTAGCCACTGAGTTAAAATTATTATACTATCTTTCCAAAATTCATGTAGTTCATCAATTAATGGTTTCATATAAACATCGATTTTATCTCCAGGTCCTCTCGATCCATCAACTAGAGATGAAAGTAACAAAAATGGTTTCTTCATACATACCCATAGAAGAAGGTTTTATGGACCCAACACCACTTGCCACATACTCTGTGTCACACCAACCATGGACCTGAATGGGTTAAAAAAATCTACTTCCAAACCCAATGAAACATTATGAACATCCTGGGAAAATTATGAGCGTCTTTGATCAAACTCTTTCCATGCCAAAGAATCTTCCTAGTGATTTAATTTATCAACCTCTTTGTTTCTCTCTGAATTCCAAGTCATTAGTTTAGTAGTTTTAACTGACCTGAAGAATCAATTTAACCTCAGTTTTAGTAGGAAATAATGCATCTTTTAGTGGAAACTTGTTTCCCTTGATTCAAGAACATGTTAGAAAGAATATGAATACCTTGATTAATCTCATTATCCTTCCACCCAGATGAATAAAAAATAGTACAAGTATTGGGTTTCGCATTCCTTTTTCTAAATAATCTAAAATTATTTTTGCATGCATCAATTTTCTCATATATGAAACTAAGGTTGTCAGTCAAATTGCATGCTTAACAGTATCACATTGGAATCTTCACTCCAGTAGAGAGTAAATTCTTCAAGAATACTAAAAACATGTAAAATGAGGTGTTTTTATACCAATTCAAGGCCTTCAAGTGTAACAATTCAGCGATGATTAAAAAAATACTAAATTTAGTGCATCCATGATATAATTCAGTATGTGAATCCTAAAAAATTTCAAATATTTTTAATGCTTCTCCATTGGAAGAATAATAAGGATTACTCCCTCTAACGTCATCATTTACAACATTATTATTTTAAGGTTGAAATTGACGCATCATATTATTGAGAATTAAATTAATTAGATTAATTATTCTCAAATCAACATCCATATGAATACTTTATAATTATTGACATGGAATATACCTTCTCCATGAAATTTCCATATCTTATAGTTTTTCAAAAACCCTTTCAGAAACAGATGTTCCCTAATAGTATCTCACTCGAATTTCACATTTTTTGCATGAACAACTAATAAAATCTCTTTTAAATCTACTATTAAAATCAATAAAATTTTTAATCCCCTCATAATATTTATAAAAAATATATTTTACATATCAATCCATCTCTTATCCATATCTATATTTAATAAAAGAAAACTAATTTAAATATCTTATTTAAATTCTAAAGAATCTCATATCATTAAAACTTATGAACCAATGAATCCATAGTCTAGGGAAGGTTTTTATGGATATGAGGAAAAAAATACACAGTGATACCAAACTAGTTGGGAGAGTTATAAAATATGGAATAAATAATATATGAAAACACAATCAAGAACAATAATGATAAATCAAGATTTCATTACAATCAATATAAAAAACATACATTGATAAGGGGTCATGAATATTGAGGGGTATGGGTTTGCTTCTTAGAGAAATAATCAAAGGGAAGGGGTTTTTTTCACAAAAGAAAAATCTAGGGGAAGTGATTCGTTTATAGTAATTGAGGGGCATGGGTCACTGTGAAGAAAGGGATCGAGGTAAGAAAAACAAGTATCCCCATCCACAACTCATAGGGGAGGATCTGTAGATGGGGGGGGGGGTTGAATCAAGGGATACGATGACGGGTGGACTATAGAGGAGGATCCATGGTGGGGAAGGGGGTATGGGGGATTGACAGTGATAGGAGAAGGGGGTCTCAATGATAGGGGTGAGGATGGGGGATCGATGGTAGGGGTAGGGGGTAGAAGGATTGACGATGGGAAAAGGAGGCTAGTGGGATTGTGGACCGATGATAGGGAGAGGATGGGGGATGGATGGGATATCGATGATGGGGTGGGGGGGAGATGGTTGAGAGAATAGGGGGGAAGGATGGGGGATAGATTATTGAGAGAGGAGGTGGCAGGATAGGGGCTCGATGGTGGTTGGATGACGAGCGGTATAATTTATATGTGGAGCAGAGGAGGGGGGAATGATCCCTCAATGACAGATGGATGATGGAAGATGAAACATGGAGGTAGTGGAGGGGAGAGAGGTCGATGATGGAGGATGGGGGGGGGGGTGAGGTAAGGGGAAGGAAATTAGGGTGGGGTGGGGAAAAATCCCAGTGATCTCTATTTGGTGGTCACTAATTGGGCCAATAGAGACCATCAAATGATGGTCACCCGAATCCAGCCTCCATGGAAGGTCATTTATCTACTAGTGCTTTATGTATTTTTTTAGGGTTAAATTAAGAAATAATCTTTTTAAATGTAAATTTTTTTAAAGTATTTCTACTTCCCATTTTAATGAAAACTTTATATCTTTCTAAAGTCTCCATTATTAAATATTCTTTTAAGAGTAAAAGTTTTCAAAGTATTTTTACTTCTCCTTTTTGAAACTTTTTATGTATTTTCAAGGATATTTTATTTATAACTCTTTATAATAATGTTTTTAAAAGGAATTCCATTTCCCTTCTCAAAAAGGTGTTTTTAAAAGTAATTTACACTTCATCACTTGATACAATGTTTAAAAGGTTTTGTGAAAACTTTTTTATTTTCAATTATATTTACCCTCCAAGGTTTATCTCTCATGAAGTGAGGTTTTGATCGTCCTATATATTTTATTATGATATAATTCATTTCATAAAATGAGATTTTTTAATATCATATGATCTTTTAATTTTATATTATGTAATGTTTTTTTATTATTTAAGAAACACATTTTTTCCTATGTTTATTAATATATATTGATGATTTTTTATGTGGCACACATATATATGGATGATGATGAGTGGGTTCTTATATTTCCCTATAATGTATTGGTTTAGGTTTATTTATCAAGAAAAAGGGTACATGATAGGATTTATACCAATCCAAATAGGTATAAAAAGGATTTATCCTAAGCCAAAGGGTACACTGGAGGATTTATCCCTAGCCAAAGGGTATATATTAGGATTTATCCCAACCAAAAGGGTACATGGGAGGATTTATCCCAAGATAAAGGGTAAATTAGAGGATTTATTATAAGACAAAGGGTATATAAGAGAATTTATCCCAAGATAAAGGGGAACACAAGAGGTTTTATACCAATCCCAAGGGTACATGGGAGGATTATCTCAAGCCCAAGAAGGTGCACAAATTTTTTTGTTATTATTTTATTATACTTATTCTTATGCCACATTCCTAAGTTATATGTCAAGTTATGAAAAAATTTTAAAGATGAATTTAACTTAAATGAAATGCTATGTTTTCATGACTATGCCTTATTTTTAAAGTTTTATACACTTTTATGTCATGATCACATGTTTTATGATTATTTATATGTGTTTTGAGACATGCCATTTCTTTTATGATAAATGACCACTTTATGATTTTCTGTTACTATAACATGATTTATGATTATCATCTAAGGTATTTTGATATTTTATTATGATATTTATGTCTTCCTCATGTCCTCATTCATGTTTATAATCTAATACTCTATGAAATGTTTTTCCCTTACTGGGCATTTGAGATCACCCCATTTTTATGTTTTCATTCCCCAGGTTATGAGGATGATTTTATCATGCGATATTTCTATAAAGTTTATAGAGTAGCATGATTATGAATAAAATATTTCAAGTGTTGTAAAATAATTTATTTTTATAACTAGTCTCCAAGACACTAAACCTATCAGTCCTCGAGTTATGTGACTATTTGTGAGATGTATTAATTAAATATGAGATTATTGCACTATTTATGTCATGTTTAGCTTAGATTTATTTAATTGGTATTATAAGAAATCTATAGTTATTTTTGGATATTAGTTTAGAGAAATTTGGCAAAAACCCTAAGAAAATGTCTAAGGGAAGACTCTCAGTATAGGATGATATCCTGAAATATTTGGAAAGCCTTGAATAAATGGTTTTATTTAGTAATATATCCCTTTATGGAAACTAAACTTGGATATAGGCTCTGTCACAAATTTACCTAGGGGTAATAACCCTGAAGAGGGCGTGTTGGCTATTAACTCAATAGTCACTTGTTGTATAAAAAAGGGTCCTAACTACATGTGATGACCTAGACATTTATATATGAAATTACCTTTTTAAATGAGTAAATTAATTATTAAGAAATGAAATTATATAAAACAAATTCACTACTTTAGTTATTTTAGATCATTATAAGTTATATACTATTAGATCTAAAAGACTATTAAGAATCATAAACATTTATTGTAGAGTTGTTATATAGTGATTGTATTATTAGTATATATATAGGTTTATGATAAATCCAATTGACATAGACAAAGGAAGCAATGTCCACAACCAGTAGTATCATACCCTATAAATCCCATTTATTAGAGCCTTTGAGGGAGATGACATCAATGGTATTTAAAATTTACGAATACCAAGATAAGATTAAATAACTAAGGCCTGAAAAAACCATTTAGGGGAGAAATTCATTATCACTAAGATCACATACAAAACTATATTTTCTAAACCACCCCATGAAAATCTAACCACTGCATAGCTTACCCTTAGGGCATTCACATGTGTAATAAAAGTCTATGTATCTAGAACCTAATAGTTTTAATTTATATATATATTTTATATAAATTAATGATTATATTTATCACTTATTATTACTTTATAATGATTAAATAATAAGTTTTATAAATACTAAATTTGATATGATGAAACACAAATTTTATTTTTGGGATATGTATACATTCAATCAAGACACAATTTTTTATGAATTCAAGAACTTTTAAAATAAATGATAATATAATTTTACAAATTCAAATGTAATATTTATAAGGGTGAGAGAAATTTTATTATAAAAAATAGTATTTTTAATAAATTTGGATTTTTATTTAAAATTTTAAATTCTAAAATTTAGAGAATTATTTTGATGAAATAAATATTATTTTTGAAATCATCACATTGAAATTATCCAATGGTGATTTTTTCATAATTTTTTTGAGATGGTCAAAATTTTGGGTAATTTTTTATCTCATATGATGCCATGTATGGTTCAAGTGAGGTTTTTCTAAAGCACACTATGTTATGATGTCTCAATTGTTAACACTGAATTATGTTTATGATTTCATATTTTATGTTTTTCCACATTCCTATGGAACCTTGATGTTATCATGTTATATTATGCCTCATTGTTTAAGATTTTGATTCTTAACCCTTTTATGTAATCCTAATATGTCTCACAACTCCCATGTATTACTTTAAGATCATGTTAAGGAGTTTTAAATAACATCATTGTATCCCAATTTTATGTTTTTTTACTATATACCTAATTACACAAAGACACTAGGACTCACAGTCCTATAGGGTTATATTAAGCTCATATCTAGGTAATAAATCATGAATTAATGTATATTAAAATATGGGTTCTCATACTAAAAACACAGGTTGACACTACCAAGGGATATTCTTTGGTTAATCAAATTCTCTTTACAATCCAATAATAAATATTTATTATGTTAAGGAATTAGGATGAGAAGTTTGGGAAAACTCAGTATAAAGAAACCTAGATTGAACTAAGAGTGATTTAGGTTAAACTAAATGATAATGTGATGGTTTCAAATAGTAACCCATTCTGAGGTTTAGTTTTTCATAATTCCATCATGATGTAAATATTGATCACTCATGATTAACTCTTTTGGTTCTAGAAATGTATGGATAAAATAGAAACCAAGTTAATAATGGATGTGCTGGAAAATATAGTAATGATAAATCTGTGGGATAAAAGATGGAATTGAAAACCTTTTTGTTATACTCACCCAAATATCTTTAGTTATGGCTAATAAATTTATTGTTTACAAAAACACAAACTCACCAAAGAAGAGAAGTATGGAGCTTAATAGAAGATTAGATGTCAAAGATGGTGAATGAAAAAAGTTTCAAATTTCTACATGTCAAAAATATGGTAATAAGAACACAATATAATGTATTAAAGGAATAAAAAAGTGTTTTAAGTGTGTAGGTATTGAACATTGAACTCATCATTATCGAGATGGGATGAAGAAGCATATTAATGAAACATAGGTGAAGAATATCCAATGCTTCAAATGTCTATTTTTTGGAATTATTAAAAAAAATTACCTAGCTGAATAACTAACTATGATAATAAAAATCAACAACCTCATAAACCATGGAAACTATGGAAATTCAATACTATCCCTAGTGCTGAAAGTAGGTTATGAAAAGAAGGGTAAAAGGTACACTCAGCCTCCACTCTAGTTTTTTGGATATCCAATTGGAATCTAGTTCTATCCATCCTAGTAGGTAGAGGATGTTTTATAATATAATAAAATAAACAACCTAATGATTTGATATTATCTTCTATTAATATTGTATCATGGTATTATGTTTATGGTAAAATTATGTATATGAATCTTATAAATTCTTTCTTTAGGGTAATTTAATGTGCTTTTGGGCATTTATTAAATTTATCTACAAGGATCACACATAAATTGTAATAATAAGTAACTCACAATTAATATTTTAAATCAACCTATATATCAGTTAAAGTATGGTTATTAATTCTCTAGATAAATTAATCATGAGGGGTGTTGAGTTCAAATAGTTAGAAAAAATCAATATTTGGATATGCCTCTTAGGAAGAAATAAATGAGAATATAATCTCACCAAAATTAGTAATGAAAATTCCACATTGTAAATTAACAATAAATTTATATAAATCTTATGGATAGAATCAACTATCTTCATTATTAATTGATAACTAAAATTGTGAGGAAACAATTTATTTAAGGGGGAGAATGTAATGACATAAGATTTTGGATCCTTTAAAATACATAATATGTTCTATAACTTGTTTCACATGCTACAACCAATATAAAATCCAAAAAAATAATAATAAAATAATATTAATAATCCTATAATAAATACTAATATGGAAGGCTATTAAATATCAAGAAGGTAAATATTTAAAATGAGTATATATTGAAAAAATGTTATTTTCAATAAAATCCATTTTCTTGGTATCATATATTTTATTTTAAAATATAAATTTAAAAATTTTAGAATTTAAATTTTATAAAATAAAATTCATTTTTTAATTACTCACATAAAAATTTACATAGTATGATTTTTTGGGTTTTTTATGAAAATGTTGATTTTTCAGTCGAAAAATACGATTTTTTCGAAAATTATACTTTTTATGATTCTAACATTATGTAATATTTTCATAGAAAATTAAAAAAACTTTTAAGTAATAAAATATTATTTAATAAATAAAATTATTCATTTTAAAATATTCTTTGAACTTATAATTCTATGTCCAATACTTTTTAAAACTAAATAGAAATGTTACTTTAATAATTTTTTTTTTCATTATTTTCCTCTAATTAAGTGTTTGGATGGTGAAAAATGATTCTGTATTAACTTTAAATCCTCCTAATTTTTTATATTATATCAAATTATTTCATTAAAAATAGTATCTAAGATAATTATTTCATATATATAAATTTAAATATTAAAAACTTTATTTTTCTAAAAACTATTTTTATACGATTAAGTGTGTTTATTTTAAATTTAAATTTTCACAACTTTAGAAATTTTTTGTGTTAAAATTATTTTCAAATTTTAAATTAGATGTTTAAAATTAGGTAAAAGGATCCAATTTAATTTTTTTCATTAATTCTAATTACTATGGCTACAAACTAATTACCAAGGTAGAAGTTAATTTGGGTAGAAGGTTAAAAGTAAAAAAATATTTAAATCACTCTTACCTTGTCTCAAAATAAATTTATGAGATTATTATAGACCTTATATTGTTTGACACCCCCTATTTTCATCTTTTCATCATTGACCCTAGAGTAGTTTCATTACATTGTTGAAAAATGTTGAGTATTTCCAAAAGTTCCCCTTTTCTCTTCTTATAAAAGAGAACCACTACCAACCTTAAAAGATGCACTTAACCTTAAATATATTCCATTAAAATATTCCATTATAATATCCCTATAACCCTATATCACAAAAATAAGTCCCTGGTCACTCATAGTTATCATAATCCCTTCAATTTCAATGGAACTTTCAATGAATGATCAGATCTCCAACGTAAGTATCATTTCCTTCTTAAGTTTTTATTCTTAATATTACTCATCCAAATATCTTATAACCATAATAATATAATTAATTAAGTATAATTATTGTTATTTTTATATTAATTTTAAAACCCTTATTTATTCATTTCTATCCATTTATAAAAAAGAAGAACATTGTTAATGCATTGCACAAGCTACCACCTCGACGAAGCAACATTGTTTGTTTTTTTCATTATCACCCTTCATAGATAGTATTAATGGTTTAAATTATGAATAAATATGATATATATAATTTAATTATATTTATTAAATTTAAATTTAATATCCACCTTCAACCCCATTAAGTATTGAGAAACGATAGTGCTAAACATGAATACGCGAGGACTCCCCCTCCACGATGAAACGATTTTCATTTTTCATCTAGATTTTCATACATTATCTAAAAGTATTAAAATAAAGATCAACATAATAAATAAATAAAAATAATATCATTATATTTATTTTATAGTGATATTATGTCAAAATAAATACCTCCTTAACTATACTCACCAATCGAGTTAAAGCGTGTTCAAGTTTGGGTTGATTTAACCATCTACATGAAAAATAATTTAAAATCGAATTATGGATGAATATGAAAACATGAAAACTAATTTTTATATAATATATTAATAAAATAATTATTATTATATTTTTATTTAAATATTATATTATGTACTTAACTTATTATTAAACAAAAATGTTTTTTTGCTAAGATTTTCAAAATAAGACGACACCTATTCAATTTTCACACAAACATAAGGAAGAACTATATAATAAATAAATATCATATGATAATAAATTGTGCATGTTAAATTAAATATAAAATTATAAGTTTTCTAATAATTAATCTAATAAAATTAATTTGGTTATTCAATAAGTTAAGCACATGAACATAACAAATCATGAGCATGGTAAATGATTTCATATCAATTTACCTTCATTGAGACATAGTTCATATTTATGAACAAATTATTCCTTAAGTGATGTTAATAATAAAACATTGGTGTAAAATTTCATAAATTATATTTTGTTTATGGTATTTTAAGTTTAATTCCATTCTCACCCTTTTATTGGGGTTATTTATTTATTTTTTTCCCAAGTCATAAGGGTTTAGTCTCAATTTTTTTACTTTTATATACATTCTATTTTATAAACCTAATTACATTTATATATTTTATATAAATACTATTTGAGACATTATATCATGAATTAACTTTTATTTATGATAAAATATGTTTAATTTTAATCTCCCTCTTTCATGAGGATTTGACTTAAATGTTACTAAATTTGTAAGAGGTTTTCATGACTCAAATCTCTTCCTTGGGTCATAATCACTCTTATCTAAAAATTATATTTCAAGATTTATCTATTATAATATATGATTATGTTATGTTGCATTTTTGTCTTCTTTTCTAGGGAAATAATGTTTCACACCAAATTATTCTTCATTGAAGATTCTATGGTTTCATGAAAATGAATTTTTATTGACAATAATTCCCATTAATTTTAATGAATTTTTCATCCATATCTATGTTTTTAATTCCCACAAATTTTCTTATTTACCTATTTTAAACTAATTTTTTTTATCTCTAATGAAACCTTTCGTCATTTTAAAATAAAGGTTTCATTATCCTTTAAATTATTTGTGTTTTAAAACAAAGGATACTTCAAAATGTTCAAAAGGTTTTTCATCCTTTCAAAATAAATATCCACCCCACATTTTATTTCAATAACCCTTACGTATTTTTCAGTTTTCCATTATTAAAGATTATTTTTCAAAGTGTAAGTTTTCAACATATTTCTAATTTCCCCATTTTTTTTGAAAACTTTATTTCTTTTTTAAGTCACCATTATTAAATATTATTTTAAGAGTTAAAATTTTCAAATTATTTTTACTTACACTTTTTGAAAATTTTTATTTATTTTCAAGGATATTTTATTTTTAACTATTTATAATAAGTTTTTTAATAATTATTCTATTTCTATTCTCAGAAATGTGTTTTTAAATGTAATTTAATATTCATATTTTATGAAAATGTTTAAAATGTTTTGTGATTTTTTTTTATTTTCACTTATATTTACCTTCCAAGGTTTATCACTCTTGAAGTGACATTTTGATTATCCTCTATATTTGAGTATGATATGATTCCTTTTGGAAAATGATATTTTTTGATATCCTATTATATTTTAAGTTTATGTTATGTATTTCTTTTGATTATTTAAGAAACCCAATCTTTTTTCCATGGGTTCATTAAGATATGTTTATGATTGTTTTTTAAGTGGCATGTGTATGTATGGATGGTGATGGGTGGGGTCCTATATTTCCCTCTAATTAATTGGTTTAATTTTATGTCTCAATAAAAAGGGTTTATGGGAGGATTTATCGCATGAAAAAAAGGTACACAAGAGGATTCATCCCAAGACAAAGGGTACACTGAAGGATTTATCCCAAGCTAAAGGGTATACGAGAGGATTTATCCTAAGCCAAAGGGTACATGGGAGGATTTATCCGAAGATAAAGGGAACATGAGATGATTTATCCCAAGAAAAATGTTAAATAAGAGAATTTTTCCCAATCTAAATTGGTACATAAGAGGTTTTATCCCAAGTCCAAGGGTACATGGGAAGATTATCCCAAGCCCAATAAGGTACACATATTTTTTGGTTATAATTTTCTTTTGCTTATGGTTGTTCCACATTCCTAATTTGTGTATCATGTTATGAAAAATTTTCAAAATTCATTTCATTTCCATGAAATTCCATATTTTCATGATTATTCCTTATTTTTAATGTATTTTACACTTTTATATCTTGCTCACATATTTTATAATTATTGATATGTGTTTTGGGGTAGGTAATATATTCCTTGCTAATAAACAATTTATGATCTTATACTTCTCTAACATGTTTTATGATTACCATCTTTGGTATTTTGATATTTTATTATGATATTTATGTCTTCCTCATGTTATCCTTCATTCTTATGATCTAATAGTTTATGATATGTTTATACCTTACTAAGAATTTGAGATCAACCCTTTCTTATGATTTCATTCCCTAGGTTATGAGGATGATTATATCATGTGATATTTTTATAATGGATCTATAGAAGCATGATTATGGATAATTTTTCTTAAGTGTTGTAAAATAAGTTATTTATGTAGCTATCATTCATGATGATAAACCTATTGGTCCTCGAGTTGTGTGACTATTTAGGAGATATATTAATTAAGTCATGATATTATTATACTATTTATGTCATGTTTTTCTTGGGTTACTATATAATTTTTGTGGTGTGTGGGGTGTATTACCTTCTTAATTCTAATACTCTTAGTTGAGGGAGTCTACCAATGATGGTTTGGATTTCTAATGTTTTGAAATTCTAAAATGTGAAGTTTCGGTGGATCATGGATCATACTTTCAGTGGTCTCGTGGTGGAAGCACTAACCCCCTACACTTGTTTCTCTCTCACCATTAAATAAGGTTCTAGTATACTTTTGTGTTGATAGAGGCCCTAATAGAGTGTCAGGTGATTCCTATTATCCATTGATATCTCTATAGGAAGGGGTATTTCGTATGCTTCTTAGTGATATTGATCAAATGCTTGTGGAAAGATTCGATATGATGGATTAAATGGTAAAAGGTACACCATTCTTGTTCTTAAGTTTTATTCATTATAAACATGCAGATAGATTCTGGATTTAATCAGGTTTTGGAGTATTATTTTTCTATGTTTTATATGTTAGACATACCTTTGAAACCCTTTAGTGATATAAAATCAAATCTATAAATGTTTTTTTGATTTTTAAATGGTTTTTTTGGAAAAGGAGTTTCCCAAGAACCATGGTATAACCCATGGAAAATAATCATTTTTGTTCCTCAAATTTAAGTACCATGGAATGACAATTATGAAAAACAGGTGTTTTATTATAAATTTTTATGAAAATTTTATAGAGAAAGAACAATTACCATTTTTGATGTCATAAAAAAACATTAAAACATAACATCGTAAGATGATTGTCTATACCATGATGAACCAATATTTGTGTCATAATGGACTTCAAAATGAGGACTACCCATGGTATGGGCCAAGCTATTTTTACTTGTGATGTCCTACCTAAAATGAAATTCTCCTCAAAACAGTTGAGAAAAATGGTGAAGGAAAAAATTACTTAAACCTGAAACAACCAAGGGTTAACCCCAAATAGCTTCCAAAATGGTCGTGGCTTGTTAAATTTTCAAAGTACTAAAACAACAAAAATTATGTCATGGTTCAAGCCATTTTGGAAAAAAATTTTACAATTTTTTTGTTAAAATTCTCAAAAACCTTCATCGACGTGGGTCCTATGGGCCTATGATGAATATGAGGCAAGCTTTAAACATAAAAAAACATTTTAGTAGATTTAATCTTAGTTTAAAGTGATTTAAATGGTAAATAATTTATAAAGTGTTTATAAATTTAAAATAGGTAAAAATATAAATGTGTTTATATTAATTTATGAATATTTCATAAATTAAAATATAAAATGTTTATATTAAGGCCTTATTTTGAAAGAATTATTTAAACCAACCAAAAGTTGTTTTAGATGACATGATCAATGGTTTAAATAAAATCCAATGTGGGGTATTCAGTTTATATAAATTATTTACATAAATATAAAATATTTATTATTCAATTATAAAAAAATTCAAAAAATATCATATAATTTGAATATGAAGAAGTTAATAGTAATAAAAAGTAAATGATAATATGAAATGTTCATATTAGATAAAAGTGAATTGTTTATTTTTATCAATACCTGAAACATAAAGTGTTTATAATTGCTTGATTTATAAATTGTTCATAAATGTTTTTATCATGTTTAAATATGTGAATTGTTCATTTATTTATTTTATTCCCTATTTTATTCTTAGATATAAAGTGTTATATTATAAATTATGAATTTTGATTTAGATAAAAGAGTTAAAATTCTTATATGAATTATCATATGTGCATATAAGGAGTTACATTCTAGGAATGATAAATGATTTTGTTTTCTTCTACCTTGAATTTAGCATGTTATTAGGTTATGAACCTAAATCAAGAAGTTGATTATAGTTATATACACACTGGGTGTTAGAATTGGAATGGAATAAAATTCACTATAGAGTAAAGTATCCTTGGGTAGATGGACTTTAGTTTAGACTCCTCACTGGTCTAGAATCTTATTCCTTATCTAGAAAAGTGGGGGTTAGTTACCTATTTGAACAAGATTACTCTTGTGGGGTTTGTTTATTTCATATAATTCTAAGCCTTTACATGAAAGAGTTTTATGTACCTTATAAATGTGATGCATTTGGATATGTATAAAAATAACAAGATTTTAAATTTGGGTAAATAAAACAAGTTATGAGTTGTTTAAAGAGTCACACATCAATATGGTTTGAGTATATTGATTTTTTAGAAGGAATAGGGATTCCAAACTAAATAATTATAAATATGAATACATGTAATGATAATAACATGAGAAAATTTTATGAGATTAAATACCATTTTAAAATATTAAGTGTCAAATTCCTTCTAAAGAAAACACTTTCAAAACCTATATAATCCAAATAAGTAGGTTCTACCAAAGAAGGGTGCCCCTAAATTATCTTATTTAAGTAATGAAAGTAATGAGGTGACCCTAAGAGTTAGATACCTCTTTTTTTCATAGTTTTTGGGTTAAACATAACTGGAAAACATTAAGAGTTAGGTGAACCATTATGTCAATCATATCATATATGAATTTGGATGGTTGGCATCATCATCATCATCACCATCACCATCATGAGGCTTAACTTTGATAAATATAGTAGATAAGGAAAATCTTAATGTAATAAAAACTTCTTAGACTGGTATAGAAACTTAATAATCATTCTTAAGTAAGAAGGAATTTTTTTATACATCAGTGCAATACTTTCTCAAGTAACCTATTGAGTGGATAATTACCACTTTATTTATTTCTTTATGTTTTTATAATTACATCCCACACACTTTAATGATTTGATTTTATGTGTTGTTAACTATGTTAATTAGTTATTGTTCACATTCTTTGGAATAATGGATTTTTTGTTTTATGATTTCACTACTTGTAAAAATGATATTGATTTTCACTGTTGAATTTATTTATGATTTATTTATTAATTTTATTATTTAATTCATTAAATATTCTCTATATCTTTTTTTTTCAATTATAATTCTATATTTACAAATGTCTACCAAGTAATATATGTTACATATTGGAATTTATGAAATTTTCTTAAGTATAATATCAAACATATGATAGTATTATGTATTAAAATATATTAGATATTCTACTAAGATTTTTAATAATATGGTTTTCATTAATTAAATTATATTATTTATTTCTATGGTATGTTATAAATATGTTACATATTAAGAATATGGGAATGTAAATTATCTTATACATTATTTGTTCTTGGGATTTATGTTATATACGAAGTTTACTAGAGAAAAATTATATTAAATATAATTTTAAATATATTACACATCATATTTTCTTCACAAATTACATTACATTAAATATCTTAAAAAATGTTAAATATTCCTTTGAAGCATAAAATTATATTACGTATCAATATTGCTTAAATGAAATTATGTTACATATCATGCGAAGATAAAAAATTATCTTATGTATGGATTTTTATTAAAGTAAACTTTAAAAAATATTAAATAAGAGATTGAGGAAATATTTTATGTACTAATTTAAACTATATTATATATTAGTTGAAATGAAACTCTATTTTTTTTTTTAAATTTTGATATTTTTATTTGATGATATTTTATTATGCTTTATTATATTTGATTTTTCTATTGAATAATTACTTATAAAATATAATGATGATATTCAAAGTGTTTTTAAAGAATTTGATGAAGTAATAATGTGATAATTATTTTATCACATTATTCAAGAAACATAAAACAAAGTTAAAGTTATGTTTCTATGTTTATATTATTATAACCATTACAGGATGTGATGATAATTTAGGAAACACCCACTTGAAAGAAGATCATGGGTTTGATGATAAGAATAAAATTAGGTGTTGATAATTCATATATAAATAGAGGATAAAGAAAATGGAATAATAGAATTGATTCCATTACTATTGAAGTGTTGAAAATTTCATGTTCTACATTATCTACAATGTTGCTCTAGATTTTTGAGGCTGTACTAGTTCACCCAAAGCAACAATGTTCTTCTACTTTTATAAAAGGGCTAAATATTATTATCTAACTACTGATATTATATTTTAGTCATTTCATATTTTTATATGTTTCATTGTTCTATATTATAAATTTTTTATTGATTTGTAACACAATTAACACATAGTTTATCTATCAATCAAAAGGTTGTGTCTCAGTTGTGCGAAATTGATAAAAAATCAAGATCAAAGTGGTTGGGGCTACACCTATGAAATTATAGGTTGGTTCTATTTTTTAAAATGTTGGGATATTTTCTGAACACATAAAAGTTAAGGGGTTTGGGTTTGTGCCTTTAGGTATAAAAATAATGGTTGTAAAGATCTATCACTCTCCTTCAAAAGTTATATACCTTATAGCGAGTTCCATACTCTCAGGTTGAGAGTGTGAATAATAGAATAAGGACCACTTTTATCCAAACTACTATAAAAATCAGTGTGTCATCTCTTTTAATTATTCTTATTAAAATTTCACATTCATTGCACTTAATTGTTTATGGTTTAATTATTTATTCTCATTATCCACTATATTCCTTAAATAAAGTTCTACTTTGATTATCATTTTGATATTAATAATTCAACCCATCTTGTATTTTCCATCACTATCTCAAGTTTAAAAATTAGTATCCCACTTAGCCCTTTAGATCTCTTGATTATTTATATTCTTTGTTAAATTTTTTATATATATAATTTTGGATCTAATAGATTTCTCTTGATTTTAAAAAGTCATGGGATATATTTTGTTTTTGATGGTGGACATAAAGAATGAAATTCCCGAATGAGAATATCAGGTGATTCTATGAAACCTACTAAATCAAGATAACTTGTGTTATTTTAATATATAAATCCTAGTAACTTGAGTCTAAAATATTCCATAAATAAAGGAAAGTGGATACATAATCTAAGGAACAAGTCAAATTGTTTTGATTGTTATGGTTCATCATTTAAAGTATGAAATCATTCAGAAAATGTATGTTTCATGGATAAATCTATTAATGCAAGATCTTCTAATTATGATTCTTTTAATAATTTTATAAATGATACATTTAGTGTTAAATAACTAAATGAAATGTGTAATTCATATCAATAAAATATATATAAGATAACTGCCAACCAATTTTCACTCAAAATGTAATATAAAAAGTTATTGAAGAGAAAAATAATCTATCCTTTTATATTGGAAAGTTAATGAATTATAATTCTAAATTATTGAAAATTATAATAGAAAATTATAAACTTAAATAAGTTAATGATAAGTTCATATGTTTTATTTCTAAAAAAATGAGGAGAATGAAATGAAATTCAATGTTTTTATGAATGATGTTTTTTAAATGAAGAAATAATATAAGAATCTTAAGGATGAAAATGAAAAGTTGAGCAATACTACTTCATCCAATGGTGATAAATTTTATGATGATTTATAAATTTTTCATAAAGAAAATGAAATTTTAAAAAGTAAATTTTTTAAATCTAAGAAAGAAATAATTTTTTTTATAAATCCCATTTTAGGTAAGATTATTTTGAATGTTAACTTCAACAAACCTATAAATTTTATGAAATGTTATAGTAAAATAAGTGGAAGGTTTTTTATACTTATATTAATTTTTTTAAATTTTTAGTACATTGTTATTGTACTAATACTTTTTCTAAATATTTTAGATAGTCTCTTGTGTGAAAAAATTAATTTTATTCTCTTTCTTTAATAAGTTTGAATGTATTGAAAATTCATTCAGTTTGGGCTCCCAAAGGTAGTGTGAAAAATATAGTTGAATCTAAACCATTCTATTTATCTAGTATGCATACTCATTTCTATTGCTACTATATGGTATACTAAAATGTGATCTAAATTTTATCATTCTAATTATTTTCAAATCATTTTTTTAATTCTTTGAATATCTTAACCTGTTGTCATATCACATTGTAGAAGTTTTTGATTTTATATATGAGGATTTAAATGGATGAATATTCATTGTTATATATGTTAATATGGAATTAAATCTTGGATTTAGGGGGGGGGGGAATTTATTATGTTATTTACTTAAATTTTACTCGGTATCTTTATTTAAAATTCATGAATTTAGGGGAAACTACTTTCTTTAAAAATATTTAAATTTAATTATGTCTAATCATGATATATATATTTTATTATTTTTATTTCTTCTTGAACATAAAAAATATTTTCTCATATATATTTTCTCAATCATATTAATTTTTCACTTAATCAAATACTTTTTAATATTTAGGGAGTTATTAATTACTTATTATTTCTTAATCTTGATTTTTTTGTTTTTTAATTCTTGTTGAAGCATGATAAAAAATAATATCTTTTATTTTGTTATAAAATGATATATAAAACTATTTAATTATAGTTTTTACTCTTTTATTTATAACTCTTTACAATTTTATTTTGGGAGAATTTTTGTTTTTTTTGGTTGAATATATATATTTTTTAGTTTAATAGGATAAATAATAGTTTTTAAATGGAGGATAGTTGTTTGAATTTGATTTTTTCTTTAATGTTTCAACTTTTTATCAATTTCAAAAGGTAGATCTTTTTATAATTGAGTTTGGTTTTGTAATTATCAAAAAGAGGATACTGTTGAGTGGATATTTTCCACTTTATTCATTTTTTTTATAATGACATACCTCATACTTTAATTATTTTATTTTATATATTGTCAACTGTGTTAATATGTTATTGTTATTACTATTTAGAATAGTGGATTCTATTAGGTCGAAATATGAAAAGTAACACAAGAGGGGGGGGGGTGAACTGTGTCTGTTAAAAAATCTTCCACAATTTAGGATTTTGACATCCTTTATGATTTATGAAGATAAATTGTAATTTCTTCTATATAAAAAGAATATGAAATGGATAAACAGAAATAAAGAACACAACTTTTTATAGCGGTTCAGGGCACAAAGATATCCTATTTCACTCTACTAATCACTCTCTCTATGATTTTGGTAAATTTCACTAGTATGGTCCTATTATCACAAGATAATGAATTCACAACTAAGTGGATGTAGTTGATACATTTACAATAAATCTAATAACAAAGTCTTCTGGTTCTTTAATAGAGAACTAGTTCTTAACATCTTAGATCGAGAAGCTGATACTCCACCACAGCTAAGTACGAGCTGTGGAAACTCTAATAAATCAAAATAGTTTGATTTGTTGATTTGGGTTTTTATTCATAGTTTCATCAGTAAAAACTGACAATAGATGGATCTTATTCTTTAGAAAATAATATCTTTCAACAATGAATTATTCTGAAGAAATATTTGTTTCAAAATGATCTTCAATAAGGTAACAACTTAAAAAACATTAGTAAACTTGCAATATTAAAATATTGAACGTGTATATCTCCAAAGTGTAGATTCTTTCCGAATTGATAATTCATTACAGAATATTTGTAGAATATAATTTTAATAATACAGTTGCATATGTGAATTTCTTATCACACACGCATATATTTTTGAAGAGATACTCTGAAGAAATATATAGAATAGATATCTTGCTTCGGTATTACAAATCCAAAAGAATAGAATGATTGATCACATAAATTAAATTTCCAATTGACCAGGGGAGTCATAACATCCCTTAGAAACAAGAGTTATTTTCTCTGATGAATACGGTTCTTTGAAACAATTATAAAGATCCTTGAATCGGTCTTCAATTTTGACTTGATCGTTGTAGTAACCTCGGATTGAAAACACGGCTTAAAAAACATTGCTGTTGAAAACACAATGTAGGGTCAAATTGTGAGCGTAGGGTTCCTCTGTATAGCGTAGGTTTCCTTCGCATAGTGTAGGTTTACTTTTTATAGCAAAGGGTTCATACCAATGTATGATTTGTTTACTATAATTTCATCTTCATTTAATGTTGGTAACAAAAGTAGCATAGGGATGATAATCCACATGTTCACCTTTTTAGCATAATATCCCGAACATATCATTGATTAACCATACATTCAAATTTCATGAATGTATGGTTTATTAATAGTAATTATAACTTAAAACATAGGGTTTCTAATCTATACACTTGACTCTTCTACGAACATAAGGATTTCGATCCAAACACAAACTGTTTAGCATAACGTAGGGTTGATACCATACACAAGAATTTCACTTTTCCAATATAATGTAGGGTTAATGAACCATATGATTATTTTCTGAACATAGGATTTGAAATAGTGTTTCCAAAGTAATTACCATAACATTAAATTCCTTTAACCTAGATAAAAATTCCTAAAAACTCACTTAAAAAAATTCATTAGAAAATAAATAAGGGTATTTGTGAGAATCAAAATCATCATAAATTATAGAGTATTGTTGATACAATACATGCCCAATAATATCTCCCTTTTTGAGGATAAAAAAACCATAATATAATCCATAACAAAATTTAAAGAAAATTTAGGATTTTTAAACATACAAAAATAGATATAGAAAATATTTTGATATTTCGATTTCAAAGTATTATTTAGATAAATAAAAATAGATACTTATAAATTAAATATTTTCTCTAATGAAATTTTGTGATTTTAAAATATTATCACCCATAGATATTCTATTATTCCTTAAAAATTCTCCCCCATTTTGTGATATCAAAAAGACAATTTGAAATAGTACATTATTTAAACCACAGTTAATGTAGCACTGAACTATAAATTAATAGTTATAAAAATTGATAAGAGAAATAAATTTAGGATTGGTAGTTAAGTATAGAAAATAAAATAAAATAAACCTAAATAATAATAAACAAAATTTAATTTAAAATGAATTCAAATGTTTTGAAAATAGAGTACAATCCATAGACAATGAAAAGTTTCTTCAAAATGAGGGGCTATGATCTGAATCGCGCAAGGCAGTGGGTTCAGCAGGATGAGGAATGTATTGGACAACACCATTAATATCAATGAGCTTCAACAACAAGCTCTTGAAATGGTTGTTGAAGAATTATAACCACTGTTGAAGAATCTTCTTCGAATCTTGAGAAATCTTCCGATTCTTAACCCAATTAACCTTTATAAACTCATTCACAGCTTTTTATGACTTAATGAATGAAGTCAACTTGTCCTTAACTTTATTAAGTACTATTCCCAACTAGGATTCATTTGAATCTAGTTGAATAACCAGTTATCTTTGATTTTCTAATAGAACACTTAAATGAGTATTGTAACACTAAAGAGTGTGTAGCAAATCATTGGAATCATCCAGCACTGATGCAATTTATTCAAACCTTCTAATTAGGTCTAGAGGTTTCTGTTGAGAGGAGGTTGATGCTCTATTGCTTTCCCTAAGAGATTGAAATTATCTCCATATCATCATATTAAACTCATCAAAATCTAACCTCTTGAAAGATTCATCTCTTAATAAATTTAACTATATAGACATTTTGATGATTAACTCTTGAAGGTCTCCAATGTAAATAAGATTGTCTCTAAATTGTCTTAGATGGAGCAACTGAGCCTCAAAAATATGATCTTGGCACTGTAGTTTTTTTAACTCTTAAAAATTATTTTTCTCAACTTCCAATTGTTCTGTAAGAAACAAATTCTGAGCCTCCAATATATTTAACTTTACAACTAAGGTTTTAGCATGAGAATCAGAAGATTCAGGAGATTGAGTGCCAAGGTCAGGGATATCTTCCCTGTTATTAACTTCTATCAAGGCCAAACTTGGATCTTCATTATCAACTAATATGTATCTTAAGGAAGATCCTCTAGTATCTTTAGAATCAAGAACAAAAAGAGATTGAGATGTAGGATTAGGGACATATTCCCTTTGATGTTCTTAATTGTGGGCCTCTTTCTAAACATTATCAACCACTAGAGCTTCATGCTCGGGTACTCCTGGTGATTCATCCACAGTCTCTAGAATGTCAACTATAATTATTCTACACTGTACAAGATTTCCTTTTGGACTAGATTTATCCTCTTCATCAGGTCTCTGTTTGACAGAGCCAACAGAAGGAATCATCCTTTTCTCCCCCTGAGTAGCTGTCAATAACCTCTGTTTTTGTTTTACACCAACTGGTAGAAGACTGTTGCAAGAATTTCTCCAAAAAAATTCTAACTTCTTAACAATCCCAATATTTAATTTTTTTTTCTGTGATGATATGTTTTAACAAAAATCATATTGAAATTTTTTACTTTTCTTCACATCAAAAAGGAAATAATTCTTCTATAGGGATAATACCCCATCTTGGCATCCTTGTGGTAGAAATAGCTTACATACCTTATCATAAACTTAAAAAATTGAACTTTATGTGATTCAAAAACAAAAAAATGACATACATATTAGGATATAGTACTTTCTCTAGCTTAGCAGTCCTTGGAAAAATCCAAGATTGAATGAATTTCATCATAACTATGTGTTAAAGAGTAATTTATTTTAGCATTATCTTCTTGATAGTTCTTGTTCCAAATAATGAAAACATAATTTCCTCTGAAAAATGTTTTCAAATTCCCATATTCCTTAAATCAAACTGAAAATAACCCTATTGGGGAAAATATAACAACTCAACAATTTCCATAGAAGAAATAGAAAATTCCTAATTATCAATCTTAGAGACAATAATATCTTCATTGAACTTAAGATTGAACGAAGTATTACTACAAAATTCCTTTACTTCAACATCATACATTAAAGACGTGTTATTTTCTACTAAAGCATAATCCAGACCTTGAAATATTATTTATTCCTTAAAGTAAAAGATTTATAGAATATAAATAATTGAAATTGATTACCTTTCCTTAGATAAATTTTCAAGGTTTACCTAATGCATAAGTAGCCTCATCCAACTAAGAATCTTCATATCTTCAAGAGTTTTCCATCTTTGAAGGTTTTGAGATTGAAGGGATCAAAGGTTTAGGGTTTTGACCAACAAGAATCGAAAGAGTGATAGAGATACCATGTAAACTAAAGGGATGTGTAGGATAGGAGAAATAGAGTAGGAGAAGTTGAACAGTTTCACCGTGCCGATTGAGAATGTACTCATTAATTTTTAATTTTAAAAATAAAAATAAAATAAAATTATTTTAAAATATAATTAATACGTAACTAAATAAATAATTATAAAATATTATTTACATCATATACAGTACTTAAAATATAAACAGAGAGATTAAGATAAAATAAATTAAATAAATCATCCATTTAAAAATTAAATAATCCTAACTCCACCTTAATAAAATCAAAACTTTCACTAGGAAGTGTTTTAGTGAAAATATCAACTAATTGATATTCAGTATTAAAAAATTCTAATGATATATCTTTTTTAAGGACATGGTCGCTTAGAAAATGATGGCTTATATCAATGTACTTAGTCTGAAAATGACTTATAAGATTTTTTTGAAATATTTATTGCACTATTATTATCACATAAAATAGGTATACTATTAAAATTTAACCCAAATTCTAGTAGGGTGTTTTTCATCCACAATACTTGTACACAACAACTACCAGTAGACACATATTCTTCCTTAGCGGTTGATAGGGAAACTGAGTGTTATTTCCTACTAGACCGTGAAACTAAATATTTTCCTAAAAAGTGATAGGTTCCTGAGGTTATTTTTCTGTCTAATCTAAAACCTCCAAAATTAGCATCTAAATATGAAATTAAATTAAAATCAGAAGTTTTGGGGTAAAGAATAGATTGAAAACAGTTCCTTTTAAATATCTAAAAATTATTTTAACAACATTAAGATGCGACTCTTTTTGATTTGATTGAAATATTGCACAAAGACATATAGAAAACATAATATTAGGTTTGTTATTAGTAAGATATAACAAACTTTCAATCATACCTCTATATAACTTGTTTTATACTGGTTTTCTAGCTTTATCCAAATCATGTTTTATATTGGTACACATTGGAGTTGTATATGTATTGCTATTTTCAAGTCCAAATATTTTCAGTAAATTAATAATATATTTAATTTGATTTAAAACATTTCCATAGTATTTTTGATAAATTTGAAATCCTAAGAAGAAATTTAGTTCTCCCATCATACTCATTTTAAATTCTTTTTGCATTAATTTTGAAAAATCATTACAATTTTTTTATTAGTTGAACAAAAAATAACATCATCAATATAAATTTGAACTAATAAAATATGAGAAAAATAATTTTTCTTGAAAAGTTTTGGATCTTCCAATCTAATAGTAAATAAATTTTTCAAAAGAAAAGAACTCAATATTTCATACCAAGCTCTAGGTGCTTATTTAAGACCATATAGTGATTTAGTAAGTTTAAAAATAGAGTTTGGTTTTTGAGGATTTTCAAAACTAGGGGGTTCTTTAACATAAAATTCCTCCATTAAATAACCATTAAAAAAGGTAGACTTGACATCCATATGATATAATTTAAAATTCATATAAGATGCATAAGCTAAAAGGATTATTATGTATTCTAGTATAGATACAGGGGAAAAGGTCTCATCATAATCTATACCTTCTTCCTGATTATATCCTTTATCTACTAATCAAGATTTATTTCTATTTATAATCCCTTGATCATATTTTTTATTTATAAAGACCCACTTAGTTCTTATAACTGGATAATTGGTTGGTCTTTCTTCAAGTTCCAAAAATTCATTACTTTTGAATTGGTTTATATCTTCCTGAATTTCTAGTATCTAACTATCATATTCTATGGCATCTTCAATAGTCTTAGGTTTCAATTGAGATATAAAGGTAGAGGATTCTTGTAACATTCCAAGTAAGTAATGAATAATAGATATTTTTATCCATGTCTATTAATGATTAAGATAGTGTTTTAGAGGCTTAAAATGAAAATAAATACAATCTTATGCATGGAATAAACTAATATTCTTAAAAGATTGTTTTACTGCCTTTTGATGGAAAACCATTTTTGAATCTATCTTTTGACAATTTTATAAACTATGTTTGTCAAAATAAACTTATTCTTTATGATTGGGACATCAAAATTTACCTTGTGTGAATTTTTGGTATTTTTCTGACAATGTTCATTTTTTAATGAATAGTGAAAAATACTGCATTTTACATCAAAACTGCTTTTTAATCTAATTTATTTATATGATTAGATTATGTTTTGAATTGGTTTTGAAGTAAAATTATAATATATTTTTACCATTTTATCCAATGGTGGTCATTGGAATCAATTTCACTTTGAAATTAGACTTAAACTGGTGTCAATCTTTTGATACTTATTGTTTTGTAAAAACACTCTTTTTGCTCTGGCAGCGGGAATTAATTATTAAATTAATTAATGTGACTTATATGATTTGAATTTTGTAAAATAAACTTCATTTTTGAATTTGGAATATCAAATATAGCTTAGGGTGAATTTTTGGTAATTTTCTGAAAAACTTCAATTTTTGATGAATAGTGAAACCACTAAGTGGTAATCAAGAAAACTGATTTTTCAGTTAAATAAAAGTTTACCACTAATGTGTATTGAATTTTGAAAATCCGACATACATGGTTGTCATTAAGAAGTAAAATATGGTTCAATGAGATTATAATAATTTTTTGGTGAATAGTAACTTATTAAGTTCTTAATCGCGATTAGTGGTAATTAGGGTAGTTTAAGGTATAAATAATGCTTTAATAATAGGAAATGACCTAGACACATGTCCCAACCTTATTGGTTGTGTCATGGCCGACCAATACAAGCCATGGGTCAACTTGGGGACCCCATGGAGACACTTTGGTTTGGAAATGACATAAATAACTTTTTATTAAATGTTAAAGTAAAAATGACACAAACAAGAGATGTTTTACGAAAACAATTTTTACATGGGGTTATAAAGATCAGATTTTTTATTATAAATAGTCATTGTAAAGCTAAAAAAATTTCCTACATCATAGTATTTTTTTTATGATTTTTAGACATTAAATAAATTAAATTATTTATGACATAATAATGATGCAGCGATGACATCATTATTTGACGATTTAAATAAAATGTAAAGATAATATAAAATATATGAACTACACATGTCCAAAACCAATTGGATGAGTTGATTTAGAACCCTTATCACCTTATCCACGAATTATATCAATGTGGGACCTTTTGAAACCGAAACACCTTTTCAAATAAAGTAATATTTATTTACTTTCCAAAAGTGCCCCTCCTCTCCTCTTATAAAAGGCCCCCACCTCTACCTCATTTCACACACTCCTCAAGCCTTTGGCTCGGCCAAAACCTGCCCATTTACTCTCTCCACATCCCTCTAATCATCCTAGAGGATTGCCTTTGGGCATAATCCTTTCAAAGGAAGCCTTTAGGCTCAAATCAAAAGGAGTTACACTTTTTAAGGTAATTCATTCTCTCATGTTCATTTGTTTTATTTTGCTTCTCCAACCCCCTAAACTCTTTTTATTTACTTATTTTGTAACAACACCAGTATCTTCAATATACAAGGATGTTGTTATAAAATTTATTTGAGCTACACTCTCACACAACTACATCAAATGGTTAAAGAACATACGGTTTCCGTGGATGGCGAAATTCTGCCTCCCGAAACGATGATTGTTCAACACTCATTTAACACCTTCAAAGGTGGCCATTATGATGTCACTATTTTTATATATGATATATAATATGTTTATGTTTTCCTTAAGCTTCTGTTTTTTTCATTTTTGGCATACCTTTATGGTTTCCATTATGGGTAAACATGATATCTTCACTTTAGGAAGTGCGGACTACCGCCCCCTGAAAGTGATTTGATTCGTTAATACCATATGTGGGATGTGTAAAGGATAAAGTTAATGATATTATATATGTTATTATATTGGAATTATAATATACTCTTATATCATTATTATTCCATTCCAGAAAATATGAAATAGAAATGGAAGTAGCGTTCATGCGTACGTACGGCTTACCGTCTCCATGAACGGTGCATTTCATTTCTTACCTCTAAATGATTATGTAATATTATAAATGCATGAATGTACTGGATATATATGACATATATTATATCTACATCATGAATACCATTCTGGATATAATGAACCTTTGACCAAATTAACAACATGTAAGTGTAAGAAGTCTATTTTTGACTTAAGAACCAAATACCGACAAAATGAACATTATTAACTTAACTGATTACATGATGTTCATAACATGGTATAAAAGGAATAATGAACTTGAAAAAGATTCATAAGAAAGTAGAGATTAACTCAAGTTTATTATTCAGGAGATTAAAGAACGGTCGGGTCAAGTCGGATACGAGGTATGGGACTTCGTCTCAATCTCCTTTCATTGAGGCATATTTTATTTTATACACAACTTTCTTTTATACGGTGTATAAACCCCTTTGACTTTTACGTTTATTCAAAAGGAATCTTTTTTATACGAAGAGTTTACTAAACGAAAAAAGGGAATGTTTTTGTCGTACGTATGCGGCGACAACGACTTCTCCGCCGCTGTGACCGTTATTTGAGTTTCAGCTTCCTCTACAAGTCATACCCTTTTTTTAAATGAAAAATAAATACCATGTTTTACTTTGGTATTAAAAGTGGTTTTCATAACGTTTTTATTATATCGATGTGTTGTATTGATATCTTGTGATTGAAATGTGGAAATGTTATGTTTCCTTTATGCATGTTTTATGTGATACGATTATGTTATGGTTCTTGGGCATTATTATGAAGACGGGTGGTTCCGTGATAAACTAAGGGCGGGTGAGCCCGATATAGCTCTCCAATGCATTGGGTAACGCGAAGGAGTGAAACGTTAAGGTTTCTCCGAAGAGATTTAGGGAATATACTGTGATGGGTATTCCAAACGTAACCAAGAGGGTTACTCCCTACGTAAGAATGTTATGAATACCTCAAGTTACCTTTATGTCTTATGATTTCTATGATTAATTCATGATTTTATGAGGTATGTTAAAGTGCCTATGTTTTACGGGTAAAGTATGATTTCAGTCTTATGTATATATGAACTCATGTTTCCTTTCCATGTTTTTATAACCCATACTGAGCTTTTTATGCTCATCCCAAGTTTTTTTGAAACGTTTTTCACAGGTCAAGGGAAAGGTACATGATATGATGATAGTGTCAAGGAAGTGTCAAGAAATAATCCATGTTTTATTTTAAATGTGTTTCCATTGATGGGAATGAAGAATAATATATTTATGTAACCACTTTGTTTATATGTGGAATGTAATGCAAGTTTTATGATATAATTCTCGAAAACTCTAAACCCGAAAAGATCCTCAATGTGTAATCTTGTAATAACTCAAGATTAAGTAAGGTTTAAGGCTGGGGCCTTATAATTCTGTTAGGTTTCCTATATTTTTTATTGTTCTAATTCCTATGTCTAGGTATCCTATAACAATTTCAAGAGGATGGTTCTTTAAAGTTCTAGACTGTCTAGGAAAGAAACTTTCAGGATCTTTAGTATCACATTCTACTAAACTGTATTGAATTTTAATAATATTATTTTCAAAATAATTTTTATGGGTTTCAAGTCTTATGTCGTCAAAAGAGTCAGTGACTTCATCTACTTGATCTTTCTCATTAATAAAAGGTTTAGTTTCATCAAACTTCACATGAAATGATTCTTCAACAATCCTTGAATTTTTATTAAACACTCTATAATCTTTATAGGTAGCAGAATATCCCAAAAACATTCCTTCATCAGTTTTTGGATCGAACATACCAAGGTTGTACTTAGTATTCAAGATATAAAACTTGTATCCAAAAACTTTAAAGTACTTTACTTTAGATTTTCTATTATTCCAAAGTATATAGGGTGTATTTTTGAAAATAATACTTATTAAAACTCTATTCATGATATAACAGTCTATTCTTACAGATTATTCCCAAAGATATGTAGTAAGAATGTATTCATTTAGCATAGTCCTTTCCATTTCTTGAATATTTCTATTTCTCCTTTCAATAATTCCATTTTATTGAGGTGTTCTTGGTACAGATAATGTGCGTTTAATAACTATATTTGAGAAAAAATAATTTAATTCTTGATTATTAAATTCTCCACCATGATCAATTCTCAATGAAATTATTTTAAAACATTTTTTATTTTGAATAATTTTACAAAAACTTTCAAAAACAGTGAGTAATTAAGTTTTGAATTTTAGAAAATAAACCCAAGTAAATCTAGAATAACCATGTACTCAAAAATAAACATATAATTTACCAGAAAAACTTTATACTCTTGATGGTCCCAACACATCCATATGGATAAGTTCTAAAGGCTTATATGTAGTAATTTTGTTAATAGATTTGAAAGAAGATTTGTGTTGTTTTACAATTTGGCATGAATCACATAATTTGTCCTTATCAAACTTAGGACTAGGTAAATCATAAACTAACTATTTCTTGGATAATTTATATAAAGCATATATTTTACAGTGTTCAAGTATTCTATTCCAAATCTATGATTTATTTAACTTAGTAGTTAATTTTTTTTTTTACACAAGTAATTTAAATCCAAATTATAAACATTTTAAGTTCTAGGTGCTCTAAATTTAAGAAACTTATCTCTAAAGATAGAGCATGAATTGTTAGAAAAATAAACACAAAATCCATCATCACAAAGTTGATAGATACTTATCAAGTTGTGCTTTAACCCCTACACATACATTACTTTTTTGATTGAGATAGTCTTTGGACCTCCAAAAGTTCCAAATCCAATATTTTTTACTTTGGAATTGTCACCAAAAGGGACTAGTCCTCCATACATTCGAGTCAGTGTATTAAAGTTTGTTGAGTCTCCACTCATATTCCAAGAACAACCACTTTCCATTACCATATGGATTTTATTTTTCTGTGACCTGTTTCCTACACAAGTAATTAAAAAAAATGTTTTTTTGGTACCCAAATCTTCTTGGTACCATATATATTATATTTATATCACTAGATTCAGAAAAACTTTTAGAAACAAAATAATTTTTATACAATTTTTATTAGTGAAAAGACCTTTTGTTCCACTATAATAACAGGTGATATTTTTGTGAGTTGGTCACAAAATATTTTTTATACAATTTTGATTTCCCACCCTTAATTATTATTACAAATATTTCACTTTTAATGACATTATTTCCAAGAATATAATTTAAGATATTTTATAATTTTTAAAATTAAGAGCAAAACTTTTATAGGATTCCACTTTATCCTGTAATTTCTTGATTTTATTTTCCTGATTGATACTTTTTGATGCATCAGAATTGAATTTTTCAAGTAACTCTTTATGTTGTTTTAGTATGGTATCTCTTTCACCTAAATCAATATTATGAATTTTTTTCAATGAGTTATGCTTCTTTAATAAAGAATCATATTTTTGTTCTAACATTGAGTAGTAATAATCTAATTTTTCATTTGAAAAAATACCAGAATTAGAATCAGAATAGTAATAAGTTTTTACATTTTCTTCTTCTACCACAAATCATATATTGGATTTTAGATTAGATTTCTCTTTTTCTGAATCAGACTTTGAAGGGATTCTATATTCTTCAGATACACTCCATGTAACATTCATTTATATTTTCATTTTTTTCTCATAATAATCATTTTTTATATTTCTTTTCAATCCTTTTTCTTTTATATTTCAATTGTGGGAAATAAAGTATAATATGACCCATGTCTTCAATTTATAACATCGAACTTCTCTTGGTTATTTTTTATCCTTTATGAATGATTTTTTGAATCCTCTTTTCTTCTTGTAAAATTTGTTGAACTTTTTGGCTAGTTGAGCCAGTTCCATTTTTAAATATGAGGAGTCTGAATTTTTCTCTTCTTTGACTTCTTACTTTGTTCTTCTGTTATGCTTATGAGATGTCACTTTTAGTATAATATTTTCATTATTCACTATGATATTATGATCTTTATCTTCAACCTACATTTCTTATTCATACATCACTAGTGTTTCAATTATTTATTTCATTTTTAGATCTTTTACAGGTGATGATTGATGAATTACATCAGATATTCCATTCCATTTAAAAGGTAATAGTCTCAGTACTTTAAAATATTGATCAGATTTTTTGATGAGATCACCTAATGCTTTAATATATTTGACAATTTCTATAAGTCTTCCATTCATCTATTTGATGGTTTCACCACCAAACATTCTAAATGTGTCAAAATTTATCTTAATAGTACCATATCTAATCTGTATAAAATTTTCTATTACTTCATAAGAAACTTTAATAGTTTACAAAATATCATAGGCAGCTGGACATTGAGATACATGATTGAATTCATATGGTCCAATACAAAAAATAATAGCATTCATCACTTTTGAATTAATATCATATTCAGCTTTTGTTTCAGCAGTCCAAGATTCTTGTTTCTTAGGAATATTATAAGGAGTAATGATTTTTGAGTATACTTTTAATCCAATATTTTTTAGATATATAATCATTTGATATTTCCAACATCTATAATTTTCACCAATAAAGTATGGAACATATACCATTGACATTCCTTCTCTTGGATTAGTCATTTTCATATTTGTATAGACATTATACTTCTAGATTACTGTATATTTATCCAAAATCTCTCCTCTGATACCAATTGTTAGGTCGAAATATACAAAGTAACACAAGCTGGGGGGGGAGGTGAATTGTGTCTTTTCAAAAATATTCCACAATTATAGATTTTGACACCCTCTATGATTTATACAGATAAGCAGCGTTTCTTCTATATGAAAAGAATATGTAGTAGATAAACAAAAATAAAGAACACATGTTTTTATAGTGGTTTGGGGCATAAAGATCCCTTAGTCCACTCCACCAATCACTCTCTCTGTGATCTTGGTAAATTTCACAAGAATGGTCCTCTTATCACAAGACCATGAATTCACAAATCAGTGTAGGCTGTTGATACCTTTATAACAAGACTAATAACAAAGTCTTCTAGTTCTTTAACAAATAATTTATTATCCATAGCTTAAATCGAGAAGCTGATACTCCACCACAACTAAGTACGAGTAGTTAAAAATCAAATAAATCAAAATATTTTGATTTTTTGATTTGGTTTTTCTTCATAGTTGCATCAGCAACAAATAGTATTAGATGTATCTTATTCTTCAAAAAATAATATTTTTCAAGAATGAAATAGTATTAAGTGATCCTTTTTGAGAAATTCTCTTCAATAAGATAACAACTTAAAAAGTATTAGTAATCTTACACTATTAAAATATTGAACATGTATATCTCCAAAGTTTAGCTTCTTTCAGAATAGATCATTTGTTACAACATCATTGTAAAAGATAATTTCAATAATATAGTTGCATATATGAATTTATTATCAAATAGATGTATATTTTTAATAGATACTCTGAATAAATATATAGAATAGACAGATTTCTTCAGTATTACTGATCCAAAAGAATATCCCAATTGATCGTAGAAATTCAAATTCTAATTGACCAGGGGATTCATAACTTACCTTAGAAACAGGAGTGATTTTATCTGATGAATACATTTCTTTGAAATAATCATAATGATCCTTGAATAAATATTCAATTTTAACTCGATCATTGTAGCAATCTTAGATTGAAAACACAGCTTAAAAAACTTCTCTGTTGAAAACATAATATAGGGTTAAATTACACAGCATAGGGTTCCTTTACATAGCGTAGGGTTTATTCACATAGTGTAGGGTTTCTTCGTGTAACATAGGGTTCCTAAAAATATATGATTCCTAAACATACTTTACTCTTCACGTAACGTAGGGAAAAAAAGTATAATAGGGATGATAATCCATATGTTCACCTTTTTAGCATAATATCCCGAACATAGCATTAATTAACCATACATTTATTTTTCTGAACGTATGGTTTATGAATAGTAAAAAAAATTTACAATGTAGGCTTGCTGATCCATATGATTGACTATTCTCTAAACGTAAGGATGATGATCCAAACAGAAACTGTTTAGCATAATATAGAGTTGATACCATACACAAGTGATTTAATTTTCCATCATAATATAGGGTTAATGAACCATACACTTATTTTTCGAACCTGTGATTTGAAACAATGTTTCTAGAGTAATTCCCTTAACGTTAAATTATTTTAACCCAGATATAAATTCCTAAAATCTCACTCAAGAAAGATTCATTATAAAACAAACAAGGTTATTTATGAGCATCAAAATCATCATAAATTATAGATTATTATTAAGAAAATACATGCCCAACAGATTCTTTATTTTATGCTTACGTTTCTTATAGAAATGATTCTAATTTTTTATGTTTAATTTTTTATAGTTTGTTTTATTTTTTTATTATTTAACTCAATACTTATTCTATATATTTTTCTTTTTTTCTAATTCTGGATTATAGAAATACTACTGAGTAATATATGTTACATATTGGAATTTATAAAATTTTCTTAAGTGCAATATCATACATTTGCTAGTATTTTATTTTTAAATATATTACATATTCTACTAAGAGTTTTAAAAATATGTTACACATCAATTAAACTGTATTATGAAATTCTATTTCATGTTATAAATATGTTACGTATCATGAATATAGATAAGTAAATTAACTTACATATTATTTTTTCTTGTAATTTATGTTATGCATAAAGTTGACTAAAGAGAAATTATATTACATATTTTTCTAAATATATTAACCATAATATTTTTTTGAAAAGTTAGTTATATTATGTATCTCAAAAAATGTTATTTATTCCTATGATGCCAAAAATTATATTACTTATCAATAATTTTTAAAGGAAATTATGCTATATATCATGAGAAGTTAATAAATTGTATTATGTAAATTTTTTTATCAATGTAAAATATCATACGTATTTGGTCTGAGTTTGAAGAAATATCTTATGTTGTAATTTAAATTATATTATTTATTAGATGAAACAACACTCTATTTTCTTACAGTTTTGATATTTTGATTTTCTAGTATTTTATTAAGGTTTATTCTACTTATTTTATCTGTTAAATAATTACATAAAAAATTTAATGATGATATTTGAAGTGGTTTTAAGTAATTTGATGAAGGAATAACTCATGAATTATTTTTTTACATTACATGAGAAACTTAGAACAAAGGTAATAGTTACATTCCCATGATTATATTATTCTGACTTTTTTTGGATGTGATAATAATTTAGAAAATGACCATGTGATGAAAGATCATTGGGTTGATTATAAATATAAAATTAGTCATTTCTAATTTATCTATAAATAGAGGATAAAGAAAACGAAATAGTTAAACCAATTTCATTACTATAGAGGTGTTGTAATGTTTCTGTGTTGTACTTCCAACACTAATACTACGGATTACTGATGCTATGCTATTTATCCCAAAGATACAACCTTATTTTACCTTTATAAAAGGGAAAAACCTTCTTATATCTTCACCATCATTCAATTTTCATTTTTTGCTTGTTTTATATTTTTTATATTTTTTGTTTTATGCATTGTTCATTTTAATAAAATATTTAATGAGTTATAAAACAACGCAAACATGGTTGTGCCTATAATCAAAAGGTTGTGTATAAATTATGCTAACCTAATAATAATGAATGATCAAAGAGGTTAGGAGTGAACCTGCAAAAGTTTAGGATTGGTACGGTCTTGTAAAATGATGGGTAATTATCTAAACCCATAAAAGAGATGAGATTTAGGATTGTTCCTACTAGTAGAAAAAGGCAAGTTGTAAAGAGTTGACACTATCCTTTAAAAGTGATATACCTTATAGAGGGTTCTAAACTCTTTATCTGAGAGTGTAGAAAGTGGATATAGGATCAATTTGATATGAACTATTATAAAAATCATTATGTTATCTCTTGTAATTCTTCTTCTTAAACTTTTCACACTCACTACATTTAATTGTTTGTCATTGAATTGTTTCTTATAATTATCCATCATATTCTAGAAATAAATTTCTACTCTGATTATCATTTTGAGATTGAAAATTCACCTGTCTTGGATTTTCCATTAATTTTTTAAGTTATTTAATAAGGGAATCTATATTTTTATAAAAATCATTAAAGGATTCACTTGATGTTTAAAAGGCATTAGATGCAAGATTTTTTAAAGTAATATTAGTCTCTACTCATGTACTCATTATAATTAAGTATAGAAAATAAATTAGTAAGGTTAAAGATATAATTCAAGGCATGATATGGCTATGGAATTTATTCTGTTATCTTTATTGGAAATTTTTTGATGATTTGAATGAGTTCAATAAATGTATACCCCATTTTTTCAAAGTTTTGAGAATAGATAAGCATGACATGGGATGTATAGATTCTTGTATGGTGTTGATAGTATAAATGGGTAAAAGTTTATTTCAAAAAAGAATCTTGGATATGCCTAATAGTTAACCTTGATCATTAAAACCTCAAGTTTTTGGAAGTAATTACTTTTTTTCCTTATAATACAATTCTCTGTGATACTTTAAGTGGTTTAGGAAAATCCATGGAAGGTACATTTTAGGTATTAGTGTTATATAATTCAATTGTTTGATTTTTAAGGTTATATTATTAAGTATATATTTTAAAAATATTGAAAATATACTAGAGTTTAAAATAAAATAATAATTGATAGATATTTTTTTTATTAAAATAATGAGGAATAGGTTTTTCGCATATTGGATTTTGATGTAAAGGAGTATTTCAATCTTAGATAGATTTAAATAAAGGATATATATTTTCATTATATTTCTATTATATGAAAATAGAAGTTTTTTAATAAGGAGTTATTATGAATAATACAATATGAAAATTTAATAAACATGGTTTATGATTCATTAGATTCTATAACATGATTAAAAGTAAGATAAGGATAATTTTTTTATCGGGGCTGAAGAGGTTATCCAGTAAATTTTTCAAAACATGAGGAATTGAGATTCCTTCCCATATTAGTGCCATGTTTTAAATAATAAAGTATTTTTTTTAGAAGATTTCTATAAACACATAGAATACCATATATGATATGGATATAATATTTTATTTATTATATAATCCCACTAAAGGAAATAAGTGTTATTTTCTAAAAAAAAAATGAGGTTGTGTATCTTAACATGACATTATAAAGATAATATAGTTTCTAAAAGAATTGTGGGAACATGTTTTATACTTAGATAAGTTTAAAGTTAATAAATAAAAGATTATAATAGTGAATATTCAAAGTGAATATCATAAAATAATTTAGGGTATGATGGTAAATATAAATTTAAATAGTTATATTTAGTTATCACAACAAAGTGAATTTCACTTTATATCCTAAAGTATTTTAGGATGTCTTGAAAAAAAAATCATGTATGGAGTTACATTTGATTACAAAATGATCTCAAAGAAAATTTTTAATGGAAAAGTTCCAAGAATCTTGATGATGATAAAAAAATTAAGAATTATAAGTATAAAATAGAAGTTATTAACATTGTAACATTTAATATTGTGAAGTAAAGAAGTTTTAATACTATGTTCAAGAAGTTTAACCTTGATAATATTATTTTTAAGACTAATAATTATTTAAAAAGGATTACTTTATTGATATTAATCACTAAAAGAGTTTAATGGGAGGGTTTTATCATATGAACACATAGAGATGTGGTAGGAATTACATAAAGATGTAACGAGTTTAACAAAACCCAAAAGTGAAGAAAACATAAGTTTGGTATGATAGTATATCAAACTTGATATGATTTGAAAAGAAATTATTTATTTTTTATAATATCTATAAAAGAGTTTAAGAATATAAAATTTATTATGGTATACAAAAGAAAAAATACATATTATCATCCTTCGCATTGGATACATATATTTCATGAGGTGAAATGATAATTAAAATCATTGTCCCTAACTAATGTTCATCATGGAGTATTAAATTTTGCAATGAAATATTAAGGTTATCTTGAGTATAATTTTATATATAAATACATAATATTCTAATGAGGCACAGAACAAGTTTTTTGTGTCGGATGAACCCTTAAGAATATATCGAATTGAGTGCCATGCATTATGTTTTTAGTGTACTAGGGGTGGATGTTTGATATTTATATTTTATTTTACCTATGGTTGTTGAAATAACTAGAATGAGAACCTTCAAACGTTGATATTATTCTTTACGTATTCCTTGAGGCTTAGCTAATCAGGGTTGGTTTGGTATTTTACCGATAATGTCATCGGTTTTAGCTTAACCAAAATTGGATTTTTTCTCTCATATAATGATTATAAAATCTAAAACCTCTATTGAGATAGACTGGGAAATATATGGCTGTATATAGATAGCACGTATGATTTAGTTATCTATTTGGGTGGGGGTATGTGATGTGCTCATTTTCTTAAGATAAAATACATGTGATGTATTCGTCAAATTGTTCGGTATATACTCATAGAATAAAGAAAATATTATTAGCCATATGTGATTAAAATACTCCATGTACCATGGTTACTTGATTTCTTAGAAAAAGGTATCATATGAAAATGCATATTTTCATATGATGCAGTTAGTGAACATAGGAATAGAGATACTTGTGTTTGATGGAGATCATGCTAGATCCCATTGTAGATTGAGTAGCATTTAAGTTTTATAAAGGGCACTATTTTATTAAATTTATGGATTCTGGAATTCATAATTATTTTCAATACTACAAATTCCCATGGGGTTACACTTTTTGGTCATGTAAATGAGGATAATGTTTATGAAACTTTAAGAGTTACCCAAAAAGTGTTTTAGAGGACATCCGAAAGAAGTTCTGGATAAATTTTCATATTTTTTTACATATGATGCAACATATTGTAAAAATAGATGACAATTTTAATTAATTAGTTTTTAAAATACCAAAAATCAGTTTTTAGAAATGGTTTCATGAGCTGTTTAATTAGATGTGAAATAAGGTGAAAGTGTGCAAAGTTCATGAGTATTTTAGGGTAAGAGGGTGATTGATGGATATGTGCACTAAAAGGATAACCAAGATTTATAAGTTTAGACCACACTATGGTTTATACTTATGTAAAAAATGACATAGTGTGATACACTATTATGTGGTGGATATACATGAGAATTATCCCATTGTATGGTGATCCTTGGTTTGTCTGACATATTTCACTCCAACTATCGTACTTTATAACAATCGTTATAAGATGTTGATTATGAAGAGTTTAAAATTCAATATGTTCATTTAGATATTATAAAATTTGATAGAGGACCACATTGAATTTTACAAAGAATTGTAATGTTAAGACACATTTCATAAATGTTTCATAAATTAAGGATGTCTGTTTGAGTCTCTTGGGTGCATATATAACTCTTCTCGATCCTTTTGTAAGTGTCCATGACCATTAAAATTCCTTATAGAGAAAACTGTCAAGATATGATTTCTATCTCAACTTTAAAAAAGTTTCTAGAAGAATGTGGTATTGAGAGAGGTCCTACCCAAGAATCAACTGATTCCCATGATCTATGGATACCATAGGAGGATGGAGTCTTTTAGTTTCTTCTCAATGATCTCAATAAAATTCTTGTGAAAATATTCAATAGGATAGATCAACTAGTGAATGGTAAACCATCATTCTTATTCATTTTTATGCATTACAATGTATATATAGAATTTTAAATTTAATTAGGTTTTAGAGTATTCTTATTCTACATTTTTAATTCTAGAAATTTCTACAAAACCGTTCATATATAATAGAAAAAACAAACTTATGGTGACGTGAAAAATGATTTTTATAAAAAATAATGTCATAAAAAAGTAATATTATGATGTAATATTGTTTTTTAATTATATGTATTTAATAGTATTATTAAAATTTATCTTCTATCTTAAGTTTGGAAAGAAACCACACAACAAAAAGAAAATGATTTTATAGTAGTTCAAGATAACTAGATCTCCACATATATTTTCTTTTACTTTAAAATTAAATGTTTCATTACATAGATAAATGATGAAGATATAAGATAATATTCTTATCACCAGGTACTTGGTTCCTATCCAAAAAATATAAATATGTTTCAATAATCAAAACATATACTACACTTCAATGAGTATGAACAATCACCACTCATAAACCTTATTGAAAAAACAAAAAATTACTTATTCTAACTTGAAAATTTGGTTGATGGAAAAAATAGGGATTGACCAAATTTTTTTTATATTAAATATATCTCAAGAAAAAATTATTAACACATGAAAAAGATGATTGTGAAAAGGGAAAAAAATCCTAAAATTTTAATTTTTTTAAATATGTTTATTCACTACAATGAAGGAACTCTCTATTCGATTCAATTTCATAAAATATATCCACAAGAAACCTTTTATTTTTATTCTTTAAAAATTAAATTTTCAATTTTTTTAAAGGTTTTTCAGAAAATAAAATTGAATTTTATTTTCTAATGAAAAAATCACCAATAGATATCTCACTTTAATGATTGAAAAAATATTCATTATAAAATTAATGTATCAACATTAAATATATGTTTTAAAAAAAAATCAAGTCTTTATCAAATTTAATGTGTCAAACATATATATGTTTGAATGTAGACATTTTAACATCATGAAAACTTTATTATTTAAAGATATACATTGTTTGGATGATGTATATTTTATTTATATGAAGTTGAAAAGGTGTTTATAACAACTTGAACCAAAATATATCCGATCCCAAGTCAATCGTCACTAAAAACAAGTGTGCCTCCTTATACATTACTAATTTCCAACTATTATTGAGAGATTTAATAAAAAATCCTAGAGATTATGACCTTAATAATCCATAATAAATTATATTAAAATTTTATCATGGATCATTTGTATATTATACATTCTAACTTATAGTTAAAATACTGAGAACCATAATTGGCCATCTTGTGGTCTTAGTATATAAAATGTAAAAAAATATAAATTGAATTTAGTGATAGATATGAACTAAATTAGTTCAATAATATCTTATGATTGTTATATATTGTAGATATATATATATATATATTCTAGTTATGAATATCTTAAGCTATGATCTATCCATAGTTTATAAGTCTTGGCGATACCTCTATCATATGATACAAATGGATTACACTATGGGATATCAAATGCATTGTCATCCCAATAGTTTTCCTTCAGTTATGAGTTATCATGATGATTAATTTATGACATGAAAAAATTATATATGATTTTTGAAACATTAAAGAGGCATATTCACTCCAAAATTTATGAATTATAGTAATTTATGTTGTCTTCCAAGCATTTTTAGTCAATGCATGATCTCCTTCAATTAATAAAGGGTGTCTATATAGGGATAAGATCATCCTATTGGATGAGTGTGTGAAAATTCCTTTCCAAAGTCTAAACTCTCTTCCTATTTAGTTCATTATTTTTATTTGTAGAAGAAGGAACTAACACACCTTTTGAGTTCATAGGGTCCTCACATAGTGTACAAATATTCCAGTGGTTGGTGTACATCCTATAGAGGTGAGATTTCATAAAATATTTCTTGATGATCTCCCTAAAATACACTCCATTTATATGGATCTAATTTTAAATAAGTTACACCTGTTTAGCTTTGTGTTTTTCATTTCATGTAGATTCAATGATAGATTGAGAATTAAATTCGGTTTATTATATTTCTTTGGTCATGAGATGATCCTAAAAAAACCTTTAGTGGTATTAGATCCACTTTTATTAATTATTAAACATATTTCATATTGATTTTTTGAATAATATGTTTATTGTATGTCTATTGGTGTGATATCTCAAGGGTTGATATGTCATGGATAATTACTGGATATTGTATTACTATGATTTTTCTTACAATATTGGATATCGTAACATGTTATTCACTTTTTTTATTTTTTGAAGTTCATGATTGAATGAATAATAATGTATGATTCATTAGCACTCATAGGATTTACACTACTTTGAAGGCTACAATAAGTGCTATTGTAGCATGTGATTAAAATCATAGTTTCAAAAAAAACACATGGTCATATCATATTGGTGATATAAAAGATATAACCAAATATGATAGGCCCTTCATGATATTTCCTATATTAGGCTATGATTTAATCACATATTATGATAGATTGTGTATTTATTAATTCTAAAATACGATATGGGCAAAAAAATGTGAAAAAATTATTTTTATGTAAATTTACTCATGGTTTATAAAATATTAATAAAAGATAAGTATTAGGCATTATAAATGGAATATTTGTATACCCAAATTAAATATGAAATGTTAATATTAATATCTAATGTTTATAAAATAAATAAAATCATTATTTATTTATTTATTCATTTTAAATATTATTATATATAAAATGTTTGTATAATGTGAATAATATTTATGCTTAAATTTATGTCATACCATGCTAGGTATAGAAACATAAGATTTAGTTTTCATTTAACATAACTTTGGTTTATTATAAAGTTATTAACTTGAATTTAGAGGTTGAATATAGTTTACACATATTAGGTTTTAGATAATTGAAATATCTTGAGAAAAAATGTAATGTCTATGAATTTAATACCCTATCTATATTTAGTTCACGATGTCATAAGACCTCAGAAAAAACTCCTTGTCCACAGAGGCTGGTTTAAACCTAGTGTTTTAATAAAACACAAGTGGGAGGCTGTTTACCCCCATAGAACACAAGGAGAACCAAATACAATGCTTTACAAAAAACTAACATGACATAAGGGGTTGTCAAACATCTTGATCAAAATTCCATTATTCTCAAAAAGCATACATGTAAATGAAAACATAAGGATTAAATATAATGAATATTCTATATTAAGTACACACACTTATCAAATTAACTTAAGAAATCAAATAAAGTCATCAAAATAAATGGAGTAGACAAAAAAACCACTATAAAAAAATAATGTGAAACCAAACATGGACTTATGGTTAAAAAGGGGGAATTATGTACAAGAAAACTCTATAAGAATAAATATGTAAAGTCCTCAAACATCCACTCTATAAGTCCATCGAGAAATCTAAAAGACCCCACTCGAGCCCCAAACTTAGTGAGGGCCTGACTCCTATGACACTCACAACCAATAGAACTATGAACAATTTATTACTAATAAGGTACCTAAAAGAACCACATAAATAGATGCATGTACACCAGAGTTTGTATATAGGTTATGAGCATATACATACTTAGTAAGGCACCACCAACACACCTCAACTCAATACTGAATAATCATATGTATAAATAAACATGTATAATCATTTACATACATATATTATATTTTTTAAGAAAATTAATATCATAACATGGAAGTAATAGAAAAATTAAATAATAGAAAAATACTATTAATATCAAATAACCCCCTTATACTAGGATCTTCCATACCTAAACTTACCTACTTTGAGAGAGCCTGGTATCAATGTTAGGATGGAGACAAGGGAATCTTGTAGCTCATCCCATCTAGGCTGAGTGTGGAGAAATATTCTAACCCATACCACCTTGGTTCACTTCTAAAGTTAGGTCCTAATCCCATCTCATGGAAAGGGGTGTTATCATATAGATAAATTATATAACATCTATAAGAGGTAGGGGTTAATTGTAGAATAAAATCCAACAAGAAATTTTCATCCCACTCAAAGAGTTAAATGATAAAAAATATAAATTCTAATAAATCATATTATATCAAAGTAAAAACATACAAAAAAAGATATGCACAACAAAAAATAGATGATTCAAATGTTACAAACTTAACCAAAATACATATAGGTAAAAAAAATGAAATTAAAAAATTCAATGAGAAACAAAACATAGAGTATTTGATAAAAATAAAAATAATTCTATAAAGGATATTATATTTCCAAAACTTACAGTCATGAGAAGCCTTAAATTTTAAACCAAATTGGTAAGTGAATTAGTAAACATGATCTAAGGTATCAAAAAGTTTTAAACTCCCTAACTTCTTTGACCAAGTCATTCAAAAACACCAAGTTCCCCAATAGGAACCTCTTTGACATAAACATCGAAAACAGGTAGCTTTATCCCCAATAACCTCTTCAATCTCCTAATTCTATATCAAGTCCATGGGTACTGAATTTCATTGAACTTTATGGTTTAGATGTTAAAATTTTCTATCCATGAAAAATCTTCGATCGTAGTGATTGAAATAAAAATATTCCTCAACAAAATCCCATAGATTATGAAGATTTGAAAATAAAATTATAATAGAAAAACTAATATCTTTACAATGAAACCTCTTCAAATGGTAGATATTATAAAACACATTGGAAACAAATACAATCATGTCTCTCAATAGTAATGTAATGATGCATAAGAACTCAATATATTGAATCTAGGTATCTTTCTCTCACTGTATCTATATTTTTTTATGATTTCCTCATTCCAATTTATAGACACCGGCATAACAAACTTCAATGGTCATATTCTAAAAAGTTTGGTTTTGGTTACAATAACATAAAAATGTACACTATCTTATAATGAGTATATCTCCATCTTCCAATGAATCACTCAATATGACATCACAATGATTTACCATGTTTTAAAAAGTGTATGTATCTTATCGGTTCAATAGAAAATATAATTAGTAGACACTAACAATGTATAGAAAACTCAAACAAATAACATCAAGTTAATTCAATTCAAAATTTGTGTATTGTGATTTTAAAAATAAAGGTTATGAAAATAGTTGATTAACTTAATTATCTCCCAATTTTTGATAACCAAAAAACAAGAATGAAAAGGGTAAGTTTTACTATTCCCCATAATTTTTTTTGTAACACCCCAACCCTAGAAGCCTAGATTTGGTTCATTACATTATTACATGGGCATTATTACAAGGAATAAAATCCCGAAGGACCGTTCAGTTTAGTAGTCTTGGAAATAAAGATTACATAAATGATACCAATAATACATTGGTAAATATAAAGTAAAATCATGATACATAATAAAATAAAACAAGCTTCATCCTGAAAATATTATTTAAAGATTTATTCTTAATTACATAGAGAAATGAAACATAATAAGGGTGAGATCAAATTCTCAGTAAGCATAAGTAAAGAGAAATAAATAATGAATAAATATGAATAAATTAACATGGAAAGGTAAATAACTGATAACAATGGAAATTAAAATAACTATATAAGTAAATATCAATATGTAAAGGTCAGAAACTGAAAATCATTCCATCTAAATCAATAAACTGAGAATGAAATATATCCATAAATATATCGATCAAAAATCTCATAGAAGAATAATAACTAAATATAAATGAGGAAAATAATTTCTTTATGGATTTTATGTATGAGGAACATGAAAACATATTATCGTTAAGACCTTTCACAAGACGTTTTAAAACTATAGATATAAACCCTGTTAATTTGGCCAACTAATTTGTCACATGAGAACCTGTCGATGCATCAAGGAGCTATATAAAGTCCAAGATCCACCCATCATTTCTAATACAAAAAATTTATAATATTAAATATTAAAAATAACTAATACTCATTATAAAATAATCATATTAAATGAGACATATATATTTTACTAATAATTCCCCAATAAATCAAATAACTGTTAATGTAAGCACCGTATGAAAAATGGTATACTATTTAGGCAATGCTAATATACATTGTATGAGAATATGGATATTAAAGTAAATTTATAACGAATAATGATTACAATAAAGTTATTTTTTCAAAAATAAAGTTAACAATCAAAAAATTAAGTGAGATTGTAAATATAATCATTAATAACATTCTTGAGGAGAATAATATTTAAACATTCCAAAGTGTCCCATACCACTTTGAAACATTTAAATCGTAATCCCCATAAATTTATGAAATTTAATTAAACTCATAATATAATGATAATAATGGGATTCATTATATAACATGAAAAATGTAGTATATACACCATATAAAAGTGAATTGGCACATAATAACAATTAAGTCTCAAAGAAATCTAAATTGAGATGAAATTCTATTACATTAACCTTACTTTTATTGTGTGGTATTTCTCTTCCTGTATAGTGTTTTAAAATATGTTAATAACTTATAAAATAACCATAATAATTTTTATAATATCATATATTAATTCCTTTTAATATTTTATTACCCGTTTGTTAACACTCTTTTATTAATTTCACTATTTCGGGTGTTAATTGCCCAATTTTCTTGAGTAAGTTTTACCTTGATACTTGTTGTTATAATTGATTAGATCATGGTTTCATCATATAAAGAATGTAAAAAATGAATTAATTATCATATATATTCAGTATATATGTATTGATTTTAGTCTATAATATTTTGATATTAGAAATGAAGTGCACCATTCATGGAGACGATAGGCCGTACGTATACATGAACACTATTTTCATTTATTTATCATATTATTAGAATGAAAACTAAATGATACATATTTATATTATAATTAAACTATCATATATATGTTATATATTATACATAGGTTTTTTAAATCTATAATTTATACATTCTATGTATGTCATGAATGAGTCATATCGCTTTGAGGGGGCGGTAGTCCAAACTTCCTCAAACGAAATTATCGTATTTACACAAGATGGAAATCAAAAAGTTATGTTATAAATAAAAATTATAGAAGTATAAATACATTATAAATATTATATATATCATATATAAATAGATTTTCCCTCATAATTTCCACCATGAGAGGTGGTAATGGAAAATTGAACAATCCTCATTTTGTGAGAAAATAGTTCTCCCTACACAGAAACAATATGTTCATTACCCATTAGATGGAAGTGTGTGTAATTATAGTTATAAATATTAACATAAAAACATCATAGTATATTTAGGATATATTTTTTTATATATAATAATATAATAATAAAATTTTAGGGGTTGTAGAATGGAAATGAAACTAAGAAACTAGAGAGATGATGTTTCCTCTTAATTGGGTAACTTCTTTTGGTTTATACCAAAAGGCTTTCTTGGAAAGTTTTCTGTACAAAGGTATGCTTCGAGGTATAGGTTAGGGATTTTGGGAGACTATTTGGGTAGTTATTTTCCTAAATAAGATGTTTTGGATGTGTGAAGAAGTGATAGAGGTGGTGGCCTTTTATAGGGAAGGAAAATGACTTAGAATTTTTGGAAACAAGTTATGTGTACGCATGTTATTACCTAAAAAAAGTCATATAAAACTACAAAAACCCATTAATGGAAGGTTCATGGACTATATATATCCAATAAATGAGTGTTGGACAAGTGGATAGGTCATTTTGGCGCTTAAATTTAGGGTTTTGTCTATTTTTAGCTTAATTACACCTTAATCACTGTAATTAATTTTAATCACATTCACTAATCATTTTGGTCAAAAATTATGTTTATATTATTATAATCAAAATATCATATTTATTTTAATGGTATATGTCATTTTTTAGAAATTAAATTCATAGAAGTGGGAAAATTAATGTTAATTCTAATCTCATAGACGGACAAATTAGCTGGTTTTAGTAGAAAAATGTTTAAAAGATTGTTAAGTTTTTATATTTAATTTAAAAGTTAAATTGATTATAATAAAATAAATTGTTTTAATATATGTAAAATTAATATAAAATGACTTTACAACTATTTAAAATATAATTTATCATTAATAGTTTTAAAAAAAGATAATATTTAACTAAAACGTGGTATTTTCACTATTTATAAAAAAATGATGTTTTGCTGAAAAATCCCAAAAATTCACCCTGAGATAATTTTGACATAATGAATTGAAAAAATGAAGTTTATTTTATAAAATTAAATTTATAAATGTGTAAAAATTCATAATTGAAATAGATGCGCCATTAAAAGGTGGTAAAACTTCTTTTAATATAAATATAATATTTTATGCGTAATGATGGATTTGTTGTGATCTTATGCTTATTAAATCTATGGGATTAAAATAAAAAATATTTTATTGAATATTTAACATATATATTTCATTAAGATCATTCAATAATTATTATTACTTTAATTTATTAGGATAAAATAACTTTGTGTGTATAAAAATGGTTTTATATAAAAACATTCTGTTTATATTCAATTGGTTACTATATTAATTTCTAATTAATTTTTAACCTATAAATTAATATTATATTATTATAAAAAATATATTTCATAAGTCAGTTAATACTATTCATAATTGCTAACATAATGGAAAGGTTATATCATATTATATTAAATAATAATATTTTAATATTACAGTTTTATTTGGTGAAACTCAGTCATGCGTATGATGCAAGCTATCGAGGAAGGTTGCTCTTGTGTATAACACAAGCTATAGAGGGAGGTTGATCTTTCATGTAACATAAGATAACTCAGTGTCGAGTGAATTTCCAAATATAAAATATATCAAATCTATCTAAAATAGTAAATATTTTTTAAAGTATCGGGGTATTATATCCCCTTACAAGATTGGTGTCACGTGTGATACATGTTATTAAATACAATGTTCTTACTTTAGAATTTTGGGGTGTTACATTCTACCCAACTTAATTAAATTGCATCCTCACAATTTAAACTTGATCTCAGTAATATAGGGATTGAAAATAAACTACAATTAAAATACCCACATCGTAAAATGGTTAATATCACATCTTCATAATAAGTGAGAAGGGAAAGTATAAATGTCACATAACTAGTTTCCATAATAGGAGAAAATAAGCGGGAAATTGAAACATGGATATGGAAGAAAAAGTACAAAAATAAAGTTATGATTGAGAGTGATAGAGAACATGTTCAACTGAAAGTTTTAGACCACAAAACTACGATCCAGAGAGGTAAATAAAGGCCATTAATATCATAAAAAATTATGATAATAAGATAAATTTTTTGTTTGAAAATATTTTTTTCTATAGTTAAGTAATTATTTCACACTATAAGAATATAAGTAAATATATTCTTCTATAAACATAATATTTTCCTTTTATTATTCCTTATACCATTTATACTTCATCTCTTAGCACATGTGAATCATATGGAGAAGTAATACATTTACCTCTAAAATCTCATCCAATGATCAAATTAAACCATTTTATAAATGGTTATCTTTTCCAAAATATTATTATACATCACTTTAGAAATAAGGTAACTAAATTTTCATGATGAGATTATCATTATCCATTAATCAATATAAAGTAGCTCAAAATTTTCACATTCCAAACATGTGAATAAGTTTATCATGTATCCTCATAAAATATAGTAATAACTTTAATAACCATATAACCTTATTGGTACATGAATTATTACTTATGAATTATGTAAGGGACATATTGTTGGATATATTCCTTAAATTCAAAAGTGTTGTAAACTCCATCAATGATATCATAGACAACTTTTAGAAAAGTTATTAATTAGTTCCAAGGTAGACGACACTTACCCAAATAAATCATTTCTTAATAATTGTCTCAAAATAAATAACTTACTAAGGGTTGTCTTTCCATCAATCATGTGTTTTCTAAAAAGTTTAACTTTCTACTGAATAACGTTTTTTGGTACCATTCAACATAATATCTCAAATCCTTATTGAAGAAGTAATGCAGTAAAATCCTCACATATTACATAAATCTTATAACCAAATCATTATTGATAAAATATTCAAATGACATAATTCTTTAATAGACATATTAATCATTCCACTTTATCTGTGATAATATCATAACTTGATCATTATCCAATAGAATCACTTGGGGTATATTCCTTTGACACTTAGAACATTGATTCACATAGTGTCCCGTATCCTTGTAGTTGAAGAATTGTACATTAGAAACCATTTTCTTACCCTTTAAATCATGAACTTGGTGTCCTTTTTCTCCACACTTATAAAAAACTCTCATTCCTTTCAAGCATTTACCAGGGTTATTCTTACTATAATTATCACATGTAGGAAAACCCTTATTTTCCTTCTTCCCTTTATCCATATTTTTCTCTACTATCCTCTTCTTCTCTTGCTTCCCTTAAAAGCTATAGAACACATATAGTTATTTAATTATCTTTTTAACCCATGATACTATTTACTCATATGATGAGAATACTTGGGATACTATTTCCCTTCTAAATGTTGGATTAAGACTAGTAAAGATATTATCCTTTTTACACTTTGTATCATGTGCATTGGTAGAGTTCTCATTCCTCTTATAAGGATCTATTTCTAAACAATTCCATACACTAGATTAGATCATAAAATTATAAACATTCTATAACTCTAAAAATGGTATAAAACATAACATTAATTTATGAATCGTAAATACTAGAACCATAAACTTTAGTTACTTTAGGAAAATCCCTACTTTTAAATCCATCATAATGGTAGGTATATAAAATGTGAACTATCCTGAGAGTATCCTCCATGAGTGTCAAACTAGGTTCACAGTAAGGTCCATCGTCGTATACCAGGTTACCCTGAGTTAGGCCCGAAACACCTTGTAAGAGTTATTACTCATAGGTACATTTGTTCTAGAACCACATCCACTTGTAGTATCCAGACAAAGATGTATTTCTAGGAACACCCACATAATATCTACTTTAACAAAATTCTAGGATGTTATTCTATAATTATTCTCAATGTCAATTTTAGGGTTTTTATCTCTGATCTAAGTTTTCTAATTTTAGTTTCCAAGGTTTTTGCTAAACTTTCTCTGATACCAACTGTAATGCCATGACCCTAGAAGCTCAGAGCCGGTGCATTACTTTATTACATTGACATTATTATAAGGAATAAAATCCCAAAGGACCGTTCAATTTAGTAGTCTTGGAAAGCTAGATTACACAAATGATACCCATAATACATTAGTAAATAGAAAGTACAATCATGATATATAATAAAATAAAATAAAATGCACCCTTGAAAGCTTATTTAAATATTTATTCTTCCTTACCTGGATAAATAAAACAAAATAAGGGTGAGCTCAAATGCATATTAAGGGTAAGTAAAACGAAATAAATAATGAATCAATAGGAATAAATTAACATGGAAAGGTAAATAACTAATAAAACATTCCATTCAAATAACTAGATAAGGCAATATTAATATGGAATGGTAATAAACTTAAACTCATTCCATCTAAATCAATAAACTGAGAATGAAATATATCCATAGATATGCCGACACAAAATCTCAGGGATGAATAATAACTGAATCAAAATGATGGAAATGATTTCTTTATAAATGTCTTGTATGAGGAACATGAAAACCTATTGCTATCAAGACATTTTACATGACGGTTTAAAACTACAGATACAAGCCTATTTAATTTGGCCAACTAATTTATCTCATGAGAACCTGTCGATGCATCAAGGAGCTATATAAAGTTCAGGATCCACCCATAATTTCCAGTCCAAAAAATTACACATATTGAATAATAAAAATAACTAATATTCCTGATCAAATAACCATATTTAATGAGAAATAAAGATTTTATCAATAATTCCCCAATTAATCAAATAACTATTAATGTAAACACCATACGCAAAATGGTATACAGTTTAGGAAATAATAATATCTATTGTATGAGAATATAAATATTAAAGTAAATTTACAATTAATAATGATTAAAATAAATTTATTGTTACAAAATAAAGATAAAAATCACAAAAGTAAGTGATATTTTAAATATAATCATTAAGAAAATTCTTGAGGAGAATAATCTTTAAACATTAGAAAGTGTCTCGTACCACTTTGAAACATTTAAATCATTATACATAGAAAGATATGAAATAAAATTAAAATTATAATATCATGATAATAATTTGATTAATTATATAACATTAAAAGGTAGTATATGAATCAAATAAAAGCGAATTGGTTCATAATAACAATTAAGTCTCAATGAAATGTAAATTGAGACGAAATTCCCTTACCTTAACCTTAATTTTGTTGTGTGGTATCTATCCTAATTTACAGTGGTTTAAAATATGTTAATAAATTATAAAATAACCATAAAAATGTTTATAATATCATATATTAATTTTTTATAATATTTTAATACCTATTTTTTAACACTCTTTCATTAATTTCACTATTTCGGGTGTTAATTTCCCAATTTTCTTTAGTAAGTTTTAACTTGATACTTTTTGTTCTCAATGATTAGATTAGGGATTCATAATATATAGGATGTAAAACATTAATTAATTTTCATATATATTCATTATATATGTATTTATATTAGTCCATAATATTTGGAGATTAGAAATGAAGTGCACCGTTCATGGAGACGGTAGGCCGTATGTACGCATAAACACTACTTTCATTTCTTTTTCATATTAAATGAATGAAAAATAATGGATACATATGTATATTATAATTACAGTATCATATATATGTTATATATGTTACATAGGTTTAATAAATCCATCCTTTATATATTTCATGTATGTCATTAATGATTTATATCTCTTTGAGGGGGCGATAGTCCACACTTCCTCAGAAGAAATTATCATATTTACATAAGATGGAAAGCATAAAGGTATGTTATAAATAAAAATTACTGTAGAATATATACATTATAAATATAATATATATAGTATATAAATATAGTTTCTATGATAATGCACACCATGAGAGGTGGTAATGTAAAATTGAACAATCATCGTTTCGTGAGGTAATAGTTCACTGTACACAGAAATAATATGTTTGTTACCCATTAGATAGATATGTATGTAAGTTTAGTTAGAAATATTAACATAACAACATAATAGTATATTTATGATACTTGTGTTATTATTTAATCATAGAATAATAATATTTTATGGGTTGGAGAATGGAAATGAAACTAAGAAACTAGATGGAATATGTTACCTCTTAATTGGGTAACTTCTTTTAGTTTATACCAGAAGGTTTACTTGAAAAGATTTATACACAAAGGGATGATTATAGGTCTAGGGGATAGATTTTGGGAGACTATTTGGGTAGGTATTGGCTGATCCTAAGATGTTTTTGAGGTGTGAAGAAGCGGAATAGGTGGTATCCTTTTATAGGGAAGGAAAAGGGCTCACTTGGAATTTTTGGAAACAAGATATGTGTACACAAGTTCTTACCTAAAAAAAGTCATAATAAACCACCATAACCCATTAAAGGAAGGTTAATGGATGAATTATGACCATAAAATGGGGTTTTTACAATTTGATAGGTCATTTGGGCCCTTAAATTTAGGGTTTAGTCCCTTTTTAGCCTAATTACACCTTAGTCACTTTTATTAATTTTAATCTCATTCACTAACCATTTTGGTCAAAAATTAAGTTTATATTATTAGTCTCTAAATATCATATTGATTAATATGGTATATGTCCCTTTTTTGAAATTAAATTCACATAATCAAGAAAATTAAGATTAATGCTAATCTCACTAATAAACATATTATCAAGTTTTAGTAAAAAAAGATCAAAAAATTGTTAAGCTTTTATATTTAATTTCAAAGTAAAATTGATTATAATAAAATAAATTGTATTAATATATTTATAAATTATCTAATATTAATTTATAACTATTTAAACTATAATTTATTTTTATTAATTATTTGAATTAAAGATAGTTTTTAACCAAAACGTGGAATTTTCACTATTCATAAAAATGATATTTCTTAGAAAAATCCCAAAAATTCACTATAATCTATTTTTGATATCCTTAATTAAAAAAAGAAGTTGATTTTATAAAATTCAATTTATAAATGTTTCAAAATTCAGATTTAAACTTTATGTCCCATTAAAATGTGGTAAAAACATTTCTAATAAAAATATAGTATTTTATGTGTAATGATGGGTTTGTTACGATCTTATGCTCATAAAATACATGGGATTAACAAAAAAAATATTTTATCGAATATTTAACATATATATATTTCATTAAAATCATTCAAGAATTATTTTTACTTTAATTTATTAGGATAAAACAAATTTATGAACATAAAAATGGTTATATATAAAAACATTCTGTTTATATTCAATTGGTTCCTATATTCATTTTTATTTTTTAACCTATAAATTAATCTTATATTATTATAAACAATATATTTCATAATTTATTTAATACTATTTATAAACTCTAACATAATGGCTAAGTTATATCATATTATATTTTATTAAATAATAATATTTTAATATTATAGTGTTATTTGGTGAAACTCAGTCTTGCATATGATGCAAGATATCGAGGAAGGTCGCTCTTGTGTGTAACACAAGATACTGAGGGAGGAAACTATTGCATGTAACGTAAGGTAAATCGGTGTTGATTGAATTTCCAAATATAAAATATATCAAATCTATTTAAAATAGTAAATATGTTTTAAAGTATCAGGGTATTATATCCCCTAACACACTTGGTGTCACATGTGATACAAGATATCAAATATAATGTTTTTACTTTAAAATTTCAGGATGTTATAGTTTTGATAGATACTCCCCTTGGATATAACATATGTGAAGAATTAAATATCTTCCCTTTGAGTAATTCTACCCCTTAATAATGGGAATGAAAACATATCACTAATTTATACAATTTATCCCTCCTTTAATATTTTCAAAAAGAAACCCATAAAAAGATAAGGAAAATATTAGGTGTGAGATATAAACTTAAATAAAATAGAGACAAAGATCTACCTTTATCTCAAGGATTCTACCCAAGAGATATAAATCTCCCTATGTGATTTTAAATGAAAGATATGATATATATAATTTTTATTTCTATAATTTTTGATAATCTACTAATGTCTTAAACAATCAAAGATAAACAAAAACCATACTCCCCCTTTTTACATAATCATAAACAAGTAAAGATAAACCATTGTAGGAAAATAATAAAGTAGCTTAAAAATAATATTCATTAGATGTATATTCAATGAATAATAATCCTATAATTTAAAAATTTTCAATAAAATTCATGTTTTACAGTAATCAGAGTTTATAATAATAAAAAAATAGAAAGAAAGTTTAAATTAATTATTTTATTAGATATTTTTCTATAAACTTTTATAGCATCCTTATATTATTATTTTTTATCTTCTGATTATTACATTAATTATTTCAGTTATTTATTTTGATTCTCCATCCCTTTATTATATTCCTTTGACTTGTAAAATTTTCTTTTAAATTTTAGTCTTACTAACCAAAAATAATGTTGTCTCAATCACAGTCCTTAAGAAAATATTATGATCAAGAAAATATCCAATTTCATTATCCAGATTCTTATCATACTTATCTATTTTCCTTACATTTCATAAGTGTAACTTGAAATTTTCCTTATGTTTGGATAGGTTAGATTTCATCTTCACTTGTTGATCGAGAATTTTATTTAACATCTGAGAAGACTTAGAATCCACTGTACTATCCTCTATAATTATTATCCTAGAATCAATCTAAGGTAAGATTGAAATGATTTTGTAAAGTAATTGAATATATTCTATCATCATGCCTTGTTTCTTCTTTATTATTCTACTTATTGAGCTATATTCCAAAGTAGTTTCTTCTAAATAACTCTTTGACTTAGCTATAGAACATTCAATTTACTATGCACCTTTTAAAAGAAATATCTTTTTAGGTGATATGTTTAGGATATTAATATGATTAGAGGATTATGATTCCTCCTCTTTTCAACATTGATTATATTACACCCTGTATTATCCAAATATTTTTAATTCTCAACTATGGGTGGCTCCACGGACATAGCCTAGTGCATAGAATCTTCTATAAAATATTTATTCAACTTGTGTACTTCATTATATGAATATGTTTATATCATATGAGATTATTCTTTCGATAAACTAACTGCATTTAATGAATTAGAATATGGATAAGAATAAATTTTAGAGGATCATAGACATGAAATTTCCTGAGGCAGTCAGGGTCTATGGTATATTTAGACCATATAATCCATTTCTGAAATTCTTACATCTTTAATTGTCTCTAAAATTAGTGGTGTATTAAATTCAGATGAAGATTATTATTCAAATTCCATTAAAATTTTCTTTTCATTTTAATTTTTATCTATAATAATTCCAACATATTTCTCATATTTCCTTAATCCCATTTCATAGGTTCTCTGAGGGTTATAAGAGGTAAATAATTTAGATAATTTTAAATTTTAAAGAAAAAATTATTATTATTCTCTACCTATTTTTATTAAAATTCACATTTTTTCATTGCCTTGACTTCTAATTTAGATATATTAAATGGAGGTTTTATTAATTTTCATTCTTAAATATTCATTCTAACTTCATTATATTTATTTTAAAATTTACCTCCATACTTATCAATCCATCTCTTTAAGTTTTTTATTATAAAATTTTTCATTTTTTGTTACTGTGACCCATTTAGAAAAATGTTTTTGGTTTCATTAATCTTATTATCTATAGTTTTTTTTTCTTATTATATTCTTTTATTAGAATTATAACTTAAATTCTCCTTTCAAAAACTTTTTTTCATCTAGATGATAGACTATTTTCATTCTAGATTTCATTTCATTATTATAGGGTTTTCTATAACCCTTTATAAAGTCCCATGGTCCTTAACCCCTTTATTATCTAATATTATCAAAAGGGTTTGATTCTAAGTCCTTGGGTATGGTAGGATATGCAACTTCACTATACCCTAATATATAGATTTTATATATTTTAAAATGAACTTCACAGGATTGAAATTTATCATGTTATAGAGAAAGTCAAACATATAGACGGCTTGAATCCTTAGTACCCATATCTCCTTTCTTTAGGAGTAGAAAATCTTGAATCCATTGAAATATGATTCTAAATTATAGATGTATATGGATATTCTTATTCACCTTTACCTTAACATGAAATATACTATCCAAATACTTCTCTTTGAAAAAATATCCAGAGATTTCTAGAAACTTATATAAAATAAAGGTCTACTCACCTTATAGTGTTAGATATATAATTTTTTTAAAATAATTTAGTATAATAATGAAATAATGGTATAATATTGTAAAGTTCATTTTCATTTTACCATATAAATTATTAAATATATCTGATATGTATAATTCATGGATAATATGTGGGTAAAATAGTTGATATTACTTTCTTGATAGACTTAGAAACTCCTATCCTTAAAACTAGATCACTTTATTCTATAAGGATTTATATTCTTAATACCAATTAGTATCAACTATCCATTCATGAAAAATATCCCTGCTATAACTCTCACTCAAAAAATCTATTTAAAAAAAATCAATAGTAATATAAAATATATAATTTGAAACCAGTAGAGTTTCACAATAAATGATAACAACTAACTGTGGGTCCACATGCCTTTATATAGGAAACACTCTCAACCATTGATCTAATATAACCTGATGGTACAGGATAGTTTTTTATATATAATAATAATTACAAATCTCTTAAAATAATATATTTTTAGTTTCTTAAAATAAAATTTTCCTACCTTCTGTTAAAGTAAATTCTCATAATAAAAATTAAATATATATAATTTACCAAATCATAAAAATTAAAGTAAACAACCAATTTATCACAAGTTACATAAGATATGAATAAAAATAATTAAAGTTCCCAAAATTTATCTTCTACTATTATAGCCCGATTTTCTTCCACAAAATAATGTCTTGGAAATTATTTTTAAATCACATTCCTATATTCCCTTGAATATATTAATAAATAAAAAACTCTACAAAAATATTAACCAAACAAAAAGTAAATCCTCCTAGATAAAGGAATTAGAGTTTAAATAAAAACCTTATAAGTATAAAATCTTATGTAAAATTAATAAAAAACATATTTAGGTGAAAAATATCAAAATGTAAGAGTAAAATCATAAAGCGTAAGAGTGTAAATACTAATACCAAATGAAAATGGAAGAGAAGCATAAAAAATCATAAGAGTAAATTAAAAATGTAAAAGTTAAAGATTAAAAACATAAAATTAAATTATTACTAGGCACAATATATTATAGTTTATCTTTTGATACAAAAATAATCTTTTCTTGATCAACAATTAATATTGAGGGATCTAGATATGCTTCGATTCAGAGACATTTTAAAATAATGTTTTTGGAACCCAAATATTTCCAAATCATCTATATTTTATAGCCATAAGTTCCTTTGATATATAATCACAATGATTTTCAAAGGAATGAAATTTATTTAGTGAACAATTATTCTTCTAATATCCACCCCTTTTACATTTCATATAAAAAAATGCACTACTTGGAGAAAAATAATTCTTATAACAGTGAGACCTTCTAGTGGATTTTATTCTAGGTACAGAAGTATTCCTCTATAGTATTAACTATTTATAAAGTTTTTCAAAATATATCCCTATTATAGTGAAATTTTATAGTAATTTGTTTAGTCTATCAACTTCTAATTTCATCTTCATCACTTCATTTTAACTTTTGATGATGTCATGAAAATAATATTACCTTTAAAATATGAATATAATTGTAAAATATCCTTAGAATCAGAAATATAACATTCCTTTCGAGTAACATCTACTTTAAGCTTATCCACATCACTTATATATTTTTTAATATTAGATTTAGTTTCATCATCATCTTTCTTCTAATGATTATTTATTTTCTCTCTATGTGTTATATATCTAGTCATTTCACCAAGATATGGTGCATCATTTTTATTATCATCAAATTCATGTTATGATGAAAATAGATGACCAAAATCTAGGATTAATTTCTTCAAGGATTTTTCCATCATCATTCTCATAAATCATAACTCATTCATTGGTGAATTAATATAAAAACTAATATTATCGTGGTTGTTGTAACTATCCGAATCACTACTTTCATTTGTTGAAGCATATTCAACAAAAATCCATGCATCATTCCTAGCTCTAAACACCTTATTCTATTTTATCCTTGATAAAATATTTGTTTTATATTACTTATCTTTCAATCCAGGGTAATTTGATCTTATGTACCCCATATTCTTAAATTTTTACCACATAAATTTTGAATAATCCTTCTTATCCTATTTTTTTCCTTCTGATTATCTCCCTAGAAGCCCTTCTTTCCCAATATTTATTCATTCTCCTTGTGAATTATGGAATTTGACTTTCAATAAGTTTCATAAAACTATTATATGAATGTAATATCTAATTACCTTTATATGTACACTATATTGATGTATAAGTTATGGAATTTAACTTGAAAAAAGTTGATACAAATTCCACTCCATTTTTTTGAATTCCATTTTATGCTAGTTCTCATACTGCATGATATTTCTAATTGAATCACCTCTTCTCAGCTTTTTAATATGTTTAATATCATCAATATTAGTTCAATTTTAACCCTATTCCTTATGTAGAATATAAATAACTTTTTTATAATATGTTTAGTGGATAATTCTACCATGCTAAAATACTGTATACTATTTAGGATTTTTATAAATCTCTAGTACAATTGATCAATAATATCACCGGCTAAGAAATCAAAATTATGATAATCTACTTTGAGAATATCTCTCTTTATTTCTAGAAATTTTAAAGTTACAAAATTATTAACCTCAAATTTCATACAAATTCCATTATCCAGTCTATATAAAGATACCTGACTATAAATATTTAAATGAATAACACATAATAAAGTATTTTTAACTATAAAATTAAATTAGAATTCTAATTTCTCATCATGATTAAAATCAATAAATTCTTTTTCTAGAATCTTGTAATTTTTCCCATCCCTCATGTTTATTTTGAATGATAATATTTAATAAATATTGATTGATTTAAAAATCAGAGTAAACATAGTTCAATTAGTGGAAATAAAAAATATATAGAATACAATAATCATAATGGAAATAAAAATGTCATAAGTCTATAACAATCAAACAAAATAAATCAAAGTAGTGAAAATTGAAAATTTAAACACAACGATATTTTATAAATGAATAAAACAATGATTCAAATATTGAATATAGGTTAAGTTAAAAAAATTAATGGGGTATTGATTATTAAACCAAATACTCTTTTAAAAGGATATTATTAAACCACACCTTTAAACCAAAGTGTAAGGTAGATATATAAGCTGGACCCAAGGATATGCATGACTTTAGACTTGTTGTAAGGTAACCAAAATTTTATACCTATTAGAAGGTCTGTCTTCCTTTCCCTAGAATGCCTCAATACATACTACTTGAGGCTTCTCTCTTCACACACTAGAAGTACTAGCTCTGTATTCATATCCATAGAATCCCTCAATCACACAAGATCGGTAAATTATTTGTATTCATAACTTCAAAATCCCTCGATCATGTAATAATAGTATAAGAACAATTATAAAGAGAAATACTAAGATATTTACAAATAATCCTCATAAGACATAGATTTCAGTAATAAAACAATCATAAATAATTTTTTTTACATTGATTATAAGTCCTATATGCCAAAAGAAATTTCAAATATTTAAAATGACCAACAAATTTCAGAATGACAATTTTATATTCTTATGATTTAAAAAATGAGAATCTATTTATAGGCATCATTGTAAAAAACTCCAATGATTGAAATACAAAAATATAAAAGTCAGTTGTAGCAGTATAAATAGTATCTTATTCACTTACTAATGAACTATTGTGTTGATTCATCCACTGATGAGTTTTAATAGGAACCACTATAGTGCTTTTAAATCTGATGGACTTAGTCTAGAAAGGTTTTCCAGATCACCAGATTTTCAAAAAAATTATTAATTTTTCTAGAATTTAAGTTTTCATCATTTTTAAACTGGTAAATGTAATTTTCAGTAATCATAATGTGTTTGGTTTTCAAAAATGGAAATTTATTCTATACAAATACAATGTTTAGAACAATGTTTTAATTTATCAAAATTCATAAGAAGTGTATTGTGATTTCAAAAATAAATAAAGTAATTCATTAACACAATAATAAATTCGGAAAAATAAAAAATATAAAAATATAGGAGAATAGATCAAATAGAGAGTCTAGCTCAGATATTAAGAGACCTTCCTTGATAACAATTGTTTTCCCAAAGATAAATGATATAATAGTTAGATTAGGGGGAGGGAGGGGATTATAGTCACAAATAAAACTATTTTTTCCCACTCAAAGAGTTAAATGATCAGAATATATAAATTCCAATCAATTAGAGTATATTAAATTAAAAATATACAAAAAAGTACATGAAATGTGGAAAATAGATGATTCATAAGCTAAAAAATTAACCAAAATACACATAGGCTAACCAATTAGATATTAAATAATTCAATGAGAAACAAAACACAAAGTGTTGGATAATAATCCAAATGCTCCTATAAAGGATATTATATTATCAAACACTTACCATCACTAGAAATATTCACTTTTAAAACAAAGTGGTAGGTGGATAGGTAGAACATATACAAAGTATCAGTAGGTTCCAAACACCAAAACTTCTTCAACTAATCCAATCGATAACACTAAATTCTGAATTAGGAACCAATTTGATAAAAATTTTATTAGTAGGTAGATTCAGCCATAGGAACCTCTCTAATATCCTTAATTGATAGTAATTCTAAGTACTCTAAACTTTGTCAAACTATGCATTTCATAAGTTATAGTTTCTTATCCCTAGAAACTCTTCGATTAAAATGATCATAAGTAATATATTCCTCACTATAATCTCACTGATAAAAAATATCAAAAAATAAAATTACAATAAAAAACTATGAGATTTATAATGAAACCTACATATATAGTATCTCTTAGTAAACACATTAAAAACAAATACAATTGTGGATTTCAATAATAGGGAGATGATGAAAAATAACTCAATATATTGAGTTGACACATATTTCTCTTATTGTATCTATATTTTTTCCACAAATTAGTTATTCCAATTTATAGACATTATTGTAACAAACCTTAATGGACTTATTCTTTAAACTCTTGGTTTTGTTACAATGGAACAAAAAGGGAAACTATATTCAAATGAGTGTATATCTATCATTTGATAATGTGACCAGAATTCCATAAAAATGATTTATCATATTCTATAAGTTTTATGAATCTTCTCTATTTAATGAAATATGGAATCTATATATACAAGATGCACATAGAAAACTCAAACAAACAACTTCAAGTTAATTCAATTATATATGAGTGTATTGTGATTTTAAAAACAAAGGGTATGAAAGTATTGAATTGAATAAAAAATATAACCAATAAGGGGAAGGTGTATAAAAAGTCAGGTCCTTACCCCATCTTGTAGAATAGTGGAATGGGTATACAAAGTCAAGGAGTTATGATCCCATCCTATCACCAATATCTAAATGATTGGTACATTCTTAAACAATCCATATGGAAAAAATATATTTGCATATGCATAACCTAGAAAACATGCTGACCAACTATTGAAAACAATACCCATGTTTGAGAAAAATTATCTATAATAGTCATCATACTCATCACAAAAAAAGGGGAAGAATAATATAATATAATCATTTACTATAATAATAACATAAAATGGTTTAAAATAAAAACAAGAATAACTAAAATCAGATACAAACCCATAGAAATAAACTTATACTAATATTATACATTAAGAACATAATACCAAAGATTTATCAAGTTATGTAATAACATGTTATTTAGGGTACTCAAGTGGCATTTCATACAAAGTTCTTGATTTTTTAATAGAATTTCATTTTTTTAAATTTAGGCATATGAGATCGTAATCATTATACATGTAACATCTATGGTTAATCTAGGTATAAGATCAAGTTTAGTATTGTTTATAACCAATAATTTTTTTAACCCTGGGAAGTATGTTGTAAGATACAAATATTTATTTTTAAATTCAAATTCATAAGTCAAGTTCCATTTAAATTATTTTTTATTTTTTTTAAACTATTATGAGAAAAAAATTTATTTGTAAAGGTGAAACTTTAAGTTATGGAAAAGATTTATACTTGATTATACTCATCCATAAATAATTAATATTTGAAATATACCCTATAATTTTAATTTAAAATCCAATATTAGTAAAAAATAATATAATTTAATCTTTTTAAAGAAGAATTGGTTTTATTAAATCAATATATATAGGTTCTTAAAAAACTAATTAATATTTTTTACCTCAAATAGGGAAAAAATTAGAGTTTAAAAAACATAAAGTTTTATTTATATAATATTTTATAATTAAAGACTAGTCATTCATAAGTTCCAGACTTTCATTGTAACACCCAGATATTTTTATGAAATATCTTATCCAAATAGTTTTAATTATTCAATAGCTTTCATTACATGAAATTGTGAGTTCAAATTAACCACGAGACACCCTTAATATAAAATGACTATTTTAACCTACCCATTAGGTTAGCAGGAATAAATATAACTAACTTATGAAAATGTATGGTGAAGTCAATCTCTACCAATTATTTATGAAAAATATAAATCAATTTTATATTTTAATTTTTTAATAAATTGAGTTAATTACTATTATAAAAATGAAATTAATGAAATATATATGTTATATACTTAATAAAATATTTTTGATATTCACTTAATATATATTTTTGTCATAGGGTACGAATAAAACCTATTTGATGTATAAAAACCTATATTTTTCAAAAGGGTAATTTTCCACCTTTTAATTGAGAACCCCTTTTAAATTAATATTTTGACACATTAATAATTTTTATATGAAAAAATAAACATGTTATTTGGAATTAGGATATAAAAATTTACTTTGGATGAATTTTTTATATTTTTTTGATAACTTTTATGTTTTAATGAATACTAAAAATACACTAAATATTAATTGAAAACAAATTTTTTCATAAAAATAATTTATATGGTTAAATTATAACATTGAATGGTTTTAAAATATAAATAGAATATATTTTATATCATTAACATTAATTTTACATTGAATTAAGATGTAAAAACATTTCAATCTTTTGCAATGTTTTAACTTTTAAAACCCGTTATCTCTTTCCGACAATGAGATTAATTTTAAATTAATTAATAAAACTTCTAATTTTTTGAATTTTTAAAAACAAATTCTATATTTGGAATCAGTAGGTCCAAATTATGTAAATAGATTTTTTTCCGGCATTATTAATAGTAACATAAGTAATTTTTATTAATACGGTAAAAGGGTAAATCAGGTAATTTAGGGTAAGAATACTATTATAAAGTTAACATAACACCGGTATTAATATAATTAGATGAGTATTTTTTGACAAAAATCATCCTTGAGTATAAATAGTGTCCTTTGGAATCCACTTGGATGAGATTATGACATTTAATTTACTTTATGTAATGAAAAATTAAATATGTCTTACTCAAATTTTAATAATTATATCATTTTTATTTAAGGTTATACAAAAGATAAATTCTATTATAAATTATAATTTCAAATTTAAATTTTTTTTCTTTATCATGGTAATTTATTTTTAATTTTTAAAAGATAAATATTTACCTTAAAGACTTATACTTTGATGATGTAAAAATTAATTAATTGATGAGAAATCAATAAAATAATTTTTTTATTAAAATACTAATAACCATAAAAAACCCAAAAACTTGACCAAATATTATTTTTATAGTATATCTCATCTATTAACATCCAAGGGTCGATTTAGTGACCATTTGGAGCTTTATAGAAGATATCGTGACACTTATATTATTTTATTTAATGTGATGTTAAAGTTGTCATATTAATAATTTAATAAGTATAACATTTTAAATGTTGGATTTTACAGAAGATAAATTTGACTAAAAATATTATTCTGAAAGATAGTAGATTTATATTCATCATAGTATTTTATTTTTAATTTTTATTCAAAAAATATGTATATTAAATAATTACAAAAAATTGATGTAGTAATCATTTTATTAATAGATATAACAAATAAATGTTATTAAAAATATTAAAATAAATATATTTTTGGATAATTAATATGTATAATGAATTTTATAGATAACCCTGACCTCTTATAAATATATTAAAATAGTTTGTTCTAAGTTAACTTATTGTCTTAATATTTAAAAAAATCAATGAATTGAATAGTTTCAAAATTAAAACAATTGATTGTTTATCAAATAAATATTTTATTAAATTATTTAAAAATAATAAAACATTTTAAAAAATATATAATAATTTTTATATGGTCTAAAATTTTATAATTTATTTATTTATGGTCTAATTTATGTCAAATAAGTAAATACTTCACCCTTTTAATATTAAAATATTTACTACCCTAGTTAAAAATTAAATATAATAACTAAATGTTAATTAAAATTATAAGGTTTAAATTGATAAAAAACTTATCTAAAATCTATTGGTTGATGAGATTAAAAACCTATATCATCTAATATTCTAAATTGAGACATTTTGGAGGTTTTTTGATGGGTTTTGATTTTATTATAAATTAATATTTTTGGAGATCCCAAAAGTGCCCCTCACCTCAATTATAAAAGGGAACCTACTCCATCACCTATTTACTTAAATTTTATCCTTAAATATTGTAAATATCATTTCCTTTTACCTTCTCAACTTTCATAGTTACATTATAGAGTTTTTGGTCTTCTTCAAAGACCAACTCTAGTGATCTAAGAAGAGATTTAGAGGAAGGACGTCGAAAAAGAGGTAATCTCCTCTACCGATTCTTTCAAATTTCATTATTCTTATACTTACTCTTCATGAATTGATTCATAATAAAGTAATAAATCTATTATCACATATATAATTAGATATTATTATGATTATGTAACAACAATATTCCACCATCTATCCGTCCTATGAAAAACAAAATCACCACGCGTGCGTACGTACATCTTACCATCTTCACACCGTGGTGTAATCTATTTTTCACCCCCACCTTACTTGGATGAATATAATGATGGAAATAATAACTATATATGACTATTATTATATTATACTGATTCTTAAATATCATAAAACATTCAATTCAATACCATTCAACAATTATGGGAATGATATCATCACTCATGCGTACATACGACCTAACGTCTCCACGATACGATGCAATTCATTCTACAATATATTCATTAAAGAATGATTATATAAATGTACATAATGAATAAATATGGTATATATTATGTTAATATAATTTTTTAATGATATAACTATGACCTAATAAGTATAACCATAAATTATTCGACAAAACATGCATAAAGACATAAAATAGTTAATATCTTAATAATGAGTAACATTGAAAAGTTACTAACAAATAGATGATAGTATGATCATATATTATATCATAAAAATTACTATGATTCTGCAATAAGACAATAACATTATTCAAATTATTATACATGAGGTTCAGATACATACAAAGGATATCAAACCTAAGGTAAGTGATAATTTTGCAATCTCATTTTTATCAGAGATTGTTTATACATAAGTATTTACTGGGGTATATTTATCATCCAAGTATATGTTTTCTAAATATATAATATTATTTCTATTATTATAAAATTTTTCAAATTAAACTATACCCATTTGTTAATCTTTATTAAATGTTATGAAGGGAATCTTTTTTCATTATTCGATACAAGGTATTTTTTGACTTTTCCAAAAAAAGTATGAGGATAATGTTTTTTAACTTATACAGCATGAATGGATTTTTACATCTAAATAACACCTTATTTCCCTAAATCATATTGTACAAGATTTCAAATTTATTTCAAAATAAATACTTTTATTTTAATATTTCACAACACTTTGAGAAAAGAAAACGTTTTTGAAGAAGAAAGGATATTTTTCTTAGGAAATAATTTCAAGTGTTATATAAAAATTATTTTCCATATAAGATGGAATTATTTAATAGGGTTATGTTTCAAGTATAATTTCATTATTTTTCCTATTATCTTATTATTTTTATGATATAATTCTATTTATAAAATCCATTTGTTTTACATGGATTATGTTATGGTGGAATGATTTTTAAACAAACCAATTTTATTCCTTGGGTTATGATGAATGATTTATATTATTATGGCACACATATATTTGATTTCATTATGATATGGGTGAGGCATATATCTCCCTCCAATGGGTAAATATTTATATCTCATGAGATAGACATGGGATAAATGGGAAATAATCTCAGTTTAATAATACAGGGCTGGAACGAGGAGTGAACTCAGTTCAGTAATGGACTTTGTCTACTATGAAGGTCTTGGAAATGATACTTGAATAATATAAAATGATTTTCTATGATTATGTGTATTCCAAAATACTTCATGTCTTATGTTATGACTTTTGGGATTATGTTCATTGATTCTTATAAACTTTCAGGATTTATCCCATGGCATGATATCAGGATCTTTCATATGGAGGATAAGATTTTTAAATGTTATGTTCTTATGTATTATGGTTATGATATGGTCAATATCTCCCTTGTTTACCCTTACTGAGCATCCAAGATCACCCTTTATTATATTTCTTTTCCCCAGGACATGAAGAGGGGTGTTAAGTAAGATATGTCAAAAAGGGGTCTAGTTATGATGACATAAGTGGGGGATAATAAATATGTCTTATAAAACAATTGTTTATGTTTCCTAGTTTCTAAATACACTATACATATACATTCCTATCATGGATTTTTTATATTTTGTAATGAATATTCTTCAAAATTTAAGTAATATCAATATATATAATTTATGGGTCATTATAGTTGGTATCAGAGGAAAGGTATAGTTAACCTTTGGAAACTAGGATGAGAAAACCTTAGTAATAATCCTAAAGATATGTCAAAGTATAGGTTATAATCCTAGTGTTTTATAAGCTATCAGAAATAACCTAGGATAAAATATAAAGTACCCTAAATTTAAATTTTGTTCTTGATTCTGTGGTTTTCCCATACGATTATTTTTTATCACACTATGGTTCTTGGTTTTAGTCAATGGCTGGAACCCAAAGGATCTGCGTTAATGCTGAAAGAGACTGGAAATGAAATGATTGTCCTACTGAGTAACCAAAATTTTTGGGAGATGGAATGAAAAATCTTTTAGCTATGTTCACAAAACATTATCTATCTATGAATCATGAATTACTTCCAAATGAGAAAAGGAGGGAACGAAATTCTATTGAGTCATTTATGTGGTAGCATCCACTTTATTTCAGTGGGTCTTTTGATCCATTAGTGGCTAAACAATGGATAAGTACCACTAAAAAGATACTTTCGGTTCTCTAATGTTTAGAACATTATAAATTCATTTTAGTAGTCTATCGTTTAGAAGGTGAAGCTGATCAATGGTGTAACCTTCTCAAGAATACAAGACAAAGAGATGAAATTGAATCCATGGAATGGGATGAGTTCAATAAATTATTTTTTAATAAGTAATTTCCTCATATTCTTTGAACAAACATGAAGATGGAGTTCATTGAACTTATGAAAAAGGACGTTGAATCTATTGGTACCTATGAAGAAAATTTTACAAGACTTGCAAGGTATTCTTCTGGAATTATTATCCAACCTGAGAGTAAAATTGATCTATTATTTAGTGCCTTAAAACCAAGTCTCTAAAGGGAATTAGCTATAAGGGACTTCAATATCTTCAAATAAAATTTTCAATGTGATCTTAAGGTTGAGATGGAGATTGGAGTAATCAATCATTCATATGGGTTTGATAAGAAGATAAAAATGGAATTCAAGGGAAAATATAAAGACCACAATGAAAAGAAGATGACTTTTCCCTTATGTTCAAAGTATGGAAAGAAACATGGAGGAAATTGTCTTAAAGGGACTAGTAAATTTTTTAAGTGTGTAAAATAAGGTCATTATACTGTTGAATGCCAAAGTGATGGGAGAAAGATGTATAATGATGTGAATAGATAAAAGGATACACAAAATACACCTCCTACACTTCAACGTTACAAGTGAAAGGAAATGGGGAATTATGCCAATCAATGTCCTAATCCAATGGTTATTGATGATCATCGACGCCAGTAAACTATTAAGGCCAAATACAAAGGCAAGTCACATGCGATCACTATCAATGATTTAGAGTATGATAATGAAGTAGTGAAAGGTACACTTACCATCCACTCTAATGTAGCAACTGTTTTATTTGATTCAGAAACCACACACTCTCTTATTTTTGAAGAATTTTCTAAGGGTATCGCCATATTACCTCAACAATTATATTTTGAGTTAGCCATGACAACTCCTAATGGAACAATCATTCCATAAACAGTTTTTAATTCTTATCTGGTTGAAGTTTGTGGGAACTTACTTCTTGTAAATCTTGTGATCCTTATTATAGTGGAATTTGATGTGATTCTTGGCATGGATTGTCTTTCTCTATATAGAGCTCATATCAATTTCTAAGGAAGGGAAGTCACATTTCATATTCCAGATAAATCTATGATCATCCATCAATTCAAGGATGAATATAAACTTCTATTAAAAATTTATTCCATCTTATAGGTCTTGATCCCTATAAATGAAGGTTATCTATCTCGAATGGTTGGGGAGAAACTCACAATTAAGAATACACCCATTATATGAGAGTTTGATGATGTGTTTTTGGAAGAATTACTAGGTCTTCCACCAAATATTAAAGTTTATTTTTCAATAAAACTCATACAAAGTTCTATTATTATTTTAAATAATCCTTAGAGAATAAACCCAATTGAGTTTTAGTAATTGAAGAAGAAACTCCAAGATAATATTGACAAGGGATTCATACATCCTAGTGAGTCACCTTTGGGTGAACCTGTTCTGTTTGTTAAGAAGAAATATAGATCAATAAGAATTTACATTGATTATTAAGAACTTAACAAGATAACTATAAAGAACAAATATCATATTCCCCACATTGACAAATTATTTAACCAACTATATGAAGCTCTATAATTTTCCAAGATTGATCTTCATTCAGGATACCATCAATTAAGGGTCAAGAAGGAGGATATACCAAATATGACATTCTGTAAAATTTATGGACAATATTAATTTACAGTTATTCCTTTTGGCCTTACTAATGCCCCCAAAATCTTCATGGATCTAATGAATAGAGTTTTTGGAGACTATCTGGATCAGTTTGTGGTAGTCTTTATTGATGATATTCTTGTCTATTCAATGAGAAAGGAAGAATATAAAGATGACATGAGAATTGTACTGAAGACCTTGAGAAAGGATATTCTTTATGAAAAGTTTACCACGTTTTAATTTTAGATTCATAACATTTTATTTTTGGGTCACATAATCTAAAAATAGGGGATATCTGTGGATCCTTCAAAAATAGAAGTTATTGAAAGTTGGTCGAGGCCAACAATGGTAACTGAGATATGAAGTTTTCTTGGTTTTTAGGATATTATAGATGTTTTGTGAAATATTTTTTACAATTATCTAAAGCACTCACCAAGTTGACTCTAAAAGGAGTTAAGTTCATATGGAAAAAGGAATGTGAATAGAATTTCAAAGAGCTCAAAAGAAGGTTAGCTAGTGCACCTATGCTCACACTTCAATGTAGAGGGGAAAGGTTTGTGATCTATAGTGATACATACAAAAATGGATTGGTATGTGTTCTCATGCAAAATGATATGGCGATATCTTATGCCTTAAGGAAATTAAAAATCCATGAGAAAAATTACCAAACTCATGATTTGGAGTTATCTGTGGTAATATTTTCATTAATGATATGGATACATTATATTTATGGTGAAAGGTGTGATATTTATACTGATCATAAAAGTTTAATTTATATTTTCCTAAAAAAGGAGTTGAATATGCATCAAAGAAGATGGTTGGAGTTTATTAAATATTACGAATGATCAATACATTATCACCCTGTGAAAGAGAACAAGGTGGAATATTCTTTGATTCAAAAGGACCATACTAGCCTATCCAAGATGAGGATAAAAAAGATCCAATATTTATGTTTCAAAGGATGGATCTTGAAATTTTAAAGGAATGGGAGAAATATTATCTTTCTCAAATGAATTTTTAACCATCTATACAAGTAAATATTAAGGAGGCACATAAGGAACATGTAGAGCTACAAAATATGGTGAGAAATGTTCCTGAATTCATCCTTGATTGTGATGGAATAATAAGGTTAAAGAATCGGGGTTTTATTCCTCCCATACCAGAATTAAATAAGGATATATTGGATGAGGCTCATAATTCTTCATTCTTTATTCACTGTGGAAGAAAAAATATGTATAGGTACCTGAAAGATTATTTTTGTTGGGATGACATGAAAAGAGATGTTATTGGATATGTCTATCGGTTCTTGGTTTGTTAGTAAGTTATGGTTTATAGACAGAAGTATAAGGGGATGTTACAACCATTACCCATACCGAAATGGAAATAGGAAAACATCACTATGAACTTTGTAATCTGACTTCCCAAAACATCTAATGGACATAATGCTATATGGGTTATAGTTGATCTCCTTACGAATTTGGAACACTTCATTGCTATTAGAGAGGATTTATCAATTGACCAACTTTCCACAATATATGTAAAGGAAGTGGTAAGATTTCATGGAGTACCACTTTCTATTATATCTGATTGGGATCTGAGGTTTACCTCAAAGTTCTGGTGAATTATTCAGTAATCTCTGGATACCGAGTTAAGTTTCAAATTTTCTTATCATCCTCAGATAGATAGTCACTATAATAGGACAATTCAAACTCTAGAAGACATGTTTAGAGATTTTTATATAGATTTCAAAGGGGGTTGAGAGCAATACCTAACTTTTTGGGTATTTTATTACAACAATATCTTTTACTATAGTCTTTAAATGTCTCCTTATGAAGCCCTATATAGAAATAAGTGCAGAATTCTAACTTGCTGGGATGAATTTGGGGAAAGAAAGCTATTAGGACCCAATCTTGTTGATAAAATAACAGAAAATGTCAGATATATTCAACAACACATAAGAGAAGCTTAGAGTTGACACAAAAGTTAAGCTGAAAAACCGAAGAAAAGACCTAGAGTTTAAAGTGGATGACAAGTTGTTTCTAGGAATATCTTCATTGAAGAGAGTAATAATATTTTTAAAGAAGGGAAATCTATACCCTCGGTATATCGTTCCTTTTGAATTTATGGATCGTGTTGGGAAGGTTTATTATCGATTGACACTTCCACCGAATCTCTCTCAAGTTCATGATGTGTTCTATGTATCTCTACTGAGAAAGTACATACCTGATCCTTCACATTTACTAAACTCAGAAGGCGTACCACTGTAGAAAGATCTTTCTAATGAATAACAATCGATAGAAATTCTAGATCATAGTGAAAAAGTTCTGCGAAACATGACCACTCATTTGGTTAAAATTTTATGGAGGAACTACCAATTTAAAAAAACTATATGGGAACTTGAGGATACGATGAGGGAAATATATACTCATATTTGTTTTATCCAAGTGATGAATTTCAATGGTGAAATTCAGTTTAGGGGGGGGCGTAGAATGTATCACCAGGATGTTTTTATGAAATATTTTATTTAAATAATTTTAATTATTTAATATCTTGCGTTACACGTAATCGTGAGTTTAAACAAACCACAATATGACCTTAGTATAAAATGAAAATTTTAATCTAGCTATTAGATTAGTGAGAATAAATATAACTAACTTATGAAAATGTATGGTGAAGTCATTTACAACCAATTATTTATGAAAAATATAAATCAAATTTATATTTTTATTATTTTAATACATTGAGTTAATTACTATTAGTAAATGAAATTATTGAAATATATAGGTTATGTAATTAATAAAATATTTTTCATATTTATTTAGTAGATATTTTTTTCCATAGTGTATGAACAAACCTTATTTTATGTATAACAACCTATATTTTTTAAAAAGGGTAATTTTATGCCTTTTAATGGAGAACCCCTTTTAAATTAAGATTTTGAAATATTAATAATTTTTATATGACAAAATAAACATGTTATTTGGAAGTGGTATATAAAAATACAATTTGGATGAATTTTTAATATTTTTCTGATAACTTTCAAGTTTTGATGAATAGTAAAAATATACTAAATTTTAATTAAAAACAACTTTTTTTATAGAAATAATTTATATAGTTAAATTATAATATTTAATGGTTTTAAAGTATAAATAAAATATATTTTTATCATTAAATATAATGTATGTCATTAACATTAATTTTACATTGAATTCAGATGTAAAAACATTTCAATCTTTTGAAATGTTTTAACTTTTAAAACTCGTTTTCTCTTTCCGATAACGAGATTAATTTTAAATTAATTACTGAAAATTCTATATTTTGAACTTTAAAAAATGGATTCTATATTTATAATTATTAGGTACAAATTATTTAAATATCTTTATTTTATTTTTGGGCACTATAAATAGTAACTTTGGTAATTTTTATTAATACAATAAAATGGTAAATTGATTAATTATGGTCAAGAATACTATTATAAAGTAACCCTAACACTTGTATTAATGTCATTGGATGAAGTTTTTTGACATAAATCATCCTTTGGTAAAAATTATGTGATTTTTAATCCACTTTTATGATATTAAGACATTTAATTTATTTTATTTAAAGAAAAATTAAATATATCTTAATCATATTTTAATAACTATATAATTTTTTATACAAGGTTGTAGAGAAGATAAATATGATTATAAATACTAATTTGAAAGATTTTTTTATCATGGTAATTTATTTGTAATTTTTAGAAAATAAATAATTACCTTAAAGACTTATACTTCGATGATGTAAAAATTAATTAATTGATGAGAAATCAATAAAACAATTTTTTATTAAAATACTAATAATAATAAAAGACCCGACCACTTGAGAAAATATTATTTGTAAAGTATATCTCCACCATGAAAATCCAAGGGTCTATTTAGTGAAAATTTGGAGCCTTATAGAAGATATTGTGACACTTATATTATTTCATTTAAAGTGATGTTAAATTTGTCACATTCATAATTTAATACGTAAATTTTTTTAAATGTTCTATTTTATAGAAGATAAATTAGACTAAAAATATTATTATGAAATTTAGTATATTTTTATTCATCATAGTATTTTATTTTTAATTTTCATTGAACAAATAAGTATATTAAATAATTACACAAAATTGATGTAGTAATTATTTTATTAATAGAGATAACAAATAAATGTTATTGAAAACATTAAAATAAATATATTTTGGGATAATTAATATGTATAATTAATTTTATATATGAACTTACCTATTATAAATATAATAAAATAGTTTTTCAAAGTAAAATTATTACCTTAATATTTTTTAAAATCAATTAATTGAATAGTGTCAAAGTTGACATAATTGATTGTTTATCAAAAAATGTATTATTAAATTACTTAAAAATAATAAAAATATTTAAAAATATATAATAATTATTCTATGGTCTAAAATTTTATAATTTATCTATTTATGGTCTAATTTAAATCAAATAAGTAAATATTTTACCCTTTTAATATTGAAATATTTCTTACCCTAGTAAAAACTTAAATAGAATAACTAAGAGTTAAACTTAAATTATAAGGTTTAAATTTACATAAAAACTTATCTATAATCTATTATTTGATGATATTACAACCCTATATCATCTATTTTGAAAAATTGGTACATTTTTGTGGTTTTTATATTGGGTTTGATTTTATTATAAATTAATATTTTTGGAGATCCCAAAAGTGCCCCCACCTCAATTATAAAAGGGCACCTCATCCCTCACCTCTTCACTTGACTTTGAGCCCTAAATATTGTCTATAACATTCTATTTTACCTTATAAAACTTCCCTATTTACATTATAGAGGTTTTGGTCTTCTTCAAAGACCAACTCTATTTCTCTAAGAGGAGATTTAGAGGAAGCACGTTGAAGAAGGGACAATCTCCTGTACTGATTCTTTCAAAAAAATTATTCTTCTACTTAATCTTCATGAGTTTTTTCATTATATAGTAATAAATATAGTATAAATTATATAATGAGATGTTATTATGATTATTAAACAACAATATTCTACAATCTATCCATCCTATGAAAAATGAAATCACTACACGTGCGTACATACAACTTACCATCTCCACACTGTAGTGTAATCTACTTTTCACCACCACCTTAATTGGATGGGTTTAATGATGGAAATGATAACTATATATTATTATTATAACATGATATTTATTCTTAAATATTATACACAATTCAATTCAATACCATTCAACGATTATGAGAATGATATCGTCGCTTGTACATACGTACGACCTACCGTCTCCACAATGCGATGTGATTAATTCTAAATAATATTCATTAAAGAATGATTATACAAATGTAAATAATGAATTGTTATTGTATATATTATGTTAATATAATTTTTAATGATATAACTATAAACTAATAAGGATAACCTAAACTTATTCGACAAAACATGCATAAGAATATAAAGAAGTTAATATTCGAATAACAACTAACAATGAAATGTTACTAACAAACGGATGATAATATTATTATATATGATATCATAAAAATGAATATGATTCTGGAATAATTCAATAAAATTATTCAAATTATTTTACAGGAGGTTCGAATACATATATAGGATATCAGACCTAAGGTAATGGATAATTTTAAAATCTCATTTTTATCTGAGATTGTTTATACGCAAGTATTTACTGGGGTATATTTATCATCTATGTCCATGTTTCTGAAATATTTAATATTACTTATATTATTAAAAATATTTTTAAAGTAAATTCTACCCATCAGTTAATTTTAATTAAATTGTATGAAAGGAATCTTTTGTCGTTATTCGGTACGAGGTACCTTATGAATTTTCCGTCAAAAGTACGAGGAGAATGTTTTTTAACTTATACGACATGAACAAATTTTTATGTCTTCATAAAACCTTATTTCAATGAAGATTTATATATAATATTTCAATTTAATTTTAAAATAAATTATTTTATTTTAAAATTTCACGACACTTTCAGAAAATAAAATGTTTTTGAAGAAGAAATGACATTTTCCACAAAAATTAATTTCAAGTGTTATATTAAAAGTATTTTCTATATAGGACGGAATTATTTAATAGGTTTATGTTTCAATTATAATATCCTTATTTTTCATATTATTTTATATTTTTTATGATGGAATGCTATTTCTGAAGTCCATTTGTTTTACATGGATTATGTTATAGTGGAATGATGTTTAAAGAAACCCATTTTTTTCATTGTGTTATGATGAATGATTTATGTTATGTGGAACAGGTAAGAATGATTTCATTATGGGATGGGTGGTACGTATATCTCCCTTCAATGAATTGAGTAAAGATTTATATATCATGAGATAGACATGGATGGAACATGAAATGATCTCGGTTCAGTAATACAGGGCTGGAACGAGGAGTGAACTCAGTTCAATAATAGAATTTATCCACTATGATCATCTAGGAAATGAGCCTTGAATAATATGAAATAATTTTCTATGCTTATGTGTATTCCAAAAAACTTCATGTATTATGTTATGACTTTTGAGATTATGTTCATTTATTCTTATGAACTTTTATGATTTATCCCATGACATGATATCCGGATCATTCATACGTAGGATAAGATTTTTAAATTTTATGTTTTGATGTCTTATGATTATGATATGATTGATATCTCCATTTGTTTACACTTACTGAGCATCTGAGCCCACCCTTTCATATGTTTCATTTCCCCAAGCCATGAAGAAGGGTATTAAGTAAGATATGTCAAAAATAGGTCTTGTTATTATGAAATAAGTGGGAGACAATGAAGATGTGTTATAAACTAGTTGTTTATGTTTCCTTGTTTCTAAATACACCATACCTATACGGTCCTATCATGGATTTATTATATTTTGTAATGAATATTCTTCATCTTTGAAGTAATATCAACGCATGTAATGTATTTTTTGTTATATTCATTCCACCTAACTAACCTCACATCACATTATTATCTATGTTAGTATTAACCAAAGTTATCTTTAGATCACTAACTTATTACTATGTTGATCTATTGTGGGATGAAATAGTCTCTCCTAGTAACATATGATAAATATTTATGAAGAAAAATGATAATAGTTTGGGTTAAACTGCTTGAATTTAATTTTAGGGGTTTCATCATAAAATGGATAACTACCTAAGACAACATATTAATTGAATCACATGAACAACAAGATTATTTTTCATGAGTAAAAATTTATACATGGGAAACAATAAATTCTTGGTTTTGAGATTCCATAAAATAAAAATTTAATATATAACATCAATAAAATATGTGTCTAATTTAATACATAGTAAATTTTGGGTGTTCAAGTGGTACAAAAATCCAAATAATAAGAATCATTTTAACAAAGCATAATGACATAGTTAAAGAAGGAAATAAGCATCAATCCATGAAGTACATAACTCATAATAAAAAAATGTTTACAAAAGATGATTTTTTATATAAAAATAGCTTTATGAAACTATATATTTATAGTTCAAAAAATATTTTAATACTATCAATTACTAATTTAATAAAAATAGTGGAAGTCATATTCCAAGAATAAACTAAAAGTTTACTTAAAGAGTTGAGATCCCCTACCTTAAATTTTTTTGAGCCTATACCACTACAAACATACTCAAGAAACACATCATAATAATTAAACTAAAATTATGTCATTATAATATCTAATTAAAAAATCACTAAAAGAAAATAAGGATAAAACACAAGGGAAATATAAACAGATTAATTATAAATATAAATCCAAATATATCACAACCCAAAGCCCCAAATCATAAAAAAATGATCATACCCAAAATCCAACCTAAAATCATAATAACCCTAGAGAAACACATACCACAATAACTTTCAATTGAAATGGTGATGAATGATGAGTAGTTAACCCATACAAGCCTCTATGGAATAAGGAAATAAGAAGTCTCATGATTTCAGATGAATTTCACTATGCCCTTTTGGAATTCAATATAGATACCTATATTAGGGGAGTGTAAATTTTAAAAAGGAGAAAAAGAGAGAATAATATGAGGTATATGAGATTTTAGATTGATTTTAGCATTAAAAACACCCTTAGATCCTCATTGACTTAAGGGATAATAAGTAGAAGGAATAAGATACTTAGATATATGTTAGGATAGACCTCCCTACAATTGAAGCAATACAAGATTGAGGGAGAAGATAGATGGGTTAAAAAGGATTTAAGGGGAAAAGGATAAACTAACCTTTCTAAAAAAACACTCTCAGATCCTACAAGGTACCTTGTGGAACCCTTGAACTATATCCAAGATTGTAGGTACCTAGTGTCACCCATAGGTGTAACCAATAGGTGGAACCCATTCTAGGAACCCCAAAACTCTCAAACTCGTGACTAATACTCAAACCCCATCCTGAAATACCTCATAATTTATCCACAAACACATAAGACCAAATCTGAGCCCTTGAATAAAAATATACCTCTAAACCAGAATAAATAATTCAAATGGATTCGTACCTTAATCACCCAAATTCCATGATTAAGACATTAATGACACCTTAATGAAGGTAAATAGGGAATGGGATGTTACAAACTCCCCACCATATGAATTATCATCCTAATAATCCATAGGATCTTCTCACTTACAAACTTAATACCTCTCATAAACATTGATCCAATATGATCTTTTAAAGAACTAACCGAATATATTCACTATATCCTAGATATAAAACTCAAAATTCCAACCCAAATCATAGATTAATACAAAAAACTAACATCCAAAAGGTTCATTGAAAATTAAAACACTATCAAAAATCCCAAATTTACAATCATGTTACCTATAAATAATTTCCTTAAAACAACAAAATAGATAAAATCACCAAATAAAACCCTCAACCAAAAATCTAATTAATCTCTAAATGGTAAATTCTTAATAAAATCACTACTACCAAACCCAAAATATCACTATGATTTTGATGCATGATTCCCAAAATCGTAGTGACCCATATTTACCACTATATTAAAATTTCCAAAAGATAAATCGAAGACACTTAAATACTCAAAATACCAACAGATTATAATACCACAAAACCCACTATCTATCTAACGTTCTCAAAATACAATGATCAATTGACTCTAGAATCAAGGTACACCCCCAATAGAATAGGGACTCCTATACATGCCTTTAAATTGAATTTAAATTTATCAAAACAATTTTTAATATAGTTTAATTGAAATAATATTCCAATATTAAAATTTTAATCCAAAAACCTTCTCAAAACATAGTATTTTAAAAATTAACTCATTTAACAATTAAAATTTTAGAAAATAGTTTCCTCACTTAACTTTATAAAGGGTGTTTTTTTTAGATAATTAACACTTTTAGATTTATGTTCCATTTAAAATACATGGTTTTAAAAACTATTACATTTTTAAAATCTAAGGTTGTAAATCATTTAATTACTTTTGAAAAAAATTATAATCACTTACTGATTTACATATAAGGAAAGAATAACATTAAGACAATTACAAATATACTAGAGATAGAGATCTAAATTTTTTCCTATCAGTACATTACCAGTAGAAGAAACATTTAGTTCTTAGGTATATAAGTTATAATATGTTTATATAATAAAAAAAATTAGGGATCCAAGTATAAAAATCATAATAGTAAAATACATATAAAGTTTATAACCACTTCCAGATGAAACTAGCATGATAAAGTATATAAAAAATACAATTAAGAAGCATAGTAAAGAATAAATAGCATTATATATAGATAATATAAGTAAAACATGTTACATGTGGGAAATAAAATAGGTGTGTGAGTGAATTTAAATAATTAGATAGAATATAATAAGGTATATGAGAAATAATTGTTTACTTTATTAGTTATTATTTAATTAATTATAAAATTTATACATATTTCTTACAATACAAGTGAGATTCACATGTCATAGAGTACCACTATACTATATAATTCAAGATTCAACAAAGACACAAACTCTTGGTTAATCCCCAGAAAATTCTTGAGTTCCACCAAATTATACTCAAGATATACAAATGATAAAATCACTCGAACCTATCTTTCCCAGTCATTATCCAAACACCCCACAAAAACTTGATCTTTCACCATAAATAGGTTGATTATGCTTATTTATGGGATACTTAAAGCCTTAATAGTCTTAGCTTCAATGTAATAGAGATTAAAATTCCAATAGATAAACTTCACCATGATTCCACTTTGTAATATCCATGACTCGAATTCATAGTATGTATCCAGACCATGAAGTAACAAGAATTTAGGCACACATCCTAGTTTCAAGAGGTTTGTGTAAACAGTAGGGGTTTATAAAACATAGATAGAAGTTAGTTTTTCCCATATAATATAAGAAAATCAAACACATAACCTATCAAAAAACCATTATAACCTAAGGGTCACTAGATATCAAGATCAAAATTCCACTATATTAAACTATCATACTTATAAATAAGATTATAAGGATAAAATAAAATCCATATGGTATATGAAATACACACAACAATCAAACCAGATCAATATTTCATATAAATTCAACAAAAAAAGTGAAACAGGAAAAAATACACAATACACAAATAACAAGAAACCAAACATATCCATACGGGTGAAAATGGGAGGTTCTATGTGCATAAACTCCATAATAATAATAATAATAACTGTATAAAGTCTTCACACATATACTTCACGTTTCCACCAAGAAATCTAAAAGAATCCTCTTGAGACCATAACTCTATGAGGGTATGACTCCTACAAAAACAAAAACTCATAGAACCATGCACAATTTAATCCTAATAAGGTACCTAAAAACAACACATAAAGAGATAAATGTCCAATAAAGTTTCCCTATAGGGTGTTTTTGTAAGAACCCTAGTTTTCATATGAGGTAAAAATATTTTTTATTTTGGTTTAAATGCTTAATTACGGCCTAATGTGAATACCCTTTGAGGTCATGGGTGTATCAGGGGTGTCTGGGGATTTTTAGGAGCCTAGATATCAAATTTTAAGAAGAAAAGGAAATGTTTCATAGTTAGTAAAAACCATCTAGGGTAGGTTTCATAGTTACTACGAACTATGTGAGGCTGGATAGTGGGGAGCTACATGATTCATGGTTTGAGGAAACTGTACGAATGGAGGTGAAAGGCCATGCAAGACACCTATGAAGTTCCCAATCAGGATATAAGTATCACTGAGAGGGGAAGGGGTGAATCAATGATATATTTTCTTTTTTAAGTTTCCTTCTTTTTGAAACAACCTTCACCTCTTGTAAAATAGTTTCTTCCCTGCTGAACACACACAACCACAGGAACACAAGATTTACAAGGTTCACTACTCAACAAGAGTAGCTACATCCTTGGCATGGTATGGAGATAATCCAGTACCACAAAATCCACTAGAAAACAATCCTTTTATGTGGAATAAAATTATTAGGATATACCCTTACACTCGTGTAGCACTTGGAAAAAAATCTGCAAGTGTGTGTGCACCCTCTTAGCACAAATAGAGAATTATAGTATTTCAGTACTTCCTTACAATTGAGCTGGTGTATTCTTTGAAGTACAAATCTTCACTTTCTTACCCAGAAGCTAGTAAGAAATATCTTACGCACACCCAAATACATGTGAAGATTTTAAATATTTCACGCACCCTTTTAGGTGACTTGTGTGCAACTTTTATGCTAGGTGTGCAAGATTTGACTTTTTTTGCGAAACACCACTTGCACACAACTCTCTTCTTGCACGCAGATTATCCTTCTTGCGCGAAACTCTATTTCTTTCGTGTAATCTCATTTTATTAATATTTTTTGAACCTCAGATATCAGAATTTATCTAAGTGTCAAGCATCAAAAGTGTGAGAGGGTCACCTCTTATTTATATACCTCATTGACCCCTACGTGCAAAAACCCCGATACGTCGCGCAAGATCCTGACGGGTCCCACCAAACCCCATTTGACGTCGCCTTTGGTGCGTAATTATCTTTCGTGTTAACCTCTTATTTCATGCACTTCCTGAATCTTTTGCAGGCTTTCTTCCTTTTCCAGTTTTGGATGTTTGGACCTTGAATCATGGCTTGCATGCAACATTCCAAACGTCGCGCAAGATCCTGACATGTTGCACAAAACCCCGATTGATGTCACCTTTGGCACGTAAGTTTCTTTCATGCTAACCTCATCTTTCCCGCACTTTTTGAATCCTTTTCAAGCTTCCTTTATTTTCCATTTTTCGAAGTTTGGACCTCGAAATCATTCCTTGCACGCAAGATTTCAAACTACCTTCAATCTTGCGTGCAAAAAACAATCTTGCATGCAAAACCCCAATATTTCCCGCAAGCCTCTCCTTTGCCAGATTTTGATTTTCAGATCATGGAAATCCACTTTCACCCAACATACCAGGACATCTTAAAACTTGCGCGCAACATCCATTTCCAAAAACACCTTTCTTCATCTCTCGATTTTCAGGCCCTAAAATTTGGAAAACATTAGAAAGGGGAGCCACCTTAAAATATTCTTTTGTGTTGCCTCTATATTGTCCATTCCTTTTTCATTGCTCTATTCATTACATCCCATAACCATTTTTAAGCTTACATCACAAAGTCCACCATCATGATATGCATCCTTTGATCGAACAACTTTAGCATCGTCAGATTTTCAATGGGAAGTACTGAAACTTCCCTATCTTCCAATAAAAACTGTATATGACTGGCATCATCATTTCTCCCCCTTTCCTTAATAGGTATTACATCAAAAGTTCTCCTAACTAATGATATTTTTTAAATACATATCATAAAATCATTGTAATGTTTACAAGTCCTTTACAAAGTGAATTGATTTATCTTCTTTGACAAAAAAAAGAAACACTCTGTAAAAAATCTTCTTACTTCCTTATCCATCCAACTTGATCCCAACAACCTTTAATTTTTAGCAGATCCAAAATGCATAGTTTTCACAGAGTTAGTAAAATCATGCATAGTGACTATGAAAGTTCCCCCTTGGCACAGTAGTGGGAACATGATTGGCACACAATTTGACCAACCATGCAGCCAAACCGCGTGGCCCAAGAATTTTGGTGAAATTACTATTTTTCCCTTAATACCTTATTATTTTAAACCCCCTTACTATTTTGTTTCCTTCTTATATCACCTATGAGAGAGCTCTACATTGATCCAAATCTTAGGATTTGATCCTGTTTATTTGTCTGATCTCAGAATCAAGTGTCATTCATCTTGTTAGATTCATGCGGGTGAGTACTCAATTATTTTTGTGCCATTATTAATTATTATTTGTATCAAAGAATTTATTTATGTGCAAGATAATATTACCTATTTTCATGGTTTTTGTTCATTAATAATTTTTTGCCTAATCTGAGTCGAATATAGTGATAATATTGGATGATCACTCCACTACAGACCTACGGTAGATGATATATAATTTTACTAATTGGTTTGGTGATTTAGTAAGCTTGTTTCCATTTTTCAACCCATCGTACTTTCCAACCTGACCCAAAAAATGAGTTTAATAACAAAGTTAAATGAAATGGAACCTGTTAGGGATGCCCTTAGTTCCTTTGAGATGAGTTGGAGGTTGTTTCCCCAACCAAGGCCACCCATGGGGTGTTCCATGTAAATTTTATATGCCTATGCCTATGTTGAACCACCCATGGGGTGATTTAGTTATTTCCTGGTTAGATGAATCCCATTAATAAATGAATTAAACCAAATTAGTTGAATAGGAGATGGTTTTTATCCTTTGTATATTGATTATCTTATTTGAATGGTTTATATAGAACTTAAATATCTTAAATGTCTTATTTAGAAGTTGTGAAAATGAGTGGGTAAACTCATGAAATGTGATTTATTTTGAATTTATATATGAGTGGGTAAACCCATGGTATGAAATGGTAATTGATTTTAAAGTTGAATGATTATATTTGAAACCATGTGTGTGCTACACCATGGGTCATGGAAACAGTAGATAATTCTATGGACCTATATGTTCCTTAGATTCTGATTCCATGGGATTCCTTGGGCCTTGCTACTCCTTAGATCTTGTTTGTTTGGGCTCACAGTGGACATGGTCGGTAGAAAAAATCCTTGGACCCCAATTCAAGATTAACCGAGTTTCCATCGAGAGGCTCATAGGACTTGATGAGGATGCCTTGGTCTGCTATACCTTGAATCTATCCCATAGGGGTCTGAAACTTTTGATTATATGTCATGACCATGGTAAATGTGACTTTCATGATTATACATCTCGACTGCGGTATATGTGACACCGTTATTTATACATATCAACAGTGGTTGTTATGAGATATAGGTTATACAACATGGCTGTGGGTGATATGCGATATTGCGTATATGGTGAGGCTATGGTGTTTATTTCCTTATGCTTATTACTGCCTTGTTATATGAGGTTGACACTTTTTTTATAGGGAGCCTATAGTGTCTATACAAGATTACATGTTTTGTAGTAGATATTACATGGGAACTTACCCTTTATTTACTACCTACATATGATATATATTTTACTCTTAGTATATATTACATAGAAAATAATTTCTATAATATTTGATTGGTTACTTACTATGATTGTATATCACACCCTATTCGGGCCACCATTGGTTACCCAGAAAAACTATATGGATGTAGGTAGAGACCGGGGAAAGCACCCGTAGTTTGATGCTTGACTTTGTTCCATGCTTTGGGTAGGAGAGAACATGACCGATCTGAGGCTTGTGATGCTATTCAGAGATAATTTTTTTAGTCTTTTTGGTATTTTGTAACATGTATTGTTCTGGCTATCTGTATACCTATTTTGGATGCTTTTTAGATACATGAAATGAACTTAATTGTATATGATATTACTTTGGGCATTGTTGTATATATATTTCATCTAGATGTTTATCTATTGTTTGATGAATTTAATACTTTTTCTATTGACTGCTATTGATATTCCATTATGTTACACTCTGGTAATGAGTGAATAGTCTCCCCATGGACACACCATAGGTCCTCACTGCTAGTTGATATCCTCTGACGTTTAGGGAGATTCTCTTGAGGCCATGTGGTCAACCAGTCTTGGGGCACCGTTCAGTGGAATCCAGGTTAGGGACATTACAAAGTGGAATCAAATCCTTTACTTTTATAGTTTATTATTTGGAAACAATATACAAGGATAGAAAGGTATTGGAATTTGGTAATGAGATGTCTCTGGACATAGCTAACCCATGTATAGGAAAATGAAAAATTTCCTCGAATAAAAATTTATGTTTTCTGGATATTGACTATTACAGTTGATTTGATTCCACCATTGGGTGATACACTTGAATTATGATGATATTATTGATATAATTATGGGTTATATTATGTGAAACCTAATGTGATGAGGGTATTCCATCTCATTAATAATTTTAGGAACCTGCTTGGAATCAAATTCCATGCATTTTTCATTTTCATATAGGATGAATTTCTTGTTTACATGATGTTGTGATAGGTTCCTTGGTAGATATACCTACTATTATAATAAAAATTTTGTGCAGGGAATTGGAAAACATGATAGGTACTTAGAGTTCATATCATAACCTAAGCAATGTTTTCTTGATTGGGTTACAATAGACACCCTAAATATCCAATTGTGTCACATTGAGTCATGGACTATAAGTCACATGGACTAGAACGTGTTATGGTGTCGATTAGGTGGACTCCATATTTAAGTTCATGAGTAGTATAAAACCTTATGGATTAGAAGTGTTTAACCGTTTGTTTAAACATTAAAATAGAATGTGAAATGAATATGAAAATAAAATGGAAATTGAATTTGGTAAATAGAGAACTTGACCAAGACCTGAATTTTGAGTGGGTAGGAGGCAATATCTCTATTGAATTTTATAGTTGTTTATCTTATAAAGTCCTAGATTTAGGAGAAGGATATGTGGTATAAACTAGTTATAGGAAGGTTTTGATCTATCCTTGCTTTAAGTTGTGAACTTTTATATCATTCATTTATGAGGAATGTATTTGGCATTGTAGTGTCATTCCACCACGATGACCTCCATTAATACGCTAGGAGGGTGTCAACAACAATGATATGTAGGCACTGAGACATGGTCTAATAGTGGATCCTCTTATTATGATATATATGGAACTAGATATTTTTCCAAACACAAGTGATGAGGCATAGTTCCGTGAGGGGTTTTGCCGCTTCATGCATACTTTTCAGAGAGAACCACAACCTGCATTGTCCATGGCTGAGTTGATGCATGTGTTCCAGAAGTAGCATCCTCCCATATTTTTGGGTGATGGTAGTCCATGGGTTTATGAGCTATGTCTTGAGACTATGCTATAAATCTTCGGTTATATGAAGAAACCTTCTAAGAAGAGAGTGAAGCTCATAACTTATATGCTTCGAGGAGAAGCAAAGTGATGGTGGGATGTTTTGAACCAGGCTGACAGGCTATGATATATGGTTTGGCTTGATTTCAAAACTATGTTATATGGAAAATTTTACTTCAAGAATCTAAGGGTAGAGTGTCATAGTGTGTTCATGTGTTTGGAGAAGGGTGCTATGAAGATTATGGAGTACTCGACATGATTTACACACCTGTAGTGTTTTTCACCGATATACATTACCAACGAGTTATTGAGGGAATGAAACTTTGAGAAAGGTCTGAAATATTCCATTTGATCCCAGGTAAATGTGTTTAGATTTAACTCTAGTACCAATGTTTTGAATTAGGTGCTGATTACAAAGAGAAACCTAAGGGAAACCAAGGGCATAGAGTAGAGTGGTGTAGTCTCTCGACCCAGTAGTCTAACATCCAGTGGTATGAAGTTCTGTTTTTAGGATTCACATGGTATGAGTACCATCTAGGATTCTAGCACTGTTAGTGTAATTTTATTTAATTACTGTGGAAGATAGGTACACATGAGGAATCAGTGTGATCAGAACCCAGTAGAGTGATAAGATTGTGGTATGATACCATCAGGTGCATGTTCGACTTGAATACATACATTGTAGATATTTTCATAGAATGTATGGTCTATATGAGTATCTGGTTATGCCGTTCGGTCTAATGAATGTGCCAATAGTTTTCATGGTGTTGATGGACCAAGTTTTCCATCCCTATATAGATTCATTTTTAGTGGTTTTCATGGATGATATCTTGGTGTATTCTCTCAATTGAAACAACCATGAAAAATATCTTGAGATTGTTTTGAATACATTGAGAGAGCATTAGTTATATGATAAGCTCACAAAGTGAAACTTATTGATGGATAAGATTCACTTCTAGGGTCATATTATCTTAGAGACAGGAGTATCAATATACCCAGAGATGGTGAGAGCTATAGTTTCCTAAGAGCAACCCAAAAACTTATTTTACATATAGAGTTTCTTGGGGGTAGATGGATGTTACAGGAATTTAATACATAACTTCTCTCACTTATCAATGTGTTTTACAATATTGAATAATAAGGGAATAAAGTTTTTATGGAAAAATACGTGTGAGATAACCTTTAAAAAGTTGAAAGAGAAATTGACTTCAACATTGAACCTGATTATGCCAGAGAAGGGAATAATCTATACTGTGTATTGTGATGAATCAGGTATCAAGCTTGGAGCTATTCTGATGTAGGGATACAGAGTCATGACATAAGGGTCTCAACAGTTGAGGCCACATGAGATGAATTACCCGATACACAATCTTGAGTTAATTTCAATTGTTCATGCTTTACGCTATTGGATAAAATATTTACTTGGAGAGAATCTTATGGTGTACACAGACCAAAAAATCATCAAGTATAATTTTACACAACATGATCTGAATCTTATGCAGTGAAGGGGAGTTGGGTACCTATATTATTTTGACTTTTAGCTTTCCTATACATCTGGAAAGGGATTCACTGAGTATGAGGACTCAGATATAGGAATATTAGAATGCCTGTAGCGAGTATCATCTTATGGATTTGTTCTTTGAGATACACTTAGAGGTACAAGATAGTTAGGGATAGAATTTTATTTCATCCTTATTTGTGACCTATACCCTACAAGATAGAGGGAGGATGAGGAAAATATTAGATTCAAATGTCCTAGTATTATGGAAGAGTGTGATAGGAGAGGACCCTCCTCATGGTTGGACTGTGTCTGAGGATGAGATCTTGTGTATCCATGGTCACATATGGGTTCTACTGGACATATGTTAGGAGATGATGTGGGAGTTTCATTCCTTAGTTTGTGTGGTGCATCCCAAGATTAATAAGATGTATTATGATTTATGTTTCCAGTATCGGTGGACAGGTATGAAATGTGAGGTAAATGGTTTTGTTATGAGATTCTCTACCTATCATGATGTGAAAGCAGAAAATCAGTGACCAACCAAACTATTACAATAGTTACCTATTCCTAAGTAGAAATGGGACTATTCCATGATATATTTAGTGACTAGATTTAAAGGTCGCCTTGAGGTAGTGATGTTGTGTGTGTTGTTGTTGAAAGGCTCATGAAGGTTTCTAATTTCCTCTCTATTAAAGAGACCTTCAATGTGTATGAGCTTGTGAGTTTGTATATCCATGAGATATTATGAATTTAAGGGGTTCCAAGCACTATCATTTTAGATAGGGACACCCAATTTACACATCATTTTTGGAAGAGTTTGTATAGGGCACTGGGTACATAGTTTCTTCTAAGCACAACATAACACCCTCAGACTGATGGCCAATCAAAGCATACAGTAGAGGTGCTTGAGGAAATATTTTGAGAATGTGTCCAAGATTTTGGGGGCTCTTGGGGGAGGCATATACCCCTGTTTAAGTTCTCTTACAAAAATTTCTGTCAGGTGACTATATAGATGGTACCTTATGAGGTTTTGTATATTAGGTCATACCGATCAACCCTGTGATGGTTAGAGACTGATGAGGCAGCGTTACTAGAACCATGTCTCATGAATGATACTTCTGATTAGGTACATTTAATTAGAAATTGGATGGCTATTGCATAGTCTTCACATAAATCTTATGCTAATTTTCAAAGACAACCTCGAGAGTTTGATGTCGAGGATCAAGTCATTTTATGTGCCTCACCAAGGTTGGGACATAGATGGATCATATAGCGACCCTCAATTTTCATACATTTACATTACATTAGTTTTTCGGAATACTTAACACATTAATCCAATATATTTCAAAAGACTGTATTATTTTAGTTCCTTTGGAAACATGGAAACATAAACAACTGGTTTAAAACACATCTAATTCTTCTCCTAACTATTTCTTCATAACTAGACCCCCTTTTAACACATCATACTTAATAAATTTAATTGTATCATGGGGAAAAGAAACATAAGAAAGGGTGAGCTTAGATTCCCAGTAAGAGTAAAAAAGGGAGATACAAAAGCATAATATGAACATAAGGGTATGAGAACGTAAACCTAACATTTCAAGACCATATCCTGTATATTAAAGATTATATACATGATTCACATCATAAAGATTGACAGTTCATAAGAAATAAATCACAAGGATATAAATATCATAATCCATGAAAGCACAATATAAGAATAAGACATGGAATTATGTCATACACATAAACATGTAATATCATTCCTTATAAGTTAAAACACATTGCTAGAACTTATCAGAGCACTTCATGGGGATTACACCTATTGGGATGGACACACCACCATCCCCAGTCACAGTCCTTTCCTTGTAAGGGACCAATTTTCCCATCTTACCATATTGGATTGGGTTTCCCCATATTCCCATAGTGGATCAGGTTTCCCCATATTCTCATAATGGATCAAGTCCATCGAGATGATTCCAATCATTATCTCATGAGACATAAATCTTTACCCAATTCATTTGAGGTAGATATAAGTCTTACCCATCTCAGAATGAAATCATACATATATGTTCCAAAAGATCATAAAAAATAACCCATGGAATAAAATGAGTATCATAAACATATAATCATATCATTACCTGTGAAAAAGATACAATTTTTATAATCATTTCATCAAAATCATAACCCATGAAAATAAGTGGGTTTCTAAAACATTATGTCATCAAAACATAAACCATTCAGAGAAATAATATGAATGGTGGTATTGAACTATTATAAAGTATGTCACCTTAGATGGTTAAGGATTTTGAAATATCCCTTGGAAAATCACTTTTTAAAACATAAAAAATTTCAAAACCCTTTTCTTTGAAACCAATTTGAAAACATATAAAGGAATCATGAAAAATCATTTAAAACAATTATTGAGGAGAATGTCCTTTTTTTAAATCATTTTATTTTCTTAAAATTACACATAATTTTAAAAGAAATTTTTTTATTACAAAATAACCTTCTAATATTGTAATGGAAGCTTCAAGGCAATAAGTATTCATGAAATCATAAAAATCCATTCACGCTGTATAAGTAAAAAAAATTATTCTCGTACTTTTTCTGAAAAATTCAAAAAGTACATTGTTAGGAAAATGAAAAAATTTTCCTTTCAAAACATTTAATAAGAAGTCATAAATGGGTAAAAACAAATTTAAAATATTATAGAAAAATAGTAAAAATATTTTTGGAAATAATTTCTATGAAACATGGACATGAAAGATAAATATTACCCAGTAAATATTTACAAATAAACAATCTCAGATAATAATGAGATTGTAAAATTAACCCTTACAACTTTATAATCAGTAGAATCATATTCCACATGATTGAAAGAAAATTAAATGGATATTTAAATACCAAAATATTATGGTTAAGACTCATAAAAGACAATCATGGGAAGTATATACACCACATAGAAGAAATAGGCAGTGTACGTGTAATGTCCCGGTTCTGGGTGCCGCTGAAAGGTGCCCCGAACCTGGTTTTTCATATGACCTAAAGCACATTTACCCAAATTACAGAGGCTGGTGACTAGAAATGAGGTCCATGGTGTGATAATGGGGAAACTATGACCTCATTGGTAGAGTATACATTACAGAAAACAAATAGTAAACAATAGAGGAATAAATAATACCATAAAAAAAATAAACAGCAGAATACTGATAGTAATATAACAACTGGAGCATATATAAATGATGCATGTCACATGTGTATAGGAAAGTAGGAAAACAAGTCACAGTGCTAGAAATACAATACTAAAACCAAAGTATAGAAAGCAGTAAACTTGAACAACATCGCAAGCCTAGAGCTTGGTCCCATGCTTTGCAGTTCCAATAGCATTCAAGTACCTGATGAAGAAGGATGCTTTCCCTTGTCTATACCTACAACCATAATCTGTTTGGGTCAAAAAACACGACCCAAACAGGGCATGAGATGAATCCCAGTTGGAAAACACCAAAATATCTATTCCTGACTGTTAGTGAATATATATATAGCCGGTAATATGCAGAAATGAAGCAATAAACTAGGAAGTACTAAAAATTAAACAATCCTATAGATTTCAATTAAATTCATTTTCATTTATTATTCAATCCATTGAATCATGTAAACATTTGGATCTAGCCTAATATATATATCCCCTATGTAATAGTAACACAAGATGTCTCAAAATATGTCTCAAGCTCTTGCTTTGGATTGGTAGACTCATCACAATAATTCATAAGCAACCCTCTAGGAATGTTATCATAGTCTTACCCCTCTAGTCTAACATTTCATCAATTCAATAAATAATGAACCTCTAGGAAAGTTCTCACAGTCTAACCTCTTTGGTCCCACATAGAACTAATCATTTAAAAATGACCATCTGGTTAGCTCTCATGGTCAATACCCCCTTGGTCTAAATAGACTCAATAAACTATAATGACCACCTAGTAGCTCTCACAGTCAATGACCAAGGGTCCAACATTCATTTTATAATGACCCTCTAGGTAGCTCTCACGGTCTAAACCCTTGGGTCGATAACCACCCGAAAGATCTCATAGTCAATACCCCTGGGTCAACATAACAAGAAATAATACATAAATGACCCCACCTTAGGAATCCCTCACGTTCAAATTCCCCTTGGTCACACTTCCACAATGCATATCATAGCAATTACATATAACCAACAACTCCATCATAAAAAAACAAGGCATGAAAACAAGGCAAGCCTACAAGCATCCGAGACCAAATGTCGATGAATAATCAAACAAGGAAACACACCCATGGTGTGTCCCATAAACAAGGCATACAACCTTATGCATTAACAAATACCCTTTATTAAACAATCAAACTATAGAAGGTGATTAATAGGGTTAAAATCCAAATCAAGCAATACCCCAAACATGGTTATGCGGCACTTTGAGTATATATAATCCAAATACGAACAAATAAAGGCACAAACCACCTACCTTGATGTTGTATGATCAATACTCTTGAACATTGACCCTTGAATTGCCCTAAAACGACATAGATCTAGAAAGAGGTGAAAAAATTTCATCCTTGAAATACTCATGAGAGAGGAGGAATCAGGAAGAGAGGCTCTAGGGGAATTGAAAACTCACCAGTGGGATTCCAATGCACTCGACAACATATCAATTAGTGGTTGGATAGAGAATCAAGAGGGGTTCGAATTTCTTCGGCCATTCATCGCTCTCTTGTAAAAACCCTGGGTAGAATAAATAAGTTCTAGGCACGAGACGCAACCCCACTCCGATTTATCAAATAAAAATAAAACAACATGGAATGTTTATTAAAGGTACACACTGTATAGTAGCCTTAACCGGACCCTTCTTTAAGTAGTCTACTACGTCACTTACACAACCATGTACACAACCGCTACATGGCCAGTATACGGCTGTACACGGTACCTGGGTACATGGAGTTTACACATAAGTACACGATGCGTGCTTAGAAAAAAAATCCCATTTCTTATTTTTTCTTAAAAAAAACCCGAAATCAAGTTTCATACCTGAAATGAAGATCTGGGTTCTTACAAACTTCCCCTATTAAAGCAATTTGTCCCTTTAATTTCCCTTCTAAGGGTGGTAAAGAAGAAGCTTCATACAACTTTGGCCACTATGATCATATGTCGACCTCCCTCTCCCAAGTCTCATCCTATACTCACCCATGCCACCATATCACCCGTACTAGAGGAACATATCAGCCACAGAGAATCATCGTGCTGAGATCCACATGCCATATTGGGTTCTCCTCAAAGGATGCATCCACCTCCAACTTAACCTCATTGGGTTAAAAAATAGGAGACAAGTATGAAAATTAACTTCGTAACTGAGAAACATGAAAGGCTTCATTCATAGACCAGTACCTTTAAGGTAACTGCAACTGATATAAAACCGGCATGAATCTATCCAAAACTTCAAATATCCTAACATATCTCGATGAAAGCTTCCGCTGTCTCCTAATCCTCTTGTGTCCCAATCTCGGTGTGACACGTAAGAAAACCCAATCTACGACCTCAAACTTTGGAGGTCGTCTTCATCGATCAACATAATATTTCTTCCGAGACTGTGCAGTATCCATCCTATTCTGAATCAACTCCATCTACTCAAGTGGTCTTTTATATAAGATAAGTTCCCATCATAGCTTCCTCTCCTACCTCCAGCCAATATAGGGGTGACCAGCATGGCATACCGTACAAAGCCTTATAAGGTTCCATATAAATCATTTCCTGAAAACCATTGTTGTAGGAAAACTTCACTAAGGGAATATCTCTCTACCAAGATCCCTCGAAATCTAGGACACATGCTCAAACAATTTCCTCCAAAACGTGAATCATGTGCTTGGACTGGACATCTATCTGGGGATGGTAAGCTGTACTCAGAATTACATGTGTACCCAAAGCCGTCTGTAGTCCCTTCCAGACCTAAGAAGTGAACCAGGCATCCCTGTATGAAATTATAGAGTGTGGAACCCCATGTAAATGTACAATATCTATGATGTACAACCTTCCAAGATCATTAGCACTGAAGGTTTCCTTGATCGGTAGGAAATGTGCAACCTTAGTGAGCCTGTCGATAACAACCCAAACCGCATCATTCCCTTGAGGTGATCTTGGTAAAACTATCACAAAATCCATTGTGACATCATTAAACTTCCACTCGGGAATGTGAAACTACTATAAAAGACCTATCAGTTGCTGATGCTCTGCCTTCACCTACTGACTGGTGAAACATCTCATGAAAAAACCAGAAACATCTCTCTTCATGCCTGACCACCAATACTGACGAAGTAGATCTCGATACATCTTGGTGACACTAGGATGAACTGACCATTCCGAGGCATGAAAATATTGCATCAACTCCTCACATATGTCTGGTGACACCCCTCAGCATCCGTGAAAATTCAAAACCTCATCGTTTCCTATGGTCCACCTAGGATTCAGGTCCTCGCCTGACACACTCTCTCGTAGGACTAGGCCTTCAAAATCTGATAGCTACCTCATTCACACCCGATCCAAAAGAGTAAAGGTAACAACTATAGATGAAAGAAATGTCTGCCCTATCTATTGTGAACCTCCAAATGCATATTAGAGAATAAAGCCATAAGCTTCCACTAACTACTGGAATCCTGAACTGCTTGTATCCGGTTCCTCCTTCTCAACGCATCATTCACTATGTAGCCTTTCCTTGGCATGTAAGCAAGCTCAAAATCAAAGGATTGAAGGCACTCAACCCACCTTAGCTGCCTAAAATTCATATCTCACTGAGTAAATATATACTTGAGAATTTTTTAGTCTGGGTATACCACAAAATGCTCTCCTAAAAGATATTGTCTCCAACAACATAAAGCCTACACAACTGCAGCTAACTCGTGATCGTGCGTTGGGTAATTCATCTCATGTTTCCTCAAATCTTAGGACTTATATGCAACGAATACCCCCCCTACAAAATCACTTCTCCCAGATAAATACCTGATGTGTCACTATATACAGTGTAACTCTTTCCTAGCTCTAAAAAAACTAGTATCAGTGCTGAATTTAATCTTCTTTTCAGCTCCTAAAGTACCAAATAATAGAAATCTTTCCAAAAGTACTTTTCAACCTTCTTAGTCAGGCCTGTTAGTGGCACTACTAAGCATGAGAAGTCCTATATTAAATGATTTTAGTAACCATCCAACCACCAGAAAACTTCTTACCTCAAAGATGTTTTTTAGATGCTCTAAGGAAACTACTGCTATCACTTTCTGTGGGTCTACTGGTACTCCTTTCTCTAAGATGATATGACCCAAGAAGTGAATCTGGTCCATCAAAAAGTGGAAATTTGAGATCTTAACATATAAATGATTCTCTCTTAGTGTACTAAATATGATCTCAAAATGGGTGGAATGGTCATGTCGAGTGTGAGAGTACACCAAGATATCACCCATGAAGAATACCACAAAATAATTCAAGTAAGGATGGAACACTTGGTTCATTAGTTCCATGAAAACTGCCAGAGCATTCATGAGACCGAATGACATAACCAAATACTTGTATAGACCATACCTAATCCAAAAGTTTGTAAGAGGTATATCTGATGGTCTAATGCACAACTGATGATAACCAAATCTCAAGTCAATATTCGAGAACACTTAGGATCCTCAAAGCTGATCAAAGAGATCATCGATCCTTTGTAAGTGATATTAGTTCTTGACTGTAAATTTCTCTAGATTTCGATAATCCACAAAAATTTTGAGGGTACCATCTAGCTTCTTCTCAAAAAGGATAGGCGAACCCCAAGGAGAAGTACTGGGTCAGATAAAACCCTTTGCATGCAACTCCTCTAACTGCTTCTTGAGCTCCTATAACTTTGGTGTAGCCATTCTATAAGGAGGAATGGACACCGGTGCCACTCCTGGCACAAGATCAATAAATAAATATACCTTTCTCTCTAGAGGTAAAACTGAAAAGTCATCTAGAAATAAATCTATGAAATTATCCACCACTAGAGGAAAGTACATATGTGAATTCCCCTAGTCATCCAGATATAAACTAGAAATCTGGGCTATAATTCTTCCCAAACTATGATGCTCGGGTCCATCTTTGCTCACCTAGACATCCCATTCTCCCTTATGTAGAAAAGACCAGCCCTCTGGTGATGTGAAACTCATCTTGTAGTGATAGCAATCAAAAAAGGCTTGGAAAGAGACCAACCAGTCCATTTCGATAATGACATCGAATCTTGTCATCTCTAAGACATAGAGGTCCCATAAGAAGTGACACCCACCAAACTCAAGAGGTATCTCTTTGCACTGATGTACACTAGCTGTCCTAACCTCCAACGGAGTGTCTAGAACCACAAAATTCTCACAATTAAAGATAAAAATCCCAAGGCTCTCCAAAATAGAAAAAAATATAAAACTATGGGAAGACCCTATATTAAAAAGAGAATAAGATAAAATTGAGGCAACTAGAATCATACCTTTAACTGTAGAGGGTTCAGGATTAGGCTCTTGCTGGGTCTTCTCCACTACAAAAGTCTGACCTGTACCACGTCCCTACGACCCTTCCGGACTAACCTCAGCTGATCCACCTTGCTGTCACTAAAATCCTTCCATCTGGATACCACAACCAAAAACTCCTCCTCATCCCAAACGTCCAAACAAACTCCAATTCCATGACTGATGAGAAACTGGTGGTCTTGATCCTAAACGTGGATTCATAACAGAACCCCTATCACTCACTGTTGGTGAGAACATCCAAAAAAAAATGCTGAATATGGACCATATTACTATATGATTTTCACTCGACTGGGTCCTTTGGAAAATGTGGTCTTGTATGCCCACTCTTCCAATACTAGTATCATACCACCTAGATACCAAAAGAAACATTGCGTGAAATCTCCCTATGCCACTTCCTGCTATTTGTCGAAGGAGTACCATCCCTGGATGCTGAATTGTCCTAGATTGCAGCTCCCAACTCCCTCAGATTGCACTTGGTAATCATCGCCTGGTTTACTATAGCAGTCATTGAAGTTAGCTTGAAAACATTCACCTGTGATCTAATGTCATACCTAAGACCATCCACAAATCGCCTATCCAAAGATAAATCATCACATCCCAAAATAGGTGCGAGGATATGAAGCTTTGTAAAGAGAGAATAATAATCCATCACCGAAAGAGATCCCTACTCTAAATTCATGAACTCTCAGGCTCAGTCAGCCCTCAACATCTTGGGGTAGAGGTAATCATAGAAGGTCCTCTAAAACTCTTCCCCATCCATATGCCGATGACGTCCTTCCTGTGAGATAACATCCCAAAATATCTTAGAGGAATCACATAGCATGTATGTCACGAGATTCACCCTCCTATCCAAAGGCATATCTAGATGCTCAAAGATGGAAAGCATGGTATCCAACCATGACTCTATAGCCTGTGGTCCTCCATCCCTTGAAAAAGTGGGAGGATGTTGCTGCTGGAACACCCTCGTCAACTCCGCCATAGTCGGGGTAGGATGTGGTGCTCCCTGAAAATTTTGTATAATCCTCATGAAGCCTTCATGGAACCATACCTCATCACCTGCGTCCAGTATAACAACTAGTGCTAAGACGAGCACAATGGGAGGATTTTTTGGCAGTCCATGATCTAACATTTCCAGTGTCTAATCATTTCCTTGTACCTAGTATACAACTAGGACGTCTTGGTGGAATGACTCTACAAGGTCAGGTGCACACCTCAATTTAATATTATCAAGGAATGAAACTTAAAAGTACAAGGAAGGAACAAGAGAAGTAAATAATTCAAGTTTTTAAAAAATAAGGTTACATGGTGTGTATAACCACCAAATGACATGTTCCCTTTAAGCCTTAACATGGGCATGTACTCCTACAAACCTGGTCATGTAACACCCCATACACATGTCATGTTCATCCTACGACACAATATGTACTTTAATTTTCCCTCCTTCCCAGGTACTTCTACATGGATAGAACTACACAGTTCTCTCCTGGTGTAAAACTACATGGAATGTTCACCCTAGACACGATATGTACTACTTAATTTCCATCCACCTGTGTCGTTAGTCACATAGACGAATACACGGTCGATTACTACACAACGTGTACAATCTAGACATGGTGTGTACCACCCAATTTTCATCCACCCGTATTGTTAGTCAGACAGCTGGATACATGGTCTCTTACAACACGATGTATACTCCTAGTATACAGTGTGTTCTACCAAACATTTATCAACCCCATGTCTCTGCCCACACAGTCAGTCAAACAGTCAAAAACTACACGGCGTGTACATACTATACACAACATATACTTAAGAAAAGTTGTTTCTTCCAGAACACAAGAACACATGTCATGTGTTCATAACATCACACGCCGTGTTGTTTGGGTTTCCAAACAGTAAGCCTCTAAAACTTCTCTGAAACCCTTAAAAATTTAAAATTTTTCCAAGGCATAACAAGTTATAATTCGTGAGAGCCCATACTCCCCACGAATCAATTTTTGACATCCTTATCCATGTCATATCTTAACAGAATTTAATTAAAGTTCAAGCATTATCCCACCAAATTCCGATCCAGGAGGGCCCATAACACCTCAGTGACCAAAGATTGGCATCCATCCAAATGAAAATTTAAAATTACCAATACCCTATCAAAATAGAACTTATTATATCATGAAAACTATCACAACATCATGCATATCTAGGAAAACATCTATCACAACATCATGAAATCAGTAATGCATCTTAAATGGCATGACAAGAATGCATGACATGTGATATCTAGAAAGTTCCTATATGACGAATGGGGTGACATACCTTCATCTCATTGGGTTTCAATATAAATAGAACCACAATGATATAAATCATAATATTAAAAGACAAGTGAATCACCCAAAGATGAAATAAAATCAACTGTAATAATTGAAAAACCATAAAAATTGCAATATTTAAGGTAACATGGATTTTCCCTGTACACGGGTTAACTACACTTGAGAATAGCTTATTAACAACTACCCATTCCTTCCTATCCCAATATATTTGCTCAAAATAGTAAGAAAACGCATAAAATAACTCCTTTGATACCACTTTATAACGTCCTAGTTCCTGGTGCCGCCCAAAGGTGTCTTGAACCTGGTTGGTCACATGACCTCAAGCATATTTCACCAAACACCAGAGGCCACCGACTAGAAGAGAGGGTCACAGTGTGATAATGGAGAAGCTATGTCCTCATTGATAGAGTATACACAACAGAAAAAAAATATTAAATAATAGCAAAATCAGTAATACCATACAAAAAAAAACTATGAAAGACTGATAGTAATATAACAATTAGAGAATATATAAATGATGAATTTCACATGTGTATAAGAAATCATCCAAAGAAGTAAAAATTCTAGAAATACAATACTGAAACCAAAGTATTGAAACCAGTAAACTCCAACAGCATCGCAAGACTCATCTTGGTCCAATGCTCTCAAGCTCTAATATAAATCAAATACATAATGAAGAAGGGAACATTACCTTTTCTATACCTAAACCATATAATTTTTTTGGGTCAAAAAACATGACCCAAATAGGGTGTGAGAGAAATCTCAGTAGGCAACCACCAAAAGATTTTTTCCTAACTATCATTGAATATATATATATATATATAGTAGGTAATATGTAGAAATGAATAAAAAAACAAGAAAGTACTCAAAAGTAAACAATCCTATAGTTTTCAATTACATTCATTTTCATTTATTATTCAATCCATTGAATCATGAAAACCTTTGGATCTAGCCTAGGTCTCTATCCCCTATGTAATAGTAAAAAAATATGTCTTAGAAGACCATCTAAATAATCAAGAAAGACTGAGTCCAAGATTGTGTTTTGGCTTGGTAGACTCATCACAATCATTCATAAGCAACCCTCTGGGAAAATTCTCACTGTCTAACCCCTATGGTCTAAAATCTCATCAATTAAATAAATAATGAACCTATATAAAAGCTATCATAGTCTAACCCCTTTGGTCCCACATAACACTAATCATTTACAAATGATCACCTGGGAAGCTCTCACGGTCAATACCCCCTTAGTGTACATAGCAGCAATAAACTATAATGACCACCTGGAAGCTCTCAAAATAAATTCCCAAGGGTATAACATTCATTTAATAATGAACCTATGGTTAGATATCATGGTATAAAACCCTAGGGAAATGAACACCTGGAATCTCTCATAGTCAACACCCCTAGGTCAACATAACAACAAATCATACATAAATGACCCTACCTCAGGAAGCTCTCATGATCAAATTCCCCTTGGTCACACTTCCAAAATGCATATCACAGGAATTATATATAATTAACAAGTCAATCATAAAAAAACAAGGCAATACTATAGGAATCCTATACCAAAAGAAAATGAATAATCAAACAAGGAAACACACCCATGATGTGTCCCATAAACAAGATATACAACCGTATGCATTAGCAACTACCCTTTATCAAACCATAACAGGTGATAAAAAGGATTAGAATCCAAATCAAGAAATACCCCAAACATGGTTATGCGGAACTTTGAGCATATATAATCCAAAGGCAAACAATGAAAGGCACAAACCACCTACCTTGATATCGTACTATCAATAATCTTGAACATTTCCCCTTAAATTGGCCTAAAACGACGTAGATCTACAAAGAGGTGAAAAACTTTCAACCTTGATATACTCATGAGAGAGGAGGAATCCAGAATAGAGGATTGAATGGAGTTGATAACTAATCGGTGGGATTATAATGAACCTGATGGTAGCTCAATCATAGGTCAGATGTAGAATCAGGAGGGGTTTGAAGTTCTTCAACTATTCGACACTCTCCTGTACGAACCACGGGTAGAAGAAATAAGTTCTGTACATGAGACGTGACCCCCTACGATTTATAAAATAAAAATAAAACTACATGACATGTTCATTAAAGGTAAAAAACATGTAGTAGCCTTAACCAGCCCTGCCTTAAGTGGTCTTCTAGGTCACCTAGAAAGCCATGTACTCGGCCGTTACACGGCTATTACGCGACTGTACGTGGTACCTAGGTAGACGGAGTGTACTCATAAGTACATGGTGTGTACTTAGAAAAAAAAACCATTTATTAATTTTCCAAAAAAACAACCCTAAATCAATATCCATACCTAAAATGAAGATTCAGATTCTTACAGTACGAGGCATGAGTCTCACAGAAGTAAAGGTGAGACAAAAGTCCCTTACCTTATGTCAGATTCCCTCCACACGTATCTAAAAATCATATATAGTGGTTTTAAACATATTATTAACTTATTAAAGAATCATAATATTGTTTATGATATCATATATGATTCATTTATGACTATATATTACCAATTTAGTAATAATTTCAAGTTAAAGCAATGTTTCGGGTAATAACTTCTTTGTTTATCGTACATGTTTTGACTTGTTATTCTTGATCCTATTAATTAGATCATGGTTTAATTATTTATAGAATTTTAAAAATTATTTATATACCATATATATTTATTATATAAATATATATAAAAGATATATATATGAAATGGAATACACCATTCATGGAGACGGTAAGCCGTACATACGCAACAACATTGTTTCCGTTTTCTTATCGTATTGAATGGAAGAAGGTAAATGACATATATGTATTTATATATTATTTAATTAGAATTATTATGTCATATATTTTATATTTATTAATTATATAAATTTTTTATAAACATTCTTTAAATGGTTAACATGGAATATGAATCTCATCGCATCGTGGAGACGGTATGCCGTATGTACACATGAGTGATGATATAATTCCCTTAATTGTGAAAAATTAAGGAAGTTGATAATATATATTTTGTTCCAAAATAAATATAATTTTATAATAATCATATATAATTATTATTTCCATCATTATACTAATTGAAGTAAAGTGGTGATGAAAAAAAAATTATACCATGGCGTGGTGACGGTAAGCTGTGCGTATGCATGCGTGGTACCTTTGTTTTTCATAGGGGGATAAAATGTGGAATATAGTTGTTCCGTAATCATAATAACATCTAATAATATAGGTGATAATTTATTTATTAATTTAAAATTGAATCAAAACATTAGGCGGAAGTAAAATAATAAATAATTTTTAAAGAGTCGGTAAGGAGATTACATCTTCTTCGACGATCTCCCTATAGATCTCCTATCAGTGACACTAAAGTTGGTATTTTGAGAAGTAATGAACCTCTATAATTATAATATTTAAGTTTATAAGGGAAATGGTAAGGGTTTGGTCTATCTATAATTCTCAATTTGGTGTGAGGAAGTGAGGGAGGCGGTGCCCCTTATAATTGAGGTGAGAGACACTTTAAGAAATCCTCAAAATATGAAAATATATTAAGGCTATTATAGATCCAACAACATCCAAATGCGATACAAATAAATAGGGTAATTTTTTTTATAAAATATATTATCCCCTTTATTATTATTTTAAATTTTTGTGATTTTTAAATAATTTAATAATTAATAATTCAATAAAATATCATTATTGTTAAATTTGATACTATTCATTTAATTTGGATTTAAATACATCAAGACAAAGTGGGAATTATAATATAATGGTTAAAAACATATAATATATGTTATATATCTATAAAATTATTTATACACTTTAATTCATCCAAAATATATCAAAATTAATATTATTGAAATCAATTATTTTATTTTTCTCTTAATTAAATAAATACCATTTTAATATTGAAGAAGCATATAAGGTAATTATATAATTTCTAAAAAAACAAAAACAAAATTATATGATGAAATTAATCTCATTATGATTAAAATATACATTTATATTCATTTATATATTTATTTTTTCCCTATCTGGACACATAAAAGATATTAAATAAAAAAGAGTGATATTTTGTAACTATCATTGAATTTAAATAGTATATAAGTTATTTTCCTAGAATATTGTCCATTAAACAACTCCAATTTGATCTTAAGGTGATAAGGGTATAATATAATTTATCCCATAATTTTTTGATAATTTTTTGTTTTATTTTAACCCTTATCATTTTGATTTATATTTAATTAATATATTGTAATTTTAATTGTGGTAACAACATTTTAAATATTAATATGTTATAAATTATTACTTATATGGGGGTAAACTATACATAAATGGAATATATATTTCTATTTATATTTTTTAAATATTTTTATGATTTTAATTAAAATATTATTTTTCTAATATATCATGAGTGTCATTTTTGACACTATTGACAACTTTGTCTTTAAATAAAATCCATACAGAAAGATAATTAAAAAACCATTTAATAAACCCCTAACATGTCATATTAACTTATAAAATACTTGTAACAACTTAATTTATTAAAACTATATTTATTTTAATAATTTTAACATCATTTATTTGATCCTTTTATTAATTAAACAATTAATGCATCATCATTATGTCACCATTTAAGTTTATTATTTTATCACTAAAAATTATAAATAAATTATCATGATGTAGATAAACATTTTATATATAAAATTACTATTTATAGTTTAATTTATCTTCTATATAACCCAATATTAAAAATGTTACAGTTATTAAAATATGAGTATGACATTTTTAACACATCTTTAATGAAAAAATAATAAATGTCCTATTCATACTGAAGTGGCTTAAAAAGTTATAATTTTGGATTAAGGTTGATTTTATTAAAAATTTACTTATAAAATGAAATTAGGACAAGTTTGAGGATAGTTCTATAATATTATAATATTATTTTTACCTTTAATTATCCAATTTACCCTTAACCGTGGTAAATAAAAATTTACTAAAGTTACTATTAATGATTCCCAAAATATTAAGTTGATCATATCAGGCTCTAAATATCATACTTATTAAAACTATATATGAACATTTTTATAAATTCAATTCACATAATCAGAAAAATTAAGCTTAACTCTAATCCCGCAGATGTGGCGTGAAGGCGGGTAAACAGAACATTCAAAATTTAAATAAGTTATTATATCTAATTTCAATATAAAAATGATTCTAATAAACTAAATTGGATTAATATATTTTTAATTGATCTATTGTGACTTTAAAAATAAATTAAAAATATAATAATTATTTAAATGAAAAGGCAGTTTTTTAACTACAATACAATATTGTTCACTATTCATCAAAAAAAATGAAACATCTTGGTAAAATACTAAAAATTCACCCTAAGCTAATTTATACATCCCAAATTCAAAAATTAATGTAATTTTATCAAATTTATTATCTAAAAAGGTATAAAATTAATTTCATTGTTTTTTCATAGAAGGTCCTGAAAAGCAGTTCATTGGAGAAAATAATATTTTTAAAAATATAAAGACTTTATAAAAAATTATACATTTAAATATAAATATGGTTTATTTATTTGTAGTTTTTTTAAAATGATTTATTAATATTCATATTTCCATGTTTAATGGATAATTTATAACTATCTCATTTAAATAATTATAATAGTAAAGTGTTATTTCGTAGAAACTCAATGTAGTGTGTAATGAAAGCCAAAGTCGGTGTTGCATATAATGAAAGTTTAACTTAGTGTTGTGTAAAGTGAAAAATATTAGAAAGATTAAATTAATTTGGAAAAAATAATTTCATCAAATATTAGGGTGTTACCTTCTACCCCCCTTAAAATGAATTTCACCCTCAAAATTCATTAGGGTTATCAAAGGTTCAGTACTTGGAAAGTTCCTTTCATAAAAACACACATCGTATTCATTTTAAAAAAATAAATTTGAAAAATTAATGGTTACCCATAGTAACTCTTAACTGAGTTTCCACATAGGATAACATAGGTTGAAAGTGAAAACATGGACATGGGAGAGAATTATAACTATCATATTTTAATAGAGAGTGATAGAGAACACAATCAGGAGAAAGTGAAAAATCACAAATCCATGAATCTATGACGATATAAGAGACCATTTGATTCATTAGAAAATAAGGAATTAAGATAACATTTTCAGTTTCAAGATCATTTCCCTAGTGTTAATGAGTTTTCATGAGAAGATATAATTAAACGATTTTAGGATAACCTTACCCTTTTTTGTGCCTTAATCAACTTCCAATTCATCTCTCATTCCATGAAATAAAGGTGAAATTGTTATTCTTGGTATTAACAGATCATGAGATCCATAAATATAATGATAGGTAACTCCATATTTCTTTATCACAAAAAATGTTAGCACAAGTTACCCAATACACATAAATCCCCCTATGGAGAGATAATAATTTAATCTATAAAAATATCATCCTAAGTTTAACTTAAACCATTCCACAAATGGTTAACATTATAACTATTCAAAAAATTAAAGTCCAAGACCTTATAATTAAGATAACTAAATAAGATTAACATTTATACCTCATATATCAAAATGTATTTCTTGGTTGTCACATTATAAACATGTGAATACTTTCATCCATGATAGCATAATCCAATTTGTGAAAAATCCTTAATCATTTCCAAGGAAATCAGTGCCGTCCAATTTACTTATTCATATCCAACATATCTTTATCCAAATATAATTATCTCAACATTATTCACATATTAAGGGTTATCCTTAACTTAATCACGTGCTTCCAAATATATCAGATTATTACCACAATCAATTTTCATGGTTATAAACACCATTAAACATATGCTCTTAAATCCTAATGGGAACACTACAGTTGACTAAAAAATAAATATTTCATTATTCTATCATATCATAAAATTACTTCTACAAAATTATTCCTGAATTGAATTACATAAATACTCAATAATTCCATGACTTAATTTCCATACTTCATATTTCCAATAGTGATTGCATGATATTTCCCTTTTAATTTGGATTTAAGAGGTTGATGATGTTGATCATCATAGTTAACCCTTGTATTTGGGAACTTATTATCATAATGCCCATTTTCATTACACTTTAAGCATTGAAGTGTGTGTGTGTGGGGGGGGGGAGTGGGTGAATTCTATGTAGCCTTATCTCTATTAACATATTTAGAAATTTTTTTCCCATAACTTCAGCATTCAAATGGCCAATGACCTTCTTTCACACACTTGAAACATCTACCAACCCCCTTAAGACAATTTCCCCCATGTTTCTTTACACACTCTGTGTATAAAGGAAATATCATCTTCTTTTATCCATGTTTTTTATATTTTTATTTGATATACACCTTCTATTTATTTTAAACACTATGATATTGATATGTAACTCCAACCTCAATTTCCACCTTGATATCACAACGAACAACCTCTTGTAGATACTAAATTCTCTTATGGAAAACACCCTTCTGAGACTTGGTTTTAATTTAATGAAGAAACTATCAACATTAATTTCAGGTTGGATGTTAATACCATAAGAATACCTCACAATTCTTATGAAATTATCCTCATAGGCACCAACATATTCATCATCCTTTTTCTTCAACTCAAAGAACTCATTTTCCATATTTGTATGAAGAACAAAAGGAAAATAATTATTGAAGAATAATTTCTTAAACTCATCCCAATCCATGGATTGAATTTCATCTTTATTCTTTATATTATTGATTATATTTCACCTCTAATCTGCTTCACCTTCCATCGATAAACAACCAAAATGACTTCATCATGTTTTGAACAACGTAGAACAGATAACATCTTTCAATTGGTACTAATATAGTGTTCAACAACAAGTGGATCAGAAGAATTTCTGAAATAAGGTTGATGTTTCCTCACTAAGGACTCAATAGAACGTTGTTCCATTCTATTCTCATTTCTCAGTTCAACATGATTCATAGCTTTTTTAAGCATAGTGGTAAGATTTTTCCTTCCATCTCCCATAACATTTGGGTTTTTAGCAGTACAATCATTGAATTTACCATTGCATTCAATATTAACATGAATTCTTTGGGTTCCAACCATTGACTAAAACTAGATATCATAATGTGAGAAACACTTACCATGGTGGAAAACCACATAATCTTGAAAAATTACTTATAGGATATCTAAATTATGAAACCTTACTTAATCTATGACACCATAGGTTTATCCTATGATATTAATAGACAACTTATTTTTAAATCCTTCATGATGGTTCATAAAGAGTTTGTAAATTTACAAATAATATCCCCCAGGAGTGTCAAACTAGGTGTGCAGTAGGGCCTATTTCATGTACCAGTTTACACTCGAGTCAGGACAGATGCACCTTTTCATAGTTGTTACCCCTAGGTACATATATTCTAGAGACACATCCAATTATAGTAACTAGACAAGGATATAATGCTAGGAAAACACTCACTATATACTGTACCAAAGTTCTAGGACATTTTCCTAAACATCAAATCATTGTTAGACTTATCCTAGGAAACATCCCTAGAAATTTCCTTAGAAATATCATTGGGGATATCAGTATGTTTTCTCATCCTAATTTCGAAAGTTTAAATAAACCTTTGCTCTAATACTAACTATAACGACCCTCTCTTTTCATACATTAACATTACATTACTTTTTTAGAATACTTACCACATTACAAAAAGATATTCCCAAAGACTATTAATTTAGTGCCTTTGGAAAATTGGAAACATAAAAAACTATTTCATAACACATATACTTCTTCTCCCACCTATTTATTCATAACTGTACCCCTTTTTGACACATCAGACTTAATACCTTTTTTCATATCTTGCAGAAAAGGAACATTAGAAAGGGTGATCTTAGATTCCTAGTAAGGGTAAATAAGGGGGATACATTAGAATAACATGGAGATATGGGTATGAGAACATAATAATAATATTTGAAGACCATATACAACATATTAAAGATTTTATACATGATTTATGGCATAAATATTGAGAGTTCATAAGACATGAATTATTAGGACATTAAGATCATAAGCCATGAAAGAACAACATAGAAATAAGACATGGAAATGTGGAATACACATAAACATGTAATATCATTCCCCATAAGTCAAGAAACAATTATAGAACTTATTAGGGAACTTCATGGGGACTACACCTACTGGGCGGAACACACCACCATCCCCAGTCACATTCCTTTCCTTATAAGGGACCATTTTTCCTATCTTACCATATTGGATCAGATTTCCCCATATTCCAATATTAGATTACGTTTACCCATATTTCTATAGTGGATAAATCCAATTGAATTGATTCCCATAATTATCCAATGAGACATAAATATTTACCCAATTCATTGGAGGAAGATATAGGTCTCAAACATCTCATAATGAAATCCTACATACATGTACCACAATATCATAAACAATAACCCATGAAATGAAATGGGTATCATAAATATGTAATCATATAATAACCTATGGAAAAGATATAGGTTTCATAATTATTTCATAAAAATCATACCCCGTGAAAAGAAGTGTGTTTCTTAAACATCATGCCATCAAAACATAAACCATTCAGAGAAATAATATGAATGGTATTATTGAACTATTACAAATTATGTCATCTTATATGGGGAAGGATTTTGAAATCTAACTTGGAACATCAATTTTTAAAACATAAAACATTTTAAAAACCCTTTTATTTGAAACCATTTTGAAAACATATAAATGAATCATGAAAAATCGTTTAAAACATTTCTTGATCAGAATATCCTTTCTCCATTGAAATCATTTTCTTTTCTTCAAATGCCATAAAATTTTAAACGAAAACATTTTATTATAAAATAACCTTGTAATATTTCAAGGAAAGATTCAATTAAATAAGGTGTCATGAAATCATAAAAATACATTCATGTCCTATAAGTTAAAAAATAAACATTTTTCTCATACTTTCGATAGAAATGTAAAAAATTACCTTGTTGGGAAGATGAAAATATATTACTTTAAAATAATTTAATAATAATTGTACATGGGTAAAAATGTATTTAAACAATTTTAAACTAATAGTAAAATTATTTTATAAATTTTTTTTATGAAACATGGACATGTAAGATAAATATTATCCAGTAAATACTTATGTATAAAAAATCTCAGATAATAATGAGATCATAAAATTAACCCTTATGTATTTATAATCAGTAGAATCATATGAACCATAATAGAAAAAAATTATATGAATATGAAAATAACAAAATATTATGTCTAAGACTCATAAAATACAATCATGGGTAATATATACACCATGTACAAGAAACAAGTAGTGTATGAGGCATGTGTCTCACAAAATTAAAGATGAGACAAAAATCCCTTATCTTAGGTCTGATTCCTTTCGTACATGTATGAAAACCCTATTCAATGGTTTTAAACATATTATTAACTTATAAAAGAATAATAATAATATTTATAATATTATATATGATTCATTTATGACTTTATATTACCTTTTTACTAAGAATTCCAAGTTAAAGCAATGTTTCTGGTAATAACCACTTTGTTTATCGTACGTGTTTTGACTTGTTATTCTTAATCCTATCACTTAGATCATAATGAAATTATTTATATATTTTAAAAAATTATTTATATATAATATATATTTATTATATAAATAATATATATATATATATATATATATGAAATGGAATACACCGTTCATGGAGACGGTAAGCCGTACGTATACATGAACGCTATTTTTGTTTTCTTATCATACTAAATGGAAGAAGGTAAATGACATATATGTATATATATATATATTATTAAATTAGCATTATTATGTCATATATTTCATATTTATTCATTATATATTGTTTTTATAATCATTCTTGAAATGGTTAACATGGAAGATGAATCTCATCACGTCTTGGAGACAGTAGGTCGTACGAATGCACAAGTGACGATATCATTTCCTTAATTTTAAAAAAGTAAGGTAGTGGATGATATATATTTTGTTCCAGAATCAATATAATTTTATAATAATCATATATAATTATTATTTCTATCATTATACTCATCCAATTAAAGTGTTTATAAAAAACATATTATACCGCAACGTGGAGACGGTAAGTCGTACGCACGCACGCACGATACATTAACTTTTAGAAGGATGAATAAAAGGTTGAATATAGTTGTTCCATAATCATAATAACATCTTATAATATATTTTATACTATATTTATTACTTTAAAATGTAATCAAAACATGAATATGAAGTAGAAGAAGTCACAATTTTCAAAGAGTCGGTAAGGAGATTAACTTTTCTTCGACGATCTCCCTATAGATATCCTCTCAAGGATAGTAGAGTTGGTCTTTTGAGAATAAAAGAACCTATAGAATGTTAATAGGTAAGTTTTTAAGAGAAATATTTTGGGGTTGGTTGAGATATAAGTTTCAAAGTGGTGTGAGGAAGTAAGGGAATATGTCTCCTTTTATAATTGAGGTGAGGCGCACTTTTGGAAATCCTCAAAATATTAAAGTATATTAAGGATATTATAGAGAAGAAAACATATAAATGTGATATAAATGAATGGGATAATACATTTTAGAGCATATATTATCCCCCTTTTTATTATTTTTCATTTTTTGTATTTTTTAAATAATTTAATAATATATTAATTCAATAAAATATCATTATTGCCAAATAAGATACTATTCATTTAATTTGGCTTTAAATAAATCAAAAATAATAATAATAATGAATTAAAATATAATGGTTTTAAGAACATATAATATATCTTATAGATCTATAAAAGTCTTTATACAGTTTAATTAAATCAATATATATCAAAATTAATATTATTAAAATCAATTATTTTATTTTTCCGTTAATGAAATAGATACTATTTTAATATTGAAGAAGTATATAAGGTAGTTATATAACTTAAAAAATTCAAAATAAAATTATATAATGAAAATAATTTTATTATTATCAATATAGACATTTAGTTTCAGTCATATCTTGATTTTGTCCTTATGTGGACACATAAAAGATATTAAATACAAGAGAGTAATATTTTGTAACTATCATTGAATTTAAATAATATATAAGTTATTTTCATGGACTAGTGTCCATTAAAAAACTAAAATTCGATGTTGAGGTGATAAAGGTGGAATCAAATATGTCTAATAATTTTTTTAAAGGTTTTTGTTTTTGTTTTAAACCTAATCATTTTGATTTACCCTTAATTAATCTATTGTAATTTTAATTGTGGTAACCACATTTTAAATATTAAGAGGTTATAGATTATTACTTATACGGGGTAAATTGTACATAAATGGAAAATTTATGAAATTTTAGACCTTATCATAATGTATGTATATTTATTAATGTTTTTTTATTTTTAATTAAAATATTATTTCTCTAAAATATCATTAGTTCCAATTTTTACACTACTCACAACCTTTTCTTTAAATAAAATCTAAACTGAAAGATAATTTCAAACCAAACCATTTAAGACACTCCTAACATGTCATAGTAACCTATTAAATTAATGGTGCACCTTAATTAATTCAAAATTTATTTATTTTAATATTTTTAATATCATTTATTTGATCTTTTTATTAATTAACCAATTACCGCATCATCATTATGTCACCATTTAAGTTAATTATTTTATCAATAAAAATTATAAAAAATTATCCTGATGTAGATAAAAATTTTATCTTTCAAATGACTTTTTATAGTTGAAATTTATTTTTGTATAACCCTATATTAAAAATGTTATAGTTATTAAAATATGAGTATGAAATTTTGGACTTATCTTTAACTAAAATATAATAAATGTAATATTCTTTCCCAAGTGGCTTAAAAAGATTATTATTTAGGCCTAATGTTGATTTTATTTGAAAATAACTTATTCAATAAAATTAGGACAATTTTTAGGGTAATTTTATAATTTTATAATATTATTTTACCTTCGATTATCCAATTTACCCTTAACCGTGGTAAATAAAAATTTACTAAAGTTACTATTCATAATATCAAAAATATTAAGTTGATGCTTTTAGAATCTAAATATCATAATTATTTCAACCATGTATTTCCATTTTTATAAATTCAATTCACATAAGTAGAAAAATTATATTTAACGCTAATCACAGAGACGTGGCATGAATGTGGGTAAAAAGAACATTCAAAAGTTAAATAACTTTTTATATCTAATTTCATTATAAAAACGATTAAAATGAACTAAATTGGATTAATATATATATATATATATATATATAATTGATCTATTTTTTACTTTAAAAATAAATTTAATGTATAATAATTATTTAAACAAGAAAGGCAGTTTTTAACTACAATGCAGTATTTTTCACTATTCATCAAAAATAATACTTCTCAGAAAAGTAATAAAAATTCACCATAAGATAATTTCAACATTATGAATTCGAAAATGAAGGTTAATTTAAAAAATTTAATATCTAAAAGTGTCTACAATTAGTTTTATTGGTTTTCATAGAAGGACATAGAAATCAGTTCATTTGAGAAAATAATATTTTTAAACATATAAAGACTTTACCAAAAATGATACATTTCATTATAAATATGTTTTATTTATGTGAAAAAATTTAAAAATTAATTATTATTATTCATATTACCATGTTTAATGGTTATTTTATAACTATATCATTTAAACAATTATAACAGTAAAGTGTTGTTTCGTAGAAACTCAATGTAGCGTGTAACACAAGATAACTCAGTGTTGAATGTAGTGAATGATTAAATTAGTTTTTGCGTAAAGTGAAAATATATAAAAAAAATTAATTTTTTTTACAAAATATCAGGGTGTTACAGATTAGGAGACATGGTAAGCATTCACCGTGACATGTCGGGTCGTTCGTGATTTTGGGAAGAGTCGGGCTGATAGCCTATCAATTGCATTTACCTCAGAGGTACCGAGACATGAATGATGTATTCTATATATCTCAGCTATACCATTATCATTCAGACTCATATCTTTCATTTAATCCTAAGGGAGTTGAGTTATTATCAGATTCATCCTTCGAGGAGCATCCCGTTCTTATTATTAACAGGAGCACAAAAGTTTTCTGAGGTCGATCAGTTACTCTAGTATGGGTTCTATAGAAGCATGATCTTTTACAGGATGAGACTTGGGAGTGGGAGGTTAATGTATGTGCTCAGTGACCATATTTATTCTTTGGTGATTCTTGGCCACCCTTGAGAAGGCAATTTGGGGATGAATTTCTTTATGGTGGGAAGATGGTAAGAACATGGGTTTTTGTATGAGGTGAAAATATTTTTTCTTTTGGTTTAAATACTTAATTAAATCCTAATGTTAATACCCTTTTAGGTCATAGGTGTTTTGGGGGTGTATGGGGCTTGTTTGGAGCTCGGAGCCCGTATTTTTGGAAGAAAAGGACAAGCTGCACGATTTATAGAAACTTTGCGGGTAAGGTTTCATGGTTACTAACAATCATGCATTGCTGGAAAGTGGGCAGATAAAGGCCACACAATTTCAAGAAACCATGTGGATGGAGGCACACACCCATGCAGGGCACATACAATTTTTAATAGATCCAAAATGAATGATTTGTGCACAGTTTGTTAAACCGTGTACAGTGACCATGTGGGTGCCCTTTTCCACAGCAGTGGGCGCATTGTTTGGCCAACTGTGTGGAAAAACCATGTGGTCCAAGAATTTTTGGGAAATTACTAATTTTCTATAATACCTTTTAATTTTAAACCCTCCTTTCCCATTTTGTTTCTAGTTGAAATCACCTATGGGAGAGCACCACTTTGGGCCAAATCATAGTCTTTGATCCCATTTGTTTATCTGATCTCGGAATCAAGCACTGCTCATCTTGTTGGATCCACATCAGTGATTACTCAATTCCTTTTGTCTCATTATTTTTTTTCTTGGTATTAAAATAGATATTTAGGTACAAGCTAATATTCCCAATTTTCATGTTTTTCTTCTATTCTTTATTTTTTTCCATTTGAGTCGAATCTGGAGATGATACTAGATGAACACTCTACTACGGACCTACGGTAGGCGGTCTATACTTTTCTTGATTGGTTTGGTGCTTTATTACATTAGTTACCATTATGACACCCACTGGGCATTCCGACATGTACCTGAAAATGAGTTGAATATTTATGTTAAATGAAATAGAACCTGTTAGGGATTCCCTTAGTTCCTTTGATATGCATTGGAGGTTGTCGCACCAACCAAGGCCACCCATGGGGTGTTCCATGTAAATTTTCTATGCTTATTCCTATGTTAAGCCACCCATGGGGTGAGTTAGTGATTTTCTTGTTAGAGGAAGCCTGTTAATAAATGAAATGAATTGAATTGGTTGAATAAGAGATAGTTTTCCTGATTTTCATGTTGATTCTTTTATTTTAATGGTTTATATGGAACTTGAATTTCTTAAATGGATTATTTAGAAATTGTGGAAATGAGTGGGTAAAATAAAATTTTATTGATTGCGAATTGATATATGTGTTGGTAAACTCATGGTATGAAATAGTATTTGATTTGAATGTTGAATGATTTCCTAGGACACCATGTGTGAGCTACACTATGGGTCATCAAAACAGTAGAGAATAACCTTGGACCTGTATATTCATTGGATTGTGATTCTATAGGATTTCTTGGGCCTTGATACCCCTTAAATCTAGTTTTTTTTCTTGCACTAGACATGGTCACTAGAAAAGATCTTTGGAACCCAATTGAAGCCTAACCAATCTTCCATCGAGATGGACCTAGGACTCGATGAGGATGCCTTGGTCCAATATACCTTGGATCTATCCTCAAGGGGTCTAAAACTTTTGATTATAAGTCAAAAACATGGTAAATGTGACCTGCATGATTATATGGCTTGACTGTGGTATATATGACACATATGGTCATGTGGATCTACTGTGGTTGTTATAAAATACATGTTATAAAACATTGGAATGGGTGATATGAGATATTGTGTATACTATGGGTCCATGGTGTTTATTTCCATATGTTTATTACTACCATGTTATAGGACCCTGACACTTGTTTTGTAGGGATCCTGTAACGGCTATACATGATCGCATGTTTTGTATTACATATTCCATGGTCACTTTCCTTTTATTTACTTCTTAACTGTGATATATATTTCCCTCTTCTTAGATTATATTACACAATTATGATTTGTTATTGACCTTTGTGTGGTTACCTACTGGGATTATATCTCACACCATGATTGAATCACCATTGGGTACTTAAATAGACTATATAGATACAAGTAGATACTAGGGAAAGAACCCATAATTTGATTCTTGACTTTACGACATAATTAAGAGAAGGAGAGCATGATACTGAGCTAAGGATCATGATTCTATTTAGAGATATCACTTTTTAGTCTTTCGGTATTTTGTTACATGTATTGTAATGGATGTTTGTATACCTATTTTGGCTGCTTTTTAGATACACGGCCTAATCATAATTGTATATGAGATTATTTCTGGAATTGTTTTATATATTTGTCATCTGGATGTTTATCTACTGTCTAATTGATTCACTACTTCTGCTATTGAATTTTATTGACATTCCATTGCATTACACTCTAGTAATGAGTCCATAGTCTCCCTACAGACACACTCTAGTACCTCACTACTAGCTGGAAGCCTCTAGAATTCAAGGAGATGTTCTTAAGACCATGTAGCCAACTGAGCTTGGGGTACTATTCAGTGGAATCTGAATTTGGGATGTTAAAGTGTTCATATATATACTCAATAGAACATCACCATTGTTTCACAAATCAGTAATGAACAGTCAGATATATTCATAAAAATTTCCAATCATTTACAAACATATATCATAAAACAATTTTAAGAAAACAAATATCATAATATATAAATAATAAAAAAAAAACTAATAGAAGGATACCTCCAATTTCAAAAAAACCATATATTAGAAGGATGAATACCTAAAATTAGCTTGGTTTACTCACTTTATGATTTATTGATATCAATGTCAGGATAGAGGTATGAAAATCTTACAACCCATCCTATCTCGGATGAGGTGTCATGATCCGTCCTAGAGGGGCCCATGTCGTGACTCCCCAGCCCACCTACAATAGGCCAAGGGCTGGAAACTATCGTCAAGAAGACATATCACTAACATGGGAGGCCTTAACCTAAGTACCTGTATACACACACAAATCTCTAAGACTATATAATTATGAAATGTAAAAAACAACTAAACAACCATGCATGTATACATCTAAATCCCATAACCAGAGTATGAAAAGAAATAAAAGAAAGTAAAAAGTTTCAAATACAAGCCCACCAAAAAGGTACGTAACATAATTCTAACTTGAAGGTAAAGGTATTGGGATTGCTATCTAAAATCTCAAGAAACACACCTCGGTGTATCCAGTCTCACTAAGCACAATTTATTCCTAGTCCACCTAATAATCTGTCAAAAGGTAGATATTTTGAACAAGACATGACACATTTAGGAAAATACCATGTAGGGGTGAGTATAAAAATACTCAGTAGGACACCTTGAAACCATAAAGTATATAAAAAATTAAATACAGTCATCTATAAAAAGTATATGTCTACAACATATATAAAAATAATATCATAATATACTCAACAAAGACACATAGTCTAGAGGTAAGTTATAACCATAGTACACCAGACCTAGGATTTCAACTCAAAGATTCCCCAAATAAATCATTAGGAAGAATACACTCTTGAGTCTGATAGCACTAATGATGTATTTCAGAGAGGTACTTCTCATCAGGTCTTGTCATGAGAAAGAACACACTGATAATCCAAAGAGAAATAAAATACACATATAAGGATCACTACCAAGGCCATGGGGTGATACCAACAACTCAATATGGATTAACCTATTAAGTAGAGGATTGATGCCCACATAGTGTTCATCACGTTGATACTAAGAAATCCACCTAGGAAATGAATATTAATAGAGGATATCACTCCGAGCCTCTCTGAGGGATTCTAATGACTCATACAGAAAGTCCTCTTGAATGGATCATACTCCCAGAAGTAGGAAACAATTCCATACCAATATTCATAAAAAGGATAAGTGGAATGAACCATAACAAATATTTTCCAAGATATGGAGGAAAAGAGATCCAATCCATGTAGAAAATAGTACACAACATGTAGTAGGGGTCACACATTGTGTCCCTTGACCCTAGGTTCTGCCTGTGTAAACAAACCATGTCATCGGGCCATGTCCATGTAGTATATAAGAGTACAAGATGTGTATAGGGGTTAAACGCTATGTCCCTACATCTAGGATCCTACTCACATACTCTTGCTATTTTCTAATACACGACATTAGACCGTGTACCTGTGCTTGTGTACTAGTACATAGGGTAGACCATATACATGGTCTAGGCCATGTTGTGTAGGGGAGTACATGCCATGTAGTCAACCTGTGTACTCGACCCCATTAAGTGTACTTCTCTAAGTACATGCTGAGTCATCCATAGGGTACGACATGATGTGTAGTCAAGGAATACATGCTGTGCATGTCGAGTTTTATAGAAACCATTCCTCTTCCTCCAACTCATGGCTACACCACCATTCCCTTAAAATAAGACTCCAATAATGCTGAGAAACATGGATCTACCTAGACAAATCATTCCACAACCATTTTCTAGAATTCAGGGTTCGAATCTGTTAGGAAAGCAGATTTCATTCGTCTTGATCATTGTTCTAAAGTCTTTATCAAAATTGGGGGTTTTAAAAATGACCTGGTTCGTTTTCTACTACCACAGTCACACCTCCATTACATAATAATGAGTTTAGATCTAAAATCTCAGATCATTTCACTAAGAAACATGTGTGACATGATTGATTCATCGGTGAAGCGTTAAACTGTATTCCAAGTGAAGAAAAACTGTGATGAATGAAGAAAGATAAGAGAAAACCATGAAACATGTAAAATAAAAATGAACCTTGTCCTTGTTCAGTTAGCCTTAGTTCATTTTTATTAGAATGATGAATGACGGAACAAGAAAATAAACAACTACCAAAGTAATATCCCTGCCAGAATCAACCCATCCCATATAAAAATCAAACTACGGATCAATATGTTCATTGATTGATTTGTATGTTTCATAAAAATCAAGAACTAGGAAGAATTTAATCAAAACACACACCCTAACTCAATTTGGATCAATCAATGATATAAAATGAAGCTTCATCATGTTTATTGGAGAGATCCTTCAAAATCAATGTGCGTCAATCGTTGATTCATGATCCATTATCGTTCTCATGAGAGAGAATCCTTAAAGATCTCTCCAAAGGTTCTCTAGAGGTACCAAGGTTATGTAGCCTACCCTATAATTCTGATATAATAATCTATTTAAATACTTATTTCACTACATCCACACAAATTAAATAAAATAATTTATTTAATAATTTTATTTATATTTATGTCTGTGACGACTTTTCCACAAATGACCCACACCGACCAATTTCAAGTCACTCCTAGGGTAAACCTCTCATTTTGAACTCAATGGTGCCCTCAAATTTCTAATATGGAAAACCATTTAGAAGTCATTTAACCTTTTTAGGAAAACGGTGAGCATGTGCTATTTAATATATTAAATATATTTCAAATATTTATTCTGGGAACACCATGCCTCGGAATCGCATTCCGTCTCAGTTTTTGGTCTTGAAAATATTCCATATAATATACAAAAATAATTCACAAAAAAAAACATGAGACATTAAATTCTCCCCACCTTGGGGATTTATGTCCTCGAAAATCCAAAATAAGGGCTAATAAAAAAGATGTGGGTACTGATAATTAATTTGAGCCTCCCACTCCCATGTGCTCTTCTAAAGATTCCCATGCTACCACCAGACACACACTAAAGGAATCAATCACCCATAAAGGACCCTATACTACCGATCCTTGATCTCCATTTGGTACTCAAAAAAGGACATTGTATCCTCGATGTCTTTCTCTCCCCAGTCGATAACATACAATGGGTCATGCACGTACCTCCTCAGATGCGAGAAATGAAAGATATCGTGTACCCAGTATAATTTTGGAGGTAGGGCTATACTATATTCCACATTTCAAACTTTATTAAGTATCTAGAAATGGTTGATGAACCTTGGATAAAACTTTCCACCCTAGCAAAACCACTATAATACATATTGAGGTGAAACCCATAAAAACACATGGTCCCCTTCCTTGAACTCCAAAGGCCTTTGTCACTTATCATCATAAGAACTTTGATGGATTTTTGAAGTCTTAATCTGCTCCTAGATGATCTGCACCTTCTCTGTTGTTTCTTATACTAACTCTAGGTTCATGAGTGCTGAATATCATAGGTCAGTCCAGAAAAGTGGTGACCTACAGGGTCTCCCGTACACATACTTTAATGGTGCCAAACCAATGTCAGAATGGTATCTATTGCTCTACAAAAACTCCCCCAGTGGTAGGATATCCTCCCAACTATGAACAAAGTCCAACTTTAATGTTCACATCATGCCCTCCAAAACCTGATTGGTCCATGTCTGGCTATCAGTTTGTGGGTGAAACGCTGTGATCAAGTGTAACGGGGTCCCAAACACCTCCTACAATCCCTTCCACAACTGAGATGTGAAGTGAGAATCATGATCAGAAATGATCATCTATGGAACTCCATGGAGTTGGACTATCTCTTGAACATACACATGTCAAAATATCTCTACTAAACTCTACTCTCGTATAGCTATGAAATGGGCTGAATTGGTGAGCTAGTCTATGATCAATCATATGGAATCATGTCCCCTAGACATATGTGGTAAGACCATCATGAAGTCTATAGATATCCCATACCACTTCAACTATGGAACCTCAAGGGTTTGAGCCCAACCTACAAGAACATGGTGCTCAGCCTTCATTTGTTGACAAGTAAGTCATCAAGAGACAAAATTATCAACTCATTTATTCATCCCTAGTCACCAAAACTAATTTTAGAGGTCCTAGAAAATATTTTCTACACCCGAATATACTGCTAAAGGAGATGTATGAAACTCCATCAGAATATCCTTCCACAATTTCATTGGTACCATCGTGCTACATATAAAAATAATGACATGGTCCCTACCTTTAAAATATCCATCATGAGAATGTTCTGGGAATATATGAGTATGTAGGGTATTATTGTTGGTATCCCAAAGATATGCCTCTCTAAATCACTGAAAGAGAAGAGGGGTAACAACCATCATCTGGAGGTAAGATACTCCATCTAAATCAACAAAGGATAACTACAATGAGGCCAACTACTCCGACACCTCATTCAACAACTGTGAGAATGATCTTCTGCTAAGAGAATTTTCTACCACGTTCCCTTTCCCAGGAGTATAGAAAATTTCAAATTCATAATCCTGGAGGAAATCTATCCATCGCCACAATCTCAAGTTGAGATCCTTCTAATAGAAGATATACTTGAGAATTTTTTTTATCTGAGTAGATGATAAACTACTCACCAATCAGGTAGTGTTGCCACATATTCAAAGTGAAGACTACTTATGCTAACTCAAGATTGTGGGTCATGTAGTTATTCTCATGTGACCTCAACTGGAATGAACCATATGAAATCACCAATTTCCTCTACATAAAAACAAAACCAAGCCCAGTTACTAATTCATCATAGAAAACTATGTAATTGACACCTTCCTCTAGAAATATCAAGATGGGATAACTCATAAAAATCTACCTCAACTGCTAAAAATTATTCTGGCACTTCTCTGTCCACATGAAAGGTTTCCCCTTTTGAGTCAAAGATATCATGAGTGCTAATATTCTGGAGAAATCAGGTATGAATCTCATATAATATCCTTCCAACCCAATGAAGATCCACACCTCCATCACACTCTTGGGTAGCTCCCAAGATAACACTGCATCAACCTTGGTCAGGTCTACTTCCACTCCATCTGCTAAGATAAAGTGTCCCAAATATTAGAATACCTAAATATAGAACTATCATTTTGAGATATTTTTGTAAAATTGGTTCTCTTAGAGTATGTATAGAACTATCTTTAAGTGTGTCATGTAATCCTCCTAAGTATACAAGGATCTCATCGATGAAGACCACCATGAACTAGTCTAAGCAAGGTTGAAAGATCTGGTTCATGTGTCCCATGAACACTACTAGGGAATTTTTCATGCCAAAGGGAATGAACAAGTACTCATAGTGGCCATAATGATATATGAATGATATCTTCGATATATCCTCATCCCATACTCTCAACTGGTGATACCCTGACCTAAGACCAACCTTCAATAACCATTGTTATCCTCTAAACTGATCAAAGAGTTCATCAATCCTCGATAGTGGATTCTTGTTCTTCAAGGTCACCTAATTAAAGTGACAGTAGTCTACACACTACCCCAAGCTCTCATCTACCTTATTGAAAAAAAAATTGGGGTTTCCCATGGCCAAACACTAGGTTGAACAAACCCCTTCCTCTGCAAGTCCTCTAACTACACCCTCATCTCATGAAGCTCTATGGGATCCATTCAATATGATGCCATAGATATCAGTTCTATCCCAAGGTTTAGATCAATGCAGAAGTATATCTATTATTGGGGAGGTAAAACTGGGATATATTCAAGGAATACATCCTAATACTCTTCCACCACTGTAGGAAACTAGATACTCCTAACATCTATTGTACCAAAGGTTTGTCTAGCCAACTGATGAGTAATCGGTTGCACCCTATTATGTATGATTCCTTCATGCACTTCTTGGGTTTTATTTTCATAGAAAAAGTAGAACTTGGTTCCATCAATGTGTAAACACCATGCCCTTCTCCTAAAACAATTAATATGGGCATAAACTATAGATAATAAATCAAAACTAAGAATGACGTCGTAAAGACACAACACTAATACCAAGAGATTCATGTAGAAACTCTTTCCTACAAGAGCTAGGTCACACTATCAGCACAAGTGCATGATCATTGATTCTTATCCAGTAGAAATCTCCAAGCATAAGGGTCAAGTCAAAGGTTCAACCAGAATCTCTAAGTCTTGTATAATTTATGTGGAAAAAAGGAATGACTATCACCTATGTCTATTAGTATTGTAAATAAGGTAAAAAAATTAAAAAGACAATACCTCAAATCATTCCTTGAGACTTTGGTTTGTATGCTTCGACCACCCGTAGATGTCCCATCCCCTATCCTTTAGCTCCCTAAGCCTAGTATAGACCACTTGGGGTTGGTGGTGGTAATAAGTCCAAATGTGACCACCACCTGCTACTTTCCTAGCTCCCCATCCACATATTCCCCTGTAAAACTGCATGATACTAGAACTTTTTATTCCTTGGTGGATATTCTATAATCTATATGTTAGTTGTACGGTGGATCAAACAATATTGAGTGAGATTTACCCTTCCGTCACATGAGTATCACTACCTATGTCTAGGATGATGGGACCCACCTTGTGATCCTTGAACTGAAGATCCTCTATCCTGGGACCTCTTCCTAAAATTCATCACACATCCAGGTCCCTAAGAATGATGTTGGATCTCCACTGCTGAGGTCTCTACTCATGCTTTCCCACTATTGACAACCACTAGTTGTATCTACTCAGACAAGAAACTCTCAACCACCAAAGATATCTCTAGACCCCAGCATAGGTAGGAATTCACATAGGGATAAACCTAGCTCAGATGTCTCTATGAAGACCTCCCTTGAAGGTCTGATACCTGAAGAACTGATCTCAAACCATATCCATCGAGTACCTGGAGATGTTGGTAAACCTTGATGAATACTCAACTACTATCATGATTCCCTACTGAAGATACATAATCTCATAGATATGTACAATCCTCAGTGTAGCTAGTGATAAATACTCCCTAAAAAGGAGATCAAACTTTGTAAATGAAAGATTCTCCTCATTATAAGACTGGGTAACCAAACCCCACCATCGCCTTGTTGATCGGTGAAGAAGGCCTATTGGCAGGTCCACCATCTGATCTGATGGTGTCTTGACTAGATAGAAAACTCATGTCACTACCTCAAGCAAGTCCTCAGTCGTCTATGGGTCAGGATTTCCGTGAAACATGAGGGGTCTTTGTCATTGAAACTCAGGAAGCACACTCAGCCCGTGCACTATATTTGCTGGTACTTTAGGGAACACATTATACTCTATAGGTGGTGGTATGGCTGGTGCACCACCCGAAGGTATAATCTTAGAAACTGGTCCCTGTATCAACACCTCATCATATAGGGGATCATCCCCATGATCATCATGATAAATCCTAGCTGGAATACATCACATAGGCATCATGAAACACAAAATATATACCCCAACCAATAATTATATTTGGATAGATGACTCAAAAAAGACATGGAAACAAAAACCCATTCCTATATGATGTATGTACCATTTTTCCCTGAAACTATTTTTCTCATGTACTGAGTCGAAAAGTAAGTTGTTAGAGTCCTAGTGTATAAATATATCAGCCACTGCACCAACACTGTAGTCCCTAGCCTAAAATCCAATCTTTAAACACTTAAAACCTCTTCCTTGAACAAATATAATAGAATCCCAGTACTAAATTAGAACTGACCACTCTTATACCACTCTATCACAACCCTAATCACAGGGTATTGTACAACGACTCCCCAATCCCACCTCCAATAGTCCTGGGGCTATCAACTAGCACCGAGAAGGAATATCAATGAAATGGGAGGTCTTGGTCTAAGTACCTATACACATGCACACATCACCAAGATTATACAATGATGAAATGTAAAAACAAATGAAAAACCATGAATTCATACATCTAAATCCTATAACCAGAGTATGACAGGAAGTAAGAGAAAGTAAACAGGGCCAAATACAAGAACACCAAAAAGGGCTATTACACAAGTCCAACCTGAAGGTAAATGTATTGGGACTGGTGTCTGAAATCCGTAGGAACACACCTTAGTCTGTCTGGTCTTAGTAAGAACCATCTGGTCCTGGTCCTCCTAGGACATTATCAAAAGGATGATTGTTTACAAAAGACATGACATGTGAGGGAAAAAACTAGGCAGGGTTCAGTTTAAAAATAATTAGTAGGGCACCTTGAAACCATAAAGAATATAAAAAATGAGATACTACTATCTATACAAAATTATATTCTCACAACACATATAAAAAGAATATCAAATATACTCAACAATGACACACAATTTAGAGGTAAGTCACTACCATAGTACACAAACCCTAGGATTCAAGCTTGAAGTTTACCCAAATAACTCATTTGAGAGAACACACACCCGAGTCTGATAGCACTTATAACATTCGTCTTAGAGGTACTGCTCGCCAGGTTTCATCATGATAAAGAACATGATGATAGTCCGAAGAGAAATATGACAAATAGATGAGGATCAATACCAAGGTCATGGTGTGATACTAAAAACTCAATATGGATTAATTCACTAAGTATGTGATCTGTGTCCACATAGTTCTAGTAATGTTGATACTAAGAAACCCACCCAGGGCACCAAGATGAATAAAGGATCTCACTCTGAGCCTCTTAGAGGGATTCTAATGACTCAATCCAATAAGTATTGATGAAGGGATTGTAATCCTAGGAGTAGGAAACAATTCCATAACAACCTTTAGGTAAAGGATAAGGGGAATGAACTCTAACAAATATTTTTCAAGCTATGGAGGAAAATAGATCCAATCCACGTAGAAAAGAGTATAAAATGTGTAGTATGGGTCAAACATTGTGTCTCTTGACCCTGGGTCCTACTTGTCTAAACAACCCATGTCATCTGGCCATGTATGTGTAGTATAAAAGAGTACACAGTGTGTAGAGGGGTTACACACCTCATAAATATATCTTGGGTCCCAACCGTGTACTCTAGATATGTACCAGTACACAATGTTGGACCGTGTATCTGTTCCTGTGTACCAGTACATGGGGTAGCCCATGTACATGGTTCAAGCTGTGTCTTTTAATGGAGTACACACCGTGTAGGAAACCCTTATACTCCACCCTATGTCTGTGTACTTCCCTATGTACATGCTGAGTCATACAAAGGGTACTGCACACGATGTAGTCAAGGAATATATGCCGTGTGTATCAAATTTTATTGAAAACCTTATTCTTCCTCACTCTTGTGCTCGCGCCATCATCACCTTTAAATATATCTCCAATCATGGAAAAAATATGAATATACCCCATAAGAAACTTTACACGGAAGTTCTTTAAAATCCTGGATTCGAATTCATTCTTAAAATAGATTCCATTCGTCTCGATCATCGTTCGTATGTACCTCTTGAAATTGGGATTTTCTAAACCATTTTGGTTCATTCACTGCTACCACTGTCACACCTCTATTGCATCATATCGAGTTTGAATCAACCATCTTAGATAGTTGTGCCAAGAAATTTGTGCATAATGACCTATTAATTGGTGAATCATTGAACCATGAGCCAAGAAAAGAATGCCTGAAAAGAATGCATAAAGATAATAGAAAACCACAAAACATGAAAAGTAGAAATGAACCTTTGCTGTGTTTGGTTTGACTCGATTCATTGCTGTTAGAATGAATAATGGAGAAACAAACAAATAAACAACTCCCAAAGTAATATCCTTGCAAAAATATACCCATCCCACATAACAATCGAACTGTGGATCAATATACTCATTGATTGATTTTTGTTCATCATTGAAAGCAATAATTGGGAGGAATTGAATCAAAACAAACAACATACCTTAATTTGGATCTATCACTAATGAAGAACAAAGATGCGTCACATTCATTAGTGAGATACTTCGAAATCTATTTGCGTCGATCCGTGATTCAAGATACGTTGTTATTAACCTAAGATAAAATCCTTCAATATCTCTCTAAAGGCTCTCTAGAGGTTCCAGGGTTATGTGGTTATCCCTAGATTTATGACATATAAATTTATTTAAATATTGTTAATTCCTCATGTCAACACAAATTTAATTAAATAATTTATTCTTTTTTGCACCCGCGCCGAATTTTCCACAAATGAACCGTGATGACCAATGTTAAGTCATAGTTAGGGTAAACCTCTCATTTTGAACACAACAACGCCCAAAAATTTCTGATTTAAGAGCCCATTTAGAATTTATTCCACTTTTCTAGAAAAACTATGCATGCATTCTATTTAACATATTTAATATATTTCAAACATTTATTCTGGGCACACTGGGCCTCAAAATCTCACTCTGTCTCACTGCCTAGTCTAAAACATATTCCATATAATATCCAAAAATAATACAATGAAAAGTCCGAGACATTACATGGGGTTAGATCAATTTTATAGTCCATACCACCTAGAAGTACTTCTAGATTTTGGGCTTAAGACTATCCCCTGGAAATAAGAATGTGTATACAATGTTGGGGCCTCATCCTATCTCATAGAATAGGGGAAGAGGTATAAAAAGTCAATTCATAATAAGAATATTACCTCACTAAGATTTAAATGAGTTGTACCTTCTTAAATAGTCCATATAGAATGAATATATTTAGATATGCATAACCCAACTAGCATGATAACCAACTATCAAAAATATTAACCTTTCTCAAGATAAATCATCTATAAAAATAATCATGCACATAACAATGAAAGGAGAAAGCATACTCCAATATAAACATTTAATATAGTAATTACATAACAAGGTTCAAAATACACATAATAATAAATGGAATCAGATACAAACCCATGTAAATAAACTTATATTAATATTAAAGTTTAAGAACACAATTCCAAACATTCTAAGGTTATAAAATAATTTTTCAGGGAACTGAAAGACCCATCACAAGGTTTTCAAAAATAATATTTATTTTCTTAGTACAACACAATGGATAACCATGGCCATCTCTCTTGAGGATTATTTATCTACAATTTAATCACAAAATATTATAACCCATTATTGTATTATATATATATATATTTTATTTTATGAGAGTAATAAAAAAGTAAGGGATTTTAAAAGGAACAAAACCAAATAAAAGATAAAAATTTAATGCAAAATTAAGACAAAATGATGACATTAAAATAAAATAAATACACCTAAAAAAATTTCCTAGAGTGAACCTTTATTTTCTCATTGTTAGTCTTATACCTATATAATGAAAACACTCCATCATATATGTGCTCATATTCTTATACCTCAATTTTGAATATATATTGCACCCAAAAATCACCAAGTATAATACACATCCAAATCCTCCACTATTATAAACTTAAAGAGATACTCAATTAAGAGAGCCGTCTAACTCACATTCCTTGTATTAAATCCAACCCATTTAGCACTAAATCATCAAGGCTCCATAACATGCCATGATTATTATGGATGAGGGAGGGGATAATGTATAAGAAGAAGATATATCGAAGAAAATTGAAATCAGGCTACACTATCACCCACACTAGCAATTATCCTCAGAATAACCCTAAGTAAATAAGAAACATTTAAAATTGAATGCATAAAGACATAGGTATAATAATGGATTCCTCCCCTAGGAGATTACTTGGGAAATTTCTTAACCATCATGAATATTGTAGATCAAGATAAAGAAATATAGTAGAATAAATCTATATAATATAGAGAAACATTGAACATATTAATTAACACACATAAAATAATAATTATAGATAAAAAATAAAACTTTAGAAAATACTAAACTATAATGAACTCTAAAATCCTTACTCTTGGAATAATAAGATTAGAAACTATTTTAAAATGAAGTAAACATCATTTAAATAGGTAACAATATCAAAAGTGGGATCTATCAGAATCAACAAGTTCACATGGGTTGGACTTCATGCAAATATGGCCGAGATAATGGTATATTTCCACATGAAGTGATCACTAAAATTTTCTTTGAATTCTCCCAATGATCTTCAGTATTGTTTCCTTCTTCTACCATGAATTTAATCTATGTAATAAAAATATATGAAAGTATTTAAATTTCAATGAGTGTTGGTATTTAATTACACACTATAAAATACATTTAATTATGTTATTTAATGAGGGGGTTCTATTCAAAACATTGAACTTATAAGATTTTCTATCTCAACACATTTCATTCCACTCATGATGTAACTTCTTTATGACTGATGTGGTATCCTCTAAATTGGAAGTATCTATAAACTTTATCAATAATTATCATAGCATTTCTTAACTATCCAATACATGGCTAGTTTTTATTTAAATTTCAAAAAGATTAGATACTTCATGAACCACTAGAAATTAATCATACATATTTATATTTGATCACCTTAAATAAAGTAAATGACTCTTACATATCAATTTAGATTGTGGTATTGGCTCTTACATATTCCCAGAATTTTCAAATTTTCATTAGTGTGAGTCAGAATGACTCTTACATATATAGAAAAACATCCTTCAAGACTTTTTTCTAAATTTCTTATCTATTTCACATTGACATTTATATATGGAGGTAGTTAGTTTTACACATTCTGAAGAGTTTTTCAATTTTCTTTATCAACCGCCTAATAAATTTTATATATGAAGAGAAATACTTTTATGTACATATTCACTTAGTAAAATTTCAACCATATCATTCATCTTCCAAAAAAACCTACTTCAAAATGAAATAACATAAAATAAAAGTATATCCATAATAGTTAACAACATATTAATAATAAAATCACTAAAAATAAGAATTTATTACTTTTTCATAACAAAGTAAAAAATATCCCCACACACTAAATATGTGATAATTAACCATAAAAAAAGATTTATTTGGATTAAATCATTGAATTATAAAGTATAAAGAATAAAAATATCATCTCTATCAATTATACTACACTTAAACATTACACTCATGATAAATAATCTAATACTAAGGTGAAAACAAATTTCCCAATGTAGATTCAACATCAAATTTCAATTCAAACACCCAAATAAATATCATTACAACTACATAGATCCCAATTTCATATTTCATCATTGAAAATAAAATTTATTCAATCTCTTATTAATATCCATGGGAATGGTTTACTCATATCCCTAAAAGTATATATCTGTTCACTTAAGATTTTTTAAATGGGGATTTTTCTCATTCTCAAGAGAATGCATGAATTCCATAAACTTGTTTCCTTTCAATTATCTCTACTTAATAAAGCCAAAAAAGTGTGTAAATCATGAGGTATTTTAAAGGTTGTTTTATGTTTAAGGGTTAGAAGGTCTCAAATGTAAAAAATTAGAGGAAAAAATAGAAATTTGGACCTCTAACATGAAGTAAATTGCATGAAAATAATTTGTACTCAAGTATGTATCCTCACTCATATTTTTTTAAATGATTGGAATTTAAACACATTTTGATCATCTTGGTTAGTAAAAACTTTAATAATTTCATCAATAACAAATTTATTTGTTTTTTCTTCTATCCTACTCCTCAGTAGTAACATATTTTTTAGGATGTCAGATATTCAATTTCATTGTAGGTTTTTATTTTTGAGAAATAAATGAATATTTTAGACTTTAAATAGTAGTTTGAACTACCTTTCCCTATTATTGAGGAATATTTTCCTCTTTAAATTTTACTAGATTTGATCTTTCTCCCAAAAATAGCTTTATATGATGTAACACTTCTCAAATAAACTCCCAAAATAGTTTATTCTAGGTTAGCACAAAAAAAACTCACTCCATTACGCTAAAATAAAATAATAAAATAACTTATAAAATAGGATAGAAAGGGGTTAATGGATTATATCATGTTTTATTAAGAAGGTTATTCATGGATTATAGGGAATTAATAAAGGTCAGATATAAAGGCATACCAAAATAGAAGTGAAATTTAAAATGGGGATTTTTAAATGGTGCCTCAATTATATTTTAATCAATTTCATGAACTATAAATTTTTGTAAAAAGATAGAAATAATAGTTTCTCGATCACACAACATGCCTCAAAAATCTCATGAATAATATAAATATAATAATATGTAAACAATTCCTAGAAAACTATTTTTTTGGAAGGAATAATCATTAGATAGTTATAGAGTTCATGAGTTTTACACATGATCAAAGTTCATTAAATGATTATATGAGAAATAAAGAAATAAAATACATTTTATAAATAATTTAAATCCTTATAAATTCAATCATGTAGTTACTAAAAATACTAATATGGTATGAATTTCATAATGTATTCGATTATGATCAAGGTTATTAAAAAATTTTAAAAATTAAAAATAGAAAAAAAAACATGAAAATACAAATAGATTAATAACAAATCCCACAAAATATGACTATTATTACCTAATTTTTGGTTCAAAAATTATCACAACATCTTTACACACAAAATTTAATTGGAAAATATAAATAATAAGGGAAACAATAGTGATAAAACCTAAATTATTGGTAGTGACATCCTTGAGTTACTCTCCTAAATATTTCCAACTGAAAACCTATAAGAGAAAGTAAAAATAATGATCAATTAATATATAGAAAAATAAATTAATAATATGGGAAAATTAATGATAATCTTGATTTTGAACCCTAAGTGGGTATTGGGTTTTGACTATCCCAAGTGAGGCAGTTCTAGTTGTCACCCAAAATCGGATGGTGGGTGGGGTTTATTTGACATAAAACACTAAATTTTTTTATTCCAATATTCATCACTTTACATTGGTTTTAGATTATCCCACAGATATATTATAATAGATCCATACCCACAATATAAGATAAATCTTTCATAGTGTGGGTATAAGAAATAATGGCCCCCTCCACATTGGCCACAACATTTATAGACTCATATTCAACATCCAAGGCCTTCTTATTTAGTTATAAATTAATATATTTCTCAAATAATAAGTTAGTGAAAATTAAATATGAATAGAATTAAAATAACATAAGTCAATATTAAAATATTTCCCCTTAATTCATTCATCTTGTAATTCAGTTCACTCAGGGAGAGCCACTAGAAACTCCTCATGTACTCAAAATTTATGGTAAATAGGTTTATGGATATTCATATAATGACCCATAATTAACATACATTGTTATTAATTCATAATTGAAGCATAATTATTACAATAGATAACAAAACCATGATTGGACTGTATAGGTATAGTGTCTTTAGAAACTGGAAAACATAAACAACTGGTTCATAAATCATCCACATTGTCTCCTGATTATTTAATCATATCTAGAGTCCCTTTTGGAATATCCTAATTAATACCCTTCTTCCTGAATTGGGGAAAATAAAACATACAAAAGGGTGAGCTCAAATTCTCTGTAAGGGTAAAAAAAGGAAATATCAATCAAATCATATTCGTAAGAACATTACATTTTGAAAATATTAACCTGCAAAAGAGATCATAATGTCATGACATGGGATAAATCATAGTAGTGAAATTTAATCACAATAATCATAACATAAAACATGAAACTTTGTGTCATACACACATAATCATAGAAAATCATTTTATAATAGTCAAGACTCATTTCCAAGACTATCATAGCGGACAAAGTCCATTTCTGAACCGAGTTTACTCCTCGTTCCGGTCCTATATCACTGAACCCGATTAAATTTCCGCTCCTTCCATGTCTATCTCATGAGATATAAATCTTTACCCAATGCATTGGAGGGAGATATAGGTCCCACCCATCTCATAATGAAACCATTCTTATGTGTGCCACAAAATCATAAATCATACATCATAACATAACCCATGTAATAAAAATGGGATTCTTAAACATCATGCCATCATAACAAAATCCATAAAAGATAAAAGGACTTCATAAAAATAATTCCATCATAACATAATCAAATAAATTTAATAATAGGGATAGAAATAGAACCCTATATTATCTTAGATGGAAAATAATTTTGATAAAACACTTGAACTCTATTCTTGAGGAAAATATCATTTCTACTTCAAATACATTTTTTGCTTTCTTAACATGTCATAAAATTTTAAACTAAAAGAAGTTAATTGAAAATAAACTTGAAAACTTGTAAAGGAAGCTTCATGGAAATAATGTTCTATGAAATCATAAAAATCTATTCATGCCGTATAAGTTAAAAAAACATTCTTCTTGTACTTTGGCTGAAAAAGTCAAAAAGTATCTCGTACTGAAAACGACAAAAGATTCCTTTCATAAATTTTACTAAAAATTCACCAATAGGTAAAATTGGATTTAAAAAATTATAGGTGGATAGAAATAATATTACATATTTTGGAAACATGGATGTGGATGATAAATATTCCCTAGTAAATACTGAAGTATAAACATTCTCGGATAAAAATTGAGATTGAAAGATTTTCCCTTACCTTAGGTCCGATATACTTTGTACGTATCCGAACCTCATGTATAATGATTTAAATAATGTCATTGAATTATTCCATAGTCATAATCATTGTTATTATATCATATATGGTCATATTCTTAGCTTCTTATTAGTAATATTTCATTGCTACTTGTTATTTGGGTGTTCATTGCTTTATGTTCTTATGCGAGTTTTGTCGAATAAATTCTTATTACCCTTTTTTAGGTTATAGCTACATCATTTACAGAATTCTATTAGTATAATATATATCAGATTTATTCATTCAATTCTTTTATATAATCATGTTTTAATGAAGATCATGTAGAACAAATCACATCACATCGTGGAGACGATAAGCCGTACGTACGCACGAGCGATGATATCGTTCCCATAATTATTGAATAGTCTTGGAGTGGATGATAGAATATCTCAGAATTAGTATCATGTTGTAATAATCATATATATTTATTATTTACACCATTATACCCATCCAATTAAGGTGGTGGTGGAAAACAGATTACACCACGGCGTGGAGACGGTATTCCGTACGTACGCACATGTGGTGATTTCATTTTCCATAGGATGGATAAAAGGAGAAATAGGTTTGTTTATTATTTATAATAAAATATCAGTATATTAGTTATACTGATGTTATTACTTTATAATGAAACCAATAAAGAATAGGAAGTAGAAGAAGAAATAAATTTGAAAGGATTGGTAAAGGATATTACCTCTTCTTCGACGCGCCTCTTCTAAACCTCATCTTAGGGCACTAAAGTTGGTCATTAAAGAATAAAAGGACCTCTAGTATGTTTATAGGGAAGTTGAGAAGATAAATTTTTAGGGGTTTGATGATATTTAAGGCTCAAAATGTTGTGAGGAGCAGATGGAGGAGGTACCCTTTTATAAGGGAGGAGAGGTGCACCTTTGGAAACATAAGAAATATTAATTTATAATAAATTCAAAAACCACTTAAAAACCTCCAGAAATGACTCAATTCGAAAATGATATGATATAGGGTTGTAATATAATCGACCAATAAAATTTATACATGTTGTGAATTTATTTTAAACCTTATCAAATTGATTTATCCTTATTTAATCTATTTAATTTTATTTGTGGTAATAATATTCTAAATTTCAAATTGTTAAAAATAATTACTTATGTGTTTTTAATTGTCTATAATTGGATAATTTAGGAAATTTTAGACCATATAAATTTAAATTTATAGTTTTTAAATATTTTTGTGATTTTTAAACAATTTTATAATATATTAGTTTTATAAAATAACAATAGTGTCAATTTTGACACTATTCATTTATTTGAATTTAAATAAAATCCATACAGAGGATATATTCGAACAAAAATATTTAATATATTTATAATATGTCATATTCAACTATAAAATTATTGGATCACATTAAATAGTTCATATAATATTTATTTTAATATTTTTAAAACCATTTATTTGATATTTCAATCTATAAAATAATTTCAACATCACTATTGTGTCATAATTAATGATAATTATTTAATCCCTAAAAATTATATATAAATTTACTTGATTTAGATAATTTTATTAGATTTCTGGAGACTATTCATGTTTGAAGTTTTATGAAGTTTATCACTAAATTAAAATTATTACACTTATAAGATATAAGAGAGTGACATGTTGTCACTTTCTTTGATTTTAATTATAATTATATCATTTTCATGGTCAATAGTCCATGAAACGAATCTATTCTGACCCTTAGGTGATATGGGTAAACTTTTATTCATCCAATAGAATTTTTTTAGGTGTTAGGGTAATTTTATAATATTATTTTTACCCTTAATTACCTAATATACCTTTAACTGTGGTAAATAAAATTTACCGTAGTTACTATTCATAATGCCCAAAAATAAAAATTAGCCTATTAAAATAATTTGGACCATCAGATTCCAAATATGGAATCCATTTTTCCAAATTCAAAACATAGAAGGTGTATTAATTAATTTAAAATTAATCCCGTTGTTGAAAAAAGCGGGTTTTTGTTTAAAACATTACAAAAGATTGAATTAATTTTACCTACGAATTCAATGTAAAATTAATGCTATTGACATACATTATATTAAACGGTAAAAATATATTCTATTTATACTTTAAAACAATTTACTATTATAATTTAACCATATAAATTATCTCGATGAAAAAAGTTGGTTTTAAGTAAAATTTAGCATGTTTTTACTATTCATCAAAATAAGAACGTTGTCAGAAAAATATCAAAAATTTATCCAATGTAAATTTTTATATCCTGATTCAAAATAAGAAGTTTATTTTTTAAAATTGAACTTATAAACTTGTCAAAAATTATATTTAAAATGGCTGCGCCATCAAAAGGCGGTAAAACTGCATTTTTAGAAAAATACTTCTTTTATCCGAAAAATTTATTTTGTTTTTATATCTCATTATAGAAAATGTGTAAGATGAATTATAATGTTATAAAATTAAAAATTAGGTTAATACTATTCATAACGGCTAGTTCATAATATTATAATAATATATCATTGTTTAGTGAACTCGGTATTGCGTACAACGCAAACTATCGAGGAAGGTTGCTCTTGCGTGTAAGGCAAGCCAAGCTAGTGTTGTGTGTAGTGAAAAATTACTTTGGTGTTGCATATAACATAAGACATTAGAAAAAATATTTTTCATAAAATCTCAGGGTGTTACATTCTACCCCTCTTAAAAAGAATTCCACCCTCAAAATTCGTCACTTCGTAACAAACAGATGAGGATACCTCTCCCTCATCATATCCTCAAGTTCCCATGTAGCTTCTTATAATTTGTGGTTCCTCCATAAAAATTTAACCAAGTGAGTGGTCTTGTTTTGTAGAAATTTTTCACTATGATCCAGAATATCTATCATCTGTTCTTCATATGAAAGATCTTGCTCCAGCGGTACAACTTTTGAGCTTAGTACATGTGAAGGACCAGGTATGTACTTTCTCAGGAGAGATACATGAAACACATCATGAACTTGAGAGAGATTTGGTGGAAGTGTAAATAAGTAAGATACCTTCCCAACATGATCCAGTTTTTCAAAAGTACCGATACACCTAGAGATAAACTTGCCCTTCTTTCCAAATCTCATTACTCTTTTCCAAGGATATATTTGCAAGAACACTTTATCACCCACTTCAAACTCCAGGACTTTTCTTTGGTTATCGACATAACTTTTTTGTCGACTCTGAGCTACTGTTATGTGTTGTTGAATAGATCTGACCTTTTCTGCCATCTCATCAAAAAGATCAGGTCCTAATAGATTTATTTCCCCAACTTCATCCCAGCAAGTTGGAGTTCTGCATTTCTTTCCATAGAGAGATTCATGAGGAGCAATCTGAATACTAGAGTGAAAGATATTAGTATAAGAAAATTCCACCAAAGGTTGGTGTTAATCCCAACCACCTTTGAAATCCGTAGAGCAAGCTCTCAATATGTCTTCTAGAGTTTGAATTGTCCTCTCAGACTAACCGTCTGTCTGAGGATGATAAGCAGTGATGAAACTCAACTCTGTATCTAGAGTATGCAGAAAACCTTGAAAAAACTTCAAGGTAAACCTCAGATCCCGATCATATATAATGGAAAGTGGTACTCCATGAAATCTTACCACTTCCTTCACATATATCCTTGCAAGCTGATCAAGAGAGAAATCTTCTCTAATAGCAATGAAGTGTGCTGACTTCGTAAGATGATCAAATATAACCCAGATAGCATTATTGCCTATGGATGTTTTAGGAAGTCTAGTGACAAATTCTATAGTGATGTTTTCTCATTTCCATTCTGGTATGGGTAATGATTGTAACATTCTCTTAGACTTCTGTCTCTTAGCTTTAACTTGCTGACAAACCAAGCATCGAGAGACATATTCAGCAACATCTCTTTTCATTCCATCCCACTAGAAGTACTCTTTCAGGTCCTTATACATCTTCGTGCTTCCAGGGTGAATAGAGAATGAAGAACTATAAGCTTCATCCAATATTTACTTCTTTAATTATGGGATGGGAGGAACACAAACCCGATTCCTGAACCTTATTATTTCATCACAATCAATGTGGAATTCAGGAACATTTCTCACCATCTTTTGTAACTCTACATCTTCTTTCTGTGCCTATTTAATCTTCACATGTATAGATGGATGAACATTCATTTGATAAAGATAATATTTTCCCCCTTCCATTATAATTCCAAGATCCATCCTTTGTAAATCCATAAATATTGGATCTTTTGTGATCCTCATCATGGATAAGCTAGCATGGTCTTGTCGACTTAATGCATCTCTCACCTTGTTTGCTTTCCCCGGGTGATAATGAATTGAGCAGTATCAATCCTTAATCAGCTCCAACTATCTTCTTTGGAACATATTCAGCTCCTTTTGTGTGAAAATATACTTTAAAATTTTATGATCAGTATAAATATCACACCTTTCACCATAAAGATAATGCCTCCAAATCTTTAATGCAAAGATTACCGCAACTAACTCTAAATCATGAGTTGGGTAATTTTGCTCATGGATTTTCAACTGTCATGAGGCATAAGCTATCACCATATCATTTTTCATGATAACACACCCCAATCCCTTCTTGGATGCATCACTGTAGATCACAAACCTTTATCCACTACAAGGTAGTGTGAGCACAGGTGCACTGGATAACCTTCTTTTTAACTCCTTGAAATTTTCTTCACACTCCTCCATCCAAACGAACTTAACTCCTTTTCGAGTCAACCTAGTGAGTGGATTAGATAACCGTGAAGAATATTTCACAAAACGTCGATAATATCCATCCAAACCAAGAAAACTTCAGATCTTAGTTACTGTTGTTGGTCTTGACCATCTTTTTATAACCTCTGTTTTTGCTGGATCCACAGATATCCCCTCTTTTGAGATTATGTGACCCAAACATGAAACTTTTTGAAGCCAAAATTCACACTTGGTAACTTTGGCATAAATCTTCTCCTTTCTTAGGGTCTTTAATACAATTATCAAGTGATCTTCATGTTCTTCCTTGCTCTTTGAATAGACATGAATATTGTCTATAAATACCACCACAAACTGATCAAGATAGTCTCTAAAGACTCTATTAATTAGATCTGTGAAGGTAACAGGGGCATTAGTAAGACCAAATGGAATCACTGAAAATTCATAGTGTCCATAACTTATACAGAAAGCCATCTTTGGTATATCCTACCTTTTGAACCTTAATTGTTGATACCCTGAATGAAGATCAATCTTGGAAAAGTATTGAGCTCCGCATAGTTGGTTAAATAAGTCATCAATTCATGGGAGAGGATATTTGTTCTTGATAGTGATCTTGTTAAGTTCTCGATAATCAAGGCAGAGTCTCATTGATCCATCTTTCTTCTTAACAAACAGAACATGTGCTCCCCAAGGTGATGCACTAGGGCGTATGAATCCCTTATCAAGATTCTCTTAGAGTTTCTTCTTCAATTCCTGTAACTCAATTGGACCCATTCTATATGGTGTCTTTGAAATGGGAATAGCACTCGATATGAGTTGTATTGAAAACTCAACTTCACGGTTTAGTAAAATACATGACAATTCCTCTGGAAAGACATCATCAAACTCCCGTAAAATGGGTATATTCTTAATTGTGAGTTTCTATCCAACCATTCGATATAAATAACCTTCATTTATTGGAATTAAGACCCATAATATGGAAGAAATTTACACTAGAAGGTTATATTCATCCTTGCATCGATTGATGATCATAGATTGATCAGGAATATGAAATGTGACTTCCCTTCTTTGGCAATCGTTATGAGATCCATATAAATAAATCCAATCTATTCCAAGAATCACTTCAAATTCCACTATAGGAAGGATCACAAGATTTGCAGGAAGCACTTTCCCAAAAACGTCAATTGGAGAAGAATTGTAAACTTTTGATGCGACTGTTGTTCCATTATGAGTTGTCACAGCTAACTCAACAGCTAATCATTGGGGTAGTACGATGATACCCTTAGAAAAGTATTCATAAATAAAAGAGTGGGTGGATCCAGAATCAAATAAAACATTTTCCACTTTAGATTGGATGGTAAGTTTACCTTTCACCACTTTGTTATCGTACTCCACATCGCCGATAGAAATTTCATGTGACTTTCCTTTGTCTTTGGCCTTAAGAGTTTGTTGAAATCGATCATCATTAACAACCCTTGGATTAGGTCATTGATTAGCATAATTCCCCATTTCCTTGCACTTGTAACATTGAAGTGTAGGAGGTTCATTCTATGTAGACTTTTCTTTGTTCGCATAACTAGACATCTTTTTCCCATCATTGCAGCATTAAAATTACCGATGACCTTCTTTTCCACATTTGAATCATTTAATTATCCCTTTAAGACAATTCCCTCAATGTTTCTTTCCACATTTTGAGAATAAGGGAAAACTCATCTTCTTTTTAGTGTGGTCTTTAGATTTCCCTTTGAATTCCATTTTCCTCTTCTTATCAAACCCATATGACTGATGGGTTACTCCAATATCAATCTCAACCTTGAGAGCACATCGAACAATTTCCTTGTAGCTATTGAAGTCCCTTATGGATATTTCCCTTCAGAGACTTGGTTTTAAGCCACTAAAGAATTGATCTATCTTAATCTCAGGTTGGATAATAATCCCAGAAGCGTACCTTGAAAGCCTTGTAAAATTTTATTCGTAGGTACCAACAGATTCATCATCCTTTTGCTTCAGTTCAAGAAACTCCTTCTCCATCTTTGTTCTAAGAATATGAGGGAAGTACTTATTGAAAAATAAGTTCTTGAACTCGTCCCATTCCATAGACTCAATTTCGTATCTTTGCCTCGTATTCTTTATAATATTCCACCATTGATAAGCTTCACCTTCCAAACAATATACTGCTATGATGAATTTATCATGTTCAGAACATTGTAGAAATGAAAATATCTTTTCAGTGGTACTAATAAATTGTTTAGCCACTAATGGATCAGAAGACCCGCTGAATGAAGGTGGGCGCTGCCTCATGAAGGAGTCAACAGAATGTTACTCCTTCTGTTGCTCATTTGTAAGTCCTACACGATTCATAACTTGAGAAAGTTGTGTGAGCATGGCTACAAGATTTTTCATTCTAGCTCCCATAACGTTTGGTTGCTCAGGGAGACAATCATTTCATTTCCCATCGTATTCATCATTAACACGGTTCCTTAGGGTTCCATCCATTGACTAAAACCAAGAAGCATAGTGTGAGAAACACTAATCATAATAGGAAAAACACATAATCAAGAATAAAATTCCACACTTTAGGTCTTATCTTAGGTTATTAATGGCCATTTATAAAACACTAATATTGTGTTCTATTCTTAGACATATCCTTAGGGTTCTTACTATGGATTTAACATACTAGTTTCCAAAGGTTGACTATACGTTTCCTTTGATACTAAATATAACGACCCATACTTAACATACATTCTTATTACTTTATAATTGAATCATTCTTATTACAACATATAACAAAACCATGATAGGACCGTATAGGTATAGTGTCTTTAGAAACTGGGAAACATAAACAGCTGGTTCATAAATCATCTATATTGTCTCCCACTTATTTCATCATATCTAGAGTCCCTTTTGGCATATCCTACTTAATACCCTTATTCCCGACCTGGGGAAAAGAAAACATACAAAAGGGTGAGCTCAAATGCTCAGTAAGGGTAAACAAAGGAAATATAAATCATATCATATTCGTAAGAACATAACATTTTGAAAATATTAACCTGCAAAAGAGATCATAATATCATGACATGGGATAAATCATAGTAGTGAAATGTAATCCCAATAATCATAACATAAAACATGAAACTTTGTGTCATACACACATAATCATAGAAAATCATTTCATATTAGTCAAGACTCATTTCCTAGACTATCATAGCAGACAAAGTCCATTTCTGAACCGATTTCACTCCTCGTTCCAGTCCTGTATCACTGAACCAGGTTATCTTGACGTTCCAACCATGTCTATCTCATGAGATATAAATCTTTACCCAATTAATTAGAGGAAGATATAAGTCTCACCCATCTCATAATGAATCCATTCTTATTTGTTCCACAAAATCATAAATCATACATCATAACATAATCAAATCAATGTAATAATAGGGATAGAAACAAAACCCTATATTATCTTAGATGGAAAATAATTTTGATAAAACACTTGAACACCATTCTTGGGGAGAATATCCTTTCTACTTCAAAAGAATTTTTCCTTTTTTAACATGTCATACAATTTTAAACTAAAATAATTTAATTGAAAATAAACTTGAAAAATTGTAAAGGAAGCTTCATGGAAATAATGTTCTATGAAATCATAAAAATCTATTCATGCCGTATCAGTAAAAAAAACATTCTTCTCGTACCTTGGCTAAAAAAGTAAAAAAGTATCTCGTACTAAAAACGACAAAAGATTCCATTCATAACTTTTAATAAAAATTCACCAATAGGTAAAATTGGATTTAATGAATTTTAGGTTGATAGAAATAATATTACATATTGTGGAAACATGAATGTGGATGATAAATATGCCCCAGTAAATACCGAAGTATAAACAATCTCGGATAAAAATTGAGATTACAAGATTTTCCCTTACCTTAGGTCCGATATGCTTTTTACGTATCCGAACCTCCTGTATAATGATTTTAAATAATTTAGTTGACTTATTCCAGAATCATAATCATTGTTATGATATCATATATGGTCATATTATTAGCTTTTTATTAGTAATATTTCATTGCTACTTGTTATTAGGGTGTTCATTGATTTATGTTCTTATGCATATTTTGTCGAATAAATTCTTATTCCCCCTTTTAGGTTATAGCTACATAATTTATAGAATGGTATTAGTATAATATATATAAGATTTATTCATTCAATTCGTTTATATAATCATGCTTTAATGAAGATCATGTAGAACTAATCAAATCGCATCGTGGAGACGATAATCCGTACGTATGAACAAGCGACGATATCATTCCCATAATTATTGAATGGTATTGGAGTGGATGATAGAATATCTAAGAATTATTATCATGTTATAATAATCATATATAGTTATTATTTACACCATTATACCCATCCAATTAAGGTGGTGGTGGAAAACAGATTACACAATGGTGTGGAGACGGTATTCCGTACGTACACACATGTGGTGATTTCATTTTCCATAGGATGGATAGAAGTTGAAATAGGTTTGTTTCATATTTATAATAACATATCAGTATATGAGTGATACTGATGACATTAATTTATAATGAAATAAATAATGAATATGGAGTAGAAGAATAAATAAATTTGAAAGGATCGGTAAAGTATATTACCTCTTCTTCGATGCGCCTCTTCTAAACCTCCTCTTAGGGCACTAAAGTTGGTCTTTGAAGAATACCAGGACCTCTAGTATGTTTCTTGGGAAGTGGATAAGAGATATTTGCAGGTTTTGGATGATCTTGAAGGCTCAAAATGTTGTGAGGAGGATAGGGAGGAGGTTCCCTTTTATAAGGGAGGAGAGGGGCACCTTTGGAAACATAAGAAATATTAATTTATAATAAATTCCAACCCTAGTTAAAAACCTCAAAAAAGGACTCAATTAGAATATGAGATGAGATAGGGTTGTAATATCATCAACCAATAAAATTTATACATGTTGTGAATTTATTTTAAACCTTATCAAATTGATTTATCCTTATTTAATCTATTTAACTTTATTTGTGGTAATAATATTCTAAATTTTAAATTGTTACAAAAAATTACTTATGAGTTGTGAATTGTCCATAATTGGATAATTTATGACATTTTAGACAATATAAATATAAATATATAATTTTTAAATATTTTTGTGATTTTTAGACAATTTTATAATATGTTATTTTTATAAAATAACAATAGTTTCAATTTTGACACTATTCATTTATTTGAATTTAAATAAAATCCATACAGAGGATATATTCAAAAAAAATTACTAGATTCCTAATATGTCATATTCATCTAGAAAATTAGTGGATCACATTAAATAGTTCATATAATATTTATTTTAATATTTTTAAAACCATTTATTTGATATTTCAATCAATAAAATAATTTCAACATCACTATTGTGTCATCATTAATGATAATTATTTAATCCCTAAAAATTATAACTAAATTTACATTATTTTGATAATTTTAGTACATTTCTGGAGATTATTCATGTTTGAAGTTTTATGAAGTTTATCACTAAATTAAAATTATTACACTTATAATATATAAGAGAGTGACATGTTGTCACTTTCTTTGGTTTTAATTATAATTATATCATTTTCATGGTCAATAGACCATGAAACGAATCTATTCTGACCCTTAGGTGATATGGGTCTACTTTTATTCATCCAATATAATTTTGGCAGGTGTTAGGGTAATTTTATAATATTATTTTTACCCTTAATTACATAATTTACCTTTAACTGTGGTAAATAAAATTTACCGTAGTTACTATTCATAATGCCCAAAAATAAAATGTAGCCTATTAACATAATTTGTAACTACTGCTTCGAAATATGGAATCCATTTTTCCAAATTCAAAACACATAAGGTGTAGTAATTAATTTAAAATTAATCCCATTGTCGAAAAAAGTGGGATTTTGTTTAAAACATTGCAAAAGATTGAATTGATTTTACCTACGAATTCAATGTAAAATTAATGCTATTGGAATAAATTATATTAAATGGTAAAATATGTTCTATTTATACCTTTAAAAAATTTACTATTATAATTTAACCATATAAATTATCTCGGTGAAAAAAGTTGTTTTGAAGTAAAATTTTGCGTGTTTTTATTATTCATAAAAATAAGAACGTTCTTAGAAAAATATCAAAAATTTATCCAATGTAAATTTTTATATCCTGATTCAGAATAATAAGTTTTTTTTTAAAATTGAACTTATAAACTTGTAAAAAATTATATTTAAAATGGGTGCGCCATCAAAATGCGGTAAAACTGCATTTTTTGAAAAATACTTCTTTTATCCAAAAAATTGATTTTGTTTACATATCTCATTCTAGAAAATTTGTAAGATGAATTATAATGTTATAAAATTCAAAATAAGGTTAATAATATTCATAAAAGATAGTTCATAATATTATAATAATATATCATTGCTTAGTGAAACTCGGTATTGCGTACAATGCAAGCTATCGAGGAAGGTTGCTCTTGCGTGTAACGCAAGCCAAACTTGTGTTGTGTGTAGTGAAAGATTCCTTTGGTATTTCGTATAACATAAGACATAAAAAAACATTTCTCATAAAATCTCAGGGTGTTACAATTCATGTGTTCCTCATCAGGTAAATTTTATTCTTCATATTCATCCTCTAGGGAAATCCACTTACTATATTAATTTTGAAATTTCATTTAAAAAATGATTCTAGTATGATCCCAAAAAATATTGATCTCCCACATGTGTATCAACTGGAATGTTTTCTTCATAAATATTCTCTCATAATAGATTAGTTAAGTTTGATAGTAAATCATAAAATAGTTTTTTTACCTGCTTAGGTTCTTCAACATGAAAAATTTGTGGGGGAATGTCATCCTCCAATTTTTCTAGTTCTTTCTACTCAAGTTTTTATTCATTGGATGTAAGGAGATATTCAACTATCAATTTTACTTATTTCATCATATTATACATGTATTATATAACATTTTTCAAATGAGTTTCTATTTTATCCAAAATTACTTCTTTTTATTATTCCATATGAGACTATTTGTTTTTCTATGAATAATAATTTTAATTCAAATACATCATGATTAAAATTATTTATGTCTTTTTCATGAAAAACATTGAAAAGTATCTAAAAAATTTAAAGGAATAAAAAGTGATTAGTTTGATTGGATCTTTGGAAATTAAGATATATTTTTACATAATTATTACACGGTTTATGAAAATAATATTTATTTTCCTAGTACAATATTGTGGCTGAATGAGTCATCGTTCTTGAAAAGCCTTTGGTGCCAAGTCAATAAATAAATATTCTATTCACTTTGTTTTTGTATTTTTGGGGTTTTATATTTTATTAAAGGAATAAAAAATTGTGTTTTTAAAATGAGTACAATAAAATATAAAATTATCATGTAATTTAAAATACAAAAAAATTATAAATTTGGAAGAAAGGAAATGCACTCTATATAATTTCCTAGAGTAGACCATTATTCCCTCACTGTTAATCTCATACCTACATAATGAACACAGTTCATCATATGTGTGGTCATAATATTCTAAAATGGTTGTAAATATGTAGTGTACCTATAGGTTACTAGGTATATTGTACACCCACCTCATCTTTGGTTAGAAAGTTAAAGGGCTCATCAGTCAAGATCACCCTCTAACTAACCTTCCAAGTATGGAATTACACCCATTTTATTCTAAATCATTAATGATCTATCATATCACCTAAAAAATTTAGAATGGAGGGGGATATAATATAATAATAAGAAAACCCTAACACATATTTAGGGAGTAAACAATATCACCTTTATCCACTACCAATTACATTCAAAATAAACCTAAGTAGATAAGAAACATTTAAACATAAATGCATAAAGACCTAGGTTCAATATTGGATTCCTCCCTTGAGAGATTACTTGGGCTATTTTTTTCACTAGAAAGACGATTTAAGATAAAAATGAATAAATATTAAGGAATAAAACAATAATAGAGGGAGAACTAATGAACAATTATATTAAAACATGAGAAATGAAAATTATAGATAATAAAATAAAACTATAAAAAACCTTAAAATAAAACAAACTCTAAAAGAATAAATATGATAAGAATAAATATATTCAAAAATATCTATGAATGCATAGGTGATGACCTTCATGCTTGGATGTTTTGAGTAGTAAAATATTTTTGTGTGAATCGATCATTTAATATTATTTTAATTTTCTCTATGATCTTTAGTAAATTTTTATTCCACTAAAATGAATTTAATTCATGTAGTAAAAAGATATGTAAGTATTTAAATGGCCACAAATATTGGTATTTCATTCCATGGTATATTTTTTTAATTCAATTATGTCGTTAAGGGGTTCTGATCATGACATGGATCTTATAGGATTATCTATCTTAGAAACTTTAATTCCCCCCATAGTGTAACTTCATTATACATGGCGTGGGATACTATAAATTTTTAGTATATCTAAACTTCCCCACTAATTATTAAGGAATGGATGAACTTACCCTGACATGGATTTTGTTTCTTCAAAATTTTCAAAGGTAATATCATCAATGAATCATTGGAAATAAATATTAAGTATTAGAATTTTATCACCTATAAAAATGTATAAGAATATTATATATTATCATGGGTCATGATATTAGCTAATACATATGATAAGATGTTTTCAAAATTATTTATTGTGAGTTAGAATGAATCTTATGTATACAAAGAAGTATCCTATAAGGATTTTCAAATTTTCTTTTATCAATTTTGCATTTGACCTTTATGTATAAAGGTAGTTACATTTACTAATTCTAATAGTTTTATGATTTTCTTCATTAGATATAGAATGAATTTTATATATGGATATAATAAATTTTATTGGTCTCTTATATTTTTTAAAATTTTTATCATATCATCTATCATCTGAAATAACCTACTTTAACATAAAAACACTAGAAATTAATGTATTTCTACGTAAATTAACAATAAATTCACATTAAAACAACTTAAATCAGAATTTAATCCATTTTTACAATAAATTCAAAAATTCACCTATAAAAAAATATGTGACAATTACCCATAAAACATGAACATATAAAGGATTGAATCATTGAGTTACAAAGTAATAATAATGAAAATATTAGCTATGTTAGACACTAATGTTACATTTCATACCAAGTTCTTGATTTTTTGTAATAACATTTCAATATTTATTTTAAATTTATGCATATGAGATCCTAATAATTATATGAGTAACATCAAGGGTCAAACTAGGTATCATACCAAGTTTAGTATTACCCATAACGAATACTTAATTTTTGTAACCCAAGAAAGGATGATATAGGAGAAAAATTTTGACATTGAATTTATAATTCATAAGGAAAGTTCTCCTTAATGGATGTTATATTTATTAAAAATTTCTTGAGAAATAATTTTATTTAGAAATGTGAAACTTTAAGTTAGTAAAAATATTTAGTCTTGATTCTATTTATCTAAAAATAATTTCTATTTGAAATAAAATTTATACTTTAATTTTAAAATACATGATTAGTCAGGAATAATAAAATTTAAGTTTTATAAATAAGAATAGGTTTTATGAAATCCAAGTAGGTGCTCAAAATAAAAACTAATTAAAAACAATTTTAATTAATGTAGGAAAAAAATTAGAGTTAGATAATACTATTTTTTTATTTTACATCAATTTGGGGATGGGGATAAACAAACAAAATCAATCCTAAATGCGTGAGGGGAGGCTCTAAACCAAGACCTATCGAATACTACAATAGGGAAAAAACCACTAGGATTCTACCCATGGGAAAAAATACTATGTTTTATTTATAAAATATTCCATAAGTTAATTCTAGTCATGTAAAAGAGTAATTATTTCATTCTGACTAAGACCTCCATCACATTGCCACTAATGCAATTCTTAATCAGTGATTTCTTTGGATTGTTGAATTATAAATTCATTGGGATATCGTGTGATGAAATGGTATCTCTAGGATCATATGATAAATATTTAGGAAAATATGTTCTGACAGTTTGGGTCACACCACTTGAAGTTATGTTTAGGGGTTTCATCATAGCATGAATAAAAACTCAAGACAACATTCATAATTGACTCACATGAAAAAATAATATAATTTTTCATGAATAAATATTTATAGATGGGAAATAATCCAATCCTGGTTCTAATGATCCATAAAAGATTAAGAGAATACATAGTATAAATCAAATAAGTATCCAATGTAATATATAATAATTTTTTATTGTTTAAGTTGTATACAAACCCACATAATATGAATCATTTTAAAAAAGCATAATTGTGTTGTTTTAAAAGGAAATAAACATCAATCTACATAGTACATACTTCATTATAAAATATGTTTCCAAAAGACTTAAAGTTTTTATATAAAAATAGGTTTGGGAAACCTTCCATTTTTTGTTTTTAAAATAATATAATTATCATGATTACTAATTTAGGAAAAATAGTGGCATAAATATTCAAGGCACATCTTGAAAATTCACTTAAGTATTTGAGACCCCATACCTTAACCTTTGGTGAAGATACAATTACCCAAATTATCCTTGAGAAACCCCTAAAAATCATTATAATAAAATTCCATCACGATAAGATCCTGTTATAAAATCACTATAAGAAAAGAAGGATAAACATCAAGGGTGACCTCGAAGATCACATCCAAAAATAAACTCAAATACATCAATACCAAAGCCTCAAATCATACCAACCAATAAAACACCAATTACAAACTAAAATAATAAAAACTCTATTGTAACATATAACTCAACCACCTTTAATTTAAATAGAGAGAAATAATGACCAATCAACCCATACACACCCACATGGAATAAGGTAAGAGGAAGCCACATGGTTTTGGGTGAATTATACCATGCCTTAGTGGAATTCAATCCAGATACTTAGTTTAGGGGACACGAAATTATAAAATAGGATAAAAAGAGATTAGAAAGGATATTGAGGAAAGTTTACCTTAGTTTCCTAATTACAAATACCATCAGATCCTCATTTATTCAAGATTCAAGAAGGAAGATGAGGAGAAGACCAAGGGAGAGATTAAGAGATACATTCTTATTGCTGGAGTGAGGTTAGCTTGGGGGAGAATTGATATGGGTTAAAAAGGATTTAAGGGGAAGTGAAAAACGTACCTTTATAAGAAAACACCCTATGAGACTACCAGATACAAAATCCAAGGGATCTAGGTAACCGGTGGAAACCGAGACCTACTTGGGATTCTTCACAGGATAGTGAGTACCTAGTGTCACTTGTAGGTGTAACATATAGGTTTCACCCCTCATAGATACATTAAACTCTTGGATTACAAACCTATCCTCAAACCCCATCCCAAAATACCTTATAATTCATAGTTAGATATCCAATACCAAATCCAAATCCAAAAATGAAAATCTACACCTCAACCAAAATAAAAAATTCAAACAGGTTCATATCTTAATCACCAAAATTCTATGATTAAGATATTAATGAAACCTTAATAAAGGTAAATTGGAATTGGGATATTAAAAAATATACATGGGTAGATGGACCTTGGGTTAGAATTCACACTATCCTGGAGTCTTATGGATTGAATATAAAAGTGAGGGTTGACTATCTATGGCTCCAAGATTACTCTTATAGGGTTGTTGATTTAATATAATTATAAATCTTCACATGAAATAATTCATATAAATTTTTAATGGGATGAATTTAAATAACTATAAATATGTTTGGATTCCATTTTTAGGTGAGTATCACAAACTATGGATTTTTTTAAAGATTTACACATTAATATAGTATAAACATATTAATTTGGTTGATGGAATGAGGACTCCAAAACTAAATTGTTAGAAGCATTCATATAAAAATAAATAAAACATGAGATAATAATTATTTAATGTGATTAAATAGTTATGAATTCAAGATGAATCTGATTTATATTAATGTGAATATACCTTAAAAAACCATAAAATACTAAGTGTAATATTCCTTTTAAAGAAAAAAAATTTCATGACCTCAATCATTTAAATAGGAAGGTTATGCCAAAGTAGGGTTCCCATAGATTATCTTGTGTAAGGCATGGTGGAAATGAATAACCCTGTAAGTTAGGTAACCAAATACTATTATGATATTTGTGTGACACTTAGATGGGAAAGTATAAGAGTTATAATTCAATAGGAATAGAGTTAATATTATATCCATATGATAGATTTAGGGAAAATACTTTTCCATGGTACTATCTATGAGTCATATATGATATGATTGGACTGATAGATAACCTAAATAACTAAGTTATGAAAGGAATTGAAAAGTGGACTCATTACTTAGTAAAATATAGATATCTTTCCACTAAAGGTAATTATTTATGGGGTTATAATTTTAGTGGAAGTAATTTCATTAAAATACCTTGATGAAATGATATAAAACTTGATACTCCCACATAAATATGTCTTTGTTGTTTATTTTGGCATAAATCATGTTCATAATTTTGAGGCTTCTTATAGGTATGAACTATAAAGAAATTATATATTGATATCTAAGGGTTATAGGTTTTTTTAAAGAGAAAAATTCTATGTATATGGATATTAATGTTATAAAAATTAATTTACCCAATTCTGACTCATAGGTATTCAATATCGGGTGAGCACCACATAATTTTATAGATAAACACAGACTCTGAAATATAATATAATTAAAAAAAAATTGAATTAGATCTATATGTTAGAAATGTTATACGAGTTTCTATATTGGAGTTCATAACTTATTATTTATATTTACCTAGTGGATTATTTATGGAATTAGAAAACTATTTTCATGTTCATTATATAATTTTTTTATTTCTATATCTTTTGTGGAAAAAAGTGACGTTCATTAATTATTAAGGAAAAGAGTTTATATATATATATGAATGATTTTTTTTTATGGTATTGGGAATATGGTGACTGATTTACACATTATAGATACAGATAATCTTGTTTATAACTTTCAAAATAAGGAGAAGGTTTATTCCAAATCCACTTAACTTTGACATTGTCTCCTTAGGAATATAAATGATAAATTATTTCAAATAATTAATAGTGATGGATCGTTGAACTCATTTTATTATGAATATTTTTTCACACGAACATCTTGTTTATTATAAATAATAACCAAAAAAACTTTTAGTGGAAATGGTGAAAAATCTAGTGTAATATTCGATATTATACATAGTGATGTATGTGGATCAGTGATTACTAAAAAAAGTGTAAGTTTTAGGTACTTTGTAAACTTTATCAATGAATTAAGTCAGAATGATTATGATATTTCTAAAAGACATAATTTATAATATTTTGGAATGTTTAAATAATTTCAAAAATAATTACAAAATAAGCTGGGAAAAAGTATGAATATTTTCTAATTAGATTGGTATGATGAATACTTAAGCCAGGAATTCGATGATCATCTAAGATATTACAGAATTGTTTTATATATTAATCCTCTTGGAAGGCCATAATATAATGGTGAATCTTAGATGAGTAATTATACCCTATTGGACATGGTTTAATCAATGATGAGTTAGTGTTCCCTTCCTATATCATTTTGGGGAAATGATCTAGAAACTACTATATTCCAACACAACTACATTCTTGGTAAAGTAGTCATAAAGACAACATATGAGATATAAAATGAGAGGCATACCAATATGTATTTAATGAACTTTTTGTATTTAAATCATACTTAGGATATTTTTATTTGGATAAACTCGACTTTAATTAATAAAAATGAATATTTTTGGTTACCCTAAGGAAACTAAGGGATACTAGTTCTATATTCCTACATAGAAAAATATATTTAAGGATTCATTTGAAAAATTACTTGAGAAAGAATATATCGATTGATGAGAGAGTTATATTAAAGTTTTAATTAGATAAGTTCAATACCAATAAATATAAGTATTATTGAGATATAAGTCGATCTAGTTCCATAAAGAGTTTTATAAGTAGAACTGACTCAGGATACAAACGAACCTCAATGGTCTGGTAGGATTCATTCGTAGGCTAAGAGGTATGAAATTTACATGGTAAATTATGATGAATTATTGTTCATAGTTGATGAAACTATTACCTAATTATAATTCATTGATAATTATAATTATGAGAAATGGATAAATTTCATGAAATCTAAAATGGAATCCATGTACACTAACCAAGTTTAGAACTTGGTGTATGATCCCGAAGGGGTGATACCCATAGGATGTAAGTGGGTTTTATAAAAGAAAACTAACATGGATGGTTGAGTGACTACCTATGAATCTCTCATAGTGGAAAAGAATGACATGAAAATTAATGGTATTTATTATGAAGAAACTTTTCACGAGTTTTGATGATAAAGTTCATTTGGATATTCCTTACCCTAACAAATAAATATGATTATGATATTTATAAAATGAATGTTAATGTATGTTTAATTAATAGAGGATGTTTATATGATATATTCTAAAGGTTTTGAAGTTTAAAATTAGTCTACTAAGGTTATCAAGTTTCAAAAATCTATTTATGGGTTGAACCAATATTATTAGAGTTGTAGAATCTAGTTTGACGATGCCATCAAAGATTTTGGTTTCATAAATAATTAGAATGATTATTATATATAAAATAATTCTAGAGGGGGTGTTTTGATGTTTTTGATATTTTAAGTGGTTGAAATACTACTTTAATAAAATTATATCCAAAATTTATATTCAAGAATGCCACGATTAGGAAAATGCTTCTAGATGAAAGAAAATGGTGAAGAAGACTAAATATTTGGTATGAATATATATAGAGATATATCAAAAAGGTTTATTTAATTGAGTCAAAAAATGTATATTAGTAAATTAATAAAGTGGTTTAGCATTGAGAACTATAGGAAGGGGTATTTATTAGTGTTTTATGTCACAAATCTTATGAAGATTTGGGATCATTATAAAGGGTAATAAAGGATGCATATGATTCCTTAAATTTATGCCATATGATCTATCATATTTTCTATGTTATGTAATTGACCTAATGTCACTTATGTATTGAGCATATAAAGTAGATACCAATCCATTCTTGGCGAGAGTCACTGGATTTATTTTAGGAACATCCTTAAGTACTTGAGAAGAAGTAAAGATATGTTCTTGGTTTTGGAGGAAAGGATGATCTCATTGTAAGGTGTTACATTGATTCTAGTTTCCAATATGACAATGATGATATGAGGTGTCAATATGATACCATGTTTTTCCTAAAAGGTGGAGTTATAAGTTGTAAAATTTCCAAACAATCTACTTGTAAAGATCCAAAATTCTCATACATGGATATTACATATTTTTAGATGAATATTCATTAAATTTCCCAAACACATGCTTGAAAATTGTAAAGGTATAATGAATTTATAGACTAGACACAAAATGTTATTATTTGACAAAACATCTTCAAAATATCCCATAAAAATCTTTCCACATATTACTCTTCTTAGAAATTCCCTACTTACAACTTTTCTTCATAACCTAGAGAAAGGAAACATAAGAAAGGGTGAGATTAGATTCTTAGTAAGGATAAATAAGGGATATATCAACATATAATAAGAATAAGGGTATGAGAACATGAGAATGAAATTTTAAAACCATACCTCTCATATCATAGATCATAAACTTGAGTCATTTCATAAAAATTGGTAGTTCATAAAACATGAATCATAATAGAATCAAAGAACATAATATTTCATAACATAAAATTGGTATAAGACATAGATTTGTGGCACACACATAAAAATAGAAAATCATTTCTTTATTAGTCAAGGATTATTTCCAATACCATCATAGTGGAATGAGTTCATTACCTAAACCATAATAGTAGTCAATATTCACTCCCAATACTATCATAGGGGATGAATTTCCTTAATAAACTAGGTTTACTCCCCATTCCAGTCCTATTTATCTAATTAGATATCAATATTTACCCAATGTATTGGAGTGAGATATAGGTCTCACCCATCATATAATGAAAATCATATACATGTGTTCCACAAGAACATAAAACATTAATCATATCAAAACCCATGAAAAGAAATGTGTTTCATAAACATCTCATCATATCATAAACTATGGAAAATAAATATGTTTCATAATTATTTCATCATTTCATCAAAGCATAAACTATAGAAAAATAAATGAGTTTCATAAAAATTTTATCAGGGTATAACCTACAGAAGAGAAACAAGTTTCATAAATATATTTTCATCATAAACATAAACCATTTGGATAAATAATAATAATTGTATACTTGGATCATATCCTTAGTAAATCACAAGTAACATCAAAGTATGTTATCTTAGATAGAAAATTATTTTAAAAGATCACATGGAGCATTTTTTGGGGAAAATATCATTTCCACTTGGAAAAACACTTTTTAAAACATAAATAATTTTCAAAATAATTTTCTTTAAAAATAAAATTTTAATTTTTTTTCACATAACCTTGTGAAAATAATTTTTTTTTAAAATAACCTTTATAATTTATAAATAAATATTTAAAACTCATTTAAAACATTTCTTGGAAAAAATACCCTTTCCATTTTGAAAATCACTAAAATTTACTAAAATATTTTGGAAATATTTTTCTTTGAAAATAAAATTTGAAACTTATAAAGGATGATTTTAAAAAATGTATTAGTCATGACGGGGGAAAATAATGTTCATACCATACACATGAAAAAAATATCCCTTTTACAATTTTTGGTAAAATCCAAATGGGTATTATTTAGAAAAAATATGAATATTGCTTTCAAAATATATTATAAAAACTATCAAGCATGGGTACAAATTTCCTTAAAAAATCATTTTGATAATGTCAAAACATTTTTGAAATCATTTTAGGAAAACATGTATATGAAATAAAAAGGGTTTATTTCGATCAAAGATAGAAATAAAGTCGGTATAATTTAAAAGTATTATTTTAGAATATTGAGTATATAAAGAGATGAAAATCTAGATAAAACATGTATTCCCAAGAAATAGCCTGATGAGAAGAAAATTCCTGAAGTTATTCAGAATTAGATCATAATATGTCCTCATCAAAAGCATAATCATAAACATTCACAATAAACAATGAGATTGTAACATCAAACCCCTACCAATTTCATAACTTTTGAATTGAAAGATAATTTAAAAAATAAAATAAAATAAAACATTAAATATCATGAAAATAAGTATATCCATGATATAAAATGTCAAATGGTCAGTATATACACCTCTTAAAATAAGATAGGTTCATATCATAACATATGTCCCAAAGAAGGAAAATTGATACAAAAATCCCTTACTGCTTTGGCAGATTTTCAACCATAAACCCCATAAAAGATAAATCCTCATATTAATATATAAATCCCCATATTTTCAGGATAATGATCATAATTTAAATTCATGTACAATTTATAAACCACATAAAAGAAAAATATATTCAATATGGCATGTGTCTCACTAAAAATAAAATTGAGATGAAAATACCTTACCATAAGTTTAACTTCCTTAATATACATTTGAAACTATTATAAAATAAATATATGATTATGATAAATACCTTAAAAATGATAATTATATATATAATACCATATATTATTTACTTAGGACCTTTTATTACCTATTTATTAACTATTTCTTGTTAAAATTATATTTTAGGTAATAACTAGTTCATTTTTTATTTATGTTTTGGTATGGTATTTTTTATCCTATTACACTGATCATGGTTAAATATTCTAAAGAATTTTAAGATTGATATAAGGATCATATATATTGATTATATATGTTTTTAATGTAATCTATAAAACTTTTCGATAGAAAATGAAATACATTGTTCATGGAGATGGTATATCTTACGTACACATGAACTATATTTCCATTTTATTGATAGATGAAATGATATAAATTTAAATAATATATTACCATTATCGAATCATTTTTATGTCATATATGTAGCATCCAATGTTTTTGAACTGGATGAAATTCTAAAAGAATTTGAATTTCAGCGTTTAGTGTGTTGGCCTATTTATAAACTAAGCCTCAGAATGAAATTATGAGAGTTAGAATAGTAAATTATATTGTTTCTATTCTATGTTTAAGGAATAAGAGTTGTATTGGGTGTTTCATTGAGTTTTGGGGGCTCCATACCCCAAAACCTCAAGTCCATGAAGCTTGACATGGGAGCATGATTTATTTGAAATCGTATGACCCCCACCGAAAACCCTATGGTTGATCCAGTGGACCTAGATGAATTTAAAATTTTGGTAAAACTATGTAAGAGGAGATGCATGGACATAAAACCAGCTGAAGGTATTAGATATAAGAAGAATTCATGATTTTTCAAATGGTTTCCCAAATTGTTCACATGAAATTAGTTACCCCCACCTTAGGCAGTTTCTTGAGAACAGTTGGCGCATGGATCCGTTTTATCCGTTCGGTGTTGGAATCAAGTTTAGTTAGTCTCACTGGATGCACATTGGTAACAGATTCAATGCTTTATATACCTTCTCCATTTATATCTCTTTCAACTAAGTGATCTTCATGTGAGCTAATCCATCCCATTTTAGGGTGTTTTTTTATTTATTCATTTTCTCTTAAACCAAACTAAACCCGATCAAATCTTATTATTGGATGAGAAAATACTCCTTGGAATGAATTATATGGTATATAGATTTTTATTCAAGTTTTATTGTTTAATAAAGTATCTCTATTGTGATGTGTGTCAGACTTTTCTGAGTGTCACTTTTAATTTTTGAAGATTACATAATTGAATAACCAGAACATCTTGTGGTGTATTTAGACCCCTATTGACATGATTTGAGGTTATTATATCAATCATAAAAATCCCTTAGGGTGTTTAAAATTAATTTCCCCATTTTATTTTTTGTATGCATGGTGTATTGGCCACCCCTTTGGGTGTGATATTTACATTTTTATTGAACTGAGATACTTTCCTATTCCAAACCGCCTTTGAGGTGGGTTTATTCAATCCATGTGATGGAATTGAATTTCTTAACATAATTTAAATGATTTTTTTTGTTAAAAAGTTCATGTTTCCTAATAAATAATATCATTGGAGGTGAGTTTTCTTCTAAACTAAAAATTATATGATTGAAATTATATATATATTTCTTGGTTTAATGGCTTGAGTTTTTTCCCTATCCCTTATGGTTATTGTAATATATATGGATTTCTTATTTACATATCCCTCATTATTACATCTGGTTAATGAATAATGGAATGCTTATGACATGGCCATCCTTTATTTATAACCAAATAATAAAAGGAATTATTTGGTCATTGACTCTTTTCTTACTTACAAATGGATTATTTTAATAGAATGGATGAGTGTTACCCTTGTTTTTTAAATATTAAATGTATTTTATTAAATGTATCCAATGTGACTTGAGCGATTCTAGTTTCCTTTTTATGGAACGTCAGGATAAGTGATTATAGGGAATACAGATTACATTTATTTAATTGTGACCGAGGGACCTTGAGTAATGTTGTTCGACATGACTTTTCCCACCCCACTAGCCGAGGATGGTTGGAATTATGTCTAAATCACTTGTTTGTTGGGCATATTTTTCCATTACCCCTCATGTAGGAGTTTGGGTATAGACCACCTCACTACTAAATGTGATACTCAGCATGGCGACCTATATTCATGATGTGATATGAGCATGGATTGTTTCCCTTATTTATGATACTTGGTCTGGCATCTTGTATTGATTATGGATTTGGTCATGGCCCATCTATTTGAGTTACACATGATCCTTAGGCATGAATTATGTTACTTATTATTATTATTAATGGTATTAAGCATGGAAACATGAGTTACTCCCATGTTTTTTTGATAATACTACGTATCCATATATATGGATATGAATGTCACTATTCCTATAGTGAATATATATTTATATATCTATATATGTATTTATATCTTTCCTTAGAGTCATCCCAACTTATGCCAAAGTAGGCAGCATTGGCCAGGTGTCCCCTGGGAACCTAAGATGACTCATTTACAACTTTCAGTTATTTATTTATTTACTATACCTGCAAACTGTAGTAATTTATTTTCATTGACTAGATTATACTTTAGAAACTTTTGTTGGTGACCTTATGAGTTTATCTCACACCCTACTCTGGCCTCCATTGCATTGGGGTACCTAAAAAAATATCATGTTTGTAGATCATTGGTTGATTTCTTGTACTGTGCGTTGTACATGGTATCTTATAAGAATAATATGGTTCTAGTAATCAATATTATCATGGAGTTAGATATTGGAATTTTATTAATTTTTCATACATTTATATATTTTATTTCACTACCTATTTTATTCAATGTACTTTCAATATCTTTTGGACATGCATGCATATTTGTGTATATTTGGAATTATCCATTTTCTATTGCTCAGTTATTATATTATATTTCACTATTGTATGTTACTTATCATTATTTATACCACTTTGCTACTCTGAAAAAGAGGGTATAGTCTCCCCACTGTACTATCATCATACCCTTGCTGCTAGTCGGTAGCTTCTGGTGTACAAGGAGGCGTGCTTGAGGCCATGTAGTAACCGGTCTGACTAATGGTTTTGTAGTCAGTTAGGATAAGATGTTACAAAGTGGTATTAGAGATGTTTTTTTCCCTTTTTATTACTTTTTTTGACTATTATAAAGGAGACTAGGAATGTTTAAATTCTTGGTAAATAGCTGTGCTTGAGAGTGATTAACCCAAAAATAGGGAAAAGTCTAGGTGGCCTTGGATGAGATTATTGTTCATTGTTTTAATTATTACTATTGATTATGATTTCACATTGAGTGATTTGAGTACTTTACACTACTTGATAATTTATGAGATTATAGTATTTACCCTTGGAGTAGTATGACAAGGATGTAGCAAAATGTGCATCATTATAGGCAATTAGAGATTCATATTCCTTGCATATTCCATACCATGTATATTGAATTATGAGGCTATCTAAAATTATGGATGTGTATTGTGTGTTAATTAAAATTAATTTTATATACCATGTTATCTATTTTAGTAACATGATTAGTTATATTATTTCTTATGTATCTTTGTTGCATGCTCACCTATAAGCCACACTCCGGTGATTTATTTAGTATGTTTTACTGTATAAAATGATTATGTGATTTTAGTTCTATGCTTAGTATGTCTATTGGTATACCATGTTGAGTGACTAATTAGTATGCCTTGCTTTGTATGTCATGATTATATACTTACTGACATTCATACCTATATTTTTTTCTATGTTCAATATTCTTAGTGATAATTTTAAAATATACAGTTGGTTATTAAATCAACAACATCAAGATAAATGGTTTTTTCCTATATAGATTGATGAGGGAACCTTAACTAACCAACCTTGAGGTATTTGGTCCATGAACCATTAGTTACATGGTCTAAAACAGTTATGGTTGTGATTTAATGGTATAAAATTTGCAATCTATGAAGTGTACACAGACTTATAAATTTAGAAATGGTGACCCACATAATCGAACCATATTTTATGAGTTTAATATACCTTGTGACTATTGTTTAAATATGAAATATAAAAAAGTGAAAATCTTAAATATATTTTTTGAAATTATATGGGATCCTACCTAAAATATGTAAAGTGTATGGGAAATTTATAAATTTATAAGTGGTAACCCATTTAATTGAACCATATTTTATGAGCTTTATATACCTAGAGACTATTGTGTAAATATAAAATAAGTTAATTTTGACATTTAAATCAAATATTTTCCTTTATAAAAGCCTGTGAATTGATCACTTGGGCATAATGACCCATGTGACTAAATTCTTAATGCACAACTAGAACCAAGCATGCTCATTGGGGAATTTTGCTTGAAGATAGACCTAACTTGACCTATGTAGATCGGTCTTGTAAATTTGTGCTTACAAGATAAAACTATTAAAGGGTGTTTTAAAAGTTGACATCGAATGACGTGATCAGGACCCTTGTAGTTCACCTTTTTTATTGATTTTTATCTATGTTATTTTATGTTAAGTGTTTGTTAATTAAAATTCCAATTTCAACCTAAAGAAAGTATTACTATATATATTGAAATTGACATTTTATTTAACTAATTATAAATTATGAGAATATTATTAACCAATGAGTGATGTTTGAAATGGGGTTTCTGTAATAAATTTACTAATCATGATGGGATATTGTTAAATAAATAATACTTGAAATGAAGTTTGATAAAGCTTTCTTGTGTGCCTAGAATCATTAGTTAAGTGAAGTACTAAATATTTTTGACTCATGAAAAGCATTAGATGTTCTTTAAGACCAAACCTTAAAATTTTCAAGGAATTAAATGTGAATATGTGTAAAGACTTAACAAATGAAACCTTAATAGGTTTTATAAGTACTCATCCTTAAACATTACATAATCTAGTAAATTATTTTTGAATTAAATTTATTACATTCCCAAAGATCTTTTCATTTTAGAGTTTTAGAGGGTTAGAAAACAATTCATACATATCAGACCAAAATCATACAAATTGGGGAATACTTAAATAGTATCAATTTTTTAAATTAAATATAAAATTTTAATATAACAACAATTATTCCATGAAAAATCTTCAGAATATTCGGCTTGGATTCTTCTTTTCTTTTACCCATCCTTATAACCATATGAAAATAATTTTAAAACTTAGGATGATCCCAAAAAGACTAGTAAGGGACATAAAAAGAAAAGAATAATTAGGCCATAAATATTTATAAACATGTGAAATTATTTTCACAAAGACATACTTCTCACCCATAAAGTATCATATACTTACTTGGTGAAATCAAGATATTTCAATAAAACATAGAAAACATAAATAAAGACATAAAGGTAACATAGAGAATTATTTACTTAATATTGTAACCCTTGTGGATACCATATTATTTTTAAACCTCACGTATTCCTTACAATTTAACCCTTACTAATACTTTATTATGTAACCCTCATGACTACCTTAGGGTGTAACCATTTTAGTTACACTTAGAGTAACCATATGGTCGACCTCCAACATAAAAATACACAATGCATTGGTGGGGGATATAAGTCCCAAAATTATTCATAAACAGTTCCCAATAACCATAAAATAATTTTAAAATTTGAATACTTGCATCATAAAAACATTCCTTTTGAATTTTGTAGAAATAGAAATTTAAAAGGGTCTTTTCAAAGAAAAGTCCCTTACCCCGGGTTCGTCTTACTTCAAACGTGTTAAAAAATATTGTGTAACAATTTAAAGAGAATTATTAATATATTAAAGAACAATATTCATATCTAAAATATGTTATATGATATTTTTATAACAACTTTCAACCTATTTATTGATAATATTTAGTTATTTTTATTGTTTCAGGTGCGTTTATTTCATGGTTTCCATGGTTGGTTCATTATGGATTTTCTTGTCAAACGAATGAAAAAATATAGAAGTAGAATGAAATGGTATTAATGTAATTCCAAAATGTTAAATTATACCATATATCATTTTTCTCTAATATTAATATGATTCATTAGATAAAATATTAATGAAAATGATTTAATTTATTTTGGTGGTTTTTACGACCATCACGAAATTATATCATTTTGTTTAATATCATGTTTATATATATTGGTTTCAGAAAATTATGTAACTTATAATATGTATAATAAAATTTTATTTAACCATAATAATGGTTTTATGATCATCCTTTAAATTAGTAAAGGAAAATGAAAATTCGTCATCCACGAAGGCAGTGAATTGACACATCACAAATGATACTTTCGTTTTCTAGAATAAGAGGATAAGAGGAGAGGTTTGAATATGGATATTAAATTAACAAAATAAAATTATAGTATATGTAATATTATATAGTTATCATGTCACATTGGATAGGTGAGGCGAGGAGATAATAAGAAAATAAAAGAAATTCAAAAGAAAATAAAATAAAAAGAAAGAGGAGTTTACCTCTTAAATTATTCTCTTGGAGAACTACCTTAAGGCCCTTGGTTTTGGTCTTTTAGTGATACCAGTAGGTCTTGAATGTGTAGGAGAATCTTGGGAAGGTAATTATTCAGAAATTAAACAAGGTACAAGGCTTTGGGGTGTGAGGGGAAGAGGTGGAGATGAGTGGTATTTATATTAGAGGAGAGGGTTTTTTTCGAATATTTTATTCATTAGTTTATTATTTTGGCTCAAGAATATGAATATTATGAGAATTATCATTAAATATATTATAATATTTATGAATAGTTTGATATTATTATTAATACATCTATGATGACTCAATGAATGGTGTATTTACTTATAATGTATATATACTATAAATTACCATATTTTACTATTCACAAAAATTCAAGTATTTTAGAAAAATTCCAAAATTCAACCTTATCCTTTTTCAATGTATAGAATTAAAAAATGGACTCCATTTTTTGAAAATAATTTTCTAAATATGAGAAAATTATTTTTTAATTAAAATAATCATTTATTCGAAAAATACAAATTTAAAAATTATAACCGCTTTTATAACATTTTAAAATACTAATTATGGTCTCATAAAATTATCTTATAGTCATAAGACAATAAAATATTAATTTATGAGTCTATTTTATTCTAATAAATTTTCTTTTAAATTATTATATTAATTATATAATTATAAATAAAAATTTATGTGTCACAGAAATACCAACACTTAATTTATCATTTTCAAAACATTTATTTACTTAATCAATGATATAAATATATCATATTTTCACTTATAAGATATATAAATTTTATTTATAATCTCATAGATGAGGTTACTATTATATTAGTATTGATTACTTAATTTCTATAAATACCACTTATGTTATTATACATTTATAATGAATTTAACTATTTAACTATATAATGAAAACAAATTATCTTATAAGTACCAAAGTTGTTTCATTCTCCCCACATTCTAGAAATTGCATCCTTGAAATTTTTATTTTCTTATTTAATAATTGAGGATACCTTTCCCTCATAGAATTTTTAGATTCCCATGTTGCTTCTTCTACCATGTGGTTTCTTTAGAAAACCGTAACCTAGTGAATAACCTTATTCCATAATAATTGCTCTTGATGATCATGAATCTAAACAATCTTCTTTTCATAAGAAATGTTCTTTTCTAGTAGAACTAATTTTGGGATAAAAACATGAGATCAATCTGGCACATACTTACTTAACATCAAAACATGAAAAATATTGTGTACCAAGGATAAAATCGGAGGCAAATATACTCAGTAGGAAATTGGTCCAAATTTCTCTAGGATTTCATAAGGTCTAATGAACTGTGGACTTAAATTTCTTTTCTTACCAAAATAAATAAAACTTTTCCACGGATAGATTTTAATAAAAACATGATCACCTACCTCGAAATAAATGTCTTTCAACCTGTTATTTTCATAACTTTTCTTCATACTCTGAGCTGTACTCATGTGTTGCTGGATCATCTTTACTTTCTCAGCCACTTCCTCTACAAATTCTAGTCCCATCAACATAATTTCCCTGAATTCATCCCAAAATCATGTAGTTCAACATTTATTTCAATATAATTCTCTAAGAGGTTCCATATTTATACCAGAGTGAAAAATATTATGATAAGATAACTCAACTAAAGAAATATACTGATCCTATCTTCCATAGCAATTCATTAAACAATCACGTTACATGTCTTCCAATGTATTGATTATTCACTCATTCAATCCATAATATTGATGATGAAAGGATGTGATGAAATTTAATTGAGTTCCCAAATAAATATGAAGGACTTTCCAAAATTTAGAAGTGAACCTAGGATCATGGTTTGACATAATGGAGATAGGAACTCCATGTAACCTAACAATCACTTTGAGGTACAATCAAGAAATATGATCTAGAAAAAGGGTGTCTCAAATAGTAAGGAAATGAGAAGATTTAGTAAGTTGATTAATAATAACCTAAATCACATTGTTAACTCAAGAAGTCTTTGGTAATACCACCTCGATGTCCATGGATATATTTTCCCATTTCTATTATAGTACTAGAAAATGCTGAAGCATTATCTTTGGTAGTTTTCACTCTTCTTTAACCTATTGAATCGTTAAAAATTTCATGGTAAAATCAAGAATATCTATTTTAATTCCATACCAATAGTAATACTACCAAATTCCTTTTTATATCTTAGTGCTACCATGATGAACTGAAAATGGAGAACTACGAGCTTCACTTAACTATTATTTCTTCATCTAGGAATCACAAGGCACATATAATATCTTTCCAAAAATCAAGACATAATATTTATCAACATTAAATTCAGGAAAATTAACTTCCTTAACCAATTATATCATTTTCTATAACCCATAGTCTTCCTTATGTGATTGCTTAATTCTTTTAGAGAGAGATGACTGTACTGACACCTGAAACAAAGTAGAAGAATTTCCTACCCCAAAAAATTCCTATCCAAAATTCATCAATCCATAAACCATGGGGTCATGTTCCAAATGTAACATGGTTAATGATGCATGATGTTTTTGACACAAGGAATTTTACACTTTGTTTTATTTTCAAGGATGGTAATTGATCATGAAATCAAAATCCTTTATCATTTCCACCCATATTCTATACCTCATGTTCAATTCATTTTGATTAAATTTTTACTTCAAATTTTATGGTCAGTATATATTTCATATTTGGATCCATATAAATGATATCTAGAAAATTTTCAAGTAAAAACCACATATTTTAATTTTAGATCATGCATGGGATAATTCAATTCATGAAGTTTTAGTTGTCTTGAAGCATAAGAAATTACCCGATCATTCTAAAACAAAAACTCAACCAAGTCCCTTCAATAAAGCATAACTATAGATGAAAAACTCACCATTTTTTGAAAGGAGGAGCCAAAAATAGAACATTCACCAATATTCTCTTTGGATCCTTAGAAAAAACAACAAATTCTTCTATCCAAATAAATTTAACCCATTTTGTGTTAACTTAGTTAGCAGTCTAGATAATCAGGAATTTTTTTTAACGAACTATGAATAATAACATTCTAATCTAAGAAAAATATGAATTTATATAACATTTTTAGGTAATGGAAATTCATCAACCATTTTTTTGGATTAACTGTTATGCCATCCTTATTTACAATGTTCCCAATAAGAGAAATCTCTTGAAACTAAAAATCAGATTTTCTAAATTTACTGTATAGATTCTTTTGTTGAAGTGTTTATAGCACAATACTTAGATGTTTTTCATGATCCTTAAAATTTTTTGAATAAAAAAAATATCATCAATAAAAACAACAAAAAACGTATTAAAATATTCATGAATGATTCTATTCATAAGATCCATAAATATAGAAGGTAATTTTTTAAGCCAGAGGTGATAACAACAAACTCATAATGACTATATCTAGTTCAGAACTCTATTTTTAGAATTTTACCATCCTTCACCTTTAGATTATGGTACTCAGATCTCAATTCAATCTTGGAAAAATACTGAGCTCCCTAGATCTGATACAAAAAGTCACCCATATGAGGTTGTAATTACTTATTCTTAATAGTAATGTTATTAAAATCTCTATAATCAATGCAAAGCCTCTTGAAACTATATTTCTTTTTAAAAAAATAGGATCACCCCATGGTGAAGTACTAGGATGAATGAAGGATTTATCATGAAACTCATGAAACTAATTTTTCAATTCTATAAGTTTCACTTGATCCATTAGATAAGGGAGATTTGAGATTGTATTAGAATTAATCACCAATTCAATAGTAAATTCAACTTGCTAATCTGGTATAACACTAGGAAACTCATTAGAAAAAAAATCTAGGTATTAATTTACCACTGACACATCATTAATATGAAAAGGTACCTTGTTTTCAACAATATATGTAAGATAACTTTCATTTCCATCTTTTAATAGTTTTTCATATTCCTGATATTTTATCAATGGTATGGGTTTATTATTGTATAAAAACTGAAACTCTTTTTGAAAAAAAACTTATTTACCTCTAAAATTATTCTTAACATGATAAAAATATAGTTATTCCATACCCAGAATAACATAAAACTCTACTAAGGGAAAAGCAATAAGGTTTGTAGGTATTGTCTTTCCACAGACAACAATAGGAAGATTCGTATAATTATTTTTTAATTTAATATTTCACTATGGTGTTTTTACCATATGCTCCAGTTTTATTTCTTTAGGTGAAATTTCTAATTTACCAGAAAATTACTCTAAAATAAAGGAATGCACAGATCCAGTATCAAACAAGACATTAGAAAAATATGAGTAAACACACAATGTACTTAATACCACTACATTGGATGTACCAAAATCCACTAAATTGGTCACAAAGGATTTCACTACACCTTTATTCTTATATTATGGATAATTTATATCATTCAGATCTTTAATTGTTTAGGTATTTACATAATGCCTCATCTCACCACATTTAAAACACTTTAAGGGTTTCTTATCAGAATTAAAATTAAGATTCATTTCATTGAAATCTCAAGCTATATGTACAAACCTACCAAATCAGAAACACTACCCAGATTTATTAAGTCATTCACCAGGGTTATTTTTACCACAATTACCACAAACTAGAAACTAGAATTTATTAACTTCAAGTTTATTTGATTGATTGTTACCCATTAATTTCTATCTAGAACTATTCTTCTTCTTGTTTTCAAAGTACACATGATCATAAAAAGACTCCATTTATACCCTGCCATCACATCGAACACGTTTCTAATAACTTTTTAATTCAAGGTAATCCAATTTAATTTGATATCTTATCCTAAATCCTGAGTAAAAATGACTAATTTTACTATCAATATTTCAAATAATATTTAGAGCCTTCCTTGAGAATCGAGTGATGTTTTCTTCAAAAACAACCACTGAATCTTTCTCCATTTGTTTCAATTCAAGTAATTTATTTTCTATACTAAGTAAAACCACTTTAGGAAAAAATTATTCAAGGAAAATATTCTTAAATTCATTCCATTCCAAGGTTTCAATATCCTCTCTATCTTAGATATTTTTGACCATTGGCCAACACTAGTTAGATTTACCTTAAAAATGATAAATAGAAAGACTAACCTTCTAATTATCTAAGTACACCATGACATAGAATATATTTTCAAGGGATTTAATCCACCTTTTAGCTACAACTAGGTCATAAGATCCACAAAAAGTAAGAGGGTGGTTCCTTATAAAATGTTCCACTATTGTCATTTTCCTTTGTGGTAGCTTTGGTTGTTTTATTTAATGGATTCCACTGCTATTTATATCCCGCATCAAATGATCCATTACTGTAAATAACTTCTCAATTCAAATTACCACCATTCCAGGTTGAGGATTTAGAATTATATTATCCTCTACAGGCCTTCCAACTTTAGCTTCCCCATTTCCTCTAGGGAAGACCATTCTGAATAGACATATCTTAGATACAGAAACATGAAAATATTTAAATGTTGTATCATTTTAACACAAACATAAGGTAAAAATAATTTATGGTATTATATTAACATCATACTAGCCCCTAAATTTATCTAAACCATTCTCTAATACCAACTATAAGGATCCAACCTTAAAAATTACATAATCTAGTAAATTATTTAAGAATTCACTTTCTTAAATTCCCAAAGATCTTTTCCATTTAGAGTTTTAGAGAGTTAGGAAATAATTCATATATATCAACCAAAAATCATAAAAATAGGGTAATACTAAAATATTATCCATTTTTCCCATAAAATAAAAGTTTTTAATAAAACCTGAATTCCTCCATGAAAAATATTCGCAACATTCATCTTGGATTCTTCTTTTATTTTACCCATCATTATAACCCTATGTTTTTTTAAATTAGGATGGGAATAAAATTCCTAGTAAGGGAAATAAAAATAAAATAACCATTAGTCTATTAATACTTAAAAACATATGAAATTATTTTCACAAATATCTACTTCTCACCCATAAGGTATCATATACTCACTTTGTGAAAGCAAGAGATTTCCATAAAACATAGAAAAAAAATCCATAAATGTAACTTGGGGAATTAATTATTTAATATTTTAAACCTCTTGGATAACATATGATTTTAAAACTCATGACTACCTTACCATTTAAGCCTCATGAATACATGATGATGTATCCCTTTTGGCTACTTTATTGTGTAACCATCGTAGTTACACTTGGAGTAACCAGATGGTCGACCTCTAAGATAAACATACCGAATGAATTAGAGGGAGATATAGGTTCTAAAATTATTCATAAAAAAATTCCCAATAACCATAAAATAATCATAAAACATGAACACTTTCATCATAAAAATATTTCTTTTGAATTTTTTAAAAATAGAGATTTAAAAGAGGATTTTAAAAGACAAGTCCCTTACCTCGGTTTTTTCTTACTTAAAACATATTAAAAATTCCTTTATAATTCTTTAAAGAGTATTATTAATAAATTAAATAACTATATTTATATCTATAATACCTTATATGAACTTTTTATAACAACTTTATACCCATTTATTAATAATATTTTGTTATTTTTATTGTTTGGGGTGCGTTTATTTCCTAGTTTCCATGGTTGGTTCATTATTGATTTTCTTTTTGAATGGATGAAAAATTAAAAAAGTGGAATGAAATGGTATTAATATGTTTAAATTTTTTTAAATGATACCATATAACATTTTTCTGATATGAGAATGATTCATTATATAAAACATTAATGAAAATGTTTTAATTTATTTTGGCAGTTATTATGACCATTATGAACTTATATCATTTTTTAATATAATGTTTATATATATTGGTTTAAGAACATTATATAACTTATAATATGTATATTTAAATATTATTTGACCATAATAATGGTTTTATTACCATCCTTGAAGATGATAAAGGAAAATGAAAATTCATCTTCCACGAAGGTAGTGAATCGACGCATCACAGACGATGATTTCATTTTCTAAAATAAGATGAGAAGAGGAAAGGTTTGATGATGAATATTCCATTAAAAAATAAAATTGTAGTATATATAAGATACTGGAGTTATCATTTCACTTTGGACAGGGGAGGTGGGTATATAATAATAAAATAAAATAAATTGAAAAGAAAATAAAATAAATTGAAAAGAAAATAAAAGAAAAAGAAAAGGGATTTTACCTCTTGAATTCTTCTCATTGAGAACTTTCTTAAGGCCCTTGGTTTTGGAATTTTGGTGAGACCAAAAGGTATTGGGTGTGTGGGAGAGGATTTAGAAGGTAATTGGGTTGAAATTAAACAAGATACATGTTTTTGGAGCGTGAGGAGAAGAGGTGGTGAGGGGTGGTATTTATAGTGGAGGAGATGAGTGTTTTTTGAATATTTTATTCATTTGATTATTATTTTGACTCAAGACTATGAATCGTTTGATAATTATCACTAAATATATTAAAAAAATTATAGATCGCTAGAGATTATGGTTATTAAATCCTCTATGAATTAAGGAATAATGTATTTTACTTATAATGTATATATACCATAAATTATATCATTTTACAATTCACCAAAATTTCAAGTATTTTAGAAAAGTCAAAAAAATTAATCCTTACCATTTTTTGTCATGTAGACTTAAAAAATAGACTCAATTTTTTGAAAATAATTTTCTAAATATTATAAAATTAATTTTTTAATTAAAATCATCATTTATTCAAAAAATACAAATTTAAAAATTATAACTGATTTTATAACATTTAAAAAAAATCAAAGTCTGATAAAATTATATTATAATACTAAGAAAATAAAATATTAATTTATGATTATATTTTATAGAGATATTTTTTTGAAATATTTATATTAATTATAATAATATAAATAAAAATTTATGTGTCAAAAAAAATACCAACACTTAATTTATCATTTTTAAAACATTTTTTACTCAATCCATGATATAAATTTTTCAAATTTTCACTTATAAGATACATATATTTTATTTATACTATAATATATGAGGTTAATATTCTATTAATATAGAATTCTTAATTTCTTTTAAATACCACTTATCTCATTATACATTTATAATGAATTTAACTATTTAATTCCAGAATGAAAAAATATATTTTATAAGTACCTAGGTTATTACAGGTGTTCTTAGTTAAACCTTCATGTAAGGGTAGTTTAAATCCTTCTTTATTTTTTCCTTTAAATAGTGACACGATCATTTTCCTTAGGCCTCTTCTCTTATATTTAAATAAAAATGATAGGCCCTTAAGCCTAACAACCTTTTGAGTTCATTACATAATTTTTTGTTGACACTATCTCTTTATGCTTTGTAAAGGGGATAGCCATTTTAGGTAGATCCCTAAGATCTTTAAATCCATTATTGGTTTCTTATGAATAATTTTTTATGTGAGGTTCCATTTGGATTCCTTTTTTCCCTCGTAGGACTCTTAGCTTTCAAAAGAAAACCCTTGTCTTGATGTGTGGTCGCTCGATGTTTTGACCCTTGTTATGGGTGTGAGAATCATTTAATGCTTAGTTTTAGTTGTATAGACATTCCTAAATCATGGTCAACCACTTAATAGATCATGTGACCCATTTTTATTCCTCATCACTGTTGGATGAATCAGAAGCTCGTCAGCTGAATTACAACCGTATGGTATAATATCACTTGGGATAGTTCTTTTTATAATCCATCAGATACCAGGATGTATAGGGATAATGATCCTATTGATAGCATCAAGGATGTGCTATTTTTCTCATGGAATTCTGGGAAGTATGTGTTATTCCGTGTGGTACCCATTGAGTTGATAGATGATGTAGTGAACCATGAGTTTAGTTGAAGATGTTTTAACATTGAGCTGTTATGCTTCGATCGTAGGTCATCTTTGGAGTAGAGTGACCAATATGTTATTGAAAATGGACTAATCCAAATACTCAGGATGAAGATGTAAAAGTATAAGGTGTTTTTACATGCAGATCAGTTGGTTTGGGATTTAATTCCTTAATCTACATCACACATGGATGTAACTCTGGAGGAGTGTCACATGTACATCTAAATTAGAATTGTTTTATCATGATTTCAGGTAGCCGATTTACTTCTCTTTTGAATGGGTTCTAGGTAAGACAATTCTAGCCACATCTCGAACCCACAGTCAGTGGTCAATGGAGAGTGTTCCATGGGATGAGTTCCCTTGTTTAATAAATTAGATGTTAATTAAATTTCTATGGTGGGAGTGCCGCGTTACCTCTGGTATAATGTTCTATTCCAAGTAGAAGGAACACAACCGTTGAGGAGAATTTGAAAATGGTTAGTGCTGATTTTGAATTCCCATGGGGATACTAAGCTGGGAACGTGTCAACACTCACAAGAAAACATGAAAAGGAAATTTTTGGTTGTGTATGTGACCTTTAAAAACATTGTTGGATAGGGATAGACTTTGTATGTTTTAGTAAAGTGATAATGGAATGCCTCAGGTGGTATGGACATCATGTTTGGGTGATGATGATTCATTGGGGAGTGTAGCCATGCTCTTTAAAAGAAGTCAACTGATAGTGTTTTGAATTATCTTCTCTCCGATAGTTGGTTGTGGTCAGTCCAGAACATACTATGAGTTTCATCTTATTATGATGGGAGTGACTTTGGTCCTCTTGGTAATTCTTAGTACCCTCTTAATGCACTATTTTTTTATAGGATCGTTCCCCTATCTTGAAATAATCTAGGATAAACTAGGAGAGTTTCAGTTATACGACATGCTAAGTTTAAATGTCGTTGGGATTGATAAATTATCTCTTGAGTAGTTGCATTTTAGAAATGCACATCACTTGTGAAGGCATGGTTAGTACTTAGTGATACATGGTTTCTTGAATAGGAATTCCTTGGATGGACTCATGAGCGCTAGCTGGTTTTTTTGGATTGCCTATCTTGGTCTTAGTCAGTGCTCGTGGTACGTAGACTTTTTATTGTGTACTGACATCTCACTTGTAAGTGCCAGAGTATAGACTACATTAGATGAGATCCTTATACTCCAGTTGATAACTATATGTTTTCCACTGAATTTTATTCCAGTCTTTGGTGTGATGTTTCTAAATTGTGATGATTCAAGTGTGTTATGTTGAGTATGTTCCTACATTCATGTAGAGTCATGATAACTTTAATAGGACGTTTTGTCTAGATTCATCACAGAAAGCTGGTAAAGAGCTTCAATGAGAATGGTTGTAGAAAATTTCATGGTCCTTCATCTAAAGGAACATTTTTTTGCTTTTGAAATTAACCATACATCTAAGATGAGAGTTTTAAAGGTGTTCGACTAGAGATGGTTTGACTTGATATCCCCCTCTCTTATTTTATGTATTTGGTGAGGAAATATATTAATGGAACATTGTCGGGTTGTGAAAAGTTCATTAAATTCAATCCAAGGATTTTCATGGAAATGTTGGATCAAGTAGTCTAAATAAGGTCAATTTTGAATCCACTATTCATTAATTATGATAAAAAATTTCACCATGAGCATCATTAGAATGCTATGGACATGCTTAAAATAGAAAGTACAATGGTGGAGTACTGTGGTCAAGGGTTGGTCGTTAAATGATAAAACCTATAGTGGGGAGATTCATAGGTCAGTTGGGTATAGAGAGGATGATTTTATTATGTCTTTAGTATAATGAGATCAGGTAAGAATCATCTTGGTGTTCTAGTTCGAAAAATAAGCGTTCTCTCAAATTTCGACGACTTGTGTACTGTATGATTAACGTGATTCTTAGAGGTAAGTTGGGCATTTGGAAATGAAACACGACTATTTGGACAAGAATTTATGACATGAGTATGATAGGTGATGTTTCTCCATCTCCCCAGGGCTTATCGGGATGATAAGTTTTAAGGTGGTGAGATTTTTGCATCATGTGTTTTTGAACTGGTTGAAATTCCTATAGAATTTGAATTTTGATGTTTGGTGGACAGTTTTGTTTAAAAAATGAGTTTCAAAATGAAATTTTGAGAGTTTGGATGCTTAAATATTTGGTTTCTAGTTTGGGTTTAAGTACAGAGATTTGTCTCAGGTGTTCCATTGATTTTCAGGGGGCACTGGACCCTAAAACCTCATTTATGGGAAGCCCGAAAGGGGCACACAATTTATCTAAAATTGTGCGGCCCTAAGGGAAAAGCATGTGTCAAATCCACTGGAACTATAAGACTTGAACGGTTTGGTAAAACCATTCGAGATGACCCAAAAAACTATGAGTCCAGCTGAAGGTGAAGGAAAGAAAGAGAATGCATGGTTTGGGCATGGTTTCCTAAACTGTATGTATGAACCGTTCGACCCCCTCCTAATGTAGTGGCTTAAGCACGGTTGGCACATGGTTTAGACAACTGTGTGGCCAAATAATGTGCCTCTTTAAAGGGTGTGAAATTAACCTTTCACCTCTTTTATTATTTTCTATTCCTTCTATTTTCTTTTCCCATGCATACAACCTCTTCCCTTTCCTCAAGGTCCCCTAGAACCTCTTCCTAGGAATGGAGATATTTTATTCGTTTGATGTCAGAATCGAGCACTGTTAGTATCATTAGATTCATATCAGTATGAGATTAAATCCATTATATCACTTATCCATTTATCCCTCTCTCTCGACTAAGTTATCTTCATGCATGCTATTATGCCTTATTTTAAAGGTCTTTTTTATTTCTTCATTTTCTCTTTAACTAGAACAAATCAAAACCTTTTATTGGAAAAACGAAGAATCCTTTTCATAATGTAGGTGTTCTATATATTTTTCGTCAAGCTTCGTTGTTTAATAAGGTATCATTGTTGTTCCATGCACCAAACCTTTTCAGGTGTTGCTTTTTAATTTTAAGAAATGCCTTAATTGAATCCCTAGACCTTCTTGTGATGTGTTTAGACCCCTCTTGACATGATGAGAGGTTATGATCTCAACTGGAAACATCCTTCAGTGTGTTTAAAATTAATTTCCCATTATTTTACTTATCCTTATAGTATAGAAACCACCACTTTGGGTGTGATATTTCTATATGTATTGAATTAATATATTTTTTTTATTCCAAAACACATTTGAGGTGGGTTTATTCATGCATTGTTATGGAATTTAATTACTTAAAGTAAATTAAATATTTTTTTAAAAATATCATGTTTCCTAATAAAACCCCTCATTAGAGGTGCATTTTCTTCTAAAATAAAAATGATATGATTGAAATTTTATAGATATTTCTTATCCTAATGTCTTGAGTATTTTCCATGCCCCTTATGGTTATTATTAGAAATATGTCTTACTTATTTATACATCCCTCCTTTTAACATATGATTAATGACAAATTTTATGCTTATGACATAGACATCCTTTATTTATAACCAAATGATAAATGACATGCTATGGTCATGGACTATTTTCTTATTTATAAATGAAAATTTTCAATCGAATAGATGTGCATGAACCCCTTTATTTTTAAAATGTAAAATGTGTTCTATTAAATATATCCAATATGCCTTGATCAATTTTAGTTTTCTTTTTATGAAATGTTGGGTTAAAGGATCATAGGGAAAACAGATTACCTATATTTAATTTTTACTGAGGGACCACGAGTAGGGTTTTTGGCCATGATGTGTCACACCCCCTTGATTGAGTATGATTTTCAGGTTGTCCACATCACTAGGGTTATTGGGCATGATGTTCCATTCCCCCTTGTGTAAGAGGTTTCATAAGACCCACCTCGCTAATAACCTTGATACTCGGCATGTCAGCCTATATTCATGATGTGATATGGGAATAGATCATTTCACTTGTTTATGATACTATTTATGGCATCTTATATTGACTATGGATTTATGAATGGCCCATATCTTTGAGTTACACATGATCCTTTAGAATGACATCTGTTACTTATTATTATTATTAGTGGTATTAAGCATGGACACCTGAATTGTGTTTCAGGTCTTGGATAATACTATGTATCCTAATATATGGATATAATAATCACTATTCCTATATATATATACATATATATATATTCTTAAATGAATCCCATCTTAGGCTGAAGCAGGTAGCGTCGACCAGGTGTCCCCTAAGAACCTGAGCTGACCAATTTAAGGCTTTCATTTTTTTACTTATTTACTATACCTGAAAACTATTTCAATTTATATTCACATATTTTATTATGATTTATACAACATTGGTGTCAGTTTACTGAGTTTATCTCACACTCTGATCGGGCCGCCATTGTACTGGGGTACCCGAGCAGATCTCATGTTCATAGGTCCTTGGTTGATTTCCTGTGATGTGCATTATACATGGGAATTTAGGAGCACATGACTAAAATTTTACTAAAGATTACATTGGAGTTATCCATTGTTATTTTATTCATTTGTCGTACCTTTCTGTATTGTATTGTATTGGGTGTTGTATTCAATGTACTTGCAACATCTTTTGGACATGCATGCATAGTTGTGTATGTTTTGTGTTGGATATTTTATGTTAATAATTTTTAATGTTTATCTTATTATTTTTAATGTTACTTGTCATTATTTTTAATTTTGGATATTTTATATTTATCTTATTATTTTTAATGTTACTTATCATTATTTATAACAATTTTATACTCTAACCAAGAGTGTATAGTCTCCCCACCGTGCCATTATCAGACCCTCACTACTAGTCGACAATATCTGGCATAGGGGAGGCGCGCTTGAGGCCATGTGGTGACTGATCTGGAAACTGGTTTAGTAGCCATTTATATTGGGAATTTATGATATATATCACATATATTCATTAAATTTACCCTAATTACCTCCAAATAAAATCATTAGTAAAAAATTAATCACATCACTTTGTGAGGCATAGTCCATCGTACACATGAGCAACATTATCATATCCCCCACAAATTGAAAAGTAAGAAGGAATATATGGTATCATAATTATAGAAGTATAGTTATTTTAAAAATATTTTATATATTAATGTAATCCATCCTTATTAACATTCAATTAAAACATAAATGGAAAACACATCACATCAGTTCATGAGGTGGTAGTCATCTGTACACTAGAACGATGTTATTGTTTTCCAATGGGTTGGGTGGTAAGATGGTAAATGTGGTATTATAATTTAATAGGTATAATAACATCATAAATATCATATATAAACATTAAATCCATAATTATATCCTTCCATGATATGTGGTGATGTAAAACGAATAACATTGGTTTGCAAGGCGGCAGTCCGCAGTACATATGAATTATGATTTCTTATACTATTTTATGGAATAGGAGATGGATTTAGATTATTAAATTAACATAATTAAAATATCAGTACATATATGATACATAGTTTATTATATAATCATGTTTTAATAATAATTTAATGAGGTGGAGGAAGAAATAAAATAAAATTCCTGGTTTGGGATGTTACCTCTTCTTCAGACAACTTCTTTTGGTTTGCACTATAATGATTATGAGGTTGGATATATGAAAAAATTAAGGATTATAGGATGATAGGATGGAATTAAGGAATTTATTTGTTTAGTTCTTGACTGAACCAATGGGTTTTGGAAGTGTAAAGAGGAGAAGAGAGGGGGTGTCCTTTTATAAGTGAGGTGAGTGGTACACTTAATTTTTGAAAAGAAAACACCATGACCATATTTTCAACATGCCAAAAGGCTCCAAAATGGTCCATAATCAAACATTATAAGTGGTAAGGTTTAAATATGTCCAGAAAGTTTTCACCGGACAAGTTTCTAGGTCATTTTACTCTATATTGTTTAGTTTAACCCTTAGTAAACCCATTTTTACCTTGACTATGGTAATTATTATTTTTATTGATTTTACTATTCATAATGGTAAAACATTAAGTTTAAATTATTATAAAATATAAATTATTTTTATTAAAAATATGGAATCCATTTTTCCAAATTACATTCACAGAAGTAGAAAATTTTAATTTAAAATTAATCCCATAGATGTGGTGAAAAAGCGGTTTTCCAAAGAGAAATATTTCAAAAGTTTAAAATGTTTTTATATTAAATTTATACATAGAATTGATTTGAATGAACTTAATTGAATTAATATATATATTAATAAAATAATTTTAATTTTAAATACATATTAAAATAAAAATTATCCAATTCTTTGAATAAAAAAGTAGTTTTTAATAAAAACCAGAATTTTTTCACTATTCACAAAAAAATTTATCCTTTAAATAATTTATCAAAAAATAACTACAATATAATTTTGAATATATAATTTAAAAAATGAATTTAATTTTTTCAAATAAATTTTATAAAATTTTCAAAAATATTTTTTAAAATAAGTGTGAAAAATGCAACAAAACTATTCTTTATAAAAATAAAATTTTTAAGTGTAAAATTGGATTACTCTTATCTATTGTTTGAAAAAACCTAAGTTAATGTTAAAAATTTTATTTAATATATAATATATAAATTTAATTAAAATAATTCCCCAAAATTAATCTATTTAAATTATTTAGGTAAAGCACGTGTGTGCACATAAAAATATTTTTTCAGAAAAATATTTCCTTTGTTTTCAAATGGTTTTTATTCTCATTTAAAATTAATTGATCAACAAAGAAATAATTATATAAATATATGTATACCATATATTTTTATAATTTAGTTAATCCAATTTATGCCCTCTCTTCCAATGGCTAGGTGATAACTATCATATCAGATAATAATATTTTAATAGTATGTCACATTTTGTTTAAACTTAGTGTTGTGTGTACTATGAGAGAAACCCAGTGTTGCATGTAATAAAAGATAAAATCAGTATTTCATGGAACAAAAAATATCAAAAAGATTTAATTTATTTGAAAAAAATATTTCACAAAATCTCAGGTTGTTACATTCTACCCCCTTAAATAAATTGTTTCCTCATAATTTAAACTCGTTTTTGATAAATAAGGGTTTAAAGTTTGAAAATTACTTTATGTGAAACCCACATACTAAAAAGGGTTAATAAAACTACCTTCTGTAAAGAGAGAAATGGATGAACAAAGTTTATCTAAAATAACACAAACTAGGTTTCCGAATATGAGAACATAAGTTGGAAGTAAAGATTTGGACATGAAAGTAAAGCATAATTTCCAAATACTGATAGAGATTGAAAGTGAGCATAGATCATAAGAATGTGAATAACCATGTGAAAATTACCAAACACAAAACCATAAACCAAAGAGGTTTGAAAAATGTCATATATATCATCAGAAATTATGGTAATAAGATAAAATTTTATTACAAATCATTTTTCTAATGCTGGGGAATTTTCATGAGAAGATATACTTACTTGATTTTGATACATTTCATAAGAATAATATCACCCTTTGGTTTTTCTTTGATCAATTGCCACATCATCTCTTAATTTTTCAAAATGATGATATGCTTTTATGCCTGAAACACTAGTGGATCATAAGATCTATAAAAGAATGATAAGTCATTTATTCTTTATCAAGTTATTATCAAAAATATAATCGTTATCATAGGTTTTTAAATAACATACAAACTTCAACATAATCCATTTCATATATAGTTGAACTTAAGTCTCCTTCATGTTTGAACAAAATTGAAATAAAAAAAATCAGAAAGAAGGTCAATAATTTTCAAAATAAACTTATCATTAATCCTACAAACAACATGAAGTATCTATTAATGTTACATACCAAATATGTGAATACATTGATCATATATTTTCTTGAAACATGGTAATAACCAAAATTACCACAAAACATTAATTAAAACATACATACTTCATCATTACTTGAATAAAACCATAAATTATTGAATATATTCCGTAAATACAATAATTTTGTAAACAAAATCAATGATAACATAAATCTAATTGTCCATAAATCATTAACTATTTCCAAGGCATAAGGTTTTTAACATGTTATGAGAGCGATGAACAGGGAAATCAAGTGCTTCATGGAAGGCGATGGTTTGGGAGATCCCTCCGACATTTCCTTTGTGACTCCTAGGGTTTTCTTGAAATTTCTGTGATGTTTGCTTCTCAATACTATAGATATAGAACATCATGTATCTTTCAAACCTGAATGAGAAATATCTTTCAAGGGCAGTGGCGATAAAGCAAAAAATGAAGAAACCCTATTGGTTGAAACTGCTACATGGAAATTTATTGAAATATCCAAAGGGATTTCATTCCTTTAAGATCTAAAAAGTACCGATTTGTATAAAACTACCACGATGAAGTCACCTATTTGTAAGAAATTATAAGACAGTCACTTCTCAGTCAAGGCTGACCCTGAGGCCCTTCAACAACACACTCAAATGTGTAAGTTTGCGATTATGGGTCACATTTCATACATTATAGGAGATAAAACCTGGTCATCCCATAATCTGAAACCTAGAATTGCACACATTGGGGCTTTACTGATTGGAAACTTGTTTAAATTGGTAAGAGTAACTTTCACTTTTTGATATAATCGCAGGAGGAATTAGATAGTGATTGTAAATTATGGAATATTCATCTCAAACCTGGTGTTATTCGAATTCCTAAATGAGATTATACTTTGAATCCCCAAACTTATTGTAACACCATGTATAAAGTCTGGGTGAGATTTTACAATCTCAATTTGTTTCTATGGCACACCAAGATCTTGAATGACATAGTCTCTTACATAGGCACTCTGCTTAAAATTGATTATATAATTTAAATGTAGATCTAGGGATTTATGCCAGAGTGACGGTGGAGGTCAATATGGACTTAAAACTCCTAGATGTAATTAGTTTTAACACAAAAGATTACAAAACAATGGTTATGATTGAGTTTGAATATAAACCCCAATTCTACGAACTATGTTAAATCATTGGGAACTCTATTTTAAACTGTAGATTTGTGAAAAACCAAGTTACTCAACCAAAGGATAAGGACTGGACAGAAGTTAAAAGGCATAAGAAGGATAAAAGAACTATTATTGATAAACTTGATACTTCCATGAAGAAAAATGAAATATGGGTGAAGAAATCCATACCTCCGGGAGAGAATTCGAGTATAACCTGGGATGATCCTGTGGATGAATAGAAGAATTCCACTATTGAATAGATCATTTTAAATAAATAAAAAAACTATTGTTGGATGCTTTCAAGCAATCCCAAGATGAACATGTTAAATTGGAACCCTATAGGGACACCTCCATGAATTCTATACAGTAAGGTATTGATATTCGCATGCTTTCAATGGGATAATTTTATTCTACATTTCTGGTTCGTAATGACTCACCCAGTGGGAATGTAACTAGAAGATCCTTGTAGATTAAGGATAAATCACCTTTTGGTTCACAATAGGTTGTGGATCCTAAAACCTCCAAGTATCCTGGTTTTCCCTCTATTCAAAAGGATTACCGTGCTTCTTTTGAAGACACACAATCCCAATGGGTGGGTAGCCTCGCAGTTTTGGACAAAGGAAAGATTGAGGTTGTCTATTCCTCCACGGGTGTAGTTGAATACAATGGTACTGATCTGATGTGCACTCCAAATGACTTCAATGCTAAGAATTCTGAAAAGAATCCTACTATAGATGCCTCAGGTATGGTTTCCCTAGGTAGTGATACAGGCACTACTTCAAAATATACTCTTACTTTACTTAAACATTCTTCCGAGACTGTAAGCACACACAACACTATTTTTAATTTTGATTCTACTATTTTACCCAATTTACAGATTGAAAATCATACAATGAATTTAAGGGACAACCTAGTGGTTACCCCATTGAAGGCCAAAACACTTGAAATAGCTCAGGTTACTACTAATGCAGGTACTACTAACACATATTCTATTTCCTCTAAGTAAATAAGGAAAGAAACCTACTCTAAACACCAATCAAAAAGTCAGAATATCCAATAGGAGGAAGGGATCAAGTAGTTCAAAAAGGGGGTTCCAACCCCAAATTCAGGTTCCAATGAATTTTCTTTTTTGGAATTTTTAGTGTATTTCCACTCTTGAAACCATTATTTTCCTTAAAATATTTCTTAGTACTCATAGACTTAAATTTCTTTCTATTGTTGAACCTAAAATCAACTTTTCATCTAAAATTATGCATCTTTTCTCATATATTTATAATTTATTAGGTGTGTGAAAAGACTGTATTGCTTTTGAAACTCTCTGTATTTTTTTATCATTCCTATATATAAAATGTGAATACTTTCAATGTTTCTGATCATATTTTTACCTATGAATTTTCTTTGGATAGCTCACAGATTTTTTATTCATAGATTTATGCTAAAAATATATATTAAGATAGAATAAAACTTTGGCAAGATCTTTCTTATTTAGCTACCAACATTCATGATCCCTGGTTTTTAATTAGTGATTTTAATGCGATTCTTACCTCTAGTGAGAAAATTGGCTCATCCCACTCTTCTATCTCCTCAAGAGAATTTTAAACTTTCACTGAGGATAATAATATTTTGGAAATCAACCTCATTGGTGCCAATTTAACATGGTATATAAGACAATATAATTGGGTAGTTTCTAGAAAATTGGAAAAATATTTCACGAATGAGCCTTCTCTAGATAAACGGGACACCATATCTAGCATTACCCTTCATAAGATTAACTCGTATCATCATCCCATTATTGTTAGTCTTTATATCAAAAGCCTCAGACCCACTATTCCTTTCAAATTTAATTACGCATGGTCCTCTGAACCCGAGTGTTCTAACATCATAATTTTTTTGAGCGTCTATGAATCATTAAAATGATGATTTTTTTGTATCACCAAGATAAAACATCTTAATGAGTGTCTTAAAGGTTGGTTTAGTTCCAAATCTAAGCAAATTGACAATGACATCTCTTCTCTTGAGAATGAACTTACCCAACTTCAAAACACCACTACTAGATCTGATTTCACTATGGATCCTCAACATGAAATCAACACTTCTATGAAACTTAATTCTTTTCTCATCCTTAAAGATGACATGAATAAAAAATATTCAAAACTAAATGGCTCTCAGATGGAGATAGAAACACTAAGTTCTACAACGCTATCCAACAAATCAGTAAAGTTTGTAGACCTCTCACATTTCGTAGAGATAGAGACACCCTCATTGATATCGAGGATGGAATTTCTAATAATGGTTTCTATTATTTCTAAAATAATTTTAATGGTATAGATTTCAATAAAGACATACTTTCTGAGTTCATTCTATCTATGGTGAATGAGTAAGATAATACTTATCTTTTATTTAAAGACCCAAATTTTTTCATGTAATTTTTTTCATTATATGGGAATATTACGAGCCCACGAAAATTGACGTTGCATGATTCTGAGACCCAGTGTGCCCGAAATGAATTTATGAACTTTTTTTAAGTATGTTCAGTAAGCGTGCGAGCGAGTTTTTGTAACTTTTGAACCGGTGATCAGAATTGAAATCTGAGAGCACCGTTGAACTCGTAGCACCGATATTTTCTTAAGGAGACCTTCACCTCGACCACAGTAGGTCAAGGGTGGAAGATAGTTTTTATGTTTTTCATGGAAGAAGAAAAAGAAAATAATTAACATTTTATTTTTCGTTTTGAAACCTCACTTTTTAAATTATGGAGGTGGGGACTACCTGAGTTGGAAATCCTCCCAATTTGAATTTTGTGGTGGGGATTTCAACTCTCCATAATTAATTGTTCCAAATTCAATTAATTAATTGTGCCAACATTAATTAATTGATAGAATTATTTTTTATTATGTTGGCGCTTCATTTACTTGGGGAAAATCGTTGGTAAAGGAGGGTTGGGAGAACCGTGGAGAACCGAGAAGAACTAGCTCCAACGAAGAACTATTCTCCTTCGACGAACTTTTCTCCAATGAAGAACTCCGTCGAAGGATCTCTAATGATGAACGTCTTCAACGATGACAAAATGATGACTATCTCTCCCACTACTCAATAACATCAATGAATCTTTGAGGTAGGGATTGTTGTTTCGAATACCCCTTACTCCGTTCTTGTCGTTCTTCTTGAATCAAGAACAGCTATGCCACTTGCTACCATTATAACGTGGAGGGTGCATGCCAAATGAACATATATTGACCCCTCCCCAACCTTTGTGGATTTTGGTAGTCTTGAATCAATGGAGATGTCCCAAGACGAGTGTGATAGTCTATGGAATGAAGAACGGGCCATCGGGGCGCACCGTGTGACCCGAGGAACGTTGCCGGCGACCGTGCCGGTGACTGTGCCAGCGACCAACACCAGTGGGGCTCGGGAGTGTCAACTGTCACTCTAGACCGCCATAATGATGGCGGCAATGCAACCTTGTTGCCAAAGAAGGGCCGTTTCCCGTTGGCCGTGGCAGAGCAAGGGCTGTGGCCGGTGCACGGCCGACCGCACGAAGGGGGAGACGGTGTGCGTCTGCACCACCGGGCATGCAGGATTCGCGACATGGGGTCGTGACGATGAAGGGAGGGTGGCCGGGTTGCTGCTGGCCACCAGTGGTGGCATGGCACATGACCGTGCCGCGGAGGAGGGCTGGCCATCTAACCAGCCAGGGAGCCGAGTAGGACCCCGGGTCCAGCGTGCCAGATGCCGTTGCAACGTGGCACTGGCCAGTCAGCCATCCAACCCGAACGAATGGGCCGTTAGGCATAATCAGGGGGGACCTCCCCTTGGGTGGAAGCTAGGGTATACCCCACTATGGGGCCACCCATCCGCAGGCCAGCAAGGGCCACCCATCGCGAGCTGGGCCAGGTCGGTCTAACCGGGTCAGACCGGACCCGAACCAGCTTTGACCCTTTTCCACTCTTTCGACCATAACTTTTTCTTAGAGCATCCATTTGACAAACCATATACAGTTACAGAAACCGTGGATTGAGACGGTCATTTTGGTATACCCCACTTTAGTTTTGGATTAAGTTGGGGTATGGCTGGGTTGGATCGAACACGAATCCAACCAGGTCCTCAGGACTAAAAAGAAAATAACTTATAGACCGGGCATCCAATTGACGCACCGTATATTTCATTGAGACCCCTATCATGTGTAGGTCCTTTGGGATAATTCTTCATGGGAATTTGTGATAGTTTGAGTATCGACTTTTGGCTTGAAGAGCGGACCCTCTCGGAATCAAGAGAGCTTGGTGTGGGAACCCTATAGCTGGCTGTAACATGAGTAAGGGATCCTATGTGGGTCTGTGTTTGAGGATCCCACTTATATCTGCTCTAAGAATCCATGTGGGACTACTCTAGGATCCTACGTGGGTCTTCTATACAAGGATCCTACGTGGGGCCGATGATTTAGAATCCTATGTGGGTCTGCCTCTCAAAAGAGTAAAATGATTCAGTGGTTACATCTAATCCTCTTTAATACCATACCTATGTTATACATGGTGTGATATGAGTATTACCTTTGTGGTATTCTTCTGTGTGGTGTTACCTTTGTGGTACATACATTTGTGGTGATACCTTTGCGGTATACTTATGTGTGGCTTTTCCTTTGTGGTACTTACCTTTGGGGTGTTACCTTCATGGTAATCTTTCCTCCATGGAATAGTTGAGTTTTTGTCTTAAAGAGTTGGGCCTTGTGTTTTCTCATTAATGAGATGGGTGTACTTGATAACTTAGGTATATGTATGGGCATATACCTAAGTTGGGTTATCAGTTGTTTTTCATGCTTTTTGGTTTATCCTTTGGGGATAATGTGAGACCTTTGAGGGTCTCGGGGTCCCTACTGAGTATTTTTATACTCACCCCTACACGAGATATGCCTACACCTTGTTGTGTTTGGTGAAGATGACAGAAAATGCTGACGGAGGACAAGGGTACCAAGACTAGAGGTAGCTAAGAGGTGGACATTAGATGAGGAATACCGTAGGGAAGACTATTTGAGAGATATACCTACCCTTTAGGTAGGATCCTTGGAGGGTGTTCAGTGGAGCTGTTTTTAGTTTTACTTGTACTTTTCTGTTTACTTATACTTTACAGTTGGGCTAGTATTCTGGCCTCTTTTTCTTTCTGTACACACCATGTTTACTATATAGTTTCACTTTGTGCTTGTATCATGCTTTTTTCTTAGTTGTGTGAGTTTACAGGTTATAAATGAAATGCCTTCCCATTTTTAGGGAATACGCCTTTCGGTGCTAGTCGCTAGCTCCTAGCCTATGGAAGGCGGACTAGGGGTAGCCACGACACAAGCCCCGAGGGATGGCTCTTGACATTTTATACATCCCTCTTTATCATGAAATCAAAGACACTATTTTTAGCCTTAATCATAATAGTTATCCATGCCCTGATGGTTTCAATAATGGTTTCTACCAAAATTACTGGGAGTTTATTCAAATAGATGTTTTTAAAACTTGTCAAATTTTGCATTTCCAATGGCATGATACCTCATGGGTTGAATGATCAATTTCTTTATTTAATTACTAAAGTGGAAAATGCTTCTGAGATTCATCTCTTCAGACCCATTGTGCCTATTAATTCTCTTTACAAAATCATCATGAAACTTCTTGCTAATAGACTTACTGCTATAAGAAAAACAATTGTCTCTTGGAATCAATTTGGTTTTATCAAGGGTAGGTCTATAAAATACTACATTTGTCTTTCCTCTTATTGCACTAACACTTTAAAAAAATCCAATAGGGGAGGTAATATTTCTATTAAACTTGATATTAGGAAATCCTTTGATACCATTGATTGGGATTTTATTTTCAAGGTCCTTCAAAGATTTGGTTTTAATGATACATTAATTAGTAAAATAAATTCCTTATTCAAATCGGCTTCCATCTCCATCCTTGTTATTGGTTCCACTAAGGGTTACATTTATTGTACCAAGGGAGTTCAACAAGGTGATCCCCTATCTTCTATTCTTTTTTCTATTACAAAATATTACTTAATAAGATTTCTCAATCACCTTGTTGATCATAACATGATTAAACCTATTCAAGATTCCAGAAACTTAAATGTCCCCATAGATCTTTTATATGATTATGACATCATCTTGTTCTCACAAGGTGATAAAAGTAACATTCAAACTATTAAAAGTGCCCTGTCACATTATGAATAAATATTTGGTCAAAATATTAGCTGAAACATGTTTTTTTTATTTTTGGGAAACAATTTCCTTCTAATAGAAAAGGTAATATTATCAATGATTTAGGTATCAAGGAAGGATCCTTCCATTTTACTTACCTTGTTGTCTCTATTTTTGGGGGAAGGCCTAAATCCAGTTATTTTTCCACCACTGTTGACCAAATCCTTAATAAATTTTCTTCATGGAAGGGCAAATCTCTCTCTATGGAAGGAATGATATGCCTCATTAAATATACTATTGTCTTTAAAATGGTATACTCATTGATGGTATACAATTTTCCTATTGGTCTCTTTATGAAAATAAAAGTTTACATCAAAAACCTTTTTCTTGGAACAAAAGAACTCTTGAAAGGAAAATTGTGTCTATCCCTTGGGCTACTTGTTGTAAGCCTCTAGTTAAGGTTGGTCTAGGAATCAAAAACCTTAAACTCTTTAATGATTCTTTAAAAACCAGACTCACTAGGAAGCTACTTCATAATAACTCTGATTCCATTTCATTTCTAAAGAAAATATTCCTTGATAAGTTAAAGAAGTGAAATATAAATTATATTACATCATCTATTTTTCCATCTATTAGGAAATATTTTTCCAACATCATGAAAAACTCTATATAGTTGGTTAGCTCCCACTCTTCTATGAATTTTTGGTTGGAAAATTAGACCTTTGTTCCTTTTATTTCGATGTTTCCTCCCAATTTTCTACCGAAGCACACCAACTTCACTATCAGGAAAGTTTTAAATTATCGTAACATTAGTATTCTTAAGAATATTATTCATGTTATTGAAGATTATCACTATTCCAATTTTGATGATTTTCTAAACTGGGAACCTGCTCATAATTGCATCCTAGATTCAATTTTTTTTATAACCAAAATTTTCAAAATTCTGGTAATAATTTATATTGGTTAGAAAGTTTTGACAAACCATAGATTAATACCTCCAATCTCGCTCGTGTTTGGTATATTTATCACAATAGTTTACCCACTAAGGTTTGAATTCAATATGTTAGGATTAAACTTTGATCTAAGTGTCATATTTGTAACCAGCATATAGAAGACACTAATCCTCATTTTCTATCTTGTGATACAACTTCAGCTCTTTGGAAATATATTTTTGATATTTTTGATTGTAGATATTTACTTCTTGATTCAATCGTCTCCCAATTAAAGTGTTGTGTGGATATAGAAGCCTCTCAGAAAATAAAAAATATTTTATTAACTACTGTTGTTGAACTCCTCCATGTGACCTGGTATGATAGAAATGCTATTATTCATAATAATTACTCATCCAGTCTAAATGAAGGTTAGAAACAGATTCTCATTGCCATCCGGGAAGCTTCCTCGATTCAGAAGGTTAATTATGATAACACTTTCAAGGAATTTGAGATCTTCTGATGACTTCAGATTAATGGAAAATATCATCAACCTAGATACACATTTGAGGTGTTCTAGAAGGACCTTATACCAGGCTGGATTAAATTGAATGTTGATGGTTCTTCTAAAGGAAATTCGAGACCCTCAGGTTGTGGTGATATTTTCAGAAACCAACATAGAGAGTGTCTCAGATGCTTCTTTGGAAGCTGTGGAATTGCCTCTTCTATAGAAGTAGAAATGATGAGTGTGATCCATGCTATGTCTTTTTTAAGCAAAAGGGTTCGAACAATATTGGTATTGAAAGTGATTTGACCACTATTCTTAAGGCTATTTGGAATGGTGTGGTGAATCTTTCCTGGTCATTTACAACCCGTTGGATAAACTATCTCTCTTTGATTCTTGAGATCAGTTGCATTATCACTCATACATTTTGTAAAGTGAACATGGTTATATAAGTTCTTTCAAATAATGGATTAATCCATGACATAATGTGGATTGAAGACCTGCCTATTGATTTTATCCATCTTTATGAAAAATATTTTAATAAAATTCCATCTTTCAGACTCATGTAACTATTTTCTCTTGGTATAATAATATGTAGTTTGGTCTTTGACCAAAGCACCGCCTTCTTAAAAAAATTGTTTTATGGTCTTCAATACTAACCAATTTAATTTATCAATATCCATCATCTCTTTATCATAACATAATTATCTCAATATCAGGAACACATTAAGGGTTATCTTTTATTAATCATATAGTTTCTATAAAATATCATCTTTCCATTAAATAACTTTTCTAGGTCATAATCATCATCATTAAACATATTCTTGAATTTCCTTAATGAAAAAATATACTAAACAATACTTATATATTTCATAATTCATAAATTAAAATATATAAACACTTTAGTCATTAGAATGTATTCTAAAACCATAAAATATGCTTCACCATCTTATTACTTAACACCTACTTCCATTCATATTTCATTTGTAGTCTCTTCATCATCAATAAAAAACCTTTAATTGTACCACCTTACTGATCATCTTCTTGATCTTTCCCCTTAGGATATTGATTTATATAATGCCCATACATTCCATATTTATAACATTCAACTATTAATGATGCCTTAGGGAAACCATTATTATAATCTATTGTGTTAACTAAATTTTTCATTTTTCATTGTAAATTTCTTAATCTATTTCCTTATTCTACACATATAAAACATATTCTATTTCCTTTGAGACATTCCTAGGAGTGGGTTTTTCCACATTATTAACATATAGGAATTTTAATCTTCATTCATCCATAGTCTCTACCTCCCGAACTCTCAACGAACTCTATCCTTCTCTTATTTGGTAAGTCTGAGAGTTAGTTATGGAAAATGTTATTAATAATATACCATGATAAATGATTATAAATAATCACAATATCCATCAATCTATTCATCATCCCATTTGGTTTCTCATCAACTCATTTTCTATTACATTCAACAATAATCTACTTCCTTCTAGTTCTTTCCATTGAATAAAACCAAAAACCAAAGTTTGAGTAACAATATTCACAGTGGGAAACCCCGTAATCATGAAAAATCACTTATAATATGTCTAAATGATGAAACCTTTGCCTTAAAATAGGTCATTAATAGCAATTATTTAAATATTTTATGATGGTTCATAAAGAGTTTGTGAATTTCCAAATCATATCCTCTGAGAGTGTCAAACCAGGTGTGCAGAAAGACCTATTTTCATACACCATGTGATGATTGAATCCATATAAATGTTCCCTTTCTGGAGTTATTACACATAGGTTATTTGTTTCCAAAGTAACATCCACATGTAATATCTATACAATTATGAAATTACATGGAAACCACTCACTCTATCCTTTACCAAAATTATAGGATATTTTCTAATAATTTGACTCATCATTAAGCCTACTCTTAGACATATCCCATGATATATTATTAGAACTATCCTTAGGAATATCCCTATAGATCTCACTAATGTTTTTATAATCCTAATAATCAAAAATTGTCTAAAAATTTTCTATGATACCAATTGTAAATACTCAAAATTAAAATATAGAGATATTATATCTTTTTAGATGAATATTCATTAAATTACACAAAAAAATTCCTAAATATGATAAAGTTATAGTAACTTTAGAGATTAGACACAAAATATTTTTATTTCTTGATAAATCTTCAACATATCCAATAATTATCTTTCCACATAATACTGTTCTTATACATACCCAACTTAAGGCCTTCAGGCCACTTTAAGTGTAGATACAAACCAGACGACCTATGAGGAACTTGCTCTATAAGGAGGATGAGCAAGGAGCTTTCACCACATCAGAAGCTAAACGGATTGCAAGAATGAAAGGGTATGACACCTGCCATCGGGATAAGCCTGTGCATGCATGGGAATGCCTAACCGAACAGCCATGCGAAGGTGGATAACTGATTTTACAATGAAGATGCTGGGGAGGAGTAGTTTCAAGTAGTTAGTCTGGGTTGTATGTAATGTTTGAATCCTACATGAAAATGAATTCTTCTGAGGCCTACAGGCCATGTAATAATTACGCCTACGGGCTCTTGTAAGGGTTCCACCTCACCCCTTGAAAGGTGGATTATCAAAAATCAATAAACAAATGAAGGCCTTCGGGCAATTAGAGGGAAAAGAAACATAATAAAGGTTGAGCTCAGATGCTCTGTAAGCGTAAAAAAGGGATATATCAACATATAATGAGAATAAGGGTATAATAACACAAGAATAATATTTATAAACCTTACCCCACATATCATAATTCATAAACATGATTCATTTCATAAAGTATGGTAGATCATTCAAAATGAATCATTATGGAATCATGTAACATAATGCACAAGAGAATAACTTTGGCATTAAACAAAAAAAATTTCATACACATAAATATAGAAAATAATTTCATTATAAGTCAAGGATCATTGAAAAAACTACCATAGTGGTATGAGTTCAATCGCTAAACCATCATAGTAGTAAAGGTTCACTCTCAAGACTATCATAGTAGAAAAATTTTATTACTAAACTAGGTTCACTCTCTATTACAATCCCATTTATCTCATGAGATATCAATATTTACTCAATTCATTGAAGGAATATATATTTCTCACCCATCTCATAATGAAAATCATACATATGTGTTCTATAAGATCAAAAAACATTCATCATATCTGAATTCATGAAAATAAATGGGTTTCATAAACATCTCACCATATCATAACCTATGGAAGAGAAACAGGTTTCATAATAATTTTATCATTTCATCAAATCATAACTTGTGGAAAAATAAGTGGGTTTCATAAGAATTTTATCATGGTATAACCCATGGAAGAGAAACAGGTTTCATAAACATCTTTTCATTATAAACATAAACCATCTAGAGAGAGTATAAGAATGGTATCCTTTTATCATATCCCTAGTAAATCATAAGTAACATTAAAGGATTCCATCTAATATGAAAAATTATTTTGAAATATCACTTGGAACATTTCTTAAGGAAAATATAATTTCTACTTTTATTTTTTTTAAATATAAAAAATATTGAAAATCCTTTCTTTGAAAAATATCTTTTTAAAACAAAAAGTTCAAAAAACATTTTGAAAATAATTTTATTTTAAAAAAACCTTTTAAATTTATAAATGAATCATTAAAAATCATTTAAATTTTTTTTGAAGAAAATATCCTTTACATTTTGAAAATAATTAAAAATTTATAAAATATTTGGGATATCCTTTTATTTCAAAATAAAATTTTAAACTAATAAAGGAATATTTAAAACAATGAGTTGGCCATGAAATAGAAAAACAAAATTCATCACATACACATTAAAACAAATATTCCTTTCAAATTTCCATTTAAATTGAGATGCCCACTATTTGGAAAATGAAATGAATATCCTTTTCAAAACATTTTGTAAAAAAAGTAAAACATGGGAAATAACTTCTTTAATAAATCCTTTGGATAATGTTAAAACATATTTTAGAACATTTTATAAAACAAGGATATGGAAGAAAAATGGTTTTTTACTAAATAGATAAATAAATCCAATTTACTTTAAAAACATTATTTTTGAATCTTGAGTACATAAAGAGAGGAAAATTAATAGAAAACATGCATTGTAAAGGAATAACCATATGATAAGAAAATTAATGATGTTATTAAGAATTACATCATAAGATTTCATCATAGAAATAATAATCATAAACAATCCCAATAAATAAGAATATTCTAACATCAAACCCTTACCACCTTAGTAACTTTGGAATCGTAAGACCTTTTAAAGGATAAAATCAAATGAAACATTAAATATCATAAAAATAAGTATATTTAAGATGTAAAATGTAAAAGGGGAATTATATACATATATTAAAATAATATAGGTAAATAACATAAAATATATCTAAAATATGGAATATTGAGAAAAAAACCTTACTGCTTTGGTAACATTTGAACTGTAAAACCCATGAAAGAGAAATACTCAAATATATATTTAAATACCCAAATTTGCAGGTGAATAATCATCAATTACATTCATGTAAAGTATATACACCACATAAAATAAACACTTGGTGAACATTCCATGTCACGAGGCCTATAAACCATGTTAGGGTTCCCCTTCAACCCTTAAAATGGGGATTATAAAAAAAGAATAAAAATTGAAGGCCTTCAGGCCATTCAGGAAAATATGCCATGTGTCTCACATAAAATAAAAGTGAGATGGAAATCCATTACCGTACGTATCAAATTCCATAATTTATATTCAAAAATCATGTATAATAAATATAATTTTATTATTAATACATTAAATATCCATAATTATATATATCAAACCATATATTATTTACTTATGGCCTTTTATTATTTGTCTATTAACAATTCCTTTTCAAAATTACATTTCAGGGAATAACTGCTTCGTTTTTCACGTATATTTTGGTTCGGTATTTTAAGTCCTCTTACTTTTATCATGATTTGATCATATAAGTAACGTTAAAATTTTTATAAATATCATATATATTCATTATATAAGTATTTATAGTAATCCATAATAGTTATATATAGAAAATGAAATACACTGTTCAATGTGACGGTATGCCGTATATATGCATGAATACTGTTTCCATTTTCATGATGGATGAAATGAAATAAAGGTAAATATTATATTATCATTAAAGAATAATTTTTATTTCATATATATCATATATATTCATTAAATTTACCCTAATTACGTTCTATGCAAATCATTAGTGAAAAAAATCACATCGTTTTGCGAGGAGGTAGTCCACCGTACACACAAATAATGTTATCATATCCCCCAAAAAATGGAAAATAATAAGGTATATGTGGTATTATAATTAAATTAGTATAATTATGTTAAAAATATAATATATATTCATTTCATCTATCATTATTACCATCCAAGTAAAACATAAATGAAAAACACATCAAATTGGTTCGTGAGGTGGTAGTCCGCCATACACACGAGTGACATTATTTTTTTCCAATGGGTTGGGAGGAAAGAAGGTAGATATTATAGTTAAATAGCTATAATAATATCGTAAATAGAATATATAAACAATAAACGAATCATTATATCCATCCATGAGAGGTGGTGATGGAAAATGAATAACATTTGTTGGTGAGACAGTAGTATGTTGTACACATAAATGATGATTTCATATCCCATTTGATGTAAGAGAAAGATTTATGTTATGAAATTAACATAAAAAATTTCATTAAATTAAATATAATGAGGTTATTATATAATCATTGTTTAGTAATAATTAATGTAAGTGGTGGAATAAATAATATAAAATGCTCTGTTAGGGACATTACCTCTTCTTCAGACAACTTTTTTGGTTTACACTAAAAGGATCATTAGGTTAGATTTTTGTAAAAAATAATCATTCTAGGATAAGAGTATGTAATTAAAGAATTTATGTGGCTAGTTAATTAATAAACCAATGGGTTTATAAAATTTTAAGAGGAGAGAAGAGGGGGTGACCTTTTATAAGTGTGGTGAGTGGCACACATGTAATTTTTTGACAAGAAAAAGGTGCACCCTTGGTTTTCACATGCCAAAAAGTTCCAAAATAGGAAATTATAGAACCTTATATGTGATAAGGTATAAATATGGCCATATAATGTGTTTTAAATAAATTTTAATTTGTTTTACCCCTTATCATTTTATTTTAACCCACAGTAAACCAATTTTCACCTTAAACATGATAAATATTATTTTTAATACTTTTACTATTCATAATGATAAAAAATTAAGTTTAAATTATTATGAAACATAAATTTGTTTGATTATAAATATTTTATCCATTTTAGAAATTTCATTCACAAATGTGACAAAATTTAATTTAAAATTTATCCTGTGGACGCGACAAAAAAATAGTATTCCAAAGAGAAAAGTTTATAATGTTTTTATATAAAAATTCATTACAAAATTGATTCAAATAAACTAAATTGTATTAAAATATATATAATTTAACTAATTTTTCTTTTAAAACTATATAAAAATAAAATTTATTTCGTAAATTCTTTGAATGAAAATTTGGTTTTTTAATAAAAACCAGTATTTCACTATTCACTAAAAAATTTAACCTTTCAGAAAATTATAAAAAATCAATAAAATATATTTTTGAAATTATGATTTTAAAAATTAAGTTAATTTTTTAAAATAAATTTTCTGAAATTATTGAAAATCAATTTTAAAATAAGTGTGTGAAATGGGATAAAACTATTTTTTAGAATAACACCTTTTTTAAGCATAAATTGGGATTTATTATTATCCCTTTTCTAGAAAACACATTAGAAGAATGTTAAAAATCTAATTGAATATATAATATATAAATATTGTTTAATTAATTCAATAAAATTTATTTGTTTAAATTATTTATGTAAATTTTTTTTGTGAGAATAAAAATAGTTTTTAAGAAAAAAGATTTCCTTTTTTCCAAATGGATTTTATTTTTATTTATAATTAATTTTTCATGAAATAAATAATTATATAAATATGTTTAAACATAAAATTTACATAATTTAGTTAATCATATTCATACCGTTCATTTCAATGGCTTGATGATAACTGTTATATTAAATAATAATATTTTAATACTATGACTCATTTCATTTAATCTCACTATTTCATGTAACACAATCTACAATCAACATTGCGTGTAATTTATTCTAAAATCAGTGTTTCATGTAACAAAAAATGTAAAAAATATTAAATTTAAATGACAAAAATATTTCACAAAAACTCAGGGTACTAAACTACTGTAGTGGACTTAACAACAAAGGCAAGGTGCATCACTACAACCGATTTAATAAAGGAAGCTATTTAGATCCTGGAGTTCATCCCTAAACATGGGGTGGTTCCTAGCATTAAAGGAGTAATTAATATTTTCCATGGAAGGAATGGAGATATTGATTAGGCTAAATGACCCTGATCTTTCTAAAGGACCAAACACATCCTTCACAAATACCATATCATTTGAGAGATCTTTAAGATGGGTGATGTAAAAATTTATTGTGTGGTTACAAATGATAATATAATAGTTCCATTTAAAAAATCATTATTATATAAAAAATAAATATGGTTATGTAATATCTATTGGTATTAAATTAAAGAGAGTTTAGATTTACTGTTTGTAAAATGTATCATTGTTTTATAATAAAGGAAATATCCATTAATCATTCATTCATATATGCACTATTAATATTACTTGAGTAGTTGAAAGATAATATCCCCTAAAACTATGACACTGAGTTATCCCTAATCAATGATCAACCTAGAGTATTATGTGTTGTGATGATATGTAATATATAATCATGAGTATAATCTTGCATGTTATATAAAGAGTTGTATGTAGTATGATGAATATACTCAAGAGATAATAAGCTGATAATTTTTATCTAAAACAAATTTCGAAATTGCATCATATGGAATGTCATACAATCCTCGATATGATTAGTTGAGAATATTTATTATGAATAACCATTACCTAAGGTTGGTGAGATAGTTATAATTAGAACCTTTTTTACCTTGATACCTTTTTTTGTGAAAGCCTTAAGTCTTAGATAATCAGGGGTGATAGGGTATGTTGTTTATCATGTTATCGATTGAAGCTTGACCAAGATAATATTTTTCTAATTACATGATAAGAAAATACATCTGGTACTATGATTTAATTTAACCAAGGAAATTCATGTCCATTCTTATTTGAGCGACAAGTGTTGTTTAAAATACATAGATGAGTGACATGTGATGTATTCATTCAAATCGATTAGCCTATTTTCAAGAATCATGAATGTTTCAAAGGTAAAATACAAGAATGACATGTTATACGTCTAGTGGTCACTCAATATCAAGTAAAAAGGGATTATAAAAGTATATATATGATGTACATTACATATATTATGTCAGATATTATTATATGTAGATATGAGTGTGTTTGATTGAGATCACACCGACCCATTTGTTGCATGAGTAAAATTGATGTTTTATCAAATTCCCCCTTTGATTATATCTATGAATTAAGGAATTCACATTTATTATCAATGTTACAAAGGCTCTTAGGGTCACATAGTAAGGCCCTAGAATTAGGATTAAATTTTGGAAAATGTTTTTGTTCCAAAATAAAGAGATTTTGGTAAACCATATCTGAAGGCATTTGAATGGATTCACAAAGGGTTATGGATTTTTTTTCATAAATTCTTTATGATATTTTAGTGAAAGTTTAATATTTATATATATACACTAAAATAGTTCAATTTTATCTTAATACTATTCTATAGCATAGACCTAGATATGCATGTGACTCTTATCATAAGCTAAAATCTAACCATATCATAAAAGGCTTTGTGGTTCCTTTATCATATGGTAAAATGGATTATGATATGGGATATCCGGTTAATTATCTTATAAAATGATTTTATTTCATTATAAATTATTTCAATGATTCATTTATGGAATGAAAAACTTATATCTAGTCATCTAAATGTTCATCAATCATATACACTCTAACCTGCATACATTACGGTAACACATATCAGCTTCCAAGCATTTATAGATGTTGCTAGACATCCATTAGTGAATGAAGGGAGTCTATATAAGTATATGATCCTCCTATTAGATGTGTGTGTTAAACTATCATTCTAAATTCAAATATCTCTTCCTACTTAGTTCTATATTGCTCTTCATAGAAGGAGGTTCTATCACACATTGGGATTTCATGGAAACCTATTATTACATACAAGGATTCTAGTGTCTAGTGTAATTCCTTTGAAGGTGAGATCCATTCAGATGTTTCTTTGTGATCTCCATCAAACAAAATTCATTTAGATGAATCATTATAGAAATTAGGTATTCTTATTTATATTTGTATTCTTTAATGAATGTTGATTCAATGATGATAGATCGAGCATTCAGTTTGGTTTATTCCTCCACGTTGGTCATGAGACGATCCTACATAACCCATAATGGAGTCACAGACAAAAATCCATTATACAATCCAATTAAAAAACAAATAACTAAATAATTTTAGTTTGATGATATATTTATAAAATAGATATAATTCCCTAGATCCCAATGTAATGTCATGCCCTAGTATACCTGAACAATATGTAAGATGAGTCATTGAAAACTACAAGAATGAATCCTTATTTATCAAAGGCCATTTTTAATGGTGAGAGTCTAATATATATAATAAGTATACTATAACCTCAATATCATAACCATCCAATCATAGTAAAATAATGAAAATATAACACATACATTGAAGTATAATATGGATGTATATCCAAATTATAATCATAACCATAATATAACACATTCTATATTAAAATAAAACTCATTATAATGAATACATTAGTCCTAAAAACACAATATTTCACATTAAAAATTAAGAATACACATGAAGGACACCAAAATAAATTAAATAAAAATTATAAACACAATTACTAATAGGTAATAAATCTCACCATAGAACCAGAAACACATGATTTCCATGCCACTCAAGATCAACCACTATCCTTGGGACCTTTCGCTAACATGTATTTCAAACATAAGTATCACAAAACCATTAAGGTTTACATGCACGATGAGTAAAAATATTACTAATACACCTCCAAAGGGACCCTAAGAAATACTAAAATGTATAAATATGAGTTTATGTAGAATATAATAGAATTATAAAATTGATATTAAATACACAAGTTGAGTTGTTTTGGTCTAACCACACCACAATAATGATCGACCTTACCTATTTTGGCCAACATTCCTGAATTGTTCCGGATATACTAAAAACAAAATTATGGTGGAACTCTAAAGTCTAATGTGATTCAAAAAACAAGATATATCAATCATAATCATTGGAGGGGTGTATCACAACAATATCCCTAGGGAAATAATATCACAATATGGGGCTAAACTGATACACTACTGGTCATATAAAATTTAAATCCTTTGGGAAGTACATAGAAATCAAGGGAGGGGTATAATAATGCCCCCCACTTGGGGAAAACCACACAAAAGGGTTGCACAAGAATGGACCATGAGTCCCCTAACATTAAAATCTATCAAGAATAATCTATATCACAAGTACCTCATGCTATTCCTCGACCCCTAGCACTTGAGGTCACATAAGAAATAAATAGATAGTGGAATCCATGATACTTTAGTTGAGTCCTTATAATCAAATATCAGTTAGGTAAATAGGTAAAAACCCTAGGAATCACGAAGCACACACCTTTCCATCAATTATAAACCACACATATCTCATGTATTACAAATAATGTGTTAATCTTATCACTTAGCTAACAACCATCTCATTATAAGAACCATATACACTAAGACTGGTCATCCCATGCATTACTCATCATGAACAAAGATAATATCTCGCATAATAACCCAAATCATTATTAATATAAATCCATTTTTATACCCTGCCTCCCAAGTCCAACTAAGTTGGATGATTACCCAAAAAAACATACCCTTAATAGCTTATCTCAATCAGTCACAAAGTATCCCACTCAATTCTCATGTTATCCATTCATTCACTATAAGGAAGATCTTATACTCATGGGACTTATTAATTTTTTATATATATAGTAATAAACTTGGTGAGATATTTTATAGGCATTAAATCCATGGTATACTTTGATAGGACTACTCCAATCAGTACATTCATACAATAGTCTAACCCTTGTACTATATCCCTTAAGCTACAACCAGCCTCACAAGACCTCTAACTATCCAACTAATGATATGATATCTAATCACCTATAACATTATTTTTAATGGTATTAATAACATTATTCATCATTCTCAAGAAGTAAAATTAACAAAATGAACCTGTTGTTGAGCCATTGATCACTCAAACCACTTCTAATATAATTCCTCTTATACAGAAACAAGTGATCCTCCTCAAACCTTCATGTTTAACCACACTCATGGACAATTATTAAAGAATCCATTTCATTTATCACTTTTAGGATCATAAAGGGACACAATAATTGATAAATACTAAGAATAAACCCATTAGAAGTGGGATGGATGCTCAGGTCCTATGGGTTTCACCTAAATATTTCACTTTCCAAAACCCTATTGGTTCTACTTGGGTCACCTTGACCCAAGTATCCAAAACTATATATCATATTTCATATGAAACACCTATAATGCATGAATTAATTAATTTTGGAATAACCTACCTTATTCTTAGAGTTAACCCTAAATGAGATTCATTTGTCTAATTCCCATCTAATCTTTCATATATCATCCACAAACCACAACATGTAGATGGTCCCTAGTTCACTTTAAAAACCCTTATGAGTAAAATACCCATATTTCACTGAGATTCCCACAATACCAAACTTTGGTTATTTTTTGAAACACATACATACTTTTCATACATAACATAAATATTTATAACTTTAAATCATTCCCTGAATACTAAGTTTTATGTTATTTGGAATTAGATTCATAATACATTAAAATCATCTATAATACCATAATAATCTAATCAAATCCATCATTACAGGCATTAAAAAGTTGATTGGGCCATTCTTAACATGTTATCATCGAGGGACATACATCAAAGAAAGAGTGAACTAGAAAACCCATTAAGGGGAATGAAAAGTGAAACATTAAGAACATAATCAATAATATATGTGATGATATCATTAATTAATAAGTGATATCATACCATAATATAATCATTAACATCAACAATTACATCATGTAACCATAACATATGGGTATCATAAAAAATAACAAGTACCATAGAAAGGGGTGTAGATATCATAGGGTTATAGGATACCTTGGGATCTTTAAGTGTATCATTAGATTATAACATAACAGTAACATGAGGCATATAAATAGAAAATAAAAAACCAGTGTAAAAATGATAGGTATGTGGAACATGAATAATAATTAAACTTTATAAGTCAAGTATTACTACCAAGAAATCATGACATCATGAAAAATATAACTATATAAAGCCCATGCATAACATTGTATACAAATCTCACTACATCATGTCTATGAACTACATTATAAACAAATCTAACTACATAATGTCCGCATATTATAATATAATGGGATAAATTTTTCTTACCTAATTTAATTAAGTGGTGTATAATTATTATCCCAATAATCACATCATAATATGTTCAAAATCACGTGTTCTATATAGAAATGAAAATAATTTGAGGATTACAAGTAAATCCATGAGTATAATATGTATTACCCTTGATGATAAAGTAATGAGTCACGTAACAATTCCATAATTGATACCCCTATATCAATAATAAAATAAGTAACATAATGAAAGGTAATTAAAAATAATATTAGTGGAATATACATAATTATTATTCATGGTAAATGGAAAATATAATTTGAGACAACATTTAGAAGTAGTAGACCATCAATGGATAATTGGTTTCAAAGGAGGACTTGAAAATATTTTTGGTAAAGGTTTATTCATGTTTTCAAAATATATGTTTCGAACTATAAAATTAATTTGAAAATATGGTAAAAACCAAGAATAGAAGGTGTATATAAATACAAGAAAAGAATTAATAAAATTATTCTAAAATAAGATAGAGAAAATAATTAGTTTCATAGAGAATATTGACTAATATTTTATACTATATTGTAGCGAATAAAAACAAAATATTTAAAGTGTAATAATATCCTTAAGAAATAGAAAAATATAATAAAAATTCATTGGTTAGAATATAAGCTATAAAATATGAATGATAAGGAGGGACAAGTGAATCCCATAGAAGATACAATTTGGATGGTAAAACCCTTTACAAAATGTATATGGAATGACTTGAGAATAAATCATTTGTGATTATAATGAATGAATATGTTAATACTTTAAAAATTTTAATGAGAAAATTAATATGAAAACTAGGTTAAAAAATGTATAAAAAATATTTTAAATGAATATTAGACAAAGAGAGATAATCCCAAAGAGTTGGATCGAGAGAGAAACCACTTATGGATTTTATTATGTAAGAAGAATAGATCAATGAATTTGATAAAATGTAATGGACATGTAAATCTCTATAATTCAGTGGAAAATATATAATTAAACTTTTAAATAAAAGTATACACATTTAATAACCCAAAATTTCTTCATTAAATACTTAGGTGGTGTTGCAGTCAAATGAGAAACGTAAAATAGTAATTCTACTGTTCTTTAAATAATTTTTGAAAATTTTCATTACATTCAAGGCATTGTGTTTACTCTTGGGTAGTGATTTGGTATTTTTTAGAGATGGTTGGTTTTAATGAAGATGTCGACTGCCAGTGGAATATTATTATTTATTTAATTTAATATTAAATTTTAAATGAATTATTTTATTAAATAAGTTATATGGTATTGGGATATTTTGGTTTTGATGATGAGGATACATTAGATGATAATATGCGGTAAGATATTTAAATGTTATAAATTTGGAGGTATTAAATGGGTAATTAAATGAGATAATTTAATAGGGGGAGAGGATAATTAAAGATTTAAATTGACATTTTGTATGGAATTAATAATGGATTTAGAGGATTTTAAATGGGAAGGAGGGTTAATTCACCAGGAATGAAATTTCTCTTGACTCCCTAACTCTCACTCGAGGGAGATAATATTTAGTATTTTGATGACATAGAAAATTGAGGTAGAGAAAGATAAATAATGAGATTATATGAGTAGTCACTAGTGATCATCAGAGGATTTAAGGACAACACTTATCACAAAATCAAGGTAAGAAACTTTAGAATTTCATTTCTTCCTTAGATTCTCTATAGGTTTAGATTTATCTTGTTATTTGTAGATAATGGAATAAACATAATAATTAAGAGAAATTATAATCGATAAGAATAAATGTTTTTAATGATTGAATTATTAAAAATTCATGTTTTTTGAATCATTAATAATGAGAGTAATGTAATATGGATGATCAATTAAATATGTCTAAACTCTATGTTTATAGAATTATTATCATAATTATAAGCCCTAAATATATTATTTCTTTCTCCAATAGTGGTATTTAGACTATATGTTATTTAATTAATATATTGTTTATAAAAATAAATATTGTTAGTTTTAAATTATATGATTATGTGATATTTCATTAAGTTCCCTAGATTAGTTATAACCTATAATAAATACCTTTGAGGTAAGATATGTGATTTTTATAAACTTTATCATAGGTCGTACTAATATGGAACATGTCATGACAATATGGGATGAGGGACAAACTATTATTTAAGAAATAGGGGGAAAGTTTTGGTGAGGTTTGGGGTGGAATGAGTAGTAGTAAGTTATACAAGTAAATTCTGTATATGCACATGGTCATGCCACTTTCTAGTATCAACAGTTTTTAGGAAGTAAGTTACATGGGGTGGTGTAAAATTTCACACAACCATACCACTTTAAAATAAGGGACGTGATAAATTTTACCAAAGGTTATAAATTATTATATCTCTATATAGATTACAATCACTATATGAGTGGTGGTTATAAAATAGCTTAGAGTCCATTTATGGCATAATTTTGGTATTTTTGATTTATTTAGCTATGTAGGGTCGGTAATTGGGTTCTGGTGAGATTATCAGATCCGACCTAGTGTTTGGTACTACTCTAGATATTAATTTTATAATAGGTAATGTATCCCTCACACACTTTATAGAGTTTTGTAACCCCCAACATACAAGGCTGAGAGTCCTCTAATTTAGTCAAGAGTTATTAATCCCTTGTTCTTGAAAATATTTGAATCCCCCATATGATCTATTGAGTACGTAACTCTATAAAATGAAATTGAGAGGGTCCTCCAACTATGGAGTAGGCACTCACTCACTCAACATTCTTCACTAGATGAGGTGAATTCTTCCATAAGGGTTGGTATTGAAGGTCCTAAGCATTGTGTAAGTGCCTAGGTGTGAGAAATAATAAAGTGGTTTTTTCTATTTGTTGGAACATTAAAAATATTGTACATAACTTGAACACCATGACCAACAAATATTTTTAACCGAATATTGAAATAGTGATACCCAAAACCCCAGAGAGGATATTTTCATGTTAAATTTATAATTAATTTATATTATAATAAAATAAATGATACCTTGTCTTGGGATTTTTCTTAATAGATGAGCTCATCAACTAAAAAACATTTTTCAAATTAGTTTTGTTTCATTATAAGGATCTAAGTGTATAATACCTCTAGTGGTGATCCACATATTCTCCTTTGATCTTCAAGACACATTTAAAGAACACCAGGTGCTAGCACAACAGATCTCTCATCTTGTGATGATCATATTGATTACTTTTATTCCTTAAATATTGATGGAATCTCTTGAGAGATTCACATTTTTGAGAGTAAGAGAGGATTAGTAATGAAGATATTATTTCATTGTGTTCAATGATTCTAAAGTATTGATTCTTGATTAACAATTAACCCCACATTATAGATATAAGCACTTATTTATAAAGATAGGGTTTTGGTTAAAATGTTTTTTAATTTCATACCAGCCCTTAAATAATATAATAATTCATAACAAACCCCATTCTATATAATAATAATAATAATATTTTATGAAGTTCACCAACTTGAAAAACGTTAATTATTATTTATAGGATTGAAAATAAATATATATCACCAGACATGATCTTTGTCTGATCTAAATCCACAGCATTTATTGAAAACTCAAATAAATATTTAATCAAACATTTCATTCATCAATAAATATTTTTGATCAATAAAACATGGATAAAATCATTCATCAATCTTAGGAATAATATTTATTCTATTAATTAAATTCACGTAGAATTTAATCGAGATCAACAAAACACTTAGTGTGTGACCCTCTAGGATTATTTCTCAATTCCATTAGGAGGGATTAACTAAAATTCCCAGATTACTATCTAGAAATAGGAAAATTCACCAAAGAGAGAGAAATTAATGTAACAACAACAAAAACCACATACATACTCTCATTGTGTAATATAATACATTTTTCACAATATATCTTTAAGTTGGTTTTACATTTATGTTATAAACCTATATGATTGATATGAATTTATTTGATTGTATGAAATAAATATGCCATTACACCATATCCATATAATTTCATGAAGTAGTTCTATTCCAATCAAAGGCTATAGATATCGAATTCTATAAAGATGGAAGTGAAAAATCCTTCCTCTACATATCCATTAATAACAAGTCACTTATGACACAACCAATGTATCCAAACTCATCATGAACTATATCATAAATATTTATGAAATAAATCTAAGAGAATGAGTTATAAAATTAATTTATAATAATATTATAGTCTAAGGACCATTAAACATACTCGCAGATAAGAATATCCGATGACACCAAAGCATACAGAATTCCTACTGGAAGTTCTATTCTCATAATCCCCCATATTAGAGATTACCAAGTGTGAAATTCATAAGATGTAGTCTCATTAACTTATGAGTACTCTCACATGATGGTATACATACTATCCACACCATCATAAAATTTTATCCAACCATAGAAATATATTTAATAATATAATCATGGCATTTCAAGGTTCTCATCATAGTGGGGAAGTACTATTAACTTATCAATGCGATAGATACCCTAAGACATTATTACAGTAAATTCATATAGAACAATTAAAAATATATAATAACATGTTTTTATTAATGTTAAAATATTCAAATATACATGTAATAAATGTAAAAACTATTGTTTCTATAATACTAACTCCAACAAAATACCACTTGGACTAGAGAAAACTTCTCATTACTTTTATACTACTAGACCTCACATGGTGATCATGTTTCTTTTGAGTTAAGGCTTTAGTTAAGGGTTCCACCAAATTCTTTTTGTATATATTATACTCAGTATGACTTCACCTCTCTAAGAAAAATACCTCAAGAGTTGATACTTCTGAAGTTTGTGCTTTATTCATTGATGTGACCTTAAATCATTTGTGAGAGCTTCCACTGCAGTTTTATCACAATATTATGTGATATGATCCTTACTGCTAGGAACCACATGAATCTCTTGGATGAAGTATCATATCCTAAATAATTATTTATCTACGTTAGATGCGGAAATACAATCTAAATATTCTATATAATCTACAATCATAACTTTTTTTAAGCTCTTCCAGCTCACAGTATCTCTATTTAGAGTGAAGATGTATCCTGTCTATGATTTTAGATCATCCTGATCTTTTTATATGCTATTATATGCATATCATATGATGAATAGTTCATCATATCTATCATTCTCCAAGGTAATGTCCTTAGTACACCTTATATACTCATGGATAGTCTTGAATACTATCCAATGACAGTTACCTAGGTCATCTTTATATCTTCCTACCACATTTAAAGCCTAGTAGACATCTATCCCAGTATATAATATAATATACACGACTAATCAAATTGTTGAAAAATATGGAATCCTTTCTAACATTTTACTTTCTTCACGTGTTTAAGGGAACATTTTCCTAGAAAAATTATTTCTATGTGACATTGGAAGCAATACACTCTTATATATTTTTTATAATAAATATCTTTAATATCTTTTCAATATTTGTACCTTGAATTAGGTCAAGCAGTCTCTTGGATATATCATGATGGATCTTGATCCGAAGAACATATTATTTATCACCTAAGTCCTTCATAGTGAAAAATTTATTCAATTAATATTTAAGATACTACTAGACTTATATTTCATTTCCAATAAGTAATATGTAATCAACATATACTTTTAAGAAAACAACCACACTAACACTAAAATAATTATGGAAAAAAGGATCACATTCATTATTTATGAAACCAAATTCTATTATGCCTTCATCAAACCAAATATTCCATGACCTAGATGATTTATTTAATCCATAAATGGATTTTCTCAATTTGGATACCCTGTTGGAATCCTTTGGTTTCACAAACCCTTCGGGTTATATCATATAGAAATCTTATTGAAGGTTCACATTAAATATGTATGTTTTTAAATCCATTTTACAAATATCATATTCATGTAAAGCCTCATTGGAAGGTAGAATTATGACATATTTTATCATTTCACCTGGTTAAAATATTTTATTGTAGTGTATGCCTTCATGCTGTTTAAGACCTTTTGAAACCAATCACACTGTATAGATACTGAATTATCCATCCATATCTAGTTTCATTTTGAATAATCATTTACAACCAATAGTGTTTATATCCACTAGAGAATCTACCAAAATACAAACTTGGTTTTGGTACATGGATTTCATTTTTTAATTCACAAATTCTTTCCACTTGGAAACATATATTCCAATTACTTATTCCTTTTTGGTTATAGGATCATTATTATTAACTAATAATGAGTTACTATCCTTAGTGACTAGAAAAATATACTACTCTGGTTCTCTAATATATCATATAGTTCTATGTAGTACCTGTTTCTTTGTAACTTTTTCTTCCATGGGACATCATGGAATTTTTTCTCATTCAAACTCTTTTTTATATTTATCCTAGACTTCATCGAAGTATATCTCACTCCCACAATCTCTTTTAGTGATATTATCCTTATTAAGAAATATGGTATTAATCTATACCATAACCTTTTTATATAAAGTATAGTTTTGGTAGAATCCCCTCTTCCCTTGGGATATCTAATAAAGATACACTTTCTCCTTCGGGGTGTAAGTTGGTTACCTAAGGTGTCCTTGAAAAACACTTCATATCCCCACACATGCAAGTATGATTACCCAAGTTTCTTTACACTCCACAATTGGTATGGAATATCATATGCTACTTTATTTGGAACTCAGTTTAATATTTATTCATATTTTTATAACACATATGTCCAAAAAGATAATAGAAGACTCGCATGACTCATCATTGATCTCACCATGTCTAACAATATGTAGTTCCTAATTTCACTTATACCATTTCATTAAGGTGAATAAGGAGGATTGAGTTGGAATATAATCCCACACTCTAATAAATAATCATTTATTTATTGATTAATATATTCTCCACTATGTAATGAGTAGAGTTTTTTAATATTCTTAACAAATTGGTTCTCAAAATAATTATTTAATTCTTTGAATTTATAAAATGAATCCAACTTATCCCTCATCAAGTATACATATACATATCTAATTATATCATCATTAAATGTTATTAAGTATGAGTACCCACCCCTTACATCAACTAGAAATGGTCCACTCACATTAGTATGAACTAATTCAAGAATCTATTTGGACATTTTAACTTTTACACTAAATAGAGATTTGGTCATTTTTCCTTGTAAACATTTGTGACATACACCATGTGTTTTTAGTTCAAATGAATATAAATATATATATTGGGGTAATTTAGTCAAATGTTTTTTATTTCGATGATCTATCTTGTGATTCCAAAGTTGGGTGTGGTATGAATCATGTGATGCAATTTCTTTATCAATTACCATAACTTAGTTCATGTAATTCAACACATAAAGACCGTTATTTAAAAATTCTGAACTATATAAAATTACATCCTTATAAAAGAAACAACATTATTTCCCAAATTTGAAAAAAATCCATCTATATCAATTCTGGATATAGAAATAATGTTTTTGTTAACAAATGGGAAATATTAATGATATTTTAAAACCAAGAAAATTCACTTTGAAAATGTGAGGTGGTAGTCCCCAATAGCCAGAAAAACGAGTTTGGATTCATTAGTTACTCATAGATCTACCTCCCCTAAATAAATATTTTTTAGATTTACTTGATTTGTATATTTGATTAGATATGTGGGCACCAAAATCTGTATCTAATACCCAATTTGTATAAATATATAAATTTAACTCAATAACAAAAACACCTTAATCTTCCCATTTCATTTTTGGATGGGTGCAGTTTTTCTTCTAGTGACCCTTCTTATCACATAAAAAATAGATAATATATTTCTCCCTTTCTTTCCCCTTGATCTTTTTTTTCTTGGAGGGTCATTATGAATAATATTTTTACTCAAAGATCCTTTCATGGACATTATGTTTATTCACCATAAGAATAGAATAGTTTTTTCACTTCATCTTCTTACATACTTGGAGAAGAAAAGTTAGTATATCTAGAATATACTTCTTGAAATTGTTCATGATAAAATTAAAAACAATCTAGAGTATCTTTGAGGGGGTGATGTAAAAATGAGACTGGTGTGTAGTTTTTCTGGATGTTCAGACCCTAAAACCTCTTTTTTCTCAATGTAGGCAATGATATTGAATACCTAAGGCCCAACTGGATCACCCCATCCATGATTACTCTAATGGAGTGCCTTGGAGATATCGAACCATTCCTTTATTCCTATCTCATGATAAATATCATAGAGATGATTGAGCATGATATAGACATCCATTTTTTCATGAGACTTATTGAGTTCACTATACATAGTATAAATCATAAAAAATTTAATATCCACCATATCATTTAAGTATTTTTCATAGAAAACAAACTCTTCCTCACTCTCCTCTTTAGTAGGCATATTAGGGGATTCTATCATGTAATATTTCCTCTTATGGAACAACACAACTTGAAGGTGTATAAACCAAAAATAGAATTTACTACCAGTTAAGATACCAAATTTCTACAATATTGATCATAAGTATAATATGAATAATGAACTTTACATTATTCTACAATTATAAATGATAATATTATTATTACTTTGATTGATTGAAAATTATGTGATAAATAATAATAATTAATTCTTATTAAGTCTTCCACTACTTTATCAAGTCTCTAAGGCCCTCACCATTGAACTAGAAATGACCCATCAAGGTACACATTGAAGTGGAAAGAATTTATATTTCCTTTCTTATAATCCAGACATAGTCCATGAAAATTAAAAGAAAGTGTTTTGGTAGGCGGTCTTGCCAACTGTGGGATTAAAGCTCCATAATCCATTGAGTGGATTATCCAATACCAAAATCCTAAATAGGATTTCCTAAACACATTCCAATAAATTTATATTATATAGGCACAATCCATTAAACCCAATATAAATTTAGTTAATTCAACCCATTATCTTAGTTAACACTTCTCGATAATTAAAAGTTTTCCTGATGTAGGCCAAACTAACACATTAACTACAAGTTCATCTTAATTCAGATGATGGAAGGATTAATGAAATAATATTAACTTGAGGTATTTTGTTTTATAATGTATAAATATCTATTTTTTGATCCTTTAAATGTATTTTTAATATTAAGTGTATTACAGTTAAGTTATGAACAATTTTTTGATAAAACATTAACATATAATCCATTTATAAAAATTCTATATTTGTATATTAATTCATTTATTTATATGACACAGTCTTGCATCTATAAAATATATAATTAATATGAAGAAATAATTAAATAAATAAATGGACCTATTATGATCTTATATAATTGTTTATTTATTGATCATACAATAAATCAACACAACTTAGGTGAAATCCTTATGTTGATCTTGGCATGAGTTGCAACATTCCACATATCTACCCATGTATCACCTAGAATGGTATCATCTTGGTTCTACCTTGAACTACCTCCATGCACCATGGGATACTCCATTTATTATATTTATATAAAACACACATATATGTGAGTGGAACCAAAGGATTGGTTAAGGGGATTTTCATAAATAACCATGGACACACAAATCCTATAAAATAATGAAGGGAGGGATGAATCACATGCCATCATATTTAATTTAATAATTAATAATTAAAAATCCATGAAATAAATTAAACTAAATAAAACCAATGAATACAAAGGTCATAGTCAAGATCATGAATGGTCATACAAATGCAAAAAATATTTAGAAGTACACCATTTAGCATTCATTTCTAGTCATTATTTATAATTAAGTTAAACATGATTACATTAATTAATTAATTAATTCCCTTTTATCTTAATGACCATCCAAATTCTCTTATAAATAACCACCATATACACATTAACGATAAATAAACTACCTAAAAAATAATTATAAATAATTAAAATAAATAAATTAAGAATTTTTAATTCTTTAAAACCTTTATTAAATTATCAAACACATCAGGTTCCAATTAATATAAAAATTTTCTAATGATAAAATTTAATTATTTAATTTAATTTAATTTTTTACATTATCAGGAGACTACATGGCATGTACTTATGAGCCAAACACTATGTACCTCGATTTCCATGAACTTTGGGTAAACACATAGGGCTTCAGTGTGTACCTTAGATGGAATACACAGAGTGTACTAGCCTACTATATTCCATGCATCACACTTTATATGTGTCTATAAAACCCACCGAAAGACTGGGAAATTTATTTGGATGTGGGACTAAATGAGATGTACTAGCCAACTACATGCCAGGTATCTCACATATTGCATGTCTGTGTAACCCTCTGAATGACTCAACATGATCTTTGAACATGATACAACATGATGTGTACTCTAGATACATGTTGCGAATTCCTCTTTCTATGTGTCCACATGAATATCCATAGATATCAGTGTGTAATTTAGATGAGGTAAATAATGAACTACATGGTGTGTATAGAATATAATTTTTTTACTTCATTAATGCTCAAGGTTATCAATATCATGTGGTTTTGACCTTGTATTTGACCACAAAATTTGCGCTAATTTCTCTGCTAAACTCTGTAGACTACACAATGTGTATGTTATGTACAAGCCATATCATCCGATAAGTCATGTAATAGGTTTTCCTGGCCTAAATATAGTGAGAAATAAATAAATTATGTGTAGTTACTTATTAGCATTTCTTGTATCTCATGACATGTCTAGGTGCAACGCACATGGGTATATGATGTGTCCTTCAGATAAACGCCATATAACCTAGTCTTACCTACCAAATTTCTTCACACTTCTAAATGGAAACTCCAGTCATTCTTTATCTACTATTTTTCATTTAAGAAAATGAAACACTAAACTGGGATGATTAATATGTTGAAATAATGTCAATTAAAAGATATTAAATAATGAATAATTATTTAAATGAAAATATAACCACTATTTGACATATAGATCAATGATATAATAAATAATTATTACTTTAAAACATGACCACTCTGATACTATTTGATGGTTTTGGGTGCAACCAAAGCACCTTGTTGAGTGAAAAAAACCAAGAATGTTTTTCTATTCAATGGATCACTAAAAATATTATATATGATGTGAACACCATGACCAATGAAAATTTTCGACCGAATATTGTTATAGTGAAACCTAAAACCCCGAAGAGGATCTTTGCATATTTATTTTTAATAAATTTATATTAAAATAAAATAAATAATACTTGTCTCAGAATATTTCTTCATAGATTACTTTGATTAACCAAAAAACATTTTATAGATTATATTTATTTCGATATAACAATCCAAGTGTATAATCCCTATAGTGGTTCTCTCCTTATGTTCCTTTGATCTCTGAGAAACACTGAAAGAACTCCAGGTACTAGAATAGTGGATCTTTCATCTTTTTGTTGATTATGTCAATCACTTCTAGTTCCCTTGAACTTAAAGGAATCTCTCTAGAACCTCTCATTATTTAGAGGAAGATAAGAGGAGGAATGGTGAAATAATTCCATTATGTGCAATGATTCTAAAGAATCGATTCTCAATTAATGATTAATCCTACATGATATACATAAGCATCTATTCATAGAGCTAGGCTTTATGTTAAAATATTATTTAATTTCATATAATCCCTTAAATAATATAATATTTCTTAACAAACACCATTGCATATAATAATAATAATAATATTATTTTACAGTGCATGCTAACTTATGAAATGCAAAATATTATATACTGGATTAAAAATAAATATTTATCACCAAACACAATCTCGGTCCACTATAACTCCTCATAATTTATTGAATACCTGAATATATATTTAATTAAATATTTCATTCATTATTAAATATTTTAAATAAATAAAACATGAATAAAATTATTCCTCAGTTTTTATAATAATAATTATTCAATTTATTAAATTAAAATATAAGTTAATCAAGATCAATAGAAACACTTAGTGTGTGACCCTCTTGGATTCTATCCTTTTAGAATTAGGTAGTATTACCTAAATATTGAAGATTACTATCTAGAAATAGGTCATGGAACCTAATATAGTGAACATAATTTCACAATGTCAAAAACCAAATATGAACACTCACTGTGTAATATAATCCCTTTGTCACAATATCTCATCAAGTAGGTTGCAGATATGTGTTATCAACCTATATTCCTGATACATATTTATTTGACTATCTAAAATAAACATGTTGTTACACCATAAATATGGAATTTCATGTGATTTCTATATTCCAATCAAAGGGTTTAGATATTAACTTCCATAAATATGGAAGAGAAAAATCTTCACCTGACATATCCATTAATAACATGCCACTCATGACACACCCAATATATTCCACTTCTCCTTGAACCATGTCATCAAGGTTTATAAAATATCTCTAAGTTATCAAGTTGTTACATGAATTAATAAAAATCTTAAAGTTTAATTAAATTTACACATTATTATATATAAGAATATCTGATTACACCAAAACATGTGGAAATCCTATTGGCGGGTCTATTATCAAAATCTCAGGTATTCGAGATTACCATGTGTGAAATTCATGAGATGGATCCTCACCAGATTATAAGTACTAACACCCAATAGTATCTATACTATGTTCTAGATCATATAGTGTTATCCAACCATAGAACTATATTTAAGAATATCATCATGGAATTTCAAGTTTCTCATCATAATGTGGAACTTATATGACCATATCAATGTGATAGATACCGCCGAACATTATTACATAAAATAAATATAGAATAATTAAGAATATGTAATAAGATGTTTTATTAATATTCAAACCATTTAATAAACATGTAATCAAAGTAAAAAAACTTGGTTCTAGAACACCAACTCCAATAGAAACTCTCTTGACCGCTACACATAGGTTAACAAGACACGGGTCCCTTATAAAATTTTTGGAGAAGTGACATGGGTTATATGAAATTGTGTATTTAGGATTATTTAATTTCATGTGATAATCATGATGGGTTTCATATAAACATCATATGATTATAAATATCAGAAGATAATCTAAATTTAAGTGATATATCTTTAGGAATAATAATGAGTAAATAGTACTCTAAAAATAGATTACTGGGAATTCATTAATAGCTGCTGTTTTCATATTCCTTCATGGAGAATGTTTGAGGAATATCATGAGTATAAGTAAATGTAACCGCCATTATTCCAACGGAATAGACTAGAAACTTGGGATCCCCAATCATATTGTGAGGATACCTGAATATTAAAGGGGTGTCAGGATATTCATCTTTGAAATGATTCATAATAGTATGTGAGGAAGAGAGATTGAAATATCCACCACACCCAATAGAAGTGGATATCACCCTATTTTATAAATGAATCATAATTATCCTCATATAATATGAATTTTATACAATTGGGGATAATTCCTTGAAAATTTTAAATGAATTTAATGCAAAGCCTTTATTCACTTATACATAATTTTCACTGATGAAACCATTTAGAAAAAATGAATATATGTATATATATATTATTATTATGCATAAAATTTATAATAAATATATATAATATATATTTATATTTATATTTCATGCATCACCTGCATGAAATAATACATGTACCATATATACATATTAAATAAACACTCATATATATGTAATATCTATTATATTATATATAAATATTTATCATGCAACATATGTATGTGTACATGCATCAAATTCATGTATATTTTAGTTCACATCCAAAAATCTATGATTTTCACTATAACAATATAAGGAATTTATGAAAAACATCATAAATCTTGAGGAATCCATCTAGATTTTTTTTGGATATGGTTTTCCATCAAACTCTCTTTAATTTGGACAAACACTTTGTAAAAAAGTTTTTCCTTATCCAAGGGCCTAACCATGTGACCCTATGGGTCTTAGCATCATTGAAAAAAACTATGAAATCCATATTTCATATATTTAATCAAAGAGCATCCTCTATAAAAGCATGATGGCATCTATAGCTACTAAGGGGGTTGGTGTGATCTCCATAAAATATACTCATATATATATACACCAAAATTTCCACCAAAATATGAATCATATGAATTATATTTATCTTATATAATCCCTTTGTACATGACATCAAGAAACCAATAGACATGAAAAATTCCAATCTAGTATTAGGCTCTCACCATTTCTTGGTTCTATGAAAAAGACTAACATAATAGACGAATACATCACATTCCATTAATCTATATGAAAATAACATCACATGTCATTCATATATTTGATAAGAATATCATATTTAACTTATCAAAGTAGTTTAACACACAATATTTGAAACAAATAAGCCTATAAATGCATTTATTTAGTCTAATTCAATAAATGTCAAGAAGTATTTTCTTATCATATAAGTTAAGAAATCTCATCTGGTTGCACTCTAACTGATGAAATGATCAAAAACATACCCAACCACTTCTTTTTTATCCACATTCATATGTTGATTTGTGTAAGTAGGGTATCAAATTATGAAGGTTATCTTGCTAGGTATCTCACCAACTTAGGTAAAAATATTGATAATAAGCATACACCCCTTAGTACATCTATGATTGTATGAATTTATATGAAATATACTTTAGTGGATCAATCCAGGTAATAAGTATATACTTATTAACTCATGAATATATTCTTAATATCTCTAATACAAATATTTCAAATAAAAACAACATTCTATTCATGCTAACCTTATCATATCATTATAATCCACAACACTCTTAAAGATCATCAGTTAGGGATAACTCAAAGTTGTACTTTGAGGGGATATTATCACTCGCATTTTCATGTAAAATATATTTAAGCACACATTAATGAATGATAATTGGAGATTTACATTATTATATTAATAAAATACATTTAAAACCATTAAGTCCAATCTCTCATGTGTCTAACACCTAAATATTTTACATGACCCTCATGTTTTTGTAGTAATAATGGTTTCTTTAATGGATCTGTAACATTGTTCTATGTATCCACCCGAATGCTATTTTCATCTCCCCTATCAATGATCTCCTATATGAGATGGTATCTATGATGGATTTTTTAGGTTCTTTTATGAGACCTGGGTTCCTTATCCTAAGAAACAACACCATTATTTTACCCTAATAGAAAAAAACCTATACCAACAATTTGGAACCATTGGTATAGACCTTCAAACCATTGGTATAGGCTATACCAATAGTTTGGAGGACTGCTGGATTATCATCTATCAGTATAGACCTATACCAATGGTTTTGAGAAACTATTAGTATATGGATATACCAATATTTTTAAAAACTATTGGTATAGGTCTATTCAAATAGTTTCCAAAACAATTGGTATAAGTAATTTGAAACTGGGTTGGATTTGATCCGAGCACCTTCAACTTATATTTCAAAGACCTAACAAGTAATTCACAACAAGTTCTGTAAAAATAATATGATAAATATATATATTTATACTAAAAATTAAATTATATTTTTATATATTCAATGTTATTTGATAAAATAATACATAAAAAATCAAAATACATATACCAAATGATTCCAAAACTACTGGTATAGGTCTTTGGTTTTCTGAGACCTACATAAATGGTTTTTAAAAAACCATTGGTAAAAGGGATTATTATAGAATCTATACTAATGGTTTTGGAAAAAGCATTTGTAAAGTTGTGACCTATACCAACAGTTTTTGCAAAACTATTGGTATAGGGTCTTAATATGGAAGATATACCAACGATTTTGGCCAAACCACTAGTATACCTATGACCTATTCCAATAGTTTTTCCAAAAATTGTTTGTATAGGGTCTTATTATGGATGGTATACCAACAATTTTACCAAAAAAGTTTCTATATGGTCTCTATATGATACCTATACCAATGGATTTGGCCAAACCACTGGTATTGGTACCCTATAACAATAGTTTTGAAAACCATTAGTATAGGTCCATCGATATAGGTCTAATTTCTAGTAGGGGTTATAATAAAGATTTATTTCTACCTCGATTATAAGAACCACTCCAAGATCAAAAATGAACTTCTTGACCCAAATATCTTTTTTCATAGCATCTAATGCAACAATGTATTTTCCTCTCTTGTTGAGTCTGCTATGGTGGGTTGTTTAGAACTCTTCCACCTAATTTCTCCACTATTTTTAAGAAAAATGGACCCATATTGAGATTTCATATAACCTTTATCAGATTGGAAACTAGAAACTATGTATCCCTTTACACGGATCTCATGATCTCCTCCAAATACCATGAACATATCCTTAGTCCTTATTAAGTACATAGGGATGTTCTTTATAACATTCTAGTGACTCTCACTAGGATTGGATTAGTATCTACTTGTTATAATTAAAGAATAATAGAAATCAAATTGAGTACAAAAAAATTGAATATATAATTGATCCTATAATGGACGCATAAGTAATCCAATTCATCATATTTAACTCTTCTAAAGGATACAAAATCTTCCTAAGATTCATACCATGCATGACTGGTAAATAACCCTTATTGGAGTTCTCTATAATAAACCACTTTAATACTATTCCAATATATGTGTTTTGACTCAATCTAATAAATATCTTAGATCTATCTCTATAGATCCTCACAATGAGTACGTAAGATTCTTAACACAAATCTTTTACTGATAAAAATTTACCCAGCTATATATTCATACAATGAAGGGTTGGAATGTTATTTCCAATCAATATTATATCATCTTCATATTGTATTAGAAATGTAACTTTACTTCCAATAATCCTATGGTATACATAGGAATCATACACATTATTTATCAAACCAAACTCTTTGATTACCTCATCATATGATATATTCCAACTCCGAGAAGATTACTTTAGTCCATAAAAATACAGTTTTATATTACAAACCTTAAAAATATCATTTGGAACTGAAAAACGCTCAAGCTGTATAATATATATATCATTAGATACATTCACATTAAGGAAAGTAGTCTTGAAATCCATTTGATATATCTAATAAAAAATTTATCTATTATGAATAAAAAATATGAATGCATTTTATCATAACAACATATGAAAATTTCTATTCATAGTCAATACCAAGAACTTGTTTGTAACCCTTTTCAACCAGGCGTGATTTATAGGTAGACACACTACCATCCATATCAGTTTTCTTGTGGAAAACCCACTTACACCATATGGGTATCACCCTTTTATATGAATCCAACATGTACCACACTTCATTAGTGTGCATGGAGTCTATATTTGATTCCATGGATTTTTAAAATATCTTAGAATCCAAACTTTCAATGGACTCTCAGTACGAAGTAAAATTATCTTCTATAAATATTATTTCATTATCATTAGACATAAGAAATCAATATCTACTAGGATATTAATTAATCCTACAAGAACTTCAAGGTTCATTTTTGACTTTATTTAGTTCCTCTTCTGTAACACTTTTCTGAACTGGATTAAATTTTATCTTAGGAACAATTCATGTTTGTTAGTCTTGAACTTCTCTATGTTCAATTTTCCTTTCACTAACTACTCTATCCATTTGTTTTCTTTCTAGGGAAAAAAATATATAAATCCAAAATCACTTTTTGTTTAGTAGGGTGTTAGAAATATATCTTTTAGTTTTCTTAGGATAACAAAAAAGTACACATTTTTCTAAATTGGAGTCAAGGTTATCAGAATCAAATCATCATACAAGTGCTTTGAAACCCCAAATCCTCTTATAATAAAAACTGATATGTTTCCCCTAGGACTTCTAATATGGTGTAATTATTAATTATTTATATGGAAAATGGTTTATTAAGAAAGAAACCATCTACAGGGTACAACCCCAACATCATATAAGAAGGTCACATAAACTTATCACTAATAAAACCATGTCTAACAAGGTATTATTCCATCTTTTAGATACACCATTCCATTATGGTGTTATGTGAGGAGTATGTTATGAAATAATTAAAAAATCTCTCAGATGAGTTGTGAATTTTATTCTCAAGTATTAACTAGCACAATTAGATCAGAGGGCTTTAATACCTTTTCCTAGTTTATTTTTATACTTCATTCTCAAACTCTTTGATCTTTTCAAAAGTTTCATAATTGTGTTTCATAAAAAACAAATATCGATACTGAATAAAGTCATCTGTAAATGTAATAAATTACCTAATACCACTATTTCATACAATTAAGGGTTGGGACATTATTTCCAATAAATATTATATCATCTTCAGATATTATTTGAAATATTACTATACTCCCAATAAGCCTATGGTATATGTAAGAATCATCCACATTATTTATGAAACCCAACTCTTTGATTACATCATCATATGACATATTCTAACTCTGAGAATATTAATTTAGTCTATAAATATATAGTTGCATATTAAAAACCTTCAAAATATCATTTGGAACTCAGAAACCCTCATGATGTATCATATATATATCATTAGATAAATTTACATTAAGAAAAGTAGTCTTGAAATCCATTCGATATATCTTATAAACAAAATTATCTATTATGAATAATAAAATATGAATGCATTTTATTAGCACAACATATGAAAATTTCTTTTCATAGTTAATACCATGAACTTGTTTGTAACCCTTTATAACCAGGCGTGATTTATAGGTAGACACACTACCATCCATATCAGTTTTCTTGTGGAAAACCCAATTACACCATATGGGTATCACACTTTTATATGAATCCAACATGTAACACAATTGATTAGTGTGCATGGAGTCTATATTTGATTCCATGGATTTTAAAAATATCCCAGAATCCAAACTCTCAATGGACTCTCAGTACGAAGTAGGATTATATTCTATAAATACTATTTCATTATTATTAGACATAAGAATTCAATATCTACTAGGATCCTAATGAATCATACCAGACCTTCAAGGTTCATGTGTAACTTCATTTAGTTCCTCTTCTATAACACTTTTCCAAACCGGCGTAAATTTTATCTTAGGAATAATTCATGTTTGTTAGTCTTGAACTTCTCTATGTTCAATTTTCCTTTCACTCGCTACTATATCAATTTGTTTTATTTCTAGGGAAGCAATATATAAATCCAAAATCACTTTTTTTAGTAGGGTGTTAGAAATATATCCTATAGTTTTCTTAGGATAACAAAAAAGTACAAATTTTTCTAACTTGGGGTCAAGGTTATCAGAATCAAATCATCATACAAGTGCTTCACAACCCCAAATCCTCATGTAATAAAAACTGAGATGTTTACCCTATGACATCTAATATTGTGTAATTATGAATTATTTAGATGGAACATGGTTTATTAGGAAATAAACCATCTCCAGGGTATAACCCCAACATCATATAAGAAGGTCACATAAACTCATCACTAATCAAACCATGTCTAACAAGGTATGATTATAAGGCCCCAGCCTTAAACCTTACTTAATCCAGAGTTATTACAAGATTACACATTGAGGATCTTTTCTGGTTTAGAGTTTTAGAGAATTAGATCATGAAACTTGCATTACATTCCACATTTAAACAAAGTGGTTACATAAAAGACAATATTCATTCTTCCCATCAACGGGAACCTATTTAAAATAAAACACAGATTCTTTCTTGACACATCCTTGACACTATCATCACATCATGTACCTTTCCCTTGACCTGTGAAAAACATTTCAAAAACTTGGGATGAGCATAAAAAGCTCAGTAAGGGTTATAAAAATATGGAAAGGAAACATGAGTTCATAAATACATAAGAATGAAATCATACTTTACCCATAAAACATAGGCATATCAAATCATGAATAAATCATAGAAAAAATAAGACATAAAGGTAACTTGAGGCATTCATAACATTCTTACGTAGGGAGTAACCCTCTTGGTTAAGTTTGGAATACCCATCACAACATATTCCCTAAATCTCTTCGGAGAAACCTTAACGTTTCACACCTTCGCGTTACCCAATGCATTGGAGAGCTATATCGGGCTCACCCGCCCTTAGTTTATCACGGAACCACCCGTTCTTCATAACAATGCCCAAGAACCATAACATAATCGTATCACATAAACATGAATAAAGGAAACATAACATTTCCACATTTCAATCACAATATAACATTTTAGGATATTGAAATAATGAATCCATTCAAAAAGAAACCATTTCCAAAACCATTTAAAACATTTAATAAAGAGATTTTTGAATCAAAGTGTCCCATACCACCTTGAAGATTTTAACATTTTAAACCATTAATATCCATATAAATAAATCCTTAAAACCATTTTGAAAACATGGATATTAATAAGAACAAATAATTAAAACATTTAAAACGATATTTTGGTTAAAGGGGTTTTACCAAAATTAGAGACACTTGAATACAATAATAGAGGAATAACATTTAGTCAGAATTTTATAATATCATGAGAATAAAATGATTCATGATATAATACTCCAAAGGACAGTATATACACCATATAAGAGTGAATTGGTGCATAACAACAATGATCCCTCAATAGAAATGTCAAATGTGATGAAATCCCTTATAAAGAAGGTATCGTTAAATTAAGGACAAATAAATCTCAAAAAATATGTGTGACAAATATATATACACCCAATATAAGTGGATATTAAGTGTAAAACAATAAAAGGTCATTCACACATATTCAATGGATGACATATTCAATGACTACAAGTTGAACCCAAAGAAATCGAAATTGGGTTAAAAAGTTCCCTTGAAAGCCTAACGACATCACATCAAAATGAGTTGATGAGAGATAAAAAGTGTATCTAATCACTTGGACATAAAATTTAAATCAATAAGGATGTATGATAACATATCCCAACATAAAAATATGTAAATTAAAATACCCAATAAAAGAAGTCTTTTAAAAAAGAGGAGGGTGAAAGGTTCCCTTACCGACTTGGGTATCTTTCAAAACATACACCCCATGAAAGAAAGACAATAGGTCATTGATGTAAATACTCATAAAAGAAAGTATATTACACAAAGAGCAGAATAATGGGCAGTACATACACCACTCAATGGAATTTTTGGCAAATGTAGCATAAATCTCACGGGAAAAAAGTGAGATGAAAAATCCCTCATGAAAACTCGGCAGCCTAACGGCGCCACATAAAACTTACGAATATGGATTGATGAGATCAAATAGAGTATCTCATCACATTATAGTATAATGTACAGAAAGAGGAATATAAAATAACATCCCCAAACATTACAAATAGGAGCTTAAAAGAAGTGACATAAAGGAGAGTACTTAAAAAGAAAGAGAGAAGTTAGATCTCTTACGAAAGTTCGGCAGCCTAACGGCGCCAATCAAAACTTCCAAAATGGATTGATGAGAGAGAATAGGGTATCTCATCACATGAACATAAAAATTAAAGTAGGATTAATATAAAAGATCATCCCAATAACAAGAAAGACGAGCTTTAAAAGGAATGACATAAAAGAGTGTACTTAAAAAGAAAGAGAGGAGTAAGATCCCTTACCTCGGGTCCGACTTGACTCGATCGTTCTTTAACGTCCTGAATAATAAACTTGAGTTAATTTCCACTTTATTAAGAACCTTTTTCTAGTTCATTATTCCTATTATATCACTTATTTCCATGTTATAAACATTACGTAAACATTTAAGTTAATAATGTTTGTTTTGTCGATATTTGGTTCTTAAGTCGAAAGTGGACTTCTTACCATTACATGTTGTTCGTGTGGTCAAATGTTTATTATATCCAGAATAATATTCATGATTTGGATATCATATATGTCATATATATCCAGTACATTCATGCATTTATAACATTACATAATCATTTAGAGGTAAGAAATGAAATGCACCGTTCATGGAGACGGTAAGCCGTACGTACGCATGAACGCTACTTTCATTTCTATTTCATATTTTATAGAATGAAATAATAATGATATAAAGGTATATTATAATTACAGTATAATATCATATATAATATCATAGTTCCATCCTTTATACATCCCACATATGGTATTTAACGAATCAAATCACTTTGAGGGGGCGGTAGTCCGCACTTCCTTAAATGAAGATATCGCGTATACCCATAATGGAAGCCATAAAGGTAAGACAAAAATGAAAAATACAGAAGCGTAAATAAAACATAAACATATTATATATCATATATAAAAATAGTGACATCATAATGGCCACCTTTGAAGGTGTTAAATGAGTATTGAACAATCATCGTTTCAGGAGGCAGAATTTCACCATCCACGGAAACCGTATGTTCTTTAACCATTTGATGTAGTTGTGTGAGAGTGTAGCTCGAATAAATCTTATAACAACATCCTAGTATATTGAAGATACTGGTGTTGTTACAAAATAAGTAAATAAAAATATTTTAGGGGGTTGAAGAAGCAAAATAAAACAAATGAACATGAGAGAGTGAATTACCTTTAAAAGTGTAACTCCTTTTGATTTGAGCCTAAAGGCTTCCTTTGAAAGGATTATGCCCAAAGGTAATCCTCTAGGATGAGGAGAGGGATTTGGAGAGAGTAAATGGGCAGGGGTTGGCCGAGCCAAAGGCTTGAGGAGTGTGTTAAATGAGGTAGAGGTGGGGGCCTTTTATAAGAGGAGAGGAGGGGCACTTTTGGAAAGTAAAGAAATATTACTTTATTTGAAAATGTGTTTCGGTTTCAAAAGGTCCCACATTGATATAATTCGTGGATAAGTTGATAAGTCTTCGAAATCCACTCATCCAATAAGTTTTGGACATGTGTAGTTCATATATTTTACATTATCTTTCCATTTTATTTAAATCGTCAAATAATGATGTCATCGCTGCATCATTATTATGTCATAAATAATTTAATTTATTTAATGTATAAAAATTATAAAAAAATACTATGATGTAGGAAATCTTTTTAGCTTTCCAATGAATATTTATAATCAAAAAGATGACTTGTATAACCTCACTTAAAAATTGTTTTAGTAAAACATATCATGTTTGTGTCAATTTTACTTTTACATTAAATAAAATGTTATTTATGTCATTTCCCAACAAAAGTGGATCCATGGGGTCCCCAAGTTGACCCATGGCTTTTCTTGGTCGGCCATGATACAACCAATGAGGGTAAGACATGTGTCAAGCTCATCTCATTTTATTAAAGCATTATTTTTACCTTAAACCACACTAATTACCACTAATCGCGATTAAAAACTTAATAAGTTACTATTCACCAAAAAATTATTTTAATCTCATTGAACCACATTTTACTTCTTAATGACAACCATGTATGTCGGATTTTTTAAAATCAAAACACAATGATGGAAAAATTTCATTTAAACGGAAAATCAGTTTTTATAAGTACCACTTAGTGGTTTCACTATTCATCAAAAATTGAAGTTTTTCAGAAAAATCCAAAAAATTCACCCTAAGCTATATTTGATATTTTGAATTCAAAAATGAAGTCCGTTTTACAAAATTCAAAACATATAAGTCAAATTAATTAATTTAATAATTAATTCCCGCTGTCATGACAAATAGCGTGTTTTATGAAACAATAAGTATCAAAAGATTGACACTAGTTTAAGTCTGATTTCAAAGTGAAATTGATTCCAACGACCACTATTGGATTTAATGGTAAAAATATTTTCTAATTTCACTTTAAAACCAATTCAAAATATAATCTAATCATATAAATAAATTAGATTAAAAAGTGGTTTTGAATTAAAATACAACATTTTACACTATTCATAAAAAAAAAGAACTTTATCGGAAAGATACCAAAAATTTACACAAAGTAAATTTTGATGTCCCGATTCTTAATAAGAGTTTTATTTGGTCCAAAAGAATGTTTAAGAGTGAACAAAACTATATTTAATGACAGTTCTCCATCAAAAGGTGATAAGTGAACCTTTAGTGAAAACTAGGGCATATACGCCTAAAATTGAATTCTTTCCGTATTTTAAGCCTTTATCTTTTATTGTATAAATGTAAAAATATTTAAGAACATATATAATCATATTTTAGTTATTTCTATCCATTCCCGCCATTACAACGGCTACATGTTAACTACCATTTAGAATAATATTATTTTATTATTAGAGTGCAACGTAAGATTCCCAAGAAACTCGTTGTTGCGTGTTGGGTACGCCATCGAGCATAACGTCCCCTTTAAAGTCATATTAATATTTTATTCAAAAATATGGATAAATATGAAAATGTCATATTCCTTATTTACCTGGGGTGTTACATCCTTCCCCCCTTTTGGGAATTGCGTCCTCGCAATTTTAAAATTGCGCTTGGAAACATCCTTGAACGTCCCACATCGGAGAAGAGTCGGTAAAAAAAATCACTTTAAAATAAAGAAAGATAAGTACAAAGGTCACCCGAGTTAACCCATACTAGGATTCCAAGTATGAAAATATGGACATGGAGGAAAAAACAAAGGGTCATGTTCTGATGGAGAGTGATAGAAAACATGTTTAGGAGAAAGTTAACCACGAGAAAATCACAAACTTGTGATGGGTTAAACGGTATTCGATTCCCCAGTAGGAAAAGTTAATAGACAACATTTTTGTTTTAAGTTACTTTTTATTGAGGAATTTATTCATAAGGAAGCATAATCACTTATCATGTTGACTTTCAACTTTTACTAGATTCCTTAGTCAAACTCATATTTTTTCCAAAAGACGAGTATTTAGGGAGACTTGTTCGCATTAAGAGTACTATAATCAACTTCTAGAGAATCACCTAATCCCCAAAAGAGAACTATATACATCCCATGTTTTTAGGCTTTAACCAAAACCAAAACAAAAAAGGTTAGTACAAGATCAGATAATCCAGAAAAGGATAACCCCTTATAAAAAGAAAATCTATTCTTAATCTCCAAAATTTGTCCAACAAAACCCAAAGTTCAACGAGGACCAGCCGATAAACAATTTGTCCATAAAATTCTTCAAAGTAAACCAATATAAGATTTATACCCAAATATTTGAAGGATTTAGTCACATAGTCTTCCAAGTTAAATCGTAACATTTATCTCCAAACAACATCAGTTTCTCCTAAAGTCTCACATTGAAAAGTAATTATCCTAATCACATATCCTCCAAAATAAACTTACTCTTAATTCATAAAATCATATAACTAAAAAGAATCAGTCAAACTAACCAGGGGCTTCACGTAGTCCAGTGGTAGGTGATAAATACCAGTTGCACTTTGGTTGTGGGTTCGATTCCCGCAGCATTGTCCGACGCGACGGGTTGTCACACGGTCTGCGTGTTGTCCTTTTTCCAAAACTATATAATTCTCAAATCATTACCCAAAAAGGGATAAAATCATCAAAAATAACCATAACATAATTTAACCTCAATTTTATCTCATGCCTTTCACTTCAATCATAACATATGGTAACCCATAATTACCTCAAAAGTAAGGATCATATAAACCCAAATGGTTCTTTATAACTATGTCCACAAAAGAAAAGATAACTATTACTTGAATAAAATTTGCCTATATTAAACATCAGGGTTACACATAATATAAAAAGTCTTCTAATGTAACCCCATCATCAAAAGAGACTTAATACTCTTAAGAATTTCACCCTAACTCTTGAAGCCCTCATATGTTGACATCTTACTCATTCAACATTCTTCATGATCCATTATCCATTCCTTTCCAACTTATTCCGAAATACCTCTTTCCTACAAACAAAATCATGAATCATATCCTAAGATTCCAAAATAAGAAAACAATAGTCATGAAATAGTACATACCTTTGATTGGTCATTGTCAGTTTCTTCATCCTGAATTGGAATGGCATTAGGTATTGGTAAACGAATATTGGTACGCTCTTGGTGACCCCATTCACGAAACTTCTTCATAGGACATGTGTTTGCATAATGACCATGCACACCACATTTAAAACATTCAATTGATCCCTCAGAAAGAACTTCTTTCCCTTTCCTCGAGTCAGCTGGATGCTTCCTTTTTCCATGGCAGGTTCTTGCTTTATGACCTTCATTTCCACATCTATAGCATATTTCTGTCCCTTTGAAACATTTTCCTAGGTGTTTCTTTCCACATCTTTGACACATAGGTTTTTGAACACACTTATCTTTATGATTATTACCTGTACTTCCGTAGGGATTTTTTTCTTGCATATATGATGCCTTAGAGAAATATACAAGGTTTAGGTGGTCAATCATGACTCCAGATAGTTGGTTGAGGATAATCAAAAGAGTTCTCATTGCAGCTCCCATATCATTCAGTTGCTTGCTCAAAAAACTGTCACAGTTTCCTTCACATCCACTGTTACTTTGGTGCCTGCTAGATCCAACCATTTACTAAAACCAAAAAGGTCAGTGTGAGTATATCAACAAAACCATCATGTACTAATGAGTAAGATAGACAATAAGATATACTTACTAATTCACTTTATCTAAAACTAAGACTCTTTCTGAAATCCTAACCATTATGGTAATTGTCAATTATGCTTAAAGAATACCCTAACCTCTAAAGTTATCTAAACCGACCTTTGATACCAACTATAAGGCCCCAGCCTTAAACCTTACTTAATCATGAGTTATTACAAGATTACACATTGAGGATATTTTCAGGTTTAGAGTTTTAGAGAATTAGATCATGAAACTTGCATTACATTCCACATTTAAACAAAGTGGTTACATAAAAGACAATATTCATTCTTCCCATCAACAGAAACCTATTTAAAATAAAACACGGATTCTTTCTTGAAACATCCTTGACACTATCATCACATCATGTACCTTTCCCTTGACCTGTGAAAAACATTTCAAAAACTTGGGATGAGCATAAAAAGCTCAGTAAGGGTTATAAAAATATGTAAAGGAAACATGAGTTCATAAATACATAAGAATGAAATCATACTTTACCCATAAAAAATAGGCATATCAAATCATGAATAAATCATAGAAAACATAAGACATAAAGGTAACTTGAGGCATTCATAACATTCTTACGTAGGGAGTAACCCTCTTGGTTACGTTTGGAATACCCATCATAGTATATTCCCTAAATCTCTTCTGAGAAACCTTAACGTTTCACTCCTTCGCGTTACCCAATGCATTGGAGAGCTATATCGGTCTCACCCGCCCTTAGTTTATCACGGAACCACCCGTTCTTCATAAAAATGCCCAAGAACCATAACATAATCATATCACATAAACATGAATAAAGGAAACATAACATTTCCACATTTCAATCACAATATAACATTTTAGGATATTGAAATAATGAATCCATTCAAAAAGAAACCATTTCCAAAACCATTTAAAACATTTAATAAAGAGATTTTTGAATCAAAGTGTCCCATACCACCTTGAAGCTTTTAACATTTCAAACCATTAATATCCATATAAATAAATCCTTAAAACCATTTTGAAAACATGGATATTAATAAGAACAAATAATTAAAACATTTAAAACGATATTTTGGTTAAAGGGGTTTTACCAAAATTAGAGACACTTGAATACAATAATTGAGGAATAACATTTAGTCAGAATTTTATAATATCATGAGAATAAAAGGATTCATGATATAATACTCCAAAGGATAGTATATACACCATATAAGAGTGAATTGGTGCATAACAACAATGAGCCCTTAATAGAAATGTCAAATGTGATGAAATCCCTTATAAAGAAGGTATCGTTAAATTAAGGACAAATAAATCTAAAAAAATATGTGTGACAAATATATATACACCCAATATAAGTGGATATTAAGTGTAAAACAATAAAAGGTCATTCACACATATTCAATGGATGACATATTCAATGACTACAAGTTGAACCCAAAGAAATCGAAATTGGGTTAAAAAGTTCCCTTGACAGCCTAACGGCATCACATAAAAATGAGTTGATGAGAGATAAAAAGTGTATCTCATCACTTGGACATAAAATTTACATCAATAAGGATGTATTAGAACATATCCCAACATAAAAATATGTAAATTAAAAGACCCAATAAAAGAAGTCTTTTAAAAAAGAGGAGGGTGAAAGGTTCCCTTACCGACTTGGGTATCTTTCAAAACATACACCCCATGAAAGAAAGACAATAGGTCATTGATGTAAATACTCATAAACGAAATTATATTACACAAAGAGTAGAATAATGGGAAGTACATACACCACTCAATGGAATTTGTGGAAAATGTAGCATAAATCTCACGGGAAAAAAGTGAGATGAAAAATCCCTCACGAAAACTCGGCAGCCTAACGGCACCACATAAAACTTCCGAATATGGATTGATGAGATCAAATAGAGTATCTCATCACATTAAAATATAATTTACAGCAATAGGAATATAAAATAACATCCCCCAACATTACAAATAGGAGCTTAAAAGAAGTGACATAAAGGAGAGTACTTAAAAAGAAAGAGAGAAGTTAGATCTCTTACGAAAGTTCGGCAGCCTAACGGCGCCAATCAAAACTTCCAAAATGGATTTATGAGAGAGAATAGGGTCTCTCATCACATGAACATAAAAATTACAGTAGGATTAATATAAAATATCATCCCAATAACAAGAAAGATGAGCTTTAAAAGGAATGACATAAAAGAGTGTACTTAAAAAGAAAGAGAGGAGTAAGATCCCTTACCTCGGGTCCGACTTGACTCGATCGTTCTTTAACATCCTGAATAATAAACTTGAGTTAATTTACACTTTATTAAGAAACTTTTTCTAGTTCATTATTTCTATTAGATCACTCATTTCCATGTTATAAACATTATGTAAACATTTAAGTTAATAATGTTTGTTTTGTCGATATTTGGTTCTTAAGTCGAAAGTGGACTTCTTACCATTACATGTTGTTCGTGTGGTCAAATGTTTATTATATCCAGAATAATATTCATTATTTGGATATCATATATGTCATATATATCCAGTACATGCATGCATTTATAACATTACATAATCATTTTGAGGTAAGAAATGAAATACACCGTTCATGGAGACGGTAAGCCGTACGTACGCATGAACGCTACTTTCATTTCTATTTCATATTTTATAGAATGGAATAATAATGATATAAAGGTATATTATAATTACAGTATAATATCATATATAATATCATAGTTCCATCCTTTATACGTCCCACATATGGTATTTAATGAATCAAATCACTTTGAGGGGGCGGTAGTCCGCACTTCCTTAAATGAAGATATCGCGTATACCCATAATGGAAGCTATAAAGGTAAGACAAAAATGAAAAATACAGAAGCGTAAATAAAACATAAACATATTATATATCATATATAAAAATAGTGACATCATAATGGCCACCTTTGAAGGTGTTAAATGAGTATTGAACAATCATCGTTTCGGGAGGCAGAATTTCACCATCCACGGAAACCGTACGTTCTTTAACCATTTGATGTAGTTTTGTGAGAGTGTAGCTCGAATAAATCTTATAAAAACATCCTAGTATATTTAATATACTGGTGTTGTTACAAAATAAGTAAATAAAAAGAGTTTAGGGGGTTGGAGAAGCAAAATAAAACAAATGAACATGAGAGAGTGAATTACCTTTAAAAGTGTAACTCCTTTTGATTTGAGCCTAAAGGATTCCTTTGAAAGGATTCTGCCCAAAGGGAATCCTCTAGGATGAGGAGAGGGATGTGGAGAGAGTAAATGGGCAGGGTTTGGCCGAGCCAAAGGCTTGAGGAGTGTGTTAAATGAGGTAGAGGTGGGGGCCTTTTATAAGAGGAGAGGAGGGGCACTTTTGGAAAGTAAAGAAATATTACTTTATTTGAAAATGTGTTTCGGTTTCAAAAGGTCCCACAATGATATAATTCGTGGATAAGGTGATAAGGCTTCGAAATCCACTCATCCAATAAGTTTTGGACATGTGTAGTTCATAGATTTTACATTATCTTTCCATTTTATTTAAATCGTCAAATAATGATGTCATCGCTGATCATTATGATGTCATAAATAATTTAATTTATTTAATGTCTAAAAATTATAAAAAAAATACTATGATGTAGGAAATCTTTTTAGATTTCCAATGAATATTTATAATCAAAAAGATGACTTGTATAACCTCACTTAAAATTTTTTTTAGTAAAACATATCATGTTTGTGTCAATTTTACTTTTACATTAAATAAAATGTTATTTATGTCATTTCCCAACCAAAGTGGATCGATGGTGTCCCCAAGTTTACCCATGGCTTTTCTTGGTCGGCCATGATACAAACAATGAGGGTAAGACATGTGTCAAGCTCATCTCATTTTATTAAAGCATTATTTTTACCTTAAACCACACTAATTACCACTAATCGCGATTAAAAACTTAATAAGTTACTATTCACCAAAAAATTATTTTAATCTCATTGAACCACATTTTACTTCTTAATGAAAACCATGTATGTCGGATTTTTGAAAATCAAAACACAATGATGGAAAAATTTCATTTAAACGGAAAATCAGTTTTTATAAGTACCACTTAGTGGTTTCACTATTCATCAAAAATTGAAGTTTTTCAGAAAAATCCCAAAAATTCACCCTAAGCTATATTTGATATTCTGAATTCAAAAATGAAGTCCGTTTTACAAAATTCAAAACATATAAGTCACATTAATTAATTTAATAATTAATTCCCGCTGTCATGACAAATAGCGTGTTTTATGAAACAATAAGTATCAAAAGATTGACACTAGTTTAAGTCTGATTTCAAAGTGAAATTGATTCCAACGACCACTATTGGATTTAATGGTAAAAATATTTTCTAATTTCACTTTAAAACAAATTCAAAATATAATCTAATCATATAAATAAATTAGATTAAAAAGTGTTTTTGAATTAAAATACAACATTTTACACTATTCATTAAAAAAAAAGAACTTTATCGGAAAGATACCAAAAATTTACACAAAGTAAATTTTGATGTCCCAATTCTTAATAAGAGTTTTATTTGGTCCAAAAGAATGTTTAAGAGTGAACAAAACTATATTTAATGACGGTTCTACATCAAAAGGTGATAAGTGAACCTTTAGTGAAAACTAGGGCATATACGCCTAAAATTGAATTCTTTCCGTATTTTAAGCCTTTATCTTTTATTGTATAAATGTAAAAATATTTAAGAACATATATAATCATATTTTAGTTATTTCTATCCATTCCCGCCATTACAACGGCTACATGTTAACTACCATTTAGAATAATATTATTTTATTATTAGAGTGCAACGTAAGATTCCCAAGAAACTCGTTGTTGCGTGTTGGGTACGCCATCGAGCATAGCGTCCCCTTTAAAGTCATATTAATATTTTATTCACAAATATGGATAAATATGAAAATTTCATATTCCTTATTTACCTGGGGTGTTACAATGATTCCATCTTTCAGATACACCATTCTATTATGGTGTTATGGGAGGAGTATGTTATGAAACAATTAAAAAATCTCTCAGATGAGTTATGAATTTTATTATCAAGTATTAACCAGCACAATTCGATCAGAGGGATTTAATACCTTTTCCTAGTTTATTTTGTACTTCATTATCAAAATCTTTGAACTTTTCAAAAGTTTCATAATTTTGTTTCAGAAAAAACATATATCCATACTGAATAAAGTCATCTGTAAATGTAATAAATTACCAAATACCTATATTTTATACAATGAAGGGTTGGAATGTTATTTCCAATCAATATTATATCATCTTCATATAGTATTAGAAATATTACTATACTCCCAATAAGTCTATGGTATATATAGGAATCATCCACATTATTTATGAAACCAAACTATTTGATTACATCATCATATGACATATTCTAACTCTGAGAAGATTACTTTAGTCCATAAATATATAGTTGCATATTACAAACCTTCAAAATATCATTTGGAACTCAAAAACCCTCAAGCTATATGATATATATATCATTAGATAAATTCACATTAAGGAATGTATTCTTGAAATCCATTTGATATATATTATAAACACAATTATCTATTATGAATAAAAAATATGAATGCATTTTATCAGCACAACATATGAAAATTTCTATTCATAGTCAATACCGTGAAATTATTTGTAACCCTTTTCAACCAGGCGTGATTTATAGGTAGACACACTACCATCAATATCATTTTTCTTGTGGAAAAACCACTTACACCATATGGGTATAACCATTTTATATGAATCCAACATGTACCACACTTGATTAGTGTTCATGGAGTCTATATTTGATTGCATGGATTTTAAAAATATCTCAGAATCCAAACTCTCAATGGACTCTCAGTACGAAGTAGGATTATCTTCTATAAATAATATTTCATTTTGATTAGACATAAGAAATAAATATCTAATAGGATCATAAGGAATCATACCAGACCATCAAGGTTCATGTGAAATTCATTTAGTTCCTCTTTTGTAACACTTTTTTGAACTAGCTTAACTTTTATCTTAGGAACAATTCATGTTTGTTAGTCTTGAACTTCTCTATGATCAATTTTCCTTTCAATCACTACTCTCTCCATCTATTTTCTTTCTAGGAAAACAATATATAAATCCAAAAAAACTTTTGGTTTAGTAGGGTGTTAGAAATATATCCTTTGGTTTTCTTAGGATAACAAAAAAGTACACATTTTTCTAACTTGGGGTCAAGGTTATCAAAATCAAATCATCATACAAGTGCTTTACAACACCATATCCTCATGTAATAAAAACTGAGATGTTTCCCCTATGACATATAATATGGTGTAATTATGAATTATTTAGATGGAACATGGTTTATTAGGAATGAAACCATCTCTAGGGTACAACCCCAACATCATATAAGAAGGTCACATAAACTCATCACTGATCAAACCATGTCTAACAAGGTATGATTCCATCTTTCAGATAAACCATTCCATTATGGTGTTATAGGAGGAGTATGTTATGAAACAATTAAAAAATCTCTCATATGAGTTATGAATTTTATTCTCAAGTATTAACCCACACAATTCGATCAGAGGGCTTTAATACCTTTTCCTAGTTTATTTTGTAATTCATTCTAAAACTCTTTGAACTTTTCAAAAGTTTCATAATTGTGTTTAATAAAAAACTTATATCCATACTAAATAAAGTCATCTGTAAATGTAATAAATTACCTAATACCACTCTTTCATACAATGAAGGGTTGGGATGTTATTTCCAATCAATATTATATCATCTTCATATAGTATTAGATTTATCACTATACTTCCAATAAGCCTATGATATATATAGGAATCATCCACATTATTTATGAAACCAAACTCTTTGATTACATCATCATATGATATATTCCAACTCTGAGAAGATTACATTAGTCCATAAATATACAATTTCATATTACAAACCTTCAAAATATCATTTGGAACTCAAAAACCTTCAAGCTGTATCATATATATATATATATATCATTAGATAAATTCCCATTAAGGAAAGTAGTCTTGACATCCATTTGATATATCTTATAAACAGAATTATCTATTATGAATAAAAAAATACGAATGAATTTTATCATCACAACATATGGAAATTTCTATTCATAGTCAATACCATTATCTTGTTTGTAACCCTTTTCAACCAGGCATGATTTATAGGTAGACACACTACCATCCATATCCGTTTTCTTGTGGAAAATCCACTTACACCATATGGGTATAACCCTTTTATATGAATCCAACATGTACCACACTTGATTAGTGTGCATGGAGTCTATATTTGATTCCATGGATTTTAAAAATATCTCATAATCCAAACTCTCAATGGACTCTCAGTACGAAGTAGGATTATCTTCTATAAATATTACTTCATTATCATTAGACATAAAAAATCAATATCTACTAGGATCCCAATGAATCCCACCAGACCTTCAAGGTTCATGTGTAACTTTATTTAGTTCCTCTTCTGTAACACTTTTCCACATTGGCTTAACTTTTATCTTAGAAACAATTCATGTTTGTTAGTCTTGAAATTATCTATGTTCAATTTTCCTTTTACTCACTACTCTATCCACCTGTTTTATTTCTAGGGAAACAATATATAAATCCAAAAACATTTTTTTAGTAGGGTGTTAGAAATATATCCTTTAGTATTCTTAGTATAACAAAAAATTACACATTTTTTTAACTTGGGGTCAAGGTTATCAGAATCAAATCATCATACAAGTGCTTCGCAACCCCAAATCCTCATGTAATAAAAACTGAGATGTTTCCCCTATGACATATAATATTTTGTAATCATGAATTATTTAGATGGAACATGGTTTATTAGGAATGAAACAATCTCTAGGGTACAACCCCAACATCATATAAGAAGGTCACATAAACTCATCATTGATCAAACCATGTCTAACAAGATATGATTCTATCTTTCAGATACACCATTACATTATGTTGTTATGGGAGGATTATGTTATGAAACAATTAAAAAATCTCTCAGATGAGTTATGAATTTTATTCTCAAGTATTAACAATCAAAATTCGATCAGAGGTCTTTAATACCATTTAGTAATTTATTTTGTACTTCATTCTCAAACTCTTTGAAGTTTTCAAAAGTTTCATAATCGTGTTTCATCAAAAACATATATCCATACTGAATAAAGTCATCTGTAAATGTAATAAATTACCTAATACCACTATCTTCTTCTGTACTCATTGGTCCACATACATAACTATGTATAAGATCCAATAATATACTATACATTTCCCCTTTTCTCTCAAAATGTTATTTTTTTTTACTATTCCCAATAAACAATATCCACAGGTATCAATTTATTTTTTATAAAATGAGTCCAACAATCCATCTCTATGGGTTCTTTGAAATTTTTTCTCATTTATATGTCCAAGGAGTTAATGCCAAAGGTAAGTAGTATTAGAATAAACCCTAACATTCTTAATATGAATTTTATAAAACAATATTATTGATATTAAGAATATTAAAACTGTTCAATATATTCCAATTTCACAAAATATTTCATTCTTTTATATATAAAAACTCTTGTTCTTAATAATTAATGAAAATACCATCTTGTCCAAATAGTATACAAAAAAATTCTTAGTTATGGAGGGAACATAATAATGATTTTTTATTTCTAGGATCTATCCAATTGGTAAAATCAGTTCATAATTGCTGACTTCTAATGAAGAAACATTTTCTCCATTACCAACATGAATATAAACATCACCATTCATCAATTACCTCTTATACTTGAGTTAATATTTTTCAACACTAATATGTGATGTACAGTCTGTATCTAATACCCATGAGGCATAGTTTAAGAAATTTATTTCTATAACAGTCAAATTTTGGTACTTTGAATGTTTATACTTGAGAATACTTTTTAATCCTAGATACCATTATTTAACTATTTTATAAGAAATATTTATTAATGATTACAAAATGATTAGTGTGAACTATTCCATAATCTAAAAAAATACATATCAGTAGGTGAGTATCATGTATTATATATTTTAATCAAGATATTTAAATGAAATTTCTTCCCTTAAAAATGATAAACCCAAACATCGTATCCATTTAGTGTGCTAAGATCGATATTTCACTAATAAATGACCCTGTTAGGGTATGTAACTCATTAATTTAGTTATTTAGGTACGTATTTATCCCAATGAAAACATTTTTGATAGTTGGATAGTTGATAGGATAAATCCTTATTGAATTCCATTATATGAATTCAATAAATACTATTCCTTTGGAATCATAACCCTTGGGGTTTTCTAGTTAAGTTTAACCCAAACAAAAAATAAAAAAAGATAACATGAGACAATACAGGGGAACACTGCTAGGGAATGAATCTACCTATTGAAAAATCCTAAGTCACTCATTAATTTATTTCCATACCCAAGATAATCCATGGGTACTCTTCTATGGCATGAAACTACCCAATTGGATGATCGAGTTCTTGAAAAGTATTTCTTTGGAAGGAATCTCACACATAGTATTTTTGGGGTTTTTGTTTCATTAATTTAATACACATCATATACATATTAAATCCAATACTCTTAAATTATATCAAATAATTATATTCTAATGTTTTATTTCCATTTATATATACATCATTTTAATAATATATTTTTTATAAATTCAAATTCCAACCACAAAATTAATTTGTTCACACCACATTAATGTGTAACTCATTACAAAATCCACAAGTCTGTGTTAATCATCCAAAAAAATAAGTAATGAATATTCAAACATATTCAAATTCATCATATGGATAGGGTAAATGAACACTTCATGTAAATTCATAGAGTTATATGAGATTGAAAAAGTACACATGATTAAGTCCAAAGTGATATATAGCCAACCCCATTCACTTTCTTAGACAAGGAAAGCCTCCATAAAACTAGGTGGTCCAACCCAAATTCCCTCTACCCGGGGAGAGTTTACTCAAGATATAATTCAATTAATGAAAACTCTAACACTTAATATGAAAAAAACTATTCCCAATATATATTATCAATCTTATGACTTCAATTAAAGGACGAGTTCATAGATGAGAACTAAATTTTATGATATAAAACCTAGAATGATATACAAGGCTATATCATAGAAGAAAATTTTCATATAAATGGGAATACATAATATTCATATTTCATAAACAATTTACAACACATGAATATCAAGGAAATTTAACAATTTTTTTTCCAAAACATGATACATCTAAGAACTCTTCGTAAACAAATTCTAATTATAAAATTTTTTAAATTTATAAAGAATAAAAAAATTTATATTAATTTCAATATGACCACCTGAATATTTTATATTTAATGGAATTTATATGATATTTTATGAATTGTAAACATTTTATAATTTAATATTTATTATATAAATATTTTATATAATCTAAATATCATATATATTGTAATTTATAAACACTTTATAAACCTCCTCATATTATATCTTAATAAAAAATTTATTTCTAGATAATAAGACATGACATTTAATTTTTCAAAAGGTATTTTAAAATATTAAAAATTAATATTTTGGAAAAATGTTTCATAAAAATTTGATTAATTAATTATTAAAATTACAAAAAATAAACTAATTTATAAAATAACTATAAATTAAATATTCCCCAAACACTGTTTATCATGATTTATAAAAAAATTATAAACCATTAAAAACATTTAATTTTATAATTTTTCTAACAAATTTCTATTTACCCTTACACGACACCCCTACTCCACGTAAAGGTATTATATTTTTACCCTTACAAAGACACTATGTATAAGGGTTTGTAATGTCTCGAACTAGGTGGAACTAAATTAGTACACTGAATCAGTTATATAAATGACTACAAATGTGCCTCCCAATATTCCAGAGTCTTTTGACTCATAGAGAGGGTCAAATAAGGAATTCAGGGAGAGTATAACCTCTTTACAACATAAGCACAATAGATAAAATCAAAATAACATGTAACCAAATTAATAATGATCAATAAACATGCATCATATAATCAATTCCCAAAAATTGGATCTATTCTCACAAACCAAATAAATTAAACCTATCATGTCAAAATAGTGTCTTGTGTCAAAAGAAACACAAAATAAAGACACATTAAAAATACCAAAAGTGTTTCCCGAGATCATTCCAGTTCAGTTATCCAAGATCCATCCCATGATCCCAACTTAGCCACCTATTATAGGGACTTTTCCTATATCCTGACATGAAACCATGAAATCTTCTAAGGTACCAAGGGCGGTTCGAGTAGGGTTTGAGTACAACTCATTAGGCCACCACAAATGGTTTCTAATGTAATATCCAACACATTAATAATAATAGTGTATAAAATAGTATAAATAAATAAATAAATAGGGAAATAAATAAATCATGTGTCACAATAAACATTTTTCTAATTTTCCACTTGGGTTCTTGGTTTCCATCATGACACCCAACCCACTTAACATACTTTGGCCATGCCAAAAGTCTCATCCATGAAATAGAATCATAGGGGATAAAAAATTTATTCAAAAATTTAAATTCATTAATTATTTTAGTTTCACATACCTAGGTACATTAACCCAATTTACCATACCATATAAAAAGGCATTAGTTATTGTATCATCATACCGACACCCTAGCCAAAAAGAAACATAATGTCCACTATTTCAATTCAAGAACAACGAGTTTCATGTCCATCCTTCCTAAATCAAGGATATGGAGAACCATATATAAAATCCTTTCCCATGGATGGGAGTCATCATGTCCCTCATCTCTAACCATTTCATCAATTCACAATTTCTATGTTCCAACACACTTGCAATTTTCAATAGATCAAAATAACAAGAGTGCACCTCTTCCATTCACTATTATTCACATGGTCTATCTCATTAAAAATATTTAACAAAAATACATACTTAATCTATTTAACCATTTATTTATTTAACATAACCATTAAGTTTCTTTAAAACCATTTAACAACATATTAAAACCCATTTAACCATGTACCCTTTATTTTCCTATCATTGTCATAACACCTTTAATTTATGATTAATACAAGTAATCCCTTGTGTAATTATATCTTGTTCAAAAAAAAGTGAATCAAGTTCAATATTATATACCCAATATATCATCATTTACAACAAACATACCATTTTTAAAGGTATTGAAACACACCGTGGGTGTCCTTAAGCCGGGTCTCTTGATCATCAATGAGATTGAAAAGATCCATCGTAGGTATAGCACATCATTTAAAGGTTCAATCTACTTTTCTAATCCAACAACAAAAATACACAACAATGAAGTGATAAGGTAAAACCATATACATAAAAAAATAAACACTATAGAAGAAATATTATAGGCCCCCTACATTATTCTCATAGAAAACCACTGGTTCAACGTTAACCCTTGATCCAAGCTAAAACATCCTCAAACACCGAAGAAACAAACTATATGGAAATAGGGCTCATAAGCTTCAGAAGAAGAGAAATTACCAACCAATGATTATTCTAGGAAATAGAAGAAATATGACTCATATAACTACCTAGATATTTCAATCTCACTAAAAGACACCCCAAACACTTAATAATAAAATGAGAACCACTATTGTAAGAGGAGGGGACTTTTGGTTCACACCCTAGCATTTTGGGAAAGAAATGGGGGAGAAAATCAGGTCAGATCATATAAGAATTGGGAGAGGGAAAAGGTAAATTTTCCAATTTTAATGTGATGCACAGTCCGGACACATAGTTTTCCAAACCATTCACCAATTGTTCCATCTCCTCTATCTAAAGGGAAACCAAGTCACACAGTTTTCCTAGGCCACATGCATGGTTTGAAAAACTATGTTGTTGTTGTTGTGTTTTCACCTCTATCGAAGGGGGAATAAGATACATGGTATCGTGGTCCACCTATAATGATTTACTAAATATTATTCTATATCCAACATGCTGCTTGTTTATGGTGCACAATTAGTACTAACAATGCAATAATTGTGCACCATATACTAAATGAACCTTTTCAACTCCTTTTAAGGTACTAAACCCCCAAAACACTCCTGCGATCTTCTATAATCCATAAATAAATTCTATTAACCATTTTAAAAATAATTTTAACCAAATTTAAAACAAAAGTTCACCTCATCAAAGTTTTGGATCTTTCAACATCCCCAAATTATAATAGGCTCATCATCAAGCTTCTCTCCCAAGAATCTCTAAGCCTATAATGTAAAGTGGTTTGGCCATTGGGACAACATATTAACTTCAATTTACCAAGTTTCCTCTGGAATGTTTCCAAGATACAACAACACTCATACCAATGGTGAGTTATTACCCCTCAAACATTTGTCACTTCTATCCATAATATGAATTAGATGCCCCTAAAAGGATGCATCAATCCCTATCTCAACACCATCAACATAAATCACCTGAGATTGGACAGGGTGATACTATCAAATATGTGACACATGAAAAAATTGTTTATAACACCATATAATTATGGAAGATCCAACCATTATGCTACTGGTATGATCCTCTCTATAATCTCAAACAGGCCCATATACATTGGTGAAAACTTACCCTGCTTTCAAATCCAATGGTGACCCAATCTCAATGACACCTGAATAAACACATAGTCACCCACTAAAATATAAAGAGATCAATTATTTCAATAAAAATATGGCTTATGTATACTCTTTTTTATATCCATACTCTTCTATATCAATTTAACCTTCTTTGACATATCCCGCACAAGACTTGATCCCAACAACTCTAATTCCCCCACTTCTATCTAGCATAAATGTGATCTACATAGCCTACCATAGAGTTCACCATATTGAACCATATGGATAGTATACTAATAACTGTTGTTATAGGTGAACCCAACAAGCACTTAGAGATTCTACCAGGTTCCACAAAAATCAAGGACATGATCTCTCATCAAGTCCTCTAACACCTGGATAGTATGTTCTGATTTCCCATTCATTTGTAGGTGAAAATATGCACTCAAAAGCACATGAGTACCAAGTTACCTTCAGAATAATTTCAAAAAGTGTGATTTAAAACTTATATAATGATATGAAACTATACTCCAAGTAACCCCATAAAAACACCTTATTTATGAAACCTAAAATTCAACTTATTGGTTGATAGCGAAAGTCTCTTCAATTGGAAAGAAATGTGCAACCTCTATCAACTGGTCCACAATCACCTATATCACATCACTCTTTCAGGGAGTAATCAGTAATACTATCATGAAATCTATGGTAATATCACCACAATTACATTCCAAAATGGGAAATTACTATAACTGACATGTATGCTGCTGATTCTCAACCTTCACTTACTAATAGGTGTCGAATCACGTCACAAAACTTACAATCTATTTCTTTATTCTTATCCATAAATATTATCTATGAATATCATGGTACATTTTGAAAAAACTAGGGTTCACTACCCACTTTGAATAATGAAACTCATGAATCACCTCTTCCCATATACAAGTTGGAAGAATCGAACAACCATGAATATGGATGATATTATCATCATCGATGGTTTAGTCAGGGGGTGGATCCTCACCATTAAATTTATCCCTCAATTCCAGACACTCTGGATTCTTATACTTCCTCCTATTAGTCCAACTTATTAAAGAGGTATAAATGGATAAATACAAAAGGTTCATCTATTCCTGATCCTCTTGAACAACTATATATATCTTAGTGAACAAGGCCATCACCCTTCACTCAAAACAAGACTCCAAAACTACCTAAGTTTTCATCTTCCAGATCAAGGCATCAAAAAAAAAAATTCCCTTTCCCGGGTGTATAATCTAGATAAAAATAAAATTATAACATATAATAAACCTATATTTACTTCCAAATATTTAAATCATGCTAATAAAAGATATATTTGAATCTTTTATGATTAGTATAAACCATAAACCTCTCACAAAGGTGGTAATACTACAAAAAATTAAAGGAATAGACAACTACATCTAACTCAATATTATGTGTAGGGTAATTCCATTCATGTGGATTCAACTACCACTATCTATATGTCATGTTTAAATCTCCCTGTATCAACATTTCCCTAATCTTGATGTCTGATGCATCATAAAATAGAGTGTAATCCTTGCCCAGATCAGGTAATATTAGAATAAGCACTATGTTCAACCACCTATTTATCTCTTGTAAATCATTATCAAACACCCCATACCACACAAAATTTACACCTTTCTTTGTTAGGCCCAAGAAAAATGATTCCAAGTGAAAAAATTATTTGATAAAACTTTGGTAATAACCCGACAAAACTGAAAATCTTCATATGTAGAGAACATTATTGGAATGACCCTAAGAAAAAACTACCTAAACCTTTTAAAGTAAAAACTGAAACACCTTATTCTTAGATGATTTGAAATAATAAATATAACCATTCGATACAAAATCAACACTTAAATAGATTGGTATATATCTGATGCTCTCTTAGTATATTTAGGATAATTCCATGATGTTTTTCATGATTGTTATGAGTCTGGGAGTACACTAATATGTCATCAATGAAGAAAATCAAAAATTTATCCTTATATGAGTGAAATATATAGTTTATCAAATCCATAAACATATAATGAATATTTTTTAACCTGAATAAAATCACCATGAAATCATAAAAACCATACCTACTTCTAAAAGAAGTCTATGGTATATCAGAAGGTATCACCCTTACATGGTGATATTATAATTTCAAATCAGGAATAGAGAATACAAAATCACCCCTCATCTGGTAAAATATTTTATCAATATTTGTAAGAGGATATTGGTTCTTGATCATCATCATGTTCAACTTCTATTAATCTACACACAAGAGCAATGTTCCATCAACCTTGTAGGAAAATTATACCAGTGATCCCCCAGGTGACATACGTGAATGGATGCACCCTTTAGCCCCTAACTCCTCCAAATAATTCATAATCTATTTAAGCTCTACTAGTTCCATTATATAATATGTAATGGGAACCATTTTGGCTTTGGGAATCCACTCAATAGTGAACTCAACCTCTCTCTCGAGTAGTATCCTTGATAAATCCCCAGGAAAAGTGACCTGAAACTGATCCACTACTGGAGGAAAGGAATCATGCTCCACTCCCTCATCATCAAACATTAAACTCACAACATGGGTTGTAATCTCACCCAAATACTATGAAACTGTCCCCACATGGCCTTCCTAGATATTCTATTCCCCATGAAATATATTGATGTCACCCTCAGGATATATGGAAGTCACCTTACTATAGTAATTTTTAATGTGGGATTGGTATGATACCAACTTATCCATACCTAATATTAGGTAAAAAACTAATAGATCAAGCACGTACAAACCCCATAGGAAAAATTACTATTTAATATCAAGGGAACACTCGTTACAAAGATAGACGCCCTCTGGCCGCACCCCCAACAGTGTGTCGATCATCATGAACCCAAATATGTACTCCAAAGAAAAACTAAAAAAATTAAAAAATTTGATAATATAAAAAAGAACGTGAAGATTTGGTATCAAATAAATCACTAACAAGAGTGGAATATATATTAATTGTATTATAGACAGTCGATGATATAGCCTTATTTCATCAAGATAGGTCTTAACTACATGAAGCAGACCTATCCCTCTACCTTGAGCTCTGATCAGAGTCCCAAACAATACACTACTCTACTGATATAAACACTTCTATCTTGGAGTACCTATTCCCCCTTGACTAGTTTTTCCTATATAAATCCATCTTTTAGACTGATATGGGGAAAAATATCCCATTTCGGTGCTCTATATTGGCCTAGATCCTCCATCACTGGCCACTGGCTGAGGGTTCCAATAGTACCTTTTAAGGGACCCTTCTTTACACAAGATCGACACTCCACTGGTGGCTGTAAACATTGAACACACATGTGACCAAGCTTTACACACAGATGGTAAACCACCTAACCACCTTCTTGAGAGGCCAGTCCTCTTCCCTGGATACTCTATCCACCACGAATTTGGAAAAATATTTCATAACATCACATCATAATATTAGAATATATACTTCTAGCTTTCCCAACTGATCATTCCTATCCACGAGTAGAATCCTCTCTCAGGTTCCCCTCATAATTTAGAGCATGATCCACCACCACATCAAACTTCTTCAAACATAAGATATTCACCTGGGACTTGGTCTCACATCAGAGTCTATGTTGAAAACATTTCACTATTGTTGTCTCATCCCCTACAAATGATGGAACAAAAAAATGCAACTTGGTGAAGTGGAAAACATAATCCATAAATGAAATATCCCCTTTGGGTAAACATATAATATCTACAGCTATATCTTTCACTATATTCTCTTAGTTGTAATTATCCAAGAAATTTTCTTTGGAATCCTTCTAAGACATTCCATATAACTACTTATCATAGACTTGAATATACCACCAGCACTTCTTGGGCCCTAAAATCATGTAAGATTCCAACATGACCCTCTTATCAGTAGGAGTATTTAAGTGATTTAGAATCATTTGGATAGACTCAATCTCGAACTAAACTTCCTTAAGACCACCCTCTCCAGCAAACTTCAGAGGTTACTATAGTTGGAACTTCATAGTCACATCAAACATAATCAGTTCCACCCACCCTAGCTCTCTTTCCATAAACTAAATAAAATGAGTGATATTATTGTAGAACATCTCTTATTCTCTATCACATAGATCCAACAAGGTGTCTTATCCCACTTTCGAAGGTGTATTCTTTGAAATTTAAACCTTTCACCCTACCGGTAAGTTTCATCAATGAGTAATCACTCTATAATGACAAACACATGTTCATGACAAAAAACATATCATCTACATAGTTACACAAAAGAGTGGTCACAACTAGACATAGAAAGATATTCCAACTATACCATCCCAATAGGTGAAAAACACAACACTATCAATACCATCAACTATCATTATTCAGGGTCTCAGCTAAATCTAGGTAAATCAAACTTTCATATTTTAAAACACTTATGTTTGGAACCATTTTAACCTTATTTTACTTTAAATATTTAAATTTTTAATATTAAATTCCTCCCAATTATCACATTTATTTTTTAAATCATCTAAAAAAAGTTTAAGTTGTTTAAACATTTTTCATTTAGGAACCCTCTCTTTAAAAATGGAAAATAAATATAAGGTCATTTATCTACCCATAACCCAACCCTAACATTATCTTTTGTGTGTGTCTAAAATAATTCATTCCACATAAATTTCTTGTGTTCTTAAAATTATGAATGACTACACAATCTCGGGCATACCAGCCTAAAAGTAAATTCTATGAAAAAATATAATCACACAATAGGTGTATCACCCATGGTGAGATAACATCCAATTATAACAAGAGAATATAAGGAACAAAAATCCCACCATAAGAACTTGGGGTTTCCTTGACACATGGGTTATATAATCCCTTATAAAAAATCATTAATGAGGATTGGAACATACTAGTCTCATATCTACCTATCCCATATAGTAAGAAAATAGAAAATAAAACTCACATGATACCACTTTGTAATGTCTAAACATGGTTGGCACTAAATTGGTGCCATGATTTGGTTCTCTATGTGACCTCTGGATTAACTTTTAATATTCCACATGATATCGAATAATAGAGAGGATCTAATAAGGCATGTAGGGAGACTATACCCACTTTACCAGAGTAACAAAACTACAGAAATAAAAATAAGCAATAAGAAAAATAATTATTATTAATAACCATGCTTATGTAATTAATTACCCAAAATTGGGTAAATTCTCACAAACCAAATATAATAAACCTATCATGTAATTATAGTGTCTTGTGAGGAAATAAACCCAAAATAAAGACTCACTAAAAATCCAAAAAATAGGTCCCAATATCATCTCGATTTCCTTATCCATTATCCATCCCATTATCATAAATCAACCACTTATCATAGGGTATTTCCCCTTATCCTAAACTAAAACCCTGAAATATTACCAAATACCCTTGGAGTGTTGACCAGGGTGTGAGTACACATTAGAAGGACACCAAAGAAGGTTTCTAACACAATATCTAGTAAAAAAATAATATTAGTGTATGAATAATAATGATTAAATTAATCAATAGATAAATAAATAAATAATTCTTCACAATAAACATTTTATTATATTTACACTTGGGTTCTTAGGTTCCACTATGATTCCCAACCCACTAAACCTTCTTCTTCCATGAAGGAAGTCTTATCCATGAAGAAAAATCACAAGGGTTAAATATTTTAATCAAAAGGGGGATTTAGTAATCATTTTAATTTCACATAACAAGGTGAATTAACTAAATTTCTCATACTATATAAAAAATGAATTACTGTTCGGATCTTCATGCCAGCACCCTAGCCAAGAATAAAGAATGCCATGTATATCATTTCAATTCAAGGATGCTAAGAGTCATGTCCATCCATACAAAATCAAGGTTAAAGAGAACAATGCCCAACATCCCTACCCATGGGTGGTAGTCGCAATGTCCTTCATATCTAACAATTTCATCAATTCATAATTTTTAAGGTCTAACACATATGGCCTTTTCAACACTTCATAATAACAAGAGTAATACTCTTCCATTCACCATTATTCACAATGTATATCTCATTCTTAATAATCAACCCAAATCCATTATTAATATATTTAACCATTTATTCATTTAAAATAACCATTAAGGTTATTTAAAACCATTTTATGAAATATTAAAACACCTTTAACTGTTTACCCTATATTTCCCAATATTTTTCATAATATATTTAATTTATAATTAACCCAAACAACCCCTTGTGTCTTGTTAACTTTTCCAAACAACAAGTGCAACTATTTTAATCATATAAACCATATATGTCATTATTTATAACCATATTACCATTTTTAAGGGATTTACACACCCCATTGGTGGCCTTAAGTCTAATCTCTAGATCATTAAGGAACCAAAACAAGATCCATGATAGGTTTAACATATCATTTTAAGGATAAATATAATATTATTAGTTAAGATAAAAATATGTAGTGGTGAAGCACAATGACACAACCACATACACAATGAAAAAATTTATACTATAGAGAAAGATTGTAGAGAACACACCTTATTCTCATAGAAAACCACTAATCCAACTTTAATGCCTGATTCAAGCTAAACCGACCTCAAACACCAATGTGAAGAACTCATTGGAAATACGGATCATGACCTTTTTAAGAAGATAAATAACCAAAAAAATATTCTTTCAAAAAATATAATAAATAGGACTCATATACTTATATGTAGCTTTGAATCACACTAAATAGTATCTTGAAAGCCTAAGAAGAGAAGGATAACCACTCTTGGAAGAGAAGGGATATTTTGGTATGCACCCAAGGATGATTGGGAAGAAATGGGGGTGAAAATTAGGTTATATAATATAATGATTGGTAGGAAAATGGTAAATTTATTAATTTTAATGAGGTGCATGGTTATGCCACATAGTTTTCAAAACCATGCCCAAACTGTGAGGTCCCCTCTATCTAAAGGGAAAACAAGTCGCATAATTTTCCTGGGCCACCCGAACAGTTTGATAAACCATTAAGTAGCCATGTGGCCACATCTGTCCATGGGGGATCAATACGCATGGTCTCTAGGGCCTCCTTGCATAGTTTTTTAACCATTCCCATCCCTCCTCCATGTCATATGATCATGGCACATGGTTGGTACTAACCATGGGTTAACCATGCGCCATGCACTGGATGAATATTTTTCCATCTTTTCCATTTCTCAAACCCCCATAACACTCTTGATATATTCCTTATTCTCAGGAGACATTCCCTTATCCATTTTAAAAGGGATTTTGACCAAATTTAATATAAATTTTCACCTCATAAAATTTTGATATCTTAGAAGGTAAGTGATGTTTTTAACAACTGATGTAAAGGTAACATTCACCTTTACACCTTTCAATACCATTGCCTAAAGGTAATACATTGATTATCTTTACACAAATCAATTAAATAAAGGTAAAACCTTTATGTAACTCTTTTATGTAAAGGATTTCCTTATTTTTCATAAATTGTGTAAAGTTAGACACTAGGGACCTTTATGTAACTCTATTACCTTTATGCATAAGGGTAAATTTACTAATTAACGTCATGTAAACCCCTTGAATAAGGGTAATAAATTCACAAAACACACTTATGTAAAGGTAAAACCTTTATGTAACTCTTTTATGTAAATGATTTCCTTATTTTTCATAAATTGTGTAAAGTTAGACACTAGGGACCTTTATGTAACTCTATTACCTTTATGCATAAGGGTAAATTTACTAATTAACGTCATGTAAACCCCTTGAATAAGGGTAATAAATTCACAAAACACACTTATGTAAAGGTAACCAGTGAGGTTACCCTTATAAACACTATAAGTTTAAAGGTATCATGTATGGTTAAAGGAAAAACTACCTTTACTCAATATATTTTCACTACCTCATAATGGTACTACCTTTATGCAACTCATTTAAATAAAGGTAATACCAAGGTTACTATTACGCATTCCATATTTATAAGTGTATTACCTTTATAAAACATCCATACGGAAGTGTAAATCATATTTTCTCATATAAAACTTATGTAAGGTTCTATAATGTTATTATAGTTTCACAAAAATGTTATTTTTCTTTTTCATAAAAAACCAGTGAATCAAACATGTTATAAACTTGAATAAAATAACTCTAATACCAAAAATGGGTTTTGTATGAACACCATATGATCATAAACAACCAAAGACAACCCAAAAACATAAGACATATCTTCATGAATAATAATTCATAAAAAATAATGTAAAAATAGAGTACTTGGAATTCATGAAAAACAATGGTTTTCAACTTCTATCATGGAGAATGTTTTGAGGAATATCATGAGGAGTAGTGAACATAAGCACCCGGATTTTAAAAGAATACACTATCCACTTAGATCATCGATCGTATTGTGTGGATACTCAAATTTTATTTTTGACATGTGTTACAGATTCAGCTCTCTAGAATTTTATCTTTGATATCTTTGGATGTAGATGGTTACTCCTAAATTCCATCAACTCCCAGCTACGGTGTTGTGTTGCTTCTGAATCTTCTCAGAAAATTAGAAACCTCTTTTTAATAGCTATTTCCGAGCTTCTACATGTGACCTGGTATGATAGAAATAACATTCTCCATAATAATTAATCATTTAATATTAATGTAGGTAAGGCGTGTATTCTTATTTCCATTCACGATGCCACATCGATTCAGAAAGACCCCTGTGAAAACAACGTCAAAGAATTTGAAATTATTCATCAACTCTAGATTTCTAGTCTTTATAAGCCACCTAGATGCACCATTGAATTATTTTGGCAAGCCCTGTTTCTAGGATGAATCAATATGAATGTTGATGGTTCCTCTAAAAGCAACCCGGGACCTGCAGGATGTGGTGCTATCTTCAGAGATCATATTGGACATTGTCATGGATGTTTCTTTAGCAGATGTGGTACAACTTCGTCTCTAGAAGCATAAAAGATGGGGGTTATCTATGCTATTGGTTTTACTAAATAAAAAGGTAGGAACAATATTTTGATTGAAAGTGACTCAACCAATATTGTCCAAGCTATCTGGAAGGGTGTGGTGCATCTTTCCTGGCCACTTACCTCTCGTTGGATGAGTTGCCTTGCTATGATTTCTGAAACCAACTACATTATCACGCATGATTTTCGTGAAGAAAATATGGTAGCTGATGGTCTTTCCAATAAAGGAATCAACCAGGGCGTTACATGGCAAGATGATTTTCCTAGGTAATTGCTTCATTTTTATGAAAAATATTGTAATAAGATACCATCTTTTAGACTCATGTAATCCGTATTTCTTTTTTCTATTCAATAAATTGTGACTTTTAAAAAAAAAATTAATGCGTGAAATAATACATACATCATATGAATATATAAAATGTACTCTCATATATATTTAATATTTAATATATTATATATAAATATATATCATGAAATATATACAATCACATACATCACATGCATGTGTATTTTAGTGCACATCTAATAATTCAGTTTTTGCATATATAGTCTCTAGAGTATGTGATATTCCTATATTATTAGTTCCTTATCCATACAGAAAATATGGGTCTTTGGGAAACTACCTCTATCTTGAGCTAATTTATCATTTTATCATCCCATTTTTTTAGAGTCCTTTTGGGTATGTATATACTAACCCCTGCATGGGTATTATTCTCACATGTTATGTGTCTTATAAAAATGAAAAATAGTTCGAAGGTGATCAAAGAGGTCATGGATCTAATGGTTCAAGAACTTAGGGGCGCTCAATGGAGGAAATTGTTATTGGTGTTCATGTCGAGAGATGGTGCGTTGGGTATTTACCATTTTTTTTCATTTTCTTATGGTATAAAATTTAATAGGATATTGCGAATATGTATTTGGCCTTATTTTCAAGAGTTTATTTATTGTACAATTATATATGTTTATCTTGTGTCACATGAATATTATATTTCAGGTAGTTTTTATAGTTATATATTCCTTGTTATATTTTTTTCTAGAGATATTTATTTACATACAGGTTTATTAGGACAAACCCTCTCATATCTTAGATATGATTTCTTAGTTCTAGTTGCTAACCCTTGGACTTTTAGAGTCAAGCCTTGAGTGGAACACATAGCTTACTTCTAGACGAGGTGGTGGTTCTAATGGGTTGGGTTATGTGGAAATTGTAACAATGCAGTTTTTTTAAGGTATAGATTTTCTAGTTATATGTCTTGTGATGATGGTTTAGAAGTTTAATAAAAGGTTTTTAAGGGGTCTTGAGTTTATTTTTCAAACTAGGGAACCTAATAATTGGTTCAACGATGGAAAATTTATATTTCCAGTACTCTGATAAATATGATTACCAACTTGAATCTTAGAGACATTGATTTAATGGTATTTATAGGATGGTTCATGCATTATATAACTATCAATTATTGATTTACATGTCCTTTTGAGTCAACACACTGAAATATGATTTCGTGCCTATGGGTTCATCTTTTTGAATACTAGGTGTTACCCCATAGACAACCATATTGGATCCCAATATAGGTTTATAACCTAATTTTTCGAATACCAAAGTCCTTTTTAATTTAATATATGAGTGAAGAGGCCTCCATTTTGGTAAATTATTTAGAGATATCCCTTTAGGGTGAGTGTGGATTGGATACTCCACCCACTATACAATGAGAAGACACTCCACAAATAGAGTATGGGGATGATCCTATGCCACCTAGGAAGAGGAAGACACCAATTGGGTATGATAAGTATGTCCATGGAATAAGTGTTTTATATTAGTTTTGATGACAAATAACACCCAGGTTTTGATGTGATCTTATCCCTTAAGCCACAGTGGACTAGGTATAGGTGGTAAACTATGTGTTTTTCTTTGTCCTGAAAACTTCGAATCTTATAGTGGTCTTAGTATATAGTCTTATTCATGGTTTTGAGAGTTATTGGTGGTACTTGATAACTTAGACCCATGATAAGTAAACTCTACCTTTTTTTTGAGTTTTGGTGCCTCTTATGAGAATAGTTTTTCTTGGTGAAATTGAGGATGGTGTGCGTCCAAGAGCTATTTGACTGATAATAAGAAAATATGCCTACGAATGGGTATTCCTTGAGTTTTAATTACCATATTATGAATAATATAAACATGGTAAGTGGCATATTCCTACAATAATTTCCTCCATAGATAGACCTAATCTAGGGTCATACCTCTGTCCTAGCTTTATGGGAGTCTTGGAGTAAGATCTGGTGATTGAGAGTTTCTAGTTGGGGGGAAAATATGGGAATGGGGTAGTTTTTTATTACCATAAAGTTGGGAATTCAGTTAAAAACAATCTATAGTAGATTTTGGGACCCATAAATGAAATAAATACACATATGTGATCCCATACTTGGGGTTTAGTGAGAGGAGATTCATGAAGAGGTTTCAACTAGAACAAAGACAATATTTACTACGCCTATAGAGGATAGGGTCATATGGACAAGGATTTATCAACCAGATATACTGTATATGGGATAATATAGTGGATTGGACTCTATATCATAGGTAGTGATAGGATTAGGGACCTTTCTATGGAAGTTGGGGTTTCCTCTAGGAGGAGGTTTTGACGATGTAGTTGGTGGTGCATAGGGAGAATTTGTAGGTGGATAATACTATGATAATATTCCACCACCAACACTTCCGGATGATCCTTTTCATACTCAGGGATATAAAAAATAGGTCCAAATGTAGATGCATACCTTTTAAGGTTTTCAAAATTCAATTCCCAACATGGTTTTAGGTATGATCTCTTTTTTTCTCCAATTTGGAACCCTTACTTATGGAAACTAGTGTATAATATCCTTTTACTATTTTATCCATATTTTTGGAGATAAGAATCATAGAAAAACCTTTATCCTAACCCATGAGGGTAGAAACTCCTACTGTTGGCGATCGCACACTAACCCTCACCCATCAATGGTGTGAGCCTGTGATTTTTGGTTTGTAGTTTTCATAGGACCTCATCACAACTGTGATAATTCCCTATGATGTCACATTTATATAGATTTTTTTATCATTTTTATTTTTAGGGATATACTACTATCATCAGTGAGTGGTGTACTATTGATATGATGGAATGAGGTTCTCCTTATTGAGTGAGTAGGACCTTCAGTTAGTATGGGAAGGGACTACCCATAGAGAGGTTTTACCAATCACCTATATTTGAGCGAGTTTAGGATTTTGTACAAAATTTAATTCATATAATTATCATTCTACTAGCGTGGAAGAGTATATAGATGTTTTTCTTCAGGATGTTCTTTTATTTCTACCCACGATGATATTGAATCTTGTAAAATTAATTAATTATTACCTAATTAGATATAGTAAAGCTAGTGATCATGGTCAATTCCTTAGGGTTGGTGAATGTTGTGAGAGAAAAAAAGAAAAAAGAAAAACAAGTGATGGATTTATGTTTAAAATTAAGTGTTAAATAGTGAAGGATACAATTGAAAATGGGAGAAATAAAAAATAATATTAAGGTTAAATAATTGATGGTAATAAGGGGAAATGGACTGGAAATAATTTATATAAAATATCACCAATCTTATAAAATGTTTAACCATAGAGGTACTGAAGCTATATGAAAATATAATTGGAAAAAAATACCATATTTAAATGATCAAACATTTCCAGAGAAATATCCTAAGAACTAAAATGTCCATCATCACTTAGGATGAGGATGAATCTTCATAGGGAAGTGAAGAACCAAATAATTTTCTATTTAAATACTTCACTTTTAGTTTCAATGGTAAGATAATATATAATCTTCACCTTTCAGTATTTCAAGTAGAGTGAAAGCTTCTCATGAAGGGAAGAAAATGATAATTCAAGAGGAAAATAAAATCCAGACTCTATGATATAACTGATGTAAGAACAGGTAATGACATATTTTAATTCATCTATTATAATCCCCTAAATAATTTACTCACACATAGAAGATTAAATTGAAATATATTTCAACAATTTTTTTGATACTGTAGTTTAGGAGGTAAGGAAAAGAGAAAAGGAATTCCCTTTATTAAGATCATCCTATTCCTCTAGCTCCTACTATACTAAACTCCAACCCTGATCTCAACCTATCCTTTATTCTAGTTCCCACTCTTAGATTCATGATTACCCTTTTTCTGAAGATACCTATAACCCCATGTGCAATAGTTACATCTCAATGTGTGATGATACTAAATAAAAACCCATGCTAGATTCATTGTTAAAACGCTACACTCAAATCTTCCAAAATATTCCCTAGAAATCATCTTCATAAGCTTTAGTTCCCCTTGATCTCGATTTTTATTTTCATATTTAGAAATTATCCCCCCTGCAAACATTATTAATCACCAAAAATACCTTTATGTATCTTTTTTTATGCACATGGTTACCCTGAAAAGTGTTTTTAAAATACCATGACATATCCTGTGCCTAAAAATGTTACCTTTATGTGAGTTTTGAGGAATAATACCCTTACATAGACTTTAAAAAACATCACTACCTTTACATGGAAAGATATTAAATTTACATAGATGTGCACAACCTTAGTTACATAGATACAACTTCAAATTACCCTTCCACATGTTTCTTTAACATCATATTCTGTAAGCTTAGACATGTCATGGGTAACCCATTATATTATTCACCTAGTCTCACATAGATAATCTAGAAATTTAATTTTAAACTACTTTAATGAATTACCACGCCACACCACAAGTCTTGGAAATGATAAAATCTCTTAAAAACAAACTTTATTATAAAATTTCATCAAACAAGAAGTGGGAATAATCATATTATCTTACAATTTTAGAATTTGGGAAGAATGAGTCCTTATACTATTTCAAATTAATCCTAAAAAGAGAACAAAAACTAGTGGTCATGAACTACATGAATGTATATTTAACCATACCAAATAATTCCTGACTATAGAATATCAAACTTCAGATTATTTGGATCATCATAGATCATTAGTAGATTTGATATCTGATCTTCTATTTTCATCAAACATGATCAACAGTGACCAATTAGATTTGGTTAGTGACTCTCAATGTCCTAATATGGTTTTTAGAAATGGAATAAACATCAAATATATTTTTTCTTTCATAAAAGGTAGAAGATTTACCTCATTCTTGGATGATTTTTTATCATCTGATTCCATATTTAAAAACCTCACATGAAAATTCTTCACTCAGTTTCATTAAGCTTCCAATCTTACTAGGATTGAACATCAAGATCCTTGGTTTGGTAAAACTTAACCAGTACAAAGTAAGATCTAGTTATCTCAGGTTACTCTTTGCATTTTATTTTTATTTATACTGTCATGGTCGATCCATACTCCATGATATGTTGGACTCTTAACTTATAGTGGGCTGTCCATGATTGGTCCAATATTTAATATGTGGTAGGTCGAGATTTCATTCTTGCAGTCACTATACCCTTAAAGGTTGATGGGATCACTATTGTTGATTGATAAAATCAAACATGGTATGTTGACCAAAAAATTCATTCTTCCATGATAGCTTGTGAACAACATTATGTGAGCAGAATAATTTCCCTTATGAAATTACTTCTATACAAATATTTCAAAATATCGTTGATTGATCAATTTTAAATTGAAATAATACTTATTAAAATAATGATTCAATATATTCCAAAATTAAAAGTGTTAATTAAAATGTTAACACAATAAATATATTTGAGATAAAATTAATGGACTTGGAAATAGTAATACAAAGAACAATAAAATCCATTCCAAAATATTATTCCAAATATTTTTTATCAAAATCATAAAAAATATTTGTTATTAAAAATAAAAAAAAATCTAATCAATGAAATTTTGAATCAATTAATCCTTGAAACACTGATTATCAATTAAAAATTCAATTAATTATAGATTTCATCACATATAGACCAATTTAAATAATTCTATATTTAAATCTCATTTTCAGCATTAAAAACAAATTAAATCACAAATTAAGATGTATAAAAATGTTTCCATGAAAAAACACATCAAATCCACCCATACTTATCATTTTTATTTTCCTAAAGAAACCAATTGTTCAAACTCTATAGAGGAAAATAAATCTCATGAGTAAAAAAGTTAAGTGAAACAATTTATTAGTTTTTAAAAGGATTACCCCATGAATATTTCAAGTAGGAGAAGTGTTTGATTTCTTAGAAACAATATAATTAGAGAAAGTTTGGTTTTGATTTTATGAAAATGATTGAGATTATAAGTTTGGAATAGTTTTAAATAAGAATAACATTTCATTTAACTAAAACATCCAAAACCCTCTTTCCCTCAAGGTTAACATACACACATAATTTAGAAGCCAAAATAGTTACACACACTACTAGATGGGGTGGATAGAAAATTTGATAGTGGAATGAAAAACCCATCCAAAAAGTAAATAATAAATAATAAAAATGTCATCCTACATTATTATTTTCATTTCATAACTCATTTAAATGAATAATTTAAAAGTTTAAAAATCAGAAAAAATGCTCAAAAACAATGATGATTGTAAGACATATTACCAAATTTTGAAAAAAACGTTTTCTAAAGAGAAAAATTGTTAATAAACCCCATTTAAGTAATGGGGAAATAGAAATGGTTAACCTCTAAAAATTGAAAAAATAAATCTAAAATTTTAGGGAAATTTTAAACTATAGAATGAGAGAATTAAATCTCAATAACAATCAATTTTGAAAAATTTGAAAAATTTCAAGTATTTTTGATGTGTGAAAACATAAAATATAATTAAGCATATTTAAGCCCCTCCCCATACTTAAAATCCATTATTTTACCTAATGTTGAATCCTAAGGTGGTGAAACATTAAGGATTTTTAAAGTTTCAAGATTTTTTTTAAAATTTAGTACTCAAAATTATTTTTATGGGTTTCTTAAAAAATTCAAACACAATATTATGATATAATATCAATATTTTTGAAAAATAATATTCTTTGTATCTTAAGAATAGTTGAATGATGTATCAATGAAAATAATACAAATATTATGTAAAATAAATGATTACACAATAAGCAGAACATTGAACCAAATGTTATTTAATAGGTTCTTACATAGTTTACAATTTATTTCATTCTAATTTTCAATAGCCTTGAAACAAAAAATAAATTCCCAATAAAATAGGTATAGATTAAAAAATTTAAATATACATAGTAAAGGTACCTCACATAAAATTTTAATTTTCATGTTTACTAAAGGATTTCTGGTATGCAATACAACACTTTCAAAATAATATTCAACTTTCAAACTATAACCCCCAAAGATTTAACTATATATTATCCTGGAGAAAATATTTTTTCAAAATCATGTTTTGAACGCAGGAACAAATTGAAATGAAAAAAAATTGATATATTTATAATATTAAATATGTTTATTAAATCATGGCCATTAAATTAGCTGATATAAATTGATGTACCCTTATAAAAAATCAATAAAGAAAGATAGAAGAAATGAAATCCAGAAGTGGAAGTATTCCTTATAAAGCCCATTTTTACTCAAAATGGAGGTAGATTCTCTAGGGGTTTATCTTGAACAAACCCATTACAAATTGATCAATTATGGTTTTGGAAAAACATTATACAAGAGAAGTTTGAGCTCATGGAGATTTCCACAAGATCCATGATAGTTGAACCGCCACCCAAAACTATAATTGGAGCTTATCCGATACTTAGGAATTACATAAAGATCATAAGGGGTTATGTAATTAGAAATTATAATTATATTAAAATGTAATAATATATATATATAAATATATAAAATGAATTTATATACTTTTAGAAATTCATTTTTTACAAATTCACTTTATACTTAATTTTTTTTAAAAATTAGAATTTTATTTCAATGAATTAATTTTATTTTTATAGAATAATATCAAGATATATTAATACTAGAATAATTAGTAATTTATAAAAAATATAGTTAATATACCAAAATATTGTTTCTTTAAAAAAGAATTTTTTTGTTACATTTATGTTTTTAATTAAAAATAAAATTTATAAAATTTAGGCTATGAATTTTAAGAAAATAATATAATTTTTTAATTTATCATGTTCAAATTATCTTAATATGAATTTTTTAGTTTTTTGTAAAAATATTGTTTTTAGGCGAATATTGTAACATACCATTTTTATAAATAACATGACTTTATGAGATTATTATATAATTATGAAATATAAATTTATGAAACATTTTTATAAGATCTAATATGTATTTTATAATTGAGTTTATAATTTTTAAAATATTGGGTTTAATTTTTAAACCCATATTTGACATTTTAGAATTTAACTCATATTTTTAAAAAATTGTTTCAAATATATTATGCATTTAGTACTTCAAAATTAATGTTTATCACTTTTAAAAACTGAATCAAAGAAAAAGGATTTAAAATTTGTAATCCATAGGTCCAAAATATTTAATATAGATCATTTTATTTTTGGACATAAAGGATAAATTACTTAAGTAAAAAATAGTTACCGTGGTGAAAATTAAAATGGTAAAACTGAGTAATATTAAAGGTAAATTCTAACATCTCACTCCTCCTCATTAGTTTGAATCGAGATTAAATTGCTACTTGTCCTTAGGACCCATCCCAAAGCCACTAAAGGCTGACAATAAATGCTAAGGGCTTCATAATAAATTGGGGTACGATTTTTCCTTTGAAAGTAATACAACCAAACCAAGCATACCTCAACCAAAAGACCACCAAATGATGCATAAACATAATCTAATTCAACTCAACGTATAAAAAAAATAAACCAAGTATATCAGTGTACCAAGAATAAATGAAGTTCACTATCTACTAAAAAATGGAAGGAAAAATAAAAAAATCTCAAAGACTCTAAAGAAACCAACTTAGAAACTCCAAACAAGCTCCAATATCCAACTCTACAATCCATTCCCAAGTGTCATAAAGCACCAATAAATAATTAAGTTACTTTCCCTTCACTTGTGTCCTGATAAATGATATCTGAAAATTCACCAAAGTTCCCAAAAATGGGGTGAGTAATGAAACTCAGCAGGTTTACCTCAAATGAATTCCCTAATCAGGCCACTAGGATAAAACATGTTATCACATTTATATAAAACAATTTATATAAAACAATTTGAAATAGTTTTTATTATAATATCAAACAATTTTCATACCAAAAATAGTCTTCTAAAACCAAATCCATTCCCATGGAAAACAACTAAAAAATAATTTAAAACCATTTCAAAAATTCCATTTTGGAATTATCCATTCCATTTCACGCATCGACACATCCATCAATGCATGAAACCATGGACCTCTCTATACTCATGAGTAGTGAGTCATCCTTTAACTAATCCATCATTTAGTGAAACATTTTTATGGGGATAATACATTCCCTTATCTTCCCCAATCATTTTAATAGAGGTACTCTATTCCATTATTACTCCCATGTTCTCATGAACACTGACCAGCCCTTTTTTCCTAAACCATGCCAAACCATTTTAATAAAAAATCATTTTTTACTAAATAAATTTCAACACAACCTTTTTCCATGAATCAAATTAATAAACATTATAAAATCATGATTTTAAAATCATTCAACAAAGGAATTTGTACAAATATTCCATAATTTTACAAAAAAACACCAAAGAAGGTTTCTAACAATATTTACACAATAGTTTAACAATAAAAACTAATAAATTTAACCAATTTGAAACCAATCCTTCAATTTCTGATAAGATGATCCCAGAGTGAAGCTACATACCTTAAAAACTAGGGAGGAAATGAAGAATAATGAAAATAATTCAATAAAACTGGTTTGAACATTCAAAACCAAACTTACATCTCATTTCCAAGAAATACAACCTTGAAATCACAAATATTTTCCACTGGATCTCTTTCTAATCAAATGGGAGAGTATCCAGAACCTTTAGGAAGAGGAATAAATCTAGTTCAGGTTGAAATAGTGGAAAAAATGAGTGGATTTAGGGTAAATTTGAGTGAGATCCAATTTTTTTAGGATATAAAATCAACCATTACCAGTTAGTCTCATGGTTAGGAAAACCATTCAGTAATCATGAAAAATCTTTTATCCCCAAAGCATAGTATCTCTTAGGTGGCTACACAGTTTGGTCAAACCATGCGCCTACCCAGAGCCCACTACCTTACTTTACAAAATTTCCTATAAGAGTTTCATAGTTTTTACTAACCATTATCAAAGCTTAAACCTCCAAAAAATCCCCATAAACATTCCAAAAGTCATCCAAACTCTCCCAAACTTCACCCAAACACTTTATGTACTTAGAAATCATAAATAACGAGTTACTTAATAAAAATAGAGGGTTCTACATAAAGGGCCAAACATGTTTATAAAAAATTAAAATTTGAATTATGAAAGTGATTATAAACCTAATCTACACTAAAATCCATTATTTAATAATTTTGGAGTCACTTCCCTCAAGAGTGAACTCCAATTGTTGAAAATGTTTCAGTATTTACAAATGTGACACTCCATTTCACGTATAAAAGGGGCTCTCCCCACCTCACTTACTCTCACACAAAAAACTCTAAATATCAGCCAAAAATCAACCAAAAACTCTCCAAAACACTCCTATACACTTTAAGGAGGTTATTTTATTCTCCAAATACCATCCCTAAAAGGATTAATCCCCTTCACAAAGAATATACTCAAAGAAGTAAGGTATAAGTTCCTAACTTCTCTCAAATTTGCTATATCTTTATGAGTTTTTCTTCGTCATTAAATTTCATTTCACCACATTAAAATGATAAAATAATTATCATTATTAAACTATTTTTATTATAATTATGGTTAAAACATTAACCACCCTCCCCTTTTCCATTAATAAAAATGAAAACATGAATCATGTGTTGTGTGGATTACCACCTCCACGATGTAGCATTTTTCATTTTCCTTCACCACTTTAAAAGGCTTATAGTAATAGAAACATTTATATATAGTTATGATATAAATTAGATATTTATATTTTAAAATAGTAAACCATATTAACACTTTTCCATATTCTATAGAAAATGAAAATGTCAACCATGCATACGTGTGGACTACCACCTCCATGGGATGATTGCTTTCCATTTTTCATTTCATCACCGCCATACATGGATATTAATGTGAATTATTTTAAAGTATAAATATTATTTTTATGATTTAATTATTGTTTTTATAAAAAAATTTATAACCTAATAATGATATGATCACCAAATGATTAGCATAAATTCAATCGTTTGAAACAAGCGTAATAAGAGGAAAATCATTAATTCAAATTACATAATATTTTCCTGTACATTACTTAATATTCTAAATACATTATAATTATGATATATGAAACTAATAAACACTAAATTATATACTTAGTCTACAGGTGTAATTGTATTATAAATATATCCCCTCATAATATTTGATAATCATGGTTTGTTCATGTTTGGGTTAGTTTGACCACCAACTTAGATAATGCTAAGAAATTATACATTGTATGAATATGAAAAATTAATTAATATTTTAATATTATATAATTATGTAAGTAATTATTATTTTTGGTTTTGAAAATAATACATAAATATTTAACTCATTAATTAATAAAACAACCTTCTTAGGTTGAAAATCACTAAAAAAATGTATGCTTTCAATTTCATATTCTAGGATAAAGGATAAAGTACTCATGAAAAGAAATTTATACTAATAAAAGGAAATTTAAACTTGATAAATAATTACAATTCATCCATTGTAATAAATTTAATGAACATAGGATTATGAACTTTTTAACAAGAATAGATATCGACACTACTCCTATAAAACTATTTCAAATAGTCAAAACAATAAACACCCGATGCGGGAAAATTGGAAAAAACTAACTAATATACATTTAAAAAATGATTATAAATGAAAATTATAAATAGTTTAAGGTATGAATTGGTTTATGAAATTAATTATTAATATATTTATGTTTTTCATACATGATCATAGAGTGTATTGGACAAAGGAAACAAGAAAAGAGTTTCTTTGTCTCAATTTTCAATACCTTGGGACATGTTTATATTGTAAACCATATTTCCTTTTAAATGGTTAAAATCATAAACTATTGTCATTTTTTATCATGATTATACTATATTTCATGATATTAATTTTTTTAATGTTTTACCTCTCATGGGGGTTTATTTCAAAAGTTACAAAGGCTATAAGGGGTTTTTGTGACACAAATATTTTCCTTAGACCATAATCACTATTATTTGAATATTATCTCACAAAATTGATCTATTCTAAAATATGAAAATTTTATATTTTATTTAAACCTCATTTTTTGGGAAATAATGTTTCACACCGAATTATTCTTCCTTGAAGTTTTTATAGTTTTGTTAAAATGAATTTTTGTTAAGAATAATTGATCTTTCTTTTAATGAATTTTTCTTCCATATCCATGTTTTTATTTCTAGCCAATGTTTTACTTTTCCTTATTGGGAACTCAAATTTTTATCTTCAATAATCCATTTATTAAAATTAATTGATTTTATATTAAATGTTTATTTATCCATTTAATGATGAATGTTTTAAATAAAGGCTTTTCCTTACAACGATTTTAGATACTTCCCTTATACTTCACATTTTGACATATATTTTATTAATTATCAGGGAATATATATTGTAGTTTGTTTTGAAATATCTTTTTTAAGAAATATTCTATTCATATTCAAAAAATGTTTCTTTGGAATGTGACTTTAAAAACCACATCGTTTTTATTATTATATTAAAAACCAATTTTTTATGAAAAATTCATTTTGGGATTTATCATCCATTTTAATAGAATTATTCTTCATTGGGGTAATATTTCAAATTTCACCCTATGTATTATGTTATTATGTGATTATTTTGGGTGATCATGTTTTCATTATAAAATTAATTAACTCACTATATTATTTTATGCCATTTATATTTTTAATGAAATCCATTTTATTTCTATGGGTTATTTATGAAAATTTAATGGTTTCCATTTGGTTGATTAAGAATCACATTTTTTTCAGTGGTTTCATGATTTATTTAAGTGAAAAAAATATGTATAGATGATGATGGGTTGGGTACTATATCACTCTCAAATTCATTATTTTAATATTATTTCTCATGAGATAGCCAGGGGTGGAAATAATCAGTTTTCGCACACAAGCATGGACATGACGGGTATTCTCACATTTATTTCGCATGGACGTAACATGTTTTTTCAAATAATCATGCTAGTAATGAGTTTGATCAAATAGTATTTATTATGATTATGGTTTTTTCCAAAATTCCATGTTTCTCATAAAGTAATTAAAAATTAACAAGATTCATTTTGTTTCCAGGAAATGCCATGTTTTTATGATTATGCCTTATTTTTATTGTATTATACTCTTTTATGACATCCTCACATGTTATATGACAATTAAGATGTGTTTTGAGCTTGATAATATATTTTATTCTTACTTGAATATATTTATAATATCTTATGTCTCTCTAAAATGTTTTATTATTATCATCTAAGGTCTTTTGATCATTTATCAGGATATTTATGTATTACTCATGTTTTCCTTTATGTTATTTTATGTTTTCCCTTACTGATCATATGATCTCACCCCTATCTTATGTTTCCAATCCCCAAGTTTGGAATATGAGCAGATAATATCATTTATCTAGAAAAGGTTCTAGAGGGGAATTATTATAAAGGAATGTTGTAAAATAATCTGCTTTTAGCTAATATCCAAGAAACTACACCTTTCGGTATTTGGGTTCTATAACTCTTTATGAGATGTATTATTTAAATCACGAGGTTAATATATTATTTAATCCATGTTTATCTTGGGTATCAATAGTTGATATTAGATAAAGGTTTAATTATCTTTAAATATTATTTTAGTTAACTTCGGTGTTAGGATTAGAGAAACTTAGTGAAAACTCTAGAGATGATTCTAAGTATAGGATGATATCCTAAAATACTGTTAATGTTGTCAGTAGATGGTTTTCCTTATAAATACATCCATTTATAGATAATATGAACATATTAAGGATTTGTAACATATGTACCTAGGGGTATTAAACTTGAAAAGGGTGTGTTGGGTATTAACTCAATCCTCACTGGGTGCATGATAAAGAGGCCCAAATTCACACATAGTTTTACACCACTAGGGGATATGATTTGGTTTATCATATAATCTTTATAAACCATTATGAATGATCGATTTACTAGTTATTTTGAGGAATTATTTTTAGAAATTTAAGATAACCGAACTTAAATTAAACTATGTCAAACTATGATTTATATAGGTTGAAATAAAGGAACTATAGGACAACATTATAATGAAAAAGAGAAAGATGTTTTATGCATCACCTCTGGTTTCAAGTAAGTAACCCTTTATTTATGATTTTTAAGTATGTAAAGTGTTTGGGTGAATCTTGGGAGTGTTAGGAAAAATTTTGGAATGTTTTTTGGAATTTTATAAAGGTTAACGGTTGGTTCATAGTTTTTAGAAACCATACAACTCCTTTAGGAAACCATGCATAGTGGGACATGGTCTAAGAGGAAGGAACACGATTTGGAACACAGTTTTTCCAAATCACTTGACCACCAAAGAGATAACATGAAAAGTGGGGCATTTATATTTTTCATGGTTGTTGCATGGTTTATCTAACTATGTTGGACAACCATATGAGGTGCTTCTTAAGGAAGAGGATAGAACACAGTTAGCACAAAATTTTTTATAACCGTGAGACTAACCAAGCATAGTTTAAAAAAAATATCCTTAAAAAGTGGATCTAGGATGAGATTAACAATAAACCCTTGATTTTTACTCCAATTAATCCCTAACCTGATATTTTATTCTACCAACAGTTGTGGAACCTTTTCCCATCAAATTAGAAGCTATCTAAAGGCGTTTCTTAGTGTGCTGAAGCCTGATTCCCTTGGTAAGTCCTTGTTTGTAGACAATTTTCATATTTTTTCTTAGATATACTTTCTTCCCTCTATTGTTTTCTTAGATCTAATATAATATGGATATATCTAAGGTGTTTTATGCTAATAATAATTATATTTTGCCTTTTTTATGTTAGGGGAAGAGATCTAAAGTGGTTTTTTGGAGATTCAACCCTATTTTGTGGGCGTTTTTATGTCGTTCTTCATTTTAACCATAGTTCCTGAGGTAGGTGGCTTCTATTTAGACTAATATTCTTAGAACTCGAAGGTATAGTTTCATATTTTTTAAATTAATTGAAATTTACAGTGAAATTGGTGTGATAATCATAGTAGCAACCTTTTTACTGATGGTTTGTTGATTTTTGGAAATTGTGGATTTGTTGTGAAATGTGATTTTTTGTTTGATTTGGAAATTTTGATTTTTAAAATGTTTGTTTGTTTTGATTTTTGGAAAAATGTTTTGTGGAAATGTGTTTAATATATTGTTTATTTTATTGAAATGGTTTTGGCATGGTTTGACATAATGGGTTGGCATGTGTTCATATTTCATTTTTTGAGGGCAAGATGAAATATTACTTGGTGATTAATTCCAAAGGTGTAATGGAACATGGTATTTTAATTACCTTATGATGACTTGGTATATCAATGGGAAACATATTATGAATATGGAACTGTTATATGAGAATGCCAGTGTGGATATGTGGGTTTGTAGATTAGAATGGTATATACCAAAAAGGGAATATGAAATGGTTTTGAATAACTTTCTTGGTTTCTTCCATGGGAAATAGTTTTGTTTTGGAAAAATATTTTCCTTAGAAATAGTTTTGGTTTTGTGATAAAATATTTTAAATTATTTTATATAATTGTTTTATATAAATTTGATTACATGTTTTATCCTAGTGGTGTGAGTAGGTAATTCATTTTGGGAAAACCTATTGAGTTTTTTTACTCACCCCTACTTTGGAATGCTGGTTCTCTTTTATATATTATATATCAAGATATATGTAAAGGAAAATCATTAAATTTATTTTCTGGTGCTTTGTGATACTTGGGATGTATTGTGGAGTTGGAGCATGGAAATTTTTGGGAGTTCTGGTTCTTTGTCTTGGAGTCTTTGATCTTTGAAAGTCCTGTCTTCTGCTATGTACTTTGATTTTAGCAGTCTTCTGCAATGGTACTTCATTATATTTGGGTTAGATATTCAGTTCTTATATAATGAGTTGTATACATTATTATCATGAATCATTTAGTTTTTATTTTTTATGTTATTTTTGGCTGTGTTGTTTTATTTATCAAATGGAAAATTGTCCCACAATTGTATTAAAGCCCTTGGAACCTTGGGGATACTTCTTAAGGACATGTAATGTCCTTCCAACTTCTCAAGCTAATGAGGAGGGGTAGGATGTTACAAGTGGTATCGTCTTGTTCAGTCCTTGACTTACAAGTGGTATCAATCTTGGATAACCCAAATCTTTTTGGATAAATGGTTTTTGAGGCCATTCATGGAGTTGAAATTCATTCTGGTCTATTCCTTGAGTTGGGAAGGTGAAAAAGGAATAGGATTATCGGGACATGAAATTTAGAGCATAAAATTATATAGCTAAGCTTTTTATGCTGAACTTCAAGTTACCAGGGATTTGGGTGTATAAGTGTTCTATAGACACTTGTAAGAGTTGTAATATCATTTTCATGGGTTTAGAAAATGAGAAGATCATGTAATTCATTATAGAAATGAATTAACACTAAGATTGAATATTTCATTTTGATTAATTATTTATGATTTGGTGCAAGAATGTTGGTTTTTGGAAAAGTCCTGAAATTGTTTTCAAATTTGAGGTTTTGAAAACGGTCATGGTTGTGGTATTTTTAAAATTGATTTACTTTCAAAAATATGAGGGAATTTTTAAAAAATGGTTGAACATGGAAAATTTTTAATATTGGAAAGAAATGTTTTCATAGTAATGATGTATCAAATTTTAAATTTTTAAGCATTCAGTTGATAGAGAGTGAGACTTATGGCATTTGTTATGTTTTAGAAAATGGAACCTGACTGGTGTTGTAGAAACTAATAAAAAAAACTACAGAGAATGTGGTTTCACCTAATCCACTGGTGGACCAATAGCTGGTTCAATGTACAGTCTGTTATTTTTAGGCTATGGAAATAGGTAACATGATAGATAAACCAATGAAAGTGGACCATTTTTTCTAGTTCCAGAAGTAGAATTTACCCATCTTTCGGGGTGATTCTGAACTAGAGAAGGAAAATGTGTGTATGAATGGGATGAATCAAATCTCGGATTTCCTAGGAACACTAGTAGAGATGAAATTAATGTTCATAATGTATATATTGGATGATCATGCATGCTAATGGAAGGATTTAGCAGTTATGTCTAAACTAGACCAAGGCCTCACATGGGAAGATTTTAAAGAATTGTTCAAAAAAAAAGCTATCCTCAAAATTCTAATATTAAAAAAATTTAAGGCATTTTTAGCTTGAATTAGGAGATCCTCATTGTGATAGATTATGCTGCTAAATTTATGAATGTACTATTCTTTGCATGCAAAGTTGTTGCTAGTATATCATTGAAGGCACACATTTTTGAATCAGGGCAGTGGAAGGAGATTAACTCAAAGATTTCACTGATCTGTATAAAAGATTATATAGAGATGATCAATATAGAGATGTTGGAATAGAGTTAAATCACATGAGCTATTGGTGGAGGGATCATATTGATTCCTATAAGAAACAGTGGTAACCCTAATGTTGGTAATAAGAAGAAGATGGAAAATTATTTCTAAGGTAGTTTAATGGATCAAAATAAAATGAATGGATCAGTAAATCTTCCTCTATGACCTATGGTTAATGATGTAATTTTCCAATATGGTTCCTTTGATAACATGAATTGAGATTGACTGATACCACCGAGATAATGGAACAATTAAAACAAAATGGGGAATCTTCAGCGCTATTGTCTCATTTCTTCGGGGTAGGGTGTATGGGAAACTTCTCAGGTGTCGCAGGAGTCGTATGATTTAATAGAACAAAGGAAGTAGAATCAGTCTCATCTTCAGAACAAAGATATCCATGGTGATTCTAGTAATACCATGGCTCCTCAGTAAGGGCTATCTAAATTGGAAAATAAAAAACAAAGTGAAGTGAGGAAGCAATTATATGGAGCTGAGAAAGTTATTGTAGATGATCAATCTGAACCATAAATAGTGATAGGTATGATTATTTCTAATTCTACCATTATGTAAGATTTGTTTGATATGGGTTATTCCCATTCCTTTATTTTTTCCTGTGATGTTTATTTAAAGAGTTTACATGTTGAGATAATAACTTCTAGGTAAAGACTTAAAAATCCTTTGGGTCAAAGTGAATGTAGAGCCTTTGTGTGTAGAGAATGTTTTATAACTATTGATAGAGATGAGTTGATATGGGATTTCTCTGTGCTATAGATGTATGTCTATGATATAATCCCAGTTATGGATTGTTTGACTATGTTCAAGGCTCACATCGATAGTTATACGAAAATGGTTATTTCCGCAACTAATGATGGTGTCGAGTATCTTCTTAAAGGACACCAGAATGTAAAGGCATGTGTAATGGGATTGTTGGCACCATAATTTAGAATTATCTCATACTAGTTGGTGGATTTGACTTTATCATCAATGGAAGAGATCAATAATAGAATTTTTCCAGTGGTGGTTGATCAGTTTTTGAGTGTTTTTTCATGAAAATTTCTCTTGATTTCCACCCAAAAGATAAGTGGAATTTATGTTTTATCTCATTATAAGGACCAATCCTATTTTCCATCCATTTTACTAGATTGAAACAACAAAATTAATTTAATTGAATATGAAATTAGAAGACCCAGATAAAAATGGTTTCCTTTGACCGAGCACGTCTCCATGGGTAGCATCGGTCCTATTTATCAAAAAGGTGGATGGAACTATTCTATTATGTATGGATTATTGTAAGCTTAACCAAGTTACGATTAATAATAGGTTTACACTTCCACATATTGATGATCTGTTCGATCAATTGATGAGAGATCATTGATTCTCTAAAGCTGACTTATGATTAAGATATCACTAATTGTAGATTCGGAAGGAGGATATTCCAAAGAAAACTTTCAAGAGTAGATATAGACATTATGAATATTTCTTTATGCTTTTCAGTTTTTCTAATGCACTAGTAGTCATTATGGAATTGTTGAATCATATATTTTAATGATATTTTAATTCTTTTGTAGTAGTGTTTATAGATGACATATTGGTGTATTCAATGGAAATGGATAAGCATGAGAAACACTTAGAGACAGTGTTGGTAATATTGAGAGATCATCGTATGTATTCCAAATTATCAAAGTATGATTTTTTGATATAATAGGTACGTTTTTTGTCCATGTAATCTTTGAAAGAGGTGTTTCTTTGGATCTTGAAAATATAGGCTCTTATATCATGGAAACTACCAAATAATTTCTTTGAGATATGCAGTTTCCTTGGTATGGATGGTTTTACCGGTGCTTTGTTTTTGAATTTTCATGACATGCTTCACCAATTACATATTTGATAAGGAATAATGTTCCATTCCAACGGAATTAATAATTTCAAACGTATTTTCAAGAGCTTAAACTTTTCCTTACATCAAAGCCAATTTTGATTTTTCCAAAATCAAGACAAGGGTACATGGTGTATAGAGATTCTTAGAGATCAGGGTTTGGATGTGTTCTCATGAAGGGGGATCATGTTGTTTCTTATGGCTCAAGTTAGCTAATGTTTCATGAGAAGAACTATCCAAAAAATGATTTTGAGTTATATTTTATAGTCCATGCTTTGAAGACTTGGCATCATTAACTCTTTGGTTAGAACTTTACAATGTTTACAGATCATAACATATTGAAACATATTTTCTCACAATTGTATTTTAATCTGAGAGAAAGAATATGGATGGCGTATCTCCAAATTTTTGAATTTGAATTTATGTATACATCAAGTAAAGGAAATATGGTGGTATATGTATTAAGTAGAAATTAATAAGCTCAGTTTAAAAAAGAGTCTTTAGATCAATGTCAGTTGATGTCAGTTATAACTGACATGAACTTGGAATGTAAAGAACAAGGTGATGTTGTGGTTTTATTTCTATTTTTTTTCTTCATGATTTGGGGAATATGGTTAAAGAGGCACATATGTTTGATCTTAGATGTATTTCTATAATGACAAAACTCAATGGTAGTGATATCATTAATATATGAAAGTGATATGAGAGTTTAATTTTGTGGTTTCGAAATTGGATATTCATACCTATAACTATTCTGTAACAAATTCTTCACACTTACTAGAATTCAAGATGGGTTGTCCATACTATAATATAGAATACATATAAGGTAGTGAAAACACCCTTTTGGTGGGTTGGCATGAAAAGGAAGGTGGTTGGGTTTTTTTTTGAGATTCTTAACTTGTCAGTAGGTTAAGGTATATCATCAATGAACAACATGTATGTTGTAATATTTACCTATTCATATTTGGAAATCGGAAAAGATAGCTTGGTATTTTTTAATAGGTCTCCCACGAATGGTTTGGAAACACGATGCCATGTGGGTGATAGTGGATCATCTCACAAAGTCAGCATGACTCGACCATATTTGTGAATCTCATATGGTGGAGGACTTGAAAAAAATCTAAATCTAAGAAGTAGTAAAGAGGAATAGAGTACCAATTTCAATAGTGTCAGATAGATATCTGAGGCTTACATCTCATTTTTAGAAATCCTTACATAAATAAATTGGGACAAAGATGAATATGAGTACAATATATTATCCTCAGATAGATCTATAATATGAAATAATGGTACAATGTTGGAAATCTTTTTGTGAGATTGTGTAATATATTTTAGTGGCTCATGGGATGAGTACATACCATTAGTGGAGTTATCGTATAACAATAGTTATTTGGCCTCAATATATATGGATCCTTTTGAAGCATTGTATGGGTTTCCATATCATTATCCACTTTTTTCGGTGGAAATAGGTGAGACTTCACTGATTGGGATGAGCCTTGTCTAAGAGATAATGTAGAAGATTCATTTGATCATGAAAATAACAAAGATGGCTCAGAGTCATCATAAATTGTATGCAGATCATCATCAATGACCATTTTCATTTGATGTGAGTAATTATGTATTCTTGAGAATCTCTCTAAGGATTAGACATATTCTTTTTGGGAAATAGAGAACGTTATCTACTCAATACATATGCCCTTTTGAGATACATGAATGAGATGGTGAGGTGGAATATCAGTTGGATTGTCCCCCATGGTTCAGTGTAGTGAATTATGTGCTTCATGTATCTTAGTTGAAAACGTATTATCTTGATCCTGACCACATCATTAGATGGGATCATGTTGACCTAGATCCATATGCTTAATTGGTGCACGTAGTAGTGTGGATTGTGAATTGAAAATAGAAAGTATTTCATGGTATTAACATCAATATTGTGAAGTTATTATTGAAACATGGGAGGATTCATGAAGAGACACAGGAATAAGAGAATGAAATGGTCGATAAATAGATGAAAATATTATAGGGAAATGCTATTTTTCTACTTTCTAAAGATGTAGAGGCCAATGGTTAGAAGAATTTCACACCCCATATTTCAAGTAAATAACCCTTTCTTTATGATTTTTAATTATGTAAACTTATTGGGTGAAGTTTGGGAGGGTTTGGAAGACTTTTGAAATGTTATTGGGGATTCTATAAAGGTGCATAGTTGTTGAATGGTTTGTAGAATCCATGAAACTCCTATAGGAAACTGTGTACAGTGAGACATGGGCTAAGAGGAAGGCACACAGTTTGGCACATAATTTTTCCAAACCATGAAACCACCTAGGAGAAACTATGAAAATTGGTACAATGATATTTTTCATGGTTGGTTTATGGTTTTTCTAACTATGTAGTCTAACTATGTGAGGTTCTCCTTGAGGTAGAGGCCGGTACATGGTTAGTGCATGATTTTTCCAAATCGTGTGACTAGCCATGCATGATTTAAAAACAAGATTCATAAAAAGCGTATCTCGGTTGGTGTACACTTTAAACCCCTTGTTTTTTCTCCATTTTATCCCTTAATTGAGATTTATTCCACCCAAAATCTGTGAAGCCTTTCCCTATTGAATTGGAAGTGATCAAGAGGTGTTTCTGGTTGCATTAAAGCCCAATTCTCTTGGAAATTCCTCGTTTGTTGTAGTTTTCATGATTTTTATTAGATTTAATTTCTTCCCTCTCTCGGTTTCTTAGATCCAGTCCGCTATGGATAGATCTAAGGTGGTTTCTTCGAATCATGGTTATATTTTTCCTTTTTAATGTTAGGGTAAGATATCTAAGGTGGGTTTTTGGAGATTCAGCCTAGTTTTGTGGTTATTTTCATTCCATTATTCATTTTTACCATAATTACCAAGTTAAATGGATTCAATATTGAATATTCTTACTAGAAATTGAAGGATTACTTTCAAATTGTTTAAATTGATAGTGAAATTGGTGTAAAAATCATGTCAGAAACCTTTTTTAGTGATGGTTTGTGGATTTTTGTAAATTTTGGATTTGTTATGCAAAGTGATTCATTTTTTTTATTTTAAAATGTTGCATCTAAAAATTATTATTTGGTTTGATTTAGGAAAAATTGGTTTTCAAAAAGGTTTTCAATAAATATTTTTTTGTATTTAAATGGTTTTGGAATGGTCTTGCATAGTGGGTTGGTGCGTGTTCATATTTCATTTTATGAGGCCTAGATGAAATATGAGTTGGTTCTCGGTTACAAAGGTATAATGGAACATTGGATTTTAATTACCTTATGATGGGTTGTTATATTGATGAGAAAACACTCATGAGTATGAAACTGTGATATGAGAATACATATGTGGTTGCTTGGGTTTTTGGATAGGAACGAGATATGCAAAAAATAGAATATGAAATGGTTTTGAACGAATTTTTCAGTTGCTTCCATAGAAAATGGTTTTGGTTTGGGAAACTATTTTTCTTTGGAATAGTTTTTGTTTTGCAATAAACTATTTAGTATAATTGTTTTATATAAATGTGATAACATGTTCTATCCTAGTGGCGTGAGTAGGGAATTTATTTGGAGAAAATCTACTGAGTTTCATTACACTCCCCTACTTTGGTACGCTGTTACTTTTTTAGATATTTTCTATCGGGATATAGTTAAAGGTAAAGAATCACATTTATTTAGTGGTGCTTTGTGATACATGGGATGCATTGTAAAGTTGGAGCATGGGTCATGTTGGGAGATGTGAATATTTATACTGAAGTATTTGAGCTTTATTAATCTTGTATTCTACTATGTACTTTGATGTTAGTATTCTTCCACTGTGGTACTTTTTTGTATTTGAGTTTGATATTCAATTCTTATAAATTGAGTTGTGTACATTGTTATCATGAATCATTTAGTGGTTCGTTTTTATATTTTGTTTGATGGGTTTGTTTTATTTTTCAAGGGTAAAACTGTAACCCAATTGTATTGAAGCCCTTAAAATTTATTTCCAACCTTTGGCTCCTTGAGGATGTCACTTAAGGACATGTAATGTCCTTCTTCCTTATCAAGTCATTGATTGGGGGTGAGATGTTATATTTTATTATTGAAATCCTTTTATGATTATGAAAATTACTATATATTGTTAATTTTCTTTCACTCATTCCAACCATTTTGGTTTTAGTAATGTTTGGAAGTACAAGGAACCCTGGGTGAAAAGGATAATGTGAAGATTACTTTAATGAAAAAACCATCATAACAATATCTATAATAAAAAACCTTATGATTATGACCAACATACTATCATGAAATATGATAAACAATGTGAACATAGTTAAAGTTCCAAACACATAAAATGAGATAAATATAGAGTCTTATAAAGGATCAAGTGATGAAGATAATGAAGGAAAGAATTTTCAATTCCATATATGTCAAAAATATTGGAAGAAACACCATGGGAGTTACCTTGAAGGAACTGTATGATGCTTTACTTAGGGAATATTGGTTCCTTGAGAATGAGACTATCATCATAAAATGTTGAGTTTAGTTAACATTATTGAGAGTTATACAGTTCATCCAAAGGTACCATTAATAATTCAATTTCTTATGTCTGAGGAACTTGGGAATTATCCAAGTCAATTTCCTAATCCAAGTACTAACTAATATGATGATCATCACTAGCCTCAAAGACCAAGAGTATAGTTAAACCTATTAAATCACTACTCTTGAAGTGAATCGTAATATTTAAGGTACATGTACCCTCCAATAAAAAGGGGAATATTTCTTTTTTTAATTTGATTCTAGGAACTCTAGTATTTATAAAAAGTTTTCTATGATCATTAAATAACCACCCCAATGATTTGAACATCAAATAAAACATATTTCTATAAGATTGTTGCATCCTAAGTTGTAATTTAGAGGTATGTGAATATTTTCATTATCCCTTTAGATACACTTAATGATAATTTTAAAAAGGATTTAATATTACAACATAGAGTCTATAATAATTTCTAAAATAAGGAAATAACTTTTTAGATCTCAAATCAACCTATGATGATCTATCACCTCAAGGATGACTATGAACTCTGTAGGGAAAATAATCAGGAGAGTTATTTAACTCAAATGGTTTGGAAGAAAGACAATATTTGGATTATTATTATTACAATTTTAATGATGTGATTGTTACTTCATTATAAAATTAAATATTAATACATCTTAAAAATATAATTAACTAGTTTTTTTTAGTAAGAGACAATCAAAATTGAGTGGATGAAATTAATTTAGGGGGGAGAATGTAATGGCTTGAGATTTCACTATATATTATCCTTGAATAAATATTTTTCTAATAACATGTTTCACATGAAAAACCAAACAAAAATAAAATATTTAATATATTTTTAATATTAAAATGATCATTACAAGTTAGTTGTTAAATTAGTTGGTATAAATTGAAGTAACCACATCAAAAAATCAGTAAAGAAAGTAAAAAAAATGGAATGTGGAAGTGAAAGTCTTCCTTATAAATCCCATTCATCAGAACTCATAAGGGAGGAAGATTCTATAGGGTTTTCCCTAGACCAAGCCTAGGCGAAACTTGAGTAATTATGGTTTGAGAAAAACCGTATATGTCATAAGTTCAAGGTCATGGAGATTTCCACAAGATCCATGCTTGCTAAATCACTACCCAAAATTGCAACCAAAAGATATCTTATTCTTAGGTCTTATTTGTAAATTATGATGGGATAAGTAAGTATAAATTACGATTATATTAAAATGTAATAAAATATTTATATTGATACATGTATTTAATTTATATAGTTTTCGAAATTTATTTTTTTATTAATTAACTTTATGATTAAAAAAATATATTTTTTAGAAATTAGACTTTTATTTTAAGGAAATAATTTTATTTTTATTTAATAATAACAAGATATATTAACTCTATATTAATTATCATTTTATAAAAAATATATAGGTAAAATATAAAAAATATTATTCATATAAAACCATTTTTTGATTCAATTATTTTATTAAAAATGTAATATATAAATTTTAGGATGTGAATTTGAAAAAAGTAACATCATCTTTTTTCATGGAAATATTATCTTAATTTTAATTTTTTATATTTTTATAAAAATATTAATTTTTAGGTGAATATTTTAAAATACTGTTTTAACAAATAACATGAATTTATGACATTATTAGTATATAATTATGAATTTTAAATTTATAAAACTTTCTTGGATGAAAAAATATGTTTTCATAAGTGAATTTATAATTTTAAAAATATATATTTTAATTTATAAACCCATATTTTTTATTTTTGAATTTATGTTTTATTTTTTAAAAATTATTTTAAATACATTATAAATTTAGCATTTGAAAATATATTTTTTCACTTTTAAAAATTGAATAAATATATGGGTTTATAATTTTGAATGATTAAGTCCAAATTATATAATAAGGAATATTTTGATTTTGGTCTTAAAGTATAAATTAAGTTGTCAAAAACAAGTTACCGTGATGAAAACTAAAATAAAAAAAGTGAGTAACCTTTGAGGTAAAGTGAAAATAATTTTTTAAACATGTTTATATTTGAATTTTAGTTGTGTTTATTGACCTTATATCCTAACAAATACATTATTTATTGATTATGGAACCACTTGACTTGAGTGTGACTTCCCATTATTGAAACATTTTGGGTATTTACAAAAATACCACTCATTTTCACTTATAAAAATGGCACTTATCTTCTCACTTCCCCCCACAAAAAACACTTAATTTAAGAGAAACATATACCCAATCCTATCATAAAAATTCCTATACACGTTAATAGTTTAATTTCTTCTCAAAATACCATTCCTTAAATGTGAAATCCACTTATCAAAGGAGACAATCCAAGAAGTGAGGTATAAGTTCCTAACCTATATTTCTTATTTTATTTATTTATATTATTTTATTCTTCCTAAAATATTATTTCACCATATTAAAATGATAGAATAATTATATTTATTATAATGGTACATTATTATAATGATTTTACAAGCATTAACCACCCTCCCATTTTTCATTAAGAAAATAAAAAACCTAAACCGTGTGTTGTGTGGAGTACCACCTCCACACATTAATGTTTTTCATTTTAATTTTCCACCACAAATTCTAGGTCCTAATAGGGAATTTAATATATAATTATTATATTAATGATATAGTTTTTATTATGAAACAATAAACTATATTAATCCTTTTACCTATCCTATGTAAAAATAAATTGTCAACCATACATACATGTGGACTACAACCTCCATGGGTTGATTGATTTTAGTTTTTCATTTCATCACTAGCTTACAGGATGACCATAAGAATGAATTTAAAGGATACATATTATTTTTATTCTATAATTAATTTTATGGTTTGACAAATTTGATGACCTATTAATGATTTGATTGGAAAAAGATTATTGTAAATTCCATCATTTAAAACAAGCATACTAAGAGAAAAATCCTTAATTCAAATTATATAATATTTTCATATCCATTACTTCATATTATACTTAACTTAAAATTCTAATAAATTACACTAATAAAAAAATATATCATTATTATGTTGGATTAATTATTTTACAATTAAATCAACCCATAATTATCAATAATCCTAGTATGTTAGTGTTTGGGTCGGTTTGACCACCTACATGGAAAATGATATGAAATTATATAATGGATGATTATAAAAACTTAATTAATAGTATAATATGATATAAATATTTAAATAATTATTTTTTTGGTTTTTTAAAAGGAAACATAAATATTCAACTCATTAATAATGAAAACAACCTTTACAGGTTGAAAATCTAAAAAAAATGTCTGCTATCGATTTCATCTTCTAGGATAAAGAATGAAATAATCAAGAAAGGAAATTTAAAAATTATAAATAAATATAATTCATCAATTAAATTAACTTTAATGAAATAGGGATGAATAAATTTGGAAGAAGAATAGATACCTATATTTCACCTACAAAATGTTTACAAAAATTTAAATCTATAAACACCAGGTGTAGGAAAATATTTCAAAAATAAATAATATACATATAGATAATGATTATTAATGAAGGTTATAAATTTTTTTAGGTATGAATATGGTTTTTAAATTAGTTATTAAGATATTTATGTTTTCTATATAGGATCTTGGAGTGTATTTAACTAAACATTGAAAATATTTAAGGGTTTCTTTGCCCCAAATTTAAATCCCTTGAGATATGTTTATGATATACACCATGTTTGCTTTTCAATGGTGTAAATACTACCTTATTTTTATTTAGTATCACGATCCTAATATATTTTATGATATTAACTGTTATATTAAATTTTATACCTTTCATATTGTTTTTATTCATAGGTTACAAAGGATTCAAGGGGTCACTACTACAAAATTGGGTTTATCTAGTGCTAGGATTTATCAGTGGTTTTTTAGCACTGATAAAGGGTGCCTTTATCAGCAAAAAAATAACTAGTAAAGGGGGGAATTTTTGAGTGCTTGTAAAAAATTACTGATAAATACCTACCCTTTATTAGTGCAATAAATAATGTTTTGATGAAGGGGAGGGGGGGGGGGATTTATCAACGCTACTAAACAAGCACTAATAAAGGCCCCCTTTTTCAGTGTTTTTTTCTTTCCCTAATAAAGGGTATATTTTAAAAACATTATATTTCATTTAAAGTAATATATCAATATATAAATATATTAATATTGATATAAATATAATATATATTTTTAAATATGTTTTAGATAAGGCTAAATAGACTTTTACACTTAATATATAAGATATTTTGTGAAAATGAATTATAATATAATTTTAAAAAATTATTTACTAATAATTTACTAATTATTATCATGTAAAATTCATTTAATAATAGTTGGATGGTATAAAAATTAAATGAATTAATTAACAACCTAATATAAGTTTAAAAAATGACTTGAAATTCAAACAGTCATAACTTTCTATTTAGATGTTCGTTTATGATCTACTATATATCAATCTAATCTTATGATGAGATCTATGACGCGGTGATCCAAAGGAACCCAAATCACATTTTTCAAGGAAAAAAAGGTCTTGAATGCCTCTAAAATTGAGTTTTTAGTTGGGGTATTCTAATTTTTTAATATTATGTGGAATTTCAACTTTATTTAGGGGGATCTTATTGTCTTTTTTTAGCAGAGAATGATTTTTTTCCTAGGGATTACATTTATATTCATATTATGGTTTTGAAGTTTTATTATTTTTCATAATGTAGTTTTATTTATGATTAAAACTATGCATATTTTCTAATATTTACTTAAAATAAATAACTTGAATAAATACATATATATTTACAAAAAATTTATTTTTAAATATATATAATGATGATTTATTATTCATTTATTTAAAGTAAAAAATTATCCATTTTATTTACCTTATAAAGATGTTTTAATATGTATATATATACATATACAAGTAATGTTTATATATAAACATGTGTTTGTCAATAAAAAATATGTATATATATATTCTGATATATAAAAAAAATACTTTTTCTAAAAATTTATTGAAAATAATATCTAACCATTTTTTGCATTATAAAAATATATGAATATATATATTTATGAATATATATATATAAAGTTTATATATACATATATGTTTGTATAAATAAATAAATAAATAAATAAATATATATATATATATATATATATATATATATATATTAGATTTTAGTATATGTAAATGAATATAATATATAATGTATTTAAATAAATATAAGTATATATATATCACACACACACAAACTTATATTTTATAGATGTATTACAAAATAATTTTATAAATATATGAATAAAAAAATATATGTAAATATTTATATATATAAGGCCCCAGCCTTAAACCTTACTTAATCTTGAGTTATTACAAGATTACACATTGAGGATCTTTTCAGGTTTAGAGTTTTAGAGAATTAGATCATAAAACTTGCATTACATTCCACATATAAACAAAGTGGTTACATAAAGATAGTATTCTTCATTCCCATCAATGGAAACACATTTAAAATAAAACATGGATTAATTCTTGACACATCCTTGACTCTATCATCTTATCATGTACCTTTCCCTTGACCTGTGAAAAACATTTCAAAAACTTGGGATGAGCATAAAAACTCAGTATGGGTTATAAAAAAAACATGGAAAGGAAACATGAGTTCATATATACATAAGAATGAAATCATACTTTACCCATAAAACATTGGCACTTTAACATACCTCATAAAATCATGAATAAATCATAGAAATCATAAGACATAAAGGTAACTTGAGGCATTCATAACATTCTTACGTAGGGAGTAACCCTCTTGGTTACGTTTGGAATACCCATCACAGTATATTCCCTAAAATCTCTTCGGAGAAACCTTAACGTTTCACTCCTTCGCGTTACCCAATGCATTGGGGAGCTATAACGGGCTCACCCGCCCTTAGTTTATCACGGAACCACCCGTCTTCATAATAATGCCCAAGAACCATAACATAATCATATCACATAAAACATGCATAAAGGAAACATAACATTCCCACATTTCAATCACGAGATATCAATAAAACACATTGATATAATAAAAACATTATGAAAAACATTTTCAATACCAAAGTAAAACATGGTATTTATTTTTCGTTTTAAAAAAAAGGTATGGCTTGTAGAGGAAGCCGAAACTCAAATAACGGTCACGACGGCAGAGAAGTCGTTGTCGCCGCATACGTACGACAAAAACATTCCCCTTTTGTCGTTTAGTAAACGCTTCGTATAAAAAAAAGATTCCTTTTGAATAAACGTAAAAGTCAAAGGGGTTTATACACCGTATAAAAGAAAGTTGTGTATAAAACAAAATATGCCTCAATGAAAGGGGATTGAGACGAAGTCCCATACCTCGTATCCGACTTGACCCGACCGTTCTTTAATCTCCTGAATAATAAACTTGGGTTAATCTCTACTTGCTTATGAATCTTTTTCAAGTTCATTAATCCTTTTATACCATGTTATGAACATCATGTAATCAGTTAAGTTAATAATGTTCATTTTGTCGGTATTTGGTTCTTAAGTCAAAAATAGACTTCTTACACTTACATGTTGTTAATTTGTTCAAAGGTTCATTATATCCAGAATGGTATTCATGATGTAGATATCATATATGTCATATATATCCAGTACATACATGCATTTATAATATTACATCACATTTAGAGGTAAGAAATGAAATGCACCGTTCATGGAGACGGTAAGCCGTACGTACGCATGAACGCTACTTCCATTTCTATTTCATATTTTCTGGAATGGAATCATAATGATATAAGAGAATATTATAATTCTAGTATAATAACATATATAACATCATTAGCTTTATCCTTTACACATCCCACATATGGTATTAACGAATCAAATCACTTTTAGGGGGCGGTAGTCCGCACTTCCTAAAATGAAGATATCATGTTTACCTATAATGGAAACCATAAAGGTATGCCCAAAATGAAAAAAACATAAGCTTAAGGAAAACATAAACATATTATATATCATATATAAAAATAGTGACATCATAATGGCCACCTTTGAAGGTGTTAAATGAGTATTGAACAATCATCGTTTCGGGAGGCAGAATTTCGCCATCCACGGAAACCGTATGTTCTTTAACCATTTGATGTAGTTGTGTGAGAGTGTAGCTCAAATATATCTTATAACAACATCCTAGTATATTGAAGATACTGGTTTTGTTACAAAAGAAGTAAATAAAAAGAGTTTAGGGGGTTGGAGAAGCAAAATAAAACAAATGAACATGAGAGAATGAATTACCTTAAAAAGTGTAACTCCTTTTGATTTGAGCCTAAAGGCTTCCTTCGAAAGGATTCTGCCCAAATGGAATCCTCTAGGATGAGGAGAGTGATGTGGAGAGAGTAAATGGGCAGGGTTTGGCCGAGCCAAAGGCTTGAGGTGTGTGTGAAATGAGGTAGACGTGGGGGCCTTTTATAAGAGGAGAGGAGGGGCACTTTTGGAAAGTAAAGAAATATTACTTTATTTGAAAATGTGTTTCGGTTTTAAAAGGTCCCACATTTATATAATTCGTGGATAAGGTGATAAGGGTTCGAAATCCACTCATCCAATTGGTTTTGGACATGTGTAGTTCATAGATTTTATATTATCTTTACATTTTATTTAAATCGTCAAATAATGATGTCATCGCTGCATCATTATTATGTCATAAATAATTTAAGTTATTTAATGTCTAGAAATCATAAAAAAAATACTATGATGTAGGAAATCTTTTTATCTTTCCAATGACTATTTATAATAAAAAATCTGATCTTTATAACCCCATGTAAAAATTGTTTTTGTAAAACATTTCTTGTTTGTGTCATTTTTACTTTAACATTTAATAAAAAGTTATTTATGTCATTTCCAAACCAAAGTGTCTCCATGGGGTCCCCAAGTTGACCCATGGCTTTTCTTGGTCGGCCATGACACAACCAATAAGTTTGGGACATTTTTCTAGGTCATTTCCTATTATTAAAGCATTATTTATACCTTAAACTACCCTAATTACCACTAATCGCGATTAAGAACTTAATAAGTTACTATTCACCAAAAAATTATTTTAATCACATTGAACCACGTTTTACTTATTAATGACAACCATGTATGTCGGATTTTCAAAATTCAATACACATTAGTGGTAAACTTTCATTTAACTGAAAAATCAGTTTGCTTGATTACCACTTAGTGGTTTCACTATTCATCAAAAATTGAAGTTTTTCAGAAAATTACCAAAAATTCACCCTAAGATATATTTGATATTCCGAATTCAAAAATGAAGTCTATTTTACAAAATTCAAATCATATAAGTCACATTAATTAATTTAATAATTAATTCCCACTGCCAGAGCAAATAGCGTGTTTTTACAAAACAATAAGTATCAAAAGATTGACACCAGTTTAAGTCTAATTTCAAAGTGAAATTGATTCCAATGACCAAAATTGGATAAAATGGTAAAAATATATTCTAATTTCACTTCAAAACCAATTCAAAACATAATATAATCATATAAATAAATTAGATTAAAAAGCAGTTTTGATGTAAAATGCAGTATTTTTCACTATTCATTAAAAAAATGAACATTGTCAGAAAAATACCAAAAATTCACACAAGGTAAATTTTGATGTCCCAATCATAAAGGATAAGTTTATTTTGACAAACATAGTTTATAAAATTGTCAAAATATAGATTCAAAAATGGTTTGCCATCAAAAGGCACTAAAACATTCTTTTAAGAATATTAGTGTATTCCATGCATAAGATTGTATTTATTTTCATTTTAAGCCTCTATAACACTATCTTAATCATTAATAGACATAGATAAAAATATCTATTATTCATTACTTACTTGGGATGTTACATCCTTCCCCCCTTTAGAAAATTGCGTCCCTGCAATTTATTTACTTATCGAATAAATGGGGGTACTTATCCCTCATTGCATTTTCAGATTCCCATGTTGCCTCTTCAATCATGTGGTTTTTCCACAAAACCTTTACCTGCTTAATCACCTTATTCTGTAACACTTTCTCCTTGTGGTCATGAATCTGGACCGGTTGTTCCTCATAAGATAGGTTCTCTTCCAGCTGAACTACCTCTGGACTCAAAACATGAGATGGATCTGGCATATACTTTCTCAACATCGAAACGTGAAAAACATTGTGTACCTGAGATAAACTCAGAGGTAAAGCCACTCGGTATGCAACTGATCCAACTCTTTCCATAATTTCGTATGGTCCAACAAACCTTGGACTCAACTTTCCTTTCTTACCAAATCTCATCACGCTTTTCCAAGGAGAAACCTTGAGAAAAACATGATCACCTACCTCAAAAGATAGATCCTTCCTCCGGTTATCCGCATAACTCTTCTACCTGCTCTGAGCTGTTCTCATGTGTTTCTGAATCAGCTGAACTTTTTCTGCCATCTCTTCTACCAATTCTGGTCCCATCAACTTCCTTTCACCCACTTCATCCCAGAAAGCTGGAGTTCGACACCGCTTCCCATATAATGCCTGAAATGGTGCCATCTGTATACTGGAATGAAAACTGTTATTATATGAAAACTCAACCAAAGAAAGATGTTGGTCCCAACTTCCCTGATAATCCATAGAATAAGCTCACAGCATATCCTCCAATGTCTGGATTGTTCGTTCTGACTGCCCATCTGATTGAGGATGAAAAGCTGTACTAAAATTTAATTTAGTACCCAACGACTTCTGAAGGCCTTTCCAAAAGTTTTAAGTAAACCTGGGATCACGATCCGATACAATGGAAAGAGGAACTCCATGTAACCTGACTATCTCTTTAAGATACAAACGGGAAAGTTGATCAAGAGAGAAAGTATCTCGTATAGCAAGGAAATGAGCAGATTTGGTTAAGCGATCAACAATAACCCAGATTGCATTATTACCTCGAGATGTCTTTGGTAATCCAACAACAAAGTCCATCGATATATTCTCCCATTTCCACTCTGGCACTGGTAAAGGCTGAAGCGTCCCTTTCGGTAACTGCCGCTCTGCTTTAACCTGCTGACAAGTCAAACACTTCACCGTAAAATCAGCAATATCTCTTTTCATTCCATCCCACCAGTAATACTCCCGCAGATCTCTATACATCTTAGTACTGCCCGGATGAACTGAAAACGGAGAACTATGAGCTTCACATAACAACTCTCTCTTCAACTGTGAATCACAAGGCACACACAATCTCTTCCCAAATCTCAAAACGCAATCATTATCAATGTTGAATTCAGGCATCTTACCTTTCTGAACCAGCTCTACCCTTTTCTGCAACTCACTGTCTTGCTTCTGTGCTTGCTTGATTCTATCTGATAGAGATGATCTCACTGATACCTGAAACAAAACATAAAGACTTCCTGCACCAACAACTTCTATGCCAAAATCCATCAAATCCTTCACCAAAGGATCACGTTCCAAACGCAACATTGTTAATGAAGCATTACTTTTTCGACTCAAAGCATCATCCACTTTATTTGCTTTTCCCGGATGGTAATGAATTGTACAATCATAATCCTTGATTAATTCCAGCCATCTCCTTTGTCTCATGTTTAGCTCTTTCTGAGTGAATATATACTTTAAACTTTTGTGATCGGTATATATTTCACACTTTACTCCATACAAATGATGCCTCCAAATTTTTAAAGCAAAAACAACAGCAGCTAATTCCAAATCATGTGTAGGGTAATTTACCTCATGAGTTTTCAACTGTCCTGAAGCATAAGCAATTACCTGATCATTCTGCATTAGGACGCAACCAAGTCCTTTCAATGAAGCATCACTGTATATAACAAACTCACCATTCCTGGAAGGTAGTGCCAAAACTGGAGCATTCACCAATCTTCTTTTCAATTCCTGAAAACAATCATCACATTATTTTGTCCAGATAAACTTAACACCCTTCCGAGTTAGCTTAGTCATTGGACTAGATAACCGTGAAAAATTTCTAACAAACCTTCGGTAATAGCCCGCCAAACCAAGGAAGCTACGAATCTCGGTTACATTTGTTGGTCTTGGCCATTCTTCCACAACTTTTGTTTTTGCAGGATCAACAGTTATTCCATCTTTAGAAACAATGTGACCAAGGAAAGAAATTTGTTGCAACCAAAACTCACACTTGCTGAATTTCCCATACAATTTCTTTTCTTTTAAGGTTTGCAAGATAACCCTTAAATGTTTTTCATGCTCCTCTTTACTTTTAGAAAACACCAAAATATCATCAATGAAAACCACCACAAACTTATCCAAGAACTCATGGAAAATTCTATTCATTAAGTCCATGAATACAGCAGGTGCATTGGTTAGCCCAAAAGGCATTACTACAAATTCATAATGGCCATATCTCGTACGGAACGCGGTCTTCGGAATATCTGCCTCCTTTACCTTCAGCTGATGGTACCCCGATCTCAAGTCAATCTTTGAAAAAAAACTGTGCTCCCTGGAGATGATCAAACAAATCATCAATATGAGGCAAAGGATATTTGTTCTTAACAGTGATATTATTCAAGGCTCTATAATCAATGAAAAGTCTCATAGAACCATCTTTCTTTTTAACAAATAAAACAGGAGCACCCCATGGTGATGTGCTAGGTCTAATGAAACCTTTCTCTAATAAATCTTGCAATTGCTCCTTCAACTCTAAAAGTTCAATTTGTGCCATTCGATAAGGGGGTTTTGAAATTGGCTTAGCATCAGGAACTAAGTCAACAGTAAACTCAACTTCCCGATCTGGTATTATTCCAGGCAACTCATCAGGAAAAACATCAGGATACTCATTTACCACTGGCACATCATTAATCTGAACAGTTCCTTTATTTTCAACGACGTGTTCAAGGTAACATTCATTTCCATCTTTTACAAGTTTCTCGGCCTCTTGATATGTTATCAAAAGTAAGGGTTAATTCTTCTAAACAAACTGAAAGTCTTTCTGAAAAGAAACTTCTTTAGCTCTACAGTCAATCTTAGCATGGTAAATAGAGAGCCAATCCATACCCAGGATAACATCAAACTCTACTAGAGGTAGAACAATAAGGGTTGCAAGTAGGTTCTTTCCACAGATAAGGATAGGAAGATTCTTATAAATTCTTTTTGCCTCGACATTTCCCCCAGGTGTTTTTACCAAAAGTTCAGGAGTCATTTCTTGAGATGGTATTCCCATTTTAATAGAAAAGGTTTCAGAGATGAAAGAATGTGTAGACCCCGAATCAAACAACACACTGGCATAATCTGAAAAAACAAACAAAGTACCTGATACAACTTCATTTGATGGACCGACATCTGCTGAAGTAGTTGCAAAGGATTTCACCACCCCTTTCTGCTTGTAGTCTAACTTCTTCCCATCACTCAAGCTCCTTGTCGGACACTCGTTTGCATAGTGACCCATCTCATTGCACTTATAACATTTCACTAACTGTAAATCAAATTTGTTCTTACCTTCACCTTGATCCTTTTCAGTGCAATCACGAGCCTTATGTCCCATCTTACCACATCGGTAGCACTTCCCAGAATTCAGAAGACATTCCCCAGCATGCCTTTTGCCACATTTATCACAAACTGGAAACTTAGTTCTCTTACCATCAGACTTTTTTGAAGAATTCTTACCTTTATCCTGCCACCTCGGTCTCTTCTTCTGCTGGTTGTTATAGAACACTTGGTCATCGGCAAACTCCATTTCCACCTTCTCAGCACATCGAACAAGCTTTTCATAACTTTTAAACTCACGAGAAGCTAATGCCCTTCGATACTTTGGATTTAATCCTGAGTAAAAACGATTGATTTTACTATCAAGGTCCCGGATAAAATTTGGAGCATACCTTGCCAATCGAGTGAACCTTTCTTCATAAGCAGCCACTGAGTCTTCCTCTTGCCTCAATTCCGAGAATTGCTTTTCCATCCTAAGTCGAACAGGCTTAGGAAAATACTTCTCAAGAAACATACCTTTGAATTCATCCCAGTCAAGAGCATCAATCTCATCGGCGTCCCTGATATTTTTAACCATAGACCACCACTAATCTGCTTCACCCTCCAAATGGTAAATAGCAAGACTAACCTTTTGATTGTCTGAACACCCCATGACATCAAAAATCTTCTACAGTGCTTTAATCCACCCTTTAGCTAGCACAGGGTCAGATGATCCTCTGAATGATGGTGGATGTTTCCTCATGAAATGTTCCACCACTGACATGTTCCTCTGCGGTTGTTCTGGCTAATCTCGTGCATGGATACAACCGCCATTTATCGCTTGATTCAACTGCGCCATTACTGCAACAAACTGTTCAGTTCCAATTCCGACCATTTCTGGATGCTGATTCGGAAGGTTATTTCCTTCTGTATGCCTTCCTAGCACTGCTTTCCTGTTTCCGCTGTGGAAAACCATTCTGAACAAATATGTCTTAGATGAAGCAACATGGTAATCTTTAAATGCTATATCAAAAAAAAAATATTTTTGGATAATCATTTAATAAAATTCTAACTCCTAAAGTTATCTAAACCGACCTTTGATACCAACTATAAGGCCCCAGCCTTAAACCTTACTTAATCTTGAGTTATTACAAGATTACACATTGAGGATCTTTTCGGGTTTAGAGTTTTAGAGAATTAGATCGTAAAACTTGCATTACATTCCACATATAAACAAAGTGGTTACATAAAGATAGTATTCTTCATTCCCATCAATGGAAACACATTTAAAATAAAACATGGATCAATTCTTGACACATCCTTGACTCTATCATCTTATCATGTACCTTTCCCTTGACCTGTGAAAAACATTTCAAAAACTTGGGATGAGCATAAAAACTCATTATGGGTTATAAAAAAAACATGGAAAGGAAACATGAGTTCATATATACATAAGAATGAAATCATACTTTACCCATAAAACATTGGCACTTTAACATACCTCATAAAATCATGAATAAATAATAGAAATCATAAGACATAAAGGTAACTTGAGGCATTCATAACATTCTTACGTAGGGAGTAACCCTCTTGGTTACGTTTGGAATACCCATCACAGTATATTCCCTAAAATCTCTTCGGAGAAACCTTAACATTTCACTTCTTCGCGTTACCCAATGCATTGGAGAGCTATAACGGGCTCACCCGCCCTTAGTTTATCACGGAACCAACCGTCTTCATAATAATGCCCAAGAACCATAACATAATCATATCACATAAAACATGCATAAAGGAAACATAACATTCCCACATTTCAATCACGAGATATCAATACAACACATTGATATAATAAAAACATTATGAAAACCATTTTCAATACCAAAGTAAAACATGGTATTTATTTTTCGTTTTAAAAAAAAGGTATGGCTTGTAGAGGAAGCCGAAACTCAAATAACGGTCACGACGGCGGAGAAGTCGTTGTCGCCGCATACGTACGACAAAAACATTCCCCTTTTGTCGTTTAGTAAACGCTTCGTATAAAAAAAAGATTCCTTTTGAATAAACGTAAAAGTCAAAGGGGTTTATACACCGTATAAAAGAAAGTTGTGTATAAAACAAAATATGCCTCAATGAAAGGGGATTGAGACGAAGTCCCATACCTCGTATCCGACTTGACCCGACCGTTATTTAATCTCCTGAATAATATTCTTGAGTTAATCTCTACTTGCTTATGAATCTTTTTCAAGTTCATTATTCCTTTTATACCATGTTATGAACATCATGTAATCAGTTAAGTTAATAATGTTCATTTTGTCGGTATTTGGTTCTTAAGTCAAAAATAGACTTCTTACACTTACATGTTGTTAATTTGGTCAAAGGTTCATTATATCCAGAATGGTATTCATGATGTAGATATCATATATGTCATATATATCCATTACATACATGCATTTATAATATTACATCACATTTAGAGGTAAGAAATGAAATGCACCGTTCATGGAGACGGTAAGCCGTACGTACGCATGAACGCTACTTCCATTTCTATTTCATATTTTCTGGAATGGAATCATAATGATATAAGATTATATTATAATTCCAGTATAATAACATATATAACATCATTAACTTTATCCTTTAAACATCCCACATATGGTATTAACGAATCAAATCACTTTTAGGGGGCGGTAGTCCGCACTTCCTAAAATGAAGATATCGTGTTACCCATAATGGAAACCATAAAGGTATGCCCAAAATGAAAAAAAAACAGAAGCTTAAGGAAAACATAAACATATTATATATCATATATAAAAATAGTGACATCATAATGGCCACCTTTGAAGGTGTTAAATGAGTATTGAACAATCATCGTTTCGGGAGGCAGAATTTCGCCATCCACGGAAACCGTATGTTCTTTAACCATTTGATGTAGTTGTGTGAGAGTGTAGCTCAAATATATCTTATAACAACATCCTAGTATATTGAAGATACTGGCGTTGTTACAAAAGAAGTAAATAAAAAGAGTTTAGGGGGTTGGAGAAGCAAAATAAAACAAATGAACATGAGAGAATGAATTACCTTAAAAAGCGTAACTCCTTTTTATTTGAGCCTAAAGGCTTCCTTTGAAAGGATTCTGCCCAAAGGGAATCCTCTAGGATGAGGAGAGGGATGTGGAGAGAGTAAATGGGCAGGGTTTGGCCGAGCCAAAGGCTTGAGGAGTGTGTGAAATGAGGTAGAGGTGGGGGCCTTTTATAAGAGGAGAGGAGGGGCACTTTTGGAAAGTAAAGAAATATTACTTTATTTGAAAATGTGTTTCGGTTTTAAAAGGTCCCAAATTAATATAATTCGTGGATAAGGTTATAAGGGTTAGAAATACACTCATCCAATTGGTTTTGGACATGTGTAGTTCATAGATTTTATATTATCTTTACATTTTATTTAAATCGTCAAATAATGATGTCATCGCTGAATCATTATTATATCATAAATAATTTAATTTATTTAATGTCTAAAAATCATAAAAAAATACTATGATTTAGGAAATCTTTTGATCTTTCCAATGACTATTTATAATAAAAAATATGATCTTTATAACCCCATGTAAAAATTGTTTTCGTAAAACATCTATTGTTTGTGTCATTTTTACTTTAACATTTAATAAAAAGTTATTTATGTCATTTCCAAACCAAAGTGTCTCCATGGGGTCCCCAAGTTGACCCATGGCTTGTCTTGGTCGGCCATGACACAACCAATAAGGTTGGGACATGTGTCTAGGTCATTTCCTATTATTAAAGCATTATTTATACCTTAAACTACCCTAATTACCACTAATCGCGATTAAGAACATAATAAGTTACTATTCACCAAAAAATTATTTTAATCTCATTGAACCACATTTTACTTCTTAATGACAACCATGTATGTCGGATTTTCAAAATTCAATACACATTAGTGGTAAACTTTCATTTAACTGAAAAATCAGTTTGCTTGATTACCACTTAGTGGTTTCACTATTCATCAAAAATTGATGTTTTTCAGAAAATTACCAAAAATTCACCCTAAGATATATTTGATATTAAGAATTCAAAAATGAAGTCTATTTTAAAAAAATTCAAATCATATAAGTCACATTAATTAATTTAATAATTAAATCCCGCTGCCAGAGCAAATAGCGTGTTTTTACAAAACAATAAGTATCAAAAGATTGACACCAGTTTAAGTCTAATTTCAAAGTGAAATTGATTCCAATGACCAACATTGGATAAAATGGTAAAAACATATTCTAATTTCACTTCAAAACCAATTCAAAACATAATCTAATCATATAAATAAATTAGATTAAAAATCAGTTTTGATGTAAAATGCAGTATTTTTCACTATTCATTAAAAAAATGAACATTGTCAGAAAAATACCAAAAATTCACACAAGGTAAATTTTGATGTCCCAATCATAAAGGATAAGTTTATTTTGACAAACATAGTTTATAAAATTGTCAAAATATAGATTCAAAAATGGTTTTCCATCAAAAGGCACTAAAACAATCTTTTAAGAATATTAGTGTATTCCATGCATAAGATTGTATTTATTTTCATTTTAAGCCTCTATAACACTATCTTAATCATTAATAGACATAGATAAAAATATTTATTATTAATTACTTACTTGGGATGTTACAATATAAATAAACAGACATATCATAAAATAGAAAATAAAACATTTTGGTGTCGTGGTAAACACAATCGAGTTCTAAAGGATAGGTTTAGGGATCAAATCCAGGAATGCAAAGGAGGCTATAATTTCAAAAAGTAGTGATACAGGGTATGGGGAAGTGATGATAAAGGGGGAGGGGAAGAACTGATAAGGGGATGGAGGCTCAGAGATGTCTGAGAAAAATAATAATTTACCCCATTTATCAGTGCTAAAAGGAACCTATAAATGCCCCCTTTTCCAGTACTAAAAAAGCACTGATGCATGCCCCTTTATCATAACTAAAAAAGGCACTAATAGAGGATCCCATTATCAGGGATAAAAAATAGATGATAAATTCCCCCTTTATAAGTTCTTTTTTAGGGCTGTTAAAGGGGACTATTACCAATTATTTTTCTGGGCATAGATAAATCCTTCCCTTTAACCTCATTTTGATAGTTAGTGCTTTATAAGTGATGATAAAGTCCCTTTACTTGTGCAGTTAAAAGCTATTTTTTTAGTGGTGAGTTTTCAGGACTCAAATATTTTCATTAGGTCATAATCACTATTCATTTACTCTTATCTTTCAAGATTGATCTATTATATCCTATGATGATGTTATATTGTATTTAATTATTCCTTTCTGGGAAAAAATGTTTTATATAGAATTCTTCTTCCTTTAATATTCTACTGATTTGTCAAAATTTATTTTTTTAAGAATAATTTTTATTTTTTAATTGATATTTCTTCCATATCCATGTTTTTTACTACTCGAAAATATTATTTTACATAATATAAACTAAATTATTTTCATCTCCAATAATACTTTTAATCCACTTAATTCATTTTAAATCAAAGGTTTCCTTTTTTTTCGTTTAATGACGTTATTTTTCAATAAAGGTGTTTTAAGACATTTAAAAATAATATACTTACAAAAATTGTAGATACCTCCTTTATAATTAAAATTTTTTCAAATGGTTTATTTATTATCAAGGAATATTTATTTAATTTTTTTAAATAATGTTTTAATAAGTCTATTATTCATATTAAAAGAACGGGTTTTCAGAAAGTGACTTGAAAATCACATCATTCTTATTATGACATTAAAAATCACTTTTTAAGAAAGATATGTTTTTGTGATTTCTATTACACTTTCATAGAACTATTTTTTTGGTGGGGGTAATGTTTCATTTTTTACCTTATGTATTATGATATTGTGTTATTTTATTTTGGATGATCAAGTTTTTGGTACAAATGATTTAATTATTGATCTTATTCTATACCATTTAGAAATTTTATGATGCCCATTTTATTTTCATGGGTTATTTAAGAAAAGGTAATTATTTCCATTTAGAAGATTAAGAAAGAAATTATTTTTCAATGGGTTCATAATTGATTAAATTGATATATATATATATATATATATGGATGATGATGGTTGGGGACCTATATAATATTCTAATGCATTAGTTTAAAATTATTTCTTATGATATAACTAGGTTTGAGAATAATAAGTTTTTTCACATAGGAATGACCCTGATGGGTTTGATCACATTTTCATGTGTGATGATATTGAGTTTGTTCATATAAACATGTGAATAATGAGTTTTCACACATATTTTTTCCTATTATTATTCTTTTTCCACAATTCCAAGTTATTCATCAAGTAATTCCAAAATATTAAGATGTATTTCATTTCCATGAAATACCATGTTTTGGTGATAATTCCCTATTTTAAAAGAATTTCTCACTTTATTATCATAGCCACATGTTATATGAATATTTATATGCCTTTTAAGCCAGGTCAGATAATTTATAGTTCTTAAAATGATATTTTTAATATATCATGTCACTATAACATGTTCTATGATTATCATATAATGTTATTTATCATTTATTATGATATTTATGTCTTCCCCAAGTTTTCATTCATGTTATGATATGTTTTTACATTACTAAGCCTCTAATCTCACCCCTTTATTATGTTTATATTCCACTATTTATGAAGATGATTATATCATATGAGGAATTTAGAAAAGGATCTAGATGACCATGATTATAATGGAAGGTTTAAAGTGTTTTAAAAAAATATGTTTATATAGCTAATATCCAAGACACTAAACCTTTCAGTCTTCAGGTAATGAGATTGTTTTTGAGTTATATTATTTAAATCAAGAGGTTAATATACTATTTAATACATGTATATCTTGCATCACTATACAAACTCATAAACCAGTAGTAAAATATTCAAACTTAGATAACCTGAATTAACAATATAGAATTTAAAAAAGCAACTCCCCTGATATATAAGCTTTATCAAGTAAGTATATCCAGTAATTCTCCACCAAATTTTTTGAGATAGGTTCCTTAGGTCATGATTTTCTATATCCTATATATATAAAACTAAATAAAATAATATTCTAGAATTTAATGATCAATAAAATTACATCCAATTTTTTAGATTAAGGAAATTCGATCAATATTTCACATTATCGTAACCCATTCAGGTCATCAAAAATAATTATGATTTTTCTATGTTAGATTGGATCCCTTTACACAGCCAGTAAAGTTGAGGCATTTTTGATTTCCCACTAAAGAATCTCTTCCCCACTATAATGTGTTCTTTGAATCTTTTAATAATGGGTCAAAAAAATATAGAATCATTAAATTGGATGAGTGATATGTATTTGAAAATAATACAAAAATACAAAACAAAAAACTATGGGTTCCCTCCCATGTAGTTCTAGTTTTAAAGTCACTATCTAGACATACCCCATTAAAATTATATCCATTATAATTTAGTGGGAATTATTTATTTATAATTCTGATCACACTATTTTCTATAGAAGTTTTCTCATGTCCATCTAATATTGTTAGTATCCAAAAATCTTGTAGAATTCTTCTTAAATGTTCCATGATTCTATAACTAAGGTTAAAATTCACTATTGTTTTAAATCCTAGAATCTAATGAAAAGGAAATAATATAAAAAAAATAAGGTAAAAAATATGACCATAATGACTAACATTACTCCCTAAATTATCCCCACACTTCAGAAACTCAATAATTTAGAATTAGGTGTAGTAGTTAGTATTACATACTAATTATCAACCATATAATGAATCTTAGAGGAAATTCACCAGAGTGAAGTAAGGGGTGAGTCCACTATCTCATATAAGAACTTATTATTCCTGGGGATATAAAATGAATCATCGAAGAAGATTAAATTAGTAAATGAAGTCTGACTTTCCATCTATGGAATGATGTCCAAGTTCTTAGTTGTAACACTATTATCAGGGTTAGAAAAATTATTTTGAACATATAAAAAGGAATAAAAAAATCAAACTTTATCATAACTTGAATATAATCATTCTTCAGATGAGATTCTTAATAAAATAGACTCACTGATCTTAATAAGTGAATCAAACTAGTCTAAATCAAAACTAGGTGTAATGGAGGATTTTAAATGGTGTTTAATAGATTGAGACACACTATAAAAAACCTTGGTTTAGGATGGTATACTTTATGATCCACAAAAATGGATTTCCTAATTTGGATATCATGTTTCCAAATTATTTTCAATTTTTATGTGGGTTTAGATTCAACATAACAGGATCTAAAATGTTTTTTGACTAACTATTTTTTTATTTCCTCAAAAGGTTCATGAATTTACTTTATAATATCATATCTAAATACACCCTCAGAAAAATCTACCAATTTTCAACTTACCACAATTGGAGACTCATCAAAAACAAAGAACAATTATTTATCTTCACTAGATTTTAGGGCCAGTTTTCTATTTAAAACTTCAATGGAATACCCCATAGTGGATAAGAAATATATTCCTAGAATTATAGATACTTACTTATCTCACATATTTTCGAGAATAAATAAATAAGTGTGAAAAGAAAGCTTCCATACATTGAGTAAAAGGTAATATATACTTCCATAAGGATAAATAAATAACCTATTATCTAGTTTTAGATAGACATATTGGATTCTGATTTCTAAGATCCAACTTTTGATATATATAGTATGGTATAATATTGATGCCAACTCTTAAGTCGAAAAAATATATCTCCTCATTTTTTTCTATTCTATATGAAATAGAAATGATTATAAGGTCTTTTAACTTTGGATATAACTTTTATTGAAAGATAGAACTACAATACTAAGAATGATCGATGATGGTAAATTCTTCCCAGTCCCTTTTATAAGCCACGATACATTTAAAAAATTTGACATTTGAAGGGATTTTTAAGGGCTTCAAAAAGGAACATTGATTCTGAATGTTCTAAAAATATAGTGGAATTTCAAGTAGTCATGTTCATAATTGTTTTTGAATATTTAGGGAAAGGGAATGGAAGATAAATAATTCCTTAAAACAGGTTGATTACCCACATTCTCCTCAATCCTAGATTTATTGTTTCCATATGTTATTATTTCAAAGTTCATTTTTCTTTGTTATTTACTATTTTTTCTAGTAAAGGTATATCATTTTTTTAGTTTGGACCATGCCGTTTAGATTTAAAAATTTAAATTTTTCTATATTTTCATTTCTAATTTTAGTTAAATATCTAAAATCATCTTCTCTAGGATGATCCCTAACATTCTATTGTGTATTCTTAGATGATCTATTAGTAACATACATTACATTTTCTATTATATTGATAATAGTTATGATAAGTATCTTACCATTTTTTTCCTCTAAGGTTTTTTTCCATTCGACTCATTTGGATTTTTAAATTGATTGGGAGAATATATTGAGAGTCCCTTTCATCCTTAAACCTAACTTCACTAGAATCATTTTTTTAAATGGTTAAAAATACCTTATAGAGTCCCATTTTAATTTGGTGATTTAGTTTTAAACTAATTTTTAAAATCTCGTCTTGTTTTTTGTGGGGATCCCTGGGTGTAATATTATTTTATATCCCCCTGATCTCTCTAATAAATGTTGGGGTTGTTCCTAAAAACGTTTTTCTAAGTTTGATTATTTGACCCTGGGGAATTTCAGGCTTGAAAATGAAGACTATACCAAACAAATATATATCCATAATAGGCGGGGCGGGTCTGTTAAAATTTGGGAAAAAGCTTATAGTATGCCTAAACATACCATAGTGTTGGAAATTCTTCTCAAGTGATCTATCCTAATTTTCACAACAAATTTCATTAGCTTGAGGGTGGGACCCACTCCTATAGATGGTTCCATTCCTAAAAATTTTATATTAGGAGTCTTGATCTATTTTATTAAGTATTTTATTCAACAAATTTGGTGTTTGATCATAAAATTCACTATAATAGAATTGTTCAACAATATTTTAGTGGCGTGGAGTGATCCCATTATAAAATATTTCCATTTAATGGTAGGGAGTAAGATTCTAGTTGTGGAACTACCTAATAATCCCACTAAATCTATACCATGTTTCATAGAAATTATCCATACCATCATAGATAATTTCATTTATTTTTCGCCTCGCCTCAGTATCCATATTTCTAGAAAAATTTTTTTCCTCAAAGGCATTGAAAACTTGTTACCATGTGTCAAAAATTTCATCATATATGTTCTAGAACAAACTTCTATTGCTTATCATCAAACAAAAAATTAATAACATCAACCTAATCACTTAGTCACTCAATCCATGTAGAGGTAAATTTTGAAAAGTATTATAAAAGTTTCTAATAAACTATAATGAATCCTCACTAGGTTCTCCTTTGAAAGAGGGTAACATGAAGAGGTAGAAAAAGTAGATTTATCACTTCATAGAAATAGGGGATAACCATATACAAGAAGGGTTGTTAGACACTTTGGGCATTTGGAAATCCCTAAGTCTAGGTCTCTTCACTATTTGGTTACCTGGATGAATTGGAATGGGATTTTGATTTAAATTTTCAGAACTTTTAATTTCTAGACTATCCATTTATGATTTGTTTTTTATGGGAATTGACATGTTTAATAATGTCTAGAATTATGTTGTATAAATTAGTAATTTAAGTAGAACTAGAGTGTATGTATATATATATAAAAATTGTAAACTTTTAATGTTTATAGTAAATAAAATTAAATTTATAGAATTTTTTTAAAGAAGATTTTATTTTTTTAATAGATTGGTTGATTTTTTTTGTAATATGTTTTTTTGTTTTTTTATATTTAATTTTTTTAAATTGATAGAATGTGTAGTTCCCTATAAATAATGTTAAAATTTGACCAAGTTGTTGTTTAATCTCATCAAATATTTAATTATTACCTACTTAGAGATAGTAAAGGTAGTGAGTAGGGTCAATACATCTAGGAAGGTGAATGTTGTGAAAACAAAACAAGTAAAACAATCAAAATAGAAATAAAAAAACAAAAAAATGATAGATAGATGGTGAAAAGGAAGGGTTTAATATTATTTAAATTAGTATAAAATGGGATAATTAGAAAAGGAGATTAAGGATTAAAAGTTGATGATATTAAGGGGGATTTTTATTTAAATAATTCACAGTGAATAACAATTATCTTACAATAGGTTTAACCATAGAGGCTATGAATCTATGATAAAAAATAATTGAAAAACTTACTGTAATAAGATAATAAACCTCACTATATAACTCTATTTAGAACTAAAATTTCTAAAAATACTCATGATAATTTTGAATCTTCATAGAGAATAAAATAACCACATCCATTTCCATTTCAGTACCCTAGTATTAGTTTCAAAGTCAAGGTAATTTATACTCCTCTCTTGTCAGTATATTGATAGATTAAAACATGCTCACAAAGAGGAAAAAAGTGAACTCTAGAAAAAAAAGAACCAAATGAATCTATGATTGAACTTATAAAATAATAATAAGTGAAACATTTTTATTTATCTATTAGAAAACCCTAAAAATTTTACTCACATAAAAGAAGAAAAAAAATATTTCAACAAATTTTTTTGATACAACACTTCAGAAAGTAAGGAAATATAAATGGTAGTTCCACTATTGAGTCTAACCACTTCCTCTAGATCCTCCTCCACTGAACTCTATCCTTGATCTTGTACTATACCCCATTCTAGCTCCCACTCCTAGCTGTAAATTCCCTATTTTTTATCAGACTCTACATCCTTAATATAAATTCATGTACCCTTTCCTACTATGTCTCACAGTCAACTTCATAAGAGTTATCTCGCTCAACACCACATGGAATTACATTCCTTTATAATAATATTCCTCACATGAATTGAGAAAATATCCTCCCATAGATGATACAACCCATGCTTGTCAATTACAACTAAAAGTCTGATAATCCTAGAAAAAATTCTAGTCAAGATTCATTATTAATCATCTTTAATTTAATTATCTAGAAAATTCACCAAAATTAATGTTCATAAGTACAAGTTACCCTTGCTTCAAATTTTTACATTTTAATTAAGAAATTAGGTCTCTTTAAAACTTAGTTAATCTATTGAAATAACTTTCCATAGTTTTTTATCAACATGGTTACCTTATAAATATTTTCTTAAGTACCTTGACATATCCTAGAAATGGGAATATTACCTTTATGTGGGTATTGAGTACCAATTACCTTATATAGAATATGAACCATGGAAGTAACTTTATGTGTATGGATATCACCTTTATATAGATGTGTGAAACCTTAGTTAACTAGATGCATCATTGAATTACCCTTCCAAAGGACCCTTTAACATACCCTTATGAAATAACATGCATAACATAGGTAATCCATTGTCTTTTTCACCCAACCTCGCATCAACATTCTTGGAACCCATTTTCAAACTATTTCTAGGAATTAAAACACTAAAATAAATGTCTTGTAAATGAAAAAGTCTCATAAAATAGTGAAATTAAACATTTAATTTCATAAAATAAGAAGTTAGAATCATAATATGCACTAATAATCATATAATTGGGGATTACTGAGGGCTCATCCTCTCTCAAATTAATCCTACAAAGAGAATAAAAACCAGTCGTTAGGAACTCCTCAAACTCATATTCAACCATGTTGACTCACATGAAACTATAAACTATAAAACCTAAAATTTTCTTTTATTATCCTAGATAATTGATATATTTGAGCTCGATTCATCTTATTTCATTGAAAATTCTTAATGATGCTAAAAAAACTTCAGTTAGTGCATCTCTACCTCTTCATTTGGTTTGAAGTAAAGGCATTGAACTCAATAATCTTCATTATTTAATTGAATGAAAGAGATTTTACCTTAGACTTACATGATTTTAATAAATATTTTTTTTAACTTTATCAACATTATATGAACATTCTTCACCTAGTTTCATAAATATTTTAATCTAAATGTTTTTTAACATCCATATTCCTTGTTCTTTTGAAATTCATTAGTATTGGATGGGAACTAGTTAGTTCGGGTTTCTCTTTTCATCTAATTTCCATTTTCACTAGTATAGTTGATCCATCCTCTACGATTGGCCATAAACTCCTCTTTTTTAGGTTTTTCATATTTGGTACAATCATCAATGTGTGATAGGTTGAAATTTTCTTTTTATAGTCACTTGAATCTTCACAATAGGTTGGATTGCTATGAATGATTGAGAGAATCAAGAAGGGTAGGTTAAGAAAAAACTTCCTTATTATGTGGTTGATTGTCCAAAATTTTATTTGAGTAGAAAAGCTACCTTTACTCTAGTACTTAAATACTCATAATTCAACACATGAGCAAATGATAAATTTTAAAATGAAAAAAATTATGAAAGGAATGTATTATAAAATTCCAAGTGATAATTAAAAGGGTAATCCAATAAATATATTTAATATAAAATTAAAGGAATTGGAAATATTAATAAAAATCATAACAAAAAAATTTACAAGAAATTATTCCAATAATCATTTTTCTAAAAATGCTATAAATATTTTTAAAAATAAATAAATAAATTGAATAAAATAACTTTTAAATCAACTTATCCCAAAAACAAAAATTTTCATTGACAAATTCAATGAATTAAAAAGTTTATCACAAAATAAAAAAATTAAAGAATTATAAATTTAAATATACTTTTAATTACTAAAAAATAATTAAATCCAGAATTATGATGTGAAAAAACATATCTATAAAAAATGGAATAACTTTCCCCGTCATTGAGAGATCGAGTTATGTATTGATCTACACCCCAAGACCACATAGATAATTTAAATCGATTATTGGATATACCCAATCAATATCAAGGAGATAATGGTATAGTTTTCAGTCCTTCTTAAAAATGGTTTTATCTGACCGGGTGTGTCCCCCATGGTAGATTTGGTGTTATTTTCCGTGAAGACATTGAATATTGAGGTATTGTATTGACTATAAATATCTAAACCTAGTGACAATAAATAAAAGATACTCATTACTAAGGATGAAAAAATCTATAACTATATTATTGGAAGGAATTGGTTCTCAAAGATTGAACTCTGGTATTAATATCACCATATTCAGACCATGAGATGGATATCTTAAAGATGGAGTTCAGGTGCTTTTATAGTAATTATGTGTTCTTAGTGATTCCATTTGCCATGAAAAACATTCCAAATGTATTTTTGGGACACATATACCATATATTATATCCATTCATAGACTATTTTGTGGTAGTATTCATTAATTAAGTACTCATCCATTCTATGGTAGGGAATGGGTATGAAATGTACCTAATGATTTTCTTGGACATTTTTGGAAGTACCAGATTTATAGAAAACTATCTAATAAAAATTTTGGATTCTAAAATTATGCTTATATAGTATTCCATCACATAGGGTGGAGTGGAAATTAGACCCATAAATATCATTGAAGTGATCAATTGGGATCCACCCAAGAATGTGTTATTGGGGGGAAGCTTCCAAGGGTTTGTGGGATATTACTAGTGATTTGTGACCTACTTATCCAAGATAGGTGCTCCCATGATTTCCCTTACCTAAAAGGGGAAACCATTTGTATGGTATATCCATTTATATAGATATTTTAAATAGTTTAATTAAATGTTGACTGATGAATTAAATCCCAAATATTTTATGACATATTTCTCTTTAAGTAAATTAAATTTGTTTGATAGCTTTCTTTACACGAAAAACTCAGTTTAAATGAATTGCGATACACTATTAAAATATTATTATTTAATATGGATGTTATCTCCCAAATTTTGGATTGGTAAGTGTGAATAAAAACAACTAAATTATTTTTTATATATATGTATAAAACGAAATTAGTAGTTTTTAATTGGTTATAAATTAAAATAAAAGCATTTGTAGGTAAAAGAGATGTTTTTCTAAGAAAAATATGTTCACAATATGTTTTACCTTAATAAATTAAATTAATCATCACTTATGAATTAATTTAATTAAACGTGTATAGAATATATTCAATAAAATATTTTTAAATTAATCTAATAGTTTTTAAATTGGAATATATGAAGGTAAACTCAATTTTATTTTCAAAAATTTATTTTTAAAAAAAATTGTTTTTTTCATTTTTCGCATTTATTTTAAATTGAATGTTTTATAACTATAGAAATTGAATATTTTATAATGGATTGAATATTATTAATAAACCAAATTAATATTATTAGATAGATAAATTTAATTTTTGGTCATAATTAATAATAAAAACAGTAAAACTTTGTTACTATAGTTAAAGTTAAAATGGATTTACTGGGGGGGGGTAGCCTAAGAAATAAGGATTAAAATATAAAAAACGTAATTTTAATTTTTTGGTTGATTATATATATAAAATATACTTATTAGACTGTAATATTGGGCATTTTCACCCTCTTTACTTGATTAAGACATTAATATATTTTAATCTTTTGAGAAATTCCCAGTGTGTCCTATCCCGCCCTTAATAAAGGATGCTAATTATCCTCCATTACTAAAACTTAACGATCATTATATCTCAAAAAATACCATCCAAAATATCTTTCTAAAATCACCCCCATGTACTATAGGTCTTGGTTTGACCATTACACCATCCTTTAAAGGATTATTGTGTAATCCCAAAGAGGTTTCTCAACTTACAGAAATAACTCTTAACCGAGTACTTTCAGTTTTATTTTTTCGTCTACCACTTATAAATATACGATATCCATTATAAAATTATTAATTAAATATAACTAATATAATTAATTTTTATTATGATTATGGATAAACCATTTTCACCTCATTTCCATCAAATGTGAAATGAAAGCATCGCTCGTGTGGACTACTGCCTCTATTTAGCGATGTGATTCATTTTCAATCACCATCATTCGTAGTTGGTTATAATTATGGGTTTAATGTTCAAAAATTTTATATATGAAATAATTATTCTTATTTAAACATAATATCTTATCTACCTTTTTACCTTTATATATGTCGAAAAGAAATAATGTCACTCGTGCGTACGTCTGTACTACTACCTCCAGAAAGCGATGTGATTCATATTTTTATTAATTATTTAAATTACTTATAATAATAAAATATTTAATGAATATATATGATATATGGGATATAATAAAAATAATTTAAAATTGATTTTTTATTTTACCATTATTTCATTGTATCCATCTAAAAGTAAAAATATCACTCATGCGTACATACATACTATTGTCTCCAAAAAGTGATGTAATTATTTTTTCAAAACAAATTTATATGAATAATTATAAAAGTGTATATGATGAATAAATATGATATTTATTTCATGATTAATATTATTAATATGATGAAACAATGACAAAGGTGCAAGTACTGGAACTATTGAACTGAAACATGCATGGAAAAAAGATCGATTTTCACCAGAATGACCATTTTAAGGAAGAATTATCAATAAAAGTATAATTAGAAATTAAAAAGGAATGATAAATAGTAAGTTAAGTATAAATATTGTTTTGGAATATATTTATAATAAATAAATATTTATTATACATGATTTTTTAATTAATAAGAAGGAATACAAGACGTGAGGTAAGAGTTTGTGTTATAATATCATTTCTTTTTAAGGATTATCTATTCTAAATTTATATTAAGTGAAATTATATGGTTATTATCCTTTAAAACACATATGTTTTATTATTTTATGGTTATTCCTAATTTTTTTATTTATTGGTTTTATTTTCCTCTCTTTGGTAATTAAAATGATCAAGAAAATGTTTTTAATGAAAATCTAACCTTATTTCATCTTTTCTCTACAAAAATTTTCTTCCATGTACACACTCTTCAAAATTGTTTTATAAAATTTTCTTACCTATACGTGAAGTTTTTTAAAAATTTAATTTAGCTAACTTGTTATTTATTTATATTGGTTTTAAAGGGAATATTTTTAATGATTTTTTTTTTCTGAATAAGATTTTTATGACTTTTTATAAAGGTGTTAAATGAATGTACTCGTTTAACGTATATGAAATGAACAATTTTTGTTACTATCGTGACCATTATTTTATCGGATACATAATTTACAATATTTCTTGTTTATTTTCAAAGAAAATTATTTTCTTAATATTTTCGTAATTTTTAATTAAGATGATATTAAATGAAAAGGATGTTTTTTCATGTTTTCAATGAATGGTTCAAATGAAATTTTAAAGGCATTTTTCATGTAGGTCATAATTATTTAATGATTTTTATCTATCACTAGGTATATGATGTTATGATATAGTACAAATTCTATCTCTATATTTTTTATAATGATTACAGTTTAATTATGATTCTATAAAGCCTGTTTCTTTCCCATGGGTTAATTAAGTTATGATGAAACCTTTATGAAACCCATTTATTTTCCATGGGTTATACTATGATATAATGATGAAATTTTTATGAAATGTATTTCTTTTCCATTGATTATTATATGATGATATGGAGAATATTTAATGGTAGTACTACACATATATTTATGGTTTTCATTATGTGATGGGTGGGCCTGACGTTAAATAGCCTTCAAATTAATTGGGTAATGATGATAGAGTTGATAATTTCCTAAGAGAAGATAAAGTTAATAAAATCATAAGAGATGAAAGAGTTAACTAGATAGAATTTACTCCGAAGATAATGTTGTAAATGATCGGGTAAGCATTTTCATTATCACACTTTGTCCATAATGATAGTCTTGGGAGTGATCCTTGATTAAGAAAGTGATATTTATGCTTATATGTATTCCAAAAAATTATTTCTTATTCTTATGACATGTTTTCATGGTTCATGATTAATTATTGATGATTCCAAAATCTTATTTCTTATGTATTTTTATTAAAAAAAACTTATGCCATGATTTTTTTATAGATGATATTTTACTAATTAGGTATGATTATTGTAAGTTAGGATCATATTCTCAAACCCTTATGCTTGACTTATTCTCATGTATGATTAATGATTGACATCTCTTATGTTCACCCATACTAAGAATCTAATCTCAAACATTCTTATATTTACTTTCCCTAAGTTATGAATAATTTTTTAAGTAGGGTATGTATAATAAGTGTACAATGTAAGAATAGTTTTTGTTAGATGGTGATAATATTTCATGTAATATGATGATTATGTATCTAGTATACAAATACAATAAAACTTTACAGTCCTTAGGAATGTATTATTGTAAAATTTATTTAATATGAATCTAAAATGATGTAATTTTTCTTTATGTTATGCTCGAGTCACCTTAGTTTGTATCAGTTGAGGTTTTAGTTATTTTTTGAGATTAGGATTAAGGAAATTTGTTGAAAACCCTATAGATAATTATAAGTATAGGATAACATCCCGAATCCTTGTTATAGTACATATTGTATGGTTTTATTAGAAAATAATTCCTTGTCTATATACTAGAAAGTGGATACAATTTTGGAATATATGAACCTAAGGGTAGAAACTATGAAAGGTGTGGATTAAGTATTAACTAGATCATCATCGATGAAATATGAGTGTGTGTAAGAATGCACACATGGCTAGACAATCACATGGTATAGTCTTAGATTAATTAAAATTTTATTTATAAACTATTATGAAATACTTAAATAGACAATGACCCTGAATTTCCTAGGTTAAATAAATTGAGTAATGTATTGAAAATAATGCGTAATGATTTAGAAATCCTATGAATTATTGTTTAAGATTACATGATTAATCAATTTTATTATTATGCTCACACTATAATTTCTGTCTTAGTCAATGGTTGGAATTAGGAGGAATTATGTTAATAATTAATGAGATGGGAAATTTTATGATCGTACTCCTGAGAAACCAAATCAAATGGGTATTGGGATAAGAAAACATGTGACTATCCTCCCCAAAATATATCAAGATATGAATGGTAAAATAAATAATACTGATATTACAAGTGGATAAATTAAAAAACAACTTAATATTGATTCATTTATATAGAAATGAACACCTTCCTTCAATGGTTTCTTTGATCCATTAATTGATGAGAAATGGATTTGTACCATTGAAAAGATATTTTTTGTTCTTCATTTCCTGAAACCTGAATTTTTTCCTAGTAGTATATTGTTTAGAATTAAAATTAGATCAATGGTTGAATATTACCAAGAACACGAGTCAAGAAGATGAAATTAACACCATATCATAAGAATAGTTTTAAAAGGTATTTTTACGTAAATATTTTCCCCAAAATATTAACACAAAAAAGGAATGGGTGTTCCTTGAACTGAAATTGTAGGACGATGAATCCATCCGTACCTATGAGGAAAATTTCACAACACTTTTAAGGTATTCTATAGGTTATATAATATACCTATAAAGAAATGATGATTGATTATTTAGTGTCTTGAGACAAATTATCTGAAATGAATTGACTATAAGTGACTTTGATAACTATGAGAAAATAATTTGATGTATTCTCAAGACAGAAATGGAAATTAGAGACTTACTGTGTTCTTATGGTATTGGGAAGAACAATATAAATATGTAATTTAAAGTAGATTATAATAAAAAAACCCATGGAATAAATGAAATTAATCTTCTTTGATGTAATAAGTGTGGAAATAATCATTGATAAAATTTTATTATAGTATTTGGTAAAAATTTAAAGTGTATGAAAGAAGGCCATCGAGTAAAAGAATGTCGATGTGATGTGAAGAGGCTAGATAATTAATGTAATGGTGAAAAAGATCAACCAAATGTGCCACATAAATTTTAATGCTATAATTAAATGGATTATGTATATTATTCCAATAAATTCACAAATATGATGGTTAATTATGATAATTAGAATTAGTAACCTCTAAAGAAAAGAGATAGTGGGAAAGCTCTTACGATCACAACTGTTGAAGAAAGTCACAAGAATGAAGTGTTGAAAGGTATATTTACTATCCAATCTAGAATTGTGAATGTTTTATTTGATTCTAGATCTAACAATTATTTGATATATTTTTAATTTTATAAGGTTATCAAACCACCACATCAATGATTAGATCCCAAGTTAATAGTAAAATCTCATAATGGTACTATAAATCATGAGTCTATTACTCCTCTCTGATATATTTTTAGGGGAATTAACTTCTTGAAAATCTTTTGATTATCAAACTAGTTGAAATAGATGCGATTTTAGGAATGGATTAGATGTATATACATATATCCCATATCAATTGGTGAGAAAGGGAAGTTATATTTGATATTTGAAAACAACCTATGATCATATTTCAGTGTGTGGATGAATACTAACTTCTAATGGAAGTTACTTCTATTGTGTGGGTCTTACTGCCAATTAGTGAGGGATATTATATCCAATGGATAGGGAGAAACTCAACATCAAATATATGGCTATTTTTCAATATTTTTCTGATGTATTTCCTGAATACTTTCCTATCCTCCCCCCAAACTATGAAGTTTTGTTTTCAATCAAAATCATACCTGGTGCTACACATACTTCAAAGACTCCAAATATAATAGACCTGATTGAGTTGTAGGAATTTAAGAATAAACTCCAAGAGAATATTTATAAGGTATTATTGTTCCCTAGTGAATCACAATGAGGCACACTTATTCTTTTTTTAATAAGAAAGATGGGTTAATGAATATTTTCATTGATTATCAAGAAATTTACAAGATAAATATCATGAAAAACTATCATATACCCCGTATTGATGATATGTTTAATAAATTAGAATGATCTAATTTTTTTACAATCTTGATATTTAATCTTTAGATCATCAATTGATGGTCAAAAAATGATATTTTACCCAATATAACCCTTCATATGATTTATGGTCATTATGAATTTATAGTGATGCCATTTTGACTTACCAATGATTTTTCCATCATTATGGATTTATGTAATAATGTTTTTAGATATTTCCTTGATCAGTTTATGGTAGAATTTATAGATTATATTCTTATATATATTCAAATTTAAAGTAAGAATATTAAGAATATTTTATGATTGTACTAAATACCTTGATGAAGGATAAATTGTATGCTATATTTATGAAGTGTGAATTTTGGATAATGAAATTCGCATTCTTGGGTCATACAATCTCAATGAAGGATATATCAATAGATCCTTCAATGAATAAAGTTATTAAACAATGGCCCAGAAGAAGCACTGCAATTGAGATCCATAAATTTCTTATATTGGAAGGATAATACTGATTCTTTTTGAAAACTATATCACATATATCTTATTTAATAACCATGTTGAATTTGAAAAGATCAAAGTTCTTTTGGAAAGATGAAGGTGAGTAAAATTTCAAGGATTTGAAAATAAGACTGGATAAAAAAACTATTCTTACCATACCATACAGTGGCGATGGGTTTATGGTATTTAGTGATATATCTAAGAAAGTAATAGGATTATTCCTCATGAATAATAATATGGTTATATCTTATACCTCACTACAACTGAAAATTCATGAAATTGTTTACCGAAATCATGATTTGGAGTTGGAAATAGTAATTTTTTCATTGAAAATATCGAGAAATTATATTTATGGTAAAAATGTGATATATATCATAATCATAAAATATTTATATATATATTCACATTGAAGGAGTTTAATATGAACCTAAGGAGATGGTTATAATTGATTAATGATTATTAATTCTCAATACACTACCACCTTGGGAAGGAAGACAAAGTGGATGATGCTCTAATTCAGAAATACCAAGATATTTTTTCCATGATGAGTATTGAAAGAGATCCACTATTTATAGATTTATAGAAGATGGATCTTGAAATAATGTGGAAATGAGATAGATCATATCTTTCTCAGATGAATGTTCAACTATCAATCCTTGTAAGGATTATAGAGGCATAGAATGAGGATATATAACAATAGAAGAAGGTGCATAATTTTCCTCATTTCAATCAGGATTTTTATGAAATGATATGGTTTATAAATATTGTGTGTTTCTTATAAATAAAATACATGAATAAGGATCTGTTGGATGAAACTCCTAGTAATTCATTCTTTATTAATAAAATAATTACAAAGATATATAGTGATCTGAAAGTGAATTTCTAGTGGGATAACTTGAAAAGGGATATTATAGAGCATGTATATTGATGCCTAGTTTTTCAAAAAGTTAATTTTGGGAGACATATGTCTAAGGAGATATTACAAGTATTACCCATACCATAATGAAAATGGTAAAAAATTACCATGGATTTTATCATTGGATTTCTCAAAACATATAAGGGGAACAATGATATTTCGGTTGTATTAAACCACCTTGTGAAAATAGTACATTTAATTTCCATAAGATAATATTATTCTCTTTATTTTCTTTGTTTATTTTACATTAAGTACGTGGTAAGGTTGTATGGAGTACCACATTCTATTGTATCTGATCTGGATCCATGGTTTACCTTGAAGTTCAAAAGAATTATTTAGTATTCCTTGGGTACATAGTGGAGTTTTCATATTAAATATCATCGTTAGAATAATGATAAATCTTATAGGACCATTAAAAATATATAATAAATGTTGATGAACTGATCTATATACTTAAAAGGTTGTTTGGATCAATACCTTCATTTGGTAGAATTTACTTACAATAATAGCTTTCATTCAAGAATACAAATGGATCCTTATGAATCCCTATATGATAAGAAGTGTAGAAATCCAATACGTTAAGATATATTTGGAGAAATAAAGATATTGGAACCTGATCTCGCTTAGGAAATGGTAGGTAATATAAGATCTATTCAATAATATATTAAAGAAAGTATTATTCAAAAAAAGTTATACTGATAATGATCAGTGAGGTCTAGAGTTCAAATTTGGTGACAAGGTATTCATATGAATATCTCCATGGAATAAGTTTATGAGATTTGTAAATAAGGGAAAGGTAAAACCTTGATATATTGGTTCCTTTAAAATTCTAAATCATATTGGGAAGGTTTCTTAACACTTATCACTTCAAGAAAATCTCTCTCAAGTTCACAATGTATTCCACATATCTATCTTGATGAAGTATATAACTGACCCTTTAAATGTAATAAGCTCAAAGATCATACCACTAGGGTATAATATCTCTTATTAGGAACAAACTATAGATATTTTGGATCAAATAGAGAAAGTTATGTGAAACAAGACCACTCACATGGTCAATGTTTTATTGCAAAACAGTAAATTTGAGGAAGCTATGTGGGAACAAAAAGATATAATGAGGCAAAAGTATTCTCAATTTGTTGTATTAGAGTGAAAATTTTCTTGAGGGAAAAATTATTATAAGCAATATAGAATGTAACACCCTGAAATTTTATGATATATTTTTCTATAAATAAATTTAATTTCTTTGATATCTTTCATTACATACAACACCGAGTTTAAATAAACCTCGATATACTGCTAAAATATTATTATTTAACATGATAGTTGAATCCTAGACATTGGATTGATGAGTTAGGATAATACTAACTAAATTATGAAAAAATATTGTTTACATAATTATAAAATTAAATTTTTAGTTTTTAATTTGTTATAAATTAAAATAAAATTTTATGAAGGTAATGGTTTTCTAAATAACTATTTTTATGATCATACTCTATTTTTATATTAATAAATTAAATTAATATAAATCAATGAATGAATTTAATTAAATATTTATATAATATATCTAATTAAATATTTTAACATGCATATACTTGTTTATTCATGGAATGGAATGAAGATAAACTTCATTTTATCCTTAAAATGCATTTTTACAAAAAAATGGTTTTGCGGCATTCTGTGCACTTATTTTTAAATTAATTTATAAAAATTATAGAAATTTAATATTTTAAAATGTATTATATATTTTTAATATTTATAATTAATATTTTGCAATAGTGTAAACTTAATTTGTTTCCATAATTAACAATTAAAATAGTAAATATTTATCATGGTTAATGTTAAAAGGGGTTTACCAGGGGTGGGGGGTTAACCTAAGAAATATGGTTTAAAATATTACAAAAAAAATGATTAAATTATATTGTTTTACGGGATTTAAAACTTATATTACTTATCTTATATGATTTATAATTTCAGATCCACTTGAATTGATTAATACAATAATATATTTTATTCTTTTGAAAAACTCCAAGTGTGTAATCTCTCTCTCTTATAAATGGATAAAAACTGTTCTCTCTACATCACAATTCATGATATGTACATCTAAAGAATTACATACCCTAATCCCTTATAAAATTATGCAAACATCCTAGAGTTTCTTGTTTTATTATAGTAACATTTTATCAAGTCTTAATGTGTACGCTCAAGGAGGTTTCTCAATGAAGATGTATAACTCTTAACTGAGTACTTTAAATTTTATTTATTCTTATATTTCATCACAATATATTGTATCCATTATAAAATTTGGAATTAAGAATCTATAATATAATTAATTTTTTTATGATTATGGATCAACTATTTTCCACCTCATTTCAATCAAATGGGAAATGAAAGTTTCCCTCATATATATGTGTGGACTATCGACTCCACGTCGCAATGCGATTCATTTTACACCACCATCATTCATGATTGGTTATTAAGAGGGAATTGATGTTTATATATAATTTTTTTACATAATTAAACTTATATAATTATAATAATTTATCTAACTTCTTATATTTCAATTATTTGGAACGCGATAACGTTGCTCATGTGTATATGTAGACTGCCACCTCCACGAAGCAATATGATTCATTTTTCATTTTTGATTTACATGTATCGTAATACAGATATATTTAATGAATATTTATTGTATTTATGATTTAATAATGATTCTATAAATTATATTTATTATTCACCTTTCATTCATTATATCCATCGAAAAGTGGAAAATCACTCATGCACACATATGGACTACGGTCTTCATGAAGCGATGTAATTAATTTTCCATCATGATTTATTTAGCTAATTTTAAAAGTGAATATGGTGAATAAATATGAGAATTATTTCATGATTAATATTGTATATATTATCAAACCATGACCAAATTACAAGTACTGAAACTATCTAACTAAAACATGCATGGAAAACAAACCAATTTTCACCTGAATGTACATTTTTAAGGAAGAATTGTTAATAAAAGGACAATTAGAAGTTAAATGGAATGATTTATATAAATTAATTTATGAATATGGTCATATAATATAAATATAATAAGTTTATATTTAATATATATTATATTTTAATTCATATGAAGAAATATAGGACTTGTGGTAAGGGTTTATGTTAAAATATCATTTATTTTTGGGATTGTCCATTCTAAATTTACATTGATGGAACTTATATGGTTATTATATATCAGAACAATTATATTTTGTTAAAATAAAGTTATTTATAGAAATTTTATATATTTATACCATTTCCCCTCTTTTTTACATAAAATTATTGATAGTGTTTTTAAAGAAAATCCATCCTTATTTCCTATTTGGCCGAATTGTTTTTTATATATAGTCCACGATCTTTAGAATTGTTTTATAAAAGTTCTTATATATAATTCAATTGTTTTAAATTGCTAATTTTCACTAACTTTGACTTTATTTACAATGGTTTAAATATAAATATTTTTAAATAAATATTTTTTTTCTAAGCAAGTCATTTTTGACTTTTTACAAAGGTGTGAAAGGGACGTTTTCCTTTAACAAATATGGTAAGAATAGATTTTACCACCCTCATTATTGTTATTATATTTGATCATTCCCTTACAATTTTCCTTTATTATATTAAAATAATTTTATTTTTCTAATATTCTATAAATTTACAGTTAAAATGTTGTCAAAAGAAAATCATATTTTATCATGTTTTTAAGGAAATGTTAGAAAGATATTTTAAAAGTATTTTTCATATATGGAAACATCATTTAAGGATTTTTATAATTCAATGGGGATATAATATTATGATACCATCCACTTTATGTATTTGGATTGATTATGATGATGATAATTTAAGGAAGATTCTAAGAAACTCATTTTTTCCCACAGGTTAATTGAGTTACAATAAAACCTTTATGAAACCCATTTCTATTCCATAGGATATGATATAACAGAATAATAAATTTTTTATGAAACTAGTTTCCTTTACATAGGTTATGATATGATGATATTATAGATGTTTTATGATCTTTTGGAACATATATGTATAGTTTTCATTATATTATGTGCGAGATCATAATTATATATCCCTCCAATGCATTGGTTAATGATGATGGAGTTGATGAGATACTAATATATGAAAATTTTAATAAACTCATAAGATATTATGGTGTTATTAAAATTTTTATAGATGATGGAGTTAACAGGATGGAAGTTACTCCTAATAGAATATTGGAAATTATTGGTCAGACATTTACATTATGGGTATTCGTCTATAATGATATTATTGGGAGTGAAACTTGATTAAGGAAGTTATTTTATATGATTATATGTATTCAAAAAAATTAAGACTTATTCTTATTAAATTTTCTCATTGATCACAATTTATTATTGATGATTCTACACTCATATATATTATGTATTTTGAATGAAAAAAACTTATTCCAAGATTCTTTATTTATGATATTTGATTGATTGGTCATGATTATTGAAAGTTATGATCATGTTTTCATACCCTTATAATAATCTTATGATCACTTATGATAATTGATTTATATAAATTATATTTACACTTACTAATCATATAATCTATCCCTTTATTATATTTCCTTTCCCCAGGTCTTGAGGAATGGTTTTAAGAAGGGTATGTATAATAACTATTTAATATAAGAAGTTATTTATGGGAGATGTTGAAGATATTTTTTTGTAATAATATGATTATGTATCTTGTATCCAAAAATACACTAAACCTTTATAGTCCTTAGGTATGTATTATTATAACTGGTGTTAAATATTCATATGAAATGATTTAATATTTATGTATTTTATGCTCAGGTCATATCAGGTTATCTTCTGTTGATATTGTCCAAGGAATGTGTTCAATACATGGTGTTATATGGAACCTTTAGAACTAGGATAATTATGTGCTAATTTAGAGGTAGTCCGTGATTGGTTATGGGTCTATCCAGCTATGATATCATTAGTTTATGCACACAATGAAAGACTTTGATCCTACATCCGTTGTGTTTTCCTTGAAGACCTAGAGACATTTCCTTCGTGACGAGTGTTTTTTACTCTACACAGATCATTAGAGTCGTAAGTATATTTTTTCTCAATGATATATTAACCAGATGTAGGGATAGTGACTATAGTTCTTATAGGATTATGAATTCAATATTTTTTATACTATTGGGAAGGGAAACATGGTAATTGGGACCCTCGACAAAAAATACCATGATAAAATGATTTAGGATGCTTGTGATCAACTATTATTAATGAATTTTGTTTTATTAGAAGAGGGAGACTTCTATTATCTTAAATTAAGGGTGGTAGCTCAATACTTCTTCAATATGTGATGGAGTCCCATGTTAAAGATATCTATTGTGTGGTCTTGTGTTACTGGTTTTTCTTAGGTGATGCACCCAATAGATTTTATGATGGTGGGAATCATTTCAACATATTTTTGGGGTGGAATGTGGTTCTAGTTTCACTTCATGAAGAGGTGTTCAAGATGTTATATACATCCCATTTGGTGGTATATACCAATGTAAAAATGATTTACCAAGACCATAATAGATAGTATTGGTGGACAAGAATTAATAGGATTATTACATAGTTTGTGTCATCATGGCTCATCAGTCAGTAGGTAAAAGTTAAGGATTAGGTCCTAGAAAATTTGAGCTATCCCATTGAGTTTCTATATTGAATTTGTGATAATATATATTTTGATTTCATAATGCGATTTCTATATTTTGTGAAGAGTCATGATGCTTTATAGGTAATCATTAACCTCCAAACTCGGTTGATGTGTCACAAACCAAGTTTGTGTTCAATCTAGTAGGCACCATACCTGGTCCGTGGTATGGCCCAAAGGGTATTCCCGATCCGCATAAGATGGAAACAACTACTTGAGTATGAATAATAAAACATACGAATGATTTCATCCATTTATCTAATCATAATAAACACATAATGATAAACATCAAAAAGTTGAAAAAACATAACCAAACATGGAATCACCACTTTTTGATTCATTTTTTATAAAATTTAAATAAAACCCAAATGGGATACAACAAAAAAGGATTAATAAACTATCCCAAAAAACACCAGGAAACAATATCATCATTGTACTCAAGACACCACCACAACATATACAAGGGAATGCCACTAACATCCAGAACCACTGTATATAAACATCTTTCCTTTACACGTTTCAAACATAACGAAGTATACATACACCTAAAGATGTATGTAGTGTCTGAGCCAAATCCTAGTAGGATTACACCCAACAAAATATATTCCATTCCAAAAAAAATTATATGAAAATAAAACATGTATTTTTTATAAAAAGGGATATAAATTTTTTAATAGAAAACATTTTAAAGATAAAATCATGATTTTATTTTTAAATAACCAACCAAGTGCACTATATGCCAACGATAAGAAAAATATAAAAATAGAGCACTAAGTCCCAAGAGATCGCTATAATCACTAGATAAAATGGGACAATAGGGACATCGTATATCAGTGAAATGTGGTATAGTAACCATAACCATCTATGTTCTCATGCATGAGACAATATAGAGGAGAAACATCCAAAATTCCAATGGTCTTCAATCATCATAAATATTTTTTTAGTTGTTTAATCTTCAATATTGCTAGATGAAACCAGGAAAATACACTTCCTAATTGACTATCATACTAGTCCTAGTCCACCCACCTAGATATCAAGGATTCCATTCTTGCACAATTACAATTTCACATGTCACATGCAATATCACTTTCACACAAACATAATCCAATCATTGAACCAGACATGATAAATCACTCTTTCTATGACTAAAAACCTCCTTTGAAACCAAGAACACACCAAAACTACTTTAAAACATTTTTATCACCACTTTAATAATTTATTAAATATTTTCAAAATTTATAAAACACATTAAAAGGTCACAACAAGGGAGAATACTTGAAATGCAACCAATTTACTTTTGAAAAACTATTTCCATGCCATATTCACCTCAAAACCTTTCAAATAAATATTTCAATCCTCATAAAAAATCAATAGAATATAACCAATGAGAAAATAAAGCATATTAAAATCACTAAATAATGTTTAAGCACAGAACAACCTACCTCAAATAGAGAAAATTTTAGAAAATGGTGCTAAACCACAACCGCACATCAAGAGAACCCTATAAATGAATGATTAAACCATAAAAATCAATATTGAACCCTAGATATAAATATTCGACCCAAAATAGGTTACCCAAACACTGAAGATGTGAATCCCCTAGGAAGTGGAAGAGAAACCCTGGGAAAGAAGAAGAAATCATGGAAGAACTCACCTACTTTAAGAATCAAGGAGGAAGTACACAAAAATGACCTTAAAAATGGATTTACAAGGGATCCAAGAGAGTAGAGAGGGGTGAATAGTGCTAAAAATACTAAGTGGGGAAGAAGATGGATGTTTTAGGGTAAAATCCTAATAGGACACATCCAGTATTTTAATATTTATAATGACTTGGAAAAGTCGAATGATTTTACCACATTGTTTTCCAAAATGTGCGGAAACTCTATGCCTCTTACTATCCAAGAAAGACATGCTACATGGTTTTCCCACATGGTTTAGAAGTATTTGACAAAGGATCTGATTATCCACTATCCAAATAAACCACTTGGACACACAGTTACCTAGGAAAGGGTGCATGGTTTACCAAAATGTGTGCTAACCATGCACCATCTACTATTTACAAATATTTTCTCCTTTTTCTACAGAAAATAAAAGGAAACATAAAAGGAAAAGTCAAAATGAAAATAAATAAAAAAATACCTCAAAAGGAAATCACAGATGTGACATGACACACTTCCTTCCCTTTCAGAAGTTGATTTCCATTAGCAGTTGCAGATTTTTTTTACTGATGAGATCATACAATTACATAGAGTCTCTTTGAAAATAATTTTCATCCAAGATTCTCAGTTTATGTACCACTTATGAAGAATATTATTAGAGTCTCTTGGGACTTAGTTATGGTTGGGAACATCATTTCAGTATAAGATGAATTGAAAAATAGATATGACCATTTAGGTTCTCATTGATATATAGATGGCTTGTGTGGTCAATTTATATAATCTATGGTTTTATGGCCTAACATTATTTGGGTTCACATACAAAACAACTACCACCCCATTATTACGATGACACCTTTCAATTACTTGTATGTGGGAACCTATAACTCTCCTCTTTATTGAATGGAAAATGAATATTCATCACCTATGGGAATATATATGGTGTAGTTGTTGAAGAAGAAGATGAATCATGTGATCTTGGAGTGAATGAGGATATCTTGGACCCATAAAATTTTTTATGTGGACAAAAAATAGAGACTAATAGTGTTTGAGTAGGGATACTATGTGATCCTAAAAGTCCCATCAAAATTTAGTTTGAAGAGGTTCGGTTGAATAATCATGTTATATCCAAGGTTAATTAGACTATTCTAGATATTTTATATGGTAAGAAAGGTTTATTTTCACCCAAAAGTATCCCAACATTTGGACTAGGTAAAATAAACTTTTCATATATTATAGATGAAAATGTATTTCTGAAAGTTGATAGATGTTATTAGTTAGAAAAAGATGGACATCTAGGATGACACCATCTATACAGAGCACAATATGGTGATAGAGGATCATTAAAAGAAGGCCCTTGAAGGGTAGATAATTATATTGATGAATATATTATGAAAACAATTATTATTTAAGAGTTCTCATGGGTGCATGAGAATCAGATACGAGATTATTTCACTCATCTCTTTAAGTATGTTTTACTAGTTAAGATGAAACTTCTTAATGTTATGGACTATGCAATGATAGAGGTTTTCATAGTAAGTCCTTTATAATATATTTATTAATATTTTTATTGAATTGGTTATTTATTAAAAGTTTAAGGATAAATGTTTTATTAGTTCTTGAAATTATACTTTGTAAGCATCACTGAATTTAGGGAAAGTTGTTTCCCATTGGGGAAGGTTTTGGTAATTTTTAGAGAGGGTTTGTTTTACTGAAGATGTCGGGTGCCAATAGAATATTATTATTTATCTAATTTATTAGATCATTTTAGTTGAATTATTTTATTGGATAAGTAATGTGGTATGGAGATATTTTGTTTTCGATGAAGTGGATATATTAGAGAATAATATAGTGTAATATATTTAAATATGGTTATCATGGATAGTTGAAATTACTAAAGGGGGAATTAAATAAGAGAATTTAGTGGGTGGGGGGGGGGGTGGAAAATAATATTTAATAAATTGTTAAAAATTTAATTGATTAAGGAGTTAGAGAATTTGGAAGGCGAGAATAGCTCATTCAGTAATATATACATTTTTCTTGACTCTCTCTAACTTTGTATTGAGGGAGAATATCATTGGTAATTTATTGGGGCAGAAAATTGAGATAAAGAAGAATAAATAATAGGATATTATGATAGTTCACTTGTGATCATAAAATGACAAAGGATAACATTATTTAGGTAATTGAGGTAGAAAACTATAGATTTTATACTTCCTTGGATTCTCTATAGGGATAGATTTCTCTTGTTATGTGCATATAATGGAATAATAAAAGTAAAAAGGGAGGAATTATAACCAAGAATAATAATGGTTTAATTTTTTAATTAATAAAAAGTAATTCCTTTTTAATATTTAATAATAAAAGAGATATAATATGGATAGTAAATTAAATATTTATAAAATCTATGTTTGTAGATTTCTTGCGATAATTATAAACACTAAATAGATTATATATTTCCCCAATGGCGTTGTATGACTGATTTCATGACCCCACCACCCAAAGTTACCCCTAATGGGTTGGAAAATGAGATAAGGCAGGTAATGATGGCTGAAAACCACCTCTAATAGGCCACAGGTTCATGAAAACCACCAAGGGAATATCATAAACACAAATAGAAGTCATTATTAATAAAGAAGATCAAGAGGAATGAGAGATAAGATAAAACCACCCAAAAAACTCATTCTCAAGAAAAATATTAAAATATAACAATATAATAATGTAATTTCATATAATTAAATAACTCAAAAAGAAACTGCACATAAAAAACAAAATCTTTGGCAATGACCATGTATCCCAAAAAACTCCGAAACAATTCAACAAGATTTTAATATCCACCTTGATCACCAATTAGCTTCTAATTGACCATAATTTTTTTATATATACATAAGTTGATCCTAATAGGTATACCCAGTAGGATCTTCCTTAGATAATCTCATGTAAAAGATAAAGAAAGAAAAATAAATCCAATTGAAGTTTAAAAGTGAAGCTAACTCACCACCTAATTAGGAATGATAAGTTTCTAGTCTCACCATGACTCTCTAACCATTTATTATAAAAAAATAATAGTATAATATTAACATAGTATCAAATGAGGGTACCCCGCTACCACTTCCCCACTGGATTATCCCTCTACCTTAATGTCGTATGTCCTGATCCATAAATATTCAAATAAAATTTACCACCTAAAGACACATAGTAAAATGTAATATATCATGAACCCCATGCATGACATCATATCATTATCAAAATCCACATCTACAGATAGTAACCGAGTAGTTTCCAAGAGCTACCAAGTCCCGCACATCATTTATTATAGCATAATCCATTAAATACTATAAAACATATATGTATAATAATAATTAGGATACCATATCTAGAGATAAATTTGTGTGAAATAACCTCAATACATTATAACTCTATATAAATATATATATTGGAAAGGTAGTAATCATGAATAATAGCTCATAATACTAACATGAGAAGAGTGTGGTGCAAGGGGGTAGCCAACCATCCATTCCTCGCTAACCTGTATGTTGGAGAAAGAACCCTCTTGAGTATACTGGTTTTTATATCTCTATTGAAATGGGTGTTGTAACATATGAAAATAACAATAGATAATAATATATATAGAATACAACCATACTATCAGTAACAACCAATCATTAGACTCAATTGGAAGTATTTTCTCTCAGACACCCAAATTCCACTACTATGGACTATATATTCTATGAAAACATAAAAATTAAAATTTATTGTAGGTAATTATTTATTTTAAAAATTTTATAATTACTTCCATTAATTCACCAATATTTAATTAAAATTATCCAATTTACACATTTCATTAACAACCAACTAAAATCCATGACCTACCCACATAATCTAACTGATACCACAGTTCTTAAAGGGTTACCTTCATTCAAAAGTATACCAAAGAGCCAACCCTAGGGGTTAAATTATTTAACATTCATTATCATTTCATAATTTTAGTTACTTTAGGACTTATCCTAAACTACCATAAAAGGTGCCTAAACCAAGAACAACCACATGCATCATGTTCAGGGGAATTGAATCTAGAAATAAGAAACCAGGCCATCTGACCTTTTATGTAGTTTCATTATCAAAAATTTATACAAGTTTTTAGAATAAAACAAGGTTAAATACCATATTCACCCATTTATATTTTTCTCGGTGATATCCCAGACACCACCATGCATATCACCATGCATCCTGCTATCATAGGCATCAACTCCTACCAAAAACATTTTTCTCCCTCCTCATGTATTTTCCTAACTATCATCCATCCTAGGCTCAAAAAACATCACATTAAAAGATTACACATCTAGAAAAAGAGTACAAGGAATAAATAAAACAAAAAAATTCAATAGGGAATCTAGGGCCTAAAACCAATGCATCTATCAGGTACAAGAAAACGATCTCACTCGACCCAAAAAAATATGACTATAGAAAATGGGTTGTTATCATCTTGAATTAACCAATTAATTTATTCATAGGTTATAACCATAATAATCCTAAGGCACTATCAATAAATGTCTATTATTTATTTACACATTCTTAAAAGCATAACTTATAGTTCCATAAAACTATATATAGTAGTATTTATAAATTAAACATGCCTCACACATCACTTTGGTTTCCAAAAAATTATAATAAAGAATTATAAAAAATTAAAATATCATATTTATTATTTATATATAAAAAATTGAAATATTTACATTCTTTATCCAATTACAATAGAACAAACATGATAAAACTTAATATATATAGATAGAACACTATCTATAAAATCAATTGGAAACTCATTAGCATGGAATAAAAACATGCGAATGATAAAAAAAAACCCAAATCCATTATTATTATGGTTTGAACTTTATTAAGGTAAATTAAATCATTACCCAAAGAGATAAAACATGATAAATTTTAGATTTCATGTAAAAACCATAGATACAATGAATCCCCTACCTCAATTCATTCAATGCTATTTGAAGGATAATGGAAGAAGAATATGTATCTTCGATCACCTATTCCCTAAGGAATCTAAATTTCTCAAATTATGTCATTCCACAACCATTCCAAAAAACAAAAAAAACTATATAAGAATGGATTAGATTAACTACTATTGAATGGAAAGATAGAATGGGAGGAAATAAGATCGAATGAATAAAAGCCAAAAGGGATAGAGAGAAAACTCACCTCTAATCACCATGGATCAAAATCATAATGCTTGGAGTTGAGAGAAAATTGGGGTATTTTGAGAGAAAAATAGGGTGTGGAAGGCATTAAAAGAATTTTTCCAAAAATACCTTCATGATGTGAATAGGCCATTCACATTATGAATGGTTTGAGTTTAATATTTTTAGGTTTATTAAGTCAAATACCCTGAGAGGGGAGGGGTGAATCAGGGTATGACAAATTAAAACTTTCTCCCCTTTGGATATTGTTTCATTGTTAGACAAAACTCAATTTTGTCTTCCTCCCAGAGCAATATACGAAAAGATATGAAATCATGCACAGGACACAAAAAGTTTTACTTGGCTCACCCTCACTGGGCTACGTCTAAAGAGCATACAATGGCGATGTGCTAATGTATCAAATTCACTAAGGCTCATTGCCAATAATGAGTACAATTTTCAGGCTAGATCTTATATTCTTAGGCTCACTACCTTTACAAGATTGAAGGTCTGCTCACTAAATTCCCAAGGGTCACTCCCAATGCCCCGTTCTCTGGCTCAATTCCATTGGAAAGGGTCACCACCTTCCTTTTCCGATGCTCACTGATCTTGAAAAATAATCCACACACAGTTTATCGACTTATGGGACAAACACAGTTTATGGATATGTAGGTCAATTAATATTCATGAATTCATACATCCTCAACTATAGGTAAATGCATCGTTGAAGTTTATTTTTCACCTATAGAAAAAATCCAAAAACCAGAGTACTTCCAGATACTAGAAAATACTTTCACAAACTTATTTGAAACTTCTGTAAGATTACTTTTGAAAATTGTGAACTAAATTCTTCTCCATCACACTGAGTACCGAGTGTGGTATATAGAACACCTCTTTCACATAAAAGTTTCACTTGTAAGAACCTCCATTCATTTTTTGACTGCCTCTGCCTTCGCTATCCCATACCGCCTCTGTGTACCGACTCCATAAACCTCTTCTACAAATCACCCATTTCCTGTGAACTCTTCACTATTCATAGACCAAATTCCCTAACCACCGATGTAACACACCTTCTACCTATATGTACCATGTCCTATACAGGTTAATGTTCTCTGTAAAAAACATCAGTGGAATTTCCTCTGCACGAACCACTTTAACTTTCGCAGAATTATCCCTCACAAACATCCTTTGAAATTTTACTAAATCCCAGATCAAAAGATATTCCCTAATGATATTCGATCTCTCTTCTAATTTGTGGTATTAACAATTCTTATATAGGAAAATATATCCGTAATATCCACTAATCCCAGATTTACCAAATATTTGATTCGATACAACCGCCACCACATACTGATCCTCTTGCCACTACGAACCACAAGCCTTTATATGATCCATTTTTCATATGTGGTCTGCGTACTGCCTTTGGTCTTATGCAGTCGATTTCCTTCACCTATGACAAGTCTTCTGCATACCTCACCACCTTCTGTCATGAACCATTTTTAGTTTCATAAACTTCTCCTCTGTACCTTTCCCGCTGCCTGGTACACAACTGCATATCCTTCTCGGACATGGTACATGATCTATGTCTTAGGCTCCGTGTTTCTCTTTCTTTTCTGATTTCTTTCGCCATTCTTCACACCACCCAGTCCTATGAAGAAACCCTAACATTTCCAAACAGAAATTCCCAATTTTGAGGCCCAAAAATTTGAAAGACACTGGGAAATTGTGCCACCTTAATAAAATTTCTTCGGTAAATATAAGCCATACTTATTTATGGTCATCTGGGTTTATCAAAAAACATGACCACACCCAAAAAATACTGAGAGGACACATCAAGGGATTTTTTCCAAAAATCTCCCCTTTGGGTTTGTTGAAAATTATTCTCATAAAAGTTTTGTGCATTTTGATACCTCGTAAAAACTACTTCCATCTTCAACCACCATTTTCTTTATACGATTTAGATAGCAATAAAGGATTTACTCAACACATACTCGAAGCCCACATGAGCTATTCTCGGTATGAGAAACAATATTATAATGAAAAGTTCATCAATAAATCACTTCATTGATAATCACCAATTATTGATACCATAATGATACTAATAAACTACTTTCATCACAGACCTCAGCTATCATGATATCTAATCTTTGATCGATCACTTCATGTATTATCAGAGTTAATAATCACCAAAGTTAAAACTCCTCCAAAAAGATTTAGCTTCACTTCAACAACCCTTATCTTGCTGCTCCTCTTAACAGTTTCTCCCCATGTCTCTTCTCCCCCTAAATACTCACACCTTCTCTCCCTTTGTCAATGAACCCAAAGGGAACTTCAAGGTTGTTTGTAACAGGGTAAAGAACACATATCAGTACATTAGAGAAAAACACATCATACCTCGGGGAGAGGGGTCCCACACCCACACTTTTTCAAGAACGGGAAGTCAAATGAACTCTTAAATCCAATTAATGCGTTTCCAATGCTTCTTTGGGTAAGGTCTTCACAAGAATATCTACAACTTGTTCTTCTGTAGGCACATACTTAAACTTCATAATCCTTTGATATACTTTATTCTTGATAAAATGATACTTGATTTCAATGTTCTTTTTCCATGAGTGATGGACTGTATTTTTTCTCAAATTTATAGCGCTTGAATTTTTACAATGAACTCCAATAAGATATTTCACTTCAATTCCTATATCCTCAAGTTGCTGCTTCATCAAAAATAGATTCATGAAATATTGAGTTGCTGCAATGTATTCCGCTTCTATGGTGTTTAATGAAATGAAATGTTATTTCTTACTTAACCAAGAAATATAAAACCCTCAAATATAAAAGGAATATCCTAATGTTGATTTCCTATCATCTGTTGAATCGGACCAATCTACACCTGTATATTCCAATAACTATGGATGAGATTTTTCATTATAAATTAGTCCAAAATCAACTATGCCCTTGATATACCAAAGAACTATTTTTACTGCAGTCATGTAGATCTCCTTGATATTTCTTTGATACCTTACTACTTGGCATGTGGAAAATAAAATATCATGCCTTGTCCCTATCAGGTACAACATACTTCTAATGATTTTCTTATATTTACTAGTATTAACTACCTTACATTTATCATCCTATGATAGTTTTAACCAGGTAGTAACCAGAGTCTTTACCTCTTTTGAATTATCCATTCCAAACCTTATTAGAAACTCATTTGCATTTTTATATTGACAAATAAAAGTCCCATTCCATCGTTGTGTCACCTATAATCCATGGAAAAATATCATATCACCAATCATTGACATTTCAAACTCACTTTTCATGAATTCATAAAAATATCTGCATTTTTCTTCATCTGATCCACCAAAGATTATGCCGTTGACATAAACCAGCACCATCATCCTTTGACTACTTTCATTATTGAAATACAGATTGTAATCAACTCTACCATGATGGAAACCGAGATTCTTTAGAAACTGATCAATCCTTGAATAACATGCTTTTGGTGATTTCTTCAAAACATATAAATCCTCCTTTAGCCGACAATCTATATTTTCATCTTCATGAATGAGAAAACCATCTAGTTTATCAATGTAAACTTCTTCTTCTTGAACTCCATTTAGAAATGTTGACTTGATATCCATCTTGAAAACCTTAAACTTTATTTATACTGCTATGGACAAGTGTAATCTGATTGTCTCTAGCCTTGCAACATGTGAAAATGTCTCATTAACATCAATACCCTCTATATGGGAGTACCCTTTTCACAAAAATCATGATTTTTTTGAATAACAACACAATATTCATTCATTTTGTTGTGAAAGACCCATTTTTTCTGATGACATTCTTGTTTGTTGGTCGCGAATCAATTTACCATGTCTGATTCTTCTCAATTTGGTTGAGCTATTCATTCATTTCCTGAACCCAATTATCATTTCCAACAGCTTCATAAAATCATTTAGGCTCTACTTGTGATAAGTATGATGCTTGCTATAGAGACTTCATACTCCTTGTCTGCACTGGTACTATCTGATCACCAATTATATTCTTCCAGTCAATTTCAACTCATCTCACCGGTATCTGGGAAGACACTAATTTATTTTCATCATCTGAGTCTTCTTATGAATCTACATCTAGAGCTCGAGTGTCTCCTGACCTTCTCATCTATTCATCACTATCCTCCTGAGCATGATCAGGTATTTTCTATAGATTCTTCTCATTATCCACTATAGCCACATCATTACTTTTAACTATCATTCCCAACCACTTATTGATGCATTTATATGCTTTTATTTTCTTCGAGTAGACAAGAAATATACCTTCTTCTCCACAGGATTCAAACTTCCTATGTGTATCCTTATTGATAATAATAAATTTACTTCTGAAGACACGAAAGTACTTCAATGAAGGCTTATTTCCATAACATAACTCATATATAGTCTTCTCCTCTTTCAGATAAAGTAATTCTCTATTTTATGTGTAAAATACTATCATCACTACTTCTTTCCAAAATTTCTCTGGAAGATCCTTCTCAGTGAGCATTGTTATGGCCATGTTGTTGACAATCTGATTTCTTCTTTCAACTACTCCATTCTGATGTGGAGTTATTAATATGGAAAATTGATTCCTTATCCCATGTTTCTTGAGATAATCCTTCCCTATGATATTTGTGAACTATGTTCCATTATTTGGTTAAATCGTCTGAATTTTCTAACCTAGCATCTTTTCACATTCCCGTCAAAATCTTGTAATGCAACTGAACACTTCAGATTTGTGGGTGATTATTGATACCCATTCCATTATTCTATATTCATCAATGAATAGAACATAATATCTCCTCCCAATAATATCCCTTGTCGAAATTGGACCACACACATCAATATACACCAACTCAAGCACTCTTGTTGACCTTTTGTCCTTTGGCTTATATGAATTTCAAATGATCTTACCTTGTTGACATGAATAACATGTATGGGTATGATCACGTGATAATCTATGGATATTTTGATCCACATCATATTTCACTGGATCTTCCAAGAATGCTTGGATTATGTGGCCAAGACGCTTATTCTATAACTTGTTTTCTTCATCCATTGACAGAAAGCACATATCTTCTTCTCCACTCACAAGGTAGAGATTCTATTTTTTACATTTTCCTTTCAACACAACAACACCATCCTTTTATTTGATGATACAAAATTTCTTGGAAAATAATATGGAATTTTTTTAGTCACACAACCGACTGACACTAAGTAGGTTGTGACTATGATCCTCAAAAGTCAATACATATGCTTGTCTCGTGTCTTTTCCAGCAAACTTGGCTTTTCCTGAACCAATAATTTTAATCCCTCAACATTACCAAATCTTACAACACCTTTTTTATTGCACTTTATTCCAGTCACTAGATATTTATTTCTCGTCATGTGGGAAGTGAATCCCCTATTAATGATCAATATCCTAGTGTGATCTGATGCCTTAAATGCAATTTCTGCAACCACTGCCAGCTCTGCCATTTTTCTTTTTGACCCAATTATTTGACTTCATATCCGACATGGAATGAGAATCTTGATATTTCTCAGTAAATGATGATCCAACTTCAACCTGAAGAGTTTAAAATTGATTTTGAATATTCAACTCTCTTGAAGATACATTCAGCTACTTATTATGAACAAATTCAGTTTGCCTCAACACATTCCTCAACATTTTTGATGTGAAATATCTTTCTATATGTCCAATTACTTTACACTTAAAATAATTACCCTCAAAATATGGCCTAAAATTTTGAGCTCTGTATGACCACCTCTATTGGTCTTATTCCCTTTGGCACCTCTTTTCTATGGAACATACATTTCAAGAGTGTCCCATCTTACCACAATAATAACATCTTATCTAAGGTACATTCTTATGTTCAAATGATGCACCGCTAGTTGTGCCTTGGGTTATTTGAATCTTCTAATTTTTCTTCATACCCAAATCAATCATCAATCTTGGAGTGGGTTCTTGTGGTATAACTTGAACCACAACTGCTATCTATTTTAAATCAAGCCCCATACTAGCCTTATCATTCAAAATTGATGGTTCCTTCTTTTCTGATGGATAACTCTAATCAAATATCATCTTATCTATTTCTTGTATGATCTTATTTCTTGATGTTTAACCGAGAGTTTTTATTTTCTCTAGATATTTAATTATTCTTTACAGATTGACCACTTCCTCTTCTATTTATTTGATACATTTTATTTTATATTTTTCTAGTTTCAGTCAAACTATCAATCTATATTTTCTGTTCATCAATTTGGAGTTTGTACTCAACCACCTTTTCTGAGCTTTCTGGCATTGAAGACTTAACCTTTTCAATTTCTCTATTCTTCTTAGAATTATCTTCTACCTACTACTTCATAAAGTGTTTGGCATCATGAAAAACTTTGTTAGATTTCTTTTTTTGGGATCTCAAAATATCTACCTCTTCAAATGTAGCTTCTAATTTATCCTGAAGATCAACTCTTCCTTTAATTTATCCTTCCTCATTTTCACTTTATTCTCTTGTTAATGAATTTTTGACAACTACCACCATATCATCTATTTTATGATCTTTACATTCCTCTAAATCTTCTTCCTCAGATTCTTCTAAGCTTTCATCCTCTTTTGAAAGAAAATTCTCCTTTTTGAAGAACTTTATCCTAGTGCTTCTCCTCCCTTTCTCATTTGATGAGTACCTCTTTTGAGTAATTTTATCATTTTCTTCATTTTCATCATAAAACTTCTTAGGACACTTTACTTTAAAATGCCCAATCTTTCTACATCGAAATCATGCAAATGGAAGTTTCACTTTGAACTTCCCTTTTCGCCATTAACATATTGGATGATGGAAATGACATGACATCATCCATATTTTCCTCCTTAGGACTGTCTTCAACAGATAAATTCTTCATGTCCTTGAATGCCACTTCCTTAGACTACCCTTTTTCCACTGCATCGTTTTCATCATTTCTCATTTCATATGCCACAAGGTTACTATTTAGGTTATATAATGTCATCTATTTCAGGTATTTGTCTTCCAATAATGAATCTTTCAGATTGAACCACAATGGAAGTTTCCTCAAGATACATTTAACAATATTTATATCTTTAATGAATTCCCTAATACCCTGAATGTCTTCCACAATAATATTTATCCTGTTGAAGAATGCATTAACAGTCTCATTGGGATTAATTATGAGATTCTCATACTCGTTCCATAGAAACCACAACTTTTCTTCTCATACTTTTGTGTCACCCTCATAAATGTTTAATAATTTTTTCCACATTACATGTGATGTTTTATAGAACATCACCACTATGTAAATTTCATTTGATAGGGCTCCCCAAAAATCATTAATCCATTTAGAATCAACATCCAATTATCTTTTTTTAGCTTCTGATAAATCACCACTATTAATGTCTGCTAATATTCCATGTATAGATGATGTAAAGAAATCCATCTCTACTGATCAGAAGTAGTACTGCATTCGATTCTTCCATATTTGAAAAATATTTTTTTGTTAAAGATCATAATTACTTTATGACTGACCACCTCCATTTCTTCTTCTTTAGAGAAAACCACTAAATTTCAACCTTTCCCTCTAATACCAATTTTTAGGTCCACTAGGTCGAATACCATGAGAGGGATGGGGGTGAATTATGGTATGACAGATTAAAACTTTATCCCTTTTGGATCATGTATTTTTGTTAGAAAAAACTCAATTCTCTATTCCTCCTATAGTAATATATGAATAGATATGAAATCATCCATATTACACACCAATTTTTACTTGGTTCACCCTCACTGGGCTACGTCCAAGGAGCACACAACAGTGATGTGCCGATGAACTCAATTCACTATGGCTCATAGCCAATAATGAGTACAATGTTCGAGATAGATATTCTATGCCCATGATCTAAATATTTACAAGATTTAGGGTATGCTCACTTAATTCCCAAGGGTCACTCCCTGTGCCTCTTTCTCTGGCTCACTACCAGTGGAAAGGGTCACCACCTTCTTCTTCTTGTGCTCATTACTCTTGGAAAAGAATCCACACACATTTTATCAACTTGTAGGTCAAAAATAGTTTATGGAAATGTAGGTCTGTTTATTTGGATGAAATCATATATCCTTTACTATAGGTAGATGCACCGTTGATGTTCATTTTTTACTCGTAGATGAAGTCCACCTTCTCGAGTACTACTATGTACAGGAAAATACTTTCGCAAACTGATTTGAAATTTTCACAAGATTCATTGTGAAAATCATGAACCAACTTCTTCTACTACATAATGATTACTAGGATTGGTATGTGCATCACTTCTTTCGCATACAACTTCCACTTCTGCGAACCTCCCTTTATTCACCGACTTCCTCTGCCTTCGCTATCACGTACCTTATCTGTGTACTGACTCCACGAACCTCTTCTATGAATAACCCTTTTCCCACAAACTATTCTCTTTTCGCTGATTGAATTCTCTAACCACTAGCATACTACACCTTCTTCATCCAGGTACCGTGTCCTATGTGGGTTACAGTTCTCTGCAAAAACACCTTCAGCGGAATTTCTTCCATGTGAACCACTTCAGATTTTGTGGAATTATCTCTCTTGAACTTCCTTCAAACTTTATTGAAATCCTAGAGAAAAATATGTTCTATAATGATATTCGATATTTCTTCTAATATGTGGGATTATAAATTCTTATATATGTAAAGATATCTATAATATACACTAATCCATGATTTACCAAATCCTTGATTTAGTACAGCCTCCACCATATACAGATCCTCCTACCGGCGTGAACCGCAAGGCTTCCTATGAAAAATTTTTCATACGCGGTCCACATACTGTCTTTGGTCCTACATAGTTGATCTCCTCTACCAATGACAATCCATGCACATACCACACCACCTACCACCACGGACCATTTTCGGTTTCACGAACCGCTCCCATGTACCTTTCCTGCCATATGGTATGTAGCCGCATACCCTTCCCAGACATGGTACACGATCTAGGTCCCATGATCCATGTTTCTTTTCCTTTGCTGATTTTGTTCACTATTTTTCACACCGCTTAGTCCTATGAAGAAAAACTTACATTTCCAAACACAAATTCTTGATTTTGTGGCCCAAAAATATGGAAAACACCGAAAAATTATGCCACCTTAAAAACCTATCTTCAGAAAATAACAACCAAACTCATTTTCAGTCATCTAGATTTGTAAACAAACACATAAACACCCAAAACATACCAGGAGGACATAACGAGGGATTTTTCCCAACAAAGACTTTATGAAAAATGCACCACCAATATCCACCAAACCTTGGATTAATTCTTGTCACAAACCACATTGTGACATCATTAGTTTTTAGTGAAAGATTCAAAAAATAAGATTCCTCATCCAATCCTGTCATAAACCTGTGGTTCATGTCATGGGTGTCACCCTATGAACCACCCTTATTCAATCTGAAAATTTCTATTTAGGATGAAAAATACTCTCTCACACAGTGAATAACACTTCACATACTGAATACCTCATGATTCCAGATTTTATCTCCCAAACTGCACCAAACATACCCCAAGATTCCTAAAATAACCATGGGACTCAGAAACATGCAAATGAATGAGCTAAAAGGATCTTGAACCTTATAACATATACCTATCAAACAATACGTATCGTTGAGAATTTAAAAACAAACCCAGAGAGATGGGAAGGGAAATGTGTTGCCTTTACAACAACCCCATTAGAGACCTCTCAATGATCTCACCATACAAGGAGAAAAACCACCTCACTTAGAGGAATAAGGTATAAAACCATTCAATACTAACAACTAAATCCCAATAACTCTCATGTGGTAGATACATATTAACCAAGATAAATGCCATAAATAATGAATTAAGGAATAAAGAACCATTTCATAAACAAGATACAAGAGTTAATGAAAAAACACATTTTTATTGAATATTTTATTAATAATAACTGGAATAATTTCCTTACATTATGTTAAATATTTTTATTTATAAAATATTTGGGATTAGATCATTCATTTGAAATTTTGATGAAAATTATAGTTTTCCCGTTTAACATTCACTATAGTATTTCAGACAGAAATATTTTTATGTTAATTATTTGAACTTAAAATTTCATAAATGTATTCTTGAATTAAGAGGATACAGATTTTATTCAGTACATTTGAGCTAAATCATGCAATTGATTGAAGTAAATGGTCCATGATGTCAAAGTTGGGCTAGAATCACTAGATTGGATACCGCTTCAATATTAAGGACATAACTTCTTCATCCTTTATTGTATTGAGCCCAAATTTGGAGAGAATATCGAGGATTTTTTTTAAATCATAATTCTTAAAGGAAATTTGGTTCAAATATTTTTAAGGTAAAATAGGTGGTGTAAGTTGAAATAAAATATTTTTCTAAATTTCCCCATTCACACTTGAAACCACTTATAACCTAGCCTCCACTCCACTCAATAAATGTGTTTTTTATAATTTTTATGGGGTTGGACGTGAATAAGTAAGTTTATGGAAGAGGATATATGGTTCCACTCCAATTTTCCAATCATTTTAATAAGGGTAGAACTTGAAGTAAGGATTCCTTCATCAAAGTCTTCTTCTTCTTCTTCTTTTTGTAATATTTGTGTTTTCATAATAAAATAATTATCTCCTCTTATATTTCTTCTAATTTTTTTTATGTTTTATTCATATTTAATATTTCTATTTGGGATAGAAATAAATAGTAGAAACTTTATTGGGTTATACTATTTTAACGACCTTTGCAAATGCAAATCATTTCTATGATGACTACACCACCCATGGATGAGTAATTCTTCTTAGTAATCGATTTTATTATAACCTTATTTAGTTAGTTATGTTGAATAAATAAACTAATTTAATTCAGATATTATGATATATGAATTGTGTTTTTAAATTATAAGAATCAAATAAATCAATTGAACAATTAATATAAAAACACGTGAGGCCGAGTAATGTGTGAATTGTGAGAGTGCTATCTTAGTTGGTAAAAAACCACACAAGATCAATTTATAGAGTTAAAATATAATCCCTAAATTCAATTCATCCTAATTTATTGAGTGGAAATGTGACCTAATTTACCACTAACCAACTATATTTTTATAACATCAATCAAAGTCTGGTGCTGTGATTTCATGTTCCAAAGTTACCCTAGGGTTTAATTAATTTCATCATGGGGGTAAAGTTAATTCTTCTAGGGTTTTGGGGTTAAAAAAGTTGGGGATAGTAATTAAGTGGATACTAATTTAAATTATAATGGTTAATAATTAACTTAAGAGGTAGAGTTAGATCAGTTACTCTTTCTAAAAATAGATTTCTAAAAAATATCTTCACATTTCCTTTTCACAATCTAATTTCAAAAACATAAAACAAAAAATACAATCTTTTTACATCATACTTCTTCTTCTTCTTTTATAATCATAAAAAACCCCCCACCCTTTTAAGTTGTTTATTTTATTTTATTTTATTTTAAAAATACATTTAATATGTTGTTTTAAATTACTTCATCCTTTGAGATATTATCTTAGTCAACCACTCTACCACACCTAAATAACCCAAAACTGAACATCATTTGAGGGAACCCATGAAAACACATTTCAAATTGGGGTCATTTTTAGAGAGTCAAGTAATTTATTCAACAAATTTGAGGTATTTTTTATTCTCATTTTATTATTTTCTTCTCTACTTCATTTCTCATTTCCCCTATCTCATTTTTTATTTTATTCTTTTATTCTTTTTTTTCTCTTTCTCTTTCTTAGAAAATGAAATAAAACATATTTTATTTTTTATTATGGTCCACTTTTCTTTACTTAATTTTTACTTTTATTTAATTTATGACATGTACTAGTTCTAATGATGTCTTAGATATTGACTCTGATATTGAACATTGCCTTCGAGCTCGAATCAGGAAATCTCAGTCTATGGGAAGTTTCAATATTCAACAAGTTGGAGAAATATTTCATTCTGGTAACATTAAAACTGAAATAAATTCTATTTCAAACATAAAACCAGAACCAATGTATGAAAATAATAATAATTAACTTAATATAAACATTTAATAATTGTATTCACCTAACATTAATTATCAATAAATTTGTATTGCATATCCAAAACTTGAATCATATGGTGAATTAAAATCTAGACTGATATATTTACTTCAAAAATTTCTTGGTCTCTCTAGTGAGGATCCCAAAAACAATATAAAACAATTTAATGTTTTTTCTCAACCCTAAAACCAAGAAATGTATCTAAAGATCAAATAAAACTAAGAGCATTCCCATTATTACTTTATGGAATAACAAAACATTGGATGTATTATTTACAACCTAAAGGTGTAACTCATTGGAATGATTTGAAACATCTTTTCTTGTAGAGTTTTATTTTCTTGAATCAAGGACCACTAACATTTTAAAAGAGATATAAAGAATCAATAAATACAAAGGGGAGTCAATGTATGAGTACTATGAGTGATTCCAGATGATGTGTGAAAGCTTCCCACATCGCCAAATCAGTAAGAAACTACCCATCCTGTACTTCTATGAATGACTCACAACTATGGAGAGGTTAATGAAGCATGCCTCTGATAGAGGAACATTTTTGGAAGAAACACCAATAATTTCATGTGCATTTATCAACAAGATGGAACAAAATTAGCAATAATTTTGAAATCTAGGTACACCACATGTCAGTGGATTACATCAGGTGGGTCTATATTCTCTTGCAAGTTAGTTAATTGAAACCAAGTTGGATGAATTGACCAGTATGGTGAGGAATATAGCTTTGGATCAGAAGAAATACCAAACCACTCGTATGAGGTATTATTTAATTTGTACTAAAATAGACCACCCAACTAACTATTTCCCCCAACTACAAGAGATAGAGGATTATGTAGTAGTATTCCGTAGAAGATTATATCCACAACAACAACAAACACATCCCCATAATAACTAGGATTCCTTTTCTACAACATAAAACCAAGGTAAATGAGAGGATAAAGCTTTTAATAAATGTGTCATCACTCAACACATCAACTCAAGCAATTCCAATAAAGTGTAGGGATCCACAAACATTCACCATCCCATGCACCATAGGGGAGATACATTTTTATGATACTTTATGTGATTCAGAAGATTCCATAAATGTGATGAATCACTCTATATTATCTTATTTACATTTTTATGAGTTGAAGTTGATGAGAGTAGTGGTCTAGTTGGTTAATAGAACTATAGCATATACATTGGGAGTCCTTGAGGATGTACTTGTTCAGTTAAGAGATAAGATCTTTCCAGCTGATTTCTACATGATTAAAATGGGGGATGATATGGTAAATTCATATTCTCCCATTATATTAGGTATAACCTTCCTCAAAATGGAAGAAAAAATCATAAATGTCCCTAAGGGTATAATTTCCATGGAGTTTCGAGTTAAATTTGTGATATTTAATGTTATGGACTCTATGAAGTACCCCTCAGAGGACTACTCTGCTTTTGTTATATCCCATTTTGTACTAACAAATAAAATCCCCATGGTATTTTATTTCCCTATTCTTAGAGAGATTATGAGTATTGGTTCTAGTTTTATGTCTATGATAACTTCCAAAAATTTTTATAATGTAAAACCATCTCTTGGATTTGATTTTTGGTGTGGATTCATATTCTGATTTTGATCATGTTCACAATGACTATGACATGGATGTTGAGTATGATGATGGATTTGATTAATTATTATATGATTTTTATGATTTCTATTCTGATATTGATATTGTTTGGGAACATATATTAGTTAATTCAAAATTTCAATCCATATATAACCCCCTTCATTAAAACTTAAGCCACTACCACCAAATCTCAAATACCCATACTTATTGAGTGTTGAGATATTACATGTTATCATTGATTACAATATCCATTTTTAACATGAAGAAAAAATCCTGAATCTTTTTAGGGATAACATTAGGGAAATTAGGTGGACCATGGATGACATATATAGAATTATACCTTCAATTTTCATTCATAGGATTCGTTTGGGGGATGGGGATAAAAATGCTATGCATCCCTAAAGAAGAATAAATACAACTGTTCTTGAAGATTTTAAAAAAGAAGTTGAAAATTTTCTTGAGGCGAGTATTATTTATCCCATTTTTGGTTCAATGTGGGTAAGTCCTATTCAGGTTTTTCCTAATAAAAGTGGTGTTGATGTTGTTAGAAATGAGAGAGAGAAATTATTCCAAATGGGGGTGAAAAACAATTGGCATGTGTGTATTGATTATAGGAAACTAAATGAATCCAATCCGAAGGACAATTTACCCATCCCGTTTATGGATCAAATGCTCAAGATAATAGCTAGGAAGACACACTACTATTTTTTTGATGGATTTTTTGGATATTTTCAGCTTCCTATAGCTCCATGGGATCTAGATAAGACAACATTCACTTGTCCATTCGGTATATTTGCCTACTGAAGGATGCCATTTGAACTATGCAATTCCCCATGTACCTTCCAGAGATGCATGGTGATTATTTTTTCATTATTTATTAAGACCTACATGGAGGTATATATGGATTATTTTGTAATGTATGGTTCTTCATTTTATGAATGTATCTTTAGTTTGGGAAATGTGTTGAATCATTGTATTGAGAAGAATCTGGAATTGAACTTTGAAAAGTTTCATTTTATGGTATAGAATGGAATTTTCATTGGGAATGTATTGTCAAAAAATATAATAGAGGCTGATAAATCTAAGGTAGATATTATTTAATCATTTCCATATCCTTTATGTGTGTGTGATGTTCGATCATTATTAGGGAATGTAGGATTTTATCAACACTTAATATGAGATTTCAGTAAGATCGCTCTACCAATATCTGGATTACTTAAAAAAGATATCGAGTTCATTTTTAATGATTCATGAAGGGTATCACTTGATGAGATAATGAAGCGTCTGACCACTCCAATGTTTATACAACCCTCAAGGAAGGACATTCCATTTTAACTTATGTGTGATGCTTCAAACTTCACAGTTGAAGATGTCTGACCATAGAGGGTGGAGAAATGTTCACATGTGATTTCCTATGCTTTGAGGACACTGGATTCAGCCCAATCAAACTATATAACCATAGACAAGGAGTCTATTTCCATCATATTTTCTTGAGATAAATCCCATTCATATTTATTATTATCTAAAGTAGTTTTTTATGACCATATAGCACTGAGGTACTTCTTGATGAAGCCATACATGAAACCTAGTAGTATCTGATGGATGATCCTTCTTCAAGAATTTGATATTGAGATAATGGACAAAAAGGGTTCAGATAACTTGGTGGTAGACCACATGAGTAGGATTAATCTCATATTAAAGGCTGAAACCATAGACTAAGTACCACTCCAGGACACTTTCCCCTATGGGAATATTTATCCACTCTTAGTTACACATCCTTGGTATAATGATTTATCTAAATACCATGTTTCCACTGAAATTAATAAAAATTTAAAGAAACATAACATCCAAAAATTAAAGAGTTATTCTTAGTTTTATGTGAGGGATAATCCCTAACTCTGGAATATGTGTAGTGACCAAGTCATTAGGACATGTGTTCCTAACCATGAGTTTGATTTTGTTCAACATTTCCTTCATACGCTTTCATGTGGAGGACACTTTGGACCCCAATAGACCACTAGAAAAGTCTTAGACTCTAGATTATATTGGAATAGCTTATTCTATGATGCTCATGTATTTTTTAAACTGTGTTTTCATTTCTAACACACTAAAATCATTTCTAGGAGACATGAGATGCCTCAAAACCCCATATTATTCAGTGATATTTTTTATATATGGAGAATTGATTTTATGGGTCCTTTTCCTAGTTCATTTGGTTTATTTTATGTTTTGGTTTCTTTTTGTTATGTTATAAAATGGGTGGAGGAAAAGGCCACCAAGACTGGTGCATATCATGTTATAGTAGATGTTTTCAAGGATAAATGTTTTTGTAGGTTTGGAGTACCAAAGGACATCATCAATGACCAAGGGAAAAACATTTTCAATTGGAATTTGGATTCCATCCTTCTCAAGTACGGGGTGAAAAACAATAATCAACACCATACCATGCCCAAAAAATGGCCAGGCTAAGGTTTCAAATAGAGATTTGAAATAAATTTTGGAGAAAACCATGAAGCCGAATAGGAAGGATTAGAGAAAGAACTTGGATGGTGCGAATTGGGATTACATGACAACATACAAAACTCTAATCGGTATTTCCCCATTTCTGATTGTATTTGGGAAAGACTATAATATCCCCATGGATGTTGATCATCAAGATTATTGGGATATAAAGAAATGAAACATAGATTTGTCCCAAGATGGAATTAAACAGAAGTTTCAAATCCAAGAGCTCGAGGATATTATATTGTCATCATATGAGAACTCAAGGTTCTAAAATGAAAAATCAAATGAGGATCATGATAGAATGATCTAAAAAATGGAGTTTCATTTAGGGGAGAGAGTCATTATCTATAGTTCATGACTTAAGATGTTTCCCTGTATGTTCTGTTCAAGATGGTTAGGTCCTTATGTTTTATCTAAAGACTTTCTATATGGTGTAGTGGAGATTACACAATAGGACACAAGAATAATATTTACAGTCGATGGGAAACATTTGAAGTAATACATTGAGGTAATTCCTACTGATGTAGTTGATTTTATCACATGTCATAACCTCATAATCACATGGAAATATCATGATGTTCTTAACCCTTTCACTTTATTGTTACTTTCCCTATTTAAAATTATTCATTTCATGTGAACATATCATTTCATAGGTTCATATTGAGGACAATGCATTATTTCATGTGTGGGGTAGGGGAATTTTTTTTGGGGTTTCTATTTAGGATTTCCATTTGTGTGTTTTGTGTGTGTTTTATTCTATGTTTTCTATTAAATTTTCCAAAAAAAATCAATAAAAAACATATCATGTTACATTCTTATTTACATGTGGAACATATAAAAAAGTCATGTTTTCAAAATTCATTCGTATCATGATATGTGTGAGTAAGATTTCCTCATCATGTGTTGTTTTTTTAAAAAATATATGTACTCGATGACATAATTGGTTGTTTTAATATAAACCCTTTTATATTTTGAAACCATTATTTATGAAATTTGTTCATGGTAAATTGGGTCATTAATTTCTCAACCCAAGTTGTCACACAACCATGACTTGTAAAATTTTTTCTTTTCTGTTGAAGGTGTAGCTAAGTTAGGTTAAAAATTCATCTTATCTCAGTGTTTGGTTCATATGTTCATTTCTCTTCCGATAAATTTCATTAATATACCAAATTTACCTATGTTTGTACCTGATATCCGATAGTTTTATTCCCAAAAAAAATCAAAAAATCAAAATATATATATATATATATATATATATAAATAAAGAGGAGAGTGATGAAATGTACAACATGTGGGGATATCTATATTAGAAGCTTAAGGTTTGACTTTCAGGAATGATTAAGTGAATGGGTCTTGAAATTTGATTATAAAGGAATATAGAACATGTTTGATGAATTAAACTAGGTAAGAGGAATCGTTTTACGTAACATGAATATACTGAATAAAGGTTAGATATATGAGCATGAAATGGTTTTAACACACACAAATGGGAAATTAATGGCATGATGGACCCATAAATTTTTTCACTATGATTAGTTTCTTTAATCTCACTCGATTTTTTTCTGATATAATTTAGTAGACATTGAATTTAAAATTTATTGATATTTAGTCTTAATGGGATTATTACTTTTCCTAAATTGACACCATGTATTGAGAAATATAAATATGTATATATTGCTACAATTTTTTCTAGAATACATGGTATGAGTTTTGACCAAATAGTGAAAAAGGGCAAGTGTGGGGGATTTGATAAAAACATTTTTATTGAATATTTTATTGATAATAAATGAAATAATTTCCTCACATTATGTTAAATATGTTTATTTATAAAATATTTTGGATTAGATCATTTATTTAAAAATTTGATGAAAATTGCAGTTTTCCCTTTAAAATTAACTGTAATATTTTAAACATAAATATTTTTTTTATTAATTATATGAAATTAAGATTTTGTAACTATATTTCTAACTTATTGGGATACATCTTTTATTTATGACATATAATCTAAATCATGCATTTTTTTGGAGTAAATGGGCCATAAAATCAACATTGGTCTGGACTCTCCATATTGAACAACACTTAATTATTTAGGCCATAACATCTTCATATTTTCTTATATTGGGACTAAATATGGTAATAATATCTAGAATATAATTCCACAGAAATAATTCTTTTGAAAGGACTGCCGTTTCACTCATTTTGAATGTCGAAAAAGGTGGTGATAGTTGGAATAAAATATTTAGCCGAATTTCCCCATTCACACTGGAAACCACCTGTAACCTAGCCCTTATTTACTCTATAAATGTGTTTTTTATCATTTCAATGGGGTTTAACGTGAATTAGAAAGTCTAGGGAAGATGATAAGTGGTTAAAATCCAATTCTCAAAGTATTTTTGGAAGGCTAGCTCTTGAAGTAAGGATCCCTTCATCGAAGCCTTCTTATTGTTCTTCTTCATGTTGTAATATTTGTGATTGAGTAATAAACTTCTTAGTTACTCTTCTATTTATTCTATTTACTTCTTTTTTATTTTTTTATTCATATTTAATCCTCCTATTTGGGATAGAAATCAATAGTAGAACATTTATTTGGTTATACCCCTTCAAAGACCTTTTCAAATGAAAAATGTTTCTATGATGGCTACACCGCCCATGGAAGAGTAATTCTTCTTAGTAATTGGTATAAATATAACCTTCTTCACTTAATTATTTTTAACCAAATAAATAATGTAATTAAAATATTATTATTTATAAATTTTGTTTTTAAATTAAGATAATCTATGTAATTAAACAATTCACACAAAAACACACGAGGACGAGTAATGTGTGAATTGTGAGAGAGAAACCTTAATCGGTAAAACAAAACCACATAGGATCAATTTGAAGAGATAAAATATAATCCTTAAACTCAATTAATTATAATTTCTAGAGTGGATATGTGAAATAATTTACCACTTACCATAATCTTTCTTTATAACATCAATCAAAGCAGGGTTTTGCGATTGCATGTTCCAAAGCTAGCCTAGGGTTTAATTAAACCCATCTTGGTGGTTATGTTTATTCTCATAGGGTTCAGGGGTCAAAAAATTAGGAAATCATAATTAAGTGGATATTAATTTAAATGATAATTATTAATATGAAATTTAATATGTAGTGTTAGGTCAATTACTCTTTCTAAAAATAGTTTTCTAAAAAATATCATCTTGTTGTGTTTTCTCAATGTAATTTCAAAAATAATAAAGAAAAAAAATAAAATGTTATTCTAGAATACTTCTTATTCTTCTTTTTCTTGTTTTATAAAAAAAAACCCCCATCCTTAAATGTTTTTTATTTTATTTTATTTTGAAAATACCATTAATATGTTGTTTTAAATTATATCCTCCCTTGATAGACGACCTTGGCCAAAATCTCTAATACATGTAAATAACCCAAAATTGAACATCATTTGAGAGCATCCACGACATCACCTTTCAGATAAATTTAGAAAAGAATAAAAAAATATTTACAAAATATGAACTAATAATCAAACAACTCAAGATATTGATAACACATCTCTTTTATATCACTCTATCATGACCCGTCCCCCAAAAATAAACCCCTCGTAGGCCGGTAATGAGAGAAGTGATATAATGAAACCTGAATCCCACCTTCAATAGGACATGGTTTTGAGACAAGTGATTAGGGTATATTATACACATAAAAGGGTAGAATTTCAATCTATTAAGATCATAATGAATGAGATATAAGATAAAAACAATCAAAAAACCCTTCTAAAGAAAAATTATAAAAGATAGAAATGCATGCAAGTAATTTCTTACAAATGAACTACTTTAAAGGAAACTAAAAGTAACAAAAAGGTAAACCTCATTAGTGATCTAGAAGCACAAACTGCTACTGAATAGATCCATGAGTTAGTAATGTCCAACATGATCACTTATTAGGTCCTATAGATATAAAAAATAGTTTATATATATAGGGTGAGTATAATAGGTATAATCAATAGGATCCTCCATAGACCCTCTCATGAAACATAGAAAGAATTCACACAAAATCCTAGTGAAGCAAAACAAGTGAAACTAACTCATCACCTAATTTGGCATGCTATGTTCCCAACATAACCATGGATCTCTCACTAAGTATTTCATATAAGTAATAACATAATATCAATATAGTATCAAATGAAGTAACTCCACTACTGCTTCCCCACAGGTAAGCCACTCTTCCCCAATATTACATGTCCTAAACCATCTCTCTCTAAATAAAAGGTTAGGCCTAATGAAACCTAGGAAACTGTTAAATATCATTCACCCCTTGAATCAAATCATCTAACTATCAAAATAAAAATCTCTAGATAGTAATTGATTAGTATCCTAGATCCACCACATCCCATACGGTGCGTATTATTCCTCAATCCATTGCATCCCATACACAAAATACTTTAAAAAATACTCAGGATACTATATCTGGATATACATGTGAGTGAAATAATACCAATCCATTACAATCCTATGCACACATATATGGAAAAGGTATAGACCATGAATACCAACATATAATACAACCAGGAGAAAAGAATGGGAAAATATGGGGTAGTAAGCCATCCCTTACTCTGCAACTTAGATGTTGGGGAAGAAACCCTCTAGAGTCCACTGGTGTTATTCTACCTACTAACATAGGTGTGGTATAATATAAAAATCACATCACACAAGAATATATATATCACAAAACCACATAATGGGTAATAACCTTGCCTTAGACGCAACTGAAACTATCATCTCTCAGATACCCGACTACCAATTATAAGGATTAGATATCCTATAAGCATACATCTATTTAAAGGGATTACATTTAATTTTATCAATTAATCATTTTATAAATACATTAATTAATTCATTACTTTTTAATTAATGTTATTCCATTTATATATTCCATTAATAACCAACTAAAATCCCTACCCTATAGGCATAATTCAACCGATACCACAGTTCCTCAAGGGTTATAATCTTTCCGAATTCTATTTAAACACCAAACCTAATTGTAAAATTATTTTACATTAATTATCATTTCATAATTCTGGTTACTCTATGAATCAACCTCAAATACCATAAAATATTCATAAACCAAGCACAACCAGCCACATCAACCAGTGTGGAAAGGGATGTAGAATAAGAAACCCAACCATTCGACCTTAAGAAGATTCACTATCAAGAAAAAATTTAAAATTTCAAAACTGAAATAACGTGTAATAGAAGATTAAACCCATTATGTATTTCTTAGTTCCATCCCTGATGGTACCATGCATATCTCCATGAATACTACCATCACATTTAGTAACTGCTTCCAAATAACTGAGCCTCCCCACCCATGTATTTACAGACCATTATCCATCCCATGCTAATATAACATTTCATGGAAATTATTCTCATTTAGAAAAAAAACATACAAGGTATCAAGAAAACAAAAAAGGTCAACAAGACATCTAGTCCCTAAAATTAAGGCATCTGGCCTTCATAAGAAAACAAGCTCACTCATTCCAAAATAATTATCTTTATTAAACAACCAATTTTTTTTACCATATTTAATTAACGAATTAATTTTTTCAAGGTTATAACCATAGGAAAACTAAGGCATTAAATTTAAAAAAATATAAGATATTTAAATATTCTTTCAAGAATAACAACCAGTTCCATCGAACAATATGGAAGAAAACTTACAAATTAAACAGGCTTCAAGCATCACTTTCATTTCCATAAAATTATAAAAAAGAATGGTTAAAAACTAAACCTTCCTATTTTTTATTTATACATCAAGTATTATGAAATTTATTTTATTTATACAATTCCAATACAACAAACATTCCAAACCATACCATATATATAGATAGAACACTATTTATAAAATCAATAGGAAAACTGTTAACATGACATAAACACATATGATCACTACAACCAAAACCAAAATTCATTATTATTCTTATTTAATATTTATTAATGTAACACCCCAAGATTTCATAGTGCGTTATTTCTTCAAAGTAATTCAATAACTTGCACTACACGCAACACTGAGTTCAACCGCACCACGACTTACCAAACTAGCCGTTCAAAAGCGGTTATGAATAGTATTAACTAAAATTTGAACTTTATATAATATTTATAATTTTAGAATCCATATTATTAGTTTCTTAGACACAATGTAAGAAAAAACTCAATTTTTCAGATAAAAGAAGTATTTTTCAAAAAATGCACTTTTACCGACTTTTAATGGTGAACCCTTTTTAAATTAAATATTTGAAACTTTTATATATTCAATTTGACAAAATATACTTCTTCTTTAGAATTGGGACATAATAATTTAGTTTTAATAAATTTTTGGTACTTTTCTGATAACTTTCATATTTTGATGAATAGTGAAAATTACTAAATTTTAATTAAAAACAATTTTTTTAATCGAAATAATTAATAGTTATAAATTATGAATTTGAGTGATTTTAAAGTATAATTAGATTATATTTTTACCATTTTATTCAATTTTGGTAATTGGACATAATTTCACATTTAAACTAGACATAAGCAAGTGCCAATCTTTTGAGAGTTATTATTTCTTAAAAACACGCTTTTTTGTTTTGACAAAGAGAATTAATTTTAAATTAATTTCTGCCACTTATGTGTTTTGAATTTAGAAAAATGGATTTCATATTTATAATCAGGAGATATAAATTTTTTAAATAGGTAACTATTATTTTTAGACATTTTGAATAATTATTTCGGTATATATTTTATTTACCATGGTTAAAGGGTAAATCTTATAAATAAGGGTAAAAGAATAATATTATAATAATATTAAATTACCCTAAAACATGTCCAAACCCTATTGTTTGATACATTTCCGACCATGGTCATATTTTTGTCGATTTTGGGACCCCATGGAGCCAATTGTAAGTGATAATGACACTCTATATTAATTAAGCTAAAGTAAATACAAAAATGACATAAGCATATATCTTTTAGAAAAACAATTTTTACATAATGTTATATATGTTATATTTTTGACTATAAATATTAATTATAAATATAAAAATATTTCATACATAATTGAATTTTATTTATAATTTTTAGACATTTAATAATTAAATTTAGTTAGGACACAATAATAATGGAATATTTTCCTTATTAATGAAAGAATCAAATAATTGGTATTTTAAATGTTAAAATAAATATAATTTGAAAGTTTTGATGACATAAAAAAACTTTATTGGTTAATATGACATTTTAGGATTACTTAAATGAATTTATTTGGAATTTATAAAGTATTTAAGACTTTAACAAAAATCAATTATTAAATATTGTCAAAATTTCCATAAAGGAGTTTTTTTAAAAAATATTATATTATTGTTTGATATACTATTCCTAAAAATATAAGGTTAGGTCAAAGGACTTATATAATGATAGGTGTATCATTAATGGACCACTTGGGGGTCACTTGGAAGTATATTTTACGTTTATTAACTATATAATCTAAAAATACAAAGAGACATGGTAAATGTCAAACTATTTTACTAAGAGTTAAATAAAAAAATAAAGTTAATATAGTGACCCAAACCTGTCTAAAACCTATTTTTTGAGTGGTTTTCGACATATCTCCACCTTAAAATTTAAATAATCCACTTTTGAGCCATTAAAAACTGAATACGATTTTATTATAAAATAATATTTCTAGCTTTTTCAAAGGTGCCCCTAACCCCTCTTATAAAAGGGCACTCCCCCTTCTCTCTAATTCACACCATCAAAGCCTTTTGGCTCGTACAAGACATGCCCAAATATTCTCCAAACTTATCTCACTTCAACCTAGAGGCCTTATTTTGATCTTAAAGCCAACCTAAAGAGCCCTTTTGGTCAAATAAAAGGAAGAAACCGAAGAAGAGGTAATGTTTTCACCACCCTCTTTCATGTTCCTTTCTTCTTCCACTTATTATTTTTTTGTTATTTCTATTATAAAATAATAACTCTAGTATATTCTATATAATGTGATGTTATTATAAATATGGTACAACCATATTCAGTATTCTATCCATCCTTTGAATCACATGTCACCATATGTGCATACGTATGGCTTACCGTCTCCACGTCGTGGTTTAATCGTTATTGAAAACATTATTATTTGGATGGGTATGATAATGATGTTTAATTGAATTAAATAATAAATATAACATTATAATGATTTTTTATATATGATATACCGTCCAATTATATATTATTTTACTATCAAAAGAATGATATTGTCGTTCGTGCCTACGTACAGACTACTCTCTCCACGAACGTGGTGAGATTCTTTCCCCATCATATCCATTCAAGTATAATTGTCATTTGATGATTAAAAATAATGTTTAAGGACTTTATATCATTATGGATATGAATAGTATACAACCTATCCATAACAAACATGACTTATGTAACAAAACATATAAAAGAAAATGAGTAAGTTAACACCTGAAACGACGATAATACTAAGATATTATTAATAAAGAAACGTTAAAGAACATATATGATATCATATTAATGTATATGATTGTTGTATAATTTAATAACAATTATTTCACCATTATACAGGAGGTTAAACTACCATTGACCAAGTAAAAGTACAAGATAAGGTTTTATTTCACAATCTCTTCATTATCCGAGGTTGTTTATACGTAATTATATACTGGGACCTCTTTATCATCCACATCCATGTTTCTTAAAAATGTATTTCAAATAATTCTTACTATTTTACAGAATATGGGTTAAAGTCATTTATACCCTTGTTTTACTTTTTATATGATTTTTATAAAGTAATCTTTCCGTCGTTTTCCAAACAAGGTCCATTTTAACCTTTTTGACAGAATTAAGGAAAGAATGTATTCTTTTAACTTATACGGTGGGTGCGGCTATTTTACGCCATTATAAAATTGTCGAAGCTTCCCTTAAAACATAATAAGAATATTTTCAAATTAAATATTTTCTTTTATAATTATGTGAATTTTAAATTATTTCAAAAAAAGAGTTATTTCTCTCAAATAGTTTTCATTTCATCTATGTCAACATCCTTTGATGGATTTTTAGCTTGTTTGAAGTTGATTTATTATGATAAAAAACTTACATATTGTATTGAAGATTTTTGTGATATTTTTGATTGTGGATGTGTTATTTTTATATCAATCATGGTTTATTGAGAAAGTATTGACATTTTGTATGCTAGTTTTAATACAAATGTTTATGTTATGTTTAAACCTGTTCATATGAGGAATGTGTTGGACATAATAAGTGATGGGTGGAGCCCGATATAGCTCCTCGATGCATCAGTGGGTCTCATGAGAAAAAAAAAGTGTCTTGGAACAAGTACTTGACAAAATCTTATTTGAAGTCTTGGCACAAGGCCTTGACTATGTGGTTATGATAGTCTGGCATTATGCACTCCATCATTATGAAAGTGGTTATTGATATTCCATGTGATTATTCAACTAGTAGAATATCCATGTGAATAAGTAAATGGTATTATTTAATTGTATTTTTTCCATATTATGCTAAATTTCATGTTTAAAAGGCTTTTGTTTTAGTTATACATTGCCTTAAATGTTTATGCTTATTTATGAAAGTTTTCGCTATATTGTTATCCTTACTGAGCATCTGAGCTCACCCCTTTCTATGTTTTATTTTTCCCAGGATGTGAAGAAGTATTTTATGAATGACCTACAGGGATAATATGAGGGGATATGAGTGTGGTATATGGAAACAAGATGTTGTTGTAGTTTTTCACTTTATGATGTAATATAAACCTTATGAATGTATCAAGTAAATACAAGGCTACTAAAATAATTGGTCTTTCGAGACTTGATCTTTTTTGATCATTACAATGTTATGTAATAATGCACTGACTCTGGGTAACTGGGGTTGGGGAGTTACAGTTGGTATCAGAGGAATTTTAGTACAATCCTTGGCAGCTAGAATTAGATAAACTCTAATTAGAGCACATAGACCTAAGATGGACTTTTAGGATTAATATAGAAGAACTTCCTAGAATTTTGGTATTGTAGAGATTTTGTGAGTTTTCTGAGAAATACATCCCTGTCTGGATATGAGAAGGTATAGGAAGCTCTGGAATAGATGTACCTTTGGGTGAAACCAAAAAACACCGCTTTGATCAAGAATTGATCGAGAACTAGTGCACGAAAACGGGCCTTGCTGCACTCTTGGTTACGACACTCCTGGGGGATGTGCTTAGGATAATTCTCATTTCCTTTAAAAACCATTTTGAAGGGTTTATGAGTATATACTTCCTCAAAGAAAACATTTTTATGATTATGGATTATATCCATAAACTGTTCAATTTATGTCAATTGGTTTACAAGTTTGGATTTATGTATTGCGATTCATAAAATAATCTAGTGTATTCCATTGTATAGAAATGGAACCCAGTAGAATGAATGTGAACTCCAACAATACATATGATCCAAGGAGTAAGAAGGATAATATCTTTCATGGTATTAATCCAACATTTATAAGGGAAATAGTCTCCCATGTATTCTCAACATATGAAGAAATAATATCATGTGCTAATAAGATAAGTAAATAATTCTCTGAGTCTTATGGATGTGAAGGGAATCAAGAGAAGAAAAGGATGGAAGATAGAAAGATGAATAAAGGGAAGAGGGAAAATAAGAATTTTTTCAAATGTGATAATTGTGGGAAGAAACACCCTAGAACTTTCCTGAAGGGAATGGGAGTTTTTTATAACTGTGGAGAAAAAGGGCACCAATTACATGACTTCAAGGGTAAGAAAAAGGTTTAAAATGTACAATGCTCCATCTGAAAGGAGTTGGGACACTATGCAAACCAATGTTTAAATCATCAGAGTATTCTCCAAATGATGCTATTGGATAATAATCAATTTATGATACTACCACAGATGAGGAGTAATGATTAGATTTCTAATGTTGTTATTAAAGAATTATGTCATTTTAGTGTTGTATCAACACTATACTAGTTATAATAATTATAGAGTATATAAGGATTGTACTATAGTACTATTTCATTAAGGAAATGAGATTATGTGGAACCAAGAAAAGTGGCTCAATAGCAGGTTAAATATTTGGAAAATATATGATGAGAGAAGGACAAACCATAATATGGTTCTGATACCGAGGTAGTGATTTTGGAATAATACATGATTGATTTGGATAAATTATATTGGATATTCTTGACTACCTTGAAACTGATTAATTATTTGTATATTCAATCATTTTTGGAGTTTACAACATTTTTGGATAGAAGGAGTATATCCAATATTCTATAATTAATAAGGGATCATGAATGTAATCAATAAGGTTTTATGGTAATTCAGAATGTTGCAGTGTTTTAAAATAATACATGATGAAGGTGTCCACATGTTATTACGTAGAAAGAAGGATCTTCATTATGTTTACCTTCCTTATAAATTTTGGACTTTGAGTTTGGACAAAAGTATTTTTGGATAATTCTAGTTTGAGATTATTTTTGGATTTCAACAAAAGGACAACCCGGCGGTCGGGTGGCAACCCGTCGCGTCTGGAAAGGCCGCGAGACTTGAACCCGCAACCGAAGCGTGACAAGGGTGTATCACCTACCACTAGCCCACATGATGTCCTGGATTGAATAATGTAGTTTGTTTAAAAAGGTCTGGTAGATGAATTAGAAATTTATTTTTTGGAACCCTATATGAATATGATAAATGGAATTTTTTTAAGTTCTATTATCTTTTAAAGTAAAAGATGAGTTTGTGGTAGAAATTAGTGAAAGGATGGAACTATACTTGTCAAGTATATATATATATATATTTATTATCTTATTCTATGAAGAAATTAATTATTAAACATTAGGTAAGGGATCTTAAAACTAAAAATGTGTTATCCTAATACATTATGTTTTGTTGAAATAATGATATTTTAAATCATCATAGATTGATGGATTTGAGGCCCTCAATTCTACAATTGTTTGTGACTGATGACCTTAATCAATCCCTATAAATATTTACGTTTTTCCTCCAATTATGTGTCTCTAATTTACACCAATGTTCTCCTAATTGAGATCACAATTCAGTGGTGACCCTTTCCTTTCACTTTACCTCTTATTAAGACTAAATTTTATTAACCCAATTTCCGATGTGGGTTTTACCAAAAAGATATTTTCTATTTTCAACATTTTATTTTCAAATAACAATTTCAAATTGCAAGGACGCAATTTATTGAAGGAGGGAATAATGTAATGCCCCAAGATTTCATAGTGTGTTATTTCTTCAACGTAATTCAATAACTTTCACTACACGCAACACCGAGTTCAAGCGCACCACGAATTACCAAACTAGCCGTTCAAAAGCGGTTATGAATAATATTAACTGATTTTAGAACATTATGTAATCCTTAAAATTTTAGAATCCATATTATGAGTTTCTTAGACATAATTTAAGAACAAATTCGTTTTTTTAGATAAAATAAGTATTTTTCAAAAAATGCACTTTTACCAACTTTTAATGGTGAACCCTTTTAAAATCCAATATTTGAAACTTTTATATATTCAATTTGAAAAAATAAACTTCTTCTTTAGAATCGGGACATAAGAATTTAGTTTCTATAAATTTTTGGTACTTTTCTGATAACTTTCATATTTTGATGAACAGTGAAAATTACTAAATTTTAATTAAAAACAACTTTTTTAATAAAAATAATTAATAGTGATAAATTATGAATTTGAGTGATTTTAATGTATAATTAGATTATATTTTTACCATTTAATCTAATTTTGGTCATTGGACATGATTTCACATTAAAACTTGACATAAGCAAGTGCCAATCTTTTGATAGTTATTATTTCTTAAAAGCATGCTTTTTGTTTTGACAACATGAATTAATTTTAAATTAATTTCTGACACTTTTTTATTTTGAATTTAGAAAAATGGATTCCATATTTAGAATCAGGTGGTCCAAATTGTGTAAATAGGTAACTTTTATTTTTGGAAATTTTGAATAATTACTTCGGTAAATATTTTATTTACCATGGTTAAAGGGTAAATCCGGTAAATAAGGGTAAACAAATAATATTATAATAATATTAAATTACCCTAAAACGTGTCCAAACCCTATTGGTTGATAAATGTACGACCATGATAATCTTTGGGTCGATTTTGGGACCCCATGGAGCCACTTGTAAGTGATAATGACACTTTATATTAATTAAGTTATAGTAAATACAAAAATGACATAAGCATATATCTTTTAGATTTTTTTTTACATAGGGTTATATATGTTATATTTTCAACTATAAATATTAATTATAAAGATAAAAATATTTCATACATAATGGGATTTTATTTATAATTTTTAGACATTTAATAATTAAATTTATTGATGACACAATAATGATGCTGTATTTTCCTTATTAACGAAAGAATCAAATAATTGGTATAATAAATGTTAAAATAAATATAATTTGAAAGTTTTTATGAAATACACAACTTTTATTGGAAAATTATGACATGTTAGGATTACATAAATGGATTTGTTTCGAATTAATAAAGTTGTTAAGACTTTAAAAAAATCAATTATTACATAGTGTCAAAATTGACAAAAAGGAGTTTAAAAAACTATTATATTATTAAATGATATACTATTCCTAAAAATCTAAGGTTAGGACAAAGGACTTATATAATGATAGGTGTATCATTAATGTACCACTTGTGGGTCTCTTATAAGTATATATTATGTTTATTAACTATAAAATATAAAAATACAATGAGACATGGTAAATGTTAAACTATTTAACTAAGAGTTAAATAAAAAATATAAAGTTAATATAGTGAGCCAAACCTATATAAAACCTATTGGTTGACTGGTTTTAGACATATCCCCACCTTAAAAGTTAAATAATATACTTTGGATCCATTAGAAACTGAATATGAGTTTATTATAAAATAATATTTCTAGCTTTTCCAAAGGTTCCCCTCACCCCTTTTATAAAAGGGCACTCCCCCTTCTCTCTAATTTACACCTTCAAATAATTTTGTCTCCGCAAAACCCTACCCAAATATTCTCTCAACTTCCATTAATTCAACCTAGAGTCCTTATTTTGATCAGAAATCCAACCTAAGGAGCCCTTTTGATCAAATCAAAACGAAGAACCCGAAGATGAGGTAATTTTTTCACCATCCTCTTTCAAGCTCCTTTCTTCTTCCACTTATTCTTTCTTTGTTATTTACATTATAAAATATTAACTCTAGTATCTTCTATATACTATGATGTTATTATAAATATGGTACAACCATATTCAGTATTCTATCCATCCTTTGAATGACATGTCACCATATGTGCGTACGTACGACTCACCCTCTCCACATCGTGGTGTAATTGTTATTCAAAACATTATTATTTGGATGGGTATGATAATGATGTGTAATTGAAGTAAATAATAAATATAACATTATAATGATTCTGTATATATGATATACCATCCAATTATATATTATTTTAATATCAAAATAATGTTATTGTCGCTTGTGCGTACGTACGAACTACCGTCTCCATGAACGCGATGAGATTCATCCCCATTGTATCCATTCAAGTATAATTCTCATTTGATGATTAACAATGATATTTAATTAATTGATATCATTTTGGATATTAATAAGATAAAACCTATCCATAAAAACATGGCTTGTGTAACAAAACATATAAAAGAAAATGAGTAAGTTAACACCCAAAACGACGATAATACAAAGATATTATTAACAAAGAAATGTTAAAAGATCATATATGATATCATATTAATGTATATGATTATTTTATAATTTAATAAAAATTATTTCACCATTATATAGGAGGTTAAACTACCCTCGACCAAGGAAAAGTACAAGGTAAGGGTTTATTTCACAATCTCTTCATTATCTGATGTTGTTTATACGTAATTATCTACTGGGACCTCTTCATCATCCACATACATGTTTTTTAAAAATGTATTTCAAATAATTATTACTATTTTACAGACTATGGGTTAAATTAATTTATACCCTTGTTTGACTTTTTATAAGATTTTTATAAAGGAATCATTCCGTCTTTTTCCAAACAAGGTCCTTTTTAACCTTTTTGAAAGAATTAAGGTAAGAATGTCTTTTTTTAACTTATACGGCGGGTGCGGCTATTTTCTGCCATTATAAAATAGTCGAAGCTTCCCTTACAAGCTTATAAGAATATTTTCAAATTAAATTTTTTCTTTTATAATTATGTGACTTTTAATTGATTTCAAAAAAAAGAGTTATATCTCTCAAATAGTTTTGATTTCATTTATGTCAACATCTTTTGATGGATTTTAAGCTTGTTTGAAGTTGATTTATTATGATACAAAACATACATATTGTATTGAAGGGTTTTGTGACATGTTTGACTGTGGATGTGTTATTTTTATACCATTCATGATTTATGGAGAAATTATTGACATTTTTTATTCTAGTTTTAAGATGAATGTTTATGTTATTTTTAAACCTGTTCATATGAGGAATGCACTAGACTTAATAAGTGACGGGTGGAGCCTGCTATAGCTCTTTGATGAATCGGTAGGTCTCATGAGACAAACTAGGGTCTTGGCACAAGGCCTTGACAAAATCTTATTTGAAGTCTTGGTACAAGGCCTTTACTAAGTGGGTTTGATAGTCTGGCATTATGCATTCCATCATTATAAAAGTGGTTATTGATATTGCATGTGATTATTCGACTAGTAAAATATCCATGTGAATAAGTAAATGGAATTATTTCATTTTATTTTTGACATATTATGCTGATGTTCAAGTTTAAAAGGCTTTTGTTTTAGTTATACATTGCCTTTAATGGTTATGATTATTTATGAAGGTTTCCGCTATATTTGTATCCTTACTGTGCATTTGAGCTCACCCCTTTCTATGTTTTATTTTTCCCAGGATGTGAAGAAGTATTTTATGAATAACCTGCAGGGATAGTATGAGGGGATATGAGTGTGGTATATGGAGACATGATATTGTTGTAGTTTTTAACGTAATGATTTAATGTAAACTCTATGAATGTATCTAGTGATTCCAAGGATTCTAAACTAATCAGTCTTTCGAGACTTGATCTTTTGTGGTCATGCCAATGTTATGTAATAATGAACCGACTCTGGGTAACTGGGGTCAGGGAATTACAATTATGGTTAGTTACACCACTACCCAAAGAGATAAATCAAGATATTTTTTTTATTTCATATAAAAAATTTGAGAATTAACAAATCTAATACATTAAGGATTTTAACATTCTTTGAACGAGAGTGGAACAAAAACTCTGATCTCTAATCACCTCTCCCAGAGGAATATCAGATCACCATAGATAAAACTAATGAAATTATGGATCAAACCCAAATGAAAGAGTTTAAGAACACTTTAAAAGATCTCTTCTATCCACCTAGAGTTGGGATAAAATTGGAGGGTTTGGAGAGAAACATAGGGTGGAAAAAAATTTATAAGCATTCTTCTAGACAGACTATCATGGTGTGAATGGTTCATTCTGATCATGAATGTAAGGAGTTTAAAACCCACCAGAAAAAAATTTCCTCGATCCACTAAACCTAGGATTAATTCATAATATGAACCAAATTTTCACATATTGATTTTTTAGATATAAGTTTGAGAAATATGACACATCATCCTCTCCCAACATGAAATTGCGTTTCATGTCATGAAATGAACTCCATGAACCACCCCCCTCATGTTGAGAACTTATATTTTAGATGAAAATAACTATCACACATCATGAATAACACTTAAAGTCTTGAATTCATTGTGATTCATGATTTTAACTCCCATACTCTACAAGGATTACCCCAAGGTTTCTTTAATCACCATAGGATTTATAAACATGAAAAATAATGTAGGGGAAAGGGTTTAATACAAAAACTAAAGATAAGGGAGGGGAAAAGGGTCTCTTGAACAACCACCCCGTGAGATACCTCTTAGGGATCTCACCATCATAGGAGCACAACCACCTCACTTATAAGAAAGAGGTGAAAAACTCTAAAACACTAACAACCAACTCTCAAACACTATCCTTAGGGAGATACCTCTCAAAAAAATAGTGAGGACCTTAAAAAGGAATCAAGTAAGACAGAACCAACTCATAATCTAGATAAAGGGTTCAACACCAAAAAATCAACAAGAAACAACTTTAAAAATGTACAACTAATATTAAAAAAATATTGGGATACTAAGCATTTATCTATGAATCATATTCCCAGGTGATCTCCTCCCTGACGCTATGTCTATATAGGAGACAAACCGAGGGAATATCACACCCATGTAACACTATCTCTTGAAGGTCCTAGATACCCACATGATACTCTTTAAAGGTCATATCATCATCAACATCGATATCAGTCCAATTGATGATGTGAGAGTCATCATGAAGATAGTGGAAAAGCAATGATACATGAAGGATATACTAAATTATTATCATAAATAGGGGTTGTTATATCCAATAATCAATAGATATAACATGAGGTAACACCTTTAAAGTAACAAAAAATAGAGGGGAAACATTACTTCCATGACCAAGCCTTAAATTACCATGATGATGAGTTACCTTCAAGGACACATGATCTTCAATGTCGAACCCAAGAGGCATACTATATTTAGAACTTTCACACCTTCATCCACTCAAGAATTAACTAAACCATATCTATCATACTCTATACAAGTTCTAGGATACAAATTTCTAACTATCTAACCCCAATCCAGTAGAATAGAGAACAAAAAGTTTTCCATTAAAGTATTAAAACAGAGGAATACCAATGGTAGAGTGGAAACTATTATTGAAAGAGAACATGAATAATGGGAGGTGGCTCATCCAAAAACCTAAAAATTATTGAACCCAAGGATGAAACACTTCTTCAAGATTTTGGATGGTCTGGTTTGTTTAATCATCTGTTTTTGGATGAAAACCAATGCTAAGGAACAACTGCGATCCAAAATCAATTTGAATAATTCTTCACACCTTGGAGGTAAAATGAGGATCATGATCAAAGATGTGAAATATTAATTCTCAATTCCCACATCCAATAGGACATGGATGGGAAAGAAGTACTGAGTTATATCATACACACAATTAGGAGGTATTATACTCTAAGAAGATCCCAAGTAATGAGAGATAAGATAAAAACACCTAAAAAATAATGCTAAATATTTTGAATAAAAGATCCCAATACCTACATATATTTTCATAAAACTAAAAAACTATAGAAAGAAACATCACATACTAAAAAAATACATCCTCAGTGGAAACCTCAAAGCCAAAACATCTCTTGAAAAACTCCAAGAGATAGTAATGTCTATCCCTAACATGAACCAATAACTTATGACATGAAAAATAGTTTATATAAATATAGGGTGAACATAAAAGGTATAATCAGTATGATTCTCCTAGTGCCACTTTTAAAAAAGATACATGAAGCATACTAATAGCCAATGAATTAAAAAAGTGAGGCTAATTCATCACCTAATCTGGTATGCTAAGTTCCTAGAATCCCCATGGATATCTTACCACGTACCATATATAAGTGGTAGTATAATATCAACATAGTATCAAATAAAGTTACCCTACTACCTCTTCACCACTGGTCTTCCACTTTGTCGTAACATCACACATCCTGAGTCATCTCTCTCTAAAAAGAAATTTCCAACCCAAAGAAGCTTGGGTAAATGTAACATATCATGCACCTCATGCATCACGTAATCTCATCACTAATATCAATATATCCATATAGAAACAAAATAGTTTTTAGGATCCACCGCAACCTCTAAGTTTTGTATTATAGCTCAATCCATCACACCCCATACCAAAAATTCATATAAAAATTCATAGGATATTATATCCAAAGATACATATGTGATAAATAACCATAAGAAATTTCAAACATATACCAAAATATACATGGGAAATGAATCCACTATGAATATCAAAATTTAATACTACTAGGAGAAGAGAGTGGGTTAAGATGGGGTAATAATTCATACATTCCTCACCAGCCTAGATATTGTGGAAAACACCCTCCAGAGTCCACTAGGGTTGGTCACTCTACCAACATGGGTGGGGAATCATATGAAAATAAAATAACATAATAATATATACATCTCAAAACCATACTATGGGAGATAACCTAGACTTAGACTCAACTAAAACTATCATATCCCTGACACCTATTTTTCACTATTAATGACTAGATATCCTAAAGGAAAAAAAATCATTCAAAAGGCTTAAATTTAATTTTTTATGCTAAAAATTTTATAATTACATCATTAAAATAATAATAATTTAATTAATATTATTCCATTTTAATATTTTATTAACAAGTAACTTAAATCTATTCCCTTCAGGAATAATCATACCGACCCCATAATTCTTCAAGGGTTATTGTCATTCAGAATTCCATTCAAGCACCAACCCCATAGGTTAAATTATTTAACATTCAATATAATTCCATAATTCTATGTAATCTAGGACTCATCCTAAGATACCATAAATGATTTATAAACCAAGATCAACCAGCTACACCAAGGAGTGGGTAAAGGATTATAAAAATAAGAAACCCCACCATTCAAACACTTATGTAGATTCATTATCCATAAAGAACCCTATATTTAAAAAAAATAGTGGTAAATACTATATTAAAGCCATTTGATACGTCCTTATGCTATCCTTATCACCACATTCATATAAACATGCGTCATTCCAACATAGGTATCATCTTCTTCCACAAATACTAGCCTCACCATCCATGTCTCACCAAACCATTTTACATTCCAGGCTCACATTATGTCACATAGTAAGGATCCAAATCTAGAGTAAGAACACAAGGCCACAAGTAAACAAAAAAATTCAATAGAGCATTTAGGCCTTAAACCAAGGCATTTAGACATTAAAAGAAAACAACCTTGTTCAATCCCAAACATTTTTCTTTATTAAAGAACATGTTTTTTACCATACTGAATTAATTGATTTATTTATTCAAAAGTTACAACCACATGAATCCTAAGGTATAATCTATCATCAACTACAAGATATTTAAATAATTTTTCATGCATAACTTCCAGCTCCATCAAACTATAAGGGAAAAAAACTAAAATTAAACACGCCTCAAACTTCATATTGATTTTCATTAAATTATAAGAATGAATGATAAAAATTAAAACTTAATATTTTTAATTAGACATAAATTATTAATAAATATACATTATTTATCCAATTTCAACACACAAAAAAACATTATAAACCATCGAATATACAAATATAGAACACTATCTGTCAAATCAAGAGAAAAAATGTTAACACAACATAAACACATCCATTTTCTACTGACAAAACCAAAATTCATTTTTATTCATCTTTGAACATTGTTATGGTCAATTAATACATTTCCCTAAGAGATAATGCAAGATGAAGTTATGATTTCAGGTAAGAATATGAGAAGAAATTAATTCCCCAACTCAAGGTTTTAAACACACTTCAAATGAGTATAGAAAAAAATATAGATATATGATATCCTCTTCTACAAGGAATGTACATCCCTCTAAGGACATTATGCCATAAGAACACTAAAAAACATAAAAATAAATATATATGAATAAAGGAGATGAATCTCTATATCACGGAAAAGTAAAATGGGAGGAAACAAAATAGAATAGAGAAGAAACCAGAGGGTAAAAATAAAAAATTCACCTCATATAAACAAAAATAAAACTCAGGGGGTTTAGCTTCAAGACCAAATGTTAGATATTCAAAATATCTTGAAATATATTCTCTAGATTCCTATATATGGGAGGGAATTAGAGGGTTTTGAGAGAAACTGAGGATGTGTATGGCTCTATTTGTATTTTTCTAGATGAAATTTTATGGAATGAATGGGTCATTCACATGTTTAATGGACAGAGTTTAAGAACCACCAAAAAACATGCCACCTAGATTCACCAAACTTAGTATTAATTCATGTCATGAATCAAATATTCACTTCAAGATTCTTTTCAGATAAATTCAAAAACATTGGCTCCTCATCCACCCATGTCATGAACTAGTGGCACATTTCATAAATTGAACTTCTCAAACCAACCTCACTCAGGCCTCAAAATTTTATTTGGGATGATAATTACTCTCTCACATTATGAATAACACTTCACATAATTAATTCCTCATGATTTGGGATTTTATCTCTAAAAATCTACAAAAAAATACCCCAATATTCTTCTACGCACCACATGTTTCAGAAAAACCCAATGGAACAATCTAATGAGATATAAGCCCTTACATTAGATACATATCAAAAAAATATCATATTCTTTATTTTAAAACAAAAACCAGAGATAAGGGAAGGTAAAAGGGTTTCTTGAACAACTACACTGTGAGATAACTCTCAAGGATCTCTCCATCAAAGGAGCATAACCACCTCACTTAGAGGAACAAGGTACAAAAATACAAAACAAAAAAATCATCTCCCAAACACTCTTCTAAGTGAGATACCTATCAAACAATATTAAGGACACAAACAAGGAATCATGGAAGAGATAAAAATCTCATAATCTAGAGAAAAGGGTCAACATTAATAATGAATCAATAAGAATATTTACAAAAGAAGAACTAAGTATCCAACAACTCTGGATACTGAGTGTGAAAATATTTGATATCACTCTATCATAACCCCATCCCACCATAGGAACCCATATTAGGTTTTAAATAAGAGAAGGTAGATAATGACCCATGGATCTCACCTCTAATAGGACAAAAGTTGGGGACAGGCCCTGAGGGTACATACTGTACACAAATGAGAGGCATTACCCTATAAGAAGAACATGGGTAATGAGAGATAAAATAAAACCATCCAACAAATCCTGATTAAGAAAAAGAATAAAAGATCCTAAAACCTGTATGGAATTTTATATAACTAAAAAAATTTAAAAGAATCCAGAATTACCAAAAAGGAAATCCTCCATAGGGACCTCAATGAACAAACAAATCTTGAATAAGTACAATATCTTGAAATGTCTAGCATGATCACCAACCTGCTTCCACAAACCTAAAAAATAGTTTATATATATAGGTTGACCATAAAATCAATACTCAGTAGGATCCTCCAAAGATCCCCTCATACAAAAGATAAATAAATCATACCAAATCCTAGTGAGGTTAACTCCTTAACTAATTAGGTATACTAAGTTCCAAACCTCACTATGAATCTCTCACTAAGTATCACATACAAGTAATCGTATAATAAAAACATATTATCAAATGATATCACCATACTACCACTTTTCCATTGGTTTTCTACTCTTCCTCGACATCATGCATCATAATCTATCTTTATCTAAATAAATGGTCCTCTTGGAAGACACTTCGTTAACTATAACATATCATGAAATCCATGCATCACATCATCTCATCATGAACACATATCATTCACCTAGTGCATGAAATCATCTCATCAAGAACATCCACATCTCTATATTGTAACTGAGTAGTTTTTAAGATCCACCATAACCCATACATACAATAATTTAACTAAAACCATCACGAACCAAACAAAACATACCTATAATAATTTTTAGGATACTATATCTAGAGATACATGTGTGTGAAATAAACACAATACATTACTTACCTCTACAAACACACACACACAAACACACATATGGGAAAGGTAACCACTATGCATACCAGTACATAATACTATTAGAAGAAGAGAGCAGGGCAAGAGGGGGTAGTCAACCGTCTATTCCTCACCTACCCAGGTGTTGGGAAAAACACCCTCTAGGGTCCACTAGTATTGGTATCCCAACAAACATGGGTGGGATAGTATATAAAACTCATATAATACATTAATATATATAAATAACATGGAAACTATGGAAAACAACCTATCATTAGTGTAAATTACATTTATGATCTCTTGGACACCAAACCGACACTATTAAGGACTATATATCATATAAGCACACAATAATTCAAAAGGATTATTTTCGATTTTTTTCATTATATATTTCATAATTAAAAAAACTAAACCATCAGTACTTAATTAATATTATTGCATTTCCACATTACATTAACAACCAAGAAAAATCAATGCCTTTTCAGGCATAATCCAACAGATCCTACGGTTCCTCAAGGTTTAGAATCATTAAAACTTCCATTAAAGAACCAACCCCATGGGTTAAATTATTTAACATTAATTATCATCCCATATTTCCAAGTACTATAGGAATCATCCAAATATACTATTAAATATGTGAAAATCATGAATAACTAACAACATTAAGCAGTGGGTAAAGGAATAAAGAAAAAAGTAACTCCACCATCCACCCTTTTAAGCAGATTCATTATCAAGAAAGCATCCCATCTTTTAACACAAAAATAATGGAAACCCGATATTCAACCCATTATATCTATCCAACTTCCATAAATGAAACTACCATGAATATCATTATGTATCCCTCTATAATAGGATTAAGCTACTTACATAAACTTGGGATTTCTTACCCATGTCTCTTTAAACCATCATCCTTTCCAGGATCACATCATGTTTCATAGAAAGTATCCTCATCTAGATAAAAAACACAAGGTAGAATGAAAAAAAGTCAACAGAGCATATAATCTCTTAAAGGAAGGAATCTCACAAGAAAACAAACTCTCTTGGACCCAAATAATTATCTTTTTAAAACAACTGGTTTGTTACCTTATTGAATTAACTGATTCACTTATTCATAGCTTATAAAAAAATACAACCTAAGGAATCAGATATAAACCACTATAAGATATTTAAATATTATTTTATGAATAATTTATTTTCAATCAAACTATAATGATGGAAAATTAAAAATTAAACATTCCTCAAATATCATATTATTTTCCATCAAATTATATTAAATAATGGTAAAAAAATTAAAATTAAAAATTTATTATTTAGACACCAAGAATTACCTTATTTATGTTATATATTTAATTCCAACACAATACGAATTATAAACTAGATCATAGATATAGATTACACACCATCTAGGAAATAAATAGGAAATCCATTAACAGGATATAGACACATGTGATCTCTATAACCAAAACAGGAATTCCCACATATTAAAGTCTAATATTTATTAAGATTAATTCCACCATTACCCAAAGAGATAAATCATAATAAATTTATGATTTCAAAAAAAAGAAATGAATCCCTTACCTCATGGCATTAAACGTTATTCAAACAAGAACAAAAGAATAATCTAGATCCATCACCACATCTCCTGTAAGGATTTTATATCCCTCCAAGGATGTCCTGTAAAAAATTCACTAAAATAAATAAAAATGAAATAAAAATAATGAAGAAGATCAACCAATATAGCATGGAAAGGTAGAACATGAGGAAACAAGATCGAATGGAAAAGAAACCACAAGGTAAAGAGAGATGACTCAACCCAGTTCATAACATATTGAACATAGGAAGTTGGGGTTTAAACCCAAATAAAATAGTTTTGAAACACCATGAATGAGATACTCTAAGATACTGAAGTTGGGATAAATTATAGTGTTTGAAGAGAAACAAAGGGTTTGATAGGCTTTTTATGCATTCTTCTGGACATAATTTTATGTTGTTAATGGGTCATTCTAGTCTGTAATTTCCAAAGTTTATGAACCGATAAAAAAGAATCACCCATATATACCAAAACTCATATTAAACATGTCATTAATTACATTTTAATATCATGATTTTTTGTATATTGATTCAAGAAATATAAATCCTCATACACTCACATTATGAACTAGTGGTTCATGCTGTGAATTACAGCCTGAAAACCACCCACACTCAAGCTTTGATCTTCTATTCAAGCCTCAAATGACTCTACCACATTATGAATAACAGTTCAATTAATTATTTTCTCCTACTTATACATTTTATCTCCCAAACTCTACTATAATTTCCAATATATTCCTCCAAGAACTACAAGATTCAGAAACAATCATTGTAATGGGATAAACAAATATAATCCCTTACATGAGATACTACACAAAAAATTATCATCCTTAAGAATTGAATCAGAGAGAAGGAAAGGAAATTGAGTCACTTGAAAAACAAATACCATGTGATACCTCTTAAGGATCTTGTTATCATAAGATCACAAACATCTCACTTTGAGAAACCAAGTGAAAAACCATGCAACACTAAAAACCTGCTCCCAAACACTATACTTGGGGAGATACCTCTCAAAAAAGGGACATACCATAAATAAGGAACCAATTAATATAAAACCATCTTATAATACATATTAAATGGCCAACATAAAAAAACAACAAGAATATTTATAAAATAACTAAGCATTAAAGAAATCAGTATACTAATCATGTAACTATGAATCATGTTTTTAGGTGGTCTCCTCTATGTGAATTTGTTTCGATAAGAAATAAAAATAACAATAACATGCTTGAAAAAAAACTTCTCCAAGAAGTCATGGATCTCCATAGGACACTCCTTGAAGGTATTGTTATCATAATTTTTGATCTCTTCCAAATTGATAATGTGATACTCATCATGAAGATAGCGGTAATGCTGTAAAACATAAAAGACATCATGAATCTAGAACATATGTGGGGGAAGTGCTATCCAATACACAATGATGCCAACATGAGACAACACCTTTAAAGAACCAAAAAAATAAGGATAAATCTTACTCCCACAACCAAACCATCATTATCCATCATGAGGAGTCACCTTTAAGAATTCATGATCTCTACTATCAAACTTTAGAGTTCACATCCTAGGGCTGGCATAAAACTTTTATTGACCCTATTTTGCCTTCACCCTCTTGTGAATTACCTGAACTATCACTATCAAATTATGTACTTGTTCAGTCCCAAGAATTTCTAAATATCTCACCTATGTCCATTATAAAGATGATTGTAAAGGTTATCCAGAAAAATATTTAAATACTTCCATACCATTATTAGAGTAGAAACTATTATTTTAAGCTAACTTGACCAAAGGATGGTACCTCAACCACTATCTTCTAAAATCTAGAACATAAGAAAACAACATTTATTTAAAATTTTAGTTTATTTTTTCCTTTTTACCATCTATATATGGATAAAAAATATTATTAAGGTACAAATTATATCCATAATCAGGCTGAATACTTCTCCACACACTGGACGAAAAATGAGGATCATAATCAGAGATGATCTTCCTAAAAAATCCCTGGATCCTCACTACCTCCACTAGATAATGCAGCAATAAAACCTTCACTAATCTTAAATAATTTATTTCTAATAAGTGTGATGATTTTTTCAAATAGTCCAATGTTATCCACATAACATCAAAGTCTCTCTAAGATCAAGGTTAATTGGTAATTATTTCCATCGAGATGCCCCACCACTTTTATAAAGGATCGTCTAACCACTAAATCAAACCACTAGGAACAAAGTTTTCAACCTTCACCTTTTAGAAGACTAAAAATATGGCTATGAACTCAAAAATAGACCACTTCAACCTTTGAAACCAAAAATGACCTCTCAGAGGATGGTATATCTTTTTTCACATGGAATATACATCTTAGGGTGAGATTTGGAACTCATGGAGAAACACATCATGCATCACATAATGAATTAAAAGACTCCTTGAAACAACCCTTGATGATAATATTCCATAGAACAACTATCAGTGGAATCAATAGAGAAAACTTGATATCATCCTAACTCCACCCCAAAATCTCTCAAACGGGAATCCTCCACCTACTGCACCAAATATGACTACAACGTCATCTAAAAAAAGGCATCAACTATCACCAAACTCTCCCATATCAATATTTATTATGGATATATCTTTCGTCACTCTCTTAGAATCTCTATAGGGACAGATGACATCATTTCATGAATTCCTTATTAGTGAATTTTCCACAACATTAACCTTTCTTAGTGTATGAAAAAATATCAAATTCATATTCCTATAATAATTCCATCCAATTTTTCTTGCATAAGATCAAGTCATTATAGGATAATTCATAACTCAGGATCTTGTGATTGGTGAAAAACACAAAATTCTCATTGATGAGGTAATTATTCCCCAACAACAAGGAAAACATGATTGATTCAAAATAAAGATCACATGTGATAAAGTTATGTTCATGGGGTTTCAAATAATGAGACCCATATTAAACAACCAATATATGATTTATCCAGACACAACCTAATATACATCACCAAGAATCATATAAAACCTTGAATAAAACTCACTATTTTTGAATATGGAGAACTGATGTGCTTAAAAATTTATTCTTTAGGAAACTAAAATCTACTTGAAACTATTAAGGCCATATTAATTCACAATCCTTTCTAGTCAAGGATATCAGAGGTGTCTCAATCTAAGGGAATTCGTGTATCAAACTCATATAATATCTTATAAGACCAATGGAACTCCACCCCTTTACAACATTCGTGGTGGATACCCCAGAAACAACCACCCCGATCTTCAAAGGATCCATGACTACACCACGATGGGAAATGAAATGTCTTTTTAAATTAACTTATTGGGAAAAAAATTCACACTATGATAGCTTAATGAATATATTATGATGATTATGAACTCCCCAAACTACCTAAAAATTCTCTTCGTGGCCCTCCTTATACATGGTGTAAGCAATGATTCCCTTGACGAAGGCCACCATGAACCTGTCTAAAAACTCTTAGAACACTATTTTCATTAATCCCATGAACATGGATAGAGTGTTCATCACATGAAAGAACATCACAATGAGATTGTAATTCACAAAATGAAATCTTAAAGCAGTCTTTAGTATATCATCATCCTTTACTCACATGTAATGGTATTCTAACCACATGAAGGTCATTCAATACCAACTAGGACCTTATAGATGATTGAATAAATCATCGATCCATGAATGTGAGTAGAGATTATTTATTATTACCTAGTTTAAGGGATGATAATATTTACACAGATGTAGATTACTGTCGGCCTTATTTGAAAAAAAACCTAGAGCACCCTAAAGTGACACATTCATTTGAACAAATGTTGTTTAAAAATATAATTGATCTATATATATAGCTCTTGAATCTCAGAAGGTTATATCCTATATAGAGTCTTTGAGATTTGAGAATCAACCGACTATAGCTCTATCCCAAACTCAATCTCTCAATGAGGGGGATACACCAAAAACTCCTCAGTTAAGACATTAGGGTATTATTCCATAACCAAAGGAAACACCATTTGATGAAATTATTACAAAATCATCATCAAATTGAACATAATGGAAGATAAGTAAAAATCTTGTATCCGACCCATCTGAGGGTCTCATTCTCTAATGGACATGACTGAATCTCCATCAGTATCATAGAAAACAACCTACCTCCTAAAGAAATCCAAGATAGCCTAAAACAAATACAATTAGTCCATCCTGATGATGATTTAATATGGCTGTATCTATAAACAAAATAGGTCGCCCCAAGAGAATTTATACCTCATAACTAACTTTTAGTCTCTATACACTTCATAGAGATAATCTTCTACTCCAACTGATGTATTCAACACTACGGGAACTAGAAGTCTCTCCACCTTAATTCCAAAATAAAAGACTAGGGTAGGTGATATGAATAAGTGAATAGATACTAAATAAAAAAACATGAAAAAAAATTGGAAACATGAAAAGAGTACCTCGACCAACATCCAACTCGTATAGCGTTGGAAACTCTAGAGATTGTAACTGGTCATGATTTACTCCATGACCTCTCTGACCCTGATAGTGACCACCTACATTGCCACTATTTGATCTATAAGGATGAAGATAATCTCAGGGTTATACTATTCTTTATTCATATACCATATTCTGATGTAAAGTGGGAGAACCCTACTATTATTACTTCTACTAAAATTACTATAATGGTGGAACCTGAAGCAGAACATCAGCCGCATACTGTATTTATAGAAAGGTCCCAAACTCTCACCTCTGATACCATGACCTCCAAAAGAATTCTGATTCTTGATACCTTTTCAGGGGATTCCAACCATTGGGAAATGAGATGATGAGGTCTAGGAATAACCCCCAACTATCTGAATACTTTTATATATAGGCAATTAGGAACCAATGAACATATATCTTCTACATGGAGAAACCTAACGACTCCCCTATCATGATTATCTAGTTATGGAAATTGTCCTCTCAATGAACTATACTCTTCTAATCATCTCAAGATACAAAAAAAAAAGATCATGGTGTCTTAGCATTAAATCTATATATGTAAGGCCTCCTTGAAATGCCTCACCCTAGCCTAATCTAGAAATAAATCCAAAGAATAATGGAGAAGGATCCTAGGACAAATCATAAAATCTTATACAATGGAACTCTCCCATAAAATGGTAATTAGCTCATGGATAATATCCATATTAATTTTTGAATTAATAAACTCATATCAGAACTATTTTCAAAACTATTCACATGAAATAGTATACTCCTTCAGATCATCAAGGAATATAAAACATCACCATATGGCTACCCCACACAGTATCATCACTATCAACAAAACCCAGTGCTTCTTATAGGGATGGATCAAACTAAAAACAATATCTAACACCTCTAATTAGTATTCTATCACTGATTCTAAAACAAAGAACTCATACTTCTATAGAATACATGGAAAATCTCAGAGTGTCCAACTATAAGTTTCATTATCATCGACCTCAACTGTATGATGATTGGCCAGAATGTCCTGCTAAAAATCTATGGTGTAAACTTGATGAAGGAATAGACATGGTTCCACACGTAAAAAATAAAAAATAGTTAGGGACTCCTAAACCTAAAATATTGAATATTTAAGATTAGTTATCTAATTAAGGTTCGTCAAAATCCCATGGTCACCCCATTTAAAACATAGGTGAAAAAAGTATGATGCATGATCCTTTCTTTAGTCTCTACCATATAAAACATAAAATTTCATAGTAGATTTAATAATATTAAAGGTCCTTGAAAAGGATCACAAGGGGATCTAAATAACCATGTTCTAGCCGATGTCCCTTATTTACATCGAAAATTAAGCTCAACTGGCATAGTTGACCTACCAATCCAGGAATCCATCACCAAGGAATCTATCCTTGAATGAAAATGAGTATTCTTCCTGGAATAAAAATGAGATAAGGGAGTTAAAGCTTCCTGAATCCTGCCTATAATAGGACACAGGTTGGAAAAAACCATCAAAGTCATATTATACACACCAATGGGAGGCATTACCCATAAAGAGTAACATGAGGAATGAGATATAATATAAAACCACCCAATAAATCTTTATCAATAAAAATAATAAAAAATCCCAAACAATTAATGTAATGTCTTAAAAATAAAGAGCTATAAAAGAAACTTCAATTACAAAAAGGAAATCCTTGGAAGCAACCTCAAGGCCAAAACAACTCTTAAACAACTCCATGAGTTTGTAATGCACATTCCAATAATAAAATAGCTATAGCGAGCCAGAAAAAAGTATATATATATATAGGGTGAATATAACATGTATACAAGTTTGGATCCTCCCTAGAGTCTCTTTTATTAAATATAAAGAAGGAATACTAAATCCTTTTGTAGTAAAAAAGAGAAGCGAACTCATCACTTAATCAGGTATGCTATGTTCCCATGCTCACCATATATCTCTCATAAATTATTTCATAAAATTAATATTATAATATCAATATTGTATCAAATGATGGTACCCTTCTACCACTTCCCCACTAGTTCTCGATTATACCACAATGTCACACATCTTGATCCATCTTTCTCAAAATAAAAGATATTTCCCAAAGACAGCTAGTTAAATGTAACATATCATGAACCCCATGTATCAAATCATCTCATCATCTATACATATCGTGCACCCCATGAATCATATTATCTTATAACCAAAATCCACATATCCCTGATATTAAACGAGTAGTTTACGGGATCCACCACATCCCATACATCATGTATTATACCTTGAGCCTTCCCAACCCATATACAATATACCTATAAAAAATATTATGATACTATATATGAAGATAAATGTGTGTGAAATAACCATAATAAATTACATTCTTCTCAAAAAACATATATATGGGAAATCTAACCAGCATTCACACCATCACATAATAGTACCAGGAGAAGAGATTGATATAAGAGGGGGTAGTCATCCATCTATTTCTCACCAAACAGAATATTGGGGAAAACATCCACAGGATTCCACTAGTTTTGAACACCCTACTAACATGGGTGGGGTAGAGTATGAAAATCACATAACATAAGAATATATATAGTTTACAACCACACAATGGGAAACAACCTAGCCTTAGACTCAACTTAAACTATCATCTCTTTGACGCATAGTTTCCACTCCTAGGGACTACATATATTATGAGAAGAAAATCATTAAAAAGGAATAAATTTAATTCATTCCATTAAACATTTAATAATTACATTAATTAATTCATCTGTATTTAATTAATATTATTCCACTTCCACCTTTCATTAAAATATATCCAAATTTCATGCACTCTAGGTATTATTCAACCGATCCCACAGTTCCTCAGAGGTTATATTCATTCATAATTATATTCAAGAACAAACCCATGGGTTAAATTATTTAACATTAATTATAATTCCATAATTCCTGGTTCTCTAGGACTCATCCTAATCTATCATAAAAGATTCATAAACCAAGCAATAATAGCTGCATTGTGCAGTGGGCAAATGAATTCAAAAACAAGAAAAATGATCTTCTAACCTTTTAAGAAAATTCATTATCTATAAATTATTCTAACACTCATCACAACAAAAAAGGAAAAGAATATCTTAAACCCATTCTATCTACCATGGTCCATTCCCAAAACCACCATGAATATCACCATGAATACGATAATGATCCAACCATGGTCAACCAAACACATCACTTGATCTAGCCCACCACACAGCCTAAAGTACATTCTTAATCACCATGGTATGGTGACAAGCAGCAAGAATAACCATAAATATTTTGGGAATTGTTTCACCCATAGTAAACTAGCATGACCCGTCCATGAGACCAAATGAACACATCAATTCCATTAATGTTGGTAGCATAAAAAGAACCTCTAGAGTAATAAATAAAGACTAAGTGTATACCATAAACAAAAATATACACCATATAAAAATCTTTCCATAATAGGACATATATACATGGAATCTCAATTATAACACCCAAAACACAAAAAATGGACACAAAAATTAAAATAACCAATACATACAACCCAAAAGATACAAAATCCCAAAGTTACTCCACAGAAACCAACCCAGTGAGACCACATCACCTCCAACAAATAATGGATAAGGGTAATAAAGAAAATAAAACTAGGTACATGGTTACCTTTCCTCTGCCTATGTCTTAAAAAAGTATACTTAATACCAAATTCATATATAGGGTGTGAGGAAAAAATACCATTAGGATACTTCCATGAACCTATTTAATTATTTTACCCATTTAAACTAAGAAAATAGTTTTAAAACACTTTTCAAAACAAAACCAGTTTGAAAAAATTCTACTTTCAAATAAAACATTGAAATCCCTTTGGCTTTACATTTCAATAAAAACATTTTTAAAAAAATAATAATCAACATTGATCAATTAAATAAACAAGGCCCAAGGCCCTATAATGATTAACATATCAATCACGACATAATAGGGTGAGAATAACATCAATATCATATAACCATATGAATAGAAATGGGAATAATACACATGATAACACATTAAAATTTCACTAATAAAATGAAAAAAACCTATATATCAATTCATCATCTTTAATTTGAACCTAGGGATAAAACTTAAAGGGTCAAGTATGAGTGAGTCTAAAAAAGTATGCTAGATAACTAAGCTATTAAGAAGATCTCATGGTCTTCCCCAATCCCAAATATAATATCTGTTATTGTATTCCAACACAAAGGATCTCATGATCCCTTGGAAACCAAATGTATGGTATCATGGTATTCCTACCTGAAGACTCTCACAGTCCTACAGACAACCTGTCACTCACACTCTAGTTATTCTATGTGATACTCTATGCCAACATAATCATAAACAAGTTCGAGTCCCTGAAAATCCATTTTTCAATCCAATTTCATAAAAAACATTCCAACATTCATTAAAATACATATCAAAAGGTAATTAAATTTATAAAATTATTTTATAAATACATTTGAATCCATAAAATCCATTTGCACCATTTCGTCAAACACTTAGGGCACACACCAAACACCTCTATTTGGAAAAGCCCTCTTTAATTACCCAATTTACAAACCGAGTAAAAAAACATGGGATAAAAATGAATTATAAATCATTTATTTGAAAATTAAGAAAACAAAAACCAACGTTTATTTATAATATAAGGGTAATCATTGGAAAACACCCTTAAATAGAGACACCTACTTTAGAAATAGTTCCAAATTACTCACATTTTATGATAAAACCTAGGAATAGGTAGAAGAATCCCTGAAAAAACTAAATTATATGAACACGAACAAAATTACCCTATTAAAACCACAAGTTTAGCTTCCCCCACCAACTATAGTTCCACATTTTCATGAAAAGGAAGAAAAAACATGAGAATGGGGAGAAATTTGAAAACATAAATAAAATGAATTACGTCAAGAGAAATAAGCATGAATCCATGACAAATACACCAAGGGAGGAGAGGAGAAGCTTCCACAATAAGGAGTAAGGGATTTTACTGATAAGAGGATAAAATGATGGGTAAAGGGGTATAAAATCAATAAGGGAAAATAGTAAATACTATTTTAAGTGAACTAGAGAGTATTCATGGTTATGAAAACTATATCCCAAACATATTGGAGCCACTATCTCCCAAAAAATATAGCCAAAAAATTATCTCTCAATGCTATACAATTTGAATAAACACGATAGAACCATGAAAAATACCATTGTACCACCATAAATAATGCTTGAATGGATATCTATATGATCAGGAAAACTATAAACCTATTTATATCTTTCAAAAATGGGGTTTCAACCCCTATCACATGAAACCTAAAAAAAACAAAATGGAAAATAAAACTTATTTTTTTCGTTCAGTGACCTAGAGGGTGTTACAGTCTCTCTACCATTACACTTTATGCCCATATAAAGTCCTCAATCATCTTTTATAGAGAACATGTGAGGCCAAAACTCACTCACCAAAGATTTCTACTTCAATGTCTCATGGATATTGCTACCTTACTGCCAAAGAACATAGACCAACAAGATCGACTTACCAAAAATCACCATGTTCTAACAATCAACAACATGAATAGAATTCTCCACTATAGTGGTATTAGGATGAAGCTCTAAATATTACCACTCAAGAACATGATATAGTTCTAGATAGTTTCTATTCAGTTGAAATACATGAAAGAAATCATGGATTAAGGTTAGGTAGGGTGTCAACTCCAATTTATATGATTCCTTCCTAATATTATCCACAATACAAAATGGCCCGACATAACGGGATGATAAATTCCCATACTTTTATAAGTGATATTGTTTCAATTGATGTGACATGAAAAGTAACACGTTATAACTTACCTAAAACTCCAATGGGCGATGAATATGATCTACATATGATTTTTTGTGACTTTGATATATCCCTAACATTTTTTGAATCATCCAAATAGTCTTGGTCATATCCTAGATGAGACTCATTATAACCAAGTAATGCTCACCCTCCTCAGTCCAAAACAAAGTGGGATGATATGGAATCCCATAAAAGACCTCAAATGGGGCCATCATAATCAAGTCTTGATAAATATTTTTATAATAATACTCATCCAATGACATGTTCCTTTCCCAAAAACCTCAAAATTCAAGAACACATACTTGCAACATATACTTGAGAGTCTTCATTATATGATCATATTAAACATATATCTATAGGTGATACATGATGGTTAATCTCAAAATGGTTCACAAAGCCTCATAGATCCCATTCAAAAATCAGGAAGTGAAATGAGTATCCCTATATAAAATTACCACTGAGGTCACTCCATGAATCCTAATGACCTCTTGAAAATATAGGTATCTAAGGCCCTCTATATTTTTTGACTCCATGATGGGAATAAAGTTGGATTATTTCATAAAATTATGGACAATCACCCATATGAAATCTTATCCCACTAAGAATATGTGGTAGTCCAATCATGAAATCCATAGAGATGCCATACCACTTCTATAAAAAAGCAATAAGTGTTTGTAGGAACCTGACTATCCTTTTGCAAGAAGATTATATCATATGGACAGTAAAGTATCTTGAAATATATTCTTCCACTATAAATCTCATCTAAGGTCACCAATACCACTCTCTCTTGAAAAAAAAATATTTTTATCCCAAGGGTGAAGGAACCAACTAGAATAATTTTCCTAATGTATTAATTATTTACTCAATATCAAAGGAACTAGCAGAATTCTTTTAGAATAGGAGAGAACCATCATGATACCAATAACACTCACCCGAAGTCTCCCCACTATTTAAATCAATTCTAATCTTCTAGAACTCAAGGTCGAATACCTGACCACAACTAACTCAATCGATAAAATAGGATGTAACCTAAATGATGGATAAGAACACCCAATCCCCATCTTTTTATACTTATAGGATTATAATGGAATCCAAATTCATGAGAACCCAATTATCCACTAATTCCCCAATAACCTTCCCCAAAATATTACTCCTTAAAGCATCGATGACCACATGCCCTTTCATGGGTGTATATAAAATATTTAAATCAAAATTATGATGTTATTTCACACAATGTCTCTATCTTGGGTTTAGGTATCTCTATTTGAAAATTTATTTTAGAGTTTTATGATATGATTAGACTGTAAAATTCTATCTAAAGAGGTATTGTTTCCACGTCCTTAACAGTTACATTACAAAAACTAATTCCAAATCATGGGTGGGAACATTCTGTTCATGTGGACATATCTATCATGATTTTTAGACCACAACATGACCATTATTCATCAGTACACAATCCAACCCCACAATAGAAGCATCATAATACATCGTGTAATCTATCCCACTCCCAAGGAGAATAAAAATTGATGTGGATGTCAAACATGCCTACAAATTTTCAAAATCACTTTGGTGGTTCTCATCCCACTCAAACCTCACCCCTTTCATAGTCAAATTCATCAGGGGAGAAATTATCCTAGAGAATTTTTGAATGAAAAATCTATAATTCATGGAAAAGTCCAGAAATCTATGGATATTGAACAAATTCATAGGCTTCTCCAAATACAAGACTACTCGATCTTTCTATGGATCCTTTAAAACTGCTACATCAAAAATCAAAACGCCTAACACCATTACCTCTGAAACTAATGTTTTCACTTGGAAAACTTGACATATAGATAATGGTCCCTAAAAAAAACAAGAAAACCACCATATGGTCAATGTTCTACTCCCATGTCTTAGAATACACCTAGATGTCATCTAAAAACATAACCTTGAAGGAGTCAAAAAAGAAGTGGAAGATCTAATTCATTAATTATAAAAATACATCTGAAGCATTTTTAAGACCAAATGGAATAACCAAATACTAAAAATATCCATATTGGCTCCAAAAAGTGTTCATAGGAATATCCTCATCTAGGACCCTTAATTAGTGGAACCCAAATATCAAGTTGGTCTTTGAAAACTATCGGGATCCTATGAGCTGATCAAAGAGGTCATAAATTCATGAAAATAGGTATATATTCTTCATGGTCACCAGTTTAAGCTATTGATAGTATATGAAAAGTCAAATACCTTCTTTCCAAATATCTCTGTCGAAGCCCATAGTGACACATTGGGACAGATAAGTCCATTTCCCTCAAGATCTTCCAATTAGACCTTCAAATATTTAGATGAGTTATATCCATCCAATAAGATAGTAATGATATCGAGCTTATCCCATATAGAAAATAAATAGTAAAATCAACTATGCATTGGGGAAAAAACCTTGAATAACCCTCCAGAAAAACATCTAGGTACCTGTCCCTGACCATTGGATGTTCATACATTGAACTCTAATGGACAAAATGAAGAAACAACTTGAATTGATGGCATGGTATCAACCCTAATTTCTATGAAATTGGTCATTCTCTCGTTAATTGTGGTTCCCAATCACCCTGAAAGATGTGGGTGATCCCATTAGGAGTAATAAACTGGACTCTATGGAAATATCTATCATAAATACCTCAAATATGACCATCCAATCCCTGCCCAATATGACGCACAAAATTCCTAGGTCCAACTTGAGGAAATCATATTCAGCTTCTACATTATAAATTAAAACATGAAATTATTGGAAATTAAAACCCATCTCCTTCTTCCTACCCAATAGGGTTAGAAAATACATAACTAACGGTGTAAAATCATCTCGTATACCCAAAGAATCAAATATTTTTAGTGAAATGATATATTGAAAAGTTCCAATGTCAAGTAAAATAGATTCCATAGAATTTTCAACAATAACCACACCTATCATGGTGGCTAGATCTGACTTTGAGTCCTCTAGTATAACCACCACTACATGAAGACTTTCTGGCTTAGACCCTCTCTGAATTTTCATCACTTTTGGAGAATATCCCATATTAAGATGGCAAGATACTCCAACCTTATAATCCTCTATCCATACTTAAGATACCTTCAAAAAAGTAGATCCCACACCGCTCCCCTGTGAACCCAACTGACCAAAATGATGAAGATTTCCCAGACACCCACACTAGTGGCACACCATTGGAGTCTTATACAAGTATTTTGGGTTCATAAACCCTTTTTGTACTGATTAGAAAATGGGATTACACCCTAAATAATCCATTGGAGTTGAACTTGATGACCATTGGATACTTTTGACACTACCCACATGAGGGCCATTCTCTTTCCAATTATATCCTGATGAAGAACTCCAGATTCTTCCCCTAGAATGAATTCCACTGAGATAGGACATTATAGTAAAATTATTCTATTCCATAGCCACATTGCTAACCACCTCAATGTAGGTCTGTAGATAGAGAAGAATAATAATATTTTTGATATATATCCTCAAGATCATCATGGAACACCGACCCTTGAGGAGATCCAAAGAGACATGTACCAATTTGGTAAAATAGAAGGAATACTCCATCATTGAATGATCCCTTCTTTAACATTAGGAACTCATAATCCATTTCTACTCTCAAGGTAATTTGGTAGAACTTGTTATTAAAATCCACCATGAACGCATTCCACATGAGATACCCATTCCAGCTCAAAAGAATCATCGATTTCCAAAATGTTCTACATAGTCTTTCCACCACATATGTGTTTAATAAAACCCTTTATGTATCAAGGATCCTAAAAAATATGAATATGTAATCAATACGATCTAAAAACTCCTCAGGCTCATTGGGTCTCTTATCACCATAGAACACCAGTGGATTTTTCCTCATAAACTCCTGATTATAGTCTATCATCCATGTCCTCTCTTGAGGACTCACTTGACCAAAGGATTGAATTATACAGATCAATAACACTGAAAAATTCAGATTAAGAAGAGGGTTTTCCAATGGGGTATTCTCCACAACACCCACTCTATGAATGGATGAGGTTCTTCTAGGATGCATCAGCTATAAAATAATAGAGAAAAATATTCATTAAGAAAAATTAAATATCAAATTACATCAAAAGAACCAATATAAAATCACATAATGGGTATAAAAAAGAAACACTTAAATAATAAGAAACTCCAAATGAATGTGGATAAAAAACAATAAAAATCCTAAAAAATTTACCATTGTGCACAGTTTGGAAAACTATGCGGCAACAGTGTGGGTGTCATTGGATTTGGAAGGAAATTATGGATAGGCTGTGCATGATTATAACTAACCATGAACACTAACTGTGAACCTCCTCTAGACCACATCATTTAATAACCAAAACTCATATGAACCTCTAGTATCTCCCTAGTACTCAACACCGATCATAAAATACCTCAAAAAATCATCAAAATAACCTAATACAAGGTTGAAAACAAAAATTAAATCCTTGAACACCCATGGAAACTTGAGGTTTGACATGAAGAAGATATGGCAAGGCACTCCCCTATTCCTACATCCTAAGACCCGACGGTCATAGATATAGTCTACCATTGACTATCAAATAAAAACTTTTTCTAGTTACATTTTGTAAAAAATAAACCCTGGTCGACCCAACCGATCACCTAAACTTACCTTCCACATGACCCAAAGTGCATTCTATATTACCACAGGCTGGAGACAAGCACCAAGCATAAAAGATATCTTTGGAATGGTTTCACACATGGTAAAACAACATGACCCATCTATGAGATAGGAAAACCAAACCAATATCATAAGAGTTAGAAGCATAGAAATAACATCTCGACTAATAAATAAAGTATAAGAAGATACCATAAACAAAATTATTCATCATATAAAAAACATATAGTAATGATACATTTATATATGGTATCTCATGTCAAAAACCCAAAAATCAAAAAAATGGTTACATGAATAAAAAAAATCCTATACATAAATCCGAAAAGATACAAAATCCCAAAACACCACCTCATGAGCCAACCTAATGAGAAGAAATATTATCCAACACACAATGAACAATAGTAATCAAGAAGAGATACCCATGTATGTTGTTCCCTGACCTTTACATGTATCCTTCCAAACAAAGTCTACGTATTCCCAAAAGAATATGTGGGGGTGTGAGGAAGAAATCCTAGTAAGACACCACCATGAATATATTAACGGATTTCGACCATATAAACCAATAAACTAGTTTCAAAAAACTTTTCAAAACTAAACCACTTTAAAAGCATTCCACTTAAAAATAAGCCTTTTAAATCCCTTTGTTTTTTCATTTCAATCAGAACATATTTTCAAAAATAAAAATCAACATGGATCAAATAAATAAAAAAGGACCAATGCATAATAATTCTCAATATATCCGACATGGAATAATAACAGTGAGAATAACATCATTATCATAGAACTATATGAATGTAAATAGAAATAACACACCTGATAACACATCAACATGGAACTAATCAGATATATATAAATTATATAAATCAGTTTGGAAAGAGTAATTTGAACCTAGGGATCTAACCTCAATGTTAAAATGAGAGTGAGTCTAAGAAAATAATGCTAGAAAACTAAGAAAAATTGAATCTCTCATGGTCATCCCAAAGAAAAAGTCCAAGATCTCTTATGTTCCCTCAAAAACCAAATGGAAGCTCTCATAGTATTCATACACAAAGGATTTCATAGTCACTTGGAAACTAAATGGAATCTCTCATAGTATTCCTCCCCAACGGATTCCAAGATCCCTCAGATATCCCAACACTCACACTCCAATTAACCCATGTGGTACTTCATGAAAACATAATAAAAAACAAGTAACAATCCATGAAAATCCATTTCACAAAATAATTTAATAGAAAAACAATTTCAATTTTATTAAAACACCTCTCATAAGGTAAAAAAAATTTCTAATTTTTTTATAAATCCATTTAATTCAATAAAACCCCTTCCATCCATTTTATCAAACACTTGTGGTATACATATGCCACCCCCATTTGGAAAAGACCTATTAAACCATCAAATTTACAGACCGAGTCATAGAAAAAATAAAACATGGGATATAAATCAACTTTAAATAATTTATTTAGAAATTAAGAAAAAAAACCAAAGGAGATTCATAATTTAAAGTTAATTGATGTAAAAAACCTTTAAATAGAGACACACTACAACAAAATAGGGTAAGGGAATAACTACCCTTTATCAGCGCGAAATAGAAAGTTCTGATAAAGGGGTGATCCTTTATTAGAATTCAAAAATGTACACTTTATCAATGCTAAAACAAGAACTGATAAAGGTGAACCTTTTGTCAACACTTTTTAGTGTTGATAAAGTGTACATTTTCAGTGCTATTATTATCAATGATAAAAGTTTTATCATCCCTAAAGGACAGATAAAATAAGTATTTATTAGCGCTATAATTTTAGTGCCGATAAATAGTTGTTTTATTAGTGCTTTTTGAGCACTAATAATGATATGCCTTTATCAACGCTAAACAATCAGTGATAAAATAGCTATTTATCAATGCTAAAATTTTTGTGATGATAAATAGGGCCTTTATCAATGCTTTTTTAGCACTAATAAAGGCATATCTTTATCAACGATCAAAAAGCATAGATAAGGTATGTCTTATTATAGATTTTTTAGTGCTGATAAGACATACCTTTATCAGTGCTTTTAACTTGCACTGATAAAGGTTTCGACGGTTTTTATAAAATAACCCTAATAGGCCCCTCCTCCGTCGCACCCATTCAAGAATTCGCAGAAGCTGAACCCTGGGCTGGGACCCCTCCTCCACAATGACCTGCCTCCTCCTCCTCTTAATCCTCCTCCACTGCCGCTACCTTGTCCTCCTCCTACACCATGACCATCCTCATCCTCCTCCGTCGTCGCTACCTCCTCCTACTCCTCCACTGCGATCCCTTCTTTGCAACGACCCTGCAACTCCTCCTCCTCTGCCACCGCTGCCTCCTCCCCCTCCCCCTTCTTTGGCCACCCACTCATGATCCTCCGCTGCGGTCGCCTCCTCATGTGTTTCGAAAATGGATGATGGATCTTGATCGATCCTAGATGAGCTTAGGATATGGTGGCTGAGCATTATTAAGGGGTCAACTCCACTTTGAGGTTGGTGGTTTCAAACCACTACTAATGTTTTATGTATTGTTTCATGCATTTTGTGATATGTAGTGTTTTCCACCCTTGTGTAGTTGGTATTAAATCAACTCAAATTTTTTTTCTTGACTATATGTATTTGTAAAAACATATAGGGATGTTTATAGACCCTCTGAGTATTATGCATTAATTCCATGACCATTAGGGGTTTTAATAAATTAAAATACATTGAACATTACATTCAAGAGAACTTGGGGGATTCCCTTGTGTTATACTATGATTCCCAGGACCTTGGTTAAGTTTCTTTTTTTCACTCTAGATATGGGATAAGTGTATAATTGAGAGATTATATTCTAATTTTTTAACTAGGATGTTTTTAATTCACCACCTAAGAGTAGTTAAGTCCTTTTTGGGCAATGTTATATCCTTACATGTGAGGTAGAGTGGTTTAATGGAAAATATGTTCCATGTTGGAAAACTAAATTGGGGGTAATTATGTTCTATATAATGAATAGGTATTCTGACATGGTAGAAAATAACATAGAGGGAAAAAAATAGGTTCCCTTATCCTCCCTTGAATAAGAGATGTGTGGATTATGTGAGGTCAGTTTGAGCCTTGACCCAAATGGAACTTAGTGTTTCCTTGTATATTTTTTGACTTATTTGACTAACTTATGGGTTGAGTGTTCCTCCCCCTTCTGACCTATAATATCTGAGTGGGGTTCAGCCATGTTTTGGATTTGAATATGGGTTCAGCATGTGTGGATCAACTAATCTAAAACTTTGAGTGAGTAATATTTAAGGAAAAAATAGTTATGGATTATTTATTATTTTTTAAGATGTTTATTATTATATTTTATGTTGTTTATATACTACATGAAACTATTCCCATCAGTAATTCTATTTTTATGTTGTGGAAGTGCTTCCCCTTGATTAATATCTTTTTTTGGGTGTGGGATAACCTTCCTAATCACTCCAACATAGCCTATGGTCTGGGATGATATGAAAATTTATGTCAAAGATGCCTAAATAATGGGATGATATACTTGATGTGATACTATGATGTGTTGTATGAGTTTCATTTCCCACTTACCATATAATAATGTGATCTAAAATGCTATACCAATTATGAAATATTCAAATGGTTTGAGATGCACTGCCCAATAATATTGATATCTTAAAGGAATGAATTTGAGGGATGATATACCCATTCTATGGTGATCCCATGACTAGAGAAATTATACCTCAGTTTTGGGAAATGATGCCCACTCATTCTCCTTCACCATCGCTTCCTTTTCCTCCCCCTCCACTGCTACCATCCTCCTCCTCCTCCACCGCCACTGCCTTCCCCTTCTCTATCATGATCCCGCCTCCACTACGACTCTGCTTCTCCTCCTCCTCTTCCACCACTGACTCCTCCCCATACTCCTATAGATTCCCACTCATCATCCTCCACTGCGGCCACCACCACCACCTCCTCCTCCGCCACCTCCTTATCCTCCTCTTCCCTGTGCGGTCCCCTTGTCCACACATGGGATGGTGTAGGTTAGTAAGTAAATACGAATAAATATATTTTTTTGATATATTGTTACCTATAGGTCTTGGTATTTTTATGATATATTTTTTAACTATAGGACATGCTAATGATGGATATGTTTAGTCAGTCTTCTTAGGATGGGTGATGTATGAGCTTCTTATGTAATAGCCTCTTGCTCGATGCTAGGTATCAATAACTGGCTAGCTAAGATCTAGGATAAGGATTATCTTCCATGATTGTTCATTAAATCCTAACCGTTATTATAAATCTTGGATGATGATGAGGCATAGAGACCTTGAGATTGCAATGTATAGATACTCCACCAAGGTGAACATTCTTTCAAATTTTTTAGTGTTTATGTTTGGATATACATCATAGGGTATATACGATTTTCCACAAGACATAAATTATTTTAGTGGGTTGGATTGTGTTGAAGGATAGATATGTTATACCATCCCAAGGATATAAATTATGTATGTTCATTTAGCCGAGGGATCTATCTTACATTGTTAGTTCTTCTCAGGTAGTAAGTTGGATCTTTTATGACCTTCTCACAATACACTTATAATATATATTATTAGACATGAGGAATACCGTGTATTAGTGATTTATATTGTGTTATATGTTAGATTAGTTATTCCTATTTTGGTCATACTTTATGTATTTGAGTTTATCCATGGGACTCACCTTATGTTAATGGTTTGGATCATGTGGGAGGTTGGATATGTTATTCCCTCCATACTGTTTTTTGGGGTGGGGGTGGATGTTATTCCATGAGGCATATAGTCACATCATAATTCATGATCAAGATTTAATGGTTTTTCCTAGGGGATGAGTGTTTCACTGTATACCTTGTGGTATTTCAATAATGTGACATCATAGGGTGCACTATGAAATAGACCCTTAGGCTACACCATAATGTACCATATTCTTGGATTGAAAAGGGATTTCTTTATCCTTTTTAACAAGTTTCCTCTATTCCTTATTAGTCACTTGACCCCATCACCCAAACCCCTCTTCCCTATAATTTTACCCTCTCATGATTCCCTCTTTAGGATCCTTAATGGTCATTTCTTAGAGGACATCCCACCCCCTCCCTAGATAGCCCACACCTCCTCCCCCACACCCATGTAGCCCCCACCTGGATAGCCCACCCCCTCTATGGACAACCCACACCCCCCACACCCCTAAATCCCCCTACCCCCCCGGACAGTCCACCCCTTCCCCTTTGAACCTTTTATGATTTACTAGATTTTCCCCCTTTTCTCGTCCAGAACCCCTCCGTGCTATGTCAACCTCCCCCTCCTATCCTCTTGGGTGGTTCTCCCTCACCCGATGCATGTTTCATCTTTCGTCATTTGTATTGAAGAGCATAAGATAATTTTTACCTCTCTTATTCCTTCTATATATTAGTGTCTAACCCCCCCAAATCCTATATTTAAATGGACATGGGTCAATTACAATTGGAAATGTAATGATATGGCCCAGGCTAGTATCCTAACCCAAAACTGACCTGACTTTCCACTAACCTAAGAGGCGTTCATGATCTCGATGGGATAATAATGATCCCATGGGAAAAAATACAATTAATGTGGAATATTTTACCCAAAAATTAGAGTAAATTAAAAATGATATTTCTATTGAAAAATAGACATGTCCCATTCATAAATTGAACATCTAAGAAATTAGTAGATACATAAAAAAATAAAAAGGAAGAAGATATCATAGATGGAAAATAAAATCCCACTACTGACCAATAAAATTTTTTAACATGCGAGTTATCATTTTATGTTTTCTTTTCAGTTTGAAATCTCCTTTACTGCGTACCTCTCCTCTGCTATAAACACACCTCTTCTGTACACTAAATGACACATTCACGTTGAGTTTTCTCTACTTAATCATTGGTTTCATCTTGTTCACATGTTATTAATATTTTATATTAATGGTTATGTTGTGATATGTATGGGAAAAATTCCCCACTGAAAATCGTGGTTATTGGTGGTCCTTGTTTTTGAACTAAATGAATTGCATGTTGGTTGGTTCCTATTGAAAATTTGAATATAAAAATTGGTAATTTACATATACTTACTAATGAATGAATTCCCCGGGATGGTAAAACTTTTTTAATAACCCCTGAATTAACAAAATGAATTGAATAAGGGATGCTTTGGAAAATCTGAAATTGTGATTTATTTGTTTGTTTAGGGTTGTGATTATGAGCACGATTGTGTGTTTGTATGGTGTTGTGGTTATTGGAATGATTGGTATGCCATTTTTTCCCTTGTTTTAGTTTTTCCACCATTGAAAATCAATCAAAACTTTACCCATTTCAATGGAACCACCACTTTATTACTAGTGAAATTCCACTGAATCTTAGAAAACCACTTCACTAAAGGACTCTATGAGACACTTTATGGACACCCTAGACAAATAACCATAAAATCACATGTAATGAATCCTTCCAACCAAAATAACTCTTTTTCAAATCATAGAATCTATTAGTTTAGTACCGTAGTTCTTGACTAGAGACATTACATTTCTAGATAAACACAAAAATACTAGTTTACAAAAATGCATATGGATCACATGTGGGATACTAAAACATTCTAGTGTAAGGGATTCTCATAGTTAGTTCCATTGATCAGGTGGTTGGGAATATGGGTGTGATCTACTTGGCTCCTGAGTAATGCATGGATAGGTAAGGGTATTGTTTACCATATCTAGTTACATTGATTATAGTTGGATGATGACCCTAGTTGAACATCTTTTGTGTAATAATTTTGTTAAATGTTAATATTACTGTATCAAATAGGATGAATATGAATAAAGAATGGATGAATTCCAATTGGTTGACAGAAGAGTATGAAGATGGCATTAAAGAGTTTATTTTGTTTGAAAAATATCATGCATATGGCCCTTCTAAAATTCTTTGTCTGTGTTTACGCTATTTTTATTCAAGAAAAATTAGTCCAGAAGAGTTGGAGGAACACCTGATCTATCACGGAATAGATCAAAGTTATACATGTTGTAATAAAAAATGGGGAAAAAATATATGCAGGTAGTGGCTATGATAACACTGCATTTTATGGATCATCTGATATGATTGAAAGCGTGAATAATGAAGGCGATCATATAGAGGATGTGATTACAGATGTGAATGATGATGAAAATCATATTGAGTAAATTAAAAGGATATTTGAAGATATACTTCGTGATATCCCTAAATTGTTTGAGAAGTTAAAGAGTTGTGAAGAGATTACATTTTATGCTGGTTGCACTAAATATACAACATTGTTAGCCGTACTGAAGATGTATAATTTGAAAGCAGGAAACAGGTGGAGTGATGCCAGTTTTATAGAACTAATTGCTCTTCTGAATGACATTCTCCTAGAAGAAAATGAGCTCTTGAGATGAACATATGATTCCAAACAAATGCTACACTCGATGAGTATGATATTTGAAAGAATACGCGCCTGTACGAATGACTATATATATTTTCTCAAGGACCAAAAATCACTTAAAGAAAGCCCAAAGTTTGGTTCTTTTCGATACAAGAAATATGAATCCAGTCCTATGAAATTTTTATGGTACATTCCAATCATTCCAAGGTTTAGGAGCCTATATAAAAGTGAGGAGACTACAAGACAGTTGACATGGAATACAGATACAAGAATTAAAGATGGGAAACTACATCACCTAGAATAATCTCCTTAGTGGAAGAGAATTGATCATGACTATGATGAATTTGGAAATGAGCCTAGAAACCTTCGTCTTGCATTATCTACAGATAGAGTGAATCATTTTGGTTTTTAAAGCAGTAGTCACAGTAAATGGCCAGTTATGTTGGTAAATTATTATGTACCATCGTGGTTATGCATGAAATGAAAATACATCATGTTATCTATTCTTATACCTAGACCAAAACAACCGGGTAATGATATTGATGTTTATTTGGCTCCATTGATCATGAATTTGAAATTCTTGTGTGATTTAGGTGTTAAGTTGTATGATGATTACAAAAATAACGATTTTACTTTGAGATCCATGTGGTACAGGATGTTAAATGATTTCCTTCTTATGGAAATTTGTGAGGATATACCATTAAAGGAAATAAATGGTGCCCTGTTTGAGAAGAAGGTACATAGTCAATTAGGTTGAAACATTCATAAAAAATTGTGTTTCTAGGACATTGGAGATTTCTACCCCAATGACATAAGTATCGATCTTGGATGAAATATTTTAATGGAAGTTCAGAAGAATGTATAGCACCGTATCCACTAACAGGTGATCAATTTTTTAAGAAAGTAAAATATGTGGACACTAATTTTGGTAAACCATTTTTGAAAAACCATTTGAAAACTGGTTGGGAAAAGATATCCGTTTTTTTGAATTACCAAACTAGAATTGTCTGTATGTCAGAAATTTTCTTGATGATATGTATGTTAAAAAAAATGTATGTGATAGTGTCATCAGCACGTTGCAAATGCATCCAAAAAAACAAAGGATGGAATTAAGGATAGATTGGACATGGTTGATATGGGAATACAAGAAGAGTTGGCACCAGTGAATGGTAAAAAATGAACATTTCTTCCTCCAACTGCTTAAACTCTTTCCAGGCAAGAGAGATATCAGTTTTTCAACTTATTGAATGATGTAATGGTTCCCGAGGGGTATTCATCAAATATCAAGAACATCATTTTAATGAGAAATTTAAAGTTTAAGGGTCAGAAATCACATGACTACCATGTTTTAATGCAAAATCTAATTCTTATAGATTTACATTGTATTTTTCCCAAGAATGTTCACCATCGATTATTGAAGCTATGTTTCTTCTTCAAAGCTATATGCAGCAAAGTTATAGACCCGATGTAATTTCCAACTATGGATAGAGAAATTTCTGTCATATTATGTGAATTGGAAATTTTCATCATGCCGACATTCTATGATATGATAGTTTATTTGGTGATAGATATTAAACTATGTGGTCCTGTACATTATAGATGGATGTACCCCATTGAATGGTATATAAATATTTTGAAAGGGTATGTAAAAAATCGAAGTTGGGTAGAGGGTTGTATTATGGAGAAATATATTGTTGAGGAAGTTGTTGAATTCTGTACTGAATACTTGTTTTGTGTGGAAATCATTTCCCTACCTAAATCTCATTACACTGGGTGGCTTGAGGGTCAAAAAATTTATTGAAGAGAGGTTGTCACAATCAATATTACAGATTTGTAGTAGGACCACCTTTATGTTTTGGATAACAGTTTCGACATTGACCCATATGTTCAAACCCACAAAGAAATTCATAAGAATTTGAATCCATATAGGGCTGAGAAATAGATATCAGATACACATAATCGACAGTTTACAGGATGTTTCTGGGACCATATTTTTTAGAAGTTAGATGGAAATCCAGACTCAATTTCAGAACGACTCTGATGGCTATCCGGAGGACCAAGTGTGTATATATTATCTTACAATGCTTATACAGTTTATGTTTATACATTATATACTAATGAACATTTTGAAGACAGTACCATGTAGAATATTAGGGTTACACTTGTGGTTGAACCGATGCATGTTTCTGGTGATAAGGACAGAAATTCAATTTATGCGAATATGTCATACTTTGGCATCATCAAACAAATATGGGAGTTGAATTATATAGAATTCCAAGTTCTATTTTTTCAATGAAAATGGGTTGATAATAGGAGTGCTATTAAAATAGATGAATTGGGATTCATGAAAGTTTATTTCAGTTAGGAAGGGGAGAATGATGAACCATTTATAATGGCATCATAGGCAGTACAAGTATTTTATGTTCTAGATCCTGCAAACCGAAACTGGTCCATTGTTCTGTTATTGACCAAAACAACTGAAGGGTTGGATAAAAGTTCAATGGAGGATGACCCTTTCATTGGGACTTCTCAATCATTTCATAGCGGTCCCAATGTATAAGGCGTTTTGTATGTCAGAGGAGACCACAATGAAGGGATTTACATAGTCGATAGAGGGGTAAAGTCTCTTCACCCCTAAAAAAGAGTTAAATAATAAGGTTATTTGTATATTGTAATATACATTGTGTTATGTTATGTTTTTATCTATTCACTTATGCTTTTATGTAATCTAAATTAAATGTTAAACAACTTCTGCAGATAATGACTTCTGCACTTGCTGATGCACCCAATCCCAAGACACAACAGGTCTCTCAACCTGCTGTTGCTGGTCCTAGTGCAGAGCAACAACAAGTTTCTCAAACTGTTTCTAGTGGTCCCAGTGTTGAGGTACAACATGCTTCTCAATCTATTGCTACTGGTCCTAGTGTTGATGCTAATGCTCTAGAGGAACATAATGATGATGCTTCTGAAGAAATGGTAAGAAATGAAACCCTGCCAGCTCAAAAATAATTAGATCACCATAGTATGATAGTGTTTTCAAAAATCCTTAAAGAAAAAGAAAAAGGCATAAAATTTTAGGTGGGATGGAATATGCAAGGAAAACATGTTAACCCCAACAAAACCATCTTTAGTAGCTACATTGGAATCGTCACTCGGCCATGTGTGCTGGTTGATATACAGTCGTGGAACTATGTTGTCACCAGGATTAAGACACTAATGTGGGATGAAATTAAAGTAACATTATGATATCATTTCTTTAATTTATTAAATTAAAATAAAATGCTAAAACATTGAAGTTCTATTCATCATCCATTGTATAGTCCATTTATAGTAGATTCCACGCATAAGGAATATGTATTAAGAGTTGCGGGAATGATTCATAAAGGCTTCTACACAATTTTAATGAAATATCATCTTAAAGATGTTGAAGGGAAAATCAAGCCACACCCACCTCCTCTTTATGCACACTTGATATCCCAAGGTGTGTGGGATGAATTTAGCGACCATCGTGGGGAGCATAATTTTTAGGTACATTATGTCCGGTAATACTTTGATTGACGTTTCTTGTATTCATCACTTTGATTGAAAGTTTTTATTTATGAAACAACAACTGAGTGCTGAAAATAAAGAACAGGAAACAAAACTGGCATACCCCTACTGTAAAGATAGGATGGGGTTCACTTCACTTGATAAAAAATTGGTACGTATTTTAAATCTACCATAATTATTTTATGTGACATAAAACAACATCGTAACCATGTTCCTCTATTTATGTGTAGATTGATGAATCGAAATTGAAATCCACTTCCATCCTATGACATGTGTTATAGAAGGAGGATCATGTAAATAAAGAGAAGATACTGATTGAGGAAAACACACAAAAAATGTGGGAAACATGTGTAAGTATAACATAATATAAATTTGATTTTACTTAAATTTATATTACATAACAATGACTACTAATTTTCTTATATTGTCTATATAGCATAATAATAAGAATCAGCAACACCTCCACCATATGCAGACATATTTTCAATTGACTTGAAGTAGCCATAATGTTATGGAAGCATTAGAGGTGCATGTTTTGGGGTGATACCCTGAACATATTTTCATAATGAAAAACAAGCAGATGATCAAATTGAGGAAATGAAAAATATGAGAGAAAAAAAATCCTTGTTTGAAGAATAAATACAATAACAGAGAGAGATGATAGAAAGTTAGATGAGGGGAGGCAAAGAGAAGAAATAACTAAACAATAACCCTTGCGTGAAGATCCCGCCCCACCCCCAACAACTTTGAGGTGAGCCATTCCCCACAAAAACCTAACTTAGCTGAGGTAATCAATCTTATAATAATTGTTTCTGTGAAATTTGAATCACATAGACAATAATACCTTTCCTGTACTAATATTATAAAGGGTTAAAGTGTGTGTGATTTATATCTATCAACTCCCACATATCACTTTGTAGCAAGGGCTATGGTGTTCAATATGTAGAATGACATGCTAAAAAATAGAAAAATTCCATAAGATCATGTCATAATGTCTATTAACGTAGAAAATGATCTGAGTGCCTAGATACCTGTTCCAAATGATGACGACGACATTCATACAGTTGAACAAGTTGTTGGAACATTCATCACTGGACATCAATTCTTGTAAAAAAACATGTCGACAAGGAGGTATCCATTTCTTATTTATTTTTAAGATGAACCATTAAAATTTAATTAAAAAAGGTCTGAACCGATGAATTTTATTATAGAACAACAATGAGAAGGGGGTGAAACAAAATATCATCTCAAACCCATCTGAAGGATCAACTAACCGGTTGAAACGATCTACTGAGACCACCTACACCCCGCCCATTCTATATCCACATTTAATATCATTTCAGGCTCATGTAGATACAAAGTTGATAGATGAAAATTATCACACAATTGATTTTGAAAAAATATGTACAAAGAAGAAAAATAATATTTCATTAGTGTTGAAAATGTATAATAAATTCTCATGTATGAATGTATAGGTGTCTCAGTTGTAAATGTATACACGTGGTATGCTTTCATGATTGATTTTACCAAAGCTGATATACTACGATAATTATAACTAAATAAATTTCATATTTTTTGCAGGCGTATATATGAAAATCAATTGAAGGGATTTCCCCATGAACAAAAACGTGAACTCGTTAGTCCTCACATCAAATCTTTGAAAGAAGAAATTAATGATGATAACGAGGCTGGAATAATGTCATCCATGCTCAAATCATTTGAATACAAAATTATGGATGATATACTCTTTTTAATACCAATTATATAGGAGAAAAACTCTATAATTTAATTATATCAACTATATTTTCATTTCGTTCATTACTTTTTTTGTGTTTTTAGGCCGCATTGGATGCTGATTTCATCAATTTGGATACTCCAAAGATTTATTTTTTTGGATTCAATGAAAAGATTTGAAACAAACCGACCATGAATGATGGTGTTTTTTAATTTGTAATACACTAGATACAACATTTTAGAACTAAACATCCAGTTATATAATTTATAATATCTTTTAATGAGGATTCTGTTATGATAGGGCGGTGCATCGATATTGTCTACTTCATGGAATGAATCCAGGGCCTAAGGAAAAGAACGCCTGCAATATCTAAAATTGGACCAGAATATTGGTATATATAATAGGATTGTACTATAAAAACACATATCAAAACAAATTACTTATTTTTCTTGATGTTTCTGTAGTGTCCAAAACAAACAAATGGAAAGGAATATGGTTATTATGTTTGTAAATTTATAAAAGTGATCATATTTATTCAACAAACTAGAATCCCTAAAGTGGTATTTTCGAAAATAATTATGAGTTCATTTAAAATATTTATTAATACATTGTGTATTTATATTTATTCAGTACTACCATGGCTTTCACAAAAACTCATATTCACAAGATGATATAGATGTGTTTAGAAATGAATTGGCAACATACCTGATGGAAGATTTTACACAAATAGGATGAAAGTGGATTTTTACTACTTATTTTATCCTTATATGATCATTGATATCTCCTTTGTTTACACTTATTGAGCATATATGATCACCCTTTATTATTTTTTATATCCTAGGTTTTGAAGAATGGTTTTAGAAATGATTTGTCTTTCTAGTAAAGCATAACTTAATGAGAGACTCTTATGAACTAGTTATTTATCTTTCCATGTTTCCAAAAGAACTAGACCTAAAATATTATGGCATGGATCATTTATATTCTATATTTTGGTCATTTATGCAGCTGTTTCTATTGATTTAGTGTGTTTTAAGAATATTGGTTCTCCACCACTCACAAATTTAATAACAAAACTAATGATTCTTAGTGCACATTACTAATGTTGGTTAACTACCTCTTAGCATAGCATCTGATCTGAACTTTCAATCTCGCGTCCGGGTGATGCTCTCATTTGACACTATATCTATGATATCATCATTCAGCCTTCACTTTTCCTTCTCTTACTGCAACCATTTACTAGGTAAATGGGTGTATAAAGAGAATGAAAAGTGAACTATGAAAGATGATACCATAGAGATGGTTTCAGATGAGATAATCATGGGGACGCCGAATCGGAAGTTTAGATCAGCTGCTTTGATAAGAGATAGTTATACAATAGTAGTAAAGTGCATAAAGAATCATTTTATTTGTTATTAGCTTATATTTGGACCAAATAAACCATTTAGAAAAATTTAAAGGTAGTGTTACGATATAATATGTCTAGTTTAATGAAAAATTATATAATTAAACGTTGATTTTATTTTCATTATTCATGTAGGGTTAGTTTATTTTAAAAGATTTCTGTCCATGTGACATGCCTTTACAAGAAGATCAACAACGCTGTGTCTGCTCAATCACATATGTAATATTGATATTTTCATAATAAAATCATTGTCCATAGATATTTCATCTCAATAATTTCTCAAATAAACTCACATCATATATACATATGCATGCCCATCAAAATTAAGGTGCCTACTCACCTCATATAGAACCTACATCACATCAATGCCCAACATACAAATCTCACATACAAATTCCTAAACAAGAAAAAAGGACTTTGTTATAAGGAAGTGAATACCTGACTGATTCCCTTAGGATTCTATTCTTCTTTTTGTATTCTAAGATACTCTTGGTATTCTGTGAAATTTCTTATAGAAAAGAGAGAAATGGGAAATCTATTTCACTAATGACTCAATATTTCATAGCTCTACGAGAACGCTTAGGTTTTTCTCTACTTTACATAAGACTCTTCATGTGATCATGTCACATAAGCTCCTTTGTATGATTGCTTCATGTGAACTGATCGTGTGATCTCATCACATGATCAAATCACATAAACAAATCACATTATCAATGTAATTCACTTTAACCATGATTTGTGTAATCATGTCTTATTTACATGATCACATAAAGCTTCAAGGGTTGTGTAATAATATAAATATCACAGGTTCATTTGATCATGTGATCCTCTTATGTTCAGGTGATCACATGACTTTGAATATTTCATTCACTTAATATGATATTTCTAATTAGTCATGTGCCCCTTTCTTACTCAAGTCCATTTTTAACCAAAAGTCCTCTATTTTCATATTTAATCTAAATTTTCTCTTTCTTATGATACAAATGAATTCATGAATTTCAGATGAGGAGGCTATAGTTCATTGGACTAAAATGGTTGATAGTGTGGAAGTCAACAAGTGCATAGTCATTCAGTCCACTCACGATCATCTTAAAAGCATGATGGGAACCAATATCATGGATTTTAAATTTCTTAATTAGTTTCCCTTATAGAGTTTGTTATTCGAAATGATACTATGATCTCTCCACGTCATGAAGGGATCATTCCCCCCTCCTACATCTTTAGGAATAATAATATGTTCAGGGAGAACATGTCATATGTGGGTAATTTCATCTCCCAAGAAGACATGTCTAACATCTAATTTTGAAGCCAATGTGGATTTATTTTAAAGGGTTATAACATTATTTAGAGCTAAAACCCATATTTAAAGATAAAAAATGTAGAATTATATATCAAATTAGATGTTTGAGTGGTTATTTGGCCGGGTTATTTGATTAGGTGGATGCTTGGGGATGAACTGGGGTTGTGCCTTCTTAGTTCAGTGTAATTACACATAGTTTGTGGTTGATCTGAAAAAGATAAGATTTTATGAATCTAATTAGTCCTACCAACCCTTACATATTGCATCCAAATTATGATGGTAGACTTGTTCAGTTTATAGAGTCAATACATAAACACATTTCATTTTATGTATGGTGAGTTTGACATTAGTATATGGGACATTAAGATGATCTATGGTGCGATGATTTTTGGAGACTAGTATGATGAGTAAATTCAACGTCATATACTCGGGATGAAATGAAATAGAATCCTCCCATTATGAAGGATCTCATCAATCTATCCAAAACACCCCATGGGAATGACCCGTATCCAGTGGTTGACATCCCCTTTAAGAAGTGGGATGACTTGTTCATCAAGAAGACTTGGCATGAGTGTCTGAATAAGAATCCCAAGTCTTTTCCATCATGAGAATCCTATGGGGAACAAGGTTGTCACTTTAAAATAATTTATGAGTGTCAATTCAATGACTAGGAATGGTCAGTCACCACCTAGGACCATCCCCTTCTTCATCTAGTAAGCTTCAAAGTAATGTATCTAAGCAGGTAATTATTCACATTTCCAAAAAATGTGGCGTTATGGTTTCCACCTAAATGAAGGTAGAGGTGATTTCAGGTGGTACGATTATCATGTTATTTGTTCCCATGCTGTCTAAGTTATATTTCCAACTTTACCACATATGTAGGGGTATTCCCCGTTCAGAATATTCATCCCATTCCAACTACAATGGGGTTGGATGGGGGGCCACATTGGTGGATATGAGTTACTTAACACTCAAAACATTCCAAGTTACCATTTCAGGGAATCTCTATAAAGTGTCAGTGGGGTATAGCTAATCACACTAAATAACTAGGAGATCAAGAGAAAAGTTAACCAATATGATCAGTTTTTTTTGTACCATATGGAGCACCAACCTGTGAAATTACCAATAATGTAAATGGTGATCCTGTATCCTAAGCCTATATTTTACCTATATATGAGGGTGTTTTATCCACATGAATGAACTGAAAGATATTCTATGATTGGTATGCATCATACCACTTTGGGAGATAGTTAAGTGGATTCAAATTAAATTCCCCACTCTTCCCTACATATGTTCAGAAATGCATCCCATGGTGGCTCACAGATTCTGGATAATTTTCACTTGATAGGAAACTTATAGTGTGGGTTTTGGACTCTCCAAGGCTTTTGTTGATACCTTGGTCCGATCATACCCGAATGGTTAGTTGTATCCATTGCTGATAAAGTACATAGATATTCTAATAGTGGATGAGGAGGAGGACACAAGGGCTTTGGTATCATAAAAAATATAGATTCCAAACAAAAAAACATCTTCCAGAAGACCCACAACTCTCTATATTTCTTAGAAGCAAATGAGGCACTTAGATCTAATACCATCAACAAGGAGGGTCCAAATGGATTTGGTAACAATGTATGTGATTACTGTGAAAGAATTTCCAATCGGTGGGGGATCTTCTCTAATAATGGTGGTGTTTCCCATCAAATTCCAATACTGGGAAAACTAGAGGAGGAATACATTGACCATAGAGGTCTGGAGAGTGTTTTGTCAAGTGAAAATAGAGAAAGATGGATTTGGGAGTGTGATCAATCCCAAAGAGAATCTTCTATGAACAAAAACCCATTGAATTCAAATCAATTCTCCAAGAACATAGTGTGGTGATTCATTCTGTCAAAGGCCAAGTACATTACACACTCATAGCTTAGAGAATAATAATTCCTAGAAAAATGGTAACTAGTGAAGATAAGGGAGACTAGGATGGCTCCAGTGAAGAGTTAAGATATGTTTTATCATCACTTTCATGTATTATTTGATATTTTTAGGACTATAGTGAACTTTATTTTCCCTTTGGATATTTGAAGAGGCAGGTAAAATTTGGTCACCTCGCAACTCTCTAGTTTTCTTTCCCAGGGACACAGTGGCCAATGTTTTCTCAAAATGTGACTGAGAGGATGATGATCAGGGCTGTCTAAGTTAAATGGATCTCATGTATGTGGTTGTTTCTGATCCAAAGGAAACACCATTTGTGCCTCTATTAGCACCACCTTTGGCACCTCATGTTATCTTTTGAAGTTTGTTCCTCAAAGAAGAATAATAAAAGAAAGTGGGCAAGTCCATACACTAAGAAACCTCTCAAAAGCATTAATTTTTGTACTTTGTGGACTTTTTTTCTTTTTCATTACTCTAGAGCATATCATGGCCACTTAACTACCCATATCAAGGGCAGGTATCAAGTATCATCTAGTCTTATGGCCCCCTACCTACCCAAATGTGTCTTTTTTGTTAAAAATTGATATTTTATTAATTTATTCTTTCATATTAATGTTTAATTTATTTCATTATTGTATTAATAACATAATATTTTTTGTCTAATATTGGTGGATTTTTTTCCAGAGTTCGGATGCTTTGTTCAGCAACTAATACCATGGATTAAAATTTTTGAGAGGGGACCACTGATGCAAAAAGGATGAAACATTAATGTTTTTAACTATTTGTTGGATAATTGTAATTGTAACCATATGAATTTTTTTTTGAAATGTATATAGAAGTGTGCTTTTTTATTCATGATTTCAATTAAATGTATATAGCATTGTTTTCGAAACTCTTCTGCATGCTGTTTTGTTATTCTATGATTTATTTTTTTGTAGGTGTTGTTTTGTGCCGCTGTTTTGTGTGAAGGTGTTATTTTGTGTTGTGTGTTTAGGTGTTTTCTCATGTGTGTAGGGGTTGTGCAGGTGTTGGGTTTTCCTAGGAAACATGGCCTTTATCAGTGATAATTAAGTGCTGATAAATTGGGAATTTATTAGCCCTCAAAATATCACTAATATAGGCGACCCTTTATCCGTGATCAAATAGTGCTGATAAAGGGGGACCTTTATCTTCATTTTTAGAGCGGATAAAGGGCCACCTTTATCAGCACTTTTTTAGCACTATTAATGGAAACCCCTATATCTTCTTTGAAATTAACAACACTTTTTTAGCATGGTTAAAGGTGATTTTTAGCACTTTGAAAAGCCTAATTTATCATAGTGACACCTACCTCAGAGTCGGTTCTAACATCATCACCATCAAGGATAGCCACCCGAAATATGTTGGAGAATCCCTCACACACCAATATAACATGAAAAAACCAACCCCTAATTAAAAACCTAGGTTTGGAAAACTCCAACAACTAGGGTTCCACACTTCTATGAAAATGGAAAAACAAGTATGAGAATGGGAAAGCGAAGGATAAAACTCAATTAAAATGAATTATCTCAAGAAAAATCTCCATAAATCCAAGATAAATACACCAAGGTGGGTTAAGATAATCTTTTAAATAGATGATGAAGGGCTATGAATGATGGTAGTATAAAATGAGGTCCAAAGGTGTGTAAAATGAAAAGGTTAAAATAGTAAAAATAAATATTTAATTGACCTATATAGGCCACATGGTTAGTAAAACCATGAACCAATTTTGAAGGATCCACTCTCCCAAAAATCGAAGCTTCATGGTTATCCTTGGGAGATTTAAGGTTTGACAAACCATGTTAAAAACATGTGAAATCCCACTATCCCTACCCACATCACCCTCACATGGTTAGGAAATCCATGCGATAACTGTGCACCTAGGTCTAACGTTCCCAAAAATGATTTTTCTATCCTTGAAACCTTGAACCTCAATAAAACTAATGTGGAAAATAAAACTAAAAATTTTATCTACCAATGACCCGAAAAGTGTTATACATCCCACCATCATAGGCATCAACTTCTTCCGCATACCTGTTCCTCCCCACCCATGTTTTTTCAAACCATAAACCATGATAGTATCACATCACAACACATAAAAATTATTATCATCCACATAAATCTCACATGGCAATAATAAAAAAATTAAACATGTCATCTATGATCTAAAATTGAGGTATTTATAATTTAATAGAAAATGAGCTTGTTCAACCTCCAGAAAATTATCTTTATCAAAAAACCAGTTGGTTACCATCATGAATTAACTAATTCATTAATTCATTGGATACAACCATAGGAAACCTAAGTACTAATATATAAAAATATATTAGATATTTGAAAATTCATTAATGTGTAACTTCTAGTTCTATAAAACTATAAGAAATAATAATTACAAACTAAACATGCCACAAGTACCACTTTGATTTCCATTAATTTACATGTAAGTACAAACAAAAATTAAACATTATTCTTTATTATTTAGACACCCAGAATTAACAAATTTATGTTCTTTGTCCAATTCCAACATAAGAAACATGTAAAATAATAGCACAAACCTAGATAAAACATTATCTTTCAAACCAATAGGAAAACTATTAACACGACATAAACACATTTGATTGTTAAAACAAAAAACCAAATTAATTATTATACAAGTTTAATATTTATAAAGGACAATCCCTTTATTACTCAAAGAGATAAATCAGTTAAAATTTATTATTTCACATACATGTTTTAGAAATTATAACAACTCATCCTAGTAGGGCCCATACTATGACTCCCCAAGCCCGCCTCTAAAAGGCCAGGGGCTGGTGACTAGCACCGAGTTGGCATATCACTAACATGGGAGGAATTTCATATGTACCTATACGCATGAAAACATTTACAAGACCAAAAAATAATGAAATATACAAACCACTAAGGAAACAATGCATGAAAACAACTATATCCCCACCAACAGAGGATGAAAGGATATTAAAGTGCAGTAAAGTAAACCGAGCTAGAATACAAGCCCACAAAAAGAAGTTTGTAAACCACAAAGTCAAACCTATAAGAAAAAGGTAATAGGAATGCTATCTATCGAAGTTGGAACACACCATAACCCGTATAATCTCACAAGGCACTATTTGGTCCTTGTACACTAAGGAATCTATCAAAAGGTCACTCCTCTTCACAAGACATGACACATGCAGGCAAATCTCATGCAGAGGTGAGTATAACAATACTAAAATAGGGCACCCTGAAACCAAAAAGAAATACAAAAGGAAAGTAAAATCAAATCTGCACTCTATATGTCTACATCACATATAAAAATATCCAGATTTACTCAATCCAATAAACACAGTCTATAGGCAAGTGACAACCACCTAAAACCAACACTAGGGATTCAACTCAAATATTCCATGATGAAATCATCTAAGAGAACAAACCCCTAGTCTGATAGTACTGAGGATGTCAGTTCAAGAAGTATTGTTCATCGGGAACTATCATGAGAGAGAGAGAGATACACTTATATATCTGAATTGAATATGATACAACATATGAGGATCAAAACCAAGGCTATGGGGTGATTCCAATAAGCCCTTATTGATTAACGTTCTAAGTAGAGGATCGACACCCTATAATGTTGGTCACATCAATATTGAAGACTCTACCTAGGGAACAAAGAATTAATAGAGGATCCCACTCAGGGCATCTTGGGGTATTCCAACAACTCTATCCAAGAAGTCCTGCTGAAGGGATCATAATTCAATGAGTAAGAAATGATTCATACCTACCATTAGGGAATAGATAGGGGAAGAAAACCTAACAAAAATTGTCCATGATATGATGGAAACGAGAATAAAACCATGTATAAAGGTATACATGGAATGTAGTTGGGTCACATGATGTGTCCCTTGACCTCGGGTACTGCCCATGTACAACAACCCATGTTGTTAGAAAATGTCGTATAGAAGATGGGTACACACTCTGTAGAAGGTTCACATGTTGTGTCCTTATATTCAGGGTCCACCCATGTACTCTGTTCATGATTCAATAAACAATGTTAACCCATGTGTCTATACCCATGTGCTAGTACATGGGGTAGTTAGTGTACTTGGTCTAGGCCAAGTTGTGTAGTGGGGTACATAACGTGCAGGAAACCTGTGTAATCCACCTCGTGTCCGTGTATCTCCCGATATACACACTGAGTCTCTTAGAAGGGTCTAAACACCATGTGAAAGGGTCTCATTCTATGTGACATTTAAATATCTCCCAAAATCCTAGAAACTATTTAGTGGGGACTACATTTTGTGTAACCATAGGTTACACACCGTGTTCATCAGGATTTCCCATAATGTCATATTTTTCCTCCACACACCAAGATCAATGATCCCAATCTGATTTTGGTGATTGTATCTCCTTGAAACTCTAAATACATGGTCATTTAATCCCCCTAACACAAAATAGATGTGTTTCAAGTCTTCAATCATCTTGAAAACCCACTTCAAATCCATCTGACGAAAACTGCCCGAAGAAAAATATCTCCCAAATATATTTGGTTCATCCATCACCATCACCGTCGCACCTCGGCTAGGTCATCCTAGGGTTGGATATTCAAATTCAGATTATTTCTCTAAGAAACAAAGGCTCGATGGTCAGCCTTCAAAAACCAATTAAGAACAAAGAAAACACATAGAAATAACAGGGGAGAAAAGAACATGGAACAAATACAAGGAATGAACTTCTATTATTGTGCTTTTCAGCCTCAATCCATTCCCGTAAGAATGATCAATAAATAAAATAAATTTTGAAATAATAAAACCTCGATAATATTTAAACTTATAACCCATAATATAAGGAATGATCCAACCACAAATCTACCTTTTCACTAGGTAGTCTGTGTTCATAATTGAATTTAAGAATGTTGAAAGTAATACAAAATAACATAACATACCTGGTAATTGGATCATTCTTTATTGAATATTGATTTATTCTGGAGGGATCCGTCAAGAATGGAGTTTTCAATCTTCAATCCTCAATTCTGTCATCACCTGCTGAGAGAAATATATAGGGTTATTATTCAGAGCCTCTAGAGAATTTCTAGGGTTATGAGCCTAATCTCGGATCCCTACCTAAAGGATTACATAAAAGAAGAAGCTTCACTGGTTCTAAAAAATGGTAAAATAAAGTAAATATTCAATTAATTTTATACATTAAAAACACATGAAACTACTTTTCACATTAGACCCACAACGACCGATGTTAGGCTGTGCCTAAGGTAAATTCACTACTCTAAACGCAATGGTACCCTCATATTTCTGATATGGGAACTTGTTTATAGTTTATTCCAGTTTTTTTGGAAAACAATGTGCACATGCTATTTAATACATTGATATTATTCAAAAATTTATTATGGGCACATTAGGCCTTAGAATCGTATGTCATCTTAGATCCTGTTCTTGAAATTAATCCATATAATATTTAAAAATAATACATGGAATATCTGAGAAATTACAGAAATAATGAATCTCATACCATAATTATTTCAACATTATTAAAATAGGAATAAAACAACAATTCACATCTCTAATCACATCTCCCTCAATGAATCTATAAACCTCTAAGGATTCTTCTCCATAACCACACCAAAAAATATAGAAATATATTCATAAGAATTAATTAAATCAATATCCATAAAATAGAAAGATGGAATAGGAGGAAAAATATTGAATAAAGAATAAACCACATGGGAAAAAATAAAACTCACCTATGATCACTATGGACCAAACTCAAGAATCTGGGGATGAAACCCAAATGAAAGAGCATAAAAAAATATGAAAGGGATCCCCCGGTCACTTAGAACTGGAAAAAAATAGAGGAGTATAAAAGAAACTCATGGAGTGACATGCTTTATAGGAATTCTTCCATATGAGATTTCATAATTTGAATGGATTTTTCACATCATGAATGTACTTTTTTTAAGACCTATTGAAAAAAATACCTCATAAATCTATTAAAATTGGGATTAATTCACATCCTTAACCATGTCATGAACAAGAATGGGTACCCTGGTAACCTGATAATTGAGTCGACCCTAATATAGCCCAAAGGGCGTTCTTCATACCCACAGGTCAGAGACTAGCACCTGGAATCACACAACATGCATGCGGGAATGATTTTTCCACCAACAATACATAAGACAATAAATAAGATAGTATGCATAAAAAAATAAACTCCACTAGGAGTAATGTACCAGAATTCAAGAAGGCATAAACCAGCCCTGAAGCACTATAACCAAATTAAAAAAAATGGGAAAATAGACCCAAGGTCCCTAAGGACACAACTCACCAATACCAAATCTCAAAAGTTGGATTCACCTCCAAGATATCTCTTCCCTTTACTTGAACCTATAAGAAGAAAGTTTACATACACCCAATGGAAAAAGTAGAGTGTGAGACTAATCCCAGAAGGATACCACCAAATATTCCATAAAAAATTCAAAATATATATTATCCAAATAAATTCTTTCAATTTTTAAATATTAACAGGTTTGTAAATTAAAAAACATATTTAATCAAAACATTCTATACATTTCCAAAATGATTGAAAAATACTTCAAGAAAAGGCTTTACAAATGAAGAAATATTTCTAAAGAATGTCATAAATAAAATAGGTACATAAATTTGTTTTTTTAATTTATAAGAGGCATGTAAATTTTTTTTACAACATTTGAACACATTTATATCTCATATATAAACAAAAAAGAGAGCAACAAGATCATCTTCTAAATAGGTATGATAATATTTATAGCTATAGGTATCCACACTCTCTAAGTGATCTCAGAACTATGTGTACAAATATGTCCTTTAGACACTGGTTAGAGAGGACTTGTCACCATCGCCTAAGGGATGTGACTTTCTACATGTATGTTTTAGAATTTTGTAGTAATTGTAGAATGTGCCAAAATAACTCACCAACTACCTAAGGATTTCATGTGATATTACAAAATCAATGAATGGCAATTTATTTTAAGACTGCTTAAAATAAAATTAATCCCATTCTTCTATTTAAATTTTAATTTTACTTTTAAAACCAAAACATGTCTTAATAATTAAAACACACCTTTTTAAAAGATAAAACCTCTTGGTTTATATCAAAACATTTTAAATCACTTCCACAAGTTTGAAATACATTCATAACGAATTCCTTCAATTTCACAATTCTTCTATAGAATTAAATTCAATAATTTAATTTAAATCATTTCCATAAATCCACAATTTAAATTAAAAAATATAAATTAACCAAATTCTCATTACAAAAATCCTTTTTTCTGAAAAAATCCCAATTAACTAGAATTGGATTTTTTCCAAAAAATCAATTTAAAGCTATAAGATTCATATTTGAAGAATTTCATTTGAATTTAAACAATTGAAATGTAAATAACGAAATTATGGTTAATATAAATTAGGTATATTGATATAACCGCATACCTCAAGGTCACTGATGTCAGCAACAATGATAATCTACCCAGTGTGGTTCAATACACCTCCTCACGACATTATTATCATAAGAATCAACACACCAATGCTCTATATTCTTCAAGGGATCCTAGAACCAAAACATCTTTTTTATTTCACAAGGAAGTAAAATATTACAAGAGATTACATTTTCTATCCCTTGGTTAATCTCTAGATTATCATTTTATGTTAACGCATGTAATCACAAGAAATATCCATAAGGATAATTATAAACCTCATTGGATATTATATACCTCTATTTTATTTAACAAGGAAATAAAATATTACAGGCGATTTCATTTTGTCTCTCCTGGAAAATCTCTATATTATTGTTTTATGTTAACGCATGAAACCAGAAGAAATATCCATAAGAATATTTATAAATCTCATTCAATAATTATACCCCTAAAATAAATTGAGAACAGAGGTGGTATTGAACATAAATATTCTTTTTTTAATATATATATATTTATGTATATATATATATATATCAAAATATCATTTGATAATGAAGTTTTCATTTAATACAACTTTGTATTTATTTAGTGATTATTTCTTTAACAACTAAAATGTTTTATTTTCACAAAAAATAATCAAATGATAATTTTTTTATAGATTACTCAAATAATTCATCATTTTATCCATTAAAAAAATCTGATATATTATCCTTCAATAATTTTACAATTATTGGTTGATAAAATTATTAATTAACCTTTGGTAATACACATAATTATCCTATGATAATTTCAATAATCTTTGTCATTTAATAATTACCTCATAACTATTCTTTAACCAAATGAATAAAATTATCCTGATAATGATTACAATTATAGAATTTTAATTTTCATTATTTTCATTTAAATTTTATCATCTTTCCATAATATTAAAATTAAATTAAATAATGTTGATAAATTAAATAAATGGAAGGTAGATCACCTTATATTGTACCACACACCGGACATAACCCACTGGTTCAACACCAGAGAAAGATATCAAAACTCCATGAATAAACACCTTGTGATTTCATCCAAGGAAAATCTAGGTTGCATAAACTCTATGAGATATAGGAAAAGAGAATCCCAATGCTTTTTGCAGATTTTAAGAACCCTAAAAACACATAATAGATAAACCCATTTAAAACATGTGGTTTAACCCATTATTTAACCGAAATTAGTGAAAGAGTTATTAATTTCACATAATCAATGTGTTTCTAACTAAAATAGATGAAAACTTTTGAAAAATGAAGGTTTCAAAAATTAGAACTTTCAACAATGGAGTTTTATGTTTGGGGAAGAATAAGCTATGTCAAAGGTAATTTATATTTTTATATTAATTAATTTAATCAAATTAATGTAATAAAAATATTAATAACATAACCATGAAGTGATATTTGACCAAACACATGTTTCTCATAAACATTAAGGCCCGTATAGGGTAAAAACGTCATTACAAACCCAATAGTGGTCTCATATTTCTAAAACAAGAAACTGTTTATAAGATAGTAATGTTTTATTATTTAAAAATCAGAATAAATAATTAATCAAAATAAAAATGGCTGTTTTTGTGAGCAAGGAATCCAAACCTCAAATGCTAACAAATGATATACCTTGTCTCAGATAAACCCATCATTCTGGACCCATCAGTGGTCTCATATTTTTCATACAACACACCATTTGGGAGATATTTAATTATTTTTAATAAATAATATATTATTTATTATTTATTATTTAATAACATTATCTCTTGATCAAAACAACCAAATGTCATGCGACTTCGAATATTATACCCCTCCTAGGGTAAATACCTTATTTCGAACATAACAGTGGTCTCAAATTTCTCAAACGATGCACTATTTTAGAGTTATTTAAATATAATGAATAAAAAGTATGGGCTTTATATAATCTATTTTAAATTTTTATTCTATATACACCAAGCCTTTGCAGGCCTCATAATCATGCACTAACTTAGTGTTAAACCCTGAAAATATTCAATTGAATATTTCAAGATGTTAACTAGATGTTAAGGCCTTTATCACAATTATCAAAAATTCACTAAAAAATAAGTTTTTTCCACTTAAGAAAAAGATAATTTAACACAAGAGGATTTAGGAATGACCGAAAATAGTAATGGGATGTTACAACCTCCCAACCATAGGAACTTTCTATAACCAAAAAGCATACAAAGAATCCTCCATGTCAAAAAGATTATTGCACTTCTCTCTCATTAGTGCCTCCCTCTCTCACATATCTTGAGAATCAGAACCATACTGGCATGACACATAGACCAGAGATATAATCATACCATTAGGTACCTTTGTCTCAGAATCAACAACCCTAAATGGTCATTCAGTTATAGATAAATTAGGTTCTAATTCAATATTACGCTAGCTCAGAACATGAGTTGAGTGAGATAAAAACATTCGAATATGAGATACATGTAACACATTATGTATCAACATCAGCTATCATGGTTGTCTCAAATTATGTGCAACTTTCCCCCCTGCTGGACAACCTCAAAAGGTACAAAACAATGGGGATCAAGCTTCACTTACCTCTTACGATGTCGATGACCCAACCCGGGTGATACCTTCATAAATACCTAGTCATCTACATAATACTTGTATCAACAATATACCATTAACAAATTCTGATGAATCAACTGAATCTTTTTCATCATATCTTAGACCAAACTTGGTCCAACTAAGGAACTCTCACTAATATTTGACGAACCCAACAAAGATTTATATGGACGACCATGAAAGGCCTCAAAATGAGTCATTATGATCACGAACTGATAACTATAATTATAGGAAGACTCAACTAGCCCCAAATGATCATATCAAACCTCCCCAAAGTTAATAACACAAGTGAAAATCATATCCTAAAAACATAGTCCAACTAGGAATTTAGATCTTTCAGTTCAATTGGTGCCATGTGGTAAGAGGGAATTGAAACTGGTTGAATACTAAGAATCAAGTCAAAGGAAAACTCAACCTCTCTTAACAATATTAAACTAGAAAAGTAAGTGGGAAACACAATGGGAAACTTGATGACAGATAGAGGGAGATCTCTACACATTAAATCTCACTCCCGATCAAAAGAAAACACTGATATAACTTTCCCCAACTTTGGATAAGAAGCTTCAGCACATCTCGACCTTTGGCATCATTCTCCTTGAAAGACAAGAGGTCCCTTCCCTTTTCTCAAACCTTGAAGAAGACAGTCTACAAACACCCAAAGGAAAAAGTAGGGCGTGAGACTAAGCCTAGTAGAATACAACAAAAGTTTCTATAATAGATTCCAAATATATATTATCAAAATAAAAGATTTCAATTTTTAAAGATAAATATGTTTTGAAATTAAAACACAAATTTAAACAAAACATGCTATACATTTTCAAAATGATGGAAAAATACTTTAAGCAAAGGCTTTACAAATGAAGGAATATTTCTAAAATAATGGCGTAAATTAAACAGCTACGTAAAATAGTTTATGTAAATTCAGAAGAGGCATTTAAAGTAGTTTCATAACATTGGAGTACATTTATATCTAATATATAAATAAACAATTGAGAAACATGGTCATACACCAAATATGTATGATAATATTTCTATCTATAGGACTCTACACTCTCTATGTGATCTTGAAAATATGTGTACACATACGTCCTCTAGACACTTGTTTGAGAGGACTTGTCACCATCGCCTAAGGTATGTGACATGCTGCATGTATGTTTTAAAACATTTTAGTTATCATATAGTGTTTCCAAATAACTCACCAACTTCATAAGGCTTGCATGTTCTCTCAGACAATCAATGATGGGAAATTTGTTTTGAAACTGTATAAAATAAAATTAATATCATTATTGAATTTAAATACCAATATTCAATTTAAAACCAAAAGAGGTCTTAATAAAAAAACATGCCTTTTTCACAAATAAACCCATTGGGTTTCATTCAAAACATTTTAATCCATTTTCACAAGTTTGAAATCCATTAAAAACCAATTCCATCAATTTCATAATTCTTTTCCAAAATTAATTTCAAAAATTTAATTGAAATCATTTCTATCAATCCACAATTTAAATTAAACAATTTAAGTTAACCATATTCCCATGTCAAGAACCCATTTTTCTGGAAAAAGGCCCAATTCACCAGAGTTGGGTTTTTCCAACAAATCAATTGAAACTATAAGATTCAGATTTAAATAATTATATTTGAATTCAAATAATTGAAACTTAAAAACATAAATTATGGTTAATATAAATTAGGCATTGTGACAGAACCACCAACCTCAAGGTCTCCGATGTTAGTGGCAATGATAATCTACCTAGTGTGGTTTAATACAGCTCCTCACGATATTATTATCGTAAGCATCGACACACCAATGATCGACATTTGTGAAGGGTTCCTAGAACCAAAACATATATTTTATTTCACAAGGAAGTATAATATTAGTTGCAATTACATTTTCTCTCCCATATATAATATATGGATTATCATTTTATGTTAACACATGAAATCACAAGATATATCCATTAGAATAATTATAAACCTCATTCGATAATTATATCCCTCTATTTAATTTCACAAGGAAAACAAATATTACATGAGATTACATTTTTCTCTCTAAGATAATATTCAGATTATCATTTTATGTTAATGCATGAAATCATAAGAAATATCCATATGAATAATTATAAACCTTTTTTGATAATCATATACCTAAAATTACTTGATAATAGAGGTGGTATTCTACATAATTATTCTTATTTGAGAGAGATATATATTTATGTATATATATATATATATATCAAAATATCATTTTATAATTAAATTATCATTTAATCAAGCTTTTCATTTATTTAGTGATTATTTCTTTAAAAACTAAAATGTTGTAATTTCATAAAAAAAATCGAATGATAATTTTTTTATAGATTACCCAAATAATTCAATGTTCTATCCATTAAAAAATTTGATAAATTATCCTTCAATAATTTCACAGTTATTAGTTGATAAAATTTATAATTAACCTTTTATAATACACATAATTATCCTATGGTAATTTTGATAATCTTTGTCATGTAAAAATTACCTCATAACTATTCTTTAACAAATTGAATAAAATTATCCCGACAATCATTATAATTATAGAATTTTAATTTAAATGATTTGTATTTAAATTCTAATTTTTTACCATAATTTTAGAATTAAAAAAAATAATTAATATAAATTAATGAAATGGAAGGTAGAACACCGTATATGGAACCACATATAAGACATAACCCATAGGTTCAACACCAGAGAAGGATATAAAGATTCCATGAATCAACGCCTAGTGATCGCATCGAAGGAAAATTTGTCTTGCATAAACACTACGAGATTGAGAAAAATATAATCCCAATGAATTTTTTAGATTTTAAGAACCATAATAATGCAAGCTTTAGAACCCCATTTAAAACATGTGATTTAACCAATTATTTAAACAAAAATCACTTACAGAGTTATTAATTTCATCTAATCAATGTTTTGCTGACTGAAATGGAAAAAAATGGTTAAAAAATAATGGTTTCGGAAAATAGAACCATCAAAAATGGTATTTTACATTTGGGGAAGAGGAATCCATGTCAAAAGTAATTGATTTTTTATTAATTAATTTAATCAAATTAACTTAAAAAAATATTAATAACATAACCATAAAGTGGGATTTGACCAAACGCATGTTGCTCATAAACATTAAGGGTCGTCTAGGGTAAGAACCCCATTACAGACCTAATAATGGTTTTGGATTTCTAAAATGATGAACCATGTAAAATATATTAATGATTTATTATTTAAAAATAGGAATAAATAATTAATTAAAATAATAAGGGTTGTTTTTGTGAGCAAGGCATCCAAACACCTAATGCTAACAAATGTTATACCCCATATAGGGTAAATCCATCATTTTAGACCCATCAACGGTCTCATATTTCCCATAAAATGCACCATTTGAGAGATATATAATTATTTTTAATAAATAATATATTATATATTATTTAATAAATTTATCTCATGAGAGAGACATCCAGATGTCACGAGCCTTCAAATTTCATACCTCTCCTTAGGTAATCACAATATTTTGAACATAAGAGTGTTCTCAAATTTTTCAAATGATGCACAATTTTGGGGTTATTAAAATATTTTGAATAAAAAGTGTGTGTTTAATATATTCTATTTAATAATTTTATTCCATCTTCGAAGAGACTTTGCGGGCCTCAAAATCATGCACCAACACAGTGTAGAACCCCAAAAATATTCAATTGAATATTTCAAGAAGTTAACTAGAAGTTGGGGCCTTTAACATAATTATAAAAAATGCCCTGATAAATCAAATTTTACCACTTATGCTATTAATAATTTAACATAATAGGATTTAGGAATACCAAAAAATAGTAACGAGATGTTACAGAACACATGTTAATGTCATGATTTTTTGGATAATTATTTGAGAAATCCTACTCTTCATCCACTCTTGTCATGAACAGGTGGTTCACATCATGGATTTCTCTCTATGATCCACCCTTAGTCAAGATGAAAACTTCTATTTGGGATAAAAACTAATTTCTCACATTTAAAATATCACTTTAAATCATGAATTCTTATTTATTTTAGATTTTATCACACAAACTCCACCAATCATACAACAATATTTCCCTAATAACCATGGATTTTAGAAAAACACAACAAAACAAGCTAAAAGAATCCAAGATATTACATCATATACCTCTCCAACAATTCCCATTCTATAGAATTGAATATTAAACATAGAGATAATAGAAGGGAAAACGGTCATTTTAGAAACCACCCCACAAGATACCACTGAATTATATCTCTATCAAAGGAGCACAACCACCTCAGTTAGAGGAATGAAGTGAAAAAATACAGAACATTAACAACCAACAACGAAACACTCTTATGAGGGAGATACCTCTCAAATATGATTAAATCCATAAAAAATACATCAAAGAGAAGATATCCATATCCGAACATAGATGAAAGTGAAATCATAAATAAACAATCAATAATAATAATTAAAAAAGAAGAACTAATAATCAAATAAATAGAGAGAGTAAGGGAATATATGTGACTCATATTCATAGGTGATCTACTCTATGCCACCATGTCACTATAGGACTTGAACCAAGGGAATACCATTCCCATGTGACACAATTATATAAAAAATGAAACACAACATATACACATAAGGAATTTTACAATATCATACTATTAGAGTACACATAAACAGTGCATAGATTAGATCACTTCACATGGTCCGCTCTATGGAACAAATGAAACATGAAAAAACCCTCTATTCTAATAACTGGATGATGATGAACTCTACTCACCACCCTCTCTATATCTATCTCTACTTCCTACTACTGAAACCTATAAGACAATTATATTACAAATTAGACAATGTTGGGTATTTATATTTAAATATAAAATCAATAAAAGTTTGTTAACTAAATGATTTTGATGTAGTGTGATTTACCTTCTCACCACCAGACATTGATTCAATATCACCAGGGACAAATCTTATCATCTTATAATATAAATAAACCAATGGTTCATTAAAGTATATGTCTGAGCCCTCTCTTCCTGAATTTTACTTTTCATATAAATAAACACTCTATGAGTATCTCGGGGTAGGGAGTGACTAGAACTAGGATTAGATGTAGTATAAATAGCTAAGGGCCCACCGAATACCTCAGAGGTTAATGTCCCCAAACCCTTCCCGTTCACTAGACTAGGATGATCCTTCCCAAGGACTTCACTAACTGGGTCATCTTGGGATAATGAGAAGGACTACACAGGATTTACATCCCATCGTTCTTTAATTTTTACATATAAATCAAATATCATTCCTATTTGAAACAATATATATTAACAGAGTGAAAAATCATATTACATTATTATAATGAAAATGTATTCATAACCCAACTTCTTTGGAAGGCTCATTAACAAAACTCCCATCATATTTTTCATCAACATCCAACCATACTTCTATTTTGGATTCTTGGTGACCTAAATTTCATGAATACATTAAACAAAGATAATTCAAGAATTTAATATATTGAATAGATAATATTTTATTATAAATATTTAAACTAATGAAAATATTACTAGAGTCGATTGGATTTTAGAAACACTCTTTAACCCCACAGTGTGATTGATTATTTTCTTATCCAGACTCAATGAATTATTCCCTATAACATTTTGAAATAAATAAAATGTAATTTAATAGTAATGTATGCACTATGATCTCCTTTTAATATTCATGTATAAAAGTAAAATGATATTAATATAATAATATATATTTAAATACCATGTTGTTCTTATCATGATGGCTACTAAAAAAAAATAGTCAATTACTCTCTAGGTACCCCATTGGGTACCTTATCATATATTTTTCGGGTGATCAACGAAGTATCATTGAATTCATTCCACAATATCCATTTAAAAACATTCCATTTCATGCCCAAATTTTTCAATGTCCACTTTCATACTATCAGAACAAAAATGAGAAAGTGTAAAAAAATTGGTACAAAGAGATTCATTTTGAAAAATTAGAGTTTAATAACATAATGACATTCAGTTCCACCATAATGTAATAAAATTTCCTTTATCTATGAGTCAAAAACACCATTCTTTCAAGATGAAGGCATATGCCTCCAATAATAATAGGTAATCAGAAGGGTAACCAACTCTATCACTAGTTGGACTAGAATATCTTGAAATAATCATGTAGTGTCATCCATAGGGACCCCAAAGTAGTCAAATGGGACAAATATCTTTAGTCAATTCAGATTCTAGACTAATGAACTTTTCATACTTTTCTCTATAGTATCATTGTTTCTATATTTTATGAAAAAAAAATTAGAAGTAAAAAAACAATTGCAATAACTTTATTTTCATCATCAATAAAACCATGAAATGCATCTTTCTACTCAGTGAGGTTTTCTCTTATATTAGTCTCTATAGAATCAAGAGAAGGAACCAATGATATTTTACAATGTTGATCTAGTTTTCCTATTATCTCAAAAAATAAAATGTCATGCTTTTATTTGTAGCACCCTCAACTGGTTGTTTTGATATGATTTGATGTTGGTTTTGTTGTCTTTAAACTCTTAATGAATTGGTAATAAGGTTTTGTATTTTTTTTATTTTTGAGGAATTTGTGACCTCATTATATCGATTAATGTATGTATTAAAAGTTTCTATAACATTCGATTCTCCATGCTAAATCCAACACAAATATTGATCATGGAATTAATTCAATATCAAGTGTTCATAAACATCATCTCTTTTCAAACATCTTCTATGTTTACATTTAAGACATCGAAATATTATTCTCCCATAAATAGATCGACTGGAAATTAAAAAATCTAAAAATTCCTCCTAACCCTTAGCATACTGAGGTTTGTTCCCTAGTAATGTGATCCAACTTCTATCCATATATATCACAATGTTCCTACATATTATTAAAAAAAATGAAAACAAATAACTATTAATAAATAAAAAAAGTGATTAATGGAAGTGAAAAAACCACAACCCTAGTAGTTATAAGAAGAGTCATATTAGAAGTTTCATATAAGTACTAGAGGGGAAGCCAAATAATTCTTTACTATAATTGCTAGTGTTGGGGGACCTCATGAATAAATCACTTAAATTTTCTAGTATAACAACTTATTTTATATTAGTAATCATGAAATTTTCTATGGATATAACTAGATTCTCTTATATTACATCTATATTATTAAATATTGAAGTTATCATAACATGATAACATAATACTTAGTAAATTAGGATTTGATTATGTTCCATGCTCTAAAAATTACCTCTATCAATACAACTAGTCTAATATCATTAATTAAGGTTCAATGATTAAATTGAAAAATGTATATAAATTTCTTCTAAAAATTCATACCTAGACTGATAAGTTTTCTAAATCTCTTTAATTAACATCTCCTAGAGAAAAATAAATATCAATACTATTTGAGAGAAAATCATGTTAATTAAAAATTCTATATAATTTATCAAGGTGATAAAATGGATTCACCTAAATAGAGACAAACAAATGGGATATAATGTTTAATATCTATTTAATTATACTGTATTTTTAGGATTATTAAGTATTCCTATTGACAAACTATACATTGTATTATGTGGTCCTATATATATTGGCATACATAGATAAATAAGTTTATCAAAATTTAATATATTATTCACTATTTAATACCCTATGATTTGGTGGTGGTATTCATTTTCATGATACCTTTAGTCTTCAGTGAATGATTGATGGACATAAATTCTGATATATTTATAGTTACAATTATTTTTATTAATTACCCAAATAATTTAAAAAAAATATATAATTTATTAAAATTTTAGGAAATGAATTATTTTATAGAAAATAGATATATTCCTGTTTTTTTGGATTTTAATAATTTTTTCATGTGATAAAATAATCCAAAATACCATATGAACTTGAATTTGTATCAATTTTTACATGCTGAAATGTCTTTCTCAATACCCTATGGTGCTCCTCAAACACTCACCATTTTTTAAGGCACTAACCCTCATATAACCATAAAAAACATGTTAAAAAATAATGAGGATAATTTTAACCCTATTATAAAAAGATGAAAGGTACATACATCAAGTGGTATATACAAGATATGAGAAAATAGATCCAACTTGATCCCACCATGTAGTCTGTGAAATTTATCTTATAAGAGATTAATATATACTAGTTAGAAAATATGAATATTTTAAATAAGGTTTTCCTCTATAAATAAATATGGTAAATAATGAACCATTTTAAAAAGGATAATTGAAATACATAAAGTCTAGTTGTGAGGAAAATTGTGTGTAAAATATTTACATTTTCCATTTAAAACCCATTAAGAAACCAAAGAATAAAATAAATGTTAAAATCCATTTTTAATAAAAATATTATCTTAATAAACCATTGAAAACATTATCACAATATAATGTCAATAATAGATATTGAATCTATGAGTATGTACCATATACCTATAAAGAATAAATCGTATCAAGGAAGATACATTGGTAAAAAAATTCCTCATAACAATAAAATAAATATAATAATGGTGTTCAAATGTGGAAATTAAAGTGTTGAGAAACTATTAAGTGATTAGAGATATATAAAAGTACCAACACCAAGTGTCTATTTTATATATCATTGGATAGTCCAAGTAATATTTTTGATACCATTGGAGGAAAGAAAAATATAACAATGACTTTCTACATTAAAATTTTGTATTCACTATGTACACAAGCTTACCGACTCATAGCACACTTGGTTCTTCATTTCATGTCCCTAGCATAAACTCAAATTTCATGGTAGATTATAGTTCGGGTGTGAGTCAATAAAATATTAGAATAAATCTACACATTCTCATAATTATACCTTGGATTAACATTGACCAATCAATGTGCTGAGTGATATTTCAAGAAATAAATATCCCAATAATGATCCTCAATGGAATAAACATGAACAATCAACATTCCATTGGATAAAAAGTTCCCATATCACCACACCCCCAAGATCCCTCAATGACCAAAACCCATATTTCAACTACAATTATCTTTTTCACTAAGAACCATCCATCAAAGAAGGCCGTAAGTAAAGGATTCATCAATAATTATTAAATAAGATAGATCACATTACAAATTTTCCAATGGTCCTTTATGGAAAACCATGCTGGTGAAAATTTACTTTATCAAAAAAATAAAACATTTCATTGAACCATTAATTTCATAAAATATAATTATACTCACTTCCTTTAAAACTAATCTTAATGTTTTGAAAGGGAATTTGAGGCACGAATATAAAAATTCTATGAAATTCCTTCAATGTATTAAAATACCATACGATAAACCATTCAAAAAAAATAGTTGAATGTTTTTCTTTAAATCTTTCCAAAACACATTAAAAGGAAACAAAAAAAATTAAATCATGTGTAATTATCATAAGTGAATAAACATAATTTTATTAAAAGGATACTTTATATTTTTATTTCCAAATCCACTGAGATTATTGAAAAAATCGATATATTTTCAAAACAAATGATTAAATCACTATATGAATGCATCTATACCAATATCAAAAGGAATACATTAGATTTATATTAGTAAATGAATCAAAAAAATAATAAATTACATAAAAACACCTACCTAAATATTGGTATAATAATAGTTCTAATTGATGATCTAAAACCAATGAGGAAGAAGGATCTTACAGCAGCAAGCAGAGGAGTTGGAACAGTAGTGGGAGAGTGACCAGGTGGAGCAACGACAATGATGGTTTAGGTGAGATAGAGATCAGTGGATAAGGATTGGGATCTATGGGCTCAGGGGTGGGGTGAGGTGGTGTCAGTGGCTCATGATTGAGAAATGGGTGTTGGTATGGAAAGGGGGTGTCGATAGCTCAGTATCAGGATCATGTGTCAGCTGGGGAAGGAGGTTTCGATGACTTGAGATCAGGACTGGAGGTGTGGACATTGGGCTCGGGGGGTGGGGGTTTTGGGTTCAAGTGGGGTGAGGGGGTATTGGGGGGAATGAGTGCCATGTTTTAAAAAATAATTAAAATGTTTTTACAACATTTTTTAAAAAACTGCTAGGAAATTATTTAATTTTTTTTTGATGATTTCCTAAACTGCTGCTAAAAACCCACTGCTAATTTATGATTTTGGTTTAGTGTGAGGTTTGTAATATTGATCATGAACCATAAATTTACATGAGGAAAAATCTATATCCCTTTTTCCTGCATGATAAATTTTCCCAACCCCTTCTTGGAATCATCACTATATATTAAAAACCCTAATCCATTGTAGGGTAATATATGAACATGCACACAGATTAATATTCTATTTAGTTACATGAAATTTCCCTCTGATTATTCAATCCAGAGGAACTTGGATCCCTTCTGAGTTAACATGGTTAGTAGATTAGAAAATTGTGATACATTACCCCCAAATCATCGATAATATCTAAATAAACCAAGAAAACAATAGATATCTGTCACAATGGTTCATCTTGGATAATATTCAACAGACTTAGTCTTTGATAGATCCATCTACATACCCTCACTTGAGATTAAAATGGCCAAAAAATTAATCCTTTTGTATCCAAAAGATAAACTTTTTATAATTTTCATACTTTTTATGTTTAATTTGCTTCTATTGAAATAAATAAGTGATATTCAGGCTCTTCCTTACTCTTAAAAATGATAAGAATATCATATATAAAGACTAAAAAAACTGATCAAGGTAATTTATAAAGACTATATTCATTTAATCTTTGAAGATAGAGGGGAATTAAAAAGATTATTTGGGATAAATATATAATCTTAGTGTCCATACATTGTACAGAACAATATATTGGGTATATACCCCTTCTTGAACCATAATTGATGATATCCAAAATGAAGGTCAATATTAGAAAGTATTGAGCTCCACACAATTTATCAAATAAGTCATCTATATGGGCTAGATGATAATTTTTATTTATTTTCATCTTTCTTAGTTCATAGTAATCAATATAGAGTCACAAAGATCCATATTTATTCTACAAAAATAGAATAATTAAACCCCAAGGTGACATAATTGGTTGAATTAATCCCTCATCAGGGATCCCATGGAGTTACTTCTTTAATTATTAAAACTCAATCATGCCCATTTTACAAGGAGAATTTGAAATAGGCGTGGCACCAGGTATTTGTTCTATTGAAAACTGAACATCATGATTTGTAGGAATAAGATAAAAATATTTGGGAAACTCATCAAAAAACTCCCATACAATAGGAATATAAATGGAACTGATTTTTTAATAAATAACTAAGAGAAATTCCACTTTAGAATTTTAATTAAAATTAATTAAAAGGATGTGATTCCATCTAAAGTTCATATTTATCATTACACTTAAAAAGAATCATAGTTTTGTTTTTAATATAAAATGTGACTTTAGTAACTTGGAAATTTATTTGGGATTTATATATATGAATCCAATCCATGCCTAAGACAGTATCAAATTCTAGTAGAGGTAGAATAACAAGATTTACTGGAAGCACATTCCCACAAACATAAACTACTTAACAGTCATAGATGTGAGATGAAATCATTGTTCCATTATGGGTTTTCACTACTAATTCAATATATAATAATTGGGTATAGTAATTAACATAAAATAAATTTTCAAGATATAATGGAATTTATATAAATAATATCAAATAATATACTTCAGTATTCATAAATACCTATCACCATTCCATATTCATTGTTCAATCTTCTCTCCCTTATTAAAACCAAAATGGTTAGCATGATCATCACACATCATTGATCAGAGTGATCAATCATTCATAAGATGTTTAAATCAGGACACATTCTTTTAAATCTATGTCACCATTGGTTTAACCTAATTCATTCATGGTAAAATTTATTCAAACCCTTTAAGATGTTTTGTGAAGTGTTTTTTAATTTTAAAAACATATCCCTTGGGAGAGAAAAACAAGGTGTGTTGGAAGGCCCATTTTTATTCACCAAGTGATGATCAAGTCAAAGAACAATAAACCTTTTTCAAAGTTATTACCCCAAGGTAAAAATATGTAAGAACCACATCCATTTGTATAATAAATATAGAGAAGTTATTTCATGTAAAAGACTCACTATATCCTTCACCAAACATCCAGTAAATTTTTGGATACTCCCTCTTATCCTTATAATTATCCTTAGACACATCCGTAGACATATCCTTTGGGATATCACTAAAGTTTTGTCATCCTAGTTTCCAAAATTTAACTAAACCATTACGACTAATACCGACTATAGAGACCCAGTATTTTCATACATAAATATTATATATTTTTAAAAGAATATCTAGTACATTCCATAAATACTCAAATGAAGAATATAAAAGTTTATTGTATTTCAAGAATAGTTACACAACAATATAATTTCATGAAATATCTTCATCATATCCCATAAATATCATCCCATTTAATACTATTCAAAAACATACCATTCATAACTCGGGGTAGGGAAATATAATAAAGGGTGAGATCAGATAACTTGTAAGGGAAAACATGGAAGATATCAATTGATGATTATATTAAAGACTAATATAATCATAATTGTATGGGCTTATAAATATAACATAAAATTTCTATACCATATTTATTATGGATCATAAGCATGATCCATGGCATAAGACATTATCATTTCAAAATATATGAACCCTGAAAGTGGGAAGTTATCATAAATCAATCCTGAGCTATAAGTTCATGTTATAAAAGTGTGGAACTAGAATTAGTGTATAAACCATTTAATATATAATGGTTAACATCTAATACTATTCAATAATAATGGATAAAGAATCTGAACATGTTTCCCATTTAATAATGGATCGAGAATCATCACCTATTTCCCATTTCATAATGGATCATGCATCATCACCAATTTACAATAGTCTTTCAAGCACACCAACTTATTTCCCATAATAGATGAAGCACATCATAATGTTTCCCATTATAATCTCATGAGATATAAATCTTTACCCAATGCATTTGAGGGAGATATATGTCACACCCATCAAATAATCCCCACACCATTGTTCAACAATATCATAGAACATTCATCAGACGATAACCCATAAAAAATTAAATGGGGTTTATAAATATTTCATCATATCATTACCTGAGGAAAAGAAATGGGTTTCAAAAATATTTCATCAAATCATTATATCATAAACCATGTAAAAGTAACAACTTTAATAAACATATTTTTATCATAATCATAAAAATAAACCATAAAAATAAATAATAAAGATGGTAGCATTGGATCATATCCTCAGTATAACATAAACATCACTGAAGGTTATGTCTGTTGATGAATAGAAATTCCATAAAAGACCATTAAAACATTCTCTATCAAAATATGATTTTTATTTGAAATCACTTAAATAAAATCTCAAAATTTCCCAAATATCAAGTAAAACATTTTATTTGGAAATAACCTTAGAATATTTTAAATTTATTTCAAAATAATTGAGTGGTAATGATGGCATAAAATTTAGTTCATGTCATAAATGTTAAAGAGGTGATTCCTTTATCATTTTTGGTAAAAGGTCTGAGGAGCCTTATTCAAAAAATGGATAGAATATTATTTTTAAACAATTTTTTGAAAAGTAAAATAAGAGTAAAAATGTATTTAAACGATCATTTTATAATCTTTTAAATATTCCTTAAAAGATTATTAGAAAACATGTTCATGAAAGAAAAAGGGTTTACCATCAAAGAGAGAAATAAAGTCAATTTTTCATAAAAACATTCTCTTGGTCTCATTAGTTCGTAAATAGAATAAAATGAAAGGAAAAAAATGTGTTCTATAAAAATAACTATCTGATAATAAAATTAAAGGGTTTATTGATTAGTATATCATAATATTTCATCATCTAAAAAATAATCACAGACAATCCTGATAAAAAATGGGAATGTAACATCAAAACCATTACCACATTTATAACTTTTTAATCATAAGACACTTGAATTAAATATACACAGATAAATATTTGAATTAACAAAAAATTTAACATAATAATAATAAAATAAATTTTTTGATAGTGTAAAAACTACATGAATGAAACAATTGGTGAATATGGCTTGTGCCTCACATAGATAAAAGTGGGATAGAAACCCCTTACCTCATGTCTTGAATTCCATCATATGTATTGGAAACTCATGGATAATGAATATATTTTTATTATTAATATATTAATAACCCATTCTAATATATATCATATAATATATGATTTACTTATAATCGTTTATCATATGTTCATTAATAGTATTTATAAAAATCAATGTCTTGGGTGATAACTAGTTCGTTTTTCTTGTATGTTTTGGTTCGGTATTTTTAGTCCTTTTATTTTGATCATGGTTAAATCATATCCAAAATATTAAACATGATATAGATATATTATTTATTAATTATATCTGTTTTTATATTAATCCATAAAAGTTAGATATATAAAATTAATTACACCATTCAGGGAGATGGAAGGTTGTACGTACGCATGGAGGATGTTTCCATTTTCTAAACGGATGGAATGAAAGGAAGGTAAATAATTTATAAAATTTATATATAATTTATTATTTAATATATATCACATATATTAATTAAATTTAACCTTCTTACCTTCCATGTTAATTGTAAGGAAAAACAAATCACATCGCTTAACGAGGCTGTAGTCCTCCATGCACATGAGCGACATTATCATATTACCACTAAATAGAAAGTAAGAAGGTATATGTGATATTGTAATTAAAGAAGTATAATTATTTTATAAATTTAATATATAAATTTTATATCCATAATTTTATCATTTTTTGGGAGGTGGTGTTGGAAAATGAATTACATCGGTTCGTGAGGTAGTAGTCTGTTGTACACACGGTCACCACTTTTGTTTCCAATTTGATAGAAGAAAGGATATAAGTAGGTTATAAAACTAACATACTAATATATTAATATATTTTAGAAACCAATTTTAAAATATAATAATAATTTAATAAATTTTTTTGGAGGTGGAAGAATAAATAAAATAGAAATTATCGGTAGATAATGATACTTATTCTTCATATAACCTCCTCATGTTTACTCAAAAACCTTCCTATATTGAATTACTGATAAATAAATTACTCTATTATTTGAGGATTTAAATAAGTAAAATATTTTGTTAGTTATATTTTGGAAAAAGAGAATTTATAAAGGTGAATAGAATAGGAGAGTGGTCCCCCTTTTATAAGCAGGGGAGATGACACACATCAATTTTTTTTAAAATCATAAAGTGTACTCACATTTTTCACATTCCAAAAGGAAAAAAATGGCTCAATATTGAACCTTATATGATATGTGGTAAAAATATTTCCATTTAATGGAATTTTTTCATGTTTTTAGGTCATTTTATGCCTTATATTTTTAGTTTTATCCTAGATAAACTTTTTTTATCCTTAAATGTGGTAATTAATTTTTACTATTTTTACTATTAATTTTAACGAAAAATTAAGATGAACTTGTAATATAATATTAATTATTATAATTAAAAAAATAAATAAATATTTTAAAATCCCATTCACATAAGTGGAAAAAAATTAATTAAAAATTAAACCCACAGATGCGATGAATATGTAGTTTTCTAAAGAAAACGTATTCCAAAATATAGAATGTATTAATATCAAAATCTAAAATTAATGTTGTTCAAATGAAAAAATTGTTTTAATAACAACATCATTAAACTAATATTACTTCTAAAACATCTTAAAACAATATGAAACCTTTTAAACGATTTAAACGAAAAGACAGTTTTTAGGAAAAACTAGTATTTTTTTCACTATTCACTAAAATATAAGTCTTTTTAGACAATTCTAAAAACTTTACTCAAAGATAATTTTTATATATAGATTTAAAAAAATGAAGTTTATTTAAATTAATTTTATAAAATTTTAAAAATTTCATTTTATTAGTTGTCTATAAAAAGTAATAAAAACATTTTTTATAAAATAGTACTTTTGAAATATATAGACTTTACTAAAAATTAACTAATTTTTATCAATATGATTTGTTTATATAAAAAAAATATAATGGATTTCAAAAATTTGTTTATTCTTGTTACTTACACCATGTTTAATGTCTATGTTATAATTTTCATGATTAAATAATAATACTAATAACATATTCCAATATATTAAATCTTAGTTTTTTAGGTAACACAAGCTATCAAAGAAATTAAATTTATTTGAAAAAATATTTCATAAAAACTTTAGGTGTTATGATAATTCACATTCTTCAACTACAAATTTTTTTCGAACTAAAATAAAAACACCACAATGTTCTTCTTCATCCTGGGATACCAAGATTGTTGTTGGATGTCATGATACAACATGATCAAACATGGGTAAACATATTTTCTTATGTCATGTAAATCCTATAACATCTCCTCATATATTCTAATCCAGAACATAAATTTATCTATAAAATATAAGATCCCATTATAATGTTGGATCTAGTCTAGTGGTGTCTCTCTACTATATACACTATCCATTATGACCCTATAATTAAAGTCGAATATCTGACTATTCCTTACCCTGTATTGGATTTAGGAGGTCATGGTTAAATTTATTAGTGTGGATCTAACCAAATACTTATAGACATAAATGTAAAAATCAGTGAAGGGGATCATCAAATACCAACTTCTACTATCCTCTCAAACCACCTGATATTTATTCTTCTAATTTAATATATCAACTATGACGTTCCCTTTACATAGTGTGTACACCATATCAAAGATAAAATACCCTATACAATTGAACCACAATTTCTACTTAAGGACTAAGTCACATTGCGAGAAAATATATTTTAATCTATTTTGGTCAGTGTATGATACAAATTTCACACCTTGAATATAATGTTGACAATATTTTGATGCAAGATAAACTACCACCATTTCTAGATCTTGCATCAGATTGTTTTACTTATAAAAATCAACTTCTCAATACCATTAGAAACTAATCAATAATACTATATAAAACATCCCACTCTCAACTAAAAATACATCATAGTTCATTGTATATTTTCTAATTGACAAAAGAAAGTATAAGATCACTATATTCTTTAATTTCAACTTTAGTGTCTAGAATAATAATACAAAATAATGGATAACTCAAATTTAATTTTTTTTGGACATGATTATCATTTTTTCTTGTAAATGAGATAATTCATGAATAAAAAATCTATAGTATCATGATAATAATAAGAAGCTAAATATATTAAAAATATTCTTTTGTTATTCCCCCAAAACCACTACATCAACCTTTATAGGGTCCACAAATATTCCATTCTTTAATAACAAATTCCTTATGAAGTGTAACTCTATAATATAGAAATAAAACTTGTAGAGATTAATATAATGATAAATCTATCTATATGTTCCCAACACAATATCTAGGTGTAGATCTTGATCCTCCCATGTCTAAGAGTTAATTTAGATATCATTAATGAATATGATCATAAAAGAATCGAGATGTGGATAAAACCCCTTATTCATTAAGGATATAAAAATTAGTTTTACATTTATTAGAACAAATAACATAACCATAAACTCTTATAAGTAACAAATTCTTCTAAAAGTTGTTTGAGGAATTTACATGGTCCTCACTAATAAGTGATGATATCCAAACCTTATATTTATCTTAGAGAACCAACCAACTCCTCTTAAACGAGAAAAATGGTTATCAATTCAAGGAATAGGATACTGGTTTAGGATCATCACCTGATTTGGACTCTATTAATTAATCCATAAGTGTAAACTACTATCACTCTTCTTAACCAAAAGAATATGATTCATAAAAATAAATCCCTAAACTAATAGCCCTCTATTTACACCTTCATCTATCTCAGATCAGTAGGTTACATCTTGTATAGTGGAATGAATATGGGATTTATACAAAAAATCAATATAACCATAAACGTAACCTTTCTCTTAAGAAAAACCCCTGAGAATTTCTTAGAAATAACATCTTATTAGTGATCTACATAAGGTGGTAAGATTGATTGTCTCCCCCCTCTTAAGAGATACCCATTAATTAGGTGGTAATCATCCTCAATTTCTGATATTCAACTCTAGAATAACGTTTTTATAAACAAAAATCCCTAATAAATGTATATAAATCCCATACATAGTTTTTGAAAGACACTAACCACTAGTATCCATTGATACTTACTTAAAAAAAATATCCAATCAATTCCAAGTATCACATCAAATTTATACATAACTAATAAAAATAAATACCATACATTTGAACAATAATGTATTATAATGGTAAATCTCAATCAACATTGAATATCCTATGATCACATAACTAATTATGTATCAATTAAACATGGGTTTATCAATTATTATCACCTCTATTGGATACTCTAAATAAAAAACCACATAACCAACCAACTAATCAACAATGAATGAATGTGTAGAAACTGTATAAAATAAAATTGTATCTTGGAGGAATGTTACTATAATCTTTCCTCATAATGTTGAGGGACCATTTCTGTAGTCAGTAAGAGCACACTCAGTCTCATGAAGCTAGTATAATACTTAAACAAAACCTCTTATCATATTTCTTCCCTATGGGTACCACCTAATTTTATATACTGGATTATCCCATAGGAACAATGTACTCCTCAATGTCAATATCACCCATAAAAACTCCAAATATCACTCTAGGGTGATTATCATGGGCCTGATCTTGATCCTTGTGTCTAACTAGATCCATTACCACTAGTTAGCAGTAGTGAACTTCTATAGAATCTTTGTAAGTTCCCTATATGATTATAAGAATAAAACTTATTTGGTGGCCTATCATAATTTTTTAAAAAGTCTCTTTTTTATTCACACTAATAAAATTTATGATAATTCATTCATCCTGGGGGAAAATACAAACATCTTCCTTTATTGACCTATTTATCACTACCCTATTATAACTCTAAAATATACACCCCTGACTACCTAAAGACCAACTCCTTGGACAACATAAGTAGAAAAATTATTTGAATAACTGACCATAACCCAGTTTCTTTGAGATATTAAGGGTTTGTTAAAAAGAATAGAAAAAGATATAAATAATAATATGTTTACCTGAACTCAACTAACATACCACAATCCATCCTCAAATCACAGGACTATAGTAGACTAGAATCCAGGAAACATAAAAACAAAATGAATTTTCTTAATGAAGAATGTAGGATAGTCCATTATAGAAATATCACCTATACAAGATGAAAATAATCTTGACTCATCAACCACTTTAGGTTCTCGAGGAAAAACAACTCATAGAATATGGAATGAAATTTCTTCAATGGAAAGTGTTACTTATGTGTCCTGATTATAATATTGTACCCGATTCACATATTACAAATACCTCATGTGAATATCCCAATCACCAAAATATGGTATAAATTTTTTCTTTTTGATAATGTATCTATAGGAGGTGGTTCCCTATAGATTGGTGTAATGGATTCAACACAATCAATACCTACATTGGCATGAATAATGGAAAATATAGACACCATTGGTATAATTAGATAACATGAAAGAGTAAAGAATGAAGAAACTATTAAAATAAGAAAATTTAATATGTACATACATTAGTAAACATGAATAAGATCCAAAAATACCCAAATGACAGAAAAAGTGATACTGTATCAAAATATTTATACATAAAATGGGACAATCAAAATGTGGCTTAAGAATCCAAACGATGTATTCCCAAAGTAAAATATTATATAGAGTGCATCAAGGATAACCCTTATACACCTACCTCACATGACTTATAGAAATTGTATATAACACTCAACCAAAATCACCAGTTACAAGCTTGAATGCCATATGACTGGAAGTGAACCTCCTCGTACACTAGAGGATTACAAAAAATATTGAGGGCCTATGTAATATCATGGTGACACTATAACCTCAATCATAGTTCAAAATAAAAATAAATAACTGAATATTTAAATAGTAAACAATCATAGTATATGAAAACAATAGACATGAAATCTATATAAACGATATAGAACAATATAAAAACTCAACAGTCATAAAAATACTATAGTAATATTCACATTGGTATGATCACATATGAAGATAAAAAAAGACAAAAATTATAAGAGGTTATGTATAAGGAAATTTACTTAACACACATGGATATTACCACATTTTAGATGAATATTTAGTACATTACAAATATACATTCCTGAGGACCATAATACTTTAGTGTCATTGGAAACATGGAAACAAAATATTCTATCTTGGTGAAAGATATTCAGCATCTCACATAAATATCTCTACCTTTAATACGTCTACCAAACTCCTTCCTTCATATCCTAGGGAATGGAAACATAACAATGGGTGATCTCAAATGCTCAGTAAGGGTAAATAAAGGAATTTCATAAGAATAACATGAAAAAAGGTTATAGAACTTGAGAATAACATTTGAAGATCATGCCCTGCATATTAGAGATCATAATAACGTTTGGAAGTTCATAAGACATGGATCATAATAGAATTAAGAGCATAAGTCACGAAAGAATAACATAGGGATAACACATAGAATTGTGGCAGACACATAATTATATAATATGATTTCCAGAGTTGCCAAGACATCACTAACAATATTATCTTGGTAGTATGGGTTCACTCCCCATACCATCTTGGTAGTTGTGGTTAAAACTCAATGAAATCTTGGTAGCATTATTTCACTCTTTATACTATCTTGGTAGTCATGGTTCACTCCCATGGCTATCATAGTTGTCAAGGATCATTCCAAAGACCATCTTAGTCTATCTCATAAGATATAAATGTTTACCAAATGCATTTGAGGGAGGTATAGGTACCACCCGTCTCATAATTAAATCATGCATATATGTGCCATAAAATCATAAACAATCATATCATAATCTATGAGGTGAAATGGTTATCATAAACACATAATCATATCATAACCTTTGGAAAATCATACATGTTTCATAATCATTTCATAAAAATCATAACCTTTGAAAGAGAAATGTATTTCATTAGCATATAAGCCATAAAAGAGAAATTTGTTTCATAAATACCATTATATTAATAATAACCAATTTAGAGAAATAATATGAATGTAACCTTTAGATTTTTTCCTATAAAGGCATTAGTAACATCAACCATTTTCATCTGAAAAGGAAAATAATTTTAAAATATCTTTCAAAAAAATTTCTTGAGGAAAATTCCATTTATTATTTTAAAAATAGGATCTTTAAAACATAACAAAAACTTTTTAAAACCATTTTATTCAAAATAAACATTAAATCTTATAAATAAATCTTTGAAAAGATTTTGGAAACCTTTATCATTGAAAATATGTAAATAGAGCTTGAAAATGTTTTGAAAACCATTTTCCTTAGAAACATATAAAAGGATCTTAAAATTTTTTTGAAAATAGTTTCTTTAAAAATACTTTGAAAACCTATAAGTAAGGATTGAAATCATTTTGAAAACCATTTTCCATGAAAACATATAAAATAATCCATAAATCTTCTTGAATTTTTTTTTCCGAGAATACTTTTAAAATAATATTAAAAATATTTTTTAAACCATTATACTTAGAAACATATAGAAGGATATTAAAAACCCTTCAAAAAACACATTCCTTGAAAAATAATTTGAAATATTTTAAATAAATCATGAAAAATTTTGGCAAAAAATTTCATTGAATTATTTTTAAAAAAAATTTCTTAAAAATTATCCTTTTAAACATGCAAAGGAAGCTTTATAGAAATGATGGCAGGTAAATCCATACATTTTATATTAGGTAAGAAGAACAATTATTTTTCACGGTAAAAGGTTAGAAAAATACCTTATTTGAAAAGAGAATAGAATATTCCATTAATAAAAATGGTAAAATAAAAAAAGGGAAATAATATATTTTAAATATTATAGGTTAATAGTATAATATTCTTGGAGACCCTTTTTTTAGAAAGTATGGTTTTTCAAAAATATATATTTCCGACTAAACAGAGGGTAAATTCAAGCTTTCTTAAAAACACATTCATAACTATATTATGTAAAAACGTAGAATAATTATACCAATACATGAATATATCATGAATAAATATAGGATAATAAAATTAATGGATTTTCTAGAGAGAATTATTTTTTGAATTCAACAAAGGAATCCTAATCATAAACAATCTCAAAGACAGATGAGATTGTTCCAATAAAATCTTATCACTTAGTAACTTTGAACCATACCCCCATGTAATAAATTTAAATTAAAAGAAGCTTAAAATATCATTAAATTAATTATATTCAATATATAACATGTCTAATGGAATTATACACACCTGTAAAAAGAATGTAGGTGAATAAAAAAACACTTGTCTCAACAAAGGAAAATTGAGACAAAACTGTCTTACCGATTTTCTAATTTTTGAAAAATTAACCCCATGAAATAAATATAATAGAATGGATTTTTAAATAACACTAAATTAAATTATAATAATAATTTAATAAATACAATGGCATTATACAGACCACATAAAAGGAATTCATGATGGATAAAGCATCTATCTCACAGAAATAAAAAACGAGATGAAATCCACTTACCGTAACCATCCTTTTGTTGTGTGGTATTTATCCTACAGTATAGTGGTTTATAATATTTTAATAACTTATAACAAAACCATAATAATTTTTATAATATTATATATAATATTCTTATAATTTCTTACTTCCCATTTGTTAACAATCATTCATTATTTTCACTATTTTGGGTGTAATTTCGTAGTTTACTCTAGTATGTTTTGACTTGTTATTTGACTCTCCTATTACTTAGATCAGGATTTCAAAATTTCAAGAACATACAACATGACTTAATTATCTTATATATCTAGTACATATATACTAATAATTATCTATAATTTTTGGAGATACGAAATGAAATACACCATTCATTGAGACGATATGTCGTACGTAGGCATGATCACTGCATTCATTTATTTATTGTATTAAAAGAATAAAAACTAATTGATATATGTATATTATAATTAAATTATCATATATATTTTATATATGTTTCATTTTTTTATTAATATCATTCTTTTTTACATTCCATTTATGGCATTAACGAGTCACATCACTTTGAGGGGTGGTAGTCTACACTTTTTCAAATGAAATTATCTTATTTACATAAGATGGAAAGAATAATGGTATGTTATAAATAACAATTATAGAAGAATAAAGACATTAAAAATATAATATATATAATATAAAACATATTTTCCATAATAATGGCCACCATGAGAGGTGGTAAAGCAAAAATAAACAATCATCATTTCGTGAGGCAGTAGTACTCCGTACACAGAAACAATATGTTTGTTACCCATTCGATGGAGTTGTGTGTATGTGTAGGTATACATAATAACATAAAAACATAATAGTATATTGAGGATATTTTCTTAATTTAATCATGTAATAAGATGATTATAAAGAGTGGATAAGAAAATGAAAGAAAAGAGATCATTGGAAAACGTTACCTTAAAATCGAGTGACTCCATTTTTTATACCAAAGGGATTTATTTAAATATTTATGACAAAATTGAGTATGAAATGTTTTAGGGAGGATTCTTAGGAATCTATTTTTGAATATTGTGGCCAAACCTAAGTGTTTTTAGAGGTTTTAAGAGGTGGAAGAAGTGATGGGATTTTATAGTGGAGGAGGAGTTGCGCTCTTGTAATATTTTGAAAAATGAATTCCATACATGTTTTTCACATTGAAAGTGGCTACAATAAAAGACCTAATTAAATAAAATGTAGTATAAGGTAGAAATATGTCCAGGATTTATCTCTTGTATAAGTTTATATGTCATTTTGGGCCTTAAGGATACGGTTCATTCCCTTATTATGCTTAATTTAACCTTAATCATTGTAATTAATTTTAATCACTTCCACTAATCCTTTTGTTAAGAAAATGTCTTATTATACATTATAAATTACTTTTATTCCAACTATAAAATCTATTTTTCCAAATTCCAATCAATTAATTCAGAGAAATTATTTCAAAATTCTTCAAGGGAGGGACGACAATGCAGGTTTTAAAAATAAAAACATTCTAAGGTCTATTATGTTTTTATAGTCAATTTCAAATTGAAATTGATTCCAATGACCTAAACTAGATTAATTGATAAAAATATAGCCTAATTAAACTTTAAAACCCATCTAAAACATAATTTATCCTTATAAATAAATTTTATGAAAGATAAGGGTTGAACTAAAACTCAGTATTTCTCACTATTCATCAAAAACGTTAATCTTCACAGAAGAATACAAAACATTCACCATAAGATAATTTTTATGTTTCTCTTCCAAAATTTAATGTTATTTTGACATATTAAATGTTTAAATTTTTTTATTTAAAATGGGTTCTTCATTAAAAGGTGGTAAATTTCCCTTTATAAAAATGTTGGTTTTTATGTGTAAAATTGGGGTTTTTATTATATTATGCTTATCAAAACTAATGGATAAATATCAAAAATATTTTATTGAATATGAAACATATATATTTCATTAAAATCACTCACTAATTTTCATTAATATATTTTATCAAGACAAAACCCCTTTCGTAGCAAGAAAATAATTATAATATATCTTTATATATTCATTTGGTTCTTAGTTTCATTTATATGTAATTAGTAACCAATAAATTCATTTTATATTTATATAAACCATAATTTTTCATAATTTAGTTAACACTATTTATTACTATTGATTTAAAGGAAATGTTATATCTTATTATATTAAATAATAATGTTTTAATTATATATCAATGTCTTGAAATATTCAGTCTTGCGTGTAGTGTAAGCTACAAAAGAATGTTTCTCTTGCATGTGACACAATCTAACTATTTTTGGGTTATATTAACATCCATATAATATATTATATTTATTTAACATAGTAAATATACTATAAATTATCGAGTTTTTCTATACCCTTTTTTCACTTGGTGTTACATGTTACGCAAGCTGAGTTGGTGTCATGTAACACATTAAAAGTTGGTGTCAATTGAAATGAATGTCTGATTTAGTGAAAAAACACCTTAATGAAAATTAATTAATTCAAAAAAAAATAGTTTACAAAAACTTGTGGTGTTACATTCAACCACCCTAAAAATGAATTGTTCTACCTAAATTCATAGGGGTAATCAAAGGATTTATATTTGAAAGTTGTCGAGTCAATAAGGTTTTCCTTATGAATTTTCCATTCCTTCTTGTTTTCAAAATCACAAACACCTTATCTTAAAGAAAATCTAATTTTACCCTATATTTTACTTGTATAAGGAAAATTTCATTACCCAAGTAAATCTACCCTTACATAGATTTCATTGCTCAAATCATAATTTTTCATAAGTATAAAAATCAGATTCATATCTAAAAACTTGGAATCGTATAATACTTAGACATGAAGCATTCTGTTTTAGGTCCTGAATTCCTATTACAAACTTTTATGATGTTCTAATCCGAATTCCCTGTTACGAACTTTTATGAAGTTCAACTCTGAATTCTGATTATGAACTTGTATAAAGTTTTAAATATGAATTCTAATGATGAATTCTAATTACGAATTCTCATTATGAATTCTAATGATGAATTATGATTACGAATTCTCATTATGAATTCTAATGATGAATTCTAATTACGAATTCTCACTACGAATTCTGATGAAAAATTCTGATTACGAATTCTCATTACGAATTCTAATGCATAATTCTGATTACGAATTCTCATTATGAATTCTGATGATGAATTATTATTACGAATTATTATTATGAATTCCTACAAAACAGAATCCAAATACCTTAGTACTACAGACTCCGAATTCATTTTGTTTCTACACTCTGAACTTTAACTTTCTCTACTCCTAACTTTCATTTTCCCCATTCCGAGTACCAGTTTTTGGCTATGGTCACAGTTGTTCAATTACAAAATGATTTCGCGCTTTTAGTTATCAATTAACCATTGTTTGAGTGACACATGTACATGTCCCTCTAAAATTCAAGGAAGAATATGACTGTTAGAGGAGGGAGCCAACCTTTGGGGCTTTGCCTATAACTAATATATCATTAGAAAAGAAGAAACAACATTAACACTAAACTTTGACATCTATGTCTACATGCTGTTGAAGTGATTTCTAGAGAGAGAGACTCTTATAAACTCTCAAGCTTCGTGAAGAAAGTTTGAATAGTTTGTTCAAACTTTTCCTTGTGCATATTTGCTTCATGCGACTCCAATTGTTGCTGTGTACAATCGAGGGCTTCTAGGGATGGAAGACAAAGGTTCCAACACCTTGAAGTTGAGGGATTCTTTGCTGAGGAAGATAGAGGTACCGACTACCTGATAGTTGACGGCTTGCGTTGATAACAAGACATACTCCGATCTTTGTATCAAGGGCTTACCCTGGTGTGGGTAAGACAGACTTTCTTGAAATTATAAATCAAGGGACCCTTATCCAAGGTTGTTGGATACACTCCTCTTTCGGATAAAACAATTTATACTTGTTACTAGTAGTTTTACTACTCTGTTTTTCTACTGCATTTGTATTAATAAAGAAAGTATAACTATCTTGTACTTCCTTACTCTTGTACTCAGATTTAGTTATATTCTATACGCTTTAAGGTAGAATCTTCATCTTTGTAAACATTAGTTAAGTTCCATTTCTAGAATCACTTTTCTGAAATTTAGCAAGTGATTAGAACTTATAGAGGTCTTGTGAATTAACTTGTTTAACCTTGTTAAACATAACCATCTTTAAAAGTTCCAAAGGAATTTTTAAAAGGTACAATTCACCCACCTCTTGTATTTGAGAATCTCACTTTTATTTCGATCCTACGTTTGGTATTATAGAGTATATCATACTTAGACATACCATCCTAACAATTGGTATCAGAGGATTTGGTTCAATCTGAATTAATATCATGATTAGATTCAGAAGATAATTAGTTCTCGAAATAGAAATTTTGGATTCGCATCTTCAGATTCACACTTCTGGATTCATATTTTTTTTGGAATCTGTTTTTCAGACTCATATAGTTTGGATTCACTTTTTCATAGAGATACTTTTACTCTATATTTTCTTAATTAGAATATTTTCCTTGTTTATAAAATTTTTCTACTAACAAGTGTTTTTGGAAAAACATTTCTTAATGATGGAAGGAATCAATGTTGGTTCCATAGATAATCTCAATCCAACTAGACCACCTATCTTTGATGGTAATGATTACAAATATTAGAGAGATCGTATGAAGACTTTCATTATCAACACTGGGGTTGAAAATTTTGTTATGCTTACCAATGGATACAAAATTACTGATAAATAAGTAAGTGCCTTTAAAAATCAAGAAAAGCATGAATATCAACTCAATTATGAGGTACGAAATACTTTACTTTGTTCGATGACTAGAAATATATATAGCCAAATTTCATCTTATGAAGCAGCAAATTCTATATGGAAGAAACTAAAAGTTACTCACTTTTGAACTTCCAAAGTAATTGAGACCAGAAGATCCATGCTTAGATATGAATATCATGGTTGTAGTTTTCTTTATGGTCAACCCATAGGCAAGGTGCAACAGAGATTCATGACTATTGTGAATAGTTTACAATCAATGGGTTAAAAAGGATTGGATGATGAAGCCCTTGTTTAGAAGATCATCGACATCATGCCAAATGATTTGGAATCTGAAATGACTTCAGTTGACGAGAATAAAAAGGTTACTCAGATTACCCTTTATGAGCATTTTGGAACTCTTCTTCAGCATGAGACTAGAATGAAGAGAGATGTTGATATTGTGAAGAAGAAGAATGGAAATGGCAGTGTAGCTTTTACTATTACTTCCAATCATATGAAAGCCAAGACTCCTGATAGAGTTACTAGATCCATGTCTAAGAAAGTTGTTATTCATTCCAAATCTAGTGGAAGTGATTCCTCAGAAAATGAATTAGAAAATCTTGCTCGAAGGATAAACAAGATAGCTGGACAGAGGAACTTTTAATCCAAATATAAGAAGAAGTAATGGAAAGACAAGAAAGATTTTGAAGTTACATTCTATGAATGCAAGAGAGATGGACACATAAGACCTGATTGGCCCATGCTCAAAAGAAAATAAAGAAAGGAAAGGCATTCTGAGAAAAACAGAAAAAGTATTACAAATCTAAATCTAAGAAAGTGTTGAAAGCTAATGAAAAATGGAGTGCCAGTGGTAGAGATTATTCAGATGAATTGTTGGATTATGAATCTTCCGGACAGAAGAATCTTGGTCTTTTAGCCAGGCTACCTATTAATAATCATTGCTTGATGGATAAGGTACACAATGCTGAATCAATGAACAATTCTTCTTTAAATGCTAATGATAGTAAATATTATAACTCTTCAGATGAATAATCTTCTTCTGATGAAGATAATACTTTACCCACCTATGAAAGAAGTATCTAGGTTTTCTAAACTCCTTGAGAATGAGAATTCAAAACTCATAAAAAAACATGATAAGGAAAATTCTAGGAATAATATTATTACTAAGGAAATATCAGATCTTTCTAAAGATCTTGATATGAAAATGCTGATTTTGAAAGTATTTCAAAAACTCTTGAGGAAGTATGTTCTGAGAAGAATAAACATTCTAAAGATCTAGAAAACGTAATTTACAAGAAAAATGTTTTAGAGCCTAGCTCTAGTTCAAATGCTTTTGAAGACAAGAACTTAGTTATAAAACTCAAATATGAAATATTTTCCTTGAGGAAGTATTTTTCAATCTTTACCCAAGGTAAGGAAAATTTTGATAAAATGTATTTACAAATACGACCTCGAAGGAATACTTATGGTTTTGTTTACACAAGTTCTAAACCTATTTTTAGTAACAATTAATTTTTTCCTCAAAGTGCCCCATTCTACACTAAGTGTCAATGTGGTGGTCACCGGGCAAAGAATCTCTAAAAAAAACCCAATCTTTAGGATTTCATAAATCCTATTTTTCTAAGAAGATGTCAGTTCCCAACATTTTACTTTCTGAGATTTTTTGATCCAAGAAAGTCTAGATTCCAAAAACCTAACTTTTTATTATTTTTAGGAAAATAGGGAAATTACCACCAACAATACATGGTACATGGATAGTAGATGTTCCCAGCATATGACTGGTAACAAAAACTATTTTGAAATGATTATCAAGATGAAAGGAAGAAAGGTAACTTTCAGAGATAATGCTCAGAAAGAAATTATTGTTATAGGTAACACCGTTCTTTTTGAAAAAACTTTGATTTCAAATGTTATATTTGTTAAGTGTCTCAAGAACAACCTCATCAGCATTAAACAATTATGTGATAAAGGTTACCTTATGAATTTCAGGAATGATAAGTGCTTAGTACACAATTCCAAGTAAGAATTTATTCTTTATGCCCATAGGTAAGAGAATGTTTACACACTAAACATAGAGGATCTTAGGAGCCAGGACTTACCTTGCCTTAGTACAGTGGGAGATAATTCTTGGTTATGGAATAGAATTCTAAGACACTATAACCTTATAAACATATGCAATCTTTTTAAGAAGATTCTAGTTAAGGATCTACCAGAGCTTAGATTTGATTCTTCAAAAGTCCGTGAACCTTGTCAATATGGAAATCAACACAAATAAAGTTTTAAATCTATTGGAGAAGTCTCAACCACTAATGCATTACAGCTAGTGCATATGGATCTTTTTGGTCCTACACAAACTAGAAGCATTGGGGTCAAATATTATGTATGTGTCTTGGTTGATGATTACACTATATTTACGTGGGTTTATTTTCTAGAAAATAAGTCTGAAGATTTTTCTTATTTCAAAATCTTTAGAGCCCAATTTAAAAATGAGAAAAACCTTCCATTAAAAACTATTTATAGTTATCATGGAGGAGAATTTCGAAATTCTGATTTTGAACATTTTTGTAGTAGAAAAGGAATTTTTCATAACTTTTCAGCACCCAGAACACATCTATAGAATGTTTTTGTTGAAAGAAGAAATAGAATTCTTTAAGAGATAACTAGAACCTTGTTGAGTGAGTAAATTTTTTCCAAACATATTTGGGCTGAAGCTGTAAGTACTACTTGTTATACTATAAATTGAGTTTTGATTAGACCTTTTCTTAATAAAACCCCTTATGAGTTATGGAATGGTATAAAACCAAGACTTTCCTACTTTAAGGTTTTTGGTTATAAGGTATTCATTCATAATACTAAAGATAATCTTCATAAATTCGCACCAAAATATGATGAAGGAATTTTCTTAGGCTACTTCACAACTTCTAAAGCATATAGTGTTTTTAATAAAAACACTTGTACTGTTGAAGAGACAGTACATGTTAAATTTTATGAAACTGATCCTTTTGTTTTTAAACAACCCCAACATACATCCTCAGATGTGTTTTCAAAAACTGATTATCAAACTTTGATAGAAGATCCTTCTGGTAAGGAAAATTTTCAAGAAGATACTCCTGAAACATTTACCCTAGAAGATTTCCTACCCTATGTTGATGAACATGTTTTACAAAACTCAAATCAGTCGTTTCGAAAGAATCATCCTAGTGATATTATCTTTGATTATGTCAATCAACCCATAAGGACTAGAAGTTCCTTAAGAAATGAAGTAGAGAATCTAGCATTCCTTTCCCAATTGTAACCAAAAAGCACTGATGAAGCTTTAGGTGATGATAATTGGATTAAATCCATGAAAGATGAACTAAATGAATTTGAAAGGAATAAAGTCTGGACCTTGGTTGAAAGACCTAAAGAAAATTCTGTAATTGGAGTAAAATGGGTCTTCAGAAATAAGTGTGATGAAAATGGAATCATAGTAAGAAATAAAGCAAGATTATTTGCTAAAGGCTATAATAAACAAGAAGGAATAGATTATGAAGAAACCTATACTCTAGTAACTAGACTTGAATCTATTCGTATCTTACTTTCCTTTGCAACATTCTTCAATTTCAAACTTTTTCAAATGGATGTGAAATGTGCTTTCCTTAATGGTTATGTTCAAGAGGATTTTTTTTGAACAAACTCCTGGTTTTGAAGATACAAAACATCCTGATCAAGTTTTTAGACTTACCAAAGCTTTGTATTTCCTTAAACAAGCCCCTCGAGCTTGGTATGATAGACTTAAAGGATTTTTGCTTCAAAATAACCATGTAAAGGGAAATGTAGATCCAACCCTTTTTATAAAGAAAGATAAGAAAAATGTTTGGATTGTTCAAATTTATGTTGATGACATTATATTTGGGTCAACTCAGAAATCTTTAACTGATTCCTTTTCGGATCTAATGAAATGTGAGTTTGAAATGAGTATGATGGGTGAGTTAACATTTTTCCTTGGTTTTAAAATTTCCCAAAAACGAGAAGGAATCTACATATCCCAACATAAGTATATTAAAGATCTTCTTAAAAAAGTATTGATATGACAACACTAAGAGTAGAAGTACTCCCATTGGAACCCCAAACACACTTCATCTTGATGAAGGTGGGAAAATACTAGATCAAGCATCTTTTAGAGGTATGATAGAAAGTGTACTTTACTTGACATATAGTCATCCAGACATAATTTTTTTAGTATTCTTATGTCCAAGATATCAATCCAATCCTAAGGAATCTCATTTAAAGGCAGTGAAAAGGATTTTTCGATACTTAAAGGGAACCATGGATTTAGGACTATTTTACACTTCTGGAAATGATTTTTTCATAAAAATATTTTCAGATGATGCCTTTGGTGGATGTAGAATGTATAGAAAGAGTATATCCAGAACTTGTCATTTCTTAGGAGATTCATTAGTTTCTTGGTCTTGAAAGAAGAAACATTCTGTAGCACTCTCCACTGCTGAAGCTGAATATGTAGCAGCTAGAAGTTGTTGTGCTCAAGTGTTGTGGATGAAACACACACTCACAGACTATGGCTTGAGTTTTTCTAAGACTCAAATTTTGCATGATAACACAAGTTCAATTTCCCTTATTAAAAACCCCACACATCACTCTCATTCAAAGCCCATAGATATTAGGAATCACTTTCTTAGGGATCACACACAAAAAAGAGATATCATTCTTCAATTCATCGGAACATAAGATCAACTTGCTGACATTTTCACAAAATATTTACCAACTGATAGATTAGAATATATTTAAAAGAAGTTAGAAATGATAACTGTGAGGTAATCTTCTCTATTAACTTCTTGTTGAACCAATCTCCTTACAACAATATACTCTTTTTCATAGGGAGAGTACATCTGTTGTTGAAGTTTTTAAAAAATTTCGTAATAAAATTTTCATAGTTAGTTTTTTAAAATTTTAGTAATAAAATTAGTCGTAGTTTGATTCTGGGAATTTTTGTAGTGAAAATTTTCATACTGGAAATTTTCGTAGTGGAAATTTTTGTAATGGAAATTTTCTTAATGGAAATTTTTATACTAGAAATTTTCGTACTGAAAAGTTTTGTACTAGAAATTTTCATAGTGGAAATTTTCATAATGGAAATTCTCGTAATGAGAATTTTTGTATAATTAATTTTCATAATCAAATTTTGGTACTCAAACTTTTTGAAATTAAACTTTTAGATCTTAAGTTTTTTGTAGTGAGTTTTTCATAGTGAAATTTTCGTAGTGAGTTTTTCGTAGTGTGTTTTTCGTAGTCAAATTTTCATCAAGAAGAATATCACCTATTACGAATAATCTTCCTAGCCAATCTAAAAGGTATGATTTCTTCACTAAAGTTTTCGTAGTCACTTTTACCTGATGGAAGTTTTTTTTCTTTTAATTTTTTTTGGATTTGTTTCTTCTTAAATCCAATTGTTTTTCTTAAAACCTCAAAATATCGAATTCAAGATTTCCTTGCGGCTATGTTTTCAACCGTCAGATCAGATTAGAGTGTTTTTCAACCATTAGATTGGTTTTTTATGCTGAAAGGTCACCTCCATCGCCTATATAAAGGGGACCCCATTGGTGTCCCACATCAATTTTTCAAATCTTTCGCATCCTGAATCTCTATCACCCTTCTTAAGCCCATTCCGAATCTCTTAGAGTTCATCCAGTCTGAATGTCTGTGGAAGCTTCTTCCCAAGAAATTTCTACAGAAAAGCCAATCTGAAAATAGCAAGAATACAGGGAATGGTTGGTTCATCCTAACTTTTTCAAGTACAATTCTATCATTTCTAAGAATATCAAGTAAAATGGATGGGAAGATGTCTACATATCTAAGCCAGGTGTTCAAGACTCTGTGTATCCAAATTTACTCATAGAGTTTTAGGAGTCAGTGTGATTCTTTAAGGAAGATGATAGAGAATTATTTTCATTCAATTCTTATGAAAAAACATAAAAAACGTTCTTATACCAAGGAAAACAGCTTGCGAGATTATCATATGAAGGGAGGCATAATTTTTCTCCAACAAACTCTTGGATGTTCAAGGTAGTTTTGTTAAGGTGAAGGCCTTGCAATGTCTTGGATTTTCTGATGTCAAGAAAATAAAAATTGCTCATCTATCTTCTAAAAACAGGAACCTTCAGTTATGAGTACAAGGTTTTTTTGTACCGAGAAAAGGTGAAAAAGATACCCTCAAGAAGAGTGACATATATTTCTTAGATTTCCTAGAAAATTTAAGGAAAATCAATTTGATGAGGCATGTTCTTGTTACAATTCAGAACATCAAGAATGGAAATATATGATCCCAAATTATCATGTATCCTACCTTAATTTCAAAGCTGATAGTTCAGTGTCTTGAATCATTCAAGATTGCATAACACTCCAAGCTTCTGAATTGCAAGGTTATGCTTGTTAGTGATGACACCCTGAAAATAATGAATATGGGCTATTCTAAGGAGACAAGAGAGTTCTATTATCATCCTGAGGATGAGGAAGAAGGAAATCCGGAAAATTTTGAGAAAGATGAACCCTCAAATAAGGCTAGAAAGAAAAAGGAAGTTGAAGGAAGTGGAATCTGAAGACAAAACTCCCAAATCCAAGGAAGTCCATTCTGCACCTCCTAAACCTAAGAAACAGAAAGTATATCTGGATGAGGTGGTTTAAAAATGGAGGGAAAATAAGGAAAAGAGGAAAGAATGGGATCCACAATTCGACTTTGAACCAACTGAAGCTAAGTCTTTAAGGGAGAAGACTATTAAATACCTTGAGAAGGAAGAAAAAGAGAAGAATTTGAAGAAGAAAATGTCTAAGGATGAAGTTGTACAATCTCTTTTGAAAGCCACAAAATTAGCTTCCGAGAATATTCCAGTACCAGAAACATTCCTAGTCAAGCCATTACCTGAGACCCCGTGGAAAATTTTATTCACTCTGGAAAAATCCGAAGACAAAGAAGTCGTTGACGAAGTGGAAGATGATGAAGTAGAATATGTAGAAGAAGAATAAGTAGATGAAGAAAGTGGTGATTTATATGGTCTGATTAAAAAAGTTTAAGAATATCAAGATAAGGCAAATCCATCAATGAAATTACCACTCTAAACATCTGAGGCCGATTCCTCGAAGCTTTTCACTCCTGGAAAGGAAGAAGAGAAAGATGGAAAGAAAGATGAAGAAAATAAAGAAGAATAATTAAATGAATTATATGAGGAAGAAAGTTATGAAAATCACTTTATTGAAGAAGGAGATAAAAAAGAGATATTTGATGATGATAGAGTTTTTCAATTATCTGATAGTGAGCATAAATCTCCTGATGAACAAGTCCTACTAAATATTGATAAGGGTAAGTAAGTGATTGTTGATACTCAAAGAAAATATACAGTGAAGAGGAAAGAAGTTGTAGGAACTTCAAAAATGAAGCTTGTTGTTCTTGAAAATCCACTCTCACCAAGTAATGTCTCAGATTCAGAGTCATCTTCACTTGGTCATGTTTTTTTGGAGAAGTCTTTGAAGAATCTAGTCGGTTCCATTCTGACTTTTACAAACATAGATTATAAATACCAGATACTCCAAAAAACTCTTAATTAGAAGTCAGATTCGGTGTCCATGGTGATGGAAAAGTGTGTAAAGATAGAATCAGATTTAAAAACTTTTTTTATAGGATACGAAGATCACATAAAGTCCTTCAATAAAATGACCACATGGTCAAATAATATCGTCCAAAATATGGGATATATTGATGAATTTAAACAGGATGTAAAAGAGGATTTTGATATCGAATATTCCAAGATCAAGGATCTTAAAAACAGTTTTCAAGGAAAGGGACCCTATATCAAAATTCCTGGAATCAACAAGTGAGAGATCTGAATGGGAAGCTTTACTCTCTTGCTCAAATCTGGAAGGGAGAAAGAGATCTCCAGATCAAGATCAAATAGAAGCTTTTAAAAAATGATGAAGTTATTAAGGATCTGTCTAAGGCACTGAAGGCTCAAAATGACAGGATTAAAGCCTTATAAAAGCAAGCTAAGGAGAACCACAAAGAGTTAAAGAAGCTAAAAACCCTTCTGAAGAAGCTAATTCCCAAGGAAAAAAGAAGACAAATAGACCTAATATGTTCTTTTGTTGTAATGTCTTTTATCATAAAAATACTTTCAATCTTAATGAAAACTTTAGTTGCTTATATTTTGTTATATTTTATACTAATATTTCAGGTACCATATTGTTTTCTATTCCCTCAAACACTTTTTGAAAATCAAAAAGGGGGAGAAGGAAAAAGAATTCTAAAGAAGAGAAGGAAACATATTTATAAGTATAGAAGAAGTATCCCTATGTAAGGGGGAGTTTATCTAAGGTGGAGTGCTCATTATGAATAATTCCATATTCATAATGAAAATCCCATTCCGGAAATCTAGAATACGATCCTTAGAGTTACAAAGCCTAAGGGGGAGTTAGTCGTATTCACCATTGTTCATAAGCAAAGGGAGATAAGCTTTAATTTCAAAGTCTAGAAAATATTTTTCTAAGTCCTTAAATTATTTTTTAGAAGGATGTTTGTGCTTTTCAAAAAGGAGGAGATTGTTGAGTCAATAAGGTTTTCCTTATGACTTTTCCATTCCTTCTTGTTTTGAAAATCACAAACACCTTATCTTAAAGAAAATCTGATTTTACCCGATATTTTACTTCTATAAGGAAAATTTACTCACCCAAGGAAATCTACCCTTACCAAGATTTCTTTGCTCAAATCATAATTTTTCTAAATTATAAAAATCAGATTCATATCTAAAAACTCGGAATCGTATAATACTTATACATGAAGAATTCTGTTTTAGGATCCTAATTCCTGTTACGAACTATTATGAAGTTCTACTCTGAATTCCCTGTTATGAACTTTTATGAAGTTTAACTCTGAATTCTGATTACGAACTTGTATAAAATTCTAACTACAAATTCTAATGATGAATTCCAATTATGAATTATCATTACGAATTATAATGATGAAGTCTGATTATGAATTCTCATTATGAATTCTAATGATGAATTCGGATTACGAATTCTCATTATGAATTCTGATGAACAATTTTGATTACGAATTCTGATTACGAATTCTAATGAGGAATTCTTATTAAGAATTCTGATTATGAATTCTGATGATGAATTCTGATTATGAATTCTCATTACAAATTCCTACAAAATAGAATCCAAATATCTTAGTACTATAGACTCTGAATTCATTTTTTTTCTACACTCTGAACTTTAACTTTCTCCACTCCGAATATTCATTTTCTCCATTCCGAATATCAGTTTTTGGTTATGCTCACACTTGTTCAATTACAAAACGATTTCGTTCTTTTAGTTATCAATTAACCATTGTTAGAGTGACACATGTAAATTTCCCTCCAAAATTAAAGGAATAATATCACCGTTGTAGGAGGGAGCCGACCGTTGGAGCATTTCCTATAAATAGAAGCTCATTTGAAAAGAAGAAACAACTTTAGCACTGAACTTTGGCATCTGTGTCTACATGTTGTTGAATTGATTTCTAGAGAGAGAGACTGTTATGAACTCTCAAGATTCGTGCAGAAAGTTGGAACAACTTATTCAAACTTTCCCTTGTGTAGATTTTCTTCCTGCGACTCTGATTGTTGCTATGTACAATCGAGGGATTCCAGGGATAGGAAGACAGAGGTTCGAACACCTTGAAGTTGAGGGCTTCCTTGTTGAGGAAGATGGAGGTTCCGACTACCTGATAGTTAAGGTCTTACGGGGATTGAAACACAGACTCTGATATTCGTATCGAGGGCTTACCCTAGTGTGGGTAAGACAAAATTTCTTGAAAGTATAAATCAAGGGACCTTTATCCAAGGTTGTTAGATACCCACCTCTTTGGGATAAAAGAGTTTATACATGTTACCAGTAGTTTTACTACTCTATTTTTCCACTGCATTAGTATTGATAAGGAAACTATAACTATATTTTACTTCCTTACTCTTGTACTCTGATTTAGTTAGATTCTATAATCTTTAAGGTAGAAACTTCATCTTTTTATACTTTAGTTAAGTTCCATTTCTGGAATCACTTTTCTGGAATTTAGAAAGTGATTAGAACTTTTAGAGGTCTTGTGAATTATCTTGTTTAACCTTGTTAAACATAACCATCTTTATAAGTTCCCAAGGAATTTTTAAAAGGTACAATTCACCCCCCTCTTGTATCTGAGAATCTCATTCTTATTTCTATCCTACGCTTGGTATTATAGAGTATATCATACTCAGACATACAATCCTAACAAAAGTTACTTTCACAGAATCCCACATCGTAAAATAGAATACTAAAACATACTTCTTAAAAGAAAATTTTGAAACATAAAGGTTACACAAAGTAACATATAAGTAGGTTTCCACAGAAGATAAAATAGGTGGGAAGTGAAAACATGGATATGGAAGAGAAATCTAACTATCATGTTTTAATGAAGAGGGATAGAGAACATGGTCAAAATAAAGTTAACAACTAGAAAGATATAAATTTGTGACTAACTAAGGTACCATTTGATTCATCATAAAATAATGTACTAGTATAACCTTTTATGTTTCAAAATTATTTCCCTAATATTGAATAATTTTGATGAGAATTTACACTTACTTGATTTCAGGACCTTTCATAAGTAAAATATAACCCTTTGGTCATGTCTTAACCAATATCCACTTTAATGCTTTCTCTAAAAACGAAGGTGAATTTTTCAGTCTTAAATTTCTAGAATATCATGAGATCCATGATAAGTCATCCCATATCTCTTTAGTTACCATAAACACAAAATTATAAGAACAAGTTATCCAATATTCATAAATCCCCATGTGATGAGACAAAACTTTTGTCTCACAAACGTCATTTGATGTTTAACTTAAACACCCCATTAATTGTTAACATTATAACACTTATGAATGATGAAAATCCAAAACATTATAAATAATCACACTAATTAAGATTAAAATTGATCCCTATATATCAAAAAGTATCTCTTGGTTGTTACATTCCAAACATGTGAATATCCTCATCGTATATTCTCCTAAAACATGGCAGTGACCTGAATTAACATAAATCCTTATTGAAAACATGCAAAATTACTTATTCTAAAGGTTACTAGATATATCCCTTAACTATATGATGTTTTAAACTTCATCCATGATAACATATTCTACTTTTAAAAATATGCTTTATTATTTTTGAGGTAATCAGTTCAATCCAATTTACTTTATCCAAATCAATCATTTCTTTATCCAAGCGAAACACACTTTTCTCAACAACTTGATCACATTAAGGGTTACATTCCATTAATAAAAATAATCTCTCTATGAGTATTTATCACCATTAAACATATCATTTTTAGTCTATAATCATATCTTATACAGAAAATACTTATATATTTCAGGATGTATATAACATGATTTTTGAATTCCAAAAAATAATTACTTCATTCATCAAATATTTTTCTTGAACCATTACTCGGGATTCATCAACTTATTCCATAATACAACTTTCCTTTAATATATTAATCAAGTCTTAATGTTAATCAACCTCAATATAATCATGCTTCTTATTATTAATGTTAACAACACTGTAAGAACATTAAATACCTTTCACATGTCATTTGAGTTCTCTTTATCATCATAAGTATAACCAATACTCATACCACCTTCCTTATTACCTTTATGTGATCTCCACTTGGGAAATATATTTTCATAATTACCATACTATCCAAAACCAAAACATTTATTATCAACCAAGTTCCTTATAGTTATCTCCATTGACTAAAACAAAAAATTATAGGGTGATAAACAGATATCATTGAAGAAAACCACATAACCATGAAAAATTACTTATAGGATGTATAAATTAGGAAACAATTAATAATATGTAACACCTTAGGATTATCCTAGGTTATTCATAGTCATATTCTATTCAGATTATTTTTAATGGTTTGTGAATAGTTTGTGAATTTCCAAAGCATATACCCTGTGAGTGTGAGACTAAGTGTACTTTAAGTCTCATTTTTGTGTACCAGATTACCACGAGTTAAGACCAAAACATCTTATCAAAGTTTTAATCCTAGGTACATCTATGTTAGAGCCACATCCACTTGTATTATTCAGACATAGATGTATTTATAGGAAACCACTCACTCTATCCATTACCAAAATTACAGGACATTTGCCTATACTTTACCTTATCCTTAGACTTATCCTTAGAAACATCCATAGAAATATTATTATAAATACCCCTAGGGATCTCACTATGTTTTTATAACCCTAGTTTCCGAATTTTTAATAAATATTTCCTTTGATACCAACTATAGTGACTCATGATTAACATACATGGGTATTACATCATTTTAGATGAATTTCTAGTGCATTATAGAAATAGATGCCAGTGGAGTCTATTTGTTTAGTGTATTTGGACAATTGGATACAAAAAAAAATATCCTGGTGAAAGATATTTCACATCTCCCATAAAGATATCCACAATATTTAATTCCATCTAAAATAATTTTTTATAACATGGAGAAAGGAAACAAAAGAAGGGGTGAGGTCAGTTGATCAGTAAGGGTAAATAAATGAAATGTATAAGCATAACATGAAGAAAGGGTTTGAAACTTGAGTATAACAATTGAAATCATACCCTTCATATTATATATCATAATAAATATTGGTATCTCATAATACATGTATCATAATAGAATTAAGAGAATAAGTAATGAAAGCATTACATATGAATAAAACATGGAATTGTAGTAGACACATAAGCATATAATATGATTTCCATGGTATCCAAGGAATCACTTACAAGAACATCTTGGTATTATGGGTTCACCCTCCATACCATTTCCGAAGTCATGGTTCACTCCCATGGCTGTATTACTAGTTAAGGTTCATTCGCAACACCATCTTAGTCTATATCATGAGATATTAATGTTTAACCGATGCATTGGAGGGTCATATAGGTTCCAACCATCTCATAATTAAATCATACATAAATGTTCCATAAAATCATAAAAAATCATATCATAACCTATGAGATGAAATGGGTATCATAAAAATGTAGTCATATCATAATCAATGAAAAATGATATAAGATTCACAATCATTTCATAAAAATAAAAACCCATGAAAGAGAAACAGATTCCATAATCATATAACCCATAAAAGAGAAACATGTTTCAAAGAGACCATGAAATTAAGAATAACCCACTTAGAGAAAGAATATGAATTGAACTTTTAGAAAATTTCCTCGAATGTTATGATTAACATTAACCGTATTCATATTTTATGTAAAATAAATTTGAAAAATATTTCAAAAAACCATTTCTTCAGAAAAATATCATTTATTCTTCGAAAAAAGGCTCTTTAAAACATAAAAACCTTTCGAAAACAATTTTCATGAAAATAAACCTGAAATACTATAAATAAATCTTTGAAAACTTTTAGGAAACATTTTTCTTTGAAAATATATAAATAGAACATGAAAATATTTTGAAAACTGTTTTCCTTGAAAACATATAAAAGGATCTTGAACGTATTTTTAAAAGCATTTCATTTTAAATACTTTTCATACCTATAAATAAGTCTTGAAATCATACAAAAAACCTTTTTCCTTGAAAAATTGTAAAATAATATTTAAATTTTTATAAAAAAATATTTCTTTGAGAACTTATAAAAGAATCATGAAAATATTTTGAAAACCATTTACCTCAAAAAATTATGAAAGGATATTAAAAACCTATTGAAAAACAGTTTCTATGAAACATTCATTGAAAATTTTTAATAAAATCATGAAAACATTTTGAAAACAATTTTCTTGAATTTTTTTATAGAAAAATTTTCTTCAAAATTAATCTTTTAAACCTGCAATGGAATCTTCATAAAAATGATTGTGGGTAAATTCATACATATCGTATGAGGAAAGAAGAACATTCCTTTTTCATGGTAAAAGGTTAGAAAAATTCTATGATTAGAAAGAGACAAGAAGATTACTTTGCAAAATATTTAAGTAAAAAACGTAAATTTTTTATTTTAAATATTATATAATAATAGTATAATATTCTTGGAAACAGTTTTTAGAAAACATGGTTATGAATGAATATATATTTCTAACCGAAGAGAGGGTAAAGTTACGCTTTCTAAAAAGAAAATTCATAACTTTATTATGTAAAAAAGAGTTTAAAAATGGTACCAATACATGAATTTATCATGGATAATTATAGAATAAAAAATTAGTAGTGTTCTTGAGATATTGATTATAATATTTAAATAAATTTAGCATAATCATAAACAATCTCAAAAATTGATGAGATTGTTTCAATAAACTCTTATCACTAAGTAACTTTGAACCATACCATCCATGTAAGAAACTGAAATTAAAATAAGATTAAAATATCATGATATGAATTAAATTGATGATATAATATTTCATATTGAATTATATACACCTCAAAAAAAGAATGTAGGTGCATAATACAACACATGTCTCAAAGAAGGCAATTTGAGACAAACCTATCTTACCAATTTGGTAGATTTTGAAACATTAACCCAATGAAATAAATATCAAAAAATTGATATGTAAATACCCATTAAATTAATTATAGTAATAATTTAATAAATCCATGGGAATTATACACACCATAAAAAAGTAATGGGTGGTGAATATAGCATTTATCTCACAAAAAAAGTGTGATGAAATCTCCTCACCTAAACATTACTTTTGTTGTGTTGTATTTATCCTCATTTATATTGGTTTAAAATATTTACTAAATTTTATTAGAACTATAATAATGTTTATAATATTAAATATCTTCATCTTATAATGTCTTATCACCCATTTGTTAACAATATTTCATTATTTTCATTATTTTGGGTGTTAATTGCCTAGTTTTCTCAAGTATGTTTTGACTTTTTTTATTATACTATTACTTGGATTATTATTTCATCATATAAAAAATTTAAACCATTAATTAATTAACTTATATATTATGTGCATATTTATTTATAATAATCTATAATGTTTGGAGATAAGAAATGCAATGCACTGTTTATGGAGATGGTATACCATACATATGCATTGACACTACATTCATTTATTTGTTTTATTAAAATAATTGAAGTAAATGTTATATTTATATTGTAATTAAAGTATCATATATATGTTATATATGTTATATATGTTACATAGGTTAATTAATACCTTCCTCTTTATATTCCATGTATGGAATGAACGAGTCATATCGCATTAAGGGGGTGGTAGTCCACACTTCCTCAAACAAAATTATCTTATTTACACAAGATGGAATGAATAAAGTTTTGTTGTAAAAAAAATTCAAGAAGAATAAATACATTATAAATATCATATATATCATATATAAATATATTTTACATCATAATGGACACCATGAGAGGTGGTAAAGGAAAAATGAACAATTGTCGTTTCGTGAGCCAGTAGTTCACCGTACACAGAAACAGTAAGTTCGTTTCCCGTTAGATGGATATGTATGTATGTGTAGGTAGAAATAATTACATAACAACATAAAAGTTTATTTATTATACATTTTTTTATTTATTAATTGAATAAGAAGAGTATAGGGGGTGAAGAAGAAAATGAAAGAAAAGAGATCATTGGAAAACGTTACCTTAAAATTGGGTCACTCATTTTGGTTTATACCAAAGGGATTTATTGGAATGATTTATGCCCTAATAGGAGGATTAAAGGTCTAGGGGAGGGATTATTGGATGTTATTTGGTAATATATTTACCAGACCTATGTTTTTTGAGAGGTGTGAGGTGGTTGGAGAAGTGATGGCCTTTTATAGTTGAGGAAGAGTGGCACTCTTGTAATATTTTGAAAAAAGAATTCCACAGCATTTTTTAACATTGAAAGTGGGTAAAATAATGGAATTTTTTTTATAAATGTCAGTATATGGTCAAATTATGGTCATAAAAAATCTTTTTGAAAAGTTTATAGGTTGTTTTGGGCCTTATGGTTAAGGTTTAGTCCCTTATTACCCTTAATTTAACCTTAATCATTACAATTACTTTTAATCAATTAAAATAATATTTAAAAAAACAAATTGGACCTATTTGAAATTATAAATTAAGATTATTCAAAATAAGGAATCCATTTTTCCAAATTCTAATCACATAAGTGGCCGAAATTATTTTAAAATTCATCCGACAGGAGGGATGATAATGTGGTATTTTAAGTAAAAACATTCAAAAGTTTGCTATTTTTTTATAATCAATTTAAAATTTAAATTTTTTCAAGTGACATAAATTGGATTAATTTATAACATTATTTACTAATTAAACTTTAAAAAAAATATATAACATAATTTAACCTTATAAATAAATTACATGAAAAATAAGTTTTGAACTGAAATTCAGTATTTTCACTATTTATTAAAAAATGAATCTTCATAGAAAAATACCAAAAATAATAATAAGATTATATTTATGATTATATTCCAAATATGATGTTTATTTTGAAATATTTTGTTTATTAAAGGTTAAATATTTAAATTTAAAATGGGTTCTCTGTTAAAAGGTAGTTAATTTTCCTTTATAAAAATATTGATTTTTATGTGTGCAATTGGGTTTGTTCTTATCTTATTCATATCAAAACAACTAAATGAATATAAAAAATATTTTCTTTAATATGTAACATATAAATTTCATTAAAATCACTCACTAGTTGTGATTGTTTTAGTTTATCAAGACAAAACCCCTTTAGAAGCATGATAAAAATAATATATCATTTCATATTCATATGGTTCATAGTTTTATTTATAATTAATTTTTAGCCAATGAAATAACTTTAGGTTTATATAAACCATAAATTTTCATAAGTTAGTTAATAATATTCATAACTAAAAATTTAATTTCTAGGTTATATTCTATTATATTAAATTATAATTTTTTAATAATATATCAATGTCTAGTAATATTCAATCTTGCGTGTAATGTAAGATATCGAAGAATGTCTCTCTTATGTGTGATACCATATTACTAGGATTGGTTTTCATTTAAATACATATAATATATTGTATTTATTTAAGATAGTAAATATATTTTAAAGTATCAGGTAATTATATTCCATTTTTTAATTGGTGTTTCATGTAATAGATCCCAGGTTGGTGTTGAATCTAATTCAATCCAAGTTGGTTTCATGCATCACATGCCAATATGGTTTCATGTGAATGTAATTTTTGAATTTGTACAATTAAATTACTTAAGGAAATTAAATTTATTCAAAAATAATTATATCACAAAAACTATGGGTGCTACATTCTATAACTCCAGCCTCACCTCATCCCATTATCTAGACTCATAACAATCTATCCTACTCAATGATCAAACATGAGACTCATACCTACCTAAAATCGAAACAAGTGATGGATGCGTTAGGAACCATGTAACATGGATACCCACGCATATTGTGAGTGAAACTCATTAGGATAACAAAATTGTGATTCCATATACGACCAATATATACAGTTTATGTACATGTGATAATCTCCATAGAATGTAAATAGGGAATACATGAAAGAAAAAACCTAAAATATATTCACCAATGTTTCGGAGGATTTCACCGGGGTGCGCACATCCGTCTATTTGGGGAAGACAAGGACGCGTTGGCTATTGCCCTGTATTCCTACTTTCCAAGGGTGGGCGACATCAGTTGGTTATTCAGGGACATTTGATCCTTGAATGAAATAGGATGATGGGATGTTGTTTGTTCCTTTTGTGGATTCCTCCTTGGAAATAATCACCTAGTCCGGGTCTCCATTATAGATTAAGATGTTGTTCATGAAACTCTTCCTAGTGCCATGTATTCATGGACTATAGTTAATTATACTGCTTCTGTCGGGACATTCCAAGGGGTCCGGTCAGGGCAGCAGCATTTGGTCAAGGGAGTAATCATGTTGGACATCACTGTAATGTCTGGATTCTAGAACACAAGCGCATATGGGTTTCTTCCCTTTATTATAGGGATTCTCAAAGGCGTGGAAAACCAAGACATCCCACATTGAATATGGGGAATTATATTCCATAGGCATGTCTCTGAGGTTTTCCTTAGCTTCCTTTGTTTAACACATGGTATGCCACAAGTTTAACATCTAGTGAAGATTCATTAGACTGATCAAAACACTGACTAGAGTGGATCAGATGGGTGCAACCCCTGGAGGGAACACTGATGCTAGGAGGTTAATTGGAATTATCTCACTGGGATATGGTGGCCTGAGTAAGAATTAGGATGGATGATGGATGGTTAAGTGATTTGGATGGGGAATGAGATGGAGTCGGCTCAAGGGCAATAGTGATGTTGGGATTGAGCCTCGAAAAGACCTCTTACGTATCTCCATGGCAGGGAATCAATGTCCACATAGTTCAGGATGGGGTATAGGATTGGGTTGTGTGCAGAGGACAACAACTCAATGATATACTTGGGATTATGCATGTTAAGCAGCCTGAGGATGGTCTGAAAGTCAAGGGATGACCAGAGATGTGGGTCCCAAAAAAGGGGACTACAACAACATACCGTCTATTGGGGATCATGACAACTTAATATTGATTGGGCTTTACAACAGCTTACCACTGACTGGATTTGACAACCTATTACCACTGAATTAGGATCACAATGACTTATCGCTACGTGAGGTTCACAATGGATTACTATTGTGTAGAAGATCAGAATGGTATAGCGTTGGGTAGTGGATCACAACGTCTTACCAATAGATGGGGTTCACAATAGCTTACCACTGGATGGGGGATAGTTTAATGTCATGTGGGACTAAAGGGCCATGCAGTTTAATGGTATGCAGGATGAGGGTGGACTGGCATAGAGATGGTCAGGACTAATGGGTTTTGGTCTTGAACCTCAGTGAGGATTCCTACATACCTTGCCTTGGCAAGGATCAAAGTCCACGTAGTTCGGGAATGTTGTTGGTGAACCGACGTGAAGGGGGTTGGGACCAACAGGTTTTGGGCTTGAACCTCAGGGAGACTTCCTGCGTACCTTGCCTTGGCAAGGATCAAAGTCCACATAGTTCAGTATAGGTGTTTGGTGAACCAATGTGAAGGAGTTTGGGACCAATGGATGGTAGGATTGAACCTTAAGGAGGCTTCATATGTCCCTTGACTTTGAAAAGATCAATGTCCCCATAGTTCGAGATAGGTGTTTGGTGAACCGATGTGAAGGAGGTAGGGACCAGTGGTTTTTGGGATTGAACCTCTATGAGGCTTCCTATATACCTTGCCTTGGAAAGGATCAATGTCCATGTAGTTTAGGATGAGTTTGTTTGGAGCTTACACTCTAGGATGCCCGATGAGAGTGTCATTGTAACGACCCGAGTCCGGAGCCGCATAACTGGTGCCCCGTACTCGGTTCACCACATGACCTCAAGCACGTTTCCCCAAATGCCAGAGGCTACCGACTAGCAGCGAGGGCCTTGGTGAGTTAGTGGGGAAACTATGCCCTCATTTGGTAAAGTATGCAGTGGAAGAATAAGCATAAACAATAGCGGAAGTAGTAAATAGAATGCAACAACTGAACTGAAAGTAAAAGCAATGTCTGATATAATAATTATGCGGAATGGTACATGTATCTATGGAAAGCAGTAAGCAAAAAAACATGCTAAAATACAACTGGAACCAAAGCACGAAATGTAAATAGAAACTCCAGCAGCATCGCGGGCCAAGGCCCGGTCCAATGCTCTCCAGCTCTAACCAGCAATCATGTACCTGAGGTAGAAGGGCCACAATCCCTACCTATACCTGCAACCATATAATCTGTTTGGGCCAAAAATAAGGACCCAAATAGGGTGTGAGACTAATCCCAATAGGCAACCACCACAAGATTTGTTCCCTACTGTCAGTAAGTGATATAGAAAAAGTAAAGGTAAATAAATACAGTAAACAATTCTACTAATTACCATTCACATTCATTCAATTACATAACCAGGGAAATCCAGCAAGGTTTCTATTCCAAGATAAGCAAGTAACACAATAGGCATCTAAAAAGACTACCTAACACAAGAAATACAAAACCTAAGCTTGTTCTTTGGCTTGGTGGACTCGTCACAACCAACCATCAAGAAAACACACTGACTCTCTGGGTGGCTAAAACAAGTAGACCCCTATAGTTCAGTCAACAGACAAGGCACAAACACTCTGGGAAGCTCTTACGTCAATTCCCCTATGGTCTTGCAACGATAGCTAGAGAATATATGAGGAAGCACTTACGTCTTATTCCTCTTATGGTCTCGATGCATGGGTAAACTAAGAACACTCTTGGGAAGTACAAAGTCTTATTCCCGTAGGTCCTGCGTACGAAACTAAAACCAACAGACCCTCTAGGGAAGCACTTAATCGTCTATTTCCTCTTTGATCTCCCGCACCAGGTTCTCACAGCCCTGAGTAGTCCAGTCATGCGTAATCGACTGATAATAGCCCTAAGTAAGTTAAACAACTACTTGGATAATAGCTCCCATACATCAAAAGCATTTAAACTGTAGGGAACACATGAAATCAGTGATAACAAGTAAACTAACAATTGCAATAGGGTTGCCTCATAGGAAACAGTGCCAAACGGCGATAAACAGCCAAACATGGAATGAAAACACCCATGGGGTGATCCTCAAACATGAAACCAAGAAAAAATTAGCAGCAATTCATCATAATCTAACAAGCAATCTAGGGCAGATAAACAATAGGATCAAAATCCTAAACCCGGGATACCCGATACATGGGTATCCGACACTTTTGCAACCAAAACTCAAAAAACTTAAATGTAGGGAAACAAACCACCAACCTCGATCCTAGAAGATAGATATACATAAACCTTGGACCATGAATCGGCCTAGAACGGAGTAGATCTGCAAAAACATCTAAAACGTTCAACCTCAAATAAATTACAGGAGAGGAAGAATCAGGAAACGAGGATAAAGAAGAACCAAGAATTCACCGATGCGATTTTTCTGCAACCGATAAAGTTTGATTCAGAAAACTAGTGACATATCAGTGGCTTGGAGAAGAAATGGCCTCCTCGGACATTCTGGATGGAATTAGGTAGAGAAGAAGATTTTTTCCGTCATTAGGCGTGATCCCGGGTCGATTAATGAAATAATAAAAGTACAGGGCGTGTACTCTTAAAGGACATGGCATGTGGTGGGTTTTTCCGTACTCCACCAAAATCGGCCTACACGTCAACCCTAGACACCGTGTTTGTGGAACGGTCTCAGCCAACACACGACTTTGAGTGGATGAGGAGTACACGGCGTGTACTCATAAAGTACACGGCGTGTACTCTGAAAATTTCCAGATTCTCCATTTTTCCTCAAAAAGCCTGTAAAAGAGATCTGTACCTGAAATCGAAGCTCCAGGTTCTTACAAACCTCCCCCTTAAAGGAATTCATCCCTGAATTTCCCTAGCAAGGAATAGAAGAAGAAACATTGAACAAATCTGGCCACTGTGATCGCATATCAGCCTCCCTCTCCCAAGTCTCGTCCTATATACAGCCATGTTGCCATAGAACCCATACCAGAGGAACAGACCGACCACAGAGTACTTTTGCACTAAGATAAACAATCCTGATAGGATACTCCTTGAAAGATGAATCTTGCTCCCACTCAACCTCATCGGGTTGAAAAACATGAGACGGGTCTGAGAAATACCGTCGAAGCTGAGAAATATGAAAGATGTCGTGCATATCCGGGTACTTCTGAGGTAACTGCAACCTGTAAGCAACCAACCCGACTCGCTCCAGAACCTCAAACGGCCTGACGTAACTCAGTGAAAGCTTACCCTGTCTCCCAATTCTCTTGTGTTCCAACCTCGGTGTGACACGTAGGAAACCCAGATCCCCGACCTCGAACTCCAGAGGTTGTCTCCGCTAATCATCATAAGACTTCTTCCGAGAGTGTGCTGTCGCCATCCTCTTCCGAATAAACTCTATCTGTTCTGAGGTCTCTTGAACAAGATGAGGTACCAGCAAAGCTACCTCTCCTACCTCTATCCAGCATAATGGTGATTGGCATGGCCTACCGTACAAAGCCTTGTAAGGTTCCATTTGAATAGTTGCCTGAAAACTGTTGTTGTAGGCAAACTCCACCAGAGGAATATGGTTCTCCCAAGAACCGCCAAATCCTAGAATGCAAGCTCGGAACATATCCTCAAGCACCTGGATTTTACGCTCAGACTGGAAATCAATCTCGGGATGGTATGCTGTACTCAAATGTACATGTGTACCCAACACCCTCTGTAGCCCCTACCATAAGTGCGAAGTAAAACGCGCATCCCTGTCTGAAACAATGGAGTGTGGAACTCTATGAAGACGTACAATCTCTCGGATGTGCAACCATCCCATATAATCAACACTGAAGGTCTCCTTGATTAGAAAGAAGTGCGCAACCTTCGTGATCCTTCCACTACTACCCAAACCACATCATTTCCTTGAGGCGATCTTGGTAAACCTGTCACGAAGTCCATCACGACATCATTCCATTTACACTCAGGAATGGGTAGCTGCTGTAAAAGCCCTACTAGTCGCTGATGCTCTGCCTTCACCTGCTGACAGGTGGAACACCGCATAACAAAACCAGCCACATCCTTCTTCATACTTGGCCACCAATACTGACAATGCAAGTCTCGGTACATCTTGGTGATACCAGGATGAACTGACCAAGATGAATCGTGGAACCCCCACATCATATCCTCCCGTATGTCCACTGAAACCCATATACGGCCATGAAAACTTAACACCTCTTCATCGCCCACTGTCCACCCCGGAGTAGGGTCTCCATTTGAAACACCCTCCCATAGGACGGGGCCTTCAGGGTCTGATAGCTGCCTCATTCGGACTCAATCAAAAAGGGTAGAGTTAACAACTACATAAGAAAGAACCGTCTAACCCTGTATGTCGTGCACCTCCCGATGCATCTTAGAGAACATAACCATGAGCTGCCACTCACTGATGGCCTCCTGAACTGCCTACAACTGAGTCCTCCTGCTCAGTGCGTCTTCCACAACATTGCCTTTCCCAGACGTATAAGAAAGCTCGAAGTCGAAAGATTATAGGTACTCGACCCACCTCCGCTGTCTCAGATTCAAGTCACACTACATGAAGATGTACTTGAGGCTCTTGTGGTCAGTATATACCATGAAATGATCCCCCATGAGATTGTGCCTCAAAAAACGCAAAGCATGAACAACAACATCCAACTCCAGGTCGTGCGTAGGATAGTTCTTCTCATGTGGCCTCAACTGCCGAGATCCGTACACGAAAACACGATCTTCCTGTATTAGCATTGTTCCAAGACTGATGCCAGAAGCATCACATAAAACTGTATAACTTTTTCCCGACTCTGGTAGAACTAGAATCAGTGCTGAAGTCAATCTCCCCTTCAGCTCCTGGAAGGCTGAGTCACAGGCTTCTGACCAAACAAACTTCACCCCCTTCTTAGTCAAGCCCGTCAACGGTGCTGCTAGGCATGAGAAGTACTGTATAAACCGCCTATAGTAACCAGCTAGCCGCAAGAAACTACGTACCTCGAAGACATTCTTCGGCTGCTCCCAGGTGACTACTGCTCTCACCTTCTCTGGGTCTACCGATACTCCTGTCTCTGAGATGACATGCCCCAGGAAGTGAATCTCATCCATCCAAAAGTGTCACTTTGAGAGCATAGCATATAGATATGTTCTCTCAGTGTACTCAATACAATCTCAACATGGGTAGCATGGTCGTTTCGAGTGTGAGATTAAACCAAGATATCGTCCACAAAGACAACGACGAAAGAATCCAAGTACGGATGGAAAACTCTGTTCATCAGTGCCATGAAAACTGTTGGCTCATTCGTGAGACCGAACGACATAAACAAATACTTGTATAGACCATACCTGATTCGGAAAGCTGTGAGAGGTATATCAGATTTTCTGACCTACAACTGATGATAACTGGATCTCAAGTTGATCTTCGAGAACACCATGGCTCCTCAAAGATGATGAAAAAAATCACCAATCCTTAGTAATGGATATCGGTTCTTGACCATCAACTGGTTTAGCTTCTGATAGTCCACACAAAGCTGTAAGGTACCATCCTCCTTCTTCGCAAACAACACAGGAGAACCCCAAGAGGAATTACTGGGTCGGATGAAACCCTTAGCCTGCAACTCCTCCAACTGCTTCTTGAGCTCTTGAAACTCAGGCGTAGCCATCATACAAGGAGGTATGGATACCTGTGCGGCTCCTGGAACAAGCTCAATAGAGAAGTCTACCTCATGATCCAGAGGAAAACCTGAAAATTCTTATGGAAAGACAACTGGAAAGTGATCAACCACTAGAGGAAAATCTATCTTAGAGGTCCCCTGATCATCCATATATAAACTAGAAATCTAGGCCATAACTCCTCCTAGAACATGATGCTCAAGTCCGGCTTGACTCGCCTGAACATCCCACTCACCCTTGTGAAGAAAAGACCCACTATTTGGTGACGTGAAACTCACCCTGCAACAATAACAGTCGACAAAGGCCTGAAAAGGAACTAGCATGTCCATTCCGAGAATGACATCATAACCTGTCATCTCAAGGACATAAATATCCCACACGAAGTGACAGCCACCAACCTCAAGGGGGCACTCATTGCACTGACGCACATTAGAAGATCTATGTCCCAAAGGAGTGTCTAGTACCAAAGTATCCTCAGAAGTAATGACAGTAAGTCTAAGGATCTCCACAGTGTGCACAAAAATAAAGCTATGAGAAGATCCGGTATCGAAAAGTGAAGAAGATAAAACTGAGGCTACTAAGATCGTACCTCGAACTGTGGAAGGTCCAGGATCCTGCTCCCTATAGATCTGCTCTACTGAAAACGTCTGGCTAGTACCGTAGCCCTGTGTAGTAGCCTGATACCCCTGAGCATGACCACAGCGTCCGCGACCTCTACCCTGGCCTGAATGACCTAAGGAACTCCAGCCCCCAGTCTTCTGTGGGACTGGTAATCGTGCTCCTGCATGAGGAGTAGAAACATATCCTCCTTCACTAGCCACTGAAAGAAGAACCCTACAAAAACGCTGCAGGTGACCCATCTTTCCGCAAGCTCGGCACTCCACTGGATCCCTCATGCACTGAGGCTTCTTATTCCCTCTCTTCCTACACTGATAGCACACCAACTAGTTTCCAGAAGGAAGATCTCGTCTTCTAGAAGAAATACCCTGCTTCCTCGAGTCACCTCGAGTAGACTCTCGGTGGTGCTTCCTACTGTCAGTATGAAATGAATCATCCTTGGATGCTAAACTGCCCTTGTAAAGAGCTCCAGTCTCCCTCATATTTCTTTTGGTGATCAGTGCCTGGTTGATTATCAGAGTAAAAGAAGTCAACTGGAAAATGTTCACCTGCGATCTGACCTCTGGTTTGAGGCCTTCTTCAAACTTCCTTGCCAAAAACTGCTCGTCATTTCCCAGAACGAGAGCGAAAATATGCAACTCAGTGATGTGGGAGGAATACTCCATAACTGAAAGAGTTCCCTACTGCAGGTTCATGAAATTTCTGGCCCTGTCAGCCCTCAGTGTTGCTGGATAGAAGTAGTCATAGAACGTACGCTAAAATTCATCCCAAGCCATAGTCTGGTGGCGCCCTGCCTGTGAGACTACATCCCACCGTCTCTTGGAAGAATCTCACAGCATGTAAGTGGAGAGCTTAAACCTTATCTATGGGGGTGTCTCCAGATGATCGAAGATGGAAAGCATGGTTTTTAGCCATGACTCTGCAACATGAGGTCCTCCATTCCCTGTGAAAGTGGGAGGATGCTGTTGCTGGAAGACTCATGTCAGGTCTTCCATAGACGAGCCAGGATGCTAAGCTCCCTGTAAGATCTGCATGAAATTCATGAAACCCTCTCTGAACTGAGCATCTTCACTAGTGTCCAGAATCCCTACAGGTTCCATATCCAGAACAATAGGCAGAACTACTGGTAGTCCCTGGTCTTCCGTATCAGGCGTACGGTCACCGCCTAGTTCTTGACGTGCAACAGGAGGACTTATTGGTTCCATAACCCTGAAAGGTCAAAAGCACACTCCATATTTAGGATTAATAAGGACAGAAAACACAAGAGTACAAAACGGGAATAGGAGAGAGAAAAACTTAAATTCGAAAAACTGAACTACACGACGTGTATTTAAACTACATGGCGTGTTTGTTCAAGCCATTTACATGGGCGTGTAATTTTGCCACCACTGGTCGTGTAACATTCCAGACTACAAGGCATGTTGTCCCAAAACACGGTGTGTACTTGAACTCTACTCCCCTGCCCAAGTCTCTTTACATGGCTAACCTACACGGTCCTCCTAATTCTAAACTACATGGAGTGTGCACTAAGGACATGGCGTGTACAAGCCAGGCTTCGGCGGCCCGTGTAGCGGTTACACGGCCAGCCACACAGCTAACCCCTTACATGGCGTGTTACGAACAAACACAACGTGTATAAGGATATATCACACCGACCCGTGTTGTTCGTGACACGGCCGGGTACCTAGGAGAAAAATACACGGCGATTTCTTATAACACACGGTGTGTACTAGACAGGCTCGACGACCTGTGCATCAGGTTACACAGCCGGCTACACGGATGACCCCTACACGGAATGTTCCGAACAAACATGGTGTGTATAAGGATGGATAACACTGACCCGTGTTGTTCATGACACGGCCGGGGTACCTAGAAGAAACCTACACGGTGTGTTATTATAACACACAGCGTGTACTACATGAGTTTCCCCGACCCGTGTTGTTAGTGACATGGCCGGGTACACGGTTGACTACTACACGACATGTCCCTGAAGATTCTCTGACACCCCGTGTTTTTGTTCACACAGATAAAAACACGGTTTAATAACTACACGGCGTGTATGAATAAAGTACACGCCGTGTATTCTGGGTTTTTCTGGGCAGTAGCTCTGAAACTGCTTCGAACGCTAGAAACACTGAAAAACAACCAGCTATGTTCCAAATTCCGATCTGTGGGGGCCCATACTCCCCGCGAATCAGAGATTGGAATCATAACAATGCATACAACAAGTAAACAACATAACAACAATGATCCACCAAATTCCGATCATCGAGGGCCCATAACACCTCCAAGACAAGAGCTTGGCGCCCATGCTAAACAGGATGTAAAAGAAGTAATACTCTATCAGCGTAACATGTATTTCTATCACAGCAACTACCCCAACAACATGAATAATCTATCACTGCATCTATCACAACAACATGCAATTATAATGCACCCTAGATGGCATGGTAAAATGCATGACAAGTGATTTCCTACCTAGTGCCTATATGATGCATGAGATGGCACACCCTCATCTCATCGGGTTGCATCCAAATAGAACCATAATCATATAAACTGTAACAACAAAAAACATGTGCATCACCCAATGGTGAAATATAACAAACTATAACACTTGAAAAAACTGAAAATTGCAATTACGAGGTAATTTAGCTTTTCCCTGTACACATGTTAATTACTCTCGGGCACTGTTATATACTAACTACCCATTTCTTCCTATCCCTGACTAGTGTCACAAAATAGTAAGCAATAGTAAATAAAGAAAACTCCTCTGATACCACTTTGTAACGACCTGAGTCTGGAGCCGCATAACAGGTTCCCCATACCCGGATCTCTGCATGACCTCAAGCGCGTTTCCCCAAACACCAGAGGCTACCGACTAGCAGCGAGGGCCTTGGTGAGTAAGTGGGGAAACTATGCCTTCATTAGGTAAAGTATCCAGTAGAATAATAAGAATAAACAATAGCGGAAGTAGTAAATAGCATGCAACAACTGAACTGAAAGTAAAACCAATGTCTGATATAATAATGATGTAGAATGGTACATGTATCTATGGAAATCAGTAAGAAAAAGAACGAGCTGAAATACAACTGAAACCAAAGAACTAAATGTAAACAACAACTCTAGCAGCATCACTGGCCAAGGCCCGATCCCATGCTCTCTAGCTCCGACCATCAATCAAGTACCTGAGGTAGAAGGGCCACAATCCCTACCTATACCTGCAACCATATAATATGTTTGGGCTAAAAAGCAGGACCAAAACAGGGTGTGCGACTAATCCCAGTAGGCAACCACCATAAGATTTGTGCCCTACTGTCAGTGAGTGATATAGAAAAATTAAAGGTAAATAAATACAGTAAAAAATTCTATCCATTACCATTCACATTCATTCAATTACACAACCAGGGAAAGCCAGCAAGGTTTCTATTCCAAGATAAGCAAGTAACACAACAGGTATCTAAAAATACGACCTAATAAAAGAATTACAAAACCCAAGCTTGTTCTTTGGCTTGGTGGACTCATCACAACCAACCATCAATAAAACAAACTGAATCTCTGGGTTGCTAAAACGAGCAGACCCCTATAGTTCAGTCAACAAACAAGGCACATACGCTATGGGAAGCTCTTACGTCAATTCCCCTATGGTCTTGCAACGATAGCTACAGACTCTCTGAGGAAGCACTTACGTCTAATTCCTCTTGTGGTCTCAATGCGTGGGTATACTAAGAACACTCTTGGGAAGCACAAAGTCCTATTCCTATAGGTCTTGCGTACGAAACTAAAACCAACAGACCCTCTAGGGAAGCACTTAATTGTCTATTCCCTCTTTGTTCTCCCGCACGAGGTTCTCGCAGCCCTGAGCAGTCCAGTCATGTGTAATCGACTGATAGCAGCCCTAAGTAAGTTAAACAACAACTTTTCTAATAGCTACCATACATCAAAATCATTTAAACTGCAGACAACACATGCCATCAGTGATAACAAGTAAACTAACAATTGCAATAGGGTTGCCTCACAGGCAACGGTGCCAGAAGGTGATAAACAGCGGAACAGGGAAGGAAAACACCCATGGGGTGATCCTTAAACATGGAACCAAGAAAAAATTAGCAGCAATTCATCATAATCTAATAATAAATCTAGGGTAGATAAACAATATGATCAAAATCCTAAACCCGGGATACCCGATACATGGGTATCCGACACTTTTGCAACCAAAACTCAATGAAATAAAATGTAGGGAAACAAACCAAGAAACTCGATCCCCGGAGATAGATTTACTTGAACCGAGGCCCGTGAATTGTACTAGAATGGAGTAGATCTGCAAAAAAATCTAAAACGTTTAACCTCAGATAACTTACATGAGAGGAAGAATCAGAAAACGAGGCTAAAGAAGAACCAAGAACTCATCGCTGCGATTCTTCTACAACCGACAGAGTTTCATTCGGACAACCGATGATGTATCAGTGGCTCAGATAAGAAACGACATCCTCAGACGTTCTGGATGGAATTGGGTGGAGAAGAAGATGTTTTCTGTCATTAGGCGCGACCACGGGTCAATTAATGAAATAAAAAAATACATGGCATGTAGTGGGTTTTTCTGTACTCCGCCAATATCAGCCTCCACATCACCCCTACACACCATGTGTGTGGCCCGATCTCGGCCAACACACACCTTCGAGTGGCTGAGGAGTACATGGAGTGTACTCATAAAGTGCATGATGTTTACTTTTAAAATTTCTAGATTCTCCATTTTTCCTTAAAAATCCCGTAAAAGAGATCCGTACCGGAAACCGAAGCTCCGGGTTCTTATAGTCATGGTTAATGGTTACTCTAAGACCACGTGAGTCATGCTCAGTTTGAGAAACAAGAGGCAGAAGAGACTTGATGATCACATCATGAAAGGTTTGTCCGTGGGATGTGGAATGGGGATTTTATGTTAGCGGCCCAAAATGGAAACATGGGCTTACACGTGGTTAGAAGCCCAAGGAGATGGATATTGGGACTTACTGAAGGATGGATGCCCGATGGTGACAAATCCCAAAGGGAGAGGGATTTGGATATGAAGAAAAGAGGGCTCTGGTTCCCACCCCCCACTCTGGTCTTTGGACCAAAAGAGGATTGGAGGAGCAGGGATGTTGCCTCTCGTAAGAATGGTTAGGGGCTTACACCAAGGTGGTTTCCCTTTCCCCATGGACAGACGATGCTCCATTAAAGAGTATCTCATTCCATGTGAGGAATGATCTCAATCCCATGGAGACCAGTGGGTGTAGAGAATGTCTGAGATGGTGCATACCGCATATGATATACAGGCCAAGGCTACAATTTAACATCATGTGATTAGGATGACGGTGCTTGGAAATTTAATGTCATGCAGCTCATAAGAGGCAAGTTCACTCCGCACCTCTAGCACATACATAACTGATAGACACCCACCCTTAGGTAAGGGAAGGCATCAGTAACACCATGGTGAGGGGGTGTTATGGAGTGTTCCATTGAGGGGTCCACATTAGTGTGGCTATGTGAAGAAGCAATAGCTGTTATCATGCCTATGTGAAGAAGCATGAGGCAATGCAACACAATAGGAAGTACCACCAAAGGGATCTTGAAATTACTTCGTGCAGACCTGGAGGGTCACACAGGAAAAGGAGTTACAGAGAAAAGGGGTTCATAGGTAGAAGACTAGTGAAGATTTGGTGCTCCATGTAGTGGAGGGGCTTCACGAAGGGGTATGCTTCGTGAGGTGAAGTGTCCTAGCCTAGTCGTAGGGAATTGGTGCATATAGAAGGTGCTTCACGTAGTGTAAGGACATTCATGGAGCTGTTCTTCACGAAGCAGGGGTGACCTTCGAAGCATAGTAGTACGAAGCAATGTGCTTCACGATGTATAGTGACCCTGCCTTAGCATGTGGGTCACATGTGCATGGAGGGTATTTAGTAAAGAATAAGTGCACCATGAAGACCCAAGTCCCCATGGGGATCCCCTTCCTTATCAGAGGCCCATGGGATCTGTGAAGGGCATCCCTCTTTATAGAGGGGATAAATTCAAGAAAAGGGAGAGGCACTTCATGATGCTAAAGTAACTTGAAGAGCTCATGGTTTGCAGAGAAAAAATTGCTTTGCGATTTTAGAGCTAAGAAGGAAAAAGGTCGGAGGATCCGTTCGTTGGGCACGAGTTGAGCCCGATACTTATAGGAAAGAGGCTCCGTGAAGTAGAGTTTTCTAGATTGGAAGACATGTGGAATTTTATCATAACCATGAAACCTCCTGCCTCCTTACTTCACAGCGGGTTTAGAAATGTCAAAGGGGTTCGTGAAGCATCACGCCTCCTTGCTCCGTAACGGCTTCACAAATGTTAAATGGGTTCACATAGAATCCTGCCTCCTTGCTCTGCGGTGGGTTCCCAAATGTCAAACGGGTTCACAGAGAATCCTGCCTCCTTTTTCTGTGGCGGGTTCAAAAACATAAAATGGATTCATGGAGTGTCCCACATCCTTGCTCCACAGTTGGTTCACAAACGTCAAGTGGGTTCGTAGAGAGTCCCGCCTCCTTAATCTATGGTGGGTTCACAAATGTCAATGAGGTTCATGGTGCATCCTGCCTCCTTGCTCAATGGCAGGTTTGATAACATCAAAAGGGTTCACAGAGCATCCGGCCACCTTGTTTCTTAGTCACATCATGGAGGGGCAGCATCGTGCTGACCATGGTGCTGTGGGGGCTCCGCGAACAAGCTTCGTGAGGCAGATCCGATGAATTTCCACTTTTTCTTATTCTTCCCAAATTTTGCACCAACAAATTCCCCCACCTTAGACTTAGATCCAAGTAGAAAGTGATGGTCAAATTCTGAGGTTCAATCGCCAAAATTCCTTGGTCAATCATGATGTTGATTTACAAAGGAGGACTGTGAAGCGGAGAGGCGACATGTGGGATGTGTGAGCCATGAACCTCTCCTTGGTTGGACGTGCCGCGAAGTACTAGGGTTCCTCGCCTATATATAGGGGAGTTTGAACTCTCTTTTTTACTTTCTCATCTACACGTTTTGGAATTTAGTGCTCTCTATTTGTGATGCTCCGCATACTTTGTGATTTCTCTCTGTGAATCGGGCCTTTTGTTCATGGCGCACAACAAGTCTTTGACTTCACAATGATGCGCTCTATGACTTGTGTCTGAAGGCCAGAGCAGAGCTCCATGAACTGCCTTCATGAACGAGCTCTATGAATGAGCTTTGTGAAATAGATCCATGATCCAAAAAAAATTCTCAAACTCCAAAACTAAATGGTTCACCAAGAGGATGCCATGGGGTCCTTGCGAATGCTGCCCGAAGGGAGGAGATAACGGATAGCTCAGGTATAGGGGAGTTTCTGTGAATCCATTCCAAAAATAATTCTCTGGTGGAGCTACTATTAAAAATCTAGAATAAATATTCATTGTGTAAGAAGATGCCTCTGTATGGATTTGGACTGAGGGATGACATCTTCATCCCTGAAGCAAGTAGGGATGAGCCAACTTACAAGTTCGGAAGAACGTCGTGCCCACACTAGTGGTTCAGGGTAGCTGACAACCATGACCGGGAGGACTTCAAGTCCGTCAACACTGAATTTCTATATAATCACATGAAAAACATTGATGGGAAGGAATTTTATTCAGATACGTCTCCCCCGATATATTATACTATCTTGATGGTAGCCCTAAGGAACCTGGGAAAGGGGTAGTCCGATGAGTGGGATCTGCGCCAGGGAAGCAACATCACAGATGACTAGGCATGGGACTACTGGGTAGGTTCCTCCTGTGAGGAATTTGGGGCGAAGCAGAGAGGAGTGGGTCTATAAGACGTGGCTTGGGCCTCCCAATTCCATATCGATTAGCCAAAGTAGCTAATGTCAGAGTTGTTGAGAAGAGAGTAATCAAGGACCAATACCTTCAACTTACACCATGGAGAGGTCTGCATCAGTTTATGGGACCTGCATCAGATCTCGAGGGTCCTGATAATGGGGGAAATGTTTGACGAGTTTCTCTCTGTTATGGGTGCATGGGAGGATCTAGAGTAAATGTTAGTGCTGTAAACGTCGTTGATGAACACAGTATTGGGAGAGGACAAGCAGTCGGTGAGGGATGTCCACTTAAAATGGTGGTTGAAGTAGTTCTTGAACTTCCTGAAAAATAGGTAGTTTCGTGTGAGGCGTCAGACTTGCCCAAATGGGGCTCAACGAGGCAAGGAGAACTTGTACTAGAAGCTCTTAGAAGATAGCCGGTGGAAGATGTGGGGATTCAGCATCAGTACTGAGTAGCAACCGGTAGTCAGGTTGTCTACATTTATTGTGGCACTCATCTGTGGTTGGATCTTGCTGGTGAGAGACACGAACATGGGCGTGCGAATGAGCACATTTATCCTGGCATCCATGCTGGAAACAGGAGGATGGGTCAACCTTGGGATCTCAATTCTCACAACGCTGTACAAAATGATGTGGATTATCAGCGAGTCGAAGAATCCACGGATAATATATGGGCCATTCCATCTTCTGTATGGGTGGATAGTGGTACACGTCAGAGGGTATATTTGAATATCCAAACTCCATCTCCCCTCTAGGATCAAAATTTTTCCATTCCATTCTGAATTCCATAGGGAGCTTCTCGGCCAAGCAAACCATGCATGCAGTATTGAACCGAGTTTAGAAGGTAGAGGATTTCAACTTTCACTTGTTCCCGTTTCCAACAGTTATATTCACCGATAATGGACAGGGAATAGAAGAGCATCAGTCTTACCTCCTAGCCTTTCAAGGTGGATTCGTGGTGGCATGTGTGGACCACAATCCCATATGTGAGCTGTACACCCTACAACAATTCTCCAGGAAATTTCAGTTCATGAAGAGATGGACCCCGTGGGTCTATTTAGGGGTGCACTATGAGGACCACCTATGCGTGATGAGATGGATGTGGATGATATTCACATGGGAAGAAGGGAAGATGTGGAACGAGATTCCTCTATCCACAGCCATCTTCATAATGGTGAAAGGATTATGCCAAAAGTTGAGAGGAGGACTACCCTGGGGAGATGCTGAAGCAGCAAACCGTTCGGGCCATCAATGGCGCGCCTCCCCAACCTCGAGGTCGGGGCCAAAAAGAGCCATGACATCCCATGGGGGCAGGTCTGTCGTGGTGGCAAGGCCCATATCAGTTGGGGGGGGGGAAGTGTTAGCGAACCTGGTGGTCCATGAAGGGAAGAGTTATCTAGAGGTGAGGCCTCCTAGAGGATTCTACAGAATATCCTCCTAGGATCCGGGGAAACAGCTATGCCTTATAGACATGCCGGAGAGTGATGTCTTCCCAGAGGCCTGAGACATCTGGGATGTCAACAGGAAATTCCTCGTCCCGTTTGAGATGTTGTAACACATGAACCATATCAGGATGGATTTTTTCGGTAATCGGCCCTATTAGGGCCGGCTTTCCAGTATCCCATGTAGAGGTGGAGCAATACCTAGCCGAGTTGGAGGACTTGTGCACTCCTGTGGTTCCCCACATCTAATGACAGACTAGGTGATGGTGTTTTTTGATCAAATGGCCCCTCCACAGTTGTTGGATGTATAATTGAGGGAGAGGTTCCCTTTTATAGAAGAATCAGAAGAGTCCTCCTAGGGGAGGAGGCTGGTAGAGGGAGCCCATTGGAGGAGGATGAAGTTGGTGACCCAGACCCAGAGCTTGAAGAGTTCGAAGAGGCTCTTGAGGTAAAACCCTATGTTTCTTCCCTAAGAATTGCTTCCGGGCTTCTTTGGACCCCTCACTAGTATTTATACTATACAGGAATACCTAATATACAAAACCCTCTCTCACCCCTCAATAGATGCAGATGCGGGGCCTTTGTGATCTTTGCCTGTGGCTATGGAAATTACTGCGTCCAGCGGGGCCAAGACACCTGAGGTGGTTCATTCGGAGTTTTTAGACTTCACAAAAATATACAGAGGGCCACACCTCCGGGTGTCGACCACATGAACCTAGGAATCAGACTGAGAATTAGATCTCTGTAAGTCTCCTTTACAAAATTCATGAATGCCACCCATTTACCAATCTAACTAACATCCTTACCCTTTTTTGGTATGAATTGTTCTTCAACTGGCGTGGGCTACCTTGGTGAGGTTGTTTGGAACTTCTAGAGGTTCCTTTCCTAGAGAAATACTAGTGGTCATGGTGGTAGGTATCTAGACCGACCAAGCTGCGGTGCTCCCGATCATTGGTGGGACCGTTAGTAGGGCTGGGCCTGAGATTATTGATATGGGATCCAGTGATGAAGATAGATTGGATAGCACGGGTCCTGCCATACCAGATCAAACACCGGATGAGGAGCCTGATGATGAGTTGTTGGTGGTGTTCCCTACGTATGAGCCTTCCAACCCAGCGGACTGGGAAAATATGACCTCTGATGAAGAGGATAAAAAGATAGTTCGTCGCCGGTCATGGAAGCTGATCAAGTGCTTTATCGATGGCACCCTCAAGAACAATGGATAGACCAGATGGAGAGACTTCGTTCGCAACTCCACGAACTGTACACTGAGGGAGTGGATGCCCAACGTCCCTATATGATCATCCAAGATATTATGGCGGAGAAGAACTAAGAATAGGACTACGACCTTGGTGTGGGTTGGTAGTGGAGAAAATAGGTGAAGATCAAGAAGCTCAAGGAGGCTGAAAACCAGATTCATCGGTTTCCCATCTGAGCAGATGAACATTTTTCTTTCCTCAATGAGCAGTAGGAGATTATATTGTGGCTGAAGGCCCAACTAGAAGAAGCTAAAGTTCCCTTGAGGCAAGAATCTGAGTAGATGACCATTATCCGAACCAACGTGGAGTGGGGCCGGATTGCGGCTGACGAACTATGCCCCATTGTTGCCGAGGAGGTGCGAGAACTGAACATGCGATAATGAATCCTAGACACCACAAGCTAGAGTGTGGCGGATCTGTAGTGAACTTTTGATGGGGTCAACCCATCCATGGGAGGGGTCGATCCTCGGTTACTTTGATGCATGTAACTTTTGAATGTGCCTTCATGTTTTGATTATACATGCCAGATGCATGCATGAGTTCGGTTATTTGTTTTTAGTCTATTGCATTTCCGTTACATTTATGGAATATCTAGTGATCTGTCCCTAAGCTCACATGGGTCAAGACCGATGTGAGAAACACAGGACGACTACCTTACCACTCTATTCAAATATAAGTGTGAATACCAAGCTCCGAGTATCTGGGGTTTGAACAACCAATCCAGATTTCCGGGAAGAAAGGGAGAGGTCCGACTAGAGGAAGAGAACCTCAGAACAATCAACATGCCATCTTCCCAATGTTCTCTAGTGCATGAGCGAGGTAACTCCAGGGGCGTTTGTAATTAATCAAAACACAGGGGAGTAGAGAGTGTGAATCATGATACCCCATATTCGGAACACTGTGGGATTGGTATTACAATGAAGGATAACCGTTGACCGCGTTCAAAAAACAGTATCCTTATTGCGTTAGCTAAAAATGGAGATAAAAAATGAGGGCTAACCATTGACCATTTTTGAAACATAGGGCCTGACTAAATATGCAACCCATTAGTCTTCCAGAATATTGGCTAGGGATAGTAGTCAAGACATAGGCTGAGCATCCATGCAGTTAGGGGGTTCTTTTAGAAGTGAAATAGGACAAGGGTACGAAGAAAGGGCACACAGAACATGGAGTTTGGAGTGATGTGTTGTTCGAATAGAGTCCAACAATCTTGAAATTACACCACCATTATGGAAACACATTAGTTGGGCACATCGGTCCAATTTGGTATCATACTTATTTCTGAACAGGAACTCTATAGAGAGGACTTGGAATGACTTGTAGTTTTACATCATACAGATGCAGATGATGATTGGGATAGTTTAACGTTATATAACCCGGACGTTGCACACAGTTTTATGGTTATAATACCTCGACCAAGGTTGAAAATTTAAAGTCATGTTACATGGACTGTATGCTCCTAGTTTAAGGTCATATAGAGTGGACCTTGATCTGGGACGAGGGGCCAGAAGAGTTAATCACCTTGAGGCTGGGCCCAAAGTGAAATGCCTGGGCATCGCTACATATCCCATAAGGATGATAATCAAGACAGGTAATGTTTTGAGATCATAGTTTAACACAATGTGGGATCATGAAAGGCATGTGTGGCATGGTTGCACCAACACATGCCCTAACAAAACTACTAAGCCCACATGACTCTTTCTCGATGTGGGAAACAAGTAGTGACGGGACATTCCTATCACAGGATGGCACATATTAGGGGCAGTGGCACTCTAGGTGAGTGAAACCCCTAAAATGTTGACCCGCCTACTTAACACACTTAGATTCATGAAGGGAGAATGCTGAGTATGCTGGAATCCCACTTGAGCAAAAGTAAGGGGAAATATGTGAATCGTGATGCTCGAGATCTGAACCAGAATGATGGTGGCATGACGATAGGGGATAACTATTGACCATATTTGAAACACAACATCCATTTCGGGTTAGCCTAGAATGGGGGAAAAAAATGAGGGTCAACCGCTGACCATGTTTGAAACATTGGACCTATCCCAAATGTTGTCCAGGGTCCTTAGGGAAGTTGGCCTAAGACGGTAGCTAAGCCAACGTGGCACGAGTCCAGGCCGTAAAGGTGGTAACTTCAGATGTGGGAGAAGACGGGGATCCAAATAACAGGATCATGAATATTGAACATGGAATGAGGGAATGTCCCTATGAAAATTACACACTTCGGGATCTTTTTCACAACGCATCTAAGTATGATAAAAGACATATTAGATAGAGGGACTTGGATCCCTTTTCAAGGACAAGGGTCCTAGGGTCGCATGCTTCCAACTTAATGGTCCTTGGATTGGACATAAAGGGGGGCCTGATTTAATGGATTGTGCATAGGGTGACAAAATAGCCAAACCCGATGTGTAGTTCCCAGGGGGGAGATCTTAATTTAGGGTTATAGAAATCAGACCTGGTTGAGAAAAGACATGGGAGTAACATGGTGCGGCTATTGCAAAACCCAACGTGAATGACAACCCATGAGTTATCCACCACACCACATGTTTCAAAAAGGGTTCGGGTCTAGGGTCCGAAAGAGAGGAGACATGATTTTATATTCCTTGGGCTGGACCCAGAGACAATATGTTTGGGCGTTCCTACGTATCCCATGAGGATGGGAATCAATCCATATATAGTTATGGGAGATGTTGTGTGGTTTAATGTCTTGTGGCAAGGATTTGGAGTGGTATTAGTTTATGGTCAAAGGGATTAGACCATTATGGAACTGAAGAAGGAAGACACGCAGTGAAATAATTACTAAAACCAACGCGAATGAGGAAAATATGTGTCCGCATCACCACAATGTGCTCCCTGGTAAAATTCTAGGTCCGGGGACCAAAACTAAATGTTAGACTGGGCCTGAGTAAAAGTTCCAAGGCATTCATATGCACTGTATGAGGATGGGAAGCAATCCATACATAGTTCCAAGGGTGGAATGGTAAGATACCAGTGCCAGAGATAATAAGGTCATATGGGTCTGGCCCTTGCACCAAAAGAAGCGGCATTTGATATATCTTGTTTTTACTTTAGGATAATTGTGTGTTTTTTTGTATAGTTATGCCCCTAGGATAGAAAGTCCAGGAATCACCATAAGAATGAAGCATTATGAAGGCATTTAAAAATTGTATGGTGGGTGACCGATACCAAACATGATGTCCCCTCGAGTAAGGAAACCACGATGCAATGCCGTTTTTTGTCATGCGGCTAGGACGATAATGTCATAGTTTAGGGTCATGTGATGGGACCAACCATGCACTTTGACATCTTGCAGTATAGAAATAACAATTTAAATTCATGTGGGACTAGGTATAATATTTTAAAGTCATATGGATCAGACATATATAGGAGAGATGAGGTTCAATTGGGAATGTACACGGTGTGATAAAGCATACCCGATGTGAATGAGGACGGGGTCCACATCACACCACACATGATTCCAAGAAAGAAACCTTGGGCCGAGGGGCCAGAAAAGGTTTAGAGAATATGGGACTAGAGAGACTAGCTCTCAGTTGAGATGGAACCAAATATGAGATGTCTGGGCATTCCTACATCTCCCACGGGGATGGTAATCACACTATACATAGTTCTAGAAGATGAATTAGAATGCGGTCTTAGTTTATGTTCTTAGAGCTCAGACCACGATGTAGCCACACTCTTCCAAGTGAACATAAACCTCAATCCGGCCCCTAAGCCCACGTGAGTCAAACTCGGTGAGGGAAAAATGGTAGAAGAGGTCTTTGAAACACATGGGATACACATAAAGGGGATGTTGGTGCGAAGCCCCGAATGATGCCCTACTATGGATTTGTCCTCATAATGTTCAACTATACACTGAGGGACATTACCAAGAGCATCGAAATTTGACTTGGACATGATGGGGTTTGAAATTATGTGAATCATGTAACCGATATTTAAAGCTTGAAGGGGCTGGCATGATGATAGAGGATAATAATTGACCATTTTTGAAACCCAGCATCGATATCCTGTGACCTGAAATGGGATAACAAAATGAGCGTCGACCAATGACTGTATTCACAACGGAGGTCTTGTATCAATTTTTTGTTTGAAGCCGTCAAGGATGTTGGCCCGTAATAGTAAGAGAGCCCTTGGGTCGAGCATCTATGCCATTTGGGGGTCCCTTCAGATGTGAAAGATAATGAAAGCCTAAATGATGGGGAACACAAAGCCTGAAAAATGGGTGAAAGCATGTCAAGGTAGAATCCGACACTCCAGTATCTCAACCAGAGTACTCTTGGGCACATTGGCGAATCACCAAAGAGGGTCAAGTGACCAAACTTAAGAGCAACCAACTCAACCAGATGAGTACAGGGAAAGGGAGAAAAGGGAACTCAGGAGAGAGAGGTATGTGGCGTGGTTGTTATAAACTCGATGTAACACCCGAGACTTTTATGTTATATAAATCATCAAAGGAATCTTTTTCTACACACAACACTTGCTTGGCCTGCTTTACATGAAATCGTGAGCTTCCTCGATAGCTTGCGTCGTACGCAATACCGAGTTTCACTAAACAACGATATACTATTAAAATATTATTAAAACTAGCCGTTATGAATAGTAATAACCACTTTTTGAAATTTTATAAATTTTATTTTTCAAAATGGACTTCATTTTTGCATTCGTAATATCGAAATTAGCATAGGGTGAAATTTTGGTATTTTTCTGAAAACTTTCAATTTTTGATGAATAGTGAAACCACTAAGTGGTAGTTAAAAAAGATGAATTTTTCATAAAACTTAATTTTACCACTTCTGTGAGTGGAATTTCGAAAATCCGAGAGACACGGTTGATGTTAGTAAGTAAAATGTGGTTCAATGAGATGAAAATAATTTTTTTGTGAATAGTAACTTTTTACTTTTTTTTACCACGGTTAAAAGTAAATAGGGTAATTAAGGGTAAAAATGATATTATTATTACCCTAAAACATGTCCTAATTCTATTGGAAATGTGTAATTCGTCCAAAAAAAACCTTAGGAATAAAAGATGACCATTTAGGCCCACTTGGATTAGATTAGGACATTTATTATTAATTTATTTAAAGAAGGGTTAAAATAGTTAAAATCAAAGTTTAATAAGTAAATAATTTTTAATATGGGGTTATACATAAGATAAATTCTACTATAAATATTCATTAGAAAGATAAAAATATTTACTACATAATGGTATTTTATTTGTAATTTTTAGACATTAAATAATTTAATGTATTTATGACACAATGATGATGCAGTAATTATCTTATTAATGAAATATTGACATAATTGATGTTATAAATGCCCAAATAAATATAATTTGAGACTTTTTATGAATTAAACTAATTTTCTAGATTAATATGACATGTTAGTATTGATTTAATTAACTTTGTTCGAACTTATCATTCTGTTATTATTTTTACAAAAATCAATTACTAAATAGTGTCAAAATTGACATAAAATAGTTTTTAAAACTAATATTATATTATTAATTGTTATTTTATTCCTAAAAATCTAAGGTTCGGCCAAATGACTTAGATAAGGTTATATATATTAATAATAAACAACTTGGGTTCGTTTAGCTTGATATAGTAAGTTTATTAACCTTATAGTATAAGAACACAAGAAGACACGGTAAAAGTAAAATTATTTAACTTAATGTTAAATCTATATGATAAGGTTAAAATAGGAACCTAAACTTGTCTAAATTATATTTGATGAGAGGATTTAGACCCATCCCCACCATATCCTCGAAATAAATAAATTTGGAACTATTTAAAACCGAACTTGACTTTATAATAAAATAATATTTTTAGTTATTCCAAAGGTGCCCCTCTCCTCCCTTATAAATGGGCACCTCCTCCCTCTCTTCCTCACACCACTTTGAGCCTTCATGCTCGGCCAACACCTGCCAATTTCTTCTCTCCACTTCCCTATAAAAATCCTAGAGGTTCCGGTCTTCTTCAAAGTCCCATTTTAGTGCCCTAAAAGGAGGTCTCAAAGAAGCAATTCAAAGAAGAGGTAATGTCCGTTACCGATTCTTTCATCTTTATTTCTTCTTCCACTTATTCTTATTTAGTTGATTCATTATGAAGTAATAACATCATTATCACTCATATACTGATATGTTATTATAAGTATGAAACAACCCTATTTCACTATCTATCCATCCTACGGAAAAAGAAATCACCGCGCGTGCGTACGTACAGAATACCGTCTCCACACCGTGGTGTAATATATTTTCCACCACCACTGTACTTGGATTGGTATAATGGTGTAAATAATGACTATATACGACTATTATAAAGTGATACTGATTATGAAATAGTATACATACACTCCAATACAATTCCACGATCATAGGAACGATATCATCACTCGTGCGTACGTATGGAATACCGTCCCCACGATGTGATGTGACTCGTTCTACATGATCTTCATTTCATAATGATTATATAAATGAATTGAATGAATTAATATGATATAAATTACACTAATACCATTATGTAAATTAGGTATCTATAACCTAAAGAGAAGAATAAGAATTTATTCGAGAAAACACGCATAAGAACAAAAAGTTATAAACACCCGAATAACAAGTAGCAATGAAATATTAATACTAAGAAGCTAAGAATATGACCAAATATGATATCATAAAAATATGTATGATTCTGGAATAAGTCAATAACATTATTTAAATCATTATACAGGAGGTTCGGACACGTACAAAGCATATCAGACCTATGGTAAGGGAAATATCACAATCTCATTTTTATCCGAGATTGTTTACACTTTGGAATTTACTGGGGTGTATTTTATCATCCACATCCATGTTTCCTCAATATGTAATATTTATATCCTTCTACAATAGTTTATATCAAATTTTACCCTTCGGTGAGTTTTTAGTAAAAGATATGAAAGGAATCTTTTGCCATTTTTCATACGAGGTACTTTTTTGACTTTTCCGACAAAAGTATGAGAAGAATGTTTTTTTAACTTATACGGAATGAATTTATTTTTAAAACATTATTTCCAAGAAGCTTCCTCTACAAGTTTTAAAGTTTAATTTTAATCAACTTCTTTTAGTTTAAAATTGTATGACATGTTAAGAAAGGAAAATATTTTTGAATTTGAAAGGATATTTTCCTCAACAATGGAGTTCAAGTGTTTTATCAAAATTATTTTCCATCTAAGATAATATTGGGTTCTGTTTACATCCCTATTATTAAATTGATTTGATTATGTTGTGATGAAATTATTTTTATGAATTCCTTTATCTTATATGAATTGTTTGATGATGTCACGTTGTTTAAGATTCCCATTTTTATTACATGTGTTATGCAATGATGTATGATTTATGATTTTGTGGAACACATAAGAATGGTATCATTATGAGATGGGTGGGACCTATATCTCCCTCCAATGCATTGGGTAAAGATTTTATATCTCATGAGATAGACATGGATGGAATGGTAGGTTATACCGGTTCAGTGAAACAGGACTGAAACGAGGGTGACTCGGTTCAGAAATGGACTTTGTCCACTAAGATAGTCTTGGCAATGAGTCTTGACTAATAAGAAATGATTCTCTATGATTATATGTGTATGCCACAAAGTTTCATGTTTTAAGTTATGATTATAGGGATTTCATTTCACTACTATGATTTATCCCATGTTATGAAATTATGCTCTCTTTTGCAGGTTAAGATTTCCAAAATGTTATGTTCTTATGAATATGATGTGATTGATATTTCTTTTGTTTACCCTTACTGAGAATTTGAGCTCACCCTTTTGTATGTTTTATTTCCCCCGGTTAGGAAGAAGATTATTAAGTAGAATATGCCAAAAAGGGACTCTAGATATGATGAAATAAATGGGAGGCAACTTAGATTCTTTATGAACCAGTTGTTTATGTTTCCCAGTTTCTAAAGACACTATACCTATACGGTTTTTTCTTGGTTTTGTTATATGTTGTAATAAGTGAGCTTCAATTCTGAAGTAATAACAATGTATTTAAATTATGGGTCGTTATAGTTGGTATCAGAGGAAAGGTATAGTCAACCTTTGGAAACTAGGATGTGAAAGCCTTAGTAAGAACCCTAAGGATAATTCTAAGCATAGAACAAAATCTTAGTGTTTTAGAAATGTCCATGAATAACCTAGGATAAGACCTTAAGTGTGAAATTTTATTCTTGATTATGTGGGTTTCCTATTATAATTAGTGTTTCTCGCACTATTCTTCTTCGTTTTAGTCAATGGATAGAACCCGAAGGAACTGTATTAATGCAGAATGCGACGGGCAATGCAATGATTGTCCCCCTGAGCAACCAAACGTTATGGGAGCTGGAATGCAAAATCTTGTATCCATGCTCACACAACTTTATCAAGCTATGAATCATGCAGGACTTCCAAACGAGCAAAGGAAGGAGCAATATTCAGTTGAATCCTTCATGAGACAACGTCCACCTTCATTCAGCGTGTCTACTAATCCATTAGTTGCTGAACAATGGATTAGTACTACTGAAAAGATATTTTCAGTTCTTCAATGTTCTGAGCATGATAAAGTCATCTTAGCAGTGTATCATTTGGAAGGTGATGCTAGTCAATGGTGGAATCTTGTTAAGAATACGAGGCAAAGGGATGAAATTGAGTCCATGGAATGGGACGAGTTCAAGAAATTATTTTTCAATAAGTACTTCCTTCATATTCTCCGAACAAAGATGGAGAAAGAGTTTCTTGAACTGAAGCAAAAGGATGATGAATCTATTGGTACCTATGAAGCAAATTTTACAAGACTTGCAAGGTACGCTTCTGGTATTATTATCCAACCTGAGAGTAAGATTGATAGATTCTTTAGTGGATTAAAACCAAGTATTAGAAGGGCCTTAGCCATAAGGGACTTCAATAGCTACGAGGAAATCGTTCGATGTGCTCTCAAAGTTGAGATGGAGATTGGAGTAACCCATCAGTCATATGGGTTTGATAAGAAGAGGAAAATGGAATTCAAAGGAAAATCTAAAGAGCACACTGAAAAGAAGATGAGCTTTCCCTTATGCTCAAAGTGTGGAAAGAAACATGGAGGGAGTTGTCTTAAAGGGACAAGTAAATGTTTCAAATGTGGAAAGGAAGGTCATCGGACATTTGAATGCCGCGATGATGGGAAGAAGATGTCTAATGATGCAAACAAAGGAAGGGATACACAGAATGAACCTACTACACTTCAATGTTTCAAGTGCAAGGAGATGGGACATTATGCCAGTAAATGCCCTAATCCAAGGGTTGATGATGATGGTCGACGTCAACAAACTCTTAAGGCTAAAGACAAAGGAAAGTCACATGCAATTTCTATCAGCGATGTGGATTACGATAACGATGTGGTGAAAGGTACACTTACCATCCACTCTAAAGTAGAAAATGTTTTATTTGATTCTGGATCCACCCACTCCTTTATTTTTGAAAAATTTTCTAAGGGTATCACCGTACTACCTCAACAATTAGATGTTGAGTTAGCTGTGACAACACCTAATGGCACAACAGTCACATCAAAAGTTTATAATTCTTCTCCGATTGAAGTTTGTGGGAAAGTGCTTCCTGCAAAACTTGTGATCCTTCCTATAGTAGAATTTGATGTGATTCTTGGCATGGATTGGCTTTCTCTACATGGAGCACATATCAATTTCCAAAGAAGGGAAGTCACATTTCATATTCCAGATCAATTTATGATCATCTATCGATGCAAGGATGAACATAACCTTGAAGTGGAAATTTCTTCCATTTTATGGGTATTGATTCCACTAAATGAAGGTTATTTATCTCAAATGGTTGGTGAGAAACTCACGATTAAGAATATGCCCATTGTACGGGAGATTGATGATGTCTTTCCAGAGGAATTACCGGGTCTTCCACCGAATCGTGAAGTTGAGTTCTCAATAGAACTCGTACCGGGTGCTTTGCCTATTTCAAAGACACCTTATAGAATGGCCCCAATTGAGTTGCAGGAATTGAAGAAGCAACCCCAAGAGAATCTTGATAAGGGGTTCATATGCCCTAGTGCATCACCTTGGGGAGCAACTCTTCTGTTTGTTAAGAAGAAAGATGGATCAATGAGACTCTGCATTGATTATCGAGAACTTAACAAGATCACTATCAAGAACAAATATCCTCTCCCGCGCATTGATGACCTATTTGAGCAACTACGCGGAGCTCAATACTTTTCCAAGATTGATCTTCATTCAGGGTATCATCAATTAAGGGTCAAAAGGGAGGATATACCAAAGACGACTTTCCGTAAAAAGTATGGACACTATGAATTTATAGTGATGCCATTTGGTCTTACTAATGCCCCTGCTATCTTCATAGATCTAACGAATAGAGTCTTTAAAGACTATCTTGATCAGTTTGTGGTAGTCTTTATAGATGATATTCTTGTCTATTCAAAGATCAAGGAAGAACATGAATATCACTTGAGAATTATATTAAAGACCCTGAGAAAGGAGAAGCTTTATGCCAAATTTACCAAGTGTGAATTTTGGCTTCAAAAAGTTTCATTTTTGGGTCACATAATCTCAAAAGAGGGGATATCTGTGGATCCAGCAAAAACAGAGGTTATCGAAAGATGGTCTAGACCAACAACAGTGACTGAGATCCGAAGTTTTCTTGGTTTGGCTGGATATTATCGACGTTTTGTGAATGATTTTTCACGATTATCTAATCCAATCACCAAGTTGACTCGGAAAGGAGTTAAGTTTGTTTGGATGGAGGAATGTGAAGAGAATTTCAAGGGGTTGAAAAGAAGGTTATCTAGTGCACCTGTGCTCACACTGCCTTGTAGTGGAGAAAGGTTTGTGATCTACAGTGATGCATCCAAGAAGGGATTGGGGTGTGTTCTTATGGAAAATGATATGGTGATAGCTTATGCCTCACTACAGTTGAAAATCCATGAGCAAAATTACCCAACACATGATTTGGAGTTAGTTGCGGTAATCTTTGCATTAAAGATTTGTAGGCATTACCTTTATGGTGAAAGGTGTGATATTTATACTGATCATAAAAGTTTAAGGTATATTTTCACACAAAAGGAGTTGAACATGCGCCAAAGAAGATGGTTGGAGCTGATTAAGGATTACGACTGCTCAATCCATTACCACCCTGGTAAAGCAAACAAGGTGGCAGATGCATTAAGTCGACAAGACCATGCTAGTTTATCCATGATGAGGATCACAAAAGATCCAATATTGATGGATTTACAAAGAATGAATCTTGGAATTATAATTGAAGGGGAAAAATCTTATCTTTCTCAAATGAATGTTCAACCATCTATACATGTGAAGATTAAAGAGGTACTGAAAGAAGATGTCGAGTTACAAAAGAAGGTGAGAAATGTTCCTGAATTGAACCTTGATTGTGATGGGATAATAATGTTCACGAATCGGGTTTGTGTTCCTCCCACCCCCGAATTAAAGAAGGAGCTGCTGGATGAGGCACATAGTTCTTCATTCTCTATTCATCCTGGAAGCACGAAGATGTATAGGGAACTGAAAGAGTACTTCTGGTGGGATGGCATGAAAAGAGATGTTGCTGAATATGTCTCTCGATGCTTGGTTTGTCAAGAAGTTAAAGCTGAGAGACAGAAGTCTAAGGGGATGTTACAACCATTACCCATACCCGAATGGAAATGGGAAAACATCACTATGGACTTTTTCACAGGACTTCCTAAAACATCAAAAGGCAATAATGCTATCTGGGTCATAGTTGATCGTCTTACAAAGTCTGCACACTTCATTGCTATTAGAGAGGATTTCTCTCTGGATCAGCTTGCCAGGATATATGTAAAGGAAGTGGTAAGATTGCATGGAGTACCACTTTCTATTATATCTGATCGGGATCCGAGATTTACCTCGAAGTTCTGGTGAAGTCTTCAGCATACTCTGGATACAGAGTTGAGTTTCATCACTGCTTATCATCCTCAGACAGACAGTCAGTCTGAGAGAACAATTCAAACTCTAGAAGATATGTTGAGAGCTTGCTCTATGGATTTCAAAGGTGGTTGGGATCAGCAACTACCTTTGGTGGAATTTTCTTATAATAATAGCTTTCACTCCAGTATTCAGATGGCTCCTTATGAAGCTCTCTATGGAAAGAAATACATGACTCCAACTTGCTGGGATGAAGTTGGGGAAAGACAGCTATTAGGACCCGATCTCATTGATGAAATGGCAGAAAAGGTCAGATCTATTCAACAACACATAAGAGCAGCTCAGAGTCGACAGAAAAGTTATGCCGACAACCGAAGAAAAGACCTACAGTTTGAAGTGGGTGATAAAGTGTTCTTACGAATATCTCCCTGGAAGAGGGTTATGAGATTTGGAAAGAAGGGGAAGTTGAGCCCTAGATATATCGGTCCTTTCGAAATACTGGATCGTGTTGGGAAGGTATCTTACCGATTGGCGCTTCCACTGAATCTCTCTCAAGTTCACGATGTGTTCCATGTATCTCTCCTGAGAAAGTACATACCCGATCCTTCACATGTACTCAACTCAGAAGTTATACTGCTGGAGCAAGATCTTTCTTATGAAGAACAACCGATAGAGATTCTGGATCGTAGCGAAAAAGTCCTACGAAACAAGACCACTCGATTGATGAAAGTTTTATGGAGGAACCACCAATTAGAAGAAGCCACATGGGATCTTGAGGATATGATGAGGGAGAGGTATCCTCATCTGTTTGTTACAAAGTGACGAATTTCGAGGGTGAAATTTACTTTAAGGGGGTAGAATGTAACACCCGAAACTTTTATGTTATATAAATCATCAAATGAATCTTTTTCTACACACAACACTTTCTTGGCTTGCTTTACACGAAATCGCGAGCTTCCTCGATAGCTTGCATCGTACGCAATTCCAAGTTTCACTAAACAACGATATACTATTAAAATATTATTAAAACTAGCCATTATGAATAGTAATAACCACTTTTTGAAATTGTATAAATTTCATTTTTCAAAATGGACTTCATTTTTGGATTCGTAATATCGAAATTAGCATTGGGTGAAATTTTGGTATTTTTCTGAAAACATTCAATTTTTGATTAATAGTGAAACCACTAAGTGGTAGTTAAAAAAACTGAATTTTTCATAAAACTTAATTTTACCGCTTCTGTGAGTGGAATTTCGAAAATCCGAGAGACACGGTTGATGTCAGTAAGTAAAATGTGGTTCAATGAGATGAAAATAATTTTTTGGTGAATAGTAACTTTTTACTTTTTTTTACCACGGTTAAAAGTAAATAGGGTAATTAAGGGTAAAAATGATATTATTATTACCCTAACACATGTCATAATTCTATTGTACAAGTTTAATTCGACCAAAAACAACCTTAGGAATAAGATATGACCATTTAGGCCCACTTGGATTAGATTAGGACATTTATTATTAATTTATTTAAAGAAGGGTTAAAATAGTTAAAATCAAAGTTTAATAAGTAAATCATTTTTAATATGGGGTTATACATAAGATCAATTCGACTATAAATATTCATTAGAAAGATAAAACTATTTCCTACATAATGGTATTTTATTTGTAATTTTTAGACATTAAATAATTTAATTTATTTATGACACAACGATGATGTAGTAATTATCTTATTAATGAAATATTAACATAATTGATGTTATAAATTCCCAAATAAATATAATTTGAGACTTTTTATGAATTCAAATAATTTTCTAGGTTAATATGAAATTTTAGTATTGATTTATTTAAATTTTTTAGAACTTATAATTCTGTTATGATTTTTACAAAAATCAATTACTAAATAGAGTCAAAATTGACATAAAATAGTTTTTAAAACAAATATTATATTATTAATTGTTATTTTATTCATAAAAATATAAGGTTCGGCCAAATGACTTAGATAAGGTTATATATATTAATAATAAACAACTTTGGTTCGTTTGGATTGATATTGTAAGTTTATTAACCTTATAGTATAAGAACACAAGAAGACACGGTAAAAGTAAAATTATTTAACTTAATGTTAAATCTACATGATAAGGTTAAAATAGGAACATAAACATGTCTAAATTATATTGGATGAGAGTATTTAGACCCATCCCCAACTTAGCCTCGAAATAAATCAATTTGGAACTATTTAAAACCGAACTTGACTTTATAATAAAATAATATTTTTAGTTATTCCAAAGGTGCCCCTCTCCTCCATTATAAAAGGGCAGCTCCTCCCTCTCTTCCTCACACCACTTTGAGCCTTCAAGCTCGGCCAACCCCTGAAAATTTCATCTCTACACTTCCCTAGAAACATCCTAGAGGTTCTTATATTCTTCAAAGACCCATTTCAGTGCCCTAAAAGGAGGTCTCAAAGAAGCACTTCAAAGAAGAGGTAATGTCTGTTACCGATTCTTTCATCTTTATTTCTTCTTCCACTTCTTCTTCTTTAGTTGTTTCATTATGGAGTAATAACATCAGTATCAATCATATAATGATATGTTATTATAAGTATTAAACAACCCTATTTCACCATCTATCCATCCTACGGAAAAAGAAATCACCGCGCGTGCGTACGTACGGAATACCGTCTCCACGCCGTGGTGTAATCTATTTTCCACCACCACCTTACTCTGATGGGTATAATGGTGAAAATAATGACTATATATGACTATTATAAAGTGATACTAATTCTGAAATAGTATACATACACTCCAATACAATTCCACGATCATAGGAACGATATCCTCACTCGTGCGTACGTACGGAATACCGTCTCCATGATGTGATGCGACTCGTTCTACATGATCTTCATTTCATAATGATTATATAAATGAATTGAATGAATTAATATGATATATATTACACTAATAACATTCTGGAAATTAGGTATCTATAACCTAAAGAGAAGAATAAGAATTTATTCGACAAAACACGCATAAGAACAAAAAGTTATAAACACCCGAATAACAAGTAGCAATGGAATATTTCTACTAAGAAGCTAAGAATATGACCAAATATGATATCATAAAAATATTTATGATTCTATAATAAGTAAATAACATTATTTAAATCATTATACAGGAGGTTCGGACACGTACAAAGAATATCGGACCTAAGGTAAGGGAAATATCACAATCTCATTTTTATCCGAGATTGTTTATAATTTGGAATTTACTGGGGTGTATTTTATCATCCATGTCCATGTTTCCTCAATATGTAATATTTATATCCTTCTACAATATTTTATATCCAATTTTACCCTTCGGTGAGTTTTTAGTAAAAGATATGAAAGGAATCTTTTGTCATTTTTCATACGAGGTACTTTTTTGACTTTTCCGACAAAAGTACGAGAAGAATGTTTTTTAACTTATACGGCATGAATGGATTTTTAAAACATTATTTCCAAGAAGCTTACTTTAAAAGTTTTCAAGTTTATTTTTAACCAACTTTTTTTAGTTTAAAATTGTATGACATGTTAAGAAAGGAAAATTTTTTTGAATTTGAAAGGATATTTTCCTCAAGAATGGAGTTCAAGTGTTTTATCAAAATTATTTTCCATATAAGATAATATAGGGTTCTGTTTATATCCCTATTATTACATTGATTTGATTATGTTGTGATGGAATTATTTTTATGAATTCCTTTATCTTATATGAATTTTTTGATGATGTCACGATGTTTAAGATTCCCATTTTTATTACATGTGTTATGCAATGATGTATGATTTATGATTTTGTGGCACACATAAGAATGGTATCATTATGAGATGGGTGGGACCTATATCTCCCTCCAATGCATTGGGTAAAGATTTTATATCTCATGAGATAGACATGGCTGGAATGGTAGGTTATACCGGTTCAGTGAAACAGGACTGAAACGAGGGTGACTCAGTTCAGAAATGGACTTTGTCCACTAAGATAGTCTTGGAAATGAGTCTTGACTAATAAGAAATGATTCTCAATGATTATGTGTGTATGCCACAAAGTTTCATGTTTTAAGTTATGATTATTGGGATTTCATTTCACTACTATGATTTATCCCATGTTATGAAATTATGCTCTCTTTTGCAGGTTAAGATTTCCAAAATGTTATGTTCTTATGAATATGATGTGATTGATATTTCTTTTGTTTACCCTTACTGAGCATTTGAGCTCACCCTTTTGTATGTTTTATTTCCCCAGGTCCGGAAGAAGATTATTAAGTATAATATTTCAAAAAGGGACTCTAGATATGATGAAATAAATGGGAGGCAATGTAGATGCTTTATGAACCAGTTGTTTATGTTTCCCAGTTTCTAAAGACACTATACCTATACGGTCCTTTCTTGGTTTTGTTTTATGTTGTAATAAGTGTGATTCAATTCTGAAGTAATAACAATGTATGTAAAGTATGGGTCGTTATACTCGACGTGAATGGGGACATAAGCCCATACCACACCATATACCCTTCTCCTAGAAGAACGCAAGCTAAGGGGCCAAGGTGATAGGGAGGTTTCTAGGAGATGGGGCTAGACCGGAAGAATAGACGTTCGGGCGATCTTACATATCCCATAAGGATGGGAATCGAGCCACATTTAGTTTTGAAGGCCATGTTGTTTAATGTCGTGCGGTGAGGGTGATGCTGCTCTTAGTTTAAGGTCGTAGGGATTAGACTATAGTTTCCTAGATTAATGTCATATGCATGGGACATGTGAGTAAAGAGGGAGAATCATTGTGCCTGTGGAAAATCACAAAAAGACCAAGACGATAGAAGATTGTTTTTGACCTTGTTCATAATACATTATCTGTATCTATGTGTCTAGAGGTTGGAGAAAACAATTGAGCATCAGCCATTGACCATATTCGCAACACGGTACTTGTATCAATTTCTTGTTTGAAACCCTCAAGGACTTTGGACCATAATGGAAGGAGAGCCCTTGGGCCAAGCATCTATGCCATTCGGGGGTCCTTTTTGGTATAGAAGATGATGGAAACATAAATGATGGGTCTCGCGAAACATGGTCGGGCTTTTTCTCATGGAAAGGATTATAAATGGATGGATTTCTCAAAGGGGGTATGTGTGTATTGGAAAAATAACCCAATGTGAATAAGGACATGATCCCATAACACACCGCACAATCCCAAATGAGAACTCAAGACAGGGGTCGAAATGGTCGAGGGACCTGAGGCCGGGCATCCCGACCAACTATAGTCAAATGACCTCTCACATGGGTATTGCCTTACCTCAGCTCCTAATCGCATGCAAGCAATGCTCGGTGTGGGAAACAAGGAGTACGACTAGTCTCTTCCCATCATATAAGGGTCCGAAAACTATAATCACACTCCCTCCCAAGGCAGTCTAAAGCTTGAAGAGACAATGGGGAAAAATGAGCCACTACACTCAATGTTTGGGACATATGAGGGTGGTCATAATGACAAAGGATATCTATTGACCGAGTTCGAAATGCATCATCCATATCATGTGACATGAAATGGGAACAACAAGTGAGCATCGACCGCTGACCATATTCACAACGTGAGACTTGTATCAATTTTTCATTCAAGATCCTCAGGTGCGTTGTCCTGAAACGATCGGAGAGCCGTTAGGCTAAGTATCCATTCTGTTCGGGGGCCCTTTCGGATGTAAAATATAAATGAATCCCAAATTAAAGAGTGTGTGGAGCATAAATGATCCCATGAAACTTAAAGTCATGATAGATAGAAGAAGAGGTGGGGATCTTCAGGGAGGAGGGATACACATTACGGCCATGATGAACTCGAAATGAATGAGGGAAAAATCCTTCACCACACCATGTGAGATCCTCCAAGAGAACTATAACCAGGGGGATAGTCAAAGAGGACATTAGGGATAGACTCAAGACGAAGCGTCTGATCATTCCTTCATATCCCATGATAATGGGAATCATTCCATACGTAGTTCAGAAGGTTTAACTTCTTGTAGGATGACATACAGTTTAACGTCATGCGGGATGACATTTAGTTTAACGTCATTCAGGACAACATACATTTTCACGTCATGTGGGACAAAATAAAATATAATGTCATACATGACAACATATAGTTTAATGTCATGTAGGACAAGATACAATTTAATGTCATGTGCCTCATTTTACAGTTTAAAGTCATGTAGGATGGGATAGTTTAAGGTCATGTAGGACCCTAATGTAGACTAGGGTCGTGCAGGGCCGTACAGTTAAAGTCATGTGGGACCGTATAGGTTAATGTCATACGGGACCATACTGTTTAAGGTCATGTATGACCATACAGTTTAAGGTCATCCAGGACTATAAAGTTTATGGTCATGCAGGACATAAAGTTTAAGGTCATGTGGGACAATAAAGTTTAAGGTCATGTGGGACCATATAGTTTAAGGTCATGCACGACCATATAGTTTAAGGTCATGTGGGACCATATAGTTTAAGGTCATGCGAGATCATACAGGTTAAGGTCATTCGGGACCGTACAGTTTATGGTGATGTGGGACCATACAGTGTATGGTCATGTGGGACTAGGCGACTCAGGCAAAGTATTTCTTGAGGAACTAGGCATTGGTGTGAGGAGTTATACGATCACTATCCATGGTAACTAGAGAGTATGTTCCATTGGATGAAACCTTGTGAATGATGTAAGGTCCTTCCCATTTGGGCTCCAACTTGGGTGGTTTACTTCCAAGTATCATTGGTGTCTTCAAGGCCAACACCAAGTCACCTTTCAAGGACCAGAGGTGAAATTTCTTATTGAATGTTCTATCTATCTTGTTCTGATGCGTTTCCAGATTGTGCAGGGCACGAATACTATTCTCTTCGAGCGCTTCCTACTTAGCCAGATGAATTTCAACTAATTAATATAGCTCTTTTTGATCATAGACCATTGTGTGAAATGGGGGAAATTGAATCTCGATGGGAATTATGACCTCTGTTCCATATACCTGTGAATATGGTGTCACATGTGTGGAATTATGAGTGGTCGTCCAAAAAGCCCAGAGGGCATTGGGGATCTTGTCTGGGAAACTATTCTTGTTCTGATAAACCATTTTCTACATAATGTTAGAGAGCTTTTTGTTGATCTTCTCGATCTATCCATTTTCTTGCGAATGATAATGGGAGGTATGGTTAGAACATATGTTGTACTTAGCGTATAGTTTATTCAGCTCAGCTTCCCAGAAGTTCGTGCCATTATCGATGAGGATGGCATGAGGGAATCCAAATTAGTAGATGATGTTGTAGCTCACAAAGTCAAAGATGGAAGGGTCCATGACCTCATTGAGTGGAACTACCTCTGCCCACTTAGAGAAGAAATTTGTATCGGTCAGGATGAACCTGAAATGGAGAGATGTTGCCGATGGATATGGTCCCACGACATCGAGTCCCCATATTGCAAATGGCCAAGAGTACTTGGTGGATTGGAGAGGCATTGGCAGTTGATACATTAAGTAGGAAAGAATTTGGTATGCATGGCACCTGTTGGTGAACTTGATGCAGTCATGGATCATGGAGGGACAAAAATACCCCAGTCTCTAGATCTAGAGAGATATTTTTGGCCCAGTCTAATGAGATCTGCAGGAACCGGCATGAACCTCCTTCATGACTTGGGAAATCTCGACTCCTTGAATGCAACGGAGGATAACCCCACCAAAATCATGGTTGTAGAGGATCCGCTTAAGACCTTGACCATCCTGGAGGGTAAACTGTAATGCGCAATGTTGAATTCTCTCACGCTTGGCCCGATCCACCGAGAGATTACCGTTTTTTAGATACTTGACAAAAGGAGGTTCTCCAGTTAGGAGTAACTTCAATCACTACGTTCAGGGGAACTGGGAGTCCTGAAGTGGTGGCGCCGGTGGTAATGTGGCATATCTACAGTTTTTCATAGTCATTTAGAGTTATGGGAGTGATGAATCTCTGGTGTTCCATGTGGATAATCATATCATTCTGTTCAGTCTCTGAAAGTGATGCAGTTAGGCTGGCGAGGGTGTCAGCTCGACCGTTCTAAGATCAAGGGAAGTAAGTAACTTCTGGCCGAGATGGGAACTAGGCCATTAGATAGAGAATGCATTCTAAAAATGGTATGAGCTATGGATTTCTAAAGACATAGTTACCATTGATATGATTGATAACTAGTTCAAAGTCCCCTTTCACGTGTAAGTGGGGAACGTCGATCTTGAGGTCCATCCTGAGGCCAGTAATGAGAGCCTGATACTTTTCCTCATTGTTGGTGCAGCCTTCCGACAACAAGAATGAATATGACAGAATGGATTGCACTGGGGTAATTAATACAATACTCAATCCCACTCTGTTGTGCCTGTGGTCATTGAGCCTTATACTGGTGGGGCTTCGGTAATCCCCAACAAAATTATTTTTCCAGCATGACTTGGCTTGGTATACCCAGAGGATCACTTCATCAGGGAAATCAAAATATAGGGATTGATCCACAGAAGCTGGTTGGGCAGCAAGTAAATCGTCCAACGCTTTCCCCTTAATAGTTTTTTGAGGGACAAACCTGAGGTAGAACTGCTGGAGAATCACTGCCCACCGAGCTAGACGACCTTTTAACATGGAGTGGTTTATTATGTACAATAGTGGATCTACTTGGGACAACAACTGTACATCATGATGCTTCTAGTAATGTCACAATTTCTACAATGAGAAGACCAGAGCAGGGCATATTTTATCGATAGGGGAGTATCTTGTCTCCGTATTGGAGAGCATCTGACTGAGGTATTAAAGACTATTCCCTGTCCCCTCATTATTCTTCTGGGTGAGAAGGGAACCGAGAAACCATTCTAGGGCGGCCATGTATAGAACCATCATCTTTCCAGCGACAGGGGGCATTAAGACCAGAGGCTCGAGCAGGTACCTCTTGATTTCCTCGAAAGTAGTCTGATATTCTTCATCCCACTCATAGAAAATGCCTTTCTTCATGATCCATGAAAAGAGATTACACTTGTCGGCCAGATTCGCGATGAATCAGAATATGTAGGCCAAGTGTCCTTGGAAGCCTCAAAGATCCCAAATGTTGTTTTGGGAGACATCTAAATGATGTCCTTGATCTTCTCCAGGTCAATATTGATGCCCTTATACCTGGAAATGAATATGATAAAATTTCTAGAGGTAACCCCGAAGGAGCACTTCAATGGATTCATCTTCAGGTTTCGGGAACGGAGGAAGCCAAACACTTTCTTAAGGTCTTTGAGATGGTCCTGACACTTTTGAGATTTTACCACCATATCATCCATGTAACATTCCACCAACGTTCTGAGGATCAGCTTAAATATGTGATGCATAGACCATTGATAAGTGGTACATGCATTTTTTAAACCAAATGGCATGACTTGGTAACGAAATGTATTTTATGGTGCCCTGAAGGCTATAGAATCCTCATCCTCATGATCCATTCAGATATGGTTACACACGCAATACCCATCAATGAAAGAGAGGGCCTAGAACCCAGCTATGGCATCAATAAACAATCTGTCCCAGGAAAGGGAAATTCATCCTTCGAACAGTGACAGTTGAGATCCCGAAAGTTGATGCAAACTCTGATCTGTTCATTCTTCTTCCTGACTGGAACAATGTTGGCCATCCATTTTTTGTACTAGACCTCCTTAATGAAATTGGATTTGATGATCTTATCAACTTCTTCCTTAACAATTACACCATGAGAAGGGTGAATCTTTCTGGGAAGCTTCTTAAACCCATGATGATTTGCCGGGAGACTGAGGCGGTGGACGACTACCTGAGGATATAGTCCCGAAATCTTGTCATAACTATAGGTGAATAAATCCCAGTGTTTTTTAAGGATGTTTATGTACAGATGTTTCTCCTTGAGGGGCATAATCACTGGTTAGTGTGGGTTTCGGGTCTGCCTCACCACCGTGGTTCACATGTACCAATTCATCGACCGTGGAGGAGACTCCCACTTCAACGGTGGGGCAAGCATCATCTAAATACTCTTCTCCACTTATGGAGGATGGATCCTTGGTGGGAGGAGTTTCCTCTGAGTCGGCAGATCTCAATGGGAGGCTGGTACCAGACTGAGCTGCAGTGGACACTACATTGGGGAGCTCATGTACTGCCGAAACCATAGTGATGAAGGCTGTTGATTCGATCCCATCTGGTCATCAGCCCAAGGGGCCACACTTGATTATATCAAAGAAATAGCGGCGCATCAGCTTGAGACAGTTAATTACTATCCATAAAAACAATAAATTATGATGTCTTACTATTTCCATGGGGCAGCCATCCCAATACCTTATGGGAGTATGAGGCTCCGGGATCACCTGATCCAGAATTGTGTAGGAGTTTGAGGTAATCTTCCGGTGCCGCATGGACTTGGGAATGTGTTCCTCCCTCATTAAAAATACAATGAAGCATTGTACCATGTCCGGGGTTGTAGCCTCCAATAGGTGGATTGAAAAGATGTAGGCATCATCTAGATCCGTCCACAGGACGGTCGCAGCCGTGGCATGCTCAACCTCGCTAGCCTGAATCTTCTTGTCTTTTCTCTTGTAATAGTCGGCATCCAGATAGTGGGCTTCATAAGAGGAAAAGGGAGGAACGTAACCTTAAAGCATGCCCACTCGACCATTAAGGGAGTACTTGAGGCACTGGTGAAATGATGAAGGAACCGCCACATGCAGATGGAGACTTGGACTTCCCATCAACACATTGTAGGCAATGTCCTGGGAGACAACCGTAAACTCGATGCTGTAAACTAAACCACCGAACTGTGCCTTCAAGCGGATCTTGCCTACCAGTGTCTATTCCATCCTATCATAACCTTGGATTCTTCGGTCAGAGGGGATCAGATCATCCTCGGACAACCCCATCATTCGTAGTATTGGAGTCGGGATTAGGTTGATTCCAGATTCCACATTGATAAGATAAAGATGAAAGTCCAGGCCATTGAATTGGCTGGTGATGTACAGTGGGAGAATGTGCCCTTGTATGGGAGAGCCTTCATCTTCTCCAGATAACGAGATGATGGCCTAACATTTGGAATTCTCAATTGCCTCAGCATGGAAGTCTTATGCGGCTTCTACCTCCATCTCAAACTAGAGGGGGCTTCTTAAAGCCTCGGTTAGGGCCTCATGCATATCCAATGATAGGCGAAGGGCCTCAAGGATGGAGAGCATTTCTGGAATGATTGAAAGTTGTTTGAGAACACCATACTTCCATGTCAGGCATGAAATTCTACATATGGGAGGTTTCTGTATGACATGAGGTATGGTAGGCCCTACCGGCTGGACCAGTGGCTGACTGGTGCCATGAATATCCCACTTCTCACTAGTTGAAGCCTACAGAGTGACTACCAGATGAGGGCCCGATGACTGACACCAGTATGTAGCAAAGCGTGGCTGGTCATGGTGCGGTGGAGGTGGCTCTTCCAGATCCAACAACACGAACAATAGTGAATGTAACACCCGAGACTTTTATGTTATATAAATGATCAAAGGAATCTTTTTCTACACACAACACTTGCTTGGATTTCTTTACACAAAATCGCGAGTTTCCTCGATATCTTGCGTCGTACGCAATACCGAGTTTCACTAAACAACGATATACTATTAAAATATTATTAAAACTAGCCGTTATGAATAGTAATAACCACTTTTTGAAATTTTATAAATTTTATTTTTCAAAATGGACTTCAATTTTGGATTCGGAATATCGAAATTAGCCTAGGGTGAAATTTTGGTATTTTTCTGAAAACTTTCAATTTTTGATGAATAGTGAAACCACTAAGTGGTAGTTAAAAAACTGATTTTTTCATAAAACATAATTTTACCGCTTCTGTGAGTAGAATTTAGAAAATCCGAGAGACACGGTTGATGTCAATAAGTAAAATGTGGTACAATGAGATGAAAATAATTTTTTGGAGAATAGTAATTTTTTACTTTTTTTACCACGGTTAAAAGTAAATAGGGTAATTAAGGGTAAACATGATATTATTATTACCATAACACATGTCATAATTCTATTGGACAAGTGTAATTCGACCAAAAAGAACCTTAGGAATAAAATATGACCATTTAGACCCACTTGGATTAGATTAGGACATTTATTATTAATTTATTTAAAGAAGGGTTAAAATAGTTAAAATCAAAGTTTAATAAGTAAATCATTTTTAATATGGGGTTATACATAAGATAAATTCGACTATAAATATTCATTAGAAAGATAAAAAGATTTCATACACAATGGTATTTTATTTGTAATTTTTAGACATTAAATAATTTAATTTAGTTATGACACAATGATGATGCAGTAATTATCTTATTAATGAAATATTGACATAATTGATGTTATAAATACCCAAATAAATATAATTTGACACTTTTCATGAATTCCACTAATTTTCTAAGTTAATATGACATGTTATTATTGATTTAATTATCTTTTTTAGAACTTATCATTCTGTTATAACTTTCACAAAAATCAATTACTAAATAGTGTCAAAATTGACATAAAATAGTTTTTAAAACAAATATTATATTATTAATTGTTATTTTATTCCTAAAAATCTAAGGTTCGGCCAAATTACTTAGATAAGGTTATATATATTAATAATAAACATCTTGGGGTTCTTTTGGCTTGATATAGTAAGTTTATTAACCTTATAGTATAAGAACACAAGAAGACACGGTAAAAGTAAAATTATTTAACTTAATGTTAAATCTACATGATAAGGTTACAATAGGAACCTAAACTTGTCTAAATTATATTGTATGAGAGGATTTTGACCCATACCCTCCTTAGCCTCGAAATAAATCAATTTGGAGCTATTTAAAACCGAACTTGACTTTATAATAAAATAATATTTTTAGTTATTCCAAAGGTGCCCCTCTCCTCCCTTATAAAAGGGCACCTCCTCCCTCTCTTCCTCACACCAATTTGAGCCTTCAAGCTCAGAAAACCCCTGCCAATTTCTTCTATACACTTCCCTAGAAACATCCTAGAGGTTCTGGTCTTCTTCAAAGACCCATTTTAGTGCCCTAAAAGGAGGTCTCAAAGAAGCACTTCAAAGAAGAGGTAACGTCTGTTACCGATTCTTTCATCTTTATTTCTTCTTCCACTTCTTCTTATTTAGTTGTTTCATTATAAAGTAATAACATCAGTATCAATAATATACTGATATGTTATTATAAGTATTAAACAACCCTATTTCACCATCTATCCATCCTACGGAAAAAGAAATCACCGCGCGTGCATACGTACGGAATACCGTCTCCACACCGTGGTGTAATCTATTTTCCACCATCACCTTACTTGGATGGGTATAATGGTGTAAATAAGGACTATATATGACTATTATAAAGTGATACTGATTTTGAAATAGTATACATACAGTCCAATACAATTCCACGATCATAGGAACGATATCATCACTCGTGCGTACGTACGGAATACCGTCTCCACGATGTGATGCGACTCGTTCTACATGATCTTCATTTCATAATGATTATATAAATTAATTGAATGAATGAATATGATATATATTACACTAATACCATTCTGGAAATTAGGTATCTATAACCTAAAGAAAAGAATAAGAATTTATTCGACAAAACACGCATAAGAACAAAAAGTTATAAACACCCGAATAACAAGTAGCAATGAAATATTACTACTAAGAAGCTAAGAATATGATCAAATATGATATCATTAAAATATGTATGATTCTGGAATAAGTCAATAACAATATTTAAATCATTATATAGGAGGTTCGGACATGTACAAAGCATATTGGACCTAAGGTAAGGGAAAATATCACAATCTCATTTTTATCCGAGATTGTTTATACTTTGGTATTTACTGGGGTGTATTTTATCATCCACATCCATGTTTTTTCAAAATGTAATATTATTTCCATCCACCTAATTTTTTAAAAAAAATCCAATTTTACCCTTAGGTGAGTTTTTAGTAAAAGATATGAAAGGAATCTTTTGTCATTTTTCGTACGAGGTACTTTTTGACTTTTCGACAAAAGTACGAGAAAAATGTTTTTTTAACTTATACGGCATGAATGGATTTTTAAAACATTATTTCCAAGAAGCTTCCTTTACATGTTTTCAAGTTTATTTTTAATCAACTTCTTTTAGTTTAAAATTGTATGACATGTTAAGAAAGGAAAAATGTTTTTGAAGTATAAAGGATATTTTCCTCAAGAATGGAGTTCAAGTGTTTTATCAAAAAAAATTCCATCTAAGATAATACAGGGTTCTGTTTATATCCCTATTATTACATTGATTTGATTATGTTGTGATGGAATTATTTTTTATGAATTCCTTTATCTTATATGAATTGTTTGATGATGTCACGATGTTTAAGATTCCCATTTTTATTACATGGGTTATACAATGACGTATGATTTATGATTTTGTGGCACACATAAGAATGGTATCATTATGAGATGGGTGGGACCTATATATCCCTCAAATGCATTGGGTAAAGATTTTATATCTCATGAGATAGACATGGCTCGAACGGTAGGTTATACTAGTTCAGTGAAATAGGACTGAAACGAGGGTGACTCGGTTCAGAAAATGGACTTTGTCCACTAAGATAGTCTTGGCAATGAGTCTTGACTAACATGAAATGATTCTCTATGATTATGTGTGTATGCCACAAAGTTTCATGTTTTAAGTTATGATTATTGGGATTTCATTTCACTACTATGATTTATCCCACGTTATGAAATTATGCTCCCTTTTGCAGGTTAAGATTTCCAAAATGTTATGTTCTTATGAATATGATGTGATTGATATTTCTTTTGTTTACCCTTACTGAGATTTTGAGCTCACCCTTTTGTATGTTTTATTTCCCCAGGTCAGGAAGAAGGTTATTAAGTAGAATATTCCAAAAAGGGACTCTAGGTATGATGAAATAAATGGGAGGAAAAGTAGATGCTTTATGAACCAGTTGTTTATGTTTCCCAATTTCTAAAGACACTATACCTATACGGTCCTTTCTTGGTTTTGTTATATGTTGTAATAGGTGTGATTCAATTCTGAAGTAATAACAATGTACATAAAGTATGGGTCATTATAGTTGGTATCAGAGGAAAGGTATAGTCAACCTTTGGAAACTGGGATGTGAAAGCCTTAATAAGAACCCTAAGGATAAGTCTAAGCATAGAACACAATCTTAGTGTTTTAGAAATGGCCGTGAATAACCTAGGATAAGACCTTAAGTGTGAAATTTTATTCTTGATTATGTGGTTTTCCTATTATAATTAGTGTTTCTCACACTATTCTTCTTGGTTTTAGTCAATGACTGGAACCCGAAGGAATCGTGTTAATGCTGAATGCAATGGGAAATGCAATGATTGTCCCCCTGAGCAACCAAACGTTATGGGAGATGGAATGAAAAATCTTGTAGCCATGCTCACACAACTTTCTCAAGCTATGAATCATGCAGGACTTCCAAACGAGCAAAGGAAGGAGCAACATTCTGTTGAATCCTTCATGAGACAACGTCCACCTTCATTCAGTGGGTCTACTGATCCATTAGTTGCTGAACAATGGATTAGTACTACTGAAAAGATATTTTCAATTCTTCAATGTTCTGAGCATGATAAAGTCATCTTAGCAGTGTATTGTTTGGAAGGTGATGCTGATCAATGGTGGAATCTTATTAAGATTACGAGGCAAAGGGATGAAATTGAGTCCATGGAATGGGATAAGTTCAAGAACTTATTTTTCAATAAGTACTTCCCTCGTATTCTCCAAACAAAGATGAACTGAAGCAAAAGGATGATGAATCTGTTGGTACCTATGAAGTAAATTTTACAAGTCTTGCAAGGTACACTTCTGGTATTATTATCCAAACTGAGAGTAAGATCGATCGATTCTTTAGTGGCTTAAAACCAAGTCTTCAAAGGGCCTTATCCAAAAGGGACTTCAATAGCTACGAGGACATCGTTCGATGTGCTCTCAAAGTTGAGATAGATATTGGAGTAACCCATTAGTCATATGGGTTTGATAAGAAGAGGAACCTGGAATTAAAAGGAAAATCTAAAGAGCACACTGAAAAGAAGATGAGCTTTCCCTTATGCTCAAAGTGTGGAAAGAAACGTGGAGGGAGTTGTCTTAAAGGGACAAGTAAATGTTTCAAATGTGGAAAGGAAGGTCACCGGGAATTTGAATGCCGCCATGATGGGAAGAAGATGTCTAATGATGCAAACAAAGGAAGGGATACACAGAATGAACCTACTACACTTCAATGTTTCAAGTGCAAGGAAATGGGACATTATGCCAATAAATTCCCTAATCCAAGGGTTGATGATGATGGTCGACGTCAACAAACTCTTAAGGCTAAAGATAAAGGAAAGTCACAAGAAATTTCTATCAGCGATGTGGAGTACGATAACGATGTGGTTAAAGGTACACATACCATCCACTCTAAAGTATAAAATGTTTTATTTGATTCTGGATCCACCCACTCCTTTATTTCTGAAGAATTTTCTAAGGGTATCACCGTATTACCTCAACAATTAGATGGTGAGTTAGCTGTGACAACACCTAATGGCACAACAGTCGCATCAAAAGTTTATAATTATTCTCCAATTGATGTTTGTGGGAAAGTGCTTCCTGAAAATCCTGTGATCCTTCCTATAGTGGAATTTGATGTGATTCTTGGCATGGATTGGATTTCTCTACATGGAGCTCATATCAATTTCCAAAGAAGGGAAGTCACATTTCATATTCCAGATCAATCTATGATCGTCTATCGATGCAAGGATGAACATAAACTTCCAGTGGAAATTTCTTCCATTTTATGGGTATTGATTCCACTAAATGAAGGTTATTTATCTCAAATGGTTGGTGAGAAACTCAAGATTAAGAATATTCCCATTGTACGAGAGTTTGATGATGTCTTTCCGGAGGAATTACTGGGTCTTCCACCGAATCGTGAAGTTGAGTTTTCAATAGAACTCGTACTGGGTGCTTTGCCTATTTCAAAGACACCTTATAGAATGGCCCCAATTGAGTTGCAGGAATTGAAGAAGCAACTCCAAGAGAATCTTGATAAGGGGTTCATACGCCCTAGTGCGTCACCTTGGGGATCACCTGTTCTGTTTGTTAAGAAGAAAGATGGATCAATGAGACTCTGCATTGATTATTGAGAACTTAACAAGATCACTATGAAGAACAAATATCCTCTCCCACACATTGATGACCCATTTGACCAACTACGTGGAGCTCAATACTTTTCCAAGATTGATCTTCGTTCAGGGTATCATCAATTAAGGGTCAAAAGGGAGGATATACCAAAGACGGATTTCCGTACAAGGTATGGACACTATGAATTTATAGTAATGCCATTTGGTCTTACTAATGCCCCTACTATCTTCATGGATCTAATTAATAGAGTCTTTAAAGACTATCTTGATCAGTTTGTGGTAGTCTTTATAGACGATATTCTTGTCTATTCAAAGAGCAAGGAAGAAAATGAAGATCACTTGAGAATTGTATTGAAGACCCTGAGAAAGGAGAAGCTTTATGCCAAATTTACCAAGTGTGAATTTTGGCTTCAAAAAGTTGCATTTTTGGGTCACATAATCTCAAAAGAGGGGATATCTGTGGATCCAGCAAAAATAGAGGTTATCAAAAGATGGTCGAGACCAACAATAGTGACTAAGTTCCGAAGTTTTCCTGGTTTGGCTGGATATTATCGACGTTTTGTGAAAGATTTTTCACGATTATCTAATCCACTCACGAAGTTGACTCAGAAAGGAGTTAAGTTTGTTTGGACGGAGGAATGTGAAGAGAATTTCAAGGAGTTGAAAAGAAGGTTATCCAGTGCACCTGTTCTCACACTGCCTTGTAGTGGAGAAAGGTTTGTGATCTATAGTGATGCATCCATGAAGGGATTGGGGTGTGTTCTTATGAAAAATGATATGGTGATAGCTTATGCCTCACGACAGTTGAAAATCCATGAGAAAAATTACCCAACACATGATTTGGAGTTAGCTGCGGTAATCTTTGCATTGAAAATTTGGAGGCATTACCTTTATGGTGAAAGGTGTGATATTTATACTGATCATAAAAGTTTAAAGTATATTTTCACACAAAAGGAGCTGAATATGCGCAAAAGAAGATGGTTGGAGCTGATTAAGGATTATGACTGCTCAATCCATTACCACCCTGGGAAAGAAAACAAGGTGGAAGATGCATTAAGTCGACAAGACCATGCTAGTTTATCCATGATGAGGATCACAAAAGATCCAATATTTATGGATTTACAAAGGATAGATCGTGGAATTATAATGAAAGGGGAAATCGTATCTTTCTCAAATGATGTTCAACCATCTATACATGTGAAGATTAAAGAGGCACCGAAAGAAGATGTCAAGTTACAAAAGTAGGTGAGAAATGTTCCTGAATTCAACCTTGATTGTGATGGGATAATAAAGTTCACGAATCGGGATTGTGTTCCTCCCATCCCCGGATTAAAGAAGGAGCTGCTGGATGAGCCACATAATACTTAATTCTCTATTCATCATGGAAGCATGAAGATGTATAGGGACCTAAAAGAGTACTTCTGGTGGGATTACATGAAAAGAGATGTTGCTGAATATGTCTCTCGATTCTTGGTTTTTCAACAAGTTAAAGCTGAGAGACAGAAGTCTAAGGGGATGTTACAACCATTACCAATACCCGAATGGAAATGGGAAAACATCACTATGGACTTTGTCACAGGACTTCCTAAAACATCCAATGGAAATAATTCTATCTTGGTCATAGTTGATCGTCTTACAAAGTCTGCACACTTCCATTGCTATTAGAGAGGATTTCTCTCTGGATCAGCTTGCCAGGATATATGTAAAGGAAGTGGTAAGATTTCATGGAGTACCACTTTCTATTATATCTGATCGGGATCCGAGATTTACCTCGAAGTTCTGGCGAAGTCTTCAGCATACTCTGGATACATAGTTGAGTTTCAGCACTTCTTATCATCCTCATATAGACGGTCAGTCTGAGAGAACAATTCAAACTCTAGAAGATATGTTGAGAGCTTGCTCTATGGATTTCAAAGGTGATTGGGATCAACACCTACCTTTGGTGGAATTTTCTTATAATAATAGCTTTCACTCCAGTATTCAGATGGATCCTTATGAAGCTCTCTATGGAAAGAAATTCAGGACTCCAACTTGTTGGGATGAAGTTGGGGAAAGAAAGCTATTAGGACCCGATCTCGTTGATGAAATGGTAGAAAAGGTCAGATCTATTCAATAACACATAAGAGAAGCTCAGAGTCGACAGAAAAGTTATGCCGACAACCGAAGAAAAGACCTAGAGTTTGAAGTGGGTGATAAAGTGTTCTTACGAATATCTCCCTGGAAGAGGGTTATGAGATTTGGAAAGAAGGGGATGTTGAGCCCTAGATATATCGGTCCTTTCAAAATACTGGATCGTGTTGGGAAGGTAGCTTACCGATTGGCTCTTCCACCGAATCTCTCTTAAGTTCACGATGTGTTCCATGTATCTCTCCTGAGAAAGTACATACTTGATGCTTCACATGTACTCAGCACAGAAGTTGTACCGCTGGAGCAAGATATTTCATCTGAAGAACAACCGATAGAGATTCTGGATCGTAGCGAAAAAGTCCTATGAAACAAGATCACTCGATTGGTGAAAGTTTTATGGAGGAACCACCAATTAGAAGAAGCTACATGGGAGCTTGAGGATATGATGAGGGAGAGGTATCCTCATCTGTTTGTTACAAAGTGACAAATTTCGAGGGCGAAATTCATTTTAAGGGGGGTAGAATGTAACACCTGAGACTTTTATGTTATATAAATCATCAAAGGAATCTTTTTCTACACACAACACTTGCTTGGCTTGATTTACACGAAATCGAGAGTTTCCTCGATAGCTTGCGTCGTACGCAATACCGAGTTTCACTAAACAACGATATACTATTAAAATATTATTAAAACTAGCCGTTATGAATAGTAATAACCACTTTTTGAAATTTTATAAATTATATTTTTCAAAATGGACTTTATTTTTGGATTCGGAATATCGAAATTAGCCTAGGGTAAAATTTTGGTATTTTTCTGAAAACTTTCAATTTTTGATGAATAGTGAAACCACTAAGTGGTAGTTAAAAAACTGAATTTTTCATAAAACTCAATTTTACCGCTTCTGTGAGTAGAATTTTGAAAATCCGAGACACACGGTTGATCTCAGTAAGTAAAATGTGGTTCAATGAGATGAAAATAATTTTTTGGTGAATAATAACTTTTTACTTTTTTTAGCACGGTTAAAAGTAAATAGGGTAATTAAGGGTAAAAATGATATTATTATTACCCTAACACATGTCCTAATTCTATTGTAAAAGTGTAATTCGACCAAAAACAACCTTAGGAATAAAATATGACCATTTAGGCCCACTTGGATTAGATTAGGACATTTATTATTAATTTATTTAAAGAAGGGTTAAAATAGTTAAAATCAAAGTTTAATAAGTAAATCATTTTTAATATGGGGTTATACATAAGATAAATTCGACTATAAATATTCATTAGAAATATAAAAAGATTTCATACATAATGGTATTTTATTTGTAATTTTTAGACATTAAATAATTTAATTTATTTATGACACAACGATGATGTAGTAATTATCTTATTAATGAAATATTGACATAATTGATGTTATAAATACCAAAATAAATATAATTTGAGACTTTTTATGAATTCAACTAATTTTATAAGATAATATGACATGTTATTATTGATTTAATTAACTTTTTTCGAACGTATCATTCTTTTATGATTTTTACAAAAATCAATTACTAAATAGTGTCAAAATTGACATAAAAAAGTTTCTAAAACAAATATTATATTATTAATTTTTATTTTATTCCTAAAAATATAAGGTTCGGCCAAATGACTTATATAAGGTTATATATATTAATAATAAACAACTTGGGGTTCTTTTGGCTTGATATAGTAAGTTTATTAACCTTATAGTATAAAAACACAAGAAGACACGGTAAAAGTAAAATTATTTAACTTAATGTTAAATCTACATGATAAGGTTAAAATATTAACCTAAACTTGTCTAAAATCTATTGGATGAGAGGCTTTCGACCCATCCTCAGCTTAGACTCGAAATAAATCAATTTGGAGCTATTTAAAACCGAACTTGACTTTATAATAAAATAATATTTTTAGTTATTCCAAAGGTGCCCCTCTCCTCCCTTATAAAAGGGCACCTCCTCCCTCTCTTTCTCACACCACATTGAGCTTTCAAGCTCGTCCAACCCCTGCCAATTTCTTCTCTCCACTTCCCTAGAAACATCCTAGAGGTTATGATCTTCTTCAAAGACCCATTTTAGTGCCCTAAAAGGAGGTCTCAAAGAAGCACTTCAAAGAAGAGGTTATGTCCGTTACCGATTCTTTCATCTTTATTTCTTCTTCCACTTCTTCTTATTTAGTTGTTTCATTATAAAGTAATAACATCAGAATCAATCATATACTGATATGTTATTATAAGTATGAAACAACCCTTTTTCACCATCTATCCATCCTACGGAAAAAGAAATCACCGCGCGTGCGTACGTACAGAATACCATCTCCACGCCGTGGTGTAATCCATTTTCCACCACCACCTTACTTGGATGGGTATAATGGTGTAAATAATGACTATATATGACTATTATAAAGTGATGCTGATTCTGAAATAGTATACATACACTCCAATACAATTCCACGATCATAGGAACGATATCATCACTCGTGCGTACGTACAGAATACCGTCTCCACGATGTGATGCGACTCGTTCTACATGATCTTCATTTCATAATGATTATATAAATGAATTGAATGAATGAATATGATATATATTACACTAATACCATTTTGGAAATTAGTTATCTATAACCTAAAGATAATAATAAGAATTTATTCTACAAAACACGCATAAGAACAAAAAGTTATAAACACCCGAATAACAAGTAGCAAAGAAATATTACTACTAAGAAGCTAAGAATATGATCAAATATGATATCATAAAAATATATATGATTCTAGAATAAGTCAATAACATTATTTAAATCATTATACAGGAGGTTCGGACATGTACAAAGCATATCAGACCTAAGGTAAGGGAAAATATCACAATCTCATTTTTATCCAAGATTGTTTGTACTTTGGTATTTACTAGGTTGTATTCTATCATCCACATCCATGTTTTTTCAAAATTTAATATTATTTCAATCCACCTAAATTTTTTTTAAAATCCAATTTTACCCTTAGGTGAGTTTTTAGTAAAAGATATGAAAGGAATCTTTTGTCATTTTTCGTACGAGGTAATTTTTGACTTTTCCGACAAAAGTACGAGAAGAATGCTTTTTTTAACTTATACGGAATGAATGGATTTTTAAAACATTATTTCCAAGAAGCATCCTTTACAAGTTTTCATGTTTATTTTTAATCAAATTTTTTTACTTTAAAATTGTATGACATGTTAAGAAAGTAAAAATGTTTTTGAAGTAGAAAGGATATTTTCCTCAAGAATGGAGTTCAAGTGTTTTATCAAAATTATTTTCCATCTAAGATAATATAGGGTTCTGTTTATATCCCTATTATTACATTGATTTGATTATGTTGTGATGGAATTATTTTTTATGAATTCCTTTATCTTATATGAATTGTTTGATGATGTCACGATGTTTAAGATTCCCATTTTTATTACATGGGTTATGCAATGATGTATGATTTATGATTTTGTGGCACACATAAGAATGGTATCATTATGAGATGGGTGGGACCTATATATCCCTACAATGCATTGGGTAAAGATTTTATATCTCATGAGATAGACATGGCTGGAATGGTAGGTTATACCGGTTCAGTGAAACAGGACTGAAACGAGGGTGACTCGGTTCAGAAAATGGACTTTGTCCACTAAGATAGTCTTGGCAATGAGTCTTGACTAACAAGAAATGATTCTCTATGATTATGTGTGTATGCCACAAAGTTTCATGTTTTAAGTTATGATTATTGGTATTTCATTTCACTACTATGATTTATCCCACGTTATGAAATTATGCTCCCTTTTGTAGGTTAAGATTTCCAAAATGTTATGTTCTTATGAATATGATGTGATTGATATTTCTTTTGTTTACCCTTACTGAGAATTTGAGCTCACCCTTTTGTATGTTTTATTTCCCCAGGTCAGGAAGAAGGTTATTAAGTATAATATTCCAAAAAGGGACTCTAGATATGATGAAATAAATGGAAGGCAAAGTAGATGCTTTATGAACAAGTTGTTTATGTTTCCCAGTTTCTAAAGACACTATACCTATACGGTCCATTCTTGGTTTTGTTATATGTTGTAATAAGTGTGCTTCAATTATGAAGTAATAATAATGTATGTAAAGTATGGGTCATTATATTGAAGGTGGACCTGATGTCACCATATGAGAAGGTTGCGCGTGCTAAGCTCTACGCTGGGCCAGTTTCTTGGTTTCAGTAGAATGCACAGCCTGGCTGGAAGTGTTGACCGAGGCACTCCAACGACCCATATTTCCAGGGATTCACTGATTCTGGTGATGACTGGGGACATTGGGATGATCCGACTGGCACTCCTCATCGTCAGGAATCATGCAAGGGTTTACCAGCTCTAGGGTATTAACTGAGGAATACCCTTGACTGTCGCTCAAAGAGTCATCGACCATTGGATGGATTCTATGAGGAATCTCCATCTCCAAGGGCATGAAGTCGCTGAGAGTATGGGATGATGATTGCATTGGAAGGGGAATTTTTTTTCCTTTGTACCACCGATGTTTTCTTTTCTGAGGAGGGGATGGATGAAGTGACGATGGAGAAGTAGTAGTTGTGGCTTCTGAAGGCTCTGTCCAATTCAAGAATGCACGAATAACACCTTGGGCATGAGAAACCCTTTTACAAGCCATCCTATTGTCATACTTCTGGGATCCTTGGTTAGAAACCTAAGGCCACTCGCCTTCACTATTACTGCTTATGTCTAGCCTTACGAAGAGACATGCCACCAGTGCCGGAGCTGGGCCTAACTAGACTATGTTGTTATCCACATGGTCTTGAATCCAGTCTTTAAACACATAGAACAATTTAAGGGTGTTCCCTAGGATCCGGTGATAGGGTCAGTAATTATGGAGATCAATGGGGTTCACCTCTTTTGGCCTTCTGCATTTAGGCAATCATACAGTCCCCTACTCCAGGGCACTATGGATATAACCAGGGACATGATCCTCATTGAATGAGTACGTCTGGTTTCTCCTATTCAAGAAGGGGGACCTTGGAGCTTGACCTTGACACGGGGCTGGAGGATCCTGTCAAGGAGGTGGAGCCTAGTTATCTCACCTAGGTGGTGGCGCATTGCGCGAGGGAACCTGCCAATTCTGAGGTGGGCGCTGCTGGGCCAGAGGCTGTGCCTGAGGAGGAGGGCCTCTGCGAGGCTATGGAGGTGGCTCCACTAGTAACAAATCTAGTTTCCTGGGGGCCTCTAGTTGTTCCATTGATGTGGTATTGTCCCTAGCGGCCCATCTCGTGGTGATTGCAGGAGGCAACAAACATGCCTACTTAGCTTACTATAAGGCTTCCTTTAGGCGCTGGGCCTTATCAGAGAAGTCTCAGAATCACCCATGGTAGTTCTGGGTGATCAAAGAGGGGACCAGTTCCATCTTGACATTCCCTACACCCATCATCAGAAGTTTCTTTTGAGTTAGTGGCATGTCAAGGGAGTATGTGAGTCCTTTCCACTAGGAGACAAAGTCTGCAACGTGCCCATCAGGTCTCTACTTGCACTTGAATAGGTCTACGATACTCATCTTAAGAGTGGTGGATCTGAAATGGTAGAGGAATTACTTATGGAGGTCTTCCTAGTCATCTATTGATCCGATGGGGAGCTGGCTATACCAGACAAACACCGACCCCTCCAATGCATGTACAAAACAATAGAGTTTGGCAGCTTCCAACTACGCCGGAGTTCCAAATATAGGACCACACATTAATATAATGTGGGTTTGGTGTTGTGATGGGTCCTCTATTCCATTGAAGTGGGAAAAGGTGGGATTTGAGAAACTCGGGGGTGATGGCATATCATCCACCCATCCTGGATATGTCTTTCCATTAGGCGGGATTGGCACATTTTGAGTCGCTAATGCCTCAAGGCAAGAAATGAGTGCCTCCATTGGATCATCCAGGTGGGGGTTCTTATATTAATGGGGATCCCTGACCACTATCGCATTATTAGTATCTTCAATATGATAAGCAAGCCCAGTGGATTGTGGAGCAGATGGTGGAATGACCTGTGGAGCAGCTGGGGGAACCTGAGCTGGGTCTCGAGGATTGTCACTTTCACTCGGGTGGATTTGGTGACACATACCGCACCCTCTTTCCATAATTTCCAGCCTCAACCATGTCTGCATGGGAGGGGTGGTCAGGGACACATGGAGGTAATTCACCTAGGGGAAGTTGTGTTAGCCCCTTCTGCCACGACCGAGGATCACCGTAGTCTGGCTGTCGCTCCGCAATGCATTCAACAAGGATATATTCAACCATGTTCTTGTGTTTGGCGATTTACTGACGCAACACGGCTTTTTCTGGACCATCTTCCACCTTCTGCACTGAGCCATATGGGTCAGAGGTTTTGACGACTCTGAGGTTCTCCTTACCCTTGTTTGTATTTTAACTGATGACCAACGCCTTGGTGGGCATGAGAAGACCTAGTAGATTCCTATATTAACAAGTAATCCTTCCCAACAGATATAAGAGGTTGGAAACTTCCTTAGGTGGTAGGTCCTCTCCAAGAATCTCTAGCTCGTTCTCACCCCTGGAAGGTTGACCATGTAAACTGCAACCCTTCCAGGAGGCATATCCCTTATGTCCCTTGAAATATCGGGCTGATGCTAGATAAAAATTTAATGGATGGATCCATACTACCCCCATCCACAGATTTTCATGTGGGAAGAATCCTCCTTGATTATCCTGCGGATCACTTTAAAACTCTAGACGCATTATTGTTGGAGTGTCCTATGGAGACTTGGTGACTTAGGACGCTGAGACATGGGGAGTACGACCAAATCTAGAAAACATAATTGTTGGATGTTGTATTCCAAGGGCACCTGACTCTTGGGGTAGACCACTCATCGATGATGAAGATGGAAATGAGTCACCCAGAGGGTATGGTGAAAGCATCCAGCCTCTTCTTGGGTGAGTTCATATGGAACCCCAAAATTTAGCACTGCAACTAGCTAAAACATCTCTGGGAAATGGTCCACTACGAGAATATCCCACAAGATCTTGGTTCCAAGTTGGGGGTTTGGCCCTTCATTGCCCCACTCGTCAACCAGAGATAGCTAGGTAACCAGTAGCGGTACTGAAGCAGACCATTGAGATGGATAGATTACCGGAAAAGAATACGGAGAGAGATCTGAAAACCACCACATATCGGGCTATCATCCCAAGAGTGTAGTGACTTGGACACTAGATCGCAGTAATATGGGTAGACGATCATAGTTCCTGGTGTAGGGAATACGAATAATGGCAATGGGACACACTACTGCTTGTCAGTAATTGGTCCCCAGAATAACTCTTCGTGATCTCTAGTCAATGTAGAGAGTGCTTCTGTTGATGATGGTGGCAATTGCATGCCCGAAACTTATGGAGCTGCCATAATTTCATCCTCCTGGATATACCTGCGGAGGGATGAGGAAATCCGATAGAACTAACATTATGGAAGTATGAGGCTGATGTGCCTTGTTCCTGCCCCTAACCTTGACATGAAGGATCTTGGCGAGGGTTCCATCGCTGAGTCGTATTCTGCCTCATAATTTGAGAAGTAGACTAGTTTGATCTAGGAATAAATTGTCTCGGTACTCTTTTTATAAGGGTGATGAACCACCCTCTTTCCCTAGAAAGGTTCTTTAGGACAAGGTAAATTTCTAGAATGAGGAGGAACTTCAGCCGTATTGGTGCGGGGGAAGAGAGGATTTCCGCCTGAGGGAGTTTGGGTGTGAGGATCACCTGGAAAGATATCAAAGGGAGAACGGGGAGGACTATTAGGCCCTCTGAATGATGTGTGGAGGGAATCTCCGCATGAAATGTTGGAGTGGGTAGGACCTCTTCTAGGGCTGGTGGGAGCATGGGTTAGGCCTCCATGCTTGTTTCCCCTTGCAGCATCAGCACGAGGAGGGTCCCCGTACGGGTCAAGCTGAACGCAGGTGGGACCTCCATGCTAGGTGCTGGTGAAGTGAAGCTGACCTTCACTCCTCTGATTTTAGAGGAGAGGACCTTCTCTAGCTACTTTAAGGACATTGGGAGGTCCACCACCGAGGAGATTGACCGGATGTGTAATGACCCAACACCAGCGGCCTGCGGTAGGAGGACTAACTCCATACCCAATGTAATGAGCATGGAAGAGGCTTCCGTACTGAGTGTCGCTACCATGGGGAGGACCCTAATTCGGATTGAAGGTAGCATGGGGCAGACCTCCTTGCCGATCATGGAAGTGGGGACGATCTGCGTTCTCAAAGGTGGCGGTGCGGGTAGGACCTCTGTAAAAGGTGTTGTTGCTACGGGTCAGTCCGCAGTGGACACTACCTGTGCCGTCGACCGAGAGAGTCGGCCCAGCCCACCCGTGGGGCGGTTAGGGCCTCGATACGGGTCGGGTATATAAGTTCCTCTACTCAAAATATATAAGGGGCTAATGATACATGTCAGCAGTGGCCCGTTCCATAGTAGATGTCGACGTTGATGGCCCTTGGTAGGCGTACTCCTCGACCTATGTCCGACGCTGGCATTAGGGCAGCCGGTTCGGGGCCGGTGGTGCAGGTACATTGATTACCTGCTCTTCAGCTCATGGGACTGGGTTGCAGTGCTGGAAAAACCTAGTGGGAGTCCTCCTTGGGGGCCCCTTAAACAGGATCCCAACCGGGCTAGCCGAGACATCCCTTACCTCATTGGCGAATGGGAGGGAATAATCGAGAACTTCTGGGGAGAGGCTCCCGAAATGATTGTATGTTGGGCTGGGGAGTAATGGATTCTTAAAAGACCCTTGGGGGTGGACGTAGTGATGAGGCACAGACACCTCTAAATCCTGGAGAGACATATCCTGGGTCGGGATAATCCCCTCCACCTTGTATCGGTGTACACGGTCACTTATCACCCTTAATTGTATGAATTTAGAAGGGGAGATGGGGTGTGGACACCTAGTAGCTATGGTTTTGGAGGTCATTATAGAAGTGGTGGAGCCATGTGGGACTGCCGCATTGCATTACCTCTGCCCTTGCATCGGTGGGTGGGTGGCGATCAGATTCCTAATGCAGCAGCTTTGTTCTTAGAAATTAGGGAGATTAAATCATTTGTCCCGAAACAAAGAAATCAGCATCCAACACCCCAACATCATTCCGTCCTCCATTGATAGTAAGAAGGATCCACACTGACAACGTTGTAGACCAGGATGTCAAATGTTTTAACTGCCCCAACATCTGGTGAGTTTCATGCTGGGCCCACTATTTTCGTGGTGGGACCTGGAGCCATATAACTAGATCCGGTGACATGCTAATCCACTAATATCTCAAATTATACTATTATCCACATTGAGGATAATATCATAACTTTAGGTTCACCATTTCTATTTTTGATTCTTTCACTGGGGCACGCGCATTAGACTGTTTTGGGATGACGAGGACACATAGGCTGCTGCCCCGCATTCCCGCTATCCAAAGGCGGGCAACATCCATCGCATATTCAGGGATATTTTCTCCCTGATCGAAATAGGATGATGGGATATCAGTTCTTCTTTCCAGGGATTCCTACTCATAAATCGTCCCATAGTCCGAGTCTCCCTTATATATTAAGACATTGTTCATGAAAATCTTCCCTATGCCATATCTTAATGGACACCAGTTAATTACACTAATTCTGTCAGGACATTCTAAGGGGTCTGCTCAAGGTAGTAACCTTCGATCGGGGGATTAGTCATGTTGGAAATCACTGGCATGTCTGGATACTGGAACACTAGCGCTTATGGGATTCTTCCCCTTATTATAGGGATTATCAATGGCGTTCAATCTCTAGGAATCCTACATCGAATGTGGGGAGTTATATTCCATAGGTTCATCTCTGAGGTTTTCCTCAGCTTCCCATGATTAACACATGGCATTCCACGTGTTTAACGTCTAGCGGAGATTGATCGGATTGACCAGAACACTAACTAGAGTGTATCATATGGGTGCAACCCCTGGAGGGAACACTGATGCTAGGAGATGAATTGCCATTATCTCACCAGGATTTGGTAGCTCAGGTAAGAATCATGATAGATGATGGATGGTTAAGTGAAGTGGATTTAGAATGATATGGATTCAACTTGAGGGCGACAATGACGTTGGGCTTGAGCCTCGAAGTGACCTCCTATGTAACCCTCTAGCATGGAATCAGAGTCCACGTAGTTCAGGATGGGGTATAGGATCGGGGTGTGCATAGAGAACAGTGACCCGATGATATAAATGGGCTTATCCATGGTTAGCAACCCGAGGTTGGTCTGACGCTCGAGGGATTCCTAGAGATGTGGGTCACAACAAAGGGGACTATAATGGCTTAACATCGATTGGGGAACACGACGACTTACTGTCGATTGGGGTTGACAATGGATTACCGCTAACTAATGTTGACAACAACCTACCACTGAATGGGGATCACAACAGCTTACCGTTGGGCAGGGGATCACAATGGCTGACCACTGGATGGGGTTCACAACGACTTACAACCGGATAGGAGACAATTTAATGTCATGTGGGATAGAAGGGGAAGGCAGTTTAATGTCATGTAGGATGAGGGTGGACCTGTGTGGAGATGGTCAGGACCAATGGTTTTTGGGATTGAACCTCAGGTAGGCTTCTTACGTACCTATCCTTGGCAAGGATCAAAGTCCACATAGTTCAGGAATGGTGTTGGTGAACCGTCGTGAAGGGGGTCGGGACCAACAGGTGTTGGGATTGAACCTCATGGAGTCTTCCTACATTCCTTTCCTTGGAAAATATCAATGACCACATAGTTCAGGATAAGTGTTTAGTGAACCGACGTGAAGGAGGTAAGGACCAATGGATGGTGGGATTGAACCTCAGGGAGGTTTCCTACATACCTTGCCTTGGAAAGGATCAAATTCCTCATAGTTCAAGATATGTGTTTGGTGAACCGACCTGAAGGTTTTTGGGACCAATGGTTTTTTGTCTTGAACCTCTATGAGGATTCCTACGTACCTAGCCTTAGCAAGGATCAAAGTCCACGTAGTTTGGGATGAGTTTGTTTAGGGATTACACTCTAGAATGCCCGAGGATAGTGTCATGGTATATGCTTACACTAATCCCACATGAATCTTGCTTGGTGTGAGAAATAAGCGGTAGCAGAGACCTAATGATCATGTTATGAAAGGTGAATCCTTGGTAAGTGGAATGGGGCTTATCTGTTAGTGGCCAAAACTGGAAATATAGTCTTACGAGTGGTTAGCAGCCTAGGGAGATAGAGATTGGGACTTACTCAAGGATGGAAGTCTGGTGGCGATAAATCCCAAATGGTGAGGTATTTGGAACCAATGAAAGTTGGGCTCTAGTGCCCCCCCTCTATGGCCATTGGCCGGAAAGAAGATAGGATGAGCACAGATACTGCCTCCCACAAGAAAGGCTTGGGGCTTACACCAAGGTAGATTCCCTTTCCCTGTGAATAGACACCGCTCCGGTAAAGAGGATCTTATTCCATGTGAGAAGTGATCTCACTCCCGGGGAGACCAGTGGGCGTAGAGAATGTCTGAGATGGAGCACCCTGCGTATGATGCACGAGGCAAGGCTATAGTTTAATGTTCTGTTCTGAGAATGATGATGCTTGGATGTTTAATGTCCTATATATCAAATGAGGTGGGTTCACTCTGCACCCCTATGAATTACATAACTGACAACCAACCACCCTTGGGGAATGGAAGGCATCAACAACGCTGTAGTTCAGGGGTGTTAAGAAGTGATCCATTGAGGGCTCCATGTTAGTGGGTATATGTGAAGAAGGAATAGGCATTAGTGTGCCTATGCAAAGAATCATGAGGCGAAGCAACACAACAAGAAGTACCACCCAAAGGATCTTGAAATTACTTCATGAAAACCTGGAGGGTCGCATGGGAAAAGGAGCTCCGGAGCAAAGGGGTTCATAGGTAGAAGCCTCGTGAAGCTCTGGTGCTCCATGTAGTGGAGGGGCTTTCCGAAGGGGTATGATTCTAGAAGTGAAGTTTCATAGCCTATGCATAGGGAATAGGTGCATATGAAAGATTCTTTGTGATGTGGAAAGACATTCGCGGAGTAGTGCTTTATAAAGCAGCGGTGCCCTAGGAAGCGTAGCAATGAGAATCGATGTGCTTCACGAAGCACGGTGACCCGACTATAGAAAGTGGGTCACATGCACATGGAGGGTATTTCATGAAGCATAAGTTCTCTGTGGAGACGTGGTTCACCTTGGGGATCCCCTTCCATAGCTGAGGCCTATGGGCTATGCGAAGGGAATCCCTCTTTGATGAGGGGATGAATTCAAGCCAAGGGAGAGGCCCTGCGCGATGCTAAAGTACATTGAAGAGCTCATGGTTTGTAGAGTATAAATTTCTTCTCGATTTGAGAGCTAAAAAGGATAAAGGTTAGAGAATCCATCCTTTGGGCATGATGGGATCCCGGTATTTATAGGAAAGAGGTGCCTTGAAGAAGAGCTTGCCCGGCAGTAAGTCACATGGAATTTTTTCATAACCGCAAAGCCTTCCGCCTCCTTGCTCCGTGACGGGTTCACAAACATCAAAGGGGTTCACGATGTGTCCCTCCTCCTTGCTCTGCGGTGGCTTCAAAAATGTAAAATAGGTTTGAGGAGCTTTCTATGTGTTTTCTCCACAGTGGGTTCGTAAATGTCAAATGGGTTCACGGAGCGTCCCACCTCCTTGCACCGCGGCGAGTTTGCAAATGTAAAACGTGTTCATGGAGAATCCTGCATCCTTTCTTTTCAGAGGGTTCCCAAACGTCAAATAGGTTCACAGAGCTTCCAACCTCCTTTCTCCGTAGCAGGTTCACAAACGTCAAATGAGTTCATGGAGCATCTTTTATCCTTACTCTGTGGCGGGTTCGCAAAAGTCAAATGGGTTCGCGGAGCGTGTAGCTTCCTTACTCCGAGGAGGGATCAAAAACATTAAAAGGGTTCATGGAGCTTTCAATAGCCTTGCTCCACGGAGAGTTATTAAATTTCAAATGGGTTCGCAGAGTGTCCCACCTCCTTTCTCCATGGTTGCTTCACGGAGGGGAAGCATTGCACCGACCGCGGTGCTGTGGGGGCTCTGTGAACAAGCTTCGCGAGGCAGCTCCTAAGACATTCCACTTGTTCTTTTTCTTCCCAAATTTTGGCACCAACAATCAATACACATTTAAGAAAAATCATTTGTGATGAGTTGCCATGATATCATCAAGCTACAATGAACCCCAAACACACTTGATTCCACTCCATGTTAAAGGAAACATTGATTGTCAAATAGACACCCCCCTCAAGCAGGTTTAGTCTCAAAATGGTTGACACAAACCTCTTAAAGAGAAAGACCGATGAAATATTACCTCATCGCTAATTCATCCATCTTAAGGGATATTCCACTAGGATCGATGAGTACACTCAACTACAGATCACATAAGACAAAAGATACAAATGATAGATCGAACATCACATAAAAACAAGATACAAGATAGATAAAACATCACATCATAAAAAGATATAGTGAGATATATCAAACGTCACATAAACCAATAAATAATCATAATAATCAAAATCCACATGAAGGAAACACAATCATTGGTCCATGGGGACACAGACACCCACACACCACATGTAATCAAACATGAACATATGATCAGTAATAAAGAAAGTAGAAAAACAAAACCAGTCAAGGATCGACTATTGGAGGCTAGGAAAGTGGTTAGAACACAAGGTCCATGTGTCCTTGAAACCATTTTAGTTTATTATAAATACGTAATTAATTATTCAATACATTCCATTTATTAAATAAATAGTGACGGATGTATGTATTATATTATAATTGATCAGAAAAATTAATTAAAATATCATGTTGGGAGTTACATTTAGTTTTTTTTCAAGAATTATATGAATCATAAGGTCCACCACCCATACCGACGTAACAAAAAACACATTCCAATAAACTATGCATAAACCATAGGGTTTTATACATAGAAATACCTACCTCAAATAGAGCCAACTTCCATTCAAGAAAATCTCACTACTTTTTCTATTTCATCAAAGTCCATTCAACACCCAACAATGTCATAAGGTTCTACTCACTTACAAGAAACCCCAATTAATTAATTATAACTAAATTATTATTAATGAAAAAAATAAAAGCATGAATATTAAAAAATTAGATGGAATAATTTACTTAATTATTTACCATATATCACCACCTATCCTAAGCCATGACCAACCACCCATGGAAGGTCTATCTCGTGCTTCCACTATCATTATGTAAAAAATACACAACATGTTTCTATGAGACATAATAAAATTTAATATTTCAAAATGCGACCCTTAAAATAAAACCAATAAAGAATCATACCTTAGCAGAATTTTTATCCAATGGAGTTTGATCTACTCCCAAAACACTCACAATTCTAAGACAAGAAAAATCCCTAAATCAATTCCATGTTTCGATGGTGAATTCAAAACAATTGATCAAAAAATAAAGAATAGATCACCCGGGTACATACATTCATTAGAATATCCACTAAAAAAACACGTTCATCAACATGAGACATCATCTTTCAATGTGATCTAATGTATCCTCATTTTTTGAAAATTCCATTCATGATCTGTTGGATTTTATAATCGATCTATCTAATTTGAAAAAAGCCATGATAAATTTTAATTTTAATTGAAAGAGAAATAAATGGAATCCAAAGATGAATACATACCAAGAGGGAATCGTCAAACTGAATGAAAATTCAATTGATGAAGGAACAATATTGAAGGATCTCCTAGAGTCCAAAACCCCCCATTCCCATCCCAATTATCATAATGGATTTTTGGGAATGGAATATAATGGTTCGAAACCAAGAATGTAAATTTTGAAAACATTTAAAAGTTCCCAAAATTAGTTTACAATTTGAATCCATGTTTCAAATCATGAGATTTTAGGACAAAACCCTTTTTGGGACCTGGCCGATATATGTCACAAGGTGACGATATATATCACATCATGATTTTTTAGGCTCCACATCATAACCCCATTTTCACATCTTGAAACACCTTTATCCACTCCATTAACCCACCTAATATCAAGAATACCCTATTCATGAAGTGAATAGGCTACTGCTGCACCTTTAAGAAGTCCCAATCCCCCGACAACTCCTCCAACAACCACTTGGATCCCCATTTTATCACCCAAGCCTTGAACCCAATCATGAAACACCATATTGGAACATTAAAACTCTTTTAAACTCATTTTAATTCACTAGTTCTAAAAACATAGCATTCAAAGAACTGAGAAAACAAACTTCCCCTAAATTTCACATTAATAAAAGGGAGGGTCATTACAATCTCCCTGCCATAATGCTTCTTGTCATTGAGAAGTAGTTGTGGAATGTGAAATAGGTTTCATGATATACCATTATCATCAGACCCAAAAAGTTACTTATTTTTTATCCTTGAATGAGTAATAAACAGCCTAGGGGCGTACTCATTACTAAAATTTAATCACACTAACACCACACAACTCTAAGGAAGAACTCCAAAAGCTGAGATAAAGATCATTGTCCTCCAACATAAGAACCAATAACTGTATCTATTGAACATGAAAAACCATATAGTTTTCCACCGGTTTCTCATGACAAAAAAAATATTCTCTTCTAAATAGTAATCTTCATATGAACGTGATTTCGATTTTTCAATGACACTCGTGACACCGTTTAATTCAATTTCTCTTGACCAATGCATGAAGTGGTTTAAATGTAGATACCAGATCCTCATTTATACTTATAAGATGAACCAAGTCTCTTACAAACAACATAACTCAAATAAGATGATATTTATCAAAAATTATAGGATGATTATTAAAACCCCAGTCATACCCAAAATGAAAAGATCAATGTGGTTCCAACCACTATATTTAGGTTTACATAGAATCACCAGACAATAATTTTCCATCTGTATTCCTTGGAAATTAACCATCCTTAACATCCAATGATTCTCAATGACACTAATTATGATATATTAATTCTGATATTCTTCATTAGAGTAATATAACATAAAAAAAGTCTAACAGACTTTGAAGGAGTTCCCCAAGCCAGTTCTTCAACCGCTTACTACATCCATAAGGCTCTCTATTGTGCATCAACACACCAATGATCCAAATACTTCTTATATTTCATTGATTTTGTCTTATGTACAAATAACCCATCCAATATTCATCTAGTTCAACATTTTGAATCAATTATTATGAATTTAATAGGGAACCAAAATCTCTCAGGACCACAACCAATCATCCTTCCAAATTCACCCCAATCATACAACAATAACACATATATAAGACCATGAACCTTTACAAAATAGAGTTCATTTCACAAATGATGGTTTGATTATCCCCACCATAGAAGTATCATTAAGTTACCTAAAAAACACTCACTTCTCTATACTTAGCCCCCGACTAGTCAATATCAAAATGAAATGACTAAACCTAACCATCCATTTACACTTGATTATAAGTAACCACCAATCACTACATAGAATTGAATTTCTCAAAAGGCATTCCACTACATTTAGTGATCTGTTACAACATGCACAATGTCCTTGGGTAGTATAATATGTGGTTATGACTCCTAACATTGATAGCACTCATTCCTTTAAAAAATCCACTATTTCAATCCAAAATATCTGTATCAATGAAAATCATAGGCTAACAACACAATGGAACCCCATTCCATTGATGATATTATCTTCCACCATAGAGAAAAATATAAAATCATTGACCAATACTCTCCAAACTAAGTAAGATTCAGGCTAAATGCTTTGATTTATAACTATAAGGGTGACTCTGAAAATAATTCATCAGTGACTTACCATCAATACCTCCTCTGAAGTCATCCAAAAAACCATGAACATTCACAATTTCCCACTCAACACTCTACTTGTAGTGGTTCACTAACATTGTATATAACCACCACATAATATCTCACGCATTAAGGTTTCCAACCAAGGAATGATAAAATAGCTCTTTACTTCAACAGAGTGACTTACCTTGAGTCATGAACATCTGATCCAAGAGCCACTCATATTTTTAGGTTTTCCATGCACTTCAAGGTATCAAATCCACTGATCCTAAGAACTATTAGTGCACATTTTTAGAGAACGAAACTTATTTATAATAATATTCATAGTTCACCGACCACTACATAGGTGTCAGTTCAAGCCACACAGTATACACCCACACTCAAACCCTCTTGGATCTTACCCACTTGGATATTCACTCACCATTAAACATGATTTAAATTTTTAACCAATGTTCTATACCACCCTTGGCACTAAAGTCGATTAAAAATCATCCAAGCACTCTAAAACCCAACCTGATATCACATGTACTAGTACTCATGGTGCACTATACTCTTCGGTTGTAAAGAAACTTTCATGATTTTCATTTAATCCATTAAAATTTTACTCACACGAACCTGGAATTTTGGTTAATAAAAACCTCTCCTAAAGTATTAATCTTGACTATCCCTTCACAATGATTATCTTTACTCTGGTTACCGTCATGAAAAATGAGACACCAAATCACTAAAAACAAGAGTTGCATTCTAAGTAAAAGAAGTCTTAAAAAAACCATTACAATGATTCATAAGGGGTTGACTTCCCATAGAAAATAATCTAGATATATATCTATATATATGAATACACAAAATTTCTCTTAGAATATCCATGTTGAGAGTGAAGCATGTCTGCACTACTCTAAAACTAACCTTTAACAATGCTATAAATGGCCTTTATCACCGCTAGAAAAGCACTGACTGCTTGAGCAAGGGTAAAAGACCTGGTCTTTTATGAGCACTAATAAAGGGGTCCTTTTTTGGTGCTAAAAAATAGATGATAAATGGGACCTTTATCAGTGCTTTAAAAAGCACCAATAAAGAAACCATTTATCAGCACTTTAATTTATCACCCATAAGGGAACCATTTGTCAATGTTTTTTGAGCATTGATAAAATAGACCTTTATCAGTGATTATTTGAGTGCTAGTAATGTATTAATTTATTAGTTCTTTAAAAATAACTGATAAATGTGTCATTTATGAGTGCTTTTAAAATCACTGATAAAGGTCCACACTATAGTGTGCTAATACAACACACCACAACACAAAAAAAGCAAGATATAAAAAAACAAGTCCAAATACTGGATTTTAATGGGATGAAATTTAGAAAACAAAAACAATAAAAAAAACTTTATATTATAGACATTTCAAAAATTTGTTCATAAAATTATATAAATAAAAATTATTACATTTTTCAAAAACATCAATGTTACATTATATTTTAATCCTAACCTGAATCATGCTATTTCTGAACAAACTACCCCTACTTGAGTAAAAGAATACACTTGTATAAGAAAAAAATTTTCTGTTAGTAATAATATAAAGAAATAAATTAACAAAAAGTGTTAATTTTGTTAAAATTGATGTCAATTTTAAATAAAAAGACACACTTGAAGTCATACTCATCACACCATGCATCAAATTGAGGTGTGGTTGATTTCAATAGGTCTCAAATGACTTATAGATCATTTTCCTAAATTATCAAAACAAAATGAACGTGTTTTATTAGTTTTGAGTACTTAAATTGTCTTTTTTACTCATATTTTATTTTAAAATGGAGACATGCACTTTGGACTCATTTTGATCACATCATGTATCGGTTTGATGTGAAAAATATTCCTACACATCACAAATGACTTATGAATCATTACACTAAATTGTCAAGAAAATCTCAGTGCATTTGATCAGATTATAGTGTGTGACACCTTTTAAAGTAAAATGTCAATTTTAAACTGATAACAGTCAATTTTTCCATGTATTGAGGTGTGGTTACTTCATGCATGTCGCAAATCACTTATGGATCGTTTTCCTAAAGTATAAAAATAATATGAATGTTTTTTTTCAGTTTTGATTAGGTCAGTATGGTTTTTTACTAAAATTAATGTTAATTTTAAATAAAGATGCACATAAAGCCGTACCGGTCACATCATACATCATATTTTCGTGAGCCTGACTCCTACATATTCCAATTAACGTATAGATTTTTTTCCTAAAGTATCAAAAAATATGATTGTGTTTTTTTTGTTATGGATTATGTCAGTTGTCTTTTTTACTAAAATTTTATTTTAAAATGGAAACATGTACTTTTGAATAATTCTAGTCACATCATGTATCAGTTTGACATGAAAAAGATTTCTACATGTCACAAATGACTTATGACGTGTTTTCTTAAATTATCAAGAAAACACGAGTGAATTTGATTGTTGTTTAGTGAGTAGATATTTTTGAAATAAAATATTTATTTTAAACTGATAATGGAATCTTTGAGTCATACTGGTCACATCGTGCATTAGATTGAGGTGAGGATAAATCCTGCACATCAATTATCAAAATAATCAGAATGTGTTTTCTCAATTTTTAGTAGGATAGTTTTCCATTTTACTAAAATTGATGAAAAAATTAATGAAAAAGATTCAGTTTGAGTCATACTAGTCACACCGTGTGTCATATTTAGGTGCAGATGATTCATACACATCCCAACTGATTTATGGATCATTTTTCTAAAGTATGAAATTAATATGAATGTGTTTTATTAGTTTCTAGTATGTCACTTGTCTTTTTTACTAAAATGTCATTTTAAAATTTCAACAATCACTTTGACTCATACTGATCACACATTATCCATCGTATTTAGGTGCATCTTATTCCTACACATAAAAAATGACGTATAGATTGTTTTCTTCAAGTTTTTAAACAATTTGAATAGGTTTTATTAGTTTTAAGAGGGTTAGTTTTACTTTTTACTAAAATTGATGTCTATATTAAATAAAAACAAACACTTGGAGACATATCGGTCACACTGTGCATCAGATTGAGGTACAACTGATTCTAGCATGCCTCAAATAACTCATCGATCATTTTACCAAAGTATCTAAACAATATGAACGTGGTTATTTGGTTTTCAGTAGGTCAGTTTATTTTTTTTAACAAAAATTGATTTCCATTTTAAATAAAGACCCACTTAGAGTCATATTAGCCAAATAGTGCATCAAATATAGGTGTTCCTGATTCCCACACATTCCAAATAACTTATGGATTTTTTTCCTAAATTATCAAAACAATATGAATTTTTTTTCTTGGTTTTGAGTATGTCACTTGTATTTTTTACTAAAATGTTATTTTAAACATAAAAAATGAACATTGAATCATATAGACCACATTTCGTTTCATTTTTATGTGAGACTGATTCATACACATCATAAATGATTTATTAATTGATTCCCTAAGTTATCAAGAAAATTCAAGTTTATATATTCAGTTTTTAGGGAGTGAAACCTTTTAAAGTCAAATGTCCATTTTAAACTGATAATGGACCCATTAAGTTAGTTGTATTTTTTACTAAAATTAATGTCAATTTAAAGTAAAAAGAAGTAATTGGAGTCACACCTATCACATCATGTGCTAGATTGAGGTGTGAATGATTCCTACATGTCCCAAAGGCTCAAAACAATCCTATTTGACAATGTTACCATGATTCCTATTGACTTTTTTTTTCGAACTACCAACATAGCAAGAGAAGATTTGAAAAAACCACATCTACTCAAAAAAGAGTCCAACATTATAAGAAAACAATTATTATAATTAATAATAAAAAACAATAAATTAAACATAAATATTACATAATAAATTAATTATAAAGAAAATGATTTTACTATGAAAATAACAATATTACTTTTATGATTGAGTAGTGGAGGGAATTTGAAGGAATGTGATAAATTTCAACACTATAGGGGTGAAACATATTGAGAAAGAAGAATTCTATGAATCTTTTGGTTTAGAAATGGATGAATGATAGATAGATCACCCCAACTTGAACAAAAGAATCCACCTGTATAAGAAAAAAATTATTATGTGAGCAATACATAAAACAAATAAATTAAACATAAATATTAAACAATATATTAATTCTCTTAATAATGATTTTATTGCGAAAACATTAAGATTACCTCTATAATTGACTAGAGGTAGAAACGTTTCTCTTCCTACAATAGTAGTGGAGAGAACATTAAAGGAAGTGATAAATGTAACACTATAGGGGTGAAAAAGTTTTGAGAGAGAAGAAGCATGAATGTTGGTTAGATTAACCCAACTCAAACAAAAGAATCCACATATATAAGAAAACAATTATTATGTGAGTAATACTAAAAAAAATATATTAAACATAAATATGAAACAATACATTAATTATATGAATAATGATTTTATATAAAAAAATCAATATTATCTCTGTAATTGAGAAGAGGAAGCATCATTTATCTTCCTGCAAAAGAAATGAAGGGAACTTTAATGAAATTAATTAATACAACACTATAGGGTTGACAAGGTTTTGGGGCAGAAGAAGTATGTGAAAGTTTTGGAGTAGAAAGGCATGAAATATGGGCTGAGCACCCCAACTTGAACAAAATAATTAACATGTATAAGGAAACAATTATTTTTTGAGTAATACAAAAATTAAATAAATTAATCATAAATATGAAGCAATACAATAATTCTTTAGAAAATTATTTTAATGTGAAAACATCAATATTACCTCTGTGATTGAGTAGAGATAGTGTCGTTGATATTCTTGTAAGGGGATGACACATGGATAGAAATATTCTAAAATAAATGAACACTACAAGGAATAATGAAAAATAAATCAAAGTTTCATTATATATTTTTTTATGTAAAATAGAAAAATTATATTGTAATATTACATTTAAATGTTTCCATAGGGGTTCTTTGGTCCATATATAAGCTAATAACAAAAATAAATATTCTTTGTGCACTTCATTATAGTTTAGAGGACTATATGGATGTTAGGAAACTGAGAGACAATTAATGATATTGATATCTATTTAAATCCATTTATAAATGGAGCCAAAACTAGCAGTGGTTGTGCATGACTCACAAAGTTAATAAAAAACTAAGGATCCTCTGTGTACTTCACTACTATCGATTAACTAACAGTTATCATAGAATCTGACCTGAACATCATGCCTGACATCCCCGTGATGCTCTCACCCCACACACACTCACTTCCATATATCTATCATATCACCATTCACCATTTTCTTTTTTTCTCTTCCTCAAAATTTTATTCATTATTTATATAAGTGAGAATACAATTCCTTTATATCATTTTCTGATTGTCATGTTACTTCTTCAATAATATCTGTTTTCCACAAAACCTTTAAACAATTAATTATCTTATTCTATAAAATTTTCTATTTATGTTAAAGAATTTAATTATTTTGTTTCTCTTTATGTGTGGTATGAGAGCATCATGGGGATAATGGGTTGGATTTTTACATTAGATGTTGTGGTAATCAGTAGTTAAACAAAAATAGTTTAGTGCATCGAGAATCCTTAGTTTTGTTATTAGCTATGTGAGCAATGCACAAACAATATCTCTTTTGGATCCATTGATCAATGGATCCAAATAGAAATCAATATTCTTACAAATCCCCTAGAATAATTTTTCCAAAATAACAACAACATAAACATAGAAAATAGATTTTAGACGGTTTGTCAAAATGATCTCTTATAAACTCAATGATCTCTTTAACTCGATATTCATATTCATTATCAAATGATTAGCGTATATCCATTTTTAGTTCATATCAATCCAATTGGGTTCATAAAATATTAATTTTATGCAACATATAAATAAACACACATAATATATTCATTATCAAAAGTGAAAGTTATAGTCAATTCTAATAAGGGAAACTCAACTTTTGATTGTTTCAAAGAATTTCAGTATGTTGAAGAAAATGGGTAATTGAATTTATGAAAACAATTAATCCACATAAAATCTCCATTAAATCCCATAAACAGAAAAAATTATAATATAGGAAATTAAGGAGTAATAAAGAACTGAAATATTATAAACAAGAATAATAAACTCCCATTAAATCAACTAGATTAGTGGTTTCATGGATCAAGGAATAACAATAATGATAAAAGGGATAAAACTATAAGTATTTTTATATAATTTTGGGGAATTTGGAAGGAAAGGAATAAATCCTGGTTCAAGGGGATTAATAATTAGAGGCAGGGAAATATGAATCATTTCTACTAGAATATCTGAGTGCCTAGATATTACAAATCCAACAATAAGGTCTATTGGGATTTGAAAAAATAGTTGGAAATATAATATAATCACTAATAACATCACAATTAGTAATCATTAAAATGTGATAAATATTATTTTATTCTTGAAGATAATGGAAATTTACTTGACTACATCACATTCCTCATATCCTATGAAAAATTCTAAAAGTAGTTCAAACACTAACACATTATATTATACTAAGAATAGAAGTTAATTTTTTTGGAATCCCTTATACCTGATTATAAAAAATATATAATAAGTGAGGTTGAGAAGGATACCTATAGAATTCACATAGGGGATGCATCATATTTTTGATGAATCATGTTATTAGTTTTTTCTCTGATATAAGGATACAGGATAAGGACATATATGGATAAACTATGTTGAATCATCTAAAATATTGTGATAATAAAATGGAGGTAATGGTAGATAATAAATGATATTATAACTAAACAATAGAGGTGTAAACTGAAAGATGGATAGTGTAATGACCCTATCCTGAATTAACCAAACAACACTAGGTAAGATCATCGTATGACCTTTAACCCACCTCAATGTAACTAAAGGTTAGTATAAACTTTGGGAGTAAAAACCCATAAATAGGTGGTCCCCCCAATAGAAACAATTAGTACCAGAGGTCAAACAAAATTATAACAAGACCCTTGTGGCCAACAGACATACATAACCAAAATCATCATTACCCAATATAGGCATACATGTTTGACAAAAAACTATGGAAATAAATGATGAAATAGCTATATAGACAAAAATACATGTCACACTAGTATAAATACTCAATTCTTATATATAATAAATATAAAATAGATAAAAACATGATACTCAAACATAACATTAACTAAAGGAACCATAATGATTCAAAAGGTGAAGGATTGAGGTGATAAAACCTCACTTGATTAACTAGAGATGGTAAATTGGAATCTGATCCAAAAGAAAACTAAGGACCATAGTGAATTATTAGAGGAACTAGATCCTATGATACATATAACCAATAGAGGAACATACATCACTCCACTTACTTGGTTCCTAAAAAATTGCATCTGAAGCTTCATGTCCAATGAGGTTCCCATGAACGGATTGAGAAAATATACAATCCTTAGAGAACCACCAATGTGTCTCAAATAAATAGTCAATAAATAAGAATATACATGAAAATTTCAACACATTTATATAAATATATGAAAAAATTAGTTAGTAATAAAATATAATACATAGAAGTAAAACAACAATGAATAAATCCAAGGTTCAGTGTCAAATGAAACCAATAACTCCGTATATCAAGATGGTCCATACATTGGTAGTCAATCAAACAATGGATGATAAACAAATAATTCTATTCATAATCTAAAATCAAAATATTATACAATCACTAGACCAAAAATAATGACATCATCGAAGAAGAAATCCATAGAGAAACAAAAAATTCCAAAAAAAAAATTAGAAGGCCTACCTCGCTAGGTTCAAGAAAGTCTGAGTCCCTCTTTGGAAACCCTAATAGAAATCGAACATTGGATTCTAGAAGAGATGTTTGAGAAATTGAAGGCAGTCAAGTGGTGTGATTCAAGCTTCAGTTCACTAAGGAGGAGAGCCAAAAGTGGGTGGATTTCGTGGAAAGCATCTGATATCACGATGAGTTCACAAATGGTTAGGGTTTTTAAATAGATTGGGACACTTTTATCTATACATAAGTAATAAGTGATGATAAAAGGACTCTTTATCAAAAAAAAATTGACACTGATAAATATAGGTCTTTATCAGTGCTAAAAAATCACTGATAAAATCAATCTTTATTGGTGATAAAGTTATAGTGCTAATAAAGCTTCATCTTTACTAGCGCTTATTTCTTAAGCACTGATAAGGGATTTATAATTATGATTATAAATAAAAATTGTAAATATTTATATATACTTAATAAATAAATATAAATATAAATATAGTAAATATATTCCTTTTGAAATATATTTATTATAATTTTTTAATTATTGATTTATAATTATTGAAATATTTTAAAAAAATTTATTTATAACATTATATATATTTATGTAATTATAAATATATATATTTAACAAATATATATAAATATAGTAAATATATTTATTATTTAAATAAATTTATTATAAATTTTTTAATCATTTAAATATATATAATTATTTATTTATAAATATATAAATAATTTTCCAAAAAAAATTTATTTATTTATAATTATGAATATATAATTGTATAGATATTATAAATGTACATTTATAAATATATTTATTTATATTTTTTTACAATTATATTTTTAAAATTATTAATTAATATCCAATTTTAAGTGCGTGCATGTATGTTAAAAATGAGTAAAATTGAATAAATTAAGAATAAGTACTGTTTAATGATATTGAAAAAATGGATATGTTTTATGGGTGTGTATAGTATATAAAAATGCATTAATTAGTATATGTGAAATCAATATAATATATATTTGATCTATGTTAAATTGAATAATCAAACAACATTCAATTATATGCCAAGTACTATGCAATTGGTCAATATTTTTAATTCATATTAATTTTTAATTGTAAACCATTATTTAATAAATATATGACTATTTAATGTAATGTGCATAAATATTTTTGAATATATAATGGATATTTAAATATTTAAATATATATCTATATATTTAATATATATAATTTAAGAACATTAAATACCATATTTTTATAATTAATAAAATGTTTAATATTTAATAATGTATAATTAATTTATTCATTTTTATCAATAATTAATTAATTAATTAAATTTTTAGTATTTTTTTAATAAACTCAATTTTTATTTTTATTTTATTAAATTATTTAATTTTATTTATTCAGACCATTATCAGTGCCAATGAATCTCTGATGAAATAAATATTTATCAGTGCTAAAAATAATGCACTGATAAATGTTATCCTTTATCTGCGCTGAAAATAAAGATCTAATAAAGGTTACCCTTTATAAATGCTAAAAATAAAGCACCGATAAAAGGTCTCCTTTATCAATGCTAAAAAAAGTACTGATAAAAGGTCAAATTTATTTGTGCTTTCCTTAGCGATGATAAACATTCCATTTATTAGTGTTTTCTTATAGCACTGATAAATACTAACACTGTTAAATGAAGCTTTTCCATTAGTTCTAGTTCAGTTAAATGATATTCCATAATTAGCTATAAGGAGAAATCTGCATAGACTATAGTAGGAACCTTAATTAACCATACCTACCTATGAGATACTCACACAAGAATTTTCATTGAGGAATTTCATGCCTGAAGACGATCTAATAAGGTTCACCATACTACCCATGCGTAGAGGAAGACTATATCTTCATAATTGTTGCTATCATCCCCATCACCCTGGTGCACCACAACATTATCTCACATGAACTGATATCATAAGTACATATGAATAAGGGATCAACTAATAGGATTTCATAATGAACTCATATTTGTGAATATATTACAATTTTTTGTCACCATGAATTTGATTCCTACATTGTGACTATAATCACAAATGAGTAGCATACATGTCATATAAAACTCTATGTGGCAAATATAATGAATGGTACACCTCTTTTCTATATGGATAAGATTTGAATATATATAATACCAAAACCTAAACAACTATGTGCATTACATGAGGTGAAGATAATATGATTGTAATATTGAAAACCAAGAACATCAATCTATTTCCCTAGTAACTAGAAAAACCCTTAAGAAATTTGTTCATGATGCACCAGACCAAGATTATCAAAATCAATGAAGAGTTCCTATGTCACCACCTTACCAACTCCCAAAATAAGAAAAAAAGATATCCTCCTCTAATACTATTTTGTAACACTTCGACCAGAATCACTAGGTCTTCGATGAAATTCCAAATAACCTCAAACACATCTCCCCCGATGAAAAAGTGTAACACCCCAAGATTTCATAGTGTGTTATTTCTTCAAAATAATACAATAACTTGAACTACACGCAACACCGAGTTCAAGCACACCATGACTTACCAAACAAGTCGTTCAAAAGAAGTTATGAATAGTATTAACTAACTTTTAAACTTTATATAATCCTTATAATTTTAGAATCCATATTATGAGTTTCTTAGACATAATGTAAGAACAAATTCATTTTCAGTATTGCACTTTTAACAACTTTTAATAGTGAACCCTTTTTAAATACAATATTTTAAACTTTTTGACTAAATGGGGACATCAAAAAAATTAAAATGAAACATCCCAAGCTTCCACGATACGCTTTCCTTTGAATAATACAGTAGCGTGTGTTGTACGCAACTTCGAGTTCTAACACACACCACAACCAATCAAACTAGCCGTTACGAATAGTAATACCTAATTTTTGAAATTATATATATTTTATATTTCAAAATGGACTTCATTTTTGGATTCGGAGTATTGAATTTAGCCTAAGGTGAAATTTTGGTACTTTTCGGATAACTTTAATATTTTGATGAATAGTGAAAATTACTAAATTTTAATTAAAAACAAATTTTTTAATCAAAATAATTAATGGTGATAAATTGTGAATTTGAGTGGTTTCAAAGTATAATTAGAATATATTTTTACCATTTTATCCCATGGTGTTCATTATAATTAATTTCACTTCGAAATTGGACCTAAACAATTGTCAATCTTTTGATATATACTGTTTCTTAAAAACACGCTATTTGTTGTGACAGTGAGAATTAATTATAAAATTAATTAATGCAACATATATGTTTGGAATTTTGTAAAATATATATCATTTTTGAATTCGGAATATCAATTATAGCTTAGGGTAAAATTTTGGCATTGTTCTGAAAAACTTCAATTTTTGATGAATAGTGAAACTACTAAGTGGTAGTTAAAAAACTGAATTTTTCATAAAAATTAATTTTACCACTTTTGTGAATGAAATTTCAAAAATCCAAGAGACACGGTTAATATCAAGAAGTAAAATGTGGTTCAATGAGATGAAAATAATTTTTGGTGAATAGTAACTTTTTACTTTTATTTACCACGGTTAAAAGTAAATAGGATAATTAAGGGTAAAAATGATATTAATATTACCCTAACACATGTCCTAATTCTATTGGACAAGTGTATGTCGACCAAAACAGCCTTAGGAATAAAATATTATCATTTAGGTCCACTTTGATTAGATTAGGACATTTATTATTATTTAATTCAAAGAAGAGTTAAAAGAGTTAAAATCAATGTTTATTTACTAAAACATTTTTAATATATGGTTATACATAAGATAAATTCGATTGTAAATATTAATTAGAATGATAAAAAGATTTCCTACATAAGGATATTTTATTTATAATTTTTAGACTTTAAATAATTTAATTTACTTATGACACAATGATGATGTAATAATTACCATAATAGTGAAAAATTAAAATAATTGATATTATAAATACACAAATAAATATAATTTGACACTTTTTATGAATTAAACTAATTTCATAGGTTAATAAGACATGTTAGGATTGATTCAATTAACTTTTTTCTAAGTAATCATTCTGTTATGATTTTTACAAAAATCAATTATTGAATAGTGTCAAAATTGACATAAAAGAGTTTTTAAAACAAATATTATATTATTAATTGATATTAAATTCCTAAAAATCTAAGGTCTGCCAAGAGACTTATATCATGATATTTCCATCATTAATGGACCACTTGGGGTTCTCTTGGATATATATGGTATGTTTATTAACCATATAATATAAAAATACAAAGAGACATTGTAAAAGTGAAACTAATTAACTTAGAGTTAATACTTAAAGATAAGGTTAATAGAATGACCCAAACCTATCTAAATTCTATTGGTTGAGTGGTTTTTGACCTATCCCCACCTTAAAATTTAAATAATCAACTTTGGAGCCATTATAAACCGAATATGAATTTATTCTAAATTAATATTTCTAGCTTTTCCAAAGGTGCCCCTCACCCCTCTTATAAAAGGGTACTCCTCCTTCTCATTTCTTCACACCATAAAAGCCTTTTGGTTCGGCCAAACTCTTCCCAAATACTCTCCCAACTTCCCTCAATACAACCTAGAGGCCTTAGTTTGATCATAAAGCCAATTTAATGAGCCCTTTTGATCAAATCAAAAGGCATAACTCGAAGAAGAGGTAATGTTTTCACCACCCCTTTTCAAGTTCCTTTCTTCTTCCACTTCTTCTTTCTTTGTTATTACCATTCCTAAATAATAAATCCAGTATCTTATATATACTATTATGTTATTATAAATATGGTACAAACATATTCAGTATTCTATCCACCTTTTGAATAACATGTCACCATACGTGCGTACGTACGGCTTACCGTCTCCACGTCGTGGTGTAATTGTTATTCAATATAATATTATTTGGATGGGTATAATAATGATGTGTAACTCATGTAAATAATAAATATAACATGTTAATGATTCTATATATATGATATACCATCCATTTATATATTATTTTAATATTAAAAGAATGATATTGTCGCTCGTGCGTACGTACGGACTACCGTCTCCACGAACGCGATGAGATTAATTCTCCATCGTATCCATTAAAGTATAATTATAATTTGATGATTTAAAAATGATGTTTAAGGACTTGATATCATTATGGATATGAATAAGATACAACCTATCCATAACAAACACGGCTTATGTAACAAAACATATAAAAGAAAACGAGTAAGTTAACACCCGAAACGACGATAATTCAAAGATATTATTAACAAATCAATGTTAAAAGATCATATATGATATCATATTAATATATATGATTCTTGTATAATTTAATAACAATTATTTCACCATTATACAGGAGTTTAACCTACCCCAACCAAGGAAATGTACAAGGTAAGGGTTATTTCACAATCTCTTCATTATCCGAGGTTGTTTATACGTAATAATCTACTGGGATCTCTTTATCATCCACATCCATGTTTCTTAAAATGTATTTCAAAACTTTTTTACTATTTACATGAATATGGGTTAAAGTCATTTATACCATTTTTTGACTTTTTATAAGAGGTTTATAAAAGAATCTTTCCGTCGTTTTCCAAACAAGGTGCTTTTTTAACCTTTTCGACAAAATTAAGGTAAGAATGTTTTTTTTAACTTATACGACGGGTGCGGATATTTTCTACCGTTATAAAATCGTCGAAGCTTACCTTACAAGATTATAAGAATATTTTCAAAGAAAATGTTTTATTTTATAAATATATGACTCTTAAATGATTTCAAAATAGAAAGAGATATTTCTCTAAAAAGAGTTTTGATTTCATCTATGTCAACATCCTTTGATGGATTTTACGCTTATTTGAAGTTGATTTATTATGATACAAAACTTCTATATTTTATTGAAGGTTTTTTGATATGTTTGACTGTGGATGTGCTATTTTTATACCATTCATAGTTTATGGTGAAAGTATTGACATTTTGTATGCTAGTTTTAATACGAATGTTTATGTTATGTTTAAACCTTTTCATATGGGAATGCATTGGACTTAATATGTGACGGGTGGAGCCTGCTATAGCTCCTCGATGCATCGGTAGGTCTCATGAGACAAAATAGTGTCTTGGAACAAGGCCTTGACAAAATCTTATTTGTATTCTTGGCACGAGGCATTGGCTATGTGGTTATGATAGTCTGGCATTATGCATTCCATCATTATGAAAGTGGTTATTGATATTGCATGTGATTATTCTATTAGTAGAATATCCATGTGAATAAGTAAATGGAATTATTTTATTTTTCTTTTTCCATACTATGTTGAAGTTCAAGTTTAAAAGGCTTTTGTTTTAGTTATAAATTGACTTAAATGTTTATTCTTATTTTTGAAAGTTTCCACTATATTGTTATCCTTACTGGGAATTTGAGATCACCACTTTTCTATGTTTTATTTTTCCCAGGATGTGAAGAAGTAAGTTATTAATGACCTACAGGGATAGTATGTGGGGATATGAGTGTGGAATATGGAGACTATGTTGTTGTATTAGTTTTTCACTTTGTGATGTAATGTAAAACTTTATGAATATATCTAGTGTTTCCAAGGATACTAAACCAATTGGTCTTTCGAGATTTGATATTTCTTGTGATCATGCCAATGTAATGTAATAATGAACCGACTCTGGGTAACTAGGGTCGGGGCATTACAGTTGGTATCAGAGGAAGTTTAGTACAAGCCTTGGAAGCTAGATTTAGATAAACTCTGATTAGAGAACATAGATTTAAGATAGACTTTGAGGATTAGTATAGAAGAACTTCCTAGAATTTTGGTATTGTAGAGATTTTGTGAGTTTTCTGAGCAATACATCCCTGTCTGGATACGAGAAGGTAGAGGCGGCTCTGGCACAGATGTACGTAGGGGTAAAACCCGAAAACACCGCTTTGAGCTAGACTCGAACGGGAACTGGTGCACGACAACGGGCCTTGCTGCACTCTTGGTTACGACACTCCCGGGGGATATTTTTAGGATAATTCTCATTTTCTTTACAAACCATTATGAAGGGTTTATGTGGATTTACTTCCTCAAAGGAGAAATTTTTATGATTATGGATTATATCCATAAACTATTTAATTTATGTTATGTGTCTTAAAAGTTTGGGATTAGGTATTGTTATTCATAAACTAATCTAGTGTATGCCATTGTTTAGAAATGGCGCCCAGTAGAAGGAATGAGAACTCCAGCAATGCACATGATCCAAAGAGAAAGAAGGATCATATCTTTCATGGTCTTAAGCTAGAATTTATAAGAGAAATAGTCTCCCATGTATTATCATCATATGAAGAAATAATATCATGTGTTGATAAGATAAGTAATGATTTTAATGAGTCCTGTGGCTTTGAAGGGAAGCAAGAGAAGAAAAGGATGGAAGAGAGAATGATGGATAAAGGGAAGAGGGAAAATAAGAATTTTCCCATATGTGATAACTGTGGAAAGAAACACCCTGGAACTTGTCTGAAAGGAATGGGAGTTTGTTATAAGTGTGGAGGAAAAGGGCAAAAATTATGTGACTGCAAGGGTAAGAAAATGGTTTCAAATGTACAATGCTTCATTTGCAAGGAGTTTGGACACTACGCGAACCTATGTCCTAATCATCAGACTATGCCGCAAATGATGCTATTGGATAGTAATCAAGTTATGGTACTACCACAGATGAAGAGGAATGATTAGAGTTCTTATGTTGATTATGTCATTTGAGTGTTGTATCAACAATGTACTTGTTATAATAATTATGGAGTATATAAGGATTGTACTGCAGTACTATTTCATTAAGGACTTGAGATTGTGTGGAACAAAGAAAAGTGACTCAATAGCAGGTTAAATTTTTGGAAAATATATGGTTGAGAGAAAGATAAACCATAATATGGTTCTGATACCGAGGTAGTGATTTTAGAATAATACATGATTGATTTGGATAAATTATATTGGATATTTTTGACTACCTTGAAGCTGATTAATGATTTGTATATTCCATTATTATTGGGGTTTAAAACATTTTTGGATTAATGAAGTATATCCAGCATTCTATACGGAATAAGGGAGCATGAATGTAATCAATAAGTATTATGGTAATTCAGGATGTTTCAGTGTTTTAAAAGAATACATGATGAAGGTATTCATATGCTATTACGGGGTAAAAAGGATCTACATTAAGTTTACCTTCCTTATAAATATTGGACTGTGAGTTTGGATAGAAGTATTTTGGATAAATTCTAGTTTGAGATTAATTTTTGATTGCTATAAAAGGACAACCCAGAGGTCAGGCGACCACCCGTCGCGACCGGCAAGGCCGCGAGACTTGAACCCGCAACCGAAGGGCGACAAGGGTGTATCACCTACCACTGGCCCACGAGATGTCATGGATTAAATAATGTAGTTTTTTTAAAAGATCTGGTAGATGAATTATAAATTCATTTATTTTGGAACCCTGTACGAATAGTATAAATAGAATTTTTTTTTACGAGTGAAAGATGAGTTTGTGGTAGAAATTTATTAATGGATAAAACTCTAATTATAAAGTAAGTATATCTCCTTATGATCTTAGCCAATCTCATAAATAAATTCCTCAACATTAAGAAAAGGAACTTAGAACAAATTTTTTTTCCTAGATGGTACCTTAAATCATCACTAATTTATGGATTTGGGATTGTTGGCATTTTCATAGCCATGTTCTCTACCACTCTCCATCAGATAATTGATGGTTATATTTCTCTTCCATATCCATATTTTCCTACATGGAACCCTAGTATGTGTTATTTTCGGTAATCTTCATACTTTCCACTCTTTATTTTAAATAGAGGCCTCATTAATTCATTTTTCGATGTGGGATTTCAACTAAGATATTTTCAAACATAAAAAATGTGTTATCCTAATACCTTATATTTTGTTGAATCGATGGTATTTTAAATCATCGTAGATTGATGGATTTAAGGACCTCAATTTTAAACTTGTTTTTGATTAATGACCTCAATCACTACCTATAAATATTTACGTTTTTCCTCCAATTATATGTCTCTAATTTCCACCAATGTTCTCCTAATAGAGATCATAATTTGGTGGTGACCCTATCATTTCTCTTTTTCTCATATTAAGACTAAATTTTAGTAACCCAATTTCGGATGTGGGTTTTCCCACAAAGATATTTTTTATTTTTAACCTTTTATTTTCAAAGAACAATTTCAAATTGAGAGGACGCAATTTATTGAAGGAGGGGAGAATGTAACACCCCAAGATTTCATAGTGTGTTATTTCTTCAAAATAATACAATAACTTGCACTACACGCAACACCGAGTTCAAGCACACCATGACTTACCAAACAAGCCGTTCAAAAGAGGTTATGAATAGTATTAACTAAATTTCAAAATTTATATAATCCTTATAATTTTAGAATCCATATTATGAGTTTCTTAGACATAATGTAAGAACAAATTCATTTTCAGTATTGCACTTTTACCAACTTTTAATAGTGAACCCTTTTTAAATACAATATTTTAAACTTTTTGACTAAATTGGGACATCAAAAAATTTAAAATGAAACATCCCAAGCTTCCACGGTACGCTTTCCTTTGAATAATACAGTAGCGTGTGTTGTACGTAACTTCAAGTTCTAACACACACCACAACCAATCAAACTAGCCTTTATGAATAGTAATACCTACTTTTTGAAATTATATATATTTTATATTTCAAAATGGACTTCATTTTTGGATTCGGAGTATTGAATTTAGCCTAAGGTGAAATTTTGGTACTTTTCGGATAACTTTAATATTTTGATGAATAGTGAAAATTACTAAATTTTAATTAAAAACAACTTTTTTAATAAAAATAATTAATGGTGATAAATAATGAATTTGAGTGGTTTTAAAGTATAATTAGAATATATTTTTACCATTTTATCCAATGGTGTTCATTATAATTAATTTCACTTCGAAATTGGACCTAAACAATTGTCAATCTTTTGATATATATTGTTTCTTAAAAACACGCTCTTTGTTGTGACAGCGAGAATTAATTATAAAATTAATTAATGAAACTTATATGTTTGGAATTTTGTAAAATAGATGTAGAGACCCTAATCTTGATGTACATTGACATTACATTACATTTTCGGAATACTTAGTGCATAAAAAAAACACACACACAGGGATCGTAATAGTTTAGTGTCTTTGGAAACTCGGAATATAATCTTCTAATCCTGGTGAAAGATCTTCAACATCTCCCATAAAGATCTTCCTTTTTTTAATACCTAAAACCTTTTCTTATATCCTGGGGAAAAGAAAACATGAAAGGGTGAGCTCAAATGCTCAGTAAGGGTAAACAAAAGAAATATCAATCACATCATATTCAGAAGAACATAACATTTTGGAAATCTTAACCTGCAAAAGAGAGCATAATTTCATAACATGGGATAAATCTTAGTATTGAAATAAAAATCCAATAATAATAACTTAAAACATGAAACTTTGTGGCATACACACACAATCATATAGAATCATTTCTTGTTAGTCAAGACTCATTGCCAAGACTATCTTAGTGGAAAAAGTCCCTTTCTGAATCGAGTAACCCTCGTTTCAGTCCTGTTTCACTGAACCGGTATAACCTACCATTCCAGCCATGTCTATCTCATGAGATATAAAATCTTTACCCAGTGCATTGGAGGGAGATATAGGTCCCACCCATCTCATAATGATACCATTCTTATGTGTGCCACAAAATCATAAACTATACATCATAGCATAACCCATGTAATAAAAATGGGATTCTTAAACAACATGACATCATAAAACAATTCATATAAGATAAAGGAATTCATAAAAATATTTCCATCACAAAATAATCAAATCCATGTAATAATAGAGATAGAAACAGAACCCTATATTATCTTAGATGGAAAATAATTTTGATAAAAAACTTGAACTCCATTCTTGAGGAAAATATCCTTTCTACTTCAAAAATACTTTTCCTTTCTTAACATGTCATACAATTCTAAAATAAAACAAGTTGATTAAAAATAAACTTGAAAACTTGTAACGGAAGCTTCTTGGAAATAATTTTTTAAAAATCCATTCATGCCGTATAATTTAAAAAAAACATTCTTCGTACTTTTGTCGGAAAAGTCAAAAAAGTACCTCGTATGAAAAACGACAAAAGATTCCTTTCATATCTTTTACAAAAAACTCACCGAAGGGTAAAATAGGATTTAAAAAATTGTAGGTGAATGTAAATAATATTACATATTGAGGAAACATGGATGTGGATGATAAAATACACCCCAGTAAATACTAAAGTATAAACAATCTCGGATAAAAATGAGATTGTGATATTTCCCATACCTTAGGTCCGATTTGCTTCGTAAGTGTCCGGACTTCCTGTATAATGATTTAAATAATGTCATTGACTTATTAAAGAATCATATTAATTGTTATGATATCATATATGGTTCACTTATGACTTTATATTACCCGTTATTTTGTAAATTCCATGTTAAAGAGCGTTTTGGGTAAAATTGTTTCATTTGTCGTCCGTGTTTTGACTTGTAATTATTCATATGATTACTTAGATCATGATTACTTAATTCCAGAATATAAAACATGATTTATATATATATATATATTCAGAATATACATATATATAATAAATCAGTAAATGGAATGAAATACACCGTTCATGGAGACGGTAGTCCGTACGTACGCATGAACGCTGTTTTCGTTTCCATATTGAATTGAATGGAATTAAGTAGATGACATACATATAAATATACATAAATCCAGTATCATTATTATGTCATATATTTCATTAGTACTTATTATATATACTTTATAAGCATTCATGAATGGTTAATCATTGAGAATGAATCTCATCGCGTCGTGGAGACGGTAGTCCGTACGTACGCACGAGCGATGATATCATTCCCATGGTCGTGGAATTGTGTTAAAGTGTATGTATACTATTTCAGTATCAATATCACTTTATAATAATCATATATAGTTACTTATTACATCATTATACCCATCCTTGTAAGGTGATGGTGGAAAATAGAATACACCACGACGTGGAGACGGTATTCCGTATATACGCACGCGCGGTGATTTCATTTTTCCGTAGGATGGATAGAAGGTGAATTAGGGTTGTTTCATATTTATAATAACATATCATTTTGTAAGTAATAATTATGTTATTAATTTATCATGAAACAACTAGAGAAGAAGAAGTTGATGAAGAAAGAAATTGAAAAGATCGGTAATGGGTATTACCTCTTCTTTTAAACGCCTCTTTGAATCCTCCACTTAGGGAACTAAGATTGTTCTTTTAAGAAGACCAGGACCTCTAGGATTATTCTAGGGAAGTGGAGAAGGGATTTTGTCAGGGATTGGCCGAGCTTGAGTGCTCAAATTGGTGTGAGGAGGAGGGGGAGGAGGTGTCCTTTTATAAGGGAGGAGAGGGGCATCTTAGGAATATCTCAAAATATTATTTTATATTAAAGTCAAAATCGGTTTATAATGGTTCCAAAGGGTCTTATTTCGAAGGTAAAGTGGGGATGGGTCGCAATACTATCAACCAATAGGATTTAGACAATTTTAGGTTATTATTTTAACCTTATCAATTATATTTAACTCTAAGTTAAATAATTTAACTTTTACCGTGTCTTTTTGTTTGCTTACACTATATGGTTAATACACTTACTATAACATGCCAAACGAACCCCAAATTGTTTATTATTAATATATATATCTTTATCTAAGTCATTTGGCCGAACCTTATATTTTTAGGAATAAAATAACAATTAATAATATTTTATTTTATTTAAAAACTATTTTTTGTCAATTTTGACACTATTTGATATATGATTCTTGTGAAAGTCATAACAGAATTATATGTTAAAACCAAGTTGATTAAATAAACACTAATATATCATAGTAACCTATAAAATTATTGGAATTCATAAAAAGTCTCAAATTATTTTTATTTGGGTATTTATAACATCAATTATGTCAATATTTCATTAATAAGATAATTACTGCATCATCGTTGTGTCATAAATAAATTAAATTATTTAATGTCTAAAAATTACAAATAAAATACCATTATGTAGGAAATCTTTTTATCTTTATAATGAATATTTATAGTAGAATGTATCTTATGTATAACCCCATATTAAAAATGTTTTACTAAATAAACTTTGATTTTAACTCTTTTAACTCTTCTTTGAATTAAATAATAATAAATGTCCTAATTTAATCCAAGTGGGCCTAAATGGTCATATTTTATTCCTAAGATTGTTTTTGGTCGAATTAAACTTATCCAATAGAATTTGGACATGTGTTATGGTAATAATAATATCATTTTTACCCTTAATTACCCTATTTACTTTTAACCGTGGTAAATAAAAGTAAAAAGTTACTATTCACCAAAAATTATTTTCATCTCATTGAACCACATTTTAGTCCTTGATATTAACCGTGTCTCTCTGATTTTCGAAATTCCATTCACAAAAGTAGTAAAATTATGTTTTATGCAAAATTCAGTTTTTAACCTACCACTTAGTGGTTTCACTATTCATCAAAAATTGAAGTTTTTCAGAAAAATGCCAAAATTTCACCATAAGCTACAATTGATATTCCGAATTCAAAAATGATTTCTATTTTACAAAATTCCCAACATATAAGTTTCATTAATTAATTTTATAATTAATTTCCGCTGTCACAACAAATAGCATGTTTTTTAGAGATAATAACTATCAAAAGATTAACACTTGTTTATGTCTGGTGTAAATGTGAAATTACATACAATGACCAACATTGTATTGAATTGTAAAAATATATTCTAAATATACTTTAAAACCACTCAAATTAATAATTTATCACTATTAATTATTTCTATTAAAAAATTTGTTTTTAATTAAAATTTAGTAATTTTCACTATTCATCAGAATATGAAAGTTATCCAAAAAGTACTAAAATTTCACCTTAGGCTAAATTCGATACTCCGAATCCAAAAATGAAGTCCATTTTGAGAGATTAAATTTCTAAAATTTTAAAAGGTGGTTATTACTATTCATAACGGCTAGTTTTAATAATATTTTAATAGCATATCGTTGTTTAGTGAAACTCGGCATTGCGTACTACACAAGCTATCGAGGAAGGTCGCGATTTCGTGTAATACAAGGCAAGTCAAGGATGCGTGTTGTGCAAGCTCCTTTTGGTGTAGCGTACAACAGAAGACATTAGTGAAATTAAAAAGAATAGTTTTCATAAAATTTCGGGGTGTTACATTCTACCCCCCTTAAAATGAATTTCGCCCTCGAAATTCGTCGGGGTTATAAATGGTTTACTATTAAAAAGTTTCTTTAATAGAAACCCACATCGTAAAAAGGAATACCAAACCCAATTTTAAAAACTAAAGTATGAAATTTAACGGTTACCCAAATAAACTAATCACTGGGTTTCCACATAGGTGAAAATATGGATATGGAAGAGAAATCTAACCATCAAGTTCTGATAGAGAGTGGAAGAGAACATGGCTATGGAAAATCCAGTAATCACAAATCCATAGATTTGTGATCATATAAGGTACCATCTGATTCATCAGGTATAAGATCACTAGGATAACATTTTTCGTTTTCAAGATCATTTCCCTAAAGTTGAAAATTTGAATTAGAGTAAATACTTACTTTATTTTGGTACAATCTCACTGTTGTTCGTGCCTTGAACAATTTCCACTTCATCTCTTAAATAAATGAAGTTGATTTTGTTATTCGTGAAGTGTTAGCAGATCATGTGATAGAATGAGGGGTCATTCCATCTGTCTCAAACAAAAGGTTAGCAAAAATTATATACATAAGTCGATCTATAGTGAGATTAATCATATATGGTTCCTAAAATTGACTTATACTTCATATATCATACTTCTTAATATAATAAAACTAGTTTCTACTAAACAGGGACTTCCTGTAGGCCAGTGGTAGGCGATAAAGGCTAGTCGCACTTCGATTGTGGGTTCGATTTCCACAGCCTTGTCCGACGCGATGGGCTGTCGCACGTCTTGCAGGTTGTCCTTTTTCTAAAGCTATATTACTATAACATCCCATCAATAATATCGAAAAACATTTTATCCTAACATATGTCCAACATAATCCATTCTAATCTTTAGGCTTATCTAAAATTTTTCAGCCCAAGGTCATAGTATAAAGAAAATGATTACTTGAAATCTCACAGAACAATCACGTGAATGCCATCATTTATCCCCCATATATCATAAGATATATCTTGTTGGTCACATTCCAAACATTCAAAGGCCTTAATCATGTACTCTCTTAAATACCCATTGAACCTTAGTGAAAACATTAATGCAGTTAAAAGTTAACACTTTCCATATACCAAAATCCTCAAAATTCTATATACTCAAACCATGATATCACTTAGTCCTTATATCAATCATGAGCTCATGAATACTGTCAAACATTTCATTTTCTCCTTATCCCTTAATTATGCGCATATCATCTACTTTCCAAAATATTTGAATCACTTTTCATGGTTACCGGTACCTTAAAATTATTGAAAACCACAATAGACCAATACATAAATATTTCAGTACACCATAAAAGTACCTCAACAACATTATTCTTGAATACCAATACATAAACACTTTAGTCCATCCACTTCAATGATTGTCCTGGAATAAGTCCTTCCTTGATATAGAAGTAACTTTTTAGGTCAGGGCATTGAGTTGGGTAATGCCCATGTTCTCCACAAATAAGACATTGAACTCCATAACAATCTGTCACTCTATGACCCTTTTCTCCACACAGATAACATCGGTCCCTCCATTTGAGGTATTCCTCAAGGTTCTTCTTCCCTTCTTTAGAAATCTCAATCTTCCTTTCTTTATGCTCCTCAACATGCGAACATGCATAATAGTTTATCTTCCTCTTCTTTGATGAATTAGGCATACCACTAAATTTCACCCTGTTAATCATATATCGCGATGACTGATTCGGCATAATCACAATATCTTTATCTCTAGGCATTACACAATTTTGTTTCTCATAGTCACCAATATGTCCATTGGATTTAATGTTAACCGAATTCCTTCTGGTTCCCTCCATTAACTAAAACACAAAAAGAATTCTGTGAGAGGCGAAATCATGCTAGGGAAGACAACATAGTAAAGGGGGATTACCCTCAATATCTAACATCTTAGGTTTAAATTCTAAGATCTTTAGCGCAATTCTAGGACTATAACCTATACGTATACTTAACCTTAGAGACATCCCTAGACATACCTTAGAAATATCTCTAGGGATCTCACTAAAGTTTTCGCACCCTAGTTTCCAAAGGTTGACTAAACCTTTCCTCTGATACCAACTGTAGAGACCCTAATCTTGACGTACATTGACATTACATTACATTTGCGGAATACTTAGTACATAACAAAAACACACACACAAGGATCATAATAGTTTAGTGTCTTTGGAAACTTGGAATATAATCTTCTAATCCTGGTGAAAGATCTTCAACATCTCCCATAAAGATCTTCCTTTTTTTTAATACCTAAAAACTTTTCTTATATCCTGGGGAAAAGAAAACATGAAAGGGTGAGCTCAAATGCTTAGTAAGGGTAAACAAAAGAAATATCAATCACATCATATTCATAAGAACATAACATTTTGGAAATCTTAACCTGCAAAAGAGAGCATAATTTCATAACATGGGATAATTCTTAGTAGTGAAATAAAAATCCAATAATCATAACTTAAAACATGAAACTTTGTGGCATACACACACAATCATATAGAATCATTTCTTTTTAGTCAAGACTCATTGCCAAGACTATCTTAGTGGACAAAGTCCCTTTCTGAATCGAGTAACCCTCGTTTCAGTCCTGTTTCACTGAACCGGTATAACCTACCATTCCAGCCATGTCTATCTCATGAGATATAAAATCTTTACCCAATGCATTGGAGGGAGATATAGGTCCCACCCATCTCATAATGATACCATTCTTATGTGTGCCACAAAATCATAAACCATACATCATAGCATAACCCATGTAATAAAAATGGGATTCTTAAACAACATGACATCATAAAACAATTCATATAAGATAAAGGAATTCATAAAAATATTTCCATCACAAAATAATCAAATCCATGTAATAATAGATATAGAAACAGAACCCTATATTATCTTAGATGGAAAATAATTTTGATAAAAAACTTGAACTCCATTCTTGAGGAAAATATCCTTTCTACTTCAAAAATACTTTTCCTTTCGTAACATGTCATACAATTCTAAAATAAAACAAGTTGATTAAAAATAAACTTGAAAACTTGTAGAGGAATCTTCATGGAAATAATGTTTTAAAAATCCATTCATGCCGTATAAGTTAAAAAAAACATTCTTCGTACTTTTGTCGGAAAAGTCAAAAAAGTACCACGTATGAAAAAAGACAAAAGATTCCTTTCATATCTTTTACTAAAAACTCACCGAAGGGTAAAATAGGATTTAAAAAATTGTAGGTGAATGGAAATAATATTACATATTGAGGAAACATGGATGTGGATGATAAAATACACCCCAGTAAATACTAAATTATAAACAATCTCGGATAAAAATGAGATTGTGATATTTCCCTTACCTTAGGTCCGATTTGCTTCGTAAGTGTCCGAACTTCCTGTATAATGATTTAAATAATGTCATTGAATTATTAAAGAATCATATTCATTGTTATGATATCATATATGGTTCACTTATGACTTTATATTACCCGTTCTTTTGTAAATTCCATGTTAAAGAGAGTTTTGGGTAAAATTGTTTCATTTGTCGTCTGTGTTTTGACTTGTAATTATTCATATGATTACTTAGATCATGATTAATTAATTCAAGAATATAAAACATTATTTATATATATATATATATTCAGAATATACATATATATAATAAATCAGTAAATGGAATGAAATACACCGTTCATGGAGACGGTAGTCCGTACGTATGCATGAACGCTGTTTTCGTTTCCATATTGAATTGAATGGAATTAAGTAGATGACATACATATGAATATAAATAAATCCAGTATCATTATTATGTCATATATTTCATTAGTACTTATTATATATACTTTATAATCATTCATGAATGGTTAATCCTTGAGAATGAATCTCATCGCGTCGTGGAGACGGTAGTCCGTACGTACGCACGAGCGATGATATCATTCCCATGGTCGTGGAATTGTGTTAAAGTGTATGTATACTATTTCAGTATCAATATCACTTTATAATAATCATATATAGTTACTTATTACACCATTATACCCATCCTTGTAAGGTGATGGTGGAAAATAGATTACACCACGACGTGGAGATGGTATTCCGTACGTTCGCACGCACGGTGATTTCATTTTTCCGTAGGATGGATAGAAGGTGAATTAGGGTTGTTTCATATTTATAATAACATATCAGTATGTAAGTAATACTTATGTTATTAATTTATCAAGAAACAACTAAAGAAGAAGAAGTTGAAGAAGAAAGAAATTTAAAAGATCGGTAATGGGTATTACCTCTTCTTTTAAACGCCTCTTTGAATCCTCCACTTAGGGAACTAAGATTGGTCTTTGAAGAAGACCAGGACCTCTAGGATTATTCTAGGGAAGTGGAGAAGGGATTTTGTCAGGGGTTGGCCGAGCTTGAGTGCTCAAATTGGTGTGAGGAGGAGGGGGAGGAGGTGTCCTTTTATAAGGGAGGAGAGGGGCACCTTAGGAATATCTCAAAATATTATTTTATATTAAAGTCAAAATCGGTTTATAATGGTTCCAAATGGTCTTATTTCTAAGGTAAAGTGGGGATGGGTCGAAATCCTATCAACCAATAGGATTTAGACAAGTTTAGGTTATTATTTTAACCTTATCAATTAGATTTAACTCTAAGTTAAATAATTTAACTTTTACCGTGTCTTTTTTTTTCTTACACTATATGGTTAATACACTTACTATAACATGCCAAACTAACCCCAAATTGTTTATTATTAATATATATATCCTTATATAAGTCATTTGGCCGAACTTTAGATTTTTAGGAATAAAATAACAATTAATAATATAATATTTTATTTAAAAACTATTTTGTGTCAATTTTGACACTATTTGATATATGATTTTTGTGAAAGTCATAACAGAATTATATGTTCAAACCAAGTTGATTAAAGCAACAATAATATATCATATTAACCTATAAAATTAGTGTAATTCATAAAAAGTCTCAAATTATATTTATTTGGGTATTTATAACATCAATTATGTCAATATTTCATTAATAAGATAATTACTGCATCAACGTTGTGTCATAAATAAATTAAATTATTTAATGTCTAAAAATTACAAATAAAATACCATTATGTAGGACATCTTTTTATATTTATAATTAATATTTATAGTCGAATTTATCTTATGTATAACCCCATATTAGAAATGTTTTCGTAAATAAACTTTGATTTTAACTCTTTTAACTCTTCTTTGAATTAAATAATAATAAATGTCCTAATATAATCCAAGTGGGCCTAAATGGTCATATTTTATTCCTAAGCTTGTTTTTGGTCGAATTACACTTATCCAATATAATTTGGACATGTGTTATGGTAATAATAATATCATTTTTACCCTTAATTACCCTATTTACTTTTAACCGTGGTAAATAAAAGTAAAAAGTTACTATTCACCAAAAATTATTTTCATCTCATTGAACCACATTTTAGTCCTTGATATTAACCGTGTCTCTCGGATTTTCGAAATTCCATTCACAGAAGCGGTAAAATTAAGTTTTATGCAAAATTCAGTTTTTAACCTACCACTTAGTGGTTTCACTATTCATAAAAAATTGAAGTTTTTCAGAAAAATGCCAAACTTTCACCCTAAGCTATAATTGATATTCCGAATTCAAAAATGATTTCTATTTTACAAAATTCCCAACATATAAGTTGCATTAATTAATTTTATAATTAATTTCCGCTGTCATAACAAATAGCGTGGTTTTAAGAGATAATAACTATCAAAAGATTAACACTTGTTTATGTCTGGTGTAAATGTGAAATTACATCCAATGACCAACATTGTATTGAATTGTAAAAATATATTCTAAATATAATTTAAAACCACTCAAATTAATAATTTATCACTATTAATTATTTCTATTAAAAAAGTTGTTTTTAATTAAAATTTAGTAATTTTCACTATTAATCAGAATATGAAAGTTATCCAAAAAGTACCAAAATTTCACCTTAGGCTAAATTCGATACTCCGAATCCAAAAATGAAGTCCATTTTGAGAGATAAAATTTCTAAAATTTTAAAAGGTGGTTATTACTATTCATAACGGCTAGTTTTAATAATATTTTAATAGCATATCGTTGTTTAGTGAAACTCGACATTGCGTACTACACACGCTATCGAGGAAGGTCGCGATTGCGTGTAATACAAGGCAAGTCAAGGATGCGTGTTGTGCAAGATCCTTTTAGTGTAGCGTACAACACAAGACATTAGTGAAATTAAAAAGAATATTTTTCATAAAATTTCGGGGTGTTACATTCTACCCCCCTTAAAATGAATTTCGCCCTCGAAATTCATCGGGATTATAAATGGTTTACTATTCAAAAGTTTTTTTAATAGAAACCCACATCGTAAAAAGGAATACCAAAACCAATCTTTATTAACTAAAGTATGAAACGTAACGGTTACGCAAATAAAATAATCCCTGGGTTTCCACATAGGTGAAAATATGGATATGGAAGAGAAATCTAACTATCATGTTCTGATGGAGAGTGGTAGAGAACATGGCTATGGAAAAGCCAGTAATCACAAATCCATAGATTTGTGATGATATAAGGTACCATCTGATTCATCAGGTATAAGATCACTAGGATAACATTTTTGGTTTTCAAGATCATTTCCCTAAAGTTGAAAATTTGGATTAGAATAAATACTTACTTTATTTTGGTACAATCTCACTGTTGTTCGTGCCTTGAACAATTTCCACTTCATCTCTTAAATAAATGAAGTTGATTTTGTTATTCGTGAAGTGTTAGCAGATCATGTGATAGAATGACGGGTCATTCCATCTGTCTCAAACAAAAGTTTAGAAAAAATTATATACATAAGTCGATCTATAGTGAGATTAATCATATATGGTTCCTAAAATGGACTTATACTTCATATATCATATTTCTTAATATAATAAAACTAGTTTCTACTAAACAGGGACTTCCTGTAGGCCAGTGGTAGGCGATAAAGGCTAGTCGCACTTCGATTGTGGGTTCGATTTCTACATCCTTGTCCGACGCGATGGGCTATTGCCCATCCTGCAGGTTGTCCTTTTTCTAAAGCTATATTACTATAACATCCCATCAATAATATCAAAAAACGTTTTATCCTAACATATGTCCAACAAAATCCATTCTAATCTTTAGGCTTATCTAAAATACTTCGGCCCAAGCTCATAGTATAAAGAAAATGATTACTTGAAATGTCACAGAACAATCACGTGAATGCCATCATTTGTCCCCCATATATCATAAGATATATCTTGTTGGCAACATTCCAAACATTCAAAGGCCTTAATCATGTACTCTCTTAAATACCCATTTAACCTTAGTGAAAACATTAATGCAGTTAAAAGTTAACACTTTCCATATACCAAAATCCTCAAAATTCTATATACTCAAACCATGATATCACTTAGTCCTTATATCAATCATGAGCTCATGAATACTGTCAAACATTTCATTTTCTCCTTATCCCTTAATTTTGCGCATATCATCTACTTTCCAAAATATTTGAATCACTTTTCATGGTTACCGGTACCTTAAAATTATTGAAAACCACAATAGACCAATAAATAAATATTTCAGTACACCATAAAAGTACCTCAACAACATTATTCTTGAATACCAATACATAAACACTTTAGTCCATCCACTTCAATGATTGTCCTGGAATAAGTCCTTCCTTGATATAGAAGTAACTTTTTAGGTCAGGGCATTGAGTTGGGTAATTCCCATGTTCTCCACAAATAAGACATTGAACTCCATAACAATCTGTCACTCTATGACCCTTTTCTCCACACAGATAACATCGGTCCCTCCATTTGAGGTATTCCTCAAGGTTCTTCTTCCCTTCTTTAGAAATCTCAATCTTCCTTTCTTTATGCTCCTCAACATGCGAACATGCATAATAGTTTATCTTCCTCTTCTTTGATGAATTAGGCATACGACTAAATTTCACCTTGTTAATCATATATCGCGATGACTGATTCGGCATAATCACAATATCTTTATCTCTAGGCATTACACAATTTTGTTGCTCATATTCACCAATTTGTCCATTGGATTCAATGTTAACCGAATTCCTTCTGGTTCCCTCCATTAACTAAAACACAAAAAGAATTCTGTGAGAGGAGAAATCATGCTAGGGAAGACAACATGGTAAAGGGGGAGTACCCTCAACATCTAACATCTTAGGTTTAAATTATAAGATCTTTAGCGCAATTCTAGGGCTATAACCTATACGTATAGTTAACCTTAGAGACATCCCTAGACATACCTTAGAAATATCTCTAGGGATCTCACTAAAGTTTTCGCATCCTAGTTTCCAAAGGTTGACTAAACCTTTCCTCTGATACCAACTCTAGAGACCCTAATATTGACATACATTGACATTACATTACATTTGCAGAATACTTAGTACATAACAAAAACACACACACAAGGATCGTAATAGTTTAGTGTCTTTGGAAACTCGGAATATAATCTTCTAATCCTGGTGAAAGATCTTCAACATCTCCCATAAAGATCTTCCTTTTTTTTAATACCTAAAACCATTTCTTATATCCTGGGGAAAAGAAAACATGAAAGGGTGATCTCAAATGCTCAGTAAGGGTAAACAAAAGAAATATCAATCACATCATATTCATAAGAACATAACATTTTGGAAATCTTAACCTGCAAAAGAGAGCATAATTTCATAACATGGGATAAATCTTAGTAGTGAAATAAAAATCCAATAATCATAACTTAAAACATGAAACTTTGTGGAATACACACCCAATCATATAGAATCATTTCTTGTTAGTCAAGACTCATTTCCAAGACTATCTTAGTGGACAAAGTCCCTTTCTGAATCGAGTAACCCTCGTTTCAGTCCTGTTTCACTGAACCGGTATAACCTACCATTCCAGCCATGTCTATCTCATGAGATATAAAATCTTTACCTAATGCATTGGAGGAAGATATAGGTCCCACCCATCTCATAATTATACCATTCTTATGTGTGCCACAAAATCATAAACCATACATCATAGCATAACCCATGTAATAAAAATGGGATTCTTAAACAACATGACATCATAAAACAATTCATATAAGATAAAGGAATTAATAAAAATATTTCCATCACAAAATAATCAAATCCATGTAATAATAGAGATAGAAACAGAACCCTATATTATCTTAGATGGAAAATAATTTTGATAAAAAACGTGAACTCCATTCTTGAGGAAAATATCCTTTCTACTTCAAAAATAATTTTCCTTTCTTAACATGTCATACAATTCTAAAATAAAACAAGTTGATTAAAAATAAACTTGAAAACTTGTAAAGGATGCTTCTTGGAAATAATTTTTTAAAAATCCATTCAAGCCGTATAAGTTAAAAAAAACATTCTTCGTACTTTTGTCAGAAAAGTCAAAAAAGTACCTCGTATGAAAAACGACAAAAGATTCCTTTCATATCTTTTACTAAAAACTCACCGAAGGGTAAAATAGGATTTAAACAATTGTAGGTGAATGGAAATAATATTACATATTGAGGAAACATGGATGTGGATGATAAAATACACCCTAGTAAATACTAAAGTATAAACAATCTCGGATAAAAATGAGATTGTGATATTTCCCTTACCTTAGGTCCGATTTGCTTCGTAAGTGTCCGAACTTCCTGTATAATGATTTAAATAATGTCATTGACTTATTAAAGAATCATACTCATTGTTATGATATCATATATGGTTCACTTATGACATTATATTACCCGTTCTTTTGTAAATTCCATGTTAAAGAGCGTTTTGGGTAAAATTGTTTCATTTGTCGTCTGTGTTTTGACTTGTAATTATTCATATGATTACTTAGATCATGATTACTTAATTCCAGAATATAAAACATGATTTATATATATATATATTCAGAATATACATATATATAATAAATCAGTAAATGGAATGAAATACACCATTCATGGAGACGGTAGTCCGTACGTACGCATGAACGCTGTTTTCGTTTCCATATTGAATTGAATGGAATTAAGTAGATGACATACATATAAATATAAATAAATCCAGTATCATTATTATGTCATATATTTAATTAGTACTTATTATATATACTTTATAATCATTAATGAATGGTTAATCATTGAGAATGAATCTCATCACGTCGTGGAGACGGTAGTCCGTACGTACGCACAAGCGATGATATCATTCCCATGGTCGTGGAATTGTGTTAAAGTGTATGTATACTATTTCAGTATCAATATAACTTTATAATAATCATATATAGTTACTTATTACACCATTATAACCATCCTTGTAAGGTGATGGTGGAAAATAGATTACACCACGACGTGGAGACGGTATTCCGTACGTACGCACGCGCGGTGATTTCATTTTTCCGTAGGATGGATAGAAGGTGAATTAGGGTTGTTTCATATTTATAATAACATATCAGTAAAGTAATACTGACGTTATTACTTTATCATGAAACAACTAAAGAAGAAGAAGTTGAAGAAGAAAGAAATTGAAAAGATCGGTAATGGGTATTACCTCTTCTTTTAAACGCCTCTTTGAATCCTCCACTTAGGGAATTAAGATTGGTCTTTGAAGAAGACCAGGACCTCTAGGATTATTCTAGGGAAGTGGAGAAGGGATTTTTTCAGGGTTTTGACGAGCTTGAGGGCTCAAATTGGTGTGAGGAGGAGGGGGAGGAGGTGTCCTTTTATAAGGGAGGAGAGGGGCACCTTAGGAATATCTCAAAATATTATTTTATATTAAAGTCAAAATCGGTTTATAATGGTTCCAAAGGGTCTTATTTCGAAGGTAAAGTGGGGATGGGTCGAAATCCTATGAACCAACAGGATTTAGACAAGTTTAGGTTATTATTTTAACCTTATCAATTAGATTTAACTCAAAGTTAAATAATTTAACTTTTACCGTGTCTTTGTTGTTTTCTTACACTATATGGTTAATACAATTACTATAACATGCCAAACGAACCCCAAATTGTTTATTATTAATATATATATCCTTATCTAAGTCATTTGGCCGAACCTTAGATTTTTAGGAATAAAATAACAATTAATAATATAATATTTGATTTAAAAACTATTTTGTGTCAATTTTGACACTATTTGATATATGATTTTTGTGAAAGTCATAACAGAATTATATGTTCGAACCAAGTTGATTAAATAAACACTAATATATCATAGTACCCTATAAAATTAGTTTAATTCATAAAAAGTCTCAAATTATATTTATTTGGGTATTTATAACATCAGTTATGTCAATATTTCATTAATAAGATAATTACTGCATCATCGTTGTGTCATAAATAAATTAAAATATTTAATGTCTAAAAATTACAAATAAAATACCATTATGTATGAAATCTTTTTATCTTTATAATGAATATTTATAGTCGAATTTATCTTATGTATAACCCCATATTAAAAATGTTTTAGTAAATAAACTTTGATTTTAACTCTTTTAACTCTTCTTTGAATTAAATAATAATAAATGTCCTAATTTAATCCAAGTGGGCCTAAATGGTCATATTTTATTCCTAAGCTTGTTTTTGGTCGAATTACACTTATCCAATATAATTTGGACATGTGTTATGGTAATAATAATATCATTTTTACCCTTAATTACCCTATTTACTTTTAACCGTGGTAAATAAAAGTAAAAAGTTACTATTCACCAAAAATTATTTTCATCTCATTGAACCACATTTTAGTCCTTGATATTAACCGTGTCTCTCGGATTTTCGAAATTCCATTCACAGAAGCAGTAAAATTAAGTTTTAAGCAAAATTCAGTTTTTGACCTACCACTTAGTGGTTTCACTATTCATTAAAAATTGAAGTTTTTCAGAAAAATGCCAAAATTTCACCCTAAGCTATAATTGATATTCTGAATTCAAAAATGATTTCTATTTTACAAAATTCCCAACATATAAGTTGCATTAATTAGTTTTATAATTAATTTCCGCTGTCACAACAAATAGCGTGTTTTTAAGAGATAATAACTATCAAAAGATTAACATTTGTTTATGTCTGGTGTAAATGTGAAATTACATCCAATGACCAACATTGTATTGAATTGTAAAAATATATTCTAAATATACTTTAAAACCACTCAAATTAATAATTTATCACTATTAATTATTTCTATTAAAAAAGTTGTTTTTAATTAAAATTTAGTAATATTCACTATTAATCAGAATATGAAAGTTATCCAAAAAGTACCAAAATTTCACCTTAGGCTAAATTCGATACTCCGAATCCAAAAATGAAGTCCATTTTGAGAGATAAAATTTCTAAAATTTTAAAAGGTGGTTATTACTATTCATAACGGCTAGTTTTAATAATATTTTAATAGCATATCGTTGTTTAGTGAAACTCGGCATTGCGTACTACACACGCTATCGAGGAAGGTCGCGATTGCGTGTAATACAAGGCATGTCAAGGATGCGTGTTGTGCAAGCTCCTTTTGGTGTAGCGTACAACACAAGACATTAGTGAAATTAAAAAGAATAATTTTCATTAAATTTCGAAGTGTTACAATAGATATCATTTTTGAATTCGGAATATCAATTATAGCTTAGGATGAAATTTTGGCATCGTTCTGAAAAACTTCAATTTTTGATGAATAGTGAAACTACTAAGTGGTAGTTAAAAAACTGAATTTTTCATAAAACTTAATTTTACCGCTTTTGTGAATGGAATTTTAAAAATCCGAGAGACACGGTTAATATCAAGTACTAAAATGTGGTTCAATGAGATGAAAATAATTTTTGGTGAATAGTAACATTTTACATTTATTTACCACGGTTAAAAGTAAATAGGGTAATTAAGGGTAAAAATGATATTAATATTACCCTAACACATGTCCTAATTCTATTGGACAAGTGTATCTCGACCAAAACAGCCTTAGGAAAAAAATATTATCATTTAGGTCCACCTGGATTAGATTAGGACATTTATTATTATTTAATTCAAAGAAGAGTTAAAAGAGTTAAAATCAATGTTTATTTACTAAAACATTTTTAATATAGGTTTATACATAAGATAAATTCAATTTTAAATATTCATTAGAAAGATAAAAAGATTTCCTACATAAGGATATTTTATTTTTAATTTTTAGACTTTAAATAATTTAATGTACTTATGAAACAATGATGATGCAGTAATTACCATAATAGTGAAAAATTAAAATAATTGATATTATAAATACACAAATAAATATAATTTGAGACTTTTTAGGAATTACACGAATTTTATAGGTTAATATGACAGGTTAGGATTGATTCAATTAACTTTGTTCGAAGTAATCATTCTATTATGATTTTTACAAAAATCAATTATTGAATAGTGTCAAAATTGACCTAAAAGAGTTTTTAAAACAAATATTATATTATTAATTGATATTAAATTCCTAAAAATCTAAGGTTCCTCCAAGAGACTTATATCATGATAGGTTCATCATTAATGGACCACTTGGGGGTTGCTTGGATGTATATGGTAAGTTTATTAACCATATAATATAAAAATACAAAGAGACATTGTAAAAGTGAAACTAATTAACTTAGAGTTAATACTTAAAGATAAGGTTAATATAATGACCCAAACCTGTCTAAATTCTATTGGTTGAGTGGTTTTCGACCTATCCCCATCTTAACAGTCAAATAATAAACTTTGGAGCCATTATAAACCGAATATGAATTTATTATAAATTAATATTTCTAGCTTTTCCAAAGGTGCCCCTCACCCCTCTTATAAAAGGGCACTCCTTCTTATCATTTATTCACACCTTCAAAGCCTTTTGGTTCGGCCAAAATCTGCCCAAATACTCTCCCAACTTCCCTCACTACATCCTAGAGGCCTTAGTTTGACCATAAAGCCATCCTAAGGAGACCTTTTGATCAAATCAAAAGGAATAACTCGAAGAAGAGGTAATGTTTTCACCACCCATTTTCAAGTTCCTTTCTTCTTCCACTTATTCATTCTTTGTTATTAACACTCTAAAATAATAAATCCAGTATCTTATATATACTGTGATGTTATTATAAATATGGTACAACCATATTCAGTATTCTATCCACCCTTTGAATAACATGTCACCATACGTGCGTACGTACGGCTTACCGTCTCCAAGTCGTGGTGTAATTGTTATTCAATATATTATTATTTGGATGGGTATAATAATGATGTGTAACTCATGTAAATAATAAATATAACATGTTAATTATTCTGTATATATGATATAACATCCATTTATATATTATTTTAATATCAAAAGAATGATATTGTCTCTCGTGCGTACGTACGGACTACCGTCTCCACAAACGCGATGAGATTCATTCTCCATCGTATCCATTAAAGTATAATTATCATTTGATGATTTAAAAATTATGCTTAAGGACTTGATATCATTCTGGATATGAATAAGATACAACCTATCCATAACAAACACAGCTTATGTAACAAAACATATAAAAGAAAACAAGTAAGTTAACACCCGAAATGACGATAATTCAAAGATATTATTAACAAATCAATGTTAAAAGATCATATATGTTATCATATTAATATATATGATTCTTGTATAATTTCATAACAATTATTTCACCATTATACAGGAGGTTAACCTACCCCAACCAAGGAAAAGTACAAGGTAAGGGTTATTTCACAATCTCTTCATTATCCGGGGTTTTTATACGTAATAATCTACTGGGATCTCTTTATCATCCACATCCATGTTTCTTAAAATGTATTTCAAAACATTTTTACTATTTACAAGAATATGGGTTAAAGTCATTTATACCCTTTTTTGACTTTTTATAAGAGGTTTATAAAAGAATCTTTCTGTCGTTTTCCAAACAAGGTGCTTTTTTAACCTTTTCGACAAAATTAAGGTAAGAATGTTTTTTTAACTTATACGGCAGGTGCGGCTATTTTCCGCCGTTATAAAATCGTCGAAGCTTTCCTTACAAGCTTATAATAATATTCTCAAAGAAAATGTTTTATTTTATAAATATATGACTCTTAAATGATTTCAAAATAGAAAGAGATATTTCTCTAAAAAGAGTTTTGATTTCATCTATGTCAACATCCTTTGATGGATTTTACGCTTATTTGAAGTTGATTTATTATGATACAAAAATTCTATATTTTATTGAAGGTTTTGTGATATGTTTGACTGTGGATGTGCTATTTTTATACCATTCATAGTTTATGGTGAAAGTATTGACATTTCGTATGCTAGTTTTAATACGAATGTTTATGTTATGTTTAAACCTTTTCATATGGAAATTCATTGGACTTAATATGTGATGGGTGGAGCCCGCTATAGCTCCTCAATGCATTGGTAGGTCTCATGAGACAAACTAGTGTCATGGCAAAATCCCTTGACAAAATCTTATTTGTATTCTTGGCACGAGGCATTGGATATGTGGTTATGATAGTCTGGCATTATGCATTCCATCATTATGAAAGTGGTTATTGATATTGCATGTGATTATTCGATTAGTAGAATATCAATGTGAATAAGTAAATGGAATTATTTCATTTTTCTTTTTCCATACTATGTTGAAGTTCAAGTTTAAAAGGCTTTTGTTTTATTTATACATTTCCTTAAATGTTTATGCTTATTTTTGAAAGTTTCTGCTATATTGTTATCCTTACTGGGAATTTGAGCTCACCCCTTTTCTATGTTTTATTTTTCCCAGGATGTGAAGAAGTAAGTTTTGAATGACCTGCAGGGATAGTATGTGGGGATATGAGTGTGGAATATGGAGACTATGTTGTTTTAGTAGTTTTTCACTTTGTGATGTAATGTAAAACTTTATGAATACATCTAGTGTTTCCAAGGCTACTAAACCAATCGGTCTTTCGAGATTTGATCTTTCTTGTGATCATGCCAATGTAATATAATAATGCACCGACTCTGGGTAACTAGGGTCGGGGCTTTACAAAAAGGATGATGACTAGAAATGAGTGTCTATATAAAGTCACGGGGAGACTATACCCTCAATCAGAGTATGAAAAAACAATAAATAACCAAATATCAAAAAAATATACAATCAGAATACGTGAAAAAGATAGACATGAAATCTATATAAATGAGACACAACAGTATAAAGACTAAAAAATCATTCAAATACAAATACCGATCACCCACTAAGATGTTCACATAAAAAAATAAAGAGAAAAACAAAAGTACAAAATTCAATGCAACTCCAACCCCATCTCATCTCAGTCTCCAAACTCATAGTAAGATATCTTTCTAAATGGTAAAACCCAGGCCTCAAACCAAACTATACCTAAAATAAGTGAGGGATTCTCAGGTACCCAAGTTCCATAGACACTCGATCAAGGTGTGAGTATAACTCAGTAGGACACCACCTACATGGTTCCATACATTTCCAATACATGTAGTGTATGAACATGTGATAGTCTTAAGAGAAAGTAAACATAAAATATATTAACCAATAAATAAGTAAACAAACAAACACCCATTTTTCAAGAGATCATGCTCTTATCAAGCCTCAATGACACCCAACCCCACCTTCTTCATCTTTATATGGGAGGAAACATCGACTATCGACCTGAAACATCCCTCCTTAAAGTAGGAAAAATACCAAACATGGATGGAAAATCCCTATTAAAGGGATATTCCAATTCATGTTGTCCTCATGTATAGAACATCCCTTTTAGGGTATAGTTCCCAAGGCTTGAACTAGACACTAATATGTAGAGCACATATGATACAAAATGAAAATGAATGATCAAACAACACATCATAATAAGAAACAATATGATAAGTCACATTAAACATCATAAAAAGATATGGGGTTTCAAATAAAAAATCTTGAAAAATTTGAAATCATTTTAGTGGTCACAATCCATATGCATGAAACACAAGAATAGGTCCATGGGGACACACACACCCACCTCATGTGATTATACAAAAACACATTCTCAATATTAAAAGAATGTAGAATAACATAAATAGTAAATCCTCAACCATTGGAAGTCATGAAATAAGTAAACAAACAGGGTCCAACATGGCCTTGTAACCTTTTTAGTTTATTAGGCATATCTATTTAATTAATTAATATAGTGCATTCACTAACTAATTTGGTGTGGATCTAGGTCTCTAATTTTAATTGATCAGATTAATAAATTAAAATATAATGTTGGATATTCCATTTAGTATTTATATTAATCATTACATGATTCTCAAGGCCAACCAACCATTGTGGTGTGACAACGCATCAAATTTTAAAAAACTAATCACAAACCTTAGGGTTGTGTATTTAGAACAACCTACCTCAAACATATCCAACTCCCATTTAAACAAATCTATGTACGTTGGCCAATCCTACCAAATCTATTCAGAATCTAACAATTACAAGAGGTTATACTCATGTATTATAATCCCAAATTAGTTAATTATAACTAAATTATAATTAATTTAAAGAATACAAGTACTTTTATAACCAATGTATAGGTAATACCCTATCAAATTACATAATAGATATCACCGCCCAGCTAGAACCATGACCAACTAACCATAAATGTATTATATAAAACTTCCAACAAAATTCTAGGAAAAATCCCTATTTCAAGGAAATGACACTCAATACAATTTAATATAATTAAATTATAACATTAAAAGAAAACCAACCATGTGATGTACCATAGAAACAACGTCATCTAATGGAGCTTGATTAATTTAAGGTTTATAATGTCAACAATTCACATTATTAAGGAAATATTCACAAGAATTTGTAGATTACCTAGAAATTTCACCAAGTACTCAATAGTTTTATAAAGAACCATCAGACCAACTTCCAACACACTGAGTACCCAATACTAAACCACCTAGTACCTGGTACCTTTAGCATATCTCCCCCTTTTACATTTCACTATAACTCCCTCCCAAAATCCTTTAATAATTTTGTGATATAAATGAACACCCAAAATGAAATTAAAATATTTAAATTAAGGGTAATTACCATTCAAAAAAGGTTAGGGTCTTTACAAAATCCCTCATATTAGCTTACCTTGACCTAGACATCCACCAACACTTGATAGGTACTCATACCTCTTACATCTCTTGAATCATCCTTTACTAAAACGAGATCAATATTTAATCAAACATGATTTATAGGGACTCAATCCAAAAAAACATCTGTAGTCCACCATTGTAACAACTCCATATTTTATTATTAATACCCATTTAATTAAATACTATATGGAATTTCTTGATTAACACACAACACAAAACTAAAATGAAACCATCACAATTTTAAATAAAATTATTAAATTTAACCATCATAATATTGAAATTAAATTATTCAGAATATATAGATTTAACCAAATTTGGAAATATTTGTAGAAAAAGAAAAGAAATGGTAATAGACAGTCAAAGTTCTATTTTTAAAGATCATTTGTTTGAGCATGGATGAGAGGTGGATTCACTCGGTGTTTACCTAGACCAAGCCCAAGAATAACTCCAATAGTTATGATTTTAGTGAAATATGTTTAAATACAAGTTAAATATAGTTGAAATTTCCATGAGATACATGCTATTTTAACAACAACCTATAATTTCCACTAGAGCTTAAATTATCCTTAGGTTTTAAATAATGATATTGAGAGGTTATAAAAGTAGAAGTTAGGATGATATAAAAATTTAATTATTAATGTAATAAGTTAGTTTATATATATCACATATAATTTATAAATTTAAAATTTTAACTTTTAAATAAAAAATCAGCATTTTTTTATACTAATGCGTTAATAAAATTCAATTAGTATAACTAAATAATAAATAACCTAATTCTATACTTAAAAATATATTATTCTAAAAATTTCATTTTATGTGATACACATGTTTATTTTAAGAAAGTAAATATATTATGGTTAAATTATTATAAATTATATTGTTTATTTTAATAGTATATTAATACTAAATTAATTCGAAACTGAAAGGAAATAAGAATAAAAATAGTTAATATTTAAAAAGGTCATTTTTCTATAAAAATAATTTTCATTATATATTTTTTCAAATTAAAAGTTAAATTATTAATTTTTATAATTTTGATTGTAATAATGAACTTATTTTTTTGTAATTAGAAGAAAAATATTTTCATTGGACAAATTTTTTTGATTTTTCACAAATGGTGGATTTTTAGGTAAACAGTGAAAAATACAGTTTTTACTAATACCATAATGTTTATGACTTCATAATGATATATATATGATGTAAAAACTTACAGAACAATTTTATCAATAAAAAATATAATTAAGTATTTAAATTATTAAATTTAAATATACTATTTTAATTTAGAAAATCTCGGTTGAACATTTTGGAATTGAAGAAATATTTGATTCTAATAAAAAATTATTTTTTGAATTTACTTTTAATTAAATGTTCAAATGAAAAATTTAACATTTGTATTGTTTTTGAAGGAAAATAACTATTATTATTTTTATTAATAATCCAATTTATATAATGACAATAAAATAAATCAAAAATATTATCTAAAATATAATTCCTATGCCTAAAATTACACATTCTCCAAAAATGTATTTTATATGTTATGTGCACTGATATTAGAAATAATTTTTCTCAAGAATAAAATTTTATTTGATAAAAATTATCGTCATATTTTAAAGAAGAATATTAAAATTATGTTGTAAGGTTAATTTGAATTTTATTCCGTAAAATAAATCACCAATGTTAAAAATTGAATTACTAAAGTAAAAGTAAATTACAGAAAAAGTTAAAACTAAATGTAAAGTGATTAAATTATTCAAAATTTATATAAAAATGCATCTTGAATTTTTTCATAAACCCAAGAATCATAAAACCAAAATAATTATCAAATCTTGGACTCGCATTCCTTGAATAGTGAATTTTCTTTTATGTTATTACAATATTACCTATCCCCTCACTTATAAGAGGAGAGTTTACCCACCCCTTAACTTACAATATAAAAATTTGAATTAATCTTGAAAATATGACAATTTAATTCGCCTTATATCTCCATTCCTTGTTTTGAGGCCCTTTATTCTTGAAAAATACCTAAATCCTCTATTTCTAAGAGGTCCTCCTAGAGAAGGTTAACATTTTCAATGTGAGTAATAATAACTTCATAACCTTTTTCTTCTTCATCTCCCTCCTCAAAATCTATTTTAACTATTATAATATATTGAATAAAAATTATTAATATAATTAAATGTTATTATATTAATGTCAGAACCATTATCCACCCGTCCCCACTCCTTAGAAAAATGAGAAAGTTATTTGTGTGTACATGTAGATTACCACCTCCACAGAGAAAGTTATTTCGTTTTTATATAATTAAATTACATGGATTATTAAAAAATAATATTTATGGAATGAATATATTATTTATAACCTATTTAATATTCTAAAAATATAATTCATTTGTACCTTTATACCATTCTTTGGAAAATGAAAATGTTGTCAATATGTACATGCAGAACACCACCTTCATGGAACGATGTATTCCATTTTTGATCACCACCATACTTGGATGAATATAAGAATTTAATTATTGAATTAATATTATTTATATGAAATTATAAATTTTATGTAAATTTTATATTAGTAGTTAAATCATTATTAATATACCAACGTTTTTCAACAAAGAGTTCCGAAATATGCTCATCACTGATTGCATATTCACGAATCGTTCCTAATGTTATCATGGAATTAAATTACATATTTATAAATGATTATAAGTAATCTATTATTTTATATTGGATAATATATAAATTATGATCTTGTTATCAAATAATAGGGATCAACATCAACATTTTAAAGTATTCACGAAATAATAAAAATTGTGGACATCCGATAAAGAAAATAAAATATATATAACTAATAAATTTATAATAAAGGATTATTATTAAAGAATATATAGGGAAATAAACTTGAATAAGGTTATTAAATAGGTTTTTAATATAATTATATTTATTATACTGTAGTTTAATGTTTTTTTTGCAAGCCTAGATAAAAGGCATAGATTTTTTCTCATCTAATTTTTTATTCCTGAGACATATGCCATACTCCACATTGGATTTATTTTTTGTGGCTTAAATACCTAATTATTGATTAATGTTTCAAAAAATTCAGGAATTTAAATGGATTTTTCCATCGATTTTAATTTATATTTTTCAATTTATTTGAATTCAAATTTTACTAAAGATGTATGTGACTTTTATAACTCAAATATCCTTCTATTGGTTTATAACGCCTCTTATTAAGATTCATATTTCAATTGTTTTTTATATCAACATATGATTATATCATACTGTATATTAAAATTAATTTCTATGTATTTACAACTCATTAACATAAACACCTTTTTGAAGGATAGTTACATCAAAGATTAAGATATATATAAGGTGATTTCTTAACTCAACTTATCTTCTTGAGTCATAACTATTCCCATCTGAGTATGGTTTTACAATATTTTTTTATTATATATTATTATGATATTTTATTTAGTTTAATAATTTTCTATGTAATTACTTTTTCACATTAAATACATGTTCTTTTATGGATTTCCTTCATCATAAAATTTAATGATGTTAAATATATTTCATTTCCTTTCCAAATGACTAATTTCAATTCCATCTCCATATTCACTATCACAAAAATATTATTTTTTCCAATTTTAAAATATAAATAATTTTATTATTTGGTGATATTAATTTTTTCCATTAATTTTTTTAAAATGGAATCTTATCACACTTTTTATGATGTGGGTTTCAATAAAGGAATCTTTAATAATGAAAAGGCGTTTCCTTTTATGATAATATATTTAATCAAATACCCCATATTAAGTTTGTAAAAACCTTTATATCATTTTCATTGATGATTTATTGAGATTTATTGATAATTAATTTTTGAGAAATTATTTATGAAAACATCTCTAAAATGATATTATTGAAAGTGGCTTATAAATCAATAACAATACAAAGATGTTAATATATATTTTCAAAAGAGTCATTTTATGTTTCTCTCCCATTTTCCTCTTTAACACAAAAAGATAATAATCATATTGAATTATGATAAATGAATCACTATGTATATTCCTTTATGAAATAATCCATTTAGGTTATTGAATTTTTGGCATTAATAGTTCTAATTCTTGAAGTCATTTTATATGATACCATTTGGAAATGTTACAAAACAAATTTTCATTTCATGGGTTATTTATGATATGTTGAATTATTATGTTCATATGAAAAAAAATATAAGGATAATGATGGGTGGGGCTTTATATCACCAAGTAATTCATTGGTTATGATTTTAGACCTCTTGATATATTGAAACATGTGCATTATTTGATTTTTTTACCACTTAAAGGGTTGACATACATGGATTTGTTCACGACTAAAAGGAAGAGAAATAATGGGTTATCTCATAATGTGTTGTTTTTTAATACTTATATTTGTTTCATAATTACTTATTATATAATTTTTTAATGACATTCTATATTAATATGTCACGTGATTTTGATTATTCTCAATGGATCATGTTTATTATCTCATGCCCTTATCCCATGGTACATGTTTTCTCATTTGAGATTACATGTCCTTATATCAGGACTTAAGGGAAAATATTACTATTCTATTTTATTATAGTAATACATTTCATCCTTGATCACATTTTCACATATTTTTATTATCTAACACTTGAGGAAATGCGGATAGTTTTCTTTTACTGAGAATTTGAGCTCACTTATTTATTATGTTTCCATTTCCCAAGTTATGAAGATGACTATATCCAATGAGGAGTCTATAAGTGGGTATATCATGGTTCTATTAAGTAGAAATGTTCAAAAGTACTATAAAATAGGTTTCAAATGTATCTAGTCCTAAAATATAAAAAACCTTACATTCTTAGAATTGTGAGATTATTTGGGAAATATAATGTAAAACTTATGGAAATGATGTAAAATAATGATATGTTTAGCTTAGGCTTTATAACTTGGTATCAAATAAATTATTAAATAATGTTTTGTAGCACTAAAACTGGGAGTGTGGGTTCATGGTGATTTAGTTAGTATCCAATCCACACGTAAAGATCATGTTTTTAGCACCAGATAGAGGAGTTCTGGTATGAGTCTCCTCAATTGGTATCAGGAAAAAATTCTGTTATTTTTGGATATTAGTTTAGTTATTTTGGGGTATTAGGATGATAGAATATCAGTGGAAACACCATGGGTATGTCTAAGTATAATATGACATCCTGAATTGTTTTTAAACTAATGATGGTGTGGTTACCTATAAATGAAAAACTTATCTAGAAACAAACAAGTAGATGGAGGGTCTATCATAGATTCACCTAAGGGGAATAACTTTGAGAAAATGTTTGGGAATTAACTTGATCTTCACCTGGTGCATGAAAATGAGGCCTAACTGCAAACCATGTTTGGAATTCTCAAGGGACATTCTTTTGAGATTAACATTATCTTTATACACTATAATGAGGGAATTGAATATATTTGGGATAAATAACCTATTAGTAAAATGACCGTGGATAACCAAAATTGAATTCTATATACTCATAAGTTTAGATATAAAAATTCTTTATGAGTTATTTATTTTATAAATTGATTTATAAAAAATTAATTTAAGAATTCTAGCCTCATAAATTTCATTTAATTAAGTAATTTCTAGAATAAGGAAGAACATAGTTGATAATGGGTGCCATGAACAATGTAGTAACTATCCTGCTGAACAAATAAACTAGATTAGACCCATATTGATAATACTTGAGGTTATTCCTAACTATATATTGTGAATTAGGATTAAAAATTTGAACCCATTTTAACTTAAAAACACATCAAAAAAGAGAAGGATAGAGTTTAAAATAAGTTATTGGGACAAATACTATAGAGGAAATAAGATTCAATTTTCTACATGTTAGGAATGTGGGATGATAAACCATTGGAAATGTATCAAAGGAAGTATAAAAGGTTTTATTTGTTGTAATGGAGGTCATAAATAATCTAATTATCAAGTGAAAATTAATAGTTTAGTTTACATGATAAAGGAAAATTAAATTAATCCAAAAAGTACCTCTAAAAATTCAATTTATTAAAAGGGGGAACTTGAGCATTATCCACGTTAATGTACCAATAAAATTAATAACAAGAATGATGAGAATCAACAACCTTCTAGACCAAGGGAATAAGGGAATTACTATGCTATGAAAATCATAGAAGTGGATCACGATAATTAAGGTAAATTTATCCTCTACTTTAGTGTTATGTATGTATTTTTGAAGTTTGATTCTAGGCTCTCTAGTATATCAATAATGTTTTGTAAGATCATTAAAATGCCACCATGAGGATTTTATTATTGAATAAAACATCAAGTTGTATGATCATTGTATCCCAATTTGATGTTTGATGAAATTTTCTTGGTGAAAATATAATTATAATCCACTTATAAGAATTTAATGACATTTTAAAAATTGAATGGATATTTCCATATGTGAGTCTCGGTGTTCTAAAGTCTTTCATGTTCTGTGAGGATGGTTTGATGATGCAGGGATGATGGATGTTGGATTCTCATTCTGGGGAAGGGGAGGCGACAATGGTGATTTTGACTGTCAAGGGGCGCGACCTGAGGTACTTTGGTAGGATGATGGCCGAGGGGTTCCATCGGCATCTCAGAAATCATTCAGTTCTGGAAGTTTTAGGGTGACGACGGTAACTGGGGTAATCAATTTTCTATGTTGTGTTTTTTGATTATGGTGATTAATTTTAGAGAGCATGGATCAAGGATCTCACTGCCCAAGGCGATTAGATGGTGCTGGGATCGATGTAGTATTTTCAAAATTTGAATTTGGCCCTTTGGGGTGTACTATTTTGGGAATTCTGAATCTAGTTTTATGTCTAGTTTTGGTATGGTTCTTCATCTGGAATGTATGGTTTCCATTTATCCTTAAAATGGATTTTTGAAAATAAAAAAATAGGGATTTGGTGGTGAATGGATATTTCCATATAGAATCTATATTAATTACAAACTAAAAATAAAATTTGATACTCAGAATGAACCTATGATGATCTATTAGTGAAAGGATGACTAAGGACTCTCTTGAGAAATTAATTCAATTGTTTGGGTATTTTGATACCCAATTAAGAGGGGTATTTAGATCAAATAATCAGGGAAAATACCAATGCTAGGGAAATTCCTAGAATTAGGGAAATTATCTGTTTCTTATAATTACCAAGATTATAAGGTTAATATATCATTATATATTATATCTAGAGGCATGTTTATCTTTTAGACACCCGTATCTATTTTTATTAAGATGTGAAAATTTAAATTACAAAAAAATAATTTATTTTGGGGTGAAACAACACCCTAATATTTTTGTATTAATTTCCCTTTAAATACATATTTTTTTGAAAAACTTATTTCACACACAACCCCAAACTAAAACAAAATATTGATACTTCAAAATAAAATTAATAAATTTTACCATTATAATATAGTCACTAAATTAGAGAGTATAAATATAAGTAACCACATTATGAAAACATTATGGAAAGATGAAAGAAATGACATCAGGTAGTAAAAGTATTCTTTATGAATGTCATATTTCCGAGATTGGAAGTGAGGTAGCTTCACTATGGTATTCCATAAACTAAGATCAATATGAACTCAAACAATTATTGTTTCAAAAAATACTTTTCAGAGATGTTTATCCTCATCAAAATTACAATGAGATCCATGAAATATGAAACACCACCCATAAATACCATCAGTGCTTATCTTATCCTTAGGACATACACATAGATCTTGAGGGGTCATATAAGTTGTAGTTAGGAAGATATAACCATGTAATTATTAATAAAATAAATCTTTTATATATATAACAGGTATTTAATAAGATTATAATATTAAATTTTAAATAATAAAAATGTTCATTTTTAATACTAATTCATTGATAAAATTAAATTTGTTTATCTAAATAAGTAATTAGATCATTCTACACTTAAGATTTTATTTTTCTAAAAAAATCACTTTTCATGAGATTTGAATTTTTATTTTAACATACTAAGTATATTATAGTAAAATTATGATAAAATATATTGTTGATATGAATAATATATTAATACTTATTTAATTATAAATTTATTAGAAATTAGAATAAGAACAATTAATATTTAAAAAGGAGATTTACCAATAAAAATAGTTTTAATTATATTTTATGCTTACAAAGTTAAATTCATAAATTTATTAATTTAAATTAGAAAAAAGTAACATGATTTTTAAATTTATAAAAACTATATTAGAATAGTATAGGTTATTTAGGGTTTTCTAAATTGGTTGTTTTTTAAATAGTGAATCATATAGTTTTAACCAATACCATAGAATTTATATCATCATCATTATATAGGTATTAATTAAAAACATATAAAGCATTTTTATCAATGAAAAATTTATTTAAATATTAAAATTTTTCATTTAAATATATGGTGTTGAATTTTTAAAACACATGTTTAACAATTTGGAACTCAAGTAATATTTTAATCCAATATTTTTTTTGTTTTTTTACTTTTTTATAATTAAATATTTATATAGAGGATTTTAGTTTTCGATTTCTTTGAAAGAAACTTTACTATTTTTTACTAATAAACTAATTAATACTAGTCAAATAAAAATAATAAATAATTTTATCATAAACATAATTTTTATGATTAAAAATAAATATTTTCTGAAAAATGGGTTTTACACATTATGTTCACTAATAATAAAATTATTTATTCTCAACATTGAATTTTTTTATAAAATTATTTTCATATTTTTAATGATCATTTTCTAATTAGGTAATTAGGTCTGTTAAAATGTTAATCATTTAAATAAATTACTAAGGTTAAAAAATAAGTTACTCAGGTAAAAGAAAATTATTGTAAAAATAAAAAATAAGGAGAAAAGGCATAAAATTCATCAAATATTATATAAAAATGCGCGTTCAAGGGTTTAATAGACCTAAGAATCAAGAATCCTCAATTATTTTAAAATTTATGACTCACATTCCTTGAATTCAGACATAACCTTTTATATTATTATGAAAATGACACTCCCTCACATATAAAAGGATACTTCCACCACCCATTTACTTACACAATATAAATATGAACTAATATTGAATTGATTACAACTTTATTTCTCATATATCTCTATAAAAAAATTTTATGACCTTTTTTGCAAGTCCCTAAATCCTTCATTTATAAGCTTCCCTCTAAGATAAGATTCAAATTATAAATGTGAGTACTAATCACTTATCAACCTTTTTTTCTTCTCTTATTTATCCTCAAAATAAATCCTACCCATTATAATACAATGAAATTAGTATTATTATTATACTTAAATGTTGTTAGGTTTATGATATAACCATTAAATACCCTTCCCTATTCTATAGAAAAATTAGAATATCGTTCATTCAAACGTGCATACCACCACCACCATGAAGGAACATATTTTTAAATTCATAAACAACTTGAATGGATAGTTAAAAAGTTTATTTAATTAATAACATAAAGGGTGGAAATATTTCGATTTATAGAACACTAAAATGGTGAGAATGACTGGGCTTTCTAAAAATTTTATATTTCCCTATGCTTATGTTTATGCCATAATTACTTGTTATTCTACCATATTTCTATGTCACATGCCTATGATTATACTTCATGATTCAATTATATTGTCTTACACTCCTATTCCTTGGTAAATGATTGTTTATTTGAGATTTCATTTCCTTTTATCATGATTTCAAGATAACTATTATTGTTCCATATAATTTAAATAAGTTATTTATCCCATGCTTATGTTTTCTCATATTTTTTTATATAAACCTTTTTAAAATGTTGATAAGTTTTCCCATAATAATTATTTGAGATCATCCCTTTCTTATAATTTCATTCCCTAGGTTATACAGATGAGTATAACCTATAATTAGTTTGTAAAGGGGTTTTGTATTGTTCAATTATTGATAAATGTTTACAAGTATTGTGAACTATATTTCTTATGCAGTTAGTCCTCAATTACACTAAACATTTAGTTCTTTGGATTGTGTGATTATTTGTGAAATTTAATACATTACTTAAAAAATAACATAAAATAAAGATATGTTTATCTTGAGTCATCTCAGTTTGTATCAAAACTTATTATAAAGAAATTTTTTTAGGATCATGTATAGGAGTGTTGGTTTTGGGTGTCTCACAAGGTATTAGAGATTTTTTTAAAGAAATTTGTTTTATCACTAGACATAGGAGTGTTGGTTTGAGGGTATTGAAACCTCACCCAAAAAGAGGGTAGGATTATCTAACTAAATCTACATATTAAATATAAATTTTTTGGATCAAATATTAAAGCCTCATGACACCCAAACATTAATACAGAAAGTAATTTTACACTGTTCTATACAACTATAAGAGGTATAAGTGTAACTAGTGGTTCTAGCACCATAGTGGGTGGGCTTCTCCCATCCCTGCACATCTAGTGCTCTACTAATGGCCTTTGTGGTAGTATATCAATGAAATTACAATCAAAAGTCATAGAATATTTATATCATAGTTCTGGACATCATGGTTTAAGAAAATAAATAATCAAAAAGATTCCAACTACTCTACACACACTATAATCACATATGGCTCACAAACAAATCGTTCATCCCCAGACCATGTATAAAAATTATTTGTGTTCAGTTTAGTTACATATATGATCACAATAGTCATTTAGTAGAGTATAAAAAAATATAAATAGTAACCATAGGTTTATCCATGTAATGTATAATCAATTAGTTTTATGAGAAAATATTTTATAACTTATTGTTGTCACTTTAAACAACTGAACCCTTTTTACAACCACACATACCTACTTTCCACCCCATTAAAGGAGTAAAATCACTTTTAAATTACAAACTATATTAATTGAATATTTCAAAATCTTGACATCTGAGAACCAAGAACAATAATCCCATACCCTGGTAACTTGGACGTTCCCATATATGTTTTATCTAGGCACATGAATAGGGTCCATACCAATTTCAAACCACTATTATCTTTATATAACATGTCCTAAATAGTATAAATAAATAAAACATTGCTATAATAGCACCTTGTATAATCCCCTGCTCGTCCTTATAATATATTTTTGAAATGAGTGACTCAAATGACCTTAGGTACACATCCTTGTATCTAGTGGTTGTTTATTAGTTATGAGAGTATATTTAATACATGGGAGAGACTATATACACCACTTGATAATAATGAATAACATTAGAATGTAATTAAAATCCATCATCAACATTAATAAAATAATATGAAAATTATTGATATAATCCAACCGCAAAAAATCATCTCATGCTATAAAAAAATATAAATTCAATGTAATGTTATAAAAGAAAAGAATAAAGTATTGGATCACAAAATAGGTTAATCATATAGAATAAATAATCCAAAAATATAAAAATTAGTATAATCATCTAAAATATTTGGGTTTAATTCACTACCAAATATTGTATTTCAATCTATCCATGAACCTAACTAAAACATCAAATATATGGTCATTGATATTCCATGAATCTTAGATCATGAATTCTATAAACCCACTAATGTGTATATGTAGGGTGTGAGAAGTATAATCATTAGGAAACCTCCAACTATTTCCTTAAATAAGTCAAAAAATATATGAGTACATGAACAATTTTATATTTAAACAAATAATATAAAAAATATAACCATTGTCACATCAATTGGTACAAATAAGCCATGTGGATAAATAACCATGCCTGCTTCAACTAGTGCTGAAATGGGATAGTTACTCCCACAGTATAATCATAATAAGATGATAAATGGTTTATCACCTATATCCATAATGATTTTTTAATTATGTATCACTATCAATAAAAAGTATGGGTGAATTGGTCGTCACTTCTCATAGAATAAGAAAATATGAATGATTCATTGTAATAGTCATTATTAAGGTGAATGGGTTAACACATTAACATATAAATTAAATTTTAGTAGTTCATAACTACTAATAAATAATAAGGTGAATGATTTATCACTATAAAAAATGCCATCAATTATAATAAGACATCAGAACTTATCACATGAGTGTGGGTAGAAAAGCCATCAGCACTAGAAACTAAGTCAACGTGAATGATCTGTAATCAAAATATAATAAAGGTGAATGGGTTATCACTATAACATAATAATAAAGGTGAATATGTTATTACTATTAACATGATTATAAAAATAAGTGAATTGATTATCACAATAAGAATACTCGTAATAATGGTGAAAAAATAATCACCAATTACATAATCATAACATGGATAAATGATTAATATAAAATAATAAAAAAATTTACAAGGGTGAATGGGTAATAACTAAAATAATTAACATAATAAAATGTTAATGGGAAATCACAAATAAGTATAAGTACAATCATAAAATATTTGTAACCGGAATGAACATGTTATAACCTTCAAAATTGGTTCAACTAAAGACCACAAACTCATCAAGCTATACACACCCTTGATATTTTACACCATGAAAACATATTTTAATATCAAACTCCCCTTGACATGACTTATTATCCCAACCAAGCACCCATCTCCTAGGGCTTCACTATAGTGGTCAATAACAATACCAAATTATAATAATAATTCAAAATCACCACTACCCTAACCCATATATATGATTCCCATTGATAAGGAATGATCAACGATGCCTAAAAAGGTTTTATAATTTAAATTTATATGATTGAAAGACCTTACAGGTTCTATACCTTAAATATATCACCTCCTTCCCAAGTATATATGGCCATCAATGACAGTGTTTTCAAAGAATATGGTTTCAAAGACTTATGACACATAATGTTTTCCACACTCATTATTTAACAAAGAAACCATGTACAATTTCATTCTTAGTTATTAAGACTCACCCACCTATATCCATATAAATTATGATACTTAAATCTCATATAAAATTGTTCAATAATTTAAGGACCACTTACCTCATACTCATAGATTCCCACTCATTGAATGTCCCTCGTTAATTAAACCATAATCGATGTAAATCAATAATTTAGGAAAAACCACTCAATTCAAGTAATTTATGTGGAGAGAATGGAAATAAATAGATATAATCACAAAAAATAGAATAGCGTCATATAAATAGATCTATATATCCAGTGGGATGAATTTTTTTTAAATCAGATCTCAAAAAATTGGATATTCCATTTAAAATGAGCAAAAAATAAAGAAAAGTGGGGATGGGATTGTGCAGTTTACTAGAGAAATAAGGGGGGGGGGTGATATTATCAATTATTTTTAACATAAATACAATTGAAATATATTTTTCAATAAAAAATATAGCAAGAGTCCATATAGAAGTGTATATTATTCTAGACACCTAGTGGCCACCTGGGCCCACCCTCTCATTATTTTGTTCACCTATTACCTTCTACTAGGCCTCTAGTTACTCGATAATATATGTAAATGTTGATAAAATAAATTTGATTAATTATCAACCCCGACCATTACCAACCACTTGAGTAGTCAAAACCCACATAAATACATGTAGTTTGACTAAAATTTAATCTAATTCATACCTTAAAGAATGTTAGTCATTACACCAATGAAGCTTCATTAATTTTTTTGAATATCATTGAATCTATTCAAATCTAATTTCATCTATTAATTTCTAATAATAGATATTTATATTATATCCATGTATCTAATCTAGATAATTAGTCTTGTTATGTGAAGGCCTCTTATAATGACTCACAAGATGCACTCATTATTTGTTGAATGATTCACTGTACTAAATTTGATCACACTATGTTTAGTAAAGAATTAAAATAAAATTTTATGTAACTTCACTATATAAAATATCCCTTAAATATCATCAATTATTTCACTATAATACAAACTAATCCTACCTCTATTACCACCCAACAATTTTGTGCCATAAAAATTTCCATTATGATTATAATACGGGTGCCACTCGAATGACATGAGTTGAGTTGAAGATAAATAAGTGTCACACTTGATAAAGAAATAAAAAATGGTATCTCCATGTTCCACATGATTTCTAACATAATGAGATCATAGTTCCTTAAAAATATCAGTAAGTATGGTGATGTGGTGGTAAGAACCACCTAGTGGGAGTAGTCCATATATTTCATTCATTGTTGATGAAATGGTTATCGAAATTATAAAACCAATTTGTAGGGCCCTTTGTACTATTTTTTCCTAGAAAACAAGTATTATAAGTTAAATTAGTAGTTGTGGGTATATTTAATTTTTTAAAATTTGATTTTTAAACTTTTGAATCACAAAAAGACACCCAGACTAAAATCATGACTATTTTAAGTTTAACTTTTATAATGTAATTTTATTGAAGTCCACACATGTTCCATAATTATGTAAGCTGCCAAAGGAATTCATAAAAATGTTTTCTCAAACTTGTATTCCGTATTTTTGCATTAGAAAATGTAGATTCATATTCCCAAACCCATACCTAGAAACTTAAAGTAGTTATTGGTAGTTATATCCCATAGTCAGGAACCGAGGTTGGGGATTACTTATAAAAGAACATCCAAGAGGAGTTTTATAAAGACATGATAACTAAAGCACTGACGTATAGGGAACACTGCATTACATTATTTTGTAATCCAATCATAAGGACAAGCTATAGAAAAGTATGCACCATGACCATTCTAAAGTGATATATTCATTATGAACTAAACAACTTAGGCACTAGACCACCCATGAAATAACCCCTTGAGTATTAAAACACCTATATTCTGGACTACATTTTCACTACCCACCTAATTTTTGACCACCATGTGTACCAAATAAAAAGGAACAGGGATCCTTGGAAGCAAAGCACTAAGTATCTGAGCCCCATGGTTGTAACTTTTCCCAATTCACCTATATGGGTACCCAACATACTTAGTTCACCTTCCTAAACACCCATATCATACTGTTCATCTACTAAGGAACCCAATTCACCCATGTTACCTACATGGGTTCCCACTTCACCCAGATCACCTACTCAGGTTCCTAGTTTTCCTAGAACACCCACTTATGTTCCCATTATCCCATACAATATGGGATCCTCCCCTACACATTTGGTTGAGATAAGTGATGTGATATGGTCTCGAGCCTCTGTCCCAATCTGTTCTCTTTTTTCATTAACCCCCATGATATTTAATGAGTAATATGGTGTCATTTTCAGGATGGGTAAAACATGATTTGGGATTCATTACCTATAACACCAAACTAGCTTCCCAAAAATATATTTAGTCAATATATCCCTCTTTGATTCCTCATATACATTGCGTTAAATTTTTTCACATGGATTTCAAAATAAGCCTTGAGTTGAGACTATCCTCTTGGTTTCTTCAAAATTTCTAGAGTCTTGGTCCTCTTATTGGATTCTAAAAATACCTTAAGTTGATATCATCCTCTTTTTTTAACTAAAATTATTAGAGTTGAGATCCTACTCTTGAATTTAAAAAATTAATTCTATGGAGATTCTTCTCTTAGATTCCCTAAAATGCCTAAGGTTGAGATCCTCCTATTAGATTACCAGAATACCTTGAGTTAATATTATCTTGTTGGTTTATCTAAATACATTCAGTCAAGATTCTCCACTAGGATCCCTAGAATCCATTCACTTGATTAATTTTTGAGATTAATCTAAAATAGACTATTTAGACATAAAACTCACACCAAACCATTTTTAGGTACCTTTCAACAAGTAGTCCACTCCACATGACATTAAACTATATGGAATTGGTCATGGATGAATGGATATAAAATGGACCACCACGACCCTTGTCACATAACCTTTAATATATGGAATGTATCACTAAATTGTGTTGAACTATGTGAGATATAATTAACTTCAAAGGGATACATATTAATACCTTATTATGGGACTAATAATGACTCCAAAAGACCCATCATCTCCTTTAATAGGATCCCAACACCTCTCTGGATAGTGATAAATTCCAAAGTTACATCCTATATGAATTTTGACTATAGATTAATTGAATATTTGGATAAAATGGGAGAAAATATAATTTCTATGTAAAATTTCCTCTTAAATCCATGTTGTCATTCAATCAATTTCACTGATATTTTTAATGTTAAGGATTTCACAAAGATAAATTAAATCTACAATAGAGTAACAAAATAGTTAAATATTACCCTTATGTGATGGGTTAATATATAATCGTCTCATATAATAAAAGCTTCCATCATTACCACCCAAGTGATCAAGAGGCTCCCCCCCATTGGAAAGTAGGAGAGTTACACTAGACCTGAATTAACCGAAAAAGGAATATAAGAATAGAAGTGTCATAAAAATCTTCCTTAATGATAATTTCATCACCATAGTGACATCAGTAGAATAATTAATCAAAAATATAGTAGTTAGATAATATAAATCATTAGTCTATATCAAACAATCATCCTCACAAAGTGATACTTGATAATCTTATAATCATTCATATATAATCCACTGCCTCTTACTTGACATTAAATATTCCCTAAAATTATTCAATTTAGTCAGGCCACTATCTCATAACCATTGATTAGCATTGAAACCCATCCAATAATATGAGGTGCAAGTGGACTACTCACTGAAGTCTACCCATGTCAAATACACTATAAATTGACTCAGAATTGATATCTAATTACTATATGTAAATATTTTATTTACATAAGAAACAAATGTAATTTTATCTAATTATATTTTACTATCATTTTTGACATCTTAGTAACCTTCCTTTTAAGTTAACTACCCACGTTCATCACTTAGGTGTTCATTGAAATTAACCTAATGCATGGTTTGTTCTATTAAGAGACTTATATTATTCTACCCAACATAGGATTTCCTTCATATTCATACATATAAATCAAACATGCATGAAATTAAACATAAAATAGGTAATTTTTGGTTCCCCACACCACTATTCTCCATTATCACGGACAACAGGTTGTTGTGGTTCCTTAGAACAGAACTCTTGATTCAGGTGCTAAACACACTTTCTTTAAATAGTGTATTTGATACAAAGTGAGATGACCCAAGATAAAAATACATATATTTCACAACATTTTCATAACATAAACATTATGTCTCAAAAAATATCTCAACAAAAAGAAGAAAAGGTTTAGTTTCTTTGAGTACTAAATACATATTAAATTTATTTTAAAATACTTGTGAAAATTTCTCCATAAAAAATGACACAAGACCCCCGTCTAGACTCTTCATAGGTTATACTCATCTTCCTGACCCGAGGAATGAAAACATAAAAAATGGGTGAGCTCAAAAACTGAATAATGGAAACCTTATCAAAATTACCTGAAAGGTTAGAAATTATGCATATAATAAAAATGGTTATGGGAAAAATATGTTATTTAGAATAACATTTAAAAACAATAGTTTTCCTTAAGGAATGATATAATAACATGTTGTCTTAAATGAACAAACCTATTCCATGAAATATGAGTTTTAAATTAACATGGAAGTATAGAATAAGGGGATTATATAATAATTTAATGGATTCATAAATATATGGAACTATAATAAATCTTGACATCATATGTATAAATCAAGTCTCATTGCCAAGAAAATATAACATAGTGTGCTTTGAATAATCACACGTGCACCTTACCTGGTATATCATGAGATGAAAAAATTACCCAATTGATTAATGTTTTATCCGGTAATAACCTTTATATTCATAAAATATACATACATATTCATTCCACATGACTAAAAGAAACCATACATAAAGTATAGGCATGTTAAAAACTATGAGAAAGAAGTGGGTTTCATAATGAAATCTCGAAGAATAATCAAAGGATATATCATATGGATTCCTAAGAGAAGAAGTAATTAAATCATTTTGTATTTTCATTTTTGAAAAATTATTCATAGGTCTTGAAACTTGAGTTCCAATATAGAAATATTAATTAGAAATATTGGAGAAGTTTGAATATTAATGATCCAATTATGTGATGCTTTAAGAAATGAGTAAATGATATTTTAAAGAAGGAAAGAGTTTATTATTTTTTTTAAACCAGAATTGGGCCAGGAGGATTATATCTAAAATAATTAGGGTTATAATAAGATATTATTGGATAAAAATGCCCATGGTACCTAATGTGATATAATAAATTGAGAAGTCCACGTAAATCAGGTATACTTAAAAGAGATAATTGTCAAGGTACCTTTAAACCTGTATTGTCCACAATAATGAAAATTAAGTTAGAAAGGTATATATGTAAGGAAAATATATAAATAATATAGATAAAATACATGAGAATAATATAGTGTAAAGTGGATAAAATGAACGATTACACATAACCCAAAAGTAACGAGGTGGTTTAAAAGGTCCCTGACTACGAGTCTTGATTTTCTCTGTGCATGTGCTTAAATCTCAGAAACATCAAACTGTTTTTTATTAACACCATTTTTATCTATAATTAATTTTCTAAGGATTTATTATTATCATGTTTTATTCATTTATTAAAAGGTTTTCTCTTATTACTATTCCTTGAGGTTATTTGGTCAATTTCTTTGGAACATCATTGATGTATTGGCCATGGTTAAATAAGTTTTAAAATAGCATAGTAAATATCATGTTTATAGCATAAATACAATTTAATATTTATCCATGATAGAGGTTTTAAAAAATATAACATTACGTTCATGGAGGTGGTAGTCTTCACATATGCATGACGATGTATTCATTTTTTGGATGATTTCGGAGGAAGGTTGAAAATTGATATTTCATTAGTAAAATAAAATTTCATCATATTATAAATAATTATTATATTGAACTTTTATCGATATAAAATATTTTTCGGGTATAATAAGAAATGAATTAAGAGAGATTTACTGAGAACATTACCTCCTACTTTGGATGTTATCCCAAGGTAACAACCTAATTCTCCTTAGCTTGGTAATTGGAAATACCAAGGATTATAGGACATGAGGAGATAATTGAAAAGATAATATGGTTTATTTTTGGTTAATCTAAATAATTAGTACAATTAGATAAATGGTGTAGTGAATGAAGGTATTTATAAGTAACATGAATGGAATTTTTGAAATAATATAAAATATAAGTCGCTATTCAAGGGTTAAAAGGATCCAATAATAGTCAATACTGAATAGGGGATGTGGTATGGTTGATAAAATCTTATAAAATCAATTTAAGAAGTGTTTTTACATGTTTTAGGATTCTAAACCTTGTCTAAACCCATTTTAACACAACTTTCCTTTATTACGGCACATAATTTTAACCAAAGTAATTTATTTTTGTGAAAAAATAGATTGTCCCTATTAGATAATTTATACCAAATGATTCAGAATATGAAATATATTTTGTAAAATATAATTTCTATGTAATATAAAAAATTATTTTCATATTATCACACATGACACATAAAACCCCTTTTTTATAAAAAAGTATATTTTTAATCATAAAAATTATGTTTATGATAAAATTATCAATTTCATTGATTTCCATAAAATGAAATATTTTATTATTATCTAAATAATTATTATGTCTTAAAAGGAATTACAAAACAATTATATATAGTGAGATAATAATTAAATAAAAAATAAAAAAATAAAATTATTTTATTAAATTAAAATATTACTTCTGTTTTAAAATGATAAAAATTAGTTTTATAAATTCAATATTGTATTTATAAATGAATAATTTCACTCCTTAATATAATTGAACATCATGAAATTATTTTATTTTTTTAATTCATTCTTAGATCTGGACACGGTCAATATTGTATGATGTTAATAAATAATGTATTTTTCACTATTCTCCTAAAAATAAACTATTTAAAAAAAATTACAAAATTTATCCAAATATAATTTTTTTATTATAAGCTAAAAAATGAATTTACTTTGGTAGAATTAAATTTCAAAAATTTCATAATTTTACTTTTAAAAAGATACATTAATATATAGTGAAAACTGTTTTTATAAGAAAATAATTATTTAATATTTTAGTAGTTATTATTATTATTTATTAAAAGTTACTAATTATATTTTTGTTAATATATTATTCATATAAATGATGCATTTTATATATAATATATTTATTTTTTTCAAATAAAGTTCAAAAAAACCAATTTTAGAAAAATAAATAAATTTCTAGGATAAAATGATCTTGTTATATATTTAGCTATATTAATTGAATTGTAAAGAGGGATTAGTATTAAATAAATTAACTTTGTTATATATATATATATTTGTTTAATAATGTGGTTACCTATGTTTTACCCACCAAATTGATGGCTAAATTTTACCTATTATATAATGTTCAACAGTTTGTTTTGGTTTAAAGTTGCATGTGAATAAAACTATTTGACACGTTATTTATTTAAATATAATGTAATAAAAAAATTTAGGCCATTACATTCTCCCCTATATAAATAAATTTCATCGTCACAATTTTATCAATCACTTATAAATGAAAATTACTATGGGAATCTATAAGATATAAATTACTAAAGATATAATTTCGAACATAGAAAATATATCTTTTTCCTCCTAATAGATTTTTCTCTAAAATTGAGTTTCTGTTTTCAACAACCATATTTATATCTACCCAAGCCTCTTACACATAGTATTGAATTATTTTTAACATAAATATCTATAAAACAAATCCCAATGATATAAAGGCCTTGTGTACATGATGGACTAGGTTTATATTGCATCAATATTGAATTAAAATGAAACATCTTTATTATAATATACATAATGAGATTCTAAATATCTTTAAGCTTCTAAAAATTCATAGAATTAGCTGGGGAATATGGAAAGAAATGTTTTGAGATATAAAATATATTATAGGAATAAGCATGATAACAGAGATAACATGTGAGTCAAAAGACATAACTTGATATCATTAAAGAAAAGGGTCACGGATAATAATTTTGTAGAATGAAATAAAGAATAAAAAATGCTAAGATATTTGAAATATATGAAAGTGGAAAAAATATAAAAAATTTCATAAGCATAAGTCAAGGATCACTTCAATGAAAACATAAAATGGTGGATAGAGTCCCATAATGGATTAGGTTTACTCCATAATACCCTAAATATTATATCCTGGGATATAAACATTACCCAATGAATTAATGTTATATATGGGAACACCCATGATAAAATGTATATATACACCCAAAATTTATATACATAAATATTAAATTTTATTATATGAATATTTAATACAAAAAATAATGATCCACACCAGAACCATAAAGGTTTAGTGTGTTTGGAAACTTAGATACATAAAAAAACTAGTAATTTTTTTTAAAATCTTCTCAAACTATGTTCTTCACAAATAGAACCCCTATTATACATATCATACCAAAAACCATTCTTCATATCCAAGGAAATGGGAAGGATAAAAAAGGTCCAATTAAAATACTTAGTAAGAGTAAATAAGGGATATATCAATGATGATTTAATTATAACATGAGAACAAGGGTGTGATAGTTTGAGATTATACTTTGAAAACCATAAATAGTAATTAATAGATCAAAATCATGAGTCATGGAATAAATATTGGAATTTCATAGGACATGAATCAAAATGGATTAATAGTACATGATCCAGGAAAGCATAACATTGGAATAAGTCCAGATCATAAAAGAGTGGTATAATCATGAAAATATAAATATTATGTCAATGATACCAACCAAGATAATCATTACATGTTAGGATTGGTAAAAAAATCCCATTTAAATACTTTTACAATAGGATAGCCTCGTATGTACCCTCTTTTGGGATTTGGACAACCTCCCATATACCCTCTTTCAAGCATGGGATAACCTCCAATGTTCCCTATTTTATGCTTGGAGTAACCTCCCATGTACCCATTGATCTCATATAACATTAATAATTACCCAAATCATTATATGTATATATAATTTTGGGCCCATACATTACATAATCAAATATCCATTCATGTTTATTCCGTTAGATCATAAAGCATTCACCATATCATCATATCATAACTCATAAATAATTAGGATTCATCAACATATCATCATCATAATCAAAAAAAATCTATATGAAGAATAGGGATGGTGTCATCATATCATATACCTAGTAAATAATAATTAACATTAAATTATGTTATAATAGATGAAAAAATTACTTTAAAAAATCTCATGGATATTTCTCAAGGGAAATACACTTTTCATTTTGATGTCGCTTATTCAAATTCTAAAAATTTAAAAAATATAACGGAAAATTTTTTTAATTAAAAGGAAATATGGAATATTTTAAAAGTAGCTAAAATTAAAATAATGAATTTTATGCTGGTAAAATTCAGTCAAGTCATATATGTTAAAAGAAATCATTTCGTTCACACTTTTGTGGAAGGTCAAAAACAAATTATTTCAAAAAAAAATTAAGAAAGATTAATTTTTAATTTTTTATTAAATAAAGTCAAATTTAGGGATAGTTAAAGATTTATAACATTTTAATTATATTTAATAAAATTCATAAAATAATTTCTAAGAGCATTGAGATATAATAAAAAGTTCATCGACTAAAGATGAAATAAGGTCGACTTTTCTTTAAAAGCACTTTATTGATCATTTACGTATAAAAGAGAAGAAAATAGTACCAATACATAAAAAATAAATAAATAACCATATAATAATATAAATTAATGGGGTTTATTATAAATTGATCATAGAATTTCCCTCAAAATAAATTCAAGCTTAATCAATCACGATTAAAATGAGATTGAAACAAAATCCCCATACTACTTTGGTAACTTTTGAATCATATGCCTGATGAAAGAATATCTTCAAATGAAACTTTAAATACCATTAAAATAAGTATATTAATGATATAAAATGTAAATAAGGATATATATACATCTCATAAAATAATATAGGTTCATAACATAACATATGTCTTGAAGAAGATAATTTCAGATGATAAACCCTTAAGACATTGGTAATATTTATATCAAAACCCAATCATAGTGAAAAAAAGATGGATTTTTAAATACACATAATTTTCAGGAATAAAATAAAAAAAATTATGTTCAGTATATACACTCCAAGATAAAAAAAAGTCGAGATTATGGAATGTGTCTTAGGGAAATTAATGTGGGACGAGATACTCTCACCTCACGTTTAACTTTATTTATAAGAACTAAAATCGAATGTATTGTGAATTTAAATTTAAAATATTTACATAATATAACTATTTAAATACTTATGTTATTATATATTATCCACTTATATCATTTAAATACACATTTACCAATAATTTCTTATTAAAATAGATGTTTCTGGGTGTTAATTGTTTCTTTTTTTCTTGAATGTTTCAATTCTTAAGTTCAAGTTTTATAAATTTGTAATGGTTACATCATATCTATAATCATATTCATGAAATAATTATAATATTTATTCATCTTTTAAAATATAATATTTATTCATTTAAATAATTGATCGAAAATTAACTACACCACTTCATGGAGACATTAATCTATAAACACCCAAAAGTGATGTTTACACATTTTGATGGTTGGATTGAAATAATGGTAAATAAAAATTTACATTTTTGAATAATTATTATGTTATAAATAAAATATATATACATATACATATATATATTCATTAAGTCTATATATTCTATCATCCATTTAAAAGAAAAATAAAATAAAAAAGGAATCGCATAGCTTCGTGGCTGTGGTAATCTACACATACGCATGAGTGAAGCTATAATTTTTCAATAGTTAGAGAGGTAAAAATGTAGATAAGATAATATGATTAATTATTTATAAATATGACACAAATATCATATATAAATATTAAATTCATTATAAAAACCATCCATTATTTTTGAGATGGAAAATGATGCATATTGCTATGTGGAGATAGTAGCCCACACAAACACACGAGTGAGACATTTATTTAATTTTTTTCTAGAAATGAGGTTATATAATGGTTGTTCCATAATAAAAATAACATTTAATTATATTTATTATACTTAATATATTATTTTAGGATGGATAAAACCATATAAAAGGAGATAGAATAATAAATATATCAAAACAAAGTCGGGTAAGACAATTACATATTCCTCAATAGACCTCATTAATATCCCTTATTATGGACATATGTAATGGTATTTTAAAAATAAAAACACCTCTAAATCATTTGAATTTTTTTATTAAATAGAATTGGGGAGGTTTTGGTTGATATAGTTTTCTCAAGAAGGTGTAAAGAAATGAGAGGAGGGGTATTATCTTATAAGTAGAGAAGGGGAACTCTTGTAATTTCCGCAAAACATAAAATATTATCAAGTATAATTCATGGAGAAGTGGTTTCAAATTTTGTTAATTTCTAATTAAATATGATATATCATAAAAAAACATACAATAGTATTTAGAGATGTTGTTAGGTCATTTTAACCATCATCTCTTTAGTTTAACCCCCCATTAACGGTTTTCATCCTTAACCATGGGAAAAAAATTAAATCATTAAGGGTTATAAATTTAATTCTAAGGTAAAATTTTAAAAAAGGTCAAGGGATGAAATGTTAAAAAATATCCAATCACCTTTCCTTTTCTGAAGTTTTAAATTAAATTTTAATATATTTAATAAAATATTATATAATATAAAATATCTTCAATGTCATTTTTTGGGACTATTCAATTAATCTAAATTTATGTTTTATAAGAAAAAAAATTATTTCAAATATATACCCTTTAAAAAACATTTAAACATTATAGTTACCCATAAAATTCATGGAACACAACAATTTATCCATAACTTATTTATTTAATGATTTTTAAAATTGTTTATTAAATGTTTCAACTACATGCACAACCACTTTGCTGATGTTTCATAATAATTTAAAGTGATTACACCATATTAAAAAATTAAAAATCAATTAATATAATAAAAATAACTTATTAATATTCAAAATAATCATATATAACCATGTTTTACCTGTTTTACGCTTACTAGGATGAGGAATATTTACCATGGTTAATATTCATAATAACCAATAATATAAGGGACCTATTTACCGAATTTAAACATCATGATTCAAAATATGGTATCTAGTTTTCAGTATTCAATCTCTTGAAGTGAAAGAAATAAATTATAATAAAAATTCATAAAACACAATGAAAATTTGATTTCTTAGAAATGTGTTAGAGCATAAAAATTAACTTATATCAAAAAAATAAATAATAATGATTCAAAATAAATTAATAAGATTATTTTGAATAAAATGGATCATATATAACATTAAGAACAAATACAAAATATAATGGTACTTTTATACTATATAATTTTGTGAAATTAAATGATAATATTTGAGAAATCAATATTTATACATTATTCATTGTAAAATAGATCATTTCCAAAAAATCTAAAATTTCACCATAAGTAAATATAAAAATGATGATATACAAAATGTATTTTTTAAATAATATTTATAAAAGTGGTAAAAATTAGCTATAATTTATGTAATGAAATAAACTCTTATTAATGAAATTTCATTTTTTGAAGGAGTACATTCCTTATTAAGAAACAAAGTTATTGAAAGAACATGCACTACTTTGGCTATTTTGGACAGTTATATGGTGTTTAAAATTCAGAAGATCATATGAATTATAATAAATTATAATATAGAAATTTTATGGTGATCATTATGATTAGTATATTCAGGGTTATGATAAATTCCAATTGACATAGTAAAGAAATCAATGACCTCGACTCATAGGATCAAATCCAATGAAACTCATTTATCCATTCTTCTGGGGTATACAACATCCCTAGGATTTGACATTGGACTAAAAAAATCTAGGGTCAACATATAAAGCACAATAAAAACCATTTATGGGAAAATTCCAATCTCATCAAGAACACGACCCAAACCAAGTTCCCCAAACTATCCCATTAAAATCTCACCATCACACACCTTACCCTTTAGGAATTCACTGATGTAATAATTGGATATGTATCTAGATTGTAAAAATATAATTTTTTATATTTTAATTTTAATAAAACCATTATTTTATTTATAAATTTTTATGATTTAATTTTAAATGATTAAATTATGTGTTTGATAAAAATTATTTTTTGATACCATGAAAAAAAATTATATTTTTGGGAAATATATAGTTCCAATGAAAACACTCAATTTTAATGAACTAAAGAAATTCTAAAATAAATGTTTTTTTGATAAAATATAATTACTAAATAAAAATTTTTAAATATAAATTATAATCAAATTTTAAGAAGTCAAAAATAATTTTTAGATGTGTTATAATACGGTCATTGTCAATAAATCAATATTTTTCAATAAACATGAATTTTTTATTTATAAATGTAAATTATCATAATTATAGAATGATTTAGATAAAATAATTTTTTTAAATAATCACATTGAAATTTTCCAATGGATATTTTTCTATAATGTTATTATACAATTTATTTTTTTGTGTTAAAATTAAATACAGTATTAAAATATAGTGTGTATTATGCCATCATAATGACCCAAAAGTGATGTAATTTATGCCATAAACGGTATATATGAGACAATACATATTTCCTATTGAAAATAATATTTTTATATGATTATTTTATTAATTTTATAAATTATTAATGAACCCTCCCAAAGCTATATTGTATTTTGTAGTTTTAAAATTAATTCTTTATAAACACAACTCACTTCCATATCACCAAGGGAACTATTTTAATGAGTTTGGTTCAACTATTTAAAAAATAAAAATTAAAATCTTATTTTGGTATAAATCATGGGGAAAAACCATGTAATGTTTTTTGGTTTTGATTAATTTATCATATAGTCTAAAACCTATGCATGGAAATTGATAAAGATCGCTCCTATCTTTCACTCTATAAACCCACAAAAACTATAAATCATCTTCATCAAAATCACTTTTATCAAGAAATTAATATTCCATTATCTTTATATATCCCTCCCACTACATCCCCATTCTCTTTAAAGTATCCTCTATAAACTTTTAGAATCATTCTCTCAAGGTAAGGGACCATCTCCTCTTCTCTTTATTCATGAACCATAACTATATTATGACCTTTGATTTATCATTTCCTAAATTGGAATGTGTTTTTACACATCCCTATTATTATAATGATGAGTTAAAAGTGATTATATAACCTTTTCTCTATTATTTAACCCTTACTTGAACCTTTATATACCCTCATTATGCTACCAAAATCGGCCTACAATTTTCTATTCTAATTTTGTTTTGTACTGAATACCCATTCCCATTTCAACTCAAAGGTGTTAAAATAGTTGCACATATAAGGCCCCAACCTTAAACCTTACTTAATCTTGAGTTATTACAAGATTACACATTGAGGATCTTTTCAGGTTTAGAGTTTTAGAGAATTAGATCATGAAACTTGCATTACATTCCACATTTAAACAAAGTGGTTACATAAAAGACAGTATTCATTCTTCCCATCAACGGAAACATATTTAAAATGAAACATGGATTCTTTCTTTACACATCCTCGACACTATCACCACATCATGTACCTTTCCCTTGACCTATGAAAAACATTTCAAAGACTTGGGATGAGCATAAAAAGCTCAGTAAGGGTTATAAAAATATGGAAAGGAAACATGAGTTCGTATATACATAAGAATGAAATCATACTTTACCCATAAAATATAGGCATATCAAATCATGAATAAATCATAGAAAACATAAGACATAAAGGTAACTTGAGGCATTCATAACATTCTTACGTAGGGAGTAACCCTCTTGGTTACGTTTGGAATACCCATCACAGTATATTCCCTAAATCTCTTCGGAGAAACATTAACGTTTCACTCCTTCGCGTTACCCAATGCATTGGAGAGCTATATCGGGCTCACCCGCCCTTAGTTTATCACGGAACCACCCGTTCTTCATAACAATGACCAAGAACCATAACATAATCGTATCACATAAACATGAATAAAGGAAACATAACATTTCCACATTTCAATCACAATATAACATTTTAGGATATTGAAATAATGAATCCATTCAAAAAGAAACCATTTCCAAAACCATTTAAAACATTTAATAAAGAGATTTTTGAATAAAAGTGTCCCATACCACCTTGAAGCTTTTAACATTTTAAACCACTAATATCCATATAAATAAATCCTTAAAACCATTTTGAAAACATGGATATTAATAAGAACAAATAATTAAAACATTTAAAACGATATTTTGGTTAAAGGGTTTTTACCAAAATTAGAGACACTTGAATACAATAATCGAGGAATAACATTTAGTCAGAACTTTATAATATCATGAGAATAAAAGGATTCATGATATAATACTCCAAAGGACAGTATATACACCATATAAGAGTGAATTGGTGCATAACAACAATGAACCCTCAATAGAAATGTCAAATGTGATGAAATTCCTTATAAAGAAGGTATCCTTAAATTAATGACAAATAAATCTAAAAAATATGTGTGACAAATATATATACACCCAATATAAGTGGATATTAAGTGTAAAACAATAAAATGTCATTCACACATATTCAATGGATGACATATTCAATGACTACAAGTTGAACCCAAAGAAATCGAAATTGGGTTAAAAAGTTCACTTGACAGCCTAACGGCATCACATCAAAATGAGTTGATGAGAGATAAAAAGTGTATCTCATCACTTGGACATAAAATTTAATTCAATAAGGATGTATGATAACATATCCCAACATAAAAATATGTAAATTAAAAGACCCAATAAAAGAAGTCTTTTAAAAAAGAGGAGGGTGAAAGGTTCCCTTACCGACTTGGGTATCTTTCAAAACATACACCCCATGAAGAAAGACAATAGGTCATTGATGTAAATACTCATAAATGAAAGTATATTACACAAAGAGTAGAATAATGGGCAGTACATACACCACTCAATGGAATTTGTGGCAAATGTAGCATAAATCTCACGGGAATAAAAGTGAGATGAAAAATCCCTTACGAAAACTCAGCAGCCTAACAGCGCCACATAAAACTTCCGAATATGGATTGATGAGATCAAATAGAGTATCCCATCATATTACAATAGAATTTACAGCAAGTGGAATATAAAAGAAAATCCCCCAACATTGCAAGGAGGAGTTTAAAAGAAGTGACATAAAGGAGAGTACTTAAAAAGAAAGAGAGAGGTTAGATCTCTTACGAAAGTTCGGCAGCCTAACGACGCCACTCAAAACTTCCAAAATGGATTGATGAGATATAATAGGGTCTCTCATCACATGAACATAAAAATTACAGTAGGAGTAATATAAAAGAACATCCCAATCATAAGAAAGATGAGCTTAAAAGAAATGACATAAAAGAGTGTACTTAAAAAGCAAGAGAGTTGTAGGATCCCTTACCTCGGGTCCGACTTGACTCGATCGTTCTTTAATCTCCTGAATAATAAACTTGAGTTAATTTCTAATTCATTAAGAACATTTTTCAAGTTCATTAGTACTTTTATACCACTTATTACCATGTCATAAACATTATGTAATCATTTAAGTTAATAATATTTGTTTTGCCGATATTTGGTTCTTAAGTCGAAAGTGGACTTCTTACAATTACATGTTGTTCGTGTGGCCAAATGTTTATTATATCCAGAATTGTATTCATTATTTAGATATCATATATGTCATATATATCCAGTACATTCATGCATTTATAACATTACATAATCATTTAGAGGTAAGAAATGAAATGCACCGTTCATGGAGACGGTAAGCCGTACGTACGCATGAACGCTACTTTCATTTCTATTTCGTATTTTATAGAATGGAATAATAATTATATAAAGGTATATTATAATTACAGTATAATATCATATATAATATCATATTTCCATCCTTTATACATCCCACATATGGTATTTAACGAATCAAATCACTTTGAGGGGGCGGTAGTCCGCACTTCCTTAAATGAAGATATCGCGTATACCCATAATGGAAGCCATAAAGGTAAGACAAAAATGAAAAATACAGAATCATAAATAAAACATAAACATATTATATATCATATATAAAAATAGTGACATCATAATGGCCACCTTTGAAGGTGTTAAATGAGTATTGAACAATCATCGTTTCGGGAGGCAGAATTTCACCATCCACAGAAACCGTATGTTCTTTAACCATTTGATGTAGTTGTGTGAGAGTGTAGCTCGAATAAATCTTATAACAACATCCTAGTATATTTAAGATACTGGTGTTGTTACAAAATAAGTAAATAAAAAGAGTTTATGGGGTTGGAGAAGCAAAATAATACAAATGAACATGAGAGAGTGAATTACCTTTAAAAGTGTAACTCTTTTTGATTTGAGCCTAAAGGCTTCCTTTGAAAGGATTCTTCCCAAAGGGAATCTTCTAGGACGAGGATAGGGATGTGGAGAGAGTAAATGGGAAGGGGTTGGCCGATCCAAAGGCTTGAGGAGTGTGTTAAATGAGGTAGAGGTGGGGGCCTTTTATAAGAGGAGAGGAGGGGCACTTTTGGAAAGTAAAGAAATATTACTTTATTTGAAAATGTGTTTCGATTTCAAAAGGTCCCACATTGATATAATTCGTGGATAAGGTGATAAGTCTTCGAAATGCACTCATCCAATTGGTTTTGGACATGTGTAGTTCATTGATTTTACATTATCTTTCCATTTTATTTAAATCGTCAAATAATGATGTCATCGCTGCATCATTATTATGTCATAAATAATTTAATTTATTTAATGTCTAAAAATTATAAAAAAAATACTATGATGTAGGAAATCTTTTTATCTTTCCAATGACTATTTATAATCAAAATTTTGACCTGTTTAACTCTACTTAAAAATTGTTTTAGTAAAACAACTCATGTTTGTGTCAATTTAATTTTAACATTAAATAAAAAGTTATTTATGTCATTTCCCAACCAAAGTGTCTCCATGGGGTCCCCAAGTTGGCCCATGGCTTTTCTTGGTCGGCCATGACTCACCCAATAGGTGTAGGACAAGGGTCATGGTGTTTTCACATTCTTATAATATCATTTTTACCTTAAATTACACTAATTACCTCTAATCGCGATTAAGAACTTAATAAGTTACTATTCACCAAAAAATTATTATAATCTCATTGAACCACATTTTACTTCTTAATGACAACCATGTATGTCGGATTTTTGAAAATCAAAACACAATGATGGCAAAATTTCATTTAAACGGAAAATCAGTTTTTATAAGTACCACTTAGTGGTTTCACTATTCATCAAAAATTGAAGTTTTTCAGAAAAATCCCAAAAATTCACCCTAAGCTATATTTGATATTCTGAATTCAAAAATGAAGTCCGTTTTACAAAATTCAGAACATATTAGTCACATTAATTAATTTAATAATTAATTCCCGCTGTCAGAGCAAATAGCGTGTTTTTATAAAACAATAAGTATCAAAAGATTGACACCAGTTTAAGTCTGATTTCAAAGTGAAATTAATTCCAACGACCACTATTGGATTTAATGGTAAAAATATTTTCCAATTTCACTTTAAAACCAATTCAAAATATAATTTAATCATATAAATAAATTAGATTAAAAAGAGGTTTTGAATTAAAATACAACATTTTACACTATTCATTAAAAATATGAACTTTATCGGAAAAATACCAAAAAATTACACAAAGTAAAATTTGATGTCCCGATTCTTAATAAGAGTTTTATTTGGTCCAAAAGAATGTTTAAGAGTGAAAAAAACTATATTTAATGACAGTTCTCCATTAAAAGGCGATAAGTGAACCTTTAGTGAAAACTAGGGCATATACGCCTAAAAATGAATTCTTTCCGTATTTTAAGCCTTTATCTTTTATTGGATAAATGTAAAAACATTTAAAAAACATATATAATCATATTTTAGTTATTTCTATCCATTCCCGCCAATAAAACGGCTACATGTTAACTACCATTTGAATTAATATTATTTTATTATTAGAGTGCAACGTAAGATTCCCAAGAAACTCGTTGTTGCGTGTTGGGTACGCCATCGAGCATAGCGTCCCCTTTAAATTCATATTAATATTTTATTCACAAATATGGATAAATATGAAAATTCCATATTCATTATTTACCTGGGGTGTTACATCCTTCCCCCCTTTTGGGAATTGCGTCCTCGCAATTTTAAAATTGCGCTTGGAAACATCCTTGAAAGTCCCACATCGGAACAAAAGTCGGTAAAAAAAATAAATTAAAGAAAGATAAGTACAAAGGTCACCCGAGTTAACCCATACTAGGATTCCAAGTATGAAAATATGGACATGGAGGAGAAAACCTAGGTTCATGTTCTAATGGAGAGTGATAGAAAACATGTTTACGAGAAAGTTAACCATGAGAAAATCACAAACTTGTGATGGGTTAAACGGTATTCGATTCCCCAGTAGGAAAAGTTAATAGACAACATTTTTGTTTTAAGTTACTTTTTATTGAGGAATTTATTCATAAGGAAGCATAACCACTTATCATGTTGACTTTCAACTTTTACTAGATTCCTTAGTCAAACTCATATTTTTTCCAAAAGACGAGTATTTAGGGAGACTTGTTCGCATCAAGAGTACTATAATCAACTTCTAGAGAATCACCTAATCCCCAAAAGAGAACTATATAAATCCCATGTATTTAGGCTTTAACCAAAACCAAAACCAAAAAGGTTAGTACAAGATCAGATAATCCAGAAAAGGATAACCCCTTATAAAAAAGAAAATCTACTCTTAATCTCCAAAATTTGTCCAACAAAACCCAAAGTTCAACGAGGACCATCCGATAAACAATTTGTCCATAAAATTCTTCAAAGTAAACCAATATAAGATTGAAACCCAAATATTTGAAGGATTTAGTCACATAGTCTTCCAAGTTAAATCATAACATTTATCTCCAAACAACATTAGTCGCTCCTAAAGCCTCACATTGAAAAGTAATTATCCTAATCACATATCCTCCAAAATCAACTTACTCTTAATTCATAAAATCATATAACTAAAAAGAATCAGTCAAACTTACCAGGGACTTCACGTAGTCCAGTGGTAGGCGATAAATACCAGTCGCACTTTGGTTGTGGGTTCGATTCCCGCAGCTTTGTCCGACGCGACGGGTTGTCACACGGTCTGTGTGTTGTCCTTTTTTCAAAACTATATAATTCTTAAAACATTCCCCAAAATGAGATAAAATCTTCAAAGATGATCATAACATATTTTAACCTCAAGTTTATCTCATGCCTTTCATTTTCCATCAGAACATATAATAACCCATAATTACCTCAAAAGTAAGGATCATATAAACCCTAATGGTTACCTTAATAATTATTACCTGAATTTCCACATCGAGTTGGCCATCTCGTACATGATGCACTAGAGAACTCACCAAGGTTGAAGTGGTTGATCATGACTCCTTGATAGTTGGTTTAGAACAACCATGAGTTTCCTCATTGAATCCTCTATTTTACCTAGTATCTTAATCATAGATCCACCACAGTTTCCTTCAATCCAATTGTCACTTTGGTGCCTGCGAGATCCAGCCATTCACTAAAAACAGAAATGTCAGTGTGAGTATATCAACAAAACCATCATGTACTAATGAGTAAGATAAACACTAAGATATACTTACTCATTCACTTTATCTAAAACTAGGACTCTTTCTGAAATCCTAACCATTATGGTAATGTCACTTATGCTTAAAGAATACCCTAACCTCTAAAGTTATATAAACCGACCATTGATACCAACTATAAGGCCCCAGCCTTAAACCTTACTTAATCTTGAGTTATTACAAGATTACACATTGAGGATCTTTTCAGGTTTAGAGTTTTAGAGAATTAGATCATGAAACTTTCATTACATTCCACATTTAAACAAAGTGGTTACATAAAAGACAGTATTCATTCTTTCCATCAACGAAAACATATTTAAAATGAAACATGGATTCTTTCTTGACACATCCTCGACACTATCACCACATCATGTACCTTTCCCTTGACCTGTGAAAAACATTTCAAAAACCTGGGATGAGCATAAAAAGCTCAGTAAGGGTTATAAAAATATGGAAAGGAAACATGAGTTCATATATACATAAGAATGAAATAATACTTTACCCATAAAATATAGGCATATCAAATCATGAATAAATCATAGAAAACATAAGACATAAAGGTAACTTGAGGCATTCATAACATTATTACGTAGGGAGTAACCCTCTTGGTTACGTTTGGAATACCCATCACAGTATATTCCCTAAATCTCTTCGGAGAAACATTAACGTTTCACTCCTTCGCGTTACCCAATGCATTGGAGAGCTATATCGGGCTCACCCGCCCTTAGTTTATCACGGAACCACCCGTTCTTCATAACAATGCCCAAGAACCATAACATAATCATATCACATAAACATGAATAAAGGAAACATAACATTTTCACATTTCAATCACAATATAACATTTTAGGATATTGAAATAATGAATCCATTCAAAAAGAAACCATTTCCAAAACCATTTAAAACATTTAATAAAGAGATTTTTGAATAAAAGTGTCCCATACCACCTTGAAGCTTTTAACATTTTAAACTATTAATATCCATATAAATAAATCCTTAAAACCATTTTGAAAACATGGATATTAATAAGAACAAATAATTAAAACATTTAAAACGATATTTTGGTTAAAGGGGTTTTACCAAAATTAGAGACACTTGAATACAATAATCGAGGAATAACATTTAGTCAGAACTTTATAATATCATGAGAATAAAAGGATTCATGATATAATACTCCAAAGGACAGTATATACACCATATAATAGTGAATTGGTGCATAACAACAATGAACCCTCAATAGAAATGTCAAATGTGATGAAATCCCTTATAAAGAAGGTATCCTTAAATTAAGGACAAATAAATCTCAAAAATATGTGTGACAAATATATATACACCCAATATAAATGGATATTAAGTGTAAAACAATAAAAGGTCATTCACACATATTCAATGGATGACATATTCAATGACTACAAGTTGAACCCAAAGAAATCGAAATTGGGTTAAAAAGTTCCCTTGACAGCCTAACGACATCACATCAAAATGAGTTGATGAGAGATAAAAAGTGTATCTCATCACTTGGACATAAAATTTACTTCAATAAGGATGTATGAGAACATATCCCAACATAAAAATATGTAAATTAAAAGACCCAATAAAAGAAGTCTTTTAAAAAAGAGGAGGGTGAAAGGTTCCCTTACCGACTTGGGTATCTTTCAAAACATACACCCCATGAAGAAAGACAATAGGTCATTGATGTAAATACTCATAAACGAAATTATATTACGCAAAGAGTAGAATAATGGGCAGTACATACACCACTCAATGGAATTTGTGGCAAATGTAGCATAAATCTCATGGGAATAAAAGTGAGATGAAAAATCCCTTACGAAAACTCAGCAGCCTAACGAGGCCACATAAAACTTCCGAATATGGATTGATGAGATCAAATAGAGTATCCCATCATATTACAATAGAATTTACAGCAAGTGGAATATAAAAGAAAATCCCCCAACATTGCAAGGAGGAGTTTAAAAGAAGTGACATAAAGGAGAGTACTTAAAAAGAAAGAGAGAGGTTAGATCTCTTACGAAAGTTCGGCAGCCTAACGACGCCACTCAAAACTTCCAAAATGGATTGATGAGAGAGAATAGGGTCTCTCATCACATGAACATAAAAATTACAGTAGGAGTAATATAAAATAACATCCCAATCATAATAAAGATGAGCTTAAAAGAAATGACATAAAAGAGTGTACTTAAAAAGAAAGAGAGTTGTAGGATCCCTTACCTCAGGTCCGACTTGACTCGATCGTTCTTTAATCTCCTGAATAATAAACTTGAGTTAATTTCTAATTCCTTAAGAACATTTTTCAAGTTCATTAGTACTTTTATACCACTTATTACCATGTCATAAACATTATTTAATCATTTAAGTTAATAATATTTGTTTTGCCGATATTTGGTTCTTAAGTTGAAAGTGGACTTCTTACAATTACATGTTGTTCGTGTGGCCAAATGTTTATTATATACAGAATTGTATTCATTATGTATATATCATATGTTTCATATATATCCAGTACATTCATGAATTTATAACATTACATAATCATTTAGAGGTAAGAAATGAAATGCACCGTTCATGGAGACGGTAAGCCGTACGTACGCATGAACGCTACTTTCATTTCCATTTCGTATTTTATAGAATGGAATAATAATTATATAAAGGTATATTATAATTACAGTATAATATCATATATAATATCATATTTCCATCCTTTATACATCCCACATATGGTATTTAACGAATCAAATCACTTTGAGGGGGCGGTAGTCCGCACTTCCTTAAATGAAGATATCGCGTATACCCATAATGGAAGCCATAAAGGTAAGACAAAAATGAAAAATACAGAATCATAAATAAAACATAAACATAGTATATATCATATATAAAAATAGTGACATCATAATGGCCACCTTTGAAGGTGTTAAATGAGTATTGAACAATCATCGTTTCGGGAGGCAGAATTTCACCATCCACGGAAACCGTATGTTCTTTAACCATTTGATGTAGTTGTGTGAGAGTGTAGCTCGAATAAATCTTATAACAACATCCTAGTATATTGAAGATACTGGTGTTGTTACAAAAGAAGTAAATAAAAAGAGTTTAGGGGGTTGGAGAAGCAAAATAAAACAAATGAACATGAGAGAGTGAATTACCTTTAAAAGTGTAACTCCTTTTGATTTGAGCCTAAAGGCTTCCTTTGAAAGGATTCTTCCCAAAGGGAATCCTCTAGGATGAGGAGAGGGATGTGGAGAGAGTAAATGGGCAGGTGTTGGCCGATCCAAAGGCTTGAGGAGTGTGTTAAATGAGGTAGAGGTGGGGGCCTTTTATAAGAGGAGAGGAGGGGCACTTTTGGAAAGTAAAGAAATATTACTTTTTTTGAAAATGTGTTTCGGTTTAAAAAGGTCCCACATTGATATAATTCGTGGATAAGGTGATAAGTCTTCGAAATCCACTCATCCAATTGGTTTTGGACATGTGTAGTTCATAGATTTTACATTATCTTTCCATTTTATTTAAATCGTCAAATAATGATGTCATCGCTGCATCATTATTATGTCATAAATAATTTAATTTATTTAATGTCTAAAAATTATAAAAAAAAATACTATGATGTAGGAAATCTTTTTATATTTCCAAGGCCTATTTATAATCAAAATTTGGACCTGTTTAACCCTACTTAAAAATTGTTTTAGTAAAACAACTCATGTTTGTGTCAATTTAATTTTAACATTAAATAAAAAGTTATTTATGTCATTTCCCAACCAAAGTGTCTCCATGGGGTCCCCAAGTTGGCCCATGGCTTGTCTTGGTCGGCCATGACTCACCCAATAGGTGTAGGACAAGTGTCATGGTGTTTTCACATTCTTATAATATCATTTTTACCTAAAATTACACTAATTACCTCTAATCGCGATTAAGAACTTAATAAGTTACTATTCACCAAAAAATTATTATAATCTCATTGAACCACATTTTACTTCTTAATGACAACCATGTATGTCGGATTTCTGAAAATCAAAACACAATGATGGCAAAATTTCATTTAAACGGAAAATCAGTTTTTATAAGTACCACTTAGTGGTTTCACTATTCATCAAAAATTGAAGTTTTTCAGAAAAATCCCAAAAATTCACCCTAAGCTATATTTGATATTCTGAATTCAAAAATGAAGTCCGTTTTACAAAATTCAGAACATATTTGTCACATTAATTAATTTAATAATTAATTCCCGCTATCAGAGCAAATAGCGTGTTTTTATAAAACAATAAGTATCAAAAGATTGACACTAGTTTAAGTCTGATTTCAAAGTGAAATTAATTCCAACGACCACTATTGGATTTAATGGTAAAAATATTTTCCAATTTCACTTTAAAACCAATTCAAAATATAATCTAATCATATAAATAAATGAGATTAAAAAGAGGTTTGAATTAAAATACAACATTTTACACTATTCATTAAAAAAATGAACTTTATCGGAAAAATACCAAAAAATTACACAAAGTAAAATTTGATGTCCCAATTCTTAATAAGAGTTTTATTTGGTCCAAAATAATGTTTAAGAGTGAAAAAAACTATATTTAATGACAGTTCTTCATTAAAAGGCGATAAGTGAACCTTTAGTGAAAACTAGGGCATATACGCCTAAAATTGAATTCTTTCCGTATTTTAAGCCTTTAGCTTTTATTGGATAAATGTAAAAACATTTAAAAAACATATATAATCATATTTTAGTTATTTCTATCCATTCCCGCTAATACAACGGCTACATGTTAACTACCATTTGAATTAATATTATTTTACTATTAGAGTGCAACGTAAGATTCCCAAGAAACTCGTTGTTGCGTGTTGGGTACGCCATCGAGCATAGCGTCCCCTTTAAAGTCATATTAATATTTTATTCAGAAATATGGATAAATATGAAAATTCCATATTCATTATTTACCTGGGGTGTTACAGCACATATCCTTAATTTATTAGTTAATTCCATGTATGTTACCCACAATCCATAATCATGAGGTGAAAATTGATGAAATACATCCATATGTTTTATGATCTATGTGTCACACTTATGCATGTACAAGATATGAAAGTGATCGGTGAGCCTGGAATTATACAACCCTCTAATGAATTGAGTAGTATTGGTATCTTATGATATTCCATATATAGTGAATGGGAGGTTATTCTAGGCACAATATTTAATGTTTTCTTGGAATTTATCATTGAAATATATATATGATGTCAAGTTTTAATAAGTTTCCACACTCCTATTCATCCTTTTTGTTATCATATCATATCATGCCTCATTATTCCAGATTATGATTCTCACCTTCTTATGTAACCTCAATATGAATCTTGGATCACATATACTATTTTAGATTATTCTATGTCTTTTTAGTACCTTACTAGAATTTATAGATCACTCTGTTTTTTATATATATCCTGGGATATCCCGTGCAGTTTTAGAAGATTCATTTAATATAAGAACACGCTATAGAGTTTTTAAATAATGTTATTATAAATATGTTTCTTGTTGTTATGTGCTGAACCTGATTACCCAAATACACTAGGCCTCACAATCTGCAGGGGTTGTGTTAAGTGTATCCCTATGTAATAAATCATGAATTAAGATGTAATAAAATATAAAAATTTATAGTTGGTATCAGTGAAATTTATAGTTAGTATTGGGATTAGGATTAGAAAATTATAGAGAAATTGTTAGTGATAATTCTAAACATAGAAAAAATCATATAAATTTTGTTAATTTATATATTTAGTCATTGGATTTAAATAATAGAAACCGTTTCAACAACCAACATGAGGAGTAATGTGATAAATTCCCAAATGATATGCCCAATCCGAGGGGAGAATAAATCACGATCGTCATGAAAATAAATTCTTAAGTGAATTATGTTTTTAATAAAACATTATAAAACCCCAAATAAAGATAAATATGAAATTAGAAACTTTATGTGACAAATGAATCTAACTTTTAGTGGATCTTTTGATCCTTTAATCATAGAAAAATGGATCGAAAACATTAAACATATTTTATATATCCACAAATACTCTAAATAAGATATGGGAATGCTGGTTGTTTACCATATGAAAGGATAATTTGATCAATGGATACAGGAAAAAATATGGTTCTTGATGATGAGATCAATGTGATGGAGTGGAAAAAATTATGGAAAATGTTTTTTGAATTTTTTCCTCCACGAACTCTTTGATTGAAAATGGAAAGGGGCTTACTTAGCCTTCAGTAAAATGATGATTAATCCATTGTGGTGTATGAGGGAAACTTTACAAGTATTTCATTATAAACCAATTTATTTTTCATTACCAATGACATTGAATTTTACTACTTATTTGGTAATCTAAAGCCTATTCTATGAAAATATTTTTCAATTCGAGACTTTGAAATCTATGAGGAATTTTTTTTTATTCTATAAAATTCGTAATGAAGATCAAGGAATATAAAGGATTTCATGGGGATTATAAGTAGAAAATAGATTATATTTGTAGGGGTGTTATAGAAAAAAATGGTGGAAGGAAACAATGATATATATCTTTTTAAAAGTGTTGGACGAAGTATTATAGAAATTTACTAATGGGGGATATGAAATTTTTTAGGTGTAGGAAGGAATGGCACATAACTAGTGATTATTGATGGTAGAAACCCACCAATGTTATAGAAGAAAAGAATTATCTAGTCAACCATAATCCTATTGATGAATGTTTCAACTTCAAGTAACATGGACACAATTCAAATCAATTAACTAAGTCATTTATTGTAAATAATAACTGATGGAAAAACCTCTAAGGACCAGAAAGTAGTGGTGATCTTAGGAAAACATAACTTCTGATATGGGTCAAAAAATTTAATTGGTGATAGGTACACAAGTTATTCATTCAATAATAGATAAAAAAATATTTGTTTTTTGTTTTACAAAATCTATCATATAATGAAAGATTATTAGAACTATTCAAACACCACCTCAAAAATTGGAAGTTGGGTTATTAATGAAGATGGAAAAGGGGAAAATTGTTGAATTCCATGTATAAAACTATTCATCTATCAATGTTTTTGGGATTAATTTCCTATAAGACCTTCTGAAACTTTATTTACTTGGATTCAATGGTATTTTTGGTATGTATTGTTTTTTTATGTAGAGCCAACATATATTTTTGAGAGAAGTAAATCACCCTCTATATCGTAAATCAACCTATGATTCAGTAAAAGTGTAAGGTAAAGGATGAATCTTATTTAGTACCAAAATCTCAAGTGTGAATATTTAGGAATTTAGAGAAAGTATATCTATCTAAAATGATTGATACTAAAGAAAATATCATCCTTGGATTCATTCCCATTGTGAGGGAATTCACTAACATGTTTCTCAAAGAATATATTGGTCTTCCTATTACCCATGAGGTTGAGTTCTCAATCGTGATCATACATTGATAATTAGGGATATCTAATATTCCATATAGAATTTCTGCTGGTGAACGTGAGGAGTTTTAGAAAAAATTACAGGAGAATACATATAAATGGTTTATACTCCAAATTGATTCATCATGGTGTTCATTGGTCCTCTTCATCAAGATAAAGGATGTTTCAATTCACCTCTAAATTGATTATCTTGAGCTCAACAAGATAACGATAAAGAACAAGTATCATCAACTATATATTGATGAATTTTTTGATCAGCTACATGGAGCCCAGTAACAATCTAAGGTGGATCTTTATTTAGGATATTATAATGTAAAGGTGAAGAAAGAGGATATCCACAAGATTTATTTTCATATAATGTACAAAATCTACATGTTCGTAGTGATGCCATTTGGGAAAAACAATTTTATAGAAATATCATGGAATTAATGAATAGAGACATTAGGGATTACGTCAAAAATATTATGGTAGTATTTATAGATGATAATATCTTTTACTCCAAAATCAAGGAGGAACGTAATGAGAATATAAATTCTATTTTGAATACCTTGACAAAGGAAAAGTTATATTCAAGGTATAATAAATTTTAGTTTTGGTTGTAGAAAGTAACTTTCTAAGGGAATTTTATCACCGATAAGAGGATATATGTGAATCCATAAAAATAGAAGTAATTAATGTATTTTCGAGATCAATATCTATGAAAAAAATCCATAATTTCCTTGGATTATGTTTTTACTATCATCTATTTGTGGAAAGATTCTCATGATCTTCAGTCCCACTAAAAAATCATACTTTGAAGGTTGTCAAGTTTTTTTGTATTGAAGAATTCAAAAAGAACTTTAATGAGTTGATGAAGAGGTTAATCACTTCTCATATTCTCATATGACCAACCAAAAGGGAAGGATTTTTGATCTACAGTGATGAATCAAAAAAGGGATGGGGTTTTTTATGTATGAAAGATGAAAAAGTGATAACCAATTCCACCCACCAATTGAATATCCCTGAGAAAAACTGCCCAATGTATGATCTATAATCAATAGTTGTGATTTTTGCAGTTGATATTTTGTGACATTATCCATATGGGGATAAGTGTGATATATATATGAATTATAAAATCATTATGAATATATTCACACAAATGGATCTCAATATGAACCAATTAAGGAGGTTAGAGATAATAACAAATTATGATTGTTCAATCCATTACCATACTAGGAAAGAAAATAATAGGAATATTCTTTTATTACTAAGAACCTAGTAATACTATATAGGAAAAGTATTGCAATGTATACAATATTATAGGAAATTACAAGGATGTACATGGGAATAATAAAAGGATATTAATATTACCTTGATCAAATAACTTCTCAACCATCTATTTAAAAGATGATCAAGGAATCTTTGAAAGATGATGAGTTTCTACAGAATAAGGTAGAAATATTCTAGAGTTCAACTTTGATGCATATGGGGTTATAATGTTTCGTACCCATATATGTGTCCCTTAAAAACCAAAATTGAAGTTGGAACTTCTAGATGATGTGTGAAACTGATCCTTCTCAATACATTTAGGATTCACAAAAATGAATAGTGAATTGAAGAAAAAATTATGTTGGGATAACATAAAGAGAGAGATTGTAGAGTTGGTATCTCGATGCTTGGTATGATAACATTTCAAGGAAGAATAATATAATTATAAGGTTATGATATTACCATAGCCTATACTAAAATGGAAATGGGAAAACATAACCATGTACATCATCATAGAACTCCAAAGGACACTCAAAGTCAATAACTCCATATAGGTGGTAGTCGATCACCTTACAAAGCCGACACATTTCATTTCTATTAAGTAAGACTTCTCTATTGACCAACTCCCCAAGATATACATAATAAATGTGATAAGAGTACATGGACTTTCACTCTATATTGTATCTGCTCAATATTTGGGGGTTACCATGAGGTTTTTGAGAATCCTTCAAAAATAATTGGATATATAACTAGTTTTTATCACTTTTTATCACCCTCAGATGGATGGTCAGACTGAAAGGACCATCTAAACTCTTTAGGATATGTTGAGATCATGTTCAGTGGATTTAAAAGGGTGTTAGGGTCAAAACTTTACCTTAATGGAAGCCTCATATAACATTAGTTTCCATTATAGTATTTAAATTTAAGAATATGAGGATATTTATGAGAATATGTGTTGGAATATCACATGATGATATGAATTTATAGAGAATAAGCTGATGGGACCTGATCTTATTCAAGACGCGATAGAGAAGGTTCAAACCATTAATTGAAAAATGAAATCTTCCAAAAGTCGACTGAAAATCTATAAAGACAATCATTTATGAGAACAATAGTTTTAGGTCATTGGTAAGGTGTTTATTTTTATATCACCAAGGAATAAAGTCATGAGGTTTGGGAATAAGGGAAATCTTAGTCCTAGATATGTTGCACCTTTTAGATCCTTGATCTCATTAGAGTGGTGAATGATTGACTAGAACTCCCACCTATCCTATATCAAGTAATTGATCTGTTTAATGTATCCCTATTGACAAAGTAAATTACACACCCCCTATATGTATTGAATCTAGATATGCTACCATTAGAGAATGATATTTCATATCCAAATCAATCAATTAGGATCATAGATCATACAGAAATAGTTATAGAAAATAATACAACACACCTAGTGAAGGTGTTATAGAGGGACCACATGTTTGAGGAAGTGTCCAGGGAACCAAAAGAGGAAATTAAATAGAAGTTACCACATCATTTTAGTGAATAAAATGAAAATATAAAAGGTGAATTTTTATGGGGGTAATAATGTAACAACATGGACTTTTTTTAAATGAACTTGCAATGTTTGAATGAGGAAATTCGTTACTAAAAAAATGAAGTTATATAAAATACATATATTACCTTAGACAATTTGGATAGTTATAAGGTCTATAAATTTTATAATACCATTAACCATCATAATCTACGATAATATATCCATTTTATAATGACCATTATTCATAGATTATTAAGGGTTATTATAAAGTCCATTAGACTCAATCAAAGGAAGCAATGACCTCGACTCGTATAATCGTACCCTATGAATCTGATTTATGAGATCTTATAAGGGAGATTGAATCAGTGGGATTTAAGATGATATTTAAAAACTAAATTATGAAAAATTACACTTATGGGAGAAGTTCAAGATCATTAATATCATAGTCCAAATGATGTTTGCTGAACCACCACATGAAAATCTCACCATCATATACCTTACCCTTATATATATTCACTAGAGTTATAACGTGATATGTGTTTAAAACCTAAAAAATGATTTTTTATATTTAATTTGTTAATAAAAAATTACTATATTTATCCCTTTTTGATATTACTTTTTAAATAATTGGTCAATGAGTTTGATAAAAATTAGATTTTGATATGGTGAAACACAACTTTTATTTTTTGGGGGAAGTGTATAGTTTTAATCAAGAAAATATATTTTAATAAATTCAATAATTTTGGAAATAAATGATATTTAAATAAAATAATAATATTTAATAATATTTATAAATTATAACTAATAATATCGCTTCATGATGTCAAAAAATAATTCATATACGAGTCAGAAAACTATTATTTTAAAAAAACAATAATTTTTTTAATAAATGTGGATTTTTGATTAAAATATGAAAAATCTAATACAAAGTGAATTAAATTGATAAATAAAAATTATTTCTGAAATCATCAATTTGAAATTATACTATGGTGAATTTTTCATAATTTTCAAAGACTATCAAATGTTTGGGTCAAAATTGAATACTATATAAATATACGACATGAATTATGGCATCATAATGTCCAAAAAATTTTGTAATATATTCTATAAAAGGTATAAACATCCAAATATATATTTACCATTTAAAATAATGTGTTTTATATGTTACTTTATTAATTTTATAAAAATTTAATGAATCCCCCAGAAACTATTTTATATTTTAAGGTTTTAAAATCAATTATTTTTAAACATGACTGACTTCCACATCACCAAGGGTATTATTTTAATGATTTGAATTATTATCCTTTTAAAATAATTAATAAGACTTATCTTTGGGAATAAACATGGGAAAACCATGGGAATATTTTTTGTTTTTATTACTTTATCATACAGAGTCCAAAACCTTTGTTTGGAATTTAATAAAGAACTATCGTCTCTTTTATAATATAATCCCACAAAACCTCACATTCCCCTTCACTAAAAACTCTTGGATCACGAAATTATTATTTATTTATCATTATATATATCCTTCAATAGTTTCCCCAAGATCCTAATAAGATTATACAAATCTTTTATAAGTGTCCTCTCAAGGTAAAGGTTCAAATCCATATCTTATTTATTCAAGAAACTTCAATATATTATTCAATTTTACTTCCAATTTACCATTTTGGAATTTACTATTAAACATCAGTATTACTGTCCTCAATATTTCCAAGTTATGATATACCCATTTCACTCACCTTTAACCAATCCACTAATCTTTATGTAACCCATTTATGCTACCAAAATCATCATTTGATTTTCTATGAAAACAGTTTTATAGTGAAACCCATTCCAATTTCCACTCTAAGGTATTCTCCTAGTCATATATATCATTAATTTATTGATGAATTCCATTTATTTAATAATTAATTTTTAATTATGGGGTTATAATTGATGAAATAAATCATTATGTTTTATGAACTATGTGGAACACTTATACATGTACATGATATAGAAGTTAAGGGTGGGCCCCAAATTATGTAGCCCTACAATGCCTTGGGAATGGTTTTTATCTCATAATACGTCATGTATAATGCATGATAGGTTATATTAAGCACACTATTTTTTTCTTGGAGTTTTGTCTTGTCCACTATTTATGATGTCATGTTTTAATTTATTTCCTCATTACTATACTACAATTATGTTATCACATTACATAAAGCGTCATTGTTCTAGATTATGATTCTCACCCCACTTATGTCACTGTGATATGAATCATTGATCACATGTACTAACTTAATTTATAATTTATTTTTGTTTATTACTTTAATGGGATTTATATCTCTCCCCTTTATTAGGTACGTCCGGGGTTATTCCATGCAGTTTTAGAAGTTCCATGGAATATAAGCACATGTTATATCATATTTAAATAATTTTTTTTTGTAATTATATTTCATGTTATTATGTTATATACCATATTAACCAAATAAAATTGGTGTTAGGATCTTTTGGGTTTGTATTAAGTGTACCACAAACAAATATATCATGAATTAAGGTGTAATAAAATATGATTTTTCATAATAGCAGAACTCAAAATGTAATGAAAACAATTTTTAATAAGAAATATTTTTGAAGCATAAATTAAAATATCTGAAAATTGATTAATTTTTAATTATTAATTAATCCATAAAATTTCATTATATAAATTTTTTAATATATTTTTTATAGTGGGGTTAATCTTATTCATGCCACAAACTAAACAACTTGGTTATATCAGTCACATTTAAATAACCATTTTGGAATATTATATCAATGGTTATTTAAACCCATTTTTGTGTGTGAGGAAATCTATAAAACACAAAATATTTATTTAAATATAATATATATTATAAAATAATGTGTTTTAAAATAATCCCCCCTTAAATAAATTGTGTCCTGTCAATTTTATCCTACACATTAAATGTTTAATACATTAAAATAACTTTGTTGAAAACTCATGTTTTACAAATGGATAATAAATATTTCACTGAATAGTATATGTGGGAAACATAAATTTTACACGAAATGACACATAATTAGGTTTCCATATAAGGATTAAATTATTATGATGTTAATATATAGACATTTAGGAGAAAAATAATGTCCATGTAATAATATAAAGTGATAGAGAACATGTTCATGAGAAATTTAATGACTATAAAGCTATAAACCATTGATGGATTAAAAGATCATAAATTCATCATAAATGAAGGCAAAAGAAAAATATTATTATTTTAAGATTCCTTTTCTATAGTTGAGGGATTATTTTACCATCATGACATATAACCCAAGAAAATACACTGACATGATATATTTCTATTTCATAATCAAAATAACATATTTTTATTGTGATTCAATCAATTTCCACTTCATCTCATACTCTATGAAATGAATATTTAGGATGAATTTTCATGTCAGAAGCAGTAAAATTATCTCTTAAAAGATCATAAGATCTATAAAAGAATGAATAATAATTACTTATATCACTAAATATTTACTAAAACCAAAATGGGTAGCCCACGATATGCAATATTAGTAAATATAATAAATTAATATCTAAAACCTAAACAAGAACACAAAGAATTCAATATAATCCATTCCATAAATAGTCAACCTTAAGACACCTTCAAAATATGTCTCTCCAAATTCAAAATAAAAAAATATGAGATATTTGATCACATATTTTATTTATATAAACATTAATATTTATCCTTAAATAATATAAAGTAGCTCATAATGTCACATACCATTTCCATATATTATAATAAAATATTCAAATCCAACCAAAATCACCACAATAAATAATAAAATAAAATATTTTCCACAAATTTAATAAATTTTAATTCCTAAAGTTATTTTTACCTTAATAATATAATGTTCTCAATATAGTGAAATTATTTAAAAATAACATTAATCACTTAGTCACTGTGTCACTTTTCAATCCCATTGTGATTTATATGTTAACAATATTTTCCCAGAATGTAATAAATGTTTTATCCATATTAAATTTAATTACCTCAACATCAAAGATCATATAAAACCTAAAGGTTATCAATAAATTTAATATTATGTACACATAATATAAAAGCATTATTCCAAAACTATAGTTTTAGAAAAACATATACTAAACCAAATGGTTGTATTCCCATTAACGTCTTATAAAACATCCTTAATCATATTAAACTCCCATCACATTAAATCCCCAAAGGGGTATCTAGTCTTTTAATACTATGATTAGACATAGAATTATCAACCCATTACACTTTATGTTTATCCCATATCACTATGGAATATCATATATTTTCACATGTTTTATCTCTCATTCATCATAATAGTTTATAAAAAAATTTTAATTAACCCATTCATATCCGTTGAAAGAATCTATCCAGGTGTTCAGTATTAGGCCCACTCATCATTCACCACTAATGATCGATTTAATACCCAGACATACCATTTTAGATTTATTACCCCTATGTGAATCTATGACACAACCAAAACCACATTCTAGTATATAGATAGAGATACATTTTCTAGGAAAATCAAACACCTTTCATCACTATAACATATGCTGTTCTTCTATACATAGGATCCTCAGTGAGGTTTTCTTCATCTTAGATAACAAAAATAACTAAAACATTATATAATACCTAATAAAACAACCCAAAATTTACATACATTAATATTAAAAATTATTAGATGAATATTGAATACATAACATTATGATCCACGCCATAACCATTAAGGTTTAGTGTGTTTGGAAAGTCAAATACATAAAAAATAGATTATATAATATGTACATCATCTCACACTAAGGTCTTCAATACTTTCACCATTTTAGACATATCATAATCCAATCTATTATTCATATCATGAAGGAAATGAATCATAATAAAGGGTGAGATCAGATGCTCACAAGGGAAAACAATGGAGATATTATTGATAATTTAAGGATAACATATGCAGAAGGTTATGTAAACACGAGATAAAATTTTAAAAATCATACCCATAAGTTCATTGATTATAAACATGATACATGGACTAAATCATTTCATTTTATAAAACATGAAGGATGAAAGAGTCAAATAACACAAGTAATAATATTATAACATCGTTATAATATTTTTTCATAAAAGAGTGGAATAAAGTGTGGCATGATCACAATCATGGAAATGTTACGTCAAGGATACCCCAAAATACATTAATCACAAGTTTTTATTGTGATAACCACCCATGTAACAATTTTTATATTGGATAAAATATAATTTCCCCTTTTCTAGGATTGGGAAAACCTCTCATGTACCCTCTTTTGGGCTTGGGATAACCTCCCACATAACCTTTTTGGGCTTGTGATAACCTCCCATGTACCCTTTGACCTAAAACAATTAATATTTTACCAATTAATTGTAGGGATATATAATTATGATCCCACATCTCATAAAAATACATCTAATAAAATTTATGTAACAAGATCATAAAATATTCAAAATATCATCATATTGTAACCCATAATAAATAAATTGGTTTTGTAAAAATATCATCATCATAATAATAAAATATTCAGAAAAAAATATAAATACGGTCTTATTGTATCATATATTCATTAAACCATAATTAACTTCAAAATTTGTTTTCATAGATTAAGAAACCATTTAAATGATCAATTAAATATTTCTTGAGGAAAGAACCCTTTCATTTTGAAATAACTTATTTAATATCTAAAAAATTCAAAATATATTAAGGAAAAAAATTCTTTGAAATGAAACATTGTGTATTTCAATGTAAAAATAAAACCAAAGAAAATTAACTATGGTGTGAAAATTTGTTAATGTCATATATATTAAAATAAAACATTAGTTTGAAACTTTTGTAATAAGTCATATAAGTCTGTTGTAGAATTTTTTTAGAAATATTAATTTTTAAACCATTATAAATAAAGTCAAAGGTAGTGAAAATTAAATTTTTAAAAAAATTCAGGTATTATTACAATATTTTTGAAAACAATTATTAAGAGTATGGACATAAGAAAAAATTTCATCAACCAAAGAGAAAATAATGTTCACTTTTCTTTAAAATAATTTTCTCAAAAAAATTAAGTGAGAAAGAGAATAAAATGAATCAAATAAAAAATATATATAAATAAACATAGGAGAATAAAAATTAATAACTTTCATCAGATAAGGATCATATAATTGCCCATTAATTGAAATTCAATCATAATTAATCCGGATTAAAATGATATGGAAACATAAATCTTTTACTGATTTGGTAAATTTTGAATCAAAAGCCCCATAAAAAAATAAATTAAAATGAAATATTAATGATTAATATAATAATATTAATTATGATATATAATTTCAATGTTGATGTATATAGACATCATAAAATAACATAGGTTCATAAAATAACATATGTCTCAAAGAGTACAATTTGTGATGATAAACCCTTACAACATTGATAATATCTAAATCAAAAACTCATTTAAGAGATTAACAAGGATGTATTTGTAAATCCCTATATATTTCAAGTATGTTATCATAAAATAAATTGATGGGTTTTATAAACAAAACACAATAGAAATAATTTGTGAAGATGGAATGTATCTCATGAAAATTAAAGCAAGACAAGAAACCCTTACCTTAATATCAAATTTCAACGTAAGTGATATAAAATCTTAAATAGTAAATTTAAATTTATAATAATTATATAAAAACCCATTTAAATACGTATAATATAAAATATGATCCACTTATATCATTTCTATACCCATTTACTAATAATTCCTTATTAAAATTGATGTTTCAGAGTGTTACCTGTTTCATTTTTCATGAATGTTTTGGTATGGAAGTTTTAGTCCTTTCACTTGGATTAAGGTTCCATAATATCCAAAATATTAACAATTATATAAGTTTTTTATTTAATAATAATACCCAATTTTATAATTATTCATATAATCTTATGATGAAAATTGAATTACATCACTTCATAGAGACTGTAATCCATACGTATGAATGAAAGATGTTTCCACTTTTTTAATGGTTGGAACTAAATAAAGTTAAAAAATAATTCACCTTTATAGAATCATTGTTATATCATAAATATCATATATATTTATTAAATATACCTATATTACCATCCATGTAAATAGAAAATGAAAAACGATTCACCTCGCTTTGTGGCGATGGTAGTCCAAAAGTACACATAGATGACATTATCATTTTTCAATGGATGTAATGGTAAAAAGGTAGATAATATATTATAAATAAAGATAAATAGTTATTTAATATATATCATATATAAAAAATAAATTTATAATAACAACCAACCATGAATTATGGTGATGGAAAATGAATCTCTATGTGGAGGCAGTAGTCCACACGTACACATGAGCAATAATTTCACTTCCTATTATTAGAAAAGTGGTTGGATAATGGTGGTTCAATAATTATAATAAAAAATTACCATATTCATATGATACAGTTTAAAAAACAAATTGAAATAGGTTGGGTATGATGATTACCTCTTCTTTAGTAGACTTTGTTTAGATCTCATACTAAGGACCATTATAGTTGTATTTTAAGAAGAAAATAACCTATAAATCATGTAAAGTTAATTTTATAGGATAAGTGGTTATGGTTTTGTATATATAGGATTCTCAAGAATGTGTAAGGAAAAGAGATGAGGCATGTCCTTTTACAAGGGAGGGAAGGGGATCTCTATTAATTTTTCTATAATTTAAAATATTATAAAGTAACAATATTGGAAATTTATTCCCTAATTAAATTATTTTTGAATTAAAGATGATATAGGAATGATAAAACTCACCCAATAGTAATTTTTTAAGGACTAATGTTTATTTGTAATATTTGTTTCCTAAATTAGTGTGTATTTTATTATATAATATAATACACATAAAAATATAGAGAAACCAAAGAAATTATTAATAAATATTATCACATTAACCATCAATGAAACTAATTAAAAATAAAAACATTAAAACTGAAAACAATATAATATGGAAAATCAAAAATGGGAAAATATGGATCTCTCGAATCTATATGAATCCTCAGCCCCACTGCCAATACTATTGAAAAAACCAAATATTTATAAACCAATCAACATAATAAAAAATTGAAATATATAATATTTATTGGAATTGATTTCAATATCATGTAAAATAATGAAGTGGTATAAATAGGAGGTAATATGACTTTTGGAATAATAACCAGACCATCAGGAAGAATAAATTGGCCTTTTGATTAATAATTTTACCCTAAAATAATAAATTGTGATATAAATAATATTTATCATGATTAATTTTCTAAATATAAATTTTATAATTCTAAAAAATAAATATCATTATTAAAAAACTCAAAGTAAATATAAGAATATATTTACTAAAATATATTTTACAGTATTTCATTAAGATCATAATTTTTATATTAAAAATTAAAAGTAACTATGTTTTTATGTTTATGGTAGTAAAATTAATATCACTTTTTAAATCATAACTTCAAAAGTTTCTTCGGGTGATTTTTTTGTAATTTTGTAATATACATAAATTTTTGGTTAATATTAAAAATACAGTTTTTCACACAATTGATGTATCATAAATTACATCATCCATGATGCTATAGTTTAATAATAATTTAGAGAACTTCAGGATCGTCCACGATATATTTTACTGAATAAATGAGTCATTTAAATACAATAAACTTAATTCTTAGACCTAAAAACCACTTTCCCAAACTTAAAGTCTAAAGTGATTCCTTAAAATATCAATTTTTCTTTATTTACACTGTTCCTTTTAATAAACAAAATAATTCAAATTAAAATGGGTTTTTAAATTCTAAAACCCATTATATTGTATTTATATATGATTTATATTATAAAAAATTAACTATTACCAATTGTACCTTTGATATATTATTTTATTCAATATATTATTCTAAAAATACCTCTCTCCTCAAGTGTAAATAACATATCTCCCTTCCCATGTCCAATAATCCCAACCATTACAAGGAAAAATATCTAACCAAATCCTCCCTATAATGTCCCTAATAATACTAAGGGTAATTCTATAGAAATCTAACTCCAATCATCATGGTTGTTATATTATTTTACATGAGAAGCTATACTAAGGAGAGAGTAAGTCTCGATTAATTCTTCCCTATTTTATTCTTTTTTCTCTTAATTTATAAATTAATTTCAATATCATATACTATAAAATTTATTATTTTGTGAGTTAAAATTATATTAATGATGTTTACCTCCATTAATTATCATATTTATGATAATTATAGATATCAAACATCCCTTTCTCGATCCTTTAACAATGTCCCATTAATGGTCAGTTAACCACCAAAGAAGACACTACCATTTCAACACTTATAACCATCTTTATTGATGGATATTATAAAATCAATGTAATACATAAAAATGTAATCATATTTATTATAATATTCTATAATTAATTATACTAATTTATAAATTACATTGAATGGAGATAGAGAAATCAAAGTGAAATAAGAAATTTTAAGAAAAAAATGTTATCGAAACACTTAAAATTAATCTATAGAAATTAGGTTATATAATAAAATGATTATAATTGATAAATAGTTTTATAAATTATTTTAATTAACTTATATATCATTATTTTAAAAAATATATTTTTTTAATCAGGGGCACAAAAGCGATGAAATAAAGAGAGAATTAATGTAAAGGGATTCTGGAACCCACCTCTTTTTCTTTGAGTTACCTCTATTTAATGAAATATTTTTCATTAATACTTCACTAATGTTCCTTTAATATCTTTTCATTATTATTAAATTTTATTTTTTGAGATAAAAATTTTTTCTACATGATTTTATAAAAAATAAAAATATTCTCCCAAAAAATTTTCTTTCCAAAAAAAATATTTTACTCCTCTTGAGTTGTTTCTTCTTCCCTCAATAATGATGATGACTAAAAAAATATGTTTTCCCTTATTATATTTTGAACCCCAAATTTATTCATGAAATAATGTTTGATAAAATCCTTATGAAACCCATTACTTTACTCGAGTAATTTCCTAATTATTACTATTATACATTCTATGTGGCATGTATGATTATATAAATATTATGATGTGAAGGGCGGGCCCATAATTATATATCCCTCAAATTCATTGGGTAATGTAATGTATCTCATGATATATTGTGTATTATACATGAACACGATGATATATCGTTTCATAAGATGATGTTATGATTTTGTGCAAATGTTATGCATGAACAACAATCCAACATTGTTCAAAACAATGCGTTATATTTTACCACTATGACATGATGATTCGTTTTTTATGAATTTACACATTCCATGCATTAATCAAATGTTTCCATCATGATATTTATTATGATCCAATAATTATAAAATTTTCATTATTCTCACAAATGTTATATTGATTCATGTTCATTATTTATCCTCATACTGGGTTTTTAGCTCATCCATTTCATTGATGTATGTCCTCAGTTGAAAACATGTAGAAAGGAAAAAATTAGAGCCACAAAGAAGATATAGAAGGTGGAATTAAATAATTTTTATATTTTACTAGGTAAAAGTTATGTATGAGCATAATTTTTCCAAGAAACTAAACCTTTTGATCCAGGATTGTATCTCTATTATTTTGATTATCTTAAAATGAAATAATTATTATGAATGAAAAAATTTGGTCACTATAGTTGGATTCCGAACAAATTTCAGTTAATTAGGGTATTATGATAAGAAACCAAGAGTGAAAACCATAAGTATATGTCTATTTATAGGTAAAATATAATAGAATAATACTTTATATAAGGATAATGATAAGTATCCCATAAGATATACCTTTAGTGTAAATTGCATAAAAGAATAAATTATTCATTATTTTATGATTTAATTTTTTCTCAAACCATTTCTATTTTATAAAATAGAGGGAACCAAGAGAAAATAATCCAAAAACCCATGTGAGGGACAATTCAATGATTGTCTGAATGACATCCCCAATTCCATGTGATGTGGATTTCAAAACATCATTGCAATTATTACACAATAATCTTGGTTATGAATAATAACTTGAACCATGTAGAATACATAACTTCACCATATAAGGATAAATTACCCATTGATTAGATTATGTGGAAATGACCACTAATGTTTTGTGGAATAGTTGATCCACATGTTGTGGAATAGAGGGTTAACACAATAGAGATGATATTTTTTGTGATCTATTGTTCTTAGAAGTATAAGGTGACTATGTCCTTCTATAGGTTATATAGATAAGATAATAAATAGTGTGAATTGATAAATAAAACCAAGAAAAAGTATGAAATGGAAGATATTAAGTGATAATACTTTAAGAAAATATTTATTAGTATGTATTTCCATCAAAATCTTCAAACAAATATGGAAAGATAATTCATAGAAATGGAGCAAAAGAATTTTGAATATATCATGGATTAGGAGGAAAAATTCAAAAATATTTCAAGATACACCTTGGCATTTTTTATCAATAATGATATAAAATATATAAATTCTTTAGTGGATTAAAACCAACCTTCTAAAGGTTATATCTATCCAAGAATTTTTGAATTATAAAGAAGTGGTTTGATGTTATATAAAAGTAGAGATAGAGATCATAGAATGGACCCACAGTTATGGAGATGAAAAGAGAAGAATAGGGTTTCTAGATTGTTTATCAAATGATAAAGGTGTAAAGTGGATCCAACTACCCACATGTCAAAAATGATAGAACAAACATCTTGGTAATTCCCTCAAATAGATAGGTAAATTCTTCAAGTGTGGGAGATAAGGACACCAAGCTCATTAATATCGAAGAGACATGAATAAGCTAACCAACATGGCAGAGAAAAGGAATGAAACTCACAATTTACCACCCAAGGTTCAATGCTTCAACAGTAGGGACAAAGGGAATTATGCAAGATAGTTCACTAAAACATGTGTCTTTGAGGGTAATCAACGTCCACAACCAGCAGAGCCAAATGAGAAAGGGAAAGATTATTCTATCACTATTTCTGAAGTGGAGTGTGAAAAATAAGTCATATTAGGTAAAATTACTATTCATTCAAGAATGGAAAATGATTCATTTGACTCTAGTTATATACATTCATTTATATCTTACATTTTTTCTAGAACTATTTAATCAAAGTCCCAATATCTTGAAGTAGATATATCTATAAAAACAAATAGTGATTCAACCATTAAATCCCAAGTGTGGTAATATTATATTATTGACTTATTTTGGATGATTCTTCCAAATATTCTTGAAATACATCCCTTGGTGAGATTTGAAGCTATACTAGGAATGGATTGGATCTCAATATATATAAAGTACATAAACTATTGGGAAAATGAAATTTCTTCTCATATTTAGAACCACCCAACAGTCGTCTATAAATTTAAGGAAGATCTTGAATATCATTTGAAAAACCCCTCAATAGTGTGTGTGCTGATACCCAATGAAGAAACATACCTCACTCAAATGGTTGAGTCAAAGGAAGGTATCAACCTAGAGGATATTTGCATTGATAATGAATACACTAATGTATTTTCCAAAGAGTTTATTAGACTTCCCCTAGATAGTGATGTAGAGTTCTCAATGGAGCTTATACCAAGAGCCACTTATATCTCAAAATGACCCTATAGAATGTCCCCAATTAATCTAGATGAGTTATAGAAGTAGCTACAAGTTAATTTGGACAAAATGTTCATTAAATATAGTGCATCACATTGGGGTGCATTGGTGCTCTATGTAAATAAAAATGATGGACCAAATTACTTTTTTTTTCAATTACTAGGAGCTCAAAAAGATTATCATAAAGAACAATTATCATCCACCAAGGATTGATAACATGTTCAATCAACTATGAGGATCATAGTACTTATCAAAGTTGGATATTTGTTTGGGATATCATCAACAAAAGGTGAATAAGTAGTATATTCAGAAGACAACTTTTCTTATACGGTATAGGCACTATGAGTTCATACTTATGCTCTTCAAAATTACTAATTCCCCTAAAATATTCATGTAATTAATGAATAGAGTTATAAGAGACTACCTAGAAAAATGTTTTTTTGTTTTTATTGAAGATATTATCATTTAATCTAGGATGAAGTTGGAATATGAAGAGGATCTATGAATTGTGATGGCAACAATAAGGAAGGAGAAAATGTATGATATTTTCAGAAAGTGTGGATTTTGTCTGAATCAAGTCACATTCTTGGTGCCCATGATCACAAATGAGGGAATTTTGGTGGACCCTTCAAATACAAAAGCAATTGAGTAATGTCCCAGAACCACTAGTGTTAGGTAGATATATAGTTTTCATCGATTAATTGGGTTCAACTAATGTTTTGAGACAAATTTCTTAGGATTTTCTAGCATGTTAACTAAGATAACATGGAAAGGGGTAAAGTATATCTGAATGGAAGAATGTGATGAAGGATTTAAGGATATAAAGATGAGGATAATCAGTATTCCTGTACTCAAAATACCAACAATCAGAGAATTATTTCTGATATTTAGTGATTCTTTAAAGAAAGTCATATGTTTTGTACTAATGTTGAATGATAAAGTTATAACCAATGCCTCATGACAGATGAATATCCTTGAGAAGAACTACCCAACAGATGATCTAGAGCTAGCAGTTTTGATATTCACTCTAAATATATTACGGAACTATTTATATGGTGAAATGTGTTATATATATACAGATCACAGGAGTATAAAGTATATATTCACACATAAGGATATCAACATTCTTCAAAGAAGATGGTTAGAGATAATAAAGAACTATGATCTCTCTAATAACTACTATTTGGGAAAGGTGAACAAGGTAGCTGATGATGTTATAAGAAGTGAATCTAATACTATATCCATGATTCAGATTGAGAGGGACCCTATCCTATTAGATATGCATAGGATATATCTTGAAATCATTATTCCAAGGAATAAATTCTACCTTTCCCATATTATTTCCCTACCATCTATCCAATAAAATATCAAATAGGCCCACAAGGATGATATAGAGATACATAATAAGGTAAAATAAATAAACGAAGGGGAGCTACATGAATTCCACGTCAATGATAATGGTGTTATTCTGTTGGGAATAGGGCTTCGTGTTCCTTAATCAACTAAGAAAATAAAGATGTATTGGTTAATGCACACAACTCATCTTTCTCCATCCATAATGTAAGTACTTAGATGTGACATGATCTTTGAGAAAACATTTGGTAGGAAAATATTAATAAGGATATTATAGATTATATCTCATAGTGTTTGGTATATCATATAATTAAATAATAGAGACAAAATTCAAAAGGGATGATGCAAACATTTTTTTTACCCATGTGGAAATGGGATAATGTCACTATGGAATTTGTCATTATTCTGCTGAATAAATCCAAAGGAGACATGTGATACAGGTCTTTAAGATCTGCTCACCAAGAATTCCCACATCATTTCTATTCAGAATTATTTCTATCTTGAATAACATGCTAGGAAATACATTAAAGAAGAAGTGAGGCTACCTTGGGGTCTAATTTAGACCATCTCTGGTTATGATCCAAGGATTACCTATAAATTCTTGAGAAGTATTCAACATTATTTGAGTACTAAATTGAACTATATCAGGACCTATCACCCCCAAACTGATTACCAGATTAAAAAGACTATTCAGAAGCTTGGGGACATGAAAATATCCTAATCAATGGAGTTTAAAGGATAATAGTATCAGCATCTTCCATTGGTTGAGTTATACTATAATCATAACTTCAAACTGAGCATTCAAATGGCTCCATGTGAATCTCTGTATGGGAAACATTGATGGGATCTAACTTTTTGGGATGAAGTTGTTGAATGAAATCTACTTAGACCTAATCTTGTGCAAGTGATGAAAGATAAGGTTCAAGCCATCCAAAAATTTATAAAATCTACCATAGTCGGAAAAAGAGATATGCTGAGAATTATAGAAGGGAATTGTAGTTTGATATTGGAAACACTATTTTTCTTTAAATATCATTGTATAAGAGACTCATTTAATTTGGAAAGAAATGGAAGTTTATCCGAAGGTACATTAACTACTTTGATATCCTCGATTCTATAGGAGTAGTGGCCTATCATCTTGCACCTCCACCATGTATGAATCATGTTCATGATGTGTTCCATGCATCAATCAAGGGGAAGTATATACCGAATACCTCAAATGTACCAAATCCATAGGTGGTAAAATGGGAGAATGACCTCTCATATGAAGAGAAACTGGTGATGATCTTGGACCGTAGATACAAATTTCTACCTAAAAAGATAGCTGACGTTGTCAAAGTGTTATGGAGGAACCCAAAGTTTGGAGAGGTGAACTGTGAACCATAGGAAGAAATGGAATATTAGTACCCTTATATATTCTCACCCAATAATATGAGTTTAAATTTTAGCGATAAAATTTATAAAGGGGTAGGAATCTAATGACAGAATGTTTATTAGAAATATTTTCTTCGTGAATTAATGTGTGTTTTATTATACAATATTATAGAGACAAAATATAAAAATTAAAAAAACATTATTAATAAATATTGTTACACTATTCATCTATGAAACCAATTAAAATTCCATAAATTCAAACTATACAAAAAAATATAAAATAGAAAAGAAAAAATGGAAAAAAATGGATCTTCCCAATCTACTAGAATAGTCGCCCCACAACCAAAACTATAGAAAGAAATAAATATTATTAAACCAAAAAATCATAAAAAATGGAAACATTGAACCTTGATAGGAATTTTTTTGAGTATTGAGTAAAAGAATGGAGTGGCATATATAAGAGGTAATGTGACCATTGAAATAGTAACCTCACCATTGTGAGTAGTCACCTGGTAGTTAGAATAGTAATTTTACGCAAAAATAATAAACATTTATATAAATAATATTTATCTTGTTTAATTTGAGTAAATATAAATTTTATAATTCCAAAAAATAATATCATGAATAAAAAACTTAAAAAAATACAAACACATTTTTAATAAATTTAATTCTATAGTATTTCATTAAAATAATAATTTTTTAATAAAAATTAAAGTAAACTATTTTATAAATTTATTGTGATAAAACTAATATTAATTTTTAAATCATAACATCAAATTTTCATTAAGTCATTTGTAGGTAATTTTCGGAAATACTTCAATTTTCATGGGAATTGTAAAAATACAGTTGTTCACATAACCGATGTATCTTAAATTATGTCATTTATGATGTAATAATGATATAATACTTTATATAACTTGAGGTTAGGAAATGATATTTTTTATTTCATAAATTATTGTTTAAAGTATAATAAACTTAATTTACAAACCTAAAAATAACTTTCCAAAATCTAATGTCAAAAGTGATTCCTTAAAAACAAATTAATTCTTTCTACTTCCATTTTTAATAAACTATTAAATTATAATTATAAATGGGATTTAAAGTATTAATCCCATTATATTATATTTATATTTGATTTATATTGTCAAAAATTAAATATTACATGTTTTACATTTGAAATTTGTTTTTATTCAGTATTTGTTTTCTGAAAATACATGTCTCCTCATGTACAAGTAACCCCTATGACTTCCCTAGTAAAACCACTCCTCACACCAATTAAAAAGCCCAATATCTTCCCAAATTCACCCTATCAAGTACCTTATAATAAATTGGTACATTATGAAGCAATCTAACTCTAATCATCAATGTATATATTGTATCATATAATTGAAGCTACACCAAGGGAGAGTAAGTCCCTATTTACTCTACCCTCTTTTCTTATTTGTTTTATTTTTCCCAATTTACATAAAAAATATATAGTAATAAATTAATTAAAGGAAAATTAAAATTATATTAATGATATTAACATATTATAATTTTCATATTTTTGAAAAATAAATATTTCATACCTCCCTTTCCCACAGTTTTGACAATGTTCCATTAATGGCCGAATTACCAACTATGAAAAATTTTCCATGTAAACTAATATTATTATCATAATTTATGGATATTATAAAATATATATAATATATACACTTTTAATTATATTTGTCATAATATTATGGAATTAATTATAATATGTATAAATTATGTTGAATAAAGATAAAAAAACAAAGCGAAATTAGAAATTTTAAAGAAAAAAATGATATCAAAACACTTCAAATTCATAATAGAAAATTATAAAATATAATAAAAATATTATAATTTAGATACTTTTATACATATTAATATACATAACTTCTATATATATTTTTTAATAAATATAAATTTATTATTTTAGAGGTGCAACAACTACAAAATAAATACAGAATTAAGGTAAGAGGATTCTTGAACCCAACATCATTTCTCTGGGTTATTTATATTTAATAAATAAATTGGTATGAATACTCATATAATGTTACTTAAATATAATTTCATTATTATTTTATTTTATTTTTGGGGATATACATATTTTCTACTTAATTTTATGACAAATACAAATATTTTTCAAATGAATTATTCTTTCCCAAGACATATCATTTACTCATCTTGAGTTTATTCTTACTCACTCAAGAATGATGAAGATTATGCCAAATATGTTTTCCATTATTCATTTGGGAAATAAATTTCTATTAATAAAATTATTTTTGATGAAATCCTTATGAAACACATTCCTTTCAATCGGTCATTTCACAATTATGAGTGTTATATATTCTTTGTGGCATGCATGATTATGAAAATTTAATGATGTGATGGGTGGAACCAAAATTATATATCTTTATGATGCATTGGGTAATTTAATGAATCTTCCAATTTAATATGTATCATGTGTGAATAAGATGCTATATTTTTTCAAAATATGATTTTATGATTATGCACATATGTAATGTGTGAACATGAGTCATGATTTGTTCAAAACTATGTGGGGTATTTGACCATTATGGCATGATGTTTCATTTTTATGAATTTCGACATTCCATGCCTCTATCACAATTTTACCTCATTATATTTATTATATTACTATTATTATTATATGATGATTATTATTACCCATATTTTTTTGATTGATGTTCCTTATTCATCCTCTTACTTGGATTTTAGGTCACCACTTTAGTTGATTTATATCCTCAAGTGATTACTTGTAAAAAGAATAACAAGAGGTACACTAAAACGAAATAGAATAATGAATTCAATGATTTTTTTTGTTTTATTATGTAAAAGTTATGTATGAGCCTAATTTTTCTATAACACATTACATGTTAATCCTATATTTATATCTTTATTATGTTTTTTTCTTAATATGATGTAACAGTTTGGAAATAAAAAGTAGGTTCACTATAATTTTTATAAGTTTTTAAGAAATTTTATCCCCTACATGTTTAGTTTAACCTCATTAACCATTTTTATCCCTTACCAAGGTAATAAAATTTTCAATTATTAAGGGTTAGAAATTTACTTATAAGGTCAAAATTGACACAAAAAAATCCAAGAGATGATATTTTAGAGTAAATCCCACCCCATTTTACTATTTAAATTTTTTATGATTATTAAGTCATTTGATAAAATATTATATAAAATAAATATCATTAATGTCATTTTAGGGACTATTCATTTAATTTGATTTCAATATTAGTAAGATAAAAATAAATTTCAAATATATAATCAATAAAAATAACTTATACATTATAATTACCCATAAAATTTATTTAATACCACAATTCATCCAATATTATTTATTTTGAGGTTTTTATTTTTTTTAAATTGTACTGCTTGCATAAGAACTCTTGCTGCATTGAGTAAGAATTTAAAGTAGTTATACCATAACATGAAATTTAAAATAAATTAATATCATTAAAAATAGAATATTAATGTTAAAAAATATCTTTTATAGAAAATCTTTTTTATTCAAATGAAAAAATATTAGAGTTTCTAAAAAAAAGAGTTACATTTTGTATTTTTCTTTACATAAAATAATATATAATTCATTATCAAAGAAAAGTGGCACAAAACATGTAGAAAATAGAATATTATATTAGGATGGTCGAACCAAACTCATATAATATATTAAGGATATGTTTGAGGGTTATTTTAAATACTTAACCCATCGTTTTAAAAATGTTTCACCCTTACTGAAGTCACGAATATTTACAAAGGTTACTATTCATAATGACCAAAAAATAAAAGGGGCCAAACTACCAAATTTTAACCTCTTAATTAAAACTATGATATCCATTTTTTAAGATTAAATATATTGAATTAAGAAGAACTATTTTTTAATTTAAATTCATAAAACAAAATGGTAAATAGTTTTTAGAAAATTGTGTTTTTATGCATAAAATTTATTTTAGATCAAAATCATAAATATTACAGAATAAAATGGAATAAATTAGATTATTTTAAATTATATGGATAAAATTTAACTTATTACCAAATAAAAAAATATAACGGTCCTTTTAAATTACATGATTTAATGAAAATAAATGATAGTATTTAAAAAATTTTTATTTTTCATTATTCATTCAGAAATGAAGCTTTTCAGAAAAAATCCAAAATTTTAACTGAAGTTAATATTAAAATGGTTTTTTGAAAATTTATATTAATTTGTTCATATATTGTTTATAAAATTTTCATAAATGAGTTATAATATCAGCACAAAAAATGTAATAAAAACTATATTTGGAGAAAACATATTTTTGAAGCATAAAATTATTTTACTGAAAATTGAGTTAAAACATATTATGAGTTAATATATAAATTTGGTTTATATAAAACCCATATAAATATATATTTTTTAGTTTTTTAATTTCTATTTATACCTCAATAATAAATTTTTTGTTATGATGATGACTTTTAAATAATCATATTTCAATAGTATATAACAGTTTTTTAAACTTCGTGTTGCATGTCATGAAAGCTATCAAACACTTAAAATTTACTTAAAAGATAAAATGTATTAAAAAATATCATGGTGTTACAATGTACATGCATATATTTTCTATAAAATTAAATAAAACATAAGTCATAAACATAATAATTATCCTTAGAAAGAAATGGGCTAAATAGTCACAACATATAACATATCCAGATGGCATATCATAATGGTTTCCATTAAATAAGGTATTGAATAATTATTAGACTTTCATAGGTGAAATATAATTACAGGGAATTAAAATTTATGTCCAAGTGAAGTGTTGATGTGAAATATGGGAGGTGTAACTTTAGAAATGTACCTTTTAAGTGAGGTTTTGTGAAAAAGGGTATACAATATTTAAAGAGGAAAATTAACATATTAATATATATAAAATAAAAATGAAATAAAATGGTATTAAATAATAAAATAATAAATTTTGGAAACCATATATGGTTTAAAAAATATTTTGGAGTGGTACTCAAAATAGGGTAAGAAACTAGGATGTTCCCTTTAATTGGGTTTTTTAACAAATGAAATTGAGAGGGAGACCTTAAAAGCATGTATATACCTAAAGAATAAAGGTAATGATAAATAGATAAATATGTTAGGGGAATATATATATATATATATATAATTGAATCAATAATTGAGAATAATATTGTGATAATATGAGTTTTAGAGGGGAAAGGCATGATCCCAAATAAAGAAGGATGGTTCTGAAGTTCCCTTACCGTAGTTTCTTAACTCGATCAGTAGAATCACCTAGCCTCTTAAATAATAATATTAAATTTAATAAATAATAGATTATTAAAAAATTTAATATATATTTTATTTTTTTAATATTATTTTATGGTCTTTTAAAATCAGTTTTATGAGATCTTTTTTATTCATACTCTCCTTAAGGTGCCTGTTTCATGGTTCCAAAGTCACATTACATTATGGATAATTACCGAAGTTCTTGTAAAATGGTAATATAAACCTATATGTGAAATAGAATGATATTAAAGTGATTAAAAATTTATAAATGGTCCTAAATATCTATATGTTCTCTAAAATAAGCGATGATTCATTTATTATAAACGTTAATGTTATACTGTTTGTTAATTTAGTCAGTTTTAACAAAATTAATAAATCGACTCATTTTATTTCAATACATGATTTTAATACATACTAGAACATAAAATAAGTTATAATATATTTATTTTCATCATATATAATCATAACATCATTTCCATAACCATCCATAGTGGTCGTGGAGAAAAACGAAGCATGTTGTTCATGGAAGCAGGGAACTCTCCATAATATTAACTATCATTCTCATTTTAGAATAAAATGAGATTATAATTGATAATTTTTTTTAATTAAATTTTAAAATTAAAGTGTATTTATTATATTTTAGTCATCATTACTTTTTGGATGGGTGAATTAATTAGGAGGTTTAAGAATAAATGAATTTAAAGATATAGATTTATAACAATACCTGTTTGAATATCCTCTCTATAAATCCACCTGAATGAACCTTTATTTTTCCTATTAGTAAGATAAGAACTATGAGGGAATGGGTTATAGGTTTTTGAAGATAATTCTACATAAATTGAAAATGATCCAAGTATTATAAGGTCTCAGGAGAAGGGTTGTTGATGGGGTAGTATTTATAAGGCGAAGAGAGGGGTGTCTTTGAATATAATATTGACTATTTTCTTATTTTAGTTCCAGATTACCAATAGTGGTTATTTTTGGGATTTCATAAATAAATTAGTGAATGTTATTTTGAACTAATGGTTTCTTACATTAGGCACAACTCGTTAATTATTGTTTTTTTTCATATAATGTTAAATACACCATTCTATTTTATTTCGATATTCACAAAAACATAAAGTATTTTGGTAGAATAAAAAAATTAAACCCATATATTTTAAGAAGTGTAGATTAAAAAATGACATCTATTTTATGAAAATAATTTTATAAATATTATAAAGTAAATTTTTAAATAAAATCCAAGTTTATTTGAAAAATAAAAAGTTTAATATTATAGTTAATATTTCAACCCTTTGAAAAATTACATATTGAATAATATAATTGTATTATCATTTTAATAATGTTTAATATTATATTATACACCCTTTTATCAGAATAAAATTTCATTTAATTTTTTTATATTTGTAATAAAAATGAAAAAAACATATTTGTTTTAGAAAAATCCAAACACATATTCATATCATTTTAAAGACATTTATATTTATTTTCATGATAATATATATTCTATATAATTTCATTTTCTAATATTACTAAATATTATATTACAATTACATAAGAGAGGTTACTATTCTAAGGGTAAGGTAACTATTGATAATGGTTATATTGCTATTCCAATGGCTAGATAACTATTCTAATAGTTAGATTACTATTCCAATTGTCAAAATTTTAATAGTCATCTGAGTTCACTAAAATCAGTATATACCACATATTCAATTCATTATACATTCAATTCTATTTTATCTCAAGGTTATATATATTTTAATTTTTACAATTATTATTTCATTACTCATATTCTGTTTCATTTCTATAGTGTTGTTTTTTAGTGTGATCATTCTAAGGGATCCCAAAAATAAAATTTTAATATTATAGTTTTTATAAATTATTTTTTTGTCTCATTATAACATTTTAAATTATTATGGCTATCTTTATTCTCTAAATGTAATGATCAAATCAACATATTTAAATTTTGTTGGTTATATGAAGTGGTTCATGAGATTTAAATAATATTACATTACTAAATATTACACATTTAAATAATCAGAAGGGAAATTCCATAGATAAATTTTAGGGTTATAACATTATTTCCCATTTATAAATTTCACCATAAAATTTTCGTTCTACCTACTAAGATGAAAATATATAATGGTATTTATATTTCATTACATCCTTCGATTCTCATGTTGCCAAATCATACTTATGATTCCACCCTAGAACATTGACTTGAAGAGTAGTATAGTTATGTAGAACCATGTATTTATGGACCACACTTTTTATTGTTCTCTCCTCATAATTTTGATCATACCACGTTTGGTTTTATTAGATGTGAGGGATCTTACATGTACTTCAACAAGATGGATATATGGGACATTTCTTTTACTAAAATAGGATGAGAAGGAGTGATAGTTGGAAGACCCCAACTTTTATGAGATCAATAATATAAAAGTGGTTAATGTATATGGGACATAAATTTCCGTTCTTCCCAAATCTCATAAATCTGTTACATGGTGATTTGTATAGGACTAATTTATATTCGACTTGAAACTCTAGGTATGTCTGATGGTTATCAGCATAGATATTTTTTCAACTTCAAGCTATTATGATTCATAGGTGAATAGTTTTGACATTTTATGTAATTTTTTCAACAATATCCATTCCCAACAGCTTTCATTCACAAAATTCATCTAAATAGATAGTTTTTCTAAATCTCTTCCTCTTAAGAGATTCGTATGAAGACATTTTGATGTTTCAATAGAAGAATTTATTGTATGAGAAATCAACTGGAGGAAGATGTTAATCTCATCCTCCTCTATAGTCTATGAATAATTTTCTCATAAATTATTTAAGTGTCTGGATTGTTTTTTAGATTGGATATCATTTTTGAGGAGATATGTTATATTGATGTTCAACGTAGTGTGTAGAAAAAGATGGACAATTTTCTAGAATTTATAGGTCAAAATTGTATCTCGATAATATACAATAGTGTGAGAAGTACTATAAAATTGCAATGAAGTGAGAAATATTTGTAATATGGTCCATGAGAACCCATTGTAATAATTTCTTTATTGATTTTTTAGAATGACCTATAAAAAATTCCATTGTTATATTTCCCATTTCCATGTAAATATTCGTAAAAGTTTCATCACCCTCTTGTATTTTTATAATTTTCTCAATTTATTACATACTAGTAACTTTGAAATATATCCCATAGTCTCCTTCTTTATATTTTCCTACTAATAGATCTCTATAAGATGTCAAAAAAAATCATTCTCCCTTTGTCGATAGGGGATCTTGAGATCTGAGCATCATTCGATAACTCATTCTTTATCTCAGAATTTAATGGTACAAATATCCTAGATCCAAATCTTAAAACTCATTATTCATAAATTTTAAACTCCAAGTATTTCCTATTATTATATATTACACTTTCCTCTATATTTCTACATCATGACTTCTCTCATCCTTTATATTCTTGAGAATGTATGGTTGAATATTCATTAGAAATAGGTAGGTTGTTTTTCCTTTAAGAATTCAATGCACATCCTTTAAAATTATAATAAGATTGGATCCTTCAAAATTGTCTTAATTGATAAGGTGAAAATATATATTCTACGTAGATATTTTATTGCTTTATTTTCATTACCAGGATAGTAGAGTATTGAATAGTCATAGTCCTTGATGAGCTATAAATATCTTCCCGGAAACATATTAAGATCCATTATTATTTAATATTTATATATTCAGCTCTTATAATCCTTATATATTTTACAAATCTCCCCATATAGATAATTCTATGAATTATTCAATCACAATATCAGTATAGGTAACTCCTGATCATGAATTAGATAGTTCTTATCATGAAATTTAAACTAAATCTTGGTTTAGTAAATTAATGTCTCATTTTTCATCAGTTCTTATCTTATATGATAATTTCAAGCTTTTATGTATACCAAAAAAATTTCCCCACATGAGGGTAGTGTAAGTTCTATTTCAATTATAGGCCTCATTTTCAATTCCATGAATATCTCTTCATATTAATTAGACCATATAATGTTAATCCCCTTCTGAGTTAACTTGTTCAATGTGTTTTACAATCATGAGAATTTCCTAAAAGTTTTTTAGTAATACCCATAAAGTGTTAGGAAAATATGGATATCCATTACATATGTTTGACTGGACCACTCCTAAATCTCCTTTATCATAAAAGGATCCAAATATATCCTTTATTGGTGATAACATTCCCCAAAAATGATACATCCTCCAACCAAAAATCATATTTACTATACATTTCATATAACATATTTTTCTTAATTTCTTTAGAACAATACTCAAATGCTCTTCATTATTCTCCATTCTTTTTAAGTATATCAAAATATCATCAATAAATGCTAACACAAATTTTTTAAGGTAATATCCACTGAAAATATCCATTATGTCTATAAATATTGTGGTAGAATTAGTAATTTGGACGGTAATCACTATGGACACCTAATCTCCATACCTTATTCAAAAGGTTGTATTTGAAATAACTTCCTTATTTACCTTTAATTGGTGATATCCTTAAGGAAGGACCACATTAGAGTTGTACTGGACCACACGTAGCTGATCGAATAAGTCATCAATTCATGGAAGGGGATACTTTTTATTTATTATAGTTTTTTGAGATCCCAATAATCAAGGAAGAGGTATATTGAACCATCCTTATTCTAAAGAGGACTGATGAACCCCATGGTGAAGCACCAAAGCAAATAAAACCCTTATCTATATTCTCTTGTAAATGTTTCTTCAGTTCTTAAAATCTAATTATTGAAATTGTATATGGTGCCTTAGATATGATCAAAGATCCACATATAAGTTTAATTGATAAATCAACATCTCAAACAAGAGAAATATGAGACAACCTTTTATGAAATACATTAATATAACCCCACATAATGGGAATGTATTCAAGATTGAATCTCTCCTTTATCTCAATTATTTGAGCTAGATATTCTTGCTCACAAGGATATAATATCCATGGTTGAGAATAATATTCTAAAGTATGTTCATCCCACTCCATCCCTAGTACATAATAGGAGGATGGTTTGGGATATGGAGTATTATTTTACTCTACTAACATTTGGTCTTGTATTTATATAAGGCTAACCAATCCATGCCCACTATAGTATAAAATTACACTAACAAAAGTATGAAAATATTTTTTGGGATTTTCATTCTACAATCATTGAATAAGGATGAGTTATATATTTGAGATTCAATAATTTTCAATTTTACAATTCTCATAGATAACTCAACCTCTATGTTTTGAGGTGATGATTGAATAATTTTACTAAATTTTAATGTTATAAAAGAATGAGTAGGGTCAGAATCCAATAATGCATTCACTATTCTTAAATGATCAACTTCCATAGATATCACCACTTTATTATCAGGATCCACCTCAATAGTAGAGATAATATAAGACTTTTCATTCTTTATAATAATTGAAGGTTATTATTATTGATTATCAATGGCACAACTTGGTTTATGGGATCAGATTTTATAATTAATTTTTTTCCTTTATATTAAAACACTAGATCAAAAATATATTTTATTCCACTAGAATAGTTGGATAATTCATTTAATTTTGGATTTTATTAGCGTTATTACCTTGTTTTCATCACTAAATATACTCCTGATTCCCTTGATTCAATTATAACGATTCTTCATCTTAGAATTTTGACATATGGGTAGTTGAGTTTTCTTATTCCCAGGGATTTATCCATTTATTATCCTTAATTGAAATACATTTTCACCTTTTTTCTCTAGTCCCTCAGGACAATTGATAATCACCAATCACCATCTCAACCTTAAGGTCACAAAATAAAATCTCTTCATAGCGATCAAAGTCACAAATTGTTCATGATTTTTTTAGAATATGCTATAATCCACTAAACATGAGGACCAACTTACATTCTAGGTTGAAGAAAAACTCATAGGCGTATCATGCGATCCTTGTGAATTTTTTCACATAAGAACCCATACAATTATATTAATTTTTATCTAGTCTAAAGATATCCCTCTATTTTTTAAGATAGATTGTATGGGGAAAATATTTTTTGATAAATAATTTATTGAATCCATCCCATTCCATAAATTTAGTTTCCATATTTGGTTATGTGTTCTTGATCAGTGTCCACCATTGATCAATTTGTACCTCTAGGTGATAAAAGAACAACAGAAATTTTTATTATTAAGAGAATTGGAGGAATGAGAATATATTATTAATAGATTTAATCAATTATTTTGTAATGAGGGAATCATAAGATCCACTAATGGAAAGAGACATTTGATTCATAAAAGTATAAATCGTAACCTGTTGATTATTAAGAAAATTGGAATTTATATAAAGTTAAAGTCATTATTTATAACTTTAGTTAGTTGAGATAGTAATACCATAATGTTCCCACCTTATTCTCACATTAGGTTATGCATATCAATAGGGAAATCATTACATTTCTTATCACATTGATTTTTGGAATTATTCCTCTTATTTCAAAGCATTAACTAAAATAAAGGAAAAATTAAGGATGAGAATAATTAACCTAATAATAATAAAAATATGGAAACTATGAAATTAGAAGTAATAAATTATAAATGACATGTATATCCTAACATATGAGTTGATAGGATTCAATCTCTCTATCATTGTTAATTTTTATATTAGGGTTTTCTAAACTAAAAATCCGTTCAAATCCTTTATAATTGATTATAAATAGTTTTTGAATTTACCAAATCATATCCCACAACCCGAAATCCCATTATTTTATTCAAACCCTTTTTAATGGTTTAGGGGGAACCTCATTCACCCCAATAATTGATGTAAGTAGAGAGAACCTAAAATCAGTAGGCCATATACAGGCTAGCAAAGGAGCCATGCCTAAGACCAGGACCTACTCTACCATCCCTTAATCCCCATGCACAATGTTGGCATAATCAATCCCATCACTAAACATTGGAAATGTAGGGTCTACACCCTCAGTTATCACTTTACTAGATTTAAGAGAATCTAAAGCACTAGAGTAGTCCATTAGGATGAAAGGGTCGGATGGAAAGGTAGATGACACATTGGGAAGAAAAAAAGGAAGTGGAGACTGAGTACAACATGAAATCACTAAGGAAATAAAAAAACATGGGGGAGAGGAGAATTATAGAATAACATACATGAGACACCAAAAATGACACTGAGGAAGAGAAATGTGATATGTAGACCAGTTTCAGGAAAATCTATGAGTAGATCTTCCATCCCAGAAGCACCAACATAATGCAAAATTCTATAGAACCCACCAAACCTAACCAGAATAGGGATGTGTGCAGTAAATAAAGAAAACATGGAATGTGAGACTAGATAAAAGGAAGTCAAAAATGGGGAAATGAAATAGTATAGTCCAACCACCAACCAAAAACAAAAAATCAAAACCCAAACAACACATTGTGCATTAGATTAGGTGAGCGAGCATAACTATGGGAAGATTCAAAATGAAAAAAAGGATCCATAGATGGAGGTGTGTAGCAAGGCCTATTTTTTATGCACTAGGTATAGGTTAATATAGTACTTAATTATACCTTTTGGGGCTATTAATTTTTGGTACATTTGTTTTAGAGTCACAGCCACTTATACTAGCCAAACATAGATTTCATTTTTTAGCAACCACTAACTCTATACTTTATCAAAATTTAAATATGTTTTCCTATAAAAAGACTTATCCCGATGGTTTTGAATAATTTATTATATTAATAATCATAATAAATATCCATTCCAAGATTTGATACCAACTATAGTGACCCAATCCCATTAACCATATTATTATATGATGTTTAACATAAATATATACGAAACACAACCCAAGGATCTAGATGTATAATGTATTTGATAGATTAGGTTTATATAACATTGAGGTTAAAAAATTATTTACTTTAATATCTAAAATGAGTTCCAAAATCCATTTGAGCTTCTAAAATACACCACATAACCCGAGTAATTCATAAATAAAATGGATGCATTATAAATTCCAATAAAATAATAAGCAAGATAACAAAGAATAACTCATGAGTCAAAAGGTATAACAATATATCATAAAATATCGGCTTGTAAAAAATCATATTGGAGAATAAAATAAAGAAGATGAAATTATAAGACCCTGGAAACATTGGAATATCGAGACAATATAAAACATTACGTATGAAAAAGTTAAGGATCACTTTAAAGATATTGTAACATAGTGGATAGGTACCCATCATGGAATAGGTTTACTCAAGAATCCCATACAAATATTCTCATGAGATATAAATATTACATAATAAATTAGAGTGATATCTTATCAAAAAAATCCTAAAATGTACATGCATATGTGCTCTAAAAAATAAAATCAAACATAATACATAAACATATAAATTACCCATGGAAATAAATAAGTCACATAATCTTGTATCATAGCATAAACAGATGGAATATCATAGTGCATTCCATAAAAATTGGATTAAATAATTATTTTAAGTTAATTGGGGAATAATAATCATATTTGATGTAATTTTATGTCAATGTTAAGTGAATATTTGGAAAAAAAATATTAGAGAAGTAACTTTTGAAATTTACCTCTTGGGGGGGTAGGGAAAAGGGAAAAGATTATTTAAAGAGGAAAAATAACACATTAAATTCCATAAAAATTGAAATGATGTAATTTTTTTATCAATAATAAAATATTAATTTTTTTATACCATGGATATTTTAAAACACTTGATGGGGTGGTACTCAAAATGGGGTTAGAAACATGGAAGATCCTTTTAGTCAAGTTTTCTTAATGAATTAAATTAACAGGGCAACATTAAAAACAAATATATCCCCCAAAAAGAATGGTAATGACAATTAGGTATACATATAGGATTGGAATATATATATATATATAATTTTAAATAAATACATGAGAATTATTGTTGGATGAAGTGGGTTTTAGAGGGAAAATTCACTATCCAAAATAATGGAGGGTGGTTCAGAAGTTCCTTTATATATGGTCCTTGACTCCCTTGGTAAGATCTCCTAACTTCATGAATAATATATTTAAATTTATTAAATACATTATTGATAAAATTTTATTGTATAAAACATTTTTTAATATTCTATTATTTTTGTTTAAAATTATTTTTTAGACATATTGTTAATTCTTACTCTCAAGAGGGTACTGTCTGAAAGTCGCTTTAGTTTTTGGATAATTATTAATGTTTATGTCAAATGGGAAAAAAATACTGAATTAAAATTAAATGATATTTTTTCCTATAAAAATATTATATGGTCCAAAATATCAGTATGTTCTCTGATATAGGTATTATTCCTATAGTATAAATGTTAACGTTATATATTTAGTGCATTTAATCAGTTTTACCAACCATCATAAAATTGATTCGTTTTATTTAATTGAATGATTATTAATACATCAAAAAATGTTAAACGAGTTATAATATATATATTATAATCATATTTAACTATAATATCATTTCTATAAACATCCATAAATATGGTGTAGAAAAATGAAGTGTGTTATTTATAGAGGTAGTGAACCACCATAATATGAACAATCATTTTCATTTTAGAATGAATTGAGAAGAGGTAAGATAGATTGTATTACATTAAAAATATAAAATTATAGTATATGTATTATAATATATTCATTATTTTATGTATGATAGATTATAAAGAGGGGTAAAAGATGATTTTTTTTAAAAAGAGATAGATTGAGAAAATTACCTCTTTAAATGTCGTCTCTAGAAATACACCTTAAGGAAAATTTATTTATCATTTTTTAAGAGCAGAACAATGAAGTTTTGGGTAGAGGTATGGGAAGATAATTAGTTATAAATTTTAAGATCTCCAAGTACAAGAAGTTATAATGAGAATATATTTTTAGGGGTGGTATTTATAAGGGGCGACATGGATTTTTTTGAATATAATATTGATTAGTTTTTTATCTTGATTGAATACTAATAGTAGTGTTGAATATTTTAAATATATATAGTAATTAGTGCATGTGAGTGGGAATTAATGGTTTCTTACCTCATTCATATCTGTATTTCCTGCATATATTTTATGGTGTTTTATTACGTTGATTTCTATATTTAAATGATTAACCACACCAATTAGTGTATGATTTGACATGTTTTGTGTTGTATGGTAGGATAAAAAGGTTATTAGGAAATGGAAAAAAGGGGTGAAATTTGGAGTTAAAATATAGTTCATGACTTGAGAAAAGAGAAGTGGCATGACATCATATTTTTGAAGATGCATCGGAGCTGAAGAACTAAATAAATGAATATTTACATGTCGTGTAAGAATTAAAAGATTTTATTATTTTGGGAGAAGTTATTTCTGAAGAGATATATAGAAATTCATGATTCTTTCTCATACAATAAAAAATTAAACATTACATAATGTTTAATATTTAAACATCATGAACCCATCAAGAAACTAAAAATTAAACATGATGGTAGTTGAGGGATTGATGGAAAACTCTATTTATTCTCACATTAACCACTGGTTTTTAAAATTGTAGACATATGACCGAAAAAAGATGCCTAATGAGACATGAATACCTAATGAGACACCATTATACTTCCACCTTTTAGTATGGTTTTATTTATTATTTTTCTACACCCTCTCATGGCTAGAATGAGGGTGCAGTTTCTTAGTGTTGTGGCATGCATGATGAATAAAGATTTATTGTATGATTAATTTTATTTTTGATTTAAATTTATATCGTCGTTTCATGTTTTTTCTTCATTACTACCTATTTCTTGATTCTCCTGGGAAGACCATTGTGAGTGGGGTTTGAAATTGGGTATAATTTCATTCCTTCTTTGAGTATGATCACTACCTGAGTTGATTGAAACCATTTTTTAGTGTGAGATATATGATTTAGAATTCCTCCATAACTATTGGGTTTGTCTTTAACCTATGTTTAAATAATGTTTTAGGTTACAAATTATTTGATATCATTAGTACCAAAACATGAGAAATTGATAAATTTGGAAGAAAAGTGTTTACCATTACCATTGGACTTGCTATGAACTGATTTTGACGACTGCATAATTTTTAATTAATTATTTCATACCAAGTCATACAATGAACCTAAAGTAATTATTGTCTAAAAACATTTTTATATTTAATTATCCTACTTTTATTACCTATCAAACGATCATTAGTTTTTATTTAATTTGTTCAAATCGAAAATAGTATAGGATTATTTTATTAAATTAGTATTTTCTCTAATTTTGCCTCTGTGGGTTCGACCACAGACTTACAATTCCTATATTACCATATATTTTAGTGGTTTTATTTGTTTCAGGTTATAAATTTATAAATTTGGTATCCCTATGAGATATAATTATTCTCATTGGGTTATGACTCATCCATGACACATTAATTAATGTGATTAACTTATAATGTTAAATACCATATTTTGTTGTATTTTACAATTCAAAAAATTCATCTGTTTTAGAAAAAAAAATTTAATTTACCCCAACTATTTTATGATGTGTGGATTCAAAATTTTTTATCCATTTTCCGAAAATAATTTTAAAAATAAGAGAAAAATAATTTTTTTTAATAAAATCCTTATTTATTTGAAAAATTCATATGGTTATATTATGATAAATATTCCGACCCATTAAAAAATTTCTTATGGTCTCATAAAATTATATTAACATTTCAATTAATGTTAATATTAGTTTGTAAGCCCATTTTTATGAAAATAACGTTTCTTTAAAGAAATTTATATTTATCATAAAATTGTAAATAAAACTTATGTGTTTATCCAAAAACAAAATTTATCATTTTTAAAACATTTATTTATCTATATCATGAAATAAAAGTTATATATTATTATTTAATAAGATAAACTAAAACTATTTTACAATTACATAGTGAATGATACTATTTTAACAATCATATTACTATTCCTAAAAGTTATATTACTTTGCAAATGGTAAGATTACTATTCCAACTGTCTAATTACTTTTCCAAAGGTAAAATTTTTAATGGTCATATAGGTTCTATATCTTTTATAAATACCAAATATTTCATTAATTATTCATTATATTCTACTTTCTCTCATGGTATTATATATTTTCATTTTAAAAATGAATATTACATTAATAATACGTTATTTCCTTTCAAAAAAAATTTCTGCAAGTGAGATCATTTTAGGTGATCAATCATAAATAAATTCTCATATTATATTTTTCTTATTGTATATTTTTTTTCCAATTGTAACAACTACAATTCTTATGGATATATTTATTCCCTAAATTTTGTGAGAAATTAAATATAATAAAATGTTAATTTTTCAGGTGGTTCATGTTCTTTATATAATACTGCATTACTATATATGACACATTTTAGTAATCATAAGGGAAATTCCATTTATAAAATTCTGGGTTAATACAATTTTTGTTAAGATTATTTCAAGACCCACATTATATGATTTTATTCTAACGGGGTGTTTATAATCACTGTGACACTAATTGACTATTATAGGTTGATATAAAATGTGATTTCATTATTCCAAAAAATACAACTTCTTCTTTGTATAGAGAACCAATCCATTCTGAAAATCATATTAAATTCATTTATAGAAAGTAAAATAATACCTACATGAATCATAATCCCTCATACCATAAAAGAGATTCATATACCTTAGACACTATAATGATACCACCATGTGTTTTTATTTATAATTTAATTTAAAATAGTTTCTAAGAACCCACATGACATAACACATCCAAAAATATTGGGTGAAGAATAAGTTTACCTATCACAACTTAATTATCACTATCCACAAAAATGGAATTCATTTCATAATATTTTCTTTATTCCCATGCTCTAGGATATTATTGTTGTTAATTTCCATCTTAATCTCTTCGATTGGTATAATGAATCACATAGTGAAAAAATTCCTCACATTGAAAACATAGAATTGATTATGGATACTCAATATGAACTTTATTTTTCTATATAATGTTTACTAAACTCATCCTTTTTCCTCAAAATATTATTTATTAATTTCCTCCCTCATAATTGACAAAACATCTTCTGGTTCATTTGAGACATTCCCACGGGAACCTCTTTCCAAATTTTTTACATATACAAAATTGAATATTCTTTCCTTTATCAAATTTTTCACCTTAAATTCCATGAGATTCCATCACTCTCTTCTTGTGTATTTTTATAAACTCGACAATGTTCACATTTTTAATCATAATTCATGATATTAGAGTAGGTAAAACCAAAATATTTCTCACTTCATCACTTATACCATTTGGTTTCTCATTAAGATAATCAACAAATAAACCATGAGACCCATTTTTATCTCTCAGTCTTAATTTATACATCAATTACTAAAACCAAAAGTTATTAACATGAGTGAGTGAAATTATAAGAGAACAATCATAAAAATTCCAATTAAGAACTCGACATAAAAATATCTTTCTCTTTAAAAACATCACATTAGATTTTAGATTAACCAAGATCAATTTTAGTGCAATATAGATATATTTATGTTGGGTTTTCTTATACTAATTAAGCTAATTCTTTGAAATAATAAATATTTCAAAATGACTCGTAAACAAAAGGTTATTGACCCAACAATATCTCTCAGGTATGTCTAGCTAGGTTCATAGTCTTAGGCCCACTTTTCCTCCAATGAGTGATGATTTAGTTGATTCCTAACTATACTTTTCACCCAAGGTGAATTTGTACCATAGTGGAATGCACTTTACAGTATCCAAATGGGGATTTAATTTCTATGAAAATAAAATACTCAAAACTTTAGCAAAATTCAACGATGTTACCCTACACAAAAACATATGTTTATTATTTTCACTAAATTTGTATCATCCTATTAAAAAAACTAAAATAATCCCAAAATATAAATAATATAATCATAAAAAATGACTAAACCCAACTCTAATATGAATTGAGGAATCCCAAACCCACACTCCTAGGTCATGTGGTAAAAACCCTTCTGTTAAATACCATATTTGATACAAAGTGAGAAGAAAATTTTTAAAAATACATATATTTCAACAAAGTTTATAACTGAAACGTTAAATTTAGCATAAAATTCCACAATACCAAGAATAAAATGTTCTTGTATCCTTTATTACTATATATAAATAGAATTAATTTTATAATACATGTGATTATTTCACCATAATCAAACCACACTAGACTCTCATCTATATTTTTCATAGGTCATATTCCTATTCAAGACCAAGGGAATAGAATCATATGAAATGGGTGAGATAAAACGGTCAGAAAAGGAAATATTACTAACATTTAATCAAATGTTATATCATAATTATATAAGAATGATATAATGGCGGTTAAATATCATATTAAAAAGAACATGGAATAATAAGAGTCATGCATAAATCAAGATAATAGAGCACAAAATGTCAAATGATAAAACATGTACCATGGTATAAGACTATAATAAAATAATATAAACATGGTAGAAGAGAACGATATTAGAATTCCATGGAATAAAAAATATTTGGAAACAATATAAATCATGATGTCATAAAAATAATATTGGGTTAACCATTAAGATAACATAAAATATCATGCTTATCCTAAATTCCTATACACCATACATGGTATCTCATGAGATGAAATCATTTACCAATGAATTAATGATCTATCATGGAACAACATTAATATTAAAATTACGTACATTCATATGAGTTCCACATGTGGAAAATAAACCACATATTAAGCATAATCATGACCAAAATAATGGTAAATATGCGGGTTTCATAATCTTGTCTCAAAGCATAAATGGAGGCCATATAATTATTATTCCCTGTAGAAGAAGGAAGTAAAAAATATTTAAGGCTCATATATTAATAAATAATCATACCTTTTTAATATTGAGTTCCAATGTAAAAAAATTAAGGAGATGGATTAGAGAATTAAGAATATAAACATGCCACTTATGTGATTATTTATGAAATGAGTAAAATGTATTTTAAATAAGGAGAGATCTTATTAATTTATTTTAGATAAGAATACTAGGAGATTTTTTATAAAATAATTATAATTTTAAAAATATATTATATGTAAAGAAATACATTTTATAGAGGTGGTATTTGGCATTAAATTGGAAATTTGGAGGTTTACTTAAATTGTATTTAATTAAACTAAAGAATCGTGAAGAGAACTTAAAACAACTATTATGCTTAAAAAAAGATAAATTAAACCTGATATTTATGTTAGGAACATATATATAGAATATGGATCAGATGTACGAGAAGAATAAAAATTAATATGGTGAAAAATAAAGGAAAGGAGTAAACTAAAAGTAACAAGGGGGTTTAGAAGATCCCTTACCTTGTGTCCTGATTCGCTCCAGATGTTTGGTTAGCTTCCTGAAAAATTAAATTATGTTTACTAAATACATTCTTAAGAAATATTTTCATATATATTTAATTTTAAGGTGAATTTATGATAATGTATGATTCATTTATTAAATAGTTTTCACTTATGTTAGTTACTTGATGTGGTTCAGTAAATTTCTATTGAACTTTATTGGTATATTTAATATAATAAAATGTGTTGTAAAATAGTTTACTAATATACATAATTGTATGGGTGTATGTATTTTATTATTATAATATAAAAAAATTTATACAGATTCTTTGGTTTTCCAAAAAATGACTCAAATTAACAAAGGTTATGTATATGTTCCATTAAGGTAAATAAGTTTACTATGGATATTTATTATTAATACCACATAGAGAGAATCTAATAATATCATTAAATATTATTTATAATGTCATAAATATCATTTTTTATAAAATAATTATATTTTAATATTCATCCATGTTAGGTGGTGATAAAAATTAAAACATGCAGTCCATGAGGGTGGTAGTATGCAGGTATGTATGGCGATGCATTCACATTTTGAATGGTTTTTTAGGAAGGTATAAAATGGATATTACATTAGTATAATAATATTTAATAATATTAAAAAAACTAATGTTATAATACTTCCATGGATATAAAATATTCCAGTGACTCTAAGAAGAAACAAATTAAGAGAGCTTGAATGAGAACACTACCTCCCCCTTTGAATGTTCTCCCTTGGGTAACCCCTAAAGGATCCATATCTTGGTCTTTTAAAAAAGAACCTTTCTTATAGGATGTGTGGAGAGATTTGGAAAGAGAATAGGGTAGATTTTTTATTGAGATAAATATTTATTATGTATATATAAACTGGGTGGTGGATGGTGGTATTTACAAGATAGGGGAGTGACATTTTTGTAATAACATATATGAAAATTAATTATTTAAGTGTTAAAAGGATTGAATAATGGAAAATAATAGAGATAAAATGAGGTATGTTCATACCAGATCTCATAAAAACATTTTAAAACTATTATTTAACATTTTTTATGTTTCTAACCCATGGTTAAACACATTTAAACTTAATTTACCTTTTCCAATGAAATTTATTTTTACCTAAGTAATACATTTTACTAATATATTATATAATTTGATCCTAATTATTCTATATATGAAATATATTTTATGAAATAGAATTTATATGGGTGAGAAAAATTAATTTTAACATCATCATACGTAACACATAAAAACCATCTTTTTGAAAAAGTTTATTTTTAAGTATAAATTTTTTTAGGATAAAATTATAAATTTAATTTATTTATATAAAATTAATTTTTATTATTAATAAAATACGAGTTATATGGATTGAAATTAAATAAAAAATTCAAAATTTTAAATCATAATTAAAAAAATAATGAAAATAATTTTTTAGAATACAAGATTAATTTAGTATCATAATATTAAACATGAGATTTCTAAATTCAATGTAGTATTTCTAAATGAATAATTTTACCCCTTAAAAAAATTCATTTTCTTGTAGACTTGTTTATAAATTTTTTAAGTCATTATTAAACCATCATAATGTCAAAATGAAACTATATTAACAAAAACTGTATTTTTCACTATTCACCTAAAAACATCTATTTAAGAAAATTCCCAAAAAATGATCCTAAGAAAAAAAAGTATTCTACGTTTGAAAATAATTTAAATTTGGTAAAATCAAAATTCTAAAATTATGGAATTAAACTTATAATTAAATAAATAAAAATATAGTGAAAATAATTTTCATAGGAAAATAACTTTTAAATTTTTTATTAGTTTTTATTCCCATTTCCAATCAATTACATATTATATAGGTCTTAATATAATATTAATATAAATGATATATTTTATCTATAATATATTTAGTCTCATAAAATAATGTGCTTAAAGAAACAAATTTTAGAAAAAATTATTTCTCTAGCAAAAAATGATCTTATTAGTTATTTAGCTATAATAATTGGATTTAATAAATATATTAGTGAAATAATAATTAATTAAAAATATGAAATATAGTTATTTTATTATAATAAAATATTATTATGTTTAAAAATTATAAACATGTGTTTTATAAATTCAATATAGTAATTTTAAATTAATAATTTTTCCCCTTAAAACATTTCATATCATGAAATTGTTTTATATTTTTTTAATTCAATATTAGATCATCATAAGGTCAAAATGCCATGGTGTTAATAAGAAAAGTATTCTCCACTATTCACATAAAAATTAACAATTTCAAAAAAAGTTAAAAAACTTATTCTAAGATAATTTTTTTATAAAATGTGAAAAAATGAAGTTACATTGGTAAAATTAAAATTTAAAAATTTCATAATTTTACTTTATAAAGATCTATAAATATATAGTGAAAACTATTTTTCTACGAAAACAACTTTTTTAATATCTCATTAGTTATTATTATTATTTCATAAAAGTTACTAATTATATTTGTGTTAATATATTATTTATTTAAATTATATATTTATATATAATTGTTTTTATTAAAATAACGTGCATAAAAAACAATTTTAGAGAAATATCTTTTTCTTAGATAAAATGATTTCATTATTTATTTAGCTATATTTATTGAATTTTATCAATGAATTATTATTGAATAGATTTAATTTTTTTATTTATACATATAATTAGGAATGTGGTTACCTCTATTTTACCCACCAAAATGATACCTACATTTTATCGGTTATATATAATGTTTAATAAATTTTTTTGGTTCAGTGCTGCATGTGAAGAAGAATATTTCACAAAGTATTCATTTAAATGTAATGTAATAATTTTTTTTACATTCTCCCCTCCTTAAATAAATTTCATCCTCACAATTTTAACAATAACTTATAAATTAAAATTATTATTGGAATCTAAAAGATAGAAATGACCCAAGATATAATTTCTAACCTAGGAAATATATATTTTTCATCATAATAGGATTATATCTAATAATTAGTTTCCTTTTTCGCCAACCATTTTTAAAGCTACCCAATCCTCTTTCACATATTATTATATTATTTTTAACATAAATATATATAAAACACATCCCATGGATATAAAATACTAGTGTACTTGGTAGACTAGGTTTATATTACAACAATTATGAATTAAAATAAAATATCATTATTTCAATATCTATAATGAGCTCATAAATTCTATTATTTTTCTAAAAATTCTTAGGATTAACTTGGAAATACAGAAAGAAAAGAGGTGAACTATAAAACCCAGTAAGGGAATAAGCATTATAACAAAGCTAATATGTGATTCAAAAGACATAACATTTTATCATAAAAGAAAAAGATCATGAATAATCATATGGTAGAATGAAATAATGAATATGGAATCATAAGAAAATTGAAATATAGGAATGTGGACGAAATATAAAACATTTCATAAGCATAAGTAAAGGATCACTTCCAAGACAACATAATACAGTGGAAAATATACCATCATGGATTATGTATACTCCCTAATACTGTACATATTCCTTCATGGGATGTAAACATTACCAAATGAATTAGATTTCTATATAAGAGAACCCATTATAACATGTACATAGTCACCCAAACATTATATTGTGAAATATTACATCATATTATAAGAATATTTAACACAAAAGATTATGATACACACTAGAACTGTAAAGGTTTAATGTTTTTAGAGCTTTAGATACATAAAATACCCATAAAATAAATATTTACATTATCTCCAACTATGTTCATCACAACTAACACCCTTATTAAAAATATTATACCAAAAGACCTTCTTCATATCTTGAGGAAAAGGAAACATAAAAAATCTCCAGTTCAAATGCCTAGTAAGGGTAAATAAGGGAAATATCAATGATCATTTATGTATAACATGAGCATATAGGTACGATATTATCAGATTAACATTTGAAACCCATAAATACTAATTCATAGATCATAGTCATGAGTCATGGAATACATTTTGGCATTTTTTATGACATGAATTATAAATAATTAAAAGTACTTGATCTATTAAAGCATAACATTAGCATAATTCCATATCATAAAAGAGTAGTATAATCATAATCAAAGAAATATTATGTCAAGGTTACCTAAAAATATTAGCACAATATATTATGATTGAGACAACCATCCATTTATATACTTTGGGAATGAGATAACCTCCCATCTATACTATTTTGGGCTTTGGATAACCTCTTCTAAACCCTATACCAAGCTTGGGATAACCTCCAATGTCCCATATTTCAGGCTTGGAATAACCTACCATGTAGCCATTGAGATCATATAATATTAATCATTACCCAAATCATTATATGTATATATAATCTTGTGCCTAACAATCATATAATAATAAATCCATTCATATAAAAGACAGAAGATCATAAAACATTCACCATATCATCATAACATAAACCGTAGTAAATAAAAAGGATTCATAAACATCTCATCATCATAATAAAAAATCATACAGTGCAATAATGAGGATGGTATCATTAGATCATATCCCCAAAAAATAATAAGTAACATTAAATAATTTTATCATATAAAAAACAACCTTAAAGGATCACTTGAATATTTCTCGAGGGAAAAACCCTTTTCCTTTTGAAGGTGCCTATTTAAAATGTTAAAATTTATAAAATATTATGAAAAAATTTTACATGAAAATAATTATGTAATATTTTAAAATAATCATCAAATAAAATAATTACTTTTATTCTAGGAAAATTAATTCATGATGTATATGTTAAAAGAAAGAATTATTTTTTACACATTTATAGATTTTTAAAAATGATTTATTTGGTATAATTTAAAAAGATTCATTTTTAAAAGTTTTTAAATAAATTAAAAGTTAGTGAAAATTAATTTTGATTATAAAAATTTAAGTATATTTTAGAACATTCATAAAAAGATTTCTAAGAGCATGGACATGAAAGAAAAATATCATCGACCAAAGAATAAATAAGGTCAACTTTTCTTTAAATACACTTTCTTGATCAATTTAATCAACAAAAGAGGATAGTGGTACCAATATATAAAAAATCCATAAATAACCGTAGAAGAATATAAATTAATGTGGTTTATTATTCATGTATCTTATAGTTTACCTCAATTTAAATTCAAGCATAATAATTCCAGGTTAAAATGATATTGAATCATAATTTGATTACCACATTGGTATCTTCTCTATCCTAAGCACCATGAAATAAAAACTTCGAATGAAAAATTAAATATAATTGAAACAAGGATATTAATGATATAACATATAAAAGGGACTATATATAAACCTCATAAAAGATAAATTTTTAAATATGCATAATTGTCATGAAAATAATTACAAAATAAATTCATGTATTGTATTTACACCACACAAAGGAAAAAAGTGGTGAATATTGCATGCGTCTTAGGGAAATTAATGCGAGATGAGAAACTCTCACCTTAAGGTCAATTTTATTCATAAGCACTTTAACCTAATTTATAGTAAATTTAAATTAATTTATTTCTATAATAAAAATATTTAAATAATTATAATATTTTATATTTCAACTTATGTTATTTCAATGCACATTTACTAATAATTCCTTTTTAAAATTGATGTTTTTGGGTGTTAATTGTTTCTTTTTTCATGAAATTTTAAATTCTTATGTTCTGGTCCTATAAATGGATCATGGTTCCATAATATTTAGAATATTATTAGTGAAATAATTATAATATATATTAATCATGTAAAATTTTATAATTATTCAATTAAACCATTGTTGAAAAATCAATTACACAACTTCTTGGAGGATCTAATCTATACACATGCACAAGTGATGTTTTTCTCTTTTACATAGTTGGATTAATTAAATGTTAAATAACAATTCACCTATAAAAAATAATTATTATATCATAAATAATATATATATATATATATAATAAATCAATATGTATTTTCATTCATGTGAAGAAAAAATGAAAAATGAATCACATCGCTTCGTGGAGGTGGTAGTCTACATGTACGCAAGAGCGAAACTATCATTTTACAATAGTTATAAAGGTAAAAATATATATAATATATTATTATTAAAGAATTATAATATGAATAAAATATAATATATAAATATTAAATTCATTTTAAAAACCTACCAGGATTTGTAATGGTGGAAAATGAATCATATCGCTACGTGGAGGTGGTATCCCACACATAGACACGAGTGACACTTTCATTTAACTTTTTATAGAAACATGGTTGGATAATGGTTGTTAAAAAATAATAATAAAATTTAATTATATTTATGACACTTAAGTTGTTATTTTATGATGAATAATATAGCTTCAATGGAGATTCAAGAAGAAATATATTAACAGGGAGTCAGGTAAGATGATTACCTATTATTCAGTAGACCTCCTTCATATCCTCTCTTAAGTAACCATAAAATATAATTTCAGAAAGAAAAATACCTCTAAAAAATGTAAAGGGGTTTATTAAATAGAACTGGGAAGGTTTTGGATGAGATATTTTTCTCATGGGGTAATGAAATGACAAGAGGGGTGTTCTTTTAGAAGGTAGAGAAAGGATACTCCTGTAATTTTCCAAAAATTTAAAATATTATGAAGTTTAATTTTTGTAAAATTGATTCCAAATTTAATTTATTTCTAATATTAGATGATATATCATTTAAAAATTACATACAATAGGATTTAGAGAATTTTTTAGGTCATTTTAACCCTAATATATTTAGTTTTTCCCCCATGTATCCTTTTTATATTTAACCATGGTAACAAATTTTTAAATAATTAATGTTTATACATTTAATTATAAGGTTAAAAATGGAAAAATGGTCAAGGGATGAAATTTTCAATAATATCCCATTACCTTATTCTATATATATATTTTTTAAACCATTGAATGAAATATAATTTAACATAAAATATCATCAATTTCATATTTTTTAGTATTCATTTAATTTGACTTGAAAGTTTACAAGAAAACAATTTATTTCAAATATAGACCCTTTAAGAAACATTTACACATTATAATTAACCATTAAATTCATGGAACATCACAATTCATCCAAAAATTAATTATTTTAATCTTTTTAAAATTGTTTAGTAAATATTTCAACTGAATTCCCAAGCATAGTTCCAGTGTTTCATAAATATTTAAAGTAATTATAAGATAATTAAAAAATAAAAAATTCATATAAAAAATAACTTATTACTAATCAAAATAATCATTTATAACCCTGTTTAACCTATTTTACCCCTACATAGGTGACAAAAATTTACCATGGGTAATATTCATAATGAAAAAAATAAAAGGTTCCTATTTACCAAATTGAAAACTCATGATTCAAAATACCATATCCATTTATCAGAATTCAATCTATTGCAGTGGAAGAAATATATTTCAATACAAATTCATTTTACATAATAAAAAGTAGTTTTCAAAGAAATTCATTTTTTGGCATAAAAATTAACTTAAATAAAAATAAAAAATATTATTAATTAAAATGAAATTAATTACATTATTATGAATAAAATATATTATATTTCACTTTAGTACAAAATCCAATATATAAGGGAACTTTTAAACTATTTTTATTTATTGAAATGAAATGACAATATTTGAAAAATCCTCATTTTCTTCACTATTCATTGTAAAATCGATCATTTCTAAAAAAATAAAAAATTCAACCTAAGTTAATATTAAAATAATAATATAAAAAATGATATTTATTTTTTGAAATAATATTTATAATGTTTCTAAAACATAATTATAATGTATGTAATGATATAAACTTTTATAAATAAAATTCCATTTCTTTAAATGATTATATGCCTTATTAATAAATGAATTTATAAAAAAAACACGCACTACATTGGATATGTTGGAAAGAAATATGGTCTGTAAAATTTATAAGATCGTTAAGAAATATCATAATTGATAATATAGCCATTTCACAGTGACTGTTATGGTTAGTAAATTAAGTTTTATGATAATTTCTGTTTCCGGCAGATAAAGGAAGAAATGACCTTGACCAGTATGATCATATCATATGAAACCCATTCTTCAGATCATACGAGGGATATAACCTCACTAGGATTTGACCTTTGGACCATTCTATGCTAATATTCAACATCTAAAGCATAAGAAAAACCATATTTTGTATAATTTCAATCTCATCGAGAATATGACCCAAACCAAGTTCGCCATACCACCCCATGAAAATATCACAATCACACACCTTACCCTTTAGCCATTCACTAATCTAATTAAGGCTATTTATATAGGACATAACAATATGAATATTTATATTTTTGTAATAAAAAATTATTATATTTATCAGTTCATAATAATAATTTTTAAATTATTAAATTATATGATTGATAAAAATTAGATTTTGATACGATGAAACAAAAATTTTATTTTTGGAAAATGTATAGTTTCAATCAAGAAACTCTATTTTAATTAATTAAATAATTTATAAAATAAATTATAATTTAATAAAGTATTATTACGATATAATTTTTTTAAATATAAATTATAATAATTTTTTAAAATTTCAATAATATGTTTTCTAAGGGTAAGAAAAATGTCATTGTTAGAAAAACCATTATTTTTCAAAAAACATGGATTTTTTATTTAAAAATGTAAATAATCTTAATTAAATAATAATTTTCTTTAGAAAATATTATTTTTGAAATCAACACATTGAAATTATCCAATGGGGATTTGTTACATAATTTTGGGAGACAATTGAATTTTTGGTTCAAAATTAAATACGGTTTAAATATACGGTGTATATTATGCCCTCATATTAAACAAATAGTGATGTAATATACGCCATAAAAATATCCATAAAGGAAAAAATATTTTCAAATGAAAATAACATTTTAAGAAAATTATTTCATTAATTTTATAAACCCTTAGAAAATCCTCCAAGACCTATATTATATTTTATGGTTTTAAAATCAACACTTTAAAAACATAAATCACTTCCACATCACTAAGAGAATTATTTTAATGAGTCATGTTAATTGAATTATAAAACAATGAAAAACGCTCTTCTTTGTCATGAACTATGTGGATAAATCATTGAAAGTTTTTTGGTTTTTATTACTTTATAATATAGAGTCTAAAACCTATGTTTTCGAAATTATTAAATAACACTCCTTTATTTTACAATATAAACCCACCAAATCACTGATTCATCTTCATTAAAACCACTTGGAACATGAAATTAATCTGTATTTTACTTTATATATACCTCAATATGTTTCCCTATCCTCTTAATATGATCTTCCAATACTTTTAGATGCATCCTATCAAGGTAAGGGACCACCTCCTTCTCTTTATTTAAGTACCTTATTTATATTATGACCTTTTATTTATAATTTATCAAATTTGAATGTGTTTTTAAACATACCTATTACTATAATTATGTTTTAAAAGTGATTATACACCCCTTTATCTCTCATTTAACCCTTACATGAATCTTTATATACCCTCGTTATGCTGCCAAAATTATCTTATGATTTTGCAGGACACAATTTTTTTGTAATGAATACCCATTCCCATTTCCACTCAAAGTTATTAACCTAGTTTCATATATACATAATTTATTGAGAAATTGTATATTTGTGACCCAAAATCCTTAATCATGGGGTAAAAATTGATGAAATACATTCTTATGTTTTATGATCTATGTGGAACACTTATGCATGTACGTGATATGAATGTAATGGGTGGACCTGGAATTATATATCTCTCCAATGAATTAGGTACTGTTTTTATATCAAGAGATTCCATATATATTGCAAGAGAGATTATCCTAAGGTCACTATGTTATCTTTTTTTGGAATTTATCCTTTGATTATATATATGATGTCATGTTTTAAAATTTTTCCACATTTATATACTACCTTTATGTTATCATATTGTACCATTCCTCATTATTTAAGATTATGATTCTACCCCTCTTATCCTACCTTGATATGACTCTTGGATTACATGTAATATTTTACCTTTTAAATTTTTTTAGTTCCTTACTGGTCTTTATAGATCACCCCTTTCTTTTGTACATCCCAAGTTATCACATGCATTTTTAGAACATTAAAGGAATATAAGTACATGTTATGGAGTTTTTAAATATTATTTTCATAATTATGTATTAAGTTGTTATGTTATACACCTAATTACCAAAATACAAGGCTTAATAATCCATTAGGTTTATATTATGTGTATCCCAATACAATAAATTATGAATTAAGATGTAATAAAATAAGTAAAGTCATAATTAGTTTCAGAGAAGAGTATAATTATTGTTGGGATTAGGATTATAAAACTCTAGAAAAATATGTAGGGATATTATTAAAAATATGACAAATTAAAGAAATTTTATTAATGTATATATTTTGTCAATGGATGAATATAAGAGAAACCATGGAAACGACTAATACATGTGGTAATGTGATGACTCCCTAAATGAGATTCCCAACCCAATGGGAGCATGAATCGTGAACTTCATGAGAATAAATCCCCAATTAACATTGGTTTTTAATGAAAACTTGAATAATTTGGAACACCCAAATCCCAAAATAAATATATTGTTTAAATCAAGACCTTCATCTGACAGATGGTTCTAACTTTTAGTAGATCTTGTGATCCTTTAATCATAGAAAAAAGGATAAAACCATTGAAAATATATTCTCTATACATAAATGCTCTGATTAAGAGAAGGGTATGGTACATGTTTACCATATGAAAGGAGAATATGATGAATGGTGGATATTGGAAAAAAAATGAAGCTCCAGGATGAGATCTATGTAATGGAGTATAAGTAATTCATGAAAATATATTTTGAAAAATATTTTCCACACACACTTTGATTGAAAATGGATATGGGATTACATAGCCTTTAACAAAAGGACAATGAATCCATTGTGGTGTATGATGGAAACATCACAAGCCATGTATGATACACCTCTGTCCTTTTCATTAAACTCAAAAGTAATGTTTACTTTTTATAGGTTAGTTTGAAGATAAGTCAATGAAAATCATTTTCTATTTGAGACTTTGACATATATGAGTAAATTTCATGATATTCCCTCAAGGTCAAAATAGAGATAAAAAATTTGACGGTTTTCACAAGGGAAAGAAGTGGAAAATATTGTATAATTATAGTAGTGTGATAGAAAAATATAATGGTGGAAATAAATTAAAACAGGCATATTTTTGAAAGTGTTATAATAATCATCAAGGAAATTTCCTAACCGGTAAAGGAAATTCTTTAGGTGCGGGAACAAAGGGCACCTAGCTAGTGATTGCTAATGGGAGAATCCCACTAATGTGATGGAAGAAAGGAATTCTCTTGTCAACCCTCATCATGTTGTCCAATGTTTCAACTAATAGGAACATGGACATTATGAGAATTAATGACCTAAGCCAAGGATTGTTGATGATAACTGATGACAACACCCTATAAGGACTATAAAGTAGTGGTGAGCTTATGTATGCACAACTATTGAGGTTCATCCAAAAAATGAAGTGGTGATAGGTATACAAGTTCTTTATTCAAGAATAGAAAACAAAATATTTTATTTTTGTTTTAAAAATTCTGTTATAACGTGCATGTTTATTAAAACTATTCAAACACCACCTCAAAACATAAAAGTTAAGTTATCAGTAGATATGGATAAGGGGAATATTATTTCATCCAAAGTATATAACTAATCCACTGTCAAAATTTTTGGGATTAATTTCCCATAAAACATTTGAAACTTTCCTTAGTGGAATGATATAGTATTTTGTGTGTGTATTCATCTTCCTTATATAGATCCATCATAAATTATTGAGATAATGAAATAAAACTCTGCAATATAAATCACCCTCCTATTCAATAAAAGTGTAATGTGAACGATGAATCTTACTGAGTACCGACAACTAAATCATGGATATTTAGACATTTTTAGAAATTATATCTAGCTTAAATTATTGATACAAAAGAAAAGACCATCCTTTGATACATTCCCATTGGGAGGGAATTCACTAACGTGTTTTTAGAATAATTACTAGTTTTCCTCCTACCAGTGAGGTTGAGTTTTTAATAATCTTATACATAGAGCATTTAGATATCCAATTTTCCATATAGAATTGGTACTATTGAAATTGAGGAGCTTAAGATACAATTATATGAGAATCCAGATAAATGGTTTATACAACCATGTACTTTATTAACGGTTCACTGGTCCTCTTCATCAAGAAGGAGGATGTGTTAGTTCACCTCTACATTGAATATCATGATCTCTACAAGATCACTATAAAGAACAAGTATCATATAACATATATTGTTGACTTGTTTAATCAGCTACAAGGATCCAATTACCTGTCTATAGTGGATCTCCATTCGAAATGTTATCATGTAATGGTGTAGAATGAGGATATACCCAATATTTATTTTCATACAATGTAAGAAAAATACATGTTCATAGTTATTCTAGTTGGACTTAGTAATGCTCTATAAATCCTCTTGGACTTAATGAATAGAGACTTTAGGGATTCACTCAACAAATATATGGTAGTAATTATATATGATATTATTATTTACTCTAAAATCAAATAGGAACACGATAAACATTTAAATACTATACTTAAGGCTTTGTATAAGAAAAGGTGATATGAAAGGTATATTAAATGAGTGTATTGGTCAGAGAAAGTAACTGAACTTTATCACTAATAAGAGGATATATGAGGATTCATATAAAATTGAGGTAATTTAATGATATCCCATACCAATATCTATGAAATAAATCCCTAGTTTATAGGGATTAACTAGTTACTATTATGGACTTGTGGAAAACTTCTCATTATTTTCAGTCCCTCTAACCATGCCTACTAGGATAGGAGTCAAGTTTATTTTAATTTATGAGTATGAAGAGACCATTAAAGCATTGAATAATAGGCTAATAACTACACATATTCTCACATAACTAACCAATGGGAAAGTATTTATGATCTATAGTGATGAATCCAAAAAGGGATTTGGTTGTGCATACATGAAAGATGAAAAAGTGATAACCAATTTCTAACACCAATTAAAGATCCATGAGTAGAGCTACCTAATGCATGATCTACAATTAATAGTAGTGGTATTTTCATTGAATATTTGGATAAATTATCTCCATAGGGATATGTTTGATATATATATGGATTATAAAATAATCATGTGTACATTCAAACAAACAGATCTCAATATTAACCAATGAAGGTGGTCAGATATTATCTTGGATTATGATTGTTCAATCCATTACCATCATGTTAAGGGAAAAAAATTGGAAGTTGATATTAGTTTAAAAGATCCTGTAATCATATATATTATGAGTATTGGAAAGTATCCAATCTTCTTACATAGGCAGAGGATATACCATAGAATAATAAAATGATCAACATTTTACCTTTCTGAAATAACTAGTCAACCCTCTATTTTAAATACGTTCAAGGATTCTAAAAAAGATGATGATTTTCAATAGAATAAGGTAGAAAATATTCTAAAGTTTAACTTTGATTAATATGGGGTTATATGTTTTGGTACAGAAATATGTGTCCACTAAAAACCATAACTGAAAAGGGAACTTTTAGATGATGTGTAAAACACAAACTTTTCTATACACCCTGAACACAATAAGAAGTATAAAGCCTTGAAGAATTTTTTTGGTATGAATACATGAAGACAGAAATTATAGATTTTCTATCATTATGCTTGGTATGATAACATCTCAAGGTGTAATGAAATAATTCTAAAGTTATGGTAAAATAATTTACCATAATAAAATGTAAATGGGAAAACATAACCATGGACTTCAAAATAGAACTCCATATGACTCCAAAAAGTAATAAATTTATCTAGGAGGTAGTTGATCAACTTTCAATGTTGACACATTGAATTACTATCACATAAGACTTCTCTATTGGCCAACTCCCAAATATATACATAAGGGAAGTGGTAAGATTACATGGAGTTCCACTCTCTATTGTATATGTTCATGATTTTAGATTTACCTAGAGGTTTGGGAGAAACATTCAGAAAACATTGGATATAGAACCGAGCTTCATCACTACTTATTAACCTTATATGGATGGTCATACTGAAAGAACCATTAAAACTCTTGAGTATGTGCTGAGATTATGTTCAATGTATTTCTAAGGGCATTGGGGATCAAAACTTTCCTTTAGTGGATCTCCCATATAATGTTGGTTTCTATTATAACATTAAAATGGAAGCATATGAAGATATTTATAGGAAGCGTTTTCAGAATATAACATGATGGGATGAATTTAGAGAGTGGAAGTTGATGGGTCCTAATCTTATCCCAGAGATGATAGATAAGGTTAAAACTATACAATGAAATATGAAATCATCATAAAGTCAATAAAAATCTATGAAGACAATCATCATTTAGTCCTAGAGTTAAGGTCATAGATAAGGTATTCCTTTTTATATCACAAAGGATGAAATTCATGAGGTTTGGGAATAATGGAAAAAATAGTTCAAGATAAATTAGTCCCTATGAGATCATTTATCACATTCGAGTGATGATTGATTGACTATCACTCCCACCTAACCTATATCAAGTACATGATATGTTCAATGTATCACTCATGAATAAGTGCATAGTAGACCCATCACATGTATTGAATCCAGATAGGGTACCATTAGAGAATGATATTTTTTATGAGGGGAAATTAGTGAAGATCTTAGATCATATAGAAAAAGTTCTATGAAATAAGACAACTCACAGGGTGAAGGTGTTATGGAGGAACCACATGTTTGAGGAAGTGACCTGGGAAACATAAGAGGAAATGAAATATATGTATGATCATTTTTTTGGTACGAAATGAAAATTTAATGTTGAACTTTTTGAGGGGGGAATAATGTAATAACCAGAATTATTTTCAATACATTTACAATTTCTAAATAAGTGAATTACTTATTAAAAATGAATTAATATAAAATGCATCCCCTACTTTAGATATTTTGGATATATATAAGGTCTATAAAATTTAAAAGACCACGAATATCCATAATCTTTGATAATATATCCATTTTAAATTTACCATTATGATTAATATATTAAGGGTTATTGTAAAGGCCATTTGACATATACATAAAAAGATATGACATCAACAAGTGCTGTCATACCCTATGAATCCCCTTTATTGGAGCTTCTTATGGGGACTGAATCACTATAATTTTCCATTGACAAATACCATGATGATATTTAACAACAAAATCATAAACAAATCCATTTATGGGAGAAGTTCAAGCTCATCCAGATCACACCCCAAACCTTGTTTGCTGAACAACCCTATAAAAATATCACCATCACACATGTTTCCCTTAAAGAATTAACTAGTGGTATAATGTGATATATATATAGACCCTAAAAATATAAATATTTTTATTTTATTTTTAATAAAAAATAATTATATTTATATATTTCTAATATTAATTTTTAAATATTTAGATGATGAATTTGATAAAAATTACATATTTATTTGATGAAACAAAAATTGTGTTTTTGGGAAATGTAGAGTTTTAACCAAGAAAATATATTTTAAGGAATTAAATAGTTTTCAAAATAAATTATTTCAAAATGAAATAAACTTATTTAATAATATTGATTAAATACAAATAATAGTATAATTTCATGAATTCAATAAATAATTTCTATAAGGGTTTGTAAACTGTTATTGCTAAAAAACCATTATTTTTCAATAAATGTGGATTTTTGATTTAAAAGCGTAAATTATTATAAATAACTAATTAAATGTATTATATAAATAATATTTTTTAAATCATCCCATAAAAAATATCGATTGGTTATTTTTTCATAATTTTTATAGACTATCAAATTTTTGGGTCAAAATTAAATATGGTATAAATATATGGTGTGTATTAAGACATCATATTGGCCAAAAAGTGACTTAATAAATTCCATAAAATGTATCCACAACGAAATTTATATTTAATTATTAGAATAATATTATTTTGATGTTATTTTATTAGTTTTATGAAAATTTATTGAATCCCCCAAAACCTATATTATATTTTCATGTTTTAAAATGAAAATATTATTAAACATGACTCACTTCCACCTCACTAAGGGTATTATTTTAATGATTTAAATTAGTATCCTTATAAAATAATGAATTAATATCCTCTTTGGATAAAAAATGGGAAGAGATTATGGGATGGTTTTTGGATTTTATTACATTATCATATATAGTCCAAAACCTAGGTTTGGAATTTCATAAAGATCTCTTCTCTCTTTTACTATATAATCCCACCCAAACTACAAATTTACTTCACTAAAAACCATTATATCACAAAATTAGTCATTATTTCCCCATATATATCCCTCACAGGGTTCCATAAAGCTCTTAAAAACTCCTCCCATGCATTTAGAAGTGTCCTCTCAAGGTAAAGGATCATATCAGTATCCTCTTTATTAATGCCGCTTCATTATATAATACCATTTTATTTCCAACATCCCATGTTGGAATATATTTTTCAACATTCCTATTACTTTAGTTATGATTTCCATGTAATGATATACCCATTTTACTCACCATTAACTCTTACATGAAAATTTATTTAACATTTTTATGCTATTGAAATCATCTTATGATTTACTATATCAAACATTTTTATAGTGAATACCCATTCCCATTCTTACTTAAAGGTATTATCTTAATCATATATATCCTTAATTTATTAGTGAATTGCATGTATTTATCCTATAATTTTCAATAAAGGGGTTTAAATTGATGTAATAAATACTTATGTTTTATGATATATGGGGAACACTTATTCATGTACATGATATGAGAGTTAAGGGTGGTCCTAGAATTATGTATCACTACAATGCCTTTATTAATGTTTTTATCACATAATATGTCATGTATGGTTTAAGGGAGGTTATCCTAATCACAATGTTATTTTTTCGTGGCATTTATCCATAACTACTGTTTACGATGTGAGGCTTTAATTTTTTCCACATTACTATATTTCCTTTAGGTTATCATGTTATATAATGCATCAATGTTCAAGATTATGATTCTCACCCTAATTACGTCACCATAATATGACTCTTATATCACATTTAATAAATTACTATATAATATTATTTATTTATTACTTTACTTGGATTTATAAAACACCGCTTTTTAGGCACGACCCAAGTTATTCAGTGCATTTTATAAGATCTATAGACTATAAGCAAATGTTATATTACTTTTAAATATTTATTTTAATTCTATTTCATGTTATTATGTTATGTACGTAAAAAAACAAATAAAATAGGCCTCAAAATCTTCTTGGGTTTGTATTACGTGTACCCCGATGTAATAAATCAATAATTAAGGTGTAATAAAATATTTTTTATCATAATATCAGAGCAAAAAATAAAATAATCCCCATTTTTTATGAAAAAAATATTTTTGAAGCAAAAATAAAATTACTTAAAATTGAGTAATTATTAATTTTGAATTAATATTTACATTTACATTATATAAAAACATTATACATATTTTTAATAATATTGTTAATCTTTCTCAAACCACAAATTTAACAACTAGGTTATAATAGTCACATTTAAAGAACCATATTTGAATAATATATTAAAGGTCATTTAAAATTATTATTTTCTATTTAAAAATATATAAAACACACACTAATTATATAAATATAACATATATTATAAAACATTGGGTCTTCAAATAATCCCCCCTTAAAATAAATTGCATCCCATCAATTTTATCCTGATCATTAAATGTTAAATATATGAAAATACCATTGTTGAAAACTAAGGTTGTACCAAGGGATAATAAAACTTCATTTGAACTGTATAAGTGGGAAACATAAATGTTACATGAAATAACACATATTTAGTTTTCCATATATGGTTTAAATTGGTATAAAGTTAAAATATGGGCATGGAGGAGAAAAATAATGTCTAAGAACTAATATAGAGAGATAGAGAATATGGTTACGATAAAGTTAATGGACACAAAACCTAAACCAGAGATGAATTAAAAGATCATCAATTCATCAAAAAATATGTTAAAAATGATATATTTATTTTAATATATTTTTTCATAATTTTAGGGGATTATTTTACCATCAATATATAGAACACAAGAAAATACACATAACTGATATATTTCCATTTCATAATCACAATTTCACAATTTTATTATTATTTGATAAATTTCTAATTAATCTCATACTCCATGAAATGAATATTCGGGTTAAAATTTTCATTTCAAAAGAAGTAAAATGATATTTTAACAGATCATATGATCCATAAAATAATGACAAGTCATTATTTATTTGTCTAAATATTTTCCAAAAACAAAATGGGTAGCATATTTTATCCAATATAGGTAAATATAATACATTAATATCTAAAACCTCAATAAGAAGAATAAAATTTCAACTTAATCCATTCCATAAATTGTTAACCTTAAGACACCTTCAAAATATGTATCACCAAAGTGAAAACCGAAAAATTTAAAATATATGATAACATATTTTATTAAGCTCAACTATAATATTTAACCCAAAATAAAATAAATTATCTCATAATTCCACATAGAATTATCATATATTCTAAAAAATATTCAAATCCATTTTAAAAAATAACACAAATCACCATAAAACCCTAATAAAATCAAATATTCATAGATAATTTAACTTAATATTCATTCCGGAAATTATTTTTATATTAATAATATAATATTCTCTATATAGTTTACTTATTTAAAAATAAAATTATTCACATAGTTAAAAAGTAAATTTTTAGTCACATATTTATCTGTGTGATAAAATATATTCCCAAAATGTAATAACGGTTTTATTTCAATTAACCTTAAAAACCTCAAAGTAAAATATCATAGTAACCATAAAGGTAATAAATAACTTTATCATAGTAACCATAAAGGTAATAAATAACTTTATCATTATTCCCACATAATATAAAATCATTATTCAAAAATTTAACCATTTTAGTAAAACAAATAATAAACCAAAGGTTTGTGTTCCCACTAATGTCTTCTAAAATATCCTTAATCATCTTAAAAACCCATCATATAGAATATCAAATAGGGGTATCTATGCATTTAATATTATGATTAGACATAAAATTTTCAAACCATTACACTTTAGTTTTATCCTATATCCTTATGAAATATCATTAGTTTTTATAGGTTTTATTTCTCATTCATCATAAGGGTCCATAAATAAAATGTGAATTAACCCATGCATATCCCCTAAGTGTATCTATCCATTTGTGCAATATTATGACCACTCATCGTTCACTGATAAAGGTTGAGTAAATACATATTCTTCCCCTTTATAATTTATTACCCAAAAATTAATCTATTCCACAAACACATACACTTTCTAGTATCCTGATAGAAATACATTTTCTAAGAAAATGAAACACCTTTATTCACTATAACATATGAAGTTCGTCAATAATTTTTAATCTCATTGAAGTTTTTTCCATCTCAGATTCAAAAAATAACTAAACTGTTCGTTGATACTTGCTAGAACAACCTTATTTTTACATACATAAATATTGTATCTTAATAGATGAATATTGAAAACATAGAATTATTATCCACACCATAACCATAGAGGTTTAGTTTGTTTGAAAATTCAAGTACATAAATAACTAGTACATAAAATATTTACATCATTTCAAACTAATTTCTTCACTACTATCACCATTATTTGAAATATTATAATTAAAAACATTATTGATATCATAGGGAATTTAATCATAATAATGTTTGATCTTGGATTCTTAGAAGGGAAAACAAGGGAGATATAATTGATAATTTAAGTACAAAACCAGTATAAAGGAATTAGAACATGGGATAATCATTTAAAAACCATAACCATAAATTAATAGAACATAATAATGATCCATTTCTTAAATATTGGAAGTTTATAATACACTAATGATAAAATATTTAAATAAAATGAGGAATATAAGTATAACATTGGCATAATATCATGCCATAAAAAGATGAATAATGTGTTTCATAATCATAATGGTAGAAATTTTATATCAAGGATACCCAAAAATATATTCATAACATGTTAAAAATGTGATAACCACCTATGTATCTATTTTGAGACTGGATAACCTCCCATGTTTCCTCTTTATGTCTTAGAAAAACCACACATGTTCCCTCTTTTACGATTGGGATAACCTCCCACGTACCCTTTTTGTGCTAGGGAAAACCTCCCTTGTACTCTTTGAGCTCGAAACACTTTACTATTTAACCAATTAATTATATGGATTTATAATTATGAGACCAACCATAAAATTAACATAAATACATTCATATTTATTAAAAAATATCATAAAACATTCAATATATCATCAAATAATAACCCATATTAAATAAATGGATTTTGTAAACATTTCATCGTCATAATCATAAATCGTCTAGAAAAAAAATATGGATGGTTTCATTGTATCATATAAAATATAAAATATAAGTAGCATCAAATTATGTTTTCATAGATGAAAATTTCATTTAAATGGTAAATTGAATATTTTTTAAGGAAAAAAACTTTTTCATTTTGAAACCACCTATTTGAAATCTAAATGTTTCTAAAAATATTAAAGAAAATATTTGCTTTTAAAAGAAACATGGAATATTTTAATGTAAAATTCAAACCATATAACAATCATGATGGTGGAAATTGTTTTCATGTCGTATATATTAAAATAAAATATTACTTTCTCACATATGTAATAATTCAAAAATAACTTGTTTAGAAATTTTTTAGAAATATAAAATTTTAAAACATTTTAAATAAAGTCAAAGGTTGTGAAAAAGATAATTTTAAAAAATATTATATATACGTATAAACTTTTATAATTATTTTTAAGAGAACATACATGGAAAAAAAGTTCATCAATGAAAGAGGAAATACTGTTAATATTTGATTAAAAACATTTTATCAAGAATTTTCAGTAGAAAATTGAAGAAAAGGAAACTAATACAAATAAACTATATAAATAAAAATAGTAAAATAAAAATTAATGGGGTTTATAAAATAAATATCACATAATTTTCTTGAATTGAAATTCAATCATAATTAATCATGATTAAAATTATATCGGTGCATAAATCTTTTACCGATTTGGTAACTTTTAAATCTCAAGCCACATGAAAGAATAACATAAAATGAAAAATTAAATATAATTAAGATTAGATAAATTTTGATATATTATTCCAATTATGATGTATATACACCTCATAAAATAAGATAGGTTGAAAACATAACATTTGTCTCAAAGAAGACAATTTTATATGATAAAACCTTACAACATTGGTAATCTATGAATAAAAACCTCATTAAAGTGGTAACCAGGGATTTATATGAAAATACCAATATATTTCAAGTAAATAATCAGAACATGAATTAATGGGTTTTATATACATTACAAAAAGGAAATAATTTGTTAATATAGCATGCATATCGTGAAAATTAATGTGAGACGAGAAATTGTTACCTCAGTATGAAATTTCTTTTTAGACTCTATAGCATCCTGCATAATAAATTTAAATTTATGATAATTATAAAACAAAACAATTTATATACATATAATATAATATATGATCTAGTTATATCTTTTTAATACCAATTTACATATAATTCTTTATTAAAATCAAAATTTTGGAGTGTTAACAATTTCGTTTATGTTGAACATTATAGTATGGAAGTTCATGTCATTGTACATTGATCAAGGTTCCATAATATCTAAAATACTAATAATGAAATAATTTTCTTATTTATTAGTCATATATTCTTATATAATTATTGATATAAAGAGATGATGAAAAATGAATTACATCACTTTGTGAAGACTATAATCCATATATATGGACAAGTGATGCTTCCAATTTTAGATGTTTAGAACAAAAGAAAGATAAATAGTTATTTACTTTTATAGAATCGCTATTATATCATAAATATAATCTATATTTATTAAATCTACCTATATTACCATCCATGTAAAGCTACAATGAAAAAAAATCACCTTGCTTCCTTGAGATAGTAGTCAAAAAGTACACACAGGTGAAATTATAATTTTTCAATGGATAGAAAGGTTAGAAGGTAGATAATAAATCATAATTAAATATACATAATTATGTCATCTATATCATATATATATATATATGAAATTAATCATAACAACCAACCATGAGTTACGATAATGTAAAATGAATCATATCACTACGTGGAGGCGGTAGTACACATGTACGCAGGAGTGATACTTTAATTTTTTTTATAAAAGTGTGTTTATAATGGTAGTTTTATAATAATAATATAATTTTAGTATATTTAGTATAATAAAGTTATTATTTTATGATGAATAACACATATTCAAAGTATATAGTTTAAAAAATAAATTAAAGGGGTCAGGTATAAAGATTACTTATTCTTCTATTGTCCCCATTTATATATCATCCTAAAGACCCCTAGAATTGTATTTTAAAAAGAAAATAACATATGGATCATGTAAATTTAATATCAGAAGATAATTGTGTATGGTTTTTTTGATATAGGATTCTCAATAAGGTGTAACGAAAAGAGAGAATGAGTGTCCTTTTATTAGGGAAGGGGCTCTCTAGAAAATGTTTGAAAATTTAAAATTTTATAAAGTAAAATTTTTTACTTTTTTTTCTATTGGGATTATTTGATAAATATTGATGACATAATAATAGAAAAACTTATCAAATAGTTTTTTAATGACATAGTGTTTATTTGTAATATTTATTTCTTGAATTAGTGTGTTTTTATTATATAATAGTAAACAAATAAAAAATAAAGAGAAAACAAAAAAAATATTAATAAATACTCTCACATTAACCATAAATGCAACCAATTAAAATTACAAAAATTAAAACTGAAAAAATAGAAAATAGAAAAGATAAAATGGGAAAATTTGGATCACCCCAATCTACTAGAATAATCTCCCAACTACCAACACTATAGAAAAGAAACAAAATATTAGTAATCCTATAAAATTAATAAAAATTTAAATATATAACCATTAGAGTAATTTATTTTAATTTTAATTAAAACAATGAAGTGGTATATATAGGATGTAATGTGACTGTTGGAATAGTAACATGACCGTTGGGAATAGTAACCCGACCTTTTAAATAATAATTTTATCCAAAAAATAATAAATTGTGACATAAATTATATTTATCATGATAAATTTATATGAATATAAATGATTTAAATCCAAAAAATAAATATCATGATTTAAAAACACTAATAAAATATAAGCACATTTTTAATAAACAATAATTTAAAGTATTGTGTAAAAATCATAATTTTTATATCAAAAAAATTAAAAATTCATATTTAAGAAATTTATTTATATAAAATTACTATAATTTTTGAAATCATAACATTGAAATTTTCCAAGTGTGATTTTTTTGGTAATTTTCTAAAAAAGAAGTTTCCCAAACCTAAAGCCAAAAGTTATTCTTTAAAATAAAAAATTTTCATTCTTTCAAATTTCATTTTTAACAATAAAATTATTTGTAATTATAAAGGGTGTTTAATGTATTAAAACCATTATATCATATTTATATATTGTAAAAATGTAACTATTACAATGTTTACCTTTAATATCTTATTTTTTTCAATATTTTATTCTTAAAATCCATATCTCCTCAAGTGAAAATAACCACTCTCTCATCCCTTAGAAAACCACTCCTCCCAAAAATTAAAAATATCAATATATTCCTAAATAATACCTATCAAGTATCTGATAATACTAAGGGATATTCTATAGAAATCCAACTCTAATAATGAAGGGAATCATACATGAGAAGCTACACCAAGGAGAGAGTAATTCTCCTTGAATTCTTCCTGCTCTTCTTCTTCTTATTATTATTATTTTCCCAATACCTTTCAAACCCATATACTATAAAAAAATTATTATTTATGTTTAAATTTTATTAATTATGTTAACCTACTGTAATTATCATTTTGATGGAACATATATATTTCATACCTCTCTTTTCCCTCTCTTTCAATAATGTCCTGTTAATGGTCAGTTTACCTACAGAGAAATATCCACGTAAAAAAATATAACGATCATGAAATATGTATATTCTAAAATATATATAATATATATAAATTTAATGATATCTATTATAAGATTCTGGAATTATTTATACTATTGTATTAATTACATTTAATGAAAATATAGAAATCAAAGAGAAATAAGAAAAGTTTGAGAAAAACTTTATATAAAAACACTTGAAATTCATCTATAAAAATTAGAAAATATGATAAAATTATTATAATTGATAAATAATTGTATAAATTAATTTCATTAGCTTTTGAATCAATGTTTTAATAAATATATGTTTATAATTCAGGAGGCATAAAAGCGAGGAAGTAAAGAGAGAATTAAGGTAAGTGGATTGTCGAACCAAACTTATTTTCTTTGGGTTATCTCTATTTAAAGAAATATTTTGTATAAATACTCAATTAATTTTCCATTAATAGAATTTAATTATTAATCTCTCTCATTTTATGGGATATACATGTTCTCTACTTGATTTTATGAGAGATACAAATATTTTCCAAAATAACTCTTCTTTCCCAATGCACATATTTTACTCCTCTTAAGTTCTTTCTTCTTCACTCAATAATGATGATGATTATGACAAATATGTTTTCCCATATTAATTTGGGAACCCCAAGTCTATTAATGAAATTATTCTTGATGAAATCCTTATTAAATCCATTACTTTCCATGAGTTATTTTGTAATTATAATTTTTATACTTCTTCTGAGACATGCATGATTATGTAGATATTATGATGTGACTGGTGGGGCCTGAATTATATAGCCCTCTAATTTATTAGGTAATATGATTTATTTCATGAGATAATGTGTATTATACATGAAAATGATACTATATTTTTTCATAAGATGATATTATTATTATACACATATGTTATGTGTGATCAAGAGGCTAGAAATGTTCACAACTATTTTTGAATTTGACCACTATGACATTATGTTTCATTTTTATGAATGGAAACATTCCATGACTCCATGAAATGTTTTCATCATGATATTTATGATGATAATATACTTATTATATGATTATTATTCTAACAAGTGTTATATTGACTCGTGTTCCTTACTCATTCTCTTACTATGCTTTCAGCTCACCCCTTTGATTGATTTATATCCTCTAGAGAATAAATGAACTAAGGGAAAACATAGGCCTAATAAGAAGATATAGAATATCTAATTAAATAATTTTTATGTATTATTAGGTAAAATATATGTATGAGCCAAATTTTTCCAAGAAACTACCATTTTTTATCCTGGATTGGGTAAAATAGTGTAATAGATATGAAAGAAAAAGTTTCGTTACTATAGTTGGTATAAGAGCATAGTTTAGTTAATTTTTGAATTTGGATAAGAAAACATGAGTGAAAACAATAACTATATGTTTATATATGTGGAAAACATCCTAGAATATTTTTTAAAAATTATAAATATCAGGATCCCCTAAGATATACCATTAGTGTTAATTGCATAAAAGTATAAATTATTCATGATTTGATGATTTATTTTTTTTCAAACAATTTATATTTTATAAAATTTTTGGATCCAAAAGAAAATTGTACAAAAAAACATGTTAGGGACATTGAAATGATTGTCTTAATGACATCACCAATTCCATGGGAATTGGAGTTCAAAACGTCATTACAATTATTACTATAAGAACCCTGTTATTATTGAGGTAAAAATATTTATTTTTCCCTAAATTATCAATTTAATTACATAAATGTGGCCTATTATGAAATCAAATTGGGGTCATAGAGGTATATAGTGTGTATGAAGCTGGTCTAGATCCTAGATCCTGAGTAATGGGTGAAAAGATGAGGCTTCATGGTTATTGCACACCGTGCAGATTGGGTCACACGACCGTGTGGAAGCATTAAAAATTTATCATACTTCGATAGAGGCTTGTACACAGTTATGACATAGTTAGTGAAAACTTTTTGGGGTAACTGTGAGCTATTTACCAAACTTAAACAAATCCTTTCATAGTTTTGGCATGGTTTTACAACCCATGCAGATAAACCATGCGATCCCTACCGAGTAATTTTCTTGTATATTTTAATTTTTAAATAAAAAATTATATTAACACATTTTGGGTTTCCTTCAATAGAAAATAGAATCATCCCTTATAAAATATCTCCATGTAAACTATTCTAATATTTCAAATACCTTCCCCATCCAATCTATGAATCGTGTGACATTTATCTCCTTAGATCTCCAACGGCAAGGCCACAATTCATTTTTAGTCTTTCTTGATTCTTCTGGATATCAATTTCACTATTTGGATTTTGGAACATATGACTTAATATTCCATTCTTAATCCCCTATTTATATTTAACCTAAACTAGGTTGATTCAGTACTTGATACTGGATGAGCTATCTAGAACGAGAATAAGGTCAGTGGCTTGTTCCTTTCACTAATTGTTGATTTGATTATATATTTAGGAGTGCCACACACCCATTTTTAGAGTGTCTCGTTGAATTATAATTGAACCATGTTATTTATTATTTCTTTTTAGGTAATGGAATTGTTGATTTAACACATAAATTATGTTCTATACTTGGATAACGGGCCACCCCATGGGTAAGTTCCCTTGGATCACCTTTTTGGCTATTTGAAAAAAGATGCCTATGAGGCATGCCTTTTTTTTCCCTTTTATGGGTTTCTAAAAATGGGTTGATATTATTAATGGAATCTAAAAGTTGTTAAATTGTAATTTAGTTTATTAAGGGTATGGTATGGAAAAATTTACCCTTCACCCCTATATGCCTATGCTTGTTTAAGCATGTTTGGATTAACTTTCTTATTCTATTGGCCTACCCACATGAATTGAATAATGTTAAATCTGTGTAATAGTTTAATTTTATTAAGATTCTTGTTATGAGAAATATTCCCATGTGAGTAAATTAATGGAAAATACTTATTAGGCTAATACTTTCTTGAGACACCCTTTTGTGGTGAGTTATATTAGATTCTTTTGGGTTTTTACCCTAGCATGCCTAATGAGATATTAAATGAATTCAATGATAAAATGGTAATTAGCCTTGGTTGAATCGTGGATTCAATTAGGAATTCAATGGATGGGCTCATATATTAATGTACCTTGTTCCTTGAGTGAACCGTGGATTATGTTTAGAATTCCATGGATGAGATCAAGGGTTTTATTATGGTTATGTTGTGAGTGAACCATGGAATCCATGGATGGCATCATAGAGGCTATACTTAAATATCAGGTAAATCATGGATCCTTATAAGACTACCTTGTATAGGCTCAAGAGGAATTAAATTTATTTCATTAGCGATACTTGGGTATTCAATATAGGACCTCAAAGGACGATCTCAATAGACATGGACTTATACCACACCTAGTGTGATAGTAGGGTCTTGAGTGGTTTGCTGAGATGGGATTTTTAGGGTTTTGGTGTAAATTTCACCTAGAGTGATACATGATTTCCAACATAGGAATGTCAAGGACATGATAAAGTTATAAATTTTATATTGAATTAGAATGATTTATGACACTTCTTCCATGCCAAATCACAAGCTTGGATTCATTCTTCATTTTTTCAGGATTAGATGGCCTTCTGAGGAATATGATGGGCTTACAGTTACACAAGGGATGTCTAGTTTATGCTGGATCTCAAGACTTATGAATTCATTGTAATTGATATGTTAAATGGATAATGAAAAGAAATGTAAATGGAAATCAGTTCTTTTATGTTGTTAAATTTTGTGTACTACCAAAAATACTTCTTTAATTATTGCACACTGCTTGTTTTATATATTAACTGATAGATTGGAAAGACCTTGGGTGGTTGCCTACTAGGTTTTAGTATCACACCATATTTGGGTCATGTTTTTGACCCAAAAATATTATATGATTGTAGGTGTTGATAAAGGAAATTTCCCTCTTATAGGTACTTGATATGTTGTTTAAGAGCATGAGAGCATAAGACTAAGTCGAGGCATGTGATGCTTCTGAGATTATTTTTGGAATTTTTGTACTTTTGGTACTTTTATTGTATATGACTACAATGTTACCTATTTTAGATGTTTTCTAGAACATGTAATCTCTAGCATAATATTGTGTATGGTATGATTCTTATTTTATTATATCACCATCCTTCTAATTTTTACTTCCATTTCATGGTATTACCGCTTCCACTATTGAATTATTATTCTATTCTACTATGTTACACTAATAATGTGGGAAAATTCTCCCCAATATTACACCTAGTCCCTTGCTTCTAGTAAGTAGCCTTTGGCATTTGCAGATATGTGCTCGAGGCCATGTGGCCAACTGGGCTCAGAACACTATTATGTGGCGTCCGAGTTCAGAACATTAGAAAGTGGTATTAAAGTTGTATTTCCTAGTTTAATTTAATATTTTGTGACAATAGAAAGGGTTAGAAAGGAAATTAGATTTGGTAATAAGTTGTTCCTGAGAGTAGTTACCCCGCATATTGGGAAAATCCACATTAACTCGAATAGAATTGTTTTTTTATTTTGAGATATTAGAATTGATTTGATTTCACCATTGGGTGGAACACTTTTATTTTAATGTTATTATTGATATGATTGTAGGTTATATTGTGTTTCAAACTGATGAGATAAGGGTATTCCATCTCATGCATCATATAATAACTTGTTAGAAATCACATTCCATGCATTACTACCATTCCATTTAGAGAGCATTACTAATTTCATATTGTCATGATAGATGAATTGATATATATTCTTTCTGTTTTGAAACATAGATTTGGGATATGTTATGTTTTAAATTAGATGTATTCCAATCCTTGATCCCTGAGGTTTATGGGCCCTCTTGGATTAGAAATCGGTGGATCATGTTTTTTCATTAAATTGAATTGTGTTACGATGTCCTATACATGGATTCCATGCTCTAATTCATAGGGATTATTGGCTAACACACAGATCAGAATTTGAAAAACCCTTGGGTTTTAAACTTCAAAATGGTATTTGATAAATATAAAATTATCATACCCCATAGGTGGTAGGCCATAGGATACAAGTGGATCCTCCAATCCTGGCAGTTGTGGCACCATATGTTATACTATAAATAGGTGTTGATGCATAGTTCTTTTAAGGCTTTATGAGGTTCATGAAAACCATTCTGGGTGAACCAATGACTTTCACATCTATGGAAGAGTTGACGTGAGTGTTACGGCAGTAGAATCCTCCCACCTTTTGAGGGGATGGAGGATAAAAGGCTATAAAGTCATGGATAGAGGCCATGTTTTCGATCTTTAAGCATTCAGAGATGCCTCTAGAGAGGAGGGTAAATCTCTCTATGTATATGTTTCATGATTCCTCCAAGAGGTAGTGAGATTTTATCACTTAGGAGTAGTTTCATCGAGATATGTCATGGGGATATTTTCAAATAGTCTTATATGACTTCTACTATCCCAAGACATTGACATCCGATAGATTATGGGAGTTTATACATCTAGAGAATGACACTTAGTTAGTTATGGAGTACTTAAACCATTTTAATGATCTCCATAACTTCACACCTATTCTGATGGGTGATGATGTGTCGAAGGATAATATATTTGGGGATGGTCTAAGGTATGACATCTGATCACATGTAAAGGTCTTCAGGTTGACAATTTTATCTACTGTAGTGAATCAGATGTTGATCATAGAGCATAACCTAACAAAATCTAGAGGTGCGAGCCAGGGCGGTTCGACAACTAGATCTAGTACTATATCAACTAATATTCAGAAGTGTCATATAGATCTTCCTCACAGAGATTCTAGTAGTTAGAATGTATCTTCAGGTAGTTGAGTGAGGTGTTACCAGTGTGGTAGGCTATGGGAATATGAGGCCACCGTGTTTTATAGACTAAATTGAGTGCCGATATTACAGTAAGATGGGCCATATACAATGTTTCTGTAGGACATTTCCACCACCATCTAGTGAGAGAGGTTCTGCACCAACTCCACATTCAGGAGTAGTGTATGCATCTACTCACCAGATAGAGTGTTGGAGTACATCATGCTATTTTGGTCAAGGTGGTGGTCATAGATGTGGTAGCCCATCCCAAGTTCTAATAGACAGTAGGTTGGATCAGCTTAGGATAGTTAGGCAGTGTCATAGGGCCATGGTATAGGACATAATTATATAGTGCAATAGACCCAACATGAGTAGGATCCTAGACCTTCTACTACCAGAGGTACTATTCTAGTAGCCACTGTTTTAGCTTCTTCACTTTTTGATACAGGGGATTCACATAGTTTCATATATATCCCCATTGTGGAGAGCATTTGGCTTTGTGTTTATAATTCTGAAGTAATGATGATGCTAGACACTCAATTATGGATCATGAATGAAGTTTTTCCTCAGTGTAGGGAGTTCCCCCTTGAGATTGGAGGGTTTCACTTAATATGGGACCTCTATGTCTTTAAGATAACAGGGTTTTATGTCATTCTTGGGATGGACTGGTTGGTTTTATTTCATTTCTTTATTGATTTAAATCACTATAGGGTGAGTTTTATGTCACTAGAGGGAATAAGATTTCTACATAAAGATTAATGGGATGTCTAGGTGAACCGAGCCAAACCCGAGTATCGTGGGTTGGGTGGGATGACATCACAGATTATGAGTTTTTTTCTGGACGACTAGTGAACATGTAAGATTAGTTTCCCTCTGGCAGTTGATCATTTTTGGGACGTTTTCTCAGTCAAATTTTTAGGATTACCTCTAGTGAGATAGGTAGAGTTATCTATCGAGATTGTGCCTGGGGCTGTACCGCTATCCATTACACCTTATAGGATGTCTATTATAGGGTTTATAGATGTCAAGAGGTATCTTGAGAATTTAGAAGAAAAGGGTTTCATCCAACCAAGCACTTATCCATGGGGGTTTCTGGTCCATTTTGTGTTAATGGAGGATGGTACCATTTGTCTATGTGGTGATTATAGGAAATTAAACCATTTGATGGAAAAGAACTGGTATCCTCTTCCATAGATAGATTATCACTTCGATCAGATCTCAGGAGCTCGAGTTTTCACGAAGATTTATTTGAGATCCAGTTATCACCTGGTGCATGTTATATTATCAAACATACCTCGCATAGAATTTTGGAGCAGGTATCGTCTGTATGATTACATAGTAATGCTGTACAATATCAAAAACGCAGTAGAAGTATTTATGACATTGATGAACCGATTATTCTATCTTTATATTGACTCATTTTTTTGTGGTTTTCATGGATGATATCATGGTGTATTATCACAATTTACACTACCATGATAAAAATCTTGAGATAATATTGAATACACTTTGAGATAATTATTTATATCCAAATTTCAAAAAGTTCCACTACTTGATGGACTAGATTAACTTCCTCAGTCACATCATCTTAGAGACAAGATTATCAATGGACCTAGTGATGGTAAGAGTAGTAGTTTACTAGGATAAAACCAAGAATATCTTTGAGGTGTGATGTTTCTTAGGGATGATAGGTTACAAAGTTCATTTCATAGTGGAATTCATATGTATAGTAGTGTTGTTTATTGTCTTGACTAAAAGGGTGCAAAGTATGTATGGATAGATTCCTATGAGATGACCTTTCAAGAGTTGAAATGGAGATTTACTTATTCATCGATACTGATTTTTCTAGATCCAGACGGGAGTTACACTGTAAAACACGATGTATCACGTACTGGGTTAGGATAAGTTATTATGTAAGGGGAAGGAGTTGTTGCATACATTTATCAATAGTTGAGGCCACAAGAGAGGAATTACCTGACACATGGTCTTGATTTGGTTTCGGTTGATCATGCATTACTATTTTGGAGACATTACTTACATGGATAATGTTTTGTGGTATTCACAGACCACAAAAGCCTCAAGCAACTATTTCAACAACATTATCTAAATTTGAGGTAGCGAAGGTGTGAGGAATACCATAAGTATTTTGATTTTGAGCTAGCCTACACGTCTAGTAAAGGAAATGAAGTGGTTGATGCACTGAGCAGAAGAACTCGTATACAAGCAATGCAACAAGCCAGTAGTGAGAGGAATCCTATGGAGTAGTTCTATAATATGTATTTGGAGGTGCATATTAGTTAGTGGAAGAAATTTCGATCATCTTTAGTAGTTACCTATATCCTACTAGACAATGTGAGGATAAGGAAGCTATTAGATTCGGAAAGCCTAGTTCTACGAGAGAGTGTGGAAGTTGAGGACCCTCCTCCTAAATGGGCCATATTCGAGGATGATGTCAACATTTACGTGGTCACATATGGGTTTCATCCGACATTCCTGGAGAGATGATGCATGATTTTCATTACTATTTGTGGTAAGTGCATCCAAGTGTCACCAAGATGTTTCGGGATTTATATCATCAGTATTGGTCCCCGTGTATAAAAAGGGATAGAGCTGGGTTTTTCATGAGGCATTCCACCAGTTAGCAGGTGAAGGCGAAACATCAATTACCATCCATACTTTTACCATAGATACCCATTCATGAGTTGAAATAGAATGATGTCGTAATGGATTTTGTGATGGGTTTATTGGGGCCACCATGAGGTAACGATTCTATTTTATTTTATACTAGCAGGAATACGTTAGTTTCACATTTCATGACTATTAAGGAATCCTTCAGTGTGGATGTGCTTGGTAGGTTGTACATCTATGAGGTTGTATGAATATATGGGCTCCCAAATTCTATCAATTTAAAATGGGACTATCAGTTTACTTCTCATTTCTAGGAAGGGATATAGAGTGTGTTGGTTATAAAGGTGATTCTGATCACAACATACCACACTGAGACAAATGAACAGTCATAGAACACATTTCAGGTGCTTGAGGACATATTGTGGGCATGAATCCTGGATTTTGGGGGTTTTTTGGAGAGGCACATACCCAGGGAAGTTATCCTATAATAATAACTTTCATGATACTATTTAGATGGATCCTTATGAGTATTTTTATTATATAAGATTCTGATCACCCCATTGTTGGTTGGAGGCAGGACAAACAACTATGTTGGGACCTCATCTTGTCCAGGAGACCACAGAGTAGGTGCAGTTGATTCTAAAGTAAAAGGCTACTACACAGTCTCTTCAGAAATCTTATGCTAATCATCGCAGATGACCTTTGGAATTTGAGGCCAGGGATTAGGTATTCCTATGTGTTTCACCGAGGTTGGGACACAAGAGGATCAGGAGACATGGAATGCTTTTGCTGAGATATTTTGGGTCATTCAATATTTGGGAGAGGGTCGGGCTGATAGCCTATCGATTATAGGTACTTCAGAAGTATCGATCAATGAATGATGTATTCTATGTTTCTCATCACTGAAATAACTATTCGTACTTGTCTCACACCATTCATCCCAAGGAGGTTGATTTACAGGTAGATGTGTCCATTGAAGATCATCCAATATGAATTTTTAATGTTATAATGAAGGTTCTCCATTGCTGGTCCATTCCTTTAGTATGGGTTCTATGGAAGAACGACCGGTTGCAGTATGTGACCAGGGAGATAGATGACGATGTACGATCATAGTGTTCAGATTTTTTCTCAAACATTTCTTCACCATGCTTGGAAGGGAAATTTAGAGATTAATTGTTTAAAGGGGGAAGTTTGTAAGAATCCAGTCATTTATTGAGGTACAGATCTTGATTTTCCCTTCTATTCCTAGTTTAATTTCCTAAATGTGGCCTATTATGAATTCTTGTTTGGGTTATGGAGGTTTCTAGGGTGTTTGGGGTAGGACTGGAACACCGAACTCATGTTTTGGGTGAAAAGAGGAGGCTGCACGATTAGTGAAAAATGTATGGGTTGGGACACATGGTTGTACGATAGCTCGACAACTTTATTAGATTTTGATAGAGGCTTGAGCATGGTTACTACAAGGTTAGTTCAAACAATGTGGGGTAACTATGTGATTTTTCCTATACATACATGAATCCTTGCATGGTTTCTACACAGTTTGATAAACCGTGCGAATAAACCATGCGAGCCCTACTGTGTATTTTCTGTATATTTTAATTATTAAATAAAAATCTTATATTAACCCATTTTGGGTATCCTTTAATGGAAAGCATCCTACACCCTTGTAAAATCTCCCATGCACTATTATTCTTGGATTTTAGATCCCTGCTCCATATATCCTCTAAATCAAGTGTTGTTCGTCTCCTTGAATCTGAAGCAATAATTCCTCAATTCCATTTTTTTCTTTTCTATTATTCTCGGTATCAATTTCACTATTTGGATTTAGGCACATATGACCTAATATATTATTATTCATCCGTTCATTATATTTTTCCCAAATTAGGGAAAATTAGTTCTTGATATTGGGTGAGCTATCTAGCTTGAGCCTAAGGTAGGTGGTCTGGTAACTGTCACCAAATTTCGAGTTGATTATATATGATGGAATGTCACTTACACATTTTTAGGGTGTCACCTTGAATTATAATTGAAACATGTTGTTTCCTATTATTGTTTAGGTATTAGAATAGGTATTTATAATGTATGTATTAGGTTCTATACCTGGATAAATTTCCACCCCATGGGTGAGATGCCTAGGGTGACCTTTTTGGACATTTTTCCTAGGATTTTTTTGAGGCACGCCTTTGTTTCCCATTCTTGAGTTGTAAAAAATGGTTTTAGATTTTTAAAGGAATTTAAAGGTTTCTATATAGTAATTGAATTGATTAAGGGTATGGGATGGTCAACTTTCCCCTTGAACCGTGTATTCCTATGCTTGTTTAAGTATGTCCAGATTAATTTTCATATTCAGTTTACCTACCCACATGAGTTGAATAATGTTAAATATATGTTATAGTTTAATTTTTATGTGATTCTTGTTAATAGAAATGTTTCCATGTGAGTAAATTAAAGTCCAATCCTTATGAGGTTAGTCCTTGCATGATAAACCCTTTTTTGGTGAGTTATATCAGGTGCTTTTGGGTTTTAACCTTTTTGTAGAATTCCAAATATAGGATCATAGACTAATGTACCTTGTTCATTGAGTGAACCAAGAATTCAGTTTAGAATACCATGGATGGGATCAAGGGTTTTATTATGGTTATTCCATGAGTAAACCATGGATTCCATAGACGGATTCATTGAGTGTGTACATAAATGTCTGGTGAATCATGGATCCTTATAGGACTTATATGGATGAGATCAAGTGGAATTTACTTTATGTCATGCGTGATAGTTGGGTTTTCCCTATAAGACCTCCTAGGTTGGGCTTAGTTTACATGGACTTATACCACACCTAGAGTGATATCAGGTACCGGTGAGGTTCCCCAGGATGGGCATGTAGGGTGTTGGTGGAAATTTCTCCAAGAGTGATACTTGAATTACAACATAGGAATTTTATGAAAATAACCGTATTATAAATTTAATATTTAATTGAAATTATTTATGATGTGTCTACCAAGAAACATCATAATATTGGATTCGGTCTTCACTTGTTCTTGATTAGATAGCCTTCTGAGGCATCTGATGTTCTTATAGTTAAATGGGGGATGTTGGGTTTATGGTGGATATTAATAAATATTAATTAAATGTAATTTAATTGTTAAATTTATAATGATATGAAATGGAAATGGAAATCAGTTCTTGTAGGTTTTTTACTTTTGAGTACTACTTAGCTTACAACTTTCATTATTGCACACTGCCTGTAATACATATTCACTAACATATTGGCATAGACCATGGGTGGTTTCCTACTAGGATTTAGTCTCAAACACTATTTGGGTAATTTTTTGGACACAAATATATTATATGATTGCAGGTTTTGATAAGGGAAAGCACCCTCCTACCAGTACTTGTTAAGCTATTTGGGAGTAAGAGATCATGGGACCAAGCCAAGGCTTTTGATGCTTCTGAGATTCTTTTGGGCCATTGTGTACTTTTGATACTTGTATTGTATATTAATACAAGGTAACATGTTTGGATATTTTCTATAACATGTAACATGTAGCATCATCTTGTGTATGATATGATCTTGGTTTAATTATACTATCAGTCTTATATTGTTTACTTCTATTGCATTGTATTATGACTTTTACAATTGAATTGTTATTATATTATAATATATTATACTATACTAATGAGTTTAATTTCTCCACACTATAACATCTAGGACCTCACATCATTTTTGGAAGCCTATGGTGTTTGGGGAGATGCACTTGGTTCCATGTGGCCAACCATGATCGAAGCACTGCTATATGGCATCCGAGTTTGGGATGTTACACTTACCCATTTGTGTCATTGTATGAAAATTAACATAAACCATGTTGAAGGTACTCTTTAACCTAGGAAGGGTCAAATATTCATTGAATCCATTAGGTATAAACAACCACTGATATTTTTTTATAACTTCCAAACCACTTGTTATGGAAAAGTGGGTTAAATCAATAGATAAGATATTTTTTATGATATATTGTTCTTATAATGAGAATGTGACTATGGATTTCTATCATTTAGATGGATTATATGATTAATGTTTTTCATTGATAAAGAAAACAAATCTGAATGAAGAAATGGAAGAGAGTAAGTTGGAATACTTTAGGAATATTTTTTTTACCACATATTTCCTTTGAACTCTTAAAATAAAGATGGAAAGAGAATTCATAGAGATGAAGAAATATAAATGCGAATCTATCATCGATTTTGAGGAAAACATCACAATTATTTCAACATACACCTAGAAATTTTTATAAATAGTGATAGAAAAATAGATAGATTCTTCAGTGGTTTAAAACCACACCTTATTAAGGCTATATGTATTTTAAATTTTGGGAGTTATAAAGAAGTAGTTCAATGATATCTAAAATTGGATATGGAGATCATAGAATGGACCCATGGTTATGGGGATAAGAATAGAATAATATATTTTCATCCTTATGGATCAAATGAAAAATGAGGAAAGAGGATATATCTACCCAAATGTCAGAAAATATGGAAGAAACATCATGTGAATTTCCTCAAAGGGATGGAGAAATTTTCTAAATGCGGGAGAGAAGACCACCAAACCAATGACTGCTGAAATTGAATAAAGAATCTGATCCACATGATAGAGGAAAGGAATACACAACATAATGAACCACCCATGGTTCAATTCCACAATTGTAAGAATAAATGGTACTATAAAATCTAGTGCACTAAACCATGGGTTATTGAGGGAAGTCAGTGTCAGAAACCACTAAATCGAAAGGAGAAAAGGAAAGCTTATTCCATTAATACGGATGAAGTGGAGTGTGAAAATGAAGCCGTATAAGGTAAACTTACAATTCAATCAAGAATAGAAAAGGATTTACTAGATTATAGTTCTCTATTTTTTTTATATATTACAAGTTTTCAATAACTATTGAATCAAATCCCAGATACATTGAAGCCGATATATCCACAAAAAAACTTAATGGTTCAATAATTACATCCCATGTGTTGGAATCTTCTCCAATTCCCTTATGCAGGAAGATTCTTCCATTGAAACTTGTTATACTTCCCTTGGTGGAATTTGATGCTATAATGGGCATAGATTGGATCTAATTATATAGAGAAAACATCAATTATCAGGAAAAGGAAATATGTTTTCATATTTTGAACCATCCAATTCTCATATAAAAATTCAAGGAAGATTATGAATCTCATTTAGAAAATAACTTAATAGTGTGCGTGTTGATACCTTGTGAAGAATCGTACCTCACTCAAATGGTTGAGTCAAAGGAAGGTATCAACATAGAGGAAATTAACATTTTTAGGGAATAAAATAATGTATTTCCCTAAGAGTTAAATGGAATTACATGAGATTTTGAGGTAGAGTAATTAAAAGATCTCATAACTAGAGCCACTCTAGTCTCAAAATTACCCTATAGGATGGCCCTGATTGAACATGATGAGTTTAAGATGTTTATGCAAGAGAATTTGGACATAGGGTTCATACAACCTAGTGCATCATCTTAGGGTACTCTAGTTATCTTTGTATTGAAAAATGATGGATCACTTCGGTTCATTATCGATTACACTCAACAATATCCTCATAAAGAACAAGTATCCTATACCAAGGATTTATAACTTGTACGATCAACTAGGAGGAGCTCAGTACATCCCAAAGGTCGATCTTTGTTCTGGATATCATCAACTAAAGGTTTAGAAGGAAGATATTCAAAAGGATTTTTTTCATACAATGTTTGGGAACTATGAGTTCATAATGATTCCCTTATAACTTACTAAATCCCATAAAATATTAGTGGATTTAATGAATAGAGTCTTAAGATACTATCTCAAAATATTGTAGTTTTTGTTGAATATATTTTCATTTAATCCAAGATAATGAAGGAAAATGAAGAGAAACTAAGGATTGAGATAGAAAAATTAGAGAAGGAGAAAATTTATGATATCTTAAGAAAGAGTTGCTTTTGGATGGAGAATGTATAATTATTGGGGCATACAATCACAAGGGAGGGAATTTCTATCAACCCTTCAAAGACAAAATCAAATGAGGAAAGGCACAACCCCACTAGTGTTTGGGAAATCTGTAGATTTCATGGATTAGCTTGGTACTACCAATGATTTGAGAGAAATTTATCATGATTTGATATCTCTATAACTAAGTTAACATAGAAAGGGGTAAAGTATATCTTGATGGAAGAATATGAAGAAATATTTAAGTAGCTCAAGAAGAGGCTAATAAATGTGCATGTACTGACACTACCAAAAAGCGAATAAGGATTTGTGATACAAAAAAATTCTTCAAAAAAAGGAATGAGTTATGTACTAATATAGAATGATAAATTGGTAGCCTATGCCTCATGACAAATGAAAATCCATGATATGATCTACCTAAAACCTGATCTAGAGTTTGCAATTATGATCTTCACTGTAAGTATTTTATGACACTATCTATTTGTTGAAAAGTATGATATATATATACAAATCACTAAAATATAAATTATATATTTACATAGAAGGATCTAAACATGAATAAAATAATATGGCTTGAGATAATCAAGGACTATTATTTTTCAATTCACTACCATCGAGGAATAGTGAACAAGGTAACTGATCATCTTAGAAGAAAAGAACATGATACTCTATCCATGATTCAGATTGAGAGAGACCCTATCTTATTGGATATACAAAGGATAAATATTGAAATCATAATGAAAAGGAATAAATCCTATCCTTACCAAATGATTTCCCAACCATATATTCAATAGAAGATCAATGAGGCATAAAGGTAAACTCCATAGAAATATAAGTAGGTGAAGTCAATAACAGAAGGAACACTACATGAGTTCCATATCAATGATAATGATGGGATTCAGTTTGGAATGAGTCTTTGTATAACTTCATCATCTATGATAAATAAATATATATTGGATAATGAAAATATCTCACCTTTTTCCATCCATCATGGAAGTACCAAGATGTACTGTGATCTTTGAGAAAAATATGACGGGACAACATGAATAAGGAGATCGTGGAGTATTTCTCATAGTGTTTGGTATGTTAGAAAGTTAAAATAGATAGATAAAAATACAATGGGATGATACAAAAATTGCCGATACCCATGTTGAAATGTGAGAATGTCATCATGACGTTTTTCACTAGTCTCATAAATACATCCAAAGGAGGCAATGAGATATGGGATGTTCTGGATTGACTCATAAAGACTACCCACTTCATTTATTTTTAGAAATATTTCAATCTAGAAATTTTTTTAATAAATGTGTTAAGGAAGTAGTAATACTACATGAGGATCAAATTTTTATCATCTTTGATAATGATCCAAGGTTTAAATCAAAATTTTGGAGAAGTATTCAACATTCTTTGAGTAATGAATTGAATTATATTAGGGTGTATCACCCGCAAACTTATTACCAATCTAAAAGGATTATTCAGACACTTGAGAACATGAAAAGAGCATATTCAGTGGAATTTAAAGGGTAAGGGGATCATTATTTCTTATTGTTTAAGTTCTCATATAATAAAAACATCCACTTGAGCATTTAAATGGATCTATATGAATCACTTCATGTAAAGAATTTTATAAATTTACCTTTCTTGGATGAATTTGGTTAAAAAGGTACTTAGACCTAATCTGGTTCAAGAGATGGAAGAGAAGGTTTAAGCCATCCAACATCATATAAAGCTGATCAGATTTGTAAAAAATATTTATGATGATAACCATAAAAGGGACTTAGATTTTGATATTGAAGAAAAAATTTTCATTTGAATATCACCATGGAAGATATTATTTCTGTTTGGAAAGAAAGGGAAGTTTAACCCAAGGTACATTGGCCCCTTTGAGATCCTTAATCACATAGGTGTATTAGATTATCAAATTACGCGTCCAATATGTATGGATAATGTTCCTGATGTCTTACAAACATCACTCTTGATAACATAAATACTTGATCCATTACATATACTAAATCAAGAGGAGGTGCAATGAGATAATGGCATATCATAACAAGAACAACTGGTTACAATCTTGGATCGTAGAGAAATATTTCTACCCAACAAGACTATTGAACCTACCAAGGTGTTGTGGAAGAACTATATGGATAAAGAGGTGACATGGGAACCTAAGGATACAATGAATCATAAGTACACTCATATATTTTCAACCGAGAATATGAATTTAAATTTCATGGATGATATTTCTAAAGGGGGTAAGAATATAACAACCCAGTGTTTATTAGAAATATTATTTCCCCAATTAATGTGTATTGTATTATATAATATTATACACATAAAATATATAGAGAAAATTTTAAATAACATTAATAATAAATATTTTTATATTAATAAGAAATGAAACCTATTAAAATTCCAAATTATAAAACTGGACAAAAAATATTTAATAAAAAAGTGAAATGGGAAAATATGGATCACCCAAATCTACAGGAATCATCGTGCCCATTACAAAAAACTATATAAAAGAAAAAAATATTATAAAACCAATAAAAATATTAGAAAATGGAAATATATAACCTTGAGATGAATTGAATTTAATATTGACTAAAATAATGAAGTAGTTTATATAAGATGTAATGTGACTGTTATAATAGTAACCTGACCATTATGAATTATAACATGGATGCTAGAACAATTGTTTTACCCAAAAATAATAAATTCTGATATAGATAACATTCATCATGATTAATTTATTTAAAAATAAATTTTATATTTCGAAAAAATATCATGATTAAAATACTCGATCAAAATATAAGAAAATTTTTACTTAATTTTATTCTAATGTATTTCATAAAAATCATAGTTTTTATAATAAACATTTTAATTACTTATTTTATTAATTTATTGTGATAAAATAAATATAATTTTTTAAATCATAACATAAAATTTTTCTTAGAGTGGTTTTTTGGAAATTTTTTAAAATACTTCAATTTTTAGGTGAACAGTAAAAGTACAGTTTTTCACATAACTGGTGTATCTTAAATTACATCATTAATGATGTAATAATGGCATAATACTTTATAGAAATTGAGTTTTGGATATGATATTTTCTATTTAATAAATTATTAATTAAAATAAAATAACATATTTCCAAACCTAAAAAGAACTTCCCAAAACCTAAAGTCAAAAGTGATTCCTTAAAATAACAATTTCCATTTTTTCCACTTTCATTTTTAATAAACTAATGAATTGGAAATAAAAAGGGTATTTAAAGTATTAAAACCATTATATTATATTTATATTATTATAAGTTAACTATTACTAGTTTTACAATTGATATATCGTTTTATTCAATATTTTATTCTAAAAATACCCCAATCCTCAAGTATAAATAACCCATATCAATTCACTTGGAAAACCACTCCTCCCACCCATTAAAAAGACCAATATATGCCCAAATTATCTCTATAAAGTCCCTTATTGTAATTTAGAACATTACAGAGAAATCCAACTCCAATCATCAAGGGAGATATTGTATCAACAAGAGAAAATTCACCAAGGAGATATTAAGTCTCAATTAATTCTTCCTTCTTTTCTTATTATTATTCTTTTTTACCTATTAATTTCAAAAATATAAATCATAAAACATAATATAATAAATTCAAAATTATATTAATGATATTAACCTGTGATAATTATCATATTTATGAAAAATATAGATTTTATATATCTCTTTCCTTCTCAGTGACAACAACCTGTTAAAGGTCAGTTAAACACATGTGAAGGAGTTTTCTTGTAAAAACATATAACCATCATCATTGATGGATATTATAAACTATATATAGTATATAAAAATGTAATTATTTTTATTATAATCATCTATAATTAACTGTACTAATGTATAAATTACTTCGAATTAAAATAGAGATATCAAATCAAAATGTGAAACTTTTAAGAAAAACATGTTATCAAAATTCATCAAATTCATCAAATGAAATTATATAATATAATAAAATGACTATAATTGATTAATATTTTTATAAATAAATATACTTAACTTAAGGAGAAATTTATTAATAAATAAAATTTTATTATTTAGGAGTCACAAAGATGACAAAATAAAGTGGGAATTAGGCTCAGGGGATTCTCAAACCCTACTTCTTTTATTTTGGTTATCTATATTTAATAAAATAATTAGAATTAATAATATTATAATGTTTCATAATATAAATTCATTATTATTCCTTTTTATTTTAAGGTATATACATGTTTTCTTCTTGATGTTATGACAAATACAAATATTTTCCAAAAGAACTCTTCTTTTCAAAAAACACATCTTTTACACATCTTGAGTCGTTTCTTACTCACTCATGAATGATGATGATTATGAAAAATATGTTTTTCATTATTCATTTGAGAACCCTATTTTTATTCATGAAATTGTTTTTGATGAAATCCTTATGAAACTCATTCATTTCCATGGGTTATTTCATGATTATTTGTTTTATATGTTCTATATGGCATGCTTGATTATGTAAATTTTATGATATAACGGGCGGGACAAAAATTATATATCCCTAAAATGCATTGGTTAATATGACTTATCTCATTATATAGTGTTTATTATGCATTAAAATGAGGATATATTTGTTCAGAAGATGATGTTATGATTATGCCCATATGTTATGTGTGAACATGATGCTAGATTTTTTCAACATTGTGTGGGGGTATTTGAACTCTATGACATGGTATTACATTTTTATGAATTTTCAAATTCTATTAATTTATCACATGTTTCTATTATGATATTCATGATGATCCAATTCTTATGATATGATGACTATTATTACCCATGTTATATTGATTCATGTTCTTTATTCATCCTATTACTGGGATTTTTTCTCACCACTTTCATTGATGTATATCCTTAGCTGATTACTTATACCAAGGATAATATGAGGAAAACTAAGAATATATAAAAGAAGTAATTAAATAATATTAATTGGATTATTATTTAAAAGTTATGTATGTGCCAAATGTTTCCAACACAGTAAACCTTTTTATCCTAGATTTTTATCTCTATTATGTTGTTTATCTTAATATTATGTAATATTTATGAATTAAAAATTAATATTGATATAGATTATATATATTTTTAGGTTATTTTACCCCTATCAATTTATTTTTGCCCTGTTAACCCTTTGTATCCTTTACCAATATATTTTGTTTCAATTATTAAGGGTTATATATTTACTTATAAGGTAATAGATGACAAAAATATGGTCAAGAGATGATATTTTAGACTATATACTACCCCATTTTCCTATTTAAATATTTTTATGATATTTTTGTCATTTAATAAAATATTATATAACATAAAATATCCTTAATGTCATTTTAGGGAATATTCATTTAATTTGAATTTAATGTTAGTAAAGAAAAATATATTTCAAATATATAATATTTAATCATAACTCATACATTATAATTACCCATAAAAATCCTGGAACACCAAAATTAATCCAAAAATTATTTATTTTATGGATTTAAATTTTATTTTAAAATTTTTGTTCAAATTGCGTAGACACTGTGGAAGCATTACGTAAAAATTTAAAGTAATTATATCATAATTTAAAATTTAAACTAAATTAACATCATAAAAAATTACATTTTAATGTTAAAAAGTATCTTTTATAATTTAATATAATCCCCTTCTATCCTCATACAAAATATTAGAGTTTATTAAACAAAAATATAGTGAAATTTTGTATTTTCATTTACTTAAGCTAATATATAATTTATTATCAAATAAACATGGAAAAAAATTTACATAAAAAAAATCTCATATGAGTATGTTCAAACCAAACTCATATAATTGACTAAAGATACATTTTAGGGTTATTTTAATGACTTATATAATATATTTAACCATGTTTTACCTATTTTACCCTTACTGAAGTGAAAAATATTTAAAATCATTACTATTAATAATGAAAAAATGAGCATATCTAAAAAATTTGAACATCCTAATTCATATTATGGTATCCATTTTTCAAGATTAAATATCTATAATTTAAATAAATCAATTATAATATGAATTTATAAAACAAAATGAAAAATAATTTTTAGAAAAATGTGTTTTTAATCATAAAAATTAACTTATATCAAAATCAAAAATATCTTTGAAAAAATAAAATATATAATATTATTTTAAATTAAATGGATAAATTTTAACTTTATTACCAAATCAAATATATAATGGTACTTTTAAATAACGTGATTTAATGGATATAAATGATGAAATTTAAAAATTTGGTATTTTCACTATTTATTGAGAAATCAACCATTTTAGAAAAATGTCCAAAATTTTATCCTATGTTAATATTAAATTGATTTTATAAAAATTGATATTAATTTTTAAAATATTATTTATAATGTTTTCATAATTGAATTATAATATCAACATAATTTTTTTTTAATAAAAACCAGTTTGGAAGAAAACAGATTTTTAAAGCACAAAATGATTTTACAAAAAAGATTACTTCTTAATTGTTATGAATTAATAAATGTAATTAAATTATATAAAACCTTTATATATATTTTTTATAATTTTTGTTATTCTTATTTATACCTAAAACATAAATTCATGGTTATAATAATCACATTTAAATAATAATATTTCAATAGTATATCACAGTTTGTTTCAACTCAGTGTTGCATGCTATGAAATATACCTAACACATGACATTTATTTAATGATAAAATATATTCAAAAATCTTGGGGATCTGTAATGTTAATTCATATACGTTCCAAAAAATAAAATCAAACACAAGTAATAAACATAAGAATTACCCTTAGAAAGAAAGAGGTTACATAATCACTTCTTATAGCATAACCATATGCCATATTATAATGGTTTCTATGAAAGAAGGGATTAAAGAATTCTTGGATGTTAATAAGTGAAATAAAATCATAGTACATTGAAAGTAATTTCCAAGTGTAGTTATTATGTGAAATTTGGGAGAAGTGGATTTGGAAATGTACCTCTTAAGTGGGGTTTTCAAGAAAATGGGATAGGGTCCTTAAAGAGGGAACTTATCATATTAATTTCTATAAAATAAAATATGAACACAAAATTTATTCAATAATAAAATTAGAAATTTTAGAAACCGTGTTTGTTTTAAACTATATTATGGAGTGGTACTCGAAATGTGGCAAGAAACTAAGAAGTTCCCTTTAGCCATGTTTTTTTAATGAGTGAAATTAAAAGGGAGACCTTAAAAACATTTATATACGCAAAAAACAATGTTAATGAAAACTATGTAAATATATGAGGGGAATATATATATATATATATAAAATATGAAAATGTTAAATGAGAATAATAGTGTGATAATGTGTGTTTTAGTGAGAATATTCCTGATCCAAAATAAAGGAGGGTGGTTCCAAAGTTCCCTTATAACGGGTTCTTGACTCACTAAGTAAAATACCATAACATCCTAATTAATAAAATTAAATTTATTATATACTTTACTAATAAATTTTTTTCATATATATTTAATTTATTAATATTATTTTATGTTCTATTGAAATCAATTTTAAGATAACAATTTTATTCATACTCTCTTTAGGGTGCTCGTTTCATGGTTCCAATGTCACTTTACTTTGTGGATAATTATTGAAGTTATTTTATAATGGTAATAAAAACCTAGAATTGAAATATAATGATATTAAAGTATTTAAAAAATTATAAACTATCCCAAATATCCAAATTGTCTCTAAAATAAGGGATCATTCATTTAGTTTAAATGTTATCGCTATACTGTTTGTTCATTTAGGCAGTTTTATCGATGATCAAGAACTCGATTCATTTTATTTTACTGAATGATTTTAATACATCATAGAACATTAAATAAGTTATAATATTTTTATTATCATCATATATAATCATAATATCAATTATATTACAATCCATGGAGGCAGTGGAGGAAAATGAAGTACGTTGTTCATGGAAGGGGTGAACTCACCATAATATTAACAATCATTCCCACTTTAGAATGAAATGAGAAGAAGATGGAATATTAATATTTAGTTAAAATAATAAAATTAAAGTTTATTTATTATACTAGATTCATTATTAGTTTTTTATGGGGGAATTAATGAGTATGTTTGAGAATAAATAAATTTCAAAGATATAGATTTATAACATTACCTCTTTGAATGTCGTCTCTAGAAATACACCTTAAATTACCTTGATTTTTCCTTTTGGTGAGACCATAAATATGAGAACATGGGGTATATGTTTAGAAATATAATTATAAATAAATTTAAATTTGTCCAAGGATTACAAGGTCCATTGATCGGTTTTGGTGAGTAGTGGTATTTATAAGGGGATGAGAGGGGTACTTTTGAATATAATATTGATTAGTTTATTATTTTGGTTCAAGAATACCAATAGTGTTGATTCTTGTTATTGTGAAATGAATTTAGTGCCTGTAATTTTTAACTAATGGTTTCTTACATTAAAAAAACACATTAATTAATGAATTTTTCTTATAATGCATAATACATCATTCTACTGTATCACACTATTCATAAAAAATCTATAATTTTAGAAAAATACCAAAAATTAAACCCATCCATTTTTAAATGTGTAAATTAAAAAAATTACATCCATTTTAGGAAAATAATATTATAAATATTATAAAATTAACTTTTAAATAAAATAATTGTTTATTTGAAAAATACCAAATTTAATATAATAGTCAATATTCCGACCCTTTTAAAAATTAATTATGGTATCATAAAAATATAATATAATTTCAATAAAACCTAATATTATTTTACACACACTTTTATGAAAATGAATTTGTTTTAATTTTTTTATCGTAGAAATTAAAAAAACATATTTGTTTTAGTAAAATCCAAACATGTATTTTAATCATTTTTAAAAACATTTTTTATTTGTATCATAATATAAATTATATATATTTTCATTTTATAAGATAAGTAAATATTATTATAAAATTACGTAGGATATTTCACTGTTCTAATGGTTTGGTATTAATTTCTAATGGTCATATTTCTATTCCAGTGGTAAGATTATTATTCTAATAGTTAGATTACTATTCCAACAGTGATATTTTTGATAATCATATAGGTTCTCTGACTTTAGTAAATACCTCATATTCCATTCATTATTCATTCAATGATATTTTATCTCAATATAATATATATTTTCATATTAAAATTTAATTTTTCATTATTGATACTCTATTTCATTTATAGAGTTTTTTTTCTAGTGTGATCATTCTAGGAGATCGAGAAAATCCAATTTTTCATATTATAGATATCTTACATTCTATTTTTTGTCCCACTAAAAAATTTAAATTCATAGGGATATATTTGTTCTCTAAATTTAATGTTAAAACTAACAAAATAATTTTTTTTGGTTCTATCATGTTTTTCTTGTGATTTCAATAATACAACATTACTACATAAAACATATTTTTATAATCAGAATGGAAATTCCATTGATAAAATTCAAGTTTGCTATATTCTTCCCCCATTTATAAATTTCACCATTAAATTTTTATTTTACCTACAAATATTAAAATTGAAGATGAAATTTATGTTTCATTTTATTCTATGATTCACATGTCATCTCCTCACACATATGTTTCCACCCGAGTACTTTGACATATAGAGTAGTTTTGTTGTGTAGAACCATGTCCCTATAGTATATGAGCTTCATTGATTTCTCTTTATAATATATATATTAATCAATATATACCACCTTAATATTCATTAAATGTGAGGGATCTGACATGTACTTAAAAAAATAGGGAATATTTTGGACATTTCATTTATTAAGATAGGGTTGGCAGGAGTGATAGTTGATAAAGCCCAACTCTGAAGTGACCAAGAATCTGAAAGTGGCTAATGTATTCGGAACATAACATTCCATTCATCCAAAATCACATGAATCTATTTCATGGATATATGTAAAGGACCACTTTATCTCCAAATTCAAACTTTAGGTCAATCATATGGTTATCAGCATAGATATTTTATCGACTCCAAGCTATCCTGATTTGTTGTTGATTGGTATTGACCTTTTCTTCAATTTAATCCACCATTTCCATTCCCAAATCTTACATTCACCAATTTCATCCTTAAATATAGGTGTTCTCCATATTTTTTCATCAATAGATTTGTATGATGACATTTCAATGTTTGAGTGGAAGTAATTTGTTTATGATCAATCTACTAGAGGAATATGTCAATCCCATCCCCTTATGAAGTCCATCAAACATGCTCTAAAAAATAATCTAGTTACTATATTTCTTAACTATATTGTCCATTATTTTGGGTGAGATATGTTGTGTTTATGTTAAACTCAGTGTTTATAAAATGTTTTATACTTTTCCAAAATTTAGAGGAAAACATTTTATCTCGATCAGATATAATTGACAGTGTCATTTTATGCAGACTCACCACTTCCTAGATGTTAATCCTTCAAAGTTGATCAAGTGATAAGTAATATCTCATTTATATAAGGTGAGAAATCTTTTAAGGCAATCCACTAGAACCCAATAGCATTATTTACTTCTAATTTCATAGGAAAACCTATGAAAAATTCTATTGTGATGTTTTCCCAATTCCATGTAAGTATTGGTAATGGTTTTATCATCCCCTTGGATTTTTATCTTTTTTTACTTTCTGAAATACCAGGAAATTTGATATATATTCCATGATCTCATTCTTTATATGTTTTTACTAATTTCACTCTTGGAGATGTCAATCAATTTTCATGCTCCCTTTGTGGATAGATAATGTTGAGCTCTGTGCGTCATTCAAAAAATCGTTATTTATCACAGAATTTAATGGTGAAAATAGTTGTGATCCAAATATTAAAACTCATTCTTCATAAATTTTTCACTCCAATTATTTACTTTTTATAGATTCCTCCTTCCTCTATATTTTCACATTTTCACTTCTCTCATCCTTTATGTTCTCTAAAATGGATTTTTGAATAGTTGTTTGATATGGGTAGGATGTTGTTCTTTCCTTCAGGAATTTAATGTACATAGTTTACAATTATTAGAAGATTGAATCCTTCTCAATTCTCATGATTGATAAGGTAACAATATTTTTTTTACTTAGATCATGTACACCATTAGTTTCCTTTCTAGGATGGTAATGGATTGAATATTCAAAGTCCTCTATCAACTATAACCATCTTTCATTGGACATATTAAGATCCATATATTTGAATATTTTTTTCTCTTATGATCCATATATATTTCAAACATATCCTAGTATAGATAATGCTATGAAATCTTTAATGATATAATCATTGAAGGTAACTTCCGATCATGAATTGGATAGTTCTTCTCTTGAAATTTAAACTAACATCAAGTATATATTATAAATTTATCATTTTCTATCAGTACACAACCCAAATTATTATTTGAATCATTTATTTATATGATAATAATATACCCACTTGAGTGTATTTTAAGTACTATTTCAATGTTAATCCTATTTTTCAATTCCATGAATCTCTATTCATATTCAATGGACCATATAATTTTCATTATCTTCCAAATTATTGTCTTTAATGGGTTTAAATATCATGATATATCCCTAAACAATTGTTAATAATACCCATATAGTCCAAGGATACAATGGATCTCCATTACATATGTTAGTATGGACTACTCCAAAATCATCTTTATCATAGAAGGATCCATTGATATCCATTAATAGTGATAACATTCCACAGTTGATACTTCCTCCATCAAAACTCATTTTTACTATACATTTCTTATAACATGTATTTTTTAATATTTTTAGCATATTACTTAAATGCTCCCCGTGATCCTCCTTTATTTTGGAGTATATCAGAATATCATCTATAAAGACTACCAAAAATATTCGAGGTAATCTCTAAATAATATATCCATTAAATCTATGAAGATTGTGGGGGAATTAGTGTGTCCTAATGCAATAAATATTAACTCATATTTTCCATACCATATTAAAAATGAATTATTGTAAATTACTTCATTCTATATATTTAATTAGTGATATCCTGAAAGAAGGTCCACCTGATAGAACTACTAGACCCCATGTAGCTAATCGAACAAGTCATCAATCCATGGAATGAAATGATTTTTCATTATTATGTTTTTTTGAGTTCACAATATTATAGGAATAGGTATGTTGAACAATCCGTCTATATGATGAAGAGGACTGCCACAACCCATGGTAAAGCACATGGGTATATATAGACATTATCTAGATTCTATTGTAACTAGTTTTTTCAGTTATTCCAATTTTAATAATTCCCATTCTAAAGGATGTCTTAGATATGGTAAAAGATCTTGGTATAAGTTCAATTGATAACTCAACATCTCAACCTAGAAGAATAGTATAATAAATTTTAAAAATACATTAACATAATACCATACAATGATAATGTATTCAAGAATGAGTCTATACTTCATCTCAATCATTTTAGCTAGATATTATTTTTCATAAAGAAATAATATTTATGATTGAGAATAATATTCCAAAGGAGCTTCATCCTACTCCATACACTTGTATATAATAAGAGGAAGGTTTGGGATATTGATAATAATTTCACTCAACCAAAAATCGATTTTTCATTTATATATAGATAACCAATCCCTACCCACTATATCCTAAAATTACACTAAAAAAATTATGACAGTATTTTTTGGGATGTTCATTCTAAAAACATTGACTGGGAAGGAGTTATATACATGAGATGTGATAATTTTCCATTTTTGTATTCTCACTGATAACTCAAAATTTATGGTTTTGGGTGATGTTTGAATAGTTCTACTAAATTTTCATGATATTAAGGAATATGTATAACTGAATTCCATATTCTTAAATGAACAACTAGAATACCTCTCACCACTTAATTATTAGGATACACCTCAATTTTTGTGACCACATAAGATTATCCTTTCTCTTTAGGAATCTAATATTAATATTCATTATCACTAACAAAACTTGGTTTGTGGGATTAGATTAAATAATGTCTATGGTATTTTCTAGTGAAACACTTGATCCAAACTATATTTAATTACACTAAAATAGTGGGATAATTTATCTCCCTTTAGAATTGATTATCCAGATTCCCTTATTTTCAACTGTAAAAGAATATTCATGTTCCCTTAAGATATTTTTTATGATGATTCATCCAACACTTTTGACATATGGGTAGTGGGGTTTTATTTATTCGAAGGGATTTATCTACTTATCATCCTTAACTAAAATTCATTTTTCACCATTTATATTTAGTCCCTCAAGACCACTGATAATCACCAATCAGTATATCAACCATATAGTCACAATAGAAAATATCTTCAAAGCTATCAAATAATCTAATAATTAAATATTTTTGCAGTATAATCTTTCATATACTAAAAAATAGGTCCACCATACTTTTGGGGATGACAAAAAATCCATAGGCAGACCATGTGAGAATTATGAGTTTTTTCACATAAGCACCAATACATGTATATTTATTTTTATCTAGTCTAATGAACTCACACTCCATTTTAGGATGCAGAGTTTGGGGAAAAATGTTATTGATTTATATTTTCATGAATCCTTCCCATTCCATAAAATAAGATTCCTCACTGGGTTTTGTGTTCTTGATCAGTTTCCACTATTGGTCAATTTCTACCTCCATGTGTTAAACGAGCAATATGAATTTATGATGGTTGGAGAATTAGATGAAAACTAATATATCTTCAATGGAGTTAATCCAATGTTTTGTGATTAGGAGATTAGAAGATACAATCAGGGTTAGAGGTCTTGGTTTCATAAAGGGCCCAGTCACAACTTTCTCATTCTTAGGAAAAGAAGGATTTCCAAAAAATTGAATCCATTATTTATAAAAAGAGTCAGTTTAGATGGTACTAACATTTTTTTCTTTCATTACGTTATGCATATCATTTGGTAAATCATCACATTTTTTATCACATTGGTTATTGAAATTATTCTTCTTATTTCCTACCATTAACTAAAATAAATGAAAAAAATAAAGTATTAGAATACTTAAACTAATTGAAATTTAAATATGGAAACTTCGAACATAGAAGTGATAACTTATAAATTATTATATATCCAATCTTATGAGTATCATTGATTCAATCTTGGTATCATTATTTATTTTCCTATTAAGGTTCCTTAACCTAAAAATCCATTCAAACCCATCATAATTGTTTAATTATAGTTTTTGAATTTACCAAATCATATCCCACTATGTGAAATCCCTTTTTCATGTATTTTCCTGAAACACATTTTATTGGTTGAGGGGGAACCACATGCTCCCCAAAAATTAAAAGAGAAGTCAAAACAAGAAGGCCAGAACTAGGCCGGACCAGGAGCCATGCCTTAGACCGAGACATACTCGACCATCCCTTTTCCTCCCTTCACATTGTTGGAATCAACCATCCCATAACGGATCCTTAGGACTACATAACCTATTCACTTAGATGTCACTACACTATAAACTAGATAATTCAAATCACTGGATCAGGCCATTAGCGTGAAAGGGGAGGTAGAAAAGGTACATGATACTGAAGTAAAGATGTAAAGGTGGAGGAGACTGAGGAAAACATGACATCCCTGATGAAATGAAAAAAAATAACATAGGGCGGAGGAGAAGAATAGAAACATAGATAGTGGACATTAAGACTGAAATCTATGAGGAGATATCAGAAATGAATACTAGATTCAAGAAAATCCATGAGTAGATTCACTATCCCAAGAGGACCAACACAACCAAAAATTCCATGGATCCCATCAAACATACCCAAAATAAGGGTGTGTATAGTAAAGAAAGATGAAATGGAAGAGGAGACCAGAGAAAAGGAATACCTAACTATCATAATGAAAATTTGAATCCAACCAAATACCAAAAACCCAACACAAAAACCAAAACATCACTCTATGCATCAGATCAGGCAAGCGAGAAAATATATGGGAAGATCTATAATGAAAACAAGGAACCATATATGGATGTGTGAAACAAGGACCCTTTATTTTGAACTAGTTATAGGATAGGATAATACATAATTAGACCTTTTGGGTTATTAATCATATGTAAATTTTTTCTATATTAAAACCCACTTGTAGTATCCAAATAAGGATTTCATTGTTTGGAAACCACTCACACTATACTTTTCCAAAATTTTAGAATGTTTTATTATACATAGATTGATCCCTATTGTTTTTAATATTATATTCTTTTTCAAATCTATATATATATCCATACCTAGATTTGGTACCAACTATAGTGACCCAATCCTATGACAGAAGTTATTACTTGAAGTTTGTCATAAATATCTATTGAACACAACACAAGGATCTAGACGTTTAATGTCTTTGAGATATTAGGTTCCTATTAAGTTGGAATTAAATAAAATAAAAAAATATATTTATTTTAATCTCCAAAATTAGTTCATAAATCTCATTGAGCTTCTAATACTTCATAGGATAACCTAGGAAATACCTAAAAAAATAGGATAGTTATAAATTCCAATAAAGGAATAATCATGATAATGAAGCATATCCTATGAGTCAAATGTTATAACATGATTTAATAAAACAAAAGGCTTATAACTAATCATATAGGATAATGACATATATAACATTAAATCATAACACCATGGAAACATAGGAATGTGGAAACAACCTAAAATATGACTTACGTATAAGTTAAGGATCACTATCAATATATTGTAACATGGTGCATAAAGTCTCATCATTGAAAAAGTATAGTCTATAATCTTATACATAACATGTCATGTGATATAAAAATTACCTAATAAATTTGAGTTCTATCTTGTACACCCATCATGAAATGTACATGCATATGTGTGCCCAAAAAATTAAATCAAACATAGGGCATAAACATAATAATTACCCATAGAGATAAATGGGTCACATAATCATGTATCCTAGCATAACTAGACGGAATATCATAATGGTTTCCATAAATGTGGGATTAAATTATTCTTGTAAGATAATTGGTGATAAATAATCACATTTGATTTAAATTGATGTCAATGTGAAGTGAATAAGTGAAAAAAGAGTGGATAAGTAACTTTGGAAAAGTACCTTATAAGAGGGGTTTTTATGGAAAATGGTAAAGAGTATTTAAAGAGGGTAAAGATCACATTAATTTCCATAAAACATTTAATGAACTAATTTTATTTTCAATAATATAATGAGAAATTTATGATACCATAGATAGTTTAAAATATTTTAGGATGTAGTACTTGAAATGGGGTAAGAAACATGGAAGTTATCTTTAGTCTAGTTTTATTACTGAAGTAAATTGAGAGGGAAAAATTAAAAACATGTATCTCCCCAAAAAATAAAGGCAATGATATGTTGGTATATATATGAGAAGAATATATATAATTTTAAATAAATACAAAAGAATTATACTGTGATGACGTGAGTTTTAGAGGGAAAAGGAATGATATAAAATAATGGAGGGTGATTCAGAAGTTCCTTTACCTTAGGTCCTTGAATCCATATATATGATAACCTAACTTCTTGAATAAAATAATTAAATTCATTAAATAATTTTTTAATAAACTATTAATCTAAAATTTATTTATTAATATTATTTTATGTTTGTTTAAAATTATTTTTAATACATCATGTTTATTCCTACTCTTTAGAGGGAAATCTTCAAAATATTCTTCAGTTTTTCAATAATTATTTATGATCATGTAAAATGGGGACCAAAATATTGAAGTGAAATTAAATGATATTTTTTCCTTTCAATGTTTTAAATGATCCCAAATACCCAAATGTTATCTGATATAAGGATTATTCATTTAGTATAAATGTTATCATTATTCATTTAGTTTATTTTGGAAATTTTACTAACCATCATGAACATAAATCATTTTATTTAATTAAATGATTTGTAATACGTCACAAAATTTGAAACATGTTATAATATATATTATAAAAAAATTAACTATAATATCATTTTGATAACCATTTTTAAAGGTGATGTAGCAAAATGAAGTACATTATTTATGGAGGCAGTGGGCCCACAATAATACGAATAATCATTTTAATTTAATGAATAAATTAGAGGAAGTTGGATAAAGTATATTCCATTACCACAATAAAATTATAGTATATTTATTATACTATACTCATTAAATCATTTTTTATTGGGGTGTATGGAGGGATTAAAAGATGAAATGAATTTAAAAGTGATAGATTGAGAACAATAACTCATTGAATTTTATCTCTAGAAATACAAAATAAGGCATCCCAGTTTTAATATATGGTTAGTGAAGAACTATGATGATGTGGGTTAGAGGTATGGGTAGATAATTGCTTATAAATTTATAAATCTCCAAGGATTAGAAGTTGTAGGGATACGAGATTGTTAGGGGTGGTATTTATATGGTGGACATGGATTTTTCTTCATATAATATTGATTAGTTATTTATATTGACTGAATACTACTAGTAGTGTTGATTATTCTTAATATATATAGTAATTACTGAATGTGAGATGAAACTAATGGTTTCTTACATCGTTGATATCTTTATTTCATTCATTCATTTTATTTTGGTTTAGTAAATTAATTTATGTATTTAATTAATGAATCTTACCAATTTGTATATGATTTCATATGTATTGTGTTTTATAGTAGGATACAAAGGATATTTAGAAATGGAAAAAGAAGAGGTGAAATTTGGAGCAAAAAGGTAGTTCACACGATGAGAAAAGGGAAGTGTTGTGACATAACATTTTTTATGACGCAACAGAGCTGAAGAAATGAAGAAAGAACATTTAAACATCATGTAAACATTATAAGACATAAGTTGTTTTAGGAGAAGATAATTTTGAAGAGATAATCCAAAATTTAATATTTCTTCTCATATAGTTAAAAATTGAACATCGCACAACATGTAATTTTTACAGATTAGGAACCAGTTAGGAAACTGATAATTTAACATGCTGATGATCAAGCGTTTTATAGAAAACTCTAATTATTCACGCCTAAACCATTTTTTTAGAGCATTCCATATAGCAGACTGACAAAAGATGCCTGCTGAGACATAAATACCCACTTTGGCACCCTACTACTGCCACCTTTTGTCGGGTATTAATCAATATTTTTCTATACCCTCTCATGGATTGAATGAGGTAGTGATTTCCTTGTATTTTTGGGTACATGATGGACAACGATTGATTGTATGAGGTATTTTACTTTTGATTGAAATTTATGTTTGGGTTTCATGTTTATTCTTCATTTCTACTTATTTCTTGATTTTTCTTGCATGATCATTGTTATTAGGGTTTCAAAGTGGGTATAATATCATTCCTTCTATGAGCATGATCATTTCCTCAGTTGATGAAATGAATTTTTTAAATGTGAGATCAATGATTTAGAATTACACCATGAATATTTGGTTTGTCCTTGCTGTATGATTAAATAAGGTTTCGAGTTACCCATTTTTTGAAATCCGAAGTACCTAACCATTAGAAAAGGAGAAATTAGGATAGAGAGTGTTTACCATGACCCTTGGACTTGCTATGACTAGATTTTAGTGATTACATGATTTATAATTAATTATTTCATTCATTATCATCCCTTGAACCTAGATTCATTACTACCTAACACCATTTTTATATTTTTCTCTCCCACATTACTCACCAATCACATGATCATTTTTTAAGATTTAAATTTCATAAAAAAAAAATAGTTAAGTTTGTCTTAATAAATTATTATTTTTTCCAATCCTGTCTACATGGGTTTGACCTCAGACATAAAATCCTTATACTACCGTATAGTTTAGTGGTTTGTTTATTTCATGTTATAAATTTCTAAATTTGATAAACCTATGATAAATAATTGTAAACAATGGAGATATCACTCATCTGTGTCAAATTCAATCATGTGTTTAACTTATATTGTTAAATAACATATTTTGTTGTATTTTACTATTAAAAAAAATAACTCTTTTAGGAAAATATGTAAAATTAACCCTAATTATTTTAGGATTTGCAGATTCCAAAATTGAAAATCCATTTTATTAATATAAATTTATAAATATGATAAAATAAATTTATAAATAAAATCCTCATTTATATGAAAAATACAGATTTTAATATTATGATCAATATACCTACCCTTTAAAAAATTACCTATGTTCTTGTTAAATTATATTATCCTTTAAAAAAAAGTTAATATTATTATATAAACTAATTTTAGGAAAATAAATTTCTTTCAAATTTTATATATATATCATTAAATTGTAAATAAAACATACATGTTTATCCAGACATAAAATTTATCATTTTCAAAATATTTATTTATATGTATGGTGGAATTAATTTTCTATATTATGATTTTAAAAGATAAATAAATATAATTTTACATTTACCTAGATGAGGTTACTATTTTAATTGTTAGATTATTATTCCAAAATGTCAAATTAGTTTTCAAATAGTTAGATTACGATTCAAACTATTAGATTTATTTTCTAAAGGTCAAAATAATAATGGTCAAAATGATTCCCTACCTTTTATAAAGATCAAATATTTCATTCATAATTCATCAAATTATATTTTCACTCTAGGTTAATTATATTTTCATTTTAAAAATGAATATTACAATTGCAATATTCAATTTCACTTCAAAAAAGTTACCAATGTGTAAGATCATTCTTGGGGGTTAAGCATATAAAAATTATTATATTATATTTATTATATTATATATTTTTTGTCCCATTGTAACAATTAAAGTTATTATGGATATATTTTTAATTTATATTTAATAATCAAGTCAATATAATAAAATCATAGTTCTATCATGTGGTGCATGTGCATTATATAGTAGTTAATTAATAAATACAAATTACTTTTTAAAAAATAAGGGAAATAACTTTTATAAAATAGGTCAATACAATTTTTTCTATTATTTTTTCATGATTAATATTTTATAATTTTATTCTCAAGGGTGTTTGTAGTCACTTAGTCACAGATTGATTATCATTGGTTGATATGAAATGTGATTTCCTTATCCTAATAAATATTTTTCCTCTTTGTTGAGGGAACCAATCCATTTTAAAAATCAAATTAAATTCATTTATAAAAAGGATAATAAGCCCTTCATGAATCATAATCCAACAAAAGGTGAAGGATATTCATATACCTTGGGTATAATAATTATACAACTATCTGTTTTTATGTATTATTTAATTACAAATATTTGGTGAAAACCTACATAACATAACACATCCAAAAATACAGGATGATGATTAAGTGTACCTATCACCCCATAATTATCAGTATATACCAAAATGGTAATCATTGAATAATATTTTTATTAGTTCCATGTTCCTGGAGATTATTGGTGTTGATTTTCATCTTAATCCCTTTGATTGGAGAACTGGATTACATAGTGAACAAATTCCTCAAATAAAAAACATAAAACTATTTTTGGGTTCTTAATATTAACATTATTTTAATTTCTAATTTTCACTAAACTCTTCCTTTTTCCTTAGAATATTATTGCTTGATTCCCTCCCTCACAACTGATAATATATATTCTAATTCCATTTAGTTGTTTCACTTAGTACCTCTTCCTAAATATTGGACATAAAAGAGATTGAATATTCATTCCTTCATCATCTTTATCTTAAGAAATTCCATCGGATTCCATCACTATATTATTTTGTGTGTTTATAAACTAAAAAAATTTCACATATTTAATCATAATTAATGTAAGATGAGTGGGTAAATAAAAAAGATTAATCACCCCATCACTTATCTTATTTGGTTTCTCATTAGGATAATCAATACAAAATGCATGGAACCCATTTGTATCTGTGATTATCCATTATAGAACCATTACTAAAACCAAACGGGACTAACATGAGTGATTGAAATCATATGATAACAATCATAAAAATTCCCATGAGGAGCTCAACCTCAAAGTGTATTTCTCTTTAAAACATTCACATTGAATTTCAGTTCAACCTAAACCACTCTTAGTTCAATCAAGATATCTTTATGTTGGGTTCTCTTATAATAATTAAGATAAGTCGTGGAAATAATTAATATTTCATAATGACTCATAATGTGAATTTGATTAAACAAATAAAATCACTCAGGTGTGTCTAGCCAAGCGTGCAATCTTAGGCCCACTCATCTTCTACTATGTGAAGACTGTGTTGATTCCCAAAAATCCATTTTCAACCTTGGTGAATTTGTACCAAATTGGAATCCACCTTATAGTATCCATATGTCAATGTATTTTCTAGGAAAATGACAAACTCAAAACTATACCAAAATTCTAGGTTGTTACCCTACATTTAGATGTATGTCTTCTGTTTTCACTAATTTTCTCTCATCCAAATAAAAAATAACTAAAATAATCATACAAATGAAATAAAATTAACCTCAAAATAACTAATATAATCCTAAAAAATAACTAAAACCTACTATGATATGAACTATGGAAACATAGACCCATACTCTTGGGTCTGGTGCTAAAAAAACTTCCATTAAATTCTAGTTTAAATACATAGAGTCGAAAAGGGATAAAAATACATATATTTCACAACATTTCCTATCCGAAACGTTAAATATCACATAAAATATAAAAATAACAAGAATAAAATGATTTTATCCTTGATTAATATATATATATATATATATAATTCATTTTATAATACCTGTGAGCATTTCTCTATAATCAAACCATACTAGAATCCCTTATAAACTTTTCATAGGTTATATTCATCTTCATGACTGAGGGAATGGGAACAAAATAAATGGGTGATATAAAATTCTCATTAATGGAAATATTATCATCATTTCATAAAGTGTTTGATCATAGAAAAACGAGAAAATAATAACAAGGGAGAAATATATCATTAAAAAGAACATGGAATAATAAGAGTCATGCATAAGTCAATATAACAGAATGTAAAATCTCAAATGAAGAAAAATTTACCATGGTATAAGAGTGTGAAATAATCATAGAAAAATGGAATAGTATAGTGATATCAAGATTTCATGGAATCATAAATATTCAGAAAAAACATAAAGCATGAGGTCACAAGAATAAGTTAGGGTTCACCGTTAAGAGAATACAAAATAGTATTCTTAGGGAAACTGCTCGGGCACCATACATGGTATCTCATGAGATGAAATCCATACCCAATGAAATGAAGATCTATCATGTAAAACCCTTAATATTTATATTATGTACATGCATATGATTTACACATTAGGAAAACAAACCACATAAAAAGTATAAGCTTGGTAAAAATAATGAGAAGGATAGGGATTTCGTAATCTTGTTTCAAAGAATAACTGAAGGCCATACCATATGTATTCCAGCAAGAAGAATCAATTAAATAATTTTTTATTTTTAATATTTGAATTTAGAATAATACATCTTTAAAATTTATTTCCAATGTATAAAAATTATGGAGACATATTAGATAATTAAGTATTAAAACATGCCACTTAGGTGCTGGTTTATGAAATGCGTAAATATTATTTTAAATAAGATTAGTGATTCTAATTTTTTTAGAATTGAACATGAGGAGTTTATTTATAAAGTAATTAAATTTTTTTAATACTTATTCTGGGTAAAAAATATTTTACGGAGGTGGTACTTGACATTAAATAAGAAATATGTAGGTTCCCTTAATTCATATTTACATAAAATAAAGAATAATGAATGGAACTAAAAATAGGTATTATACTGTAAAAAAATGTAAATTAAACATGATATTCATGTAGGAAACATATATACAGAATATGAATGATATATATGTGATTAATAAAAAGGAAAATGGTTAAAAATAAAGAGAAGGCATAACCTAAAATTAACTAGGTGGTCTAAAAGATCCCTTACCTTGGGTCCTGATTCACTCCACATTTGTGTCTAGCTTACTAAAAATACAAATAATGTTTATTAAATAAATTATTAAAGAATATTTCATCTATATTACATTTATAATGTGTAATTATTACCTTGTATTATTTTTTTATTAAATTTTTTTCACTTATGTCAATTACTTGATGTAGTTGAGTAAATTTCTATTGAACTTCATTTTTATAATGAACATAATAAAATTTTTTATAAAATAGAATACTAATATCCATAATTGTATATCTTTATGTATTTTTTTATCCAAATATCAAAAAATATAAAATTTCTTAGGCTTTTAGAAGGAGGAAAAAATTAACAAAAGTTCCTTAATATGTTCAATTAAATAATTTAAGTATACAATAACTGTTTATTATTAATATCACCTAGAGAATGTCATATATTACCCTTCCATATTGGTAATAATTTAATAAATACCTTTTTAATAAAATAAATATATTTTAAAATTCATCCATGTTAGGTAGTGATGAAAAATAGAACATGTTATTCGTGGAGTTGGTAGTATGCAGGTGTGTATGGAAATGTCATCATTTTTCAAATGGTTTTAATGGATGGTAGAAAATTGATATTAAAATTATGTAATAATATTTCATAATATTAAAAATATAGTTCTTATCATACCTTCCTATATATAAAATATTTTAGAGTGTAGAAGAAGAAATGAATTAAGAGAGCTCAAAAGAGAACACTACCTCTCCATTTGGATGTTCTCCCTTGGGTAACACTAAAAGGATCCATAACATGGTATTTTAGAAAGAAAATGTCCTCTAGGATGTATGGAGAGAGTTAAGTAGAGAACAGGGTAGAGTTTTTATTGAGATAAATCTTCTAGATGAATGGAGAAATTAGGTTGTGGAGGGTGGTATTTATAAGTGAGAGGAGTGACATTTTTTTAATAACATATAAGAAAATTAATTATTTAATTGTCAAAAGAATTCAATAATAGACAATAATGTAGAAAGGACGAGGTATGTTCAAAAAAGATCATATAAACTCTTTTTAAGACAATTATTTATCATTTTTTATGTTTTTTACCCTTGGTTAAACCCAATTAATCTTAATTTACCATATTCACAAAAACTAATTTTTACCCAAGCAAAACATTTTTATGCATAAAAGGGCCTTATTAAAAAATTTGAACAAAATTATATCATATATGAAATATATATTTTGAAATAAAATTTATATGGTTGATAAAAATTAATTTTATCATTTGGACACATAACTCATAAAACCCATTTTTAGAAAAAGTTTATTTTTAAGTATATTTTTTATGATAAAATTAAAAATTTCATTTATTTCCATGAAATTAATAAGTTTATTATTAACCAAATAATAGTTATATGGATTTGAAATAAAGAAGAAAAGTATTAAATTTGAAATCTGAGTTAATAAAATGAATAAAACAAATTTTTTAGAATAATATATTACTTACGTTTCAAAATATTAAACATGAGTTTTCCAAATTCAACGTAGTATTTTTTTAATTAATAATTTTACCCCTTAAAAAAATATTAGTCTTAGATAATTTTTTATTAATGTTTTACATCATTCTTATATCATGATAAGGTCGAAAATATACTATATTAATAAAAACCATATTTTTTACTATTCACAAAAAAATAACTATTTCAGAAAAAACACAAAAACTTATCCTAAGAAAAAAATTATTCTAATTTTAAAAATTTATTAATTTTTTAAAATTAAGATTATAATATTTTGGAATTTAATATTTAAATAAATAAATAAAAATATGATGAAAATAGTTTTCATATAAAAATTACTTTTAATGTTTTTAACATTTCTTATTCTCATTTTCTATCAATTACATATTAGATTGGTGTTAATATATTATTCACAAAAATGATATCTTTAATATAAAATATATTTAGTTTTATAAAATAATTCAAATAAAGTAACCAATTTTATAAAAGAATTATTTATCTACCATAAAATGATTTTATTTGTTATTGATCTATAATAATTGGATTTACTTAATTTATTAGTATTAAAAAATGAACATTCATTTATATATATATATATATATATATTTCATAACTAAGTTACCATTATTTTTACGCTCCTTTTTATGGCTATAAATCAATAACTATATAATGTTTTGTAGTTCATTCCGGTTTGGTGTTGTGTGTGAATCAAACTATTTAATATAGTATTTATTTAAAGGAAAATTAATACAAACATTTCAAGGGGACACATTCTCCACTTAAATAATTATCATAATCACTATTTTAATTATCACATACTAATGAAAATAGGTAAGGGAACCTAAATGAAAAGCATGACTCAAGATAAAATTTCTATCTTAGAAAATTTATCTTTTTTCTCATAATAGGTCTACCATAATATAGAGTATTTTTCTCCAACCATTTTAGCCAAGAGTCTATCAAGACCCAAACTATATAATTTTATTCAAAAGGGTGTTTTCAATAATCCCTCCATTTATAGATGATCATAGCTTGATATGAAATGTGATTTCCTTATTCTAATGAATAATTTTTTGTCTTGGTTTATAGAAAACATCCATTTCCAAATTCACATTAAATTTATCTAAAGGATGGATAATAAGACTTTCATGAATCATAATTCCAAAAAACATGAAGGAGATCCATATAACTTTGATGTAATAATGATACCACAAGGATTTTCTATTTATAATTCAGTAGATAATTGTTGGAGAAAAGAGACATTTAAAAAGACATCTACAAATATAGAGTGAATAATATGTGTACCTAGAGCCACATAATTATCACTCTATATATCCAGGGAAGATATTTCATAAAATTTCCCTTGTTCCCATGGTCTATGATTTTTTTATTTCCATATTAATCTCTTATATTCTGACACTACCTTTCATAGTGCCCAAATTCTACATATTTAAATTATTTAATTGATCATAGTTCCTAATAAAGAACAATATTTTTCTCCATCAAGTTTACCAGACTCTTCTTTTTTCCTCATAATATTTTTTCATGAATCCCTTATTTAACACATAAAATATATCTTCTAGTTCCTTTACGACATTCCCCTTGGTGCCTCTTCTATCATTTTTTACATATAGGAAATTTAATCTTCTTTCCTTTCTCAGTTTCATCCCCTAAACATCCATGAGATTATAAACTACTCTTATTTGGTGTGTTTAGAATCTAAAAAATTTCATGTTGTTAATCATAATTCATGATAAATGATTAGAAATAACCAAATATTTCTAACCGCATCTCCAATCCAGTTTATATGGTCAATGGAAAAATAATTTCATTATCCTTGGAAACTATTGTTATGTTTATTTCTAATTACTCTAGACATTATGAAAAAATGGGATTAACATGAGTAATTAAAATCATAAAATAACTATTATAAATAATATCATTAAAAATCAACCTCAAAACATCTTACTCATTAAAATAATCTAATTAGCTTTTAGTTCAACCTAAATCACTCTCAGTTAATTATAGGTTTATTTTTTTTGGGAACTATCATACTCTTTAATCGAATTAATTAACATAAGGAAGAAATTTAAAAAGATCATAAAGATAATGTGATTGAACAAACCATGTCCCAAAATGTTAAATATCCCGGTGTATTGTCTTAGGACCACTCTTCATGCATCGAGTAAGGATCGAGTTGACACCCAACCAACTTTTTTCATGTACGTCTCCCATAAGTGGATCTATGCCACAACCGCATCCACTTTCTAGTATATGGATAGGGATTTAATTTGTAGGAAAATAAAATACTCCAAAATAAATCAATATTTCATGATTTTTCACTATATATATACTTATCTCTTGGGGTTTCACTAAATTTACCTTATCCTAAGCCCAAAAAATTATAAAAAACATGTTAAAAATAATTAATATAATCTTAAAATTTACTAAACACTTATATAATAAAAACTAAGGTTCCCTAGAACCAAATTCACATGTTCTCTACTAAAAACACTTTCATTATATAATATATTTGACACAAATAGATATTAATGAAGATAAACATATATATATATATATTTCACATTATTTTAATAACATTAGCATTACATATCACAAAACATATCTTAATCCCATGAATTGAAGGTTTGATGATTTTGATGACTATCTACACATGAAATTAAATTTACAATACTTGTGACCATTTATGTATAATTGAACCACACTATACCCTCCTCTAGAATCTTCATATGTTATAATCATATTCAGAAACTATAGAATGGTTTCATAATAATGTGAGGATCTCAAATGTTCAGTGGAGGAAAATTTATCAAAATCAAATCAAGGTTTAGATTATAAGAATACATGAAGACATTATATGGGAGATATATATCATTAAAAAGAACATGGAATAATAATAGTTTTCCACAATTCCTAATAATAAAACATTAAATATCAAATGAAAAGAATGTACTATATAAAAAGAGTGTAAAACAAGCATGAAAATATGGAATAAGTGAATGATATCAAAAGTTCTTGGAATCATATATATGTGGAAGTAACATAAAGCATGACTCATAAGCATAAGTGATAGGTAACCGCCCAGACAACACAACATAGTGTCAACACGATAACTATCCATGCACCATACATGGAGTATCCGGATATGAAAACACTACCAAAATCATTGGAGTAATATTAGAGGACATGTAACATCCCATTACCCACTTTTATGTATTTTCCTCCTCTATTATTTTTTTTCATCTTAAATTGGGTGCATCTTGGGACTATGTAGTATAGAGAACATATTTTGATAAAAATGACCTAATGTTCATTGATGTTAGTTTGTTTGAATTAATGGAGTCTGGGTATAAATGTGTAATGGATTTTCGGGGTTCTCCCAAAGTTTTGAGAATGCCCAAGTTGGTTTGTGGATTTTGTGTTACAATATAGGCTTTCTTCTATGTTATGGGAGACTATATGTCATGTAAAGGGGTAACACAATGTCTACATGGTCTTCAAACATAATTCATGAACTGTGTACACAAAATGGAAGGATTACACACCATTAAATACTTACATTATGTGTAATTTTAAATGACCAGGTTCTAATAATAACTAGATGGGTCTTTCATCATATGTTATCCCCATGGGTTACATGATGTGTTAATGTATTACATGTCATGTAACTATCAAAAGGTCAACTTTTTGGGTGCTGTATCGATTGATTTTTCATTCAGTCTTCCACAATCCTCAATACTCATGACCTAGAGCCCCTTTTTAGAAATTTTGGGAGTCTTCGTTTGATCTAGTTGATTTGTTTGATGACTGATCACTATTGTGTTTGGATTTAGTTTTTTTGGGTGATTAATAATTTTTAATACTTCGTTTGTTTGATCCCGATAGTTTCATTTAGTGGAATTATCGTATTCATTGACCCGTGATGATGTTTCTTATTTATTCACTCTAGATCTGTTGTATGATCTTTTTCCGTGGGTCGTTTTCTTTTTTGGTTGTGGTGCAGCAATTGTGTGTTCTTAAAGTATGTTTTTTTTCCACTTCTTCATCGACCATTTTGTTAAATTTAATGAATTATAATATTTTTATGTTAGCTTTAGGGCCTCCTTTATCATTTTTGTGTTCTTCTTTTTAGTGGATCATTTGTGGGTGTTTCGGACTGATTTCTTTGAGGCTAGTGATTCTGCCTCTAACCTCTTTTGGTGAACCAAATTGATCATATTTTTAGAAATTATTCTATTAAATGAAATAACATAACATGGTTGATTTTTTTCTATGGAATTGAGTTTTTATAATATATTATTTCCCCTATTTTTGGTAAATGTAAAGGGTTTTTAAATCATTGTAAAATGGTTTTAGAAACATGGATTGATGGAAATGGTTGGGAAAATAGAGCACTTGGGGAGCCTTTGTTACTTAGGTGGATGGTATAGTAATTAGTCTTATCCAATGTCAGTGGGTTTACTCATGGGTATTTCTTATAAACCCTAGGCCTATTGTTCTAGGGAATTATTAGACTTATTGGGAGGTTCATATACTAGGCTTTCTCTCTACTCTCTAGACTTGATGTGTATGTCTTGTGGCTCTATGCATAGACTATTATCTTTGTTATGTATTAGTGTCCTAGATATCTTGACCAAATGTATCCCTAGAGTAATGTTACCTATTCTTATCATTTTGGATTGTACTATATTGTTGTAATTCCATGGATTTCATATGATATGTGATGCATGATTCTTTTTTTACATGATATATCTACAGTGATATAATTTATGAAATGATTTGAAACTGATTTACCATGTTTTTTTGTAAATGTGGAAAAAGTGGAAAATAATTTTTTTATATGATTTTGATATAAAAACTATTAAACTGTTGTTATTACCTATTTTCATTAAAGATGATCATGGTTGGATTATTATTTAGAGACTTGATGTGGAATTCTTGGGTGGGAACCTGTTGAGTATGTTTTCTCACACCATTCCTACCCATTCGACTGTGTGCAACCAATTTATGTCTTTCAATGAAGGGAGAGGTAAGGTGCTATAGTGAGGCAACAAGGTTTTTTTAACATGAGTTGTGTACCTAGTGGTGAGATGATGGGTGTCTTCCCCCATTATCACATGTAGTTTTTGGGTTTTTTATGTTGGTAGTCCATTATGGTTGGACATGTACTTAGATGTCGTTTCTATAATTGAATTATTAGGTTTCCAATACTATTTTCTATTTGGTGTAAATTTATATATTCTAATGTTTCGCTACGATATGTGTATATAAGTCATGTTGTTTCATCATGATGGGAAAAATCATTCCTTGTGTTTGTTGTTCTCTGCCCGAGAGCTAGTCGCCAGCCTATGGGGATCATTAATGCCCTTAAGGTACTTTGTGGATTAGACTGGGTAATATTTTGTTAGGGATTCAGGTTGGTTCGTTACAATTTAGTATCGGAGGTAGTCTATGCTCAAGAGCCCTTATCATTGAATTTTCGGTAGACTTGAGATATGATTGTTGGGACTTGAGAGGTAGATTGTAATGAGGTACTGGATGGCTCTTTTTTTTATGAGACTCACGTAACCACGAGATGTTGGGATCTCTACCTCCTATTTGAATTCTTGATTTTAATATCGGTTTTTTACTTATGGGGATTCTAGTTTAAAAAAGAGATTGATCTATTATTTAATTGTTTAATTTTTTAGGGTGAATCATTATTCCTTGAAGACATGTTTTATGAGTTCCTCAGGAGGGTGCAGCTAATTCCATTTAAAGAAATCTGAACCTTGATCATAATTTCATCAAGATTATCATTTGACCAGTTTGAGCCATGGATCAAAATGTACCGAAAACTCAGAATATAGATGTTGAGGTACATCTGGGAGTTAGAGGAGAAAGAGATCGATCATGAGAGTTATTTCATGAGAATCTGCTATAATTTAATGGTATGAATGAACCTCAAGAGGAGGAGGACTTTCCTGTCAAGATTGATAATAACTTCAACCTCTTGGATATTGTTGAGAGTATCTAGGTAAAGTGAGAAATGTCCATACTTGAGGGTGCTAGAAATAATTATTGGTATTCCATGGTACATTTGGATAGTTATGTGGTCTTGAACATGAAGGGTTTCAATACTATATTCTTCCATTAGTTTTTTCAAGAGTCAATAATGATTGCGAAGTCTATAGAGTTCCTCTCTTTGTAGTAGGAATAAAATGTTGTGTCAGTGAACACCCAAATGTTTTCTAAGATTGTTTTTTGCCCTATAGTTTGTAAATAATTACTGTCTAAAAGTTTAAATGTACATACATGGTTTTCCAATGGATATATGATTTCTTGTAATTATATTGGATCTTTAAACCTATTTAGAGATCTTGGGCATGGATATGATGAATGAAATGAAAATGGTAGGTGAGGATTTATACTTTGTCCCATTACTTCTACCTAGTGGCAGCTTTAGTGGTATGGTATGAAAGAAGTGTAAGTGTTAAGATTATTAAAGGAGTGGCCGAGGTGGTTCCTAGAAGTAAGCCTCTTCAGAACATCCAGTTGCAACTAATGGTGTTCCATTGACTTTCTATTAGTGTGTAAAGGTTTTACACATATTGTTTTCTAATAAACCACATTAAAAATATGTGTAAAAATCTTTTAAATGATTTTCATTGTCATCGTTTTTGTTAGGATATGTCTAAAACTTGATATTGCTAGGGATCATCTTCTTCAATGGCTACTGTAGTGCAGTGAGATGCATCAAAGACTATAGGGCTCATGTTACATGCCTCGGGAGTGAAGCACCTTCATGTAGTAGATATGTCTCTATTGGAGGTATCTATAGATCTAGTGAAAGTTAGAGGTACCATAATTATAACTTCCTCATAAGTTATTTCTTTATTTGATAGTAGTTGTTGATGCTCAATTATATCTAGACATTTTTTAATATTATTAACCTTCCAACGGATCTAATGTATTTTTTTATGGAGTCAACGACACCTCTTGGGAAGATAATAGAGTAGGTTTTTTGGTTTTCTTCTTGTTATATATATATTTATAATGCATTATTAGTCTGAGATTTTTTTGTTATCAATATATATCTGATTGATGTCATCATTGGGATGGACTGGATAGTTTACGATAATGAAAAGGATAATTATTATCATTATAATGTCAAATTTATTGTGGATTATGCTTTATCATAGGTATTTCAGGAAGAGTGGGATCTATGTTCTGGTCAAGAAGGATCTTCCCAAAAAGAGATCATATGTTTTTTGTCTACTATATCAGTTGATCCTAATGAAGTTCCTTCTATTTTAAACTTCCTGCAACTATTTGGTGGTTTCCTAACACTTTTCTAGATGATTTATCTAAGCCTCATATATAGAGGGATGGTGATATTTTTATTGACTTGGTTCCAGGGACACAACTGATATTGATAACTTCATATCATATGGCACCAATTGAGATAGAAGAGCTGGAGATTCCGTTGGAAGATCTGGTTGGAAAGGGTTTTCCTCCCCTAGTGTTTCACCTTGGTCAGCCCTAGTGCTCTTCCCTAGAAGGTAGAGAGTTCACTCAAATTGTGTGTCGACTGTTAGAAGTTAAATTGGTTAATAATTAAGAGAATGTATCCTTTTACCCATATAGATGATTTGTTTGATTAGTTAAAGTGGGAAAAGTGATTTTCAAATATTGATCTTTAGTTAGGTTATCATCAGCTTAGAGTTTGGGGGTGTTATATACTAAAGAAGACTTTTAGGGGATGGTTTAAAAATTAAGAAAATATTTTGATATTGTTTGGTCTAACTAGAACCCATTTAGTTTTTACAGATTTTATGAATAAAATATTCCATCAGTATCTCAACACTTTGGTGGAAGTGTCCAGGGATGATATTTTGGTGTACTTGATATCTGAGAGACAGCACGAGCACCATATGAGTTTGGTTTTTCAAATAATGAAGAGTATCCATTTGTATAGAAATATTTAGAAATTCTGTTTATGTATTAAATAATAAAATTCATAGGGAACATGATATCTAAGTCATTATTATCATATGATATTGAGAAGGTAAAGGATGTTTCTTCATGGGAAGAAACCTGAAATTCCTTTGAGATTTGGTTCTTCCTTGGCCTTGATAGATACTATTGATGGTTTGTTATGTATTTAACAAATTTGGAATCCCTATAGACAAATATTACATGAAAGGGGTGAAATTTACATGGGATTCAATGTGTCAGGCTTCTATTGAGTAGATGAAAATACCCCTGACATCGACTCTTATTCAAATACTACATGATCTTGATGATGAGTACGTATTTTTTTATGATGCATATGGTGATAGTTTGGGTTTTGTGCTCATGATAGATGATATTTTGGTGGATTATGTTTCTCATAAGCATAGAATTCATGAGAATTATTATTCCACTCATGATTTATATCTTGAAATAGTTATTCATGTACTTATGTTTTGAAGAATTATATTTTTTGGGAAAGGTTCACAGTATATTATAACAATAAGAGTTTGTTCTTTGTATTTTCTCATAATGAATTGAATCACGAAAATGGATGTTGGGATGAATAAATTTTTATGCTTGACTTAATTATCACCTAAAACTTAGGTAAGGGGAATGTCAATACATATGCTCTTATAAAGAAAGTTCAATCACAATATATTTTGGAATCCCTAGAAGAGTGAAACCTTATAGGTATTTATTATCAGTTTCATATAGATTCTCATAAGGATGTTTTGGAGATGATTTTGACCAATGATTGGTTATCATAATCCCTCCTTAATTATATTTTTTTAGATTCAATAGAATGGTTTTATGTTAATAAGAATTTTAGAAAGTCTATATGGTGGAAAGACCGTTTCTGGGAAGTCTGTCTTTTTATATGGTATTCTTATTTTTGGGGACTAGTTTTCCGTCCCAACGTTTGGGATAAGCTCATTTTTGTTTTATTTTTATGGTTCATTGTGGTAAATTAATCTAGGAACTATAAAGATGTGTTATGAAATGAGATAATTCTTCTGGTGGATGGGTATGAAGCATTGCAATTTTAAATATGTGTCATGTTGTTACAATTTTCAATAGATTAAGGAAGAGAATATAAATCATTTTGGGTTTCTCTATCCCTTTATTATGCTCATTTATAAATGGGATGAGTAATCCATGTAATTTTTTATTGTATTACCATGGAATCCCTAATGGAAGAATTATATCTTAGTGGCGATTTATCAATTGACAATGTCATCTCATTTTCTTCATATCAAAGACACCATAAATGTTTTACATTTTATTAATTTTTATTTTTAGGAAACTATGAGGTAACATGGGGTTCCTTCTTCCATTATTTAAAATAAGTATCCTAGGTTTAATTTTATGTTTTAGATTAGACTCTAAGAGGTTATGGAGACTTATGTAATATTGAGTACATCTTCTCATCCATAGTAAAATGTCCAAAAAGTTCATGTTATTCAGATTTTGGAGGATATGCTATGCGACTGGGCGTTGGATTTTAGTGGATCATGAGATATACATTTGGAACCAGTTGATTTTTCTTAAAAAAAATTATCATTCTTCAATCAAAATGGATTATTTTGTGCTTTTGTATGGTCATCCATGCAGATCACCTATTTTCTAGGTAGTGGTGGATGATGCTTCTGGTTGGGGATGAGTTTCGACCAAGAGATATCGGTGAGGATTCATGATTTAAATAAAAATATAGTTATAAAAATGTTTTGATGAAAATATTATATAGATCAATGGAAAAATCCTTTTTAGTTTCTATTTTTTACTAGGTTTTCTTGAATGTTTCTCCTCATTTTGGCCAAATTCATCTTGGAAAATAGGGAATGATTTCTTAGAGATATTCTAGACCATTTGAGGTCATTAAAAAATTTGGGAAAGTTTCTTATTGGATGGAATTGGTGGTTCAATTAATAGTCATTCTTGATGTTTTACACATATCACAGCATAGGAAATTCCATCCTTATCCCTTTCAAGTTATGAGTTGTGAAGTGATTGAGTTAGAGCTAGAAATATTTGTGGTTAAGGATCCAGTTAATATTATTTAATCTGAAGTGAAAGTCTTAGATGAGAATTCAAATATATTTGTTAGATTTTTATGGGATCATAGATCATATTCTTATGAGATATTAGCATGTTATTCATTAATGAGTGAGCAATGGACTCACCCATTTACAAGAATTCATTCTTCCACATGACTTTCTAAGGAAGGAATGTCTTATATTATAGAGTTTATAACATCCTATGTAGAGACCCGAAGCGTGATGTACATGGAAATTACATTACTTTTACGGAATACTTAGTACATATCAAAAACACACACAAAAGGATCGTAATAGTTTAGTGTCTTTGGAAACTCGGAATAAAATCTTCTAATCGTGGTGAAAGATCTTCAACATCTTCCATATAGATGTTCCCCTTTTTTTTCTTACCTAAAACCTTTCTTTATATCCTGGGGAAAAGAAAACATAAAAAGGGTGAGCTCAAATGCTCAGTAAGGGTAAAAAAAAGAAAAATCAATCACATCATATTCATAAGAACATATCTATTGGAAATCTTAACCTGCAAAAGAGATCATAATTTCATAACATGGGATAAATCATTGTAGTGAAATGTAATCCCAATAATCATAACATAAAACATGAAACTTTGTGGCATACACACATAATCATAGAGAATCATTTCTTATTAGTCAAGACTCATTGCCAAGACTATCTTAGTGGACAAAGTCCATTTCTGAACCGAGTCACCCTCATTTCAGTCCTGTTTCACTTAACTCGTATAACCTACCATTCCAGCCATGTCTATCTCATGAGATATAAAATCTTTACCCAATGCATTGGAGGGAGATATAGGTCCCACCCATATCATAATGATACCATTCTTATGTGTGCCACAAAATCATAAATCATACATCATAGCATAACCCAATAAATAAAATGGGTTTCATAAACATCGTCCCATCACCACATAATCCATATAAAAGAAATGTATATCATTTCATAATAAGAAAAGTGAAACCATATAAATCAAATAGACATGATAAACATATGAAATAATGTCATCTTAGATGGAAAATGGTTTTGATAAAACACTTGAAATGAATTCTTGAGGAAAATAACCTTTCTTCTTCAAAATCAATCTCTTTTTACAAAATGTTATGAAATTTTAAAAGAAAAGTATTTTTTTGAAAATAGTCATGAAATATTATGGAGGAAGGTTCATTAAACTAAGGCTTTATAAAACCATAAAAATCTGTTCGTGCCGTATAAGTTAAAAAAACATTCTTCTCGTACTTTTTCCAGAAAAGTCAAAAAGTACCTCGTAACGTAAAAAAAAGAAAGATTCCTTACATAACATGTAGTAAATGTGAAGAATGGTTAAAAATTACTTTAAACATACATGAAAAACCTTTTATAAAACATTTACATGGATTATAGAAATATCCCCAGTAAATACTTACGAATAAGCAATCTCGGATAAAAATGAGATTTGCAGAATTATCCCTTACCTTAGGTCCAATTTTCTTCGTAAGTGTCCAAACCTCCTGTATAATGGTTTAAATAATGTCATTGACTTATTCCAGAATCATACTCATTGTTATGATATCATATATGGTTCACTTATGACTTTATATTACCCGTTCATTTATAAATTCCATGTTAAAGAGCGTTTTGGGTAAAATTGTTTCATTTGTCGTCCGTGTTTTCACTTGTAATTATTCATATGATTACTTAGATCATGATTACTTAATTCCAGAATATAAAACACTATTTATATATAATATATATTCAGAATATACATATATATAATAAATCAGTAAATGGAAAGAAATACACCGTTCATGGAGACGGTAGGCCGTACGTACGCATGAACGCTGTTTTCGTTTCCTTATTGAGTTGAATGGAATTAAGTAGATGACATACATATATATACACATAAATCCAGTGTCATTATTATGTCATATATTTCATTATTACTTATTATATATACTTTATAATCATTCATGAATGGTTAACGTTGAGAATGAATCTCATCGCGTCATGGAGACGGTAGTCCGTATGTACGCACAAGCGATGATATCGTTCTCATGATCATGGAATTGTATTGGAGTGTATGTATACTATTTCATAATCAATATCACTTTATAATAGTCATATATAGTCATTACTTACACCATTATACCCATCCAAGTAAGGTGGTGGTGGAAAATAGATTACACCACGGCGTGGAGACGGTATTCCGTACGTACGCACGCGCGGTGATTTCTTTTTCCGTAGGATGGATAGATGGTGAAATAAGTTTGTTTAATAATTATAATAACATATCCGTATATGAGTGATACTGATGTTATTACTTCATAATGAAACAACTAAAGAATAAGAAGTGGAAGAAGAAATAAAGATGAAAGAATTGGTAACGGACATTACCTCTTCTTTGAAGTGCTTCTTTGAGACCTCCTTTTAGGGCACTAAAATAGGTCTTTGAAGAAGACCATAACCTCTAGGATGTTTCTAGGGAAGTGGAGAGGAGAAATTGTCAGGGGTTGGCCGAGCTTGAAGGCTCAATGTGGTGTGAGGAAGAGAGGGAGGGGGTGCCCTTTTATAAGGGAGGAGAGGGGCACCTTTGGAATAACTAAAAATATTATTTTATTATAAAGTCACGTTCGGTTTTAAATAGCTCCAAATTGATTTATTTCTAAGCTAAGGTGGGGATGGGTCGAAATAATTTCATCCAATAGAATTTGGCCAAATTTAGGTTCCTATTTTAACCTTATCATTTATATTTAACTTTAAGTTAGATAATTTTACTTTTACCGTGTCTTCTTGTTTTCTTACACTATAATGTTAATAAACATACTATATCAAGCCAAAATAACCCCAAGATGTTTATTATTAATATATATAACCTTATATAAGTCATTTGGCCGAACCATAGTTTTTTAGGAATAAAATAACAATTAATAATATAATATTTGTTTTAAAAACTATTTTATGTCAATTTTGACACTATTTAGTAATTGATTTTTGTGAAAATCATAACAGAATGTTTAGTTCTAAAAAAGTAAATTAAATCAATACTAACATGTCATATTAACCTAGAAAATTAGTGGAATTCATAAAAAGTCTCAAATTACATTTATTTGGGTATTTATAACATCAATTATGTCAATATTTCATTAATAAGATAATTACTCCATCATCTCTGTGTCATAAATAACTGAACTTATTTAATGTCTAAAAATTAAAAATAAAATACCATTATATAGGAAATCTTTTTAGATTTCTAATGAATATATATAGTCGAATTTATCTTATGCATAACCCTATATTAAAAATGATATACTTATTAATATTTGATTTTAACTATTTTAACCCTTCTTTAAATAAATTAATAATAAATGTCCTAATCTAATCCAAGTGGGCCTAAATGGTCATATTTTGATCCTAAGGTTGTTTTTGGTCGAATTAAACTTTTCCAATAGAATTAGGACATGTGTTAGGGTAATAATAATATCATTTTTACCCTTAATTACCCTATTTACTTTTAACTGTGGTAAATAAAAGTAAAAAGTTACTATTCACCAAAAATTATTTTCATCTCATTGAACCACATTTTACTTACTAACATCAACCGTGTCTCTCGGATTTTTGAAATTCCACTCACAGAAGCGGTAAAATTTAGTTTTATGAAAAATTCAGTTTTTAACTACCACTTTGTGGTTTCACTATTCATTAAAAAATGAAAGTTTCCAGAAAAATACCAAAAATTAGGCCTAAGATATATTTGATACTATGAACTCAAAAATGATGTCTATTTTACCAAATTCAAAACATATCAGTCGCATTAATTAATTTAAAAATTAATTCCTCTCGTCAAAACAAATAGTGTGTTCTTAAGAGATAATAACTATCAAAAGATTTACACTTGTTTATGTCTGGTTTAAATGTGAAATTACATCCAATGACCAACATTGTATTAAATTGTCAAAATATATTCTAAATATACTTTAAAACCACTCAAATTAATAATTTATCACTATTAATTATTTCTATTAAAAATGATGTTTTTAATTAAAATTTAGTAATTTTCACTATTCATCAGAAAATGAAAGTTATCCGAAAGTACCAACATTCCACCTTAGGCTAAATTCGATACTCCGAATCCAAAAATGAAGTCCATTTTGAGAGATAAAATTTGTAAAATTTTAAAAGGTGGTTATTACTATTCATAACGGATAGTTTTAAAATTTTAATAGCATATCGTTGTTTAGTGAAACTCGGTATTGCGTACTACACACACTATCGAGGAAGGTCGTGATTGCGTGTAATGCAAGGAAAGTCAAGGATGCGTGTTGTGAAAGCTCCTTTTGGTGTCGCGTACAACACATGACATTAATGAAATTAAAAAGAATATTTTTCATAAAATCTCAGGGTGTTACATTCTACCCCCCTTAAAATGAATTTCGCCCTCGAAATTCGTCAAGGTTATAAATGGTTTACTATTCGAAAGTTTATTTTATTGAAACCCACATCGTAAAAAGGAATACCAAAACCAATCTTTAAAAAAAAGTATGAAACGTAACTGTTACCCAAATTAACTCATCACTGGGTTTCCACGTAGGAGAACATAGGTGCAAATATGGATATGTAAGAAAAATATAACCATCAAGTTCTGATAGAGAGTGGTAGAGAACATGGCTATGAAATAGCCAAAATTCACAAAGCCATAAATTTTTGATGATCTAAGGTACAATTTGATTCATCGGATATAAGAGCACTAGGACAACATTCTTCATTTTCAAAATCATTTCCCTAAAGTTGATGAATTTGAATTAGAATAAATACTTACTTTATTTTGGTACAATCTCACTGTTGTTTGTGCTTTGAACAATTTCCACTTCATCTATTAAAGAAATTAAGTTTAATTTGTTATTCCTGAAGTGTTAATAGATCATGTGATAGAATGATGGGTCATTCCATCTGTTTCAAACAAAAGGTTAGCAAAAGTCATCAAATATACATAAGTCCATCTATGGTGAGGTTAATCGTATACGATTCCATGAATGAACCTATACTTCATATATCATACCGCGTAATAAAATAAAACTAGTTTCTACTAACCAGGGACTTCCTGTAGGCCAGTGGAAGGCAATAAAGGCCAGTCGCACTTTGGTTGTGGGTTCGATTCCCACAGCCTTGTCCGACGCGATGGGTTGTCGCACGTCCTGCAGGTTGTCCTTTTTCTAAAGCTATATTACTATAACATCCCTTCAATAATATCGAAAAGAAAAGTTCTATCCTTAAACAATATTAACTTATGTCCAACATAATAATTTACAATCTTTAGGCTTATCCAAAAAACTACTGTCCAATCTCATATTATAGTGAAAATGATTACCAAAGAGTTTATATAACAAGCATGTTAATACCATCGTTGATCCCCGTATATCATGAGATATGTCTTGTTGGTCACATTCCAAACATTCTAAGGCCTTAATCATGTATTCTCTTGAAAAATGAATACCCATTAAACCTTAGTGAAAACATGAATGCTATCAAAAGTTAACTCTTTCCACATACCAAAATCCAAAAATTCTATATACTCAAACCATGATATAACCTTCTCCTTATATCAGTCATGAGGTCATGAATACTATCAAACATTTAATTTTCTCCTTATCCCCTCATTATGCGCATATCATCTACTTTCCAAAAATTCTAGTACCATTCATCACATACTTTCAAAAATTAAGGAAAGACAACAGTGTAATAATCCTTAGATGTCTCTTTATTCCATAGTACCATGAGATTACTTATACAACATTACACTTGATAAACATGTAATCATTCCACTAAATTCGTAAACCATTGACCGAGCTTCAACAATTCTTTCATCTCACATATCATTTGTAGTCTCTTCATCATCATCAACATAAATACTACCCATACGACCATACTGATTCTCTTCATGAGGCTTTCCCTTAGGGCATTGGTTTTCATAATGCCCGTACATTCCACATTTAAAACATTTAACCATTGTTGATGTCGTAGCAATACCATTATCCTCATCCCTAGTGTTAGCTGAACCTTTTCCTTTTCACTTACTGGATTTGTGTCCTTCTTTTCCACACCCAAAGCATCTTCTAGTTCCTTTGAAACATTCTCCTTTATGCCTCTTCCCACATGATTTACATAGAGGAACTTGAACTTTCTTTCCTCTATGATCATCATGGAACTCCATCTTTCTCTTATTAGCCGAGTCAGGAAACTTACCAAATTTTACTTTATTGATCATATAATGAGAATGCTGATTTGGCATAATAATGATGTTTGGACCTCTAAATCCCATTTCATTTGGTTTCTCATGAAGAATATCATTCCATTTTTCATCATATCCTCCATTATCGTGAATCATCTTGTTTCCAGCCATTTTCTAAAACCCAAAAAGAATAGTGTGAGAGGAAAAAATCATGCTAGGGAAAACAACATAGTAAAGGGGGAGTATCCTCAATATCTAACATCTTAGGTTAAATTCTATGATATTTACCGTAGTTCTAGGACTGTAACCTATATGTATAATTATCCTTAGGGGCATCCCTAGACATACCTTAGAAATATCTCGAGGGATCTCACTAAAGTTTTCGCATCCTAGTTTCCAAAGGTTGACTAAAATTTTCCTCTGATACAAACTTTAGAGACCCGAAGCTTGACGTACATGGACATTACATTACTTTTGCGGAATACTTAGTACATAACAAAAACACACACACAAGGATCGTAATAGTGTAGTGTCTTTGTAAACTTGGAATAAAATATTCTAATCGTGGTGAAAGATCTTCAACATCTTCCATAAAGATCTTCCCCTTTTTTTTCTTACCTAAAACCTTTCTTTATATCCTGGGGAAAAGAAAACATAAAAAGGGTGAGCTCAAATGCTCACTAAGGGTAAACAAAAGAAAAATCAATCACATCATATTCATAAGAACATATCTTTTGGAAATCTTAACCTGCAAAAGAGATCATAATTTTATAACATGGGATAAATCATTGTAGTGAAATGTAATCCCAATAATCATAACTTAAAACATGAAACTTTGTGGCATACACACATAATCATAGAGAATCATTTCTTATTAGTCAAGACTCATTGCCAAGACTATCTTAGTGGACAAAGTCTATTTCGGAACCGAGTCACCCTCGTTTCAGTCCTGTTTCACTGAACCGATATAACCTACCGTTCCAGCCATGTCTATCACATGAGATATAAAATCTTTACCCAATGAATTGGAGGGAGATATAGGTCTCACCCATCTCATAATGATACCATTCTTATGTGTGCCACAAAATCATAAATCATACATCATAGCATAACCCAATAAATAAAATGGGTTTCATAAACATCATCTCATCATCACATAATCCATATAAAAGAAATGGATATCATTTCATAATAAGAAAAGTGAAACCATGTAAATCATAGAGACATGATAAACATATGAAATAATGTCATCTTAGATGGAAAATGGTTTTGATAAAACACTTGAAATGAATTCTTGAGGAAAATAACCTTTCTTCTTCAAAATCATTCTCTTTTTACAAAATGTCATGCAATTTTAAAAGAAAAGGATTTTTTTTGAAAATAGTCATGAAATATTTTGGAGGAAGCTTCATTAAACCAAGGCTTTATAAAACCGTAAAAATCTGTTCGTGCCGTATAAGTTAAAAAAAACATTCTTCTCGTACTTTTGCCAGAAAAGTCAAAAAGTACCTCGTAGCGTAAACAAAAGAAAAATTCCTTACATTACATGTAGTAAAAGTAAATAATGGTTAAAAATTACTTTAAACATACATGAAAACCCTTTTATAAAACATTTACATGGATGATAGAAATATCCCCAGTAAATACTTATGAATAAGCAATCTCGGATAAAAATGAGATTTGCAGAATTATCCCTTACCTTAGGTCCGATTTGCTTCGTAAGTGTCCGAACCTCCTGTATAATGGTTTAAATAATGTCATTGACTTATTCCAGAATCATACTCATTGTTATGATATCAGATATGGTTCACTTATGACTTTATATTACCCGTTCTTTGGTAAATTCCATGTTAAAGAGTGTTTTGGGTAAAATTGTTTCATTTGTCGTCCGTGTTTTGACTTGTAATTATTCATATGATTACTTAGATCATGATTACTTAATTCCAGAATATAAAACAAGATTTATATATAATATATATTCAGAATATACATATATATAATAAATTAGTAAATGGAAAGAAATACACCGTTCATGGAGACGGTAGGCTGTACGTACGCATGAACGCTGTTTTTGTTTCCTTATTGAGTTGAATGGAATTAAGTAGATGACATACATATATATACACATAAATACAGTATCATTATTATGTCATATATTTCATGATTACTTATTATATATAATTTATAATCATTCATGAATGGTTAACGTGGAGAATGAATCTCATCGCGTCGTGGAGACGGTAGTCCGTACGTACGCACGAGTGATGATATCGTTTTCATGATCATGGAATTGTATTGGAGTGTGTGTATACTATTTAAGAATCAATATCACTTTATAATAGTCATATATAGTCATTACTTACACCATTATACCCATCAAAGTAAGGTGGTGGTGTAAAATAGATTACACTACGGCGTGGAGACGGTATTCCGTACGTACGCACGCACGATTATTTCTTTTTCAGTAGCATGGATAGATGGTGAAATAGGGTTGTTTCATACATATAATAACATATCATTATATGAGGGATACTGATGTTATTACTTCATAATGAAACAACTAAAGAAGAAGAAGTGGAAGAAGAAATAAGGATGAAAGAATTGGTAACGGACATTACCTCTTCTTTGAAGTGATTCTTTGAGACCTCCTTTTAGGGAACTAAAATAGGTCTTTGAAGATGACCAGAACCTCTAGAATGTTTATAGGGAAGTGGAGAGGAGAAATTGGCAGGGGTTGGCCGAGCTTGAAGGCTCAAAGTGGTTTGAGGAAGAGAGGGAGGGGGTGCCCTTTTATAAGGGAGGAGAGGGGCACCTTTGGAATAACTAAAAATATTATTTTATTATAAAGTCAAGTTCGGTTTTAAATAGTTCCAAATTGATTTATTTCGAAGCTAAGGTGGGTATGGGTCAAAATAATTTCATAAAATAGAATTTATAAAAGTTTAGGTTCCTATTTTAACCTTATCGTTTATATTTAACTTTAAGTTAGATAATTTTACTTTTACCGCGTCTTCTTGTTTTCTTACACTATAATGTTAATAAACTTACTATATCAAGCCAAACGAACCCCAAGTTGTTTATTATATAACCTTATCTAAGTCATTTGGCCGAACCTTAGATTTTTAGGAATAAAATAACAATTAATAATATAATATTTGTTTTAAAAACTATTTTATGTCAATTTTGACACTATTTAGTAATTGTTTTTTTTGAAAATCATAACAGAATGATTAGTTCGAAAAAAGTTAATTAAATCAATAATAAAATGTCATATTAACCTAGAAAATTAGTGGAATTCATAAAAAGTCTCAAATTACATTTATTTGGGTATTTAAAACATCAATTATGTCAATATTTCATTAATAAGATAATTACTGCATCATCTCTGTGTCATACATAACTTAACTTATTTAATGTCTAAAATTAAAAATAAAACACCATTATGTAGGAAATATTTTTATCTTTCTAATGAATATTTTTAGTCGAATTTAGCTTATGTATAACCCTATATTAATAATGATATACTTATTAATCTTTGATTTTAACTATTTTAACCCTTCTTTAAATAAATTAATAATAAATGTCCTAATCTAATCCAAGTGGGCCTAAATGGTCATATTTTATTCCTAAGGTTGTTTTTGGTCGAATTACACTTTTCCAATAGAATTAGGACATGTGTTAGGGTAATAATAATAACATTTTTACCCATAATTACCCTATTTACTTTTAACCGTGGTAAATAAAAGTAAAAGTTACTAGTCACCAAAAATTATTTTCATCTCATTGAACCAAATTTTACTTACTAACATCAACCCCGTCTCTCGGATTTTTGAAATTCCACTCACAGAAGTGGTAAAATTAAGTTTTATGAAAAATTCAGTTTTTTAACTACCACTTAGTGGTTTCACTATTCATTAAAAAATTAAAGTTTCCAGAAAAATACAAAAAAATTGGCCTAAGATATATTTGATATTATGAGCTAAAAAATGATGTCTATTTTACCAAATTCAAAACATATCAGTTGCATTAATTAATTTAAAAATTAATTCCCGTCGTCAAACCAAATAGCGTGTTCTTAAGAGATAATAACTATCAAAAGATTGACACTTGTTTATGTCTGGTTTAAATGTGAAATTACATCCAATGACCAACATTGTATTAAATTGTAAAAATATATTCTAAATATACTTTAAAACCACTCAAATTAATAATTTATCACTATTAATTATTTCTATTAAAAAGGTTGTTTTTAATTAAAATTTAGTAATTTTCACTATTCATCAGAAAATGAAAGTTATTCGAAAAGTACCAACATTTCACCTTAGGCTAAATTCGATACTCCGAATCCAAAAATGAAGTCCATTTTGAGAGATAAAATTTCTAAAATTTTAAAAGGTGGTTATTACTATTCATAACGGATAGTTTTAATATTTTAATAGCATATCGTTGTTTAGTGAAACTCGTTATTGCGTACTACACACACTATCGAGGAAGGTCGTGATTGCGTGTAATGCAAGGCAAGTCAAGGATGCGTGTTGTGCAAGCTCCTTTTGGTGTAGCGTACAACACAAGACATTAATGAAATTAAAAAGAATGTTTTTCATAAAATCTCGGGGTGTTACATCCTATTACCTTATTTTAGGTATCTTAATACTCTTTTATTATTTTCCTATTGAATTGATTTCATCTTGGGACTCCCAGGGATAAAAAAGATTTCGGAGAAAAATTACATAATGTTCAGGGATGTATTTTTGTTTGAATTAATGAATTTTGGATATAAATATATAATGGATTTTCAGTGTTCTCCCCAGGTTTGGAGAACACTGAAGTTGGTTTGGGGTTTTTTTTGTAGGAATTTGGGTTATCTACTATGTGATGGGAGATTAAAAAATGTGTAAAGGGGGTACATGATGTGTACATTATCTCTAGATATAAGTCATAAACTATGCACAAAACATTAAATGAGTACACACTATGTAATGGTCACACAACATGTAATGTTAAAAGTGATATTTTACTAAAAATGTGATTTGTTTTTTGGTGTATGTGATCCTTATAGATTGTAAAATGTGTAAATATATTACACAATATTTAACTATCGAGATTTGATGTTTTAGGGTTTTTTATCAATTGAATTTTCATTCATTCTTCTAGTTTCATAATTTTGATGTTTCCCCCCATCTAATATCCCATCAAAGATGAGGTCCAAAGAAGGTGGAGATACCTTTGAGGCTATCCATAGAGGTAGGTCACGAAATGGGGAAGAATAGGGTGGATCTAGGTTTATTCTGGAAGGGAAAAGTTGGAAATTCAAAAATATTTTAGTGACCTGGACAACCCTGCACGGTTTGCATGCACGGTTTGGAACCATGTGGCCAAACCGTGCAGCCTGTTCTAGGCACCCAAAACCTTTCATTAATCCTCCTAATTTAGGAGGGGTAAAGGGTGAAACCAAGGGGGAAATATAGTCCAAGTATAGGGGATAAAAAGTCCCAAAATAAACCATCCTTTCCCCACCAAAACTCATCCAACTCATGGATAAAAACCACCTCAACAACATACCCCACAAGTGGTTCCACCAGGAGTGTCACAAAACAAACTCCAAAACACCCCATTCCAATACTAAAATTTTGAAAAAAATGATTCTATGTATCATAAAATACCCCAAAGACCATTTTTATAAATTAACAACACAAGAGACACCAAAATTTCAAACCCGAAACACCTGAAGTCCAAGAGAAAACTAAGAAAGAAAGAGGATTTGAAACAAAGCATAGAATTGAAAATTAGGTTGTGGAAATTCTCCCCACCATAAAACATTTTTGCCCCCAGAAATCCACAACATGGAAAAAAGAAAAAACCAGACCCAAATGATAATCTAAGATTTACTCCTTTGCCATGTTTTGGTCCGCCCCGGAATGTCCTAACACCTATAGTGATCAATTAAGGAAGGAATTATCTCACAATCCAAAAATACACTACTCTTCTAAAAAAATTAAGTAAATTCCATCTTTATCAGAAAATAAAACCTCTTAAACACTATCTAAACATGATTCCATAAATTTACCCAAATAAACAACAAGAACGGACATGGTTACAATTACCTTGGTTTAAATAAATTGTTGGGCATTCTCCAATCAAAATATTTACCCAAGGAAGATGTTGGAAGTTGGATCACTCCAAAAAATACTACCTAATTCCAAGATGAGACCAAGGAAACAAATATGAGTTACTAGTATGGGGAGAAACAAATGGGCCCCCCATCATAAGAGATAGCTTAAATTTTTTTGGATACAGAATCAGGACTGTAACAGGGGGAGGCCCGAACGGACTCCCCAACACAAGGGGTAGACGTCCATTAGAGCTTTCCAAACGGACTTACATAAGACTAATAGTGGGTCTCCCCACTATAAGAACCTAGAATCTTAACTAAACAGCATGGGCCGACATAGGATGAACCCAAATTTAAAGAGTTTGGACGAACACAATGTTAGTATGCACGATTTGGGATACTGTGCGCTAACAGTGGGGATCATTCTATCAACAAGGATTCTGGACATACAGCCACTACTAATCATGCACCAAGAGTGTGCTCAACCGGTCTATCCAAATTCTCAACCATAGTAAAAAAATTCAATGGAAACCAAAGGGTAAAAAAACGACGTTGGGTGACAACATCGGAACAATTCCCCCCACCTCTTCCCATTAAATGGGAACAACAAAAGCAAGATGACAAAACCATAGGTTTAAACTATTACCCATCTATTATACTGATGATTTGACTTTTTAAAAGGGTTTAAAAAACTCTTGGATTTTCCATGACTATGTTCCATCTTCTCTTTGGGATCTATGGCCAGAGCTTAGATGATTGAAGCATCTTCAACCTCATAGTTAGGCTTTGGAAACCTCTGAATGGAACTTATTCTTCCATTTCTAAAAAAACTACACTACAACCCTTGATGGGTTGAATAAGGCATAACACATTCCAAAACTCACTTTACCCTAAATCAAAATTTCACTGAAACAAGGGATTATAAGATGCACAGACATATCAAACCCTATTTTTTCGGATAAGAAACAACATAATGAAAGGGAACATATAGTCACCTTCCTCTAAAATAGAGGATTCTGAAGGTTTTACAAAGGATAAATACTACCACAACAACAAAGACTCTCAGAGGATCGCACGACCTTCACCTTTATTGTCAAACGACCATACAACATCACAAGGCATCATCCAATGTTAACATTGAAACTGATAGAAAGAATACATGTAGGGGGGCCATATACAACGTCCTAAAACATCACAACATTCCAGAAAGTGGCCATAATAGACTATCATGACCAGATTTCCCACACTAGTGTATGAACATAAACCCCTGATTCGAAGAGAATATGAAGGACATAGAGGCCCACATTGACACTAACCAGATACTCATCCACACAAACAACCCCAGACCACTTCCACCTTCGATGAATCAGGTGACTTAAGAAACTAAGGACTCATTTAACCTTCCATGAGAACACTATCACTACTAGAGGGCCCAAAAAACAAATAATAGAAATGGTGTAAACTCAATCTCCAAATCGCGAGAGAAATATTCCTTATATTGATCAATTGGAGGATTTTCCAATGGTGAAACAATTCGGGTTGCACTTCGGTCATGAACTAACACTTAATGGGGCATACCTTATCCAATGAGAGAACCCAAGGATCCAACCAACCAGGTATATTGATAAAAACATTCCACAAACCAGATCCAAACACATTAAGGGAACCACCATAAATACTTCACAAACTTTTCTCAAAAGAGACCACTAACCAGCCCTTCAGCCCGGTTTACTGACCGAACCCAAACCCAAAACACCATTCAAAAAGGAGGGGTTCTTGGACTCAAAACATCTCAAAACATCAACAATTTCAAAAAAACAAAATACACACCATCCCAATAAAGTCATCAAAACATAATTTTTCCTTTTAAAAACATATCTTTGAAAACGAACGGTTCAGCAGTTAGCATATCCACCCGTGGTACCCCATGGGCCTCTCACATGCATGTTTCTCTGCCACCAAAAACCCTCATTAAATCCATCCCAGCGTTCATCCTGTCATGCCATTATGAAACCATCATCCCATATCACCCCATTCATGTAGTGTCTCATGGAAATACCAAAGGTTAAATTGAAAACTTTTTCACCTTTTCAAAACCAAAATAGTCAACCAATACATCCATTTCCTCAAGACCGTTAACCATGAAATCAAAATCTCATTTTATAGCTAACAAAAGTTTTAATAAAGCCACAACCTTTCAGATAATAATTCTCTTTCAAAATTTTCACATTAATTTTAAAAAACTCATCCAATTAAAACCCATTTCAATTGTTTAAAAAACTCAATTAGGAACACTTTTTAAAAACAAACCTTAACACACTTTCTTATTTTCAAAAATGGTGTAAACACACCATTTTCCATTTGAAAACAATTCTGAAAATTCAATTCTACTATTTCATAATTAATACCCTTATATATTTTTTAGAAAATAATTTCACATAAACATTTCACTTCTCAAAACCATGTCAATTTTTTTCTTTAAAACCGAACATCCAAAATTTCAAAACTAAAGGACAAAGGACAATGAGAGGGGAAACTAGATTCAGATGTTGACTTGGACATATGGTTGGAGGAAATATTCCAATAACATCACCATAATAGAGAGTGTTCTAGGGAAATATCCTCAGCTCCACATGGATTTTTAGGCCCTGCGAGCTCACTGAGACCGTTAACCCAACTCTCTTTTCATTTCCCCTAATAATCATCAAACCAAAAACACCGAAGGAAACAGATAAGTCCCAACATCCCCTAGTGACTTGAATCCCATCATGAGGTGTGGTGATCAGGCACAATACCCATAATCATAATTCCAACCACAAAAAATCTTAGCTCCAGAATATCCTGACTGTTCCCCAAAAAAATTACCCAAAGAGTTAACCTAAACCTCCTCTGATACCATTTTGTCAAGAACTGAATCAGTTCGCCACCAAAAACGGCACCAAACCTGGTCTGTGACAAATTTCTAAGGGCTTTCCCGATACCCAGAAGCTGGAACAGGTGCACGGGTATCATAAAAAGAAAATTGGAATAGATTTACCCTAGTTTACAAACATAAAACAACCATCATATCAAATAATAAAAATATCGATTTTTCAAACGAAATAATATTTTAAAAGATTTTAGAACCAAATTACATGGTTTAAAAAAAATCCCAATGACTATAAAAAATGCACAAAACCAAAAATCTCAGCCCAAGAACCTCTTCATGGAAAGAGGCACCGCCCTCAAGCCAACTCCACAACACTTCATCAAGAAGGACCACTAAAAACCCGAACCAATGGCACAAAATCTATAACCAAACATGCGATAACAAATTAACTAAGTATAATAACACACAATAGTGTATGTAGGGTGTGAAACATAGCCCAATATGTTACCACCAATTTGAGAGTCTATGTTATAAACATTCAAGGATGAAAAGATTGCAAGTTTTTATAAACAGGAAATACTAGTTACAATTTCTAAAGGATGCAACTTTAAATAAAAATAGTTTTCAAGTGGGAAATTTTAAAGAATCAACACTTTTAATTAAAATTACAATGTTAGAAAAATTTATAGGCAAAAATATCTTATGCCAACGATAATATTAAAGCATATAATGAGCACAAACAATAGGGAATAACCCCTAGGCACTAGCTTTTTGTGGGTCCTAGGTACCTCGTATCTCGGTGAAAGTAACCGTCACAAATATATGATCTTGTGCACGAGCCACTAGTAAGGAACTTATCCATAACCTTGTTGTACCCTATCATTATCATCATAGTTGAGTTATTGTTGTAAGAATCAAACATGCAATGTGAAAATGAGGCCAAAACCCATGGGATCACTAGCATACTAGTACATGTTTAACCACCTTGACATTGAGGTTTACCTATTTTTCTCAAACAAGTTCAAAAAGCCATGAAATATGATTTTCAAATGAAAATATAATTTCGACATCTCAAGGGCACCAAAAATCCCACATTTACACCACATAAGTCACAAAAATCAACTTTTTCATTCTAAATCATTTTGAAATCATACTCACTCCAAAATAGCCCACAACACATTTTTACCATCTTTTACAATTCAACAAATCCTTTAACAAATTTATAAAATATTTTCCCAAATTATAAACATCAAATAACATCCCACTCACATGTTACATAATACCCTTTTTATAGAAAAAATCCACTTTTCATATCACACTCACACAAACAACCCACAAACATGTTTTTCACCCACATCACAATTTCATAAATCTCCTCGACAAATTAAAAAACATTCTTAATACGTTTGACATCACAACTGACCACATTATCTTTCAAAAAGACACATTTTAATATTATACACCTAAAAAAACAATACATAAACACACTTTTTCACACCTCGTATAACCCATTAAATCATTTACAATTTTTAAAACCAACCCAATAGGTAAAACAATGTTTTGCGTACAACCCATTTCAAAACCCTCTTTCAAGGACAAATCACACCAATACCAATAAAAAACAGAATTTTCAGCCCTAGAAACATTTATAAAACCACTATCAAGTGTTATAAAATCACCTTTAAATATACCACAAAAGATATACAAGATAACACACATTTTCGTAAAATGATCTCAAGAAGTATAACAAATTTTTACAATTCCAACCCATTCAAAACCCCCCTTAAAAGTCCCACATTACACATAAAAATTAAAAAAAAATTAATCCCTTTTAAACAACTAATAATTCAATTTAATATTTTATAAAACTACCAAAAACGATATCACATGTGTTCCATTTGAAAAGATCACAACTTCAAACAAAAATGAAATTATAAAATTAAATTCATAACCAAATCCATAAAAAATGGTTTATCACCACAAAATGAATATGAGGAACATGAAAAATAGTAAAAAAAAGCAAACAAACTCATAAAAAAATGGTTACACATGCAATCACCTATCTATTGAGTCAAAACCCTTAAATCTTGGTGTGAAACCTCAACCACACCTCCACCGCACCACAATTGACTGGAAACCAACCTAAAACCTCAATATTAGACAACGATCCTCACATCCAGACCCTAGGTACGAATCCCTAGTTTTGGGACAAGAGTAACTTCAAAATATAGTGGAAGAAAACCTAAATAAATGGAAGCAATCTAAGATAGAATGAATTACTTTCATAATTTTGATGTTTACCCCATCAAATCTCCCTTCAAAGATGAGTTCCATGGGAGGGGGAGTGGCCTTGGAGGATGGACATGGAAGTAGGGAACGAAATGGAAAATAATGGGGTGGAATTGGGTTTATTACTGAAGGGAGAAGTTGGAAATTCAAAAATAGATTAATGATCTGGACAGCCCTACACGGTTTTCCTGCAAGATTTGGAACTATATTGCCAAACCGGGCGGCCTGTTTTGGGCACCCAAAACCCTTCATTAATCCTCCAAATTCGGTGGGGGGGGGGGTTAAATGGTCAAAAACAAATGGGAAAGGTAGAACAAGGATAGGGGAGAAAAATTCACAAATGAAACCATCCTTTTCACCAAAAAGCTCATCCAACTCATAGGTACAAACCACCTCAACAACTTACCCCATAAGTGGTGCCACTTGGACTGTCACAAAACCAACTACAAAAAACCACAACCTAATACCAAATTTTTTAAGAAAACAGTCGGAAAAGTATCATAAAATACCCCCAAGACCAATTTCATAGATCAACAACACAAGAGACACGAAAATTTCAAACCTGGAACACCCGAAGTCCAAGAGAAATCTAAGAACAAAAGAGGACTTGAAACAAATAATAGAATAGAAAATTTGGGTGTGAGAGATTTGTTCGATGATAGATCACCATTACAGTTGGATTGCAATTATTTAATTTATTAATAATTTCCTATTATTCATTTATTTGATAATGGTAGCACTTCTTTGTTGGTTTATCAGATTTTTTGACCCGTGGTTATGTTTCATCTCGATTCTCTCATGATCCGTTGTGCAATATTGTTAAAGGGTTGTTTCCTTTATTGATTATGGTGAAAAGGGAAAAAGATATTGTGTTATGTGTTGATTCCTATTATCCTACCAAAATTTAGTAGAAATTAATCAATTCTTAGATGTTTTTGTTGGTTCTGTGGACTTATTTTTGTTTTTTTTGTTTTTTTTTGTTGGTGGATACTCTAGGGCCAGGTGTGATCCGGTAGTTTGAGGTAGGATGTTCTGTCTGTAGCCTATGTTGGTGAACATAATTCCTACTATTTTGATAAAAAACTATTAAATGAAATAAAATTTCATAAATAACTTGTTTTTTGTGTGTTGAAATGGTTTTCATAAGGTTTGATTTTCCTCTAGTTTTGGTAATTGGAAATTTGTTTTAAAAAATGTAAAAGTGTTCTTGAAATGATTTTTTGAAATGGTTTTCAATGTGTAGTTTTATGGAAATGGTTTTCTAAAATGATATGTAAAATAGATCACATGGGAAGCCTTGGATACTTAGGTGGATGTTTTATTAATAGGCCTTGTCCACTTTCAAGGGGTTTTCTCATGGGAATTTCCTCTTATCCCTAGTCCGGTTGTTCTAGGGACTTGTTAGACATGTTGATAGGTTCACTTTATAGGCGGTTTATCTTTTCCCTAGACCCAATTAATATTTATTGTGTCTTGATATGTATTCCATTATCTATGTTAGGTAAGAGTGTCCTAGCTATCCTGACCCAGTGTGATCCCAGGTGAAATGTTACCTTTCTTCTACATTTAGCTTATACTTTTTTTGGTGTGATTTCATAGATATGATATGATATGATATGTGATTCATGATTCATTTTGACATTATTTATCTACTATGATATATGGTTATGAAATTATATAAAATTTATTTACTTGGTTTATTTAGAAATGTGAAAAAGGGGAAATTAAATTTTTTCCATGCTTTTGATATAAAAACTGTTAAATTATTAGCATGGATTGTTTTCTTTAAATTAGAGAATTCTTGGATTATTGTTTAGAGAAATGATAAAGAACACCTAGGTGGGACCCTACTAAGCCTATTATCACACATTCTAAATAACCCTTTGGTAGTTCATAGACCTGGATATGTATTTGGATGCATGGAAAGGCAAGGGGCAGTAGTGAGGTGGAAAAGTTTTATGTCATCTGAGTTCGGTAGTTGGTGGTGAGATGGTGGGAGTTTTCTTGCACTATAACATGTAGTAGTTGGTTTATCTAGTTTTGGTATTCCTTTGTGGTTAGACCTGTTCTTGGAGATTATTTCTACTCATGAGTTGTTTGGTTTCAACTATTGTTTTCTATATAAAATATATTTATATCACCCATTATTTCCCCCCTTTATGTGTATATAGTTTATATTTTCTTCCGTTAGGTTGGAAAAAATCATTCTTTCTATTTGATGTTTGATGCCCATTTTCTCATAACCATATAATGTGGATTGGGAACACCCTTTAGGTATGTCGAATAATAGTCTGATTACCAGATTGCGTTGGAAATTAGGTCGATTAATTACATAACACCCTTTATATTTATAACATGTACCTCTGTATATGTTCCACATGAATAAAAGTAGCTATACCTAAATCATAATCCACATAAAGTCCATGATAAATAATAGGATTTCTTAAAATTTTGTCAAAAATAAATAAAGTTTGTATCATATGGATTCCCAAGATAGAAAGGAACTAAATAATTTCGGATGTTCATATTTGAATAACTGAGCACATTTATTGAACATTTAGTTCCAATTTATAAAAACTGTTGGGAATCATTCGAGAAGTAAGAATAAAAACTAACCACTTAGGCGATGCTATATGAAATTATTAAAGGATATTTTAATGTATGAAAGAGATTATTATTTTCCTTTATAAAAACTAGAAAGAATATAGTTTTCTATAAAATAATAATGTGTTTAAAAATATATTCATCGTTAAAACAATTGAATAGAGGTGATACTTAATAAGAAATATGAAATTGGTAAGTTCCATTAAATTGGGTTTACCTAAAAGAGAGAGTCACAACAAGATCTTAAAACATTTATTATCCCCTAAAGAGAGAGGAAAATTAAACTAGGTATGTTTTTAAGGAATATATGTATAAAATATATATTAAATTAATGAGAATAATATATAGTAAAAGGGACAGAAAATGAGAACATGTAACCCAAAAATAATGAGGGGGGTTTTAAAGATTCATTAACTCGGGTGTTGACCTTCTCTCCACATGTGCTTAATATCCAGAAAACTTAAATGATGTTTATTAAATACATTCATAAGAATCTTTTTTCATCTATATTTTATTTTTTATGTTCTAATTATTATCATGTGTTATTAATTTATTAAATAGTTTTTTCTTATGATTGTTACTTGAGGTTGTTTGATCAATTTCTATAGAACTTTGTTAGTATACTAACCATGGTCAAATGTGTTATAAAATTTCCTCGTAATAAAAACACTTTTAGAGGTGTATGTATTTTAGTTTTACATTATCAGAATATTTATTTATTCTATTTTTTATTTAAAAATGTACTCAAAATAATGAAGTTGCATCAATATGTTCTTTTAAGGTGATTAGGTTTACTATGAACATTTATTGCTATAATTTCAAAACCTCAAGATTTTGTGAAATATTTTTTTCACTAAATTTAATATTTTTAATAATTTTCATTACATTCAACACTGAGTTTATCTTGTTTTTCATAGAACACTAAGTCTAGATTGGGTTACAAGAAACACTGAATTAAAAGGAAACGTGACATAATATTAAAATATTATTCTCCAAATTTTCTGTTCTTTCATAGCTATTGTAATGGTGGGTATGAATAGGTTTAAATAAATTATTAAAATAAATGGTTTAAATATGTATTAAAAATTAATTATTTGATAACCAATTAATTAGAAATGAAAAAAACTATTGAAAATAAATGGAATATTTTTACAAAAAAAAAATATTTAAACACAAATATATGTTTTACATCAATAAATTAACCAAATTACTTTTTGTGAACAATTTTAATAAAATTTATATGTATTATATATTTATTAAAATGTTTAACATTCATCTTATAGACAAGAGATTAGAATAAATCAAATTTTACACATAAAACTATATTTTTTAAGAAGCAATTTTGTCACCTTTTGCACACATATAATAAAATTAATTTTTGAACATATTATAAAATTAATTTGATAATATAAAACTCATTATAGAAATAATAATTTCAAAATTATCTTTAGGTTAATTTTTGGGATTTTTCTGAAAAATTGATTTTTTTTACAACTAGTGAAACATAGTAGTTTATAATTTAAAACATTATTTTCTTTTAAATAAGCCATAAATTTATTTTATTTTAAAATGATTTTAAAATTAAAATAATTAAATACACACACACACACACACACACACACACATATATATATATATGTATTAATACAATTTAGTTCTTTTAAATCAATTTTAAATTGAATAATGATATAATTTTTTTAAACTTTTGAAGTTTTTTTGAAAATCCATTTTCTCATCTCTTTTGCAGGATTAATTTTAAAAAAAATTTCCCTTTCCATAAATTTAATTTTGAAAAATAGGATCCATATTTTGAATCATCATAATTTATACTATCCAATAAGGTCAACATAATTTTTTACTATAATGAATAGTAAAAATTGTAAAGAATTAAATAACATGGTTAAGGTAAATTTTTTTTTACCGAATGGGAGTTAAACTAAAAAGAGAACTGTTAAAAATGAACCAAAATATGTATAAATCTTATTTTATTGAAGTATTTACATCATGTACTTCCCATTCACGAATATAGGCTCATTTGGAAGCTTTTGGAATGTGAATGACTATAATTTTGAAATCTTTTTGGAAATTTACAAGTAGTTTTTCAGTAGGTTTATTTACCCAACATATAAAATGCCACCAACACCCTTCAATTATTAACACCTCCAAAGACATATAGTTCATCCATTCACTACCAGAAAACCTCTTTAAAATACATTTCTATGTTCAAGAGTTGGTGTTCTTCCCACAATACCAACATTAGGGTCCTTAACGAGGGATCCAAATGTAGAGATTCTAATTGAAGGTAATTGACGTATTTTTCATTATTTTTTTCGACATTAAATTATGTGTTTATAAAGCTCTTAATTGAGTATTAAAAAATTTTTCATGGAAGTAATATGTCGTGAATATTAGGAAATGGGAAAAAGATGTTGCACATCATCTTCTCCAAACTTGTGGCCCTGGATTTTCAACTTTCCTCTTGTGCCTAGAGTGGATACCACACACCAACAGGACCTCAAGTGGATGAGTTTATTCAAACCATATCTCCTCTGCTCATAAATCCTTATGAGAAGTTGTCATATGGAGACCACACACCTGATATGCTATAAAATGACGATATACATACCCCATGCTTGATCATGCGAATAACGGTGGAACCATGCTGTCATATCGGTTCATGACATTGCCTGCATCATGGGTTTCAGGTTCATGTAGTAAAAAACCATAATAGTATGGAATATCATGGGGAATTAATGAATTATGTGATGAAGATCACATGAACATCAGTATATGTGGATGGTGGGATAAGAGTGCAACACACCACCCACAAACATTATCTTGGATTTCCTACTCATGTATGAGATGTTGTGCATGAATTAAAGGGTCATAATTCCTACTTAGCTTGGTGCGTGGATGAACATCTAGCTAATATCCATGGAAGGAATAAACAGCAGTTGGAAACGAAAACAGAGCATGTGTCAAAAGCAATGTCACTAATTCACATTGTAGAAGAACATATCAGGAATTCCTCTGTAAAATGCTGTGATGGACATGTGTAGAAACTTATCAGACATGCCACCATTCATACATGCGCAATGATAGTGCAAGATTCCTCTATAAGTACATGATGTATATCACACATTGGGGAGGGCCACTTCCACTTTGAGAGAAGAGTTATTTCGTTTTCCCCGCAAAACAGGGAATCAGGATCATGTATAATGGTTAATATAAGAGGATTATAAAGAAAGGCCTTCATGAATTCATTCATGCTAAGGGATGAGATACCACTGTCCTTCACATAAGAATTATTGGGAAGAGACAAGGCATAATTTAACCAATCATGCGAAGGGCTGATTCACCGCTTCCCATATCACATCAAGGGTGGTGACACCATAGATCACTCATCCTTTGCAAAGAAGAGGATTGATTTCATATATATATCAATGTGAAGGAGAAATATATGAAACTCAAATTGCATGAAGAAGGGTATGTGATCAAATGAAAAAAACCAACATGTAGTATTGGAAAATATGGGATGGTCAGTCATGAAATGGAGGTACCTAATCACATAACATTTATCGTGTCATGTGAAGCTCAAAATAAGGTTGTCATAGGATCCTACTACCATTGAGGATCATGCGACGTCCTCACTGACATGTGATCGCATGAAGTCCATTGGATCAAGCTATAGGATTTAGAAAATAAATCCATGAAGTGATGAATTACGATCAAAGTTATTCATTAGATGTTGGGACCATAAATGATTGGTCCACCGATGCAGCGATAATTACGAGATAAAAATAAAGTGAAAAATGCGAAAATAAATGGGACACCTGATGTAATGTGAAAAAACCCCCAAAATGAAAGGGGTAAAAAACCATAGGAAAATAGAAGTATCACTATAGGTAAATTAGGTACACACTCCCTCACTTATTACATGGAGAAAACTCTCGTAATACTCTCTCTTGAATAAAGGGAAAAATGCATCACTAAATATCGCTCGAATAGAACAGGATGAGATAAACCAGATGAATGTGATGATGAGATGATTTTGGAAGAGGGGAGAGCCTCATTTTATAGGCCTCCTCACCCCTCACTACTACAAAAATGGGCTTTATCAGCGCTCAAAACGGGCTTTATTAGTGCTAAAAAAGCACTGTACAGCTCATCGCAGATAAATATAGATTTTATCGGTGCTTTTTTGCACTGATAAAGGCTTCTTTTATCAGCGCTAAAAAAGAACAGATAAATTCCATGTCTACTACAAAAAAAATTTCTACACCAACACACCTCAACATCACCTGCAAAAAATTCATCATCTCAATAAGTATACCCATACAAAATTAACACATAATTCATAAGCTAATTACACCAAGTATACTTGTACACCATTATCACATAATTCATAAGTTAATTAAATAAATAAAAAATTCTATTCAGAATTCAAGGGGCTGGTGGGGATGTTCTGGGGTGGCTGTCCAAGGGGGTGTAGGGGTTTTCCGGGGGATGGGGTTGTCCGAGGGGAAAGGGGTGTCCAGGGGAAATGGGGGCGGTCCAAGAGTTTGGGGGTTGTCTAAGGAGGGTGGTGGTGTCCAGTGGGTGGGGGTGTCTAGGTGGTGGGGTGGTGTCTAGGAGGGGGGTGTCCAGGTGAGGGGGGTGTCCATTAGGGTGTCTAGGAGGCGGTCTAGGGGGTTGGTGGGGCTGTACAAGGGGGGTGGGGTGGTGTCCAAGGAGGGGGGGTGTTCAGGTGTGGGGGGGGGGGGTGTCTATGGGGTGTCCATGTGGGGGGGGGGGGGGGTCCAGTGTGTCGGGGGGGGGGCTTTCTAGGGGGTGGGGGTCTAGGGGGTTGGTGGGGCTGTCCAATGGGGGTGGGATGGTGTCTGGGAGGGTGGGGGTGTCCAGGGGGTTGGGGGTATCCAAGTGGTGGGGTGGTGTCAAGGAGGTGTGGGGGTGCCGTCCAGGGGGGTGGTAGTTGTCAAGGGGGTGGGGGTGTCGGGGGGAGGGTTGGGGGAGTTGTCCGAGATGGGTGGGGGGGTTGTCATGGGCATGTCCAGGGGGGTTGGTGTGTCCAGGGGGTTGAGGGGGCATTCTAGGGGGTGGGGGTGTCCAGAGGGGTGGGGGTGTCCAGGGGATAGGTTGGTGTCCAGGGGGGTGGGGTGGTCTAGGGGGTTGGTGGGGTGGACTCATACGCATCACAAAGGACCTATGGATCATTCTCATAATGAATCAAGACAATCCGAATGCATTTGGTCGTATTTTCGTAGGTCATTTGTTGTTTTCACATAAAATAGTGTCCATTTTAAACAAAAGAGAGACCCTTTGAGTGATACCGGCTGCACCGTGCCTCAGATTGAGGCGGGGATGACTTTTACACATCACAAAGGACCCTCGATTCATTATCCTAAAGGATCAATACAATCAAAATTTGTGTGGTCTGATTTCCATAGGTTATTTGTAGTTTTCACTTAAAATTGTGTCAATTTTAATCAAAAGAGAGACCCTTTGAGTGATACCGGCCAGACCATGCCTTAGATTGAGGCAGGGTTAACTCATACACATCACAAAGGACCCTTGGATCATTCTCCTAAAGGATCAATAAAATCCGAATGCATTTGGTCAGATTTCCGTTGGCCAGTTGTTGTTTTCACTAAAAAATATGTCCATTTTAAACAAAAGACAGACCCTTTGAGTGTTACCGGACACACCGTGCCTTGGATTGAAGCTAGGATTACTCATATACATCATAAAGGACTCATGGATCGTTATACTAAAGGATCAATACAATATGAATGCGTTTGGTTGGATTTCCGTAGGACAGTTTTTGTTTTCACTTAAAAATATGTTCATTTTAAACATAAGAGAGTCCCTTTGAGTGGACCGGCCACACTATGCCTCAAATTGAGGCAGAGATGACTCTTAAACATCACAATGTACCCGTGTATTGTTCTCCTAAAGGATCAATACAATATAAATGTGTTTGGTCAGATTTATGTAGGTCTGTTGTTGTTTTCACTTAAAATTGTGTCCATTTTAAACAAAAGAGAGACCCTTTGAGTGATATTGTCCACAAAGTGCCTTGAATTGAAGCAGGGATGACTTGTACATGTTAAAAAAGACCCTTGGATCGTTCTTCTAAAGGATCAACACAATATGAATGAGTTTGGTCATATTTCTGTAGGTCAGTTGTTGTTTTCACTTAAAATTGTGTCCATTTTAAACAAAAGAGAGACCTTTTGAGTGTTATCGGCCACTCCATGCCTTGGATTGAGGAGGGGATGAATCTTAAACGTCAAAAAGGACCTGTACGTCATTCTCCGAAATTATCAATACAATCGGATTGCATTTGGTAATATTTCTGTAGGTCAGTTGTTGTTTTCACTTAAAATTGTGTCCATTTTGAACAAAAGAGAGACCATTTGAGTGATACCGGCCACACCGTGCCTCAGATTGAGGCGAGGATGACTCTTAAACGTCTCAAAAGACCCTTGGATTGTTCTCATAAAGGATCAATACAATCTGAATGCGTTTGGTTGGATTTCCATAGGTCAGTTATTGTTTTCACTTAAAAATCTGTCCATTTTAAACAAAAGAGAGACACATTGAGTGGTACTATCCACATCGTTCCCTGGATTGAGGTGGGGATGACTCATACAAGTCAAAAATAACATGTGGATAATTATACTAAAGGGTCAATACAATTAAAATGTGTTTGGTCAGATTTCCGTAGGTCAGTTGTTGTTTTCACTTAAAATTATGTCCATTTTAAACAAAAGAGAGACACTTTGAGTGGTGCCAGCCCCACCATGCCTCAGATTGAGGCGGGGTTGACTCGTACATGTCCCCAACACACCCGTGGATCGTTCTACTAAAGGATCAATACAATCTGAATGTTTTGGGTCGGATTTCTATAGGCCGGTTCTTCCTTTCACTTAAAAATCTGTCCATTTTCAACTAAAGAGAACTATTTGAGTGGTACCGGCCACACCGTGCCTTTAATTAAGGCGATGATGACTTTTACACATCACAAAGTACCCTTGGATCGTTCTACTAAAGGATTAATACAATTCAAATGCGATTGGTTGGATTTTCGTAGGTCAGTTGTTGTTTTCACTTAAAATTGTGTCCATTTTAAACAAAAGAGAGACCCTTTGAGTGATACCGGCCACACCGTGCCTCGGATGGAGGCGGGGATGACTCAAACACACTATAAAAGACCCGTTCATTGTTTTAATAAATTATCAAGACAATCCTAATGATTTTGGAAAGATTTTTGTAGGTCAGTTGTTGTTTTCACTTATAATTGTGCCCATTTTAAACAAAAGAGAGATCCTTTGAGTGATACCAGCCACACCGTGCCTTGGATTGAGGCATGGATGACTCATACACGTCAAAAAGGTCCCATGGATCCTTTTTCTAAAGGATAAATACAATCTGAATGCTTTTGTTCAGATTTTTGTACGTTAGTTGTTGTTTTCAATTAAAAATCCGTCCATTTTAATCAAAAGAGAGAACCTTTGAGTGGTGTCGGCCACACCGTGCCTCGGATTGAGTCAGGGATGACTCATAAACATCACAAAGGACCCATGGATCGTTCTCATAAAGTATAAAGACAATAAAAATGTGTTTTTTTGGATTTCCGTAGGTCAATTTTTGTTTCACTTAAACTTTTGTCCATTTTAAACATAAGAGAGACCCTTTGAGTGATACCAGACACAACATGCCTCAGATTGAGGTAGGTTTGACACATATGTGTCACACATGACCCTTGTATCGTTCTCCTAAAAGGATAAATACAATTCGAATGTGTTTGGTCAGATTTTCGTAGGTCAGTTGTTGTTTTCACTTAAAATTGTGTTCATTTTAAAAAAAGAGAGACCCTTTGAGTGATACCGACCACACTGTGCCTCATATTGAGGACGATTTGACTCTTACATGTCACAAAGGACCCGTGGATCGTTCTCCGAAAGGATAAATACAATCCAAATGTGTTTGGTCAGATTACGGTAGTTCAGTTGTTGTTTTAACATAAAAATCAACCCATTCTAAACAAAATTGAGACCCTTTGAGTGGTACTGGCCACACTGTGCCTCAGATTGAGGTGAGGTTGACTCATACATATCACTAAGGATCTGTGGAACATTATCCTAAAGGATAAATACAATCTGAATGCATTTGGTCGAATTTCCAGAGGTCAGTAGTTGTTTTCACTTAAAAATCTGTCTATTTTAAACAAAAGAGAGAACCTTTGAGTTGTACCGGCCACACCATGCCTCGGATTGAGGTGGCCCAATCATTTTTGAACACTTCTATATCTTCTTGTGAGTATGAGGCTTTTCTGTAGTCATAGTTGTACTACAAAATATAGAAATAAATAATTAATATATATTAAACGAACTAGTAGTTTTTTTTGAAAATACCTCTTTAGGGATGCTAGTTTGTTGATGAAAAATGATCTCTTTCATATATTTAAAAACATAATAACCACAATCATTATAGTTTTTTTGTTTTGGAAACTACAAAAAAATTGATCATTAGGAGAATAACTAACTTGTGTTGAGATTTTTTTGGATAGTGAAATTTTATTATATATACCCTAATATTTTTCCAGACGTAGTACTTGGTCACCTCCTTATGCTTAGCCCCAATCCTCATTCCTTTTTTATAAAATAATGATACAACTCCCTATCATAATATAATCCTCAGTAATAGATAATATAAATTATATTACATGATGTTTAGACCTAAAACGTAGGATGTAGTGTCTTATAGATTCACAAACTATATCATGTGTGGTCATTTTGATGGATATCCTTGCTTTGAATCCAAGAAAATAAATCTTTGGATTATCCTAGTTCATCGCAATTAGCAACCAATGTTTCCTAAAAACACAAAAAGGAATAAGTAATAAATGAATAGAAAATGTAATTGATATGATTTAATCGTAGAGTTTTACCCCTGCATGGTTGGTATTAAGAAGAGTCTATCATCTGTAATCTTGATTTCAAATGTTTTCAGCAAGCCGTTCACTATTTATTTATTTTTTGATTGCTCTAATTTCGTTAGATGTGATGATGTGGTATGAGGACTAACTGGACCAAATTTTGGCTCATGGGAAAATTCCTTCAACTATTTATCATATATACGTCTGTCAACAATATACAATGCATTTAGTCATAATTTTCACATTAGATAAGATTTTAGAAAATCAATTCCTGAAAACATACATCATATATATATTTACAACTGTGACGCCCTAGCCAACCATTTTCAATGATCTCATTTACATTTTCAGCACCAACAAAATCATTACTTTCCAGCTCTGTATATATTTTTTTTGAAAACCACTATATTACTACTACTACCTCTTAGCTTCATATCCACATGATTATTCAATGCTAGTAAATGTGGATAGAGAACAGGTGGTGTTATTGTGCTTTTAGTAGCTCCTTAGGACCGGTTGGTTGATCCTTTAGATGGTTTTGAGCCGATGTTTGTCATCCCCTTCCCTTTCCCCGTCTCTAATAACATTCATTGGTTCAAACCCTTTTTTAATTAATTATTAAAGGTTTAGCTTGAAAAAAAGGAAATAAATACCTCTTTTGCCGCATGTACTCTTACAAGTTGTGACGAACATGCAATGAATGTACAAATATCCTTTTTGACCATATGAATATCATCGTCATCAAGTGGAATAGGTAGCTGTGCATTTGGATCATGAGCTACAGTAATTGTCACTTTCATATGATCTTTCGAAAGTGGTCTATTATGCAACATGTCATCTGGGATGTTGAACACTATATCCCTCGCTACAAGGTGATATGTAGGTGTTGACAGATATAAATCACAATCATTATCACCCTGTAGAAGAGAAGTACAAGAAAACTATCAGTGTTTGTCTGATTCACATTTCATGGGAACAATTATTATAATATTGACCACCATGTCTAAGAAAACTTTTTGAGGGGAATGGCTCACCTCAATGCTGGTGGGGGTGGGGTGGAATGTTCATGCTCTGGTTGTTCCTGAGTTGTGTCTTCTCCTTGCTTCCCACCCATAAAAGTTTTTAGAAGCTCTCCATGCCATTGTAATCGTTCTTCAAGGGCTGCTAGTTTTTCAATCATTTGATTCAATGTTTCATATCTATCATTCAATTTTTATTCTTCTCAAAATATACTCGGGGTGTCACCCCAAACCCCGCACCTTTGAAAAAACCATATTTTTCTGGCTGCTTCAAAGCCGTCGATATTAGGTCTGCATCTGCTACAAGAGTAGCTGATTCCTATGATTTTCAAATATAGGAAAATAACTAATTATTTATATGTAATAGCAATTTAAAACAAATATTTTTATCTTCATGTCATACTTACACAAATTTCCAACACTTTTTGTGTGTCCTCATCTACTATCTTCCCTTCCTTATTCACACATGCGTCCTTCCAAAGCACATGGCGTTGGATGGATGTGTCTTTGGTTTTAGACATGTCAATCTACATATAAACATAGAAAGATAACTATGATGTTTTTTATTAGAACCTAACAATATTACTGTAAATTTTAAATACGTACCATTTTCTTTTCTAGTGAAGCATACCCCATCCTTTCTTGATGATATGGGTTTGTTGGTTTTGATGCACGTTTCTTATTTTCATTAAAAAGTTGTTGTTTCATAAATGAAATATTGTCAATCAAAGTGATGAATACACATATCCTCAAAAAATGTATTATCACCCATAATGTACCTGAAACTTCTCATCCCCACAATGGCCAATAAATGCATCGCGTGCTTCTTGAGATATCAAGTGAGCGTAGAAAATGGGTGGGTGTGGTTTTATTTTACCTTTGGAATCTTTCAGGTGACATCTTCTTAAAATAGTGAAAAAACACCGATGAATCCTTCCTACAAGACTAGTACATAATCCTTGTGTGAATCGTCTACTATAAATGTACTCTCCATGATACTGAGAATAGTAATAAATTGTTTCATTATTATTTTTTTCTAGTAAACTAATGAAATATATTCATAATGTTACTGTAATTTCGTCCCAGATCACAACCTTCAGCCCGGACACAACATGGTTCCATGAATCTATGTCAATCGGCATGCGTTTCTGAGTGACAACTCTAATGTAACTACTAAACATAGCCTTGTTGGGATTCACATGTTGGCCACGTGCATTCCATCCGACATCATATTTGATTCCTTTTCTTTTCACCTTAATAACTTTGGCTAAAACCATCAAACTACGACGCACCTATGTTTTCGGCGACATCAGTTCTTCATTCCTGACCATTTCATCGATATCAACATCATCTATACGTTCATCTGAAATGGTAGCGATGACATGTGATGATTTTTGTTGGATCTCAACACTAGTAGTAGTAGGAGCCGCAGCAGCAGGAGCAGTAGCAACCGTAACAGGAGCAGTAGGAGAGCCGTAGCTGGAGCAATAGCAGCCGCAACAGGAGTAGCAGCAAGAGCAGCAGGAGTAGCAGTAGCCGCAACAACAGCAGCTTGAGAGACTTGTTCTACCTCAAGGTTAGGAGAACCAAAATGTGAAGAAGTCATTATCTGCAAATTTTGTTGAACAGTTAATTTAGATTACATAAATTCAGTAATGATAAGATATTAACATGAGATAACAAGATCTATATTACAAACAAAATATAACCTGTTTATTGAACTCTCTTTCTTTTTTTCAAATGATGAAGGGATTTGACATCTCTATCGATTATCCAAATCCCTTAATTGTGGTCTCCTCTAACATACAAAACATCATCTTCATTGGTACCTCTCCAAAATGATTGCGACGTACCACTGAAAGGATCGCCCTCAACTGAATTTTCATCAGAACCTTCAGTAGTTTTGGACGATAATAGAACAATCAACCACATTCGTTTTGTGGGATCTAGAACATAAAAAACTTCTACCTCTTGTGATTCCATTATAAATTGTTCATCATTGTACCCTTCTTTACTAAAATCAACTTTTACAAATCCCCATTCATATATTTTAACACAACTATTGTTATCAACCCATTTGAAAAAAAAATCGGAAATTGGAATGTCGTATAATCCAACTCCCATATTAGTCTGATAATGCCAAAGTATGACATAATTACATAAATTGGATTTCTTTACTTACTACCAGAAATAGGCATCGCTTCAGCCACTAGTGTAACTCCACTATTTTCCATGGTACTATCTTCATCATGTCCATCTTTATAGAATTTTTAACCATTAATTACATAACCACTATAAGATAATACATACACACTTGGTCCAGTGGCTATCCATCAATGTCGTTCTAAAATTGAATTCGGATTTTCACCCAACTGCTTAAAAATATGGTCCTGAAACCATCCTATTAACAGGTGATTATTTGTATTTGATAACCATTTTGTAGCCCTTGATGGATTCAACTGCCTAATAATTTCATTGTGAGTTTCAATATATGAAGCAACCTCCCAACTGTTATGCAAAACATAAAGGTTGGCCTGCTCCCAATCTGTAATACTGATTGTCACAACATATCTTCTAGAAATTCCCTCACCCTCAATGCGTCCAATGTGACGATATTTCTGGAGACCAATGCTTTCTACATCAGATAGGTATTCAGTACAAAATTCAATGTCTTCCTCAACAATATATCACTCCACTATACAACCCTCTGGCTGACTTCGATTTCTGACATACCCTTTCAAAATCATAATATACCGTTCAATAGGATACATCCATCTATAGTGCACAGGACCACAAAGTCGAATCTCTCTCACCAATGAATCATCAAATGAACCATCATACCAAAGAGTGATGGCGGGAAGGACATTTCAAATTCACATAATACAATGACAATTTCTTTTTCCATAGCTGGAAATTTCACTGAGTCTAAAACATTTCTTCATGTATCATTGATAAAAAAACAATGTTTGGTTAACGTTTGATGAACATTCTTGGAAAAAATGCAATGTAAAGCTATAGGAATTAGATCTTGCATCAAAACATGGAAGTCATGTTATTTCAAACCTTTTATCTTCAAATCATTCATTGAACAATGTTCTTGATATTTGATGAATACCCCTTTGGAACCTTTACATCATTGAAGAAGTTTCAAATCTAATATCTCTCCTCCCAAGAAAGAGTATAAGCACCTGGAGGAAGAAACATTCGATTTTCACCCTTCACGGGAGCCAACTCTTCTCGTATTCCCATGTAAACCATGTCCAAACTTGCCTTAATTCCATACCATGTTTTGCTAGGGGAATTTAGCAACGTTCCGATAACACTATCACATACATTTTTTTCCACATGCATCACATCAAGAAAATGTCTGACGTACAAACAATTCAAGTATGGTAATTCAAAAAAAACTAATCTCTTTTCCCAACTGATTTTCATAAGGTTTTTTAAAAATGGTTTACCAAAAAAAGTGTTCAGATCTTTTAATTTCTCAAACAGATGATCACCTATTAGTGGAGACGGTGTTGCGCATTGTTCTGAACTTCCATTGAATGATGTCGTCAAATATCGGTACTTATGCCAACGAGGTAGAAATCTACAATGTCCAAGAAACAGAGATTTCGATGAATGTTTCAACCTTTTTGATTCTGTATCTTCTTCTCACATGAGAAACCCTTAAGATCCATTAATGATATAGCCTGATGAATTTCCATAAGCAGGGAAATCATCTATTATCCCATACAACATCTCTCTCAACCTAAAGTATTCACTTTTATAACCATCAAACAATATAACACCTGAATCCCAAAATAACTTCAATTACTTGATCAAAGGAGCCAGATAAACATCAATATCGTTACCTGGTAGTTTTGGTACTGATATAAGCATAGATAACATGATGAGTTTCCGCTTCATGCATAACCAAGGTGGAAAGTTATAATTTACCAACATAATTGGACATGTACTATGAGTGCTGGTTCGACAAAAAAAAAGGATTCACTCCATCTGTAGATAACACAAGACAAAGGTTTATCGGCTCTTTTCCAAATTCATGATACTCATGATCAATTTTCTTCCATTGATGAGAGTTGGTCGGATGACGTAATTTCCCATATTTATTACTTTTATCTGCACGCCACGACAATTGTCTTGCAGTTTCTTCACTTCCATATAGATGCCTAAACCTTGGAATGATTGGAAAGTACCATACTAATTTCATAGGATTGGATTCATCTTTCTTGTATCAAGAAGCACTACACTTTGGGTATTCTGTAAGTGATTTTTTCTCCTTGCGAAACAATATACAGTCTTTGGGGAAGGCATGTATTCTTTCAGAAATCATACCCATCGAGCGTAGCATTCATTTAGCTTCATATGTTCAGCTTGGGAGCTCATTATCTTCCGGGAGCATGTCATTCAAGAGAGAAAGTAGTTCCGTAAAACTGACAACACTCCATCCATTGCCTACTTTCAATTTATACAACTTCAGTAAAGCCGTCAATGTTTTATACTTAGTGCAACCAGCATACAATGGCATCTTTGCACAACTCTTTAACTTATCAAACAATTTTGGGAAATCACAAAGTTCATATTCAATTGTCTTTGTCATTTCCTCATTTTCATCATCATTGATATTGGTAATCAAATCCTCCATATGGTCTTCCTCATTAACCATATTTTTATTCATATTTGATGATCCATAAAACGCAGTTTTATCCCGGCCAGTTGCTACATTCACTTTTTCTCCGTTTTTATTCCAAAATTTATAACTCTGATCTATTCCATGACATATCAAATGTTCTTCCAAATATTCTCGAGTAAGCAGTCTAGAATGACAACAATGTAAACATGAACAAAGGATTTGAGAAGGATCCTTTGTGTGATCCTTTGCAAACATGATGAACTCTTTCACTCCGTTCTCGTACACTATTGTCAAATGATTAGCATCCATACAATCTTTATTCATATTCATCCTATTTGAATATCAAATATTTGTATTTATGGTTCAATTACACAAAAAAGACCTCCAAATACAGCAGAAGAGAACCACTTCCTTATAAAAGTAGAGATTAATAGAGCCTAACCATTTCCAATAAAGATTTTGAAATCAACAGAACCAGGATAGACCCCCCATCAAAATCAACACATTTTCCAAACACAAAGTGGTTTGCGGGGATAATCACTTGTGTAATAGATGGTAAAACTCATGCGACATCATACTCTATGGATCATCCTCCTCTATTAGGTCAAACATTCTATGGTCAACTAGTACATCCTATTATACCTCACCAACCTAAAATAGATATGGATGAAAACCAGTATCCAACTCTATAAATAATGAAAGGATTATCATAATCTCTACAATATGGAATTCATTAAATATAATTAATTTAGATTCATTATAGTTTCCTCAAATCACCCCAATCCAAACACAAGAATAATCAAGAATGATATATCTACCACTCCTAGGTCTCTTCCCTACATTCAATATCATCATGCCTAAATAATCACATATCCACACATGCACATGTCACAAACACATAAAAAACCATATACACATCAGAACCAAAGTAACCATATGGATTCCAATCAGGTTACTCGACTCAAGTGGTGGTGTGTAATAAATAATAAGAAAATATAATAAATATATAGTCACACATAAATCTCAAACTGGTGTTAATAATGCAATAAACCCAAGGTAACATTCCATCTATTGGAATACTCTGAAGGGGCCCATATGGGACAGTAGTCCCATGTGGTGAAGGTTTCTGAGGAGGATGGGGCAAACATTCACCTATCGGGGTTCGAGGTGAGGTCACTGAGGTTGAAGGTGGCCCGATACACATAAAAGGGTTCATTCAATAATTCACTAACCATGTCCTGGTATCCTAGGATTTTACCCCAGTGCTGGTGGAAGTGAAACCATTCTTGATGATCCTGTCAAGATGAAATTGAATCCAAGAGGGGGGAGTGGTTCGAAATACCTCAAGAAAGATCGTAAAACATGGTATTTGAGATAAGGTTAGTGTATTTCATGTTGGCTAGACACCTATCCAATAGACTCCACAGGAGGTGATGGCCCCTCCAGTTGTTGCACCCGGTGAAACTATCACCTGAGAAGCTGAGATCAATGAGGCCCTTCCCAGCCATGAACTAAACAAACACCACGATGGACTTCCATTGGAATGGGCTTCTACCTTTCCTTTCGTTTGGGTTGGAAATGAAATTAATGTCACCCCCAACAAACAATGGATGGTGGCCGGGATCGAATTTATTTTGCTCACTCCATAGAGATTCCCTTTGAAGAGGGTCATAGCTTCCAAAAAACAAAAGTCATAAGAAAGGAGGTGTCATAGTTGGACACCTTGGTAGTGATGAAAGGATTTCAATCTTGAACAGTCTCAACAAAAAATTTATTGTTCCAAAATACCCATTTGTGTCTGTTAGAGGGGTAAGAGCATATAAATCCATGCAACTTAATCTTATAGAAGAATTCTATGATTATTATAGGGTATTTTGTGTAGTTTGACAACAAGAACAATGACATTATGCTTTTTGACTTCTATGGTGATGAAGGCCGATTTAACATGGGCACTAAGACCATGAGAATTACATATAAAGATAATAATGATGGGTAGGAAAGGGATCTAGGATTGGATCTAGAGCTAGTAGCCTTATTTAAGTGGAAGGATGATCTCTCATTGAGGTCCCTTGATTTTAAACATGTTTATAATATCTTCTGGTTGGTAAGCTTCATATGAATGAGAGATGAGGATCCAAAGGGGAAGGGGAAGGATGGGTAATGAAACTTGTGGGCTGGTGAGGGATTTCATTCTAGATCCATAAGTATTTGGAGCTGGATGATAGGCTCAGAGCCAAGGGAGACAGAACAAACACTGCTAGGAAGGGGCTTGGCCACTTCAGAGAAGCAGTTAGTAACCTCAGCGAGAGAGTAGTAAAGAGATAGGGGTAGGGGTTGCAAGGCTAGAAAGCATGGTGGTTTGGGCATCATGACATATAAGTGAACTTCCAAACAAAGTCACCTAGATAGTATAAAGGAAAAAAGGGGGGGACCCACTAAAGATAATAGGGTTCAAGCATTTGATTACCTAGAAATGCATCAGAACCGGGTGGTGTTTTCCTTAAATAATGAGTTTTTACTTCATTACTTACTTTATGGTGACATGGTGTTGGATCTAAGAGAATTGATTATACCTAGGAGGAATCTTGTGAAACTGGAATCCAAGTGGGAAGGACCTTAAATTTTTCATAAACTTCACTCTGATAGTGTAAACTCATTGATTGCCATTGATGATGATCATATCAATATTTCCACCAATACTAGGTTTCTCAAGAGATATTTAACATGAATAAACCATCCCTTTAGTCTGAGATATACGGATTTGAAATAAAAATTCAATATCCTAGTTATATGTTGTTCAATTGTATGGTAATGTCTGCAGTGCATGATGTGAAACTATAGGCTTACCCTGGGTGATAAACATGAGATGCCTCATATGATAAATATAGGATGATTTATGTTAGAACTATGTTTTTATTTATTCCAAACCACAATAGGATATTTAATGATGTGTTGACCCTTTGTCTTTAGCCCGAGTAACAAATCCACCCCCTATGTTACAAGTATATGATGCATCCAGTGAAAAATAAGAAACACCCAATGCATTAATAATATAATTCATCATGAGAAAATTATGTGATGCTTCCAAGAAAACCCTATTGGTCTCCTCATTTGGTGCAAGACCCAATTGCATTGTTCCCACTATTGGGTTAAAAATATAAAATATATATATCTACCAATTCCAATCACACTCATAGTGGGTGTATATTATAATAAAATTCCCATATAATATTCATAGGTTGTGATTCCCATAGGTCCAGATACGAGGAAGATAGAATGGGAAGATCAGTAGATTGGTTTCATGTTCGAAATCCTCAAAACATGATGTCGAAATGTAGCCTTATCTAGTTTCATGTACATAATATGCCTCACATGATAAAAATGATATGAAATTTTGTCCAAAATATATGAATTTAAACAATGAAGCTTGACAACCTAGTTTCTTGATGTGAAATTGTGTGAAATCTTTGTCAAATCTATTCAACCTTAGACTATAAAAACTTTATCATAATCATAATACATTCAAATGCATGTCCAAATTCTTTTCCAAATTATGTTAACATACATGGTTCATTTCCCCGTTTCATGATGTAAAACTATGTAATTTCTTCATCCCCCACTCGAGAGAGAACCCCCTATTGGTGTTGGACTCCAACCAAACTTATTTTTATAACTACATATGAATTTATTCCCAGTCATAAGAGATATGCATGCATTATTTAAAGTAATATCTTAAGCCCAACCATTCCATTGATCATTTTTAGGGCTGTTCCCCTTTGGGATCATGTCCAAAACCTTTTAAATGGCTCCCCGATTCAATGCATTTAGAACAATGATGGGATAACTATATATTGTTCAAATCAACCCTGAAAATATACTCATCACCTACTTAAATATTTGAGTTTCCCTAAATTTGGATCCTCATCATCCTATTGCATCTGAATGGGATCTCTATTGTAATGGTGTGTGGCCTAAATAGGATCACATCCCTCCTTATTTAAATACCTGATGGACCCCCGACAATAGATTGTGGTTCCCCTATTTCAAACATAGTGATGGAACATGGAAAAAATAGGATCTCCAACTACCTCGGCACACATATTGGAAGGGACATATTTGGAAGAATGGTTTTGGAACTAGTGTTTCGAACATGTTCAATGGTCATCCCCAATCCATCTACCTCTACTCTTCAATACAAACCATTAAGGACATGATTTACTTTTATACGTTCTTTACCCATACAAGTGTAACTATAACACCATTGGTATTACACTTTCCTGACCCATACACATCGATGAGAAATATCAAATCCTTGGGATTAAATTACCATAGTTTATAAAAGAGTATGTCTAATAGGGGACTAAACAAACTTTTCACACCTGGTCCAGAAATGCGAAGATCGAGGGCGGAGGAGGTCCGACAATGTGAAGATTGAGGGTGGCAGAGGTCCGGCAAAGCGAAGATCGAGGGCCAAGGAGGTCTAGAAACATGAAGATCGGGGATGGAGGAGGTCTGGAAATGCGATGATTGGGGGGGAGGTAGTGGAGGGGAGTCACAAGGTTTTAGTACCACGAGAGCTTTAGGTCGCGATAAAATGAGGATACTGTGCAACCGATTTTAAAAAATATGGGACTATGGTTTTATCAGCGCTAAAAAATCTTAGATAAAGACTACCTTTATCAATGCTAAAAAAGCGCTGATAAATACTTCCTGTGTGAGTGCTAACATTTTATCACTGATAAATGCCTTCTTTATCATTGCTTTTCTTGCGCTGATAAAGGGTCTCTATATCATCAATTCTTTAGCGCTGATAAAGTTTACCCTGTATAAGCGCTAAAATTTTAGCATTGATACATGGTTTCTTTATTAGCGGTTTTTTCATAGCGCTGATATAAGGTGGCACTTCCCTTTCCGGTTTTTGTAGTAGGGCCTTCATGCTGCCTTCTCCTACTGAAAATTTGGTGGGGGCCTGTACACCAAACAACAACCCATCCCACCCCCTTTGACAAATTGGGGGGGGGGGTGCCATCCATGAAAATATTCTGCCAACACATCTCCCACATGGAGATTTGAATGAGAAAAAATCACATCTCCACAAAACCATTCTATCTACCAAACATGCTGATCATGTATCTGCGAAGCCGCTCGAGGATCGGCACCATCTGAACTTATCAGAGTTAATTGCCTTCGCCATGAATTCTGCCAGATTTTCTTTAGTATGAATCCTCTGCATATCCAAACATCCTTCCTCCACCGCATCTCGGAAAAAGTGATATTTTACCCCAATGTTCATCATCCTGGAATGAAAATATGGATTCCTTGCAATGTGCAAGGGGCTTTGACTATCACAAAACAATGGAATTTGCTCCTGTCTGTGCCCGAGATCCTCCAACAACTTTCTCATCCAAATTTCATCTTTTCAAGCCCATGTAGCTGCAATGTACTCCGCCTTTGTCGTGGATAAAGCCACAACAGACTGTAGCTTTGAAATCCAGCTGACAGCTCCTCCTACAAGAGTAAACACATAACTAGTAGTGGATTTCCTTCAGTCAAAATAACATGAAAAATCTGAATTAACATATCCTCTGACAGTAAAATCAGATCCTCCATAACATAATGTAGCATCTGAGGTCTCCTTGATGTATCTCAGGATCCCCTTCACTGTGCTTAAATACTCTCTTCCATGATTCACCATGTACCGACTAACTACTCCCACTGCATGTGCACTGTATTGTCTAGTACAAACCACATCAAACATTAGACTACCCACTGCTGATGCATACGGTACTCGAGACATCTCATTCCTCTCTACTTAATTACTAGGACTCATCGTGGAGGATAACATGAAATTAACAGGAAGAGGTGTAGAGATTTAATTACAGTCTTTCATGTTGAAGCATTTCAAGACTCTGTATAAGTAACTCTCCTATGATAGCCAAATATTCCCATTATTTCTGCCTCGGTAAATCTGCATCCCAAGAATCTTGTTTGTTGGTCCCAAGTCCTTCACATCAAACTCTCTAGACAACCGTGCCTTCATCTCCAAGATCTGATAGTTGTTGTGGCCTGCAACCAACATGTCATCCACATACAATAGAAGAATGATGAAATCATTACCATCTGAACCCTTGAAATATGCATAAGGATCTTAATTAAGTCTGTCATATCCAAGGATCATGATATAAGAATAAAATCTTATGTACCAACACCTAGGCACTTTTTTAAGACCATACAAATATTTTTTCAACATAAAAACCAAGTTCTCTTTTTTCCTTCTTCTAAAAAGCCTTCTGGCTGGAGCATATAGATCTCTTCATCAAGATCACCATGGAGAAATGAAGTCTTCACATCTAGCTGCTCTAGATGTATGTCATTTGTAGAACACATCTCCAAAACTAATCGAATAGTTATAAATCTAACAAGAGGAGAAAATATTTCATTGAAATCAATACCTTCCTTCTGAGAAAATCTTTTGAACACCAATATTACATGATATCGTTCCACCTTGTCCTTTCCATCCCTCTTGATCTTAAAGACCAACTTGTTTCTAATAGCCTTCCTTCCATAAGGTAATAGAATAAGATCCCATGTCTTGTTCTGGTGTAGGGCTTTGAGTTCCTCCTGCATCGCCACCATCCTTGAAGATAAATCTGGACTCTGGGTCACCTCCACAAAAGAATATGGCTCTCCATCCTTTTTCAATAATGAGTATGCAATATTTCTCTCAGTGACATATTCTGAGTTCCAAACTGTTTCTATTTTCTCTTGAGTTGACCATCGTGGTCCAGACGCAACTGATACTTGATCATCATGCTCTGGTAATACCTCATAGGAAACCAGTTCTTCCTTGGATTTTTCCTCTACTTTGACTATTGTAGTTTTTGTATTCTACTTCTCCATGTCCTGATTAGTTGTCATTTTCACCTTGTCATCTGAAAAAATGACATCTCTTCTGATGATAAATTTTTGGGCAGTGGGGTCCCATAAACGATACCCATTCACACCATCATCATACCACAATAAGATACATATCCTGGATCTCGAATCCAACTTCGATCTTTCCTGGTCATTAAATAATGCATATATCGGGCTTCCAAAAGTATGTACCCGAGAATAGTCAGAGGGTTTACCATTCTATATCTCCATTGGTGTCTTCATCTCAATCTCCATTGAAGGAGATCAGTTGATCACATAACAGGAGGAATTCACTTCTTCTTCCCAAATTTTTTTTTCAATTCCTGTAGTATTTAACATCCCCCTAGTTCTATCCAGCAAGGTTCTGTTCATCCACTCTACCACTCCATTCTACTGAGGACTGTATGCCACTATGAACTATCTCTTGATTCCATACTGTGGCAAAAAATTATCAAACTCCTCGTTAGTATATTCTCCACCATTGTCAGTCCTCAAACACTTGATATTATTTCCAGAGTCAACCTCCTTCCGCGTTTTGAACGTTTTTAAGACTTCAAAAACATATTCCTTCCTTTTTATTGGGTACTCCCAACATCTACTATAATAATCATCAATAAAGGATACAAAGTACCTTGATCCTCCTAGGGATATTACTGGTGCTTGCAAAACATCAGAATGGATCAACTCCAAGATCTCCTGACTTCTCACTGTTGACGTCTTGAACTTTAACCAGTGTTGCTTGCTCAAAACACAATGCTCACAAAATTGTAAGGATACATTTGTCAGTCCAAGAAATAACTTCTGATCCACAAGAATATTTAGGCCTCATTATGACATATAGAAAAGCTTCCAATTCCATAATGTCATCAACTCTTCCGTCGAGGTATTAGATGCAACAATTATCTCCACCTCCTTGTACGTTTCACCCATAAACACATATGGGTTCTTTGAGATCTTCTCATACTTCATTACCTCAAGCGCACCCTTCACGATTCTCATCACTCCATTTTTGGTGCAAGTATTTCATCCAATTTCATCAATTTTTCCCAAAGAAAATATGTTCTTCTTTAGGCCCTTCAGATGACATACTCTTTGGACGGTCTGTACTATGCCATCATGCATCTTCATTTTGATGGAATCGACTCCAAAGATCTTCAGGGGTAATCGTTACCCATGTACACAAGTCCTTCCAGGATGGTTTCATACCGGTCAACCCATTCCCATCGAGACGTCACGTTCCATGTTTCTCTTGAGTCGATAATCCATGCATCGTTGAGATGTTGCCTACTTCTAGTAGTCGTTGCCGCTTCACTGACTAGTATATCTCCTTTTCTAGAAGTACTCTCTAAATTCTCCTAAGAGTTTATATTCACCAATCTACTTATTCCAAAATCTCTTATTGATATGCCCCTTCTAGCCACAATTAAAACATGTGACATTCTTAGTCTTACTCCTTGATTTGGACCTTCCATGATTTTGGCTCCCACTAGGACGACGCTCCATTATCCTTCCTCTCTCCATTGATATAGTCTCTGCTTTGTGTGAAGTTTTCTATCTGTCCTCCTTGTTCTTGGGCCGAATTTCTTCTTCAATAACCACAAATACAACATCATTGAAGTCCAGCATATCCGTCAGGATATTGTTGGTGAGGTTGATGATGAGTTGGTCATACAAATCTGGAAAACTCTGGAGTAGAATCTCCGCATGTTCAGTATCCATAATATTATAGCCCAATGACGCGAGCTGAGTGAATAGTGTATTGAGGTTGTTGATGTGGTCGGTCACCAATGATGAATTCACCATCCAAAGAGTGTACAATTTTTTCTTCAGGAAAATTTTGTTGTGTGGTGACTTGGCCTCATATAGCTTTGTCAGAGTGTCCCATAATTCCTTCAACGTCTTTTTGACCGCAGTGATCGATAGAACCTCTTCTACAAAAGCCAAATAGATTTTGGAAATAGAATTCCCATCCATATCATTCCATTTCTCCTCCGTCACACCCACTGGCTTTTTTTCTAATTGATAGTAGGCAATTATCCTTCCGCAGCACTGCCTACATCTTTATTTTCTACAATGAAAAGTTATTCCCATTGAATTTTTCGATCTTAAATTCCACCTCCATATAGACATTCTATGAGTCCAGAACCTCCTCGTTTCACAACGTTGTATTTAATAATCTCAGTAATTGTTTTTCTAATGTGACATATCAACCGAAGTTGCAATCATAGAGAATACTAAAATTTACGAGAATTATTAATATCCAAAAAACTTGAACATCACCGGGCCAGAACCTTACTTTTGAAACCACTTGTTGGGACGGTAAATGATTGTCCCACCAGTGCAACAATAATTATGGGATAAAAATAAATTGCAAAATGCGGAAATAAATGGGACACTAGAAGTAAAATGGAAAAACACACAAAATGAAAGGGGTAAAAACCCACAGTAAAATTGAAGGATCAATATAGGTAAAGTAGGTTCACACAACCTAACTTATTACAAGGAGAAAACCCTCGTAATATTATCTCTTGAATAAAGGTGAAAACTGCCTCATTAAATACCTCTTGAATAAAATCGGATGAGATAAACCTGATGAATGTGATGAGGGGAAGATTTTGGAAGAGCGGAGAGCCTGCTTTTATAGGCCTCCTCACCCCTTCATGCGGCCTTCTCTCGCTGAAAATTTGGTGGGGGTTTTTCCACCAAACACCAACCCATCCCACACACTTTGACAAAGTGGGGGGGGGGGGGTGGCAGTGTCATCCAGGAAAATATTCTACCGACATGAGACACCTGCATGAGAACCGCCAACTACACGACACCTTCAAGTGACTTGGATTCTGTGACACATTCATTAAATTACTTGTGAAATGAAGCCTTGCACCCTTGGACATGTGTTTCCCTTGATCATGCATACCTAGTCTCACAACAACTTCATTCAGACTATGGTGTTGATCTTTATATGCATTATAAATTAACCCATGAACATGAAACTTCTCTATAGTAATGTGTAAAATCATCCATGATATAAAAACCCATAAACATGTGGCCTTGATAGGAACCTTGACATGGAACTCAAAAACCATAGTTTAATGAGGCCTTTTTTCAGTGTAGGATATTTTCCACATACCCTTTGTCGATATGGCTTGGACAGGAACCCTAGATTATGTGATAGAATCACATTCCATTGATTTCTTGATCCCCTTTTATGAAATGACATGAAAAATTAAAAAAATCATGTGATTCCTCTCTAGGTAAAGTGGTTTGACATCGGTGAATGCCTAAAAAACCATAAAAAATCCTTTGAAAATAGGGAGAAAATGTCCAAAATTGGGAGGCCTCTTGTCGTTGTAAAATTCACATGATAGATCATCGATGGGGAGAATGATTGTCCTTAAAAACATTTAAGAAAACTTACGAGACCCCTTATCCTTTGTAAAATAAAACAAGGAAAATAAATGGGGAGTAGGTGGGATCCAATCAGGATCATAAAAGGCATGTGATGTGCCCCATTGCAGTCCACATGATGTCGTGAGACCCCATCTCCATCACTACATTATCCTACAAAATCAAATCTTCTTGTCTTTCTCATCATGAGAAGAGCCTCTCGTATGTCCAAGAGACCTCACCCCCTTTGAATCATGAAGGAAAAACAAATGAGTTTTTCAATAAAATGGATGTGAACCTCTATATGACCTTTTGTGATCACACAACGCATCACCAAGAAGAAGATAAATTCTCACCGACAACACCTGAGAACCCTTCGAAACATTCCAACCATTGTAAACTAAAACTATGGGAAAAAAATTTGAAGACGAAAGAAGCGTATTGTTGTCGTAAAACACATACAATGTGATAAGGAATTATTTATAATAGTCTCTTGAGAAACTTGGACAAGTGACACTAATCTCGTGAAGGCCCCTAAACAAAACATCCTTGTCTTGTGAAATTCCCGGATAAATCAACCAAAATTATGAGAAGTCATTTCAATAGGTTCCCTAATCTCATGAAGCCACTTGGACATGACTATATGAAAAAAGTAATTCCATTTACATAAATGAATGATTCAATAAGTCCTAATTAACTGGATATAATCCAATAAAAGATATTTTTTTAAAGGGACTCACGGTTTCCGAAAATCAGGTGACACCCACTAAGAGATCCATGGAAGGGACTCATGAAAATTTGTGACACTAATGCCATTCACCAATTCTAGAATGGATCCACGCTAGATAAGTAGTGAAAATCGATGAACAACTTAGGTTTCTAGGCCTATAAACCCCCCACCCCAACATGAATAATGAATAACTAATTAATGTGAAAAAGAATGTCTTACCGCCTTGATGGCTACTCATAGAGGATGGATGAATCCTTGAAACCTCACACCTATGTTCAAGTGGATTTCTAAAAGAAGTGGATCTCTTTATTGGTGAGTTCCTTATTCAGTATATTTCTGGTGTATCGTTTGAATAGTCATGAGACATGACTAAACACATGGAGTGATCCTCATAGATCACATGAAGGATCGTTGGGCTGACACGTGAAGGAAATCCCACAATCCTGATAAGTTCACCTGAGACTTAAAAGAAGCTAACATTGAAAAAATATAAGGAAATCTTGATATTAAAGCTATAACTAAGACTAATAAAATAGATACTCAAACAAAGATACATACTTTGATCCTATTTAACTTTATGTGAACCACCTAGGTTATCTAACAACATAGAGGAATGTCACCCAATTCTTGTGACACCACTTTGGAATACCACAAGGATCATAAAAAGTCCTTTGGTAATATCGAAGAAAGTCATAAGACACCCTAAGGCTTGTCACCGTAATCTCTTGAATCCCTCTGGGATCACGACATAATCCTTATGATGACCTTCAAGACATGTTACCTGACTTATATAATGAAACTATTCTAGGTTAGTTGAATCTCAAGGTAACACCCGGGCATGTCAACTGGCTCTCACGATGCCCTCTGGGAAAGACTCCCAGATCTCGCAATTCCCTCTAAAAATGTTATCTAGGAAATGAGACCCCCTCTAGGACATGTCAAACTAACTCTCAAATTTCCCTCCATATGGGATAGCTAGATCTCGTGATGACACCAGGGAAAGTCATCCAATTCATGAAACACCCTCTATAAAAGCCATCCAGGTCATGTTGTGGCCTCTTGGACAAACCATATGGGTCTTATGATGTCCTTCAAACAAGAAAAGACAGATCATGCGATGAAACTTTGGATATGCCATCTGAGATGCATTATGTCCCTTGGACAGGTCAAATAGATCACAATATTTCCTTTTAACATGTTAGGCATACATTTTCTGACATATCAAGTATATAATCAAGACATGTCATGTAGAAAATCAATGCATGATAGGCAAGCAGGTTATGTCAAAAGGGAATCCTTAGATTTTATGACTTCATCCATCCTTAGTGTGTAATACCAGAATATAAGTGTCATGTCAGAGTGGTTTCCCTAATTAAATGTACTACGAGAGCTAAGATTCTTGCAACATCTAGGATATGTAGGATGCATCCCCAAGGCCTGACCTCCATATCAACCATTCAAAGGGTAGTCCTTAAATAGAATTCCCATATCTATGAGAAATTACATCGATCATTTTCCATCCCTTATTTCTCAAAACGAGCAAAGCCATGTGGTCTTAGGAAACTACAATGATCATTTCATTTTCACTAAAAACCTCTATAAAGGAAAGGTCAACATTAGTTTGTCTGCTCTAATCACTGTTGGACAAACTCATATTATAATCCCTGATTAATTAAACTATAAGAAACTTGATTCTTTCAATAACCAAGATATGTAGGATTCCCTCCTAAGGTTTGATCTCAAATAAAAATCTATTTCGATGTAATCCCAATGCCTCTAACACTTCAACCATTGAGACCTAATCATTCCCATGGGATGATCATTCTACATCATCCCTCAACGCACTATGAAATCCACTAAACTATGTTAAATATAATTCATACTATAATGAGGATATGTAGGATGCTTCCCTAATTCCTGATCGCTATTTTAAACATCCCAATGAAATTCCTAGTACATAAGTATGCACACCTATATGTCATGAGGCTAATCACTTTTCATCCCTTGTTTCTCACACCAAGCATAGATCACATGGACTTAGGGAGCCGTAATAAACACCTCTTTAGCATCAAGAATCTCCACCAACTAGGTAAATCCTATTATATAAGCCCCAATGAGTGGCATGATCTAAAGACACCCTATATAAGGGAATATACCTAGGGGATTTTCCCAAGGGGGTGATTAAACTATGATAACTCTGATTTCTTTCATAACTAGGATATGTTGGATGTCTCCCTGGGAATCGAGCTCAAGAATTCATTTCCTCAGTCCCCCCACACATGTCATATCTGTAAGATATTAAATTAAAGTGGTTTAACAAACTATGTGGATTTTGATTCCTACAATATCTTGGATATATAGGATGCCTCATAATGGATCAATACCCTCCTATGAATATTAAACCACCTCCCTGAATGGATTCATATTCGGAAGAATCTTGTTATATGAATTCAACAAATAACACAAATACCCATCGTTAGGGAAATAGATGAAGAACCTAAAATACATACATATGGATTTACTAATGAGATCAAGTTTCCTCTGTTAATTAATTAGATTCTCCTTATACTCATCATTTATGATATCCCCTTTCCTTTTCATATAAGTAGAATTAATCAATAATTGATTTTTTCAGGTAATCAATACCATATTAGGATTATTAAGGTATTCCTAAACATGTCTTAAATCTATAACATATTCATGGATTTGACATAAATTAACCCTATAATTGTGAAATGAGACCAATTTCCCATCCTATCAACCAATGTAATTCCTTAAGTGTCGTTGTATTTGAAACATCTGCTGACCACCTGCCTTTGGTAAGTATTTAAGTACCCATTTATGGATGTGGGAACCTTTGCGAGTTTCTATACATAATGAAAATGACCAAATGTTAATGACTATGAAATGGAAAAACACACCAAATTCAATAATGAAGACCAACTGAACCCACTTTAGTGAGGGGTTCAACAATCATCTATTCTCAAACCAAATAGAAATGGTGAAACCATCATGAATATATAAAACAAAACAAAATTGAATATTATATATCCATCCATTTCATTTAAACACCATACAAAAACAAAAATGGTGATCCTGAAGTGAATATTTCTAATAAAAAATATTTGGTTATTATTCATCCGGACATTTTATTTTCACACCATACGCAAACAAAAATGTAAAGCCTTCTGTGAGTCTCTTGAATGATAGGATGATCGGTGAATCATGTGTCAGGAAACATTTTTTTATACCATATTATACTAATGTAGTAAGACCATAATAATCTTATAGATGATCCAGTGTAAATAGGGTTCTCAAGAAATATGTCCATCCTCACTTTGACTAGTTAAATTGATATGAATAGAAGATTCAAGAATGAAAGAACAATTGTGTTAACCATGAATATCTGATGGATTATATTACTCCTATGGTATTTAACCAATCATAACCTTTTTCTTTTCTTTTTCACAATTTCAGATAGTACTATTTGCATCCCAATTCGTGATAATTTCTTCAGCATCCAGCACTCTCTCTAGTAAATCACATGCGGCTGTAACCCCCATGGGTCACAAAACGATATCACCTTCTTGATAGATTAAATGATAGGTGGAAAAAACTATAGTTTGGGAATACCATAAACATGGTGTAATACCAACCCCATAAGAAACATATGAGGTCCTCCAAGACTAAAAACTAAAGAGTACACATTGACCATGGAAATATGCAGCTAAGAAAGTGGCCCTCATCACTAAAACAAACAACTTCAAAAGCTTATCCCTATAGTGTGATATTTTTCACCTTTAATATCTAATAATGGTGGAATAGGTAGAAAAATATGGCTCCCTTCTTATTTAGGGAACAACCAGGAGGGATTATGATAACCACCATTACCAACATCATCCTTGCAATACCCACCATTCACCTACTGATGGTTCCACCCAACAAACTACTACCTCTAACACTGCTACACAAGAAATAAGGAAGGATTATCAATGTATGAGGGTAGTGAATATCATAAAGAGGGATCATGTCCCAACTCATGATGATTATTCCCATCAACATATCCTATAAATAACCAGCAAGTAGGCTCATATCTATGCTCACTCAGAATAGGTTTGCGGGCATATACCCACAACAAGAATAGGGAGGTGCATATCCATGCACCCGTGTATGAAGTCCATCAACATATTTTGGTGAAACAATGGGGAAAAAAGTGGGCGCAAATCCATAATTAAATAAAAGACATCTTAAAGTGTATAATAGAGATTGAAAATGAGAAATCTTATATCCCTTCTCACACTTTTCTAAAATTCCAATACATTGTAGCAAAAACTGACGAAATCCGCTGAAATTTTCCGAAACAGTTGAAGATTAAGGGACGTCCGCATATTCCAATCCATATATCTAGAAAAACTAGACACTCTGATTATTATTAAAAAGTGGTTGTGTGGGAAAAATTTCACATTATTTCTCCCATGTAGGAGGATAGTTGGTATATTATGATAAAGGATAAGGCATAAAACTGGGATCATATTCTTGTTCCATATGGGTCTCACTAGGTGAGAGAGGTACATGCCCCAGGATAGAGAATCATGCCTATCAAAGATGTCTGGTGGCATATTCCAAAGGCCCAGGATCGGTCTCATATCCCAATTTTGGTTGGGGCTCACCAAGTGAGATGGGCACAAGCCTTTGGAAACACTCATATTATTGTCGAACAATTATGGTGACATATAATAAAGGCCCCAGATCGATCATATATCTCCATTATATCCTTTTATAAAAAATTAAAAATGGAACAAGCCTTACGACATGCCCATATTTCTGTTAGTGAATCTTTTTAGAATATTTTAGGAGATCACTTAAGATAGGTTCATATTACTACTTCTACCAATGAATGATTGTATCATCATCATTTCAAGGGAATACAGGAGGAGTATCATATACCTTCTCCAACCTCAAAGGACCATCACCATATTCTGGTGGAGAATTTATATTCATACAAGGATCATATTCCTACTCCAACTAGGGCCCTCTAAATGAGAGTGGTAGTTGTCTCAAGGAAGGCTCATATTCTTGGAAAGAAAGCCTAGTGTCATATTTCAAAGGATCAATATTAGACTTATAATCTCATCCTCACTAAGTCTCACCAAGTGAGAATGGATCATTCCTCAGGACATGTTCATATTCCAATTAATAATGAGATAGCTCATTAGCATATTCCAGCAGCTTCTCAACCATCGGCTCATACCCCTACAACATAATATGGTTCTAAGAATGTTTTGAAAACCTTCACATAGTTTGCTCAGATTCCTGCAAAATCTCAAAAGGCATGTTGACATATTCTGACCAAGACATAGAACATGGACCATATTCATAATCTGATCAATTCTAGTGCCCTTGAGGTTATTCAAGACACATTATCAATAGCACAGTAGTCTATCAAATCTTCCATTGATGTAGAAGATGATCATTATAGCCACATTCCACCTCATTATTATATTGACATGGATTATATGGAGTCTACTCATATCATAAACTATGGTGAACCTCCCTACTGTGATATCACCCAAGGAAACTTAAATCTCCCCTTGACTAGAAACATTCATCTAGAGGGGTTTCCAAAACTCTGACACCTTCGTATAAATACGTGCTCAAAACATCAGGTTCAACTACATATCGTTCCATCAACTTTTAGTAGTATTCCACTCTCATCAGCGGGAGATCTTCAGAATCATCTTCTATAGTCTTACAAGATGGAGGTCTATATGCCTAAAGAAGAGGAAGAAAACATTAAAATATAAATAGAATTACAAAGAAAAAACTCCCCATCATTTTATAGACCCTCATTCCTTATGAATATGAGATCCCAAATGAGCTACAAAAGGTATGCATACTTAATATACATCAAAATATGTGGTCTACTAATCAGAAGCTAATGGAAATAAACCTCCTTTATCCAAGACATGAGGTTCACCTTCAGACAATCAAAATAGTTTATTGTTATCCTAACATGTCCACTATCTCCATGGATTGGGATCCAAAACTGGAAAAGCACAACACAAATATGCAACACGCTTGCCTCCATTTCATCACATCTATTTGGAAACTGATATCTGATGTCACATCAAGTATTTATATTTCAGGATGGGAATATTATGAAGCATTATACGTTTTCTCATACTTGGAATAATATAACCCCTCAGACATAGAGTCCTATAATGTCACAACCTTAGGAGAAATCAGGTGACTGGGTAATGCTCTAGAAATTTCATCACTAAAAGTGGATTATCCTACTTCAATGGTCACCAAGAATCAAGAACGGAGAGAGAGAACAGCCAGAAAGATTCCAAATTGGGCCCCTTGAACCAATGGGAATTCATTTCAAACACGAAGATTTAATTTCAGGTCACTCAGAAAACATACCATAAGGAATGGTTCTCATCATGATCTACCATCACCCCCAATTATTACATATGTAAATCTACACCATATAAAATGGAAAATAGAATAATATTCCAAATCATCCATCCAAGAGAAGTCCTAGATCATCGAGCCATGAGAATATCCACCACTACCTTTGCCTCACTAATTTTCAAATCCATAGAAGATTTGGGACACATCATCAATAGCTGTGAATAAACCCAAGCCTGGTGGGCTGGGAGGATTTATATTTCAATCACAATCCCTAGGATCATCATCCCCTGATAGGTCCCTGGAGACATCAATGGTGATTCCAGATCAGCCCATCCAATTAATATGGGGGAATCTATAACTTCATGTCTATAACAGGATTCATGAAATCCTCAACTGAAGTCATTGGATCCTAAAAAATATGACAAATCAATGCCAATTGAGGTCCCTAAATTACCCTCATCCCATAGGGATGCAATAATTTTCCTCATCATTATCACCATAGAGAGAATAAATTTTCTCTAGGTTGGGAGGGATAAATCATCAGTTTGAATCCCACTCATTCCTCCCACCACAGGAGAAACCTCTACTGATTGGGGCCCGTTCAACAATCATGACTGATAAATTCCTCAAGGTCACTATTCATAGTACAAGAAGGGAGTAACGTATGAAAATTTAAATAATACCATGTTGGCATCGAAAGCCAAAATATACCGATATGTCTAGGGGTTCAAATAATGACCCTAATGAGGGTAGTGCAAAATTACCCAATTTCGTAGAAAGTAATTGAACAACCACCATTTCCCAATATTCCTTTGTGAATATTGTCTCTATCAACTTGGAATACATTTTGGATCAAGGAAAAAATGAAGAGGACTACAAAATAGAAAATGTACCCCATGAGGAGGGTCATTTGGATGCATAGAATGAGTATGCGTGCACCTAGAACCAAAGAAGGCTTCAAACACCTACGAATAAAGAGTTGAAACCTCCTTGATATAACATTGATACAGGGAAAGGAAAAAATACATACCAATCACCAACATTAATAGTTTAGGTTCCGTCCATGGGGGAATAGTTATGACAATATTGGAGTGATGTTCAAGATCTCAGAAAACGCAACCAGAATATACTCATTGGAAATATTCCCACTAGGTATTGTCTTTAGGAAAAGATGAATATTCTTCCTCCTATATCCGATGCTCTAGAAATAGTGGTTTATGAGCATTATTCTAGTTCCAGATCTAGACATCCATTCGATATAAATGAGGAAGTCAAACAAATTGTGACTTCCCACCATTGCATTGCTTTTCCCTCGTTAGGATAATCATTCAATATTAAGGAAAATCAAAAATCATGGTGATATAAAGGTGTGTCAACCTCATCAATGGAACCCACTCCTAGTAGATAGGAAAAAACTCAGAAATAAGTAACCTTGTTGTTTCTTAACATCATTAAATCCATGTATACTCGAATGGAATCCATGGAATGGTGACCCAAACCAGCAAATACGATGAGAAATTCATATCCTTAATGGGTGGATGACACTATGACATCACCCAATATCAGAAGTCCTACCATCTCTACCCTTGATGGTGTGGGAGACCCCAAACAACATCTCACACACTTCATATCCCATTGTGGGTTTATGATGGTACCTTGAGTTCAATAAGAAGAAACAAAGATGATGTGTTTTTTACAGACCCTGATAAAGACAACCTTTATTTTTTTTTACAGTATTCTAGAAAGATTCATTACAGGATGGGAAGACCTCCATCTTCAGTTCCATTATCAATTTATTTCGTGACTGAGATAAATGGCAATCATCAACCTAAATAACTGAAATCAATGTGAAAAATTAAGGGTGTATGAATTCATAGTGGGATGGAATGTTTTATCCTATTCTTGCATCATCCATATCTCGTATGAGAAACTATTGGAACATTGTGTGGAAAATATCTCGGATGAGTTTCAAAAACCTCCAATCTCGATGAAGTATATAAGTGGGCTCTGGGATTTCATAGAAACAACACAGCATCTCAAAGATGTTGTTTAGTGAACCCAATCCAAAATTCGACTCATGTCCTCAGCATATGGGAAAAGTCTAGGTAAAGTTAAATTTGTAGCTTTCATACTCAAGCTAGTAGTGGTGCTTATCTAATATCCCTGATAGGTCCCAAACCACCCAACAACTCCTATCGAGTTTTGAAAATCTCAGAATCACCCTCCTCTAGAGGCACATAGAAATCATGGCCTCTTGAGATTTGAGGAATGAATGAATAAAGAATACAACTTCTGAAATGAACATGTCCCAATTTATTTCTTGGTATCCATGGATCATAGCCTACTACTTCTTCCATTCCCCATGAATTCGAAGGAGTTCAACCTCACTAACTATCTTAACTATTTCCCTTCCATAGAAGGTTGGGTCATAATATCTAGGACTTCTTACCCTTCCTTCAATGGCCGGAAGGCCTTCATTTTTTATTGATTTTTGATAATCCACCTTTCAAGGGGTGAGGTGGAACCCTTACAAGTAACGTAGGTGTATGTATTAAATAGCCCATAGGGCTTAGAAAAAATCATTTCCCTTAGGCTTCAAACATTACATGTAACCCAGACTAACTACTTGGAACTGCTCCTCCCCAACATCATCATCGTGAAATCTGCTCTCACCCTTCGCATGGCTGTTCAGCTAGGCTTTCTCGTGCATGCACAGGCTTGTCCCGATGGTAGGTGTCATACCCTCTCATTATTGAAATCCGTTTAGCTTCTACTATGGTGAAATCTCCTTTCTCCTCCTCCTTCTAAAGTTTGTTCCTTATAGGTTGTCTGGTTTGCATCTGCATTTAAGGTGGCCCAAAGGCCTTGAGGTGGCTTGAAGGCCATACTAACCCAAATTTCTGGGTGGACCGAATGCCTTAAAGGACTCGGGGACCAAATCGGTAGCCCGAAGGCCCAAAAAAGGGCATATTCTTGGCTGCTAAAGTTCTAAACAGTGCCTGCTACAGTTCGCTATAGTACCTGCTACAGTTATGCACAGTCCCTACTACAGTACCTACTACAGTACCTGCTACACTACTGCTACAGTACCCAAAAATTATCCCCCATCTAGATTTGATCCCAGGTCACTTGGATGCACTTAAGGAGTCCTCACCAATTGGACTGAGGATCATGTGAACTTCTTACTCTTAAAAGACATCATTAAAGGCATGGAAAATCTTGAATAGGTGGTTCTAGATAACATCTCAGAGTAGGTGTCTTGTATAAGAATTTCCCAATTAGAAGAAGAGTGTTATTGTAAGAAGGTCCCAACCTACTGTGTGTGAATGTATGATAACTTGATTAATTGAAAAACAGTTGACTGAGCTCATGACACCTTAAGAGAACAGCTCTACAGACCCATAATAGATCCAACAAAGAAGGAGGAAACATCAAATACACCACCCAAAGGTGGGTGTGACCTATAGAAGAATGAGGAAACATAATATGTGGAAGTAGATTCTACTCCAAAGAATTCTTTGACCCTCACATACATCATCCCTCCATCATCTACAACATGGGAACCATGGAAAAAAATGTAATCATCGTCAGTCGAAGTTCACATCTTTGTTTTTTAACACAATACACCTGGAATATCTCTTCTATGATGATGGATATGAATTAGAACATGAGTTTCCCACATATAACATGGGAATTGGAGGTCTCATTCATTGGAACTGAGGATAAAAGGGAAAACATTGATGTGTTAGTTGAACCTAATATTTTGGACATGTCCCCGTGGAAAACATATATGTAGCTGAAATCATGGGAATTTATGTTTTAATGCTCAAAAGAGACATGGTAGAATCCCAAATCTCTAGAATGGTAATCCAAAACCAATCTTATTACATGATCACGTAGCATGGGTTTGATTATCTGATCAACCCAGGAAACAAGGAATGGAGACACAACCAGCAAGGATTTTAGTAGATACTCCCTTGACCTCTGTGCAAGCACCCAACCTATCCACTTTAAATGCCTTGTATCCTTAACCGCATGTTTAGGCGCACCCCCACATTGGGAAGCACCGGCATCTGGTGAAAAAGTACGGAATTTTGAAAATTTTGGTGGTGATACCAACCAAGATCTCAGTCCTTATTGTGCTCCATATTTCAAAATAACTCATGGATGAACTTGTTGAATCCCTCTGGATCCTACATGACTTAGAGACCTAAGTCACTAAAGACGAGGTATATCGAGTGGATACCATGTCATCAGAATGTCCTATAGCCATCTCATTCACTAACTGAGATCAAGAAGAGGTCATCCAAGTGGGAATCATACCCCTATATGTTTCGGTTAGACTCAGTAATGTCAATTTCTAGAGGGCTATAATTTATAATGGTTTCAGGATCAACCTTATCCTAGTTTTAACACTATGGCATTTGGGATATGGAGAAGGAGATTAGTCTCCCACAAGACTGACCATTCAAGGGTATGATAAGCAAGAGAAAATACCATGTGGGAAGATCTATCTCAAATCTCAGTTTGGGGATCTCACATCTGATGCTGGTTTTATGCTAATCCAACATGACACCACATACAGTGTATTTCATAGAATGCATTAGCACCATAGCCACCTGGTAGTACCTTTAACATTAAATCAGTGTTTGATGTACCCCATTGATGGAAAACAAATAATACTACATGTTGAAAATTCCACCTTTGAGACTTGTAGAGCCACATATATGGAAGTACATTTTTACAGAAGGGGAGAAAATAAACTAATGAAAGATGATTATATATAGGTTGAATACCCCAATTACTTTGGGACCACCCCTCTAAATCTATGGAGTATGCTTTATAGTGACTATTTTCTCCCAATAAATTTGGTCGAGGTAATAGACTTTCCCCTAGAGGCCGAAGCTGCCTATATTTCTATTGAGAGAATTAAAAATTAACTCTGACATCTCTCTGTAATGACTTGGGATGTATGGGATGATAAGTCTCTTTTCTTGACCCCCCTCACCATGATAGTGAGGTGGAAGACCCTAGATTTACATCTTATTCTATGAATGCCTCCACAAACTTAGATATGGAAGAATATAATGATGAACTCAAAAATTCCCCTACTGCATTAAAGGAAGGTGTATCCACCACCATCAATGAACTTAGGAAAATAAATCTAGGAGAAGAAGAAGTCCCATGACCTACTCTGATAAGTGCTTCCATGCCTCATGAAGAGAAAGTGATGTACATCTCATTTATGAACCAACACCAATATGTGTTCTCATGGAACTATATATATATTACTTGACTAAATATAGTTGTGGATTTACACCATCCTAGACTACTTGATTAGAATCAAGTCTTCAATCTGGTATCCTGGAAGTTTCACACCTCTTATACCACGAATGTAGATTAAAAACCCAACATGTTTATGAAATAAAACTTTTTCTAAGAAGTAAAATACCCAAGGTGGTTTGTAACATCGTCCCAATAAAAAATATGACCGAGCAGATTAGGGTCTACATTTACTTTAGTGACCTAAATTGGAACTGTAAAGAATATTAATTCTTCTTTCCGATCATAAAAAACATGATTCATGAAACTGCTGGCTTCCATGCAATTTCCTTCATGGATGGGTACTCAAGATACAATCAGATCAAGATGGGCCCCAATGACGAAAAAGACACTACGATCAGAGTTCCTTAGGGGATATTTTTTATTAGGTCATGCCCTTTGGTTCGAATAATGTTGGCACCACTTACCAACATTCCATGTATTATATCATTATATCATTCTAGGGAATGATAGGAAAATGTTATGTTGAAGACCTGGTGGTCAAATTATTATAGTGGTGTGATCACTTCATGGACCTTTAAATAGTATTCAACAAGCTGCAACATCACAGTCTGAAGATAAATCCACTAAAATGTGCTTTTGGAGTAGCATCAAGTGTGTTTCTCGGCTTTGTGGTACACCACCGTGACATTGAGGTCGACCAAGAGAAGAAACGTACTATCTTAGTAATGTAACCCCTATAAATCTCAAATAATTGAGGGGGATCTAATGGAACCTCACAAATATTCATTCATTTGTTACTAACCTAGCTAGAAAAGCGCTACCCTTCACCAAGGTAAGGAATAATGGAATTTCCTATTAATGGGATAATGATTTACAAGAAGCCTTCGGAAGCCTCAAGTAGTACTTACTTCACTGAACAGTTATAATTCCTCGGGTGGAAGGGAGACCACACATCCTTTAATTTTCCATAATGGAATGCTCACTGGTCACCCTCCTCACACATAACAAGTATGAATGAATTGATAATGGATTCTACTACCTCATCCATATGATGCTAGGTTCTGACGTTTGATACTCTGAAATTGAAAAGAATTTAACTATACTTATATTTAGAGTAAAAATGATGATGTATTACTTGGAGCACCACAATTTCTATCTGAAGTCTCATATCGATCCGCTCAAGTATATCATTGGCCATCTTATGTTGACTGGGCACTTGGCCTGATGGGTGGTCATTTTTTAGAAATATGGAATTCAGTTCATATCATATAAATTTATGAAAGGGAAATCCCTAGATAATTTCCTTGTAGAACATCCTTCCCCATAAAATACACCGATGGACACCAAGATTCTAGATGAGTAGGTTTTCTAGGCCCATGAAACTCCCCAGACATGGGAGATATATTTTAATGGTGCCTCCCAAAGTCTTATAGGTAAAAGGATTGAAAACCCAAATCTTAATCTGGTTTTCTTAGGGGTTGTATTTTTCTCTCCTAATAATGTGTTATTTCCCTACTCTTTCCCAACATCTAAAGGCTATACAAATAACAAGCCAGAATATAAATCCAACATTGTTGTCTTAGAATTATCCCTACAACTACAAATAGACTTCCTAAATATCAAAGAAGACTATAATATAGTGATAATGTAGATAAATGCATAATATACCATAAAAAATAAATAACTATCCACTCTCACTGGACACATAAAGGGAATAATGGAAGTGTCCCCTTTTCATCCAATATTACATCATGTTCTCTGATCACTAAATGCTCACACCAATGCATTTACCAATGCAGCCACCATTATGGATGATCCGGAATAGGAAGAAGAAAGCTTCTATAACAAAAATAAAATAATGGTATTGGTAATCATTATTTGTGGCGTGGATGAAATCAATCAGGTCAAGACCACCCCAGATAATGATGAACAAAAGTCCACCCCTAGATGGATGGATACCATAATTAGTTATCTTCAAAACATGACTTTCCTTGAAGATAGAGTTAGAAGGAAAAAGATTCAGTGTCGTGAAATGAAATTCACCCTTTAAAATGGTCCAAATGAGAAGAAAACCATCTATAAGCATGGATTTAATAGAATCTACCTTAGAAGCATAACAAAAAGGTGGGATTTCTACTGCCATAGAGGAAGTCCATGTAGGCTTTGGCGGTGAGCATCAATATGTGACTATGCTCTCCTACAAAATCATGTGGTTGGTATATTACTAGAAAACTATGATATAGGGTTTTGTGGAATTCACCAATAAATTTCATGTGTCCCAAATCCATGAATACTCCATCCATCAACCCTTATAATTGCTACATAAAACTAAATATTCTAGAATATTTTCCATTCGATGAATTGATTTTGTGGGGATATATGCCCCCAGCTAAAAACAAGTTGTTCAAGTACATCCTTACTACCACGATGTTATTTTATAAATGGATCGAGGTAATACCCCTCAAGGATTTTGGGAAAAAGAACATCATCATCATCACAAATTTCCATACCATCATGAGGTTTAGGGTCCTTCACATAATATTGATGGACAATGACACTAGTTTTTTCTATAGAGTTAGAGAAACTGTACTTGGAGTATAACATAAAGTATAATCACTCATATTTCTTTCATAAAGAAGTAAATGGATATATAGATGCCTTAAATAAGGTTATATCAGATATACACTATAATATGGCTAATAAGGATAAGATGTATTGGCCATAAAAACACTTAAATGATTTATGGGCCTATTATTCCACCTCACATACTACTACAAAAGAAGTGCCATACTCACCAGTGTAAAATACTGAGGCATTATTAACCATAGAAGTCTACTTTCACTCACTCCAAATAACCATTTCTGGGAATCTATGAGATGACGAGTAATCAAAAAATCATCTCGATGAATTGGAGTGACTTGATGAGAACTTCTTGTTCACACTGCCCAACCATGAAGTCCATCAGAATCAGATTTCATGAACCTTTACTAAAAATGTTTTCTTCTACTCATTCCTCTATAGGGAACTAGTATTGGTTCTTGTAACACCAATTATACTAGGTAAGAAGGGCTCGAAGCTAGAACCCAAGGTAGAGGGACCTTATATAATACACAAGGTCTATCATAGTAGGGATTACTCAATAGATACAATGGATGGGGAATATGTCACACCCCCCATTAATGTAAGGTTTCTCAATAAATAATTTTCATAGTTGTTATCAAATATGCATACACATCTGTATAAGTTATATCATTCTTCATAGTTACATGATGTTAAAATACAATATATCATCCTGACCACATGACAATAAACTATATAGAGACATCATTTCCGTATGATTTAAATCTAAAAGTGTCCATAATATTCATGTTTTTTTACATCAGGTGATCCATTTCCTTACCACATGATGTTAAATTACACAAACAACCCTTTTTATAAATCATTAAACTACATAGGTTCCATGAAACTATGTTCATCTTGATTCTCATTCCCAGTGATATACACAAGGATTCCTAGATCCTATATATTATCCCAATGTGCACATGATAAAAAATGAACCATCTCTATATATAAGCCAGTCTTGCATTGGAGTGTTATTAATAAGAACTAGGTGTGTATTGATTTTCGTTTTAATGAGGTATGTAGAAACACCATGACTTCCACCCTGAGGCCCAGATGAAACATCGCCATTTTTTTTACATTTTCCTATCTTCTTCCTTACCGCATTATGTTAGAATGGACAATTCGTTAAGAACTACTTGTGTCTTGATTCTGTTCGACACCAATTACATTGTGATTCCTTTATATCTAATCTTATGCCCATATATTACAATCAATGTAAACAATGCCCGCCTCTGCATATGGGTTAGACCTGGGTGGAGATTTTCCATTTCAGTAACTATGTGTGGCTTGATTCTTGTCATCACATGATATGTAGTGATTCCTAGATCTCCAATCCTAGGCATAGTCACAATAAATAGGTATACCCCCCTATTTGTATACGGTTTTGACCTACGTAAGAGATTTGATTCAGAACTATATTTTTCTTGATTCTCATCCTCATGAGATAATTAGTGACATCCATACTTCCACCCTTGGGCCTAACCACAACCTTTTCGCACATTCATATTGGTATATCATTTTCCTCACCGCATGATGTTAAAATACATGACCCTCAAGAAATTCAAGAGTCTTGATTTTTCCCATCAAAGGATACATAGTGAAGCATAGATCCAGGATTCTGGGCCCAGCTATAACAAACAATAAAAAAGGGATACTTTTGCACAAAGTATATTATGTGAAAATCTTTCTCATAGGTTCATAAATCCTTACCACTTGACATTAAACTGAAAGGTGAATGTCCTAGTCGCATGACATTAAAAATTCACAAAATGAACATCCATACGGCATGACATTAAAATATAGAAAAATTCCTTACCTCATAAAAATAAATAGCACAGAACACGTCCTTACCACATGACGTTAAAACTACACAAAAATAATTACATCCATTGTGCATGAAAATAAACAGTGAATACCACCAACCGAGTTACATTTTTTACAAAAGAACTACAAGAACCTTATCCTGAAAAACTAGAGTATGAGGTTCATCTATCATTTTTTAAATCACCTCAATCTATAAACAATTCTTCACGCCTCAAGCCCCTCTAGTTTCCACAAATACTTCATGGGCCATGGAAAAGATACCTATCTTCAAGAAAAACTTTGATTGATTATGAATACATGCCCATGTATCCTTCATACAATCCTATGGTCATGAACCAAATACATAACTATGAAAAAATGGCTTTCAATCCTTGTGATCCACGACACATTCGTGGAAGAACTCAACTCCCCAATGTGATCTAACCCTCTCTTGGTATGACTATCTCATATCATCACTCGTGACATGTGAACCTCGTTCCATGATTTGAAATATCTTCATATACCACTCACTAGGATGATGGGGTATGCCTGAACCAGGGTACTCTAATTAGGTTCATGCCTATCATCGCCATATTAGTACCATGTGAGTCATGACCATAAAACTGCCTACACTTTTGTAAAAGATGTATGACATAAAACTCTAGCCTATAATGGTCCAAATTCAAAGAATGTACACTAAAAGTAAAAGAGACACAAAAATCGTCAGGTTAAAAATACAAAAATGGATTATTTAGAAAAACTAAAGTCTTAATTCACTAAACTCTTTACCATTAGAGTTTGTGAAGCAATTATGGAACAAATAAATAAGCAATAAAGATCATAAGGTCTTCTCAGTAACCATATTAAAAGGAAAGATATTCTCACTGGACCCCCTAGTTAAGGAAAAAGTTAGATAAATGATTTTTCAAATCTCCTCACAACAAGAATATGTTCACTAGGAGGTGAAATAACTTTTAGTTTACGTGAAACCTTCTTGGATCATACACTTTACAAAAACCAAACTTCATGATTTTTTGTGCCTCAGATCACCAAAACATTATGTGGCCCCTGGAAAGGATACCAAGATTCAAGCGTCCCTTACATTTATTATGTGTACATGCCATGTCTCCTGTATATGTGACTATGGCCATCAACAAAATGCATCAATATGGAAACAAGGAATTTCTAATCCTTGTAATCCCTAATAGAATTGTAGTATAACTCACCAACACAGTGTGATCTAAACCTCTCAGAGTATGAATTTCCTATATCATTCTTCTAACCCAAGAAATTTGGGCCATGGCATACAATCCCCACACTAAACTATCAAAGTTTATTAAACATCCAAGATGATACATCACCATATTTCATACCCTTTATCAAGGATATACTCTGACACATCATTCCCGATCCCTTGACATACCACACCTCATGATTCCAAACCACATGGCATGGGGTAGAGCTAAAAAATAGGAGCTGCAATACCCTAGGGTTCCAGAACCCTACATAGATATCCTTCATTCCAAACCTAATGTTATCATCTAGATTTTTTATTCTTCAAAAAACATTCATGGCCCATGGAGAGGAGTGAAGATCATATTTTGCTTCGAAATACTATCGACACATAAGGGAATTGACCCTCCAACTAAACTAATATCCTTCTTTCTAGAAAATAGCATGCATCCTATTGAACCCTAAAAACACTACATTTTAACATGACATATTAGAATGTCATCAGACATACCCATCATATCTGATCCATCTCATATTCATGGACCCAAAATTTTGGCTTATGATTTACATCACCCATATTCCAACTATCGAGGTAGACCTAACATCCATAGTATTTAACCATCCAGCTGATATTACATACAAAAATATTCCATAGCCACTAAAAAAATACATAAATTCAAGGACTATTTTCTTGACTATGAATGTATGCCCATGGCTCCTACATATGTTCCTATCGTTTTAAAACAAATACATCACTATGAAAAAATAGATTTCTGATCCTTGTGAGATCCCACTACACCATGATAGAACTAAACACCCCAGAGTTGTTTGGGTCATTCCTAGAATGTATTTATCATATTCTATGGTCATGTATCATGTCCGAGCTAAAATAACCTAAACTAAAGCAATATTAGGTCCAAGATAAAATAACCTAAACGAAAACAATACTAAGTCTAAGATAAAATCACATAAAATATAAAAATATCATGTTCTAAATGACAGACCCTAAACTAAAGAAATATCAGGTCTAAGATAAAAGACCCTAAACTAAAGAAATATTGGGTCTTAGCTAAAAAACCATAAACTTTAGCAATACCATGTGTAAGATAAAAGACCTTAAATTAAAAAATATCATGTCTAAGATTAAAGACCATAATCTAATGAAATATATAGTCTGAGCTAAAAGACCCAAAACTATAGTAATGTCGGGTCCATGTTAAAAGACCCTAAACTAAATCTATATTATGTATGAAAAAAAGACACTAAACTGTAACACAACAACAGTTTATGCTTTAAATGGTTACAAGGCCGATTACACGGCCTTAGCATAATCAAGATATAATCACCATAACTATCGAATTCAGGAAAAAATAGTGAAAACTCCCCCAGGAAGATATAATCTACCCAATTATCCTTATGTGAAATAAGTGATCTCGAGATAGCTGAAATAGATTTATCAGTAAGGAACGTCATGTTGGAGGGAATTCATTAATTCTAAATGAAATGAGACTATTATTCTTTAAGTGATCCATACATCCATTCTAGTTTACTAGATATTATGAAATGTATGGGTATGATTAGTGATTAACATAAAATCAGATCAAAAAATAATCTTCCACATCATTAATGAAAGAAATATAGATGAAAACAAATAATGTTAAACAGATCTATCCATTAATAGTTCACTAAAGTAAGAATTCATCATCATTCAAATATATGGAAATGGGCCCTATATTTTCATTATAATATGATTCTTTTTGTTTCAAATAAATCCAATTTTAAGGGGGGGATTTTTTGAATCCCATAATTGCATATTAATAATTTTTTCTATAGATGGATATATGTTGTGAATATTAGGAAACGGGTGGAAGATGTTTCACATAATTTTATTCAACCTTGTGGAATTGGATTTTTATCTTGCCTCTTGCACCTAGAGTGGATACCGTACACCTGCAGGACCTCAAGTAGATGAACATTCTCATACCATGTCTCCTTTTGCTGAGAAATCCATATGAGATGACGTCATATAAGAAATGAATGCCCACTATTTTATCAATTGAAGATATAATGGCCCCATGATTGATCATGTGAATAACAACCAAACCTTTCACACATATCAGTGAATGATAAGACTTGTATCATGGGTCTTAGGTTCATATAGTAAAAAACAATTACAATATGATATATTATCATGAATGCTGGAATCATATGATAATGATCAATTATACATTAGTATATTTAGATATTGGGATCATGGAAACCTTCAATGTGGACATTTGATACCAATAAAATGCTATATGGATGGGACTACTGCATAATGTACATTCCACAACCATTATCCTGGATTTTTTACTCACGCATGTCATTTAGTGTGTGAAGAAGAGGGTCTAAATGACTTCATATCCTTGTGAATGGATGGACCTCAGACTAATATCCATGAAAGTAAGAACCTAGAGATGGAAAAAATAGGGCATATGGAAAAATCAATGTCACCATTGCACAAGGAAGCAGAATCCAATGCACAAAATAGTGAGTTTCAAGAATGGAACTTCCATGATAATGTTCCACAATATATGCATAAAAATCTAGAAGAGAACCACATGATTGTGTGAATCCACCATGGGGTTTTGCAACCATGAAAATCCAAGAACATGACAGTGTGATTTGATTTATTTTTGGCCTCATGTGAGGTGGCCGATCATGTGAATTCCACTGTACGATAATAAAGATAATACATAATCATTTAGGGTCACAATGCTTGATAGGAAATATTTTGGAAATATTGAGACTTTTTATATTTTGAGGATTTATCTTTACATTTCCCATCTTTAGGATCATATAAAATTTAAAGTGGTGTGATGGACGAAAAAACATATTTATCAGACATTCCACCCTTCACAGATGTACAAATTTATTCAAGAATTACCCTATAAGTACTTTTGGGAGATCACACATTGGGGAGGTCCATCGCCACTTTGGGAGGAGAGAACTTTCATTTTCTTAAAAAAAATATAGACTCATTACCATATATAATTAATAATATAATTGGTTATATATAGAAAGTAATTAAAATAGTAATTAGGGAGAGGAGTTGAGATACCATGATCCTCCTTCATGTTAAAAATCATTCCCAGAGATGAGGCATCACATAAATTATCTTACAGAGTGCTATGGAACCTTTTCTCCTATCATAATAAGAGCTATGAGAACACAATCTACTCTTACTTTTCAAACAAAAAGATATAAATTACATATATAACAATGTGAAAGAGAAATATATGAAACTAGATTCACATGTATAATGGTCTTTGATCAAACTAAGATAACATAAATTCATCATATGTGAATATGGGATGACCAGTCACATTATAGAGATTCCTAATCTCATAACCCTCAATATTTCATGCGAATCAACCAATTTTTTTGGGAGCCTACTAATTTTGGGGATCATATGATGTCATTGGGTTATGTGATTCCATGATGTCCATTGGATCATGCGATGAGCTTTGCAAAATACAACCATTATGGGAAGAATTGTTCTCATTGTTATTCATGTGACACCTGCATGAATACCATTAGCTATGAAATAACTTCATGTGACATGGATTGGGTGACACGTTCATTAGATGACTTGTGACATGAAGCCTTGCACCCTTGGACATGTGTTTCCCTTGATCATGCGTACTCAATCTCATGACAAATTCAGGAAAACTAGGGTGCTGATAATTATATTACTTGAACTTGCACCTATGAACATTTGAATCCTCTCCAACAATGTGGGACATTGACATTGAAATGTGAACCCATGAACTTATGGATTTGACAGGAACCTAGACATGCAACTCATACATTTGGTTTAATGATTCATTTTTTTGGTGTAGGATTTCAGCCACATACCCTTAGCTTATATGGCTTGGACATGACCCCTTGATCATGTGATGGTCTCATATGCCTTTGATTGCATGATCCCATTTGTAAGATCACATGAAACATTAATACAACAATGTGACACCTTTTTAGGTAACATTATTTGACATCAATGAATGTGTGAAAAACTCTACCAAAACCCTTTTAAAATAGGAGGAAAATTACCAAAAGGTACAATATTCTTCCATTTATACAACTCAAATGATGGATCACCAATGGAAGGAATTATTGTCCTTGAATAAATTTGATCAAACTCACAAGAACCATGAGACATTGTAAAATGGAACAAAGGAAATAAAAAGGGAGGTACGAGAGCCACTAACAGTATTAAAAGACTTGAGACGCACCCCTGGCGATCTATATAATGTCTTGAGACCCCAACCACATGACTACCTCATCCCTCATAATCCCATTAGCACATAGTCATCATCATTTGAAGAGCCTTGGGTATGTCTAGGCGACCTCGAAACCCCCCTTTGGCTCCCTATGTAAAAAAGGATGAGTTTTTCCATAATATCCTTGCAAACCTCCTTAGGACCTTTTGTAACACCCAAGATTTTTATGAGAAATGTTTTGTTTTTATGTTATATACATCATCAAAGGAATATTTCACTACAGACAACACTATCTTGTCTTGATTTACATGCAATCGTGACCTTCCTCGATAGCTTGCGTCGTACGCAACACCGAGTTTCACTAAACAACGATACGCTATTAAAATATTAATAAAACTAGCTGTTATGAATAGTAATACCTCCTTTTTGAAATTTGTTAAATTTTATCTTTCAAAATGGACTTCATTTTTGGATTTGGAGTATCAAAATTATCCTAGGGTGAAATTTTGGTATTTTTCTAAAGACTTTCAATTTTTGATGAATAGTGAAAACACTGGGTTACTATTTAAAAACCGAATTGTTAATTAATTAATTAATTATTTTATTTAAATTTATTTTAGGTCAAAATTGATACATAATACCTATATAAGTTCAATGTAAATCATTTGAGACATTTTATAATAATTTTAGATATATAAAAATTTTATTGAACTTTTCACCGTCTTTTACCCACCTCCTAAGAGAATTTGCAAATTCACATAAAACTTAATTTTACTTCTTTTGTGAGTGGAATTTTGAAAATTTGGGAGATATAGTTAATATCAAGGACTAAAATGTGGTACAATGAGATGAAAATAATTTTTTTGAATAGTAACTTTTTGTTTTTTTTACCACGGTTAAAAGTAAATAGGGTAATTAAGGGTAAAAATGATATTATTATTATGCTAACACATGTCCTAATTATATTGGAAAAGTTTAATTCGACCAAAAAAAAAACCTTAGTAATAAAATATGACCATTTAGGCCCACTTAGATTAGATTAGGACATTTAATATTATTTTATTTAAAGAATAGTTAAAATAGTTAAAATCAAATTTTAATAACTAAAACATTTTTAATATAGGGTTATACATATGATAAATTCAAATATAAATATTCATTAGAAATATAAAATGATTACCCACATAATAGTATTTTATTTAAAATTTTTAGTCATTAAATAATTTAATTTATTTACGACATAATGATGATGGAGTAATTATCTTATTAATGAAATATTGACATAATAGATGTTATAAATACCCAAATAAATTTAATTTTGGACTTTTTATGAATTAAACTAATTGTCTAGGTTAATATTACATGTTAGTATTGATTTAAATAACTTTTTTTGAACTAATAATTGTGTTATAATTTTTTTAAAAATAAATTACCAAATCGTGTCAAAATTGACATAAAACAGTTTTTAAACAAATATTATATTATTAATTGTTATTTTATTCCTAAAAATCTATGGTTACGAGAACTGACATAGATATGGTTATATATATTAATAATAAACAACTTGTAGTTTGTTTGTCTTGTTATAGTACGTATTAACATTATAGTGTAAGAAAACAAGAATACACGGTAAAAGTAAAATTATTTAACTTAAAGTTAAATCTAAATGATAAGGTTAAAATAGAAACCTAAACATGTCTAAATTATATTGGATGAGAGGATTTAGACCCATCCACAATTTTGATTCTAAATAAATCAATTTTCAGCTATTAATAACCGAATATGACTTTATAATAAAATAAAATTTTAAGTTTTCCAAAGGTGCCCCTCTCCTCCCTTATAAAAGGGCACCTCCTCCCTCTCTTCCTCACACCACTTTGAGTCTTCATGCTTGGCCAAACCCTGAAAATATCTCTTCTACACTTCCCTAGAAACATCCTAGTTGTCCTGGTCTTCTTCAAAGACCATTTTTAGTGCCCTAAGAGGAGGTTAAGAAGAGGCACTTCAAAGAGGAGGTAATGTCTGTTACCGATTCTTTCAAATTTATTTCTTCTTCTACTTCTTCTTCTTTAGTTGTTTCATTATGAAGTAATAACATAAGTATCACTCATATAATGATATTTTATTATAAGTATGAAACAACCCTATTTCAAAATCTATCCATCCTATGGAAAATGAAATCACCGCACGGGCGTACGTACGGAATACCGTCTCCACGCCGTGGTGTAACCTATTTTCCACCACCACCATACTTGAATGGGTATAATGGTGTAAATAATAACTATATATTATTATTGTAAAGTTATATTGATTATAAAATAGTATACATACAGTCCAATACAATTCCATGATCATGGGAATGATATCATCACTCGTGCGTACGTATGAAATACCGTCTCCATGATGTGATGCGACTCATTCTACATGATGTTCATTGCATAATGATTATATAAACGAATTGAATGAGTAAATATGATATTTTTTACACTAATACCATTCTGGAAATGATGTATCTATAACCTAAAAAGAATAATAAGAATTTATTCGACAAAACACGCATAAGAACAAAAAAGTAATAAACACCCGAATAACAAGTAGCAATGAAATATTACTAAGAAGCTAAGAATATGACCATATATGATATCGTAACAATAATTATGATTCTGGAATAAGTCAATAACATTATTGTAATCATTATACAGGAGGTTCGGACACTTACGAATAAAATCAGACCTAAGGTTAGGGAAAATCTCGCAATCTCAATTTTTATCCGAGATTATTTTTACTTCAGAATTTACTGGGGAATATTTATCACCCAAATCCATGTTTCATCAATACGTAATATTATTTCTATCCTCCTAAAATTTTTTAAATCCAATTTTACCCTTCGGTGAGTTTTTATTAAAAAATATGAAAGGAATATTTTTTCGTTTTTCGTACGAGGTACTTTTGGACTTTTCCGGCCAATGTATGAGAAGAATGTTTTTTTAACTTATACGGCATGAATGGATTTTTAGAACATTATTTCCATGAAACTAACTTTACAAGTTTTCAAGTTTATTTTTAATCAAATTCTTTTAGATTAAAATTATATGAAATGTTAAGAAAGGAAAATGTTTTTGAAGTGGAAAGGATATATTCCTCAAGAATGGAGTTCAAGTGTTTTACCAAAATTATTTTCCATCTAAGATAATATAGGGTTCTGTTTCTATCCCTATTTTTAAATTGTTTTGATTCTGTTATGATGGAATTATTTTTATGATTTCCTTTTATCTTATATGGATTTTGTTATGATGGCATGATGATTAAGAATCCCATTTTTATTACATGGGTTATGCTATGATGTATGATTTTTGATTTTATGGCACACATAAGAATGGTTTCATTATGAGATGGGTGGGACCTATATCTCGCTCCAATGCATTGGGTAATGATTTTTATCTCATGAGATAGACATGGCTGGAATGAAATTTTAATTCGGTTCAGTGAAACAGGACTGAAATGAAGAGTGAACTCGGTTTAGAAATGGACTTTGTCCGCTAAGATAGTCTTGGAAATGAATATTGACTACTATGAAATGATTCACTATGATTATGTGTGTATGCCATAAAGTTTCATGTTTTATTTTATGATTATTAGGATTACATTTCACTATTATGATTTATCCCATGTTATGAAATTTTTAGTTCTATTGCAGGTTTTGATTTCCAAAATGTTCTGTTCTTATGAATATGATGTGATTGATATTTTTTTTTACCCTTACTGGGCAATTGAGCTCACCCTTTTGTATGTTTTATTTCCCCAGGTCAGGAAGAAGGTTATTAAGTAGGATATGCCAAAGGGACTCTAGATATGATGAAATAAATGGGAGACAACGTAGATGGTTTATGAACCATTTGTTTATGTTTCCCAGTTTATAAAGACACTATACCTATACGGCCTTTCATGGTTTTGTTATATGTTTTAATAAGTGTGCTTCAATTTTGAAGAAATAACAATGTATGTAAAGTATGGGTCGTTATAGTTGATATTAGAGGAAAGGTATAGTCAACCTTTAGAAATTAGGATGTAAAAGCCTTAGTAAGAACCCTAAGGATAAGTCTAAGAATAGAACACAATCTTAGTGTTTTAGAAATGGCCATGAATAACCTATGATAAGACCTTAAGTGTGAAATTTTATTCTTGATTATGTGGTTTTCCTATTATAATTAGTGTTGATAACACTATTATTCTTGGTTTTAGCCAATGGATGGAAACTGAAGGAACCATGTTAACGCAGAATGCGACAGGCAATGCAATGATTGTCCCCCCTGAGAAACCAAACGTTATGGGAGATGGAATGAAAAATCTTGTAGCCATGCTCACACAACATTCTCAAGCTATGAATCTTGCAGGACTTCCAAACAAGAAAAGGAAGGAGAAAAATTCTATAGAATCATTCATGAGGCAACGTCCACCCTCATTTAGCGGGTCTACTGATCCATTAGTGGCTGAACAATGGATCAGTACCACTGAAAAGATATTTTCAGTTCTTCAATGTTCTAAACATGATAAAGTCATCTTAGCAATATATCATTTGGAAGGTGAAGCTGATCAATGGTGGAATCATATCAAGAATACGAGGTCAAGAGATGAAATTGAGTCCATGGAATGAGACAAGTTCAAGAACATATTTTTCAATAAGTACTTCCCTCGTATTCATCGAACAAAGATGGAAAAGGATTTTCTTGAACTGAATCAAAAGGATGATGAATCTGTTGGTACCTACGAAGAAAATTTTACAAGACTTGCAAGGTATGCTTCTGGGATTATTATCCAACCTGAGAGTAAGATCGATTGATTTTTAAGAGGCTTAAAACCAAGTCTTTGAAGGTAGTTACCCATAATGGACATCAATAGATATGAGGAAATCGTTCGATGTGCTCTTGAAGTTGAGATGGAGATTGTAGTAACCCATCATTCATTTGGGTTTGATAAGAAGAGGAAAATGGAATTCAAAGGAAAATCTAAAGACCACACTGAAAAGAAGACGAGTTTTCCCTTATGCTCAAAGTGTTGAAAGAAACATGGAGGGAGTTGTCTTAAAGGGACAAGTAAATGTTTCAAATGTGGAAAGGAAGGTCATCAGGCATTTGAATGCCGCAATTATGGGAATAAGATTTCTAGTGATGCAAACAAAGAAAAGTCTTCACATAATGCTCCTCCTACACTTCAATGTTACAAGTGAAAGGAATTTGGGAATTATGCCAATCAATGCCCTAATCCAAGGGTTGTTGACGATGATCGACGTCAACAAACTATTAAGGCTAATGACAAAGGAAAGTCACATGAAATTTCTATCAGCGATGTGGATTATGAGAACGAAGTGGTGAAAGGTACACTTACCATCCACTCTAAAGTAGCAAATGTTTTTATTTGATTCTGGATCCACCCACTCTTTTATTTCTGAAGAATTTTCTAAGGGTATCGTTGTATTACCACAACAATTAGATGTTGAGTTAGTTGTGACAACCCCTAATGGAACAACAGACGCATCAAAAGATTATAATTCTTCTCCGATTGAAGTTTGTGGGAAGGTGCATTCTGCAAATCATTTGATCCTTCCTATAGTGGAATTTGATGTGATTCTAGGCATGGATTGGATTTCTTTATATGGATCTCATATCAATTTCCAAATAAGGGAAGTCACATTTCATATTACAGATCAATCTATGATCGTCTATCGATGTAAGGATGAACCCAACCTTTCAGTGGAAATTTCTTCCAACTTATGGGTCGTGATTCTAATAAATGAAGGATATTTATCTCAAATGGTTGGAGAAAAACTCACGATTAAGAATATTCCCATTGTATGGGAGTTTTATGATGTCTTTCCGAATGAATTTCTGGGTCTTCCACAAAATCATGAAGTTGAGTTTTCAAAAGAACTCATACCGAGTGCTTTACCTATTACAAATACACCTTATAGAATGGCCCCAATTGAGTTGCAGGAATTGAAGAAGAAACTCCAAGAGAATCTTGATAAGGGATTTATATGCCCTAGCACGTCACCTTGGGGATAACCTGTTCTGTTTGTTAAGAAGAAATATGGATCAATGAGACTCTGCATTGATTATCGAGAACTTAACAAGATCACTATCAAGAACAAATATCCTCTCCCACGCATTGATGACTTATTTGACCAACTATGCAGAGCTCAATACTTTTCCATTATTGATCTTTGTTCAGGGTATCATCAATTAAGGTTTAAAAGGGAGGATATACTAAATACTACTTTCCGTACAAGGTATGGACACTATGAATTTATAGTGATTCCATTTGGTCTTACTAATGCCCATGTTATCTTCATTGATCTAATGAATAGAGTCTTTAGAGACTATCTTGATCAGTTTTTGGTAGTCTTTATTGACGATAATCTAGTCTATTCAAAGAGCATGAAAGAACATTAAGATCACTTGAGAATTGTATTAAAGACCCTGAGGAAGGAGAAGCATTATGCAAAATTTACCAAGTGTGAATTTTGGATTCAAAAAGTTTCATTTTTGGGTCACATAATCTCAAAAGAGGAGATATCTGTGGATCCTGCAAAAATAGAGGTTATCGAAAGATGGTCGAGACCAACAACAGTAACTGAGATCCAATGTTTTCTTGTTTTGGATGGATATTATCGACGTTTTGTGAAAGATTTTTCATGATTATCTAATCCACTCACCAGGTTGACTCTAAAAGGAGATAAGTTAATGTGGATGGAGGACTATGAAGAGAATTTCAAGGAGTTGAAACGAAGGTTATCCAGTGCACCTATACTCACACTTCCTTGTAGTGGAGAAAAGTTTGTGATCTATAGTGATGCATCCAAGAAGGGGATGGGGTGTGTTCTTATGCAAAATGATATGGTGATAGCTTATGCCTCACTACAGTTGAAAATCCATGAGCAAAAATAGCCAACTCATGATTTGGAGTTAGCTGCGGTAATCTTTGCATTAAAGATTTGGAGGCATCATCTTTATGGTGAAAGGTGTGATATTTATACTGATCATAAAGGTTTAAAGTATATTTTCACACAAAAGGATCTGAATATGCGCCAAAAAAGATGGTTGGAGTTGATTAAGGATTATGGCAGCTCAGTTCATTACCACCCAGTGAAAGCAAACAAGGTGGAAGACGCATTAATTCGACAAGACCATGCTAGCTTATCCATGAGGAGGATCACAAAAGATCCAATATTTATGGATTCACAAAGGATGGATATTGGAATTATAATGGAAGGGGATAAATCGTATCTTTCTCAAATGAATGTTCAACCATCTATACATGTGAAGAATAAATAGGCACAGAAAGAAGATGTAGAGTTACCAAAGAAGATGAGAAATGTTCTTGAATTCAACCTTGATTGTGATGGGATAATAGGGTTCATGAATTGGGTTTGTGTTCCTCCCATCCCAGAATTAAAGAAGGAGCTACTGGATGAGGCTCATAGTTCTTCATTCTCTATTAATCCTGGAAGCACAAAGATGTATAGGGACCTGAAAGAGTACTTCTGGTGGGATGGCATGAAAAGAGATGTTGCTGAATATGTCTCTCGATGTTTGGTTTGTCAGCAAGTTAAAGCTGAGAGACAGAAGTCTAAGGGGATGTTACAACCATTACCCATACCCGAATGGAAATGGGAAAACATCACTATCGACTTTGTCACTGGACTTCCTAAAACATCCAAAGGAAATAATGAAATCTGGGTCATAGTTGATCGTCTTACCAAGTCTGCAAACTTCATTGCTATTAGATAAGATTTCTCTCTAGATCAGCTTTCTAGGATATATGTAAAGGAAGAGGTAAGATTGCATGGAGCACCACTTTCTATTATATCTGATCGGGCTCCGAGGTTTACCTCAAAGTTCTAGTGAATTCTTCAGCATACTTTGGATACAGTGTTGAGTTTCAGCACTGCTTATCATCCTCAGACAGACGGCCAGTCTGAGAGCACAATTCAAACTCTATATGATATGTTAAGAGATTTCCCTATGGATTTCAAAGGTGGTTGGGATCAACACCTACCTTTGGTGGAATTTTCTTATAATAGTAGCTTTCACTATAGTATTCAGATGGCTCCTTATGAAGCTCTCTATGGAAAAAAATCCTGAACTCCAACTAGTTGGGATGAAGTTTGGGAAAGAATGCTATTAGGAGCTGATCTTGTTGATGAGATGGCAGAAAAGGTCAGATCTATTCAACAAAACATTAGAGCAGCTCAGAGTCAACAAAAAAGTTATGCTGATAACCGAATAAAAGACTTAGAGTTTGAAGTGGGTGATAAAGTGTTCTTACGAATATCTTCATAGAAGAGAGTAATGAGATTTGGAATGAAGGGAAAGTTGAGCCCTAGGTATATCGGTCCTTTTGAAATATTGGATCGTGTTGGGAAGGTAGCTTACCGATTGGAACTTCCACATAATCTCTCTCAAGTTCATGATGTGTTCCATGAATCTCTACTGAGAAAGTACATACCCGATCCTTCACATGTAATAAGCTCAGAAGTTGTACCGCTGGAGCATGATCTTTCTTATGAAGAACAACCGATAGAGATTCTGGATCGTAGCAAAAAAGTCCAACGTAACAAGACCACTCACATGGTGAAAGTTTTATGGAGGAACCACCAATTATAAGAAGATACATGGGAGCTTGAGGATATGATGAGGGAGAGGTATCCTCATCTGTTTGTTACAAAGTGACGAATTTCGAGGGAGAAATTCATTTTAAGTGGGGTACAATGTAACACCTGATATTTTTATGAGAAATATTTTGTTTTTATTTTATATGCATCATCAAAGGAATATTTCACTACAAACAACACTAGATTGGCTTTCTTTAAATTCAATCGTGACCTTCCTCGATAGCTTGCGTCGTACGCAATACCGAGTTTCACAAAACAACGATATGCTATTAAAATATTATTAAAACTAGCCGTTATGAATAGTAATACCCAATTTTTGAAATTTTGTAAATTTGATCTTCCAAAATGGGCTTAATTTTTGGATTCGGAGAATCGAAATTAGCCTAGGGTGAAATTTTGGTATTTTTCTGAAAACATTCAATTTTTTATGAATAGTGAAAACACTGGGTTACTATTTAAAAAGCGACTTTTTATTTAATTAATTAATTAATTTATTTAAATTTATTTTAGGTAAAAATTCATACATAACACCTATATAAGTTCAATTTAATTCATTGGAGTCATTTTATAATAATTATATATATATATATATAATTTATTGAACTTTTCACCGTCTTTTACCCACCTCCTAGGAGAATTGGAAAATTCACATAAAACATAATTTTACCGCCTCTGTGAGTGGAATTTCAAAAATCCAAGAGACACGGTTAATATAAAAGACTAAAATGTTGTTCAATGAGATGAAAATAATTGTAGGTGAATAGTAACCTTTTACTTTTTTTACCATGGTTAAAAATAAATAGGGTAATTAAGGGTAAAAATGATATTATTATTACCCAAACACATGTTCTAATTCTATTGGATAAGTTTAATTCGACGAAAGACAACCTTAGGAATAAAATATAACCATTTAGGCCCACTTTTATTAGATTAGGACATTTAATATTATTTTATTTAAAGAATAGTTAAAATAGTTAAAATCAAAGTTTAATAAATAAAACATTTTTAATATAGTGTTATACATAAGATAAATTAGACTATAAATATTAATTAGAAATATAAAGAGATTTCCTACATAATGGTATTTTATTTATAATTTTTAGACATTATATAATTTAATTTATTTTTGACACAATGATGATACAATAATTAACTTATTAATAAAATATTGATATAATTGATGTCATAAATATTCAAATAAATGTAATTTGAGACTTTTTATGAATTACACTAAATTTATACGTTAATATGACATGTTAGTATTGATTTAATTAGCTTTTTTCGAACTAATCATTCGGTTATTATTTTCACAAAATGCAATTACCAAATAGTGTCAAAATTGACATAAAATAGTTTTTAAACAAATATTATATTATTAATTGTTATTTTATTCCTAAAAATCTTATGTTCGGCCAAATGTCTTAGATAAGGTTATATATATTAATAATAAACAACTTGGGATTAGTTTGTCTTGTTATAGTAAGTTTATTAACCTTATAGTGTAAGAAAACAAGAAGACACGGTAAAAGTAAAATTATTTAACTTAAAGTTAAATTTAAATGATAAGGTTAAAATAGAAACCTAAACTTTTATAAATTCTATTGTATGAGAGTATTTCGACCCATCCCCACCTTAGATTCACAATAAATTAATTTTTAGCTATTAAAAACCGAATATGACTTTATAATAAAATAATATTTTAAGTTTTTTAAGGTGCCCCTCTCCTCACTTATAAAAGGGCACCTCCTCCATCTCTTCCTCACACCACCTTGAGCCTTTAGGCTTGGCCAAACATTGTCAATTTCTCTTATCCACTTCCCTAGAATCATCCTAGAAGTCTGGGTCTTCTTCAAAGACCATTTTTAGTGCCCTAAGAGGAGGTTAAGAAGAGGCGCTTCAAAGAAGAGGTAATGTTCGTCACCGATTCTTTCAACTTTATTTCTTCTTCTACTTCATCTTATTTAGTTGTTTCATTATGAAGTAATAACATCATTATCACTCATATACTGATATGTTATTATAATTATGAAACAACCCTATTTCACCATCTATTCATCCTACGAAAAACGAAATCACCGCACGTGCGTACGTACGGAATACCGTCTCCACACCGTGGTGTAATCTATTTTCCACCACCACCTTACTTGGATGGGTATAATGGTGTAAATAATAACTATATATGATTATTGTAAAGTGAAATTTATTCTGAAATAGTATACATACACTCCAATACAGTTCCACGATCATGGTAATGGTATCATCGCTCGTGCGTACGTACGAAATACTGTCTCCACGATGTGATGCAACTCGTTCGAAATGATCTTCATTGCATGGTGATTATATAAATTAATTTAATGAATAAATATGATATATATGACACTAATACCATTCTGGAAACGAGGTATCTATAACCTAAAAAAAGAATAAGAATTTATTCGACAAAACACACATAAGAACAAAAAAGTAATAAACACCCGAATAACAAGTAGCAATGAAATATTACTAAAAAGCTAATAATATGACCATATATGATATAATAACAATAAGTATGATTCTGGAATAAGCCAATGACATTATTTAAATCATTACACATGAGTTTCGGACACTTACGAAGAAAATCGAACCTATGGTAAGGGAAAATCTCGCAATCTCAATTTTTATCCGAGATTGTTTTTACATTAGAATTTACTGGGGAATATTTATCATCCACATCCATGTTTCGTAAATATGTAATATTATTTCTATCCTCCTAAAATTTTTTAAAACCAATTTTACCCTTCAGTGAGTTTTTAGTAAAAGATATGAAAGGAATCTTCTGTCATTTTTCGTACGAGGTACTTTTTGAGTTTTCCGGCCAAAGTACGAGAAGAATGTTTTTTTAACTTTTATAGAATGAATGGATTTTTAGAAAATTATTTCCATGAAGAATCCTTTAAAAGTTTTCAAAATTATTTTTAATAAAATTCTTTTAGTTTAAATATATATGACATGTTAAGAAGGGAAAATGTGTTTGAAGTGGAAAGGATATTTTCATCAAGAATGGAGTTCAAGTGTTTTATAAAAATTATTTTCCATATAAGATAATATTGGATTATGTTTCTACCCCTATTTTTACATTGTTTTGATTATGTTATGATGTAATTATTTTTATGATGTCCTTTTATCTTATATGGATTGTGTTATGATGGCATGATGATTAAGAATCCCATTTTAATTACATGGGTTATGCTGTGATGTATGATTTATGATTTTGTGGCACACAAATGAATTGTTTCATTATGAGATGGGTGAGACCTATATCTCCCTCCAATGCATTGGGTAAAGATTTATATCTCATGAGATAGACATGGCTGGAATGGCAGGTTAATCTAGTTCAGTGAAACAGGACTGAAACGAGGAGTGAACTCAGTTCAGAAATGGACTTTGTCCGCTAAGATAGTCTTGGCAATGAGTCTTTACTACTAAGAAATGATTCTCTATGATTATGTGTGTTTGACACAAAGTTTCATGATTTAAGTTATTATTATTGGTATTACATTTCACTATTATGATTTATCCCATGTTATGAAATTATGATTTCTTTTGCAGGTCAAGATTTCGAAAATGTTATGTTCTTATGAATATGATGTGATTGATATTTTCTTTGTTTACCCTTACTGAGCATTTGAGCTCACCCTTTTGTATGTTTTCTTTCCCCAGGTCAGGAAGAGGGTTATTAAGAAGGATATGCTAAAAAGGGACTCTAGATATGATCCAAAAATGGGAGACAATGTAGATGCATTATGAACCAGTTGTTTATGTTTCCCAGTTTCTAAAGACACTATAACTATGTAGTCCTTTCATGGTTTTGTTTATATTTTGTAATAAGTGTGCTTCAATTTTGAAGCAATAATAATGTATGTAAAGTATGGGTCGTTATACATTTTTTGCTCAGGTGATGCATCACCTAGAAGAAGGTTTATTATCCTCGACCACACATGATCACCCTTGAAAACACCCTCAACATTGTAAAATAAAATAATTGAAATTAAAAGGGAAGAAGGAAAAGGCCCATCATGGTTGTAAAACTCTTACAACATGATAAGGAAGTCCGCAAAATGGTATTGTGAGACCCTTGGATGGGTCGTATTGATCTTTCAAAGGACCCTTGACAAACCATCATCGTCTCATGAAATTCCCATACGAGTATCCTGAGATTATGCAAAGGCCTTCCAAAACATGTCCTGATTTCACGAAGGACCTTAGACACGTATATATGAAAATAAGGAATCCCATTGAAATTCCGACATGATTCAATGATTCCCCATTTTTTTGATAATCCAAGAATGGATACGTTGATGGAAGGGACTCATAGTCACTGAAAATCTTGAAAAAACCATAGAGCAATCCACGAAGTGGGCTCATGAAGACTTGTGATGCCAAAGCCCCTTTCCAAATACACCATGGATTCATTCAAGATACACCACAAAAACCACAAAAACAACTTGGGTGGTGATGTTTATAAATCCCCCTCCTAGTATAAAAAATTCACAACTTCTTACCATGAGGAGGAAGGGATCACCGTGACCATGACTACTCTTGGAAAACAGATGAATCCTTGTAACCTCTCACCTCTGCTAGAGTAGATTTTTTGGTGTATTGGATCTCATGAACAACATTTTCATCAGTAGGTAAAGTTATAGAGAACCTCTATAAAAATCATACGACATGTATAAAAACTCCACGTGATCATCATTAACCCCATAAAGGATCTATATCAGGACTGGAAATGGACACCCCCACACCTACTAAGATCAGGTGGGAATTAAAAGTAGATAAAACAGAAAAATATATGGAATTAGTGATATAAAGGTAATATGTAATAATATTAAATGGGATACTGAATAAAAGACATATAAAATGATACTCATGTTTTATTAACGAACCACTCAAGTCATGCGACAACATTAGGGGATGTCACCAAGGTCCCACAATAGCCCTTTGTGTACCACTTTGATCATGCGAAGTCCTATGGAAATGTCAAATCATGTAATACATCACACCTTATGTATATCACCCTAGTCTCACAAATCCCTCTGGGATAACCGCTCAAGCCTTGTTATGACCTTTAAGAAATGTCGTCTATCTCATATAATGGAAGTAGTACTGGTTAGTTGAATCTCATAGTAGCACTCAGGAATGTAAACTGGCTTTCATGATGCCCTTTGGGAAATCCATTCAGATCTTCTAATTCTCTCCAGACATGTTTTCCAAGATATACTATAACCTCCGAGACATGTCAAACTAACTCTTGTGACACCCTCCATATGTTTCATCCTGATCTCACGATGACACTTTGGCAAGTCACTGGGATCATGAGACACCCTCTAGACAAGCCACCCAAGTCATGCGGTGGGCTTTAGGACAAACTATATGGGTCTTGAGATTCCCTCAAGACCAACCATGCCTGATCAAGTGAAAATCCTTTGGAAATGACATCTAGGATACACGATGTCCCTTTGAAAAGTTTATTTGATCACATAATTGCCTTTTAACATGTCAAACAGACATTTTACAAAAAATTAAAAAGATAACCAAGGCATGTCGAGCGTAAAATAAATGCATGACTGGATGGAAGACATGTATGGTCAAAAGGGTATCCTAGGATTTGATGACTTTATCCATCCTTGGCGTGTAATCCTTAAATAAAAGGAAAACCTTAGAGTTCAAGACACATTTAATGTAACTATGAGAACTCTTATTCCTGTAATAACCAGGATACGTAGGATTCCTCCCTGAGGCCTGAGATCCATATTAACCATTCAATTTCTAGTCCCAAAACATAAGTCCCATATCTATGAGGAATGAAATTAATAATTTTCCATTCTATCTTTCTCACACTGACTATAGTTCATGCTGTATTAGAGAACTATAATTACCTTATAATTTGCATCATAAACCTCTACCTAGGTAAGGGAAATGAAAATGTTTAAGCCCTGATCACTAGTTAGAAACCTCAGAGTGTAATCCTTTATTAATTGAACTATGAGAACTGTGATTACTATCATAAAACAAATATGAAGGACTCCCTCTTAAGTCCTGACTTCAAATAAACATCCATTTTGATGTAAGCACTATGTCTATGACACTTCAACAATTAGAAACCAAACATTCCCATTGGTTGGTCATTATATCTTATCCCTCGTTGAAATGAGAAATCCACTTATCTATGATGAATATGAATCCTTCCATAAACATGACATGTTGAATGAATCCCTGAGGTCTAATCTCTATATTAAACATCCCATAAGTAGTCCTAGTACATAAGCCTCCTCACCCATATGTCATGAGCTGATCAGTTTTCATCCCTTATTTCTCACATCGATCAAAGATCACATGGTCGTCGAGTGTATTAATGAACCCCTCATTGACATAATTAACCTTAACTAGCCTATGAAATCCAAATATGTAGGACCCAATGACTGCTATATTATGAACATCTCTCATACAGGTGCTTCTTACTTGGGTCCAGCCCAAAGGGCGTGATCGAACAACGATAACTCAAATTCATACCATAACCAGGATATGTTGTACATATCCGTGAGACTAAATATTAAAAATGATGTGCCATAGTAACCACACATATTTCCTCTCCACATGACATTAAACTGAACAATATTAATTAACTACATGGATTTTGATATATCTAATAACTAGGGTTCTTAGGACACCTTATAATTGATCAATTTCCTCATTAGAATAATAAACCACCTCACTATATTGAAGAATATTCCAAAGTGTATTGTTATAATCATTTATCATATAAAATATCTATCCATAACTAGTTAAATGGATGAATAAACTCATATAAATATATATAGATTCACTAATGAGACCCCCTTTCCTCTATTCATTAACGAAATTCCTTTTTCGCTAATGGTTGATGAGATCCCCTTTATTTTTCATACAAGAAGAACTAACATATAATCATTATATTAGAATAACTGGTACCATATAGGGATTATAAAGGGATTGATAAACATGTCTTAAATATATAATAGAGTCCCAAAGTAGGAAAAAATCCCCTCTATAAGGGTGCGATGAGCCCAACCTTCCATCCTCTTGACTAATGCGATTCCCTAAGTGTCATTTGGTCTGAAATCCCAGATAAACACCTATATTTAAAACGTAGGAAATTTACTAGTATGGATTTGCTAAAATTTTAGTTTTTATATTAATATATAAAATTACCTTGATGATATGTATTGTGCAATGGTCAAACACCCTACAATCAACCATTATGCCAACCTTAACTCACCTCAGTTAGGGTTTACTGACCGTCTTTTCTCCATAAAAACAACCTTAAAACATATAATATAACAAAACTAGTACATAAGATATTATAAGTTGTTGTTATATTAATGAAATAACCTATATCCATCTCCACTTCCATCATATGGAAAATAAAACCGTCGATCATGTTTATAATGAACTACAGCCTCACTAACTAATGCTGTTTGTTTTTGATAACCACCTTTATAGGATAGATAAATTGATGGATTCAACATATTTATATGATATTAATGAAATTTATATAATTCTAGAGTTAGGATATCACATATTTCTTCTTACTTCCCATTACATGGGTGATATGATAATGTTGCGCATGTGTATGGAAGACTACCTCCTCATGAAGCGATGTGATTAGTTTTCATTTACTCTTTACATGGAAGGTAATAAGGATGTATTTAATGAATATAAAAGATATATGTATAATCATAATGACCATTTATCATTAATATATAATTGATTTTTTTCAATCAATTGAGAGAATTGAAACAACATTCACAAATATGTACGACCTACCATCTCCATGAGTGGTGTATTTAATTCTCCATATCTATCTTTTATCAATTAATCTAAAAAATATACAACAAATATGTATGATATTTATTTCCCTTTTAACATTTTGGAGATGAAATAACCAGGATAAATTTAATGGAACAAAAAATTACAAATCAAAACATACATAAAAAACAAATTTGTTATTTCCAGAAAGGTGACTTTAAAATGGGATTGTTAATAAAAAGGTAATAAAATGTCATAAGTAAAAAATATATTGTATGATATATATATATATATATGTTTCTATAATATATTTATAAAAAAAATTTATTTATTACATAGTATGTTCGAATGTGTACAATGGAATTTGAGACTTATAGTAAGGGATTCCCAACTCAGTTTTTTACTTATGTGAGACACTTTCCATTTTCACCAATTATTTATTTTATGTGGTGTATATACTACCAACGAATGTATTTTACGATTATTAACATAAGAAATATAAATATTTATATATCCAATCTATGATCTCTCTTTTATTGGGTTTATGACTCAAAATATTACTAATGTGGTACAGGAATTTTATTTCAATATGCCTTCCTTGAGACATATGTTATGTGATGAACCTATATTCTTTTATGAGGTGTATATAAAACCCATTAAAAATATAATATCATGAATTTTTTTTTCCCATGAAATTTTATTTTTCATTTAATGTCATTCCTTTATGGGGCTTACAATTCAAATTTACTAATGTGGTAAACATTTTATGTTACAATCAAAACTATCAAATTATTTCTTTATTTTCGGATAAAACCAAATTAATGTTGAGTGGAAACCATAAAAAACTATACCATAAAAAAGGATACAATCCATAAAATACCGAAATCTATAATATAAAATCATAATCAAAAATAAGAATCAAATCATCAAAGTAAGGACACACATAAGAATATAATGGCAGGTTCTATAGGATGTGCAACCTCAGAAGAGAAATAGTCAAGAACCAAAATTTAACAATAATATATATAAAAATTCCCCTTGTACACACATAATTTATTTTTATTCCCACTTTCTTTCTCACTAGTGAGATTGGTTCCACTACCTTATCGTACGTTTGGTGGTCTGGTGCAAGATTAAACCCTTAATAGGGAATTAGTTTCCATCCTAATCAAAGATTATGGTATTAGAATATTGAAAAAATAGGATCCTCTAGCCGAGTTTTATGTTCTTGACTTTATACCAATGCAATTATATATATAATAATGGACACTGACTCAACTCTGGTCTTTAATTTAATTGTGAATTCATTCTCTATCTTCATCGGCAACCATGAGATTTGTTTGGGAAACACATCCTAAAAATGATCTACCATATAAGGAAACACATAATGATTCATTCACCCATCACCAAGCATAAAAATTCCACATGGGATATGAACTCACCAATTTATTGATAAAATATCCCTACAGGACCACATTGATATTGAATTTTCATTGATGATCACAAGGGTCAGCCTAGAAAGATGAAAATGTTACCCTTTAGTAGTAAAAATCAATATGGGATCAATACAACAATATCCAATCCATTACCAATATCATGTCAAAACATGAAATCTCCAATACAAACAAGTCCCAAGGAAAATAGTACCCACAAACCCTGAGGGAACACTCTTTACATTGAGGAATATTTTTTTCTCACACTCCCAATAGTGTATGAATTGACATAACATCACACATAAGTTCCACTACTAGGCCCAACATAGTCACATACTGAGTAGATATTATAAAATGTGAGTCCCTATATAAAATTAAGAACTAGAAATAATGGATTCTACAAGTCCATACCTCTAATAGTTGATGGCCTAGACTCACCACTAGTAGGTGTTGGTTGAACTGTATGCATATGACTTGTCCCTCTACCTCGGTCCTAATTGGAATCCCTAGTGCTGCACTACCCTACTAGTAAGGTAACTTTTTTCCTGAAGTTCTACATCCTTCTCCCTAACTGGTAAGGCCAGTGTAACTCCAACTTATTTCCTGGTATGGGGTAACAAACCACGTTCATGTAAACTGCATCTATCTTGTTCTTCCATCACCACTGACCTATCAAGAGTTTTAGATAAACCACAAAACATGATCGACACTCAATTTATTGTTGGGAACATAGGACATGCATGTGTCCCAGACTTCTATAATGAAAAAAACACAGGGTCACTACCTTGAGAGACCAGTCCTCTTCCCTGAAAACTCCTTCTACAAGTTCCATGGTGATCAACCTCTAAATGGTGTTTCCTACAATCAAAATCCATACCACTTGAATTCTAAAATGGAACCGCATGAACACCAATGAAAGCCTCCTTCAGGATACTATCTAAAAGGAAGGAATAATCCATCACCTCAATAAACCATTTTAATAATAAGATATTCACCTTGGATTTGATATCATTTATATTTGAATATAAAGAGTCTCTCTATATCTTCCTCATCCCCTACTAATGCTAGAATAATGTATTGTATGTCAGTGAGGCATCACACATAATCCATCATGAACTTAGTCCCCTAAGTCAACCTCAGGAACTATAAAAATTTCTCATATCATAGAGTATTTAGATAAAACAATTCCAAATAAATTTTATTTGAAATTAGTATACTGAATACCATCTACTCACTCAGTTTAGACCAAGATGTCCCACCAGTGCATAACTAGATCTCAAAACATATAATCTATTAATTTGACTCACTTATCAAGAGGAGTCTCTATGTAATACAGAATCATCAAGATGGACATTTCAAAGAAATCATATTCCTTAAGTCAACCCTCTTGGTAATAATCGGAGGGTTCTACAATTGATACTCTTTAGTCAAGTCAAACTTAATTTTCAAAACCAACCCTATGTCCCATTACATTATCTTTATAAAGGGATAAAAGTTCTCATGGAACTTCTTTTCACCTAAATTACAAAGAATCAATGGGGTTTCCTTCTTCACTTCTGGATTTACATTCTTATTGATATCATATTTTCACCCAACTAGTAGACATATTCATGGAGACATTTCTCTATAATTCCAAACACATGTCTCAAACCACATAACATAATGTTTCCCAAGTTTACAAAAATAATAGATCACTATTATCCATAAATAAATCATACCATATACACTATTCTAATAAAAATAATCATATTTTTATCAGTATCTTCAACCACCCCAATTTTGGGCCACGGTCCACATGGGTTAAACCCAAAACATTCATAAATGCATGAATCTCACTCGATACCCTTTTTAAACTATCTCTCTTTCAACAACAAAAATTTTCCACATTTATGAACTAATTTAACCATTTCAAAAACATATTTTAATTATTTATACAGTTATAACACCTATAATAGGAAAAAATTCTTTTAGACTCAATATAATTTCTTAATGCCTTTAAAATTTCTTAACTGACCATAACATGTTTTCCCATTGTGTTCTTAACAAGATGCATATCACATATATCCCATAGTTACAAAATATTTCACATAGGAAAAAACTCAAACCATTTTTTCCATCGAGGGAAATATCATAAAATAATAAAATCTCACTTCAAGTGCATCACCTAATGGGGAAATAACCATCAACTATAAAAACAAATATCTAGAACAGTAATTCCACCCTTGGTAATTGGGTTATCCCCCATAAACGGGTAAGATACTCCCATGAATGAGCTCATTAACAAAGTCCGACACATACTAATATTCCATATAACCTCCCAAAATAAATATATAAAAGAAAATAAACTCCCCCAATACCACTTTTTATCACTCAAACCCAATCGCCACTATTATTGTTTCAGGGAGATGGTGTAGTACGTGACCTCAAGTCCACCTCCCCGTACACCTGAGGATACCAACTAGAAATTTGAGTCTACTAAAACATGTGGAGAGACTATACCATATTTATTATAATAAGAAACATCATCAAAAATGTGAAATAAAATAAATAGTAAATAAAAAAACACGTATCATAGAACCATATCCCAAAACTATGTACATGCCCACAACCAACAGTAAGAACTATATGTCATTTCATATAAATCCTGGTGTGAAATAGAAACCAAAATAAATATAATCTAATGAGTCCACAAAATGGGTCCTAACACTATGTCTAGTTCCCTAATCTTTGAACATACCAGAGGCCAAAATAAAACATAAATCATATGTCCTTTTCCCTTGTCCTGACCTACAACCATAATGTCCTCTCAGGTACCCAATGGTGGCTCGAGGAAGGTGTGTGTACGAAATAGAAGGCCACCACCAATGTTTTCTAAAAAATATACTTTCTAAAAATACTAGTGTATACATAAGTATGGTAAACAATAATAGAATAAATAGATAAACCAGGTTTCATTAATTTATTGTACTCTCATTAACCATTTTCATCAATATTTCCATGCATTACATGTATTCATTAATAGTCCTTGACATATGATTTTCATCAAAATAACATATAATAGTTTCATGTTCCCTGACTCAGAGCGAAATTCATTTAAAAAAAATTATCAACCAAAATTAGAGGATTCGTCCGAGTAATCAATCCATGTGCATTCACTAGGGGTATATAGCCTTAGTCTGAAACCCTAACCCATGCACTACAAGGGAGGGGTTTAGAGTCTTAGTCCAAGATGACCAGTGGGATGTGCCTCAATCATATCCCACTCAAATAATTATTCACATGACCACAGTTCTTAAACCATTTACCTTATTTTCCATTTACAAACCATAATTCCTTAAACACATTATAGATAAGCCATATACTCCCTATTTTCCTTGTTTGCAAACAAGACACAATTATAATTAGCTTTATTTTATAATCAATTGTTGACATGTTAACATAACGACAAAAGGTTCTATCTCAACCCTTAAATTTATTATTTAACAACCCAAATCCATGTTAAAAGAAGAGGCACAACCGACACACATCCTTTATCACAGTCTAATCAACCTAAACGAATCCCATATAGAGCATGAGGGGTTCAATTCATCTTTTAAAAAACCAAATTTCTATTTCCTATCAAGGAGACCAATTTGACAACATAAAAACACCCAATAAAAACCACATACACAAAATCAAAAATCAAGACTATAGGATATAACATGTAGACCACCTACCACAATTACATAGATAAACACTCAGTTAATCCTAGCCTTTAATTCAATCTCAAGCCCCCATGAAAGACACGACTTATAATTTTTTAGAAAAGTGTGGTTTTAGGGATTCAAAAATAGAATAGTGATCATACAAGAACTATTATATAAAATAGATCCAAGTGGAGTGTTATAATCACCAAGATCTTCAATACACACTCAAGAACACTCCAAAAAGTAGAAACATTAGGGAGATTAATCATTGGGAAATGTGGGAGGGTTTAATTCATCATAAAGGATACTATAGAAAGATAAGGAAGAAATTAAATTGAGGTTACATAATGCCCGATGGGTAAAATAGGAAATTACAAATGTTTAATGAGGCTCATGGTTTGTTAGAATAGTTGACCAAACCGTTAACTGACCATGTTACAACCTCTATCGAAAAAGGGGGCCTGGGTCGCACAGTCTCTTGAGAAGCCACACAATTTTAGAATTTGAATGGTGGACATGATGTATGGAATTTTCCAAGACCACATGGTTTGGTCCCCAACCATGAATGGTTTTACCAACTACCCTCCACCTCTATCTTGGGAACACAGTTTTGGCAGATGGTTATAACTAATGGTAAGCCAATCGTGAAACATGCACTGTATGTCCTCGTTTTCCCTCTATTTTGTGCCCCAAACCCCCATGAAACCCCCGAACCTTCTTTATAATATAAATAATAATTTAGTAACCAACATAAATGGAGTTAACCCAAATCATAACCAATAAATTACCTCATTATAAGTTTGGTATCTTACAATGTTCCTCGATGTGTTCATTTTAGGTGGTTAAGTTTTCTATGACAGTTTATTCTAGATATTATGACAGTCTAGGATTTTATGAAATATTTTTTTTAAAATTAAAATTATTTTTTGATATTTTCATTAAATAAAACACATAGATTATCTTGCATGACACACAATATTGAGTTTATTTCACATTACATTTCACACTGCGTTTACCTTGTGTTACACACAACACTGACTTCAAACAAAACATGACATAATATTAAAATATTATTATATAAAATTATATTTATTGACTAGATATTATAATGGAGGGAATGAATTGGTTTAGCTAAATTATGATAATATATTGTTCAAACCTGTATATAAAAGGTATTCATTGGTAAATAAATAATTATAAATTAAAATAATGAAAATATTTTTATGAAAAACTATTTTTAAGCAAACAAATATGTTTTATCTAAATAAATTAAGAAAATAATTTTTATTGAATGATTTTAATCATATATATATATATTCAATAAATTGTTTAATATTTATCTTATGAATAAGATATATGAATAAATCAAATATTTTGATTCAAAATTGTATTTTTCTAATAAGCTATTTATATAAATTTTGAAATAATATAATAAAATTAATTATTGAAGCTTTTAGAAAAATAGTTTTTTAAAATACAAATCAATTTATAAATAATAATTTCAAAATAACATTATTTTTAATTTTTTCGATTTTTTCGAGTTGATTTTTTTTGATTAATTGTGAAAAATATTATGTTTTTATTGAAAACTAATTTTTCATACAAAATTTATAAGGTTTATTTTCTTTTAAAATGGTTTTAAAAGTAAAATTAGTAAAAATATATATATATATATATATTAATTAAATTTATTTTAGGTGAATCATTTTCATATTCAATTCGGATATAATAACTCTTTACTGTTTTAAAGATTTTATCTTTGCTCGAATGGCCCGAAGGCCTTCTTTTTTATTGATTTTTGATAACCCCACTATTAAGAGATGTGGGGGAACCCTTATAAGGCCAGTAGGATCAGATATTACAAGGCTTGTATGCTTAGGATATTACATGAACCAAAGGTCTTATAGAATTCAACCAAACTATCTATAATGAACATCCCCTCCCCAGCATTTGCATCGGGATATTACCTCTCCACCTTCGCATGGCCATTTGGCTAGGATTTTTGTGAAATAAAAAGATGTTCCTGATGGCATATCCATATCCACTCATTATGAAAATCCATTTAGCTCTACTCTGGTGAGTGCATCTGCTCTAAATCCTCTTTAGGGACTGCTCCTTTTTTGTAGAGTCTGTCTGGGACCGCTGCATGTGGCCCAAAGGACGTGAGGTGGCCTGAAGGCCTTAAAGGCGGCCCGAAAGCCATAATGACCTAAAGGCCTGGGTTTCCCAAAATTCATAAGGACTCCCAGCCCAAACCGATGGCCCATGGTGAAAAGTTCTAGTTGCTATATTACCGAACAATACCTACTACTGTAACTGCTATAGTGCTTGATAATGTACCCGCACAATGTACAGTCTGCTACAGTTCCCATACAATGTATAGTTCTTCTACAATTCATGTAATAGTACTATTATAGTACAAAAATATTCCTATTCTTGGTTTTGAACCTGGGTCTCGTGGATGAACTTAAGGACATCTCACCAACTTGCCATAAACTCTTGTGGATGATGATTTTATCTCTTAAAACTTGTTTTCTCATCGCATCTATGAGATTAATTTTAATATAATTTTTTAACAATTAAATGATTTTAATTTAATAAAATGGATTCCATATTTTTAATAATAATAATTTATATTATATAATAAGGAAAAATTAGATTTTTACCATATTAAATTGTGAATATAGTAAAAAATTAATTACTGTGGTTATGGAAAAAATAGGATTACTAGGGCGAGTTAAGCTAAATGATAAGGGTTAGAAATGACAAAAAACATGAATAAATACGATTTGATGGAAATATTTTCATATTATCCTTAAACAGTTCATGTATTGATTCATTTTGATGCTTTTCACAAGTAAATGGCTTTATCAATTTGTTTTTTTTGGGAAATTTCCAAATATATTCCAAGTTGGATCCTTTCTGTAATGGCCCTAGTATTTATAGAATGATACGTTTTCATATCTATTAATATTAATGAATAAGATATTAATTTTAATTTAAAGTTAACGCTTCATCTGATAGCATACTCAAAACACAACAATGGGTTTATTTGAAATTTTATATTGCACACAACTTTGAGTTGTAACAAAAAATAATATATTATCATTATTATTTTAAATGGTAGTTAATGTATAGTAATTTTATTAGAGTGAATGAAAAGAAATAACTACAATATTATTACACATATTTTATTAATGTTTTTACATTTTACCAATAAATTTTATAGGCTTAAAATAAGAATGAATCTGATTTTAAGCATGGAAAACTCTAATATTTTTAAAAGTTATCTTATCGCATTTTCATGGAAACCCACATTTAAATATAGTTTCTGTCACTTTTAAATTTTCTATTTGATAAAATTAAATTATTCATTAGAATAGGGACATGAAAATTTACTTTGTATGAAATATTTGTAATTTTCAAATAAAGTTCATTTTTAAAGAATAGTGAAAAATAATGCATTTTAATTCAAAACTACCTTTTAATCTAACTTATTTATATAGTTATATTGTACTTTTAATTGGTTTCAATGTTTAATTGGATTATATTATTACCATTTAATCCAATTTTGGTCATTGGAAGTAATTTCTCTTTGAAATTGGAAATAAACGCATGTTAATGTTTTGGTAGTTTTTACTTCTTAAAAACACGTTTTTTGGTTTTGACAATGGGAATTAATTTTAAATTAATTATTACAAATTATGTGTTTTGAATTTGGAAAAATGGATTCCATACATACAACCAGGAGACCCAAATTGTGTAAATTTGTACCTTTTATTTTTGGACATTAGGAATAGTAACTTCAATAATTATTTTATTTTCCATTGTTAAAGGGTAAATCTGGTAAATAAGGGTAAAAAATAATTTTATAATATTATTAACCTACCCTAACACATGTTTTAATACTATTTGATGACATATTTCTAACCAGGTGAATCCATAGGTCTATTTTGGGACCCCATGGATCCACTTGGATGTGAAAATGAAATTTTATAAGAATTAATTTAAGGTAAAGAAAAATGTAACATAAACATGTATCTTTTAGTAAAACAATTTTTATATAGGGTTATATAAGTGATATTTTCACCTATATGTAGACATTAAAAATATAAAAATATTACCTACATTATGGTATATTATTTATAAATTTTATACATCATATAAATAAATATATATATGACACAATGATGATGTAGTGATTAACTTATTAATAAAAGATTAAAATAAATGAGATTATAAATATTAAAATAAATTTATTTTCAATATTTTTAAACCATTAAAAAATTTTATGGATTATTATGACTTGTTATATTTGAATTAATGAATGTTTCTATAAAGAGTAAAGTTATTATGTATTTTTGAAAAGTCATCATATGAATAGTATATACATTGACATAAATGTGTTTTTAAAACAAATACTATTTTGTTAAATGATATAATAGTGATAAAAATCTAAGATTTGTCCAAATGACTTAGATAAGGATTAAAATGTCATTATTGAACCAACTTAGGTTCTATTGGCATTTTATAATAACTATATTAACCATATAGTATGAATATACAAGAAGACATGGTAAGAGTTGAACTAGTTAACTAAGGGTTAAAACTAAATGATAAGGTTAAATTGAATAACAAACCTATCTAAAATCTAGTTATTGAGAGGATTTATAAGAATAATCATATTATAATCTAATTAAATGAGTTTTTTACCTTTTTAAATTCTAAATTCAGTTTATAATAAAATAATCATTCAAGGAAATCATAAACCACACCTCCCCCATCTTCTAAAAGGCCACCACCACTGACTCCTTAATTGTACCTATCAAGCCCCTTGTCTAGTACAAAATCTACCCAAATAATCTGTGAATGTCCCTATATTACTCATAGAATTATTTCCTTGTGAAGAAGTCAATTCAAGAAATCCATTAGGCTCAAATCAAAAGAAGTTACCCAATTTGGAGGTAACGTCCTCTCTCAAGTTCTTTTATTTTATTTTCCATCCCAACCCCCTATGATCTTCTTATTATTATATTTCATAACAACTAAAGTATATTTAATATAATTGGATTTTTTATGAGAAGGATTTGAACAACACTTACACACACCTCCATCTAATGGATACAAACATACTGTTTTTGTGTACGGCGAACTACTAACACCCGAAATGATGATTGTTCGATTTTCCCCTACAACCTCTCATGGCATCCATTATGATGGAACTGTATTTATATATGATATATATTATTTTTATATTGTCTATATGATAGTGTATTTTAATTTATAAACATACTATTATGCTTTTCATGATATGTAAATATGAGAATTTCAATTGAGGTAGTGCGGACTACCGCCCCCACAAAGTGATATGACTCGATCATGCGATTCATGGAATGTATAAAGTATGGTATTGATGAACTTATATAATGTATAGAAAAATATTATATTATACTGGAATTATAATATACATATATATCATTTAGTTTTTATTTAATTAAATATGAAAATGAAATGAAAGTAGCGTTCAAGCATACATACGACTTACCGTCTATATGAACGGTGCATTTCATTTCTTATATCCAAATGATATGTACTATTATAAAAAATATATACTTGAAAAATATGATATTTAAATCATGAATATTGTATTAAGTGATATAAATTTAATAATAAACTTGAAAAAGGTAATGAAATAATTAGAAATTAATTTATGTTTATTATTCAGGAAGAAAATGGAATATACGTGACGAGTCAGACACAAGGTAAGGGAATTTCATAACCCAATTTCCATTATTTGGGTTAATATTCTACTTCCTGATTATGTCATGCTATGATTATGTGGGAAATAAATTTTGATATACTATATTTTATTTATACTTAATTTATGTGTACTTATAGAGAATACACATAATCGATCTATTTTATTTACAAAATGATCATTGTAAGGGAATATTTCACCCTCCTCTATTAGTCAAAGACTTATTTTATGTTATGTCTTTTAATTTCAATTTTTTTATGTTGGGATATTTTTTTATATCCTTGTTGATGTACATTATATGTATAAGTGATGAGAGACCCTTTTTTCTCCCATCAACTCATTTTTATAATTTTTATGTGACGTTGTTAGGTTTCCAAATTTTTGTAAGGGACTTAGTCTCAGTGTAATTTCCTTGAGGAATATCTTGATATTGTGAACCTTTATTATTCTATAAGGTGTATATCCTACCCTTCGACATATTATATCATGAATATCCATATTATCATGATATTAAAGGTTTATTTTAATGTATTTTTTAATTATTTTTATTCATGTATTTTATCAAGTGGTAACAGACACTTTAACTAAAACATTGTTTTAAATGTTTTAAAGATTCAATCTTCTAAATATTTCTAATTGATGTCCATGTTTTCAAAATGGTTTTAACAATTTATGTATATGGGAATTAATTTTTTAAAATGTTAATTCCTTTAAAAGTTTTAAAGTGTTATGGGACACATTGATTCAAAAATCTCTTTATTAAATGTTTTAAATTATTTTGGAGATGAATTAAATATTTCAATAACTTGAATTGATTCATTATGTTCGATGAATGAAATTTTGATAATTTCAATATTTAATGTGTTATTATTATTTAATGGTACATGGAAATTTCACGGGTGGTTACGTGATAAACCAATATGTGTGTTTCTGTGATAAACCTAGGGAGGGTGATCCTGAAATAACTCTCTAATTCATTGGGTAACGTGACAGAGGTAAACGTTAATTTTTATCCTAAGAGATTTATAGAATATACTATGATGGGTTTTCCAAATGTATCTTCTTATGTATCTATGAATTCAAAAATGTATGTATGATATGGATGCAACAAGTTACCTTTATGATTTATGATTCCTATGTGTTATTCATAAATCTTATGATTTCATTGGGTATTTTAAAGAGATTATGTTATATGTGTAACATCCCAGAAAAATATAGAATATGACATTTTCATATCTATTAATATTTTTGAATTAAATATTAGTGTTATTTTAAAGGGGATGCTATATTCAATGACATACCTAACACACAACCGTGAGTTTCTTTGAAGTCTTATGTTGCCCAAAATGGCGAGTCATACAGAATAATAATAATAATAATATATTATTTTAAATTGTAGTAATCGCCTAATCGTTGTAATGGTGTGAATGAATATAAATAACTAAAATATGAGTATATTTGTTTGTTAAATTTTTTACATTTACACAATAAAATTTATATGCTTAAAATGTGAATGAATCTAATTTTAAGCATAAATACTCTAATATTCTTTAAAAAGTTGATTTTCCACCTTTTTTGGGAGAACCATCATTAAATCTAGTTTTGGTCACTTTTATATGTTATATTTTGATAAATAATTTTTTTAGAATCGGGACATCAAAATTTACTTTGGGTAAATTTTTGGTATTTTTCTGATAAAATTATTTTTTTAATGAACAGTAAAAAATGCTGTATTTTAATTCAAAACTACCATGTAATCTAATTTACTTATATGGTTATATTAACTTTTTTATTGTTTTTAAAGTTTAATTAGATTATATTTGTACCAATTAATCCAATTTTGGTCATTGTAAGTAATTTCACTTCGAAATTGGACATAAAAAGGTGTCAATCTTTTAATAGGTAATATTTCTTAAATACCCACTTTTTGTTTTGACGACATGAATTAATTTTAAATAAATTTCTGCCACTCCTATGTTTTGAATTTAGAAAATTGGATTCCATATTTGGAATCAATAGGTCCAAATTGTGTAAATAGGTGTCCTTTATTTTTAGTCATTATGAATATTTACTTCAGTAAACATTTTATTTACCATGGTTAAAGGCTAAATCTGGTAAATAAGGATAAAACTAATATTATAATAATATTAAATTACCATAAAATGTGTCCTAATCCTATTGGTTTATACATGGATGACCATGGGAATCCTTGGATCTATTTTGGGACCACATGGAGCCACTTAAAAGTGATAATGACACATTATATTAATTAATTAAAAGTGAAGACAAAAATGACAAAAACCTATATTTTTTAGTAATTAAATTTTAAATGGGGTTATATATGTTATCACTTAGACTAAAAATATTAATATAAATTATAAAAATATTTCATACATCATGGTATTTTTTATAATATTTATACATTAAATAAATAAAAGTATTTAGATATAATAATGTTCCAGTATTTACCTCATTAATGAATGATTTAAATAAATAAGATTATAAAAAATTAAAACATTATCCAAAACATTTCCGATTATAATTGGATGATTTTATTTAGAAGAAGATTCATCATGTATTCAACCTTAATGAGTTTTTAATCTTTTGAAATCAAAAATCATTATATAATAAAATAATATTTTCAAACCTCCCTAAAGAGCCCTTCCTCCTCCCTATACGATGCCTTCACTTCTAAACCCATTACTCACACATCTCATGCCCCTTGGCTCACCCATAACCTGCCCAAATAATCTGTTAAGATCTATCTCTTTCACCTAGAAGCCTCACTATAGGCAGAAGACACTCTAAGAAATCTTTTTGGTTCAATCCAAAGGGAGATACCAGATTTAAAGGTAATGTATTCTCTTAAGTTCTTTTGTTTTATTTTCCAACTCCAACCCCCTAAAATATCTTTATTTATTTCCTTTTATAAAAAAAATAGTATAATTAGTATAATAGGATTTTTTTAGGAGAAGTATTCTAACTACACTCCCACACACCTCTATATAATGGATATGAACATAGTGTTTATGTGGACGACAAACTACTACCTCACAAAACGATGATTATTCAAATATCTCCAACTGCCTCTCATAGTGGAAATTATGATAACACTATATTTATATATGATATATATTATGATTATGTTTTCTATATGCTTATGTAATTTTTATTTACAAACATACCTGTATGCTTTCAAATATGTGTAAACCCGATAATTTCATTTGAGGAAGTGCGGACTACCGCCCTCTCAAGGTGATATGATTCGTTCATGACATACATGAAATGAATAAAGGATGGAGTTAATAAAATTATTTAACATGTATATCATATTAAATTTTGAAGGAATTAAAATCTACCAATGTATCATTTACTTTCCATTCCTTTCAAAAAATGGAAAAAAAATGAAAGTAGCGTTATTGCATATGTACGACTTACCATCTCCATGAATGGTTCATTTCAATCATTATCTGTAAGTGTTATGTACTATTATAAATAAATATAAATACTGGATATATATGATATATATGATATTTAAATCATTAATATGATTCTGGAGATAATGTACTTTTGACCACATGGACAATTTGTAATTATAACAAGTTAATTTTTGACTCAAGATCCGAACATCGACAAAATACCCAATATGAACTTAAATAACTAACTAATTGTTATATAAAATAAATATGTGATAAAAAACGAATAATAAAATTGAAAATGAATATTAAGAAAGTATAAATTAACTTATGTTTATTATTCAGGAAGATCAAGGAATAAAAGAGTCAAGTCAGACAATAGGTAAGAGGTTTCTTATCTCACTTTTAATTCAATGAGATATCCATTATTCACCACTTATTTATTGCATGTTGTTTATTTTTTAAATGAATTTGATATATATTACCATTATTATATTTATATTAATGGTATTATGTGATTCATTTGGTGGTTATTAACTTTTTGTCATACGAATCGATTGATTGCAATGTGGTAAGGGGTTTTCATCTGACTTTTTATTCCCATGAGATTCAGGCTATATATTCCACTATTTAGTTTTGTGTGGTATTTACAATGACTATATTAATTTTATAATATAAATTAATTTATCAGTATTTAAATATTCATTATTTTATCCTTATTTCATGAGGTGTATGTTTTTTAAGTTACCAAATCAGTAAGGGAACCTTTCGCCATCCTCTTTTTGTCAAAGACTTGTTTTATGTTATGTATTTAAATTTAAATTTTAAAATGTTGGGTTATTTTATTATATATACTTATTGAATTAAATTTTATTTACATGTGATGAGATACCCTTTTTCTCTCTCATAAACTCATTCTATTAATTTTTATGTTACGCCGTTAGGTTGCCTAATTTTTGTAAGGGAACTTCTTAACCCAATTTCAATTATTTGGGTTAAACTTATACTTCTTCATTATGTCGTGCTATGAATATAAGTGAATTACCTTTGATTTTTTTACACATAATATCCACATATATTGGGTTTCTTCTTATTTTTCACACATAATTATGTCCTTGATTTATCCTTAATCTAAGGATATGATCTTTGTAAGGGACTTTTCTCAATTTACATTCCATTGAGACTTAATTGTTATTATAAACCAATTCACTTTCATGTGGTGTATATACTACCCTTTGACATATTATATCATGAATATCCATATTCTCATGATATTTTAATCATTGTTTAATGTTATTCTACGACTTTTATTTATAAAATTATTATCTCAAATGGTAAGGGAATATTTAACTAAAACATTGTTTTTAATGTTTTAAAGATTTATTATTCTAAATATTTATCAATAATGGAAATGTTTTCAAATTTTTTAAAGATTTATTTATATGGACATTAATGTTTTAAAATGTTAATTCCTTTAAATTCTTCAATGTGGTATGAGAAACATTGATTAAAATATATCTGTATTAAATGTTTTAAATGGGTTTGAAAATGGTTTGAGAAAGAATTTATTATTTCAATATCTTGAAATGTTATATAGTGATTGCAATGCAGAAATGTTATCTTTCATTTATGTTTGTTTTATGTGTTATGAATATGTTATGGTTATTGGTCATTATTTATGCATACAGGTGGTTCCATGATAAAACTAGGGTGAGTGAGCCCAAGATAACCCTCTAATGCATTGGGTAATGTGACGGAGGCAAACGTTAATGTTTATCCTTATAAATTTAAGGAATATACTGTGATGGGTATTCCAACGTAACTACCTAAGTAGTTGTGATAGCTACAATATAAGTATGTTATGGTTTCCATAAGTATCCTCTATGTAATATGATTTTTGGGTGTTATTCATAAATCTTATGATTTTATAAGGTATGTTATGATTGAAAAGTATGGTTTCATTGATTTGTATTTATTGACGGGATAATGTTTTCCTTCCTTATTTTATAACCCCTACTTAGTTTTTTTATTCTCCTCCCATGTTTTTAAATGTTTTTCACAGGAATTAAATATAAATAGGATCAATGATGGGATCATGGAAAAGTCATGCTAACTAAAACATGGAACTAGACATGTTACTTTTTTATAAGTTTTTATTTTATGAAAAAATGCATACTTAGTATAAGTGTATACTTTGTAATTTTTGAAATTTAATGTAATATTGATGGCCTATTTATCTAAAAATCTAAACCGGAAATGATTCTCAATGTGAATTATTCACTTAATTAAAATTATGTAATGTTTAAGGCTGGGTCCTTATAGTTGGTATCAGAGGTCGGTGTAGACATCTTTAGGGATTAAGAGTTTTCGTTAAACAAACAATTATTTCCAATTTATATTATTTCAGTTAAATCCTTGTTTTTTTATGTTTTTCAGATCAAGGAATGTCGGTTACAAATGGAAGGAGTAGGATCTCAAACAACATTCCCATCTCTTCCCGATGACATGCCTACAATAATTATTGAAAAGTCTTGTTCAGATGATTTTGAATCTTTTTCTAACATACAACTCACATGCAAGCAGTTTTTTAAGATATAAAACACCTATATTGTACCTCTATATCATCAGGGATCATGGGTTGTATTTAATCAAATCATATTTTTCACAATACTCTCATATTTTCAAGAATGGTAAATATTATCAAGGAATTTTCAAATATTTTACCTTATCACAAGATTTTGAAGCATATTATGATTTTGAAAATGATTCTGATGAAGGAGAACCTTGTGAAACTTATTTATATTTTATTTTACAACATATTATCTACACACATACTTATGGTATTTTAAAATGGTCATTGATTGAATGTTTCAACTCAAATTCGGTCAGACTATTTTATAAAAATCATGTTTTATCAGATGTTTTGAAATTATATGTCAAAATTTATTATTTTCCAAAAAAAAATTAATACGAACACCCATATGACCCAAGTTGTAAAAGGTGTATCTATATGAAGGAAATAAATGATTTTGAAGTATCTCTAAATCAATTTTTCAATGAATGGACCTTCTACCTACGTGAACAAGATGATGATGAAACCATATGGACACAATGACCAAGGTATGGTGTTATTTCTTTTGGTAATATTTGTATTTTATCATATGGAAGTGAAATAAAAAAATGACACTATATAAGATATTGAGGTCTTACTGTATTAGGATGAAAATGTATGTTATTAGAAAACCATTGGGGTTTAAATATGTTATGGATCAAGAATAAGTTAATTTTTTGAAATTATGTTTTTTTCAAAAGGACATCCTTAGTATAGAAAAATGATTTGATGATTAAGTGATAAAGGTTATTTTGGATGAAATTATTTTTTTTGGAACACTATATACTTAATGAAAATAGAATACTATGTGATTTAATTTATGGAGTAATGGTTGAAATATTATTTTGAAAGAATCTATGTTTTTATTGTTGGCATAAGATAAACTAGATTATTTATGGAAATTATTAACCTATCATAGAGAATACATGATTAGGTTAATTACACTTCAGTATGAGACTATAAGAGTAGTCAATGTTTTTGGAGACAAATGTTAAGATTTACTGTGGAAGACTATGTGATTATTTCTTTCTGAGTTTTGGGTTTCAATCTTAGTTTGGATTATTTTTAATAATTTTAAGGAAAATTTTATATTGAATTATATTTCTTGAACTTTGGATATTTTTTGTTGAATTTTGGAGCTTAAGAAAAGTATTTCTTTTTATAAAGGATTATCCTTTCGGTGATTATCTGATCTCGTACTATCCAATTTTGGTTTCGGTAAATGTATAATGATATGGGAAATATATGGTTCATATTTTGGGGATCCTGTTATTCTCTAAGAGTTGATTTTAGCACTTTTGATGTGTCCAAGTCATCTTGAATAAACATAATTTAGAGAAAAGGTCATTTTATGGTAGAAATTTATTGAAGGATGAAACTCTACATGAAAAGTATGTATGTTTCCTTATGTTCTTAGTCTAGGCCATAAAAACATTCCCCAACATTATGAAAAGGAACATAAAACAAAAATGATATCTATTTACTTTTCCTACTAAGAAACAAATGACCATTTAACATATCACAAAATTGTGGTTTTATTATTGTTAACATTATCTTAATCATGTTTTCTATCACTATGCATCAAAACATTACACTATGTTTCTCCTCCATATCCATGTTTTCATGGAATCCAAGTATTGGCTATCTCGGGTGACCGTTGAAATTATCCTTCTTTCTTTTAAATTGATAGTTCTATAGTATTTTTCTGATGTGGGATTTTCAATGAATTTCAAAGACCAATTTTAAAATTGGGAGGACATAATTTCCAAATGGGGGGAAGGATATAACATCTCAGGAAAATAAAAAATATGAAATTTTCTTATTTACTAATATTTCTTGAATTAAATATTAATTTTATTTTGATGGGGATGATATATTCAATGGTTTACCTAACACACAATAATGGGGTTCTCTTAAGTTTTATGTTTCAAACAATGCTGAGTCATATTGAAAATTAATAATATATTATTATTTTAAATGGTTGTTAACACCTAGCCATTGTAATGAAAAGAATGAACAGAACTAACTAAATTATGATTATACATGTTTGTTAAATTTTTTTATATTTATCTAATAAAATTTATAGGCTTAAAATGTGAATGATTCTAACTTTAAGTGTAAATACTCTAACACTCTTTAAACGGTCAATTAACCGCCTTTTGATAGTGGACCCTCTTTAAATAAAGTTATGGTCACTTTTATATGTTATATTTGAAAAAATTAAATTCTTCTTTAGAATCGGGACATAAAAATTTAATTTGGGTAAATATTTGGTATTTTTCTGATAAAATTCATTTTTAATGAATAGTGAAAATACTGTATTTTAATTCAAAACAACCTTTTTATCTAAATTATTTATATGGTTAAATTATCTTTTAGTTGGTTTTAAAGTGTAATTAGATTATAGTTTTACCTATTAATTCAATGATAGTCATTGGATGTAATTTCAATTTGAAATTGGACAAAAACAAGCGTCATCCTATTGATGGTTATTATTTCTTAAAAACAGTTTTTTTTGTTTTGACAATGAGAAATAATTTCGAATTAATTTCAGCCCCTTCTATGTTTTGAATTTCAAAAAAATTGATTCAATATTTGCAATCAGGAGGTCCAAATTTTGTATATATGTAACTTTTATTTTTATACATTATAAATATTTTCATCATTAAATATTTTATTTACCATGGTTAAAGGGTAAATATGGTAAACATGGGTAAACAATAATATTATAACAATATTAAATTTCTTAATATGTTTTATAATTCTATTTGTTGATACATTTCCGACCATTGGAATCCTTGGGACGAATATGGGACCCCATGGAGCCTCTTAAGAGCAATAATGACACTATATGTTAATTAATTTAAAGGAAAGACCAAAATGACAAAAACATATAGCTTTTAGTTAATCAATTTGTACATGGGGTTATATAAAATATATATTCAACCATAAATATTAATTAGAAAGATAAAATTGTTTCCTACATCATGGTATTTGTTTTATAATTTTTATACACCAAATAAATAAAATTATTTATTACACAATAATGATCTAGTGATTACCTCATTAATGAATGATTTAAATAAATAAGATTATAAAAATAAAAAAACATCCAAAACCTATCCAATTATTATTGGATGATTTTATTTCAAAAAATATTCATCTTATCTTTTACATTAAGTAGTTTTGGACCTTTTGAAACCTAAAATCATTATATAATAAAATAATATTTTCAAACCATCCTAAAGAGCCCTTCCTCCCCCTTATGAAAATAACTCATATATAACCAATTCATCACACTTCTCAAGCCACTTGGATTGGAAAAAACCTACCCAAATAATCTCTTAATATCCCTCTCTTCCACCTAGAGTCTTTATTATAGGAAAAAGGAACTCTAAGAAATCCTTTTGGTTCCAACCAATGGGAGTTACCCGATTTAAAGGTAATGTCTTCTCTTAAGTTATTTTGTTTTATTTTCCGTCTCCAACCCCCTAAACTATATTTATTTATTTATTTTTATAAAAAAATAGAATCTTACATATAATAGGATATTTTTATGAGAAGTATTCTAACTACATTTCCACACACCTTCATCTAATGGATACAAACATACTATTTCTGTGGACATTGAACCACTACCTCACAAAATGATGATTGATCAAATATCTCCAACCACCTCTCATGGTGGCCATTATGATTCAAATGTATTAATATATGATATAAATTATTTTTATGTTTTCTATAACCTTATATAATTTTTATTAATAAACATATCTTTATTATTTCCAATATGTGTAAACACGATTATTTCAGTTGAAGAAGTACGGACTACCACCCCCTCAAGGTGATATGATTTGATCATGAAATACATGGAACATATAAAGGATAGAGTCAGTTAAATTGTGTAACATATATATCAAAAGAAATTAGTATGTAATTACAATAAAAAAATGTATCATTCAGTTTCCATTCCTTTTAAAAAATGAAAAAAATGAAAGTAGCGTTCATGCGTACGTACGGCTTACCGTTTCCATGAACGGTGCATTTCATTCCTTATCTCCAAGTGTTATATACTAATATAAATACATATAAATAATGGTTATACATGAAATATATGATATTTGTATCATTAATATGATTATAGAGATAATATACTTTTTACCACATGGATAATTTGAAATTATAATAAGATCATTTTTTATTCATGTTCCAAACATCAATAAGATGTCCGATATGTACTAAAATAACTAGATAATTGTTATAGAAAGGTAATAAGTGATATAAAAGGAATAATAAAACTTAAAAATGTTATTAATAAATTATAAATTAACTTTATTTTTTTATTTAGTAAGAACAAGGAACAAACGAGTCAAGTCGTACACGAGGTAAGGGGTTTCTTATCTCACATTTAATTATGTGAGATTTACATTGTTTACCACTTATTTATTGAATGTGGTGTATTTTTTACTACTATTTAATAATAATTATCATGATTATATTTATATTCAAGGTATTATGTGATTCATTTGGTGGTTATTAACTTTTTGTCACAGGACTCGATTGATTTCAATGTGGTAAGAGGTTTTCATCTCACTTTTTATTCACATGAGATTCATGCTATATTTTCTACAATTTAATTTTGTGTGCTACTTCCCATGATTGTATTAATTGTATAATATAAATTAATTTATGTCTATTTTAATATTAATTTTTTGATCCTTCTTTCATGTGGTGTATGTTTCTTAAGTTTCCAAATCGATAAGGGAACCTTTCACCATCCTCTTTTTGTCGAAGACTTTTTTATGTTTTGTCTTTAAATTTCAATTTTAAAATGATTGGATATGTTCTTATATATCCTTATTCCTATATATTTTATTTACATGTTATTATAGACCCCTTTCTCTCTCATCAACTCATTATCTTAATTATTATGTTATGCCATTAGGCTGCCAAAGTTTTGTAAGTGAACTTCTTAACCCAATTTCAATTCTTTCGGTGAAACTTCTAATTATTGATTGCGTCATTATATGAATACGTCTGAATTACCTCTGATTTTTTTACACTTAACATCCAATTATATTGGGTGTATTCTTATTTTTCACACATAATTATGTCATTTATTTATCTTTAATCTAAGGATAATATCTTTGTAAGGTATTTTGTCTCAATTTACATTCCATTGTGACTTATTTGTTGTTATATAAAAATTCAATTTAATATGATGTATATACTACCCTTTGACATATTATATCATGAATCTACATATTCTCATGATATTATAATCTTTTTTAATGTTATTCTATAGTTATTTTTATTCAAGTATTTTCTCAAGTGGTAAGGGACTCTTTAACTAAAAAAATATTTTAAATGTTTTAAAGATTTATTCTTCTAAATATTATTTATTAATGACCATGTTTTCAAAATTGATTTAAGGATTTATTTATATGAAAATTAAAATTTTCAAATGTTAATTCCTTAAAAATCTTCAAAGTGTTATGGGTCACTTTGATTTAAAAATTTATTTATTAAATGTTTTAAATGGTTTTGAAAATGGTTTGATAAAGCTTTGATTATTTCAATATATTGAAATGATATATTGTGATTGCAATGTGGAAATGTTATCTTTATTTTATGTTTGTTTTATGTTTTATGTGTATATTATGGTTATTGGTCATTTTTTACATATACCGGTGGTTCCGTGATAAAATTAGGGCATGTGAGCATGAGATAGATCACTAATGCATTGGGTAATGTGAAGGAGGTAAACGTTAATGCTTCTCCAAAGAGATTTTAGGAATATACTGTGATGGGTATTCCAATATAACTACCTATGTAGATGTGATATCTATAATGTATGTTTGATATGGATAACATAATTAACATTTATGATTTATGATTTCTGTGTGTTATTCATAAATCTTACGATTTCATAAGGTAGGTTATGATTGAAAAGTATGGTTGCATTGATATGTATTTATTTATGGTCTAATGTTTTCCTTCTTTATTTTATAACCCTTACTGAGCTTTTTATTCTCATCCCATGTTTGGAAATTTTTATCACAGGACGTAAAGATGTATAGGGTCAAGGATGGGATCATGGAAAAGGCATGATGTTTAAAACATGGAAGTAGACATGTTACATGTTTAAAGAGTTTTTATTTCATGAAAAAATGGATACCTAGTAGAAGTGTCTACTTTTTAGTTTTTGTAATGTAATGTAATAGTTATGGCCTAATTCTCTAAAACTATAAACCTAAAAAGATCTTCCATGTGAATTATTCACTTAATTCAAGATTATGTAATGTTTAAGGCCGAGTCCTTATAGTTGGTATTAGAGGTCAATTTAGGCAACTTTAGGGATTGAGAGTTTTCTTTAAAGACATGGTTAGTTCCTATGTCTATTATTTTAGTTAAATCATTGTTTTATAAATTTTTCAGATCATGTAATGTTAGTTAAAAATGGAAGGAGGAGGATCTCAAACGAAATTCTTATCTCTTACAAATGATATGCTTGCAATAATTATTGCAAAGTCTTGTTCATATTATTGTGAAATTTTTTTAGCATACAACTCACTTGCAAGCAGTTTTTTAAGATATGAAAAACCACCACTCTACCTCAATATCATCGTGGATCATGGGTTGTATTTAATCAAATCCTATTTCCACAATAATTTCATATTTTCATGAAAGGTAAATATTATCATGGAATTTTCAAATATTTTTCCTTATCACAAGATTTGGAAGCATATTATGATTTTAAAAAATGTGCTAGAGAAGGATACCATTTGGAAACCTATTTATATTTTCTTTTACAATATAGTCTCTCAAAACATACTTATGGTATTTTAAAAAGGCCATTTACTGAAAGTTTCAACTCAAATTTAGTCCGAATGTTTTATAAAAATCATGTTTTATCAAATTTTTTGAAATTATATGTCATAAAAAATTATTTTTCGAAACTATTTTTCTGTAAACACCCATATGAACAATGTTTTACAAGGTGTATCTGGATGAAGGAAGTAAATTATTTTGAAGGATATCTAAATCACTGTTGCAATGCATATACCTTATACCTATGTAAACAAGATGATGATGAAACCATATGAACACCTTGATCAAGGTATGCTGTTATTTCATTTGGGAATAGTGTTTGTTATCATATGAAGGTGAAATAAAAAAAATCACAATATCTAAGATATTGAGGTCTTAATGTATTTGGATGTAAATGAAAGGTATAAGAAAACCTTTGGGATTAAAATATTTTATGGTTATTTTTGAGGAACATATCACATTTTGGGGAATGTTATAAAATTATAATGTTTTTGAAAAAGGAAGACACATAGATCGTGTGACAACTCTTCATGTCAAATAAAGATACAAGAATCGAACCCACAACTGAAGTGTGATTGGGATTTATTGCCTAACACTAGACCATGTGAAGTACCTAGTTATTATTACTTATTATTTTAGTTAAATGATTTTATGGATCAAGAATAAGTTAATTTTTGGATATTATGTTTTACCTAATGGAAATATTTAGTATAGAAAAATTATTTGGTGATTATTTGATAAAGGTTATTTTGGAAGACATTCTCTCTTTTGGGAATAATATATGATTAAATAAAATTAAATACTATGGAATTTAATTTGTGAAGAAATGGTTGAAATATTATTTTGAATGAATCTATGATTTTATTGGGTACATAAAGTGATTTGGGTTATTTATTGGAATGATTAACCTATCATACAAAATATGTGATTAGGTTAATTAAACTTCTGTATGTGACTTTAAGAGTAGTCGATGTTTTTTAGAGATAAATGTTAATATTTTCTGTAGAAGACTATGTGATTATATCCTTCTGGGTTTTGTGTTTCAGTCTTAGTTAGGATTATTTTTAATAATTTTAAAGAAAATTGTACATTTAATGGTATCTATTGAACATTGGGTACTATTTGTTGAATTTTGGAGATTAAGAGTGGTATTTATTTTTATAAAGGATTATCCTTTTGGTGATTATCTGATCTCATACAAACCAATTTTTGTTTTGGATAATGTATAATGATAGGGGAAATATATGGTTCATATTTTGTGGACCATGTTATTCTATATAAGTTGATTTTATCACTTTTGATGTGTCCATGTCATCTTGAATACTCATCCTTTGGAGAAAAAGAAGAGTTTGAGGTAGAAATAATGTAATGGATGGAAATCTACATGAAAAGTAAGTACGTGTCCTTATGTTCTTAGTCAAGATCATAAATAAATTCCTAAACTTTATAAAAAGGACCTTAAAACAAATATGTTGTCCGTGTACTTTTTCTACGCGGAATCCAATGACCATTTAACCCATCACAAATTTTTGGTTTTGTTGTTGTTAACTATCTTATAATAATGTTTTCTATCAATATGCACCATAACATGACACTTAGTTTCTCCTACATATCCATATTTTCAATGAATCCATGTATGGGTTATCTTGGGTGACCTTTTCACTTCTCCTTCTTTCTTTTAAAGAGATAAGTTTATTCACTCTTTTTTCTGATGTGGGACTTTCAATGAACTTTCGAAGCCTAACTTTAAAATTCCAAGGACACAATTTCTAAAAGGGGGGAAGGATGTAACATCCCCTGAAATTAAAGAATATGAAATTTTTATATTTCTTAATATTTGTGAATTAAATATTAATTTTATTTTAAATGGGATGCTATATTCAATGGCATAACTGACACACAACAATATGTTTTTACGAAGTCTTATGTTGCACACAATGCTGAGTCATAATAAAAAATAATAATATATTATTATTTTTATTGGTAGTTAACACCTAACTATTATAATGGTGAGAATGAACATGAATAACTAAAATATGATTATAAATGCTTGTTAAATGTTTTTACATTTATTTAATAAAAAATTTAGGTATAATATTTGAATAAATCTAATTTTAAAAATAAATACTCTTCTATTTTTTAAAAGGTCAATTCACCACCTTTTGATGGATAAATCTCTTTAAATATAGTTTTGGTCACTTTTATATGTTCTATTTTAAAAAATAAAATTATTATTTAGAATCGGAGCATCAAAATTTACTTCGGATAATTTTTTGGCATTTTTCTAATAAAATTCATTTTTAATGAATAGTAAAAAATATTGTATTTTAATTCCAAACTGTCATTTAATCTAATTTATTTATATTTTAGATTATATTTTTAATTGGTTTTAAAGTGTAATTAGATAATATTTTTACCAATTAATCCAATGTTGGTCATTGGAAGTAATTTTACTCTGAAATTGGACATAAACAAGTGTCAATCTTTTGATAAATATTATTTCATAAAAACATGTTTTTTGTTTTGACAACGGGAATTAATTTTAAATTAATTTCTTCTGCTTCTGTGTTTTTAATTTGGAAAAAAGGATTCAGTATTTATAATCAGTAGGTTCATATTGTGTAAATAGGTAACTTTTATTTTTATACATTATGAATATTTACTTTAGTAAATATTTTATTTACCATGGTTAAAGGGTAAACTTGTTAAATAATGGTATGAAATAATATTATAATAATATTAAATTACCCTAACATGTGTCCTAATACTATTTGTTGATACATGGACGACCATGGTCATTCTTGGGTCGTTTTTTGGACCTCATGGAGCAACTTATGAGTGAAAATAACACCATATATTAATTAAATTAATGTAAAGAAAAAAATGACATAAACATATATCTTTTAGTAAATAAATTTTTACATGTGATTATATAAGTTATCTCTTAGACTATAAATATTAATTCGAAATATAAAAATATTTCCTACATCATCATAACTTTTTATAATGTTTAGACACAAAATAAATGAAATTATTTATGACACAATAATGATCCTGTGTTTACCTCATTAATGAATGATTTAAATAACTAAGATTATAAAAATTAAAACAATATCCAAAACCTTTAAATTTCTTTAGGGTTTTATTTTTGAAAAATATTCATCTTATATTCAAATTTAATGTGTTTTGGACCTTTTGAAACCAAAAATTGTTATATAATAAAATAATATTTTCAAACCTTCCTAAAGAGCCCTTCCCCCCCCCCCCTTATAAAAAGACCTCACCTCTAATCCATTCCTCTCACTCCTCAGGCCCCTTGGATCACCCAAAAACTTCCCAAATAATCTCGTAAGATCCCTATATTCCACCTAGAAACCTTACCTTAGGCAGAAGGCACTCCATGAAATCCTTTTGGTTCAAACCAAAGGGAGTTACCTGATTTAAAGGTAATGTCTTCTCTTTAGTTCTTTTGTTTTATTTTCCTTCTCCAACCCCTTAAATTAATTTTATTTATTTCTTTTTATAAAAAAATTTATCTTAAATATACTAGGATTTTTTATGAGAAGGATTCAAACTACACTTCCACACACCTCCATCTAATGGATATGAAGATACTATTTCTGTGGACGGTGAACTACTACCCCATGAAACGATTTGGTTCAAATATCTCCAACTGCCTCTCATGGTGGCCATTATGATAGAACTGTATTTATATATGATATATATTATGTTTATGTTTTATATATTATTCGTTACGTCTTATTTACAATAATACCTTTATGCCTTCAAATATGTGTAAACATGATAATTTTGTTTGAGTAAGTGTGGACTACCGCCCCATCAAAGTGATATGATTCGTTCATGATATACATGGAACGTATAAAGAATACAGTTAATGAAATTATGTAATACATATATAATCAAAAATTATTATGGAATTACATTATACCTATGTATCATTCAGTTTCCATTTTTTTTAAAAAAATGGAAAAATTAAATGTGGCGTTCATGCGTACGTACGACTTACCTTATCCAAGAACGGTGCATTTCATTTCTTATCTAAAAGTGTTATTTACTATAATAAATTCATATATATACTAGATATATATTATATATATGATATTTAAATCATTAATAATATTCTAGAGATAATAGAATTTTTACCACATGGACAATTTGTAATTATAAGATGTTAATTTTTTACTCAAGTTCCGATCATCGACAAAATATATGACATGAAATAAAATAATTAACTAATTTTTATTGAAATGTAATAAGTTATATATAAGGAATAATATTTTTTAGAAAGGTTCTTGGGAAATTATAAACAAAATTATGTTTATTATTCTGGAAGAAAAAGGAACAAATGATTCATATCAGACACGTGGTAATGGGTTTCTTATCTCACTTTCAATTCTGTGATATTTCCATTGTTCGCCACTTATTTATTGCATGTGGTGTATTGTGTACTGAAATATGATATATATTATCATTATTATATATATATTCATGGTATTATATGATTAATTTGGTGCTTATTAACTTTTTTCATATGACTCGATTGATTGCAACATTGTAAGGGGTTTTCATCTCAGTTTTTATTCCCATGAGATTCATGCTATATTTCCCACTATTTCCTTTTCTATGGTACTACCCATGATTGTTTTAATTTTATAATATAATTTAATTTATGGGTATTTAAATATTTATTGTTTGATCCATCTTTCATGTGGCGTTTGTTTTCTATGTTACCAAATCGTCAAGGGACCCTTTCGCCATCCTCTTTTTGTCAAAGAATTGTTTTCTATTATGTATTTAACTTTCAATTTTAGAATTTTGGAATATGTTCTTATATATCATTGTTGCTATAAATTATATTTACAGGTTTTGATAGACCCTTTTTCTCTTTCATCAACTCATTCTCGGATTTTTCATGTTATGTCATTAGGCTGTCAAATTTTTGTATGGGAACTTCTTAACCCAATTTCAATTCTTTGGTTTAAGCATCTACATCTAGATTATGTCATGTTGTGAATATGTGTGAATGACCTATGATTGTTTTACACTTAATATCCACTTATATTAGGTGTGTTATTGTTTTTCACACCTAATTATGTCATTGATTTATTTTTAATATAAGGATACGATCTTTGTAAGGGACTCTTTGTCAATTTACATTCCATTGAGACATATTTTTTTGTTATACACCAATTCACTTTCATATGGTGTATAAATCTCCATATTCTCATGATATTTTAATATTGGTTTAATTTTATTCAAATTTTTTTTATATTCATGAATTTTCTCAAGTGGTACGGGAAACTTTAACGAATAAAATGTTTTAAATGTTTTAATGATTTATTCTTCTATATATTTCTCATTAATGAACATGTTTTCAAAATTGTTTCAAGGATTTACTTATATGGACATTAATGTTTTAAAATTTTAATTCCTTTAAAATATTCAAAGGGGTTTTGTCAGGACCCACTTCCACCAAAGATGCCCCTCTTGAGATGGCAATGGTGAAAGGGAGATAATGACCCCCCGAGTCCCGCATCCAGTAGGCCCCGGAGTGGTGACTAGCACCAAGGGTATGAGTTTTCACAAATATGGGAGGCATTGCCCTTTTTATTATTTAAGATCGGGAAATAGGATGAATCAAACACCAAAATAAAAAGGAACAAGTAAATTAAAATAACCCAAAACCAAACCCATATGCATGTTTTATAGAATACTAAAAAAAATTTACAAGTACAAGAAAAGCTCCAAAGTACGATACAAAAAAAAAAGCAAAAACTACAAAGAGAAAAACTTCAACGCCCAACTAGAAAGGTCCTGCATAGTCCCTGAAGTCCTCCTAAAAACCTGAATGTAAACGTAGGGTGAGCATACATGTATACTGAGTAGGAAAACCTAAAGCTCTCATGCACAGGTGGGGAGACATCCTAATGCCTTGTGAGAAAATAGAAGGAACCAAATCCTAGCAAGGAATCTATCCACACATCCTCACTAGCCACACCCACCAAATAGGAAAGTCAATAGAGTAGTATATTAATATTATCAAAGTATGGGTACCCCGCACCACCTTCCCACTGAATATTGCTCAAGCCCTCATGCCTAATGCTATGATGCTTCCCCCCTTATCCTGAGCTAGTGCCGCAACCTGGCCATATGAAGCTCGAGCTAGTGCTGCAACCTAGCTATAAGAAGCTCATAGTATCCCGCCGACACTCAATCCTTGGCCATCATAGTATCCTTCCGGCACTCAATCCTCGGCCATAACCACATCTCGTCTCAACGTCACATGGGAACCACATCACATCTCATCCCGAAGACACCTGGGAACATATCACATCCTCATCCCGAAGACTCATGGGAAACATATCACATCCTCATCCCAAATAATCTTGGGAAAATCTATAGTTACCTGCCTGAAGGATCCTGGGCTATAGAACCTAGAAGTGGGAGCACAGGGAAGAGCAGTAACCAGCCATCCTATATATGTTTGAGAATCTCACCCTCCTGTCCCACGAGTGTTTGGAACGTAGTACTCAACATGGGTGGGGTGTGTAAAGAAACATAAAAAGTACAGATTTATATAACTATATCAACCACTCATCCCATCCAAAGGCATATACACAAATATCTGAGCACATGCCTCGACACTGCTACCTTGAAAGAATGCACACAATAAGCAGCCCCATAACCCATTTACCTTTTCATGTTTCAATAGTTTTAGTTTATCAGTTCCTTAACTACCGAGCAACTAACAACAACCAAACAAGATCTATTTTTCATAAAACATATCCTTTCCAACCACAAATAAAGTTAGGGAAAACACAAGCAACACAATACCATTTTATTTTAATAGCCAATCAATTCCATTGAATTTCCATGTTTAATTAACTATCATGCCCCACAAATCATTAATTAACTCTTCCAATTTTATTCAAATTCACAACCCATCCCTACAGCCCTGCATCCAACCACCATAACCACAAACACATTGGAAACAAAACCTGTACCACATCATCATCCCTTTGATACTATTTACCATAGCTCCTCTTCCCATCACAACCATATCATACATGCCAACCCACAACCCAGTCAACCGCAGACCCACTGCTCATCCGTTCCACAACAACCCACTAAACCCTCTTTCACATAATTAAACCCCAACTAACAACCACAAAATTCATTCTTTCATTTGGTTTAACTGGGGTGATCATACAAGGGTTCCAGGTACTCATTTAATCTTCCAACTTTACATGATTAACCAATTTCTACATTCTATGAAAAACCATCCACAAAACAATCTATAAGAACATGGAAACATTTAATTTTGCAAGCAAAGGCCCCCAACGACCGTGATTTTCAATACGCATAAGCCTATTCAATTCAAAACATAATCACTGGATAATAATTGATGGAAATAAAAGCACAACAATATGAAATTTTTTCCCAAACCCGTTCTTTAACCAGTTACTATATTTATTTATTCGTTCAACCATATCTCATGAAAACAAGAGGATTCCCACCCCGCATGATGCACAAAAGAGAGAGAGACAAAGGTAAGATCCCTACCTCAATGGTTTTTGACAGAAAGCACAACGGTTAAGGAACGCTCAAGGAACCCGGGTCTATTCTACGAAACCCCACCTTAGATCTCTCCTACTAGAAAGATCAAGACCAAGACTCATCATATTCGACATCCACACAATTAGATCTACCCATAATGGCTGTATATTTAAGAAACCGAAGGAAGAGAAGGAGTGGATCTAAGAAGATCTAAGAACCCAACAAGAAAGATCACATACCTTAAGAAACCAGATTCTATTTGTGAAGAGAGGCCTCCTGATAGCCTCCAAAATTCTTGGGAGAGGGTCTCTTACCTCCAAGGAAGAGTAATCCCGGGTTATGGCCACTGAGGGACTTAAACGAACCATTTAGAAGCAACAAAGTTCAGATCCAAAATTTTAGGATCTAAATTTAAGTGCCCACACGGTTAGTCCGCATGGTTTAACAAACTGAGCGCTAACAGTGCGTTAGCTTCTGTCTCGAAAACAATCCTCGCATGGTTAGGCCGCACGGTTTGTCCTAACTGTGCACCTCCCATGCGAAGGCTACTGCCTCCAACACCAAACTCGCACGGTTTGGCCGCACTGTTTCAAAAACTGTGCGCCTCCCGTGTGAAGGCCATTACCCCTTTAGTTTTCCTTAAAGGTCCACCTAAACACACCCCCAGGTCACCCTGATTTCTTGAAACAACTCTAGCCCCACATTTTCACAAAGGAATGGACCAGAGAGGTCCAGGCCATTACATCAGATACCTCTCAAAACATTCTCGTCCTCGAGAATTAAAAACCAACCCATAAAAAGGGGAATGGTCCAAACAACCACCCTTCAAGATACCTCTCAGGGGTATCATCATAACTGGAATCCAACCACTATCCTAATTATATGAGTCATGGAATTCCTTCCCCCATTTCGAGATATTATCCTCTTTAGGTGGCACTGACCCACCTACATGGGTTTAATCGCATCCACATTAATGCATCTCGATTAGGGAATAGGTCCTCCCACCCCCCATATTTTAGGATTTCTGATACACATACTGCCCCCACCACCACAAAAAACAAGCAACATGCTTCCCCAACACATGGATTGGGGAATTCCTTCTCCCATGTCAAGATACTATCCACTTTGGGCAGCAGTGAATTGCCTTCACGGGTTTAATAGCATCCACATTAATGCATCTTGATTAGGGATCAGGTCCGCCTCTCCCCATATGTTAGGACTCTTCACGCACATTTAAAGGAAAGAGGGAAACAACATAACATTATAGACTAATGAAAAACAAGGTCCAGGCCCAAAGTATGGGTGAGAATGAGGTTCAACAAAGGTGTGTGATGCTCCTGAATTTAAACAAAACATAAACAAGAACATTTAAGTAAAACCAAACACATCTATCTTGATCTCTAGCCTTTCTAGGGTTGCCGCTTCTATTGCGTTCAACTATCCACGTCCCACTCCTCTTCCTCTCTATTGAAGTCCACCTCCTCAGCAACATCCTAGTTGGGGTCCTTGAGGAACTCTCTGTGGTTCGCCACCACTTGCCCCAGCTCCCCTTGGGGGGACTGTAGCCTGTTTCTGCTGGAAGGGTCAGGTTGGGAACTGCTGCTGGGGCTAAACCTGGCCATTCCCTCCATACTGAGTCTGAAAAGGGAATGTTCTGCAAATATGCCCACGATTACCACATGCATAGCACCTCAGTCCCTAGACCATAGAATATGGGCAGAAACCGGGAGATTGGTAGGGGATTTGCTGAAGTCTGCTCCCTATCGGTCAAAACATGGATGGTCTTGTTGCTGGGAATCTAATGCTGACCGGCTCCTTCTTGGATGAACTTGGGTGAATCCTCTCTCATGGTGGACCTACTTGCGAGTGCATCCTCTTGATTACCTCTACCTTTTTCAGTACTTCTATGTGCATAGGTAAGGTGAAAGGGGTCACCGCACACCGAATAGAGGGGTGAAGTGCCTCCTCTAAATTTATAGCTCGAGAATCCTCATTCGGAAAGAGATTCGGTGAAAAATGGAGGAGATCCTTGAAATTGACCCCTAGTTCCCGCACTGACATGCTTCCTTGTTGGAGAGACAACAACCCCTGCCTCTTCTCGGCCTTCCTCATCTTGGAAAGAAATTCCTCGCGGAACTCCTTATCGAAGTTGGCCCATATAACTTTTGTATCATTAACCTCTCCAAGGAAAAGCATCCACCACTGACGCGCCACTCCTCGCAGCTGGCTTAATGCTAGGGGAATCCAGTACTCTGATGAAGCCCTGATCATCCCAAAGGTGATCTCGAGTTCCTCCAACCAACTCTCAGATTCCGTATCTGAAGTGATGCCTTTATACTTCTTCATGATATGTCACTGGAAAGCATGAAACGTACACTGCCACAAGTCTTCTTCCTCCTCTCTGTCAATTCTTAGCTGTTCGACCGTCTGAATATGTTCGGCCTCGACTGCCTGAGTCACCCGGGAACGATGTCCAGGTGCCATAGCTGCACGGTAAACAAAGAATTCCTAATCCCAAGTAGCAAGGGAAATGTTCTAAAGGTTGAATTTTATCATTTTATTTTGACTTATTTCCCAGAACACCCAAATAAAGTAAAACACAATCATGATGATGCATGTACCTTTCCTAGGGAATCTACCCTGCAATCAATGTAGTCTTACTTGGTCGTTTGGTAAGCTCAGAGTCCTTGCATCAGATCATGAGGGGACCTAAAATCTCGTGTCCTAGCCGGGCTTCCCTGTCCTATGTCATGCACCAAGATCATCCAACACTGTTTCCCCACCATCCCATTCAATCCTCACTGTGCCTAACTCTATACTCCATCCTATCTATCAACCATTAGCTCTGATACCATTTTGTCACGACCCCCTCCCACCAAAGATGCCCCTCCTGAGCTGGCAATGGTGAAAGGGAGATAATGACCCCCTGAGTCCCACCTCCCGTAGGCCCCGGAGTACCAACTAGAACCAAGGGTATGAGTTTTCACAAATATGGGAAGCATTAAACTTTTTATTATTTATGATCAAGAAATAGTATGAATCAAACACCAAAAGAAAAAGGAACAAGTAAATGAAAATAACCCAAAACCAAACCCTTATGCATGTTTTATAAAACACTAAAAAAAGTACAAGTACAATAAAAGCTCCAAAGTACGACAAAAAAAGCAAAATATGCAAAGAGAAAAACTCCAATGCCCAACTAGTAAGGTCCCACACGATCCCTGAAGTCCTCCTAAAAACCTGAAGGTAAACGTAGGGAGAGAATACAAGTATACTCAGAAGGAAAACCTAAAGCTCTCGTGAACAGGTGGGGAGACATCCTAATGCCCCGTGTGAAAATAGAAGAAACCAAACCCTATAAAAGAATCTATCCACCCAACCTCAGAAGACACACTCATCAAATAACACATGTCAATAGAGTAGTATAGTAATATTATCAAAGTATGGTTACCTCGCACCACCATCCCACTAAATATTGCTCAAGCCCTCACACCTAATGCTCTGATGCTTCCCCCCTCTTCCTGAGCTAGTTCTGCAAACTGGCCATACGATGCTCGAGCTAGTTCCGCAACATGGCCATACGAAGCTCATAGTATCCCTTCAGCACGCAATCCTCGACCGTCATAGTATCCTTCCGACACTCAATCCTTGGCCATAACCAAATCTCGTCCCGAAGTCACCTGGGAACCACATCACATCTCATCCGGAAGACATCTGGGAACATATCACATCCTCAACCCAAAGACTCTTGGGAAACATATCACATCCTCATCCCAAAGACTCTTGGAAAACATCTGTCGTAACCTGCCCGAAGGATCTTGGGCTATAGAACCTGGAAGAGGGAGCATAGGGAAGAGCAGTAACCATCCATCCTTTAGATGTTTGAGAATCTCACCCTCCCGTCCCACGGGTGTTCGGAACGTAGTGCTCAACATGGGTGGGGTGCATAAAGGAACATAAAAAGTATAGATTTATATAACTATATCAACCACCCAGCCCATCCTAAGGCTTCTACACAAAATATCTGACCACATGCCTCGAAACTGCTACCTTGAAAGTATGCACACAATAAACATCCCCAAAACCCATTAAGCTTTTCATGTTTCAACAGTTTTAGTTTATCAGTTACATGACTACCGAGCAACTAACAACAACCAAACAAGATCAATCATTCGAAAAACATATCCCTACCAACCAAAAATAATGTTAGTGAATACACAAACAACACAATAGAATTTTCTTTTATCAGCCAATTAATTCCATTGATTTTCCATTTTTAATCAACTACCATGCCCCAAAAATCATTAGTTAACTCTTCCACTTTTATTCATATGCACAACCCATCCCTGCAGCCATGCTGCCAACCACCATAACCACAAACACATCGGAAACAAAACCCATACCACATCATCATCCCATTGATACTATTTACCCCAGCTCCGCAGCCCATCAAAACCATATCATACACGCCAACCCACAACCCAGCCAACTGCAGCCCCGCTGCTTATCCGTTCCACAACATCCCACAAAACATCCCTTCACAAAATTAAACCCCAACTAGCACCCACAAAATTCATTCTTTCATTTGGTTTAACTAGGGTGATTATACAAGGGTTCCAGGTATTCATTTAATCATCCAACTTTAAATGATTAACCAATATCTACATTCTATGAAAAACCACCCACAAAACAATCTAAAAAATTTGGAACATTTAATTGCACAAGAAAAGTCCCCCAACGACTGGGATTTTTAGTAGGCATACGCCTATTCAATTAACATCATAATCAAAGGATAAGCATTGATGGAAATAAAACAGCAACAATATCAACAAAAATTTACCAAACCCGTTATTTAACCAGTTACTAACATTATTTATTAGTTCAACCGTATCTCACGAAAACAAGAGTATACCCACGCCACATGATGCACAAAAGAGAGAGAGAGAGATGAAGGTAAGATCCCTACCTTAAAGGTTTTTGAGGGAATCCACAACAGTCAAGGAACACTCAAGGAACCCGGGTCGATTATATGAAACCCCACCTTAAATAGAAAGATCAAGACCAAGACACATCATATTCGACATACAAACACTTAGATATACCCTTAACGGGTGTAGATTTAAGAAATCGAGGGAAGAGAAGGCGTATATCTAAGAAGATCTAATATCCCAACAAGAATGATCACATTCCTTGATAAACAGGCATAGATTTGCGAAGAGAAGCCACCAGATCGCCTCCAAAACATTTGGGAGAGGGTCTCTCACCTTCAAGGGAGAGTATTACTGGGTTATGGCCAATTAGGGGCTTAAACGAACCATTTAGAGGAAAAAGAGTTCAGATCCGAAATTTTAGGATCTTACTTTAAGTGCCTGCACGGTTAGTCCGCATGGTTTAACAAACCGTGCGCTAACCGTGCGTTAGATTCTATCTCGACAACAGTCCTCACATAGTTAGTCTGGATGGTTTTTCCTAACTGTGTGCCTCCCATACAAAGGCTACCTCCTCCAACACCAACCTCGCACAGTTTGGCTGCACGGTTTGACAAACCGTGCACCTCCCGTGCGAAGGCCATTACCCATTTAGTTTTCCTTAAAGGTCCACCCAAATGAACCCCCAAGTCACCTTGATTTCCCGAAACACCTATAACCCCACATTTTCACAAAGGAATGGACTGGAGAGGTCCATGACATTACAGGTATGGGACACTTTTATTCAAAAATATCTTTATTTAAAGTTTTAAATGCTTTTAAAAATGGTTTGATAAAGAATTTATTATTTCAATATCTTGAAAAGATATATTGTGATTGTAATGTGGAAATTTCATATTTATTTTATGTTTTTTATGTGCTATGATTTTTTTATGGTTATTGGTCATTGTTTACATATACGGGTGGTTCCGTGATAAAACTAGGGCGGGTGAGCCTGAGATAGCTCTCCAATGCATTGGGTAACGTGATAGAGGTAAACGTTAATGTTTCCACTAAGAGATTTAGGGAATATACTATGATGGTTAATCCAATGTAACTCCCTATGTAGCTATGATAGCTACAATGTAAGTATGATATGGATTCCATAAGTACCCTTTATGATTTATGATTTTTTGTGTTTTATTGATAAATCTTATGATTTCATTAGGTATGTAATGATTGAAAAGTATGGTTTAATTGATTTGTATTTATTGATGGCCTAATGTTTTCCTTCCTTATTTTATAACCCTTACTGAGATTTTTATGGTCATCCCAATTTTTTAAATGTTTTTCACAGGACTTAAAGGTGAATAGGGCCAAGGATGGGATCAAGGATAAGTGATGATGTCTAAAACATAGAACTAGACATGTTACTTTTTTTAAGAGTTTTTATTTTATGAAAAAATGTATTCTGAGTAGAAGTGTCTACTTTGTAATTTTTGAAATGTAATTTAATAGTTATGGAATAATTATCTAAAAATTTAAACATAAAAGATCATCATTGTTAATTATTCAATTAAGTCAAGATTGTGTAATGTTTATGGATAGGTCCTTATAATATGAGTGAAAATTCTGATTTCATTGATTTTATGTATTTATAGACTAATTTTTTCTTTCTTTATTTTACAACCCTTACTGAGCTGTTTAGGCTCATCCCATGTTTTTGGAAAAAATTCCACATGGTATAAGGAACGGTTAGAGAAAAGAATAATTCAAGAAGATTTGTTTCAAGAAAATAATTCTTGCTTTATTTACGAAGTTTTATTATTGTGAAAAATTGGTTAGAGTAGAAGTGTCTACTTTGTAATATTTGAGATGTAATGTAGTAGTTATGGATTAATTCTCTAAAACTCTAAACTTGTAATGATCCTTAATGTGAAATCATGATTTAACTCAAGATTATGTAATGTTTTATAGATGGGATCTTATAGTTGGTATCATAGGCCCGTTTAGATAAATTTTAAGGTTAGGGTGTTTTTTAACCATATGTGACCTAACCATAATGGTTAAAATATTAGAAAGAGTCATAATTATTTTAGATAAATGGAATGAGTTTAAGATAACATGAATAAGTATATCTTATTGTTTACCCTCCTCATAAGATTATATATGATGATTTTATGGATATACTCACACTAGCCTTTTTTGGTTTTAGTAAATGGCTAGATCTAGTAGGCACCAAAGTAACAATGGATGTGAACGAAATAGTGGTGGATTTTTTTGAATAAGAAAATAAATTAAATGGTAGCTTCAATGATAACTCTTGTGGTTATTCTCAACCAACAATCTAGAGTCATGATTAATCAATTGAGCATTTTTTTATTTCTCTAAGGAATCATATATTCAAGAAATGAATACCTATGTAAGTTCTGTTATTAATCATAAAGGTGTGTATATTAAAAAAATATGTGTTAGGATGTGGAAGGAAACACCTAGGTAAATATTTCAAAGGGATGGGAAGATTTTATAGATGTGGTAATGAATGTCATATATCAATAACCTATCATGGAAAAAGGAAGAATTCAGTTGACTCCAGGAAAGGAAAAGAAGTTCTTTCTGAGGGACCAATTGAATGTTTTAAATGTAGTGTGCATAGTCATTACAAAAATAGATGTCCTATGAAGAAGGTTTGGGAATGAGATCATCATGACGGTACAGATATATGTTTACCAATACCTAATTCCATTCCAATTGATTATGAGGAAATTGACAATGACCTATGAATGGTATAGATTATATATTAGCTGATGTTTTGACATTATTGAATCTTCAGATATGATTAATGATTATTTTTGTGGGAAGGATGTATTATTGAATAAGTCGGAAAAAATGGTTATGATATCATGGATAATTCTATATGATTAATATGCCAATATTTTAGAAATTCACGATTTATGTTATATTTCTGGGAAATGAAATGTTTAAAAGTATTAATGAACTTTTGTTGATGGGATTACTTTGGAAAACTTTTCCCTTTTATGTGTAACCCTGATGTTTGTAAGGTAAATATTATATTTGAGGAAGAATTATCTTTTATTTTTCAAATATAGTTATAAATAACCATTTTGGTTTATATGATCCTTGAATTCAAGGAAATTACAGGTTATTAAATTTTGGGATGCAAAATGAAAGGTATTAGATAACCTTTGAGGATTAAGTAGGTTATGATAATTTTTGAGAAAATTATATTATTTTTAGAAATGTTATAATAATGACATGGTTTTAGAAATAGGACAACCCATTGGATGGTTGAAAACTCATCACGTTCAGTAAGGCTGTAGGAATCGAACTAACAACCGAAGGGTGACAAGGGCGTATCAATTTACTCTATCCTACGTGAAGTCATAGGTTAGTATGAATAATTGTTTTTAGTTAAATGATTTTATGGATGAAGAATAATTTGATTTTGGGAACTTATTTTTTATCAAATTTATATCCTTAGTATAGGAAAATTATTTTGGTGATTAAGTGATAATAGTTATTTTGGAAGATCTTCTATCTTTTGGAAAACATATATTCCAAAAGAAAATATAACACTATGGGATTTCATTTATGGGGTAATGGTTGAAATTTTATTTTGGAAGAATATATGTTTTTATTTTATAAATATTTTGTTTTGGGTTTTTAAGGAAAATATTAACCTATCATAGGGAATATGTGATTAGGTTAATTACACTTTAGTATGAGACTTTAAGAGTAGTTGATGTTAGTTGGTGATAAATGTTAAGATTTATTGTACAATAATATGTGATTAAATCCTTCTGAGTTTTGGGTTTCAAAATTAGTTTGAATTATTTTGAATAATTTTATGTACAATGGTTTATTGACTGATCTTTGTTGAACTTATGGTATTTTTTGTCAAATTTTGTTTGATAAGAGTAGTATTTCTTTTTATAAAGAATTATCCTTTTGGGTGATTATCTGATCTCATACGATCCATTTTTTTATTTTTTAATGTCTAAAGACAGGGAAAATATATAGTTCAGCTTTTTTGGATTATGTTATTCTCTATAAATTGATTCTAGTGATTCAGGTATGTCAAAGTCATCTTGAGTAGACATCGTTTGGAGAAAAGATGAGTTTGCAGTAGATATTTAATAAAAGGATTAAACTCATGAAAAGTAAGTATATTTCCTTATGTTCTAATTCAATTTCATAAATAAATTTCTAAAAATTATGAAAAGGAACTTAAATAATAGTTTATGTTAAATATTCCTACCCAGGAATTAAATACTGTTTAACCCATCACAAGTTTATGGGTTTTTGGTAGTTAACTTTCTCCTGATCTTGTTTTTGATCAATCTCCATCAAATCATTACACTTAGTTTCTCTTCCATATCCTTTTTTTCTTACATGGAATCCTAGTATGTGTTATCTTGAGTTACTATTGCATTGATCATTATTTCTTTTAAAGTGATAATTTTATTGACTCTTTTTCTAATGTGGGACTTTCAAAGAAGTTTCTGAGCCTAATTTTAAAATTGCGAGGACAAAATTTTCAAAAGGGGGGAAGGATGTAATGGCCTAGGTATTTATAGAATGATAAAGTTTCATATCTATTAATTTTTTTTATTAAGGTATTAATTTTATGTTAAAATATATTCTTCTTTCTATATCTTACTCAATACACAACGATGGGTTTTTTTGAAATCATACGTTGCACACAACATTGAGTTATACCGAAAAATAATATAATAATATAATTATTTTAAATGGTAGTTAACGACTAGCTGTTGTATTGGTAGAAATGAATATAAATAACTACAATATTATTACACATGTTTGTTAATTTTTTGACATTTATCCAATAAAATATAGAGGCTGAAAATAGGTATGAATCTGATTTTAAGCATGAAAAAGTATAATATTTTTAAAAGGTCATTTTACCACCTTTTGATAGAGAAACCTTTTCAAATCTAGTTTTTTTTTCACTTTTATATGTTCTATATGAAGAAATAAAATTATTATTTATAATAGGGACATAAACATATAGTTTTGTTGAAATTTTGGTGTTTTCCTGATAAAGTTAATATTTCAATGAATAGTAATAAATAATGCATTTTAATTCAGAAATACCTTTTAATATAACTTATTTATATAGTTATATTGTACTTTTAATTGGATTTAAAGTGTAAGTGGATTATATGTTTACCATTAAATCCAATTTTGGTAATTGGAAGTAATTTCACTTTGAAATTGGATATGAACACATGTCAATCTTTTAGTAGTTTTTATTTCTTAAAAACATTTTTTTAGTTTTGACAACGGGAAAAAATTTTAAATTAATTAATAGAAATTATGTGTTTGTAATTTGAAAAAATGGATTCTATATTGGGAATCAAGAGGTCCAAATAGTTTAAATAGGTACCTTTTATTTTTGTGCATCAAGGATAGTTACTTCAGTAATTGTTTTATTTACTGTGGTTAAAGGGTAATTCCGGTAAATAAGGGTAAAATATAATATTATAATAATAATAAACCTCAATATCCGATTTTATAATCCTATTAGTGAGATATTTCTGACCATGGGAATCTTTGAGTCGATTTTGGGACCCCATGGAGCCACTTGGATGTGAAAATGACATTTTATAAGAATTAATTTAAAGTAAAGTGAAATGTAACACAAACATGTATCTTTTAGTAAATTTTTTTATGGGGTTATATAAGTGATATTCTAGACTATAAATATTAATTAGAAAGATAAAATGATTTCATACATCATGGTATTTTATTTATAATTTTTAGACATCAAATAAGTAAATATATTTATGACACAATGATGATGTAGTGATTACTTTATTAATAAAGTATTTAAATAAATGAGATAATAAATATTAAAATAAATTTATTTTGAAACTTTTTATTAAATACACGAATTTTTGGGATGATTACGACTTATTATATTTTAATTAATGATTTTTTTTATAAATAATCAAGTTATTATGGATTTTTTTTAAAGTCGTGATATGAATAGTATATAAATTGACATAAATGAGTTAAAAAAAATACTATTTTATTAAATGATACAATAGTCCTAAAAATATAATATTCTTCCAAATGGCTTAGATATTGTTAAAAATATCATTAATTAACCACATGAGGTTATATTTAAATTTTATAGTTACTATATTAACCATATAGTATTTATATACAAGAAGACATGTTAAGAGTTAAATTATTTAACTAAGGGTTAAAGCTAATGGATAAGGTTGAATTTGAAACAAAAATGTGTCTAAAACCTATTGGTTGAGAGTATTTCTAAAAATCCTCATCATATATTAATATTAAATGTGTTTTTGAAAATTTGAAAAATTGAATTCAGTTTTCAATAAAATAATCTTTCAAGACATTCATAAAGTACCCCTCCACCATCTTATAAACGGCCACTACCCCTATCCACTTAATCACACCTCTCAAGCCACTTGAATCATGAAAAATCTTACCAAATAATCTCCCAACATACATATATTCCTCCTATAATACTTAACATGGGCATAAGAAAATTAAATAATTCCTTTAGGCAAAAATAAAAAGAATTTTCCAGATTAAGAGGTAACATACTCTCTCAAGATCTTTTATTTTCTTTTAATTCTCAAATCCCAATGCTCTTATTATTATTTTATTCCATAAAAAAAATTATATTAAATATACTAATATTATGTTATGATAATTATTATAACTACACTTACACAAACCTCAGTCTAATGGATATGAACATACTTTTTCTGTGTACGGCGAACTACTACCTCACGAAACGATGATTATACGATTTCCCCTAACACCACTCATGGTGGACATTATGATGGAACTGTATTTATATATGACATTTATTGTCTTTATATTGTCTCTATGATACTATATTTTATATTTACAAACATACCTTTATGATTTTCATGATGTGTAAATATGATAATTTCATTTGAGGAAGTGTCGACTATTGCCCCCTCAACGTGATATGAATCATTAATTCCATTCATGGAACGCATAATGTATGAAATTAATAAAATTATGTAAAATATATAAAATAATATATTATACATAAATTATAATATACATATGTATCATTTAGTTTCCATTCCTTTAAATATGAAAAATAAATGAAAGTAGTGTTCATGCATACATACGATTTACCATCTCCATGAACGGTGCATTTCATTTCTTATATCCAAATGTTATGTACTATAATAAATACAAATAAACTAAATATATATGAAATTTAAATCCTGAATACTATTTTTTAGATGATATAATTTTGACCACATGTACAATTTATATCAATAATAGTTCATTTTTGACTCAAGTACCCAATATTGACAAAACAACCTATATTAACTTAAAAATTATGTAATTTTATAACATGGTATTAAGTAATATTAAAGTAATAATAAACATGATAAAGGTTTTTAATCAAGTATAAATTAACCTAAGTTTATTATTCAGTAAGAACAAGGACATACGTGACGTTTCAGACGCAAGGTAAGGGAACTTTTTAACCCAATTTCAATTTTTTGGTTTAATATCCTACTTCTTGATTTTGTCGTGCTATGATTATGTGGGAAATAAATTATTATATCTTACCTTTTATTTATACTTTATTTATGTGTACTTATAGTTAATACACATAATCTATCTATTTTATTTACACAATTATCTTTGTAAGGGAACCTGTCACCCCCCTCTTTTAGTCAAAGACTTATTTTATGTTATGTATTTTAATATCCATTTTATTTTGTTGGGGCATGTTATTCTATATCCTTATTTATGTACATTATATGTCCATGTGATGAGAGAGCCTTTTATATCCCATCAACTCATTTTCTGAATTTTTAAGTGACACCGTTAGTGTACCGAATTTTTGTAAGGGACTTCATCTCAATATCATTTCATTGAGGCATATCTTGATATTTTTCACCTTTATTATCCTATAAGGTGAATATCATACCATTTTAAATATTATATCACGAATATCCTTATTATCATGATATTATAGGATTCTTTTAATTTTATTATTTAATTATTTTTATTCAATTATTTTCTCAAGTGGTAAGGGAATCTTTAACTTAAACATTATTCTAAATGTTTTTAAGATTTAATCTTATAAATATATATCATTAATTTCCATGTTTGGAAAATGGTTTCAAGGATTTATTTCTATTGAAATTAATGTTTTAAAATTTTAATTCCTTTAAAATTTCAAAAGTGGTATGAGACACATTGATTGAAAAATATCTTTATTAAATGTTTTAAATGGTTTTGGAAATGGATTGAATATTTAAATAACTTGAATTGATTCATTGTGTTTCATGAGTGAAATGTTAATAATTTCAATCTTTTATGTGTTATTATTATGTAATGGTACTTTGACATTTCATGGGTGGTTTCGTGATAATGCAAATACGTGTGGTTCTGTGATAAACCTAAGGTGGGTGAGCTCGAGCAGCTCTATAATGCATTGGGTAACGTGGAATAGGTAAATGATAATGTTTCTCCTAAGAGATATAGGGAATATACTATTCTAGGTATTCCAAACATAACTCCTTATATAGTTGTGAAAGGTACAATGTATGTATGATATGGATGCCACCACTTAACTTTTTGATTTATGATTTCTATGTGTTATTCATAAATCTTAGAATTTTTGAGGTATGATAAAGATCTTATGTTATATGAGTGAAAAATATTATTTCATTGATTTGTATGAATTGATGGACAAATATTTTCTTTCCTTATTTTATAACCCTTACTAAGCTTTTTATGCCCATCCCATGTTTTTGAAATGTTTTTCAATGGGTATAAGGAAGGGTAAGTGAAATGAATAATTCATGAATATTTATATCAAGAAAATATTTCTTGTCTTATTTATGGAGTTTTATTATTGTGAAAAATTTGTTAGAGTAGAAGTGTCTACATTGTAATATCTGATATGTAATGTATTAGTTATGGCCTAATTCTCTAAAAATATAAAACTGAAAATATCCTTAATGTGAATTCTTGAATTAACTCAAGATTAAGTAATATTTTAAGGCTTAGTCCTTATACTTTCTCCCAATTATAAAAGGCCAAAATCACACATCACTTATTCACATATTTGAAGCTATATATTTTAAAAAATACCAAAACAATTTGTTCCACATAATCTTTATCTATGTTCTAGATATTTTGGTCCTCTGAAAATACCAACATTAGGGTCCTTTATAAGATACCCAAAGGTGGTGCTTCTAATTGATGGTTATTTTATTCACTAATCTCCTTTCAGTTTCTTCTTTTCCACATTTAATTATTTCATAACACATAAAATATAAAAAAATACTATCTAATATATACAAAGATGATATTATGTTAATGTAATAACCTATATCCATATCCACTTTCATCAAATGGAAAATGAAACTGATGATCATGTCTACGATGAACTATTGCCTCGTGAATCAATGTAGATAGTTTTTCATCATCACTATTCATGACTAGATATAACAGTGTATTTAATATATATATATATATATATATATAATATTTATGAAATTAATATACTTCTGGAGTTAGGATACCATATATACCTTCTTACATTCCATTCTATGGAGGATAAGGTAACGCCACTCATGTGTTTGGCGGAATAGCACCTCGTGAAGCTATGTGATTCATTTTCATTCACTGTTTACATAGAATTAAGTAAGGATAAATTTAATGAATATAAATGATATACATGAGATTGAAAATTTTATATATTGTTAATATATTATTTAAATTTATTAATTTTTCAATCCATTGAAAAAATTGATATAGTTTTCATGCATACGTATGACCTATCGTCTCCATGAATGGGTTATTTCTTTATTTATATCTTTATTGTTATGGATTAGTAAAAATAAAAATATAATTAATATATGTTATATTTATATTCCTTTTAACATTATAGAGAAGATGGAATCATTATGAATGTAAAAGTATCAAAAATAACAAATCGAACCGTACATGAAAAAAAAGAAATTATTTACAGAAACACATCTTCAACATGGAATTGTTAATAAATGGGTCATAAAAGGCAATAAGAAAATTATACATTGTATGATATATATATATATATATATATATGTGTTTACTCCCACCAAATGAGAATTGAAAAAACAAAAAATGAAGAAATACCTGGATACGAGTATTATTTTCCTCGCAATGAAAATGAAGAAGAAGGTGGCCAGAACACAAAAATCACATAAGCCTCTAGAATACATGCGATCATGATACCTTCACAAGGTCATGAGAAGGAGTCATCTGAAACTCATAACCCATGGAAGGTCCATTGAATCAACTTTGACAATACTTTATACTCTTACAATGGTATCCTAAACACACAGTGATCATGAGGTGGTTTCCAAATGATCACCTTAGAGCCATGAAAATACTTAGGTAGTAGGGACATTACAACCCATTCAAAAATCCTTGAAAAAAGGATAAAAATATCAAAAAATGAAATATCCCATTGTGGTTGAAAAACTCACGTGACATACCCATGTAGCTCGCGATACACCGCAAAAGCGCCGGTGACATGTTCTCCTAGTTGCACAAGAGCCTGCTGACATGTCACCCCAATAACCCAAAGGGACTTAGACATGTCCAAGAGGTCTCACACTCCCACTTTTCCTATAAAAACATGAATAAGGTGTTCTGCATGATAATACTCATTAATCAAAATATGTCATTTCTTTTGTCACATGATGCATCACTGATTGATAGAATGATTATCTTCAATAGTTCTGAGGCCAACTGACCAGACCACAGAACCTTGTAAAAAAAACAATGAACTAAAAAAGGGAGAAGGTGGAAGCCTCTTCAGGCCATAAACATCATGAGACATTCTCCATACTGTTCATGATACATTGCAAGCCCATGAAGACATGTCCACCAAGATATGTTATATCCCAATGTCCTTATATCCTCACCATTTGAACGGATTTAGACATGTACAAGTGGTACTGATCTCCCCCTTCAGATTCATTCGGAAAATAGAAGGGGTTTTCCATGAAATTATTATGCATCACCATGGGACCATTTATTGGTCATGAGAATAATAACCTATGGGGAGAGTGATTCTCTATAACAACACTCATAAAATCATTCAAGATCCCCAAAACATTGATAAATAAAATAAGGAAATTAAATATAAATGGCAAGAGCCTCTTGTTATCATAAACTTCAAGATATGTACTCATTCACCCTGAAATACCTTGAAAAATACATTTAACATGATGAATAGATATTGTGAAACCCCTTAGACACATCAGACTAAAAATATGAAATCCCCTTTTATGTCCTAATAATTAGGTGATACTATTTAATTTTACATAATTGATTAAAGTAGGTGTTGAGGGGATGATGTCACAGTTTTTAGAAAATCATGCAACACCCCAAGATAATCCATGATAAGATCAGACAAAAACGGATGACACCTACACCCTCCATCGATGCCAACCTGGGCTTGTGTGATATGAATCATGTAAAGAGGATAATAGTAATGGTGGGGAGGCCTATAAATATCCTACCTCAATATCAGAAAAAGGGTTATATTTTTAGTGATCATGGGATCCTCACATCATCACACTCAGGTATCGAAACAGATTTCTCAGAGTAGTTGATCTCGTGTCCAGAAAGTTTTTCCATTAGGTAAAATTTAGGGAACCACCAAAGAAGATCATGAAAAATGGATAGTAAATTTACATGATCATTCCTAGATCACATAAAGGACTTTGGGTAGGTTATGAAAATGAAATCTCACATACTTGATTAGTCACATGAGGCTTAAACATGATAACACTGAAACAATCCAAGGAATATGGAAAAAAAGGCTTGAACTTAGACTAAAAGGATGGGAGACTCTTGCAGAAAACATATAATCTAAACCTCATGTGTTTCGCATGAACCACCTAGGTCATCTGATAACACCTGAACATGTCTCCCAGATCATGCGATGCTCCTTTAGTTTACTATTTGGATCATAAGAAGTCCCTAAGAGAAGTCAAATTGAGTCACATAGAACTCTGAGGCATGCCACACGAGTCTCACTTAAACCTATGGGATCATGATCCAAACATTGTGATATAATTATGAAGTGTCACCCAAATCATTCCACCACACTATTACATGTCAGTTAAGTCTCACAATGGAACCAAGGCATTTCAACTAGCTCTCATAGAATTCTATAGACAATCCATCCAGATCTCGCGATGCCCCTTGTGTTTGTGAGCTGGCTCTTTTGAAGTTCACTAGACATGTTAACTGACCTTTCATGATGACACCTAAAAAAGTCATCCATGAAAAGCAGTACCCTCCAGATATGTCACATTGACTCTCACCAAATCACTAAATCATTTCTTATAGCTTTTGCGATGACACTGGGGAATGTTAGTTGGATCATGAGACACCCTCTATGTTTGTCAGATAAGATCATGAAATGACCTATAAGATCAACCATCTAGGTCGTAATATTTATTCTAGACAAGTCATCCATGGTTATGAAACAACCTTAATAGATTACATCCAGATTCTATGATGTCCCCCAGACTAGTCAAATGGATCATGATATGGTCTATGGACATGTTAGGAAAATATTCTCTGAAATGTCAAGAAGAAAATTATGATAGATCATGTACACAGTCAAAACATGTTATAAAGACAAGAAGACCGTTCCATGACAACATCCCTAGATATGGTATCCATTTCAAAGATATATATAAGTGCATCATTAGTGTTTCATCCCCGACTGAATGAACTATGATAACTATGATTCATACCAATACTAGAATACATAGGACACCTTCCTAAGGCTCGATCTCCATATCAAATATTTAAAGGTATGCCTCAGTTCATAAGTTTCACATCCATAACGAATGAGATAGATTATTTTCTATCCCTTGTTTATCACAATGAGCAAAGATAATGAGGGCTTATGGAGTTCTAATGATCATATCATTCACATCGTAAGCTTCCAACAAGGGATATCTCAGTGTATAAGCCCCAATCAACATCATAATACTATATGTTTCACATATAAGGAAAACCAAAATGTCTAATACCTAACCTAATGAACTATGATGACTCTGATTCCTTCTATGACCAGGATATGTGGGACTCCTTCATAAGGGACAAGATCAAATAGGAATCCACCTTAGTGTAAGTACCTACATGTCTTCGACATTCTGACCCTCAGTACTGAATTTATCCCATGGGATAATGGTTCTTCCTCATCCAATAATAGAATGAGAAATCATTGAAATATGATGAATCTAATTCCTTCCATAATTAAGATACATTGGAAACCTTCCTAAGGCCCAATACCATTATTAGGTACCCAATGGGAAGTCCCGTCACCTAAGCCTTGCATCTATACATAATGAGGCTGATTAATTTCAATCTGTTGTTTCTCACACCGTACATATATCATGTGGGATTAGGGGGTCAGAATGATCATCTCATTAGAAACATGAATCTCCACCACCCTGGGCATCCACATTGTGTAATCCACAATTAGTGGCATGATATAAATACCCACCATAAAAGTGTATATACCTTGGGACCAGTCCGAAGGACTGACTGAACTATGAGAACTCTGATATCTAATATAACAAGGAAACATAAGAAACCTTCCTAAGATCTGGGATCAAATAATTGGTGTATAAGTATCTATATATATGTCATTTTCATAAAAAATTAAATAAAATGAGTTTTACAAACTATATAGATTTTGATTTCTTTTATAATATAGTATATGTAGGATGCCACATAATGGATCAATCCTAGAGTTGAAATATTAACCACCTCACTACATGGTAGAAAATTCCAATGTTCCTAGTTATATGTAATAATCATATATGAAGCTGTCCACCAATATTAAATGGACTATGAACTTTGGATACATACAAATGAAATCACTGAAAGAATACCCATAACATTAAAGGGAGTTTAACCAATGATCATTTTTTCGGGTAATGAGTTCTCTATCGATATTAGTAATTTATTGAAAAACATGTATTAAATTTATAAGAGAGTTACAAATAAGGAAATAATTACCCCCAAATGGTGAGATTATCTAGACCTCCCGTCTAATTGACCTATGTGAGTTCCTAAGTTTCTTCAGCTCTAAATCCCCAAATATCTGCCTGCCATAGGATAAATTTTTTTATATAGTTATGGATTCAGGAACCATTGGAGTTTCTATGAATGATTTAAAAAAGTGATTCGGGTGTGAATGATTGTGAAAAACATTGAACCACCAACCACACAATAAAAACCTCTATAAAAATCCATCCACATTATTACGAAGAATAAAAAATGGTGAACCCAAAGTGAAATCATTCATTAGCAGAATCTCTATCACCATTTGAACAAGGATAGGCTACCTGATTCTCATCAAAATAGTTTGTTCCTATTGAATGGGTGGCCCTTTTATATAATTTTCCCTTTTATAAAGAAATATAAATGGTGAACATGATGTGAATCTCTCTAATTATATAATTATCAATTAATCATGTGTCAAGTAGTTTCTGTTTTCATATTCTACGAAAAAAGAGACAGACATGAATCTATCCAATAATAGGATGATCAATTTACCTTGTGTCAAGACACATTGAATGTATATCCTATAAAAATGAAACTAATGAGATAAAAATAATTCATACAACATATCCTATATAAGAAGTTCCTTGATGTAAGTTCATCCTCACTTTGACAAATCCACATGAGTATAATGGATAGATTGGGAATAAAAGGATATTTATGTTAACCATGCATATCCGATTGAGCATGAATCATGCCTATGATAGTGAACTGATCGGTGAAATTTTTCCTTATTTATTTCATGACAGTATATACATCAATCATAAAAAACTCTCAGATCCAATATAATGTCTTCATCAAAAGACCGTTTCAGAAAATATGTTACGACTGCAACCCGTATAGGACATAGAAAAAACTCACATTCCTAACAACTTCAATATCAGGTGGATAATTTAATGGTTTTAGAATACCATCGATAGTGTAAAATACAGACCCTTGAAATTTTAACAGAGGGTCTACAAAAGTGAAAAAAATGAGTCTAAAGTGTCTGAGGAAAGATACAACAATTCTAGTGGCCATCCTTCCCACAACCAATAGCTACAAAAATTCTCTATGTAGTGCGATAATGAAAACCTTTTGTATCTGATGAAGGTGGAATAGAGAGTGAAATATGGAACCCTCTGGATGTAGGATCTAGTGAGGATGAATCTTGTTAACCCCCGTTGTCAGTGATATCCCTTGGTACTCATCAATCCCAAGATGAAGGTACAACCAGACACACTACAAATACTAGCACACATGAACATGAAATAAGGAAGAGTCATCAGGAATGGAAGGATATGTATAATCAAGGATGGGATCATATCCATTCTCTCACATAGGATGAATACCATCACATTCTGACAATAACCATCACTCATGATCATATACATGCTCACTCAGAACAAGTATGTGGGCATATTTATACATCAAGCATGGGGGAGGCGCATATACCTACCCCTATGCATAAAGTCCATTGACATATTCCAATTGATCAAGGTGGAAAAAGTGGGATCATATCCCTGCTTCAATCAATGATACCTATCAGTATATAGTGGAGAAATAAAATGTGTATGCATATATTCATGAACACACTTTGCAAAAATTCCATTCCATCATAGAAACAACTGAAGAATTTTTCCAATATAATCCAATAATAATACAAATACAAGGATAGAAATACATTTTTATCCCTATAACAGGGGAAGCATAACTCTATAGTCATTATGAAAAATTCGTTTCTCTGTATCAGAAACACATTATTTCCCTCGTCTACTTGGAATATACGCATACTCCAATAAAGGATGTTGCATCTAACTAGGATCATATTTCCATTCCAATAGGGTCTCACTATATTAGAGTAGCACATGACTTTGGACACGGGAAAATACCTTTCAAAAAATTTAGGTGGCATATTGCAATGGTCCAGGATCAGGAGCATATCCCTCTTCTAGCAGGGGCTAACTAAGTAAGAGGGAACATGCTCTGGGAGAGACTCATATTCCAATCAAAAAAGACCAGTGAAATAATGTAATGGAAAAGGATTAGCCCCATATCCTCATAATGATTGGGGATCACTAAGTGAGAATGGAACATACCTCATGATAGGATCATATTCCATTTAGTTAATATACTTTTCATATTCTAGTAGATCACAGAAGCTATAAACATAATTCTAATTTTTCTAATAAACAACTACACCAACATCCTTTTGATGAAATACTATAAGAGGCACATATTCCTTATCCCATTCATGAGGTCCATTGGAATATTCCATAGGGGAATGCATATTCATGTTTTTATCATATTCGTATTCTAACTGGGGATCACCATGTGAGGGAGGAACATGTCTCAGGGAAGGCTCATATTCCTACCACAAAAGACCAGTGTCATATCCCAAAGAACCGGGATTGGTCTCATGCACTCTTTTCGACTGAGGCTCACTAAGTGAGAATAACACATCCCTCAGGACAAGTGCATATTCTTATGAACAATGAAGAATCTCATTAACATAATCCACCATCTTATCAGAAGTAGGATCATACTCATATATCACTAGAAAATTATCAACATGTTTTGGAAACCATCATAGGACATGCTCGTATTACTGCACCATTCCAAAAGGCAGGTCATCATATTCCCACCAAGATAGAAAATGAGGATCATATTCATAATCCTATCAATTCCACAACGCATGAAGTTGTTTGAGAAACATTCTCAACAACCAAAGAGTCAATTGAAACTTCAACCAAAGTAGAATTTGATCGTTACTATTATAATCCTGATGGTAGTGTGGAGGTATATTATAGGGACTCTACTCTAGACAACGACCATTGTCAACCTCCCCATGGAGATATCTCCCACCGATGAGGGAATACTCCCCTTTCATAGAAACCTCCATATAAAGAGTTTTTAAAAACGTCATCTCCTTCATACAAAGTGGTTCTATTAACATTTGGGTCTACCATATATAGTTCCCCATAAATTACTAACAACACTTCACTCCAGTTAGCAGGAAAACCAATGAATAACCTTTTATGGTTTGATTAGATGGAGGTGTGTATGTCTGGAAAATAGGAAGAAGACATAGATATATGGATAGAGTTAGCCTAAAACAAAATCCACACCATATTCTAGTCTATTTATACTTATGAATATGAGATCACTGATGAGCTATAAATGTATTTAATGACTTATATATGACAGAATATGTGGGATAATAATCAATTATTCAATGATAGACACCTCCCTTATCTAGGATATGAGGGTCACCTTCAAACCATCATGTTACACTATTTTCATTTTGAACTGGCTACTATCTCCTTGTATCAGGATCCAAAATCAAAAAACCAAAACACAAATCTACAACATGATTGGAATTATTTCATCAAAACTCTTCAACAAATTATTTCTATATCAATATCGTGCATCCATATTTATGGAAGGAGAATGAATGTAGTGTTACACTTAACCACACCAATGAAACAGAATAACCCTTCAGATATAAATTTCTGAAAAGTCATAGCCTCTAAAAAAATCATGGGATTGAGTAACACTCAAGTTAGTTGGCCAGTTTAAAAAAATTCCCCTTCTTCAAAGGTGAAAAGACATCATGAACATAGGGAGAGGAAAAACAACTGATATTTTAACTGGGCCCCTCAAAGCAATGGGAATTAATTTTAGACATGGAATCTGATGTTATGATATACTAGAGAACTTACCATAATGAATGATTCCCATAATGGGATTCTATTTCATTCGACTCCCACATGAGGATAGCTATACTATGTCAAAAAAGTCACAATAGTAGTTCTATAATAGCTATCTATGAGTGAACCGAACCCATTATGTTGGGGAGATATATACCACTACCTCCACCTCTTAGATCATCAATTATTGAGAGGATTTAGGGAAAATAAGAAGCAACTGCAAAAAAAACTAGGCCACTGGGTTGAGGGAACTAATATCTCAATTACCATCAACATGCCCATCATCCCTTGAGAGGGTCCTAGGGAAATAAATTTTTTTCCTAGATTAACCCCATCATGCTGGTCTATGGGAATTTATATCACAATTCCTATCCCAAGAATCATCAAATCCTTGAATAAGAGAATAAAATCCTCAATAATAGGATCAATTAATTCCAATTGTGTCCATGGATTACCACAATCCTATAGGGATGGGGGAGTTTTTATCTCCATCATCACCATAGAAAGAATCAGTCTTCCATAGGTTGGGAGGTAAAAATAGATGATCAACATCCCATATGTTCCTCCCTATTCAAGAAAATCCTATATTATTTGGGGAAGGTTCGAAAATCATGAATGAAATACACCTCAAGGTCATTAAACATAGGTCAAAAAATAAGGAGCGTACAATGAAAGTGATCAGAACACACTGATGTCACAATCAAAAATAGACCAATATGGACAAGGGTTTGAGAGATGACCCTAATGCAGATAATTCAAAATCATATGGTTACGTTGAGAGTAATGGGACAACTACCATATCTAAATACCAATATGTGAATGTCTTCACCATCAACACGATTACTAATTTGAATCGAGACACAAATATAGATGGATGAAATGTAGATAAAATACCCTGAGAGAAGGGTGATCTGGATTCACCAACTAAGGTTTCATGTACATGAATCCAAAGGAGGCTCCAATGCATGGCACCTTCTAATATAGAGTTTCCACCTCTATGGAAGAACACTAAAAAACATAAAGGGAAAGATATTGAAACATCCCAGTTAGAACCCTAAATTGTCAAAGTTCTTTCCATGATGGAACAATTTTCACAATATGAAAATGAGATAATAACTCTTAGAAAACTAAATAAGATCTACTTAGGGAAAATATTTCTACTCAGTATTGTATTCAGGACATGGAGATTATTCCTCCTCCCATACCTCTATAAAGAGCCGATCCTCCTACATGGGTATCTTATGAGTGTCAGATTGACTCCACATCTAGGAAGCTAGTCTACATCATTGAGGATGTCAAAAATGATCATTACTTTCCTCCATTATAGAAACCACAAATCCCTTTCTAGGGAACTCATTCTGTATTTTTAAAAATTTTGAATTAGAGGGAGTTGAAAATGGGACCACCTCATTAGGCCCGACACCCTCCCTATGGATGGGTGGTGGGTTCAACAATAATACCTCTAGAACTACTAATGTCACCGAGTCCCAAAATGCTTGAATGAAAGTTATGAAAGGGAGATTTTCACCTATATACCAGAAAATAATCTATAACTTGAATGGATGTATGATACCTTGCCTCCAACCAATTAAAAATCCTAAATTCTCTATCTTTGTTGATCTATGATATCATAAACAATATCTGACCCAATTTTTATCCCTAAGTGGTCTGATGATGGGACCTAGAGATCAATATGAGGTGACTAAGATGTGGTGTTTTGTATAGACTCTAAAAGGGTCTATCGTTTCTTGGTACAATAGTCTTCCCTTAGGATCTATTTCAGGATGGGAAGACCTTCTTTATAAATTACATTACAATTTTAGCTCGAGGAAAAGGAAAAAAATTATCAACCTAATGAAATTAAATAAACATGAAAAAGATAGGATATATGATTTTATATCTAGATAGAATGATTTAACATATTCAAAAAAAAATACCTCAATTATATGAAAAATTTCTAGAACTCTATGCTGAAAACTATTGGGGTGAGTTGAAGACACCTCTAGTCCCAATGAAGCATCCATGTGGGTTCTATGAGATTGATAAAACATCCCAATTTATGGAAGACATCATTCAGTGAACCAACGGTTAATCTAGGCTCATGCCTTCATAAAAGGGAAAAATACATTACAAGGAATAAACTGCAACTTTTACACTCAAACCAGCAGTAGATCTTATTACATCACCTAAGTATGTCCCAAACCACCCAATGGCTCCTATCAATTTCCAACAACCAAAAAATTACCCATTACTAGAACCATAGAAAAATATGGGTTACACTAGATTTCAAGAACATATAAATAATGCACACTCCTTTAGAAATGAAAAATTCTCCTATTATTTCCTTACACCCGTGGAAAATTTCCTTCCCACGATTCCCATGAAAAGGAAGCCCAATGAGGTCAGCCTCACCGATCATCCATACTACCAACCATTCCATAGAATGATTAGTAATAACATCCTGGAATGATTCATATTCATATACGTCATTCATGGTCAATTCTATAAATGTGGTGTAAGATAACTCCTCAAATAATATGGCTTCTATAACTGTAATCCATTATAAGATGAGGGTGACTGGCAGAAAGTTCTAACAAGTCATGGTCCAATGTTTAAAAAGTGGATGAATCGAAAAATAGTTGACTGTGATCATGCCACCCTGAGAGAATACCTACAAAAACCCACAATGGCTCCACCACCTGAGAATGTGACATTAGATATGTCTCACAAGCATGGAAACGAAAGTCAGACACACAAAGTGATAGAATAAGAAGTTACATTTTCTTCTAGGATGTAGGATCTTACTCTGGAAGATTTCTTCCCTGCAACATCAGAGGCCTGGGCATCGCCACAGAAAATGAAATCTTCATCAGATTAAGATATTTTATTTGGTTCTAAAAATGTTATACACATGTAATAACCCTTTAATAATGATGTATATTCCTCAAAAATTGATTTTCCCACACCCAACTAGGGAACATGAGGATTCATGATCAAGAACTGAGGTTACAGGGGATAGTGTGGGCGTGGCCGGAGCCAATAATTCAATCATGTTCCCACATAAAAAATATATAAAGCTAAAAATAAAGTTAAATAACTGTAATAGGCCAAAAATAAATATGCATCTATCCCAAAACACTATAGCACCCGTCTATGCCCAGTTGTATTGTATGACCGTTTTGCAGGGTAAGATCACCTGATCACTCGAAGGAACGTGGATTGCCGAAATGACCCACACCATTAGAAGTATATTTTAACTAATCCATTGCATAATTTATAGTCCTATCCACCTTAAATTCCTCATCTCTTGAACCACATAATAAAGAGGAACCCAAAAATGGGAAGCACCATCCTTTGGAAAAAAAGCATGACATTCTGAAATAGCTGGTGATTTTCCAATACATGCTCTCAATAATAGATGAAATTCATCTTTGAAAAGAACTTATGAAGTCACATAATGAAGACCTATGTATAACATAAGAGTTTGAGATAAAATTCACTGCAACTGAGGTCAATAAAGTGGAGACTATGCCACCAGAATGCAGTAAAACCATCTCCATCATAGAGAAGGATGTAGAAGAGATCATATAGGGACACACCATTATCTTATATGTTTCAAGAATACTCAATAATACTAATATATGAATTTATATTGTTGAAAATAGTTCTAGGATTAATCTCATCCTGGTTAAAACCCTCCAATGTCTAGGATATTGAAAAGGGGATTTATCTCCCACAATGATGGATATTCAATGGTATGGTAAAAATGAGAAAATTCCTTTTGGGAAGATCAAGATCAATGCTCAATTTTTAGATATCACATCTGACAATGAGTTAATGTTAATCCTACAAGAACCCACATATAAATTCATTATTGGACGACCCTATCTCCACAATCATGAGGTAGTGCATTCAACATTCCATTAGTGTATGAAATCCCTTATCGATGGAAAGTTCAACATACTACATGGGGATAATGCCCCATTAGAGACCTATAAAGAAACATATGTGGTGGTAGGATTCTAAAAAAAGGTTTGAAATAAACTAATGGTGGATGATGGTATATAGGTTGCAACCTCCAATGGCTTGGGGACCACCCCTACATGTCCCTAGAGTATGATCGACAAGGACTATGTGCTCCTCATAAATCTAGTTGAGGAAATAGTCCTAATCCTGAATGTCCAAGCTCTACATGTCCCCAGTGAATGTACATCTCCAAATCCTCTCAACAATTAATTTATAATTAGGATATAATAATTCTTTTTTCTCATGGTCTCTCTCTCCCGGATAGTGAAATGTAACCCCCCTTATTTCCAACTTCATCGAAAAATGCCTCCATAGAACCATAGGTGGAATAAGATGTAGATGATTGTATGAATAGCCCTAACACATTAAAGGTAGGTGTATCTACCACCATTGATGGGATAAAGTAGATATATATTGTATTAAAAGACGAACTGTGACCTATAATAATTATTACCTCCATACATCTCAAAGAGAATGTGATGTACATTGCATTTATAATGAAACACTAATATGTTTTTGGTTGCAACTATATAGAAATACATAGAGTAAATATATATATTTCTATGAACCACCATTTCTTACCTGATGAACAATAGGGATTTATACAGGCATCCTAGAGGATACATCACTCTCATACTACCAATGTAGAGGTGGAAACTAAAAAATTGATAAAATATAGCTCCATCTGAGAAGTGTAATGCCTAAGACGGCTCACCAACATTATCACTATAAAGAAATAAAAAAGGAATTTTTTGGTCTTCATTGATTTTTGAGACCTTAATAGACATTGAGAAAGGAATAATTTTCATTTTTTATCACATAACTCTTGATCAATACCACTGTTAATTCCAAGTGATTTCCTTCATGGGAGGGTATTCAAGGTACAATCAGATAAATTTGGACCCTAATGGTGAGGAATCCAATTCCTTGAGAGAAACAGAAGGGATATTTTTCTACTAGGCCATGAACATTATCTTAATTAATTATAGAGTTACTTATAAATGTTCCATGAATCACATCTATATTCTCTTATTTTGAAGAATAGATGAATGTTATGTCGATGACCTGGTGGTCAAATCCTGATAATGATGTGATCACATCACGAATCATAAAATAATCTTTAACAAGCTGCGACAACATAGTCCAAAGAATAATCTAATGAAATTTTCATTCAAGGTGACATCAATGATGTTTCCTGGATTTTTGGCATGCCACCATAACATCAAGGTTGACCTCGAGAAGTGTATTGGTATTTTAGAAATGACCCCAACATAAATTATAAATAACCAAGGGAGAACCAATATCATGTTCCTACATTCTTCATTTCATATCAAAAATGGTTAGAAATTTTCTCCCTTTCCCCAGTCTAATGAAGAAGGTAATCACCTACCAATGGGATGATGATTGTTAATAAATATTCAAAATTATCAAGTAGTATCTTCTACCCCCATTAGTCCTTATTCCATCAGTGGAAGGGAGACCACTTGCCTTATATGTGGATAGCATGGAATTATCATTAGGTCCCCCCCACATAAAATAATTATGTGGGAAGTGATAATAGTATCCACTACCTCATCCAAACAATGGAAGGTACTGACACCCAATACTCAGATGTCAATAAGAACATCCCTTCACCCATATTTTTAGTGAAAAAGGTGAGGAATTACTTGAAGCACCATGAATTACTATTGATCTATTGTGTTTATCCACTCAATTACATCATTGGATATCCCAAGATGACTGGTCACCTAGCTTGATGGGTGGTCATTCTGAAAAAAATATAAGATTCAGTTTACATCACAGAAGTCCGTTAAAGGAAAATCCATGGCTAATTTCTTTGTAGAAAATCCCACTCTAGAAAGTATAATAGTAGAAACCCAGAATCCATATGGCGAGGTTTTCTATGCTAAGAAAAAATCCCATAACATGTGAAATGTTCTTTTATGGTTCCTATTGATGTGGTTTCTGAAAAAGGATTGAATACACAAAATTCAATCGGGTTGGAATAGAAATTTTATTTGTCTCTCCCAAAAAATAAGACTTTCAAAAATCATTATCCCCACCCGAAGTCTTCATAACCATTGAGGCAGAGTACTAAAGCCTCATCATTGGGTTAGAATTAGCTATATAGTTGTAAATAGCCTACCTAAATATCAAATTATATTGAAAGCTTGTGATAAAACAAATCAATGGAAAATATACCATAAAAAGAAAGAATTGGTCCCTCTCAGTGGCTGCGTTTGGGGACTAATGGAAGAATTAACCTTTGATACCACATTGCTTCATGTTCCCTAATTAAAGAATGCTTATGCCAAGGAACTGTCTAGTGCATCCACAATATTTGATCACCCTGATCTGGAAGAAGCGATCTTATTCATCATTAACCAAAGAACGGTCTCATTGATCTTCATCTATGTCATGGATGAAATCCATTATGCCAACACCAAACTGTATCATGATGAACTAGTATTCAACCATGGATGGATGATGCCCATAATTGGTAATCTATAATATGAGACTCTCTTGACAGACCGAGTCAGAAGGGAATATATTCAATGTCAGGGGATAATATATACCCTGTGTGATAGATAAAATGAGTAGAAAGACCTCAAAAAGTGTGGAATTGATAAAAATATCCTAACATACATATAAGAATGATATATTCCCCCCATTCTAAAAGAAGTCCATATAGGCTCTTGAGCTACTCAATAATTTGGGACCAAGATTTCACACCAAATTAGGAAGTTGGGTTACTATTGGAAAACATGATATAAGACTATATAGAATTAAACTAGAAATGTCATGCATGACAGATCCCTGGAAACTTCAAAAACAAGCCTATATAATTTCTTTATACAACTAAAAATTCTTGGCCATTTCCTGTATAGGGAGTATATGTCATGATCCCATATCCCCCAACAACAACCATATAGTTTCTGTATATCCTTTATGATACCAACTTCTTCACCAAATGGACTGAGGCAACACCCCTAACGGAAGTAAAGATTAATACTATCATCAACTTCATAAATTCCAATTTCATCCCTAGGATTGGAGTCCCTCAAACAATATTGATGGAAAATGAAAACAACTACTGTTCTACAGAGTTCGAGAAGTTATATCCGGAGTATAACATCGAGCCTAATCACTCATCTGGATCTCATGTAGTGGAAAATAGAGTGATAGAGAAAATTAATAAGACCTTATAAAATATTATCTAGAAGATGGTGTATATCTACAATAAGTATTGGATATAAAAGCCTCTCTATGATTTATGGGGATACCATACTACCACATGTACTGCAACACAAGAAATTCTATATGCATTGGTTTATGGGACAAATACAGTATTTCCTATAGAATTTCAGCGACCTGCGCTTCGAATATCCATTTTTGGAAAACACTGGGATGATAAGAAATAGAAAAAGTGGATCGATGTGATGGAATGACTTGATGAGAGAAGGTTTCTTACATTGGAAAACCAAGAAGTCCATCAGAATTTGATCACACATGCCTTCAATAAAAATGTTTTTCTCCATTTATTCCTCCATGGGGAACTGGTGTTGGCCCCCAAAACCCCAATGATACCAGGAAATAATCCTCTAAAGTTGGAACCCAAATGGGAAGGGCCTTATATCATACAAAAGTTCTATCACAATGGAGCAAAATCATTGGCCATAATAGATATATAGAATGTCACACCAAACACCAATGTTAGGTTTCATAAGAAATACTTTTTATAGATGTTATCAAGTACGTATAGTCCATGTAAAAAGATGTTAAAATGCATGGTGTAGTTTTCCATGACCACATGTGGTTAAACTATACAGATATTATCATGGTAGTAGAACATTAAAAATCATAGTATATTATATCATACTCACATAATATTAAACTAGTATGATATGCATTGACCACATGACATTAAACTATAAAGAGATTATCCTTACCACATGATGTTAAACTGAACGACATATTTTATCACCACATGTTATTAAACTACATGAGAATCACTGTATCACTGATAATTCATCACACAAAAGCTGGATATATTTGAAAGAAAGCTGAAATTACCCTATACCTATGTGATTTTCAAATCTAAATAGTAAATCTCATCATCCAAGAAATATATATGACATGATTCCAACTATCACATGATATGTAGTGATGCCCTAACCCTTAGTCTTGGGTCTATACATAATATATTTTTTTCTTCTACTTTAGGGATCCAACATCCTTACTCCATGCTGATAGAATGCACAAAATATATCCTCACCTAATGATGTTAAACATCATAGGCCTGTAAGAATACTCCTTATTCACATTGATTCACCCACATCTTCACCGCATGATGTTAATATATATGAATGATGTCCTCACCACACAAAAATAAATTTCATAGGTTTGAAGAACAATATATGGTTTGATTCACATATTTAATGAGATAAATATGGACTCCTTGATCCTATATCTTGGTCTAGACACCTCATGATACAAATTACCTATGTCCTCTCATTAATCTTCTCTACATGGGGAGAGAAACCTTTTCCATTCCTTGTTTATGACACTAATAACAACACATGTGAGCTTAGAAATTTTGGTAATGTATACCCTGAACAAAAAAGCATATAGATCACAATGAGTTTATCATGATCTTAGATGAAATTATTTAAAGGTCACACCATGAGTCCTTATAACATGACATTAAACTTCATGGTTGATGTCCTATGTATGACATTTAATTAAACATTCCCATAGACCTCTCTGAAGATATCCACTATCCTTGGTGTTGGTATCCCACCAAACCTCTATTAAATAATTATGCATGGCTTGATTCCTGTCCTCATGATGATACGTAGTAATTCATGCATCTCCAATCCTAGCCCCAACTACAACAATCAACGCAAATGATTCCCCTTCAACATATAAGTCTGACTAACATAGATTGTATCCTTTTTAATAACTATATGAGAATTGATTCCTATCCTCATCTGAAACATAGTGATTCCCAGATTTCAAACCCTGGGTCTAGTCACAAAAATTAAACATAGAAAATGCCCACCCATTATACATAGGGGTCAAACCAACATAGTGAGATCATGTATAAGAACATAGTGTGCCTTGATTCATATTAACATGGGATATGTAGTGGCACCAAGAATTACTTTTATAGGACCATATATAATATTCCCATTTAATGTTTTGGAAACCAAATACTTTTCACATTAAATTAAACTACATGACCCGTAATGACCTATGCGTTGATTGATTCCGTCCATCACATGAAACATAGAAATTCCATGATTTCCAATCCTGAGACCATCTATAACAACTGATAAAAAATGCACCCCAAATTCATAATGGAAAGATATTCAAGACCATTTTTCTTACACACATGTCAGATCTACATATAACCTTCTTGTGGATATAATATATCTTACAAGTTTTTCACATAGGTTCTTGTGCCCTTAACACATGAAATTAAACTGTAATGAAAATGTCTTAACCACCTGACGTTAAACTGTATTGAATAATTTACATTACTATCAACTGATGTGAAACTATGAAGACCGTCATCTATTATTTTCTCTTATCAAAGTAAAATAATAACCTTACCCCAGTGATCTAGAGTATGGGGTTCTTACAAAATCTTTTAAGCACCAAAATTCATCAACCACACTTAATTTATTGAGTATCTGAATTTTCTACAGAACATTTGTAGCCCATAAAATGAAATGGGTTATCTTTTCTTGAACATGATATCGATTTATAATGGTTAAAACCTTCAAACCATAGAAATATTGGCACTATAAGGAGGGTTTTATAATCCTTGTGATCTTGATGTCACTATAACAAAAATCAACATATGATGGTGTTCTAGGCCAAACCTTTATGATTTTCCAATATCATTACTCACGAACTAAGAACCTAAAGCCCTATATTATAAAATTTTCATCTATCGTAAGGATGGTGGATGGGCTATGGGATTATCCCCCTTGATATGCTAGATATGGAAAAACCTAGGGTTGAAAGCCAAAATGGAGGTCCCACACTTCCTTGGTTTCACACTGCTTACCTCTCCCAGTGAAGGAACACCGACAGTAACTCCCTGGTCCTATGTCCGTCATGGGTCGCATGACCCCATTGATTCTCGCACATGCACATACGAGAAGAAGACCATGAAACCTACCTCAAAAATCGAACTTGCATCTGATTATTTTTTGGAACATGAAATGGTGAGACCTTTGACATCACATATGGTCTTGGAATCTAATTTTGTTGCTGGATCGGTAAAATTGGGACCTCTGACATCACATCTGGCTATGGGATCTACCCTTGTGACCGGATCTGAAGAACCAAGAGATTCTTTTGGACGAAATAAAGCAACAAAATTAAAGTTACTTAACTTGATGGTGACCATGAATCGTTATATAGGATCATATGCTGAGGCCACTATGAATTTAGTAGTTACAAAATCTAGTGGAGAAAGGGACCTAAAAATTCTGAAGGATTCATCTCCGGGTAGTGTAATTCACAGGGGTTCATCGGCCCATGTTGAAGCTAAAACATTGGAGTTCATTGAATTGATGGAAATTTGAATCAAATCAATCATTGTGCACAATGTTTTTATACCAAAGGTGAGAAAACCTTGATGACTGAGATCTAGAAGGATCTCAACTATGTGGAGTATCTCTATTTGGAAATTTGTCTTTATTGGCTGAGTTTTTTTACATTGTTTGTTTACTTTATGTGAATTGATGCATTGATCATGGGGATTGGTTCACTATAGCTCAAAACTATATGGCTTCATTTACATTAACGGTCTTTTAATGTCAACGTTTTGTGTGTTCGAATCAAATTTTTTCAGTTTTGAGTTTGTCTACATAGACTTAATTAGTTTTTATTACACCTGAAATTTTTGAATGACATTCGAATGGTAATTGGGGATCCCATCTGGATTGATAAGGAGACTGAGGATGTGTGGTTTGGGCATTTTTCCAGGATTTTGGGGGATATTGATCTCACCTCCACCCATATTGAGAAGGTATCTATTTTAACAATTTATGATAACATTCACATTGATGTTGAGTATGAAAAAAACTCTTTTCTATTCTGAAAGCATGGATGTTAGGCACTCTTTGGAGAAATGTTGAAAGAAAATATCAAATGAGGGATGTTGTCTAAGGGTTAACCCTGTCAACCTGTATTGAAACATGTCAAAGATCAATGATTAAGAATTTCCAAAAAAAAACATTACTCAAGATGATCCACATGATGAGAAAATTAACTCCCAAGAGGATAAGGGAAAAAGGAAGATGGTCGCGAATCATCCATGTGATTCAAATAATGTTTATTCCTCCACTTCTGGAACCAAGAAGAAATCGTGGATTTCCATTTTCACAGAAGAGGAGAATGTCACTGATGTAAATATTTCGAACAATGGACAAAATACTAGCTTGTAGCAAGATCATCCCGAAGACAAAGGAAATGACAATGAAGTGATGGTTGAATAAGTTAATGAGAAAGAGAAGAAAAAATAAAGTTTATCAGCAACTCCATTATGAAAAAATGATTGCATTATGTAATAGAAAGGGTAAACATATTTTAGAAGTTCCAATCACTTGCAAGTTTTTTAGTGCTTCATCAAAATCCATTGTGGATAATGAGGGATTCCATCTTGTTTTCTACAAGAAGAAAATGTCCTAAATCGACCTCCCAGTGGTGGTTTATCATCCAACTAAGGAGACCAAACAACAAGATATTCCTCCCTTGACTAGAGAGAATAAGGGGATGAGGGACATCTCTTCGAAAAAGAATATTGAGAAGTAGACAATTAGCTCTGACTCTAAAAACACTGAATTTGGGACCCTATATGAAAGGATTATAGATCTTCCAATATGAGGAAGAAAATATAGAGGTCAGGGGTGTGGGTGCAGAAGATCTATTACTAAATGGGATGAACTTTGTTCAGAGGAAAGAAGACTAAGTGAAAGATTGATGAACATGTTAGGTTTCTAGATTTTTCATTGGTCACTTTGCATTGTATTCTCGCTCCATATCTGGTTCTGATATTTCATTCTTATTTTCAATAAAAGAGCCAATACCCCCACCTTAAAAATAATTCACCTCATACTCATAAAGATATTGGAGAGCTTTTTACAATTGGTACTGTAATTGGGAGTTTGTGTAACATCTCCTATATTAGGTTAGTGTGTGCCCAAAACATAAAATGCATGATTATTTTTCAATTCTATATGAATTTAAACTCTGGCCTATAGTGGTCTATATTGCAAGACCTTAAATTTATTGTGAAACATACATAAAACATGTGAGGTTGAAAACAATAATAGGGAAAGATGAGAAAAAATTTAGTATTTTTTTCTAAAATCTTTATCTCCAGAGGTTATGAAAAAATTATTGTGTGAATAAATAAGGCATAAAGCTCATAGGGCATAATCTTTAGCACTAGTAAAATTTATTCTATGCTCACTGGACCACCTAGTGTAGGAAAATGTTTGAGTAATGAATTTTCACAAATCCTCAGCACAAAAATATTTTCACAAGGTTGTGACACGACTTTTAGGATCCTCAACCCATTCTTAGATATCACACTTTGCTTAAATTACACTTGATTTTAGAATCCTTAAACACTATAAACCTTCCATGTCCCTTAGAAAAGGATAGCTAGATTTAAGGGTCCCTTTATTTGACTATTCATGTATGCATATGGTTTCTGCATATGTGCCTATGGTCGTCAACCAATTATATCACTCTTCAAAAATGGATTTCTGATCCTTGAAATCCATGACGTCACCATGGACGAACCCAAAACCTCAATGAATTCTAGGCCATTATTGGTAAGATTTTCTCATTTCATCCTCTTGAAAATAACAATTTAGACACTAATTTATAATCCCTTGACTAGAATATCCATGATCAGTCAACATCCTTGACATTATATCATCGTATGGTGTACCGTTTCTCAAATTAGGGACACCACACTTCATTCTCAATCCTTTTTATGGACCACACGACATGGTTTAAATCCACATGGCATATGGATCGATCTTCCCAATTAAAGAGTTGTATTTATTTAGGGTACCAGAACCGATCCTAGATAGACTTTCATTCCATACCCAACCTCATAATATAGATTACTGAGTCTTCATTAATATTTCATCACCCTAAAAAGGAGTGGAGATCATATTTTCTTGACCATTATATTTAAAAATAAATTGTTTGACCTAAAATCAGAGGGATCTCCTCCCTTCAAGAAAGGAAACTCAATCCTTTTGATCCCAAGAAACACTGTGGTGGAATAGGGAACCTCAGTGTGTTTTGGGTCATCATCGACATGTATTCCCCATACCATATACGTCAAATAAAACTTCTATGTTTTGACATACATCACCCATATTCTAAATATCTATGCAAACTTAACATCCATATTATTACACTCTCAAACAATATTACCCCCATAAATCTTCCACGACACTTTGAGAAGAATGTAGATACCATTTATTGACCCTGATATCAACATACAAGGTCTTTAAACTACCAAATAGAGGCTTCTCCTCCTTGAAATAATGGCTCTCTATTCCTTACCATCATTGGTAACACGACAGCAGAACTCAAAATCCTAGCATATTTTGGGTTATCCCAGGATTGATCAAGTTATAGAAGTAAGGTTCTATACTACATGTCATACTATGGTCTAATCTAAAAGGCCCTAAACTACAGTGGTAGAAGGTGTGAGTTAAAAGGCCCCAAAGTATAGAAATACAATGTCTCAGATAAAGGAAACTAATCTACAATGGTATACTGAATGAGTTAAAATTCCCTAATCTAATGTAATAAAATGTCTAAGATAAAAGTCCCTAAATTACAACAAAGATATAATTTATTCTGGAAGAATGGAAAATCTTGTGAGGCCAGCTATATGTCCTTGAAAAAAAGGCATTCTCTATAATCATATCATCTTTGGAAAATGATAGATCAATCTCCCTTCAGGAAATATATTATACCCTGACTATCCTTATGCATCACAAGTAATCTCAGGTAAGATGGAGTAGAAATTTTAGTTTGAAATATCATGTTGGTGGGCATTCATGAGCATGTCTCAATATAAGTACGTTAGGATTTATGCATTAATAACTAGATACCATGCTGTAATTTATATTCTGAAAAGGATTTGTATTATTAATTCTTAGTATAACATTAATTTAGAGAGATAACCGGAAAAAAATAAATGAAAGAAAACTAGAAAATAGCATATAGACTTGAATAGGTCTATTCATTGATTCCATGAATGAAGGAGGGATCTCTATAATTCAGAGACGGTCTAAACATTCAATGAAAGAAAAAATAAATTTCAACTATAGAACTATAATAGAATTAGATTTGCTAAGCTGTCTAGGTCAACAATGGTTGCTGAGTAGTGTAAATAGTGCACCAGAGTTCCACCCACCTCTCTATTTCTACTTCTGAATGAGAAAGAGGGTAATCAATAGCAGTCAAAATATTATCAACTATATTCTAAGTGGTTTAAAAATGGGAAAATAATTATAACATACCTGCCATTGAGTGTGCAGAAATTCTCATAATATCCTCATATCTATATGGTCAAGACATCCATTTTGGATTGAAACACATACATGACCTGATGGCTCTGCTCCACTTTTTATAAACCCTCCTTCATCTATTCTATTAGAGGATTCTCATTTTCAAGATTTTGTAAGTCCCCCTCACCGGTGTCCAAATATTTCCATGTTAAGACACATTGTCTCATGATACAATATAATGGTTTTTGGAAAAATACACCCATCCCTAAATCCTAAAACAACTGACCAGTATGATATTACTGATCAAAAAATGATTCCAAATGAGTTTTGGTCTCCAATGACTGAATATTCCACCAAATCAACCAAATTTGTTTCTATCCCTTATCTGAAATATAATGAATGGTTATGTCATAAGGAGAAAAAACCAGATGAGCTGACATGGAAAATGGAGAGGAATCCACAAATATTCTTCCCTAAATAAGTGCATCATATGTTTCCACTACTAATTGGATAGCTTACTCAATTGGTTATGCATCTCTAATAGGATGTTAATCACTTGGATAAGGATGATTCCTTATAAGATCACCTAATTATTGGATAATTTCCATAATTTCAACACTAATAGAGGTTAGTGATGCAAATGGAATATCCACATGAAGGAAAAATTAGTTTACTACACCACTCGGGTAGCCTGCTACCCAAGACTGGGTATAATCCCAAGCAAAAAATGTAGGACCATTAGTTTATAGAAGAATTATATATGTATGTGTGTTTGAACATTCCATCATCAGCTAGAACTGGAGGATTATCATGGGGTGTATTTATCCCTCCACCATAACCAAAGGAATAGGTAAATCCATCTGAATTTATATAAACTAGTGAGTGAACCGATAAGGAGTTTATGGCTCACACATGATCAGATCACCCATCCCTATTGAAAAAACTGTGTAATGATTGGCGATTTTATACGAAATTTCTTCAAGAGATCCAATCCCACTATCAATGATTATCCAAGTTGGTGCAGGATAAGTCCTAAAATCAAAGCTATTGGATTGAATCAACATGCTAGTAAAATCATCATATCCTAGTGAAATGACCCTAAACATTGATATGTTCAGTAACCTGGGATGGGACATGGCACCAGGGATCCTATTAGTATCATAGTATTCATAGTAGTGGAAATACTCCCCTATATAGATAAATAAAAACTAGAAAGGATCAATGATATTACAGAGGATTCATCCATGTTGAATGTGGCACAAGAGTTAGTAAATGTGTACATGATTCACCAATACCAGATTAAGGCATCATCCCTCTACTAACTGGGCTGCCGTCACTAGTGTAATAACCAGGATTCCAGAATGTGCATCCCCATTTTGGAAAAGACGCACATGTTGAAACATGAATGTGAATCCCTCTGGCATAAGGATTAGTGATTTATCTGGATTCACTTGGTATCCACTTGAGATGTGATCCCCAACATCAAAAATGGCCCAGTATGAACTAACATTATCAAAAACCCACTGGTAAGGACACTGATAGGGATTTATAATAGTCTTCCTGACACTGCTATGATAAAGGATAATGTTGATCCAATATTTTAAATAAATTAGTGATTGCATAGTCATAACCTTTCTTATCTTTTTTGTTCGGGATTTGGATAATTTACTTCACCAGTAATATTGTTTTCATTGGGTCATCCCAGACATCTACAGTGGAAAGGAAATCATCATACATCTCTCTAAGAGGGTGTATCTCACCCAGTTGATAGATATCCTGAAGCCTAATTCTTACCTATCTAAGGTAAAAAATGAATGATCTGGTTCCAGGACAACACCGACTAATCAATTATATAAGATAATCATATTGGAGATAAATGATAAATTATTAAACCCCTACTACTTCGTAGAGGTGACACTGTATAATTGGTTAGAAAATTCTATACAGCTTTTCCTAACCTCGAATGGATATACCCATTCATAGAAAAAGTTTCCACCAGGCCGGAAATCCCATTTTTATGTCCATACACCACCTAAAGAGCGCAATAAAGAGATTAATATACTTAAATAGCTATGAGTAATGGGATGGTGAGTGAAATCACATCCTTCCATTCCCAAGGGTGAGTTAGATAACATATAAGAAAAAAACTATAATCGAGCTATGACTAGTCATCCATCCTAGATAATTTTCATCTGAATATAGTCAATAGAAGTTGAAACCCATCAAGATATAATTTTTTTTTCTAAAGTAGAAATGAAAATTTCAACTAGCAGGATAAACCTACATAGTAGAAGATGTTGTGATAATGGATAATTTTGTATCTCAGACAGAAGAAGTCTTTTGAGAACATCATTTTGAGAAACAACGTCGTGTTGAGGATTGAAATTAAAATTCCTAGAACTAATGTATCTCTGATTAGCTGTGACAGAAGATCTGTGGTGATATCTATAATCCATATGAACAAAATTAAGTGAAAAATTTCATACATATGAATATAAAAGTCTTTCAAAGAAAAGGCATAAATTCCCACATCCTCATTCATGTCACGTGAATTAAATAGATATTTTCAATAAAATAAATGAATTGTGAATTTCCTAGCTTACAAATATCACACAAACTAGAAAAAACTAAATAATATCACGCAACCCTATGAACTCTCAAAAGACTCGCGATTGTGTGACCTTGACATAGTCATGAGAACTAAAAAATAGTAAAAATTGATCATGATATTATGGTATAATATCAAATAAAATACTTAAGATGATCATACAACCCTATGAAAAAATTTCAAAAAATTTCCAAAGATAATTTCATGTTTGATTTGAAAAAGAATATGGGGAAAAAAATTCTAGTGAATCATCTCTTATGGGAAGGTTTTGTGAATGAATATCACTCTCAGTTCTTATGTAAGGGTCTTGAGAAAGTATTTTGTGATAGAGGATGGGAACAAGATCTTTGAGAAGTGGGGTAGATGGATAATTAACAACCATCTTCTCCCCTATTAATAGGGCATTATGCGGAATACCAAAAGTCACCAAACAACGAAGCATCACACAAAGATGCTAATTGTAGATAGTTCTAAATCCTTATAGGGGTATTTAATTTCGTCATAATCAATTCATTATCCCTATATATGTCACTCATGAGGGGGGAATTTCATGAGGCCTTCAAAATGAGCATAAAAAACCCACAAAGGAATAAATACATGAATACATGTATTATTTTCCTCATTATGAAATGGATGAAGAAGGTGGAAAGATCACATGGATCGTGTAATCATTCAGAAGATGTATGATCATGAGACCTTCAAAAAGTAACATGAATAAGTTTTGAATAGTTCATAACCTGTGATAGATCTTTTGAATCCTCTTTGACACGCCTTTCTTCTCTTGAAAAGAAATCTGAGACACTCACTGATCATGCAGTGGTTTTCAAATGAGCACAATTGAGTCATGAAAATTGTTAGGTGGTAGGAACCTGAAAACCCATCCATATTTACTTAGAACATAGGGATATAAATTTCCAAATGGAGGGATCCACTTATGGTTGTAAAACCGATGCAGTGCACCCATGTAGCATGTGAGACACTACGGAATCCCCAGTGAGATATTCTCATAGTCGCTCAAGAGCCCAGTATCATTTCACCCCTATCATGTAATGGGATTCACACATGTCTAGGTGGTTTCATGCCCCCCATCCTTTGGCTCCAAAAATAAGTAAAAGTGTTTGTCCATGAAAATGCTCATGCACCACCATAAGACCTTTCGTTGGTCATGCGATGCCTCACTAATGGAGAGAATGATGGTATTTGACAACACTCATGAAAACTCATGAGAATGAAGATCCTTGTAAAATAAATAAGGAATAAAGGGGAAAATATGGGAGCCTTGAATAGTCATAAACATCACGTGACACACCCCATACAGTTCATGACATATCGAAGGCCCATGGTGACATGTCCCCATCATTACACGAGAGCCTTATAGCATGTCATCCTCGCCACATGAAGTGCTTATAACATGTCCAAGATTTCTTGAACTCCTCTTTTGGATACATAAGGAAAATAGAAGGTTTTTTCAGGAAAATGCTCATGCCTCACCACTAGACCATTTTTTGGTCAGGAGATGCATCACATAAGGGGAGAGTGAATGTATTTAACAACAATCATTAAAATGTGAAGGTTAACCAAGCCTTTAAAAAATAAAATAAGGAAATAAAATATACATGTTTGGATCATCCTATTGTCACAAACTTCTTGTGACATGCTTGTTTACTCCTCACGACCTTGATAAATCCCTTTTTCAGGATGACGTGTTCTCTCAAAAGTTATTAGACATATCATCCTAAAAATTGGAAATTACCTTTAAATTCAGGCATAATTACGTAAGACCCCTTTAGTTATACATAATCTAACAAATGGGGCCCTAATGGGATAATCTCACAGTCACTAAAAATCAGATGATGAACCCAGATAACACGTGACAGGATCAAACAAACAAAAATACCTAAAAACTTCACCGAATCCAACCTATGATTGTGAAATAAACTATGTTCCATGCCATAGATAATAAGAGTGGAAAGTCTAATAAATTTCATACCCACTAATCCTAAAAACAGTTAGATTTTTAAGAACCAGGGATCCTCACAATGGTCCACTCATGCAATAAAGAAGATTTCTTGGAGAAAAAAATCTCAGGATCAGAATGTTTTTCCATTAGGTAAAATTTGGGGAACCATGCAAGCATATCATGAAACATGAATATTACCTTCATGTGATCCTTTGAATATCACATGATGGAGTTTTTGTTGGTTATGTGAAGGAAATACCACATACTTGATTAGTCACACAAATCATAAACATACGAACACTAAACAAATATAAGGCATATGCAATAAATGGGTGGAACCAAGACAAAAATCATAGGATACTTTTGTGAAGAAAATATATGATGATCCTCACTTTCTCCATATTAACTAACCATTCCATGAAACAACACATGGACATGTCACTTGATCAAACTATTCTCTGTTGTTATACTATTTGGATCATGAAAAGTCCCATGTATATATCAGAGCAAGTCACATGGCTTAGTGGTCATGCCAACTGAGTCTTAAGAAACCCTCCAGACTCACAGTCCATAACATACAATGTAATTTAGAGGTTCCATAAATATAATTATATGACACATGTACATGTCAGCTATGTATAATGACGGAACCAAGGCATGAAAATGATCCCTTTTGATTCCCTCTGGACAAGATAGCTCGATCTCGCAATGCCCTTCAGGTAGGTCCGTTGGATCTCGCGACATCCCCTAGACATGTCAGCCGACCTTTCATGATGAAACACATAAAAGATATCTGGGGCATGAAAAACCCTCTTGAGTTGTCACATTGAATCTCAAATCACTACTAAGTGTGTCATAAAACATTCACAATGAATCCCGGGAAAGTTATATGGATCCAGTGATGCCCTCTAAGCATGCTAGTTGAGATCATGTGATGGCTTCTAGGATCAACAAGCCAGGTCTTCTAACATCCTCTAAAAAATTCACCCTTGTTCATGTGATGACCAACACAAATTATATCTATATTATGTGATGTCCCCTAGAAAAGTCAAATGGATCATGGAACTGTCTTTTGACATGTCATGTAGATATTATTCGACATGTCAAGTAGGAAATAAAGGAATCTAGAGTAGACAATCAATGCATGTTAGGAAGACAAGAAGACTTGTCCGAGAATTCATCCCAAGACATAAAAACCATGTCTACCATATATATAAGGGAAGCTTCATTATGTCAACCCTGAAATAAAAAACTACATGAAATATGATTCTTAACAAAAAAAAGATACGTAGGATGATTCTCTAAGGCTCAAGATCTATATCAAACATCCAAAGGGATACCCTACTACATAGGTCCCACATCCAAATGTAGTGGGATTGATTATTTTACATCCCTTATTTCTCACATCACTTGTAGATCATACGGCATTAATTAGTTTCAATGAACATATCAATCTTTTCATAAGCCGCCAATAAGGGAAACCTAATTGTGTATGCCCGATCAGTGGTAGAATATGTTATGCTCCACATATATTGACTACCATAGTGTGTAATACCTAACCCAATGAATTGAAATGAATCTAATTTATATAATTACCATGATACGTAGAATGCCTTCCAATGGCCTGAACTCAAATGGGAATCCACTACGGTGTAATTCCCACCATTTCTCTGACATTCCAACTATCAAGTATCAATCTTTCCCTTGAGAAGATGATTCTTTATTACCCTCAAAATAATTGATAAATCATTTAACTATGATGAAAATTATTCCTACCAAAATAGGGATATATTGGTTTCCTCTATAAGGCTCATGATCTATATTAGGTACCCAATGGGTTTCCATAGCACATAATCCTCGCATCTATATGAAATAAGGATGATTTCTTTCTATCCCCTATTTTTTCACACCAAAAATTGATCACATGTGATTATGGAGTCACAGTGATCACCTCATTGGAATCATTAATCACGACCAAATAATAAAACCTTAGTGAATATGCCCAAATCAATGGAATGATATAACTACCCACTATACAAGCTTATCTAACATTGGAAAGGTTTCAAGGGAGTGGTTGAACAATGAAAACTATAATTCCTTCTATAACTAGAACATGTGGGAAGAATACCCAAGGTTCGAGCTCAATTACCTAGTGTCTAATAACCCACATATATGTTATTTCCATATTACATTAAAATGGATGGGTTTAATGAACTATATGGGATTTTATTCATGTTATTAAAAATTATATATAGGATACCTCATAATGGATCAATCCCATTCTCAAAATATTAAATGGCTACCAACATAGTAGTAAATTATTCAGTGATTGGGTATATAGATTCAAAAAATAAGAATATCTCCATAAATAAGAAATAGATTAAGAACCTCATATATATACAAATTAATTCACTGAAGGACATCCCTTCAGATAGAAGAGAGTTTAATATATAATTATTTTCTAAGGTAACCGGTTCCGTATTATGATTTTGAAGAGAGTCATGAATAAATATTTAATCTATAATATAGTCCCGAAGTGGGAAAAAATTCCGAAAAAGGGAATGGTGATACTAACCTCAATTCCTCTTGAAAAATGTGAGTTCCTACATGTATTTGGATAAGAACCCATAACTTACCACCTTCCTTTAGAATGAAGGTATGTAGTGAGTTATTGATCCAGGAACCATTGGGAGTTTCTTTGAATAGTTAAATCAAAAGGTTAATGTGATGTTATTTATTGTATAAAACGTTGAATCCCCCCATAACCAAAGACTAATAAAAAATCAATTCACATATTTCTGAAAAAAATCGTGTACCCATTGTGAAATCATTCAACTGAGGCATCTTCTTCAAAGAATGAAAAATAGTAGGTAGCCCTGTTCTCATCATACCATTTTATTCCTCTCAGATAGGTGGTCCTTTTACATTATTTTACACCCTTATGATGAATATATATATAATATTTATTATTATGTTATATTTATTATATAGGTTGTCTGATTGTGTATGAATAAATTTGAGACTTATAGTGAGGGATTCCCATCTCACTCTTTTACTTATGTGAGACACATGCCATATTTTCAACCTATTTTGTTTATGTGGTGTATATACTGAACATTAATTGATTTTATGATGCTTCGAATAATAATAATTGTGATTTAAATATCCATTTTAGGATATCTCTTTCATTTGGCTTGTGATTCAATAGATTACTAAAGTGGTAAGGGATTTTTTTCTCAATTTGCTTTCCCTCATATAATTCTATGGAATGAAACTATATTTATTTATGAGGTGTATATACAACCTTTTTTAAATGATATATGATGAATTTATTTATTTTCAGGATATTTTATGTTTCATTTAATTTTATCCCTTTATGGGGCTTACAATTTAAATTTTCTAAAGTGGTGAATATATTTTTTACAATTAGAACTATCCAACATGAACTTTCAGATAGAACCACTATATGTTTGAGTGGAAATCATAAAAACCCATAATAGAAATAAAATAGGATAAATTCCATAAAATTCATAAATATGTAACAAAAAATGTGAGGAAAAATAAAAAACAAAATAGAAAAATAAGGACACAACTATTAAAATGTTGGCAGGTTCCATAAGATGTATAGCTTCAGATGACCAATAATCAAGCAATAACCTTTAATAATAAAATTGAAAAAATTACCCTCTGAACACACATAATTGATTTTTATTCCACTTTTCTTTCACAATAGTGAGAGTAGTTCCACTACCTTATGGTAATGTTGGCGGTTAGGTGTAATATTTTCCCAATCAAGTAATAGTGTTTCCCAACCAATGAAATATTAAGTTGTTAGAATCTTGTAATTGGAGGAGAATACAGATGATAGTTAATTTTTACCACCTTTGTTTTCTATATAAAAAAATCTTCCGATAAAGAATAAATCATTCCTAAACTCTTATTTAACTCCTATATTCTGATATTATGTTTCTTAAATCCCCTAAGTGAAATGTGAGCTTGATTATTGATTTATATAATTTGTTCCTCTGATCCAACATTTAAAACTCAAGGTTTCATCTTCAATTCATCTTCCTTGGAATCATTTGTATTGAAGTCACCTTCCACCACTTTCTAATTATAGTTTTAGGAGTATCATATTAGATGATATGACCATCACTAATTTTTATAAGGGTCCAAGTGGCTCTCCACTCTCAAGATTGTCATTGTTGACTTTATACTTAGTATTTTATTCCAGATTCAAGACATTCATTTATTCTATAAGTGTGTTTTCCATGGATGAATAATATGAAGGGGGAATATACATATATGTGGGAATATGACTATGACATATACTATCCACAACACCTTTAGTGGGGAACTAAATAGATTCCTTATCAAAAAATACTCTTACTTGTAGATCTAGTTACCATTTGTTTCTAAATATATGAGTACTATTTATGAGCCGTAGTTATCTTAATTTTATAAAATAGATGATCCCCAAATTTTATGGACCTTTTATTTCTTTTATTTATTCCATTTTTGTATGAAAATGAAGGTTTCTCATCTACTTCATGCACTGATGATGTATGATAAGTCTAAGAGGGATCAACTGCTCCTGCCTAAAACTCTAAAGATTGACCATATTTAGATTACCCTGCCTCCTTAACCTTACTTTTATGAACCATTTCCATCCCCCTAAAACATTTTAATTTGAAACCCCATCACATAAATCTACGAACCTATTCTAAAGTAAAACTCCCGTTGAACACACATAGTTTGAGGGGATAAAAGATCTTAAACCATTATAGTGGACTCAAAATACTAGATAAGAAGAATTATTTCATATAGAAGTGAACCCTACCACTTTTTGGTTTCCTTGTCTTATAATACATGGTTAGATATCTGATCAACCTTACTAGACAAATAACTTAACAAATTAATATTAGAGAATAAGGGGATGAATTCCATGATTTGGATTGATATAAGGAGTTTATAGAGTCCTTCCATCTGAGAACCAATTTTGAACCTCCCATAAGGCTCATTAGTTTGAGATCCCTATGATAAAATCCACAAAATGTGTGTAGGACCAGTTCCATTTCAAAGAGGGTCTGGAAGAGGAAAAATTAAGATGATCGGTGTTCATTTTCATGAACCATGATTCTATGACTCAATTAGAATCACCCTACTTTATGGCCCCATATTCATCTATGTTTTTAAATTATTCATGTGATATGTATTTGTCCCCAACATCCAGGCATGAGTTAATAGTAAAATAGGTCATATAAAAAATATCGGATCAACACATTGGTCGATGTATACAGGACTCCAGAGGGTGACCTAGATAATTATAACTAGAGAATAAGACCACGTGATTTAAAAAAACCATTAATTGACTGATCTGATATTAAATTTCACTATCAACCCACAAAAATCTTAATAGTGGTTTTAAAACGTCTTTTTCAGTGAAAATATGTGGATAAATGATATGGAAGAGGGCTTTGGATCTGTCATCAAAACACAGAAACCTACCTACCAAACTGCTAATCATCTTTATGATTTATGTTTTTTGAAATGGAAAATTATTCCCTAGAAAACAAACCCAATGTGTATCTGATAAGGTATATCAATTCCAATGAAAATAAATGGATGGAGAAAATAAGGAGATCTTGAAATTATTAAAGGAATTTTTTTTAAGGACCCGAAAAGTATCATATCCTCCTATGAATAGAATAAAATTATGAATTTTCAAAGATCCAAGAGTCTGAAAAAAATGTGTTCCTTAAAATCCCATGAAGTAGTAATGAATCAGTAAAAGGATTCAACCAATGTATGATTCTAACCAAAATGTTCCACCAATTAGATACCGAGACATGATTAGTCCTCTATGAATGGTCAAAGTAAAATCGAGAGTGAGGGAAAACCTTGATTGAAGGAGAGAACCTTCATATATGAATGCTAGTTAAGGGAGGAAGAGAAATGGGAATTTAAGGAGGGAGAACCAAAAATGGACAGAACACCCCCTCCCCATATTTGGAGGGGAGGGAAAACTACAATATCCATTGATGTCAAGCCCTAGGAAACCTAGGAGAGAGGAAAAATATTTAGCTCTAATTATGTTAAAATTTCATCATTTATCGAGATTTATCATGATTATACAACCAATGATGAAATATTATAATATATCTGTAAAGAAACTCCTGAATTTTATTATCCTTTTTTCATTTCATGTGAATAATTTTTCCATTAATTTTCCCCTCTTTATGTATTGAAGAGTTAAAAAAAATATCTTTAAGAAATATATTTCTTATTTCCCTCTTAGATCAAAGTCTCTTTTCATAAAAATATGTGTTTTATAAAAAAAAATTCTAAAATTAATTTATCGTTTTTTAAATAATGTTTAATAAAATTTTTCCCATATTAAAATTTTTAAATTTTTTTTTGAAAGATATTTTTATGTCATTTTCTAAAAAATTCCCATTTTGAATTTACTAATAATGTGAGAGGAATATTTATTTTAACAATACGACATGAATGGAATTTACCACCATCATAAAAATTATTTTTTTGAATCATCTATTATTATTTTTCATATTTATTTTAAAATAAATGGATTTGTGAAATTTATTATGTTTTATAATGTGTTTTCAATGTGTAAAGCCTGTTTTACTCAAGAAATTTTCTAATGGCTATTTTAAAATCATTTCTTTCTAAGATAATATTTTTTAATGTTACTTATAATTCTCTGAGGATTAGATATAATGATCCCATTAGTATTATTTATTTGGATGGATAATGTTTATTTTTATGAAATAATTATTTTACCCATTTATTTTTCAGTGGTATGTTATGGTAAATTGATGAAATGTTTAGGAAATATGTTTTACATACACATATTGTGATGTGATGATGTGATGAATGTTCTATGATATTGTGGAACAGATAGGTATGGTTTTAATTATGAGATGGGTGGGACCTATATCATCCAATAATGAATTGGTTAAAGCTTTATATATCATGAAATAATAGTGAGAAACAAGTTGATTGGATTGATAAACTATGAGAATTAGTTGAGTGCTGATCCACTATAGGAAACATGTGCATCCTAATTCACAATGTGAAAAAGGTGATAACTAATGATCTATTATATTCATTTTCTTGGTAGTTAACCTTGATAAACGAAATGGTTTCAATATATATGATGTTTACATAGTTTTATGTTATGATTTTATGGTTCACAATTAATTTATGATGATTTCTCACTCTTTAGGACATATTTTATGAAATGATAATGTTTTATTCAATGAATCTTATTTATGATCTATGATTGGTTTGGTATAAACTTTATATGATATATTCATGATCACATACCGTTATGATTATCTTATTATTTAATATGATCATAAATTGATATCTCATATTTTCATCCTTACCGAGCATTTGATCATACACATTCTTATGTTTCATTCCATAGGTTATGAAAAAGGTTCAGGTTGAATATTTTTCAGAGGAGTACTATTTTAGATGATTCCTGTGGGAGATTTTGAAGATCATTCAAGAAATAGGAATATTTTGTTTCAAGTCACCAAATAAACTAAACTATTATAGTCCTCAGACATGTGATTGTGAAATTTATTGAGTATTTATCTATTAATTTGTGACATTTATGTAAGAAAGTTTAGGGTCTATATAGATGGTAACATAAGAAATGTTTAGTTTAAATTTGAAAACAAGGATGATAAAACATTAGTGAAATAACTATGGATATTTATAAGGATATTCCTAGGTATGTTTCTATTCATATGTCTAAGATGAGTCAAATTAAATAAATATTCACTAGAGTTTTGTTAAATTCAATAGAGGGTGGTTTATATAAATGTACATCCATGTTTTGATACTACATGTGTATATGGATTTGTAACATGTAGCTAGGGGTAATAACTATAAAAAGGGTGCATTGAGCAAGACTTGGTCACCACATGGTTTATGATAATGGGACTTTCTACATGTCTGGCTTGACACCCATGAAGGATACACTTTGGAAAATCAGAAAATCTTTAAGAACCCTCTTGATGTATTTAAATAGTTTCCATGAATGGTCTAGGATGAACCTCTTGTGTCATATATTAAAAAACAGTGTGTCATTATTTACACATCTTATAAGTTATATTTATTTATTATATAGTTCCACATTACGATTATTATTTGTCACACTATGCTTTTTGCTTTTAATCAATGGTGGGAGATGGAAGGAATTAGATTAACGTTTAATGTTATCATTAGTATATGGTGAGAATCCAAAATGGATGATTATTAGAATGAATTATATTTTTATTTTTCCTAACTTTTTTTCATGAAATATGATTTAAAAAATATAACTTAACCAACTATTAGACTCATCATAGAAGATAAGGATATAGTTTTATGAGATTTCGGGTGGTGGAGACCATGGGGGAAAGAACATTTAGTGCCTTATATATAGAGAATTTGGAAAGAAGAACTCATGGGAATTTTTTAGAGGGATGTGAATATTTTTTGGGTGTAGAAAATAGGGACCCAAATAAATTATTTGAAAATGAAAAATGAAAAGTTCAGTTAAAACAATGGATGAGAGTAATGGTTTCCATAAGGTATCATCGAATGTTAAATGTTTTAAATGTGGAAAGTATGGGAATTATTCAAATCGATTTCCTAAGGGGAAATCTCATGAAGAGAATCAGAGAGGTTATATGAGTAATGTTCATACTGCATATGATGAAGACACCAAAAATTTCCTACGAAAGGTATGGGGTATTCTAATAGTATTGTTTTTGTTAAATGTAATATGAATTATTAATTTGAGGTAAAAAACAATATTCATATTTCATATTATAGGAAGTAGGTATTAATGAATAAGATGATTAAGCCTAATTAATTTTCTACGAATGAAGTATAATGATTGAAGTGATTGTGTATTAGAATCCATGAATTCTGAAATATATAAGGATCGTTTAGTATATGTCTTTTGTTAAGAATTTTAATGAATACGTTGAATGGTGACGATGAACTTGAAAAGTGATTTAATGGAAATGTGGTATTCATGGAAAAAATAAGATTATGAGAAAGATAACGCTTAACTTGTTTTCAATGTTGATGTAATGATGTTGGGATAAAGAGATTATTTATATGGATAAATTAATATGGGTTGTAAATATTTCATTGGAAATGAATAATTATGTGTTGATTAAGTGTATTATGATATTATTTATGGAGTTTACAACATTTTTTTATTTAATAAATATATCCAATAATCTACCTTTTAAATAACCAATGAAGAAGGAGGTATGTTTTCAATAATGTTTTGTTGTAATTCAAGTTGTTAATATGATTAAAAGATAATAAATGATAAAGGTATTCACATGTTTGGTATATTTAAATTTAGAGATACTTCATATTTTTTTGGGTATTAATGATAAGATCATTTTGTAAATTTAGTGAGCTTCTTTCTACGTTTTTGGATTTTAATCCTTTATAAGGATCATAAGTTTAACCATTTAGAACATGGTTTAAGTTGAAATCCTGATGGGGTTTTAGATATTAAGATATTAATTCACCATATGATTATTTATCCATATTTTAAAACCAATTATAATCAATTTTAATAACTAGAGATAAAAGGAATGACTAATCTTTCCATTATAGAAATTGTGATTTGTTAGTGCTTTAGGAATAAAAAATTCAACTTAATTTTTTGGATAATAGATGAAGTGAAAATTGATCTAAGAAAAACAAAAAAAGATTAATTTTTTCTTATGATACAATGAATATCTAATCCATAGGTATTATAGTCCCTTTGAAATTTATGATCATATTAGGAAGGCATCCTATTAATTGGAGCTTCCAACAAACCTCTCTCAGGTTTATGATACGTTCCATGTATCCATCTTGAGGCAGTTCATAACTGATCCATAATAGAGACTGAACTCAAAGGTCACATCACAAGAAAATGATATTTATTATGAGAAAAAACTAGTATATATTATTTATCTAATATATATATTTCTATGAAATAGTATAATTTACTTATTATAAAAGTGATGATATTTAATGGGAAAAATTCATTTTATGGGGTGTAGAATGTAATAAAACTATATTTTTTGAAATAAATGTATATTTCAAATAAATTTTATCATTTTGAGATTTTAATTTCATGAAACATTGAGTTAATGTAGAGGCCCGAAGCTTGATGTACATGGACAATACATTACTTTTGCTGAATACTTAATACATAACAAAAACCAAAACTCAAGGACCATAATAGTTTAGTGTCTTTGGAAACTCGGAACGTAATCTTCTAATCTTGGTGAAAGATCTTCAACATCTCCCATAAAGATTTTCCCCTTTTTTTTCTTAACTAAAAACTTTCTTTAAATCCTGTGGAAAAGAAGACATATAAAGGGTGAGCTCAAATGCTCAGTAAGGGTAAGCATAGATAACATAAAATAATCCATAATCATTTGAATGAAAAAACATGAACATAAAAACTAAACATCAAAATCTTGAGAAAATACATAAATCAGGGAAGTACACAAAGCATAGATCATAAATGAACATTAATCATGATAAAATAGCATGGGAATAAAACATGTAATTGTGGAAACCATTCAACACTTGTTATGATTTCCATAGTAGCCAAGGCATTGCTGCCAAGACTATATTAATGGACAAAGTCCCTTTCTGAATCGAGTTCACTCCTCGTTTCAGTCCTGTAACACTGAACCAGATTAACTTACCATTCCATCCATGTATATCTAATGAGATATAAATCTTTACCCAATGCATTGGAGGGAGATATAGGTCCCACCCATCTCATAATGAAATCATTCTTACTTGTGCCACAAAATAAACATACATCATTCATAATAACCCAATGGATAAAATGGGTTTCAGAAACATTATCCCATCATCAAATAATCTATATAAATGTAATGGATATCATTTCATAATAATAAAAGTGAAACCATGTAAATCATAGAGACATGATACTTTAAACATACACATATGAAATAATGTCATCTTAGATGAAAAATGGTTTTGATAAAACACTTGAAATGAATTCTTGAGGAAAATACCCTTTCTTCTTTAAAATCATTCTCTTTTCACAAAATGTCTTGAAATTTTAAAAGAAAAGGGTTTTTTAAAGTAGTCATGAAATCTTTTGGAGGAAGCTTCATGAAAATAAGGCTTTATAAAACCGTAAAAATCCGTTTGTGCCGTATAAGTTAAAAAACATTCTTCTCGTACATTTGCCGGAAAAGTCAAAGTGCCTCGTAAAAGAAAGATTCCATACATACCATGTAGTAAAAGTCAAAAATGTGTAAAAAGGACATTAAACATACATGAAAACATATTTAGAAAACAAAAACATGGATGATAAATATAACCCCTGTAAATACTTACGAATAAACAATCTCGGATAAGAATGAGATCGGAATAGTTATCCCTTACCTTAGGTCTGATATGATTCATACATATCCAAACATCATGTATAATGATTTAAATAAGGTCATTTACTTATTACAGAATCATATTCATTGTTATTATATCATATATGGTTCACTTATGACTTTATATTACCCATTCTTTTGTAAATTCATGTTAAAGTAGCCTTTTGTGTAAAATCGTTTCATCTGTCGTTCGTGTTTTAACTTGTAATTATTCATATGATTACATAGATCATGATTACATAAATCCATAACATAAGACATGATTTATATATAATATATATTCAGAATATATATATATATATAATAGATCTATAAATGGAAAGAAATACACCGTTCATGGAGACGGTAGGCCGTACGTACGCATGAACGCTGTTTTTGTTTCCTTATTGAATTGAATGGAATTAAGTATATGAAATACATATATATGTACATAAATCCAGTAGCATTATTATTTCATATATTTCATTATTACTTATTATATATAATTTATAATCATTCTTGAATTTTTAACATGGAAAATGAATCTCATCGCGTCGTGGAGACGGTAATCCATACATACGCACGAGCGATGATATCGTTCCCATGGAATTGTATTGGAGTGTATGTATACTATTTAAGAATCAATATCACTTTAAAATAATAATATATAGTCATTATTTACACCATTATACTCATCCAAGTAAGGTGGTGGTGGAAAATAGATTACACCACAGCGTGGAGACGGTATTCCGTACGTACGCACGCACGGTGATTTCATTTTCCATAGGATGGATAGATGGTGAAATAGGGTTGTTTCATAATTATAATAACATATCAGTATATTATTGATACTTATGTTATTACTTCATAATGAAATAACTAAATAAGAAGATGTAGAAGAAGAAATAAAGTTGAAAGAATCGGTAACGGACATTACCTCTTCTTTGAAGCACCTCTTTGAGACCTCCTCTTAGGGCACTAAAATTGGTATTTGAAGAAGGCCAGGGACTCTAGGTTGTTTCTAGAGAAGTGGGGAAGTGAAATGGGCAGGCGTTGGTCGAGCTTGAAGTCTCAAATTGGTGTTTGGAAGAGAGGGAGGAGGTTCCCTTTTATAAGGGAGGAGAGGGGCACCTTTGAAAATATAAGAAATATTAGTTTATATTAAATCCCAACCCCACATAGAAACATCCAAAATTACTCATATCCGAAGATTAGATGATATAGGGTTGTAATCTCATCATCCAATAAAATTTAGACATGTTAGGAATTTATTTTAAACATTATCAACTTGATTTTTTCTTTACTTAATCAATTTAATTTTATTTGTGGTAATAACATTCTAAATTTTAAATTATAACAAATAATTACTTATTTGCTGTGAATTGTCCATAAATGTATACTTTATAACATTTTAGACCATATAAATTTAAATTTATAATTTTTAAATATTTCTGTGATCATTAAACAATTTTATAATATGTTATTTTTATAAAATAACAATAGTGTCAATTTTGACACTATTCAATTATTTGAATTTAAATAAAATATATACAGAATATATGTTCAATCTAAAAGCATTAATAGATTCATAAAAGGTCATATCTATCTATAAAATTAGTGGATCACATTAAATAGTTCATATAATATTTATTTTATTATTTTTAAAACTATTTATTTGGATTATCTCATAATAAAATAATTACTACAACATTTTTCTATAATAATTTAGTATACTTATTTGTTTCATAAAAATTAAAAATAAAATCTTATGATGAATATAAATCTATTACCTCTCACAATAATACTTTTAATCGAATGTATCATCTTAAAATCACAATATATAAATTGTTATATTTATTAAGTTATGAAGGTGAAAACTTTGGCATCATTTAAAATAAAATAATATAAGTGTCATAATCGCCTTAATAAGGATCCAAATGGTCAAAAATTCGGCCAGTGAATGATTAGGATTTATATATACACTAATAAAAAGTTTTGTGCAGATTTGTGGGGCTTTTGATATGTGTTACTATTTCAATAAAAACTATATTATTGATTTTTCACTAAATATATAATTTTTCATCATTAATGTATAAAATAATAAGGTAATTAAATAACTCTTAAAAATTACAAATAAATTACCATGCCAAAGAAAAACATTTTATATTTCAAATGAGTATTTATAACCAAATTTAGATTCTGTATAAACTTATATAAAAAATACTTTAATTATTAAAGTTGAGTGAGACATATTTCACTTTCCTTTAAATAAAATAAACTAAAGGTCTTAATCACCTCCAAGTGGGTTCTAATGGATTCAATTTCGACCCAAATATGATTTAGGAAAAATTAAAATCATCCAATTGTAATAATACAAGTATTAGGATAATTTTAAAATATTATATTTACCCTTAATTACCCAATTTACCTTTTACTATGGTAAATAAAATTTACCGTTGTTACTATTCATAAAGCCCAAAAATAAAAAGTAGTCTATTAATATAATTTGGACCCACTAATTCCAAATATGGAATCCATTTTTCCAAATTCAATACACAGAAGTTTCAGAAATTAAATTAAAATCAATCCCGTTGTCGAAAGAAAATGGGTTTTTGTTTAAAACATTGTAAAAGATTGAATTTATTTAACCTACGAATTCAATGTAAAATCAAGGATAATGACATAAATTATATTAAATCGTAAAAATATATTATATTTATACATTAAAACCATTAAATATTTTAATTTAACCACATAAGTTATTACGATGAAAAAGTTATTTTTAATTAAAATATAGCGTGTTTTTACTATTCATTAAAATAAGAAAGTTATCAGAATAATATGAAAAATTTATCCAAGGTAAAATTTTATATCCTGATTCCAAATAATAATTTTATTTTGTAAAATTGAGCTTTTAAACATGTAAAAAACTAGATTTAATGTGGGTGCGCCATCAAAAGGCAGCAAAAATGCATTTAAAAAAAATACTTTTTTTACTCGAAGAATTTATTTTGTTCTTATACCATGTTATAGAAAATGTGTAAGATGAATAATAATGTTATAATATTAAAAATTTAGTTAATACTATTCATAAAGGCTAGTTCATAACAATATTATAATAATATATCGTTGTTTAGTAAAACTCGGTATTGTGTACAACACACGCTATCGAGGAAGGCCGCGATTGCGTGTAATGCAAGCCAAGTCAGGGTTGCGTGTTGTGGAATACTTCTTTGTTGTTTCGTTATAATAGAATCCAAACATTTTTCATTCATACATTGTATATATATATATACACTCAATGTTGCGTAGAATAAATATTATCAAATGAACTTGAAATTGTGTGTAACACAATCTAAGAATAGTGTTGCGTATACTGCAAGATAATACGGTCTTGCGTATAGCCCAAAATAATCTTGTTGTAGCATAAAAAACATGACATAAAATAAATTAAAAAGAATACTTATCATAAAATATCGGGATGTTACAGTTAATCTTGGGTTACACACAACACCAGTTTTATCTTGCAGTACACGCACCACTTAGCTTTTCTCATCTTACATGAAACACAATGTTTAAATGAAACATGATATACTATTTAAATATTATTATTTAAAATAAACTTTACCATATAGAAATTATAATGAATGGAAAGAATAAGATAAAAAAATTATTAAAATATATGGATCAAACATATATAAAAAATAAATTATTTATTGACCAATTAATTAGATATGAAAAAACTCTATGAAAATAAAAGAAATATTTTTCAAAAGAACTATTTTTATGCACAAAAATTTGTTTTACATCGATAAATTAACCCAATAACATTTAGTGATTGATTTTAATCAAATATATATATATATATATATATATATATATTAAATAATTTTTTAACATTCATCTTATAGAATATATATAATAATAATTCAAAATTTAAACCTAAAAACAATATTTTTTCTCAAAAGTAGTTTTTTTTCTTTTTCAAAATTATAATAAAATAAATTTTTGAAACTTTTATAAAATTATTTTAATAAAATAAACATAGCTTTTGATCTAATTTTCTAAAATTATCTTTTAGTTATTTATTTTTAATTTTTAGGAAAATTTAATCATTCTATAAATAGTGAAAAATATTAGGTTTTCATTGAGAACAACCTTGTAATTTATAAAATTTATAAATTTAATTTTATTTTAAAATGATTTGAATGTAAAATTAGTTAGATTATATACATATTAATCCAAATTATTTCATCTGAATCATTTTAATATTGAATTATGATGTAAAAATGTTTTAAACTTTTGAGGATTTTCTGTTTGAAACCCCACTTTTTCGTCGCAGTTGTGGGGTAATTTTTAAATTAAATATTACCAATTCTCTGAATTTTATTTATAAAAATTGTTTCCATATTTTCAATCATCATAATATATATTATCTAATAAGGTAAAATTAAAATGTTTACTATAATTTATAGTGAAAGAAATAAAAAATCAATTACCGTGGTTAAGGTAAAAATGGGTCTATCGGGGGTTAAACTAAAAATACAAGTTTTTAAAATAACCCAAAACATGTATAAGTACTATTTAATGTACATATTTACAGATTAAAATTTACAAATTCTAATATATTTCAATTTCAATTTTTTTTGTGAATTATTTTATAATTTTGGATTGTTTAGGAAAATATCCAACTAGTTTCCAAGTGGGTTCCTTTCCCCAACGTATAATTAGACTCCATAAAACATAACTTATTGAAACATATAAGTGAGTATATTTCATAAAAATCCTACTTAAATATCTCCAAAACAAACTTATCCAATTTATAGTTCTTTTGGTCCTCCTAAAAGACCAACACTAGGGTTAATAATAAGTGATCCAAAGGAGGTTCTGCAAATAGAATGCAGTTTTATTCAATAAGATCCAAATATTTATTTATTATTTTTCAAACATAAATTATATATTAACAATTAAAATATATTAAAAATATAAAATAATATATACTGAGATGTTATTATTCTAATTTAATTACCTATGTCTATATTCTCTTCCATTAAATGGAAAAATAAATCGTCAAATGTGTGTACGATGGACTATTTCCTTAGAAACTAATATAGTTTATTTTACATCACCAAATTTCAAGGATGGTTATAATGATGTTTTTAAAATATTAATATAATATTTATATCAGTAATATTCTTATTATGTTAGGATATCATAAATAGCTTCATACATTACATTCTTTTGGGGTTATGATATCGTCGCTCATGTGTACAGTGGACAACCACCTATAAAAGAGATGTGATTCCTTTTCTCTTACACTTTACATGGATCACATTAAGGATAAATTTAATTAATATACATGATATATATAAAATCAAAATTAAAATCGCATACTTTATCAGGATTTCTAATGATTACTCTTCCAATAATTAAATTTTATGATCTATAGTTCATGAAAGTAATGAATTTTATTATACTTTATTTATATCATGATAATACATTTTTACCCTCATCTTCTTCTATTTATGTACACCTGAGTTTAAAAAATGTTTTTAAGAAAAATTATCTCTATTTATCTCTTCTGTCTAAATCCCTTTTCATCCAAAACTGTGTTCTATAAAAATGTTTTCAAAAATGTTTTTGAAATTCTTATAATTATTTTTAATGAATTTTTACACATTTTTTTTAATTTTTACATTTTTTTGAAGTAATTATCATGTATTTTTCCAATAAATACTCTTTTATTTTAGAAAAAATATGAAAGGAATATTTTTTAACGTGTATGACATGAATAAAATTTATCTCCATCATGAAGTTTATTTGTTTTGAAGATTCCATTATATTTTTTCTTGGTAATTTCCAATGATAATAAATTTGATTTTTTTTAATGTTTTAATATTTTTTTCAATGTATAATGTATATTTTCCTCAAGAAATCATCTATGTGATCCTTCAAAATCATTTTGTATTTAAGATGACATCCTTTTATGTAACTTATGATTTACTGGGGATATTATTTAATGATATAATCAATATTACATCTATGTATTTTTAATGTTTATGTTGATGAAATGTTTAGGTAAAAAATTTATTTTTCATGGGTTATGCTATTGTGAATTGATGAAATATTTATGAAACCCATTTTCTTTACATGGGTGATTATATGATGATGTGATGAATGTTTTCTAATTTTGTGGAATTCATATGCATTTTTTTCATTATGAAATGTGTGAGATCTATTTATACAACCATTGAAATTGGAAAATATTTATATGTCAGGAGATAATAATGGGAATAATGGAAATGAGGCTGATCCACTGTGGGAATTAGGTGAGTCTTGATCCACTATGGTAATCACGTGAATCCAGATCCCCAATTTGAAACATGTGATAATTAATAATCCATTGTATTTATGGTCTTGGTATTTATCCTTGAAATATATATTGGCTTTCATATTTTATGCTGGTTCCACACTTCTATGAAAAGATCATGTGGTTGATGATTTATTTATGTTGACTTCTCACTCTTCTGGCGTTTGTTTTCCTAAATGATAATGTTTTATACCATAAATCATGTTTCAAATCTATGAGTGGTTAGCTATGAAATTTTTATGTCATGTTCATGATAAAAAAATATTATTCTTATCCTATGATTTAATATGACCATAGATTGGTATCTGATATGTTTATGCATGCTGAAAATTCAAGGTCGCCCTTTCTTATGTATTCTTCCCCAGGTTATGAAAAAAGGTTTAGGTAGGGTATGCCTAAGAGGAGTACTACATGAGATGATATTTATTGGATATTTTTTATTATCATTTATTAAATAATATGTTTTTATTTCAGGTATTCAATGACATTAAATTTTTATTTTTATTAGTCACGTGTTTATGAAATGTATTGAATATTTTTCTAAAAATATATGTTATCTTTGTATGAAAATCCTGGGTCTCTATAAACATCACATAAAAATGATGAATATTATAATAATTAATATTACTAATTTTATAAATATTTTTTTACATATTAAATATTTTTTTAAATTCATCTATGTTAGGAAGTGATGAAAAATGGACAAATACATTCATAGATGTGGTATTCCACACCTACGCAAGATGATACCTTCATTTATCTATTGGTTTTTAAGGAAGGTATGAAATGGATATTCCATAAGTATGATAACATTTCAGAATATCAAAAATACTAATGATATACTAATGTAATGGATATAAAATATCTTAGGGGGTAGAGGAAGAGATGAATTAAGAGATTTTAGTTGATAAAGTTACCTATGCATTGGGATATTCTCTCTTAGGAAACACTATAAGGAGTTTTAGAATGTTATTTTGGAAATAACAAGGCATATAGGAAATTATTAGATAGTTTATGAAATACTAGGATGTAATTGTTTTTTAGTTGAAGATATGTGATGAGTGGGGAAATGAGGTGGTGATGGGTAATCTTTATAAGTGGGAGGAGTGGTATTTTTGTAATAAAATGAAATACAAGTCACTATTTAAGGGTTGAAAGGATATGATAAAAGAAAATATCAGACAGCGGATGAGTTAAGTTAGATAAACCTATCCTAAAATATTTCCGATACATTTTCTTTAAAATTTTTAGGTTACTTAACTTAGCTAAATTTATCTTTAACACATTAAATAATTTTACCTAAGTAATTAATTTAATTTCAATAAAAATAAATTAAAAAGTATTAAATAATTTTCATCTAATTATTTCAAATATAAAATCCATTTATTGAAATAAAATTTCATAGGTGACTTTTATTTTATTTTAATATTATTCCTCATAATGCATAAAAATATTTTTAATAAAAAGTGCACTTTTAAGAATTATGATTATGTATACGATAAAATTATAAATATAATTGATTCACATGAAATTTATTAGTTTATTACTAACTAATTAATATTTATATGTCCTATAAATGAAAAAATATATATATAATTATTTCTTGTTAATTATTAATTAAAAAACCCTAAAAATAATCTTTTTATTAGAAAAAAATATTACTAAATTTAAAAATGTAAAAAATGGGTTTTATAAATTCAATGTAGAATATTTTAATGGATATTTTCCGCTTATAAATAATGTCATAAAAATATAAAAAATATATTATAAGATAAATTTTTCTAAATTCCAATATTAAGAAAGTATAATTAAATTATAATTCTAATATTTAACAGTTTAACATTTAAATAAATAAATAAAAATACAGGGAAAACTGTTTTCCTAGAAAAACACATTTTTAAAATTTTAAAAGTTCATATTCTAATTTTAAATAAATTATAGATTATAATGGTGTTTATATTTAGTTAATATCGATGATATATTATACATATATATAATATATTTAGTTTCATAAAATAAAGTGCATAAGAATTTTTTTTGGTAAAAAATATATTTCCAGTATAAAATGATCTTATTACTTAATTAACTACATTAAATGAATTTTATCAATGTGTTAGTATTATAAAAATGTTCTGAATATATATATATATATATGTCACTAGAGAGTAAGATCTATTATTACCCACCAATTCAATGTCTACACTTTAAGGGTTATATAATGTTCCACATCTCATTTTGGTTTTGTGTTGCGTATGAAGAAATCTAATTAACATAGTATTTATTTAATGGAAAATGAATATAAAAATTTCAAAGAATTATAGTTTTCACCACTAATTTTAACCCAAATCTTTAACTATATACACAACACTGATAACTCCAACAAAAAATTTCTCAAAATTCAGCCGATTTCAATATTTAATTATCTGAGTCAAAATATCTATTCATGTTATAACTGAAATTACATACCATCATTTTATTTTAAATACTTATAGTATTCAACACTTAATCACTTCCATTTTTTATAGGAATAATATTCCAAAAAATTTGATTGGTTGTGGGATACCCCACTTATATCATTCAAGGAATGTTCCAACATTATATCACTTCAAAATAAAAATAGATTCATTGGATTTGTCTAGAAATGGAATCATTAGGATAGTCACCTAACTACAAATGTATGAGAAAATCCATCCATCCTTCCCTTATAGATAAATTATCCTTCATAGTATAAATTTCTGACTTCATTGATACCCAATATCCCATACGATCATTGTTAATATTATAGATAAAACCCCCTCAACCATATTTTAAAAATTCCGAATTTTATTATGTAAACCCTGTAATTATTTAGGGATATGATAAGATAGACCTAGAATAAATAAATACTAAAATCATTTGCACTCATCTCTTTATGGACCAATAGATTATAATTGTGAAGTCACATATTACTAGGGGTAGTTCTTACAAGAAAATACCCATTTTTTATACAACATGATTCTAAGGGTCATATAAACAAATATATATGCATTACTAACTAATATAACCTTAAGACTATTCTAATCCATCTATATTATATTCGAGATATGATCACAAATAAAATCTCAACTCCCATGGTAAAAAATTCATGACCATTTCCATAATATTCCCATTAATCAATTTCACCCAAATTCAACCCTATTACACCTCTCACAAGCATATACATAGAATGCTCAACATAGAATTATCATCCCATTCCTCACTTCAGAATCTTAGGGGAAAATGTTTCTCATCATAGTCATGATTCCCCAATGTGTTTCATATTATATATTTCTATATTCCATTCCTCCATTGTATTATCATCCCAATCCATAATAATGGTCTTTATAAAATGTTTCAACAAACTTTTCAAACCAAACATATTTACCAATCCATGTACATAAAACATTCAATACATTTTTTAACCATCCCTTGAATTTCATAGCTCATGAATACACCCTCAGTCGCCTCTATGGAAACTGTGAACCAACTATCCCATACTGAATCCATGTCATTAGGTCTCACATTTACATGATTAAAAAAAATCCTATACTACCCTGATGTCACAATTGATACATACTACCATGAGCCCTAGGATCCCATGCATAACCAATAATTCCAAGATCCAAATAGTTCCACATTTCATATACCTTATATATATCCCATGAATCACCGTTGATGCTATCATTTAAACATAAACCCAATTTACCCATCACGCCTTTATCCATCCTCTCAAGAGTGTTTTTACCACTAAGTCATCCCATTATTGTATTGTTCAACACCCTATGAATAATGTGTCAATATTAATCTAGAACTATCTAATAAATTTATTTACTAACCACAATATGTTTATTATAATACAACATACACATAGAGAGTCTATCATACAAACAAATTAACAAAAATCAATAAAACTATCATCAATGGTATGAAAAATTATTATGCTACAATAAGTTATTTAGGAAACCATAGAATAATTTATTACTATTTTTAAATAAAAAATATCATTTTTAAAAAATTATTTCCAAAGAACTTTTTTTTGTCAAATAGTTTTCAAAGGATTCATTTCAGAAAACTCTTTCATATCAAACATTAAAACACATAGAATAAGTAATATCTCTACCAAGTATAAATCATGTAAACATGCATAATTCCATATTGGGCCGAGAGTAAAATAAAAAAAATACAATAACCACACACTATTTTTTTATCTCTCAATTAAAAAAAATAAGTGTATTATGAAAACCATGTTAAATTTTAATTCCAATATAAAAATATTTGTGAGGTATAATATGAGTTTCTTTTTTAAGGTCCAACATAACATATATATTTACACGATTCCCTAAATTCATAAAATGGGTGAAAAAAGTGCTATGATACCATTATTAATGTATCTGACATAATATACTTGAATAATATTCAGGAAAAATTTACATGATGATAAACAATTCCTCATTGTATAAAAAAGTCCATAACCTTGAGAAAAGGATATAATCCATAAAATATAGTAAATATAACATTGGTATCATAACTATAATATTACAATTAATAGTTGAAAAATATAAAACATTTATCAAATTATAATATACAATTATAATCAAATATTAACCAAAACAATATTATAGAACATGTTTTATCCAAATAAACATCATAATAAAGAATACATCATTCATACTATTACATGATTTCCCTATGAAGTTTAATTATATTCAGTATTTTCACAAAGATAAACAAAATAAAAATAGGAAACACCATTTTTGAATGGTCATAGAACTGTCCTTGGAACCAACTCCACTAGCCTTCTACGATAATCTAACTCAACCCTTATTCTTGTCCACTTGACCTAATTTTAATGTAGAAAAAAAGAACTATATGTCTATTGAGGTGTGTGTTCAAGGTGTAGTTATAATACTCTATTGGAAATAAGTAATGAACCCATAAAATATATCACATTATAAAAAATGAGATTTCATATGTAATGTACTAGATTTTCATAAATGGTGAAAACCAATTCTTTTCAACTTAAATTCAATTTTTTGTCCTTAATAACGATTCCTAAGGAATTCAAGGAGCTCTCGGGGGTATCTATGAATTTTTTGAAGACCGAAGCTATGAAATTTGAAGAGGATAACTAGGCTATATGGATAGGTGAAACAATGCAGCCCGACCCCCATGGTTTCTTTAATTGTGTGGCTTATGACAGTGGGGTGAAATTCTATGAAACATTTCTCTGAAACCATGTGAGGGAGCACACATAGCGATGGATATTTTCTATGAATATTTATAGATCTATTTCACACAGGCTATGCATGGTTACATTAACATTACACTAAGCCTATGCGGGGTTCTCCTTTGACCAGAACCTGACACATGTTTGGCACCAGGTTTGGCCAACCAAGAATAAAAATAATACACCCATTCTTAATTGGGTGAGTTTCCTCTTTTTCCATTAATGAACATTAAATCCCTTAAAAATATTTCTCCCTTATTTCTTAAGCATAACATCGCCTATCCTCATGAACAATGCTCTTATCCTCTCCTATGGTGGGGATAACTATTGTTCCTTTTTACACCATCAGAATCTATCACCGTCAGATCCATTAGAAATAAAAAGTTATGAACATCCAGCCTCCTACATCTATTTATAATTTCTCTCTAACTATTTGGTGCAATTTTGGTGAAATCTCATTTCCCCCTTTTGTAGTCAATTTTTTGATTCTTCTAATAAATCTCATTCCAGCTTGTATAAAAGGTTAAGATTGGATGAGGGAAGCACTACAGGAATAAAGTAGGTGATTTAAGTTATTTCACAATGTTTTGATGAATTTTATAACTTTGACTATTGTACGATACATTGAAAACATTCAACTATGTCACCAAAATGTTAAATAAATAATTTTAAATGTATTATCATGTGTATTATTTTTATAGATAATGGATCATCACCCCCCAAGTTGATATCACTAACACAAGAAACACCTTTCGGGGTGCCTAGTCCATTATATTCCTTTGTCCAATATTAGAATGTTTTTTTCCATATTATGTGTACTTACCCTATGATAAATTCTTTATGATAATGCTAAATATATTGAAATGATGGGAATTGAATTAGGCCCCATACCTCAGGTCATAAATGAAACTTGATATACTAAAAGGAATGGTTATTCTTTTATGGTAGTGAAATTTATTGGGTGGATAAATGGTAAGGTCTATCTAACCAAATCATACATTATAAATAATTAAAAGATAAATACAAGGGGATCCAACTAAAGGAACCGTTATACAGGCTCGTTGTTCCATGAAGTTAGAATTTATTAATTCTTTATAAACACACCGGGTCCGAAACTATCTATGTATGGGATAAGCTCACTGTGAATTTTCTTTTTACCTCTTGAAAAGTAAAACCTGTTACCTATGGGTGATCCTGTTGATAGTATTGATGAATCGATGGTTGTGCCATGACAAAATAGAGAGTGGGACCCCTACATGTGATAACATGGGCATACATGGAGGATATATTATGCTACCTTCACAACATTCATATAGTGACACTTGGGATCTCATTCCTAGGTTTCCATGGAAGGACACCTTTGGAATTCTTCTGATGAAGATCCCCTTGGGATATTCATGGAATTGTATTAGAATTAACATAGATGAGCTTAGTGGGAGTATGAATTTTTTTATAGAGAGGCTAATTGAATTAAAAATTAAGTAAACGATTTGAATTTAGAATTCCCCCTTTAAAATTGGTACATTGAGGATAGCTCCACCATGAAAAAGCAGACACATGGGGATAATCCACCTTATTATACATTCTTTTTCTCACATCAGTCATGTAATACTTATTGATTTAAAATCACATGAATTTTTCCTAAGTAGGTATATTTGGATGGGTGTTCAAATTGGAAGCCAGTCCAATGCACTTATTTATTAAATCATGTATTGAATTACGTAAGTATGGAACACCGATAAATTTATATTGCACACAATAGATTGATCTAGACACCATTTGTGGTGGCCTAAATGGGTTTTATCTCACACACTAATTGGTACACCATTGGTATACAAGATGAATTAATGGTTGTAGGAATGCATAAAGAAAATCGGTGTAATTCTAATGATTGATCCTAATTCCTAGATTGGATTTTGGGGACTAAGGATCGAGCATATGTTCAAGATTCTAGTGGTGATAGATTTTAGTCTTACTGAATATTTTATGAGATTGTGGTATATTACTGTATCCTCTATTCCCTATTCACTTGCATTTTTTTAGTTACAAGATCATCATCACTATTTTTTATATACTGTAGTTTGTTTAGCTTCCACCTATTTATTTATTTGGTTCTTTACATATTATTCCACTACTGTCTAGTATTATTGCTACTTTTTAAATAATGGTTTACTCATCCTATCTTCATGTCTTATTGTATTATTTTTTGTGTATTATATGAATATACATATTGTTGTTCTCCAAGCTGGTCAATGAGTTAATATTTTATACACATACACTCCAAATGCCCTCACTTGTAGTTGGATTTCACTAGTGTTTGGGGAGGTATTCATGAGGTCTTGCAGCCACCGTCTCGGGGAACTATTAAGTGGCATCTTGGGTGGGATGCTACAATGTGGTATAAGATCCTCTTTTTCATTTTTCTTGCACTTTTGGTATTAGAAAAGAGACTATGATACTATAATTTGTTAATGATCATGTGCCTATAAGTATCTAACCTAAGTATAGAGGACAACCAAATTACCTGGGATAGGTAAATTCTTTCATTACTCACGCTGTTATAGATTCATGGATTTCACCATCAAGTGACACAATTTTTTTGTATAGTTATTATTTTTTGTATAAATTTTAACATCATGGGTTACATTACCCTAGCATGATTTTATAAACGAATATTACAAATCATGTATCATACTAGGCACTATAAGATTAAAAATCCATGCATTATGCCACTCCATATATACATTTCCATGTGCATTACCGGTATTGTGGGAGCTTGTTGTGGTTCCTTGTTTGATATTATTTTTAGGATAGAGGGAAACACAACTATAACATAAAGTGTCTTCCTTAACCATACATTTTTTTTCATGCGTATGTTAAAATATATACCTTAAGAAGCTAGTTGTGGAATGTTGAGCCATGGACCACTAGGTGCATTGAATGGAAAGTGTTACAGTTATGGTTAAATATATTCCACCTTCCTGTTTTTATGGTGCAAGTTACCTTATAAATTTAAAATAGAGATCCATATAATTCATCAATTTAATGAATAGTTACATACATAAATGCTTCTAAAATTAAAATGAATATAATGATCATCTTATAAGTGTGAGATAACACCTTGATGCAGACCAGAAATCAATAATGAGTAGTAGAAATTTCCTATTATAATCCTTATATGAATATTATATATCACCTAGACCAAAATCAGGGATAAAGTTAAGGGTTATGTTGTGTTATTAAAGGGTATTATGTCTTTACTTTTATTATTTCATTCCATATTAGTTATAAATACTATTGGAAGAGTGTGCATGGAAAATTTAGAGCTATAACAACATGATGACCTCATGTTTTATTCTAGGAGATTAGTAGGGAGAATATTCTGGAGGTGGTGGGACCTAAGACACCCATAGTATCTTCTGTAGTTCCACATAAGACACCACCTATAGATCAACCCATGGGTTTCAATTCCCATTTCTCAGATGACTTTTCTTAGTTGATACAGTTCATTCAGGGTTCTCGCCAACCTTCCACTACTATGGAAGAGTTGAAATGGGAGTTCTAAAAGTATAATATTCCCACCTTATCAAGGGATGGAGGACCAAGAGCTTTTGAGTGATGGATAGTGGCCATAATATCAATATTTTAGTACCTAGAGAGTGTTCTAGGGAGGAGGTAAAATATATCTACCAATATGTAATGTGACTCTTGCAAGCATTGAAAGGATGTCATTAATTAGCTCAGTCGACATTATGGTATGTTTTGTGGGGACATACAGACATACTTAATTTAATAAGTCCTTCTACAGACATTGAGAACAAAACAGGATCAAAAGTACATTCACCATCAGGAAGGTGACATGTTAATGATTGAATATTCAACTCACTCCCCAGAATTATAGTGTTTTTACTGACCTTGTTTTGTGATGAGATTAAGACAATGAGGTTATTCAAGGATTGTATTTTATACAACATCTGATAATAGGAATGTTTTTTTCAAATTAAGAAAATTTTAACAATTCTGAACCAGGTTCTCATCAGTGTGAAGAAGCTGAGGGAACATGGCAATGTGATTCATGGTAGTTCAGCTTCTCAGAAGAGTAGTGAATTATCTAGCGGCATGAACCAAAATTTATAGGGTACATATGAGGGAATTATAATCAATGTGGGACACACCATAAACATTATGGTGTGTCACTAGTGTGGAAAGGTAGGCCTTAAATGTCCCCAGTGTATGAAGAACCCAATTGAGTGTTGGGATTATGGAAGGATGGGTCACATCCATCATTTATGCCAATCCTCTACTCTAGTTCATATTGATTAGGGTTTTTTTCCATCACTACCATTAGGTATAGGGTCAGTGACTCCACTTCAGGCTAGATGTTGGACTTCTATAGGCCGTTGAGGTTGATAGGGGGTCATGGTTGAGGGAGTCCGACCCCCATGAATTAATGTTAGAAGATTAGACATGCTCAAGCTACTCATGAAGTTTCTAATGGATATGGTTCAATAAATATCTATGTTATGAAACCTATTCACAAGGAGTAGAGACTCGGGCCTTCTACTATATGGGGTACAATTTTAGTAGCATCTACTTTAGTTTGTTATTTGTTTAATACAAGTGAATAACACTTTTTTATATCTGATGTAACAATGGAAAGTGTTTTCCTCATGATAGAGTATTCCAATGGAGCAATGAATCATCAAATTCCATTACGAGTTTGATATGAGGTTATAAGCCAGTATAGAGGGTTAACCCTTGAGATAGGTGCGTACTATTTTTTGTGGAGTTTCTTCATTCCCCAAAAAATCTATTTAGATGCCATTCTCGGTATGAACTCTCTCTATCCTTATCAACCAAAGTTAGATGACTTTTTCCACTAGGTATAGTTCACATCACCTAAGGGAATCAGGCATATTCTTAAGGGAAGATGGGATTTGCAGGAAAGTCAAGCTAGACCCATGTGTACCGGGCTAGGTGGAGTGACAACTTGGATAGGCTGTTTCTTTATGAGTGATCGGGGAATCTATATTGTGGAATTCCATCCCATGGTGGATCATTTTCATGTTTTCTTCCCAAAGGATCTATCCATATTTACTCCTAATAGAGAGTTTGAGTTCACTATTGATCTAGTTCCAGATGCAAAACCATTGTTAATTCCTTAATATAGGATGTCATCTATTGAGATCCAGAAACTAAATAAGTAGCTTAGAGGTCTTGAGGTTAAGGGTTTTATCCAAACCAATACATCACTATAGGACCCACATGTCATTTTTCTATGAAGGAAGATGATGCACTTTGATTATGTGGAGATTACCTCTAGTTTAACTAGATGAAGGTGAATGAATAGTACCCACTTCTTTGTAAAGTTGACCTCTTTGACTAGATCCAAAGAGTGATGGTTTTATCAAATATTGATTTGAGGTCAAGCTACCATCGGATTCATGTGAGGCCATCATACATACAACATACAATGTTTTAGAGAAGGAATATCTTGTATGAGAATATGGTCATACCATACGGCCTAAAGAATGTGTCAAAAATATTTATGGCTATAATGAATCAGGTTTCCCACCCATATATTTATTCCATTTTGGTAGTACTCATGGATGACATATTAGTGTATTCACAAACAAGACACAAAAATTCCAACCATTTGAGATCATGAAAAATACACTAAGAGAGCACAAACTATAAGATAATATAAGTAAATTCAACTTTTAGATTACAAGGTTCACTTCATAGGTCATATCATTTTAGAGGTAATCATATATGTTGACAAGCTAAGGTGGGTCTTGTGGATTATTTAGAAAAACAAAATAATGTTTTCTATATATATAGATTCTTAGGTATTGTTGGCTAATATGGGCGATTTATCTATGACTTATCTTGTATGGGAGAAACCCTTAATATCTTGACAATTAAGGTTGTGAAATTAAACTAGATTGAATTAGGAGGGGAAACCTTTTAGAATTTAATAGAAATATTTTCTTCAACATCGTTCATGATTCTACATGATCGAGGCAGAGTCTATACTATTTACTATGATTCTTTGGGTATCGGGCTTGGAGTAGTTTTGAGGCAAGGTAATTTAGTTGTAGCATTTGAATCCCACCAGCTAAGGCCTCACGAGTGGAACTATTCTATGATAGACCTCAAGGTAGATATCGTGGATCATTATCTATATTGTTGAATTCACTACTTTTTAGTGGAGAGACTCATTATTTACAAGGGTAATAAAAGTATAAAATATATATCAAACACAGTGGGAAATTGATGTAGGGATGTGTAGGTGATTTGAATACCTAAAATCGTTTGAATTTTAGATTTCATACACACCTGGAAAAGAAAATTTTGTAGCTGATTCCTTGATATTGGAAACTTATATGAAATCCATCGGGGAGGCCAGTAGTGAGTGGAATTTGATGGATCTATTTTCTGAGATGCACCTAGAGGTTCAAGAACAAGATGGGAAACTAGCCTTAGAAAATATATAAGTGAAATCCTTCCTTATAAAGCAGGTTCAGATGAAGAATTTATTAGATCTTGGGGGCCTTTTATTTAGGGAGAGTGTCACAGGTGAGAACCCACATCAAATATGGGTTTTTGATGGGAATGAGATCCTACTATTTTATGGGTGTGTTTGGGTAACTTTCAATATATGGGAATCGTTTATATTGGAATATCCTTCCTATGTTTGTATATTCATCTTGGTATTACCAAATTGTATTGATACATTCATTTTTAGTACTACTGGATAGGTATGAAGAAGAAAATTCGAGTATTTTTCCCCCAATACTCCACCTATTAGTAGATAAAGGAAGGGGACCAGAAACGTGCTAGATTTCTATTACCTCTATCCATTATTGAGGGGAAATGTAATGGAATCACCATGGAATTTGTGATAGGAATTCCATGATCCCTTTGAGTTAGCAATGTAGTTTTGGTGGTTGTTGGTAGGTTGAAAATGGTTTCACACTTTATATTGATCTGAGATACCTTCTCTATTTATGAGTTAGGGAGGCTTTATATTAGAGGGATAGTGCACCTTCATGGGATGAGCCAATCAATCATATCAGACTAAGATGTTCATTTTACCTCATGGTTTTGGCAAGGGTTGTAGAAGGCACTAGGTTCACAAGTGCTCTTGAGTATAAATTATCACCCTTAGACTAACGAGTAGTCCGAATAGATGATTTAGGTGTTAGAGGACATGATTCTGGAATGTATCCTTGATTTAATATTTTCATGGAAAAATCATTTAACTCTTTTTAAGTATTTATAATACCAAATATTTTAGGAAATGATTCATATGGAATGGTAAGATGAATTTTATGTCAAGTCATTGTGTTCACCCTTATCAAGGTTTGAGGAAGGTTAGAAAGATCTTCTAGGTCCTCACCTTATTTAAGAGACTTTAGATAAAGTATAGATGATTCATAACCATATAACTATAGCACTGTCTTGGAAGAAGTATTTTAACAATCATAACAAAAACCTCTTGAGTTTATGGTTAGATATAATGCCTTTCTTTAGTTATCTCTAAGGTCTGTTCATATATGAATTTAGAGATAGTAAATTCAATGGCCCTGATATGTTGGGCCATCCACGATATTAGAGAAAATCAGGTCGGTAGCCTATTGGATTCTTTTAACTATGAGGCACCATGCCATGCATGAAATATATCAAATATCCCATATTGTAAATTATCAAAAAAACACACCCATTCATTTTTTTCTAACAGATATTGAGCTATAAGCGGATGCATCATTCGAGGAGCATCTGATACACATAAATGATTGATGAATGAAGGATCTATGGTGTAGGTTAGTTCCTCGTGCCTTGGTGATATGGAAGCATGGATGCATACATGACTAGACCTAGGATATGGAAGATGATGTACATGAATAGTGGCTGAAATACTTCTCAAAAGATGTTTTACCACACTTAGAAGGAAAACTTGGGGATGTGTTATCTTAAAGTGGGGAGGTTATAACGTTATGAGATTTCCATAAAGGTGATGAGCATTATTTTTGATCTTTAATTCCTTTTTCCATTTCCTATTAATTATTGTTTTAGAATTTAAGGAAGTATCAGGGGTGTCCAGGGCTTGTTCGGAGCCTAATTCTTTGAAATTTGAAGCGGCATATTGGGCCGCATAGTTAGGAGAAACCATGCAACCAAGCCTGCACAATTTCATTAAACATGTAGCTTGAGACAGTGGAGATAAAGGATCCACATAGTTTCTTTGAAACTGTGAATGTGATCCCACATGACCATGAAACTTGTCTCAAAAAATTTGTAGATCTGTTTTGGAAAGGATGTACATGGATAAAATAATCGTGCACCTATTCTATTCAGGATTCCTCTTTATGAATAAACTAGTGCATGATTGGTTCATGGTTTGGACAAGCATGTAGAAAAATCATGTTCCCTTGCCTGCATGGGTGAATTTTCACTTTTTATATTAATGAAACTTTAATCCCTTAACCATATTTCTCCCTTATTTCTCCAGCAGACCAGACCCTCACCTTAGGCATGAAGCAATCCGCCTCCTCCAAGGTAGGGATCACCATTTATCCTTCATCCTTTATCGAAATATCTAACCATCAGATCCATAAAAAATATATAGTTAGGATCTTAAATCTTGTTTCTTCTATTTCATGTTTACCTCTACCTATGTTGTGATATTTTAGTGAAATAACATTTTCCCCATTTTTAGTACATTTGAATATTCTTTTAATAACTCTTATTCTATCTTGAATCAAAGGCATACACTAGATTATGGAAGAACAAAAATACTATGGTAGGTTGTTTGGGTTCTTTCCCTATGTTTTGATTAATTTTATATCTTGTTCCATTATGCCACATACCGGTCTCTTATGGAAATGCCTCCAAAATGTTAAATAATTTTTTTTAATGGTTTCGAATCTATATTATTATATTATCTAGTTTTAAATCACCTCGTTGGTTGATCGACCTGACTGAAGAAACCCTTATGGGAGTTCCTAGTCTAATATATCCAATATACTACTATTATAATTTCATTCACCATTTTATGTGTACTACCCCTTTAATAAACTTCTTAAGATAAGGCTAAATTTATTGAAATTATGGGCCAAAAATTATTTCTAATACCTCAGGTTATAAATGAAATTTGATGAACTAAATGGAATGGGTAAATTTTTTAAGGTATTGAATTTGATTAGTTGGATAAATTTTGTGTTTTTATTACCAAATTATACCTTATTATTAGTTTAGATGTTGATATAAGGGATTAAACATAAGGACCCCATGTACGTTCAGATCATGCCTTGTATTTAGAATTTATAAATGTTTTGTTAAAACAAAGGGGGAGACACTTGCTATTCCTAGGATGTGTTGGATGTTTGTTTAATTTTTACCTCCAAAAAAGTGAAACAAGTTCCTTGGGGATTCCTTTTGGAAGGCTCGATTATGCAGTGGTTGTACATTTCCATGAAAGAGCATTTTTCCCATACATGAGATACTGGGGATAGACTCATAGGTTAGTTTATGTTGTCTTCACACCATGCATAGAGGGACACTTGGGATCTCATTCCTGGGTTACCATGGATAGTCTCCCATGTAATTGGTCTTATGAATACCCCATAGAGTGATACATGGAGTTATATTATAATTATCGTGGAAGGGATCATGGCACCTTGATTTTTTATTAATAATAGGGTAGTTGAATTAATGTTGGTGAATGATTTTAAATAAGAAATGACCCCTAAAATTTGGAACATTTAGGATGGGTCAACCAAGTTGAATCACATGCCTAGGGATTGCCCACTTTATCATACATTATTCTGCTCACTTTTATCATCCAAAACTTCTTAGTTTAGAATCACCCATCATAGGTCCCAGAAGGAATATTTGGGTGGGTGTGCCAAGTGGAACCAAGTATAATGTAATTATTTATTTAATTCTATCTTTCATCACTTAATTTTGGACACCTCTCATTTTATATTGCACGTAATGTATTTATGTTGACATCATTGGACCTGGTGTATTAGGATTTTATCTCCCACCCTACTTGGCACACATATGTTAATCAATTATATTTTATGGTTTTGGGAATATATAAAGGGAAGAAGAAATATTCTTATGTTTTATCATGATTCCTAGGATAGATTTCGGGGGAATACGAGTAAGCCTATTCTCGATTTTCTAATAGTTATAGTTTTTTTCTTTTTATATATTTTGTTAGCATGTGGTATATGGATATATCCCATATTCCTTGTGTACGTTAATTTTTTGAATAGTTACATGATTATCATCACTTTTTTGTATCTATTTTAGTTTTTCCATCTTCCAAATGTTTATTTATCTAGATGTTTATATATTATTCTGCTAGTTTCAATTTATTATTTCGGCTTCTACTATGATAGTATACAAGTTTGGTCATAGTGTCTACTTCAACTATTTCTTATTTATTATATGAATATGCATTTTTTATTCCACTATGATTAGTGAGGTAATAATCATCTCACTGATACTTGTTAGGACCTCACTGCTAGTTGGTAGCCTCTAGCATTCTGCGAGGCGCACACGAGGTCTTGTGGCCACCATCTTGGGGCACCGTTATGTGGAATCTGGGGAGGGAATCTAAAACATGCATAATGTATAAAAACATAAAAAACTAAAAATATAAGACAAAAGATGGTATAACATTTTTATAATCAATAAATCAAGATACTTAACTATAAATTCTTAAAATAGTACAAGAGAATCATAATATTCATACAAATAACTATATTGTAGAGGAACTCGTTAATCCAATATGGCCCAAAAATTAGAGGTTAGAATCTATATCATGGGAGGGGTATATCATAACCATATCATCTTGGAAGGAATATTAGATTATGAGGTACTATATCTCACTAATATTCCCCTAGAATATAATGTCCATTATAAAGTGCCTTTGAATTATGATAGGGGTGTATCATATACATATTCTTTAGAAAAAAACACACTATGGGGTACCATTACAATGACCCTAGCGTAAGGAATCCGGACCAATTAACCCATAAATGGTGTTTAATTTATTTAATGTGTACTAAATACAACTGATCACATCCCAAATGACTAAATAATTTAGTATTATTGGAAAACTAGATGCATATATAAATTAGACAATAAATTTAAAAATATAAAATACAAAATAGTATTTTCATTGATATCTTAATTATTACCTCTTGAATATCATTTAATACCATTCATAATAAACTTATTTAAATCATATAAATGGAAACATTAAAAGGGGTGACCTCATATGATCAATATGAGTATGCGTACAATGTAAGATAACATGTAATATAAAGGGAATGGATAATATAGAAGAAAAAAATAAGTTTTAAAAAATTACATATAAATAATCACATGAGTTTTAAAATTATCTATGGATGTAATAAATATTCAAATAATCCCAAGGAAATCAATTACTAATTTCATAATGATGGAATACATAATGCTGGAAATCTCAAACATACCATCGAGGTTTTATGCCAAAACATTTACATAAATGGGTATGGCCTCAGACCAATACCCAACATATTTGGACTCATGGGACCTACTAATAATTTAATGGGCTATGTAATTTATGACCCTCATAAATACATCTTAATCATTATTTCATAAAAATAAATAAATTCATGTATAATAAAAAATAGAATGTGGAATTTCAATATTTTCTCCTATAAAACTGATCATAAACCATATAGATAAATATGGTGGATGTTATCATTAGACTATATCCTTATTAAATAATAATATTCAACAAATTATTTTTATATATGTTAAATTAGTTTAAAAAAATACTGGAAAATTTATTTAGTAAAATACCCCTTTCACTTGGAAATCACATATTTAAAATAAAAAAATTTCCCAAATATGAACGAAATTTTTTTCATTGAAAGAAAAATTTGAAATGTATAATGTAATCTAAAAATTATTGGGAAATGAATATGGGGAGAAATTATATTCATGTAACATAAGAAAAAACAGTGACTCTTTTCACATTTTCTGTAAATATGTAAACGTATGTCATTCAAAAAATGAAAATAATATTAATTTTAAATTATTTAATAAAAATTAAAAAATGTTTAAAAATTTATTTAATAAGTTATTGATACTAAAACAAACATTTTTTAAATACATTAAGTAAAATATGCACATGAAAGGAAAATATTCCTAACTGAGTAGAAAAATAATGTCGGTTTTTTATAAAAACATTATTTTGATATATTGAGTTCATAAAGGGAGGAAAATAGAAGGAATAATTGAAATTTATAGAAATTACAATATTAAAATATAATTTATTGTTTTTAAGATAAAAATATAAAATAATTCATCCCATTTGATACTTAAATACAAATAATCCTGAATAATGATGAGATTGTTAAATAAATCCATTCCTCAGGTCCAACTTTCTTTATATGTGATCAAAACTCATGTATAATTAATATTGATTTATTATAAATATATTATATAAATATACTCATATATTACATAAAATATATTATTTACTTATAACATTTTATAACCTATATATTAAAAACTATTAATTAAAATCATTATTCTATGTGATAACTGCATCGTTTTTCGTGTATGTTTTGGTTAGGTAGTTTTGGTCCTTGTAATTTGATTATATAATATCCATAATTTTAATAATGTAATGAATAATATATATATATATATATATTTTTATAATCATTCAAAAAAAGTTGATAATGAAAAATAAATTACACCATTTATGGAGACGTTAGAGAATGTCTATAAATAAATGTTGTTTTCACTTTTCAAAAGCATGAATGAAAGAAAGGTAAATAATGATGATATTTTCTTGAATAATTATTATGAAATATATATAATTTTAATATATTAAATCTATACTTATTACAACCCATTTAATGATGAAATAAAAATGAATCACATCACCTGATAGAGGTCATAGTCTATACATACAAACGAGCAACACTATCGTTTCTCGATGAATTTGAAAGTAAGAAGATAGAAAAAATGTTATAATTATATAAGAATAATTAAGTTAGAAATTTCACATATAAACATTAAACCCATATAATAATAATCCATGAAATATTTTTTATAGAAAATGAATTTCATCATTTTTTGTGGGCGATAGTCCACAGGTACAAACGAGTGACACATTCACTACTCATTTGATGGAAAATATTGCGTTTTTGTAATCATAATAAAATTATAAAATATTTTTTAACCAAAATTTATTATTTTATACTAAATAAAAATTATTTACAGGAGGTAAAATAGGAAGTAAAAAAATAAATTGATTGGTTAAGGTGATTACATCTTCTTTTAAAAAATATCATTAGATATCCTCTTAAGGACCCTAGGGTTGGTATTTTGGGAAAAATAGAACCTATAAAACGTGGATAATGACTTTGGTGGAATATTTTTTTAGGTTTTGGTAAAGATAAATTACCAAAAATTGTGAAAATAAGAGTAGAGAGGGGTGTCATTTTATAAGTCGGGGAGATGACACATTTTGAATTTCTTAAAAGATTAAAATGATATAATGAAAATCTCAAGAAAAATTCTTCCAAATAGAAGGAGGCCAGATGGTGGGATATTATGAGGCTTTAATATTTTTATAAAATAGCATTTATACAATTTTAATTAGAAAAAATTACTCATACCTCTTGGTTTAATCATTGTTAATAGGTTTTTTCCTTAACCACATTGATATTTTTTTCTTTTTTACTATTCATTATGACCAAAGAAGAATGCATAATCATTAAAACATTTGGACATGATAATTCAATATATTTAATCAATTTTTATTAAATTAAATTTATATAAGGGGAAATTTTTTAATTAAACATTAAAAAAACGATGAAATGATGTTTTCCATAAAAATGTTTTCTTAGGTATAAAGTTGTTTTTATACTAAAATAAAAATAAAATTAATTCCGATGAAATTAATTGAATTGCAATTAATATAAATGGGATAGTGTAACTTTTGATACAATTTTGAAAGAAAATGAATGATTACAAATTCTTGAGATGTAAAGATAGTTTTTAATAAAAAATTTTATTTTTAACTATTCATTGAAAAATCAATCTTCTCAAAAAATTTCCAAAATTCACCATAAGATAATTTTTCATGAGGATTTCGAAAATGACCATTATTTTTCAAAATAAATTTTATAAATTTGAAGATGTAATTATATTATTTTTTCTAAATCAAAAATAATATTTTGAGGAAAATGCATTTTAAGGCATATAAAGACATTACTAAAAATTATGTACATACTTATTAATATATTTTATTGATCTAAATTTTTTCATAAAAACTAGTTTTTTCTATTAATATTTCCAATTTAATAATTATTTTATAATGGTATACTATATTACCGTTTGCTAAGACTTTGGTTTGTGTGTATCACAAGTTATAAATGTAACTAAATTTAGTTAAAGATATAATTGTCATAAAATATGAGTGTACTACATTCTAATTACATAAAAATGAATTTAAACCTTGAAATTACATCACATAGATACATAAAAATGTGAATATATCTTTTTTTATCAAATCATTAGATTCCCATGTTGCATAAAAAATATCTAGTTTCACCATCAAACTATTACCCTGAGAGTAGTCTTATGTCATATCACTTTCTCTATAAGATCTAGAATCTCCACCACATGTTCAAAATAAAAGAGTTATGTATCATATGATATAACATATGAGTTTAGTAGATTTGGAGGAATAGGTATGCACTTACTCAGGATAGTTAAATGGATCACATGATGAACTTGAGAGTGATTCAGTGGTTGTTCTAATCGATAAGTTACTTTCCTCATATGATAAAGAATTTTAAAGGGACAAATGTACCTAAGTATTATCTTGAACTTCATTCCAGATCTAATAATCTTCTTCCTGGTATATATTTATAAGAATACCTTATCACAAACTCCAAACTCTATAACCCGTTGATGACTGTTATCATAACTTTTTTTAGTATGGGCTTCGATAATGTGTTGTTGAATGACTATAAACATCACAATATATTCCCTATAATGATATGGTTATAATATCATTTTCTTCAATTTAATTCATGGATGTTGTAGTTCAAAACATCCCTCCATAGAGGGCTTCATAAAGAGACATATGAATTGTTTAGTGAAAGATATGTTTTTCCTATAAAGTTACACCAAAGGAAGGTCTTAATCCCAACTAACATTGAAATATATAGGGAAAGATCACAATATGTTTTATAGATTTTTAATATTCTTATTATACTAACTACATATTTGAGGATGATAAACATTTATGAAACACACCCCTATACCATGATCCCACTGATGTCTTCCTAAAAATTATATTGTAATCCTCGGATCTCAATCACATAAAATTGAGACTCATACTCCATAAAATCATAACACTTATTTAATTTATAATCATATAAGTTGATAAATATATAATTCCTTTATAATGGAAATAAAATGTTCTGATTCCATTAGTTTATCAAGTATAAACCATATAGGATTGTTTCATTTATAGGTTCTGGGGAGTTCGATGATTACATCCATGGAAATGTTTTCCCATTTCAATTCTAGAATGCGTAACTGTTGAAATAACCCATTAGACTTTTTTTCTCATCCTTAAATCTTTGGCATACTAGTAATCAATATAAATACTTTATAATATCCCTTTTTATGTAATCAAACCGAAAAACTTTTTTTAATCTATATATATCTCTATAATTTTAGGATGAATATAGAATTATGGACTATGAGAATAATCCAACTACTCCTTCAAGTCTAGTATTGAAGGGTCACAAATGTTTCCCTAAACCATATAATTCTATGGTGAAAATGTTTAAATTAAAAAAATTCCTCACCTTATTTTATAACACCACATATTCTGTATAATATTCTTAATTCTATCATATATGGATGGTGAAACATAATTTGAGAATGATAAGAACTATTCTCGTTCCACATCATTTCAAGATCTATCATCTACAAATCTTAAAATATTTAATTTATTTCAATCCTAATCATGAAAAATCTAGCATTGTTTTTTATATGTTAAAGAATCATACCCCTTGTTCAACTTCTCAGGGTGTTAATGTATTGAAAAATCATAATATTTGATCAAATACAACCATATTTTCTACAAGATATTAAATAATTTATATGAAAATATACAATTAATTTTTTTATTATCAGTATATATATAAAAACATTCCATATAGAAATAATTTATCGACATCTTCAATGAAAAATTACCACCATGAACTCCAAATCTGGAATCATGATATTTTTGTAATAATTTTTTAATTAGAGAGATGCATATGTTATCACAATGTCATTCTATATGATGAAAAATTTCAGTCCCTTGTTGTATGTATTAATATAGAACATATACCAATATTCACTCTAGGGACTTGTAACCATAGGTGTTCTGACCTACACTCTCTTCAATTCTATGAAATTCTATTCACATTTATCTATACATAAGAACTTAACCCTTATCTGAATCCACATAGTGAGTGGATTAGATAGTTGTGAGAAATCTATCATAATGAATCGTTAGTATCTAGTAAACTAAATAAAAATATAGATCTCAGTAACTATAATTGGTATAAAATATTTCTGAATAATTTTTTTATTTTAAGGATCCATCAATATACCCTCACTTGAGATTATATGACATAAGAATGAATGTTTTTGAAGCCAAAATTACCACTTGGTATTTTTAGAATAAACAATCTATTTCGTTAGGGTTTTCAACATAATTATTAAATATTATTATTACGCTACTATGATATTCAAATATATAAAAATATATTTTATAAACACTACCATTACCCGATCAAGGTAATTTCTAAAGAAACTCTTCATTAACTCTATGATGATAGTAGGAAAACTGTGTTGAAATAGTGGGTTCCCTAGACCCAAATATGCAGTACTTTTGATTACCATATCATATGTACAGTTAGTTATACATGATGTTATCTTACCATTATAGTGCATTATTTTATTTGTCCACTATAATAATGAATGTCCAAAGGTCAATTGTCGTGTCGAGAGGTTATAGAAGATCCCATGCTATAATTAGAACTTCATCATACAATGACATTGATCTAAAATATATGTTCTATAGTCTAGATACATCTTAATGACTAGACATAGTAGATGTTTGTTTATCTGGTGCTGGGAGATCATAAGTATCCAGACTTCTTCTCATTAGGTTCACACTTGGTGATCTCTAGTTGTGAGATCATGAGGACAGAACCACCAATAGGAACACCACATGTTTTGGGTGTCATTTGTTGTTCCTATCTACAGACATGTGTATTGGTCTTCTAACATGAGACCATTACCAATGTATATCATTTGATTACATACTTTGATGCAAGACAACAACCATGGCAATGATGTCATGGTGAGGTAGTTTGTGTTGGGTGCATCTTTGGTGGTATGACATTGGCTAAATGGTCAAGAAAGGTTATTTCACTTCCAAGTTCATGATGTTTTATATCTAAGGCCCAGTTGATCAGGATGAGGCTGCCTTCATAAGTATTTGGACAAAGCAGTAGAAAGGCAAATCCATCTGGATAGATCAACAAATAATAAAGCAAGATAAGGATGATGACATAAGAGTGCAACCTTGTAACTCCCCGACCCTAGTTATCCAGAGTCAGTGCATTATTACATTACATTGGCATGATCACAAGAAAGATCAAATCCCGAAAGACTGATTGGTTTAGTAGCCATGGAAACACTATATATATTCATAAAGTTTTACATTACATCAAAAAGTGAAAAACTACTACAACAATATAGTCTCCATATTCCACACTCATATCCCCACATATTATCCCTGCAGGTTATTCATAAATTACTTCTTCACATCCTGGGAAAAATAAAACATAGAAAAGGGGTGAGCTCAAATGCCCAGTAAGGATAACAATAAAGCGGAAACTTTCAAAAATAATCATAAACATTTAAGGCAATGTATAACTAAAACAAAAGCCTTTTACACTTGAAATTCAACATAGTATTGAAAAAGAAAAATGAAATAATTCCATTTACTTATTCATATGGATATTCTACTAATCGAATAATCACATGCAATATCAATAACCACTTTCATAATGATGGAATGCATAATTCCAGACTATCATAACCACATAGCCAATGCCTCATGCCATGAATAAAATAAGATTTTGTCAAGGCCTTGTGCCAAGACACTAGTTTGTCTCATGAGACCTACCGATGCATCGAGGAGCTATAGCGGGCTCCACCCGTCACATATTAAGTCCAATGCATTCCCATATGAAAAGGTTTAAACATAACATAAACATTCGTATTAAAACTAGCATACGAAATGTCAATACTTTCACCATAAACTATGAATGGTATAAAAATAGCACATCCACATTCAATCATATCACAAAACCTTCAACAAAATATAGATGTTTTGTATCATAATAAATCAACTTCAAATAAGCATAAAATCCATCAAAGGATGTTGACATAGATGAAATCAAAACTCTTTTTAGAGAAATATCTCTTTCTATTTTGAAATCATTTAAGAGTCATATATTTATAAAATAAAACATTTTCTTTGAAAATATTCTTATAATATTGTAAGGGAAGCTTCGACGATTTTATAAAGGCGGAAAATAGCCGCACCCACCGTATAAGTTAAAAAAAACATTCTTACCTTAAATTTGTTGAAAAGGTTAAAAAAGAACATTGTTTGGAAAATGACGGAAAGATTCTTTTATAAACCTCTTATAAAAAGTCAAACAAGGGTATAAATGACTTTAAACCATATTATTGTAAATAGTAAAAATGTTTTGAAATACATTTTAAGAAACATGGATGTGGATGATAAAGAGATCCCAGTAGATTATTACGTATAAACAACCTCGGATAATGAAGAGATTGTGAAATAACTCTTACCTTGTACTTTTCCTTGGTTGGGGTAGGTTAACCTCCTATATAATTGTGAAATAATTGTTATTAAATTATACAAGAATCATATATATTAATATGATATCATATATGATCTTTTAACATTGATTTGTTAATAATATCTTTGAATTATCGTCGTTTCAGGTGTTAACTTACTCATTTTCTTTTATATGTTTTGTTACATAAGCCGTGTTTGTTATGGATAGGTTGTATCTTATTCATATCCAGAATGATATAAAGTCCTTAAACATCATTTTTAAATCATCAAATGATAATTATAATTTAATGGATACGAAGGAGAATGAATCTCATCGCGTTCGTGGAGAGGGTAGTCCGTACATACGCACGAGCGACAATATCATTATTTTGATATTAAAATAATATGTAAATGGATGGTATATAATATATACAGAATAATTAACATGTTATATTTATTATTTACATGAGTTACACATCATTATTATACCCATCCAAATAATAATATATTGAATAACAATTACACCACGACGTGGAGACGGTAAGCCGTACGTACACACGTATGGTGACATGTTATTCAAAGGGTGGATAGAATACTGAATATGGTTGTACCATATTTATAATAACATCACAGTATATATAATATACTGGAGTTATTATTCTAGAATGGTAATATCAAAGAAATAATAAGTGGAAGAAGAAAGGAACTTGAAAAGGGGTGGTGAAAACATTACCTCTTCTTCGAGTTATTCCTTTTGATTTGATCAAAAGGGCTCCTTAGTTTGGTTTATGATCAAACTAAGGACTCTAGGTTGTAGTGAGGGAAGTTGGGAGAGTATTTGGGCAGAGTTTAGCCGAACCAAAAGGCTTTGAAGGTGTGATGAAATGAGAAGGAGGAGTGCCCTTTTATAAGACGGATGAGGGGCACCTTTGGAAAAGCTAGAAATATTAATTTATAATAAATTCATATTCGGTTTATAATGGCTCCAAAGTTTATTATTTAAATTTTAAGGTGGGGATAGGTCGAAAACCACTCAACCAATAGAATTTAGACAGGTTTGGGTCATTATATTAACCTTATCTTTAAGTATTAACTCTAAGTTAATTAGTTTCACTTTTACAATGCCTCTTTGTATTTTTATATTATATAGTTAATAAACTTACCATATACATCCAAGAGACCCCCAAGTGGTCCATTAATGATGAAACTATTATGATATAATTCTCTTGGCCGAATATTAGATTTTTAGGAATTTAATATCAATTAATAATATAATATTTGTTTTAAAAACTCTTTTATGTCAATTTTGACACTATTCAATAATTGATTTTTGTAAAAATTATAAAAGAATTATTACTTCAAAAAAAGTTAATTGAATCAATCCTAACATGTCATATTAACCTATAAAATTAGTGTAATTCCTAAAAAGTCTCAAATTATATTTATTTGTGTGTTTATAATATCAATTATTTTAATTTTTCACTATTATGGTAATTACTGCATCATCATTGTGTCATAAGAAAATTAAATTATTTAAAGTCTAAAAATTATAAATAAAACATCCTTATGTAGGAAATATTTTTATCTTTATAATGAATATTTACAATCGAATTTATCTTATGTATAACTCTATATTAAAAATGTTTTAGTAAATAAACATTGATTTTAACTCTTTTAACTCTTCTTTGAATTAAATAATAATAAATGTCCTAATCTGATCCAAGTGGACCTAAATGATAATATTTTATTCCTAAGGCTGTTTTGGTCGAGATACACTTGTCCAATAGAATTAGGACATGTGTTAGGGTAATATGAATATCATTTTTACCCTTAATTACCCGATTTACTTTTAACCGTGGTAAATAAAAGTAAAAAGTTACTATTCACCAAAAATTATTTTCATCTCATTGAACCACATTTTACTTCTTGATATTAACCATGTCTCTCAGATTTTTGAAATTCATTCACAAAAGCGGTAAAATTATGTTTTATGAAAAATTCAGTTTTTTAACTACCACTTAGTAGTTTCACTATTCATCAAAAATTGAAGTTTTTCAGAACAATGCCAAAATTTCATCCTAAGCTATAATTGATATTCCGAATTCAAAAATGATATCTATTTTACAAAATTCCAAACATATAAGTTGCATTAATTAATTTTATAATAAATTCTCGCTGTCACAACAAATAATGTGTTTTTAAGAAACAATATATATCAAAAGATTGACAATTGTTTAGGTCCAATTTCGAAGTGAAATTAATTATAATGAACACCATTGGATAAAACGGTAAAAATATATTCTAATTATACTTTAAAACCACTCAAATTCACAATTTATCACCATTAATTATTTTGATTAAAAATGTTGTTTTTAATTAAAATTTAGTAATTTTCACTATTCATCAAAATATTAAAGTTATCTGAAAAGTACCAAAATTTAACCTTAGGCTAAATTCAATACTCCGAATCCAAAAATGAAGTCTGTTTTGAAATATAAAATATATATAATTTCAAAAAGTAGGTATTACTATTCATAATGGCAAGTTTGATTGGTTGTGGTGTGTGTCAGAACTCGAAGTTGCGTACAACACACGGTACTGTATTTTTTAAAGGAAAGCGTACCGTGGAAGCTTGAGATGTTTCATTTTAAATTTTTTGATGTCCCCATTTAGTCAAAAAGTTTAAAATATTGTATTAAAAAAGGGTTCACTATTAAAAGTTGGTAAAAGTGCAATACTGAAAATGAATTTGTTCTTACATTATGTCTAAGAAACTCATAATATGGATTCTAAAATTATAAGGATTATATAAAGTTTAAAATTTAGTTAATACTATTCATAACCTCTTTTGAACGGCTTGTTTGGTAAGTCATGGTGTGATTGAACTCGGTGTTGCGTGTAGTGCAAGTTATTGTATTATTTTGAAGAAATAACACACTATGAAATCTTGGGGTGTTACATTCTCCCCTCCTTCAATAAATTGCGTCCTCGCAATTTGAAATTGTTCTTTGAAAATAAAATGTTGAAAATAAAAAATATCTTTGTGGGAAAACCCACATCGGAAATAGGGTAACTAAAATTTAGTCTTAATATGAGAAAAAGAGAAATGAAAGGGTCACCACCAAATTATGATCTCGATTAGGAGAACATTGGTGGCAATTAGAGACATATAATTGGAGAAAAAATGTAAATATTTATAGGTAGTGATTGAGGTCATCAATCACAAACAAGTTTAAAATTGAGGTCCTTAAATTCATCACTCTATGATGATTTAAAATACCATCGATTCAACAAAATATAAGGTATTAGGATAACACATTTTTGACGTTTCAAAATATCTTAGTTGAAATCCCACATCGAAAAATAAATTAATGAAGCCTCTATTTAAAATAAAGAGTGGAAAGTATGAAGATTACCGAAAATAACACATACTAGGGTTCCATGTAGGAAAATATGGATATGGAAGATAAATATAACCATCAATTATCTGACGGAGAGTGGTAGAGAACATGGCTATGAAAAGGCCAACAATCCCAAAGCCATAAATTAGTGATTATTTAAGGTACCATCTAGGACAACATTTTTGTTCTAAGTGTTTTTTCTTAATGTTGAGGAATTTATTTATGAGATTGGCTAAGATCATAAGGAGATATACTTACTTTATAATTAGAGTTTTATCCATTAATAAATTTCTACCAGAAACTCATCATTCACTCGTAAAAAAAATTCTATTTATACTATTCGTACAGGGTTCCAAAATAAATGAATTTATAATTCATCTACCAGATCTTTTAAAAAAACTACATTATTTAATCCAGGACATCTCGTGGGCCAGTGGTAGGTGATACACCCTTGTCGCCCTTCGGTTGCGGGTTCAAGTCTCGCGGCCTTGCTGGTCGCAACGGGTTGCCGCCGGACCTCTGGGTTGTCCTTTTATGGCAATCAAAAATTAATCTCAAACTAGAATTTATCCAAAATACTTCTGTCCAAACTCACAGTCCAATATTTATAAGGAAGGTAAACTTAATGTAGATACTTTTTACCCCGTAATAGCATATGAATACCTTCATCATGTATTCTTTTAAAACACTGATACATCCTCAATTACCATAATACTTATTGATTACATTCATTCTCCCTTATTTCATATAGAATGCTGGATATACTTCATCAATCCAAAAATGTTTTAAACCCCAATAATGATGGAATATACAAATCATTAATCAGCTTCAAGGTAGTCAAGAATATCCAATATAATTTATCCAAATCAATCATGTATTATTCTAAAATCACTACCTCGGTATCAGAACCATATTATGGTTTATCTTTCTCTCAACCATATATTTTCCAAAAATTTAACCTGCTATTGAGTCACTTTTCTTTATTCCACACAATCTCAAGTCCTTAATGAAATAGTACTGTAGTACAATCCTTATATACTCCATAATTATTATAACAAGTACATTGTTGATACAACACTCAAATGACATAATCAACATAATAACTCTAATCATTCCTCTTCTTTTGTGGTAGTATCATAACTTGATTATTATCCAATAGCATTATTTGCGGCATAGTCTGATGATTGGGACATAGGTTCATGTAGTGTCCAAACTCCTTGCAAATGAAGCATTGTACATTTAAAACCATTTTCTTACCCTTGTAGTAACATACTTTGTGCCCTTTTCCTCCACACTTATTAAAAACTCCCATTCCTTTCATACAGGTTCCAGGGTCTTTCTTCCCACAATTATCACATATGGGAAAATTCTTATTTTCCCTCTTCCCTTTATCCATCGTTCTCTCTTCCATCCTTTTCTTCTCTTGCTTCCCTTCAAAGCCACAGGACTCAGTAAAATCTTTACTTATCTTATAAACACATGATATTATTTCTTCATATGATGATAATACATGGGAGATTATTTCTCTTATAAATTCTGGCTTAAGACCATGAAAGATATGATCCTTCTTTCTCTTTGGATCATGTGCATTGCTGGAGTTCTCATTCCTTCTACTGGGCGCCATTTCTAAACAATGGCATACACTAGATTAGTTTATGAATAACAATACCTAATCCCAAACTTTTAATACACATAACATAAATTAAATAGTTTATGGATATAATCCATAATCATAAAAATTTCTCCTTTGAGGAAGTAAATCCACATAAACCCTTCATAATGGTTTGTAAAGAAAATGAGAATTATCCTAAGCATATCCCCCTAGAGTGTCGTAACCAAGAGTGCAGCAAGGCCTGTTGTCGTGCACCAGTTCCAGTTCGAGTCTAGCTCAAAGCTATGTTTTCGATTTTTACCCCTAGTTACATCTGTGCCAGAGCCGCCTCTACCTGCTCATATCCAGACAGGGATGTATTGCTCAGAAAACTCACAAAATCTCTACAATACCAAAATTCTAGGAAGTTCTTCTATACTAATCCTCAAAGTCCATCTTAAATCTATGTCCTCTAATCAGAGTTTATCTAAATATAGCTTCCAAGGTTTGTACTAAACTTCCTCTGATACCAACTGTAACGCCCAGACCATAGTTACCCAGAGTCAGTTCATTATTACATTACATTGGCATGATCACAAGAAAGATCAAATCTCGAAATACCGATTGGTTTAGTAGCCTTGGAAACACTAGATATATTAATAAAGTTTTACATTACATCACAAAGTGAAAAACTACAACAACAACATAGTCTCCATATTCCACAATCATATCCCCACATACTATCCCTGCAGGTCATTCATAACTTACTTCTTCACATCCTGGGAAAAATAAAACATAGAAAAGGGGTGAGCTCAAATGCCCAGTAAGGATAACAATAAAGCGGAAACTTCCAAAAATAAGCATAAACATTTAAGGCAATGTATAACTAAAACAAAATCCTTTTAAACTTGAACTTCAACATAGTATGGAAAAAGAAAAATGAAATAATTCCATTTACTTATTCACATGGATATTCTACTAATCGAATAATCACATGCAATATCAATAACCACTTTCATAATGATGGAATGCATAATGCCAGACTATCATAACCACATAGCCAATGCCTCGTGCCAAGAATACAAATAAGATTTTGTCAAGGCCTTGTGCCAAGACACTAGTTTGTCTAATGAGACCTACTGATGCATAGAGGGGCTATAGCGGGCTCTACCCGTCACATATTAAGTCCAATGCATTCCCATATGAAAAGGTTTAAATATAACATAAACATTCGTATTAAAACTAGCATACGAAATGTAAATACTCTCACCATAAACTATGAATGGTATAAAAATAGCACATCCACAGTCAAACATATCACAAAACCTTCAATAAAATATAGAAGTTTTGTATCATAATAAATCAACTTCAAATAAGCGTAAAATCCATCAAAGGATGTTGACATAGATGAAATCAAAACTCTTTTTAGAGAAATATCTCTTTCTATTCTGAAATCATTTAAGAGTCATATATTTATAAAATAAAACATTTTCTTTGAAAATATTCTTATAAGCTTGTAAGGGAAGCTTCGACGATTTTATAACGGCGGAAAATAGCCTCACCCGCCGTATAAGTTAAAAAACATTCTTACCTTAATTTTTTCGAAAAGGTTAAAAAATCACGTTGTTTGGGAAACGACGGAAAGATTCTTTTATAAACCTCTTATAAAAAGTCAAACAAGGGTATAAATGAATTTAACCCATATTCATGTAAATAGTAAAAATGTTTTGAAATAAATTTTAAGAAACATGGATATGGATGATAAAGAGATCCTAGTAGATTATTACGTATAAACAACCTCGGATAATGAAGAGATTGTGAAATAACCCTTACCTTGGAATTTTCCATGGTTGGGGTAGGTTAACCTCCCGTATAATGGTGAAATAATTGTTATCAAATTATACAAGAATCATATATATTAATATGATATCATATATGATCTTTTAACATTGATTTGTTAATAATATCTTTGAATTATCGTCATTTCGGGTGTTAACTTACTCGTTTTCTTTTATATGTTTTGTTACATAAGATGTGTTTGTTATGGATAGGATGTATATTATTCATATCCAGAATGATATCAAGTCCATAAACATCATTTTCAAATCATAAAATGATAATTATACTTTAATGGATACGATGGAGAATGAATCTCATCGAGTTCGTGGAGACGGTAGTCCATACGTATGCACGAGCGACAATGTCATTCTTTTGATATGAAAATAATATATAAATGGATGGTATATCATATATACAGAATCATTAAAATGTTATATGTATTATTTACATGAGTTACACATCATTATTATACCCATCCAAATAATAATATATTGAATAACAATTACACCACGACGTGGAGACGGTAAGCCGTACGTACGCACGTATGGTGACATGTTATTCAAAGGGTGGATAGAATACTGAAAATGGTTGTAGCATATTTATAATAACATCACAGTATATATATGATACTGGAGTTATTATTTTAGAATGGTAATAACAAATAAAGAAGAAGTGGAAGAAGAAAGGATCTTGAAAAGGGGTGGTGAAAACATTACCTCTTCTTCGAGTTATTCCTTTTGATTTGATCAAAATGGCTCCTTAGGTTGGATTTATGATCAAAATAAGGCCTCTAGGTTGTAGTGATGGAAGTTGGGAGAGTATTTGGGCAGAGTTTGGCCGAACCAAAAGGCTTTGAAGGTGTAACGAAATGGGAAGGAGGAGTGCCCTTTAATAAGAGGGGTGAGGGGGACCTTTGGAAAAGCTAGAAATATTAATTTATAATAAATTCATATTAGGTTTATAATGGCTCCAAAGTTGATTATTTAAATGTTAAGGTGGGGATAGGTCGAAAACCACTCAACCAATAGAATTTAGATAGGTTTGGGTCATTATATTAACCTTATCTTTAAGTATTAACTCTAAGTTAATTAGTTTCACTTTTACTATGTCTCTTTGTATTTTTATATTATATGGTTAATAAACTTACCATATACATCCAAGCTACCCCAAAGTGGTCCATTAATGGTGAACCTGTCATGATATAAGTCTCTTGGCCGAACCTTAGATTTTTAGGAATTTAATATCAATTAATAATATAATTTATTTTAAAAACTCTTTTATGTCAATTTTGACACTATTCAATAATTGATTTTTGTAAAAATCATAACAGAATGATTACTTCAAAAAAGGTAATTGAATCAATCCAAACATTTCATATTAACCTATAAAATTAGTGTAATTTCTAAAAAGTCTCAAATTATATTTATTTGTGTATTTATAATATCAATTATTTTAATTTTTCACTATTATGGTAATTACTGCATCATCATTGTGTCATAAGTAAATTAAATTATTTAAAGTCTAAAAATTATAAATAAAATATCCTTATGTAAGAAATATTTTTATCTTTCTAATGAATATTTACAATCGAATTTATCTTATGTATAACCCTATATTAAAAATGTTTTAGTAAATAAACATTGATTTTAACTCTTTTAACTCTTCTTTGAATTAAATAATAATAAATGTCCTAATCTAATCCAAGTAGACCTAAATGATAATATTTTATTCCTAAGGCTGTTTTGGTCAAGATACACTTGTCCAATAGAATTAGGACATTTTTTAGGGTAATATTAATATCATTTTTACCCTTAATTACCCTATTTACTTTTAACCGTGGTAAATAAAAGTAAAAAGTTACTATTCACCAAAAATTATTTTCATCTCATTGAACCACATTTTACTTCTTGATATTAACCGTGTCTCTCAGATTTTCAAAATTCCATTCAAAAAAGCGGTAAGATTATGTTTTATGAAAAATTCAGTTTTTTAACTACCACTTAGTAGTTTAACTATTCATCAAAAATTGAAGATTTTCAGAACAATGCCAAAACATCACCCTAAGCTATAATTGATATTCCGAATTCAAAAATGATATCTATTTTACAAAATTACAAACATAAAAGTTGCATTAATTAATTTTATAATTAATTCTTGCTGTCACAACAAATAGCGTGTTTTTAAGAAACAATATATATCAAAAGATTGACAATTGTTTAGGTCCAACTTCGAAGTGAAATTAATTATAATGAACACCATTGGATAAAATGATAAAAATATATTCTAATTATACTTTAAAACCACTCAAATTCACAATTTATCACCATTAATTATTTTGATTAAAAAAGTTGTTTTTAATTAAAATTTAGTAATTTTCACTATTCATCAAAATATTAAAGTTATCCGAAAAGTACCAAAATTTCACCTTAGGCTAAATTCAATACTCCGAATCCAAAAATGAAGTCCATTTTGAAATATAAAATATATATAATTTTAAAAAGTTTGTATTAATATTCATAACGGCTAGTTTGATTGGTTCTGGTGTGTGTTAGAACTCGAAGTTGCGTACAACACACGCTACTGTAATATTCAAAGGAAAGCGTACCGTGGAAGTTTGGGATGTTTCATTTTAAATTTTTTGATGTCCCCATTTAGTCAAAAAGTTTAAAATATTGTATTTAAAAAGGGTTCACTATTAAAATTTGGTAAAAGTGCAATACTGAAAATGAATTTGTTCCTACATTATGTCTAAGAAACTCATAATATGGATTCTAAAATTATAAGGATTATATAAAGTTTAAAATTTAGATAATAATATTCATAACCTCTTTTGAACGGATTGTTTGGTAAGTCATGGTGTGCTTGAACTCGGTGTTGCGTGTAGTGCAAGTTATTGTATTATTTTGAAGAAATAACACACTATGAAATCTTGGGGTGTTACAATCCTTCTTTATGAGATATTTAATGACCAAGATATTACAATACAAATTCAGTGTTCGTAGGATGGTAATCGTTACTATGACTATACTTATCTTTTTAGGGGCCATGATGGGTTGCTAGACTCTGCTCTTGGTCTGTGGATTTTGTTCGCTCCTGTCAAGGCAAGGGCCCATAGGGTCACACACAATAGCATATTCATGAATCCACCCTATTCAGTTGAATATGTATATGGACATAGTGGGCCCCGCCATGGGGTTCGAGTTTTTTCCATGTTATCGATCACCGATGAATTAAATAAATTCATTATTATTCAAGTTATGAATAATTGGGATTGAATTTACATAATGTATTTTCAAGTTTAGTAAATACAAGATAAATATTAACCGAACGAATATTATTTTAATATTCAACATTCATTTAATATTAAGTGGGATAACGAGTTGAGTTAAATGACTCTGTTTTATCACGTAATATATTATATTTATATATATTAAAAGTATGTGATAAAATAATAAATAATATTGGCGTAGTTTAGTTCGTCAAAATTATTTATTTAGTGGACGTTGAAGTAAATGGGGACGGGGGAACCCAACTAGATATTTTTCAAGTTAACTATAAATATAAGAGGAGGTTCTCTCTTATGTTGGGAAATTAACTATTCATTCATTTTTATGGAATGAAAATTGAGAACCTCTCTCTTCTCCCTCTTCCTAGAGAGAGAAGCTGATGATCCAAGAGTTTGGATCAAATTATTCTTCAAGCATCGAAGAGATCTCGATGCGGTGATCATCGAGACATCAAATTCATCGTCGGATCACCACACTAGCACCTGGAATTCGACGATCAATGTTCCAGCGGATTTTTGGAGCATGTGTGGAAAATCTAGAGGGATCCTTATTTGGATACTTTAGGTGGCGATCGCCAACCACTAGTTTTAGTCGACCACAACGTCAGATTTGAAATGGGTACATTTTCATTTTAGTTTTGTGCTCTTTACAATTTATGTGATATCCTTGGGCATTATCGGGGCTTTGATCAGTGGCGAAGAAAATTCCCGTCATCCCATCGATGAAAATTTTAAAATCCCCAGCCCACCGGCTTCCACTGCGGGCCTCGGTAACCTAACAGTAGTATTATAGGGATTGCATAAGTTTTCTGAGCCAAATAGAATTAATTTTCATAAACATTAAGTAGAGGTTTAAAAAACTGTTCTATAGAATCAAAACAAACATCAATCTGATCATGAAAGGCCATGTGATGGCCATTTGAAATTTTGGTATTGGATCTATTTTGCATTTAATTGCGGGTATTAAATTTTAAATTGGTTCATTCGAACTAAATTTAATTGTACATATTAAAATTTTTATAATTAAGTAATTTTCATATTAATTTTATTACTAAAAAAATATAATAATAATAAATTATTATTTTATTATAATAATTTTATTATTATTAATTTTAAAGGCTATTTGAATAGATTTTAGAATTTTTAATGTGGGGAAAACATTGGGATAAGGCTAGCATAAAAAAAGGAAGACTTCAAAAGAAGTCTTGAACAAAAAAAGGGGTAAAGAAAGACTTCAGAAGGCGTCTTAAAGAAAAAAAGGTAAAGAAATTGGGGGTTGGGCGGTGGATTATAAAAAAAAAGGAAATGCAAGGGAACCCCCCGCCTGGTTTTCCCCCACGCCACATGGGTAGGCCGCCACCGACTCCCCTTCCAACACGGTGCTCCCATGCCACACACTACCGCGTCCCACCCTGCAAGTGGGCCTGCTGCTCCCCGCTGCCTCAGCGTGCAAGGCCACCACCTCTAGGTCCGAGCCTCCACTCCTTTTCTAGTGGCGCACAGAAGGCATTATACAGCAGCCCTACGACCCATGGCTTCCTCCGTACCTCAGCAGGTTATGAAGTCATGGCTTCTGTGAGCGGTACCTGCTGCTCCTCCTGACGTCGACACCCCTACAAAGGCTCCCCAAGTCCAGGCCGCCAACCTCCATCCAGTGCGGGACCCGGTCGCCTCCCATCCTAGCTATAGCACCCAGCCACTACCAAGTCCGCCTCAAGCAATTGCGCGGCCTTTCCACAGTGCTGGTCTCCCTGTCGTCACTCACCAGTTGTAGGCGCGTGCCTCCCCATCGTTACCTTATGATCCGTAGATAGTCGAGCCGGTCGAGACGACTTCCTCAATGTCCGACAGAGCCTCGCCGTCAACCCTTCGATGCACCACTGGACTCTTTCAGACCACTGATGGAGACACCACACAAGTTTCCCCGTTGGCCCCTCTACCTTGAGTCACCCCAGACCCACCATCCGCCTCCTTTCGAGGCTGCCTCCGCCAGGCCATCTCCCACTAGTCAACCTGCAAGGTAGCCCCCTCCCCATCACGGTCTTTCCTCCCGGACGTCGTGCAGCCCGCTGCTGTCCCACCCTCCCAAGACAAACTGCTCAGCCGCATGACCACCTCGCGCCTGGTGAATCCGCAGTAGAGTGACCGCTCTGCTCCATTCACCAGACCCGTTTGCATCGAATAGACCAGATTGGAACCGTGACCCTTCTGGATTCTTATGACACCCGGGAGGTACTTTTATTTTTCTTGCAATTCTTTCTTCAGGGTATAGGTTGGCCCCGAAGTGGTTTGGGTAGACCATACCAACCCGGAACGGGTTTGGGCGGATCGATCCGGCCCAGTTTAGCCTTGCACGGCTAGCTAGGGTCCTGCACGGGTTTGGCCCAACTCGCACAGGCCCTACAGTGACGTTTGGAGACCGAAAATTTAAAATTAATAAAAATAAATAAATTTAATTAATTTAATTTTAGTATCTAAATTAAATTAATTAAATTCTATTTTGGTTATTTATTTTAATATCGAGCATATAATTTAATTTAAATTTTTAATTTAATTAAATTAAGTAATTAATTTAATTTTGGAATAAAAATTAATTTAATTAGCTGACTGATAATGAATTAATTTTATAAATTAATTTAATTTAATTTAGATAACCCTTGTACATAATTAATGCATTTTAATTTTATCGCACATTTGTTTTTCCCGCACTCTGGTTTTGAGAATCGACACATGTATGTTGCTTTTATTTAATTAATCATTTTAATTGCATGTGATGATTGTAATTAATTAAATAGAACGTCTGCACATCATCTTTCATTTTTTTAAAATGTATAAGGTCTCATTTGCCCAATTTACCTGATGTACATTTATACCTGATTCCCCCTCGCCTGCACACGAGTAATTTTGAACTTCGGACGAAGATGGTAAATGATGTGGACCCTGCCAAGATGAGGCACTACACATTGATGAAGATGGTTCAAGATGACATGTAGATTCCTCCAAGATGAGGTGGTACTCAAAGACCTAACATGGACTTCGCCAAGACAAGGAAATGTTCTAGAAGTGAAGCAAACATACAAGACAAGGGGAAAGCTGCATCAAGAGTCAATCTTTGACTCAGGTACGACACCCTTAGGTCATTTAGATGCTCAAGACCATTCAGGTAAGAGTTTGTCCTTTATTCATTTATTTATTATTTTATGCATTTTAGAACAATTGAAAATATATATAAAATAATATATATTAAAATGTATAAAGAAGCGACATATGTTTTTCTATAAAAGTGCATTTGTGAGCGTGACAACATAGATGAACAAGTATAAATAAAATGGATTACATTCATCCAGAGAAAAACCAATAAAACCCTCAATGAAAATATTAAGTCACAAACAGCCTTCCATCATTTATGTTTGAACAAAACCATGAGTTTGAGGTGCCAGTCATGCCTTAGCTGAGGGTGCGTCTTACAACTAGGGAGTTATTATTCGTGAGGTGGGTCGACTTAACTAAACTTGCAGAAATTAAATAGCCATAGATAACTTGTAGTAATTTTATATGCAAGCATTGAGTAAATAGGTAAATTATTTTTAAAGCTAGGACATCACTCAATAGATCAAGGAACAAAAAGTTAATGCTGTTGGCCAGCCAAAAGCCTACCTTGGACCCTCCATGTAGTGGCGTAGCCATAGCTTGTAGACTGTGAGGGAGGTTTTGGGATCATTCCCATTAGAATAATCAAAAGTATTCTAATTCTAGCACATAGGATTCCTAGAATTGGCGAAATTAGTGGGAGACAATCAATGATTAAATTAATCAATTATATCTAAACTGGTTATCACATTAATGTAAAATCTTCTAAAGGTTATTTGTAGAGAATGGCAGGAAACCCCACAATTAAACTGCGATAAATATTGGAAAAATTAAATGTCCAAACAAGCCCGAAATTCCAATTGTAGTATATGCGCTTGAGCACATCACTACATTAATGGAAATTCAAGGCGCTTGTGTCCTAACCTATTAAGCCACCTCAAAAAGAGATGGTGTAAATGCTTACGAGAGACTCATGAATTAAGCATATGATGGTTCTGTCATAATGCTATCATCAACGTCTGATGTTAGTTGCGGTCTCTACATCACGACATGAATGATATTTCATGAAGTCTCATCTCCAAGAACCTATCGAGGAGAAAGTGAAGAAAGATTTGAATGTGATGATTTCTCTCAGTTTGTGTAAAGTGAAAGACAATTCACAATCTTTCATGTCATACCATTATTATCCCTTTTTACACCTAATTACTATAGTTTCATTTAAAGGTACTGACGAACGATATAGAGTAATCTCTTCATTTCCTTTATGGTTACATTTTCCAAGTAATAAGAACAATGGAGATAGCGCCACCTTTTATTCTTATGGAGAATAAATTGAATGAAAAGGAAAAAAGTCTTATGGAATGTTACGCAAAAGGAACCTTTGTCATGTACTTAAAAAAAGAGGTTGGTTATTTAATAGGAGGTTATTTACATCACATATTATGATATAAATTCATGGATGTTTAAAAACTGAAATACTAGAAGTAGGTACATGCTTTTCGTTCAGTTAATATTCATCAAATAAATGTATTGTTTTCTCACATACTTCTTGGGTATTATAATACAAAATTCTTTTCACATATATGTATTGAAATACAATAACCAAGTGAGTAGAGATACATTACTAAAAGTAAAGTGTCTTCTCTAAGAAGCTGAGAAATGATGATTCCTATGTCAGCAGTGAGAAACACCTAACTTCTAATAGCCAAGGGATTGATTCAAATAGAACAAGTTGTAGAGTGTAACAAAAATTGTTATCTCACATACCCATTTTGGACATGATGAGACATTATTCGGTGTTTTGGAATGAATGATGTTTGTGGTAACATACTCAACAAATAGTTCTCTACTACTTGAATCAAAGGCAATACATGATGAATATAAAATGTAAGACCTACCGAGTTGTGGCAATATGATTCTTTTTCAAGAAAAACTAAAAGTGGTTGTCAAGAATATACCACATATGGTATTTAGGCTCGGTATAGCTAAACACATTTGATGTTATTGACATCCACTACTAGAATAGGGGGTTTTCCCAAAACTTATATACCAACGGTTTGCTTAAACCATTGGTAAAAAAGAGTTTTACCAATGGCTTGCTTAAAACATTGGTAAAACTAAGTGCATGACACCCGTTACCAACTGTTCTAGTGAACTATTGCTAAAGGGGTCTAAATTCCCCCTACAAATGATTCGTGAAAACAGTTGGTAAAGGTTTTCCCGAATAACGACATGTGGCCCATCTGCTCTCCCCTATTTGGACAGAACCCTAATTTGAAAGAAGCCCCCACGATCAGAGCACCTCTCCCCTATTTGGATAGCACCTCTCTCGGGTTCATCTCGGTTCCACCATCCAAATGGTTGGAATCTAAGATTCGACCATCCAAGCTGCTGAATCTTAATCTGAACCATCCCAAATTAGGGATTATCTTTAGTGGTGCCTTATATTTATTGTTATCTATCTAATATTTTAATTTTATGTTTTGATTTTGATGTGTATCTATTTTTTTCTATTTTGATTTATCCTAGAAACCATTTTTGATTTTTCTCTGGAACCATAGATAACCCTTTTAGAATATTTTTAGTTGTCGCTTTAATTTATCATATCATTATATTAAATGTTATGTAAATAGACTGGATAGTTATAGACCTCTTGGTGGTCACCTACATGAATTTAATCTCACACATTTTTCGAGATTCGATTGGGTACCCGGATAAACTATATGATTATATGTTTAAATAAGGGGAATCACCATTTTATATATGCATGACTACTCACATGACATAGGATGGAGCATGGAGTAGATAATCGGGTTATAGATCAAGAAGCTAGGTCGAATTTGAGAGTTTATTGAGCCTCTTGTATAGTACTACTTCCTACTAGTTGTAACCATGTTTTTCTTCTTTATACATGACATACATTACCATCATTCGGTTTTTGATTCTGTTATTAGTTGGTATTATTGATTTGGTTATTTTCATCCATTTCTAATATTTTCCCATTGTTATCTTTCTTCTACTTTTTAACTGATAATATGAAAAATGTGAAACATAGGTAATGAGGGAATAGTCTCCCCCAAACACACCAAAGGCTCTCAATATTAGTCAATACCATTTGGAATTTTGGTAGATGTGCTTGAGGCCATGTGGCCATCTTGGATCGGGTCACTAATGAGTGGCATCCTAGTTTGGGACGTCAAAATTCCTGGATATCCTTTTTATAGGTGTTTCTAATCAAATCCATACCTATAATTATTGAAGTACCCTCTCCAAAATCTAGTGGGACATGATTCAATTAATACACCCTACCAACCTATGATCTATGACACAAAACCTAGGATCTATTAATCTATGGTTAAGGTGAAACTTGATGAGGCCATAACTAATTTTGATGTGACCCTCATCCTACTCTAAATCCTGATCTCCATGAAGAAGTTAAAGTATAAAGCTCATGTACTCCCAACAAGACACTTAATGATTATGTATTCCTTGATCCACTTCTAATATATTACAGGGAAATCGTTAAATATAGGTATTAGAAATTCTGTATCTTATTTTTTTATATACACTGTATTTTGTTGTGTTTCTTAATATGATTCTCATATAGAGTAATGTGTCAGTTATGCTTTTATATAAAGTAAACAATTGTCATTTTATTAAATATTTTTTTGAATGAACTTCAATATTATTTAGTTTCATTGAAATGGATTATTGCAATTTTTTTAGAGAATGGATAGTAGTTGGATGTACGAAACTGATCAGATTTCAACCGATTTTCAAAATAACATGAACAGATTTTTAGATTTTTCATTCGATAAGTCTTCAGATAGTGGTTTCATACACTGCCCATGTTCTAATTGTGTTGGAAGACCTTGGTTGAGTCATGAAGTCGTCAACTATTACATAAATATGGTTTCCAAACAAACTATTATGTAAGGTATCAAAATGGATGGAAAATGGAATCTCAAAATTTTGATGATTTAAATGATATAACTGAATTGGAGAGATTGATATATGATCATTTTCCATTTATTCGGCATCATGAGAAGGAAATAATGTCCATCCAAAACGACTTCGATACAATAAAACATGGTACGTCCAATGAAAATGATGATGTTGATAGGGTGAAAAAATTGAATGATACAGTGACAAATACAGTATATAGGCAATGTGGTAAAATGAAAAAGTTGGAATTTTTAATCTGATTGGTTCATGAGAAAACTATGTGTGGGATTTCAAATACAACAGTCAATTACTTTCTTACCTCCTTGAAGGGATTACTTCATGATGATATTGATATTCCCTCAAACCACTATATGGAATGGAAGTTAGTTGTAGAACATGGATTCTAAAAAAAATTCATGCTGGCCCGAATAATTGCAGCTTATTTCGGGAGGAAACTGCTAATAGAAATGATTATATCAAATGTGGAACCTCCTGATGGAATCCAAAAGATTATGGAACACCATATTGTGAGCCACAAATTGTATTGTGTCACTTTCCATGGATCCCCAGATTACAGAACCTTTTCATGTTTGATGAAATATCTGTAAATCTGCGATGTCATGACACTGAGAGAAATAAAAATATTGAAGAGTTGGTTCACCTTTCAGATAGATTTTCATTCCAGAGATTTGATGCTCAATATCCTGAATTTGCAACCGACTTGCATAATGTGAGATTGTGTCTTTGATGTGACGGTTTTAATCTATTTGGGTATATTCTTACTTCGCACAGCACATGGCCAGTTTTCATACACATTAATACCCTTCACCCATGGTTTTGTATGAAAAAGACTTACACTTTCTTGAGTATACTGATATCTGGACCTTCTGATCCTGGAAATGATATAGATGTATACATGATATATTTAATAAAATAGTTTAAACTTATTTGGGATGTGGGTGTGCCCACATATGATTCATGTTTGAAAGACATATTTCAGATGCGTGTTGTGCCTATATGGACGATCTATGATTTTATTCCTTATGAAATGATGTCTATATGGACAAAAAAAGTAAACTTTTCATGTCCTATTTGTATGAAGAATATTCAATCGAGAAGACGGATATATCATTGTAGTTTGAGTTTTACAGGACATCGATGATTCTTGCCAATGAACCATCCATACAGAAACAATCATCAAAGTTTTGAATGTACCATAGAGACTGACGATCCACCTCAGCATATGTCTGGAACTGAGGTGCTTAATGAATTAAAATATTGTAGTTATTAATTTGGGAAGGGTGTAACAAATTCAAGAAAGAGGAAAAATGTTTCCAATGATACCTGTTACAATTGGAATACGAAGGGTATATTCTTTGAGTTGTCATATTGGTCAACCAACAGGTTACGTCATTGCTTATACTTAATGAACATTGAAAATAATATATGTGAAATGTTTCCTTCGATTCTTCTAAATGTCATGGAGAAGAAAAAAGATGATTTAAGATCACGGAGTGACTTGGTAGATTGGGGGATCAGATCAGAATTGCATCTTGTCTGTACCAGAAAAAATAAATGGCAAGTTTCATGTTCTTCTTATGTGATGACACCTGCTCAAAAAAATCAATTTCTGGAAGTGATAAAGTCTATAAATGTTTTTGAGGGCTATTCAAGCAATATATCATAACTGGTCAATTGAAAAGAGTTGAAGCTGAAATCTTTGAAGACTCATGATTTTCATGTCCTTTGGCATGAGTTGATTCTAATAGAAATCCTTCATCTATTATACAATAATGTAAGAGTCTTAGTTATTTTGTTCTGCTAATTTTTTAGAGATCTTTGTGCTAAGAAGTTGTCCAAATCCTTCTTACAAAAACTGTTGGTAGAGAAACCATTAATTTTGTGTGAGTTAGTGAAAATATTCCCTCCATCATTTTTTACATGAATTTTGCATCTGACTATCCATATTACCACCGAAATACTTCTTTGAGGACCCGTTGCTTTCCGTTGGACGTATCCAACTGAAAGAAACATGTACACATTGAAATCATATGTTCGTAATAGGAATTATCCTGAAGGTTCTATTGTGAATGGTTACTTGGCTCAAGAATGTATGGATTTCTGCTCAATGTTTTTGTCTGATATTACATCGAGAATGAACAGTCTGATGAGAAATGAAGAAGAACAGTATGAGAATATTGAACCCGGTTTTGCATCACTTCCTCAGATAGGAGGAAATCTGGGATCATATATATTGATGAAATTAAGCCTTGAAGAGTGAGAGATGGCACATTGCATAGTGTTTTTCAATTGTGATTTGTATGATGAGTATACCAAGTAAATTGTACATGTATATCTTATATTATCTTTTGTAATTTTAAATATTTGTTAAACTATTATTATTTTTATCTATAGGGAACATAAAGAATTTATATATAGAATGAATCGTTATTTATCATTGAGAAGGAAAGAGACTTTTCATTGCAAAGGGTTTTCTGCTTGTTTGAAATTTAAGGTAAAAATATTTCTAAATAACTAAATGAAAAAAATATTTAATTAAGTATACTATTTGTTTATATTTTAGGTATCGAGTTTGCCAACAGACTCTATTTCTGAGGAAATATGAGATTTGGCTTTTGGTCCTAATACCACGGTTCGTGCATGTAAATCACTTGTGATCAATGGATATAATTTTATTATCACTGAATGAGCAAGGCACATGAGAACATATCATTATGGTGTTATGCTAATGGCCACAATAGACTATAATGCCATTTCATTAGATAATAGACATCATTATGAAAATGTAGCTTATTATGGATTCATGGAGAAAATAATAATTTAGGATTATTACTCACATGGTCGAGTCACGATGATGAAATGTCAATGGTTTGATTCAATGATGAGGCAAGGAACCTTTATTGATTATTGTGGAGTTTGAGTTATTGACATGAATCTCACTCTTGCCACTGATGAACCTTAAATATTGGCATCAATGGAAAAAAAGTTTTTTATGTCAAAGATCATTGTCATCCTAAATTCGGTGAAATAATTGAAGTAAATCCTAGACATATTTTTGATGATGGTGATGATGAAGTTGACAGTATCCCTACTGCAATTGGAAGCAATGCGTTTTATTACTTATGATGACTCCAATAGCACAATCCTCAGAGTTGATTGTGAACCCGAAGTTGTGGTGGGAAATATATAGAATCATATTGTTGTGTTCACGCATACATGTTTTACCTACATCATTCAGAGTGTTTATCCAAGTACTTACCTTCAAACCACCATAAATATTCAGTTTCTTTATGTCTTTTTATCAGAATGGTTTTATATATTTTGTTTTTTGGGATAGAAATTAGTTATCCATTTCCAATTACTTCCATATTTGTTATCATTGTAGGAAATGAATCACATTAAAGAGATGTGGTGGAAAAAGATGACAGAAAATAATCGTTGCATGACACAGATGGGAGTTCCTCCACTCATCCTTGTTGTGGGTAGTTTTTTTTCAAATATATAAATTTCAATAACTTATAATATCATGTGTTTACTTTTGTGTTTAACTTTTTTTTAGGATCCACCCACTAGACAAGAGATATTTGATGAGGAGCCTAATATTGCTCCTAGAACAGAGGTTGGTGGTTGGAGAGGGGGTGGTGTTAGAGTTAGACGATCATCTAGAGGTCTCGGTACTGAGGCCGGTGGTACAAGGTCTTGCGGTGTGATAGTTATATGATCCACCGGTCATAACCGATTGGACTATGCCCCTACCACATACGTATCTTCTACACACCATTTTGATCTAGGAGTGTCTTTAGGGACACATGCGATATTTACGCCTCCGATGTTTACACTAACAGTTGGCCAGACGCCTGTTCCATCATCTTTTTCTTCTGGTTCATTATCTCCGAGCTATTATATTTCACCTTCTTTGACTCCTGCTCCGACACAGTATGTGGCTGAGGAGAATACACTAAGGGACACTCCACCTGTATAGGATATTACTTCATCTTATGCACATCCAGTGACGCCCATTGATTCGACAACTAGAGGTATATTTATATAACTATAAAAAAAATTATACTAAATTTTTTTTATATTATAACTTGTACTGATATTTTTTTTCATTAATAACAGCTTCATCTACTGATAGGAGGTGGGGGAATGGACATACTCACTTGCATGTGGTATGGAATCACCATTCACATTTGATGGGTGAATACAATGATGATGACTAGATGATTGATAAACCTGGGCAGAAATGTCAGGGTTTTTTGGCGATGCTAGCCAAATACTCCGACATCATTCCGGTCAGCCCTCTCTCTTGGAGACATCTGCTACACGAAGTCAAGGATATTGCGTGGGCATAAATATGGGTAAAAAATCTATTGGTTTTAATGTATTTTTTTTCTATTTATATGAATTAATCTATTGGGTGTCAGCTTCAGTTTAACTTCCCTGATGGCGAGGGTGCACGACCATCACATTTAAAGGTGCTAGGAGAGCTTTGGAGAGCTTATAAGCATGACTTGTATGTTGGATAGTGTGATAGAGTGGGCACGTAGTTGAAGGCAGTACCTATCGTTGATGACTTCCCGATAGAGCAATATTTCCAAATGATTACTTATTGGGTGACTGCCAAATTTTAGGTATTAATCCCATTTGAGGTATTTAAATGATATTTTTAATATTTTGAATTAATATTATGTTATTTATTATTAAAAATTATTTAGGAATCATCTGAAAAAAATTGATACAAAGATATACCTCCACAATTTTGGGCACACTACTATGCTAGACGATTAGAGGCAGCTGATACGATATAGTTGTTTATTATTTTTCTTCAGGACATGCCCTTTTTATTGTTTCCTACATAAATTATGTGATTTATTGAATATTGAATATATGATTATACTTTCACTTTATATTGTTTTAATGTCATTACAGAAGCACAAATTGAATATTGAAGGACGTCTCCCTCGAGAAAAATTGTTTTGCTCGAGTAGACGGAAAAAATATGGAACTGCAGTTAATGAACCAACACAAGAAAATATTTTAAGTTTTAATTTGTTTTTTTCAATGTTTAATATCTATTTTTAAATTTAATAATATATTAATATTTTTAACAGGCTGCTTCAGAGGACCTTGATTCCCAGGAGCCTGACAATTTTTGGCCATAAGATCATTTATATCATGTTTGGGGAGATGAGAACTCTTTTCAAGTACGCTGCTGATCTGGTAAGAATATAGTATTGATGAGTTATTGGTACTCTCAAGGTATCCATTCTAGTACCACCGAGTTGGAAAAGGTCAAGGAGGATGGTAGACAATCTGATAAAAGGGTCACAGAGTTGGAAGAACAGGTTCAAACGAGGGAGAATGAATTTATGAAACTGATCAAAGCTTTATCTTAATCACATCCACCAGAGTCCATCTCGGCTCTATTGAAATATATGTCGTCGATGGGTGCCTTATCCAACGCACTAGGTTTCAATTCAAGTGGTGGTCGAGATGATGACGTTCCTGGTGACGTCGAAGATGCAGTAGAGGAAGATGTTGGGGATGATGCTGATGTCGAGATCGAGGGAGGGGATGAAGGTGAGGGCATGTGCGAGGATGAAGATGAGGAATTGGGTGAGAATGGGGCCAAGGATGAGCATGGGGATAATGATGAGGATGACGATGAGGAAAAAGATGGTGGCGGGGATGAGGTTGATGATGACAGCGGTGACGACGATGGTGATCAGGGGTAGAATGATCCATTACATTTTGACTGATATTTATGACATTTGATTTTTGATTTAATATGGATGTGTAGCTTTACATCAAAGACTAGAACACCTTTCACACACCCACCACATCCCCCACCCTCTTACCTGGACCCTGAACTGCCCCCCCAAGCAGCCCCCGAATAGCCCCCTGGAGAGATCCCCGGACAACACCCCCATCCTCCGCCCTAGACCCCGAATAGCCCCCCAGATAGCCCCCTAGACAACCCCCTGGACTGCACCCCAGACATCCCCCACCCTCCTCCTTGGACCTCGGATAGCCCCCCCGAGCATCCCCCTCACCCTCCTCCCTGGACCCTGGACGGCCCCACAGACATCCCCCCGGATAGCACCCCACCCTCCGCCCTGGACACCAGAAAACACCCACGCTCCTCCCTGGACCCCAAATAGCCCCCTAACAGCCCCCCCACCTTCCTCCTTGGACCCCAGACGACCCCCCAGACAGCCCTTCAGACAGCCCCCCAAGCAGCCCCCCAACAACCCATGGACCCCGGAAAACCCCCGGACAGAATTGTTCTCAAATAAAATTTTAACACCCATTGAAGATGAACTTCATGACGAGTTCTTTTAAATGGGAAGACTATAAGAACCTGGTTTTTCACTCTGGAATGGATATTTTTGAATTCAGTATAACTCTTTATTTTTGACCAAATATGGAAGCCTAATGATGTTATAATGGTTTATGGGGCTTCAGGGTCTTGTTCGGAGCTCGGAACCCCGGTCGGCATAGAAAAACACTATGCCTCATGGTTAGTAAAAAATTTAAGTCCATCCCACAAGGTATCTACCAACCAAATAGTGAAATATATTATAAAAAATGTGCATTATTTTTCCTAACCATGCACCAGGGGATGCACATCATGCACAATTTATATAGTTTTACTATAAGATATTATCACTGTTATTGCATGATTTGCCTAACTGTCATATGGAAAACAAACCAAATGCATTTGGGTTGTGTTGATACTTTTGGAAAACTATACATGAGTCATATGTGATGTGTAAAAGTCAACCACGCCTCAATCTGAGGCACGATGTTGCCGGTATCACTCAATGTGTCTCTCTTTTGATTAAAATGGACACCCTTTTAAGTAAAAACAACGGGCATACAGAAAACTAAACAAACATATTTGGATTGTGTTGATACTCTACGAAAATGATACATGGGTCATATGTGACATTTAAGTCTCAACCCCGCCTCATTCCGAGACATGGTGTGGCCGGTACCACTTAAAGTGTCTCACTTTTATTTGAAAATGACAACATTTTATGTGAAAACAATAACTGACATAAGGAAAATGGACCAAACGTATTCGGATTCTATTAATATTTTAGAAAAATGATACAAGGAAAATTTGTGACGGGTGGGTGTAAACCCCACCTCAATATGAAGCATAGTGTGGCCAGTTAAACTCAAAATGTCTCCCCTTTATTTGAAATGATCAACATTTTAAGTGAAAACAACAACTGGCATATGGAAAACCAACCAAACGCATTAGGATTGTGTTGATACTTTAGTAAAATGATTCATAGGACATTTTTGTCATGTAAGAGTCAACCCCACATCAATCCGAGGCATAGTATGGCCGGTGCCACTCTATGTGTCTCTATTTTGTTTAAAATGGACAATGTTTTAAGTAAAAACAACTGGCATACGGAAAACTAACCAAACATATTTGGATTGTGCTGATACTTTAGGAAAACGATTCATGGGAATTTTTTAACTATTAGGAGTAAACCTCGCATCAATCCAAGCTGTGGTGTGGCTAGTAACACTCTAAATGTCTCTCTTATATTTAAAATGGACATTAATTTAAGTGAAAAAAACAATTGGAAAATGTAAAACCAACCAAATTCATTCGGAATGTGTTGATACTTTAGGAAAATGATTCATTGGACATTTATGACACAAAAGAGTCAACCCCACATCAATCCAAGTCACGGTGTGGCTGGTACCACTCTAAATGTCTCTCTTTTGATTAAAATGAACATCATTTTAAGTTAAAACAAAAAATGGCATATGAAACACTGACCAAACGCATTTTTATTGTGTTAATACTTTTGAAAAACAATAAATGAGTCATATTTGACATGTATGAGTCAACCCATCCTCAATCTAAGGCACGGTGTGGCCGGTATCACTCAAAGTGTCTCTCTTTTGTTTAAAATGGACACTGTTTTAAGAAAAACAACCGGCATACAGAAAGAAAACATTTTCAAATTATGTTGATACATTATGAAATGATCCATTAGTCATATGTGACATGTACGACTCAACCCTATATCAATATGAGGGATGGTGTGGCCGATACCACTCAAAGTGTCTCACATTTATTTGAAATGGACAACAATTTAAGTGAAAACAACAAATGGCACACGAAAAACCAACCAAACGCAATAATATTGTGTTTATACTTTAGGAAAACGATCCATTGGACATTTGTGACTTGTAAGAGTCATCCTTGCATCAATCCGAGGCACAGTGTGGCCGGTACCACTCTAAATGTCTTTCTTTTGTTTAAAATGGACATCATTTTAACTGAAAACAACAACTGGCATACGGATTGTAGTCCAAACATATTCGGATTATTTTGATACTTTAGAAAAATTATCCATGAGTCATTTTTTATGTGTACAAGTTGACTTTGCCTAAATCCGAGGTGTGGTGTGGCCAGTACCACTCAAAGTGTCTCACCTTTATTTCAAATGATCACCATTTTAAATGAAAACACAACTGGCATACACAAAACATGCCAAATTAATTAGGATTGTGTTTATACATTACGAAAATGATCCATTGGTCATTTGTGACGTGTACGAGTCAAACCTGCCTCAAAATGAGTCTTGGTGTGTCCCATAGCACTCCAAGTGTCTCTCTTTTGTTTTAAATGGACTCTGTTTTATGTAAAAAAACTAACATATAGAAAACTGACCAAACATATTTGGATTGTTTCGATACATTATAAAACCAATTCATGGGTCATTTATGACATGTATGATTCAAACAAGACTCAATCCGAGGCCCGATGTGGCCGGTACCACTCAAAGTGTCTCACTTTTATTTGAAATGGACAACATTTTAAGTGAATTACAACAACTGGCATATAAAATACCAACCAAATGCATTCAGATTGTATTGATGCTTTAGTAAAATGTTCCATGGGTCATACGTGACATGTACGAGTCAACCCCGCCTCAATTCGAGGCATGGTGTGGCTGGTATCACTATAATTGTCTCTCTTTTGTTTAAAATGAACATCATTTTATGTAAAAACAACTAGCATACGGAAAACTGACCAAACGTATTCAGATTGTGTTGATACATTAGCACAATGATACATGGTCCACCCTCACACAATCCAGTTCTCTTGTGAGGAAATCCTACCTCTATTCTAAAACACATGAAATTTAATACACCAAGGACAACTATATTCCCTATGTCAGACAAGTTCATTGATACACACCCATCATCATCATCACTATGTTAATAGACACCTGCCTGAAACCATGACATTATATTTTTGTTTGGTTGAATTAATTTATTCATTTCATTATTTTGGGTTATTAGCTTCTAAATTTTGAATTCAATCATGTATGTGTTATAAAAAATGAAATTTTGTATGTATTTTTAATTCTGTATCACATATAATTACGTATTTACTTTTAAATGTATTGTATTCAAAATTGATTATTACATTGTGTATCCTTATAATGATCAATTTTTAATTATGTATCCTTATTATGTATTGTATTGTATTCTGCATTTACTGTTGTACAATTCACACAGCAGCACATAGAGCAGGCTGCGGTGTGAATTGTACATCAAAGCCTATACCATTGGTTTTAAACCGTTTATACAGGTTCTGTATGTTTTTTACCAATTGTTCTGAAATGTTGGTAAAAACCTTTACCAACGGTTTAAACCTTTTGTATAGGGGTGAATGGATGACTAAAAAATATATACCAACAGTTTTGAAACCATTGGCATATGTTTTTTATAATAACTCTTTACCAATGGTTTACATAAACCGTTGGTATAGTGTTGATTTCTTCACCAATACCAACTGTTTATCTCAAACCATTGGTAATGTCTATTTTCATGGATTACTTGGCTACAGTTTCTAAAACCATTGGTATAATTTATACCATAGGTTCTTCACCCTAAAAAAATGGTTTTCAACCATTGGTATACCTTTCATTTCCAGTAGTGATTCATAGTTTATACCAATAAATCTTTAGAAATAAAGGTATTCCAAAAAACTTATGAGGTTAGTTCAACAAGGGTGTGTGGACTATTCCAAAGAAATCTAGAGGTAAAGATAAATCTTAAGATTCATTTAAGTAATTAAGGAATGTAATAATGAAGTATATGTTTGGTCAAAAGATATGTGTTGCTTCGGATCAGCATGCTGAAGAATATCTTGACCGAACATTCATCGATCATGATAATGTAGCATCGAGTAATTCCTAAATTCATGTTAAACTATCTACACCACTGTATTGATGTTCATAAGGAGGATTGATTATGTGTCTTACATATTAACACTGATCAAAAAAATGTAGCGTGGAGCAATTCTTAAATGTACATTTTATACTACAAAGTTATGATGTTAGTTATATCAATGTTACAACCTGCAAAAACTTCCATTATATTTCAAGATGTGCTTGAAAAAAATGACATAAACCCATAACCAATATGGAAACTAAAATGAAAAATTGATATCATATGAGTCATAGTATGTTGGAAAATCCATTATGTCATAGGAAGTGTTTAGGATGCAAAGATTTTGTTTGGATTTATACAAACATGAATCAAGTTAAACATGTTGTGCAACTAAGGTAATTATCCTAACAGTTTCTTAAGATATTACCTAAATCACTAAGATAGAAAATATATAGTCAATTATTGGACTACATATCTATACAAGGGTTCACATCTCTATTAGAGATAGTAGTATATGAATTGACTTGGACATAGTCAATGTTTCAGATTCATAAATGGTTGGCATAGGAACAAGTTCCACAAGTTCATGTGGAATAGGCATGTTCTAGTGACACATACTCTGTAGAAAGAATGAAACCATGGTGATGGTTTCATATTCACCACGACTGGTGATATATTATTCATACAGAATAATAAGTACTACAAGTAAGATGTATATGGAAATTAGTTATGGCTGACAAGTTTAATTAATAATTCAAAAACGGATTCCATGTAACAAGATGAACAAGGGAATATAAATTGAATACTACGGTGGGTATTCAAATGAAATGATACATGGATGGTAAAAGTATGGTACCAATAATGCTTTATTGGTTATACGAAGTCAGTACACCTAAATATATTAGGATTTAACTTGTTATAACTGACTTCTAGGGTCATTATATTTGTCATTGGATGTCAAGATCATCCTTCATGGAAGGTGTCTATACGACGCAACCAGAAAAATATGATGACATCATATGATTTCAATGAAGGTTGGAAGTTACTGAATTCATGTTCTAGATTAAGGTAAGAAACAAGATCTTAGAGAATTCATTATATATGAGTATGTGTCATGTGTCTACCATAGGTTAGTGGGAGTGCCAATGTTTTCAACTAAAATATGTTCAGCAACATATGGAAAATAGATCTTCATCTTATAGTTAGATAAGATTAGAATAAAAGAAATTCTCCAATGATTGACTTAAAGTAGAAACCTGAGTTCTTGGGAATAGGATATACTGAGGTAGATATAAAGGTTTCTTGATCCTTGTCAATCATAGATATAGTGATACTGTATTGAAAAAATACAAGTTGGAACAATTCATGTTTGGAATTGTTGCCAATGTCACGTGGCATAATCTCTCCAGGTTAACATGTTCGGAGCATGGGTAGATATTAATGTAGTGAATTGATACCATATGCATTAGTGATGGATCAATCACACATGCCATAATATGTACACTAATTGATAATTCTAGAATATAATTTATTATAGGTAGATATCAATTAATTCCTGGATCACTACAAGTGATGCAGTCAGAACCATCATCTTGTACTTCAAAAAATACAAATGATATGTACCTGTAATATGGAGAAGAAGGTATACTAGTTTTGGTGGGAGACAAACTAGTAATCCATAGATCAATTTAATCTAGTTTCATAGTTAAGAGAATGAAATGAGTGAGTTAAGCTCATATAAGCTAGTGGTAGCCATATCAAGAAATTCCGAGTACGTTGCAGCTTCTCAGGCAGCTAAGAAGTAGTTATAAATTGCAACGATTTGTTCTAGTTCTTGGATTTTCACCTTGTGAGAAATGTATTATCATAATGAGAATTATGATATTTTTACGAGACATGTTGTCAAGTTATGAGAATGAAAAAAATTAATATACTCGGAGATACCTTATCTTGAGAAGTTTTACTCAAGCCGATGAGGTCTTGTATAGTAGATATGCCACGCGGTGAAAACGGGGAAGGCCCAAAAGTTAAATCAATTACTCTGCAAGAATCATGATATTTATCATGTGAGTACCTAACAAGTTCAGTTAGAAAGTTGGATCTAGTGCAAATGGGAGTGTTTAATTAGTGGGTGCTGTAGACCCAACTATGCAGTACTTCAGATTACCGTATCATATGTACAAGTATCTATGCAGGATGTTATCTTACCATTATAGTGCATACTTTTTTGGGTCCACTATAATAATGGTCATTTCCAAAGGTTAATTGCCATGTCGGGAGGTTATAATAGATCCCAGGCTATAATGAGAACCTCAAGATACAATGAAATTGATCTTAAATATATTTTCTATAGTATATATACATTTTACTGACTAGACACAGTAGATGTTTGACTATAAAGTGATGGGGGCTCAAAAGCATTGAGACTTCTTCTCATGAAGTTCGCACTTGGTAATCTCTAGTTGTGAGATCACAAGGACATACCCGCCCATAGTAACACCAAATGTTTTGGGTTTTATTTATTGTTCCTATCTACAAACATATTTATTGGTCTATTGACTTGAGACCATAAAAAATGTATATAATTTGACTATGTACTTTGATGTAAGATGAAAACCAAGGAAGTAATGTTGTGGCAATGTTGTTTTTGTTGGGTGAGTCGTTGGTGGTATGACATTGGCTGAATGGTCAAGAAATGATTTTTTCTTCCAAGTTCAGGAAGTTTCATATCGTAGGCTAGGTTGATCGGGATGGTGTCGCCTTCATAAATCCTTGGCCAAAGCAGTAGAAAGGAAAATCCATCTGGATAGATCAAAAAATAATAAATCAATATAAGGAAAATGACACAAGAGTGCATCCTACATTATGAGATATTTAATGACAAAGAGATTATAGTACACAATCAGTGTTCATTGGATGGTAGTCATTTCATTGACTATACTTATCTCTTTAGAGGCCATGATGGGATACTAGAATCCACTCTTGGTATGTGGATTTTATTCACTGCTATCGAGGTAAGGTTCTTGAGGGTCACACTCAATAGCATATTCAAAAATCTGCCCTATTTAGTTGAATATGTATATGAAAATAGTGGGCCCCGCCATGGGGTCCTAGTGTTTTCCAAGTTATCGATCACCAATGAATTAAATATATTCATTATTATTCAAGTTATGAGTAATTGGGATTGAATTTATTTAATGTATTTACAAGTTTAGTAAATACGAGAAAAAATATTATCGGAACGAATATTATTTTAATATTCAAGTTTCATTTAGTACTATGAAGGATAGTGAGTCAAGTTAAATTACTCTGTTTTATAACGTAATATATTATATATATATTACAAGTATGAGATAAAATAATAAATAATATTGATGCAGTTTAGTTAAAAAAATTATTTATTTAGTGGATGTTGAAATAAAAAGGGGCCGGGGAACCCAATCAGGTATTTTTCAAGTCCACTACAAATATAAGAGGAGGTTCTCTATTATGTTGGGAAATTCACTGTTCATTCATTTGTATTGAATGAAAATTGAGAGAAACTATCTCCTCCCACTTCTTAGAGAGATAAGCTGATGATTCAAGAGTTCGGATCAAATTTTTCCTCATGCATCCAAGAGATCTCGATGTGGTGATCGTCGGGACGTCGAAGGCATCGTTGGATCGCCACACTTGCACCTAGAATTCGACGATCGATGTTCCAGTAGAGTTTTTGAGCACGTGTTGATGATCTAGAGGGATCCTGATTTGGATCCTTCAAGTGATGATCTCCATAAACCAGTTGGAGTTGACCACAAAATCATATTTGAAACGGGTATGTTTTCAAATTAGTTTTGTTGCATTACAATTTACGCGAGATCCTCAAGCCTTACTGGGGCTTGGATCGTTGGCGATGACAAGTCCTATCTTCCCGCTGATGAAAATTTTAAAATCCCCGGCCCACCGACTTCTGCTGAGAGCCCCAGTAACCGAACAAATTGGTATATGATAGTGGAATTAATATAAATTCATAGTGACCATTCAACTTTTGGAAAGATATATTGGGTATATCCTATTTCTTTACCCTTTGTTGATGATATATAGATCAAAGATATATTTTGGAAGACTATTGATATCCTTGTAATTGATTGAATTAATAATAAACATGGTGAACATGATACTTATTGTTGATTTTCATGTTATTAAGATCATTATAATCAATACAGATTCACATTGATTCATATCTTTTCAAATAATAAATAAGAGGTTCACCCCTTGGTGAAGAACTATGGTGAATTAATCCCTACTCTAGATTACCCTGGAGTTTATTCTTCAATTCCTATAACCCAATATGGGACATTCTATATAGTGTCTTTGAAATATGTATAGAACATGGTACAAGATCTAATGGAAACTCAATATTAGGGTTCATGGGAAGACTAGGAATGTCCTTAGGAAATACATCAACATATTTATCAACAATCAGAACGTTTTATATGTTGACTTTCTCCACAACTATATGAAATAAATATCCCCAAAGAATAAGTATCAAAACCCATATAATAAATTTAATTTAATTTATGTGTTTAGGTTTATCCTCACAGTAATATATGATTAATGGTTTATTCACAATATCAAATGTAACCTGCCTTCCTCATAAATTGATAAGAGATATATATTTAGAGAGCCAATCTACCCCCAAAATTACATCAATTCCAACTCAAGGTAGAATAAAAAGATTTTTTGGAAGAAAACTCCCACAATATTATCTTAGAGAGGAGATATAGACATTATATGTGGTCATAATATTATAAATTGTTTTCTTTTCCAATAAAAAATTTAATTATTGAGGTGGTGATGTGATACACTTTGAAAATTGTTTCGATATAAAAGAATGGCTAGAACCAAAATGAAATAAAATTCTCCTAATATGGGAGTGGATGATAACTGTACCATTTATGACATAACTAATAACATTAAGTTTATATAATGTAATAGATATACTTGACCTTATACACTTAGATTTATTTTTTTAATTTACCTTGATGTTTGGTGTACTGGTTAGAATAATGCCCCATCTATTTACAGTTAAAGAAATATACATTGATGGATTCTCTCTTACCCTTGAATTCATGAGAAAAATGTTCTTTTTATCCACACATAAATTAAACTAATTTCCTTTTAAGCATGTACCAATGTGTTTCCTTATATAAGTATCACAAGATAAGAAAATTCCCATTTCTCTTCTTCCCTATATCCACTATTTTCTATGTCATCCTCTTCTTCCCTTTATATTCTTCATATTTATAAAACTTGTAGAATTATTTCCCAATAATTATAGCTCAGGATACGAAATCCTCATATGATGAGTTTTTTTGGAGACCATTTTCTTTTAAAGGGATGGCTTAATCCTATCAATGAAATGACCAACATTCCTCATTGGATTACGTACATAGTCCACAATATGCCCTGCTGAAATTTTAATATTGGTTTCATACCTAGAAAAATTTTCATCTTCCCTATATCTTATAATTATGAATTTTATCACTATATCCTCCCATTGTTCATAATTAAAATATTTTTCTATGAAACATTCCTTAAATCCTTCCAATTTATGCTATTTATTTCCTCCTCATCCTTAGTTTTTTGAATGATTGACCACCATTGTTCCACATGTCCCATGAGAAGATAAAAAAATTAACAAACTTCTCCCTTTCATTAATTACCAAATAATGAAGTTTATTTTCTAAGGAAGTTATCCATTGATAATATACAAATATATTTGTGGTTCTATTGAATGAATGAGGTTTTTTTCATGAAATTAGATAACATTATTACACCACACTAAGATCCATATGATTTACCATACGTGAAATGTTATTTCTCATAAAATTATTAAACATTAATAATATAGTTATAATTTCTTTATTTCTAGAAATATATCTTGATATGTCGTTTTTATTTTTATTAGGATGAATATACCTGTATAGATTATGTGCATTGATACAATTTTCATTCCATATTCTAGGTGAAATTTCTAAAAATGAAGTACACTAGATTACTATATAACATTTTGAATCATAATTTATAATTCTGAAAGTAGTGAAACACTTAGGGTAAATTTTAAAAAATTCATAAAAAATCCCATAATCATAAACTTATTTTCGTTGGGAATAATATCAAATCATTAAAATAATTTCAAATATTTCATAATTTTTTGTAAATAAAATGTCAATTAACCTAGGAATATCCCATGAGTGTGTCAAAACTAGTGTAGATTAATGTCACACTCAACATGCACTAGAATAATGGTCGATACATACTCAATAAACTATTTTTAGGTTTATTACCCATAAATACATATTTTTTAAATCCACATCCACTTGTAGAATCTAGACATGGATTTATTTATTGGGAAACCACATAATCTCTAACTTATAAAACAATTATAATGTTATATTATACATAGAATTATACTCAAATTCATTCATAGGTTTATGTTACCTAATCTATATAGTCTTAATTCTAGTTCCCATGGTCTCTAGTAGACATTATATGATACAAACTATAAATACCATAACCCTAGTATCTCATAGTTGGTGGATAAATTATTAATCATTACTATATTCAAAAAATATTATCTTAAAGAACTGAGTAATATAATAGTTTTGGAAAACTAGATACCTGATAAAATATGACTCTATATTTGAGGACAGAAAATATAATATAGTATCTTCTATGATAATATCATTATTACTTAGTGTTTATCTTTTCAGATCAGTGACAATACATTACCTAGAATCTTTTGGAAAGGAAAAATATGAAGGTTGTGAGATTAGATGTTCAGTAAAGATATGCATACAATAAAAACTAACCTAGAATGAATAAGGAAGGAATAATATGGATGAAATAAATGATGATAATATAATTACATATAAATAATAACACGATATTGATACTTATCCATGTATATAATAACTATTATTATAATCACATTGAAATCAACAACTGATTTCATAATGATGTAATGCATAATGTCAGACATCATAAACTTACCTTCAAGGATCATGACATTAAATCTAAATAAACGGGAAATGACTCCTCAAAATTACCAAATTCATTTTCTCAGGATACCTAATGATGAATAGAGGGTCTATGAAATATTTGGGCCCACTCAACACTCAACAACACCGATCCATATCATTTTAACAAATAATACAACTTAATAAACATGGATTAAAGACGGAAACTTTTATATTAGAAGAACTAAAATAAAGAAGGTAAATAATTTCCCTAGAAAAATGAACTTAAACGATCTAAAGAAATATGTTCAATGCTGTTATTATAGTATATCCTCAATAAATCATAATTTTCAACAAATTATGTTGATATAGATAAAAATACTTAGAATGGATCATTAGAAAATTTCTTGTGGAAAATACCCTTTTCACATTGAAATAACTTATTTTAATTCTAAAAATTTCAAAAATATTAAGGAAAATATTTTATTTGAAATGAACCATTAAAATTATTAAATTAATAATCAAATAATTGGGTAGTCATGATGGTGGTAAATTCTGTTCGTGTTATTTATGATAAAACAATGATTCCTTTCACATGTTTGCTAAAACGTTAAAAGTACATTATTTTAAAAAATAAATTATTTTTTTACAAATTAAATAATGGGTAAAAATTAATTTTTTAAATCAATTAAAAAATTAAATATATTTTTTAAAACATCTACAGGAAATTATAGACATGGATGAAAAATATTACCGACTCAGTTTAAAGACAATCAATTTTCCAAAAACAAGAATTTCACTACTTTGAATACATAAAGATTTATAAATGAAGGGTAAAATACAAATTTTTTGAAATAACTAGAGGATATGAAAACACATTGGTTTTAATATATAAATTTAAAATAATTCCGTAGGCTTATACTTGAATTTAGAAAATCCTAAATAATGATGAGATTGTGAATTAAACCCTTGCATGAGGTCCAAATTCATATGTATGTATTTTTACCTCATGTATAAAAGATATATATAATTATAAACCTATTGAAGAACCATATTAATTTATATAATATCATATATTATTTATTTTAACATTTTATCTCGCATTTATTGATTATTCTTCTTCAAAAACACCATTTTGTGTGATAAAAACTTTGTTTTTCATCAATTTTTTGGTACCGTGGTTTTGGAATAGGTACAATGATCATTGTTCCATACTATATATAAGTTTATTCATGATATAAATATGATATATATTCATTATAGAAATATATTTTAAGAATCATCCATTAATGGTAGATATATAAAAATGAATTATAGCGATCATGGAGATGGTAGATCGTATATACACATGAACATTGTTTTATCTTTCAACGGATTGAATGAAATAATTTTAAATAACAATTAAACATTATAAAATAAATATTATATCATTTATATCATATATAAATGTTGATTTTATTCTTATTACCATCCATGTAAATAGTAAATCAAAAATGAATCACATTGATTCATAGAGGTGGCAGTCTACACAAATACATGAGTGGCATTATAATTTTTCAATAGATCAGAATAACAGAAGATAAATATGATATTATAATTACAAAATAATATTTTTATAATAAATATAAAATATAAATTAAAACCCATCATAATAAACATCCCTGAAAATTGGCGATGAAAAATGAATTGTATTGCTACGTGGAGGGAGTAATCCACCAATAGGCATGAGCAATACTTTCACTTTACATATGATGTAAAAGAGGGTGGATAATGGTGGTTTTATAATCATAATAAAATTTCAATATATTGAGTATATTTAATATATTATAATATTATAAATACCATATATTTAGAGGTGGTATAAGAATATATAAAAAAGTGACTACTTATTCTTTGAATGATTTCATATATATATATACTATTAAGAACCCCAATGTTTTATTTTTGGAACTAAAATTTCATATATAATTTGAATATTTATGTTGTATAGATATTTTATTACGTTTTTTTATTTATTCAGATCAAAATGGTGTATCCAAGAGAGGGTATGTATGTACTTTTATAAGTGGAAGAGAGGACACACATGGAGTTTTATAAAATTTAAAAATATTATAATTCCATTCCATAAAAAGATGATTAAAATGGTCCTAGATTGAAAGGGGGGATAAAATGAAGTTTAAATATTTTCATGAAATATGATTTATGAATGTTTAACTGGAATGATTAAATAAATCTCTAGGTTTAACCCTTCATAAACAAGTTTTAACCTTAACCACAAGGATAGATTTTCATTGTTTTTACTATTCATTTTGACCAAGAATATAATTTGAGTCATTAATTTTTTTGGACATTATAATTAAAAATATGATATTCATTTTTTTTTATTTAGTTAAAAGAACATTCAAAATTTAAATTTATACCCATAAGACACAATGAAGAGCGGTTTTCCTAAAAAATGTTTTCTTAAGTATAAAACTTTTTATACTAAAATACACATAAAATTAATTCCAATGACCTTAGTTTGATGATTCATAATATAATGTACTAATTTTAAATTTATATCCATTTTAAAACAAAATATAAATTGCAATATTGTTGAGGTGAAACAATATTTATCAATATGAATACGTATTTTTTATTATTCATCAAAAAATAAACATGTTCATAAAATTATAAAAACATCATCCAATGATAAAATTGTCTTGTGGATGTCAAAATATAAGTACATTTATCAAATAAATTTTCTAAGACATTAAAAATTATTTATATTATTTGTTCATAATAACTAATGAAAACATTTTTATAGAAAAAATGTATTTTTTTGAAGTATATAATGACATTATAAAAAATTGCGTACTTATTTATTAATATATTTTATTGATTTCAATAATTTTTGAAAATTTGTTTATCATTATTTATATCACCAATTTTATATCCTGGTTATAATGAAATATTATATTACTATTCATTTTGACTATTGTTTATGTGTATCCAATGTTATATAATAAATTAAATTTATTTGAAGAAAAAAATATAATAAATATAGTGGTGTTATGCCTTGGGTAACCTAACATAAAAATATATTAGTAATAATGAGAACTATGGTTGCCCCATACTAAACTCAGCCCATTATCATCTAGAGGGATTTGGGAAATAAATACATGATGGGATCCACAGCACCCCTGTTGGGTCCATAATATAGGAAAATTTTCCAGGAAATAAGAAACAAATACAAGAATCATGAAATCCAAACTTAGACCCTAACTATGAAACAATATTTCTCTCACATATCATGACACATTTTTCAATTTAATACCTTATATTAGAATGATCTCATTCCGTAAATCATATATATTGAGATCGACTAACCTAGGAACCAATTATTATTCCAAAAGAATATATCTCTAATGAAAACATATCCCATTGACTATATCATACCATTCCCAGACATTGAAACTCAATTGAAATATAGTAGGATAATCTGATATCCCATACCACCATTAACATGTCATCTCACTTGGCCATGAAGGTACCAAATAGATTCATATTCATTCAATTCATTCACTATAAAGGTTGGTTACATTACCATAGGTCATATTTTATTAAATATACACTATAAGCCTCTTATTTATAATTTGGATTAAAATCAATAGTACACTCTATGTTGAAAAATGTATTCAATTATATCATACTATAATCGAACCCTTTAACTATATCCTTTAATTTACAAAATTATTGAAAATGATTTTAAAGGGATGTTAAGACACATAGGGTGGGGGTGAATAGGCAGGGGATGACTTTTGACGTATTAAAACTCTTATCCCATTATTAATTCCTCATATTTTCAGTGATTGGATTTATATCATTTTTTAATCTTATCACTAGTTTGTGTAAATCAAAATGTGTAATAGGAATGTAATATAAGATAAAATCAGGATTGTTTAAGAGGTTTTCCTCTCTAAGGATGAATATTTTCCTATCATTTGGTGGATTTTATCCCCCCCAGAACATCTTCTTATCATCAAAGAAAGCATGAGAATGAGTATGTCTGTGAAATTTTATCCTTGCACTAACCGGGTACAAAGTAAGAGTGGGATTATTGTCCCTTTGTATGATATATTAGGCTTGTATAACCTTTAATCATGTTCACCTGTGAAGACTCAAGTCCCTACAATGCTATTTGAATTTATTTTCTTCTACTCAAATATTAATAATAAAGTCCAAGATTAGGTTTTTAGACCTCTAGAATATTAGAAAATATTATATATTGGATACATATATTCTATTTGGATAATATATGGTCTCTTATATTTGTATGTAACACACATTATCTTATTTTATTCTTCAACTTCAGCGCATAAGAACTACCTTTTTCATGAATTTCTTGTTCATACTTTTACACTCTTTGATACTTGAAGATTAAAAATAGGTGATATATTAGATATATTTATTATCATAAGATTTTCTCCCATGAAATAACTATGAAAAACATTTTTATATATCACCTATACATGAATATTTATTAACAGAACATATATTAATGTAATTATAATTAATTAATTTATGATAAAATACTTTTAATATGGAATGTTCAAAACTCTTGAATATTTGATCTTTAATCTCATTCAACCTCAATATTTAGTTATAATTTTATCATCACATGAATATCATAATGTATCATCCCAAAAATTCATTTAAATAATTATAGTAATTCAAAGTAAATGAAATTTTAATTTGGAAATTTAATTCCTCACATAAATTAATAATGATTAAGACCTTATCTGTCGTTTATTTCTTCCAAAATCAGCTTTTTTTTATTATGTTTCCATGTCCTCGTGTGATAATACATTGTATAAAAATGTGGTTTGAATCCATTAACATTTTTTCGTAAACTGTCTAGCAATCCAAAATGAAATAACATCTTTATTATAATCAATCCTTCATAACAATTAATTATTTATTTATATATAACTGTAAATATGAAATTCATTCATATCATTATAAACACATATGATAATGTAGAATGGACAGTCATTATTTATGAATGGATATTAATATATAATGATGTTATTATGGAACCTCCACTACATCCATATCATATTATTTGAATGGATGCTTCATTAAAGAACAATATGATAAATACTGTCTAGGTCAAATTCTATCCCAAATTCATCTTCATATGATTCTCCTCAAGATTATCCAATATGTAAATCATTAATTCATGAATTACTTTTAACTAATTTTAATATATTACATCATCTTAATATAGGATCAGTATGTGGTATGAAATAATTTATTTATGAAACAATTTTCATGGCTTGAGATCTAGGAATTGTACATGGAAATATGGATGCTGATAAAACTCATCACACTCATATCTAGTATAATATGTTACTTTTATATCAAAAGCTCATTATACATTTTGATTTCACATTCAAGAACATCTTATTACCTATTGAATATATATAAAAATTACCTTCGATCAAATTCTTCAAATATCAATATTTAAATAGTTATAAAAATGATTTTCATGCATGCATATGAAGTTTCATGTATGCATACTCATTTCTCGATCATCTTCTCATCATATAAAAACATTGAAATACCCTACTATCATTGGATATATTTTACTCCATGAAAAATATAATTAATCAAACACTCTATAATTCATATTATTTTCATATATGAAAAACATGATCTCACTATATCATGTGAAAACTTATTATTGACTCACAATATATCTAGTTACTCATATTGACCACATGTGACTTTTCTAGAGAACCTCCTTCTTTATTTAGTCATATTAAATAATTGAACAATATTTTTTGACATGGTAGATTCATCTCTATTGTGGTATATTTAAGGTAACAGATTTGATCCATACTTCACTTTATGAAATAACTTCATTGTGTAAAGGATTAGGGAAATTAACCCTCACAGACATAGATGATCTATGTGCACTTCATACATAAGAATTTACTCATGAATGGTATATAAAGTATGTAATGGAAGAAACATACATTCTTTTGAGATAAAAATTTATTAATGGTTCACGGTATCATGGTAAAATTATCCCAACTCAAAAAACATCTTTACATTCACAGATGATCCATACATTCTCTATATAGAAGATTCATCGACCATGTGTATTCTCAGGGAAGCTATCTATAATAATGAGGAAAATTATGTTTATAATTTGGTCAATCATGTTGATAAATCATAGTATATAGTATTCTATTCTGGTGGGAGAACCATTCTGTCATTCAAGGTAAACATCCTTGATAGATCATAACTCACTTCGTGCGGTTGATCACTACTCATACTGTTCATACATCAAATATGTGAAACTCAGAAAATAATTACATCATTACTCACAAAATATTAAATTGTTTTAAATTAGCATGATGAATAATATGACATAAGGGAAAAAAATGATGTTTATTAAAATAATTAAACATTAATTGTTCTTTTCACACCTATTTAGAATCATAACAGTTCTTGTAGATATTCATCCCACATCGAAAGATATTCCCTCATACCATTGAATTATAAACAATATCATCTCTTAAGACATCTAGTAGTCAGTAACGAAGTCTTCTATAGGAATCCTTCACATTGCCACCCTGCGAAATGACCTCCTCTCTCCCCACAAGGCAGACATGCTCCTTTCCTACCACTATATAGGAACTCAACTTCCACTATGATCTCCTACCACCATGCCTAGATAATGGGAATATCATTCCCTTACAGTAGATATTAATACAATATCTACATGATAATGTAGGATCTTATTGGTCAGAAATGGATGACTGTATTTTTAACAAACGTTTGTCAAGGGTTTGAAAATTTTCAATCAACCATCAACCAAAACTCAATTAATTCTCATAAAACCTCCAATAAATATGAAATCAAATCATCAAATATTAATTTTTTATTTTTTCAACATCTCAAATCATCAATCATATACTTGAAGATCAATGTAAAAATAATAAAAATGTGATCTAAATTTACCAGATGATTTTACTTAACTTCTTCAATTGTTGTAAACTATTTTCAAAAACCAATTATCATTAGCATAATTCTTCCAAATTAAGAATTTAACTATAATCATCATTACTGAGATCCAATATCATCCTAGTAAATTCTTTTATGATACTGTTATTTAAAATGAAGGAACTCCTTTATACAAAGATATTATTGATCTCCATTTTGTTTGACATATTGAAACACATTGAAAAGAAATACATTATGACATAGATTGCAATCAATAACACCCCCTTTGTAATTTATTAATACTAATAGAAAAATTTCATGGTAGTTTGTTCATTGTATTTTTGAATATTAGTTATTCCTTCTCCCCCTAGCCCATTATCAATTTCATTTTATTATCTCCCCCTTATTGTTATCACATACATGGAGTAAAAGAAGAGATGATCAAAAACATGCATTATTGGTAAATGTTCCAACATGAATCCCACTCAAAGACTACTAGATCAATTCTTAGTATGGAAAACACGAGGGTTTAAAATAGAAAATAAAGCTATCCATTATAGTAAATAAATTGATAAAAATTAATACATACTACCATTTCTTAAATTTGCTCATTAAGGAATGTTAATATGTATTAATGTTAATTTTTTTGATACAAACTGATAAAAATATATTTATATACTTTCAACATGATTTTCTTGTATGAACAAACACACAAATTAAAAATATGCAACCCCAACCACCTTATTTCAATGAATATTCTCCTTTAACATCAAATAATCTTATCACTTTGTTTTCAATGTTAAAAATAATTTTATCCCACTTATTATTATGATAAATTATTTAATGTTAGTGGTTGATGAATAGTTTTTAATAAATTCTCAATGGAAAACTCATAATCACCTTAAAAAACTTCAATATATAGGAAATATAAACTATGTAATATTCTCAATAAACTCCCACATAAAGGATACCCTAATTCTTAAAATCATCCAGGAATATATTTTATTTAGATTTTATTTTATATTACAACTAATATATCATTCTTAGATGAAATATTTATTGATCAATAAAAGTTATTCCTACTTACTTTTCATTTTTAGTTATCTTTTTGAGAACCACCCCACCATTAATTCCCAACATTGTTAGAGAAAACACAAAAAAAAATAATAGTGAATAAGGTGGAACCTACTTGTTTATAAATTTTAGGAATTTGATTGTCTATTTTTTTCTTAAATAGTTTTACATTTTGATCTTTTATCCATGTTTGGTAGCAATTTACATGTTTTGACAATAATTTTTTAGAATGAGATTTTTATTGGGAATCATGGGTGATTTTTCATTCTCCATATATGGTGTTTTACTTTTAACATAATCCATCAAGACACATGTATATTTTGTTGTATATTTCATGCTCTTGAAGGATTCCATTTAGATGGTACACAATTGTTGGAATTATTTTCAAATATCTTGCAACTTCCACATAGCTCCTCTAGAGATATTGTTTTAACCTATTTTGAAAACCACAGATGAAAATCGATTTACTATTTATATAAAATATTTTATTTCCTATTGTTTTTTTATTCTCTTGGTATTATGATTATCTTGATTCTTCCAAATCAGATGGTTCTATATGTAAAAATATCTTATTAATATTTTCATCCCTTCTATATTGTCTACATGGATTTTCAGATGTTACACTTAGTCACCTAGACATTACATTTATCCCTTATACTATTCTTTAATTTTTAAGGTCATTCCACTAATACATTACATTCAGGTCTGGTTTTCAAGTTCCCATGATGTTTCATATTTTTATCAAAAGAAAAGGCTTCTCCATTTTCATTTAACAATTATATGCAACTTCATTGGATTTTAGTGAACTAAACTAGTTTCTTTATGTTTGTTAACCATGGTTGTCTTGACTCCATTTTTCATCTTACGTTTTAGTTCCTCAATATTTTTTCTATTAAAATACATTATTGGTTTATACATTAATTACCCTTATTTTTCACTACTAAAATTTCTAATCCCATAGATATTTTCATGAATTTAAAATATATTTATGTTTGAAAGTCATGTCTTCATAGTCTCTGAGAGTTTCTTCTTCTGAGACTTTCTCCACCTAAAATGGGAATATTTTTTCCCTTTTTATTTGATGGATTTTATTAATAATCCTATTCTCTTTGAAGAAATATTTTATGATAAAAATAATATCCAACCAATCATGGATTCTTTCATTGAATGCCATATTCTATAGATTTTTTAGAACTGGTATCTTGATATTATTTATATTTTTCATCTATTGGTTGGGATTCATTTAAAGAACCATTTATTACATAAAAACTTTTATCTATCCTTGATATTATGGTATAATTCTCATATCCTTTATTCGTCCATATTATTATAGATTTTGGTTTTTTATTTTCATCACTTGTACAAACATACTTAGAACAAACATTATTTATAGAAGTGGATGGTAAATTTTTTTATGATGCAACTATAAAATGACTAGAAGATGATCCCAAAATAATTTCTCGTTTAGATAGAGTACTTTATGATGTCTCCCAATCAGTATCAAGTACCACTGAGAGGGGGAGGGGTGAATAAGTGATATATTTTTCTTTAATGTTTCCATATTTTTTTAAACAACTTTTGCCTCCTGTTAAAGATTTCATTCCCTACTGAAAACACTAAAAAAGCACATCCACAGGAACACAAGATTTAAAATATTCACTACACAACAATAGAATCTTCATCCTTGGTATGGTATGGTAACAACCCATTACAACATTATCAACTAGAAAATTATCCTTCGATGTGGAATACATCATGTAAGATATACCCTTACACTTGTGTAGCACTTGGAAAAAAATCCTCAAGATTGTGTAAACCCTCTTAGAACAAATAAGGTAGTATAAAGTTTCTATTATTAATAATGTAATTTAAAAAATTCTAATCTCTCAAAACAAGTTTTCTCTTTCCATCCCAGATGCTGGTACAAACATCCTTGCACAAAACATATTGCTTGAACTGAATTGAAATCTTTCCCTCACCCTTTTAGGTGTCTTGTGCACGACATTATTTCCAGGCACACAAGATTTGAATTTTTTCACGAAACAACTCTTTCATGAAACTTGAATCTTGCGCACAACTCTCTTCTTATGTGAAACTTCCCATTCTTAAACACAAATATATTTCTTCTGCATAACTCCATTTACATAAAATTCATCTGTACATCATAGATTATGATTTATCTTAGTGTTGAGGTTTTTAAATGAGATGGGGTTACCTATTATTTATATGAATCACCATCCCCTATACACAAAAACCCCGACACTTCACACAAGATTCTGAAACGTCATAGAAAAGGCCATTTGACGTCGCATTGGGCACGTAAGTCTCTTTCACACCATCCTCATCTTCCGTACACCTCTTGAATATTTCTCGCACTTCATTCCTTTTCCATTTTTGATGTTTTAACCTTGAATCATCCCTTTCGCAGAACATTCAAAACTCCCTTTAATGTTGCAGTCTAAAAGAAATCCTTCACAAAGGTCATTCTTTTTCATGATTTTGATGTTCACATATTGGAACTATAGTTTCATGAAACATACCCATCCATCTTGAAACATTCACACACTAACCTTTTCCAAAAGAAAAACATTTTTCTATCTCTCGATTTTCAACCCCAAATATATGGAAAATAATAGAAAATGGTGCCACCTTAAAATATGGTTTAGAAGGAACAAAGACGCTTCTTCATTATCATATGAATTATTAAAAAAAACTAATTTCATCACGAACCACATCTACCATGATATATAGTATTTGATCGAACACCTTTAGCATCATTGTATTTTCAAGAGAATGTACTACAACTTCCATATCTTCCAGCAACATAATTCTTTACAATAAAAACTAAATATGGTTGTCATCAACTTTTCTCCCCGTATCCTTCTTAATGCTTGCATCACAAGTTTTAAAAACATATGATATTTGGGAAATAAAAATCTATAAAGAGTCATCTAGTTTTCAATTTTTTTATAAAGTTAATTGATTTATTTTCATTAAAAAAACAATACTCTTCAAAATTAAACTCTTCTTACTTCTTTATCCATACAAATTGGTCTAGAAACATTCAAATATAAGATTATTCCTTTATAAATTTTGTGGGTGAAATTTTATTTTCAACTTTCTAGGAAGACCTTTCTTGTATTGTATTTATATTCATTAATTTTGATTCAAGTTCCAAGAATTTTACTTTGAGGTGTCTTTTTGTAGCCTCCACTAATTTTAGTTTTTATTCACTAGAATTTCCCATATCTTCAATTTCTTCTTCATTAATTTTTGTACTTTTTTTAGAGTATAATTATTCTCTTTAATCATCTTTTCTTTAATCTTTAGTTGATCATAGTCGATAGTAGTTAAATAATTTAATGCATGGGACATCCCTCATGGATTTTCTTGGATTATTCAATCTCCATGATTATGTTAAGTCAATCATCTTAATATTTTGAAAATATTTCCTCAAGAAAAATAATTATTGAACTTGTTACTTTTATTTGTTTGCAAATATTTACATGAATTTATAATATTTTTTTCAAATACTTTTCTATGACTTCATTGTCATCCTTATGGTGGGTGTTTTCCTCATGAATAAATCTAAAAGACACAAATATATGAAACAATTTTTATAGGGTATTTATAATGCATGAATTTTATATCTTTAATTAATTAATATATTGAATACTCAAAATTCTTTTCATCCCTTATACCATATGGTTTCTCTATTGGAAAATTTTGACAAGATATTTTTATTATCTCTTCCCCTTATATAGATGATACTATACTATTTTCAACTTTCTGGGTGGTTCACTCAACTAAAAAATATTCATCATCCACAATAGATCCATCATTACATGGCTTATGACATGGGTAAATAGTTTCAAATTATTTAATTAATAGAGTGTCATTATTATCTTCTTTTTTAGATGATGTCTTTTTCGGAATTTTTTTATATTTTTTGCCTTTAATTCATAAAAGTTTTGAAGTGTGTATCATTCATGCATGCTATTACAGAAAATACCCTGATTGTGGATGAGGTTTGACTCCTTGTGGATGACTATTTTTGTGATGTATACTGGTTTCTATCCCAAAAACTCAAAGCATCCTTGTTATCAATAAACAAAGCATAAGAAAGGTAGTGGCCTTAAACTTTTTATCCTGGAACTGACCAGGTAGAATGTAATAGTGGGATTCCTATCCCTCTATAAAATATATTTTCTTTTAAAACCTTAATGAATGATCACCCATGATGACACATGTCCCTCTTAGAATATATGAATTTTTATTATTATACACCTGCATTAATTAGATGGGTTGGCCCGATGTTCTAAAGAATCCTACAATATAAAAATATATTATAGTATGGATACTTATGTTCTCTTTGTCCAATATATGGCCTCTGATATATGTATTCCACAAAATTTTTCTTCTTCGATTATTCTATGCCAGTGAATAAGAAATACATTTTTCCTTTATAATTGGTCCCTAATTTCCCTATCACTGATACTTTATTATTTACAATATATGATATGTCATATCTCATTTTTGACATACAAGTTTGTTCTCATTGAAATCATCATGTCAAACATTTTCTTAATTCACTTATAAATATTTATTCATAAAACATGCTTGAATATTAATATTATAAATAAATAGATGTTAATAGTCATTTAATATGTAATGAAAGAACTTGGGTTGACCTAACATGTAACCTAATTTGGACCACCAAAAAGCCTGAATCTTGTTCTTGATAACCATAGGATGGAAACAAGAATATGGGTATCAACATACAAAACATTCAAAAATAATTTTAACCTGAAAAATAAAAATAAACTTGAATCATTTATAATATTTAATGATAAATAACTATATTACACAAAGGATGAATAATTTCACCTCCCTGAGACCTAAAAAATATCCAAAAGGATATGACATGATAATATACCAAATCCACGATAAAAAACCAGAACCATGTACCCATGTGACCATCAATCACCACCATCCCAAAATGCTATAAATAGACACCTATTCGAAGTAGATATCGAGAAACATAACACCATTCAATTTAACCATATCCTACAAAACAATTTTTTCATATTCCCAAAGGCATATGTAGAGTGTGAGGAAAACACATGGTAGGAAACACATATCCATCCCTGATAATTTCACAAGAAAAACATGTGAGGAATAAATCATGAAACAATACAATCATGTATAAAACAAATAATAGGTTGTGATCTAGCCTATGGGTATATGAAACTAGGAAACAGAAGATAACCTATGTCATCATTTTTTATTACAAATGATATCAATTTCTGGAATTGTCTTTCAGTAGAAGGATAACCATTTTCCATCCTAGCATAATGAGAACATACCAATAATCTACAGTAGTGACTCACTAAATAGAAACATGCATATGTCCATAACCTGAGGAAACCAATGACCCTAAAGTTAAATTCATTCCAAAAAAATTCATGTAAACCAATGTCAAGATTTTTTAAAACTTTTTCAAAAGATAATAATCACAACTCCCATGATTTAAAATTAATTTTACATTAATAATATATTTGATATATTTCATCAAACACATGAAGTATATAATTTTTTTTAAAAAGAATAAACCTTTTAAAATGTACTTTACATTCTACAAATGATATAATTTGTAAAATAACCCTCTATTTTATATCAAATCAATCATTTCCATAAACTGAAATATAGGTATTTACTAGAAAATCAGGTAAATATTGATATAGAACCATTTTATAGAGACACCTACCTCTCTAATATAGTAAATCTGGTCTTTATTGAAATCATAAATTAAGAATGAAGAGATGTGGTCCCCATAATGTTAGATCTATAATAACATCATCAATTATCTATAAAATCCTAATGATTTGAACATAAAACCCCACAAGTGATTCAACACTTAATGGATAATAAATATTGAAAAGGAATCTAGAAATAGAAGTATAAAATGGCTGTAAATCATATCATACCTCGATGAGAACAACCAAGAATAATTTGGAATCACCAAGATAGTAAAAGATAACCGACCAGAGTGTTACCGAATGTTTTGGTCAAGCTAATGAGAGATTATAAAGAGATTAGTGGTTAAAATAAAAATGGTTATAAGAGTGATTTTCTAATGTTAAGAATCCCTTATGGGTCACAAGATATGGCTACATGGTTTGAAAAATCATGCACTAATCACGTGGTCCCTACTGTCCCTTGAATATGAAACCTCATAGTTATCAAGGAAATACTACACTATCAGTAAAACCCTGCACAATCCATGATCCCAAACCCATTAAATATCATGTTTTTTCTCATGAATCACGTGATTATAAAAATCATTTGAAAACCACGAGAAATTCCACTATAGTGGACAGATCCACACTTCATGGTTATCACATGATTATTAATAAAAATTGGAAGGTCGTGTTCCAAGATTGTATGTCCAAAAAAGCTACATTATTGATCCCTGACTCTATAAATCCTTTATAACCTTAAAATATATAAATAAATCCCAAAAAGGATATACTTTTTACTCCGAGGGAATCATAATTCTCCCCATCATTCCACTTTCTCTTCCTATAAAGCTCCCAAGAACCTATATCCACAAAGAGAAAATGTAACTACTATATTATCAATTCTCCCTAATACTTAGTATCATAGATATCATGTCAAAACTACCACAATACATAGAATAATGGAATTGTTTTTCCATTTAGTTCAATATTCTGATGATCCATAACCTTCACTAATTTCTCAATCACTGAGTTGTTAGTCTCAAGATAAAAATAATATACTTCTATCACATGGGAATGGTCCAATTGATACCTCCTAAATATAACAAACATAATGAATCAATATCAAGAGAGATATAAAGGCTAACTATTAAGACAAAATCCCATCTTCTTTGGGTATCTTGATTGGGAAAAGAATCCTTGGTTCCAACTTACCATGTCTTCCCAATGAATGATATCCCAGATTAGGTGACACCTTGGGAAACAACCAATCTCCTAAAAATACATTGGGGACAGATGGTTTTCCTCATAGGTTTTATAGAGACTCTTTGCTTTTTAATATCTTATTAATAAAATGAACCACTTATATCATCCCTTGAACAAGGCTCAGTCTAACCAATGTCTATTCTAACAACTTTTACCAACATAAATTGAGATTAAAATATCCACCCATATAATGCATGTATATGTGCCATTTTAATGAAAAAATGAAAACTATTTTGATAGGAAAACTCGACCCAAGTAATATGATGTTTTCACTAACCAACAAATTCGGTCACAGACCTGAAGGATATCCTATAGATTTTTAATGGCTTTCTCAGTCAGGCCAACCATCTGAGGGTGATACGCCATACTTAATTTCAACTGGGTAATTATTTTCTATAGTAAATATTTTTAATACATTGATTTAAATCTTGGATCTATATAAAAAATAATATTATATAACACTTGATAGATCTTCATGATCTCTTATAAATATAGCTACCTTAGATATTCCACCTTTTTCATCATCATAATGTGAAAAAATGATCTGATTTCATAAGTTTATCAATGATAACCCGAATTGAATATTTCTGACTTGGTTTCTATGAAATAACAATTAAATAGTCAATAAATATCTCATCCCTCTTTTTTACCAGAATCGGTTACAAATAAAAAACTAGTAGTTCTCTGGTGCTCAACATTAATCTGTATCAAGTAAAGCATCGTGACACAATGTCTAGAATTTATTAGCTTATCCCCAACCAACAATACCAACTTATCAAATCATGATACATATAATTAGTCCCAGGCTGCACAGACCATCTAGAAAGCTATATAATATCCAAAAACACTTACTTTATAGATATCATAATAAACAATCTTCATTAGAAACAAAAAACACCAATATGAGACAGACTGTAGAAAACTATGGTCTCCCCACCATAATGGATTTTACTAAAACAATAACATCCACTATATATCACATTTTCAAGATGAATCTGATAAAAAAATTGAAGAATAAGGTTCAAAATAAGATTATAATACCTTCCCATTAGCCTCTTCCATATAAAATCTAATCTAAGTTAATGGAATCATCAAAGAACACTCATTTAATGACTCCCCAAGGCTTGAGTCGGTAACTTCTTGCTCAACATGTCAGTGAACACATTCTCTTTTAGAGGAGAGTATGCAATATATAAATTAAAATTCAGAAGATACTTAATATATAATCTCTATTATAGGTACATATCCCTCTGAGTAAAATATATATCATGCTATTATGATCTTAATATAAGATATACTACTTATTGACGAGATAGTGGAACTACGTCTCGAGATAATGAAACACTATCTCCAACTCAAGGGAATGGGTATGAAAAATATTATCATGAGGATGAATTTAGAGAAATAAATAATCCACAAAATGGTTCCCCTATATCACAACACATCCTAATCTTGTGCCCAATACATCACATAAAACAACATAGATCGAACCCAATTTTTTATGAATGATTATTGGAGTTGAATTCATTATCACATTATTTTCCTCAAACAATTATTAACACTATAAATGCAATTAAAACATCAATTCCTTATTTGTAAAATTTATCAAAGGATATGAAAGCATGTAAATTTATAATATAAATCACCTTGAATAGCTAGCCAAACCATAGAAACTACGAATTCCAAACACATTCCTAGGTTTCAACCATGACATCACCACGATGATATTTTCAGGATTCACAAAGAAACCAAAATCAAATATAACAAGGCCCAGAAACATCACCTCATGTATGTAAATATAACATTTAAAAATCTTCATATACATACATTTTTGTTTTAGTATTGTGAGGAAAATATCTATATAATACTTTTGTTCCTCCTTACATTTAGGTTAAACTAAAATAACATTATCAACATATAATGAAAGAGTCAACTAAGTGATGGAATATATAATTCATAAAATTCATAAACACCAAAACTATGTTAACAAGACCAAGTGGAATAAACTAATACTCATAATTCATATACATTTTCAAGAATATTATTTTAGGATTATATTCTTCTCAAACTCTTAGAGAATGGAACCCTGAATGTTGATCAATAATAGAAAACCATCGAGCACCCCAAATATGAAAAAAAATCATAGATCCAAAGAAAATGATACTTTTTCATGAAGGTAACTTGGATAATATTTTGGTAATCAACAAAAATCCAAAGACATATAACTTCCATCATTTCAAAGAGATCAAATAATGTTCCTGGTGTCATTCTCAAACAAAAAATTGTTTAGAACTAAATATTTTCAATATGAACATTAATGAATTTCAACCCAATGGGTTCCACACAATAATATGGAAAGGTGTAGCTATCTCCCTAATGAGAAGGTCAATTGAAAACTCAACTAATATATGGGTTAGTGATGTAAAAAAATAATTAGGAAAAACCTTAGGGTTCTCATACACTATGATAGGAAATGATTCATTTAAATATTTAAAATGGAATCAAGAAACATCACCTAAAATATCCATGGAATTATTTCATCATCCAGAATAACAAACCCTGCTCTCCCAAATCATGGATCCCAATAACATTGAAAGGCATAACTAACACCATTAAGAGATTAAAATGGAACCTGATGATGATTATAATCTATTTGGGATTTAAAAAAACCCTCCAATCTACTAAAACAATGAAGTCAAATATATAATGGTCAAGAACTAATAAATCCCATGTGACCTCCGGGTAAATGATCATGATGGTGAAATTGAAAATTTTAAAACCTTATTTATTCCTCTTCTTAAGAGAGTGGAAATTTATATCATAAACAACATAATCTCTATGAATATTCCAAACACATAATTATTATTAGAAAATATAAAAGAATGAGAAAGACACGTATGTAATAAATCCCAGAATTTAGTGGATTAAATAAACATTGTTCCCCTCATTGTTTTGAGGCCCACTTACGATTCCTATGGCACATAAACTGATATAAAATTTCACTCAGTCTATTATCCTCCATCTGAATTTTCTACTTCCAAATTATCCCCCTTTTCATGAGGATGAAATCCACCACCTTTTATTATATCAGAGTGAACCTAGGGGGCTTAAGTGAGGGTAGATCCAACTTTACTTCCTCATTATTATATTTGAAAATAATTTAACATGAAAAAACTATCCAAAAAAATGAAAAATCCTAGGTTCTACTATTCAATCTTGCTTTTTATGGAAAACTATATTACACAAATATAATACCACCTGATACTAACCAAAAGAAGCCCCCAAAATTGCTCCTAACATAATATAAGCACCATCATTACGCTATCTCTTCTTTACAGATGATGCACTCTAGCTACCCATTATTAAAACTAAAAATAAAATAATACCTATCTTCATGACTAAGCCCAAATCAACTATAATAACTTTATCAACAACCATATAAATCGTTTTTTGGTATATGATAATAATAGTCAATTAAATATTGGGTTTCAGATCATCTCAAAAATATTATCCCTAAGCTTGTAATTATGGACATGTTCTAGAGATAGATAAACCAACCCACTGAATTGATTAACATACTATATCATAGAATGATCTCCTCGATCCTAGTTTTCAAACTCTCTTAATTCACCACTTGAAATGATTTAGGATAGAAATACTTGTCAATGACCTTCTTCAATTTAGTACAAGTGATTTCATCATGTAATCTATAAGTCATGATGAGATCACAATGTTTCCTTCTAGTTACATTTAAGAAAATAAGTGAAAAATCCTACCTTAGAGTTCTATAGAGTCTTTACAATGTGGGAAATACTCTATATTTTTTCGAATACATTCATTGAGTTCATAGGTTCCATTATCACCATAGAATATTGGATGGTTTTTATTTTTAAAATCCATAGTGTTATCCACTATCCATTTCCAATTTTTAACATCAAATTGTTCTAGGACTTTTCATGTATGTCTTTCCATCAATGTTAAAGATATCCTTCTACGAGGAAGCATATATTAACCAAAAATTATTACAATTGGATAGATTTTTAATAAATTTATAAATCAAAGTATAGACTTTAATAATATATATTTAATCCCTTAAACAACATGTAAATAAGAAAACATTAGAAACCAATATATAAATAAGAACAGTTTGACAAAAAATTCGCCCAAATTCATTCGTTATGATTTTGGGAAATCTCTTAATTCCCATGGTAAATTGATTTCAGATACAAGAGTAGGCTGGACCTGATCCCTTCCTCACTCACTGCTTGAGTTTCAATGGTCGTACCCCTAGTATACCAACAACCTATTTTTTATACCATTTTCTAACGAACCAACACGAGTCGACCTGAAATATCACCTAAAATGGACTACCACAAGGCCCAAATAAAAATCCCAATTACCATGGTATAGTGATATGCACCTATTTATTAATATTCTAAAACATGGAAATTATTTTACCCAAAAACACAATAAGGAATGTTACATGTATAAAAATATTTTATAAATAACAATAGAAAATCTCGGTAGAATATGTGAATTACCATTATACATTGAAAAAAATACAAGGATAATCTTATATAACCAAAAAAATTCAAGAACATAATACTAGAATGACGTCTCCATGTGACCATCTATCACTACTATAGAAAAAAAATTGAAATGACACCAACGACAAGAATTCATCAACCTACATGACACCTTTTGTCATAACCCCTCCCTCAAAATGTACCCCTCTTGGTATGGTAGTGAATAAAGATAGATAATGACCCACCGAGGGCCACCCCCTGTAGGCCTTGAGTTGAAAACAAAAATTGAGTGTATAAAAATTACACATATGAGTGAAATTACCCTCTATAAATCATATGATCAGTAAATAAGGTAACTGAACTACAAAGAAACCCTATCACTTAATAGAAAAGTAAACCAAAAGCAACCAGTAATTCATAAAAAACATCAACATAGACAAATATAACTCTCAAAAAGTATACTAAAAGACAAGTCATATGGAGATGAATCAACAATGTATCGACAACCCAAGATACTATTACAAAAATCAGTCCCTAAAATCCTCTTGGAAACCTAGAAAAGTGTTTGTATATACATATGGTGAGTATAATAAGTATACTATGTAGGATAAAACTGATGGTCTCTCATAAACATATGAAAAATGTGTACTAATCCACATGTGAAAGAAAACTGATCCAACATGCACCTATGATAGTCAAATATCCAAACCCATCCTCACCATGGAAAAATCGCTAAATAAAATTTACAATATATTAAAATATTACCAAAATAATATAAACCAAGGATCCTTGCAACCACTTCCCCATTCGTTTTTCTCACTCATTTCCCAATATCGAATATGTTATCTTCCCACCCCTTCCACGCATATCTTATCCAATGTACATCAAGCTCTAATGTGGCTCAGGACATATCCCTACCTATCCCAACATCTAATAGGGTCTATCATCTAGTGCAGGTATCTTTAATTCCACATATCACATGGGGTATTATGAATGTAAGGTATATCAAACTCATACCCTCCTCAAACAAATAAATACCCGCACCACATATAAAATCCACATTACCATTGGGTAATCTCCAAACCAACATGCATCACCACTAGAAAATATTAAAAACCAGCCTTATATCACTAATACTGATGAAAGAGTGGGGAAGAGGGGTATGTTTTCGATATGATTTACAACTAACCTGAATGTTGGGGAAAAACATAGAACCTAAAACATTTGGTAATTTGAAAGGATATCCAATTTGAGTGGGGAACGAAAAAAGAAACATAATATACTAATAACTAGATATAAAAAATTACCCATCATAGGGGTTGAAATAAATTCTACTAGAAAACTCCACATCACCACTAACACTATATTACAAGATATCTATCACAAATGCTTCATCCTCTATATGAATCACACCAAAAAACCACCACACATAGACACATAATTAAACATTCAATTAAAGGTCCCACAATTTTCCCTAAAAAATGAGTTACCTCTAAATTTTGTTTATAAATCCATTAACTTTGATATTAACATACCCCATTCTATTATCACACACATTATTTAACCCAAAACACATTTTCATTTCAACAAATTATTTTATTTAAATTCAACCCATTCTTATTCTCTTACTAACTCGTATGATTTTAGTTTTAGTATTTCATGTTCTTTACATGGCTATCCAATAAATTTTCATGACCACACCATTCAATATATCATCACCAAACGTCAACCATATTCACAAGAAATCCAAAGAAATCCAACCATTTCATGGAAACCCAATATATTCCACACTCAAGAATGTCCCCACCATCACTGCATAAGAACCTATATGGTTAACATAACCAAAATAGTCAACACACAACTACACAATCTATTTTTCACAACACTCTATTATAGATTTGATTAAAGGGATTCTATTATATTAAATATTTACATAGTAGGGGTATTATCATATACATATTAATTTCTTTGGGAGACTGTGTCTTCAATCATTTATCAGTGGTTATTTATTTCATTATGGGACATTTCAAAAAACATTTAAGTTACAGATTCAAATAACCAAAACAACTATAATATATTCTAGGGTATGAATATAAATGATTATTTGTAATTATACATGAATACATAATAATGAAATAATTATCCTAAAATTTGTTAAAACACGTGACTTATTCTCATTCCCATCACATTCAGATTTGGAAGAAAACATTATATTCTTTAAACTAAATGTTACCATCCACTCAAAGGAACTAGAATGAATAAAATATATACATATACACAATAAATAGAGTATAATTATGATCACATACCTAAAATAAATTTTCAAAACACAGTACATCAAAAATTAGTAGGCATCAAAGAGATGGCAGATAACCTCAAACTCAAATCATAACTATAGAATAATTGTGTGAACCAAACTAATAACATTCCTAGAAATCAAAAATTAGATGGTTATGGTGGATATATAATACTCATCAATGTTCACTAAATTGATGATGGTTAATCTGGAGTTGATTAAAGTATGGAATACTTGAAGGGAAATGGTTTCATTATTTTATGATATGGATAGATTATTCAAAAAAACAACATAGTTAATTATTGATTTAATTTACACAAAAAATGATCCTATTAAAATATTCATACTTTTAAAAAAGTTTGGATAAAAATATTCCACCAGAAAAAAACTTTTATTTCCATTAATGAATAATTTAATCCCATTTTTTCATTAAGAAATCATATTTATGACATTTTAAAAAAATAAAAATTAAAAAAACATCAAATTTTAAAAAGGACTAGAAATTTGGTATCTACTTCTACCAGAATAGCTTGCTTATGCAAGAAAAAATTTCAATTATTATAAAAAGTTTCTACCTCATGAAAATTTATGCACCAACAAATTTTTCTCTAATTCTAGAACAACAAATTATCATAACAACAACTTTATACCGCTAGAATAAATTTTTTCCACTATAACAACTTTGTATCACAAGAACTAGTTTTTACCTCCAGAATAATTGGCTACCACCAGAACAACATACTACCTTACAAAAATTTCTACCACCATAACAACATTAAAAAATTGAAACAAAGTTCTACTACATGAACAAACATCTACATCTAGAAAAATTTCTACTACTGAAAACACTTTCTACCATGGAAAAAACTTTCTACCATCATAATATCTTGATACCTCTAAAAAACATGTTACCACTAAAATAAATTTAAACTAAAAATTTTACATTCTAAGGATAGAAGATATTTCTTCCAATTGAATAAATTCCTACTATTAGATAAACATGTTACCACCATAATAAAATTCTATATCTAGAATAATTCTCTACCACTATACCTTGACAAAACCCAGGCATTTCATGGAAATAAGTCCTCAAGAAACCCCTTGGAACCTCATAAATTGAGGAAACATAAATGAAATGTTTTTAAGAACATGTACAATATATTAGATACCTATCAAAAAATTCTTGTCCTCAATAATTTAAACCAAGACTAAAATTAAATGGATGGATCAAAATTAACATCTCATGAGATACCTCTTAGAGATATCATTACACCCAAAAAATTTCCAACAACCAGGCACACTATGAAAATAAACACATATTAAAAAAATCCCACTCGACCACATTAATACCCCTCACCAAGATCAACACGTCACCATCTCACACTAGAAAAATTTAACCACTCTTCCATAAAACCATATGCACTACCATTTTAACCTCCTTACATCCCATGATAATATCCACCAAAACTACTTAAAAGCACTTCCCTAAGCATAAAAAACAAGGAAAACGATATTCTATATCATTATATTGTATACATTAGGAGGAATTTTTTCATCCACATGATTTTAAAATACATACTAAAATAATAATCTTGATTGGTAAGGTGTTTCCTGCTTTACATTTTTTGGAAACCATAACACACATCATCTTCATGGGAAAAAGAATATGTAATGAATTATTAACATACAAAAAAAACATTTTCAAAGAAAATTAAAGTAGGAAAAACATAAATCAACTCACCATAATAGTATTTAATTTGTGTCTCACACTCTCAAGCACTCTCCCCCAGAAAACTAGTCCTCCAAAGAACATGAACCAATGGTATGGTATATCCACACAACACCTTCTCTCAATGATACCAGATCCATACTATGCATTACATGAATGCCATATAATCCTCAATACACTACTGTACATATTAAATGATGTGAGAGTAATCATGAAGAAAAAAATGAATATATGTCACATGGATGATATTATGGATCCTATCCAACCACAATCGAATCACCAACCGATACACCACCTCAACAATATTCCCCAACACCACAAAAGTCGAGATAAAATTGGGAGATATCCTAGTCTCTCTTAAAAAAACATACATTCCCCATTAATTGGAGACTCTCAAGAGCACATGGACTCTATCATTAAACCCAATATACCTCAAGATATATATATATATCTTAGGCTTCTTGGTTGTCCGTAACCACCCTCATCTTATCTTGGTCAGTATAGATCTTCTTGGTAGTTTTCTGTACCACACTAAGACCAAGAATCACTGACTCCCCAACCTCTATCAATAAAAATGGAGAATTAAAGGGACACCCATAAAATACATCATAATAGAACAATCTAATGGGTGAGTTATATATATTGTTTTAAGAAAACTCAATTATGTGTAGGTTCTTTATTGATGATCGAAAAAAATCAAAGATGCAGGCTCAATATATATCCTCTAGCATTTGGATGGTCTGCTCTATCTTACCATCTCTCTGAGGGTGAATGTTATTGATAAGGCACAATTGAGGGCCAAATGAATGTTATAACCACCTTCTGATCGGTGAGGTAAAATGAGGATCCCAATTTTATATGATAGTAATCACTACCCCATATATCATAACCACATCATCCACATACCTCTTTTACAAAACATCCATGACAATTGATTCAATGTTTTCCAAAACATGTTCCAACATCATTAGTTGTCCAATAATAACCAAAATTTAATCACTCCTTCTAAGAGAATATAATAACTAAGGGTTGAATTCCATCAAAATTTCTTATCAATTCTACTCAGGTACTACCAAGGGTTTCAAAAAACCTTATATGAATTTGTTGTTTGACCTTCACTTAGTGACAAACTAGATTCTATAACACAAATTCTATGACCAACTGCTTCATCCTAGACTACCAAATCTACCTCACTAATCAATTACATATATTTTAAAATAAATTTTCTATTAAGGGTGAGATTGGAAAATTAAAGAGAACTACCTCCTACATCACTATTGGACAAACAAATTTTACTAAAGAAACATCTGATTATGTCCATCCTAATGAAGAATTAGAGACCATTATACTATCATCTAATAAAGAAAACCTTATTCACTTATTTCCCCCACATCAATAAGCATTGCTATGAGCTCATCCATCCATATCCAAACATGCACTGAATCCCAAACCATTTTTCCCGAAGACTTCCAACTCAAAAAAATTATATTACCCATTCCTTGGGATTAGGAGAAATAAAAATCATAATTCTAGAGACAAATCATAGACATACATTGGAATAGGTTCAAGTCCTTCTAAGGGAATATATATTTTAGGCTATTATCTTCTATAGAAACTTCAAAGCATACCGATGAGGTAATACTAAGATAAATTACGAGAAAAAACAACCATAAAAAACTCTAGATCTAGGTTATCATAGTTAATATAACGGGGAATTAAATTCATAGAACCATATATGATCACCTTCCTCTGGTACATCAAGACACAACATAGTCCCATATGAGACACATCACAGAAAACTTCAAAAATCACACCCTCATTAGGAAACTAAGGCATTGTGTCACTGATAAACATCTCATTCAGGTAACTGAACACTTCATAAAATTGATTAATCATAGAAATCATGGTTCTTCTTGGTCAATGCTTTCATTGGGGTTTCAATATAATATAAATATTTCATAGACCTTCTGTAGTATCCAATAAGAATAAAGAAACTATAATCCTCTGTTGTGTTCCTGGTTGTTACAAAAAAAAATTTAATTAATATTTTATGGTTCTGTAGATACACCCAACTTAGACACCACATGCCTATGGAAATACCCCTTTATCATCTAGAACTTATACATAGAGATAAATTTTTTTAAATATGGTGGTGTCGAAAGAACTACACGAAATCTATTAGATGTTTGAAATGTTTCAATTATGAAATTGAGTAATAGAATAAGTCATTGATGGAAGCTACTAAAAAATCATATATGAACTCATATAATATAATGTTCATGATCTCCATGAACACTATTAGTGAATTCATGACTTAGAATGGAATGAACATGAACTCAAAGTGGCCATACCTGAAAATGGAGGCAGAATAAAGGATATCATCATATTTCACAGTCAATTGATGATATCCATGCAATATGCTGATCTTTTAAAGACAGCTAGATCTATTTATTTTGTTATATATATCATTGATCCTAGTTGGGGATTAATGGTTCTTAACAATCACCCGGTTTATCCTCTGATAGTCTATAAATAACCTCATACAACCACATACCCTTTTAGTGAACAATACTGGAGAACTCTATAAAGAAACAATGGGTTAAATGAAACCCCTCCGAATCAGATCATCATCCAGTATCCTAAACTCAGGAAATACCACATGTTTCATTTTATAAGGATCCATTGAAATGGAAATGTTACCAGTTGAAACTCAATTTTGAACTTGATAAAATGTTAAGTGGGTAATTCCACAACTCCATCAATAAAAATGGAAAGTAACTTTTCTACAATCCTGAACGGATCCTCATTATATTATTTCATTGAAAAATAAACCAACTGTGATAAAGGTGAATCTATCTTCCTACCACCAATCCAGTAACTCCACTCATCAATAAACACAATTGTATTGTTGTATCTTCAATAAAATAATTTCCTATGAAGACTATTGATTCCCCACAATCATTCTACATCCCCGACACACATGAAAAAAGAATCATATCCAATAACCAGCATGGATAACACTAGGTGAAAGGAAAGTCTCTCCACCTAAACTCCTAAGGAACATACTAAATTAGAATAAATAAAGGAGTGTAAGGCTCTGAAATAAAATTATTCACAAACACAGGTAGAATATAAACTAATCATACAACATAAAACCTCTGGCATTATTTGAACTACCACCCACATCATATGCATTTTCCTATGCCCAAATCCTCTTCCTCTCTACTAGAATCCTCCATGAACATGATATATCCTAGGAACCATAGGATGGGGAACATCATGTGTCTAATCTCTGCAAACTCCACAATCCAGGGGGTTTGGAATAATCATAGGTGGTTCATATAGCCAGTGCTTCCTTGAAGTTAATTTTTTCTGTTCATGGAAATGGGATTGTACACCCATCCAGTAATATCCTTTATAAGATGATGGGTACTAAGCCTGATGGATATCAAGACCACCAAAAATATAGAAGGAAATAGGATTCCCTAGTACTAGTATTATGGAATTTTATCATTGTTTTTTTAATGAATTTCATTTTTATTACAAAAAATTCAACCAAATTAAGCCATAAAACAAGGATGGTGAATTAAATGATCACATATCTCTACTATTAAAATAAGAAAACCTCACATAGTATTTTCATATGCTCATATTCCTTTCATTAAATCATAGGGGAACCTAAAATCTTGTGTCCTAGACAGTCTCTCTAGCATATGTTATGCACCAAGATCAAGTTTCACCACCATCCTACTAGTATTTGAAATAATCACAGTGCTAAATATCAAACTCCATCCTATATCTAAAAAAACATTGAAGAAATGATTTTTTACCTAATCATTCAAAAGGTATCCCTAGTGATAATAGTTAAGTAAGGGAGATAATGACCTCCAATGCACACATTTTTTAGGCCCTGGGTAGGTGATAAAAAATGAGGGTATAAAACATCACATATGGGAGGAATTACCCGTTATATAATATAGGATTGGGATAGATTTAATAGAACGAAACTCAATCACATTATATAAATGTAAACTAGAACCATCCTACAAAACATGAATAATATCAACATATAAAATATAAAATCCTTTAATAGTAAACCAAATGAAAAGTATTTTGGAAATGAATCAATAGTAGCTGCAAACCCTAATATATTAATGCACCAAATATATCCCCATAGTCTTCCTAGAAAACTAAAAATAGTTTTTATATATGTATGGGGAGAATAACATGTATACGTATTAGTATTTTACCTACGGTCTCTCAACCACATGTTAAAAGAGCATAGTAATTCACTAGTATAAAAACAATAAAATAAACATGAAACTATGTAGATCAACTTACCAAAACCATCCAGAGTAAGGCATGCTCATCAAATAATGAATCTAATATAATAACATAGTGTCAAAATAATATAAACAAGTAAACTTTCTTACAACATACCATCTGGTTTTACACTCACATTCCCTAATATTAGATGTACTATTACCCCATACCATCCATGAATATCTCATTACCCATCCAATAATATCTAACGTGTCTTAAGAAACATTGTTACTTATCCCAACCACCCACTTGGTCTAGCATCTGGTAAAACTTTATTCAAATAACATATCGTAATATTAACATCACAATCATAGCTCATAACCATGGTAGTATGGTATCAGGAATGTTAGTGGTATAAACCTCATTCCCTTATCTAACTACACATGAACCCCACCACATATAAAATCATCATTACAACTTGGTAATACATGAAAATAACCAATATCACCGCGGGGTAATCTCCAATTCAAACTTGACATCACTAATGTTAAAGTAAGAGTGGGGAATAGGGGGTAGTAAGACATCAAATTCACCACCTGCCTAGATGTTGTGGAAAATAACATGAACAAAAAATATCTGGGATTTGGTACGGTTATCAATCATGGGTGGGTTGAATAAATAAGTAACATAATATTCATGATAGATAGAAAGAATACAACCCCTAATATATGGGTTTACATAACCTTTTCTTATTTTCTTGAATTAATGAGTATCCAACATCTTCTATTTATTAAGACATTTCATTTCAAATTAAAATATCAGATTCACTTACCAAACACTTCATTTATTCTAATAAAAACATTTTCAGTCATTCCATTATTTTAGGATCTTTATTTGTGGTAGAGTTCAATTGGATCATATAGATCTAATAGATACATAGATTTGGTGTTGTTTTTTCCTTAGTGGAGACACATGGAATCATTTGATCCTAAATGGTAGTATTTAGAGAAACACTCAAATAATGGAAAATGTAAATTGTGCATTTGTAAACATTTTGTTCATTCTCCAAGAGACAAAGTGGTCTCTTTAGTATATTATCTTAGAGGGGTGTCCTTGATTTTCACAAAAGATCAATATTGACTTGATTCTATATGCTAATCAGATGATATGATCTTTTTAGTTATGGATGATGTGGATTTTCTTGCTCCAATATTTTACCTATATAAACCCTCTTCTCTTTGTTGCATCACACAAGTTGAATCCAATAAGACTAAGAGAAACATTGACCAAAAGTAAAATATTATGAAATTATGGGGTCTAAAAAATTCAAGGCTTATCCTTATTGGTAGAGGCCACATTCATATTACAATTTACAATAAGGAAAACCTCATCAATTCTTGCAATTTACGGAATATCCATCTCATGAAAAGTGTTTTTAGACTATTATATTGGGATATCAACTTCAACCATTTCAACCAAATTCAAAAAATAGCCTATATTTGGATTAGGATTCATTATTTTATTTTGGTGTTATAGAACCTTAATATCATTAGTTATCTAGAATATTATGTGGTATCACTAATTAATAATGGTGAACACACATTAGATTTAGAGTTAGGTTTTTATTTCGACATTCTCATTGAAACCGTCATGAAATCCAAGCTACTAGATTTAATAAATATACTTTAAAATGATTTAAAAGTTCATGTGAGGGTTTAAAATTAACACCTTTACCACTTTTATAATTGCGAAAAATTATTATCCACACTATTTCTATCTACAGGTTCATTCAAAGTCATGAAGAAATACCACCTAAAAAAACTCAAAACATAGAAATTGGATGTGATAGATCGAAAAACAAAGGTATTAAATCATGATAAATTGGATAATTATGGAATGTAATTAATTATAAAATGGATGGAATACAAATAAATTCCATCAAATTCTCCAAAATTGAAATTTTCATTTGAAGTTGACATAGTATAGATCAAATAAAAGGAAATAAATTCAATTGATATGGATAGTGTCAGGGAATAGCTTCCCCAGTATTTTATAAAAATTTTATGATGAATTTACTTTGAAATCCATCATTAGACCAATTTTATGTAATGAAGAATGTGTTCCTTATTTACCTATTATTTTTCCTCGATTCACTACATCAGATTTAAAAGATTCAAATTCTAAATTACCTACTAAAATAGCTATTATTACTAAAATCATTATAAATAAATCATACTAGAAAACTATCCCTTCAGATAGTGTTGGATCCTCATGATATGTAAGGACCCCTTCTTTATCCAATAAAGTTGTTGTGACTAATTATTTCACAATGAATATTTGTGGTAAAATTGTGGAGGGGGTGGATAGGATTGGGTACTTAATGATTCCAATTTCAATATGATCTCTTAGAAATAATCTCCCTACACCGTGGGGGAATCTTCATGTACTATAGTCCCTAGTCCAAGAAATCATACTTCTGATTTAGTTTAGATTAGTTATTAAATAGTGAAATTGGAATATTCTAGGATCTCATCATGATTGACTAACAACACTAATAAATCCCTGAATTTAATGATATATGGAGGAAGAAAAATAAAGAGAAAACCCAAATAAAAAATTATATATAGGTGAATATTTTATTCTAGAATTGCCAAGAAGTGAAGAAATATGCATAGACAACTACTTAAATAGAAATATTCAGAATCAAAAAAAATATTTTGGGAATTTCTGAATTGAATAGATCCTTCTCTTCTGGTATTACTTTCCAAGATAAAATATGTTACCTCCTGGTCAACATCTGTATAAACACAAAACTAATGGAAATTCTTGGGGTCTCTACTCACTCACTTTGGGTAATATCTCTACTTAAAACATCAATGATATTATGGTCAACTATGAAGTGGGTTACCCTATAATGTTAATGCTTTGTTAGTTTATTTTTCAATGAATATGTACCATGATAGAATAGAACTTTGGGAGGATATGGACATGAAAAGTGGTTCCATTAGAAGACCATTTATTGTCACTAGAAAATTTAGCACAATCGCATGCTTTGGTGTAAATGTTAGTGTCATTTATTTCACCATTGAACTCAAGGAGTTTAAGTCTTTCACTGAAAGAAATGATTTAGTGGAGATCAATATTATTGGTTACAAATAAACCTACTACATTAGGCATTTCATAAAAATTATTTCTATAAAACTTTACTAATATTTCACCAATGAAGTGGGTATTGATAAATGGGACATTGTTTCTAGTGTAACCCCTCACAAACTCATATATGGATATCATCCCATACTTTTCAACCTTTTTACAAAGGATGTAAATATTTTTCTTTCTTTTTAGAATAAAAAATTCTTGGGTCTCGTACAATGAATTTCATAAAATCATTCTTACGTTTTCGAATTCCATGTATCTTGTGAATGATGTGTTTTCTTTTATAATGATAATGAATATACTTAAGAACAATATGAAGAGTTGGTGTAGGGACACATACATTAGAATTAATAGTTATATTGTATCCCTTTATGATTCCCTAAAAAAGTATTAGTGGAATCTACCAATAATTATTTCACCTTGGACATCCCTCAAGAGATTGAAATAACTTCAAAACATTGTTCCCTTCTTTCCGTGAAAGAGATTATTCCAAAAGAAACCTTTAGAATCAAATCACTTATGGATGGGGACATGAAATATAAATTTTTACAACTTCTTTATAAAATTTATAAATCTTGTATAACTCTCCTAATCAATAAAAAGAGTTAGCTTATCATCAATTATAAGGAGAGGATCACTGATCATAATTTTTATTTCTACAGAAATCTATTTAATGGACCTAGAATTAATGAGTAATTGGATGATTGATTCATTCCCTCACATTACATCATTGAATATAATACCGTTATTATTGGTATTCCTATTGAGTTTAAAATAATATAATATATATTCCATCCAATTCTAAGTAGTTCAGTTGGCCAAGACGGTTTCGCCATCTTTTTCATCCAAATTTTTTTGGAAGAAACACATATTTATATCTATAGGCTGGTTGATTTTTACTTCATTAAATTTATCCCATGTGAGGGCCTTAATTTTCAATTAATAAACATAATTTCAATGAAGGATCATTATTTCAAAATATTTGTTTTCTATCCCATTTCCTTGGGCAATAACATCTTCCACATTACTAATATGATTCTTGCCAACATGTTTTCTCCTCTATCCCACAAAATCATCTCCTACAACCAATTTGGATTTGATAAAGGCTGGTGAATTCATGACACATGGAAACTAATTAAAAATCCATTAGAATTATTAATAATTAAAATATAGGTGATAATATTTATATTAAACATGATATTAAAAAGTCCATCAACACCATGGATTGGAATTTCATATTCATAGTTTTACATAGTTTTGGTTTCATTAGTACCTTCATCTATAGGATAATATCTCTATTTGGTTTTTCTTACATATTATATTTCATTAATTTTTCTATAAATGTCCACATCAATATATCTTAAGGGTTAAAAAACATGACCAAGTATCAACACTATTATTTTCTATTGCTAAAGATTACTTCAATAGACTCCTCACTCAGACGGTGGACCAATTAAAGCTAAATCCTTTCCAAGAATCTTTCTCCCTTACTACCCCAGTCATTTTATTTATAGTAAAGTCCTTATCCCTTTCCTTCAAGTTTCCATGAGGAACATATGTATCCTTAAGTACACTCTTTAGTAATATGAAAGACTGTCGAGAAAAACCATTAGTTGAGATAAAAAAAATCTACTTTGGGAAGAGGTTACCCCTATTAGAAAATATGGAATTTTGATGGAAATTGGAATTATATAAATGATTATTTACTTCACTTATATAGGTGTTCTTATGTTTTTGTGGATGTATAAGGATGAATACTTCTTGTAAATTTATAAACAAGTTGACAATCATCATTCAAACCATAAAATAAAGTCCCTCTTAATGAATGGAATGATTTTACTTATCAAATAAATAATGATATCTAAATTGGTTCACTTCATCAGGGTGTAAAAATAATCCATGGAAATGATGAAAAATTAATATTCCTTTATTTAAAACATTTTTTTGGAGTGAAAAAATCCTTCAATGGAAAATTGTAACTATTATATCAAAGAAAATTTGTAAGCGGTCATCAATTATGGTATGTGTATAAAAAACATCAAATGATTAAATAACTATATTCAAACTCATTTCCCCTAGATCCCCATTAAAAAACATAGAAACATATGATTTCTTATGGAATGATTCATGGGGATGTTGAATAGGGGAAACTCTCACTATATGGACTCATGAATCTAGAAGAAAATTGAACCCCCCTTCTCTAGTATTATGAATCACACATGATGGACTAATAATAATGATTCCTACCTAAAATTATGGTTTGATAATAGAACCAAATATCATATCACAACGGTATATCCTTATTTGGTACCTACCTCAATCCTTCCGGTCTTTATAAATGATTTCCCTAACACACATTCTTGAAATAGTGGGGGATATAGACTTAACTATTCAGTTCTTTTTTTACCATATCTTGTATAAAGTTAGCTATACATGATTTCATATAACCATTATAGTGTATAATTTTCTCCATCCACTATTGAAATGGTAATTTCCAAAGATTAGTTTTCGTATAAAAAGGTTATAACAGATCCCAAGATATAATGAGAACCTTTGGATACTATGACATTAATCTTATTATTTGTTTTATAGTCTAGATACATCTTAGGGACTTTCCACAGTAGCTGTTTGGAAATTAGGTTCTGAGGGTTCATAAGCATTGAGACTTCTTCTCAAGAAGTTCACAGTTGGTGATCTCTAGTAGTGTGATCATGTGGATCGACCCGCAAAAAAGAACACCACATGTTTGATCAGTCATTAGATCTTTCTATCTGTGATCATGTTTAATGGTCTCTGGACATGGTATTATTACTAATGTATTTAATTTGATTGAGTACTTTGATGCAATAAAAAAACCATGGCAATGAAGTCATGGAAAGTTAGTTTGTGTTGGGTACATATTTAGTGGCATGACATTGGTTGAATGGTCAAGAAAGGATTATTTTCTTTCATGTTATGGAAGTAATAAATCATAGGACATGTTGATAAGGATTGAAGAACCATTATAATACCATGTCACTAGTAGTGAAGGATAAATCCATCTAGTTTTATAAATAAACAATAAAGTAAGAAAATGGTGATGACATGTTATTGCATCCTTCTTTATGAAATATTACAAACAAAGTGATTACATTACACAGTACATGTTCGTAGGTTGGTTGTAACTACTGTGAAAATCTTTATCGCTTCAAGGGCAATGATGGGTTGCTATATCCCAATCTTGTTATGTGAATACTATTCACTACAATCAAGATAAGGGTCTAGAGGGTCACACACAATAGCGTATTCCAGAATATGCCCTATTCAGTTTAATAAATGATTTGGATTTGGTGGGCCCCTCCACTAGGGTTCAGGATTCGTCTAAGGATAAATGATCACCAATGAAATAAATAAATTCATATTATTTGTGTTTTGAATAATGGGAATTGAATTTATGTATTAAATGTATTTACATGTTTTAAGTAAATACATGAAAAAATATTAATTGACAAATATTAAATTATTCATGGTTCAATTAATATTTATGGGAATGATAAGTAATGTTTTGGACTCAATTGTTGTCATGAAATATATTTAATATATTATAAAAAAAATGATGATAATAATTTTCATGACTCAGATTTGTAGTCATAAAATGTCTTTGGTAGTGTGTTAAGTATTCGGGGTCGGCAAATCTATACAATGTATTTTAATTAAACACATTAAATAGAAGAGGATGAGATTTTTCCGATGATTAATTATGGGGCTTCTATCTTCTCTCCTCTCTCCCATGATCTAGAGAGAGACACTCTAGAAATATGGAGCTCAGATTGAGCTCACTCTTAGGCATCACAAGATAAGCGATGCAGTGATTACGGGTGCATCAAAGGAATCATTGTAATTACTCACTAGCACCAATATTATGATGAATAGAGCTCCCACATATTTCTAGAAGCACGTGTGGATGATATGGAGGAGTTCAATATAATATTCTTCGATCAGTGATCCCTAATGATGGGTAGATTTTGTGAACAACATTATATTAAAACCATGTACTTTATAGTTTATTTTTATGCTTAAATATCTTCATGCGTGGTCCTCAGCTAAAACCTGGTAGTTATTCACAAACTTCAACAAGTTTACATTGATCGTCATAGAATTTGTTTTAAAAAACCCACCTGTTGGGGGATTCCGCTGCATTCCTAGTTCCAACAAGTGGTTTCAGAGAGACGCATGTCAATTTTATGCCAATAAAATAACTAAATTTTCATAAAAATATAATGATGGTGTAGTTCCGGTTCTAACACCATAGAATTATTTTGAATGCAATATCAGATGGCCAATCTACGACCATCCACTGTTTTTAATCGGAAGTGTTTATCCTCCCCGGTGGAATTCCAATAACTAGAATTGTGTTTTTCGGGACTAGTTATTTACCGATGAGGATTATAAATTATTATTATTATAGTAATTATATTACAAGAATAATAAATTTATTATAATAATATTTGAATTATTATTATAATTTTATTATAATAATATTTAATTTTAATAATAATTTTATTATAATAATTTTTTTATAATAATTTTATTACAATAATTTTGTTATTGTAATTTTATTATATTAATATTGTATTATAATAATAATATTCTTATTTTTCAATCGGTATATAGGTTTTAGGGAAATTTTTAAATTGGGGGATAACCCACCCTTTTTGGGTCAAGTCTACAAAAAACGAAAAGGAGGTCAATTTTTTGGGTGTCAATCACCCCCCTGTTCGTTGGTCTCCCTCCTGTGGATACCCGCTGCAGCACGCGTCACATTCCACCGCACCCAGGTGCCCCACCATCATCCCTCCCCACAGTGACTCCCTTATACACCTAGACACCCCACCACCTTACCATCCCTTATGTCGTGCAGTAGAGACTACGCAACCCATATGCCGACTAGCCTCCTACCACTCTGCCCGCAGTAGCGCACCCTGGTGCAGCGCACTTATCAGAACATGGAGGCTCCGAAGGCTGCCTTTCTCCATTCCCCAATGGTGCCCAACACAACTTCATCCCTTATAGATGTGCTACAAGCTAGTGATTCATCACCCGTAGTGCCGCTCCATCTTGGATGATCCTAGATAGCACTCGTCGCGCTACCCCTCACCCTAGCTTTTGGCCTTCCATGTTGCGCAGCCGCCTCCCAACGGATCTAGTTCCCATATCCTCTCAGCACTGTGCTGCACCAGCTGAACCCTACCACACAGCAGTGTCTAGTCACCCCCTTGGACACCATGAGAGACTGAGCCAAAACCCTTTGGCTCCTTCCTCCCCACCGAAGAGGACAACCCCGGGTCGTTTGCCTCCTCCATGCTCCAGGGGCTGTGGAGCCTACAGCTATCGACCCTCTTTCTGGCTCCCCTGTCCTAGACCTATGGTCTACCGCCCTCACCGGCTATCGTTCGCTCCACCGTAGCTGTGCGAACCTTTTATGGTCGGGATCTCCCAGACCAACATTGGTTCTTAGACCACACCAAACTGCCTTAACCGCCATAAGGGAAACCCCGACCGCATCCACACTGCACTCAATGCTTCACCAGAACCCAAAACATGGCACAAACCCCAGTGACCTACCCTTTTCGGGTTTGCTTTGGTCTCCTCCTACTAGGTTTTCCCTGAAATACCCACATGAAGGTCTACCAAGCCCGGAACGGGCTTAGGCAGACCTGCCCATCCCAGTACGCCTCTGGATGGGGTCAATTCAACCTAGATTGGGCCTATGTAGGTTCACCCCGACCCACATAGGCCCTGCCAGATGTTTTATGGGCCCTGGTGATTTAATTTAATCAAAATGTATTTAATATAATTAATTTCATTTCATTTAAAAATTAAATTAATTAAACATTTATTTTTGGTTATCAAAATTTAATGCGGCATAAGTATTTTAATTTGGGGAATAATTAAATTAATTTATGTTTTAAAAAATAAATTAATTAAATGAGAACGAACATCATATTTAATTCAAATTGGACTGAAATGTTAATTCAAAAATAAAATTCCCCCAAATTTATTTAATGCAATTTTAATTTTTTTTCAGCATTTATTTAATATATTTGAGTTTAATGTGTATATGACTGTTCATAAGCCTTATACCAACCAATTCTTGTTTGGGGTATGTTTTTTTATTTTAAATACTTATTTAATTATTGAATACCGGTTTGTAAAAATTAGTTTAATTTAATTAAAAGGTGATATGTGTGTCATCTCAAGTGTCATTATATGTTAAAGGGACTACAAACCCATTCTCAGAGTTGTACATACCCTTAGGGTTTCGGTTGGTCTGTTATTCACTCAATGGATCAACCAATAGTTCTGGATCATGATCAGGTGTTCATTTTATTTTTCATAGTTTATTATTTTATGCAAGTGTAATTTATTCCCCGATCACATAATATAATAACAAAAAAACATGCAAGAAAAATTGAACAAGTGACACGATGAGATTTCTATTTCTTGCGTGATCAGATGTGAGTGAGATCACATAGTATGTTCTTATAAAGATATAAAATTATTTCTTTCATCACATTAAAAATAATAAAACCCTTAAAGATATATTAAGAAATAACATCCTTACGCAATTCAAATTTGGGAAAACCCATCTGTTTGAGGTGCCGAACACGCAATAGTTGAGGGTGCCTCTTACTACCGGGGAGTCCTTATAGGAATGATGGGTTGAATTAACTAAAATTGCAGCAATGTAATAGCTATAGATAGTTTTTTTTTTAATTTTAGAGGCAATAGTTGAGTTAATAAAGTTCTAATTTTATAAGGAAGGGACTTCACCCAAAAGATCAAGGAACCGCAAGTTAAAGCAATCGACCATAAAAAAACTCATCATTAACACTCCATGTAGTGGAATAGACAGAACTTGTAGACTATGAGGGGTGGTTCTAGGATTCTTTCCACTAGAGTACTCTAGTGATAGAGTATTTTGATTCTAGCATAATGGGTTCCTAGAATCCATTAAAATATTGGGAGGCATTTAAATGATTTATGTAATTAATCAAAATGTCTTAATTGGTAATCCTAATAAAAGAAACAAATCTACTAAAATTCATTTTTTTATAAAAATGGAATGTTATACCACTTGTTTGAAAACTAAAATATTATAATGTACAATGTAAATGTCTACACTGGCATGAGTATCCATGAATAATATGGGAGCTTGCACATAGTATTATAATATAATAATATCAAGGTGCCAGTGTCCCCAATACTGTAAAAGTACCTTAATAAGCGAGGGTGAAATTTCTTACAGAAGACTAATGTACAAAGAATATGGTAGTTATATCATAATACTTTCAGCAATGTATGATGTCAGTTACGGTCACTAAATCAGGACATGGATGATAAAACATGATGTCTCATTTCTGAGATGTTTTCAAGGATAAAGCGAAGCAATGATATGAATAAGGCGACATTACCTAGGAATGTGTAAATTGAAATATTGTTCATGATATTTAAATGGATGTATTTTTCATAACATTTTCACCCCTTTATTCATGTTTAATTTTCTGTTATAAAATAAACAAGTATTGAGTAAATTCTACATTACCTATCAAGGTAAGGTTTTCCAAGTGAATAATAATATCAATGATAGTTTAATCATTAATTCTTATAGTGAATAAATTGAAAGAAAATGACAAAAATCCAAAAGGAATGTAATTCCAATGGCACATTCACGACTTCCTTAAATTAATGATGTATTAACAAAAGTTATTTTCATTGAATATTATAAAATAAAACAATGGAATCTTATAATCAATAAAAAATTTAAAGAAACAAGTTTCCCCTTGAACATTAGGCATATTCATTGGTGTAATGTTTCCTTTTTTACTTCTTGGGTATTTTATAATATATGTTTTTTATGTGTATTTAAATATAGCTAACAACTAAGTATAAAAATATTACTAAAAGTCAAGTGTATTATTCATGTGGCTACGAAAGGGTGATTCCTAGGGCGGTGGTGAGTTGTACATGACTTATTTAATTTCCATGTGAAAGATTTTTGTAGAACTATTGTTGAGTATAACCATAAACATTAATATCACGTGTCCTTGGATTCAAGGAGACATTCTTTTAGGTTTTGGAATGAATGTTGTTTTGGGTATTTAAAACTCAATCAATAGATCCGTAATACATGAATCATAGAAAATCAGTGATGAATATAAATGTAAGACCTATACCCAGTTGTTAAAAGATAATTCTTTGTAAAGTAATAATAAAAGTGGACTACAAGAATATACCCAATATGGTAATTTGGCTCAGTACATCTAAATACTGTTGGTATTATCAACATCTTTAGTTTGGAAAAAGGAACTTTTAAAATAAAGGTATGTCACAAAGCTTTTGGAAATAGTCTGACATGTGAACGTGAACTATTCCATGATTAATATAGAGGTATATATATTTCATAATATTAAATTAATTAATTAAGAAATGATAATGTGAAGTATTTTCAAGTCCAGAAGATTTTTGTTGCTTCGGGTCGGCATACTGAAGAATATCTTCACCATGCATTCATCAATAATGATAATGTACCATGGAGTATTTCCAAAATGCACACTACTTTATTAACATCGTGAAATTAATTTTAACTAGGAGGGTTGATGATAAAGTCTTACATACCAACACTGATCAAAAAACATGTAGTGGGGTGAAATTCATAAACTCATGTGTTATACATCAAAATTATGATGTAGGTAGTATCAATGACACAACATGGAGAAACATCCATTATATTTCATGAAGTACTTTGAAAATAATGACATAATCCCGTAATCATATTCCAACTAAAATGAAAAATGGATATCATACAAGTCATCGTATGATAATAAATCCATTATGTTATAATTATATGTGTTTGGATGCAAATAGTTTGTTCGGATACAAATTACATGTATCAAGGTAAATACATTGTGCATCTAAGGTACTTATCCTAACAGTTTCTTAGGATATTACATAAATCCATAGGAATGGTTGTAGTCAAGTGATGGACTACAAATCTATATAAACGTTCACATCTCAATTAGAGATAGTTGGAGCTATATTGACTTATGTTCAGTCAATTATCAAGATGCACAAATAGTTGGCATAGTAACTAGTTCCACAAGTGCATGTGGAACAAAGTATGTTCTAGAGAAATATACAACATTGGATGGATAAAAAAATGGTGATGGTTTTTATAATTCACCATTGTCGTGATATATTATTCAATTTGAATAAAATTTCTTACAAGTAAGTATTGTATGTAAATTAGCTAAAATTAATAAGAACAAGTAAAAATAAATTAATTGATTCCTTATATCAAAGTGAAGATGGGATTAGTTGTTTGAATACTATGGTGGGTATTAAAGTATGTTGTTACATGGATGGTACAAACATATTAGTAATAAGGCTCAATTGTTTTGGCTAAGTCATTATTCCAAAATCTGTTGGAATTTTTCAGGTTATAGTTAATATCTATGATCAAATTATTAGCATTGGATGTCATGACCACCAATTGTGGATGGTGTCTATACGATGTGACCATAAAGGGATGGTCACATCAGAAAATGCTAATAAATGTTGTAAGTTATAGAAATATGGTATAGGATTAATGCAAGACACTGTATCATATAGTATACATTTGCAACAAATGTTTTCCAAGTGTCAACAAGAGGTTTGTTTTTACAGGAAAAATATGTTAAGAAGCATATTGAAAACAGACATCGGTCTTATAGTTAGTTAAGGCCAAAATGATATTTATTCATTGGTGATTGACTTAAAGTAGCAACCTTAGTTCTAGGGAACATGTTCTATTAAGGTAGATCTATAGGTAGCATGGTCTTAGTCAATCGTACATATAGTGACATTTTATTTAAAAAATACTAGTTTTTACTATTCACTAAATGAATTGTTTCATATGTAACATGGCATAATCTCTTTAGGTTGACATGTCTGGGACATGGGAAGAGATAAATGTGATGAGTTAAATCACATGTAGAAATTATTGATCAATTAGGTATTCCATGATATGTACAAGTACTGATATTGACAATGTATATTTTACAATAGGAAAATATAATTTATATCTACGAGAATGACAAGGGATGCGGTCAGAACCATCTAATTGTACTTAGACAAGTACAAAAGATACGTACCTTGTAATTGGAGAAGAAAGGATGCTAGTTTTCTTGGATACAAACTATTCTTCCATAGATCAATGTGATCGACAATATCAGTTAGTCTGATGACAGTGAGTGAGTCAAGATCATATCATCCAATGGTAGGCATACCTACAAATACCAAGAACATTGTAGCTTCTAAGGATGCTAATATGTAGTTATTAAATGAAATTATTTGTTCCATTTGTTTTAATTTCACATAGTGATAAAAGTATTATCATAATGAAAATTATTATATTCTCACTAGCCATGATATCAAGATATGATAGTGGAAAAGTGGGATATACTCATAAAACCACCTCTTGAAAAGTTTTACTCAATGAGAAAAGGTCGCAATAACAGAATTTCCACACAAAAGAGCCATGGAGGACCCATTTTTTAATGCCATTACTTAGTATAAACATAATGTCCATCATGTGAGTAGCTAACAAGTTTGGTTTTCAAGTTGTCTCCAATGGAAGTGGGAGTTTTTAAATAGTGGGTTACATAGAACTGACTATTTAGTTCTTTTGATTGCCATATCATGTATTAAGTTATCCATACATGATGTTATATTACCATTTTAGTGTAGAAATTTCTACGTCCACTATTAAAATGGTAATTTCCTAGGATTAGTTATCGTATCAAATGGTTATAGCAGATCCTAGGCTATAATGAGAACCCCTAGATATTATGAAATTAATATTAAATATATGTTATATGGTCTTGATACATATTAATGATTGGACACAATAGATTTTTGGCCATTAGGTGTTAGTGGATCATAAGCATTGAGACTGCTTCTCATGAAGTTCACACTTAGTGATGTCTAGTAGTAAGATCATGAGGACTGACCTTCCAATAAGAACACCACATCTATTAGTGTCATTAGATCTTATTTTATATGATCATGTTTAATGATATCTTAACTTGGTATTGTTACCAATGTATGTCATTTTATTGAGTATTTTGATACATGAGTATAACAATGGCAGTGAGGTCTTGGGGGGGTAGTTTGTGTTGGGTGCGTCATTGGCGGCATGACATTGGTTGAATGGTCAAGAAAGGATTTTTCGCTTCTGGTTTATGGAAGAAATATATCTTAGGACATGTTGATAATGATGGATGTACCAATATATGACAATGGTCATGGATGTAGAGGGTAAATCCTTCTAGTTAAATAAAAAACAATAAAGCAAGAAAAGTGTGATGACACGTGAGTGCGTCTTGATTTATGAGATATTACAGACAAATAGATTATATTACAGTGTACGTGATCGTAGGTTAGATAATTATTCTATGAAAATCCTTATATATTCAGAGTCTATGACGGGTTGTTAGATCCCACTCTTGTTTAGTGAATACTATTCTCTACTGTCGAGATAGGGGCCTAGAGGGTCACACACAATAGTGTATTCGAGAATCTGTCCTATTCAGTTGAATAGGATATTTGGACATGGAGGGCCCCACCAATGGGGTTCAGGATTGGCATAATGATAAACAATCACCAACGCAATAAATAAATTCATATTATCCGAGTTTAGAAAAATGAGAATTGAATTTATTTATTAAATTTATTAACGAGTTTATGTAATTACAAGGAAAAATATTAATTGATGAATATTAATTTATTAAAGGTTATATTAATATTTTTGGGAACAACATGTCATGTTTTTTGAATCAATTATTGTCATGTAATATATTCAATATATTACAAGAAAAGTGATAATAATAATTTTCATGACTCAGATTAGTAGTCCTAACATGTCATTGATAGTGCATTAAGTATTCGGGGCGTGCGAGGCTATACCAAGTATTTTAATTAAAACTATAAATAAGAGAGGAGGGGATATTGAAAAAGATTATTCATGGGTATTATATCTCCTATCCTCTCTCCCATGATATAGAGAGAGATTCTCTGGATCTAAGGAGCTCGGATCGAGCTCTCTATCAGCTATCACTAGCGAAGTGATGCGGTGATCGTTGGAGCATCGAAGGCATCATCAGAATTCCCTTCCAGTACCCAGATAAAGAAGAATGAAGCTCCTGTGGATTTCATGAAGCATGTGAGGACGATCTATAGGAGTTCGATTTCAGATTCGTTGAGCAAAAATCCCCAATGACGAGCAGACTCCATGTCTTGATTTGGATTTAAACTATGTATTTTAATGTCTATTTTTGTGCCTAAAACTCCTCACGCATAGTCCTCAGCTAAAACTGGGCTACTATTCACTAACATCGACAAGTTTATGTTTATATTCGGTGGAAAATTTTTAAAATACCACCTGTGTGGGGCTCTTATGCACACCTGGTTCCAATTCACTTCATCTATAATTGCAGGGTAATGTCAGAGACATCATCAAGAATTCTGAATTTTCTCTCCATGTCGACATATTGTTATAGAAAAATTTTAGAACTAGAAATAAAAGAATCTATCATATTTAATAATATATTATTGCTGAGTAGAACCATAAGTGTGATTGAATCATAAGGTTCAATAATTTCTAGATCAAAACCTCACATCCGACTCCTATTTAAAGGATGGTGAATGAAAAAATTTCTATATATATCTAATTAAATTTTTTTGTGTCTCTTTATTTCTATGTTATTGGTTTGAAACCAACATTGGAAGAATTACAATAATTATTCCCTTTTATATTCCACTACCTTTTCCCAATGTAAGAAAATACATGACCACATTGATATCACACAACCAGATGTCGTCTCTCTATCTCTACTACTTTATTCAAGTGATGGTACAACTTTATCCCCTATCTTGGAAACCTATTTCATGTTACGATGGAAGAATTATTTAACAAATCATGATATGGATTAAATTATTCTATATAACAAATCACACCTTCAATATTCACTTAGTTTTTGCATAGATTCTTATCTTAGTGCGCGAGTTTAATTCACTCTAATATAGTTATTTTCAAAATTATATTCATTAATTTATTATGTTGAGGAGATATGTTATTAGTAGAAATTTACAACTATCATCTTGAACATTTGATTTTTTTAGGTTCCACATCACCATTGGATCAAAATCAAATATTATACTTCTTAAAAATGAAATCCATCCGCATTGGGATGCGGTGATATCTTTTGTGATCACAATGGAAGATTTATTGTATACTAACATGGATATTATGGATTGACATCATCCCTTGAGATGAAATTATTAGAGTTATAAATGATTTATTTTTTATAGATACAAATGTTGGACCAACATATATATTGAAATAGATTCTAGTACAATTTTTCATGACATAAGAAATGGTTCAATTCATCTCTTATAAATCCTCACTTCATGCTATATGTATTTTATAAAATTACTTTTAAAACCAATTATATTGTTATACATGGTTATAAGGAATAAAATTATGTTGTGTATAGTATGAAAAAAGAGCAATTGGTAAGAATATCCCCCGGTATGAATATCTCACATCTAACATGAATAATATTTATTACAAAGATTGTTTAAAAGTGTCTTTATTTATATTTTTATAATGATTTGTTTATTTTGAATTAATTATCTTAGGACATGTTGTCTTAGGAAAACTATAAAAAAATACAATCCATTTTTTTAAAAATTTAACCCTTTACTATTATTTTACAATCCCATATAATTAAAAATTTATCCTTTCATGATCATTCCCTGGATACATGTAGAACTCCCCTGGCCACACAACTCGACAATCCATCTCCCCAATCAACCGTCTCCACAACACATACCATGATAAACAACGATCATATTACTACCCAAAATATTACAAACCCATTCAAGTCACAAAAATCACCACACAATCCCCAATTAAGATTACATAACCACAAAATCAACTCCCATTAATAGTGTATAGATGTCCAAAAATTATTATAAAATCATTAGAAGGGATTTCATTAATTTCCTTCATTACTTAAAATGGGTTTAAAAAATGAATTATCTTGGGAAACCAATTTTTTATAAATATATTAGAGATTAGACATTTAATTAAGGGAGAATTAAAAAATGAAAACAACATGGATTTTCAGAAAAAAAAACAAATATAATAAAATTAGGGCTCCCAATAGCCATGGTTTTTAGAAATCGAAACCAGAATTCATAATCACAAATTTGGAATAAAAAAAGTAGTAAAAACATGTGACTTGCCTTCATTCCAATCATATTGATATTTACCAAAACTACATTAATTAATATGACCTGTACTATACACCCAAAGGAAGTTGAAAGCATGAAATCTTGACATATAAAAAAATAGGTGGAGAATTAGAATTCCCTACCTCAAAGTATTTTTCCAAACATGTTTCCCCAACAGAGAGAGAGGAAAATGAAGTGGTGTTGAAACCTCAAACAAAACTTGTTTTTGTAGAAAATAGAGAGTGGGAAAAACTATTAACAAACCCTAAAAATGAATAAGGTGGTTTTAGTAGATATAAGTGATTAATCATGTTTAACTAAAAAAATATTGGTTTATCCAAAGTTAATTAAACAAGTAATACTAGAAAAAAAGGTCACATACTTTTAAGATACATGATAAGGTTTTTTGAAAATTAGCATGGTTTAATTTTCATTTAATTTACATAAGGAATAAACCTATTAAAATCATTAATTTTTTAACAATGTAAGGATATAAATATTCCCTTTGAAATTCCATTAATTTATATAAATTAAGGATTTAAAACCATAATTACATTTAACTGTTTCTTTTATCTAATTTTTGCAAAAACAAGACATTTTGAAAAGAAACTAGGAATTTTTAAATAAATTATAAAATTTTCTTCTACTACTACGAGACCAACATGTTTCCACTAGACCAACAGGATACCCATAGAAAAAATAACATTCATGAGAATAACTTTCTACTGACCAAGAAACATTCTACTTTCATTATAACATTCTATGTATAAAAAACATGATACCATAAAAACAATTTTCAACCATCAGAATAACATTATAGGAGTAGAAAAACTTGATATTGCTAATATTATATTCTACTACAATATAAAAATAATTCACTGGAAAAAAATTATAATTTTGAATCAACTGATACCACCAAAATAAATTTATACCACTAGAAAAACATTTTACAATAATAAAAAAATTATATTTGAGGAAAAAAATAATTCTACCAAAATAACTTTTTACCATAATAATTAGTTTCTACCATAAAAAAACATAATATTTATAAAATAAATTTATACTCATAGAAATAATTTTTACCACAATGAAAAAAAATTTCATCTAAAACTACACAAAACATGATACATTTGGGTAAATGAAGGCCCCAAAGAAACCCGTGTAACCTACAAGATCATAAAGAACACAATGAAATGTTTCTAGGAACCAAAATACTATACCCTTAACTTTATCTATAACCTTCAAAATCATGTTTGTGAGTTTCCAATTGAATATATTGGCTGGAATGTAAAAAAAGTTTAGGACACCACTATGAATCCATTCAATGTCTTCCACCATTTTACCATTAGGTTTATGTTTAAAACAAATCATGCTTCATAAAGAATTTCTTTTAGAAACATTTCTCATATAACATCCATTGGATTCCTTTAAAACAATACTTAATCAAATACATAATGATATGGGAGTTAAAATGAAATATAAATATAGGGAAATAATCATAACTACAAATGATAATTTATTAAGACCAAAATGTGAGAAATAAAACATTAAAGAATACAATTATTTATATAACCAAGAACAAGTTGGGTTATAGCCTATAGAAGAACAAAAATAGGAAACACAAGGAACTCTAAGCCAAAAAATGTGAGTCGTACTGATATTGAGTCATACTATAGTCTATTGGTATCAAGATACCAATCAACTATAATAGTATTATGAGAACGTATATATAATTTTTTATGGTGCCTCACTAACTATAAATGAACATATTTCTATAACTTGATTCACCAAAGGTTCTGAAAGTTCCTTGTTCTATCAAGAAATAAAAGTAATCCTGGATTGAAATATTATAAAACTTTATCAAAAGAAATTCACCACCACTCCTCAGATTGAAAATCTATTTTAGAATCAAAACCATCATTTAGGAATTTTCTCAAATATATGAAGCACATTAAAAAATTTAAAAGGGAAACCCCTTTAAAATCCACTATTCATGAAATCCAAGATGTAGTTTGAAAAGAATCCCTCTTTAATAAAAAATCAGTCATTTCTATAAAGCATACCAATGGGATTTATAATAACATAATGTAAATCCTGAGATAAAACTATTGTATTGAGACATATACCACTTTATCATAAGAAATATTGTTTCATTCAAAAACTAGATTTGGTAAAGATAAAATGTGATCCTCACCTGCTGGGATATTTAAGAATACAATGAAACCTCTATCAAAACATCTATATTAAGTAATGAAAGCCGATAAGATATTCAAAAATTAAATTATAAGGGAGATTCATGAGAGATTTTTAAATATGTTGGGAAATCAGTTGGAAATTAGAACATACCTCGAAGAGATCCACCAAAATTGAAGGGGAATCAAAAAATGATAGATAAAACCACATAGTGAATTATGTAATTGTTGGGTTGAGATAATGGGATATTTGGAGAATATTATAGGATCAAATGATATAGGGAATTGGAGTTTTTTTTAGTTTTAAGAAACCCATACGGTTTCCATGGTATGGATTCACTATTAAATAAACCATGCACTAGAAGTTTCATCAATATTGTCCCATGAAAATCAATAAAAATAGTTACATAGGAAAATACACATAGTTATTCAAACCGTATGCAAGAATTTCACCTCATCCCGTCCAATAACAAAGTGTTCTGGGTCACTTGAACATTTAGGGAATCGATACTCATACCATTAAAATCACTACTAGATTATATAGAGTTATACTAGATGGTTTCTACATAGTTACTACTAACCATGAATAGACCATGCGCCCACACAATTGTTTTTCCAAAACACTGAATTACCAACCCACAGCTCCTAAGATATTTTAAAACCAAATTAAAATAATAAAATAAATCCAAAAATGAACATACATTTTATTTAGAGGGTGTTATATAATTTGTATGTTTAGAAACTATTGAGAGATAAATAATTAATCTCATTTCACTTTAGTATTCAATTATTATGTGATAATTAAATGAATATCATAAAGATTCTTCTCTTAAATTCATTTCAATTACTGTATTTATTTATATAAAATTACCAAGTAAGGTTGAAATTTAATTCCTCAAATAAATGAAATATTTTTTAGACATTCACACAAAATTATTTCTTTTAAAAAAACCTTTCATATTTATGTCTACGTATCTAAATGTATAATTAAGTGTAAATAGATGCGATTAGACTCTTTTAACAGTTGTACATAAACTATCTAATACTCTAACATGAAATAATATATTCTAAATAATACCTACTTCATCATAATAAATTATTCATTTATTTCTAATGGTAAATACAACATTTATTTAAATATTTATAGGCACACACGATAACATAACATGGATCCTCATTAAATTTACATATACATGCATATATATAGATGTCATCATGTAACTTCTACCTCACCTAGTTAAAATTATTTCAATGAAATTTTCATTGAATAAAAATATTCCTAATATTATATAAATCAATTTCTTTCCCCAACTCTACTTTGTATACTTTAGCTCAAGCTTCTCTAATTTGAAAATCAGTAATGCATTCATGCAATAAAACTCATTTTTGTATCCTATAATGCTTCCAATATCATCAGTATGTGATATTCAAGGGTTAATGCCTTTAATAATGATCATATCTTGAGCTCTTGGAATTGTGCATAGAAAGCTCGATGATGATCATACACATACCATTTATCTCAAGTGTAATATGTTAATGTTAGATAAATAATCAGTATACGTCTGGATGTTACATTTGAGAAAATCCTATAACCTCATTTATATATATATAACAACTTCAATTTTATCCAATTCATCAGATATTGATATCTTAATAAGCATGTTAATGATTGAAAATCATGCATACGAAGCTGCATGTATGCATACCGATTTTGTTGTCATCGTATCATCGTGTAAAAAATAATCACCTGACTTTTCTGATGTGATATCATTTATTACATGAATAATATCATTATTTATACACTATTTAATTCATATTCTTTACATTTATGAAATATATGGGCCAAAATTATCTTGTATTATCTACGTTTTCACTAATAGTTGATCTAGTGATCCATGATGATCATATAAAACATAGTTCAAGAAGATACTTCTTTACTAAAGTATCCTAACCTATTTTAGCACTCATTATTCATAGGATCGATTAATCTCCTTCATAATAGATAAAACGTAACATGGGAAGTCCATACCTCCCTTCATGGAAGAACTTCATCATATAGAGGATTAACTAAATCAATCCTCATACAAATGTAAGATTCATGTGATCTTAATATGAAGCATTAATCCACAAAATGTATGTCAAATTTCTCACGAAATAACCTTACCAGAAAAAATATTGACACTTACATAATGTTAATGGTAGTGTGGTCAATTGATTTCAACTCATAGATTATCCTTACTTTTATGGATGATCAGTAATTTCTTTATATGGAAGATTCTCCTTCGATGAGGATACTCATGAAAGCTCCACTTATCGTTATAGCATATCCTGTTTATCTTGATGTTGATTTTGTTTGTAATTAATTGTTGATTTATCTATTCATATAGAGAAACATTGATTTCATTTAATCTAAAATCCCATTATAAATTGAAACTCACTTCTTGCGTTTGATCACTACTTTTAAAGTAAATACATCCACACCGTGAATCTCACATAATCTTTACATCATAACTGAAGAATGATTTTATAGTTGGGAAATGACATGAAAAATAACAAAACACAAGAGATGATAAAAAAGTATTGGTCATCCAAAAAAATGGTTATGGTTCTTTTCATACCTTTTTACTGGAGTAAAAGATCTCAAAACTCCACATCCCGCATTTAATGATATTTCTATATTCCTCTCATTTATAAAAACATTCATATAATATGTTATACAGTTTTGAGAAACTAGATCTTTTCAAGGATTCATTCATGTTTTTGCCTCAAAGTGTGGCCTCCACTCTCTCTATCTTCACACCATATGTGTTCCATGCCTACCCCAATACAAGACTTCTTCTTCAACTATTCTTATTGTCCACCATGCCTAAAAAATAGCATTGGATCTTTCGTGTGGTTATGATTTCTCCCATATGTGAAAGATTGAGTTTTTATATCTTGGTAAAATATGGTTTCAATGTTTTTAACAATTCATCACCCAATGTGATATCCACATTTCAATAAACCGACAACCAACAACTAAAACATAATCAATTCTCATAAAACCTTAAATCCATATATCATCAAATATTCAAATAAAATTATCAATTTTATTAAAAATTATCAATTATTTAATCATATAATTAATAATCATCATCAAATCATAAAAAGATGATATATAATTACTAGACTACCTAAATTCACATCATTAATTGTTTTAAAAATGTGAAAACTCCAATAACCATCAATAAAAGTATTGAATATTCTGAAAATAAATGAAGTCATAAAAATTTAGATGAAACTTCATCATAGTAAAATTTAATATTATATTTTTCTTAACATGGATGGAAATATATTATACAAATCTATTCATAATCCCATTATTTTATAAATAATCGACAAACATTTTCATTGAAGAAAACGTAACACAAAGTGGTATTCATAAGGACTCAGTAGTCCTCTTTCAATCCAACCCACAAAACTTCATCTAATCACCCTTAAGGTGATATTTCATGGTAATAATTCCAATAATATTTCATACAAAGAAGTAAAAAAGATATATAGATAATATGATTGATCCATGGAACACCAAACCCACTTCTAACAGAAGTCCCCTATAAAACAACAAGTGAACATCCCCAAAACAGTATTTAATACCTCACCTCTATCAACTTATACAGTAATAAATTTTATTCCCTATCACAAGGATTATAAAGTTACATTATCATCCAGATATAAAAATAATATAACCATTAAATGTAGGATGATTTCTCCAGTTCTAATGTGATTGACCTAACTATCATACTTTAAAAAATACAATAGGTTACCACTAAATTCACACTAAATTTATTACCCATTCCCATATATCACATATCAGATGAAATATAAATAATTAATGGATTAATAATTTATAGTTCACCGTCCTCATTATTATAGTTAATCCCTCAATGTGATATTTTTAAATTCTCGTTCAACCCATTAATTGGTATCCCCAAAAATAGAAGACCCTAAATCAGGTCAGAAATCATAATAAATTAATTTTAAAATTTATAATTAATTTATAATTATTAAATATAGCACATATTTTCCAAAAACATGTTTCAGATGGTGTAATTATGTTAAAATATTCATTAACTGTATTAGTATAGCTCTCTATACACTCTTGATATCCCTATAAGTAAAATATTATTTTTCTATATAACCTAATTATTAGTTAATCAATATTCTAAAATAATTTAAACACATATAAATGGAAAACATCTATCTTAAAAAAACATGAAATAATGGGAGTTTTTTATTCTGAATGTACCTATTCGTATCATATATAAAAGAACCATTATAATGAAATGTTTTCATTATGATATATTGAAATCACACCCCAAACCCAAAACTATGATATCAAATAAATATGGGTAATCAATAAGGTAAATTTAAGTTAAAGGACTATATGAACCCACTTAATCAACTAATACAAGTACTCATAACCACAATTTATTAGGGGGACAAAGGAAGAGGGGAGGGGAAGATGATGGGCCACCTCCCCTATTGAGTGGCCTAAATAAGTGACTGAGAAGATTGATTTTTTGGGATTAAAGGAAAAAAATTTCCATTAACTATGTTAAAAAATATATCATGTACCAATGCAGACATAGTATCCATAATGACTTCCCATTACCCCCTCTAGATAACTCACACGTTACCCAGTGAAACTCCACCATGTACCTTGGGGTATATTTTATTTTAAAAAATACCAAAACTAAACAATTTGGGTTCCTGGTATTCCTTTAACATGAACCTAGTGATGTATTATAATATTAAATTTAATTCCCCTTATATTTATCTCTCTAAACCCCTTAAAATTTATTTAAAAACTCTAAAATATTTCAAAAACATTCTCAATATTTTTCTTAATTACAAAAAATTCACTATATATATCTAAAATCAAATTCCATCAAGTTCTAGTTCAACTATATTATAGTCTTCCTCCAATACCACTAATTCATTATGGTATATAGAATTATTCCAAACATACTACCACATTATGACAATTAAATACCATAAAATAATTTATATTATTGATTATCTTCATCAGGATTGATTTGATGAACATGAAAAATGATTATAATTTATCCATGGAAAAGAAAAAACCATACAATGTGCAAAAGTTGGGAGTGAGTAAAAATATTTAGTATTATTTGTAATGGGTTTTATTGAAATCAAACATTTCTAAGGGTAGTGTAAAAATAAAACCCAATACAATATCATGTTAAAGAATGAATTGATAAATCACAAACAACATAATTAAATATACAAATCTTATCCAATAGACGTTTGAATTTTGTTATTGATTGTAATAAATTAGCAAGAATAAACATGTTATATAAGTACCTACATTAAACATTACATAATTCTGAAATTTAAGTCAATAATTCATTATTTTACAATTAAACATCCTTACAATTTATTATTTTAGAGAACTTGTTCATCAACCTTACTTAAATAATTATTACATGACCACGTGGGAACATCTACTAAGTATCCATTTTTCGACATTATAAACAATTAATGTTATTAAAAGTTTTATTTTTAGGAAATATATTTAGAATTTTAATCTGGACCTCATCCTTGTCCATACCCATCCTTAATTCCCTATGAAAAAACATTTTAAAATGTTGTATGAGCACATACATCTCAGTGTGGTACATATAAAAAGAAAGAAATAAACTCATATTCCCTAAATAGTTATACCCAATTTTACCCTTTCAAAGTAGACTTTGGGATGAAAATAAAAAATTTATTACCTAAGAAATAATATTCTCTACCCAAATAATTTCCAAAATAACTTAATGGAAAAATAAAGCTTATAATGGTTTCTTTATAAACATGAAAAACTCATAATAACTTTTTGAAAAAGATCTAAATTTAACCATTATGAAGTAGTGTCTAATTTATTTTAAACATAATATCAATATATTACCTTGTGAAATTATATTATTTCCATAAAACCCATATAAATAATAAATAAATCATGTAGGTAACTCATGAAACAATTTTTATATCAATTTTATAATCACCCTTACATGTGGAATAACTGTTGTAGTATACTTCCAACAAAATTCTTACCCAATGTATTAGATGGATATAACAAACCCACCCATCCTTGGTTTATAATGGAACCACCCATCATTGGTTTATAATATAACCACTAATTATCATAAATATTTACCAATAACCATAAATAAACCATAACAAATGAAATCTTCTCTAATAATATTCTTTACATCGAAGAAAATTATTTCCATATATCAAAATAAACATTTCATTTAAAAAAATTTCTCAATAAAATTCCCCAAAAAAATGGGAATTTTGTTTTATTTGAAAGAAAAAAAGAATTTTTAATGTATTACAAACATTAAATAATTCTTACAGTTGTTGGATAATTCATTTACATCATATAAAATAAAATAAAATATTTCTTTTTTCTATTTTTTAAATAATTGTAAAATGTCCAATATAACATATGAAAAAATATTCCACTTGAAAACCATTAAAAGAATATAAAAACTGACATAAAATTTACTTTATAATACAATAATTTCCATATAAATAAATCCATAAAATAATCTTAATAATATTTACATGGAAGAAAATCATTTTTAAAAAAATTCTAAAAAACATTTAAAATGATGGTTTTAATGTAAAGTATCACTTACCTCAAGTACAAATTTTCATATACATTCTAACTATTATTGAGTAAAAAACATTAATTAATATATTTCATATGAACATTTTTCATGTTCTTTTACCATTTTATAATTAATTACTTTATCAATAAAGTTTTCTTCGGATGGTTTGATGATATTCAACTCATATGTCAAAAATGAATTCAGTAGGTTGACCATGGATAACAAGGTCAATATTCCATCATCTCTAGAATAGTAGTAATAACGTAATGATAATTTGTATATAGAAAATATACTTTTAAAAGAAATAATAAATAGTGTTTATGGTAAATTGACAACATTTAAATCATGGAGATGGAAATTTATTTTTACACTTGAGGAAAATTTCCATTTTTTAAAGATCATGAAGTAAATAAGATAATTATTTTTTTTATTTTTACAAAATGATAATTATATCATAAATAAAATATTATTTATTTAAATAAATTTATATATATCATCATAGTGATGTGGTGATGGAAAATGAATCACATCACATCTTGGAGGTGGTAGTACACATGTACATGTAACACCCCATGCTTCCACAGTACACTTCTCTTTGAATAATACAGTAGCATGTGTTGTACGCAACTTCGAGTTCTAACACACACCACAACCAATCAAACTAGTCGTTATAAATAGGAATACCCAATTTTTGAAATTTTATAAATTTTATCTTTTAAAATGGACTTCGTTTTTGGATTCGTAATATCGAGATTAGCTTAGGCTGAATTCTTGGTACATTTCTGATAACATTCATATTTTGATGAATAGTTAAAATTAATAAATATTATTTAAAAACAACTTTTTTAATCGAAATAATTAATTGTGATAAATTATGAATTTCAGTGGTTATAAAGTATAATTAGATTATATTTTTATGATTTAATCCAATGTTTATCTTTGGACATAATTTCACATTTAAACTGGATATAAGAAAGTGTCAATCTTTTGATAGTTATTATTTGTTAAAAAAGGATTTTTTGTTTTGACAATGAGAATTAATTTTAAATTAAACTCTGCCACTTCTATGTTTTGAATTCAGAAAAATGGATTATATATTTAGAATCAGGAGGTCCAAATTGTGTAAATATGTAACACTTATAGTTAGAAATTTTGAATAATTACTTCGGTAAATATTTAATTTTCCATGGTTAAAGGGTAAATTCGGTAAATAAGGGTACAAAAATAATATTATAAATATATTAAAAAACCGTAAAACGTGTCCTAACCCTATTGGTTGATACATGTCCATCCATGGCCATCTTTCTGTCGATTTTGGGACCCCATGGAGCTACTTGTTAGTGATCATGACACATTATTTTCATTAAGTTAAAGTAAATTAAAAAATGACATAAGCATATATCGTTTTGCAAAACAATTTTTACATCAGGTTATATATGTTATATTTTGGACTATAAATATTCATTAGAAATATAAAAAGATTTCCTACATAATGGTATTTTATTTAAAATTTATATACATTGAATAATTAAATTTATTTATGACACAATAACGATGCATTATTTTCCTTATTAATGAATGAATCAAATAATTGGTATTATAAATGTAAAAATAAATATAATATGAACATTTTGATGAAATAAACAAATTTTAATGGTTAATATGACATGTTATGATGACTTAAATGATTTTTTTTGGAATTAAATAAGTTTTTAAAACTTTAACAAAAATCAATTATTAAATAGTGTCAAAATTGACATAAAAGAGTTTTTAAAACAAATATTATATTATTAATTGATATTCTATTCCTAAAAATCTAAGGTTCGACCAAGAGACTTATATCATGATAGGTCCATCATTAATGGACCACTTGGGGGTCTCTTGGATGTATATGGTAAGTTTATTAACCATATAATATAAAAATACAAAGAAGCATTGTAAAAGTGAATCTAATTAACTTAGAGTTAATACTTAAAGATAAGGTTAATATAATGACCCAAACCTGTCTAAATTCTATTGGTTGAGTGTTTTTAGACCTATAACTACCTTAAACTTTAAATAATCTACTTTTGAGACATTAGAAACCGAAAATGAATTTATTATAAAATAATATTTCTAGATTTTCCAAAGGTGCCCCTCACCCCTATTATAAAATGGAACTCCCCCTTCTCTGTAATTCACACCTTCTAAGCCTTAGAGTTAATACTTAAAGATAAAGTTAATATAATGACCCAAACTTGTCTAAATTCTATTGGTTTAGTGTTTTTAGACCTATAACTACATTAAACTTTAAATAATATACTTTTGAGACATTAGAAACCGAAAATGAATTTATTATAAAATAATATTTATAGATTTTCCAAAGGTGCCCCTCACCCCTATTATAAAATGGAACTCCCCCTTCTCTGTAATTCACACCTTCTAAGCCTTATGGATCGGACAAACCCGACCAAAATATATTTTAAACATCCCTCACTTCAATCTAGAGGCCATATTTTGATCATAAAGCCATCCTATAGAGCCCTTTTGATCAAATCAAAAGGAAGAACCCAAAGGAGAGGTAATGTTTTCACCACCCTCTTTCAACATCCTTTCTTCTTACACTTCTTCATTCTTTGTTATTTCCATTCTAAAATAATAAATCTAGTATATTCTATATAATTTGATGATATTATAAATATGGTAAAACTAGATTCAGTACTATATCCATCCTTTGAATGACATGTCAATATACGTGTGTAAGTATGGCTTACCGTCTCCACGTCGTGGTGTAATTGTTATTCAAAACATTATTATTTGAATGGGTGTGATAATGATGTGTAATTGAAGTAAATAATAAATATAAAATTATAATGATTCATTATAAATGATATACCATCCAATAATATATTATTTTAATATCAAAAGAATGATATTGTCACTCGTGTGTACGTACAGACTACTGTCTCCACGAACGCGATGAGATTTGTTCCCCATCGTATCCATTCAAGTATAATTCTCATTTGATGATTAAAAATAATGTTTAAGGACTTGATATAATTCTGTATGTGAATAAGATACAACCTATCCATAACAAACACAACTTATGTAACAAAACATATAAAAGAAAACGAGTAAGTTAACACCCGAAACGACGATAATACTAAGATCTTATTAAAAAAGAAATGTTAAAAGATCATATATGATATCATATTAATGTATATGATTCTTGTATAATTTAATAACAATTATTTCACCATTATATAGGAGGTTAAGCTACCCTCGACCAATGAAAATTACAAGGTAAGGGTTTATTTCACAATATCTTCATTATCCGAGGATTTTTATATGTAATTATCTACTGGGACCTCTTTTTCATCCACATCCATGTTTCTTAAAAATATATTTCAAATCATTATTACTATTTTAAAAACTATGGGTTAAAGTCATTTATACCCTTGTTTTACTTTTTATAATATGTCTCTAAAGGAATCTTTCCGTCGTTTTCCAAACAAGGTCCTTTTAAACCTCTTCGACAGAATTAAGGTAACAATGTCTTTTTTTAACTTATTCGATGGGTGAAACTATTTTCTGCCATTATAAAATCATTAACTATTCCCTTATAATATTATAAAAATATTTCAAAGTAAATTTTTCCTTTTATAATTATGGGACTTTTAAATGATTTTAAAAAAAGATATTTCTCTCAAATAGTTTTGTTTTCATCTAGGTCAAAATCCTTTGATGGATTTTAAAATTATTTGAAGTTGATTTATTATGATTAAAAAAATCAATATTTTATTGAAGGTTTTGTAATATGTTTGACTTTGGATGTTTTATTTTAATACCATTCATGGTTTATAGATAATGTATTGACATTTCGTATGCTAGTTTTAATATGAATGTTTACGTTATGTTTAAACCTGTTCATATGAGGAATGAATTGGACTTAATAAGTGATGAGTTAGGCCCTCTATAGCTCCACTATGAATCAGTATGTCTCATGAGACAAATTAGTTTCTTGGCATAAATCCTTGAAAAAATATTATTTGCAGTCTTGGCATAAGGCCTTGACTATGTGGTTATGATAGTCTGGCATTATGCATTCTATCATTATGAAAGTGGTTATTGACATTTCATGTGACTATCTGATTAGTAGGATATCCATATGATTAAGTAAATGGAATTATTTCATTTTATTTCTCCCATATTATACAAAAGTTCAACTTTAAAAGACTTTTTTTTAATTATACATTGCCTCAAATGTTTATGCTTATTTATAAAAGTGTTCACTATATTGTTATCCTTACTGGGAATCTGAGATCACCCATTTTAATGTTTTATTTTTACCAGGATGTGATGAAGTATTTTATGAATGACCTGCAGGGATAGTATGATGTAATGTGAGTGTGGTCTATAGAGAAAAGATGTTGTTGTAGTTTTTCATTTTATGATGTAATGTAAACTTTATTAATGTATCTAGTGATTCCAAGGATACTAAACTAATCGGTCCTTAGAGACTTGATCATTTGTGATAATGCCAATGTTATTAATAATGCACCGAATCTGGGTAACTGGGGTCGGGGTGTTACAGTTTGTATCAGAGGAAGTTTAGTACAAACTTTGGAAGCTATATTTTGATAAATTATGATTAGAGCACATAGACCTAAGATGGACTTTGTGGATTAGTATAGAATAAAATCTTAGAATTTTGGTACTTTAGAGATTTTTTATGTTTTATGAGAAATAAATCCCTATCTAGATACGAGCAGGTAGAGGTGGCTCTGGCACAAAATTAACTTGGGGTAAAACCCGAAAACACCGCTTTGAGATAGACTCGAACAAGAACTGTTGTACGACAACATGGCTTGCTGCACTCTTGGTTACGACACTCCCGGGGTAAATTCTTAGGATAATACTCATTTTACTTACAAACCATTATGAAGGATTTATGTGTATATGCTTCCTCAATGATTTTTTTGATTATGGATTATATCCATAAAATGTTCAATTCATGTTAAGTGTTTTACAAGTTTGGATTTATGTATTGCGATTCATAAACTAATCTAGTGTATTTCATTGTTTATAAATGGTGTCTAGTGGAAGAAATGGAAACCATATCAATGCACATATTCCATTTAGGTATTTCCCTCTTTCTCAAGATAATTATAGTGGAGCTGGTGATGCAACTGGTGCTGATCAGCTAATCACCATACTGGGATAACTCACTCAGGTTATGAATAATAACCTTACCGTATGGAGCACCCAGATCCACAACGTGGAGGATCAATGTTAGATCGCTTCACGGGGAAACAACCACCGACATTAAATGAGAGTAAAAATCCACTAGTAGATGAGCAATGTATAAATTCCATATAGAAAATATTCCATGCCTTGGGGAGTAGTGAAAGGGGAAAAGTTATCATGGAAGTTTACCACCTCACTAGAGATGCTGAATAATGTTGGTCATTGATTAAAAACACCAAGGAGGATTATGAAGTATCAAATATTAAATCGAGGGAGTTCAAAGGGATTTTCTTAGAAATATATTTTCCTCGTGACCATCGAGGAGTTATGAAAGACAATTTCGGAGTCTGAGACAAAAGGAGGATGAGAATGTCGCAAATTATGAGGCTAACATTACAAGGTTAGTGAGGAATGAAACAGATTATATACATAACCCAAGGGGTAATATTGATCATTTAATTGATGGGTTAAAACCATTTCTCCATTGATCATTAGTCTCACAATTCTTCTCCTTGTACGAAAATATTGTCTCATGTGCTATCAAGACAGAAAATGAATTCTCTAAGTCTTATGACTCTAAAGAAAAGCAAGAGAAGAAGAGATCTGTCAATCACTATGGGAATGGAAATAAGGGGAAGAAGGGAAAAGTTGAATATCCATCCTGTAGTAAATGTGGGAAGAAACACCCTAGTACTTGCGTGAAGGGAATGTGAGTCTGTCACAAGTGTGGTGAAAAAGGCCACCAAGCTCGTGATTGTAAGGGGAAGAAAGATTCTACCGATGTTAAATGATATAATTGCAGGGAGATTGGACATTATGAAAATGAATGTCCTAAGAGTAAGGGGAACATACCTCAGAAATGACCAAGGGATCAATTCCAAGCTTTTTCTATCACTAATGCTGAGGTAGAAGCTTCAAAAGACGCGGTGGCAGGTAATTTAATGGTTTCCTCAAGTTTAGAAAATGATTTATTTGATTCTCTATCATCGCATTGTTTCATATCTTCCCAGTTTTCTAATAAAATTAGATATTTACAATTTTATTTAACTAGGGAGTTGTTAGTCAAAACTCATAAGGGAAGTATCATTGCAACAGTGTTTTGTGAATTAGTCTCTATTAGATCACATAAATGATCTTTATCTGCTGATGTCATTGTCATACCCATGATTGAATTTGATATAATACTCGGTATGGATTGGATTACAGACCATGATGAAAATATTTATTGTAAGAAGAATAGGGTTACGATTTTTTATGATGATGATAAAGAATATCTTATCCTTAGAGCAGAATCGCCACCACCTGAGTCTTATCTACATCCACCCCCAGTAGCTCAACTAAATTCAATTATCAGGTAAGAAGAAAATTAAATAACTATGGTTGAGGAATGGAATGTTCAAATATAGGATGTAACTATTGTGAATGAATATGTATATGTGTTTCCGGATGATTTACCTAGACATACTCCAGAACGAGAAATTGAGTTTGCCATTGATTTAATTTCTGGTTCAAGGTCTATATCATAGACCCCTTATAAAATTTCCATTGTGGAATTAGTTAAACTAAAGAAATAGCTAGAGAAATTGATTATTAAGGGATTTATTCACCCTAGTGTTTCTCCATGGGGAACCCATGTCATTTTTATTAATAAGGAAGATGGATCTATGTTGTTATGTATTGACTACAGGGAAATCATTTCTATAACAATAAAGAAAAAGTATCCCCTACCTCGTATTGATGATTTATTTGACCAACTGCATGGAGCTCAATACTTTTAAAAGATTGAACTTCGATCTGGATACCATCAGTTGTATATTAAGATTGAAGGCATTCCAAAGACAACATTTCGAACCAAGTACGGTCATTACGAGTTTACAGTAATGCCTTTTGGATTGACTAATGAACACTTTGTATTCATGGATCTAATGATCGGAGTTTTAAAGGAATATCTTGATGACTTTTAGTGGTATTTATTAACGATATCTTGGTATACTCCAGAAGCTACATATATCATTAAAATCACTTGCGTATTATCCTGAAGACTCTTAGAATACATAAATTATATGGGAAGTTTAGTAAGTGTGAATTCTGGATTCATGAGATTTTTTTTCATGGCCATATTGTCTCTAAGGATGGAATTTCTGTTGATCCTTCTAAGACCAAGGGAATCCAAGAATGGCCAGCATCGATGAGTATAACTGAGGTATGCAGTTTTATTTGTTTGGTAGGTTATTATCGGCATTTCGTCTAGAATGTTGCTCGATTGGCTCACCCATTAACAAAGATCACACGTAAAGGGGTAAAATTTATTTGTACAAAAGAGTGTGAAGAATTTTTTGAATAACTAAATTGAAGATTAGTTAATGCTCCAATATTGACTCTACCATCAAGGAATGATGGTTGTGTTATTTATAGTGATCCTTAAAAGAAATGACTTGGTTGTGTGTTTATGCAGAATGATAGGGTTATTGGATATGCATCACGATAGCTAAAAATTCATGAGAAAAACTATCTTACTCATGATCTTGAGTAATCTACTGTAATATTTTCGTTGAATATGTGGAGACATTATGTCAATGGAAAAAAATGTGAGATATATACCCATCACAATATTTTGATGTATATTTTCTCACAGAATGATCTCAACATGAGGTAATGGTGGTGTCTTGAAATACTCAAGGATTACTATTGCATGATACACTACCACCCAGGGAAGGCAAATATTGTGGAAGATGCTTTGAGCAGAAAGGATCATGGAGTTTTGAACAAAATGAGAGTTTAAAGGGATCCAATTTTAATAGATATAGTAAAATTAGATATGGGAATAACCATAGAAGGTGAAACATCAATACTTTTTCAAATGGTTTCCAAACCATCTTTACTAGATTAAGAGTTCTCAGACCGATGATGAAGAATTTCAAAGGAAGATTAAAGCTGTGAATAATGGGAGATTGAGTGACTTTGTGTATGAAGAAGGTATTTTGAAATTTGGGAAGAGACTTTGTGTTCCTGATATACCTGATCTAAAAAGGGAATTGTTGGCTGATGCTCATAGTTCCAATTTCTCTATACACCATGGGAGCACCAAAATGTATAGAGATTTGAAGGATCATTTTTGGTGGAACAACATGAAGAGGGAGAATGCTGATTTTGTGTCAAGATGTATGGTTTTTCAAAAAGGGGAAGTTGGAAGGCAACAACATGGAGGAGTCCTGAAACCTCTTCCCATACCTCAGTAGAAATGGGATAATATTACCATGGCCTTTTTCATGGAGCTACCAAAGACTCCTAGAAGGAATGATGCAATATGGGTCATTGTTGATCGTCTTACCAAGTCAACACATTTTCTTGCAATAAGAGATGATCTAACACTTGAACATATAGCAAGACTATATATTAATGAAGTTTTGAGACTTCATGGAGTACCCCTATCGATTGTTTCTGATCATTATCCCCATTTTACTTCATGATTCTTGAAAAGTCTTCAGACATCCCTAAATACTGAACTTCGTTTGAGCACTGCCAACCACCCCAAACTGATGGACAATCAGAATGGACTATTCAAACCTTAGAAGACATGTTGAGATCATTCTCACTGGAATTTCAGTGTATGTGGGGTCAATATTTATCTATGGTAGAATTTTCCTATAACAATAGCTTCCATTCAAGTATTCGGATGGCACCACATGAAGCGTTATACAGAAAGAGATGTCGCACACCAACCTGTTGGGATGATGTCCGTGAAAGTAAACTTTTAGGCCAAGAACTTGTTGAGGAAACAATGGAAAATGTGAGGGTAATCCAAACCCACATCAAAGCATCTCAAAGTTGGTAGAAGAGCTATGATGATAACCGAAGGATGGATTTGGAATTTCAGGTAGGAGATCATGTTTTCGTGAAGGTATCTCCATGGAAGGGTGTTATACATTTCAGTAAGAAGGGTAAATTGAGTCCCAGGTACATAGGACCTTTTGAAATTATATAACTAATTGGGGCTGTAGCTTATCATTTGGAAAAGCGACTAAGTCTCTCCAAAGTTCATGATGTTTTCCACGTATCACTGTTGAGAAAATACATGCCTTACCCAACGCATGTACTCTCCTAGGAGGAAGTATAACTGGAACCTGATCTATCTTATTGCGAATATCCAATCAGGATTCTTGATAGTAGATAAAAAGTTCTAAGAAACCAGATGAATCGTCTGGTAAATGTTCTATGGAGAAACCATAAGATGGAAGATGCAACGTGGGAACCTGATGACCTTATGATGAAGAACCACCCGAGTATTTTCATGTGGCAGTATTCTAGAAATTTCTCGGAAGAAATTATTTGATGTAGGGGAGAATGTAAAACCCTATGCTTCCATGGTACGCTTCTCTTTGAATAATACAGTAGCATGTGTTGTACGCAACTTCGAGTTCTAACACACACCACAACCAATCAAACTAGTCGTTTTGAATAGTAATACCCACTTTTTGAAATTTTATAAATTTTATCAATCAACATGGACTTCATTTTTGGATTCAGAATATTGAGATTAACTTAGGGTGAATTTTTGGTACTTTTCTGATAACTTTCATATTTTGATGAATAGTGAAAATTACTAAATTGTAATTAAAAAATCATTTTTAATAGAAATAATTAATAGTTATAAATTATGAATTTAAGTGGTTTCAAAGTATAATTATATTATATATTTACCATTTAATCCAATATTGGTCATTGGACATAATTTCACATTTAAACTGTACATAAGAAAGTGTCAACCTTTAGATAGTTATTATTTGATAAAAACACGCTTTTTGTTTTGACAACGTGAAATAATTTTAAATTAATTTCTGCCACTTCTGTGTTTTGAATTTAGAAAAATGGATTCCATATTTATAATCAGGAGGTCCAAATTTTTTAAATAGTTAACTTTTATTTTTTGACATTTTGAATAATTATTTCTGTAAATATTTTATTTACCATTGTTAAAGGATAAATCCGGTAAATAAGGGTAAAAAACTAATATGGAAATAATATTAAATTACCCTAAAACATGTCCAAAACCAATTGGTTGATACATTTCCGTCCATGGAAATCTTTGTGTCAATTTTTGGACCCCATGGAACCACTTGTAAGTGATAATGACACTTTATATTAATTAAGTTAAAGTAAATACAAAAATGACATAAGCATATATCTTTTAGGAAAACAATTTTTACATAGTAATATATGTTATATTTTAGACAATAAATATTAATTATAAATATAAAAAGATTTCCTACATAATGAGATTTTATTTATTATTTTTAGACATCGAATATTTAAATTTATTTATGACACAATAATGATGTAGTATTTTCCTTATTAATGAGAGAATCAAACAATTGGTATTATAAATGTTAAAATAAATATAATTTTCAAGTTTTGATGACATCCAAAAATTCTATTGGATAACATGAAATATTAGGATGACTTAAATAAATTTGGTTCGAATTAATAAAGATGTTAAGGCTTTAACGAAAATCAATTATTAAATAGTGTCAAAATTGACAAAAAGAGGTTTTCAAAACAAATATTATATTATTAATTGATTGTCTATTCCTAAAAACTATAATGTTCGGAAAAAAGACTTATATAATGATAGTTGTATCATTAATGGACCACTTTGGGGTCCCTTGGAAGTATATAGTTTATTCATTAACTATATAATATAAAAATACAAAGAGACATGGTAAATGTAAAACTATTTAACTAAGAGTTAAATCAAAAAGAGAAAGTTAATATAGTGACCGAAACCTGTCTAAAACCTAATGATTGAGTGGTAATTGACCTATAATCACCTTAAACTTTAAATAATATACTTTGGATCCATTATAAAATGAATATGAATTTATTATAAAAAAATATTTCTAGCTTTTCCAAAGGTTCCTCTCACCCCTCTTATAAAAGGGAACCCCCCCTTCTATATAATTCACACATTAAAAGCATTTTGGCTCAACCAAACCCTACCCAAATATTCTCTCAACTTCCCTATATTCATCCTAGATCCCTTTTCATGATCATAAATCCATCCTAGAGATCCCTTCTGATCAAATTAAAGGGAAGAACCTGAAGACGAGGTAATGTATTCACCACCCTCTTTCAAGTTCCTTTCATCTTCCACTTCTTATTTCATTGTTATTTCCATTCTAAAATAATAAATCTAGTATCTTCTATATACTGTGATGTAATAATAAATATTGTACAACCATATTCACTGTTCTGTCCATTCATTGAATGACATGTCACAATACGTGTGTACGTACGACTTACCGTCTCCACGTCGTGGTGTAATTGTTATTACAAACATTATTATTTGTATGGGTATGATAATGATGTGTAATTGTAGTAAATAATAAATATAACATTATAAGTATTCTTTATATATGATATACCATCCAATTATATATTATTTTAATATCAACAGAATGATATTTTCGCTCGTGCGTACGTACAGACTACTGTACCCAGGAACGCGATGAGATTCATTCCCCATCGTATCCATTCATGTCTAATTCACATTTGATGATTCAAAATAATGTTTAAGGGCTTGATATCATTCTGAATATGAATAAGATACAACCTATCCAAAAAAATATGGCTTCTATAACAAAACATATAATAGAAAATGATTAAGTTAACACCCGAAACGACGATAATACTAAGATATTAATAACAAACCAATGTTACAAGATCATATATGATATCATATTAATGTATATGATTCGTGTATAATTTAACAACAATTATTTCACCATCATACAGGAGTTTAAACTACTCTTGACCAAGGAAAAGTACAGGGTAAGGGTTTATTTTACAATCTCTTCATTATCCGAGGATATTTATATGTAATTATCTACTGGGACCTCTTTATCATCCACATCCATGTTTCTCAAAAATGTATTTCAAATCCTTCTTACTATTTTACAGACTATGGGTTAAAGTCACTTATACCGTTTTTTCACTTTTTATAAGATGTTTATAAATGAATCTTTTCATAGTTTTCCAAAAAGTGGTCCTTTTTATCCTTTTCAATAGAATTATGGTAAGAATGTCTTTTTTTAACTTATACTGCACATGTGGCTATTTTCCACTATTATAAAATTTTCAAAGCTTCCCTTAAAAGTTTATAAGAATATTTTCAAAGTAAATGTTTCCTTTTATAATTATGTGACTTTTAAATGATTTAAAAAAAAGATACTTCTCCCAAACAGTTTTTTTCATCTATGTCAACATCCTTTGATGTATTTTAAGCTTATTTGATGTTGATTTATTATGATACAAAACATCAATATTGTATTGAAGATTTTGAGATATGATTGACTGTGGATGTGTTATTTCTATACCATTCATGGTTTATAGATAATGTATTGATATTTCGTATGATAGTTTTAATACGAATGTTTATGTTATGTTGAAACCTGTTCATATGAGGAATGCATTAGACATAATAAGTGACGGGTGGAGCCCGCTATAGCTCCTTGATGCATCGGCAGGTCTCATGAGACAAACCAGTGTCTTGGCACAAGGACCTAACAAAATCTTATTTGTAGCATTGGAAAAGGCCATGAATATGTGGTTATGATAGTCTGGAATTATTCATTCCATCAATATGAAAGTGGTTATTGATATTGCATGTGATTATTCGATTAGTAGAATATCCATGTGAATAATTAAATGGAATTATTTAATTTTATTTCAGCTATATTTGGATAAAGGTCATGTTTAAAAGCCTTTTGTTTTAATTATATATTTCCTTAAATGTTTTTGCTTATTTATGAAAGTTTCCTCTATAATTTTATCCTTATTGGGAATCTAAGCTCACACCTTTCTATGTTTTATTTTTTCCAGGACGTGAAGAAGTATTTTATGAATGACCTGTAGGGATAGTATGAAGGGATATGAATGTGGTCTATAGAGACAAGATGTTGTTGTGGTTTTTCATTTTATGATTTAATATAAACTTTATGAATTTATCTAGTAATTCCAAGGCTCCTAAACTAATCGGTCATTCGTGACTTGATCTTTTGTGATCATGCCAATGCTATGTAAAAATGCACTGACTCTTGGTAACTGGGGTCGGGGCATTAAAATAAAAAACAATTACATTATCATTCTTCAATGAATACAAGGTTAATAAAGTAGATGATATATTATATATTGAGAATTATAAATATTTATTAGCATAATATATAAAAATTACATCAATCGTTACAAAGAGTTATTATTTGTGGTGATTGAAAATGAATTACATCGGTTTGTGAGGCGATAGTCCTCCATACAAATGAATGATGGATTTGTTTCTCATTTGATGGAAGAGGAGTTAGATAATGGGTATTACATTAATATTAAATCATTTTAGTATATTTAAGATATATTTTTTAATTTTTTTTACGAATATATTATTGAGTAACAATAACAAATAAATAAAAAAACGTGGTTAAGAACTCAAAATATTCTTCAGAAAACCCATTATGGTTTACAGAAAAATATTTTCTAGGTTGGTCTCATGATCAAAACAAGGAATATATGATGTATGGATGGATGAAAATAATGAATTTGGTTAGTTATTTTGTAATATAGGGTCCTCAAAGGGTGTGAGGAAGAGAGGACATAATGTTCCCTTTATATGTAAGGGGATGCGAACTTCTATAATTACCTACAATATTAAATTAATACTAATTATTTTCATCAAAAAATGGATCCAAATTGATAAAATTAAAATATAAAATTAATTTTGATTATATTATCTTATCTAATAAATATTTTACAAGTTTAGCTAATGTTTTCAACCATATCTCTTTATTTTAACCACATGTTACTTCATTTCACACTTAGATAAGAAAAAATATTTTTTACACTGATGGGTTAAAGAAAGTTTCTATAAAATTATATGTAACTAATAAATGGAAAATGATTAGTATTTTAAAACAAACCCAATTCAATTTTAAGAGGATTTAACTTTTAGTAATTTTAAATAATTTAATAAGAAATCAGTTAATATAAATTATCATTAAAGTAACTTTTTATGGCCCCCATTTTTTGGGTTAGGCTTGATCATTTACTATTAAAATAGACGTTCAACACATTTGAGAACATGTAAGAATAGATCACAAGTCATTCAATATTACCTCGAGGATATTCCCCAATTCAACGTTCACCATACAACCTTTCATTATTTGGACTATCATTATCCTCTTAATATGAATATGATTCCTATTATAAATGGTGCATGGGCTGTAACGACCCGAAATTTTGAATAAATTTTGTTTCATAATTTTCTGTGTTATTTTATTTTATACTAAACAAAACTATTTCATTTAATAAAATGAGTATAATTAAAATAATACAGTTGGTTTTTGACTGTTATATGACCGTTGGTCAATATGACAGATGGAAACTAAATGTTACAAATATTGTCTATAAATTCAAGTGATATTGATTAATTAATATAGGAAAAAGATTTGATGGCCCCATCCTGTAGTCTTGGGTCGATTGAATCCCATCTAACAGAACTTGGGAAGGAGGTAGCACCTTTGGGCTTTGATCTAGACCAAACACATGTCGAACATCATCATGTTAAGATGGAATGGAATCACCTTTGCGAGAAGTTGAAGTTGATAGAAATCACTACTCGGACAATGTTGGCCGAACCGCCCCAAGATTCTATCACCCTAGCACACTTTACTATTAAGTTATATACTGGTGTTATAAGGGGTTATGTAACAAGACCGTAACTACCTTGTGTAATCCTTTCATTTAAATAAAAATTCTGATTTCTTCTTATGGTGATGTTTGTAAATTTTCAAATTTCCAGATAAATATAGTATGCATATCACTGACAAATTTTAGAAGGATATTTTTAAAAATATTTATGTAAACCTTAAATAATTAATAATTTGTAATGATTTTCAAAAAATGGTCTTCTACAATTATGTTTAGTAAGAAAATTTGAGTCTAATAATATCAACATAATTTTTGATGAACAGTAAATTATGAATAGTGATTTTACCCGTATGATTAGTAATGTGATAAAAGGGATTAAGTAACCTCACTTAAGAAATTATTAATATAATCTAGGAACCTTGATTAAGTAATGTGATTCAATAATAAAGGTAAATAACTGTTTCAGATATTTTTAGTCAAATAATAGTTTTTAGGTGAATAATGTTTTTTAAATAAAAATAAAAAATAAAAATATTTAATTATTTTTATAAAATGGAGTTCATTTTTGAATTTAGAGCATCGATATTATGATAAGGTAATTTTTGGGGAATTTTCTGAAAAAAATGAAATTTTAGTGAATATTTTTTTTATTTAAAAATAAAATTAAAAATATTTAGAAATTTATTTTTATGAAATGGAGTTAATTCTTGAATTCAGAGCATCTATATTATATTAAGGTAATTTTTTGGTATTTTCCTGAAAAAGTGGAATTTTCTGTGAATAGTAAATTTTCAGTTTAGAGTTTCGGGTGTTTAATGACATCATTAAGGATGTAATAATTATGTAATCGTTATGGTCGACATATGAATAGTAAAATAATGTATGAGGTGTCCCAAGTGGCCAATACAATGGGAAAATACCATGGGAAAGCCCATGGTTTTTCCAATACCACCAATGAGGCATCCCTTGGCCATTAATGCCTTGTCCCCTAAGTTCCCCTATAAATACCAAGACATTCTCTCATCCTTTCCATTACAAAATCCTCCTCAACGAAGTTCTTGACTCCTTACCTCCCAAGGAGTCTCCCAAGGTTTCCTCAAGGCTCCCAAGGTCCCAAACATCACGATTTCGATGTTACTGTTCAAGGTAAGGGATCCTACCTCTCTCTTTCTTTTCATGTATTCTCCTTTATGTCATTTATTTTAAACTCCATGTTCTTATGTTGGGGATGATATTTTATATTCATACTAATTTATTTTTCATGTTCAAATAATGAGAGACCCCCTGTTGCTCTCATCAGTTCATTTTAAGAATGTTTAAGTGACGTCGTTAGGCTGCCAAATTTTTGTAAAGGATTCTTTCACCCTTCTCATTTTCCAGTTCTATTTTCATGTCAAGTATTTCAAGTACTTTTTTAATATGTGGGGTATGATATATTTATTAATAATACAGTTCTTTTATGTTTATATGATGATAGACACTATATAATCTCATCAATTGTTTTTTTGAAGTTTTAAGTGACACCGTTAGGCTGCCAAATTTTCATAAGAGAAATCATATTTTTGTCTTCAAACCATGTTTTTCATTTCATATCGAATGTATTTCAAATTACATTACCATGTTCTTATATCCTTTATATTCTGTCCCTCTACTGTCTTGTGGATCATTTATGAGTGGGTAACCCATGTCCCCTCTCTTTTCAATGTTTTCTAAAACCCTGTAACATAGCCATTATGCTGTAGAATTTTTCATCTCATGATGTCTCTCTATTTTTCTCAAATTATTTTATTTTATTAAGTGAATACTAAAAGAACTTTCTTCTATAGGGGTATTCACATGTATATCAAAATGTTCTATTTTAATTATGGGATTTACATACATGAAACCCAATTTCTTTTTTTCGTGGGTTTAAAATGGCATAAAGATAATGTCTTAAAAGCAGTTTTTAAAATGTTATGATTATGAAATGAAACCCATTTATTTTATTCTATATGGGTTATTTATGAATTGTTTGATGATGATATATTTGTCTCACATGATGATAATGAAAAATTTAAGGGTGCTCCCTAATAGCGCTCCATTGCATTGGGTAATGATGTAATCTCTAGGGATTACAATTTTAACGATACCTTAGTGAATAACCTTTGTAATTTTTTTTAAATGAAACCTTGGGGATGGACCATGGTGATATGTTCAAGATTGTCTAAGATAAATGTTGTAGCAACATATTCATTTTATGAAACACATTATTTTTATTATGATATGCCTCATTATTTCTTTCTCATGCCTTATAGTTCTTTTTCATGACTTTATTGATGTATCTCAAGTTCACACATTAAATGTTTCCCCTTGTTTCCCTTACTGGGCCTTCTAATCACCCTTTCATTTGATGTATGTCCCCATGTTATGAGATGTAGTAATGAATATATGATTAACATAAGGATAAACATTTCAAGTTTTTAAGAAGAATGTTTTATGTTTTCATGTATTAAGTTCATAATTTTGAAGACACTAAACCCTAAAGATCCTCGGCTTTGTATAATGTTATGAAAGTTAATGTGATAAAAATCCATGATGTTATAGTTGGTATCAAACGATGTTTTAGTTATTTATGAAAATTAGTATATAAAAACATTAGGAAGAACCCTATAGAAAATTTAAAATTTAGGAAATCTTCCTGGTATTTTGGTGAGTATTGAGTAATTGGTTTATCAACCAAATACATCCCTGTCTGGATACGAGTAGGTAGAGGTGGAGCTGGCATAGATGTACATAGGGGTAAAACCTAAAAACAACACTTTGAGAGAGACTCAAACGGGAACTGGTACATGACAACGGGCCTTCCTGTACTCTTGCTTATGACACTCCCAGGGGATAAGTTTTGTTAATCACAAGATTTTTATGAATCATTATGAAGGAATTATAGAAAAATGTAATTGTATAAGAATGATGTTTTAAGACATACCAGAAACACTCAGCCAGAGGCAAGCCTCTGACCATTTATTAATAAACGAAAAGCAAAGCAGTTACAAGAGGTCCAGATCAACTACATATCATCGAAGTCATACTCATCATGACCCCCTTTCAAGATTAAGTCCTATGATTTATCAGTCTCCCACTCCGAACTTTCATAGTGCATAAGAACCTTGGAATATTTCATTCTAAGATTCAACATCTCCAAGGCGAGAAATTCCATTGAAGACTGCATAGCCCAACTGTCCCTCCCGGCATAAGATCTACTGGAAACTGGCCTTAGAAGATAAGAATAGTCCTTCTTCATTCTTCTCCATGGTGGGGTGGTCTTACCACCGTTATCCTCTTGCTCTTTCATCCTTGCTCCCTGAACAGCATTACTGTAAGAAGGCTGAACCACACCACTAGCCTCTTTCCTGTCACTCTCTGAGATATCACCCCACGCTCCGAGTATTTTCACATCATGAAAGCCAGCTTCCAAACCACAATTCTTCTTTCCCGGACTGTTGGTAGATATAGAAAGACATTGTGGCCGATCCACCATGTCAATCACACCTCCCCCATTTTCAACCTCCAGGGAATCAACCGTAGTTTGCAAGAGACCATTTTCCTGCCCCACATCAGATTCCTTATCATGTAGTAGCTCCTCATTTTCCAATTCCGTAAAATTTTTACAAGTGGAGATCATGATATCCACTCCCCCCTTATCCCCAACTGGCCTTTCTGGAATACAAACCTCCAAAGCCCCCGAAAAAAGGGCATCCAGACCCAAAACAGAACCAAACACCAACTCTGGCTGCACTGAGTTGCAAGCCACCTCCTGCAAATGGGTCCCCTACAAAGCGTCTGGTTCCTGCTGCTCCTCCACCACAACAAGACTTGTATTCGCTTCCTGAATGTCCAGCAATTCCATAGAAGAGCATTTATTTACCTCAGTAGAACCCTTCTCCAAAACCTCCTCCTCAGCACCTGCAAAACAACGCAAAACCCTCTCCTGTTGATGACAAGATCTCCCCTCCGTAGTAGGCCGAGACTCCACTGCAAGATCATGTTACAACCTGTCAAACACTTGCAACTCTGATGGGTTCAAGGTTGTCTGAGTTTCCTTCCCACCACATGCCAGTTTTGGTGCAGCGTCAACCAGGAAATCCTCACTGCAAGGGGCATCCCTCCAGCCACCCTGTCTAGAACCACCTTCGGCCCTGAAGCACACATCAGGTGCAACATCAGCACTCATGACAACATCTGCACATCCATGCCTTATTTCCTCTTGAGCCGGCCACAATGCATTATGGACAACACATCCTTCTTCAAACATCCCTTTCATCACCCTCGTTCCATCACTCCTCCCTCCATTACGGAAAACAGATTACGTATGCCCAAACCTCTAGAAGTGCACACAGAACATCATCCAAGACTCTAAAACAACCTCCTGCCTCCAGAAAAACTCCTTCTCATCAGTAATCCACACATAGCGCACTTTAGGCCTCACGACATCAACTTCGACGCAAATCCTCCGGAAAATTGGATGAGACACAGATTCCGTTCGTTGATCAGAACAAAGAAATCGTCCAACCATGTTACTAATTGCAAAGAGAATTGAGAGATTTTGAAAAGAAAGAGGAAGGTTGGGGAGGCTTACCCATGTCGCGATCAAGGAAGGGTCGTGATGCATATGAAACTCAAAGCTCCAACGGAAGAAATAAAATAAAGAAGCACCACACCTTCTTAAAGAGCCTGACCAGACAACTATCATGTCCTCCTCCGAGCTAAATCGAACCATGAGGTGCCGCTTATCAAGCAACCCGATGACCACATTCTCACGAAACACCCATGATTTGGAGACGAACTACGCAAATGCCTCCACCAAGGGCCTTTGGGGACGAAAGCGGGCAACCAAAGTGAACTTACACAGATCCGTAGAGCTATTAACCTCCGATGTAAGAAGAGATAGCTGGGGCGCCTCCTGAGGAGTTACCCGGACCACCCCCTGAAAGAGAGGTAGAGTTATCCATTGAACTTTTACCTAGATCTCATTTGATGTCAGTGACCCCATATAGGATGGAAAATGTGGATCTGGGGTAATTAAAGAAAAAAATACAAGATCTTTTGGAGAATGGGTTTATCTGACCGAGTGTGCCTCCTTAGGGAGAACCAGTTCTCTTTGTGAAGAAGAAGGATAGATTGATGCAGCAATGCATTAATTATAGATAACTTAATGGGATCATATTGATGAACAAATACGCTCTTCCAATAATTGATGACTTATTTGACCATCTTCGTAGGACTCAATTCTTCTCTAAGATTGATCTTCGTTCTGGTTATCATCAATTAAGGGTGAAGAATGATGATATTCCAAAAACTACCTTCTAATCAAGATATGTGCATTATGAGTTTGTTGATATGCCCTTCGGACTGACTAATGCACCTTCTATTTTTATGGATCAAGAATAAGTTGATTTCGAAAACTTGTTATTTATCCAATTCATATCCATTGTATAATAAAATGATTTGGTGATTAAATGATAAAGCTTCTTTTGGACGATGTTTTTTCTTTTGACGTACTATATGCCTAAGGAAAATAAAATACTACATGATATTATTTGTAGAGGAATGGTTGAAATTTTTATTTTGTAAGAATCTATGCATTTAGTGTGGATATATGGTTATTTGGGTTATTTCTGGAAAATGACTAACCTAGCATAGGGAATATGCAATTAGATTAATTACACTTTAGTACGAGACTTTAAGAGTAGTCTATATTATTTGGAGATAAATGTTAAGATTTATTGTCGAAGACTATGTGATTAAATCCTTCTGATTTTTGGGTTTCAATCTTAATTTGGATTATTTTGATGAATTTTACGGACGATTGTGTATTGAATGGTCTTTCTGGAACTTTGGGTACTATTTGTTGAATTTTGGAGATTAATAGTAGTTTTTTATAAAGGATTATCCTTTTTGGGGATTATATGATCTCGTACTAACCATTTTGGTTTTTTTTGATGTCTAAATATAAGGGAAATATATAGTTCTCCTTTTGTGGATTAAGTGATTATCTAGAAGATGATTCTTGAGCTTTTTATGTCACCAAGTCTTTTTGAATGCTCATCGTTTGGAGAAAATATTTTTTTAGGTAGAAACATATTAAAGGATGAAACTCTAATTGAACGTAAGTATATTTCCTTATGTTTTTATTCTATGCAGTAATTGAATTTCTAAAAATTATGAAAAGGAACGTAAATCAAAATGTTGTTGGTTTACGTTTCCTTCTGGGTAATCAAAGACCATTTACACACATCATAAGTTTGTGATTTCTTGTGGTTAAGTTTCTTTTAATCATGTTTTTATCACTCTCCATAAGAATATGACCCTTTTTTTTCTCTTCTATATCCATGTTTTCCTACATGGAATCCTAGTATGGGTTATCTCAGGTGACCATTGTACTTCCATTTGTTTATACTAAAGAAATAGTTTTAATTACTATTTTTTCGATGTGGGACTTTCAATAAAATTTTCAATCCCAATATTAAAAATTGCGAGGACACAATTTCTTAAGGGGGGAAGAATGTAATGACCCAAAATTTTGAATAAATTTTGAATCTTAATTTTGTGTGTTATTTTATTTTATACCCAAAAAAACTATTTCATTTAATAAAATGAGTATAATTAAAATAATACCATTGGGTTTTGACTGTTATATGACCATTGGTTAATATAACCATTGTAAACTAAATGTTACAATTATTTTCTATAAATGCAAGTGATCTTGATTAATTAATATAGAAAGAAGATTCGATGGCCTCATCTAGTAGTCTTGGGCCGATCGAAGCCCATCTAACGGAACATGGGAAGGAGGTAGAACCTTTGAGCTTTGCTCTGGACCAAACCCAAGCTGAACATAGTCATGTTAAACTGGAACGGAATCGCCTTCGCGAGAAGTTCATGCTGACAGTAGTCACTACACAGGCAATGTTGGTCGAGCCACCCCAATATTCTATCACCATAGCACACCTTACTCTTAGGTCCTATTCTTGTGTTATAAGCGGTTATGTAACGAGACCGTAACTGTATTGTGTAATCCTTTCATTTAAATAAAAATTATGATTTCTTCTTATGGTGATGTCTGTAAATTTTCAAATGTCAGGATAAATATAGTATGCATATTATTGATGAATTTTAGAAGGATATTTTTAAAAATAATTATGTAATCCTTAAATAATAAAAAATGTGTAATATTTTCAAAAAATGGTCTTCATACAGTTATGTTCCGTAAGAATTTTCGAGTCTAATAAGAGCAACATAATTTTTGATTAATACTAAATTATGAATAGTGATTTCACGCTTATGATTAGTAATGTGATCAAATTTATTATGTAACGTCACTTAAGAATGTTTTAATATAATCTAGGAACCTTGATTAAGTAATGTGACTCAATAAAATAGGTAAATAACTGTTTCAGAAATTTTTAGTCAAGTATTAGTTTTTTTAGGTGAATAGTGTTTTTAATTAAAAATTAGATTAAAAATAATTTGAAAAATATTTTTATAAAATGGAGTTCATTTTTTAATTCAGAGCATCGGTGTTATTTTAAAGTAATTTTTGAGGATTTTTCTGAAAAAAATGAATTTTCAATGAATAGTGTTTTTATTTATAAATTAAATTAAAAATATTTAGAAAAATATTTTTATAAAATGGAGTTAATTTTCGAATTCAGATCATCGATATTATGTTAAGGTAATATTTTGGGATTTTTTATGATAAAGTTGAATTTTCGGTGAATAGTGAATTTTAAGTTTAGAGTTTTGGGTGTTTAATGAGATCATTAAGGATGTAATAATTATGTTATAATTATGGTCAACTTATGAATAGCAAGATAAGGTATGATGTGTCCCATGTGGCCAATACAATGGGAAAATAGCATGGGCAAGCCCATAGTTTTTCCAATACCACCAATGAGGTGTCCTTTGGCCATTAATGCCATGTCCCCTCACTTCCCCTATAAATAACAAGACATTATCTAATCCTTTCCATTCCAAAATCCTCCTCAACTACGTTCTGTTCTCCTTACCTCAGAAGGAGTCCTCCCAAGGTGCCCTAAAGCCTCCCAAGGTCCCAAACTTCATGATTTTGAAGATACTCTTCAAGGTAAGGGTTCCTGCCTCTCTCTTTCTATTCATGTATTCTCCTTTATGTCATTTATTTTAAACGTGATGTTCTTATGTTGGGGATGTTATTTTATATTCATCCAACTGTACTTTTCATTTTCATATGATTATAGACCCCCTCTTGCTCTCATTAGTTCATTTTAAGAATGTTTAAGTAATGCCGTTAAGCTGCCGAATTTTTGGAAGGGATTCTTTCACCCTTCTGATTTTCAAGTTCTATTTTCGGGTCAAGTCTTTCATGTTTATTTTTATTATGATGGGGTGTGATCTCTATATCAATCATACCATTCTTTTATGTTCATATTATGAGATACCCTATTTGATCTCATCAAATCATTTTTTGATGTTTTAAGTGACACTGTTAGGCTGCCGGATTTTAATTAGAGAAATCATATTTTTGTCTTCCTTCCATTTTTTTCATTTCATATGGTATGTAATTATAATTTCATTACCATGTTCTTATATCCTATATATTCTATCCCTATACTATTTTTGGATCATTTATGAGTGGGTAACCCATTTCCACTTCAATTTTCAATGTTTTCTAAAACCCTGTAACATAGCCGTTACGCAGCAGAATTTTTCATCTCAAAATGTCTCTATATTTTTCTCAAATTATTTTATTTTATAAATTGAATACTCAAATATATTTCTTCTACAAGGGTATTCACATGTATAAAAAAATTCTCTATTTTAATTCTGGGATTTACATACATGAACCCCACTTTCCTTTTTTCGTGGGTTTAAATGACATAAAGATCATGTCTTGAATGCAGTTTTTAAAACATTATGACTATGAAATGAAACACATTTATTTTATTCTATATGTGTTATTTTTGAAATTTTTAACGATGATATATGTAGCTCAAATGATGATAAAGTCAAATTTAAGGGTGTGCCCTGATAGCGCTCCAATGCATTGGTAAATGATCTAGTCTCTGGGGATTACAATTTTAATGATACCTTGGTGAATAACCATGGTAATTTTTTTTAAATGACACTTAGGCGATGGACCTTGGTGATATGTTCATGATTGTCTAAGTTAAATCTTGTAGACACATCTTCATGTTATGAAACACATTATTTTTATTATGATATGAATCCTGATTTCTTTTTCATGCCTTAAGGTTATTTTTCATGACATTATTGATGTATATGAAGTTCACATGTTAAATGTTTCCCCTTGTTTCCCTTACTGGGCCTTCTTCTCACCGTTTTGTTTGATGTATTTCCCTAGGTTATGAGATGCAGTAATGAAAATAGGATTAACATAAGGAGAATCCTTTCAAGTGTTTAAATAGAAAATTTTATGTTTTCATGTATTAAGTTCCTAGTTTCCAAGATAGTAAACACTAAAGATCCTCGATTTTGTATAATGTAATGAATGTTAATGTGATAAAAAGGCGGGATGTTATATGGACACACTGGCTCACCTACCATCATTGGTTCACACCTAAACATATCATCAATATTAGATAGTTTCATTTTTTTTCAATTCAATCTGTGGTTGATCCATCATTTTCCACCATCCATAACCAACACAGATGTAGAACATGTGTTTTATACATGATCAACAGTGGTTACCTTCCCTTCATTCATCATTTTTCAATATATAGGTCCTGAATGTCATGATATACCCTTGGGGGTCTTCATTATGAGGGCCAATTTTTCCTCTTGGGGCGTCCTCCCCTAGAAAAATAGACACTCCGTTCCACTCCTCGCTTCTCTTATCGAACATGGATCACATAGGCATAGGAGCTAGGACAAAGTATTCATCAATAAAGGATGTGATACATGGGTTCCCCATTTTGGAATAAACTCTATGACCCTAGACTAGGAGATCAAGTCAAAGAATCAAGACTTTAAACAATATTAAAGTAACCATGAGAATGATTCATGTGGTCCTAGGTCTTATTGTCCCTCAATTCACATCAAGTTTACACTCTTCTTTGCTAAACATGTTTTTTTCGGAATTTATATCCTGATCCATACTCTACAACCATAAACTAGGAGAATAGGTCCAAAAATATTGACCAAAAATTATGTTCAAGTTGTCACAGATATGTTACGTGTGGTGAGGCCTTCACGACTCCTCATTCACATTGGGTTACCTCCCCCTATGTCACATTCATTTCATCGAAACACACAACCCATGGTGCATTCCTCCTGAACTTAAATTATTAACAACTCACAATTATATTAATTTTCATATTTAAGGGACTAATAAGCATTCCATTCTCCTCATTTTTGATCCCCATAGTGTCATAATAACAAATATGGTGCAAGACACTCTCTCATTTCTACGAATTATGACCTTAAACTATTTCTCTAAATAAGTTCCAAGATCTATGTCCTTAAAATAAGAGTCTTGGTCCAATAATTATGACCTTAAAATATTTTAAGAACTATGATATATGATCTATGAGAATAAACTAGGATTCTTGGTCCATGATATTTGACCTTAAAGTAGGGGTCCTGGTCTGATCATTATGACTTTAATAAATTTGAAAAATTCTAGTCTGACTGGTACAACCATAAAATATCAAAGGAATGTAGAGAAAATGTTTTTTGGTAAAAATACCATTGGAAAAATCTGATAGGGAGTCAGACTACCCCATCAAGGTCACTCATGTTACTTAGGAAAAAAGTGAAGATGTACAAAGCTTGTGGGGACCCATTATGGACCCAGAAAATCCAAAATGTTCTCGCTAAACCCATCACATAAAGAATTAATTAGTGAAAAATATTGTGATCCATTTTCCAACTGGGAAATTATAGGGGGAAACCCCATTGTGTTACCCTATTATTCTCATATCAAACAAACTAGGAAAGAGTTACTCACTTCAGTTTACATGTCCTGGCCACAAAATGATAAGTTGTGATGTGAACATCCTAATCATATGATTTTCCACTGTATGACACATCTTACTCACCATATAATGATAAAATTCTTGTACAAAATTCTCACCATATGACATTGAAATATTTATAAATCATCCCCATTTCATGACATGAAACTGTGGATCATTTTATTCCCTCACTCGATAAGCCTCTTGCCTCTTCAGTGCCAATCACCTACCAGATCATTCATGTTCCTCGACCATCTCTTGGAATCTGAGATGATGATACCTTTGAAATATGATTTTTACCTATTTTTAAACAGATTAATTGAACCAATTTTCTCAAATCCATGGTGGAGTAATTCTAAAAGTCTTGGAAATCCTTCAAACATTGTATCAATTTAACCCCAGACTTCACATCTCCCTTGATATGGAACCCCATCATCTTCCATGTCTGAATAGACACCCCTAATGGATATTGAACCAAGACACATTGAATCAACTACCATTATGGGAACACACCCTAAAAGTCCTACTTATACATGTTGCGATAGGTACAATGTTTTTAACATTGTGAGTAGTTCATCATCATTTATTTTTCCCCATCATTGAAAAATGATAATGTATTATATGTTTCAAACAAAATCAGATGTTATCCTCTATAGTCATGCCATATCATTTTTATTTATTATCTTCAATGTCTCGATTCACTCTCTTTATCAACCCCTTTTTTTGGGTTGAATTAAAAACGTATGGAATTACACCATTCTAGTAGTAGAGTGAATTAAGAATAAAATTTGGATATATATAGAGTATCACACTGTAGCAAAATCTTTCATAGCCAAGAAACTCTGGTTGATCAATAAATGTGTCCAAACATAATGTGTTCATTCCTTTCATTGTACTATCATATAAATGATAAATCTATAATTATTCCACTATTTCCCACATACAGAATAAAACACATGGGAATTAAGATTCAATATTGGTTTTCTTATTAATAAGCTTAGATATATAGAAAATAGAATTTTTTTAAATCACATATGGAATTTAAAAAAAACATCCAATTTTTGAGAGGGTCTTCCACAAGTTAGATCCTATTATTTATTTTATGATAAGATACAATTCCCTTAGATTCATCTCTAGTGACCATGTGATCGATCTTAGTCGGCCTCTATCGAGTAGCATCCATAGTTTTTTGCTACTATACCAGATTGAACTCCTCCTCTTCTATGATAGGGAAAAAATTATCAAGCCTTGATTCACAACCAATTATACCCAGCATAACACTCATCCATCCAAGATTCTGGCTCCAATATATTTTCATCAACTTATGCCAAATGATTCCTCAATCGGATGATGACCTCCTCTTAATAAATGACGATTACTGCCTGTACTTCATCATAATCCTCTAGATGAGTAATCTCCTAATATACATCCTAAAGCAACTTAGTACCCACAAACTTATTAGTGTATAAGGTTAAATCAAGATCCTACCACTCAAAACATACATGAAAAATAATTAAATCCTACAATAGTTCATGGAGGCCACTAGAATCCACCCTAATAGTTTCCAGGTTGGATTAACTATGGGGATGAGATCCCAACCAATTTGACAGATCAATCAATGGAGTGTGAGTGGTGAAAATTTTCACATTCCTCCATGATTTCCATCAAACAACATGGTTCTCCTCATTAATGTCTAAGATAAAATCCTATAATTAAATTATAGGTGAATTTATATACTAAGATAAGACCTACAAAATATCATTGTTCGGGTCATATATAAGTAGTTCCTCAGTCATGATAATCCCTATGTGTAGGGAAAATTGATCCTCCCCAGATCCCTCACCCACAATGGGTTCCCCCACTACATCCTGTAGGAAAATATAGGGAGATTATTCTACCATATAATACATGAATTCCTACTTTTTTGGTACAATATTGGACAGCTTTTCTGATATCTTAGCTCTAGAAGACACCACTGACAATACTTCTTAGATAGGTGCAATCATCATAGCCTCCCAGATTATCTTGGTTACAGGAAAAATTTATACCTCCACTATTAGAGCCCCGACTCTAGAGGCCACCTCATGTTCCACTTAAATGGTAGGCCTAGCCACCACAACCTCCTCAACAACCTTCATTAAATGCGTAGAATCATCCACCACTGTAGCTGAAAACTCAAGATTGACCACCTTTTCCTAAGCTCTAAACATGGATAGATCTCATATTTATGTATGATTTAGTTGATCAAGACTTATAAGAGCAAAAAATAAAGGAAAATTTAAGAAGGGGAAAGTGATTACAAGAATGATATATTATGATGAGGAACATAGAATGATATATGGTATCCCCCCTATAAAAGATGTTCCCCAAGTAGCTACCACCTTAGTTGCAGGATACAGTTCAACTCACAGCTGGCCACCTATGACCAAAAAATTATTTAGAGGTCATGTTCTTGTCCCATCAACGGTTGGGATTCCATTGTCCAATGATGTTATTTCATCATAAACCTACCCATAATCCAGGCTTGATAATTTCTACACATGTAATATACGATTTAGGAAGTATTCAAAGAGTTTGAGTAAAATACAAGGCATACATGATCAGAAGATTTACCTGATTGATTGATGTATTTTCATTCACATGGGTGTCCTAATAAAAATCACTTCCCTAAAAATTATCTAATCCTTCCCCCAACAGAACTAGGGGCCTTATGGTCCACATAAAGTCCCATAGGATAATTAAATAATTGAAAAACCTTTACTCGGTCATTCAAGAGATTTGAGATGTTGTGAGAGTAGATTAACTATTCTAGATATGCCATGTATTGCATCATTATGAGAAAAAATGGAATATTTGCCTCCTATGACCCTATATGGTGAGGAGTATCCCATAAATGTGGAGAATCTACTGTATCCCGTGAACATAGGTGATCTATTTGTGGATTAACAAAATCTCCTAGGAATGAGGGTAGAAAATGATATTTTGGAACATCCAGGTAGTGCAGTGACTTCTTCATAATTTTGAAGTGTGCTCTCAGAACTAGAATACATGTCATTCCTTCCTCCCAAATCCTCTTACCTCTGAGTTTCAAGAAATTTTTTTCTCCCCTCCCTATGGTTCCCACCAATGAAAGACTTGTAATTATTGGCTCTTATGTTTATGGTCTACACACTAGACTGAACCGACCTTCAAAGAATCCCCTACCTACAGCTCACTATCAACCTCATGGTTATGGGATGCCTCCTTCCTTATCAAACTAATTGGTTCTCTAGCGTAGAATATATGACATGTACTCACCAACCAAACATAGCACATAATCTTGGGTGAGCCCATAAGCAGCAGTGGGTTGTGTAAGCTCGATTCATCCCCTAAAATATTCATAGGTAAAAACTATCGATATCTTTATTTTGAATTGGGGTTAGTGTCTACTAAAAACATTTCTTTATAAAGTTAATGTGAACTAATAGAGGAATTGAAAATATATTATGAACTTATCTGGGGAATAAAACTCATATATCACCATTAAATTGACCCATCCCACCAATACCCCACCTTAAATTACATGTGGTGTGCCTATTTCTCAAGGGTCCCTAATTCTATCAGTAGAAACACTTCCCATGAGAAATTTAAATAGATGGAAGATAAAGCAATCCACTAGCCCAATCCTTTATAATAAATCAACCGAGATGAAGATAATGGGTTGAATCCTGAATATGTTGAGGATTTATGGTTGAAAATATATGATGGGATGGAACATGGGGTTTTTATACTCATATTCCCCATATGTGTGAAAACATTTAAACATCAAAAATAGAAGTGCTAACACACAAGAAGTGGTGTTTCCCCATGGATGATGTGACATAAAGCATTGTATACCTTTTGTATCACTGAAATAATTCAGTTAAAGCACTTAACCATTTCTAGCACTACCTTTATGATGACGGTTCTTAGCATACTCTCATATGTGCATCCCAAACTAAGAGAATCAATAAACACATTAACTAGAAAACGAATCCTTCTATCATGACAATGTGATCCTTGATCGTCAAGATATAGACCCACAAAAACTACTATCTTGCCTCCCTGATTCTCTAATATGAGTATACCATGACTGATTGAGTTAAAATTATATATTTACATAACCACTGATATAGTCTATCCCTTGGTTCATTCAAAAATTACATGAAAATTTTCCGGAAGGGGATATCCTTAATCTTTGGCATGTGGCCACTTCCCCCCCACACGATTTACAGCAAGACCTTTTTTATAGTGAGAATATACTCCTCGTCATATAAAACATTTCAATGGGGGGGGGGGGTTATCATACATATCCCATAAGATCAGGATCCTATTAATATTGTAGAGATCCCACAAGATCACACTTACCTACCCATGGTGTAGAAGAAATGTGTCGGCCCCTAGTGACCACCTTATTAGAATCTCCAACATTTTGTCATCGGGATGATAGATGTGGAACTATGAGGACCATGATACCTTTTAAATCTTGACATACTTAATCTCCACCTCATAACAATGGAAAAAATGGCAGGAATAGCATTCTTAGTCCCATTCACGCATGATGTTTCTAACCTATCACATAAAACAACCTTCCTTCCACACCATAATAGGCTCCCCCAAGCCTTCCATGATGATCATATCACATTGAGTAGGATATTACATTACTCAAATTATTCCCCATTAACATTGTTCCAATGATTCCATAGGGTTTGAACAATAAGATACATGTGGTCCTTCATGATGTGACCTCTGATAGACATAAAACATTGTTTGTTCCCAGGATTTCTCCTAAATTGATAGATAGGATCATCACAATAAGAACTGGGGATAAAAAAATCATATAACATACCAAAACTGTATAGAAATATCAAATTTAATAGTGGGGATTCCAGTTGATCCTATATTAGAAATTTTTTGACTCTTTCATGATTATATGTGCATTGGACACTCTCAAATCATGTGATTTTTATACTTATATTTTCTGATAATAAATATCCCCATCACATATGGTGGCTATTTTATCCAATAAATAAAATTATTTTCTCCTGTTGTTTAATGGGTTGTTCATAAAGGTCGATTTTTTGAATGTTTTTAGGCTCACCAAAGTTTTATCAAAGAGACTTGACTCATGGAAAATGGTAGTTTCACGAATTGTGAGGATCAAGAAAACAAAATGCTCATGAAGGTCTTGAGTTTCTAAAATATATATCATTGTATAATATTTTATGGAAAAGTCATGGTCCCCTCAAAGACCCTTGCAATTACTTATAGGTGTAGGTTGAAAATAAACATCACGAATAGATCTAACCAATCACCACTTTTTTGTGTTATTCCCACATAATATGGACCTCATATCACTTGTCATATAAAATTAATAGGGGTGTATTTGTTGATTCCTAAATATGAATTTTTTCTGACTAATCGAGTAAGGTATGGATATTTCAATGAAAATAAGAGCTAAAAGAACTCAAAAATAAACATAAGTGGATGGATTTGTGAATGTATAAAACATTGTAGAAGGCCATATAATATTGAAGTCACTGGCCATGTAAAACATGAGGAAGAAACCTCTATCCAGCATAACTCTAGTTCATGGAAGACAAATACTGAGTGAATCATGAATTGGTTACCTCCACCCAATGTAACTATGGATCCAAAAGTCAATGGCCATGTGAATCTTGAGGAAAAAATTTCTTTATATAGTATTTTAGATTAAAAAACCTTTCAAAAAACCTATAATATTTGATAAAAGAATCAATATTTCTAAAAAATTATTCCCTTTTGTCTTCTAGTCCAATAAATATCACCCCATGTGTGAAATTTAATAAGAATTTACATTTAATTTTCTATGAAAAATATCTGAATTTATGAAACATAGATAATTCATGAGTCGTAGAGGAAATTGATTTCCAATGGGTGGAATCTTTCATGAAATTGAATACCTTGTATTTTTGAGGACCTCATCCCATGGCATAGATTCATTTTTCAAAGGACCATGGAAACTGTGTAAGAATAAACACCTTTGTGTATCTTGATGGTTTTTCAAGACAATTATCCTTCATGAAACCAACCACATGGGAACCATACATCACTATGAGCTAGGTTCACCCAGTTTCATGAAACATATTCTTTCATAACACCCATATCCTTTGAAAGAAACATATCCTTCAAGAATCCCAAAAATATCATGAAGCCCAAACATTCACAAAACCCATCTTCTAGGCCTTTTAACGGTGCCTTATTTCATTGAATACCCCTTCACAAAAGTTGTGTTCCTGACCCCCCCCATAACATTCTGACCCCAGTTCAACCACAACATAATTCTTTGTGCGGCCTATTCCACCTACACTTTGTTCCACCCACATTGCTAAAAATGTGGCTCAGTACATTAAAATACATTTTTATCCTAATAATAGTTACCCTAATGAATTTTTATTCTAACAATAGGAACCCAAACATTGTACCTTTTGATTTACACTCATATAAGAAAGTGTCTACACCATTCCCTACCCTAAGGTACATGTGTAGTGGAAATGTATTCCCTAATGGTAGAATCCCCAAGTGAAATTGATTAATTGTATTGGTAGATATTTAAATTTACTAGATCATCCTCTCACTTTCACATGGTCCATATATAGAGTGTACTCCCATCCATGTCTGAGATTCATAATGTAAAACATCCGAGCTCTGTGTCTTAGTTGTATGATATTAAACATCAGGAAAACATCCTCAGTATATGAAATTAAACAATAGACTTACAACATGTAATGAGAAAGGGATTCCCCATGAACAATAAACAATGGATGTCACCTTTTCCATCATTATGGTATCACCCACCCCCTTCAGGAATATTGAATGCCTAATCCCCACACCATCCCTCGTTGACACTCCATTCATGGTAAGTCCATCATTAATTTTTTATGACAATCTTTATGGACCGGTCAGTTCACATGACCTTAAACCATGGAATCAAAATACGTTGGTTTTTATCCATTTTTAACAAAATAGTATATTGGATGCCTCCATTAGGATCAATATCTAAATATAAAAAATCAAAGGTTACCTCCATGAGGTTTGAACCCGACAACCTAATATCACCACATGAAGCCCGAGTGTGAAATTTTCCCCCTTGGAAACACAGTATACCACCTCCATGTTTATATATATTACCCATTGGGACACACTTATCCACCCCTAGAGCATGAAATATCCCCCCTAGGAACACAGTCTACCAAAATCCCAAGAGTGAAATATTTTCCCCTACACACACAATCCACCACCTTCAATGTGTGAAATCTTCTGCCATTGGTATATACATAACCACCCCAAGTGTGAAATCATACCCCTAGGGAAACAACAAACCATATACTATTTGTAAAATATTCCCCCTTTCCTACACATTACACCATCTTCATGATCAAAAAAATTCATCCATAGGGACAAACTAAACCACCCCCACATGTGAAATCTTCCATCGTAGGGACACAACAACCCAAATACCATGTGTGAAATTTTAACCCGATGAGATGCACTCCACCAAATAAAAAGTGTTAAATATTCCCCACTAGGGACACTCTTAGCCACCAACCCTCTACAAAAGACATTAAACTTTTTACCTAATCTAGAATCCCCACCCATACAATAAATATGGGATTCTTGAAAAAAAAATTGGAATAATTACATCCTTGGAATTAACTAACTTGTAGACAACAAAGGATGACATTGGTTACCAACCAAATATTCCTCTAAAAATAGGTGCCTAAGAGTTATAAAGGATATTATATTATAGGTTTCAAAAAACCCATTATAATGAAATTCTTAGAAATCCCCAATATTACTATTTAGTTAGACTAAAGGTTACGTCCCTATCAATACAGAAGCATTATAATTAACCATCTTCCACCTTGATATGGCACTATGAATGAGTTTTGTAGAACTAACATAAATCTATGAGGGAGTACCAGACTATGTAATATGATCCATAGAGGAATCATTTGAAGGAAGAACCAACAACCCATCATTCCATTTCAATCAATGAGCCTACATTTCCGGTTAAACTAATGGAAGGTTCCCACCTTTGGAAAGCCAGAACACAAGGAAACAAATTAGTGAGTCATCATTAGATAGAGTGAAAATATGAAACCATAATGACAAGAATTAGAAACAATGAAATAATTTAATTATATTCCATCATAGAATTATCTATCATTATTTACATATAATTATTTCATCTAATAAAACAACTATTTAGGTATAACAAAAATAATGGTTAAGATCATGAGTAATACTTGTTAATATATAAAAATAAATTAGTAAAAATATTTTTAATGAGTTATTCCTCACCGAAAAAAACATAATTTTTATTAATTATTTAATATATTCATTTCAATGATATAATTAATTTTACTAGGATCTAAAAAGTATCAAATATTAATTATCATATAATAAGAGACATATGGATGAGTAAAAAACATTAAGTACATGATTAATCGTATCACTAAATAATAATGAATATCATTCATGTTTCTATTTTTGAAGAAGAAAACAAATCCATCATAATACATACACAATGAAATTGTCGAATAATCCCCCACTTAGAATCTTACATGAAAAAATCTCTTGTACTCTCTCAACATATGTTTTTATACAATAATTAAGAAAAATTATTGATTTATCTATATATATCATCACACCCAATAGATATAATACTTCACTTATTTATTTCAACAAAAAGTATTTTTTAATCCCATATTTTGGAAATTTTAATGAAATTATAGAATTTATGATGAGTATAATTTCATCCATAAATAACACTATAAAATATAGACTACTCCCACTTGTCCTATTGTATACCTAATATTCATATCAATTTTGAATGACCCAAATATATTTCACTTCATTATGAAATTAAATATAATATTAGTGAGATAATTTCTTTAATCCATAAATGGATGACTAAAATTTTTATTCCTTAAAAACACTATTTGAACCCATAAAACCTTCATGTTGAATCATATAAACATCCTTAGATTGATTTAAATTAATAAAAGTTTTTTTCACATCATACCATTAATTTAATTATTATTTAAATTATTTATTTTCTATTAATTGTTTCCTTGAATTTTGGGTACTTCAAAATGAATCTTTTTTGGAAACTATATGTTTTTTCATATCCAATTGATAATAATTTGTGAGAAGAACCAATATGAAACTATTTGTATGGGTCTATGGTTTTATCAGAGCAGTATTATCTGATTGGAATACACTTTTGATAAATTAATAATGGTGTATTCAAATATTCTTCACGTATGTCACATGCCAGATAAGGTGTCCAAACTAGGGGTGGACTAGGTTGGTTATTGAAAACTTTTAACATATATTTAGTAGATTATAAAGTCATAATATTATATTATAAGAAAAATAATCGTGATTTAATTTATTATAATATTTTTTTTGAGTTTTCTTAATCTTAATTCGATTCATTTATTTTAATCTGTTAACTACTAAGATATATTTACTAGAGGACACAAAATCATGAATAATGTTTTTTATTTTAAAAAATACTCTTATAACTAATATTTATTCTCAATTTAATGGATCTATAATCGTACAAAAATAATTTTTAACATGGAATTAATTTTAGATTTAGTTTGCTTTTAACCATTTCTTGGAATCAAATCTCATGATAGTTTCTTGGTAAGAAGTAAGTTTATCCTTCATAAAATTAAAATCATCCTAAATTTATATTCGAAATAAATATTTATATGGTTCCAATAGCATTTTAAAATACCTTCAAGAGTCTTCTTTTAAAAATTTACTTTTCCCAATTTTTTGTGTGGTTCCATCTCATATAATATATCAATATTTATTTATTTTTTTCATACACATCACCATGTATAAGTTCACCCAAATTATTACTCAATAAATACTTAGATTCGTAATAAATAAATGTTTTTCCCAAAAAAAATTACACACAATATTATAATTGAAACAATATCCCTTACTTTATATGGGATATCAAAATAATGAGCATTTTTAAAATTTAGGGCAACATTTTTGTAACATCATATCCATTTCACAATATTTTCTAAAAAAATTATTACTAATGAAATATTATGGTATTTAATAATATATTTAATATATGGTTTCTCTATGATTACCTTTTATGGAATAAAAAAAGAATAATGTAACCAATTCAATAGAATAACTCTATATATATATAGTAAAGTCACATTGTCTCTTTATCTATGAAAATTTGTTTATTATAGTGCTATTTATCTTTAAATATAAACCATTACACTATACAGTACCTAAGAGTGTGAGTAGTAATAAAATTACACAATCTCTTATATGATCAAAAAATTAATTATATAGGAAATCACTACCTTTATTTGATTGAATGATTTAATTAAATATAATGTTGATTAGGAACATAATTATTTAATACCTAGAATATTTTAATGGTTTCAAACTTATCTTCCATAAGAATCACATAATCAAAAAATATTAAATCACCAGTAAATTTTATGATGCAAGGATTATCGCTACAATATTTTTATCTCATTAGACCACATTCATCGATATCTATTATTCCCAAATAATCCATAATTATTTATCCCTTTACAGTAAATTAAATTCATACATTTTTACTAATAAGAAATAATCACATAAATCAAATTATTAATAACTAGATGAATCCAATGATACATTTTCTGAATTATTTATATATTATCACATTTTTTTCTTTTATATAAACAATTAAAATAGTAAACTACTTTTTGATTGATGTACATTGATCTTTTTATTTAAAATTTAATATAATTTATTTTCCATGTATTAAAAATATACACCAGTAATGATATTTACAATTCCATGATACATTTCAATCATATATATAAGATATTTTTTTAATAAATAATGTAAATCCATTATTTTCATAATAATAAAAAAATGAATTTTCTATTTATAACCAAATCATAATAACATCATGAATATTATGTTTAATAAACTATATAGATATGATTCATATGTGAGTAATTCCAAAACATTTACCCTTTATCCATTATAATCACGTATATATACTTATAACTTATCTAATTCTCTTTTATTTCCAAGTCTTCATACATCAACATACATTCATGATATATAAAAAATATATTATACCCATGATTAAGAATTAGAGAAACTAATTTTTATAATATTCAATTCTGTATATTCAGGATGATTATATTTATAACCAATACCACTTCTCACGTTATAATACCAATATATTAGTTTATAGAACAATCCTATAATAGATCTCATTGTCTTATAAATTATATTTAATTTCATTATATTCTAAAAAATTGGAGACTTACCATGTATGTTTCATGTTTTATTGAAATACTTAATAATGAAATTTATTTAATAACCCACCTCTAAAATGAAAACTCATTCATATATATTAGCTTAATAAGATCAATACATCACTAATAATTGAGTAATAATTTTATATTCTATTATGACCTAACTATTTCACTTTAAAATGATGTAAAATATATCAAATAAATATAATGAATAGTATAATAGAAAATATATATTCCAAATTAATCTAATAAATTATACTAACTTTATTTATTATGGTACCAAGAAATTTTTTTCTCATATCCAGGTGTTTTCAAAAGTTTAAATTAGATATAATAGCCTAACAATTAGGGTAATCCAAATTCTTTATTCCTTACACAATATAACCCATGAGTTCTTTGATTTAGAATAATCCACTCACTTGGATTATTGAATTTATGATGTGTTTTTACTTTTAAATGAACATAAAACCTTGGTATTAGAGGTGGTGTTTAAGTATTTCACATTTCATACTTATATCTTATCAATTTATTTATAAAATAATTTTTTATAAAATAAAATAATCATTAATCCTTTAAAGAACCTATCCCTTCTACTGTAGATTTTTTAAAAGTTATCATTCATATCTAAAATAGAGGAATGATAAAAATCAATCCAAAATAATCTAAAAGAAGGAATAAAGAAAATAATAAGAGTATAAATAAATATAAACCCATTATCTCATAGAAATTTTTTGATGTGGTTGAAGACAATCAGTTATCAAAAACCCAATTAATATTTCCTCCAAATGTTGTCCTCCTTAATTCAAATATCCAAGAACATTATTAGGATATTTCTTATATAACATGATACAATAAAATTTTATTATGGTTAATAGAAAATAATAATTATATATCACTAACAACGTAAAATTCAATCTAAAATATTTTGTGTCTATATTGATAATTCATTGAAAACACTTTTATAATAATCCTTTATTGATAAAGGAGAATTATGATTTTAATGTGTTCCACAAATTCAAAGCTATCACTTTACCAGTAAATGCTGTATGTTATAAATTATTTTCATCATTAATAAAATATATATTGAACAATTTAATTATTAAAATATATATTATAATTTTTTAATATAAAAAATTGAATTATTTTTTTCCAAAATATGGGAAGCGTACAATGTGAACTGAAGAAAAAAACGAATCCATTCTTACACTTCACAATAAACCCAAACAATTAGTATCTTTATGAGTATTCCCCTTGTAAAACATTTTTGGTAATTTATATCTTCCAATACACATATATTATAAAAAATATTCATCACATTAGGCCAAAACAATAGAATCTTCCATCTAAGTGGAAGATGATATTAGAAAAAATAACACTTTAATGAAACTATGGGGTTAATAGTATAATGTATTAACAAGTATTACTTGTGATATATGCTATTTTTTGATTTTAGTAAAATAAATTACATTAATATCAATAATCTATTAATTGTTTTCTTGAATACAATTAATTGTCTTTACGGAGTTATACATTGGTGGGGTATTGGAGAGAGACCATTTTTCGAATTAAGTTTTTTTAAATAATAAAATGACATATTAAAAAAAAATCATTATAATTTTAAACTTTAGTAATGTAAAAAATAAAACTCAAAACAAAATGAGATATATCAAAACAAAAAAACTTGTTAGAATCTGTTTGATGTGAATAATCCAAAATTTATATAGCTTCATTATAAATGGAAATTGATGTAAAAATAATACAAGGGTTAATATTAGGAGAATTAGAACCAATATTCATAATATTTTAATCCAAGTCCAATGATAATGAAAAATATTAATCCTTTTGAATTAGATTATATGACTATCCCATCAATGATACCTTAAAAATAAATAGATTATAAAGAATTATTCAATTGATAAATACTTGTTTCCTTATCTTTATAACATAAAAACTAGTTTGGGAAGTAATAATTAAAATTTTGAAACCCAAGAGGATGAAAATGGTTATTCACTTATCTATCTAGTAGAACCAAAACCCCATTTTCAATGACTACATTTCCAGGCCACCTGAAGAATACTGAAGCCTCTTGATTTCACAAACACCAATCATGTTATACTTTAAATACTGAACCAATTCTAATCCTATTCACATTATGGATGAAACTAGAAGAGAATAAACACATCAAATGAATCCAAGATAATGAAATTCAGAATCTTAGAGTATGTCCCTCTAGTTAAAAAAATGAGGATGTTCAAACTCATGTTGATAAAAAAAACTCTATTTACCATTGTTAATATATATCAACTAAGACGTCTATTCATCTTGATAAATTTCAATAGTAATATAAATTATTAATTTGTATAATAACTTCTTGATTATAGTGACAACTTTGATTAGAAATCACAAAGTTGATTAAATATCGCCAAATGTATCTGGATATATGAAATAAACTAGGAGGCCTATAAAATCAACCCAAATTTAGAGAAAATACTAAATGATAACATAGTTGTGAGGGAAAACCATTAAAAGACTGATATCAAGATCCTATGAATATTACATTTTGTAATTCCTCAATAAATGCAGAAATATTCACTATAATTAAAGTGAAATAACATGAAATATTCAAAAATAACCCCATAAATACACCACTGAATATGATACCCTCGAATGTTTCCTTGATCAATTCATGATTCTGACTAATTTAATTTAAAATAATGACCAATGAAAATAATGAACCAAAAATATTACATTGTATTCACTAAATACAATCAAATAAAAAATTTGAAATTCTAGGGTGAAGGTTAATAATAAATAACCTCTCTTTAGAAGGGTGTATAGCCTTCTATAAGGAGATTTTTATAGATGGGGGAATGATCATCAGAGTTGAAGTCTTTGTAATGGTCATTTATTACCAGGGCTTGATGATACTTCCCAAATAATAGTGCAACACCATGTGTGGAACAAAAATTATTCATTAATAAATATATCATCTCATGAAACATATTCTTAATAAATGGATACCTTACATGGAAACAAAAGAAAAAATACACATTCAATATCCTTATATCATTAATAATTCACTAAAAGTGATAATTTTCACTAAAAACAATATAAACCCTACCGCATGATATAATATGTAATTTAGTATATATAAACATTAATTTCCCATTAGTGACCAACTCCCTTTGATCAGGGTGATAAAATATAGCGATGTGTGATAGTACTTTTGGGATTAAAAATAATCCCATCATGAACTATAAAATATAACAGTAACTTTTAGGTATTATAAAATTATATTAAAAATATATTCTATTAGAAGGTATAGGAAAATATAGTCCCACATAGAACACACACACACACTCACGTGAATTAAACTATATTCAAAATTTAAACATGTTATGAGCCTTTTATACACTATAATAAACACGTAAAATTAAAAATAAAAATAAAGCATATCATACCAATTTATAATGAAGACAATGATTTTGAAAAAATAGATAATAATGTGAAATAAAAATGGGCCTAACAAGTTCAATAAAAATATATTCATTGTTTATTAAATTAAGACCCCTAAATCAACCACTGAGTAAGAAACAGACATCTTGATACCAGGATCACACCACTCATTAAAACATGCTATTAATGATCATCCATGAGGATTAAACCTAATGGAAATAGGGTGAGAACTCCCACCTTTACATGTAAAATAAATATTTTAATAGGAAAAAACATATAGCTATAAACTCCTTAGGATAATAGAGAATTCATATAATTAGTATAACTATATGTATACAAGTATCCAATGATAGATTACCACTCTACCGTAACTGAACTTACAAAATAGTGTCATTCAACACCTGACACTACACATGAGGATAAATCCCTGGTACAATGATATATATATATATATAATGTAGGATAATTCCACTAAACAACAAAATTTAGTACTATTTTAAATGAACCTGACAATGTCAAAAAGAAATACACATACCTATTCCCATAATAAATAAACGATATATTCACATCTCAACAAACATAATTAGGTATAAAAGAATGTATTCCAAAAAATAAAAGCACAATATTGAACATTCTATAAGAAAAAACCATTCCCTAACATACATAATAATGAAAAATGGTAATTCAATGAAAATATGGTTCACGTAAATATCATAAATAATTGTCCTAGAAACTCATATCCAATCATTAATAAATGTATATAAAAATAAAAAAAAACATATAACAAGAATATAAATATAGTTATAAAACACATAATTTTATTTATATATTCCAATAATTACAAGGTATTTGATCAACTAACTAGATTTTATAACTAAACATGTAGATATGAATTGATCAAGGCCAAAAAATTCTCTACCCTACATGGTTTCCATATAAATGCAAGTGATCCTTTCCATAACTCTAAAAACCATTAAATTACTAACAAACAACCTTTTGGCATCCAATTATCTTAACACATTCTAAAAAATTTAAAAAACCATAATTACACTTATTATGGATGTGTTTTGGATTTCATAAAAAATCATATAGTCATATGACTTCAACAAAAATACGCATCTTTTATTTCATATGCTAAACCTATCTTAAACCAATAAAAAAACTTGTAATTTCTATAACCCAAAAACTATTCCCTTATATTCAATATATATAACCATAAAAATTTGTACACCGTAAATGAACAGTATATTAATTTTTTATATCACCACAACCTATATAACTAAATTGATTAAAACATGAAAATTATAAAAACTAACAAAATTAATCTCAAATAATTTGTCAACTCATTAAAAAATTAATGAAATATAAAATAATCAAAACCATTTTCAACCTTATATACCAAGATAATCCTAAAAAACATGAAAAAGTAATAAAATATATAAATAATCCCACCCTTTAAATAATTCCCCTATTTAATTTAGAGAACCAAATCCAATAATAAATAATTACAAATTACAAATTTATTTTTGGAAACCAAAATTAATAAAATAGAAATTTTTTACAAAAATTTCACATTTAATCCTAAAAAATAAAACCGTATGAATATATATAATTCAAAATAAAAATCTTTTTATAACATTCTTTTAAACTCTTAAATCCATTTTTAATTCTTTTACACATTCAAATATTTCAATTACAAAACTAAAATAATTTTCACCCATTTAATTTAAACATGTGATCATATGTAAGTATTTAATAAAATATTAAATAATTAAATAATCCCCAAAATGAACTGATTAACCATTATTATTTGTCTTTTTAAATTATGTTAATTATATTTAGGACCTTTTCCTTTAACATAAACTATAATCAATCATTTTTATAAAAAAATAATGTAAACATAGTGAATGGAAATGAAAAAATAAAAAACAATCCAAAATAGAATCCATATCAACAAAACATTTGATAAAATACCAAAATAATTAAATAAACCTATCTTGAAAGGATTTTATAATAGTAAATTAATCACTTTCTTATCTTCAACTTATAACATACTTATTTTTAAATTCATAAAAAATAAACACTTCCAAGAAAAATTACGAGAAAAATTCCCAAACATCGAAATAAAAGAAAAGACTATTGATTAGAGTTTCAATATTGATCAATATTTCAATGAAATGAATATATATCATTAATAATTCCTTAAAACATTCTAAAAAAATATTTGACCTAAGAGGGTATCTATATATCCTAATGAAAAATTCATAGAAAATTCCAAGATATATATAATTACTTTTTATAAAAATAATTAAAAGGAGAAACAATTAATAGAGTAAAAATAAAAAAGGATCATACTATTAATATGAAAGAGACACAACCAAAATCAATCATATTCAACAAGTGGAACAAAATGAGAAAGGTAAATAATTATCTCAAGTTATAGTTCGGAGTATATCGCATGTGGGAGGGGGGTTATTTCATTAAAAATAATTTTAAATTGAATCTATAAAATAAAATACATTTTCCTGAAATAAATCAATTTAAGTGTAATATTATCAATGTAAATAAAGAATTGAAGAAATTAAAATTAAGGAAATAAAAATAAATTAAATTTGGAAATTAAAAGAAAAGCTTTGATAAAGTTGTACAATAAGAACCAATGAATGATCCCCTAAATCTCCACATATTAAGAATAATTTATTGGGCCTTATTTGTCTCTTGGTTTTAATGATAACCAAGAAACCAAAGATAAAATTAATCCATTGATTTTAATAGAAACAATGAAAAAATTTGTTAGGAATCACTCATTTTTAATAGAGTCTAATAAATAAATAACCCTCATGTTATCTATGGTGAAAACCTAAATAAGAAGATATAGAAGAGAGATGTTTTGTTACAAAACCATTACTGAGAACCCAACTCCCTTTACAAGAAGATATAAATTTGAACGAATAAGAGTGAGAGGGAGAGATAAATAATATATAAGAATAAAATCATTTCTTATGTAGAAAAAATTATAATAATAAAATTTAAAAAGAAAATGAAAATAAATTTTAGGGTGTTGAATCATGGATTCTTTTTAATGATTGAGAATTAATGTTCTCTTATAAATTTTAATTCTAGTCATAGATTGATCGAGAATAGTTACATAGTGATTGGGATTCTTTATAAATATTAAAGCCTATCATGATGAATATTTATGGACACCATAGAAGATGCTAGATCCTTGAGTAAAATAATGTCATTAAATAGCCAAGTCATGGCTTTTTGAAAATATAAATATATCCATTGAACTATTATCAATCGATTGTACCAACTAATAGGATGATCTCAATACCTAGATTATGAGACTCCTGTATATTTCTTTGTTTCTTTAAACTCCATCTAGTTGCAAAATTTCATCAATAGTTAGTTGATGGGATTCAAAGAGATGTAGGTGGTTCTACCAACACAACTGATTAGTCGGTGTCCTTCTTCCATCTAGCTAGTGATGGTATACAATGTGACCCTCCACTCTCCTCATGATTCCGTCACATAGTCTAGTAACTTAGTAACGTGAAGATTAAAAAGGATAACTAAAATATTCTTAAAAAAATTATAGAAACTTTTTTAGATATTCTGATCATAAAAAATAGTGCACTAACAATATCCTCATTTTTATTATCACAAACACTCATTTGGGATCGAAATAAAAATTGTATATAATAAGGATATAATGAATTAATAGGAAAGAGTAAGATCTAAAAAAGGAAAATGAAACAATATTTAGGAATATTATTTTCATAAAAAAGAATAGTTACCCTATAGATTCATTATTTTTCTATTCCTTGGAAAAAACACTATTTTAAAAGAAACATCTTCCCCCTTTGATGATGATGTTTTCCCCTTATTTAGAAAAGATGGTGCTTCACTTCCTTTTATTGAAACTTTCTTGACATTAAATCAAAATCTATTCTTTTATTTTTTATTTCCCCCCTTAATGATTAGAAAAATGACTTATAAACCAAAACATTTTGATATATATGAGACAAACAATCATATGATAATCAAACAGATCATAAACCATGATTTTGAATAATTTTAACAACTTATTCAAAAATAATTTTTAAAAAAACCATGATTTGAAATGCAAAAACCTTGATAAAAATAAAAGATAAAAATAATTATAATGATTTCATTATTATATCCATATTAATTAAATTTAAATCTTTTAAATCCAAGTGTTTTATAATGATATCAGTAAATTGAAGATCTCTGCTAATATATTCTAATACGATATCATCTTTTTAATGTGATATCTCGACAAATGTTGTTGAATATCTATTTTCATAGTGAGTTCATGAGGAATTGGATTTATAGAGATTCTTATAACACTATTAATATCACATTTAATTAGAACATGAATAAATGATATCTCAAAAACAAAGAGAGTGTGTTTCATCCATATAATTTTGTAGTAATAACTCCATACAACAATATATTCCACTTCATCTATAGAAAGAGAATCAAAATATTTCTTTTTACTACTCTATGATATTAAAGAATGTCTAAAAAGGTGAAAAGTACAACTTATACATTTTCTATCTATTTCATATCCCCCAAAATAGATGATAAAAATAAATGAATAATTTAAAGAGGATTCTTTAGGATAAAATAAACCATGAATTTTAAAACATTTTTAATAAATAAATTATTCTCTTAAAATCTTTTAAATGATTTTATTAAATATTTCCATGAAATATAGTTTAAAGAAAAATAGTAAATATAATTTTTGTTTTATCAATAGTATGGTAAATAAAATTCCCAATCATATATATATTATGTTTTTTTAAACATATTTATTGGATTCACTAAATAAAAGATTATATTAGGTACTCATTGGAGTGTTATATTTCTTGAAATAATCCATTCTAAAACACTTTACATGTTTATAAGTGTATTTTCTTTTGGGATTTGAAAACATCCATCATTTTTAAGAGATTTTGAAACAATGAATTTTAATTTTAACTCACCAATAAATCTAATTTGAAATTGTTACTCATAATATCTTATGATTCATTATAAAAAGATTTATTTTTTAATGAAAAAATGATGTCATAAAAATAGATTTGAGTGATTAAAAGTTCATTTGAATCCATTTTTATAAATAAAGATGAATATAATGTTTCCATTTTATAATAATTTGTAATAAAAAAACTATTTAACCTTTCATACTAAGCTTGATAGGATTTTTGAAACCATATAAATTATTGGTTAACATGAAAATTTATGTTTTTAAATTTTCAGATTTTCAAAACCTGGTTGTTGTTCAAAAAAAACATTTAAAAAATAAAACAATTCAAAAAGGTATATTCAAAATTTATTTGAAATATTTTAAATTAATATGGGTCGATAATTAAAATAGGATCCTAATAGATTATATCTAAGAAATGATTATAAATGTATCACCGTGAGAAATAAATTATTCTGTATTAAAGTCTTTGGTTATGGGTCTATATTTATTACATTTGATGTTACCTTTTTCATCTAATTTATATCTAAAACCCAATTTTGTACTTACTACATGATTATTGTTGGGAGTTTGAAAATGAATCCAAAAATTATTCCATTTGAATCTTTTTGGCACTCCTTATATAAGGAAAAATAAATTTTCATCATTACTACCATATTCTAGGTTTTGAAGTTCTGAAATAATAATAATATAATAATAGTAATCTTTATTTAAGTAAGAACATCTAGTACAAGTACGTGTTTTAAAACTATAAATAACATTATCCATGGGATTGTCATTATATATTTTCAATGATTTAGGTAATAAAATAAAAGATTAATCATATTTGATAGGATATTTACTAGAATGTGGATCATTCAAAGTCAAATGAATAAGGTCATCCATTCATCTTATAATCAAGATGATGGTTTTATAATATTTTCATAAAATTTCATATGTAAGGATTTTTAATGGTTTTGGTTATTTTATTGAAGACTAGGAACTATTTACTTCATTCCATGTAATGAAGATAAATTCCATCATTATATTTTAGATCTAATATACCTCAGATTTTTCAGTATTAGGAATATATAATTTACCTCCAAACATGATGGAAAATCCAAATTTTGACATTTTATTTTACCAATTTTTATAAGCGTTATTCATGTGGAAGGTTGTCCGAAGAAAAAAATTAATATATTACATGGTATTTACCATATCAACCCACGATTATTGAATTATTTTGAAAACTTTAAAGTGGTATTATGAGATTTCTTGATGAGTTAGATTCATTATTTCATAAATCTTATTTTGTTGAAGTTTTTATAGGAGTAGAAAAAGCTCGATTTTAAAATTTTGAAGGACAAAGTTTTTTAAAATATTTTTTTACTACAATATCACCCATGATAACATTTAATGGAATTTTTTTCTCCCTTTTCATTTTTGTTCTTCTTGGAAAATATCAAGAAGAATTTATAGACCTCATTTTTGTGTGTTCATAGAATTACCCATCTGAATTTTTTATAGTCATCCATAATTACAAAAATAATATGATTTTCCTGAAATACTTTGGTTTCTACCTTCTTCAAAAAGATCAATGAGAACCTGATCATGGTATTAAGATTCTGGTATCTCTTTTTGGGTTTAAAATACGTTTTTTTTGTTTCACATTATGTTGGAATGGTTAAAAAATGTTATCTTTGTTATCTAATATTGGTAAATATCAAACTAGATGATGTTTGTTAAGCCTAAAGAGTGTGTCTCTGCATTCTATTGCAATCGAGAATTCTATAAAAAAAATCCAAGAATCACTATTTTTAATGGTAAAACTTTTAACATTTTCTGATGAAATATATTTTAGGTCGATAGTATAAATATTTTAAATAAAAAATACATTAAGCAATGATTTCCATTAAAATTTAAAACTTTTGAATAATTATTTTTGAAAGTTATTTTAATTTTTAAAAAAAATTGGATAATAATTATAAATGTATATTAAAAACAATCAAATTATAATAAATTAGTTTTAAGTGAGGAATTGGGAAAAACAATTCTACTTATAATGGGGATTTTACATCTCAATTTATCATGAAAATCATGCATCCTCTAGTGAAGTTTCCAAGGTGATGAAATTAAAATGAGTCAATTTTTTTAAATATAATAGACCATAAATATACCTTTTAAAATTTTGGGTTTACTATTTATACACATTTCCTATAATATTTCAAAATTATGTTTTTCTGTACCAATATATTAGGTCCACAAATGTTATCTAAGAGTATTTTTAGAGCCTAAATATTTTTTGAATAGAGATTTTGAAATGACAGATATGTTAAATTATTGAAACTTTTTTTCAAACATATTCAATTTTTAAAAATAACAACATAAAATAAATTCCCAATTTTATGATTATAATTACAAACCATATAATAATAGTATCTTCTTCGAAAGCGGTATTATTTTTAGAGGTTCTTTATTAAATTGAAAAATTAAACCAATAATGATTTTTTATATGATGTTGACACACAAATATATTATTTATAGTTAGTTTACTTTGTTTTAATTTCATGGGAGATTCTTTGAGATAATTGTTAATAGATTGTAACTCATGTACATATATTTGATAATTCATTTTTTTATAATTCATTTTTTTAAATAATGAATTGATCCCTTTCTATAAGAACATTATTATTATTATGTTTAAGATTATTATACAATGAATTTTGTTAAAAACTATTCTTCATTTTTATCATTAGAATATTTGGATATTCATATATTAAGTGATTAGAAAAACTAGAGGAAGATAAGGAATTTGAGAATGTGGAGGAACATGTGTTAGATTTGAAAATATTATTAACCTTTAATTATTACATGAGAAAAATGGTGCATTAAATTATTAACTCACATGGGGAAAGGGAATCATTTATTCCACTCTAGATTGACACCATGAAAGAATTCATACTTTTTTATTCTCCTTTATTTCTTTGTGATCACGAGGAATTTCAGCCTTATGTGACCATACTTTTTTCATTCGAAGTATGTTACTTCTTGTTCACTTGAATTATCCTATTATTTCGAACATTGGTCGATTTTGTTATTTAAAAGGATTTTTTATATTCTCTCATATTTGATACATTTCATCACCATCATAAGAGCAATAATTAATTTATTTGAAGGTGATTATAAGAAACCCAAGATAAATAATCCAAAATTTTTTTTATTTAGATAAGAATTAATTTTCTTAGATTCTTGAAGATATTCAAGGATTATAGTTTTACAAAAATTTTATTCAACAATACAAAAATAATTATTACCTCATAATGTGGACACTTCCACTCATTTTTATTTTTTTCCACAATTTCTTAAAGAGGAATCATGTTATAATTTCATTGAATATCTTCATAATTTTCATCTTATCCACATAAATATCCACAATGATCCTTAAATTCCATGAAATTTTTTGATAACATTGTATGAGAAACAAATACTTTGTAATGAAAAAAATGGATGATAATTATTCTATGAATACCCTTAAAAATATTTCGTTTAGAAAGTAAATGTTGAGCTCAAATTCATAATTTTCATATTCCTTAAATAATAATCTATTCCAAAATATTTTAAAAATAAAATTCCAAAAAAATATTGAAGTAAAAAAAATCCCTCTAATGTTTTCATTGAATTATTGAAAAACATATGAATATTTTCAAAAAAATTATACATTTTAGCCTAAAGAAGTAGCATAAAAATCCCTGTAAACTTATTATCATTAACATACAATGTTAAAAAATAAGATTCCAAAAATGAATTATATCAAGGATAGATATATAACTTTGGTAACATGGGATATAATTTTCATATCACTCTTAAAATTACTCTAAAAAATGGTATAACTTACCTAATAAATTTGAATACTTTCTTAGGGGAACCTTATAACTAGTTTACTCAATCACTTTACCTAATTCATTGGAGAGCTATATGTGGAAAAGACGTGATGATGAGCTATATCATGTTCAACCATTATAATTATATATATCAATATCACAAAAAATAATAAATAATTACAATGGTACATAATATTATCATAACACATTAAATATTAGATTATCATTGTAAAAATAATATTTCACCCATTGTAAAAACATTTTTGGAAATCGAAATATATACTCTATGTAATTTTTTTTGAAAATAACCATAGAAAAGGTATGTCACTTTTTACTGTATAGTATATGAAATATTTTAATGGAATCCATGAATAAAATTACATTTATGGATTTGGTAAGGACTGTTGAAATTATATATGTTAAAATGGAACATTTCTTTTTTTCATTTCGTCAAAACAATCTATATGAGATATGTAAAAATATTATTTTTTAAAAAGTGATAAATAAAGTTAGAAAAGAAATAAAATTTCCTTTATAATACATTAACATTCATATAAATTCATTCATTTAATAATATATACATGTAATAAAATTTTTAATAAAATAAATCTATAAAAAATTTAATATGTTGTTTTATGGTATAGTATCCCTCAACCTATGTCAGACACATCTTATAAGATCAATATATTTTTAAATAATAAAATAATGCTAAATAGGTTTCTATTAATAATTATTTTTCATGTTCTTTATCCCTTTTATTTTATTTATAATCATGGTATATTCAATTACTCAATGAATTAAATTCAAAACATACATTTTAATGATATTCGAGTCATATGTCCAAAATAAAATTATTATGTCAAATATGTCTAAACAAGTAACTTTTACATAATGTATAGAATAATAATCATGAAATAATTTAAAATGTATTATATTAATTATAATTTTTTAACATTCCATGAAATTAAGTTATGAAAAATGAATTCTGTCACAATCATAGAAATGGTAGTGCGTACATATATAAGAGTAATTATTCAATTTTTTAAAGAGAATGAGTGAAATAAGGTAAGAATAATTTTATCATTACCTAATGATTATTATATCACAAATATAATGTTATGTATTTAAATAGGCTTATATATATCATATATGTGACCAGGTAATGAAAAATGGATCAGATCACTTCATGGAGGTGGTAATCCACCTGTATACATGAACACTGTTATCATTTTCCAGTGGATGGAATGGTAAAAAATAAGATAGTATCTTATATTTAAACTATTATAATTATTTCATTAACACCATATATATAATTTAAATCCACTATCATAACCATTCAGGAGAGGTGGCGATGGAAAATTAATTACATTAGTTTTCGAGGTAGTAGTATGTCTTAGACATGAATATTGATTTCTTTTATATTTTATGGAATGTGAAATAGATGTAGATTATATAACTAAAATAAAAAATAATAATTTTATATAATAATTTTTTTATTACATCATCATGTTTGAATAATATTTTAGGGAGGTAAAACTAGAAATAAAATTAAAACACTCAGTTAAGAACTGCACCTCTTATTCTGAAAAACTCTTTAGGCTTATTTCTAAAGCCATCTTAGTAATATTTTATGATTAACACAGGACCTCTAAAATTTGATTATAAATTTTGGAATGATATTTGGGTAGGTATTAGGTAAAAAATATATCTATAAGTTTTGATAAGAGAAGAAATAGTTTCCTTTTATAAGTGGAGAAGAGGACACTGTTGTAATTTTTAATAACAATATTATATTATTAATGTATTACTCCTGAACAATGGATCCAAAATGGACCATTAATGAATATTATAAGATATAGTGTCAAAATAGTTCCATAAAATATTATTTAGAGATGTTATTAGGTCGTTCAATCCCTTATCACTTTAGTTTAATCCACCCAATAAATTTGTTTTAAAATTAACAATTTTAACATATATTTCTCTATTTTTACTGTTAATTATGACAATAAATTACGATTAACTTATTAAATATTATTAATTAATAGTATTAAAAATGTTTAATCCATTTTATAAAAATAAATTAACATAATTAGATGACTTTAATAGAACATTCAACCCTAAAAAGCCAAATGAAAACCATTTTCACGAAAAATACGTTTTTAAGTATAAAAATGTTTTAATACCAAAATGAATTATAATTTTTTCCAGAAATTAAAATCAATATTTTTAAAAAAAATTAACTAATGAAAATTTCAAAATAATCATAAATTTAACCTGAAATTGGAAATACTTGAAGATAAATGATTGTTTTCAATGAAAATTAGTTTTATTCACTGTTCACAAGAAAAAGAAAATTTTTCGGAAATTTGCAAAAATTTATCGTAAGAAAATTTTGAAATGATTAATTTAAAATTTAATATAATTTTTACATTAAAATTATATAATTTTGAAATAAATATTGTCAAGAAATCTGTATTATTCTTGAAAACCAAAATCGTTTGGAAATTATTCTTTTTTTCTTTTGAATGAGAAATTTATTATATTCTTATAATGTATATAAATATATAAAATATAATTACAAAATATTAATAAGTAATGTAATTTATTTATTATTAAAATTAAATGGGTTATTACATTATTCCATTTTTTTAAATTGTGTCCCCATAATTTTATTCATTACATAAAAAAGTGAGGATATTTTACCTACATAACATTTTCTTATTCCCATGTTGCTTCTTCAATCATATAGGTTTTATAAAAAAAGAATTACTTGGTGAATCAAATTATTTTATAACACCTTCTCTCCATGTTCATAAATATAAATAGATTATTCCTCATATAGATTATTTTCTTCAAACTATATTACATAAGTTCTAAAATTATGAGATGAATCCAAAACCAATTTTTCTAATAATGATACATGAAATACATCTTTTACCATAGATAAACATGGATTCAGGATCCAATATTATCCAAAATTTCATATGGTATAATGAATAGTGGACATAACATTTCTACTTTTGAAAAAAAACATTTTCCATAGATATGCTTTATGAAAAAGAATCACCTGCCTCTATTGAGGCATCTTTTATCTAATTATATACATAAATTTTATTCCACCGTTGAGTCATAGTCATATTCTATTGAAACATTTAAAACATATGAACCATTTCTTCTACCAATTTTGTTCTCCAAAAGATTATTTCTCTAACACCATTCTAACATGTTAGAGTCTGACACCACTTTCTATATAATTATCAAAAGGTTCCATCTATATACTAGAATGAAAGATTTTATTATATGGAAACTAAAGAAAAGTTATATTTTGAACCCAAATTCGTTGATACTCTATTAAAGAATCCTTAATTATATCATCCATTATCTGAATTGTTCTTTATGAAAAAATATTATATTAAGGAAGAAATGATGTATTGACATTGAATTTAGTACAGACTGACTTCTGTAGTCATTTTAAAAAATTATAGGTGAATCTAGGATCATAATCAGATACAATAGATATTTGGAATCCATGAAATATACTTATATATTTAACATCATTTTTATAGTATTGACCCATATATATATTATCAAGAATGTGAATAAAATTATTATATTGGGTTAATCGATCAACAATTTACCTAATCAAATTATTACATAGAGATGTATTTTGAAATCCAGTAATGAAATCTGTGGATATATTCATGCATTTCCATACATGCGTTGAAAAAGGATAAAGCATAACCATTGGCAATTATCATTCATCTTTAAAATTTTGAAATGTCAATAATTTCATATTAAAATATATAATATATTTCTTTATTCCTCCCTATTATAAATGTTCATGAAGGTATATAAACCATTTTTCAGTTCCAGCGTGAATAAAAAATAGAGAGGAATAATCCTCAAACATTAGTTATTTTATTAAATGAGGATAACATGAAACACATAACCATTATATATATCTCAAAAACCAGCAGTTTAATAATTAAATTCAATAATTTTTTCTTTCTAACAAAATCTACCATTTCCTATATCTCAGGGTCTTTCATATATGATTTCTTAATCTACTATATTAAAAACTATTATAATGTTACCTGAAACCAAATAAAGGGAGTTTCTATATAATGAATCTCAAATCCAACATTCATCAAATAATTAACTAAACGACCATGTTCTAAATGTAACATGGTTATTATATCATTATATTTATGACTCAAAGAATCAGATATAATATTTTCTTTACCTAGATTGTAATGAATTGTCCAGTCTTAACCCTTTATCAATTCCAACCATTTTCTTTATATCATGATAAAATCTTGATTGAATATATACATTAAAATTTTATTGTTAGTTGATATTTCCCTTTTTTACATGTATAAATGATATGTCCAAATTTAATAGAAAACACTAAAACTGCCTCTTCAAGGTCATCTGGAGGATAATTTTTTTTCATATAGTTTTAATTGATATATTTAATAAAAAATTAAACTATAATTTTATACTAAAAAACACATTATTTTCAATTAATCGTCATTGTAGATAAAAAATTCCCCATTTATGTATGATAAGGAAAAATAGAGCATTTAAAAATATTATTTTTAATTTTTGTGATCATTCATTACATTAATTTATCTAGTTAAACCTAAAACTTATTCATGCTAAAATTTGTGGTGGGATAGATAAACAAAGTTTTTTTTCAATAAACCTATTGTAATTTCCTCAAAATATAAGTAAATTATGAATCTTTGTGATATTTATAGTTATTATACAAAATCAACCACTTTAGTTTTACTAGGATCAATAATTACACATATATATTTATGATTTATCCAAGGAATGGAAAATTTTGTAACTAGAAATAATATTTTTTAAATTTTTCATATATCAATTTCAATCAATGTTTGAAAAATAATTAATAGATTTTTCTCACAATCCTCATATATTCTACAATAATCTAAACTATCAATAGTAATGACAACTATAAAGTTATATATATATATATATTGAAAATAATATTCATAATTTTCAAAAATCTAGACAGGGATTTGATAACCCAATGGGAATAAAAACCAAGTTATAATGAGCATACCAAGTATGAATTTTTTTGATCTCACCACCGATTATACTCAGCCAATGGTACCCCAAATATAGTTCAAGCTTCTCAAAATCTTGAGCTCCCTATAGCTGATCAAAAAAATCATAGATATGAGTCAACAAATAATAATTATAAATAGTGATTTTATTAAATTATAAAAATCAATGCAAAGCCTCCTGGATCCATCTTTCTTTCAAATAACAATACTGAAGCACCCCAACGTGAAGTGTTATGATGAATGAATCCATTTTTTAGATATTACTGTAACTAATTATTCAATTCATAAATTTTTACTTGATATATTCAATATGGGGGTTTTGGAATTGGCTTAGCATTGTGCACTAATTAAACAGTAAACCCAAAGTCTCCACCATGAATAATTCTAGGAAAATCGTTACATGAAACATCAAGATATACTTTTACTACCATCACATCTTTAATCAGAACAGTTCACTTATTTTGAATAATATGAAAAAGACAACTTCATTAGAATATTTTAATAGTTTCTCATCTACATGATATGTTTTTAGATGTATGAATTCCATATTATATAAAAACATAAAGTTATTTTTGAAAAAAATTATTTGTATCTACAATCTGTATTAACATGATAAAATAAAATCTAATTAATATTTTATGATAACATAAAATCCAAAAAATGGGAAAAATAATAAGGTTTGTAGGGAAAAATCTTCCATACATGATTACATGATGATATTTTTAAATTATTTCTAACATAATGTTAATACCATTTGTTTTTAATGATAGTAATAACATCATTTCATGGGGTCAAATTTTCATTTTACCTAAAAATTTCTCATAAATAATGGAATGTGTAGACCCAGAGTCAAATAAAACATTAACATAATTTGAATAAATAATTACTATACATTTTACCACTTCGTTTAATAGTAAAACATCTTCTAAAGTAGTTTCAAAGTATTTCACCATCCCCTACTATGTATGGCCTTTATGAATTTTCTTATTCATGCCCTTCTATAGACACACATAGATAAAATAACCCATCCCATTACTTTTAAATCACCTTATCATTTTTATCAAAATTTGTATAACCACTACCAATAGCATATTCATTGAAATCACAAGCCATATTCTCAACTGTACCACATCATAATGACCTCCAATATTAAACAAGATGTTCCCCAAGGTGATTTTTGACACACTTATCAAACACTAAAAAAATTATTCTCCTACTATCAGATATATTTGATGGATTGTATCCCATTTCATACCAGTATGCTATATTTTTATCTTTCTTTTCATGGAATACGAGGTCATTTAAAAGACATTTTTGACCTTATCATCATTGAAAAAGTATTCTTATAGCATTTATATTCATAAGAGGATAATTCTCTTTAGTATCATGGATTTAATCATGGGTAAAATAAATTAATTTTACTATAAAGACCCGAGATACAATTTGAAGTATACATTTACAGTTAGTTAATGTTTTATTTATATGAGGTTACATAATCATTCTCCATTTTCATCAATTCAATGAATTGATATTCCATCCTATATAAAATAATTGAATTTTCTTAAATAAAATTATTCAAAAAGTTATTACATTCAATGGAATCAACCTATTATCTTTTCTTAGTATTCATAACCATTTTCCACCGCCGATCATCTTCATATTCAAAATATAAAATTGATATAGTTATTTTTTGGGGTTATGAAAAATCCATGCCATTGAATATATGTAATCGACCTTGAAAATTGTATTATCTTGAGTTTTAGTGAAGAATTTACATTCTATCACTTTGAGGATCCTTCTAGGTTTATATTTTTTATGAATTTGGCTAAAAATCATACAAAACAAAATAATAAAATACAATTTGGACACTTATGATCAGTATCCATTTATTATATATTATAAAAAAATAAAAATAAAGAATGAATTATTTATAATGAAAATAAAAATTACTATCAACATGTATTCTTACATTTCCTTACCCAACCTTAAAACATGTTTTTTTTGGAAAATATGGGATGGTAAAAAAAATATATTTAAGAGATATTAAATGAAAGGAAACCTTTACCTCAACAAAAACATGAGAAATCATATAATTTTTACCTTTGTAATCAATTTTCATCAAGAAATTAAATAATAAATTTTCACATGAAAAATATACACACATTTTTAACAAATAAAATCATTAAATCCCATTACATGAATTTAAAAATCCTCTAGATGGCTATATGAATCATATTCCTAAAACCCTTTCAAACACATTTCCAAACCCTTTAAATTATAATAACTATATGACTGACATCATAAATTACCATTTACTTATGAATTGGAGAGAAATAAGGGGACAAACAGGTCCTATATGGTCCACCACAAGATAAGATTAAATACAATTTTCTATAACGTTCTAGGAACCACATTTTATATCATAATGGGCTTTTCTGGAACAATCTGGGCAACCGCATGTTACGCTATAATGGGATTTTTTGAATCGATATGGGCCACTACCTATTAAGATGTAACGTGATTTCCCAATAGTATCTTAGTCCCCCATTATGTAATGATGACGTGTCACTTCATGAATAAAGAACATCCCTCATTAAATCCTAGCAAAAAATATTTTAAACTCATATTTAAAAAATTGGATAAAAATTCCATTTTATTTAAACATAACCTTTTTCAAAGTCAAAACATCCATTTCATTGAAAAACAATTTTCAATAAAAAAATAAAAACGAAGAAAGAATGATTTTATTTTATGAAAATATGTATTTATTAAAATATATATATATATATTAAATAATTTTCTTGATGGTGGAAAATTAATTGTCTCTATGTACATTAATAATTGAACATTCCATTTGTTGTTCATCAAAATATTCTATAAACAACATGTAAACTTATTAATTTTAGAAGAATTTAAATGAAATTAAAAATATAAATAATTATCTTATATAATTATTTTATATCGATAAATAAACTTATAACATATTATAAATAATATTGACATAGATTAAGTGATTTTGTAATTAAATCCTTAAACATTTAAAAATAGATTTTTAAATCACAGTGTCGCATACAACTTTAAAATATTGGAATAATAATCACTAGGAATGAATAAAATTTAAAAAATTATTAAATGACATGAGAATAAATAAATTCATGATATTATATGAAAAAGGGGATTTATATACACCTCATAAAATAAAGTGGGTGTATAACATCAAAATATGCCTCAATGAAAGGAGATTGAGACGAAATCCCTTACCTTGAGTCTGAAATTTCACATGTTTCTTTATATTCATAAATTATAAACTTATGTTTATTATTTACATACTTCATAACTTTTTTCAATTTTAAAATTAATTTTATTTCAATTATTACAATGTTTTATACGACTACTTATACAATTAATTTTATATTGGGTGTTTTGACCGTATTCGATATATATGTCAAAATAACTTTTCTAGGACAACTATAGTCAATGGTTCATTATTAAAACCACAAAATACTAATAATGATGAATTTTTTTTACATATTAATAATTCAATTATAATTTTAAAACCAATAATTAATTACATTGATCAAAAATTAACTAATGTTTCAATCAAGGAGACGGTAGATCGTACACACCAATGAGTAACATCACTATTTTTCAATGATCATTATAGAATGAATATAAGTAATATTAGTACTAATATAATGATAATTATATTATAAATACCATATTATTTAATCATATATAATTATATATATAATTATTATGAGTGAAAATGAATCACATCAATTCTAGGAGGTGGTAGTCCACACATCCATATAGGACATTATCACTTTTTTATTGAATGAAAAGGTAATAAATAAAATGATACATTATATTTATTGAATGTCAATTATGTAGAGGATTTCATATATATTTATTTATATGAAATATTTTTGTTAAATGTATCCTTAAAACATTCCATGTAATTAGTGAACCAATCCAATCAATTTGAAGAAGTAGTGGTCCACACATCCACAAACGAAGTTATCATATTCCCAAAAAATGGAAATCATGGATGTATGTGTTATATAAAAATTAAATAATCATAAATAAAATATATAAAATATAAACAAAATAACTCTTTCATTATTACCATCCTTGAGAGGTTGTAATGAAAGAATGAAAGGCATCAGATTGTGAGGTGGTAGTCCGTCGTATACACGAATGATTATTGTGTATCCCATTTGATGGAAGTGTGTGAAGTTATTGTTATAACCTAGAACATAATGACCTATTATTATATTTATTATACTTATGTTATTATATAATCCCAGAATAACATTAATTTAAGTAGTGGATAATCAAATAAAACCAAACTGCTTGTTGAAGAATGCTACATCTTCTGTAGGCAACTCCCCTTGGTTTGCACCAAAATACATTCATGGTATTACTTATACCCAATGTGAGGCATATATGATATAGGATAGATGTTGGGATATTTTATGTACATTTTTTGAATGAGAAAATATTCTTCAGAGGTGTAAAAAATGTGGGGAGAATGAGTGCCTTTTTATATTGGTGGGCGAGTAGAATTCTTGTAAATATATAAAGGTAAACACTCTTGGGAGGTCCCTATAATATAATATTCCTAAAATAATGATCAATATTCGATTCAATAGGCTATATGTTATAAACATGTATAGAAAATGGGTTTTGTATATGTTTCTAGATCATTTGGCCCCTTAAGATTAATGTTTAACCACCATTTAAACACATTTTACTTTGATCGCTATAATTAATTTTAAATACAGTAACAAATATTTTTGTTAAAAACTAAAATAACATTAAAATATATTATAAATTTTTATTATCCCAAATATTTATACTATTTTTGAAAATTTAAAAAACAAATGTGGTATAATTAACTTAAAATTAATCTCGCAAACGGAATGATGAAATAGGTTTTAAAATAAAAAATGATCAAATGTTTACTTTGTTTTCAAATCTAAAATCACTATTAAAATGATGAAAATCACATAAACTAGATTAAAAGATATTAAATTGATCTAAAAATACTATTAATCCCATTAAAAATATTATTTATCACCATAAATTAATTGGACGAAAACACAATTTTCAATTACATTACAGAATTTTTTACTATTCATCAAAACATGATGATTCATAGAATAATACAAAAAATTAACCCACATGTACATTTTTATAATATAATGAAGTTAATTTTTAATATATAAACTCAAAAAGTTATAAAATATAGTTTCAAAACAAGCCTTCCATTAAAAGGTCGTAAGAAACCTTTTAAAAAATATACAACTTTTGTTATTTAAAATTTGATTTATTCAAATATTAAGCCTATAATAAATATTGAATGAATATAAAAACATTTTATGCATTATATAATATATTAATTTTATTAATTTTTTTCATTAATATTTATTAATTTTATTTATTAATATGAAACTCTATTCTTGGCCATAAAATAGTTTTTCATAAATACTAATCCATTATTTTAAAATGGTGCTTATTTTCATTTATGAATAAATCACAACCAATGAGTTAAATTTATAAACAAGTATAAACCATAATTTCATAATTTATTTAATCGAATTCATTCACACCATTTCAACAGCTAGGTTATATCTATCATAATAATATTAGTAGTATATTGCTTTCGGGTATGACTCGGTCTTGTGTGTAACATAAGTCATCTAAAAACATGATGTTTCATGCAAAAAAAGATAAAATTTGTGTTTCATGAGATGAAAGAAAAACTATATATTTTATATAACAATATTTATTAATTAATTTAAATTAATTTTAAAAAATATATTTCATAAAATATCAAGAAGTTACATCCTACCCCCTTAAAGAAATTTCTCCCTCAAAATTCATCTTGGTTATCAAATAATTAAAAATTTAAGATTTACATTATCGAATTCCACATTATAAAAAGGTTTAATAAAATATTCTTTAAAAAATGAAAGTTGGAAAAATAAATTATACTTGAAGATACATCTATAAAAGATTACTTATTGAGACCACACTAGTGGGAAATTAAAAATTTTATTTGGAAGGGAAAAATAATTCCCATGGACTAGTAGAGAGTGATAGAGAATGTGGTCAAGAAGAATTCATTGATAAAAAACAATAAATATTGGTTTGGAATATTTCATTGATATTATAAAAAGATATTCTAATAACACAACATTTTTTATTCAAGATAGTTTTCTCAATGTTGATTTATTACTTCTCCATATATACTAAGAGAATAAGGGAATATTCATTGTTAATGTGTAGTGATTTATCCTTTAATCGATTTTCACCATAGAGTCATCTCTTTCCCTATTTAATTAGAACAAAATATTATTTTTCATGCCTTAATAAATATATTAAACTTATAATGGATCACATAATACAAAAATGGATAACAAAACATTCCTCATATTGTTTTATATTCACTAAAACAAAAATTGTTAGAACATAGTAAGATAATAAAAAAACAATTTAATGAGATAATACATTAATCACTCAAGATAAAAAGTAATGGAAAACTTATCATTAATGTAAATCCTTACAAAACATAAACAAACTAAAAATCAACCCGAATTTCATTAGTAAATTTATAATCATATTTTTAAGAAATCAGAAGGAGCGTTAAAAACATTGAACTCAAGGTTAACTATATAAATTTACTGATCTCGCTGAAGCGTCCATCACATCACCAAAAATCACAACATTAAGGGTGGTAGTAAAAAAATATTTTCATACACCATTTTGATTATGGTCATGATGATTTCCACCAAGAGTAAGAAACATTAGGAATATATTAGCATAATGTACCAACTTATTGCAACTAAAACATCTCACCACATGATGATCATAATTTACCCCATTCATTAGTTGTTCAAAAAAATTTCCTTTGTAGTCACATACCTTCTTACAAAAAATAAAACACTGGTAACAGTTTCTAGATCATAATATACATTATCCAAAATGTATTTTACCACAATTGGAATAGGTTTTGGTATTTCTTGCAGAATTATTTGTGGTTTTCTTCTCTATTTCCTACCAAAATTAAAATTTCATACTCATTTCCTCATGTGGAATATATGTGTCGCAAAAATCCATCTAAACATTATCAAATTTCTCATAAATTTTAAATTAACTATTATGATTTTATCACTTTTCATAGAATTGGTTTAAATACTGAGAAAAATATATTAATTTTTATGTCTACGGTTTAAATGAAATATTGAACATACGTATCAAATATTGTGAATATTTCTTCATATGTTTCCATAGAATATTCATTTTTTCTCGATTCAATTAATTACTTCTCTTTATGAAGCTGATTGAGCATATGGAGGTACTTATCAAGTAAAAATATTTAATTTTTTCCATTTTCATGGAATCTTGATAATATCTCTCTCTAGTATTCATAACCAAATACCACTATTAATCATCTTCACTATAAAAATTAAGGATGGAAAGTGTTAAATTTTTTACATTGACAACATCCCATGACTTCAAATATATTGTACATGAAATTGATATATCATTCATATACCACTAGGTAATTTGAGCCCCTGAATGATTATAAGTATTACATCATGAAATGATACACTATATGATTGTTCCTTTATGGTACATCGGGTTCATCAATGGCATTGATAACTCCACCATTTATATCATTTTTAAACTGATCTATCACTACAACATACTTTTCTATTCAAATTTAAATCATTTCAGGTTATTGATTCATAAGGATATATTCCTCTCAGTGTCATCCCAATATATATTTCAAATTAACTATATAGAAAAAAATTCTGAAAAATCATACATTAGATGAATTTAGATGGAAATATTAATGTGATACATAATTTCAACTTAACCACACATAAAAATATTTTAAGGTCATGATATTAACACTATTCAAACCTCTAAATTTGTCAAAACATTTAATTTGATACTAACTATAAATTTGCAACCTTAATAATTAGATTATATTAGGTTTTAGTCAAGAATTTATATTTTTTCACTTTGATTATCATTTTATGTTTATATTTTTATAGAATTTGGCAATAACTCATACAAAAAAATTACAAATTTAACACTTTTGATTGGTATCCATTTTGTCGATAATATAAAACTCTTAAAATAATGCATGTATTATTTTCATAGAAAATATACAAGACTTTCAACTTTAATTTTTTCCTTTCCCTTACCCATCCCTAATCCCTATGGAAATTTTAAAAAATCGGAAATGTTGAAAAAAATATCATTAAGAAGTATGAAAATAAATGAAACTATTAGTTCAGCAAAAAAAAGAAAAAAACAAAAACTCATACAATGCTTACCTTAATATTTAATGTTCATTAATAATATTAAATAAATCACAATCCATGAGTTTTTTAATTTTTTCAAATAAAATCATTAAAACACAAATAATGAATTTAAAACTCTTTTAGGTGACCTAGAATATCAAAATCGTAAATCCATTTCAAAGCCTTTTCCAAACCCTCCAAATTAGAATAACCATACTACTGACTTCCAATATTTTCATTACCCGATGCGTTAAAGAGATATAATAAGATCACCTAGTGATATCAGGACCAACTCATGTTAACATTAAATGGGATTTCCTAGTGCTATCTGGTACACCTCATTCAACGTTATAACTTTATTTCTTGGAGCTATATATATTAAACAATGTTAAGAATTAATTGGATTTCCCAATGCTCTCTGGGCCACCCCATGTTATGATGTAAAAGGATTTTCTAGTGATATTTGGGCTACACCATCATTTAATTCTCAAATGACACTTCATTAGATAAAATCATTCATCATAAAACCCATTCAAATAATCTTTTAAACTCATATTAAAACACTTTTTGATTAAATTTTCCATTTTATTTTAAAAACCCATTTTCAGTTCGAGAAAACTAATTTCATTGAAAAATCATTTTCATTTACAAAATACCCATTAAATGAAAATAAATATTTTTAATTAAGAAAAACTTCAAGGTTGAAATAGAGTTTATAAACTAAATAATGTTAATTTTATTAGAAAATTAATTATCATTGTGTATGTTATAAATATAACTGTCTTTTTGACATTTCTAAAACATTCCTTATAAAATACATAAAAATAATCATTTTGAAAACCATTGAATGAAAATAAAAAATGAAATAAAATTTCTATTAATATAACATAATATCTGTATAAATAAACTTATAGAAGAATATAAAGAATATTATTATAAAGGGAAATACTTTGAAATGAAATCATTAAAAATTTATTAGTTGATTTTAAAATCAAAGTGTCCCATGCCAATTTGAAATATTTGAATAATAAGTTTCATGAAATAATTAAATTTACCAAAATATTATATAACATGATAAAAATTAAAATCATGATATGATATTTCCAAGGTTCTGTATATACACCTCATAAAATATGGTGGGTGTATAACATCAAAATATTCCCCATTGAAAAGAGATTGAGTTAAAATCCATTATATTGAGTCCAAATTATCATTCCTATATTTATACTACTGAAGAATAATGTAATTTTAATTATTTACATTCTATAGAAACATTATAATTTTTATTATTACTTTTCCTTTACCTATTACGTTTTTTTACAACTACTTAAACAATTATGTTTACATCGGGTGTTTTGACAATATTCAGTTTATATGTCAAAACAACTTTTGTAGGCCAACTATGGTCAAATGGGTCATTATTAAAACATATAAAGATTAATAATAACGTAGTAATTATCTTATTTATTCATAAATTATACATTTAAATCCAATCATGAACAATGGTTATAACAAATTATTTAACGTTCTAACAATGAAGACGGTAGGCCATACTTACGCTTGAGTAATGTTCTCATTTTTCAATGATCATTATGGAATGATGGTAAGTAAAATGTATCCCTAAAATTATCATTATATCATAATTACCATATTTTTTAATCATATATTCTTATAAATAGAATCATTTTGATATAAAAGGAATCACATCGCTTCGAGGAGGTAGTAGTTCACACATCCACAAATGAAATTATCAGTTTTTCAGTGTCTGAAAAGGTAATAAAGAAAATGACAAATTATTTTCATTGAAATATAATTATTTCAAGAAAATCATATATATTTCAGGTATATTGCATATTTTTTATTAAACTCATCATTAATTCATTCCATGTAATCGTGAATGAATAACATCACTTTGAGGAGGCAGTAGTCTACATGTCCACAAGAGAAGTTATGTTATTCCCGAAAAATGGAAAACATGAAGGTAAGAGCTATATAAAAATTATATACAAATAAAGACACAATAAATACCATATATATAAAAAAAATAATTCAACCATTATTCCTATATAAGATATGTGGTAATGGAAGAACAAACAATATTGGTTCATGAGGCGGAAGTCTGATGTTCACACAAATGATGAATACTTATCACATTTGATAGAATTTTGTGAATGTTTAGTTTGAAAAATTAACAGAATAAAATATAATTATATTTATTGTATTGATTATATTATATAATAATAGAATTAGATTAATTAAAGAGGTGTAGAAAGAGAAAAACCAAAGTTCTTATTGACAAATGTAACCTCTTTTATAGGTAACTCATTTTATTTTTCACCAAAGGACATACCTAGTTTTATTTCATTACAAATTTTTGATTATAGAATGAGATGATTGATTTTTGGAGCTTATTTTTATAGATTTTGGATGAGGTAAAATTATTTACAAGTGTTTATAAGTTGGGAGAGTGAATTATTTTTTATAGTGGATGGAGTGTGGTATTCTAATAAATATAACAATGTAAACACTATTTGGAGGTATGAATTACATAATGTTCCAAAAATAATGATCCAAATTCAATAAAATAAAGAATATAGTTCAATAAAATCCATAAAAAAGTTTTTAAACATATTTTAAGTAATTTGATCCATTTAGGTTAATGTTTAACCACTATGTAAACACATTTTTACCATAATCGTTGTAATTAATTTCACTATTATTTTTGTTAATAAATAAATTGAACTCAATAGAAATTAAAAATTATAATTTTTCCAAATATTTAATTTATATTTCAAAATTAGAGTCGCATAATTTTTAGAATTTAATTTAAAATTAATCTAACAGACAGAACAACAAAGACCATTTTAATGTTAAAATGTTCAAACATTTACTATGTTTTCATATCTTAAATAATTATTATAATTATTCCAATTACCTAAAATAAATTAATTGATATATAATTTATTTTATTACAATTTAAAAACAATTAAAAAAAATAATTTATCACTATAAATATTTAGTGGAAAAATTATTTTTCAATTAATATCTATTATTTTTCACTAGAAATAAAAACATGTTACAATTCATAAAAAAAAAATTCACCAAAAGTAAATTTTGATATCAATCATTCAAAAATAAAGATTATTTTTTCAAATATAAATTATAATAAATTTAAAAATTTATTTTTCACAAATGCAGGCCATTAAATGTTTGTAAAACAAACTTTTAAAAAAAATTCATCTTTTTATATTCAAAATTGGATTTATTCTTATCTTAATACTACCAAACATGTTAGATGAATTTATTTTTTTATAGAATATATAAAATATAAATTTCATTAGTACACATCTCTAATCACGATTAATTTAATTTATTAAAACAAATCACCATTTCTATTCATAAAACAGTTCATTCATACATACACATAGTTTATATTTATTTTTATTCGTAACTAACTGGTAACCAAGGAATTCAATTTATAAAAATTTGTAAACTATTATTTAATAAATTCGGTAATATCATTCATTCCATTCATTCCTAATTCTTAGTGACAAATTTCATAATAATATTAATAGTATATTGTTGTCTTGTAAAACATAGGGTTTTGTGTAACATAAATCATCAAAAGAACTTGATGTTTAATGTAGTGAAAGATAAATATAAATTTTCATGTGAAAAAATATAAAATATATATTTCATGTAACTAATTTTATTAAGTAAATTAAATAAATTTAAAATAATAAATTATAATAAAATATCAAAATGTTACATTGAATGTCTTTTCTAAAGATTTAATCCATCCCTCAGCTAAAACGAGTGAAAAATACCAACAGAATATTAGAGGGAGTTGTCTCATTAAAATACCCCATAATTGATATGTTCCTCATTGGTAGATATAGGTTCTCTCTATCATGAATACCACTACAATTAATATCATGTGTTAACTAATCCATCATATAATAAAATTATAATTATTCCATGTTACAGATTTGGAATGATATCATCCTCATTGTTCCATCCCAATTCTACTTCACTATTTTATCTATGGAAAAAGACTCTGCAAAAACATAGTTGAAATTAAATAAATTAGTAATCATAAAATTATATATCATGATTATCTTAAGTTATAATTTCTTTGGTTTATTTACTCCCATCATTTTAACCTCTAAAATTATCTATACCGTTAATTTTATACCAACTATAAGGACCCATCCATAAACAAATTTTAAAAATGAATATTTAAATAATAAATTATTATAATCCATTACAAGACTTCATTTACACTTAATGTTTTGTGTAATTATGAAATCAACAATACATAAATTAATATTAAATAAAAATGTGGACACTTATTCTTAATAACTATTTTTTCCAAGAAAATTATATTTTTTTAAGATAACAAGATTTCTTTTCTTGACACATCTTCAAATGTTTTATCTTAAAATCATTACTCTCCATAATAATACATAAAACCTAAAGAAATTATTTTTAAAGGGTGTTATGGTAATAAAAATTTCATTAATTGATATTTAAAAGGAAATAAAGAAACTATTTATTCCATTAATAGTCATAATATTTTTCAAAATAATATTTGATCTAAAAATAAATATTTTTTTACCCTAGAAATAATCTTATCTTCCTAATGATTTTAATAAAACATTTCTAAATAATTAGTGAAGGAAATAATAAATTTCAAATTTTTTCATTTAAATATTTATAAAATAGTGATAATATTTTCAAAAAAATATACTTTTAACTAACAAGGAGTAGCATCAACATCCCTTTAAACATAAGAACATTATCTTTAATTAGGAAATCATAATATTTATGTAAAAACAATAAAAAACATAGATAAATAATATAGGTAGTATGGAAAATAATTTTAATATTACACTTATAATGACTCTTACAAATGGAATAACATACCTATTATATTCTAATTATCTCATAGGATAAACTTATAACTGTTTTACTCTTTCGGTTTACTCAATGTATTGGAGAGCTATATCAGGCTCAACCATTATCATGTGCTATATTGGGATCAAAAATCACCACCAGCTATATTTGTATCACCCATAATTATAAATAATTTACAATAACTAAAACATAATCATAACACATAAAAAATTGCATATCAATCATAAAAATATATTTTCTCACCCGCAAGAAAAATAGCTTTTGATATTGAAATATCCATCGCATTTAAAACTCTTTTGGATAATACCTCAAAAAAGTAAAGAATAGTTTTTTTTGAATAAAAAATAAACACGTGTAAAGGAAAGAAAGCATCATGAAATTTCTACAATGTTGGGAAATATAGTTCACATCATATATGTTAAAATAGAACATTCATTTTTTCTTTTTTTAAAATGTTCCATACAAACTATGTAAAAACATTACATATGAAGACTTTGATTAAATGTAAAAATTGAACTAAAATTTCCTTTATTTTTATTTTATTTCAATTTAAATACATTAATTTAATAATATAGACATGAATGAGAAATAATTAGAATATTAATTTTTAAAATATTTAATATAGAGGGTTTAATGTATTATGCCCCACACATCGAGTCTTACTAATCATGTAAATTTTTATGGTTCATGAATAATAAACATAAAAATAATATCTTATTTCTTAATTAACCATTAAAATTTTATTATTGTGTTTATTTTATTTATTATCATTATATATTCAATTAATTAATCAATTTATTTGAAGTCAGACGTTTTCAAGACATTCTACTCATAAGTCCAAAATGACTTTGATAGGTTGACTATGGTCAAATTTGTCATTATAACATACTAAAAAGAGTATAAATAAATAAATAATTATAATTTCTATAAAATAATTATAATTTTAAAACAACCGTGAATTTTTTTTATGAAAAATGAATTATGTTATAGTCAGAGAGATGATAGGTCGTACATACACATGAGTAACATTTTCATTTTTTAATGATCATGAGGGGGAGAAGGTAAGTATAATTTTATAAATAAATAAATATTATTTAATAATATTTATATTATTATATATTTAAATATACTTATATATTTCTTATATGTGATTTAATGATTAAAAACGAATCACATCGCTCTGTGATGGCGGAAATCCATAGGTACAGATGAATGAAATAATCATTTTTCAATTGATGGAAAGGTAAAAATATATATGATATTTTATATTTATATATTTATAGTCATTTAATAAATATAATATATCTATATTTTAAATCCATCACTATAACTGGTTGTGAGAGGCAGTGATGGATAACATATTAAATATGTTCATGAGGTGATTTTCTTCAATAAAAACAAATTATGATTTAATTTCCCATTTTTTTTAAAAGGATATGAGTATATACTATTAAATTAATGTTATAATAACTATTTATATTCAATATATTTTTTTTATTTAATAATTTATTAAGGTTATTTTAAGGATTTAGTTAGGAAATAAAATGAAAATGCTCACTTAAGAACTATACATATATTTTAGAAATCCTCTTTATGTTTATACCTAAATATTTCCTCGGATGGTTTCATGAAAAAAACAGGGGACATAAGATGTGGGTATGGAATATATTAAGGTATTTGGGAATCTTAGGGTTTAATAAAATTGCGCTTACGTGTTGGAAGAATAGGAGACGAGGTGACCTTTCATATGTGGGGAAGTGGATAGAATTAGATTTTTTAAAATGATTAAAATATATTATGGCCATACTCAAAGAAAATGAATCCAAAATGGGAAATATTATAATTTTAGATGATATTGGGTAGATATATGTCTATAAAGTGTAATTTATATTAGTTTTTAGGTAATTTCAACCTTTATGACATTAGTCTAACCCCTAGTAAATCTATTTTAACCTTAATCATGGTGATTTTTTATAACTATTATACAATTAATTATAACCAAAAATTAATTTTAACATATAAAATAATATAATTTATGATAATAAAAATTACATAATCCTTATTATCATATTAAATTCAATTAATTGGAATAATTTAAGGTAAAATTAAATCCTTAAAATAAGATGGATTTTTATTTCTAGAAAAATGAATTTTCAATTAGAAAAATGTTTTTATACCAACTATAAGTTTAATGATGATTTAAATAACAATTATTGGATTACATTTAATAAAAAACAAATAAAATTTTAAAAAATCCAAAATATAATTTGGCATTGTATATATTGAGAAAGAAAAGACAGGTTCAATTAAAATCAGTATTTTTCACTACCGATTTGAGAAATATAATATTTCAGAAAATTATAAAAAACTTATACTATGATAATTTGATATAAATAATTTAAAAATTATGTTAATTTTTAAAAATTAAAATTACACAATTTTAAAATCAATATTTTTAATAAAACCATGTAGTGCCTTTAAATCTAATTTGGTTGAAAATAATTCTTCCTTTGTTTTGACTGAAAAATACATAATATTCTTATAATAAATATAAATATATAAAATATAAATAAATAATATTATTAAGGAATGAAATTTATTTACTATTAACTTTTCCTAGGTTGTTATATTTATTTCCTTTTTCTCTATAACTTCTTTAGATTCATTTTTATCTTGTCACTTTTTAGGGATCTCATAAGTCATGAGAGATCTAATTAGATCCTAAAAAATACATGTTCTTAATGTTTTTTTAGTATTTTATTATCAAAATTCTAGGTTCCCATGTACATGGTAGTACACAATAGATTTTTTCATTAGTGTTTCTATCGTAATAGAATCATTAAGAAACTCTATTTCATTTAATTTGTAAATTATGTATATAAACATCTTAGAAATAAACTCACTATGATCTATACTAAAACATTCATAATATTGGATAGACATATACTGTTGACTGTTAGTAACTTTACTTATTCCACAATGAGTATATTTAAAGAGTTATTAGATTTAATGAGAATATTTTCAGATAGATGTATGATTAAACTCATTTTTGTGTGATCCATTATATATGGTATTCATAGATTTACTATTTCATTCAAAAAAATAAATATCATCGATTGCCATTTTTTTCTTTTTTAATAGATGGAATATACCAATACCCAATAAGATTCCATATAGGAAAAAAAATATCTATTAAGGGATAAAATAAATATATTTCAATAAATATTGTTGAAATAATAAAAACAAGGTTCATGACTGATAAATTTCTCTTTAGGTGCGACATGTGTGTTTGAAAAAGATTCCTTGTTTTAAAAATGTAGAACTCTGAAATAAGTTAAAATTATTTGAAACTAAAATGAAAATTTTAAAACAAGTATATTTTGATAAAAACACAAACAATATTTCTAACACAAATGTAATTCAGAGTAGATATCCTGAGTCGATGGGAGTAAATTAATTTTTTTCTCTTAAATAATGCAAAAAATAAAATTAATTATCTTTAAAGAAAAATATTTAAGTATAATTAAATAAAATTAATGATATCATAGTGAAAATTAAAAAATTTAGTGGAGTAGAAAATTAAAATTTGAAATTAAAATCCACATATTAATAACAATGTGTGATAATAGCTCATGAATGAGACCTTATGTCTCCCCCACCATTAATTATTCAGAGGGTAATATTTCTCCTTTTATTATACTTAAAACCATATAATAAAAAAATCAAATGGTTTTAATGGAATCAAATATTAAAAATAATAACAGAATACCAATGTTTTAGTGAAGAATGATAACACAAAAACACTCACATTAATGGTAGTGAGAACATATCGAAGAATATAGATAAGTGATAAGTTTGTTTTTACAAAATTAGAACAATGAATTTTACTCTCATTAAATGATATAAAGAATAATAAATAAAAATATAGTGATGATAGAATAAGAATTTCCTTCAATAAATACAATAAAGGATCATATATATCTATAAAAATATCCAAATGAAAATAAATTTGAAGAAGTTAAATCCCATTTTGCATTTGATGATTGGGAATTAAATTTGGATTGGAGATATGAATACTTATCATGGATATATCAATAATCATTCAATAGAAATTGGAATTTTCAGTGGATATCCAAGCATCCCTTGATAAATGGTTTTATCCTATATAATAATTTTTGGATACTTGGGATGAATCAAGGCATTAAATAGCTAAGTCATTTATTTTAGATGATCATTAAATTCCCTTTGATATTTATAGATCAAATCCACTAGCCATTCAAACAATCACACCCACTAAATAGCGAGAATCGCTTACCTTTATAGGTTGCTACAGACACCAAAAGATATAAACTAAGATCCAATGGCGATCTCATTAGCTTCACAGAGCAACAAGGGGTTCTATCAGCTCTATCGATGAGCCAATGACCTTCTACTAGATAGTCAGTACTATTTCCAAGGGAGGGTCTTCAATGTGACTCTCTATACCACTATTATTAACGTTATTTGGACTATATACTTCCTTTAAGGATTTTACAATAATATATATAAGCTAAACTGAAAAATGTTATAAAAACCTTTAGTGATTGTGATAATAAAAAAAAGAGGTTCAACCCAAGGGTTATATAAACATTATAAGAATAATAAATGTGAAGGGATATAAAATCATGATAATAAAAGAATAATATAGATACATGGTTTGTTATAACCATTTAAATACCTTAAAATATTTATATTAATCCATCACTAAGAATAAATATCCATTCATGATTTAGGAATCATACAGTTTTACCTTTCATAGACCCAAACCCCCAATTCTTCAAATTTTTTCGTATAAATTCAACAATCCCCCCATTATATACAAATGCTATATTCTTATATTACAGTATGGGTTTAATAAAAAAATTATATTAAAATTAACCTATCAACACATATGAAAAATATGATTTTCCCTTCATTTTGAACACATTACATTGTATTTAGAAAATTAACATTAAAATTAATAAAATATGAAAAAATAGATTGGTAATGTAACCCCACCATAAACAATTTTATCTTTGAAAACTCCAAAATAGGTCAAACATGCAATAAAAAAACCATTTAAGATCACAAATAAATATAAAATATTATTATTAATTTTTTTTTAATTTTTACACTTTTTTATAATTCCATAATCAATCCCAAGCCAACCAAACTCCACAACAAAACATTCTTATGTCACTTGACACCATTTATAATAACCAAACTCATTTTATTTAGTATTTTGTTTTCTTATTAATTTTTTTATTGATCTTGATTTTCATGTAAAATTATTTAAAAAAATATGAAATTTAAAATTATAGTTCATTACTCATGATTAGAACACTAGTTGAAAACTGCGCATTGACCTATAGTTTTTAATAGATTAGTGTTTTAAGGATGGGGAGTGGTTTTCAAACTATGTATCCAAAATGTGTGAGTGTCTCAGTATTTTAGTGTGTCTTACACCATTGAAATGTAGTATGGACAACCATGTTTCCAAACTATATGATATACCCATGTTTTTTTCAAAATTAAAATTTTTACCTTATGAATTTCAACTACAAAAACATATATTTATACTCCCTCATAGCTCTATCATACCAAAATACACTCCATCCAGGTTTAAACATCCTGCTTCATCACATCCATTCCTTATAGAGATTCTAATGGGGATTATCTAGTTTTTTGATAAATATCTAAGGTATGGATTTATTTTCCCTATATTCTCCCTCTCCCTTTGTCTCTTCATATTTTCCTTCATCATTATTCCCCTCCTTGGAAAAATCGTTGTGTAGCCTTGTACATTTTTTGTTTTTTCATGTGCGAGGGGTTTTTGATATCTTTTACCGACCCCCTTATTTTCATATTCAATGCTATAAAACATTCACTTATAATTTTATGTTAGTTTTCCCCACATCTCGAATTTCAATTTTGAATCTATTTATTAATTTCTTTCTAAATTCTTATTATAAATATTAAATTTTAGTATTATGAATGATTATTAAATTTATAAGAAATAAATGGAATTTCAACATGGTTTTCAAAAATAGATAATTGGTTTCATATTTAGAAGGATAATTTCAATATGAATTTACTTACCATGCAAACCAATGTTTTAGGAAATTACTGAAATTTATTATTAAGATGTATTTTAAATTTAAGAAATTTATACATTATTTTTTATTTGATTTCTAATGTTTTATTTGGTCATTAATTATATTTTTTGTTTTTAAAAGGAGAATTTAAAACTATTTAATGTTGTAAAATATTTTTAAAGATAGATTTTATTCACCTATAACCCATGTAATATAATATTATATTTTATCCTTAATACATATACATAGATATGAAAAGGGTTATATAGATTAATTTTTAACATGATTAGATAGATATATTTGAATATGTGGGTTAAGATAGAAGTATCTATGTATTTTTATGAATATATGTGTACTGAATAATGAATAATTAGAAAATGATTATTTATAGACTAAACCACGTTTTGATGAAAATTTACAAAAACATATTCCATAACATGTAATTTAAATGATAAATACTATTTTATAATAATTAGGCATGATTATACCCCTTAAACTATTTAATCAAGAATGAAAACAATTTAATTCCCCCCTTTTATGTTTTGGATGTAATGAATATGTGATGAATTTCCCATTTATGATAATTTAAACAGTTTTCTATATTTTGATTAAAGGGGGCTATTTCTATGTGGGGGGGGAGGGGTTTAGTGGTGAGAAAGAATAACTATATTCCTCATGATACTGAAATCATATGTTTATATATATATATATATTTGAATTGACCACCTCTATTTATATGTAATGGGGAACCTTTAGTAGCTTGACGGTAAGTCAATATACACTTATTACACTAGTTTAGGTTCACACTCTATCTTGTGGCCTGGGGATAAACTATGTTTTAATTATGGAATTTTTCTCCTTGGACGGTCTAGGTAGGGTAATATCAGGTGTTATTGTAGGGGTTACCAAATTTTATCTAGTGTTAATATTTATTATATCATTTTTCTAGTTTTTTATACGGTTTCATGGCTCCCCATGTTTTATTAGGTCACCATGATTATTGATATTTACAATGATGTAATGAGTTTTCACATCCCCCATTATAATAATAATGATATAATATATAAAAAAATTATTATCTAATTTCACATGAAAATCCATTTCCCAATGAACCTAATGAATTTCTTTTAGTATAATAAATGATTTTTAAAGGATATTGATCCACTTATAATTTTTATATTATATGGGTAATTTAAAAAAGGAATGATTTGTAAATTTTTTTATCATATTAAATAATTATCTTCATCTTTAATCTATGTAATATCAAATGACTATTTAGAATTAAACTACAAAATATTCTTATTATTAATTTTCATTACAGATTGAATGTCTATATTCTAAATATATTTTAAAATAGTTGGATATTTAAAAATAGGTTAATAATGTTTTTGGGCGAGTATTGACCCATTGATCATTCTTATTCTCACACTTATATTATATATTATAGTTTTAGGTTGTGGATCTTCTTATGATAGGTTTGAAGAATTTACTGTTTTGAGATTGGATGGTGACTCATAGAGTCTCATTGTTGTTATTTAATTTTTTTTATTTAATTTTAGTTGTCTATATTGTGTTTTCCAAATCGATTATTTCCATTTTACTTTTCTTTAATAGGTTATTTTTATGTATGTAGTGTTTCAGATATTGAATAATTGCATGTGTTTCATTTGAAAAACATGGATTTGAGAAAATGTTGTGTTTTTATTTAATTTTATTATATATATATATATTATTTTTTATATTCATGTGAATCCAATTTATATGTTCATCATGCTATAAGTTTTTTAAAATATCAACTTATTGTTTAATTTATATTTATTGGTGAAATCATTTCCATTTAGTTATTTCTGATTCCTCAGTGCTTGTTTCCAATACACGGGGTTTGAAAAATATGCTCGGGCCATTATATGTGATAAATTGAGTTTTTAATGGATTGATGACTTTGTTTTTTCACAGTAATCTCTATATATAATTAATCATCCTTTTGGACCACCATTCTATAAATACTCACCAACATAATTGGCACCTAAACAAATGTTACTCATGTTTATTTAGTCATAACTAATTGATAAAAAAATTATAAATAATCTAAAAAATTACAATGATACATAACAAAAAAAATAAAACCCAATGGATAATCACAAAGTTGTTCCTTAGAAATTGACCATAACAATTTGGTATTATCTATTTAAGAAAATTAAAATTAACATTGTAATAATTATCACACCCTAAAAATTATCTCAATATATTTTAAATTAGAATTTTTACCCTAAGAGTTTTGAGAAAAAAATCATTTCTATTGAATTTTAAAAATATTTCTTTTCAAATACCCATTTCAAAATCTAAACCCCATACTTATAAAAGAATATTTTAATATATCTTATAATATTTAAATAACTACTTAATTTAAAAATTCTAATTCATAATATTATTTGAAATTTTTCTATTCCCTTCCATTAAAAATAAATTACCCAATTTTATTTGAAACAATGATAAATATTTAAAATAATTATTGTATCAACAAAAACATTCAACAAAAACATTAATTTTAAAGGCTAAAATAGTGAAAACGATGTTTTATATTGATAAAAAGTACAATAAATCACACACAAACCAAATGTAATTATGTGATACTTAATTATACATGAATAATTCAAAACAATCAACATTTATGTTTCTATTATCTATCCTCATGAAATATTAATATTTTAGATGTTATATAAATATAATTATAATCTTGATTCCATTTAATTTATAATTTTATGAAAGATAAATATTAACATTTTTAAATAATTTCTCAATAGATATACTGTTGACATGTTATGGATAGTGAATTAATTTTTCCATGTTTAATGGATGGAATTTATTTTAGGAAATATTGAGTTCATGTACATAACATAGAGGGTTAAAAATATTTCTCACTATTAAATTACAGAAAATATGTAGAGGTTAATTGAGAATGTATTATTCCATGTTTTGTATGAAAACATTTGAGAAGTTTGATGAGGGGATTTTAAATATATTCTATGGATTATAAGTGGAGTAATATTAGAGAGAGTGAGGATTAATGGATTATGGATTGAGTAATGTTTTACTCTATTATACACACACATCACTTCCATTTCTTAATTATTATGAAACTTCATCTCAAGAATTACTTCATAGATAATTTTTTAAATTTGGTGAATATAGGTTATTGATTCAAACATATTAATATTTATTCAGAAGAATTTTTATATGGTATTGATTACCTGGATAATTTTTAGAAAATACTTCTTTAGTACATAGATTACTTCTATTGTTATAAGACTCTTATTTTAATCCCCACCTTTTTAAATGGATTAAATTTATAGATTACAAATTTTTTCATGGGTTTGTGAAAAAATAGCATGAGAGGTAGGAAATTTGTTTTTTCATTAACCATAACTAAATATTATTTTAAAATAAGAATATTTTGAGATACATGAGGTATTTTTTAAATGGTATTTTGGATATTCCATCCATTGGAGGAAATGTGCACCATTCTCTATAGTCATATAAAGAATATTTAAAAATGGTATGGGTCATGCTAAATATTTATGGGGAAATAATAAATATTAAGGAACCAAAAAACACAATATATAAAATCTTTAATAGTTATGTTTATGAACTATGAATTATCAATGAATTTCGATATAAATACTTTGCGATTCACAATGTTAATTCTATGATATTTGGAACATTTGGAATGTTAGGGGAAACACATCATGGTAGGTATTTACTATTAATTCCTCGATTGATTATTATTACACATTGTGTAACATATTTAATTCTTAATTTCATCATATTTATTTTGATATTGTCAAATAATTATGATAAATAATTTTAAATTTCATAGATTCTACAAATTCTTAATGTATTTAAATTTTGAGATATTGATGAAAACATGGTTTTTGGAAAATCTAAATAATGGGATTTGATTTATAAAAATATATCCACTTTATAAACCATGAGACTTGGTCTAAATGGGGTATTTTAAAAAAAGTTATGATTTTAATTTAAAATTTATTTCTATTTATGTCGAATGGTTTTTATGGGCTTTATATCAAAAATAATTTCTAAGTGTTTTTTTGGGGGAAATTAATGAACATTAGATTTGAGAAATGACCCAGAAGATTTATTTAACAAAAAAATGGGTGGGTAAATTATATAGAGTATCATGAATTATCTTTTTATGAGAAGATTCAATGTATATAATATTAATGAGGGAGGACTATTAATAAGAAATATTCATCTATACTAGGGTTTAACAATATTTATATTTGTGTAACTATATATACATTGATTCACATGCACATACTGTATATACTCATGTTTACTTATGTGTAATGGTAAATATTTTACCTTCATATACCATTATGTCACCATGTATGCCTAGGTGTACCCATATGCACTCAGTTTTACTCACGAACACCTAGATACACTGTTGTGTGGTAATAAAACCCAATGATTTTACTATCCTTCCTTGGAATAAATCCAATGTATTTAATAGATGTTCCCATGGAATACCAAAAAAGAGAAAAACATGATATATTGAAATAAAATTAATAAATGAGACAATTATAATATAGACATTAAATTAGAAGGTATAAATATAAGTATCCATATAAAGAAATTTATATAGATAATGGATGAAAATGTATCAAATAGTATATGTACTACAATGAGGGTAATTTGTTTGATCATGGAATGGTCATAGATTCACTTGGGAAATCCCTTGACCATGTCCAGTATAAAATTCAACAATTATGGTATGAGAAAAATCATATGGGAGAAAACATCAAGCATAATAAAATTTCAGTGAGATTCCTACTCGTTGAACCACCACCCATGACTTCCACTAGATCATATCTTATAATTTTATTTTATAATGAGTTCTTAAGGCGATTATATAAGTGGAAATTTTGATCATATAAATATATAATTATTAATTTAATAACCTATTTATAAATTATAATTATTTTATACATTTCACATTTCTAATCTTAAAGGAAAATAATGTTCTTTTTAATAATAATGCATTGATAAAATTTAATTAATATATCTACGAAACTAAAAAAATCATTTTATGATACAGATGTATTTTTTCTATAATTGGATTTTTATGTGGTTTATTTCAAGAAAATAATAATGTCATGGATAAAATATTTTTTTTATATGAATCCTAAATTAAAACTAAATTAATTAATTTTTTATAGTAAATAATAATATGAAAAATTAATATATTAAAAAGTTATTTTTTCTATGAAAACAACATATTTTTTTTATCTTTTTATTAAAAGTAAAATTTTCAAATTATAGAAATTAGTTTTTTTATAATTATAATTATTTTCTGATTTAGGGTCACAATATTATCCTTGGATGAATTTGAAGGACTTTTTTGAAATAGATTCTTCTTTAGGTTAATAATGAAAAATAAAGTTTTTATTAATAATATATTATATTTAAAATTATCAGGATATGGGAATGACATTAAAATTTTAGAAAACATTTATCATTAAGAATACTGAATTTAATGAATAGAATTAATTATTTAAAAATAATATATTCGATTAAGAAAACCCATTTATAATATTTTAAAACATAATTAATCTTTTTTTCTAAGAAATTATATTTTTGACATTTTTCTTATAATTATGATATGACAAGATGGAATTAAATGTTGGGTTACTTATAAAGGTATATTACTATTATTATATTTATAATTAACCAATTAATTTTAGTAAAATCAAAAAAAATTGATAATGTTATCATAAATACAATTTTTATTTTTAAAAATAATTTTTTAAAAAAATAATGTTTTATGTGTTTAGTGTGCTAATATTAAAATTATTTTTTCTTACTATAAAAATTTTGTTTTACAATATGTTTTAAATAATTGAAATAATAATTTATAATTTTTTTCATAAAGTTCATATCATTTTTAGTCATAAATATGAATTACCATGGAAAAAAATGTTGTTAGCACGTTCAAAGAAGATTATGTTAAAAAGGTTTAAACTAATGGTAAAGAAGAAAAAACGTATCATATAATTTATTGAAATGAATTTAGTGTAGTGTATTGACCAAAATATATCTCATCTCTATTATATTTCACTTTCTATTTAACATTCCTTATGAAATATGTTTTCCTTTTATTCTAGGAGGTTATATTTACAAAAACATTACATCCATTTAGTTTTAGAAGGTTCCTTTCACCACCCCTTCACGTTTAATCTAAAATTGTAGATTCTATTTAAAAACTACCAAATTTACATCCCCTATCTCCTTTTACAATTTTTAATAGCACCTTGATCCATGGAAAATCTCTAAATCCTCTATTTTTAATAGTTATTCCAAGAAAAAGTTAAAACATTCAACAAGAGTACTAACATTTCCCATACCTTAGTTCATTTCAATATTTTACATAAAAATATAAAAATATAGTGATAATTTAATTAAATAATTATTTTTTCTATCCTTTATGTTATTATTATGAGGGAAAAAAGATTTTCCATGTTACTATCTTCACATATAAAAAATGTCCTTTGTGCGTACTTGTGGACTACCGCCTCCACAAAGAGAAGCGTATCATTTTCCTTAACCACCATAATTGAATGGTAATAATATTCATATTTAATGAATAAATATTATATTTAAAAATAAATTTATTATTATTAAAAGATAAATCATTTACTATACTTATCAAATTTATTATAAAATTAAAACATCATCCCTGTGTACGTTCAGACTACAGCTGCCATAAAGTGACACATTCATTTCAGTCTCTTAAGATTTTAATATTTATATAACTATTTGATAATATGATTATTGAGTTTAAAAAATATCAATAATATCATTATGTTTATTCAATGATGATATTATTCAAAAAGATTCACTTTCTTAACCATACTCACCCATCGATTATACCATGGTCTTGTTTGAGCCGATTTAACCACCTACTTGAATGATGCTATAAATTTCAATCATGTATCACTATGGAAACCTAAATACTATTATTGTTAGAAATTAATTATAAATTAACGTTTTTTATGTTTGATTAACGTTAATATTAATATGTAACTTATTTTATAGGTACAACACATTCTTTATTTAAAATTACAGAAACAAGCTCATCTTCGATTCCAGCATCACAAATCATATATAAAACATTCATAGAATGAAATATTAAAATTATAAACAAATAAAAAAAATATATTATAGTACATCAAATAATATATTAATGATTAAATTTTACCCAAATAATTGGGATTGACATCAACATTTCAAAGCATGTGAAAAATAATTAAAAATAAAAAAAACATGTGATGAAGATAAATTATAAGTAACAAGTAAATGTAAAATTATTAGTTGTAATTTAGTAGTGTATAAGATAAATACCTATAACATATTATTAAATAATTTACTAGGTTATTTATGTTTTTGATATAGGAAGTTATAGTGTGTTTGACTAAGAATGAATACAATGTAAAATTATTTCATCTCAAATTTCCTTCTTTGAGATATGTTTTATATAATACACATATTTTGTTTTATATATTCTATATTATAACTATTTTAATAAATATATAAAGATTATTTAATTACTTATTATATTTCATTTTCAGTTCATGGTTTATCATTCATGATATTTGAAATCAATTACTGTAAAATCCGTAAGGGTTTTTGCAACAATTTCTTATTTATTGAGGAATGTTTTCATGGTGTCCACCTAATATTAATTTTTATGGTGTACAAAAATTTTCATTGAATAATATTATTATTATTAATTTTATTGCTTTAATTTTAAAAGTTATTTCATGATTTCATTCTACCAATCTATATTATTCAATTGTTACCAAATTCACATGGTGTTTTATTAAGTTAAAAACATTTATTTGAGTAATTCATATTCCACTTTTACTGTTCTTTTAAATGATAATTTTTTTAAATTATATAATTATATAATAATTAATTTGTTACCATTTTTATAGGGAATTAATTTGATGTATTTCTTTCTTAATAAAGCTTGATGATGTTAATAATAATCCCCATCCTCGAAAAATGATATCCTTCTCTTACATATCCATATTAAATCTCCTTTTTAATGTTCTCATATCTTATTTTTAAATAAAAACTTGTTTTTTTCTTATAATATTTTTGTATTTATCTATTTTTAAATTGAATATGTATCGAACTTTTTTATCATGTGATTTTCAATTAACATTTATTAAAAAAATTAATATAAAGGTTTTTCTTTTCCCGGTTATAGTTTTTGTCCTCCACCCAAAATTTTATTTAAAAAAGAATTATTTCATTTTAATGGATATTTTATTGATCTTTTTATTAAAATAATAATTTTTTTTATTTATACTTTTCAATAAAAATGACATTTTTTAAAGTGGTTTATAAATTATTCCCCTTATGAAAATATTCGGAAATGTTTTTAAATATCACAATGACATTTCACATTTATTTTAATCATTAACATCAATGGACCTAAATACATTGTATTTATGTTTTATTACTAACATTAAAAATTAATTAATGAAATACTCCTTTTTGGTGATTTCAGTTATGGTATAAACTAATCTAGTTCATAATTTAATTTTATGTTATTCTATTTATAAATTATACACAACCTATTTTTCAATGGGTTCATTATGATACGAAGAATAATTTATTTCATGTGATCCATATATTTATGGATGATTATTTAGTGATGGTTGGGTCCTATATGAGTGTCTAATGAATTAGTAAAAGCTTTACATATAAATGATAATAATTGGAAAATCATAATAATGCTCAAACAGCTAAGAGAAATATGTTGTGACACTTAATTAAATAGGGAAACCATGTTTTGATGCTTGATCCACTGTGATAAATAAATTTTTATTAAAGATAAACTATGAGAAATAGGTTTTTATTCTTGATCCACTATAAAAAACATGATTTTAATCATGATCCACTAATTTATGAGTTGATGTTTTAAAGGATCAAAAAACAATTAAAAAGAAGGATGCGAGGGATCAATTTATTCCCTTTAAAGATGGCAACCTCTATAAATTTAATATCCAAAACTTATTAGAGTTTATTCATCATCAACATTTTGAAACACAATTTGATGATGAAATAGAAATGAAAAAATGAATAATTGATTTATAATGTTCATCCTTAGTATGAGAAACTGCATCCTTTCAAGAGCTACACCCTTGGGATTATAGAAATTCCTTATTATTAAAAAATTAAAATAACTTTCTTAAAATCCCATTATTCACCTTCTATCTCTCTAAAAGAATGATTATAATGACTAATATCAATTTATAATTATTTAATACTAATTGTTTTATCCACAATAGGAATGAAAAACAAAACATTCGGTTCCACAAAAGTTAGTGTAAAGCCCAACATTTAGTCATCCTCTGTCTAATATGCCTAAATCTAATGAATTTAGTTTGATATTATCAAATCGATAGAACCATTCTCATTATGAACTATTCCAAAATAATTCTCAAATATCTACTCAAAACATTGACCAATACACTTAGTTCTATTCTCTAGGTCATGTAATCTAAACATGGTTCAATCTGATATTTTGATTAGAAACCTCTTTTAGCAAACTATTATTCATCTTGATATAACTTTGGTTTGAAAAATCACATCTTTCACTAAAACTATAGTGATTTATCTTTTATTAATGGGTGGACAATGTCAATTACCACTATAATTTTCAATCCCATTCATTGGTTCTATAAAAAAATGTAAAACTAGGAAACTGAAATATTTTCATGCGTAAATAAATTCCATAACTCCAAATTTCACACATAATTGAGCTTTATTTTTTCCTATAAAAACCCTTGTCAACTCCTCTGGTGTCTTCTTGAAATATATCTGTTCTTAAAAATTATTTTCAAATTCAACAAAATCATTCTATAAAACTCAGTCTGAAACAATGTTTTTCATTGTCATTATATTGAACCAATTTAGAAAAAATATTTTTCTAGTATGATCAATGATTCTTATCTGAAAAATTGTTAAAATATTCCATCTGATTGATATTCACTGATCATAATTTAAATAATCTAAACTTCTAACTTTAGAATACCTCTTTCATATACTATTGGATAAATTGAAATATAAAAAAATAATTTCATCATTTGATATTCTTGAACCAAAATAAATTACTCACAACATTATCTATAGATCCATTGAAAAAATAAACATGGACTAATGAAAAGAAAATATTTTTTTTCTATGATGCTTTGGGAAAACTGAAAATGGTTGAAACCATTGTTATAACTTCTATAGGGTTTAGAAACTAAGAGTGGCTATATTAAAACAATGTTAATTTTTTTTACATTTTTACCTTTTTTGTAGTCCAATATTACTATATATGATGGAACACTACATCATATGATTTATCAGTGTAAAAAGAAATTTTGATGGATCTGTGTCATATTCTGATATGATGAATCAATTTCAATAGCTCATCCCATGAATCAGTATCATCAGCTAGTCCATTGAATTGGTTTTATTAGCTTGTCTGATGAATCATTTTCATTATCTAATCTTTTAAATTGGCACTAGATTCCTTGGATGAAAAACCACTACTTACAAAATGTTAGAAATTACCTCCAGTATGATTAAATCAATCCGATAAAAACCCATACCTATTATTTCCTTCAATAATTTATTGATTCAATCAACTTCTCTGGTGAAACTAATTCAGGCCTATTATATTTTTTAGTTCATAGAAATGATGACATACATAAATGAATTTTAACTGATTTAAAAAACTTATTTCTCAAGGTACATCACTTCTTAAAATTATATTCTTCAATTTTTATAATAGTTACCTGTCTAATGGATTGGTCTCTATATCACTTATTATTAAAAACTTTTCAATATCTTGAATTTTAGTCCCCTGAAAATTTCTTCATATTTTTCTCCTCAATAAAATGATATGTATTTGGAAAACCTATAAATATAGAACTAAAAGTAATCCCATACATAAAAATATTATATCATGATATTTATTTTGTTGTTCAGAACATTAATATTAGATGTCATTAATTGTAATTAATTGGGAATGTTTTACAAAATCCAATCAAATCATTCAATCCTACATCATTTAAAAAATTATAACTTTCTTCAAAATCTAAAAATGATGGACTTCATATGTATAGAAAACTAATGGAAGATGTATTTTCTAATAGAGGATGTGATCTAAAACGTTTCAAAACACATTCATAATTCATTTTTATAAAATTTTCAGAAAACATGTTATAAACATTGTGCAACACCTATTCCACCAAATTTATAAAAAAATTCCTTTATAAAAAGTTAGTTATAAAAAATCAATGACTCTATAACCTTGAAAAAAGAAATTTAATTTACCCATTTTTATTAGTTGGAACTATAATTAACAACTTTTTCAACTCACCATTTAAGATAACTAAAAAATTCACAATTCATTATTTTGAATAACTCTTTTTTTTAATCTAAAGAAAACCCAACTTCTCTCAAAAGAGTGTTTCTTGACACAACACTATTTGATACAATAGATCTTTTGAAGAAATTATTTTCATGGACGAGAATAAAATTTACATCCATGTTAAGATAATATCCACTTTACTTTTATCCTTTACTCTAAATTTTATTTCTCTCCTAATTTTATTATAAACACATCTTAAAATTCATTTAAGTAAGATAATCACTTTCCTCTTCCTTGTAGGATAACGTTGTAAAAATTATCCCCCATTAGAAAAATAATTAAAAGCACAATGAAATTCCTCCTTAATATTCATATGAAGTCATTGGTGAAGGTTGAACATGATGTTGAAGCCCAATTTCTACATATCTCTATTTTGGCATTACTTTTGTAAGGTTATCAGAAATTTGATACATTATTGTAATGAATTCCATAGAAATATCTCCACCAAAATTGTTTCCATTTATGATGTAAAAATTAATATAAATATTCTTTGATCTGATGTTTTTGAAATAGTATTTTTAATGGTTTTGAAACATCAACATTTAAATCATCTAATTGAACATTAATGCACAAAATTTGAGTACATACCAAGGTTACAACAAAACATTTTTATTCTGTTGTTATCAAGGTTAATTATATTTGATTCTTACTATTCCAGTTCACAAAATATTATACCAAGAAAATTTTTCCTCTAAACATTTATTTTCTATCATTTCAATATCCATTCCAATCTGTTTTAGTATAACCTTATAGGTTCTTTTAAAAACATATTTTGTATAAAATCACATTTAATGTTGTTCCTTTAACATATCACACAATTCCACTTCCTTCATCATATGATATTATTTTAGATTAATCTACAATCTAGTACACAGAGTAAAAACATAAAAAATAGTAGGTTTTGACACTATGAGAAAATTAAAACATTATATCATATTCTGAAAATATTTCCAATTCATACTATTTTAGGTTTTATCTTTACTCAAAATTTTTATTACTAAAATAAGAGTTCAAAATTATTTAGATTCTCACATACCAAAATTATTTATCAATTCCCTATCATAATATTTTTGATATATGAAAATTTAATTTCACTTTTATTGAACATGTAAACCAAGGAATAAAGATAATTCCCCAACAAATTTCATCTCAATGTTTGTATTTATTTACTTAGAAAATTATTTATAGAATCTTTCTTCACCTCTAGAAAAAATATTACGGTCCATAAAAAACTAAAATTATATTTTCAAAGTTAACTTAGTTCACATATATGTTTATATCATTATTTACTTTAGAAAAATTCAAGATTCTCAAATAATTGTCATGTTTGTAATATCAAGAATATAGAGCTTCTTTTAATGGGTTTTTTCAATTTTCAATATTTTATTCCATAAATATAAATAAAAATGACACATATTTTTTGAATGAATACTTTTTCTTCAATATCACCATTAATGAATCATAATTTACATCTATCTGAAAAAATTGAAAATGTATTGTATTTAAACCGGTAAGAAATTATATTAGTTTCTAATCACTCCAATGGGGAAAATGTTTCTTCAAAATCCACACCTTATATATATGAATAGAATTTACAAAAAAATATTTTCATTGATTCTAGAAACTTCTATATGTTTGTTGAAATTTTTTCTATAAACCCTTTTATTTCAAATATCATTTTTAATTGATGGTTAGAGAATAAGTTCCAAATTGTTTTTTTCAAAATATATCCTAACCCATCATTAATTAAATAAAACCATTGTTTTTTTTAAAATATTTTGAAGCTCATACTAGCACAATTTATTAAATTTGTAATGTCTAATTTAATAATCTCAACCAAATTCTTTTCTGTACTATATTTTATTGATGTCTCATAAGCCCCAATAAATTGGATTTAATATGTTCATGAGTACTGGTATACTAAATCTCAAATTTATTATGACTTTTATTAGTAATTTTTATTTTTTCAGAAGCTATACAAACATCTTCATATCTCTTTTTAAATTATGTAAAATTTATTATAACATCAACACTATAATGTTTGTTCATATTTTTTTGTCCCAGATACCCATGTCTATAGTGAGACAATTTTTTTCCTCTTTAGCACTAAAATAACAGGGTTTTTAAAGATCTACAATTTGAAATATATTTCCACTTGTTTTTTATCCCATGGTAATCGATTTTATATCTTCAATAATTCTAGTGATACAAAATCATATCTAATTTATTACTTTTATCAAAAATATGACTCATACTAAGTACGTTATGTTTTATCCCATAAAAAATAGACTATCCTTTGAAATTATTTTTTAGGTTATATCTATGATGTTTATATTTCTATGATTTTTAAGAAACTATAATTCCCAAAGATAACAGATTATCCATCATGATTTACTAAACCTTTTATTATTTTCAAATCATGTTTCATATGTCATAAAAACTACTGTCAATAATCCGTGGTTTTTTATTTTTTAAAATTTTCAATGATGTATCAATATGGAAATTTATATCCTTTACGTTCTTATTTCCAAATTCAATTTATTTTCTCTTATAAAAAGTTTGTTCCCAATGTATTTTCATATAATTATGAAAATATTGACATGTTTGATCACATCTTACACAATTTTTCTCAAGCTTATAAAACTGATTTTTATTGGAAGGTTCCTAACATAATGAGATTTTACTTCTCTTACTTCCTGTGACTAAATAAACTTACTCATTCTAATTAAACGATTTGTTCCACTATTTTGAAAAGACATTCCTATAAGTGATAACTTATTCCAAAATATGTAATATATATTCCCATAAATTCCAAAACACCAACACAACAAAGAAAATATTGGTTTTTTGAATAATAATTATCATTCCCGATAATAATATTTATAAGGATATTTTTTTAAATTCAATTACCTATATGCATGTGGAAACATTCCTATTTGATTTTTTTTAACTTTCATTGTTTTGATATGTTTTTTACATCCCTTATCAACCCATGTGTTCCCATCACTTTTATTCACACCTAAAATGTTATAAAAATCAGATGAAATTTTTAGATTCGTAGGTTTATATATCACTTGATTCATGTTGTGAAGTTTTTATAAATATTTAGATTATTAATCTTTTACTTACGAAGAATTTATTCAATTTTCCGACAACATTATAAAATTAATATAATTATCAAGAATTTTTTTATTATGACTTTTTATATTTATCTTCCTTAGATTCTATATTCTTATAGGGAAATTCAATCAACTTACCGTGTTCGAAAATGAATATTTTTATCTTAAGATATCTTGGATTTATTGTTATTAATAGTTGATAACATCTTTCTAACATCAAAAACATTTCCATATCATGATTTGTCATTATGATTTCATTCTTAGGAGTTATATTTTAATCAAGAGATATAATATCTTCTAATCTGAGTAGACATTCCCTATAATATTCATTACCCCCACCTCCTCATTAATCTTCTCTATTTGTGTAATATTATATTTTATTACCTTTTTCAATTAATTTTTAAGACATTTTATAAACTTTTATATTTTTATGAATTGTTTTCAATTAAGTATAATTCATATTTCTTCCTCAACATGATTTTTTTATAGTGAAATTATTCATATTTTTTATGACCTTCATTTTTCAGAACTTTTTCCCCATAATCCATTGATGTTTTTCATCATAAGAAACTTGTTATTATCCAACATTCTTCATAGGGAAATTCATAGTAATTTCCCAATTCCTCTATACTCAAAATAATTGAGTGTATTTTTTCCCATATAAATTCCTCCTCCTATCCAATATTTCTTAGAGATATGAGACATGTTTTTTAATTTGAATTATCATCCTTAATTTCATTAGAATCATAATAATGAACATATTCAACATCATTAATTTTCATTATCCTCATATCTTCAAAACCCATTTCATCTTCAATATTATTTTTGTTCACTTGTTCTTTTTTTAATTACCTAAGAAACAAGAAAGATATACAATTCAACTAGAGAAATATAATCTTTATTATCTAAAGTATATTATTTAGATTCAAACAATTAAAGAATGTTTCCCATGAGATTCATTGATATTTTATAATATTCCATTAAATGTCCAAAACCACTAATATAGCATGAAAATTCATTTACACTGGTTAAGAACTGATGAATAATTTCTTTATATCGCATTCTTTTGTATTCAAAGTTTCTACACCATATTTATATATTTTCTTTGTTTGCAGTTGTATTCCATTTTAAAATATGTTTTGAGCTTATCCCACATACTATTTATGGTTTTGAGACCCATCACTATCATATAATTTTTTTTCATAAAATAGATATAAGAAAAAAATTCAAACTTTTCCATCAACATCAATATTTATATTATTAGTAAAATTCATTGTATAGTTTTTCACAGTGAGTGGAAATCCAATTATATCATCATCATATAATAATAGGCCATGAAATAGAAGATACTGAATCATTCTATTTTTCAAACACAATTTTTTTCCATAAAATAGAGGAATTCCTTTTTTATTGATATAATTATGATTCTATATAATAAAGAATTCATGAGGGATCATTCTACTGATTCCAATTAATTTTCTAGTGGACAAAATAATAATAGAGATTGCGAGTTGGTGTTGAATCAGTTGTTTCAATTATACAAATTTGTATAGTAGTAAATTTAACCCCAAAAAAAAGATAAAAATCATATCCAAATTTTAGAAAAATAAAATGCATGATGAGATAGAAAAATAAAAAAGGAACACATGATTTACAAGGATTGGACTCAGTTTTAGAACTAACATTTTTTCTATAACAACTCTCATGGATTTATGAAAATAAACTATTATGAAGATTTGAAGTCAACTTGTTTGATCTTCTATTAGACATATTTTGTCTCTCAATAGTTATTATTATACTATATCCAAATAGTTTATAAAATTTTCATAGAAAAATAATATGATCCACAAAAATAATGAATATTTAATATTTCTTCTCCAAAACTTTCAGCATGAAATCCTATGTCCGACCATCCATGGTCTGATCTACCTATATCTGGTGGCATGTGACCAATAATCCTAGACCTATAACCCCTTTCACAATATATATAATTTCAAACCACTTCTCAAATTGTAACTCAAAACACATAAAAATACCATAGGTCTAATTCTCTATTTCATGTAATCAGAACCTGCTTCAGTATTAAATAAGGATTGGAACCCTCTATCTAGAAACCATTATTTAACTCAAAAAAACATTGGAATGAAAATTCACTTCTAAAATAATAAATTTAAAAATTTTGATTTTAGATATGGGTAAAAATTTTCTGGTACCATTTTATATTTGGCCACTATTTTTTGGTTCTCCATAAAAAGTAATGCCTCTAAGATGAAATATTTTCACACTCACAAATATTAAAAAAAACCACCAAATTTATGTCACATTTGAGATTCATTTTGACCACATAAAACTCTTTTAAACTATTCATTTTTCTTCTTTAACATTTTTATTCATCATAAACCTTCTAAAATTCCATGATATCAGACCATAAAAATAATTCTGAAGCTATATTGGTCATTCTAGTTATATTGAACCCATTTTAAAAGACATAACATTTATATAGTCAAATAAATTTCTCTCAGCTTAAATTTTTTAAAATATATTGTGCCCCTTGGATATTTGTTGACCACATTATTAGAAATCAATGACTTCTAACTTAAACATTACACTTTCATATACACCTATCTCAATTGAAATATAAACCCAAAATTTTCCACTATAATTTTATTGACCTAAATGAAATAAATCACATCATTATCTCTTGATCCATAGATAAAAACAACTTTAACTATAGAAATAAAATGTAATATTTCTTGACTTGATTCTATGGGATAACAAAAAATGATTTAAAAATTGTTACAACATCTAAAGAGTTAAGAAAACTACTATAAATGTTTTCACACAAAGTTAAAATGTTTCACATTTTCATCTACCTTCTAATATGAGCATACATGATCTAATGGAAATCTTCGTCAAATGACTTATTAGTGTCAAAATATCAATCAATGGATTGATTCCATCTATTTTTTTGATGATTCAGTGTCATTAGTTCATCAATTTAATCATTTTCATCCTATCATCCATTGAATTATCTTCATTATCTCATCTGATGAATTGACATCATCAAATCATCAAATGAATCAGTACATGATAACAAGGATAAGAAAACTTCAATGTGAATAAACTAAACAACTCCCACTAGTCTAATCAGATCAATTCAATATAATACAAGAACTATTCTATCATTCAAAAAACTTATTCATCCATTTATCTTCTATGGTGGAGAAAATTAAATCTTCTTTAAAATTTTGGTTAATACAAAAGGTTCCATCCAACATTCCCTATTTTAATATTTAGAAAAATGATTTCATGATTTTTATAATTTCTTTAACTGATAATTTTTAATTTTCATAATAGTTTTCCCTTTGGTGGTTCGTTTTTTGTAGGTCATCTCATCAATATCTTGGAAAACACCTAAATTTCAGTCTACTAACAACTTCTACGTCTGGTGCTCCTTAATCTAATGAGTTGTTCCTAGAAAACTAACAACAAAATAACAAAAATATCACCCCTTCTTCAATATATTGTATCATTATATTTTTCATAGAGATGAGAAATTTATGATTAAACAACCATAAAAAGAATAATTTTAGAATGCTCTAAAACTTCACATCTGTAAATAAAAATCTTAATTCATTCATCATGTTATTACATTCTTTAAAATATCAATATAATGTATTTCATATACATATAAAACCAACATATAATTGGCTGAGTTCGATGGATCTTCTAATAGAGAATCTAATCACAAAATTTGCAGAATAATTTCATCATTTATATTCAACAAACCCTCACTAAAGGGGTAATAAATTTTTTTCAAAACCACTTTAACCTAAGTAACAGATACATTGTTTTTTAAAAAGGCAGTCTTAAAAAAACAAAACATTATAAATGTCAAAAATAATATTCCTATCATGTATTCTTATTTTTGTGCCAAATGTATATGTTACAAGCCTATGACTTGTTCCAAGTCCCATGTTTATCATTTCACAAACATATTATATAAAACACGTATGTTCATATAATATTAAATTTCCCACTTTCATGACTCATGTACAAATATTATTTATTCATGTTTATTTTAGTAATATATTTCTCCCTTGATTATTTTTTTGATACTATTATGGTTAAAATCATGATGTAATTTTGATAAGTTTTCCCATAGAGATTATTTGAGTCAATTCCTTATTTATGTTTTCATTCACTAGGTCATGAAGGTGACTAAATTTTTTGAGGATACAATAGGGTGTTTTATTGGAAAAAATACCTCAATGTGTATTCTTAGTATGTTTTGGGTGTGATCATTTTTGTTGACAATGCAAGATGACTACAAATAAGTATGGTTGGTTTTTTCTGAAGCTTTTGTTTAAGGTGGAATAGTTTACCTATGTTTTACAAGTATATGGACTTCAAAATAGTGAGTTTGGTCTTTGGAAAAGGATGAATTCACATTAGGAGTGAAATTCACATGGACCCTGAAGTATAGTTCATTGATTTTCAATGAGGTATAAGGATTTGTTTTCGGAAGGAAAAATAGATAATGGGACCGCATGCTGTTTGTGGGAGGAAAATGGTTCACAGGATGGTTGGTCATTTTTAAAAATGAGGTTGTGATTTTTGAATACTTTAAGGGTGTGGTTTTCTAAAAGGAGAACTTGAGTTTGGACACCATGATGGAAGAAAGGTTATACATGGGTTGTGTGTGAGAAATGGTTTGTGAGACAGTTGTGGTTCATAGAAGATACATGGTAAGAGGTAGAGATGATACTGCACTTAAGATTTAGAAAATCTCATATTAATGGATTTTGTGGATATATATTCATTTATAAGGAGAACTAATCACATCAACATAGGGAGTGATTTTCAAAAGAACACATATTTTCTCAAAAAATTCAATGAAGTGTGAAATTGGTTTGTGAGGAAAATTTCCATGAAGGATGAAGTAGTTCATGTGGAGGATTCCACAAAGGGTTAGTTGGTTCACATAAATGGTTCATGAAATGAGGATTTGGGGGGACTATATCCCACAAAGGAAGAACGGTCCTAGGAGAAGAATAAGTACACAAAGACGATGAGGTGCACATAAGGATCAGTCCATGGAAGAAGGAATTCCATAGAAGCAGAAGTGGGTATGCGAAGGAAGTTTGCAGAGGCAGTAAATGAAGGCATTACATGGCTGCAAAAGCAAAACCAGTTCATGGTAGAGGTGTTCTGCAGAGCATATGCACAATATAGTTCATGGAAAAAGCAGGTGGTTTCCAAATAGACATAAACATTTTTCAAAAGTAGTTTTCTCTAGCTAATAGTACACAGAAAATTTAATTTCGTCAATGGGTTAAATAGTAACTTCAAAATGGCATCAATTTGTACATGAGGATGCATGAATTCATGAAAATGAAGGGACCTAAATGTCCATAATTATTTAGCAGATCCCTTCTATGAGTAGTGAGCTATAGAAGAGGATGATAATGTTCTTTTTCACTTGTAGCGAGCAAGATAAAGATAAAAAGGGAGCGACCCTTGAGAATCTATTGAGTAGACTCTAAGTTAGGTAAAGGCAGTGAGCCTCAGTATATAATTGATCAACCCTAATACTTTTAATTGTTAGTGAGATTTATTGAAATTATTACATTATCACATCAACATTGTATGCTCCTTGGACAAAGCCTAGTGAGGGTGAACCAAGTGAAATCACTACGTCCTATGCTTGATTTCATTTATATTAGTACATTTCTATTGGATAAATAGAAAAGTATGTTTTATTTAACCACAAAACAAGATTATAAGGGGAAAAAGTTTTTATTTATCATACCCTAATTCATCCCCTCTCTCGTTTTATGGCATACATGACATAGTAATTTGAATCAGATAGAATGGGTAAGTGTCAAAAAAATATCTCTTAGTAAAATAAATATAGGTGTTCAATCACAAATGGATTCCAATAATTTATGGAAATAATTTTTAGCTATGGAGCACTCATATGTATCACCACTTTCGATCATTGGAAATGGCTAGGTTTATAGTAGTGTTCCTTGGTATTTCAGCTGACATTGACAGTGGTGTTTTATTAGAAGATGAGAATATATAATTAGATGTTTATAACAATGTGGTCAATGATTTAGGGGGTGGAATATCAAATTTAATATATTTAATGGTGATGTCTTGTAAAACATCACATGATATGTGGGAAAAGTTATTGAACATTTATGAGGGTTACTCAAAAGTCAGAGAATTAAAGTAGCAAGTTCTCTAGAACAAATCTAAGGATCTCATAATGCACCTTAATGAGTCTATTGATAAAATAGTTGATCAAGTGAATTTTTTCATGGAAGAAATGCAGGGTGCTGAAGAAATTATTGAAGATATAATTACTGTCAATCACATCTTGAGAAAACATCCTCCTTAGTTTAATTCGACAATTTTATTATTGTAAGACAAATATTTGATGTATCTGACACTACATAACATCCATTTCACTTTTGTTGCATATGAAATGAGAAATGATGATAACGATGTAGTGGAAATGAGGAATTCCAAAGAAGTGTAATTCAAGGACATGAAGAATCTCTCTATAGAAGATAGTCATGAGGACTAAAATTTGGATGTTGGCACATCATTTCTATCCTCAAAATTTCAAAGAGTAAAAGTAATGTTCAAAGGTAAAATTTTATTTTCATGCTTTTGATGTGGAAATATTTATTAATTTTTAGATAAGTGTCTTATGAATATTGAATATGATGATGAAGAAAATGATAAAATCCTTGGAAACAAGTATCCAGATAATGAGAATGGTAAGAGATGTATAGAGAAAATTTTCTTCAAAAATAAGAATCCACTTTCAAAGAAACATGAATGTTTAGATGAATTTGAGGCAGAAGCGTTGGAGTACTATAAGGATCATGAAGTAGATGCTTTTGTAGAGGTTGTTCGAAATTTTGTATCAAAATAAAAAAATTTCAATAAACAATGAGATGTAGAACGAAGAGTTTATATTAATACTGAATTAGAATCTACTTTTGGAGAGGTAGATTTTGGGAGATCCAACCCAAAGAAAGCTAAAAAAGTGCTTCATGATGCCCAAATCTATATTCAGTTGTAGGGAAAAGAGATGTTTGAGATGAATGTAGAAATTGAAAAACTGTTGTTTTAAACACCAGAAAGCTTAGAATAGGTGGTTGAGTACAAAATAAAAATTAATGAATAGAAAATTTAGATATATAGTTTAACTGAAACTATATAAAATAAAAAAAATGTGTCGAAGAAATTTAATAGGATGTATTTAGACAATGATGAAGTGTAAAAAGCAATAAAAATTGTTGACTCACAAAACAACATCGGGAAAATAGATAACACATGCAACATAAAAGATGAATGTGGAGTATGATTCTGCAAAAAATCAAAAGAAATAGTCAAATTCAAATGATAAGGTTGGTATGATGATTGATTGAAAAAAAAGTTGTAATTGTTGAAGTTAGACCACAAGAACCCACTCTAAGGCTGAAGATTGATTTGGGTATGAATTAGAAACAAGACTTAGAGAACCCATGTGATAAATAGTGGTGTATTATTTCCTCATAGGAATGTACCATGAATAAGATGTTATTGCTGTGCAAAGATGGGACCCTCAATTTCTTTTTGTTATGTATAAAAAAAGGTACCAAACGGAACATAACCAACTATGGTAGTCATACAGAGATCAATTTTTTAGGTCATCTTTTTATGGTCACTATTCCAGGTGTGGAAGATTCAGACTCATGGAAAGATATTACTCATCAATAACACATAGGAATGTGATGAAGCAGACTAAGGTTGGCTATATGAAACAGAAAAATGTATTATTAAATGAGCTGAAAATGAAAATTTTATTTGAAACACTACAAGATGAAGCTGGTCCATCATAATATGTGTAGTTTCAAGAGTATCAATCCATACCAGGTATGAAAGCAGACACATGGATAAAAAAGAAACGATACTAGAAGGTAGATGATGTAGAAATCTCATTCAAGGCATCATATGACACCAGGATATGGATCATTGATAGTGTGTGCACCACCCATATGAAGCAAGGATCTAGTGATGGGAATTAGGTATGATAAAATAAGGTACCATAACATTTGGTAATAATGAACGGTTGAAAATTATTGGCATTGGGAATGAAATGTTTGCAGAAAGAACTTGAGACATGTAGATTTCTTGGATGATAATGGTATTATTCACAACTTATTATAAGTAAGTCAATTGTGGGACTCAAGATATTCCATTATATTTTCCCTGAAATTATTTTTCATTAAGAAAAAATATTTTGTAGTTGTATTTTAGGGAAAGCGTATAAAAGTAAATCTCTACCTTGTGAGTGAAGAAGAAGATATATGATTTCTATCGAAGGAATAAGATAATAAATTGTGGTATAAAATTCTTGGCCACATTATCTGAAATTCCTTGGACAATATGGTGAAATATGATACTCATTGAGATCTCCCTTGATTATCATGTGATCGTACACATATGTGCGATGTCTACCAATAAGGGAAGATCATACAAAATACATATAATTCAAAAGAGAAAAGGTGAATAATGTTGCTTGAGTTGGTTCGTATTGATGCATGTGGACTAATTTCCCCAAGATCTCTTGATGGGAAGAGATATTATGTTCTCTTCATTAATGATTATAACATAATTTAATGTGTATAAATAATTATGTTGATGTCTGGTGTGTTAAATATCATTATAAGATATCGATGAGAAGATAAATAGATTATCGGTCAAAAAATCATGAAAATCCACACAAATAATTGAACAATGTTAAAAAATATCAATGTGATGGACATATAGGGAAACATGAGGTAAGGAAACATGTTTAATACACATGAACTCCATATAAAAATGGAGTTGTCGAGAGAAAAAAATCAGATTGTTAATAATATGACCAGAACAATGCTCATTGAGAAAGGCCTTCCATAAATTTTTTGGAATGAAGAAGTGATGAATGTTGTCTACACTTTGAATAGAGCATTAATATGTCCAAAATAATAGAAGACTCTATATGAGATATGATATCGAATGAATCCATCATTGAAGTACTTTTGTGTCTTTAGAAGTAAGTGTTACATTCTCAATAAGGAGAAACATAATAAGTCAAAATCCAATGAAGATTTAGGGACATATCATGGAAACTATAAGAAAAGAAAAGGATATGAATGATTCAATGAGGGGCTAGGAAAGATAGTTGAAATCCATGATGTATCTATATTGGATAATGAAAAGAATATTCAGAAAATACTTGATTAGTCTCATGAGGATCATGATTAAGAGATAAAAAGATTTGGGGATACTCTAGTTCTTGAGGTTGATTCAAAAGAAGACTCATATGATGAGAAGGATGATGATAAATAAGTATCTAAAACGAAACTGGAGAGAATACCTGAAATTGATTGAAGAAAAAATAATTAGTGATCAAACAACAATAGTTCAGATTTATAGGATGAAGGTTCTACTGAAATAATCATTCTTATCATATATAGAGCCTAAATGTTTTGATGAAGAAACTGGTGATGAGAATTGGGATCATGTTGTGAATGAAAGGGTTTTTCAAATTAATAAGAATCAGATATGGGAGATTGTTTTGAGACCAACATACAATATTGTGATCGAGAAGAAATGGGTATTTTGAAACAAGATGAATGAAGATGGTGTGGTTATTCGAAAGAAAGGATGACTAGTATATAAAGGGTACTCCCAGATAGATGGAATCAATGATGACGAAACAACATCACCTATTTCAAGGCTAGATACAATCTGATTATTCATGGACACAATAGTGAAAATAATATTCAAAGTGTTTTAGATGAATGTCATGTCATAATTTCTAAATGGATTTCTTCAAGAAGAAGTTTTCATTGAGAAGACATATGGGTTTCTCACAGATAAAGATGACAACAATGTTTTTCAACTAAATATTGCTTCATATTATTTGAAAAAAAGCACAAAGATTCTGATATTCAAGGATAGATCTGTTTCAAAAGAAGATTTTATTTTGGTTTGGTGGAGTTTTTTTAAATATATATGTCTAATGAAATAGATCAATAGGTTATGGTGTTGGTATATACCGATGAAATAATATTCAGTGGACCAGATAAAGCACAATTTATAAATTTTTTCAAATTCATTGAAATTCGGTTTCAAATTTTAATTATTTATGAACTGACTTTTTTCACTGGTTTAAGAAAACACAAGGAAAGAATATGAAATAACTTTCTTAATATTAATGTGATAGGGAATATTTAAGAAGGGTTAGAATAGATAATTCCAAGGAGATGAAAATGGTAAGTGAAACCCAGATCAAACATCTCTGAAATGATGAAGGTAATGTAGTTAATGACACAATATATAGGCATGTCATTGGAAGTCTATTTTACATAATAGAAACACAACTAGATATTGTATTTTCTTTATGTCAAGAAACACAATATAAAAGTAAAACCAAAATAGCCACTTTATTTTAGTAAAAATATTACTTTGGTATATCAATGAAATGGTGGATTTCTGGTTGATGTACAATGGAAAATCTCAACAATAGTTATTGGTATATACAGATGCAAATTAGGCCAGATTAGTAGATGAAAATAAATTAACATTACAAGGTTACTTATATCATGGTGGATTGTGTATTTATTTTCTAAGAATGAAACAATATTGCATTTCATTAAGAACCATTAATGCTAAGTATATTGCATCAACTCAATAGTGGAAGAAGTTATTATCGGTGAAGCACCATCTTGATGTCATGGGAGTTGAAGTGAATTCTCCAATCAGAATCCATAGTAATAATTCAAGTGCTATTAATCTTTGAAAAAATCTTGTCCTTAACTCAAGGAAAAATTACATTGAAATAAAGTATCATTGAAATAAGGATAAGGTGGAGTATGATCCTAGGATGTTGAATAATTTTCCTATAGACCAAAAAGATTTAAATATTCTGAGAAAGGTCCTACCCAAAGAAGCATTTTAAAGGCATTAAATAGATCTGAGAGTTGAGTCAACTCCCTATATATGAAAGACTGTGGATACGGAACCCCCTCTCTTTGAGGTATGGTGTGTTTTCCTTTTTGTGCTACTCTATTTTCTTTACCATGTGACGGACCATAAAGTAATGACCTTCAGGTTCATGGAAAATGGAGGAGAAATTATGGCTATAGAAGGGAGAAAAGATCTTAGTCAAGACATGAGGAGATGATTCTTGGTGGAGCAGTGATATAGGGGTAGTTAAAGCTATTAGGGGAAATAATGATTTAGGGGCTGTATTAAATCTGATGATGTTAGACATGATCAATCAAAGGATACATATCACTATAACTGAGTTTCATGATGAATGTAGAAGAGTTTAATGAAATGAACAGATTCATTGAAAATATTTACATTATACTATTGTTTCTCATGTTGATAATGTCTCATGTGGTCATATAGTATGTGTCGAGAAAATACTTGATTTCTATCTCAATCAAAATATGATAATTCTAATAAAAGAATAAGGAAGATTTAATGATGTATCAAATTGAGAAGATTTTTAAAACAAATAAAGCGGGAGATTGTTGGGAAAATTTCCCTTATGTTATCGCCTCAATATGTTTTAGGTGTGATTGTGTTAGTTAGAAAATCACCATGGAAAAAAATAAGTATGGTTGGTGTTCGTTGAATCTAGTGTTTAAGGTGGTGTGTTTTCGTAGGTTTTACCAACATTTTGAGCCTCAAAATTGGGAGTTTGGATTTTGGAGAAGGATTATTTCAATGTAGGGGTGAAAAGTATGTAGACTACAAAGTATATTTTATAAATTGAAAAGGAGGTAAGTAGAAGGAAAAATGTTTTTTTTGTGATATCATGCAGTATGTGGGAGAAAAATAGTTTGCGGGATGGTTTGTAGTTCAGGAAAACAAGTAATTTATTTGAGAATCCATGAAGGGTGTAGTTTTTGAAAAGGTGAAGGTGATTTTGGCCACCGTGAAGGAATAAAGGAAGTATGTAGACTGTGTTGGGAAAATGGTTTGTAAGATAGTAGCGGCACACGATAGATGCATAGTATGTAGTAAGGATGGTACCACATCGATGATTCAGTTAATATCACATTTGAGGAATTTAAAGAGATTTTTTCATATATATTTATCGTGAATCCCATCAATATAGGGAGTGTTTTTTGTAAGAACACATCATAGACCTGGGAGTTTAGTGAATTCAAAAAGTTGTTTTCGAGGAAGAATTAGCTGAATGGTGAAGTTGTTTTGGAGGAGGACTCTAGAAACGGTTAGATACTTCTTAGTGGTGGTTCTAGAATGATGGTTTTCATGGAACTATATCCCCAAAAGGAAGAAGGGCCTATGGATAAGAAGTAGTTCGTGGAGACAAATCATTTCAGGGAAGGAGAAATCCATAGACAAAGGAATTCTATATAAGAAGAAGTGGTATACAGAGGTAGTTTACATACGTGGTACACGATAGTGAAAGATGAGGAAATTCATTGAAGAGGTGGTCCGTGATGTTTATGTGCTATGCAGTTCATGGATGAAGAAAGTAGTTCGTGAAGGTACATAAATAGTTCATGAAAGGAATTTCCACTATCTAACAATAATCCCAAAAGTGAATTTCATTTATGGGTGAAAAAAGTACATCAACAAAGCATCCATTTATATTTTAATATGAGTGAAATCATGAAAATCAAGTGACCTACAAGTACTTTAACTGTGAGTACATCATTTCTATGAGAATTGAGTGATGGATGTTGAAGACGGTGATCCTTTACCCTAGTAGTGAGCTAGAGAAAGAGACATAGTTAGTGACCCGTGGGAATGCAGTTAGAATACACTAAATCTAGTAAAGGATGTGATCGTGCGTATAGAAGTGATCTATCCCAAACCATGTATTTTTCATCAAGATTTTGTGAATTTCGTACATCGGTACATCACCGTTGTATGTTACTTGGATGTAGCCTAGTGAGGGTGAACCACATAGAATTTTTGTCTCCTTTTCATGATTCCATTAATGTTTATATATTTCCTCATGATAATGAGAGAAGTGTTTTTTACAATGAAAAATGATAGGAAGGGGCAAGAGTTTTACTCTATCATACCGAGATTCATTGCCCCTCTCAAGGTATTAGGCATAGTGAACCTAACAGGTTCAGTGTGTGGTTATTTGAGAAATGATCAATTGTACTATAAAATATATCTATCGTTTATCTTGTTCTCATATACACTAAACATTTCGTTCATGGTATTGTGTGTTTATTGTGATAATTATTTTTTAACTTATATAAATGATGTAAAATAATATAAAAATGTCTTAATATAAAATCAAATCACATGGTGTCAAAGAATTTGTGAAAATTATGTATTTTTTTCACTAAATTCAGGTTTATGGGTCAAGGGTTCTAGAGTTTGTATAAGATAAGGGTTCAATTATATTTTTATTATTAGTTTAGTTATTTTGGGATTAGTCTATTTATTTCGGTGATTAATATGGGATACAAATAGTGAAAATTATAGGGATACGTCCAAATATAGGATAACATCATGATGTTTTGGTAATGAAGAGAATATGTTGTTTCCTAGAAGTGGATTCACTATGTGGATATATAAAAGAAAAAATTCACCAAGGATTAATAAAATATAATTTTATGGTTGTGTTAAAACTCAATATTCACTTGGTGCACAAAAAAGAGGCTTAGTGGAATTATTATTTTAAAACATTAGGGGGATATACATTGGTTGATGAAATTATCTTTTTTAATCATTATGATTGATTTTTTAGGTTTGAGAATTATATTAATAATTATGAGATAACCCAACTTGAAAAACCTTTTATTGAACTAAGAGTTGTTTTAGTTGAACAAAAAGTTAACAAAATCATTTAAAATAGTAAAATATTAAAATTTTGGTTTTTCACATTAGTATTCATGATAATTATATTATTAATTTTTTTTTCATTCCTCATGTTATCCCATTTTTCTTTTCATAATGGATGGTTCCCATAGAAACCGAATTAACTATGGATACGAATGAAAACAAAATGATGGTCATTAAAAGAATCGGAATGAGATATACATTAGTGTTGAAAATTGTGTGGTTATGTACCCAACTATATCATGTAATGAATAACAACATGAGTCTTTTTGATGTTTTGAACCCACTAAATAAAAGAACATATGAGTTTTATAGGAGCTAAGGTGATGGAGATAATGATGGAATGGATATTTTCTTTGTTCGATAAGAAATATTTTGGTAGTGTCACCCGAGAGAATATAACAATGGAACTAGATGATGTATAATACATTTTAATGGAGGAGATCAAGAAATAATATTCAATGGTAAAAGTTCAATGAACATGAAAGGGAAATGTATTGTTCTTCCTGGGATTCCACATGAAATATGATCTTTTAAATGTGAGAAATTTGGGAATTGTGATCACCAGTTCCCTAATCCAAGGGATTAAGATGAAAATTATGACAAGAAAACTCCTAGACTATGGTTAAAATGAAAATACTATTAAATAAATAATGTTGAAGTGGGAAGTGATAATAATTCAGTGCCATAAACTATTAGTATTCAGTCCATATTTTTGGATAACTTATGTCATGTATGTTTTCAAAAACTATTCACTATTTTATTGTAAATAATAATACCTTGTGATATCATTATAATATACAAGGTATATCAATCTTCTTTAATGTTTATGGAATTATTATCCATTCATGTCATATTATAATTCCATTCAATAAATATTATGTGATTTTTGATATTTATTTTCTACATCCACATATAATATGAATTAATTAATAAAAGGAAACCAAATTTCATAGTTAAAAAAACATATGGTCATCTATCAGTGTACGTATAACTATTATATCTATTGGAAAACTAATTCAATAATAGGAGTTCTAGTACCCAATAATGAGCAGATTTTATCTCAATGTATTGTAGAAAAAAATATTATGATTTAACAATTATGAAGGGAAAATATATGTTTCCTAATATTTTATGGTTGATATCTATCTAGAAATTATATATTCAATGTTGTCTATATATTTTGAACCCTTAGATATATCCACTAGATTGGGAAAATTAAAATTTCTAGGATGTAATTTATTTTGTGGGGGAATAATGACCTATGATATTACTATCATTCCTAAAAAATATAATGTTTTTAATAACTGACATCATAAGAAACACCTAATTAAAATGAAATTGTGATACATTAAAATAACGTTATTAAATTTAACCATTATCTGATAACTACAAAATTAATTGGTATAAATACAAGTAACCACATTGTGAAATTTGTTTAAAAAATGGAATAAATGACTTCAAGTCGTAGAATTATTCATCTGAGGATAGTTTTTTCTATAATGGAAATGTAGTAGCGTCACTAGATTTTAACGAAGACCAATGTGATCACCTTAACTAGATCACCCAAACTACGGTGAGGATCACAATAAAGGCCTCATGAATCCCTCCTCTTATGAAATTGGCCATCGACTAGTGGTGAAGGACTAATAATCAATATTGAGACAATATTCACTTGTAATAGATAATAAATTAGAAGAAACCATCATATAATAAATACTCAAATTAAATAGTATAAATATAATAAAAAAGAATAAACTAGATATAACAACCCATGAAATTACAGATTCCATAAAAACACCTAGTACAACATATATTAGAGATCTATAGATTTATAATATCTATTTAATATAATAAAGGGAAACTAAATTATATATGTCTCCAAAATTAATCTTTATACCTGTCCTCACATTTAATGAACCTACCAGCACCTATGATATAACTACCATAAGGACTAACTCCATTATCTAAAATCTCATACTAAAAGAGTCTATATGTGGATTGATATTTATAACGATGGTGTGATTATGAACCATGTAGGACACTATCAATACCTCACTGGCATAAATTATACTATTCATATAAATACATATTCAATAGTAGAAGATAAATACATAAAGAAACATATAACCCAGAAGGTGAACATTTACATACGAGGCCTCTATGAACCCCAACACAACCTTCTTAAACTTATTATCTAAAGAAATGTATACCAAAAACAAGTAAAATACTAACTTATGATTAAAACCAATAAATGAGGTCTCTACCACATTATAAACCCTAACCCATCCCTATATACATAGAGAGGTCAATCAAGTCACCTAAACCCAAGCCACATCCGATATATACCTCAAAAAATACCTTCATCACCGAATGATCATAACATCGACTAGTTTCTATCAAATATTGGGAGTTTCAACGAAAGAACATCGATTCATCCTTGTAGGAATTAGGGAGTCCACATACAGGCACCATGAGTTATCCATGTGGGATATAGTGAGGCCAAACATAAGAATCAATCACATCCATTACATGTACATAAGGGGAACATACTAGGGAAACAATTCTAACCATAACCCAACCAAAAATATCACCCATGATTACTTGCATCATCAAAAGCAACCAAACTGTGTTTCTCATAGTCATCCTCTCATCATACATTAAGCTATGTGATATAACTAATGTCTAATCCATACCATCTCAATAACCCAAAAACAACTCCTGTAAAACACCCAAGAGAGAAAGGAAAAACACCAAATAATTCCCTACAAAATTTACCCAAATCATCATATCCCTCCTGGGTCCCAAATGACACATTCTATAATCATTTATCCAAGAAGAAAACCCTACCATTATTTCCTATAAAAGACTCAGATTCATTATATTAAATTGTAATTCCCAAGTGGATTAACTACATAGTACCCTAAATCATAAAAAATGGATAATCTAGATCAATATATCATTAAAAGATCATTCCAAGCCTAAATTTTAATGGTAAGAGTTTTATACAGGTTCATGATATATAGATATTTATTTTATTTTTTATGAATAACACACATTAAAATCACCTCTAAGGATACAACTACTTGGATATGCACCTCACCCTATCATGATAACATAAAAAACTAAGGTCCCACATGGGTAAAAACAATATCACATGAAAACCAAATCATACCATTTTATTTAAAAAATTATAAAATAGTAAGGACATCTTACCTCAAACATAATAGAGCCAACGATCCTAGAATCAACTCTGAAATCATGTCTGATTCAGTAGTTCTATGAAATCATCCCTAAATCCATTATGTTAGGGTTCTAAAATAAGAATCAATAAGAAACATGGATTTAATGGATATATGGGTTTATAATTACCGATACAAAATGCACATGTCCAAAGACAATTGAATCAACCATGAAATGAGGGATATGGGGAAAACATATTCAATGAGGATCCCCCATAGGTTCATGGTTTGAGTGAAGTATAGGGGTTAAAAGACAAGTTGAAATTGGGGTATAGTGGGAAGTTACCAGCATGATTTTTTTTGAAACAAATCTTGGGATCCATTGGGGAGTTAGTGGCCAAACCATGTCCAATGGGGCCAAATACCACACATGGCCTCTAGTTATCCCTTCAAACAAACGGTGGCTCCTCTACTAGTTCTAAATCTAGAATCCTCTCTCTCAATCCTTATAAATTTTATTCTATGTTATACTGAAACTCCCATTTGAAAAAATTAGACTATTTACACACATCCCAAATACATGAATCCTACTCCAATATCTTCCTCTCAAGTCATACAGATCATCGCATTCCCAAACAAGATGTACACCCTTTCTTCATAGTCCTTTCCCTCTTCTTTGTCCAAACAAAAGTAGGATGTTCCTATGAAAAACACAAGCCTCTGACCATGATTTATCCCTAGAAAACCCACACACCATGTATTTTTCCTAAACCCACTCCATGATACCATTTTTTCATATTTCATATGAATCAACATTCTAAAATAACACTTCTCTGCTTTCCATACCATGATTAACTGCATGAGTCATGTAAAGAATCAAGGTTAATCCCCTGAAATAAGTCACGATATAGAGTTATCCCCATTATAAAAGACATGAACATTATTCAAAAATGAAAATATGTAAGAAAATAATGATAGAACTTAACAATAATTCCAAAACTATAGTAAATTCGAAAATGGTTTTCTTGAAGACCCAATCCCCAATCCACTAGTTATTGTCACCCATTTACAATGGACTTCCATTAATTAATACCCTCATATGTGTATTTTTGATTTATCAATGTGACTTGGTTATTAATGCATTAATACAATTATATCCCTCCTCTTCCCATTGATTATGTTCTCCCACACATCACTATCAACTTCCACCGAAGAACTTGCAATAAAACTAGTCCACAATCTAAAACCTATATCATTGAAAATTGAATTCTAACACTGGTATTCGTGGGATCATCTAAAAATTGTAATATAGGTTCAACTTTTTCAAATTCCAATGAAATATGCCTAAGAGGCACAACTTCTCATAAGGACACTACTCTATCACACTAACCTATTACTACTATACCAATCCATGTTAAAAATAATCAATTTTTAGGTACACGACACACCATAACTGGGTACATTATGATCTCTAAACTAATAAACCAATTTTCAACATCACAATTGTTTTAAAAAACCCACCAGCTAAAAATATCACTAATAACCTTCACATACCTCATGAAACCATCAACCATGATATACAATACTTTGAACAAAGTGGGAAAGCACATACCTTTTATCTAACCTCTCCATCACATGACTCTATTAGGATTAACATGCCTTTATCAGAGATACTACACACTTTCTATATGTTAGTCTGGTATGTAATCATAGACCTAGAAACCTCAAAATAAGTTTCTAATCTCAGGTATTACAATTCCAATGGATGAACAACCTTTAATTCACATAGTTGATCCTTGTTCATTAATACAAACTACAATGTGATCCAACTCTAAAAAAATAATAATCCTTATATAAAAAGACAAATCATAATTAAATATCAATTCCCAACTAATTACATACACATTCAAATTATTCACAATGCTTGGACATACTCCCTGGATGGAAGCACCAACAATCCTCATCATCATCTGAGACTGCATCGTCATAGACCTTTCCCTTAGCCCATCTTCAAATGAAGACACTTGGCCAAAAAAATCCCTTATCATCAATCTATAAACCATCAACTAAGCTGCTTCTCTTTTAACAATCAAAACTCGCTTGACCATGGATTTATCAATGGTTATAAGTAAGGTCCAATAATCCTCCATGAACCAGGTATTTGTTCCATGGAAACTCAATGACACACTACCACATACCTCTATGAGAATTTGCTAAGAAGATATCTAGAGGTATGAAACACACCCACTCCAAGTTTGTTTAAACAAGGAAATACGTATTAAATATAATTTCAATGAAACCTAACGATGTTACAGTCAGTTGCACAACATCATTCTATTCCAATTCCAACTACTCTCTATAATGTCATTTTACAATGACCCTTCCCAAAACCCAAGGTTCCTTGGTCCATGTAAATCAAATCCATAATGGAATTTTAGTATTCGTCTCCAAGAATGTTGTCTCTCATCATTAACTAAGACCACTATGTATCATGAGGTTCGGTTACTCCAGGGAATGACTAGTGGCATCATCTACCTCCAAGGACATACATTAGTTTCCAAGTAGAAACAAAGAGAAAAATTTTTATACCTTAAATATACTAACCTACTTAATAATCTTCATAGGAGACCATTCATATCTTAAAAACATTGTTGATTCCATGAACCACTATAGGTAATAACATTTCATTTGTAGGACCATCTAATTTCGCAAAACTCGAACATGATCTAATATCAAGGCCCCAAAAAACTAAAAAAATAAAAATTCATTATACCATAATGATCAACCATCACCACTTGAGTTCTCCACAACCCAGTTCACGAACTACCCTACCACTAACACCATAACTTCTTTTCAATTACCATTTAATGAATTGAGAACAACCCACTCACGTCCCCCTCATGTATTTGGATAATAATCCATCCCACTAACCTGTAAAAAACCAATTTCATGGAAGTGAATCTATTTTATTACACTACCAAACACCTAGAACCACACCCTAGAATCCCATGGAGATCTACCCAACACCTCATTCAACTCGTATGTTTCTACCCAAAACAACACTCTTAAAGAGCAACAACTATGGGGATAAAAATTTATATTAAGTCATAGACAACAACCTACCTTAAAAAAACCTCTATTAACTCTACAAATACCCACAAAACTATAATATAAAACATCATGAACTAATATTACCCTTTCTAGGATCCATCTCTAACAAATCATTTTGAAAAATATACAACCACCTCGGAGCCTATCACCTGAGGGAGGTTATCCAACCAACCATGAAATCATCCTAAATTATAGCCCTTGGTACATACTCCCCATCAAACACATTCAAAAATATCCATTGATAAGAACTTACAAACACATCACAAAAATCCAATTTATGAAAGTGATAAACATGCCTCACTAAAACATCTCCAAAATATCCAAACCATTTCCCCCATCTAAAGTACCACTTCAAACAACTTGTTCATCCCAAGAACTTGTGAAACAACATTCAAAAAACATTTGAAAATAAATCCAATAGAATTCCAAAATTTCTAAAAAACATTGATAAAGACCATTACTTTTATTATTGGAATCTATTTGATAAAATTAAATACTTCACCCAATGCACAACTCAAATGAAACCAAATTATTCAAAAACCCCACAATCCATTTAAAATAATCTATAATAATCATTTTTCAAATTCATATCATTCACACATCCTAATTTAAATCGAAATTCGTTTGAAAAAATTAACACTTTTTATGTCTATATGATTTACCTTAAGAAAATATAAAATTTCAAACACTATACACCAAAGAAGGTATATACAAAAACACTAACCTTCCTACTCGTTTCTCTCATCCAGGCTTCAAATACCTACATATTTGTCCGAGTAATGTATAAAAAAATATAAAATGAAGTGGTTAAATTAATTAAATTTCACCAATAATATATTTGTGAAAATAAAAAGTATATTATGATTCATATTTAATTAATATAAACCTTAATAAACCATAGAAAACTATGAACATGGCATGAGAACCATCATGTGTATCCCTGATGTATGAACATACTAACTATTTATAATTGTTTCAGGATCTGATAAAATGCAACACCAATATCATGTGCATCACTAATAGTTAATTTATTCAACCATAAAATAGACAATAATAGAAATCCCACCCCCAGCAACCGATAATTTCCTCATATGGGGGTTAACTACTCCAATTCCATAGATCCATACCACATCCAGAAAGCTCCCTATTTCATATCTACCAAATTCCAAAATATATGATAAAACAAAAAAGGTAAATTGATACCACTTTATGATAGACCTGAAGGTCCCATGCACAGTGGAATCTCATGGGTGGATGTTCCCAGTTGACTTTTTGACATTAGTAAGGATGAATCCAAGATCAATATGATGATAAACACCCGACTCCACTGATCCAATCACTGAAATTTACAAAGAAGAAGAATAGTCCCAGAACCACAAAGGAGGATCATCACAGGTTGATTATAATTAATTTAATTAATTTACTAAAAGTACCTTTAATGGTGTTCATTCTTTATTGATATTTTTTATCACATTCTGATGTGATTTGTCATTGCATCGCAGACACCAAGTGTAGAATTCCTCTAGTGGTTATCCAGATGTGCACCATGTATATTTGATTGTTGCCAAAGGAATATCTAGGTGCTAGCAAGGAGAATCCTTTTCTTGTTTTGTTTGACTTAGATCGCCTTGATCCGATGGAGGAGGATCTCTCTAGGTCTTAGGAGCATTCTTGAAGGAAATAATTCTTTCTTCTTTGAGAGAATTCTCCAGAATTGTTGTGCACAACTATTAGGGAAAAGTGTTGGGGTTGTGAGGATATTTATAATTGGTTTTGAGGTTATAGAGTTATGATAATAAATAATTGTGTTACACATTTTATTTATTTCATTAACTCTTATTGAAAACCCCCATGCCTAATCATTAATTCATTGACATGCGCCCACACTGATTATAGTAAATATCATTTAATAAAACCATATTATTTCCTCAAAATCCCGACAGTAAAAACTACGTGGTGTGTAATCATTAACACAAAGTTATTCTCATTTTTCATTTCCTTTAGAAAATGAAAACTACACATCATGTACATTCAATGTACACAATGTTTATATCTTGTATTAATTTTATTCTTCCTCCAGCATTAAAAAAATTTAGTCTTCCTTGAATAATTATTAAACCACAAAAGAGAATAATCTTTATTCTTCTTGAGATACATGGATACACTTAGTGTGTGACCCTCTAGGCCTCTTTCTCATTGCAATTAGGCGGTCATGCATAAAGTCCAAGATTACTATCTAGCAAAGGGTCAAGGCACCCAAGAGAAAGAAGTTGATGCTGCATTGATGTGTCACCTCATAAGAACGCTTACTGTGAAATTTAATCCCTTTGTATCAATATCTCATCAAGATGGTTTCATGGTAGTATCATAAACGAATATGCTTGATCTATCATTCATTGACTTCCAGAAATAAACTCGTTGTGACACCATGGACATGGAATTTGGGTGACAGTTCTATTTCAACCAAAGTGACCGAGATATCTACTTCCAAAAATATTGAAGGAAAAAATCCTTCATTGACTTATCTATTATAAACAGGTCATTTTTGATGCACCCAACATCCCGCCAACTGCCTTCGTGACAGTTTTCGTCAGAAAATCTAAGTGTGCGAGTCATGACATGAGTTAATAAAAATCTTCTAGACTAAGGACCATTACACATGAATGTAGATAGAAATGTCCGATGACACCAAGACATTTAGAATTACTACCGGCGAGTCTGTTATCATAATCTCCCATCTTAGAGATTACAATGTGCGAACTACATGAGAGAGAGTCTCGTGTTATTATGATTACTCTCACATGATGGTTTATATACCATGGTTCATATCATAGTAAATCATCCAACCGTAGAAAATTATTTATTAATATTGTTATAGCATTTCAAGGTTCTCATCATAGCGGGGATCTTCCATGACCTTATTAAAGAAACAAATATTCTAGGACATTGTTACTTTATAGTCATCCAGAAAAATGAACAATATATAATAAGTGTACATTAATGTAATCAAATTATAAAAAATAGGTTCTTTGGAAACCAACTCTATCTAACTCCCACTTGGACTAGTGCCAACTACCTCCGACTTTTAGTCTGCTAGACCTCAAATGATGATCATGTTTCTACTGAGTCAAATTGTTTGTCAAGGGGTCTTCCACGTTGACTTCCATGGACATATAGCTCACTGAAACTTCACCTCTTTGAGAAAAATATCTCAATAGATGATACTTATGAAGTATGTGCTTTGTCCGCTGATGTCACCTTGGCTCTTTTGAAACTTCCACCACTGTAATATTATCACAATAGTGTGTGATAAGATCTTTACTTCAAGGTACTACATCCATCACTTGGATGAAGCATCACATCCATACCGCTTCTTTAGATTCCTTAGCAGTTGTGATATACTCAGACTCTACTGTAGAATCTGTGGCCACACCTTTCGTTGAGCTCTTCCAGCTCACTATAACTCCATTCAAACTGAAGATGTATATAATCTACAACATCATGTCATATTGATCAGTCCAGAAACTTGCATTTACATTTCATCTGATGACTAGTTCTTCATCTCATCCATAAACTAGGAACTTTTCCTTAGTACGCCTCAGATACTTAAGGATAGTCTTCACTAGAATCAAATTACGGTCTCCTAGATCTTTATGATATCTTCCTATCGCACTTAATGCATAAGTAACATCTAGCCTTGTACATAGGATATCATACATGTCTGACCCAATCATGGATGCGTAAGGGATCCTTGACATTTTCTATCTTTCCTCATGTGTTTGAGGACAAATTTTCGTAGAAAGATGAATTCCATGTGACACTGACAACAATACCCTCTTAGACTGTTCCATACTGAATCTCTTTTGTATCTTGTCAATGTATGTACATTGACTCAGGCCTAGCATTCTCTTGGATCTAAAACATTGGATCTTGATCCTATGAATATATGATACCTTGCTGAAGTCTTTCATAGGGAATAATTTATCCAACCATACCTTAAATGACAATAATATAGGAACATCGCTTCAAATTATGAATATGTCAACAAAATATACTATTAGGAAAATGACTGCACTTCCTCTAAACATTTTGTAGACACAAGGATCACATTAGTTCTTAACAAATCCAAATCCTATTACGGCTTCATCAAAATGAATATTCCATGACCTTGATGCTTGCTTTAATCCATAGATGGATTTCTAAAACTTGCATACCTTGTTGGAATCCTTTTGGACTCAGAAAACCTTCAGGATGTGTCATGAAAACATCTTCCTAGAGGTTCCTGTTAAGGAATGCTGTTTTCACATCCATTTTACAAATTTCCTAGTCATGGTAAGTGATAATGGCCAATAGGATTCTGAGGGATTTTAGCATCGCAATCGGTTAAAAGGTTTCATCATAGTCAATTCCTTGACATTGTATAAAACCTTTTTCAACCAGTCATGCCTTATAGGTGATGACTCCTCCCTCCATGTCCTGTTTCATCTTGAATACTGATTTATTACCAACATAATTTACATAAACTGGAGGATCTACCAAAATCCATATTTGGTTTTGGTACAAGGAATCCATTTACAAATTCATAGCTTCTTGCCACTTTGCAACGTCCATGCCGTCAACTACTTCCATGTAAGTAAAAGGATCAACACTGTTAACCAATAATGAGTCACTATACTTTGTGACAAGAAAACCATATCATTCTGGTTCTCTCACCTCTCTCATGCCCATACACAGTTTTTGTGTCTCTGAAACATATTTTTCTTCCACGGGGATTTGTGGAATCTGTTCTTGTACCAAATCTTGTGTATCTTGAGCTTCGACTTCATTGAACTCTATCTCTCTCACACTATCTCTTTTAGAGAAGTGCTCCCTCTCAAGGAATATGGCATGTCTTTCCACTGTATCATTTTTATCTGAGGGTTTTTATAGGTAATATCCCCTTGCTTCCTTAGGATATCCTATAAAGATACACTTTTTTCCACGGGGTGAATGTTTGTTACATGAAGAAGCCCTAACAAATGCTTCGCGACCTCACACATGTATATTTGATAGCATGGCTTTGCATCCACTCCATAGCTCGTATGGAATACGATTTATTGATTTAGTTTTTACTTAGTTTAGAATCTATGCTACCATTTTTAATTCATATCCCTAAAAGGATAATGGAAGGCTCACATGACTCATCATTGGTATCACCATGTCCAATAGGGTGCAGTTCCTCCTTTCACTTACACCATTCCAATGAGGTTTGTAAGGATGAGTGAGTTAAGATAGAATCCCACACTCCTGTAAGAAATAAATAAACTCTTGATTAAGATATTATCCTCCTCTGTCTGAGTGGAGTTTCTTAATCTTCTTACCAACCTGGTTATGAACTTCATTCTTGTATTCTTTGAGTCGATCAAAACAATATGACTTATACCACATTAAGTAAGTATATCCATATCTAATATATCATGAGTAAAAGTTATGAAGTACCAGAACTCACCCTTTTCTTCAACAGGAAATGGTCCACACACATTTGTGTGCACTAATTCTAGAAGATCATTATCCCATTCAACTTTCCATATAAATGGGGATTTTGCCATTTTGTCGTGTAGAAACGCATGACATAAACCACATGGTTTTAGTTCGAATGAATCTGAATACCCATATTGATGAAATTTTGTCAAATAATTCTCATTCACATGACCTAGCCGGTGATGCCAATGTTGGGTGTGTTATGAGTCATGTGAATTAACTATTTCATCGATTTCCATTACTTGGTTTGTGTAGTATAACATATAATGGTCATTATATAAATGTGCCCTACCAAAAAATGCTATCTTTATAAAAGTATCAACATTCATTTCCATACATGAAGTTTAATCCATCAGTATTTAGTGTGGATACTGAAATAATGTTTTTGGTTATAGAGGGTACATAATAACATCCTTTTAATACCAAGACCATCCAGGTAGGCAATGTGAGGTGGTAGCCTCCACCAGCTACAACAACAAGTCTAGCTCTATTGGCTACTCGTAGATCCACCTCACCTCGGTCAATCTTTCTGAATAGACATGGTTGGTGTATTTGGATACAGATGTGAGCACCACAAGTAGTATCTAATACCAAATTTATAGAAACAGATATATTTCATTCGATAAAAAATGCACCTGAAACTTCCCCTTTCTCCCTTGGCTGAGTGACTTTTTTTCCAGTGGCCCCTCTTGCCACATGTGAAACAAACAGCCTCATGATCCCTTTCCTACAATTCGATCTTCTTTTTCTTGGAAGGATTTAATGATTCCTTGGGATTAAAGCTCTTTTACTTCCCTTTTATTTTATTCACCATAAGTACCGAAGTATTTTCAAACTTAATATCATTATCCACTTGGCGAATGAGGATAAAAAGATCAGATAGAGACTTCTCCATGTTGTTTATGTTGAAATTTACAACAAAGTTATAGAAGCTTTGGGGAAGTGATGCAAGAATGAGATTGGTACCCAGTTCTTTAGGGAGTTTAATCCCTAGAACCTCCAAGCACTCAATATAGAAAATGAACATGACTATATGAGGTGTAGTTGGGGCACCCTCTCCAAGATTTCTATGAAATAGAGCCTTGGAGATCTCAAACATTTCATATCCTGCTCTATCCTTGTATAGTCCACAGAGGTTCTCGAGCATGCTATAGGCATCCATGTCTTCATGAGACTTCATGAGCTTAGTAGACATTGTTGAAAACATAAAACATTGAACGTCCAGTTCATCGTTCAAATTTTGATCATAGATCATTAAATCTTTATTACATCCCCATTGTGCAGGAGAATCAGGAAGTGAGGACTTTGGAATGTAAAACGTTTGTTTATGGCCTAGGATAAACCAAAGGCACCTAAACTATTCCAAAAAGTTTTTGCCAGTGAGGATATTGTCTTTATCCAGAATTGATCGCCGAGAAAATGTGGTTGAAGAGTTTGTCCTATTGATTCTACAAAATAAAAGATCAGATTTATCAGTGCCTTTTGATTACATTTTATGAAAAATAATAAATGAATTAATTAATTCTCCCACTATTTTATCATGTTCCAATGGCCCCCACCATTGATCATGGAATGCCTAGTTTCTATGAAATTCTAGTGGAAAGAATCCATATTCCCCTTCACATAACCCCAAAAGGGTTGTTCAATCTATTTAAAGGTATTTAGGTAGGTAGTTATTTTCCAACTGTGAGCTTATAGTTCCTTGACCTGTTGAGCGGACTCCCCAATCCTGAAATAGTGACTTGGACTTCCTCCACACTTGCCTAAATTTTTAAACATTTCTAGGAAGGTCTACACCTCTTGATGTAAAATGTTTAATTCAAACTGAAAAATTCATAATAGCTTCCTTTATAAAAGTAAGTGTCCTAACAAGGGTTGGTCAAACACATAGTTTTATTGATTCTTTCCCTTAATCAAGTAATAGAAGGCTTGGTATGACATAATATAGTACTTGACGGATTTCAATCATTAAGCATAGTTTCTCATTATCACATGATTGTTAATATTCGGTGATTCTTTCTTAAGTGATTATCCATGTTCTTATAATGTTTACCAATATTATGGTTTTTATTTTATTCCATCTTTTCATGCTTGTTTTTTTCATTAACTATTTGATCGCGACAAAACATAGATAATAAACAAACCATGAAATTAGATAGAAATAAAATAATATGGAATGATCATGAGATTCTATTGGTTATCTTATCTAGAGGTTTTGATAAGTTAAACCTGTCATAGTGAAAAACACCTTGAACCAAATGGTTCATGTCTTTCAGCTCCCACCTATCCACCTTTGTATTTTCTTGGGTTGGTTTCACCTCAGATTCAGATTTTGAACTGTATCCTCTAGCTTGGGAGATCCTCCATCACATGAGGTTTATATTAATGAAACCATGGGCACGTAGGCACTACATTTTATTAGAAGAACGATCGAAGGCCAATGAATTTAAATTAAATAAATTTAAATGAAACCATACACACACAATGGGTCTTTGGTCTAGCTCATTATCATCCATAGCATGAAATGCCATTTAAGCATATTTAGTATTCAAAATCTTTTAATCATTTTTTATTCAAGATAAGTCATGTGTTAATTCAATTAATTATGATATTATAATTATTCAATTATTTATCTTAAATTCCTTTCTTAATTTCCTTGAGATTCTTCTCATCCATATTCATTGTATAGGTCTTTTTTTACTTTGATGGAAACCTGGTGAAATTCCATTTCTGGAAAGTATACGGTGTGTAGGCTATATTAAACAATGTGTATTTGTTTTCACCCTTTATCCAAAGTACATGCTGGGGGATTTGGTGTGTTTTCTGTACTTTGGAAATTTTGGAGTACACGACATGTAGATTAATCTAAAATGGCATATACTTCCTTGTTACATGGTTACCGGCCTAGAAATCCCATGTTCACGATTACACGACTTCTCCTTGTACATGGTTTCACCTGGGCTAGATTAGACTACACGGAGTGTTGACTCAACATACACTCCGTGTATTGCAGTTACCACTCACTTTTTAGTTCAGGTAAACACGGTGTGTTAAAAAAACTTAGGTATGCTCAGTTTACATGGTAGAGTTTGATGGACCAGTACCGGTTAATTGAACCTAAGTACACGGCCTGTAGATTTCACTATGAACCATGTATTCCTGTGTTGTACAGACAGACTGATCGGCTCCTCTAGTGATTTAATCATTTTTATTTTATTAAATATTAAAATTAAAAGGTTGTTTCTGTGATGTGAATCAATTAACGAAATATGAATAACAAATCTCGTTCATTCGGTTTTATAGAATGATTTATCTTGAATTGAATCAAATATAATTTCATAAATTATAAATGAACATTAAATAAATATAATCAATGTTGTGACCCCATTTGATACCACTTGAAGGACCTGGGCACAATGGAAGCTCATGGTTGGATGTGACCACTTGACTTTTTGTCATTAGTAATGATCAATATCGGATCAATACAATGATAAACGCTAGACTCCATGGATCAAATCACAAAAATAAAAAAAGAAGAAGAATATTCACAGAACCACAAAGGTGGATCATCACAGGTTGATTATAATTAATTTAGTTAGTTTCCATGAAGTACCTTTTATGGCTTTTTTTCTTCGTTGAAATTTCTGACCACGTTTCGATGTGATTCGTGGTTGTGTCGTAGAAGCCATGTGTAGAATTCCTCTACTGGTGATCCACACATGCAACACATTTCTCTAGATGACGCCAAAGGAATATTTGGGTGCTAGTATGGAGAAGCTTTTACTTGCATTTTCTACCTTAGATCACCTTGATCCGATGTAGGAGGATATCTCTTGGTCTTGAGAGCATTCTTAGAGGAAGAAGTTCTTTTGGCCCTGAGGGATTTCTCCAGAATTGTTTTGCACAACGATAAGGGAAAAGTGTTGGGGTTGTGAGGATATTTATAATTGGGTTTGAGGTGATATAGTTATGACAATAAATAAACATGTTACACGTTTTATTTATTTCATTAAATCCTGTTGAAAAACCACCTTGTTGAATCATTAACTCATTGACATGCACCCACGATAATTATAATAAATATCATTTAATAAAACAATATTATTTCCTCAAGATCCTGACTGGAAAAACTACACTGTGTGTATTCATTAATTCATGGAGTGTACCCATTTTTCATTTCCTATCCAAAATGAAAACTAAACGGTGTGTATATTCATTGTACACATAGTGTATATCGTTTTTTCATTTTATTCTTCCTCCAAAATTTAAAATATTTAGGCTTCCTTGAATAATTATTAAACCACATACAGGAATAATCTTTCTTCTACTTAGATACTTGGATACTATTAGTGTGTGACCCCCTTGGCCTCTTTCTCTTTGGAATTAGGCAGGATTGCCTAAAGTCCAAGATTACTGCTTAGAAATGGTTCAAGTCACCCAAGAGAAATAATTTGATGTTTCATTGACGTGTCACCTCATATGAATGATTAATGTGTAATTTAATCCCTTTGTCTCAATATCTCATCAAGAGAATTTCATGGCATTCTCATAAACCTATAATCTTGATCCGTAATTCTTTGACTGCCAGAAATAAACTCGTCGTGACACAATGTCTATGGAATTTTGGCGATAGTTATATTTAAATCCAAGGGCCTGTGATATCTATATCCATATATATAAAAGGGACAAATCCTTCCTCTACTAATCCATTAACAATATCTTATTCATGACGCACCCAATGTACCCTACTTCCTGTAAACTATATTCATGATGGTTTTCATCAGAAAATCTATGTGTGCGAGTCATGACATGAGTTAATGATAATCTTCCATTCTATGGACCATTACACATGCTCGTAGATAGCAATGTCCGATGACACCAAGACACGTGGAATTACTACTGGCAGGTATGTTCTCATAATCTCCCATCTTGGAGATTACCATCTACGAACTCCATGAGAGAGAGTCTTCCCTTCTTATGAGTACTTTCACATGATGGTCTGTATACTATGTGTCCTATCATAGAATGTCATCCAACTGTAGAACATTATTTATGAATATTGTTATAGCATTTCAAGGTTCTCAAAATAGCGAGGATCTTTCATGACATTGTTAATGCAACAAATATTTGAGAACATTATTATATTATAGTCTTACAGAACAATGAACTATATATAATAAGTGTAAATTTATTTATTCAAAGTATAAATAGTTGGTTCATAGGACACCAACTCTAACAGGACCATCCCAAACTCCTGTCATAGGATGGGAGGCTCCACAGAGGCCTCATATGTGTCTACATACACATAATATGCTCTCAATGTATAATGAAGGCCTATGCTGTACCATGATAGACTATTACCTTGGTAAACGATAATAATTGGAGTACATAATCACACAATAAGTAATATGATAAAACCAAAACAATAAAATGTAGAAGTAATAACCAGACACAATAACCCTTGATATAACAGATTCCATACAATAAAAAATACCACAATCAACAGATATATCTATATACAGAGGACTTATATAATAAAAGAGGAAAAAATAAATAATATGAACCTCTATAAAAATTTCAATGACTATCAAAAAAATGAATCAACCAACTTGCTCCTCTTGTACAATTATCTAAAGATGGAACGATGTCCTCAACCAACCTACTACACATATACATGGATCAAGATGCCCATTTAGGGTGTGATTATAAATCCAGTGGGACACCTCCAATGGATAATTATAATAAATTTAATAGGTGATATGAAATTTTATATGATGATGGAGAATAAATACATAAATAATCATATGACTCTCTAGGTGATCTTAATCTAACAAGGCATCCATGAACCGTAGACCTATGTTCTTTTCCCTATTGTAGTATAAAACTAGTACTCCGCCCGTGCGATGCACGAATCTATAAAATAATTCTTATTATTAACTACAGGTTACTATTTATAAAACATAATAGTTTATAATAATATTGAATATATTTGAAAAGAAAATGACATACATAATGAGGAAAAAATTACAGAAAAAGCGGATCAAAATTTAGATACTAAGCAGCCTTCTGTATAAAACTAACAACAAAGGAACCAACGGTGAAACATAATGATAATTAAAGAATAATATATTGAAATTATAAATTCAATCATAGAAACAAAGTATGAAATTCTAATTTTCAGATACTTGAAATAGGTGAAAAATGAAACAGAATCATGGTAAGATAACATAAATACAGTTTCACCTTTGACATAGGACTATGGAATGTAATTTAACAATGATCAGAGAACATAAATATTGTTTTAGTAGCATATAAATGTTTGAAAACATAAACAGGAACCATATTTTTCAACAACAGCGGGTGTGAAGATCAGATTACAATTCATGTGATCATAACGTGCAGTGAAAAGCCTAATGGTACCACCATGCATCATTGATGTAGAGTAGCAGTTTGTCATTTTTGTTTAAAGTTATATTGATCTCTGCAACCTGTAATTAGAAATGAATGTGTGTAAATGAGACATACTACTATGAGAAAATAACTGGTTAATCCAGTAAAGTCAAAAAAATTCATGTCATAATCAAATGGAGTATTTGTTTACAATATTCAACTATGAAAAATAACTGTACAAATATTCAATGAAAAGAATTAAATAAAATGAAAATGAATATTCACTACAAATTGAAGTAAATAATAGAAAATGGAAACCAGACAAACTCTATCAGAAAATAGACATGATTATTTTGAAAAACTGAAAACTGTTTCCGGAGAAAAATATAATCCACACATGCTACCTAGGGCAGTAGCTATGAAAATATAATCCATGCCTACTTCCTAGGGCATTACCTATCCTCCGCATAGTCCGTCGTCACTGCCCTGCCCCTCCCCTACCCTCCATTCTAGCCCCCACCCCTACCCCACCATCCAACCCATCCATGCATTACAGCCATCACTTGTCCATTGCCACTCCTCCCCCCGGCTCAGACCCTCTTCTCCCTTCCCAAAACCTTCCCCCACCAGTCCCCACCATGCCCATCCCCTTCCCCCAGCACCCCACCCCCCTTCAAGCCCCACTAGTCCCCTCCCTCCCCCCCCCCCACACCCTACCCAACATGTCAACCCCCCCTCCCCACTCCTCTACCTGTCGTCCCTCCCCTACCCAACCCCTTCCCCCACCAGTCCCGCCTGGCCAGCCCCTTCCCCCAGCACCCCCCCTTCCAGCCCCACCAGTCCCCTCCCCTGCCCAGCCCCTCCCTCCCCCACCCCCACACCCTGCCCAGCATGTCAACCCCCCCCCCACTACCTGTCGTCCCTCCCCTACCCAGTCCCTCCCCCAACCATTCCCTTTTGGCTAGCCCCCGCACTCCCCCCCCACGCCTTTCCAGCCCCACCAGTCCCCTCCCCTTCCTAGCCCCTCCCTCCCCACACCCTGCCGAGCATTTCAACCCCCCCCAGTCCTCTATATGTCATCACTCCCTTGCCCAGCACCTTCCCCCACCAGTCCCCTCTCAGGCCGACCCCTTCCCCCCAGCACTCCCCCCCTTTACAGCCCCACCAGTCCCCTCCCCTGTGTAGCCCCCCCCCCCCCACACCATGCCCAGCATGTCAACCCCCACTCCCCCTCCTTTGATTGTCTGCCACCCCATCCCAACACCCCCCTCCCTCGTCAGCCTTCCCGCTTCCCAGCACTTTCCCCCATCAGTCCCCCCCTTTCTATCCCCTACCACAGTAGTCCCCCTCCTTTTCAGCCCCTTCCCCCATAACCCCCCGGCCAACCTCTTCCCCCACCAGGGCCTTCCCCCCTGCCCTCATCGACCCATGCCCTCCCCTCATCTCCTCTGCCACCGGCCCAGATCCTCCCCTCCCCTACTCCCCATACCCAACTCCTTGTCTCCCCTCACCTCTAAGCATCTTCTCTTCCCATACCTTCCCAGCAGCTCCCCCTCCCACCTCCTCATCCCCCCTGCCCGGCCCCTTCCCACAGTAGCCCCCTCCCCCCCTATCCAGATCTCCCCCTCCCGTCCCCCCCTCATCAGCTCTTCCATAATATACCTGAAATGTTCCAAGGTTTTAAAACTGTAGTGGATAGTATGTGGCAATGTTCCAAGGTTTTAAAACTGTAGTGGACAGATACAGGAATAATCTACCAAAGGAAGGAATGGAAATCGTATGTTATTATGGATAGGAAATCACAAAATATCACATTATACAAACTGTGAGGAAGTAAAAATTCCACAACATTGCCCGAAATGTATGAATTCATTCCCTTCTATGATTAAAATTAATTAAAATTACCAAAATAACTGATAGGGGTCATGCCAAGCAAGGATCTCCTCTTCCATCGTGCCCCGGTCTGAAGAAATAAGCTGTAAGTGAAAAAAATCATTTTGTTAATGTTACTTCCAAGTCCAATAAATTGAAAACATTTCTGTCAATAGGTACCTGTTATGAAACCCTTAAAAACTATTTCTACCCTACCTTAATGAATGAGTAGGGTTATGTTATAAGAAAAGTAGTGCCTAGTTCAAAAGTTTCAACAATTTTTATTAAAATGATCTGTTCATTTCAATCACATTATGTTAGCATGTTTCCAGTAAAAAAATAAATTATCATATGTTAATTTTCTATTAATTATGATTATGAATGAATGTGTTGAAGTGATTCGAAGGTCATACCATGTCACAGTATTGAAGAAGGCTTTCTTCTTGATGATGTTGGTGAAATCAAGTCAGTGATTCAAGCTACATAACAGAAATATGGGAAGGAGAAAACTATAGAACATTTATTTTAAAACAAACTGATTACTGAAATATAATTGACTGAAGTGATCCACTTCTCAAAAATTAGGACTTTTCTCAAATTTAATTTAAAGATTGTGGGAAAACACACAACATTAATGAATAAACACCTATCAAACCAAAAAATGATTAAAGAAAAACTTGAATAGTTATGAATTTTCAAAGATAAGTTGTTTCATTAAGATGATTAAAAATAGGAAAAAACCCATCCTCAAAACATGTTTAGCATGTTCTTTACATAACAGAATATGTAAAATTAAAATAAAAATCACAATAAGAATAAATAAATTAAAATAATAAAAAATTTAGAGTCAGTAAGAGTGCCTGCAACTGAAATCAGCATCAATATAAACAGATATACCCTGATTCATGGATGTGGGAAAATGAAATCGGTAAAATATACTTTCATGATAAGAGTCAGCATCACTGTAATGATGTTGAACACATTTAGCAGCATGAAAACTGCCTGCAACTAAACTTTTTGTCAACATAAACAAAAATACACATACATAGATATGGGTAAATGTAAAATGTAAGCTATACCTGCATGAAAAGAGGCAGGATCACTGTAATGAAATTGAGCACATTTAGAGGTAGTAAGAACGACTGAAAATGAAATTTTCTTCAGTATAAACAGAAATACAACCGTAGATGGATGTGAGAAAATTATAATTGTAAGTTATAACTACATGAAAAGCGGCCGGATCACTTAATTAAAGCTGAACTCATTTAGAGGTTTTAATACTACCTACAACTGAAATTTTCATCACCAGAAACAGAAATACACACATACATGGATGTGGGAAATTATAAATTGTAAGGTATACGTGTATTAAAAGAGGCAGGATAACAGTAATGTAGTTGAACACATGTAATGGCAGTAAGACTACATACTACTGAAAACTGCTTCAAAATAAACAAAAATACAGACATACATGGCTGTGGTAAAATGAAAAAAGTAAGGTATACCTCTATGAAATAGGAAGGATGAGTACTGAACAATTTCAAATGGTCAACTACATTAAATAAAAATACCACAAATCATGTGAGTTATTTTATGGTCACTGCAATAAAGTGGTGAACTAGGTTGTTAGATAAAATGTGAGATGTTTTACCTATGAAATAAATTTGGTTGGAATTGATTGAATTACCGTTGATGCTATTTCTGTATGTTTTAGGGGAAGAAGAGATTCTACAATGTATAATAGGGCAGTATTCCCCCTAAAATAGACAGAGGATTTATAATATAGGGATAGTAGAAGGATAGTCATAATAATATTGTATTTACAATATAATTTTAAAACTAAGAAACCGGGTTTTCCTATTATATGGTTTGTTATTGCAGTAACCACCAACAACTTCAAATTTCATGGACCTTAATTGTTTTTCAAAAGCTAACATATTCATGGAATACGACTAAAATGGAGGTGATGGTTTATGGTAGTATTTTCTTACAACCATTGAAGTAGTTGTGCGAGATAGGGTAGTATCCTGGTGTTAAAGATGAGCTGGTTTTGTAGTCGATGGAGATAATTTGACAGATTTCTTCATCAGTAGAACACCGAGAGATATATAATGACCTTAGCTTAGTTTTTTGGACAAAAAATTGGATCAGGAGGGGAAGGTTCTGTTAGACATTTCAAACAAATCCGAACCATGTGAGAGAAATTAATTCAGGTTGTCCGAGATGAGTTGGTTCGGAGCTTCGAAGCAGATCCATAATTCGATTTATCTGGCTTCCCGCTTCAGACGCCGTTGAAATCCTGAGTCATTGATGAAATCTCGTGTCCCTTCCATATCTACATAACCATGCATGAAATTGTGTGTTTTCTATGAACTGGGATTCTGAACGAAGTTGATACCAATAGCTAGGGTTTTAATGGGTTAGGGATCCAAGAAATAAAGAATGTATGAATTATAATGAGGAGTCTAGTTAGGATTCGAAAACCAAACATTTGAATAGTCAACATTATAGAAAGAATCAGAGTTGTTTCACTTACCATACCTTCTAAGAGATGAAATTCATCGGGAAGCGTTGGAATAGGCAATGAAAACCGTGAGCGGGAGTGGTGCGGGGTGGAGGGGATAATTGGGAAGGGGGTAGGAGAGGGGAATCACAAATGGGAGCAAGAACCCAGAGGATTAGAGGAGGAGATCAGGAACTGGAGAGTGGGGAGATGTGATTAGGGGAGGGGAGACCGGGGGAGGGTAGACAAGGAGCAGGCGGGGACCAGTTGGGTATGCAGGGAGGCAGTGAGAGAAGGTGGAGACCGGGAGCAGGCGGAGACCGGTTGCGAATGCATGGGCGGAGGATACAGAGGATACAGAGGAGTTGGAGAAGGAGGATATGAGAGAAGGGGGAGGATGTAGAGACCCGAAGCATGACGTACATTGAAATTACATTACATTTGCGGAAGACTTAGTACATAACAAAAACACACCAACAAGGATCGTAACAGTTTAGTGTCTTTGGAAACTCGGAATATAATCTTCTAATCCTGGTGAAAGATCTTCAACATCTCCCATAAAGATCTTTCTTTTTTTACCTAAAACCTTTATTTATATCCTGGGGAAAAGAAAACATAAAAGGTTGAGCTCAAATGCTCAGTAAGGGTAAACAAAAGAAACATCAATCACATCATATACATAAGCACATAACTTTTGGAAATCTTAACCTGCAAAAGAGATCATAATTTCATAACATGGGGTAAATCATGGCAGTGAAATGTAATCACAATAATCATAACTAAAAACATGAATCTTTGTGTCATACACACATAATCATAGATAATCATATCTTATTAGTCAAGACTCATTGCCAAGACTATCTTAGTGGACAAAGTCCATTTCTGAATCGAGTAACCCTCGTTTCAGTCCTGTTTCACTGAACCGGTATAACCTGTCGTCCAGCCATGTCTATCTCATGAGATAAAAAATCTATACCCAATGCATTGGAGGGAGATATAGGTCCCACCCATCTCATAATGATACCATTCTTATGTGTGCCACAAAATCATAAACCATACATCAATGCATAACCCATGTAATAAAAATGGAATTCTTAAACAACATGACATCATAAAACAATTCATATATGATAAATGAATTCATAAAAATAATTCCATCACAACATAGTCAAATCAATGTAATAATTGGGATAAAAACATAACCCTTTATTATATTAGATGGAAAATAATTTTGATAAAACACTTGAACTCCATTCTTGAAGAAAATATCCTTTCTACTTCAAAAACACTTTTCCTTTCTTAACATGTCATAAAATTTTAAACTAAAAGAAGTTGATTAAAAATAAACTTGAAAACATGTAAAGGAAGCTTCTTGGAAATAATTTTTTTAAAAATCCATTCATGCGGTATAAGTTAAAAAAACATTCTTCTCGTACTTTTTTCGGAAAAGTCAAAAAAGTACCACGTGCGAAAAACGACAAAAGATTCCTTTCATATCTTTTACTAAAAAGTCACCTAAGGGTAAAATTGGATATAAACTATTTTATAATGATGTAAATATTACATATTGAGGAAACAAGGATGTGGATGATAAAATACACACCAGTAAATACCAAAGTATAAACAATCTCGGATAAAAATGATATTGTGATAATTCCCTTACCTTTGGTCCGATTTGCTTTGTAAGTGTCCGAACCTCATGTATAATGATTTAAATCATGTTATTAACTTATTCCAGAATCATATTCATTGTTATTATATCATATATGGTCCACTTATGACTTTATATTACCCGTTCTTTTGCAAATTCATGTTAAAGTAGCGTTTTGGGTAAAATCGTCTCATTTGTCGTTTGTGTTTTTAACTTGTAATTATTAATATGATTACTTGGATCATGATTACTTATATCCAGAATGTAAAACATGATTTATATATAATATATATTCATAATATATATATATATATATAATATATCGATAAATGGAATGAAATACACCGTTCATGGAGACGGTAGTCCGTACGTACGCATGAACACTGTTTTCGTTTCCTTATTGAATTGAATGGAATTAAGTAGATGACATACATATAAATATACATAAATCCAGTATCATTATTATGTCATATATTTCATTAGTACTTATTATATATACTTTATAATCATTCATGAATGGTTAATCATTGGGAATGAATCTCATCGCGTCGTGGAGACGGTAGTCCGTACGTACGCACAAGCGATGATATCATTCCCAGGGTCGTGGAATTGTGTTGAAGTGTATGTATACTATTTCAGTATCAATATAACTTTATAATAATCATATATAGTTACTCATTACACCATTATTACCATCCAATTAAGGTGGTGGCGGAAAATAGATTGCACCACGGCGTGGAGACGGTATTCCGTACGTACGCACGCGCGGTGATTTCCTTTTTCCGTAGGATGGATAGAAGGTGAATTAGGGTTGTTTCTTATTTATAATTACATATAAGTATGTAAGTAATACTGATGTTATTACTTTATCATGAAACAACTAAAGAAGAAGAAGTTGAAGAAGAAAGAAATTGAAAATATCGTTATTGGATATTACCTCTTCTTTGAAACGCCTCTTTGAATCCACCACTTAGGGAACTAAGATTGGTCTTTGAAGAAGACCAGGACCATTAGGATTATTCTAGTGAAGTGGAGAAGGGATTTTGGCAGGGGTTGGCCGAGCTTGAGTGCTCAAATTGGTGTGAGGAGGAGGGGGAGGAGGTGTCCTTTTATAAGGGAGGAGAGGGGCACCTTAGGAATATCTAAAAATATTATTTTATATTAAAGTCAAAATCGGTTTATAATGGTTACAAAGGGTCTTATTTCGAAGGTAAAGTGGGGATGGGTCTAAATCCTATCAACCAATAGGATTTAGACAAGTTTAGGTTATTATTTTAACCTTATCAATTAGATTTAACTCTAAGTTAAATAATTTATCTTTTACCGTGTCTTTTTTTTTGCTTACACTATATGGTTAATAAACTTACAATAACATGCCAAACTAACCCCAAATTGTTTATTATTAATATATATATCCTTATCTAAGTCATTTGGCCGAACCTTATATTTTTAGGAATAAAATAACAATTAATAATATAATATTTGATTTAAAAACTATTTTGTGTCAATTTTGAAACTATTTGATATATGATTTTTGTGAAAGTCATAACAGAATTATATGTTCGAACCAAGTTGATTAAATCAACACTAATATGTCATATTAACCTAGAAAATTAGTGGAATTCATAAAAAGTCTCAAATTATATTTATTTGGGTATTTATAACATCAATTATGTCAATATTTCATTAATAAGATAATTACTGCATCATCGTTGTGTCATAAATAAATTAAATTATTTAATGTCTAAAAATTACAAATAAAATACCACTATGTAGGAAATCTTTTTATCTTTATAATTAATATTTATAGTCGAATTTATCTTATGTATAACTCCATATTAAAATTTTTTTAGTAAATAAACTTTGATTTTAACTCTTTTAACTCTTCTTTGAATTAAATAATAATAAATGTCCTAATTTAATCCAAGTGGGCCTAAATGGTCATATTTTATTCCTAAGCTTGTTTTTGGTCGAATTACACTTATCCAATAGAATTTCGACATGTGTTATGGTAATAATAATATCATTTTTACCCTTAATTACCCTATTTACTTTTAACCGTGGTAAATAAAAGTAAAAAGTTACTATTCACCAAAAATTATTTTCATCTCATTGAACCACATTTTAGTCCTTGATATTAACCGTGTCTCTCGGATTTTCGAAATTCCATTCACAGAAGCGGTAAAATTAAGTTTTATGCAAAATTCAGTTTTTAACCTACCACTTAGTGGTTTCACTATTCATAAAAAATTTAAGTTTTTCAGACAAATGCCAAAATTTCACCCTAAGCTATAATTGATATTCCGAATTCAAAAATGATTTCTATTTTACAAAATTCCCAACATATAAGTTGCATTAATTAATTTTATAATTAATTTCCGCTGTCCCAACAAATAGCGTGTTTTTAAGAGATAATAACTATCAAAAGATTAACACTTGTTTCTGTCTGGTGTAAATGTGAAATTACATCCAATGACCAACATTGTAGTGAATTGTAAAAATATATTCTAAATATACTTTAAAACCACTCAAATTAATAATTTATCACTATTAATTATTTCTATTAGAAAAGTTGTTTTTAATTAAAATTTAGTAATTTTCACTATTCATCAGAATATGAAACTTATCCAAAAAGTACCAAAATTTCACCTTAGGCTAAATTTGATACTCCGAATCCAAAAATGAAGTCCATTTTGAGAGATAAAATTTCTAAAATTTTAAAAGGTGGTTATTACTATTCATAACGGCTAGTTTTAATAATATTTTAATAGCATATCGTTGTTTAGTGAAACTCGGCATTGCGTACTACACACGCTATCGAGGAAGGTCGCGATTGTGTGTAATACAAGGCAAGTCAAGGATGCATGTTGTGCAAGCTCCTTTTGGTGTAGCGTACAACACAAGACATTAGTGAAATTAAAAAGAATAATTTTCATAAAATTTCGGGGTGTTACATTCTACCCCCCTTAAAATGAATTTCGCCCTCGAAATTCGTCGGGGTTATAAATGGTTTACTATTCAAAAGTTTCTTTAATAGAAACCCACATCGTAAAAAGGATTACCAAAACTAATCTTTAAAAACTAAAGTATGAAACGTAACGGTTACCCAAATAAACTAATCGCTGGGTTTCAACATAGGTGAAAATATGGATATGGAAGAGAAATCTAACCATCATGTTCCGATGGAGAGTGGTAGAGAACATGGCTATGGAAAAGACAGTAATCACAAATCCATAGATTTGTGATGATATAAGGTACCATCTGATTCATCAGGTATAAGATCACTAGGATAACATTTTTGGTTTTCAAGATCATTTCCCTAAAGTTGAAAATTTGAATTAGAATAAATACTTACTTTATTTTGGTACAATCTCACAGTTGTTCGTGCCTTGAACAATTTCCACTTCATCTTTTAAATAAATGAAGTTGATTTTGTTATTCGTGAAGTGTTAGCAGATCATGTGATAGAATGACGGGTCATTCCATCTGTCTCAAACAAAAGGTTAGCAAAAATTATATACATAAGTCGATCTATAGTGAGATTAATCATATATGGTTCCTAAAATGGACTTATACTTCATATATCATACTTCTTAATATAATAAAACTAGTTTCTACTAAACAGGGACTTCCTGTAGGCCAGTGGTAGGCGATAAAGTCTAGTCGCACTTCGATTGTGGGTTCGATTTCCACAGCCTTGTCTGACGCGATGGGCTGTCGCCCGTCCTGCAGTTTGTCCTTTTTCTAAAACTATATTACTATAACATCCCATCAATAATATCTAAAAAACTTCTATCCTTAAACAATACTAACTTATGGTTAACATAATCCATTCCAATCTTTAGGCTTATCTAAAATATTTCGGTCCAAGCTCATAGTATAAAGAAAATGATAACTTGAAATGTCGTCAACCAAGCATGTGAATACCATAATTTATCCCCCATATATCTTGTTGGTCACATTACAATCACGTGAATACCTTAATCATGTATTCTCTTGAAGAATGAATACCCATTGAACCTTAGTGAAAACATTAATGCAGTTAAAAGTTAACACTTTCCATATACCTAAATCCTCAAAATTCTATATACTCAAACCATGATATCACTTAGTCCTTATATCAATCATGAGCTCATGAATAAAATCAAACATTTCATTTTCCCCTTATCCCTTAATTATGCGCATATCATCTACTTTCCAAAATATTTGAATCACTTTTCATGGTTACCGGTACCTTAAAATTATTGAAAACCACAATAGACCAATATATAAATATTTCAGTACACCATAAAAGTACCTCAACAACATTATTCTTGAATACCAATACATAAACACTTTAGTCCATCCACTTCAACGATTGTTCTGGAATAAGTACTTCCTCGATATAGAAGTAACTTTTTTAGGTCAGGGCATTGAGTTGGGTAATGCCCATGTTCTCCACAAATAAGACATTGAACTCCATAACAATCTGTCACTCTATGACCTTTTTCTCCACAAAGATAACATCGGTCCCTCCATTTGAGGTATTCCTCAAGGTTCTTCTTCCCTTCTTCAGAAATCTCAATCTTCCTTTCTTTATGCTCCTCAACATGCAAACATGCATAATAGTTTATCTTCCTCTTCTTTGATGAATTAGGCATACCACTAAATTTCACCTTGTTAATCATATATCGTGATGACTGATTCGGCATAATCACAATATCTTTATCTCTAGGAATTACACAATCTTGTTGCTCATAGTCACCAATTTGTCAATTGGATTCAATGTTAACCGAATTCCTTCTGGTTCCCTCCATTAACTAAAACACAAAAAGAATTCTGTGAGAGGCGAAATCATGCTAGGGAAGACAACATAGTAAAGGGGGAGTACCCTCAATATCTAACATCTTAGGTTTAAATTCTATGATCTTTAGCGCAATTCTAGAAATATAACCTATACGTATACTTAACCTTAGAGACATCCCTAGACATACCTTAGAAATATCTCTAGGGATCTCACTAAAGTTTTCGCACCCTAGTTTCCAAAGGTTGACTAAACCTTTCCTCTGATACCAACTGTAGAGACCCGAAGCTTGACGTACATTGACATTAAATTACATTTGCGGAAGACTTAGTACATAAGAAAAACACACCAACAAGGATCGTAATAGTTTAGTGTCTTTGGAAACTCGGAATATAATCTTCTAATCCTGGTGAAAGATCTTCAACATCTCCCATAAAGATCTTTCTTTTTTTTACCTAAAACCTTTCTTTATATCCTGGGGAAAAGAAAACATAAAAGGGTGAGCTCAAATGCTCAGTAAGGGTAAACAAAAGAAACATCAATCACATCATATACATAAGAACATAACTTTTGAAAATCTTAACCTGCAAAAGAGATCATAATTTCATAACATGGGGTAAATCGTGGCAGTGAAATGTAATCACAATAATCATAACGTAAAACATGAAACTTTGTGTCATACACACATAATCATAGAGAATCATATCTTATTAGTCAAGACTCATTTCCAAGACTATCTTAGTGGACAAAGTCCATTTCTGAATCGAGTAACCCTCGTTTCAGTCCTGTTTCACTGAACCGGTATAACCTACCGTTCCAGCCATGTCTATCTCATGAGATACAAAATCTTTACCCAATGCATTGGAGGGAGATATAGGTCCCACCCATCTGATAATGATACCATTCTTATGTGTGCCACAAAATCATAAACCATACATCATTGCATAACCCATGTAATAAAAATGGGATTCTTAAACAACATGAGATCATAAAACAATTCATATATGATAAATGAGTTCATAAAAATAATTCCATCACAACATAGTCAAATCAATGTAATAATAGGGATAAAAACAGAACCATTTATTATCTTAGATGGAAAATAATTTTGATAAAACACATGAACTCCATTCTTGAGGAAAATATCCTTTCTACTTCAAAAACACTTTTCCTTTCTTAACAAGTAATAAAATTTTAAACTAAAAGAAGTTGAAAAAAAAATAAACTTGAAAACATGTAAAGGAAGCTTCTTGGAAATAATTGTTTTTAAAATCCATTCATGCCGTATAAGTTAAAAAAACATTCTTCTCGTACATTTTTCAGAAAAGTCAAAAAAGTACCTCGTATGAAAAACGACAAAAGATTACTTTCATATCTTTTACTAAAAAGCCACCTAAGGGTAAAATTGGATATAAACTATTGTAGAATGATGTAAATATTACATATTGAGGAAACAATGATGTGGATGATAAAATACGCCCCAGTAAATACCAAAGTATAAACAATCTCGGATAAAAATGAGATTGTGATAATTCCCTTACCTTAGGTCCGATTTGCTTCGTAAGTGTCCGAAAATCTTGTATAATGATTTAAATCATGTTATTGACTTATTCCAGAATCATATTCATTGTTATTATATCATATATGGTCCACTTATGACTTTATATTACCCGTTCTTTTGTAAATTCATGTTAAAGTAGCGTTTTTGGTAAAATCGTCTCATTTGTCGTTCGTGTTTTTAACTTGTAATTATTAATATGATTACTTGGATCATGATTACTTATATCCAGAATGTAAAACATGATTTATATATAATATATATTCATAATATATATATATATATATAATATATTGATAAATGGAATGAAATACACCGTTCAGGGAGACGGTAGTCCGTACGTACGCATGAACGCTGTTTTCGTTTCCTTATTGAATTGAATGGAATTAAGTAGATGACATACATATAAATATACATAAATCCAGTATCATTATTATGTCATATATTTCATTAGTACTTATTATATATACTTTATAATCATTCATGAATGGTTAATCATTGAGAATGAATCTCATCGCGTCGTGGAGACGGTAGTCCGTACGTACGCACGAGCGATGATATCGTTCCCATGGTCGTGGAATTGTGTTGAAGTGTATGTATACTATTTCAGTATCAATATAAATTTATAATAATCATATATAGTTACTCATTACAGCATTATAACCATCCAATTAAGGTGGTGGCGGAAAATAGATTACACCACGGCATGGAGACGGTATTCCGTACGTACGCACGCGCGGTGATTTCCTTTTTCCGTAGGATGGATAGAAGGTGAATTAGGGTTGTTTCATATTTATAATAACATATCAGTATGTAAGTAATACTGATGTTATTACTTTATCATGAAACAACTAAAGAAGAAGAAGTTGAAGAAGAAAGACATTGAAAAGATAGTTAATGGATATTACCTCTTCTTTGAAACGCCTCTTTGAATCCACCACTTAGGGAACTAATATTGGAATTTGAAGAAGACCAGGACCTCTAGGATTATTCTAGGGAAGTGGAGAAGGGATTTTGGCAGGGGTTGGCCGAGCTTGAGTGCTCAAATTGGTGTGAGGAGGAGGGGAAGGAGGTGTCCTTTTATAAGGGAGGAGAGGGGCACCTTAGGAATATCTAAAAATATTATTTTATATTAAAGTCAAAATCGGTTTATAATGGTTCCAAAGGGTCTTATTTCGAAGTTAAAGTGGGGATGGGTCGAAATAATATCAACCAATAGGATTTAGACAAGTTTAGGTTATTATTTTAACCTTATCAATTAGATTTAACTCTAAGTTAAATAATTTAACTTTTACCGTGTCTTTTTTTTGCTTACACTATATGGTTAATACACTTACTACAACATGCCAAACGAACCCCAAATTATTTATTATTAATATATATATCCTTATCTAAGTCATTTGGCTGAACCTTAGATTTTTAGGAATAAAATAACAATTAATAATATAATATTTGATTTAAAAACTATTTTGTGTCAATTTTGACACTATTTGATATATGATTTTCGTGAAAGTCATAAAAGAATTATATGTTCGAACCAAGTTGATTAAATCAACACTAATATATCATAGTAACCTAGAAAATTAGTGGAAATCATAAAAAGTCTCAAATTATATTTATTTGGGTATTTATAACATCAATTATGTCAATATTTCATTAATAAGATAATTACTGCATCATCGTTGTGTCATTAATATATTAAATTATTTAAGGTCTAAAAATTACAAATAAAATACCATTACGTAGGAAATATTTTTATCTTTATAATGAATATTTATAGTCGAATTTATCTTATGTATAACCCCATATTAAAAATGTTTTAGTAAATAAACTTTGATTTTAACTCTTTTAACTCTTCTTTGAATTAAATAATAATAAATGTCCTAATTTAATCCAAGTAGGCCTAAATGGTCATATTTTATTCCTAAACATGCTTTTGGTCGAATTACACTTATCCAATAAAATTTGGACATGTGTTATGGTAATAATAATATCATTTTTACCCTTAATTGCCCTATTTACTTTTAACCGTGGTAAATAAAAGTAAAAAGTTACTATTCACCAAAAATTATTTTCATCTCATTGAACCACATTTTAGTCCTTGATATTAACCGTGTCTCTCGGATTTTCGAAATTCCATTCATAGATGCGGTAAAATTATGTTTTATGCAAAATTCAGTTTTTAACCTACCACTTAGTGGTTTCACTATTCATCACAAATTGAAGTTTTTCAGAAAAATGCCAAAATTTCACCCTAAGCTATAATTGATATTCCGAATTCAAAAATGATTTCAATTTTACAAAATTCCCAACATATAAGTTGCATTAATTAATTTTATAATTTATTTCCGCTGTCACAACAAATAGCGTGTTTTTAAGAGATAATAACTATCAAAAGATTAACACTTGTTTATGTCTGGTGTAAATGTGAAATTACATCCAATGACCAACATTGTATTGAATTGTAAAAATATATTCTAAATATAATTTAAAACCACTCAAATTAATAATTTATCACTATTAATTATTTCTATTAAAAAAGTTGTTTTTAATTAAAATTTAGTAATTTTCACTATTCATCAGAATATGAAAGTTATCCAAAAAGTACCAAAATTTCACCTTAGGCTAAATTCGATACTCCGAATCCAAAAATGAAGTCCATTTTGAGAGATAAAATTTCTAAAATTTTAAAAGGTGGTTATTACTATTCATGACGGCTAGTTTTAATAATATTTTAATAGTATATCGTTGTTTAGTGAAACTCGGCATTGCGTACTACACACGCTATCGAGGAAGGTCGCGGTTGCGTGTAATACAAGGCAAGTCAAGGATGCGTGTTCTGCAAGCTCCTTTTGGTGTAGCGTACAACACAAGACATTAGTGAAATTAAAAAGAATATTTTTCATAAAATTTCGGGGTGTTACAGAGGAAGCGGCAAGAGAAGGAAGCTTCGAGACAGAGTGGTAGTGGAACCCTAGGCGGGGCGAGCGATCGCACGAGCGGGCGAAGAAATTGGGAGGAGAATCTCAATCATGAGTGGGTGTTGGGTAGAGAAATGAATTGGAGAATAGTAAAATGGGGTGACGTGGAAGTAGGAATGGGTGACACATAAGAAAGTTAGGAGCCTAATTTAGTATAGATAGTAGATATCAAAGAATGATTCGGATGTGTGAGTAGTAATGTGAGATGGTGATGTAAATATAGAAAGTTGAGACACTTGCTGGGGGTTGCGACGGATCCGTGATGCTATATGGAGGATGATGATTGAAGAGGAAACAAAGATGGAAGAGGGATCCATGATTCTAGATGGATGAGTGATTTGCGATTGAAGAGGAAACCTAAATGGAGGTGATCAATGATTGAAGATGGATCTGTGATTCTGGAAGGAGGTGATTGAAGAGTGGTCCGAGATTGACGGGGAAACCTAGCCGAAGTTGAGTTCGGACGAAACATGGGAGTGAGGACTTCACGTTCAGGGGTTCAATGATAATGGTGGTAGGTTTGAAATACAAGAGGTGACATGGCTACATGTTAGGGTAACATAGTAGCTGGAGAATGACATCTTTAGTATAGATAATTGATATCTTTCATTAAAATGCTTAAAAACTCAAAAATATTTATATACCAAACATGTAAATCTAGTTCAATTTAAGCAAGCATAAAATAACAAAATTCCAAAGAAAATGTGAGCATTTAATAATGAAGATAAAAATTGAAACCTTGGTCATTGAAAAAAAAGAACAATAGGAATTGAACATTTATGCATAGGAAAAAACAACCAAAACATCTCATACCTGCTCATTGAAGCCAAATTAAAGTACTATCATGTAAAACACAATAATCACGTGATTATCGATGTATCATTAACCCCTTGAGTTATAAAAAATATTAAACTGATGAGTTCATAACCATAAATCAAATCAAGATGAAGAATTAGTTGGTAAAAAAACAACAGGATTGAACCTCCTTGAGCCATAAATTATATGTCTCTTATGCTTATCCTCCTCCATGCTTGTAAATAGAAGACATTCATTCCATAATCCCATGTACAGTTATCAAGATTTATCTTCTTCACTATATGAGGATGATAAGAATTAATGTATAGTAAATAAAATAATTGCATGTGGATGTAGAAACTAACATTGTTAAATATAGTGAAGGATTTCAAGGTACCAACTTCAACTGAACCAACACTGTCCCACACAAAAACTTGTTATTCAATGAGAATCTATTTTCTAAAATCAATAGGTTCCACACATATGTTACCACAGAAGGGAAAAATCCCAGTAAGAAGACATTTGAGACAAACGAATCAAAAAATCTAGTATGAATTTACACGTAAAACCAAGAACAAATAGATGAGAGGTTTATACCAAAAAAAATCTCAAACTAATATTTAGTATAGAAGATTGAAGGATCATATATTGGAAGAGGTGATATTACCAACTAAATTTATAGGTACCTATTTCATTTGATCTGATACCTTCCCATAAAAATACTTGTTTTCCAATGCGAACCCCACTCCTGAAATCAAAACAATTCACACATCAGAAGACAAAAAAACAATATCATTATCTTTACATAAGTGATCCTACATTGAGACACAATTCCATTAATAAATTGAAGATGGGTTTATAGTCATGGCCATTGGCGCACCTACACTGATTCTACTGCTCGAAGTGTTATCTAGCTCAACGCATCACCCTTGTCTGGAATCAATTTCTGCATATCACTAAAAAAATTCATGAGACTAATAGCTCCAAAATTTTAATCATGAAAACACTTTCTATTAACAGGAATTTACTGTAATGATTCCCAAGAATAATATTCAAAAATAGTGGCTGCAACCAAATAAATTGATCAGAAAAACCAGTGAAATGACTTAAGGAAATCATCTTAAATCTTTTATAGTGCAAGAAAATAATAATAAATACCCAATTAAGATCCTACAAATTCTCAAAAAAATGAAATACATTCATGGATCTAGAACCACATAATCAAAATAAATGCAGAAAAATATTCAAACGGTCCAGTGGTTTACTTCAGATGGGATGACAGATGATCGGGAATGAGGGATACCTTAAAGCAGTCCGATATAACATAGAAGATGAAACAAATTCTATATTATGATATATTTCATTAGATGAAACAGACTATTTCTCAAAGAATAATCCCACCTAGGGTTTTTTAGGAAGAACGGAGGCGGCGAAGTTGGATCAAGCTTTAGCGGAGCCGGCGGATGTGGAGGATCCGAAGGCGGTGGAGGCCAAGCTAGGAATTGGAATCCGAATCTAGGAGTAGTCGCTAAATCGCCAACGGGAGCGGTGCAGTTTGGAGGGGAGAATCGAGATGGGAGTGGGAGAGGGGATTCATGGATAGGAGTGGAAACTGTAAGGGATTTAGAGAGGGGATCATAAACCCTAGAGCGGGAATAGGTGAGCCGGGGATGGAATTCGGGAGAGGGTGGGAGAGGTTGAGGGAAACCCCGATGATGAGCGGGGGAATAGGATACACATTTGAGGGAACCCCAAATTTGGAGGGAGGAAAACATTTTGTGAGGTGACGTGGAAGCTTATACAGGTGACACATATTCCTAGAAGAAGCCTGATTTAGTATAGATAACAGATAAAAAAACATCACAAAAAAGTGAAATAACTTAATCCATGGTTGTTGCATCCTCTCATTGAAACCCATTTCCAGCCAACCGCATTAATGATCTATATTCAGGTTGTGTAATGGAAGTTTCAAAGAGGTAAAATGATACGAAACATGTATGCACAGAGAATTATAAATCTTCAATGAATCATATACTTCTTACATACTCACAGAAAGGAAAATATGAGAATATTCATGAAAAGAATCTGCGTACCTGTATGGAATAAAATATGGATCAGTTTGACAAAAAAATGAACAAATTGAGTTGCACCAATTGTGAGGAGAAGGGAATGTGACTTAACTTGAAATTGCAAACATACCACAGCAGACCTTATAGGCTACAACAGAGAAGACCCGATGTTTTTTTATTTCAGTAAATTTAATATCATACAAACAAATATTCATTTGGTAATTCACATGCATAACCAAATTAAAGTCGAAAAAAGTTAAAGGCAATTCAAACAGTAGACCCTAGTAGAGGTTTATTTTTTCAAAACAGGTAATGTAATTTTAGACAAGTAAATATGCAGTTGGAAATCTAAATGCAAACTCGAAATGGAATTTAATTAAGTTGCAAGGAAACTGGTATAAGAAACCACAATAGAATTTTATTTCATTAAAAGTGTAAAAGAATAAGCATACAATAGTAAATGAAGCCGACCTGTTATAGAACTGAAAATATATCTGAAATGTGGTTTAAAGAATTAAAGTTTTTCAGTATGCATTCATACCTGAAGTGCGAAGAAGATACGGGAGGGAATAAGAGACACAACAGCCGTGTAGAGAAGGGTAAGTGGCTTTGGTTGAAATTGAAAACCCAAAAAACCCTGCAATAAATTCCTGAAATTTCAAACAGTTAGGGGGTCGATGGTATGGACGGACAACGGTAATAAGTAGCTACAATGAGATTCACTATCGGTGGAAGGGAAGGAGGAATATAGAAGAATAGCCTGACATTTCATGGTCCGATGTAAAGGGATTCACGAGCTGGATGAAATTTCAACAGATATCCGATTGCGCGATGGAACAGGTTGGTATGGTATGCTGAAACTGGGAGTAGGAGAAAGACGATCCGAGGGATAGCCTATAGGAAGACGTCGCCGGCCATGGAAGTATGCGGTAACCCTATGTCGCGATTAACCTAATCCCAATTGCGACACTGAAAGGGTAAACTAGGGATAGTGTTGTCGAAACCTGGAGGAGAAACAGGGCGGAGACAAACGGCATGAAGAACGAATGCTCGAAGGAAGGTGGAATCTCGTAGTAATTCAGAAGCCGGGAACCTTAATTCAGAGGGATGTCGGGAGAGCACGTGGGGGGATCCCGATAGGGTGGCGGACGAAGGTGAAAGGTAGTCGTACGGTGGAAGGTATCCCGATGAAGGAACCCTAAGTCGGGGGCTTCACGGGCGAGCACGCGAAGTTGAGGCCGATTGCATCACGGGAGGGAGGATGTGAAAGTGGAGGGTTTTTGCTAGTAAGGGGACGTGGCTCAAGGGGAAGGAGACATGTAGGCTTAGAGGAAGCCTGTTTTAGTATATATAGTAGATTTCTATTAAAAATCTTGTGACATATAAAACCCAACATCTACACTTTTCACCCAGGTAATAAAAGTATCAATATCCATGATCCACCCTTTCATATTCGTGTAGATCAATCAAGGAATTATGAACCAAGACACATCAGGCATGGCCCTCGACCAAATACACTAATCTAAGAATAATCATCACATCGACCCACCCACTCCGACCTTTTATAGGTCAAAATTATTCCCACTATCCAATCTATAAAATATTTTGGGAGGAAACATATAACCATCTTGTCCCATCCCCATAAGTCCAGGGAGGCTACACACAATAAAAAAGAACATAAATCACATGTAAAAAATTCACATGGGTAAGGTCAACTCATAAAACCATAAATCAACCCAAAATCTATATCTTGAGAGGCACTATCATCACTAAAGACCAAACTATATTGGAGATGGTTATCCTCTTATCACAAATCATGCTATTTTGTATCACCAATGGTTAATACATAGCGTATTAAGGATCCAGACATCACCTCATGTAAAAACCCAATGTGTGTAAGGTAAAACACCACCAGCAACCCTATATCATTTATCTAATTTGTCATACCCCTTATTGAGCCCAAAAATAACCTTCCAATCATATTTATTGAATTACACAGAAAAAGAATTATAGCATATACAAGGCTCTTGTTTGTCATTTCAAAGATTAAATATTAAGGGTATTCACTAACATAAACACACATCATCTTCCCTAACTACACTAGCACCAAATGTTATTGAATGGATCATTACAATCCCAAAACCACTAGTAGATATCTCAAAACACATTCAAGATATATTAACTCATTTAATTGTTTTAGAAATATAAATTGTACTCCCCCATTAAATATCAATATACTTAAAAACATACCTCACCCACACACACTAACTTAAAATAGTGGTATCCTATAGATATACACAGACATATGAGAATCCAAGTATACAAATTTATATAAAACATTTAAAATGGTATGGACTTTCTACCTCAAAAATGATGGCGATAACTCAACTAGAATTGCGGTCCAAATGAATATGGATGCAATAGTTTGAAGACAAATTCCAAAATTAATCGAGTTACGGTAAAAAAAATCAAGATGAAACATGGATATAGAAAATGGATTGATTTATAATTACACATAATAACCCACCATAAAAATGACTCTTCACATGAAAAATAAATGGGTGAGTGGGATAAAAAAAATCTAAGTGGTTCCACCAGTATGTTCATAGTTTAAGTGTATGTCATTAGAGAAGAGGGGATGTGAGATATTAGGTATAGTGGAAAATCACACCGTTCCACAAAAAAACTACCCATAGGCCCACTGGTGAGTTGTTGGCCCTCAAAAGTGATCTGATGGCACATCGACTATTCTATTTTGAATCATCAGATAGATGGAGGACCACATAGAGTATCTCTAACAATAGGCCTCTCTCTTGATCGTCCAAAGTTAACTTTCATGTGATCATGAAACTCTAATTTGGAAAAAAAATCTACACATGTCTATGCCACTAATTAAAAAATAAAATGCCTCAAAATTCAAGGGACATTATAACCACTCAAATTTGGAAATTCAATAATTAGAATATGAGATAAATTAAATATGAGAAAAGGTTAAACTTTTTTGAATATCCTAGTTATCCATTTCTAATAGAAGTCCACCCATTATATCTACTAAAACATATCTTATGCATATATTATACATGGATATATTGAGGGTTAATATAACTATAATTTTAATGATATAAATATGTATTTGTCACCATAGTAAATATTTATATATCCAAAGTATTTGATACATTTAAAATTATGACTTATAAATAATATTATTGTTCATTTTAAAACTAATTCATTGATAAAACCCACTTAATGTTAATAATAACTTGTGAGATTAATTTATAATAAAAATGATTTTTAATTAAAATTGGATTTTTTGTAATTTAGTTTAAATAAATAAATTTACCCTTAATAAAAAATAATTTTTATTTAAATAATATATTAAAACTAATTTAATTATAATTTTTTTAGTAAGAATAATAAGATATAATATTTTTAAAAGCTATTTTCTAATGAAAACATTATTCATTATATTTTTATATTTACACATAAATAAAAAATTATAAAAAATTATAAATCTTATTTGTAAAACTAAAGTTATTATTTTTTATTTTGGATAACAATAAAATATTAGGACGAATAATTTATATATTTTTTTTATAAAAATTTTATTTTAATGTTAATAGTGAAACATATTGTTTTTCATTAAATCTATAGCGCTTTTAAATATATCATTATCTAAAAATGATATAAAATTAATATAAATATTGATTAATGAAATATAATGCATTAAATGATTAATTTTATTCACTTTAAAATAATATTTTTAATTTACAAAACATATTTTTATTCTTTTGATACATAAGAAATATTTTTTTTATAAAAAATAATTTTCATCATTTTTCATTTAATAATGTTTTTACATGGTGAAATAATGTTTTAAATTACTTTTAAATATAAGTAAGACTTATTTTTTAATAATATTTCAAATAATTTCATTAAAATAAGAAAAATTATAAATTTTTCATAAACATAATTTTTATGCTTAAAAATACAGTTTTTTGAAAAATAAGATTTTAAACTATGAGAGTGAAAATATTATTTTTAATTTTTCTTAAACATAGAAATTTTATTTGATAAAATAGTTTAAATATATTAAATAAAATATTATAAATTATTTAACAAGGTTTTTTTTATTTTTATTCCTCAAAATTGCTTAGAGAGGATAAAAATGACGTTACTAGGGTAAATGTAAAATATGGTAGAAAAGAGTTTAACAAATGGTAGAAGAAAAAATAATGTATAAAAATTATCGCAAAGGTAATTTTTGAGGTTTTTATAAAAATATAAATCTATAAGTCCATTATTATCAACTTTGGATTCCAATTTCCATGTGAAAAGTATATTATATTTATTTTAAGACGTTATATTTAGAAAGATGTCATTTTTTCCACCCATAAAAGGGGTCATCCATTACACCTTCAAGGATACACTAAAATTCATTTTTTTACTAATCCATTACAAATTTTTTACATCCCATATTTCCCTACCTCATGTTTTGAGTCCCTTGGATCAATATAAAATACTAAAATCCTACATTTCCCATAGATACAATATGTGGTGGTTCAAAATCTAAATATAAGTACTAATCACTCCATAAATTATTTTATTTATTATCCTTAACTAAAAATATATAATTTTACAATTACTATAAAATTATATTATTATTATTTTTTCAATAAATATTATAATTCTTATGGAATAAACATTTTCCAACATTCCACTTTTTCCCTAAGAGAAATAAAAAAAGCATTCATGTGTATGTGTGGACTATCACCTCCACAAAGTGATTTGTCACATTTTACTTCAAAACATTGAATAAATGATTTAAATTGTGTATTAATTGAATATATATTATATTTATATAATTATTAAAATATTTAAAACAGAAATCATTTCCTACCATTCTCATGTTCTATGAAAAAATAAATATCATTTGTGTGTATTTGCAGACTGCCACCTCAACGATGTGTTATATTTGAATTTCTCTCTCTAAAGAATTTTTTGTTTGTATAATTATCTTATGATATAATTCACCCCCTTATAATATCAAAATAATATAATAATTTTTCTATAATAATGATATTATTCCAAAATAATCACTTTCTTAACCATACTCACCCATAGAGTACTACATGTTTTTATTTAGATTGGTTGAAACAACTAAATGAATAATGATATAAATTTATATAAAGGATAATTATAAAAAAACCACTAATTAAATTTCTATAAATTAAGGAGAAAATAGTTTTTTATTTATTGTACTAGACTTTTTCTGTTAATATTTTTTTTATTATCATATACCACCCTCTGTTTATTTAAAATTACCAAAAAAATCTCATATTTTATTCCATCCTCATGAATCATAACTAAAAAATATCAAGGAATGAAATTAAAACACTATTAATAATATATTATAGTAAATTAAATAATCTATTTTTTATTATCTTGGTATTAAATATGATGTATCATAATTGAAACTACTATGAATATGAAAACAATTAAAATTACCAAAATTTGTTGATTAAAATAAATTATAACTAGTAAATTTATAATAAGTAATTATAATTTAAGAGTATAAAAGTTAAAATATATGAATAATATTTCTAAATAATTGATTATTATATATATTCATGTTTTATTTGATGTTATAGAATGTTCATCTAAACTAAAGAGAAAGTTAAGAGTTTATCATGTAAAAGTTTATCCTTTGTGACATGATTTATATTATGCACTAATTTTGTTTATATTCTGTTTTAAATAAATATATAAAGTATTATATTATAATTATATCTTTATTCATGATATTTAATTTTTCATTTCATGTTTTCTCTTTGATGATATTTTGAATAAAATGTTATAAAATCTGTAAGGGTTTTCTTCTTAGTTCCCATTCATTGAGGTATATTTTCATGTTGTGAATCTAATATTATTTTATATGGTGTTATCACTTTCTTGTTTGATTTTATTCTAATTATTAAGAATTATTTAATGATATTTACAATTAATTTTTAAAATCATTTCTTATAATAATTTTGATACAATTGTTTTCAAATTCATAAGAGGGTTTGTGGTCTCAATTTATTTTTATGATTCATATTTATTCCTCTTTGGATATGGTTTTACAATATGGATTTATTAAATTATATAATGATATTAAAATTCATTTTATACTTATTTTATATGTAATTACATTTATTCATGACATTTTTCATATAAATTTATGATGTTAAGAATAGTTATCAAACTCTTCAATTGAGCCCTTTCGCATCTATATCAATAATGAATGCCCTCGCTAATGTTTTTATTCATTATTTTGAATTATAAATATTTTTTTGAAATTAACATTTATCTTTACCTATTTTATTATTTTAATATTTATCATACTTTTTACGATGTTGGATTCAATAGTATTATTTTTTGAAATTATCAAAAGGGTTTTCCTTTTCCAATCATACATTTTATTAATGTAGTCTAAATATTCTTAAAAAAAATGTATGTTTTCAATGGAAGTTTTACTTATATTTTGGGGAATTTTTTTTTTCTAATTATACTTGAAAACTTGTAAAAAATAGATTTTTAAAGTTGATAATAACCCCATATCATTACATCCACATTAAAAAAATGTTTTCTGAAGACACTATTAATCTCACTTGCATTTTTCTATTTACATCCAGAATATATAACTCTTATAAAGTATTTATATATGAATCAAATTCTAATTACTTTATTAAATACTCATTTTGGGTGATTTAATTTTTTGGTATCAACTGATCTCTTCTTGATTAAATTTTATGTGTTTCAATTTGAAATTTTTTAAAACCTATTTTCTTTCAATGGTTTATTTGGGATAAGAATAATGATTTCTTTCATGTGGAACACATATGTATTAATTATTATTATGTGATTAGTCGGTACTATAAAACTCTATAATGAATTTTATAAATATTTACATCTAATTTTATTATAACGGGAAACAAGTAAGGATGCTCGATTCACTAAGGAAAATAGGTTTTGATGTGTGATCCACAATGGGAAACCTATTGTGAATACAAATCCACTATAAGAAAATAGGTTGTAATGCTAGATCCACTATGGGAAATAGATTTTGATTCATTATATACTATAATGAAAACTGTGATTCCGGATCAATTACAAGAAATAGGTTTTTAGGCCTGATCCATTATGGGAAATAGGATGTGAAACTTGATCCAATATACTATGAATTATATGATAATTTTTATGCCACATTTATTTATTATATTCCTATTATTAATCTCTATGAATCAAATTTGTTATCTAAAATTTGTATTCAATGGTGTGTGTTTTTCATTTAAGATTATATCACCCACTGTCATGAATTATGGAAAACTAGTATAGTTCTATATTCCTTTTAATAATATAGTTTCTCTATGATCATGTTTTCACATATTATTATGACATATACATTGATGTTTTTTATAAAATTTCCCTTACGGAGCATTTTAACTCATCCCATTATTATGTTTATATTCCCCATGTCATGAATATGAGTATAACTTATTTGGAATCTAGAATGTGGTCTAGTGTCGTATGATTATATAGAAATAATTACATGTATAGTAAAATAGTTTGATATGTAAAAAGTTCATAAACACACTAAATCCTTGGTTCTTGGGATTCTATTTTTATTATGATATTTTATTTCTTACTTCTGGAAATAGTGTAACATAATGATATGTTTAGATAAAATCATCTCACTTGGGTAAATATAGTATTTGTCAAAAAAAAATACTTTTATCAAAAGATCAAATAGTATATGTCGTGGGAACCTCAGTGGTCATGTGTAATAGCAAGTGACTGGGTGTACCTTCTTATACACATTTTTACATGAATTTACACAATCATAAATGTTTATATGCCTGTTTACACTTGTATACATGGGGTTTAATCTCATATAAATGTATATACGAAGGTTTACATGCATGCATTAACATATTCTTATGTCTACCTTGGTGTACAAATATATACATGCCTGACCCATTGTGTACCAATTTTTGCCCTATCACATAAATGATTTTATAATGTGGTATTATTTTATGTTTTGTATTTATACCATAGTCTTTTCATTTGTTTTTGTGTAACAATAGAGTTTTTGGACTACCCTATATGGGCTCATGGTTGGAAAACAACAAAGGGAAACCATGCGCCAGCCCATGAGAAACCCTAGACCCTTGGTATTGGCTCTTTAAATGTCACACGGTTAGTCACACAGGGTCCATAAAGCTAGTTTGATCTTTGATAGAGAAGTCCTCATTGTTTCCACATAGTTTTCCATACCAAGAATGCTAACATTATAGACTGTGCAGATCATAAAAAATAAGAAAAAAACCCCTTTTTTCTCCTCCGATTTAACAATTGTTTCAATCATCCATCCACCCACATATGATTTATAGCCATAGGTTCCTCCATTTATCTTCATGGCTCCCTGGACCCTAAAATTTTCAGTGTATATGGATTTTAACATTAAAAAATCTTAATGGTTCCATTGTGGGGCAGTTTTTGTTTTTTTATTGGATTCAAGAAGATTTTAAGATTGAGGTAGGTGATTCAGTTCTTGAGAATTTATGTACAAGTTTGGTATACATTCTTTTATTCATAAATGTATTCTATAGATTGTGACAAATCATATAAATGTTTTTTCAAAATTATTTGAGTTTTTTAGGTATTTAAATTTGGTTTAACAAAGTAAATGAGTTTTCATGCATTCTTCGATGTTGTTCTTCATAAATGTTTTCTATAAATTGTGCAAGCGATTGAAAGCATGGTTTAAAATGGATTTGGTGTGGGTGATAATTTGAAATTTGGTTTCCAATGAAAAAATTAATTATATTATGTATTTATGATTACTAATGTGTCTTTATAGAAGTGGTGATCTATGTGGAATGTCAAATGAAATGTTGGGAACAAAGGGAATCCTAGGTATCTTGGTGGGAAGACAAGGACTAGTATGCTAGTTGGATTTGTGTGGTCGATGACCAGTTTCTCCTTTTAAGATTGGTAGTAAAACAGTAACTACAATATGATTACGATTTTATACCTCAAGAATATTTTATGGAATCCACTCTAGCGGCACGTTCATAAGGATGATGTGGTTTATGTTTTTTAACCATGATTCAATGTGATATGACGTTCATAGTGGCATACTTTAGCTAGTACCTATAAAGTCTCCCCTGGAATGGTTCTATGTTTTAATTTTGTTCATACCATCTGTATATAGTATACTTTTCACTATATTATTTTTCAAAACATTCTCATTTGAAATTTCTTTCCTCATAAAATGTTTTTATTAATGAATGTTTCCTTGTTTTTCCTTAATCCATGCATAGTGATTTTCATGTAATGTTTTGGAATGTAATCTTTCTATTGGGTGTAATCTTATTGTGATTTGGGTCGCAACCTATAAATACCTTTTTGTGTATGTAGACTTCTTCATGTATGACCCAAGTTAAGGAATGATGTTCTATAGTGGTGATGGAAGATTCAATTACTATTATCCCTCTCATTACTTATGTTTCTAGTGATGGATTATGTGTGATGATCCTCTTAGTGCACAATGGTTTTTAGGTTATTGAGTAGTTTGTTTCACTAACATTTTTTATACATTAGGTTATATGGAAAAGTTTTAAATTTTTACATGAGGTTGTCATATCTCTTTTGGTTATAAATGTCCATCTTAGTGTGATAATCTCTTTTGAATATTAATTATTGTTGATTATCATGGGTTAAATCATTCTCAGAAGTTTATTTTTGATAACCATGCACTAGTTTCCAGCCCTTGGGGATTGGGATTTCTCTTCGGTCAATACCATAGGTGGGGGTGCTTGCTAGGTAGGATGAAACCCTGGCTTGGTTCATGAGAAAATGTTATCAGATAAGGTTTTATCTCTTCTTTTGGGTCATAATATTTTAATGGGTTTTGATAGAAATGATATAGGACTATCAGGGCTTGGGTTTATGGTTACGAGTAGGGTTTTTTTCTGACACAATGTGTACTGGGCCTTGATCCTCTATGGGTTTTTTGGTATTTTGGATGACTTTTCCTCTCGGGGAGACGTGTAGTCCAAAGACTATGCATCAACACAGGGTGGTCTTGAAGTGGGTTGGAATGATATTATGATAGATGTAATTTTTTTATTTGTGGATGTTTTTGGTATTTCTTATTGTTCTTGAAAAACATTTCAGATTGATTTATTAGTGGTTTAATCCATCAGTATGTTACTTGATGTATCAAGGTGCCTCCCTTGAGATATCCTTTGAAATTGTGGTATGAGACCATAGATATTTCTCACTCACAAGTTGATCAGACACTAGTGGAAGTCATGGTTCAAGCTATATATGATTTGGGTCATAGAGTGGGATCTGCTCCTGTTCTTGTTGGGGAAGCCAAACTTGGTCCTAGAAATAAAAAAGATAAGGAGTTCCTCAAGAACAATCCTCCTTCCTTATGGGGTTGAATAAACCCCAAAAAAGTAATATGAGTGGCTTGAGAAAATAGAACAAGTGTTTGGGTTTATTGATACTCCAGAGAAGGTCAGAGTGAAATGTGATTCATTCTTGTTGCAACGTCCCACTCAGAGGTGTTCTGACTCAGTGCTTCAAGAAGGGATAAACAAGAGGATGGGTTGAATGGATTTCAAGTTCGTATTAAATGAGTATAATTTCCTCGAGAGCCTGGGATTTTACAACACCTACTAGTATTTAGATATTCACCAATAGTAATAGATCGTGATAGAGTATGCCGAAATCATTACATAATTTGTTTGGTTTTAACCCAATGTAGTTTACAATGAGAACCTAATGGATCAAAATCTCAATATGGGGGTTTTGTTGGATATATGATCTCATGTATTTTTTATCAAGTTGAATAATTATATTGAGGTGGATGATCATGATTAGGTGGTTGAGAACAAATGTGGTGTTATATATAGATTCTCTTGAGTAGTTTCAATTGTGGGCCAGGGTAGTGGATGTTCATTAGAGAATAATAGAAAGATGGATGAGCTAGAGACAAAGTGAGGTGGTTGTTCATGCCATTCTTCATGAATTCCATTGTTCGTGTATCAAATTCTAGATCATTCTTATGACATCAGTGATGGAAGGTAGAGCTTATATGACCCACATGATCATATCCACCCGGAACTAACAATTGGTGTAGACATATGGTCAACATGTATCCGTTTTTTAAAGCCACATGTCCATACTAGGTTGGTGCATCATCAATAGATTCCAGGGAATGTAATCTCAGTCGGTGCCAACAAGGATTAAGGGTTTCTATTTTGGTTGCCATGGCTATAAGAATGGACCATCATATATGTAGAGTCAGTTTAAGGTAGATCCATTGTTCACTTCTCATTCTTCAGTTTAGGTAAATAGAAGGCACCATCATTCATTGGATCAAGCACCCAAAAAATAAAATTTAGGACCAGATACAGTTAAAGGTATGATATTTATTACGAAATTTATAGTTATTTCCCTATTTTATATGTGTGAATCTATTTAATTAATTTCATCTATTTTTTGTATCTGTTTAAATTTTTCACTAAACTTATTCTGTATGCAATGCAGCTAGTAACGCTGTTTGGTATGAAGAACAAGCAGGGTTTCTGGTGACCATCTAGTGTACTCACTGTGTCATAGTTTGTTCTAGAATGGGATTTCATAGTTTTGGATGTGGTCATATCTTATGTAATAATTTTTATAGATTTTATGCGGTATTTATTGGTTCACAATGATTGATATCATCAGTAATTGAGTTTCATGTAACCTGATGATAGTACCCATGTTTTTTCTGCGTGAATGAGATCCTTAGTTAGGACATGCGTGACTTCCACTCTCAAAGTTGAGGAATCTCATTTTATAGATCGTGCTTCAGATTTTAGAGGAAAATTGTGGTTGTTATTATGAGATTAGGTTACCAGCTATGGTGGATGAGTTCTCATAGGTGATCATAGATGAATTTTTAGGTTTTCCTCCTGACAGGTATATGGATTATACATCAGTTTGGTTATAGGAACACAACCAATATATCTTCCCTCATACCATATAGACCCTATAATGATTAGATAATTAAAATTATAAATATAATATTTAGAATCTAATAAATTTATTCACATGATCATCACATAGTGGGCTTCCCTAGTTTTTTTTTCAAAGAAGGATTATAGATCTCTAAAGTTAATTTTTAATTACCAGAAACTGAATAATGAGATGATCAAGATAAAAATACTTGTTTATATGAATGGATGATATTTTAAATAATATTATGGTTAAATGGTGGTTTTACACAATTTAAATCCATTCCTAGTGTCACTAATTCAGAGTTGATGATGAATATTTTCTGAAAACATCCTTACAAAGTAGTACAACTATTTCGAGTTTTTGGTAATTCCAGTAGGGTTGAAAAATTATCCAGTGGTCTTTATGGAACTCAAGATCTTGGTGTTAGACCAGTATATTGATTCCTTTTTCATGGTTTATTTGGTTAAAATATTGTTCAATATATGAAAAAGGTGGAGCATTAGTAGGAGTTGAGAATTTTTCGGGCCACTATTCGAGATCATCATCTCTAGGTGAAATTTTCCAAGTGTGTCTTTTGGATTAGGGTGGTGGTGTTTTTGAGTCATGTGATCCTGGGAGGAGGGGTTTATATGGGGCCTACGAATTTTATTGTAGTGTTCTTATGGGACCATTCAATGAATTTTTTTAGATCAAATGATTTTTTGGGAATCACTGGTTATTTATAGCTATTCATTCAGGATTTCTCTCAGTTTTCATCAACCAAGATGATGCTTACTCGGAAAGAAAAAACATTTGAATGGAATCCAGAATGTCACACATCATTTTAGGAGATTAATATAATGTTTTAAAAATCCCATATTTTGATAATTCTCAAATCTAGAAAGGTTTATGTGGTCTATTATGATGCCTCTAGTATGGGTCTTGGGTGTGTGCTTATCGATGATGAGTATTTGGTGTCATTTGGTTGCCTCCAACTATGACCACATTAAAAGCATCAACCAATCAATGACATAGAGTTAGCATTAGTGATGATTTCCATGAATATGTTGCATCATTCTCTATTTGGGGATAAGTATGTGGTTAATTCAGATCATAAGTATTTTTCTTAAAAATTATCCTAGAAAGATATAAATATAATACATAGTAATTTTTTTGAGTAAATTTATGGGTTCTATTTTTGATATTATGTATACCCCATGAAAAATTAATGTAGTGGAAATTTCATTGGGTAGAAATTTGCTAGTGAATGTTTTGAAGGTGTCGAGTGATGAGTTAACTTTAATGAGACTTTTTTCTTATATGAATATGGGGACTAGGGAGCATATTGGAGGTGCGTTCTTTTGTAATGTTCCTCTGTCACCTTCCCATATAGAGTATATTTATTGAAAGAATCTAGGTTATGAGTATTTCCCACATTCAATGTAGTTATTAAAAGGTGGGAAGGTTCCATATGAGGGGTTATTATATCATGTTGGTGTTTTTTAGGGACCGCTTCATGGTATTGTTCCCATTGTGGAAGGTGGTGACGAAGGATATCCACTAGTCTCAGTGGTCCACTAATCTCGATTCCACCAAGATGTTCTATGATGTGTGTCATCAGTTATGGTGAATTGGTATTTCTTGAGATATAGATGACAATGTATGTCAGTGTTATACATGTCAGTAGGATAAATATCTTCCTCAGATACCCTTGTGTTTACATCAACCATTACCCATTCATACATGGATGTGGGATGAGGTCACCATTGATTTTATTATTTTATTACATCGTACACCTCCTAGATAGAATTATATAAGATTAGTGATTCCATGCTTGAATGAATCATCCCATTTCATCCCGATTAGGGATTAATCCAAGGTAGATTAGTTGGGTTGGATGAATATCTAGGAGATAGTGAGGCTTTATGGTGTTCCATAATGAATTATTTCAGATAGGTACCCATGTTTTACCTTGTTGTTTTGGGAAGGAATTAAAATAGAAATGGGGTCTCAAATAAAGTTGAACATGACATACTTTCTCCAAATGGAAAGTTAGATAAAGAGGGTGAACTAGATCATGGATTATATAATCCCTGAATGTATGATGGAATTTGGTGGACTTTAAGATAATCATTTGCGGTTGGAGTAATTTTCATATAATAATAGATAAAATTCATTAATTCAATTGACTCCATTTTAGGTTCTCTATGATCTATCATATCGCCACCATTTATTCTAAGAATAGGTGGTCTAGTGAACCTTATATAGACTGAGCGTTGTGCAAGAAACGTATATGAAATTCATGTTTAGTAGGTATCACTTATTTATAGTACATAGTCAATATAAATATTATACCAACTAGTGGTGTCGATCCATAGAATTATATGTGGGTGATTAGATGTTTTTGATTGTGTACCATCACATGGGTCACCGTCATCTTGGTAATAAAAGGTTAGTAATGATGAGGGTTTTTAGACCATTTAATATTTCTGAGAGAGTTGGAAAATTAGAATACTAGCTAGTTCTTTATTATTAATTGATTCAAATTCATGAGTGGCTCCATGTCTCACATATGATAAACTATAGTACAGACTTGTCTCATATGGTGATTTGGTAAGAATTAGAAGTAGAATAATTTTTTATCTATGTTTTAATGGATAGTACAAATTTTTGATTTCCATGAGAAGGTGCTTCCTGGGAAGTACATATCATTGGTCTTATTTCATTATCAACGTATTAATAATGATAATGATAACTGAGATTTGATTTTAGTGGTTGATAATCACTATTCTTTTTCGTTCTTTAAGCTGACTATAAAGTAAAATTCCATGGGTGAAATGTTTTCTTAGTTGGGATAATTGGAAAATACATTATTTTATTTGTGGTATTCTTTTGTTAATTTTTTTTGTATTTATCCCTTGAGTTTCTCATGAGTTTTTTCAGAAAAATAGAGTTTTGGACCCTATAATAGGTGGTAGATAATTGGCACAAATCTAGGGGAAATCATGTACCCACCTATGAGAAACCATGTGCTACCCTTGTAGAAACCATGCATCTTGGACAGTGGCACTATCCATGCCTCATAGTTTGGTGCAAGGGCATGAAACCTTCCCCAAGAAACTATGTATCCCATTTCCTATTGAATACAGTAGACAACATGTTTACCTCATGGTTTTGAAAACCATGTGGTATAACCTTAGAACCTATCAGGAACACTAAAAATATCTAAATGACCATTTTTCTCTTCTGATTTAACCCATTTGCAATCCATTTCTCCACCAACTGAGGATTTACATCCCTAGGCACCTCTTCCATCTTCTTGGCTCCATTGAACCCTCAATTATTTGGTCGATTTGGATATGGATATTTATTAGACATTAAGGTTCCTCTATGGTGTAGTTGTTATTTTCCACTAAATTCCGAAAGATTCAAATATTTAGGTAGGTTATTCCCTAATTTATCATTTCTAGATGATTTCGGTAAGCTTTATTTACTACTTTAATGTGTTCCACGGATTGTGTTATAGGTGAAAAATGTGTTTTAAAAAATTATTCTTGGTGTGTCTGTGTTATGAAAGATGGTTTTCCCAAGGAATGTTTTTGCTTTCATGTGTGAATCCTTGTGTTTATTATTAAATGTGTTCAATAAATGGTGAAAGTTATTCAAATCATGTTTTAAAATGGTTTTGGTAACACCCCAAACCAAGAATATCGGATTTGGTGCATTATTTTATTACATTAGCATGATTACAAGGAAACAAATCACAATGTCATGGTCACTTTAGTAGTCTTGAAGAAACTAGATACATACATGTAACTAATTTTACATTTTTAAAGGTAACAAAATACCATACATAAAAATAACTAATAAAATGCATCCTGAAGAACTTAATAAATGGTCTCCTAATAATAACCTATTGAAGAGAAACAAATGAAAGGGGTTAGCTCAAATTTTCAGTAAGGGCTACAAATAACTATAGAATGCATCAACAATAACTAAATAATAAAAAAATTGGCATAGTCAATATGGAATGGTGAATAAGTGAAAAACACAAGCCATTAATAAACTGAGAATGAAACAGTATCCATAGAATTAGTCATAGTGAAAACCTAATGGATAGTAAAAATTGAAAATGAATAAAGAGAATGCTTATTAATTGGAAGTCATGTATCTGGAACATTATACCACTATACCATAGAAATGGTTTAAGTATGTGGGTAGAAACCTATCTGATTTTTGGAAACAAAATCAAAGGGTTTTTCATCAATAGATTTGTCTCATCAGACCTATCGATGCATCGAGGGGATATAACGAGCCCCATCCATCATTTAAAGTCCAAAAAATTCTTTATACATAGATCTAATACAATTAAAATATGACTTGTTAATACCCATTTAGAGTATGGGATACAGATCCATCAATGTATGTTGACATAAATAACTATATATTTTAAATTAGACAATTGAAAAATTCGTGAGTAAATAATCCTAAAACATTCTGAAGTGTCCCATACCAACATGAAACATTCAAATCACAATCACTTAAAATATCATGAGAATAAAGTGACCATTGATATGATATACTGAAGGGTAGTATGCACACCACAAGTAATGAGTATGTTGAGAACACAAAATATATATCCTTAATGAAAAAGTGAGATGATAAAAATCCTTTTTACTTTGGAAGGAAGAGTTCCTTTGGAAAGTAATTTCTAATTTTCATAAAATCAGATTATAAAAATGTATATCCTAGAAAATAAAAGGGGAACTCATTTAAAATATATTTCAGGCTTAAATAAAACATATTGATCTGAAATAATTTAAAATTTGTTTTTAAGGAATCTTTAGAAATAGAACATTTTAGTGCAGTTTATGGGACTCTTTAAAAAGATTTTAAAGCGAAAAAGCATGATTGCTTTCATAAAACAAGAAATTAACCAAATTATAATTTTCACCTTAAACTGTATTATTTTTTAATTATTAAGATGGGTTATAATGGATTATAGAGTGAACTTGAAAATAGGTAATAATCCGAGAAGTTCCTTGAATCAAGCTTGTGTTTCAGGAAGAATTTTTTTAAATGTTCCTTTTAAAACAAATTACATCCCATAAAAATAGTTGGATTCGGTTTTGTGTAAATATATAGAGTTTAAACACATAATTTATGAGTATAACATAACAATAAATAAAAATATCATTGAGGTGAGTAGATAATAAGAGCAACCATAATGAAAATGCAGGTTCTGGTAGAAAATACTTAAAACATTTTAATAAATTGAATCTTATGATCCAAAATTAATAATAAAAAATGATACATTGAATATCATGAAATAGAGTGATTCATGTTATGAAATCTAAATGTTCAGTATGAATACACCATACATAATTAATAGTAGTGAATATAGAGTATCTCACTAAAAATGAAGTGAGATGAAGAAACCCCTTACCTTATGTCTGATGGTGTCCTTCATTTGATCTTAATATCTTAGATAACCAAATTATATTAATTAATTATTATTTCTAGAATAATTATTTATTTAATTTATTTTTTATAACCTTATTTGGTTTCTGAATTTCAATTTTTATGGGTTTAAGAAGTTTAATTTTTTTGTTTTGGAAGTATTTTCTTCCTTGGTTTTAATGATCAGTTTACATGTATTTATTAATGGAAGATCATTTTAAATATAGTAAAACATATATAATTATTAATATATATAACTAGTGAATATATAGGGATATAAATTTTCTTATAATTTATTTGTTTATATAAAATGAGGATGACTTTTTGGACATAAGATGATGATAAATGGTTGGATTAACTTGGTTGTTTTGTGCATAATGAACTTGTTTTGAATTATTATTTTATATTTTGAGGGATTAAGGATTATAGAACATTAAATAAATTGAAATAAATATATTTTGATATGGTTCAACTATAAAAATGGTATCATGAATATAATTGAATTTGGTAATTATAATTGAGAACTCACCATCCTTGAATGTGATAAATTAAAACATCACGGACGGTGTTTTCATTTTTAGTATTACCGGAGGGGTAAAGAGAGATGAAGATGAAATTTTCCATCATCATAATAAAATTCTAGTTCATAAAATTTAATGGAATAATCATAGCATTTGGATGATGGGATATTAAAAAATAAAGAAAAGGAACATGAAATAAAACACAAGTTCAGAAAACCCTTATGAAAATTTGGTAGCCTAACGATGTCGCTTAACATTTCATAAAATATTTTGATGAGAGAAAAAGGGTATCTCATACTTAATACAAAATATGTACAGTAATGTGGATATGTATTGATATATCCCAGCATAACCCAATTTTAATTAAAAGATAATAATATAAAAAGAGTGCTTGAAAAAGAGATATATTTTGAGATGAAAATTCTCCAGCATAACGGCTAAGAAACATAGTTTTAGAAAACAATAAAAAGATAGGGGACAAGGGAAACCATTAATAATATAATATTAAAATTTTAGAGGGATGTAATAATATGAAAATAAAAACATGGTATGAAAACTTGAAATACATACCATGTAAAAGAGAACATGGATGGGAAAAGAAAAGTTGATAATTATCTTACCTTGTTGAGTAACTCCTATGACGTGAAGGTTGGGACCTTGGTGGATTGAGGACACCTTATGAGGAATAATAGGGATGTAAAACTACCACATCATCGATCATGATGAGTTAGTAATGGATGAAAACTATGGAATGAGTGGGAATTAATAGTAAAATAGAGGGAATTTTTTTATTAATTTTAAATGACCCCTCCTTTGTGCTTTTTACAAAACTAGGGGCTTTCCAATGGTATTAGCCAGTTGGGACAGCGGACATCATATATTATGGTACTCTATTAGAACATAATTTTATATTAAGAATTACGTCTTTAGGATTTCATTAAACGTACTGGAAACTCACAACTGTATTTTCACTATTCATGAAAACTTCATGTATTTTAGAAAAATTCCACAAATTCTCCCTGACCATTTTTCATGGGGTTGAATTAAAATATTAACTCCATTTTTTAAAAATAATTTTATAAATAATTTTAATTTAATTTTTAAATAAAATCATATTTTATTCAAAAATACCACTTTAAAACTATAACTCGTTTTCTAACACATTACAAAATTAATCGAGGTCCCATAAAATTATCTTATAACCATAAGATAATAAAGTAATAGTTTATGAATGCATTTTATGTAAATAAATTTCAATTTTAAATTATTAAATTAATCATTCAATTTTAATAAAAATATTTATGACATGAAAAAAAATACAATACTTATACTATGATTGTTTTTTCACTTTTCAAATGTATATAATGTATTTATACATTCACAGGTGAATATTCTATTTTTGGCCAATTTACTATTAATTACTGTTAATTACTATTCTTAAAAGCATGTTACTATTGATAAGGGTATGCTACAATTCACTAAAAATTATGTTTCTCTTATTTTCTTCTAAATATCTTACTGAAAGCAACTATGTATGTCAGTTTTTCAAAATTAAAATTATAGAAGTGAAAAAATTATATTTACATGGTAGGTTATAAATAGGTGGTGTTTTTAGAGGCTTAGTGTTTCATGAATTCAATATTAAATCTATTTTTAAATTCTTGTTGTGTTACATTATTCACTCCTTACAAAAAATTTTCCCTCAAAATTTGAAAATGAACATCAAATGTTAATAGTTGATACATGACAATTCCATTTTGGAAAATGCACATCAATAATATTGGTAAAATATTCTATTACTAAGAAGAAAGGGAAATACATTTATTGTTAAAAAACAATGTGTTCTATTTGGAGAACATGGTCATGAAAGAATAATCAAACCATCATGTTGTGGCGTTAAACTCTAAAACTACATTCAATGATCAACTTAAACCATTTTAGAAATTGATAAAAAATCCAAAATATAATTATTCAACACATTATTATGAAGGTCTCTAAATTTCCAAGATAAACTTATCATAAAACGGTAATCAATAAGAACCAGCTCTAAAATCCACATCCAAAACATGTGAACATATTCAACATGTATCCTCTTGAAATATGGAAATAACCTAAATTTCCATAAAATCCATATTGGAAACAAGCATTCTTCTATATTTGTTATATAATATACATGTTATTGGATATATTCACTCAATCCAAAAGTGTTGTAAACTCCATCAATAATAGCATATACCACTTTTTGAAAAGTCAATAATTAGATCCAAGGTAGTCAAAACTTATATGATTCGATCATCATTATGTCAACATTAGATATATATTAAGTGTTGCCCTTCCCTTAATCACGTCTTTTATAAAAAAGTTTAACATTATACTGAAACACTATTCCCTTGTATGATTGATCATACGACCTAAAATCCTTAATGATATAGTAATACAACACAATCCTTATATATATATCACATAATTCTTATTACCAGTATAATAGTAAAAAAATATTCAAATGACATGATTCTTGATGAGGAATATTAATCATTCTACTTCATCTGCTGGAGCAACATAACTTGATCATTATCCAGAATCATCATTTGGGGTATATTCTTTTGACGCATAAGACATTGATCCTCATAGTGTCCCATATCCTTTCAAATGAAGCACTGTACATTTGAAACCATTATTTACCCTTGTAATCATTAATTTGGTGCCCTTTTTCTCCACACTTAATGAAAACACCCATTCCCTTCAATCATTTACTAGGATGATTCTTTCCACTTTTATCACATGTGGGACAACCCTTCTTTCCCTTATTCCCTTTATCCCAATATTTGTCTGCCATTCATTAATTCATTCACCTCTCTTAAGAGACATAGGACTTAGAGATTTATTTACATACCTTATTAACTCATGATATTATTTCTCCATATGACGAGGATACGTGGGAGACAATCATTCTTTAAAAAGGTGGGTAAGGCCATTAGAGATATGATTCTTCTTACTCTTCTCTTCACGTGCATTTTTTAGTTATAATTCCTTCTTCATGGCGCTATTTCTAATCAATTCCTTATTATATATTAGCTAATAAAATTATCAACTCTCTAAAAATCTAAACATTGTATATCACATATCATAAATTTACGCATTGTAAATCCTACAACCATATTATTGGGTTACTTTAGGGGCATAAATCCTTCATAATCGTTTTTAAATAAATTGTGAATTATCTTAATAATATCCCTCAGGAGTGTCAAACCACATGTGTAGTGAGGCCCATATTAGCGTAACATGATACCCCAAGTCAAGATCAAAACTCCTTGTTAGAGTTTTCACTCCTCGGTACATCTGTATGATAACGGTGTACACTTTTAGTATCCAGGTAGGGATGTATTTTCTAGAAATATACACATTATCTATTCAAAACCAAAATACTAGGATGTTCTTGTATTTATATCCTCATAGAATTTTTTGGGGGTTTGTTCCCTAATCTATGTTTTCTAAATATAGTAACCATAATTGCTTAAAAAATTCCACTAATAACAACTGTAACACCCCGACCCTAGAAGCTCGGGTTTGCTGAATTACATTACTACATTGACATGATTACATAGAAGGAAATCCTGATGGATAAGTCAGTTTAGTGGTATTGAAGAAAATAAATTAATACATGTAACTCAAATTAAAATGGGAAAGTTAGAAAAATAAAATACATAATAAAAACAATTAAAATGCATCCACCAAAACTCAATAAATGGTCTCCTCTTCCTAACCTATTGAAGGGAAACAAATGACAGGGGTGAGCTCAAATTCTTAGTAAGGGTTAAAAATAGAGAAAGCATGAATCAATAATAAAATAATCATAAAAAAACCGGACATAGTTAATATGGCATGGGGAAAAAATGAAAAACACATGCCTTTAATAATATGAGAATATAACTACATCTATAGATTTTTTCAAATTGAAAATTCATGGATAATAATAATTGAAAATGAATAAAGATAATACTTATTAATTGGTTTTATTGTATCTGGGACATGATTCCGCTATAACTTCAAAATGTTTTAAGTCAATGGGTAGAAACCTATCAACTTTTTGGAAACAAACTCGAAGGGTTTGTCACCAACTGATTTGTCTAATAAGACTTGTCGATGCATCGAGTGGCTATAGCGGGACCCTCTAGTCACTACTATTTCCAAACATTATTTACACATAGATCTAGTACAATTAAAATATTACATATCAATACTAATATAGAGTAGGGGATACAGATTCATCAAAGAATGTCGACATAAATAAAGATACTTTTAAATGATCCCATTGAAAAATTCTTGAGGAAATAATCCTAAAACATTCCAAAGTGTCTCATACCACCTTGAGACATTCAAATTATAATCACATAGAATTTCATGAGAATAAGGAGACTATTGATATGGTATTCAAATGGGATGTACATACACCACCTGTAATAATAATGTTGTGATTACTGGATATATCTCATAAAAGATAATGTGGGATGGGAAAAATCATTTTCTACTTTGGATGGAAGATGTCCTTTGGAAAATCATTTCTAAATTTCAAGATATAAGATTATAAACATGTATATCACAAAAACAAAAACTAGAATTCATTTAAATTATATTTGAGGATTAAATAAGACATATTGAGGTGAAATCGTTTAAACATAATTTTTAATGATGCTTTAGAAATCGACCATTTTAGTGCGGTTTAATGGATTATTTTAAGTGATTTTAAAGTGAAAAAGAATTTTTGATTTCATAAAACAATTAATGAACCAAAATATATTTTAAAAATTAAAATATTTTATTTTTTAGACATAAATATGGCTTCAAATATATTATATAGTGCACTTGAAAATAGGTATGAATCAGCAATGTTACTTGAATTGAGCGTGTGTTCGAGACGAATTTTTTTCGAAAGATCTTTTAAAAACATATTACACCCCATAAATGAAATTAGGATTCGGTTTGGTGAACACACACACACATAGAGATATATATATATAATTCACACATAATTTATGAGGATTTCATAATAATAAATAAGAATATCATTGAGGTGACTTGAAAATAAGAGCAACCTGAATGAAAATGAAGGCTCTGTTAGAAAATACTTTAAACTTTGTAATCAATTGAATTGTATGACCCAAAATTAATAATAATCAAAAGATAAATTGAATATGATGAAATAAAGTGATTAATTATATGAAACATCAATGGGCTGTATTTATACACCATACACGTGTAGTAGTAGTGAATACATAGTATCTCTCAAATATTGAAGTGAGATGAAGAAACCCCTTACCTTTTGTCTGATGGTGTTCTTCACTTGATCATAGTGTTATGGATAAGAAAATTAAATTAATTAAATATTATTTATATAAAAAATAATTTATGTAATTTTTTTATTACATCCCTTTTAGGTACATTCATTTATTTTTTGATGGGTTTAAGAGGATTAAGTTTATTGTTTTGATGCATTTTATTTCTTGGTTTTCATGATCATATTACTTGTATTCATGAATGGAAGTTCATTTTAAATGTTGTAAAACATACATAATTGATAATATATATTATTTGAGAAATTATTGGGATATAAATGATCTTATAATTAATTTATTTATATACAATTAGGATGACTTGTTTGACAAACGATAATGATATATGCTTGGACTAACTTGGCAGTTTTGTGCATAATGAACATCTTTTGAAATATTATTTATTATTATGAGGAAGTAAATATTCTTGAACAATAAATAAGATTAAATACATATATTATTATCTATTTTAACCATAAAAATGATTTAATGACCAGAATTTAATATGGTAATAATAACTGAGAACCAGTTGTGCTTGAAAGTGATAAATTAACACATATCAGACGATGTTTTCATTTTTATTATAGTAGGAGGGTAAAAGATAGATTATGATGAAATATTATATTAGAATAATAAAATTAATTTTTTTACTTTAATGTAATTATAATATCATTTCGATGGTGGTATATGAAAAAAATAAAAGAATCGAAGTCAATATTAAAGAAAATTTCAGAAATCCCTCACGAAAATTTGGCATCCTAACGACGTCGGTTAATATTTCATAAAATATATTGATGAGAGAAAAAGGGTATATCATAATTAATAAATAATATTTATAGAAAATTAGTATTTTTAATGATATATCCAAACATAATCAAATTTAAATTAAAATATAATAACATAATAAGTGTGCTCAAAAAAGAGGAAGATTTTGAGATGAAAATCTGGTAGCCTAATGGATATGCAATATGGTTTTAGAAAACATTATAAAGTTATGATAAATGGGTAAACCATTCCTAATAAACTCTTAAAATAGTATAGGTAAATAATAATATGGAATTAATAACATTGTATGTAAACATAAAATACATACCACATAAAAGAGAACTTAGATGGGAAATGAGAAGTGGGGAATTCACTTACCTTGTATAGTAACTCCTAAGTCTTGATCTTTGGGACCTTTGGGGATTAAGGACACCATGGGAGGGATAATAGGGAGGTATAAAAATCTGATATTCTAGGATTAATAGATTTCAGTGAATTAAAACTAATGAATGAGTGGGTATTTATAGTAAATGAGAGTGATTTTTTATTAATTTAAAGGGACACGTCATTATTGTTTTTCACATAATCATGGGATATAACATGTTATTTTTCCACGATATTAGCCACTTGGGAAACCTCACATAATATTTTACTGTAAACAAGTAAAAAATCATTTTATATTAAGTATTACATCATTATGATGTCATCAAAAATATAAAAAAACTCACAACTGATTTTTTTTTCTATTCATGAGAATTTCATGTCTTTAAAAAACTCCAAAAAATTTACCCTCACCGTTTTTTTAAATATAGAATTAAAAAATGAACTCTATTTTTTGAAAATAATTTTCTAAATATTTTTAATTTAATTCATAAATAAAATTATACATTTTTTCAAAAAAATAACATCAAAACTATAACTCTATTTATAAAACATTGTGAAATTAATCAAGGTCCCATAAAATTATGTTATAACCGTAAGAAAATAATGTGAAAATTTATGAATAAATTTTATGAAAAAATATCCATTTTAAATTATTAAAGTAATCATTAAATTTTAATTAATATATGTTTGACATGAAAAAAATACCAATACATATACTACGATTATTTTTCACCTTTAAGATGTATATACTGTATTTTTACAATCATGAGTGAAGATTCCATTTTATGGAAAATTTACTATTCATTACAATTCATAAAGGTATGTTACGATTCACAAGGGTATGTTACTATTCACAAAAAATGTAGTTTCACTTATCAGCCTCTAAATATCTTACTGAATGCAACTATGTGTGTATGTTTTTTGAAATTCAAATTAAAGAAGTAGAAAAATTATATTTTCTGGGTAGGTTATAACAAGGAAGTTTTTTAGAGACTCTGTGATTTAGGCATTTAATATTAAATCTATTTTGAAATTCATGGTGTGATAGGGTTTTTATCAGCATGTGAAATTTAAAGGTGTTTTCCAATTAAAAAACGTTGGTTCCTCACGTGTATTCATGAATCTAGATGTGTGTGTGTGAAAGGCAGGATATTTGTGGCATGTGAAATGGAATTTTTTCGACAAATAGAATCCTATTTATCTAGGATATAGGACTATTACTATAATGATAGTTAGATCAGTATGTCTTAGGCCCTATAAATTTAACAGATTGATGCTACAATATTAACTAATCTATGATGTTGATTTTGGATTCCTCTCTAGGGGCTCGTGCATGAGGATGTTGTGCATAATGGTTTATATTCCAATTTTTTTTGAAAAACATGTTTTTTAGTGTCCCAATAGTGCGAGTACATATATGTATTTCTTTTTATGTGGTTCCCTTTTTTGATTTCTTGCTTACCCTTAGCATAGGGTGGATTTTACTCTATGTAAATTTTTCTTGCATGATCTTTTGAAGTTTTTTCCTAAAAATGGGATTTTTAAAAAAATTTCCTCTTTTCTATAAAATTTACATAGTTATTTCCTTTCAATATTATTGAATGTAATACTTATTTTTGGTGGGATCATATTGGACATTGATTCTATAACGACCCATACTTTACATACATTTTTAATACTTCAAAATTGAAGCACACTTATTACAACATATGACAAAACCACAAAGGACCGTATAGGTATAGTGTCTTTAGAAACTGGGAAACATAAACAACTGGTTCATAAATCTTCTACAGTGTCTCCCATTTATTTCATCATATCTAGGGTCCCTTTTAGCATATTCTACTTAATATCCATCTTCCTGACCTGGGGAAAAGAAAACATAAAAGGGTGAGCTCAAATGCTCAGCAAGGGCAAATAAAGGAAATAAAAATCATATCATATCTTTTTGAAAATCATAACCTACAAAAGAGATCATAATATCTTAACATGGAACAAATCATAGAAGTGAAAATGAGATCCCCATAATCATAACATGAAACTTTAAACTTTGTGGCATGCACACATAATCATGGAAAATCATTTCTTGTTAGTCATGACTCATTTTCAAGACTATTTTAGTGGACAAAGTCCCTTTCTGAACCGAGTCACCCTCGTTCCAGTCCTATTTCACTGAACCGGTATAACCTACCATTCCAGCCATGTCTATCTCATGAGATATAAAATCTTTACCCAATGCATTGGAGGGAGATATAGGTCCCACCCATCTTATAATGAATCCTTTCTTATGTGTGCCACATAATCATGAACCATACATCATAGCGTAACCCATGTAATAAAAATGGAATTCTTAAACGACATGACATCATAAAACAATTCATATAAGATAAAGGAATTCATAAAAATGTTTCCATCACAACATAATCAAATCCATGTTATAATAGGGATAAAAACAGAACCCTTTTATTATCTTAGATGGAAAATAATTTTGATAAAATACTTGAACTCAATTCTTGAGGAAAATATCCTTTCTAATTCAAAAACATTTTTCCTTTCATAACATGTCATACGACTTTAAAACAAAAGAAGATGATTAAAAATAAACTTGAAAACTTGTAAAGGAAGATTCTTGGAAATAATGTTTTAAAAATCCATTCATTCAGTATAAGTTAAAAAAAACATTCTTCGTACTTTTGTCGGAAAAGTCAAAAAGTACCTCGTACGAAAAATGACAAAAGATTCCTTTCATACAGATTACTAAAAACTCACCGAAGGGTAAAAATGGATTTAAACAATTGTAGGTGGATGGAAATAATATTACATATTGATGAAACATGGATGTGGAAGATAAAATACACCCCAGTAAATACTTATGAATAAACAATCTCGGATAAAAATGAGATTGTGATATTTTCCCTTACCTTAGGTTTGATTTGCTTTGTATGTGTCCGAAGCTCCTGTATAATGGTTTAAATAATGTTATTGACTTATTCCAGAATCATACATATTGATATGATATCATATATGGTCATATTCTTAGCTTCTTGTTAGTAATATTTCATTGTTACTTGTTACTCGGGTCTTTATTGCCTTTTGTTCTTATGCGTGTTTTGCCGAATAAATTCTTATTCTTATTTTAAGGTTAGAGATACCTTATATCCAGAATTGTATTAGTGTAACAAATATCATATTTATTCATTCAATTCATTTATATAATTACTATGTAATGATGATCATGTAGAACGAGTCGCATCACATCGTGGAGACGGTATTCCGTACGTACGCACGAGTGATGATATCGTTCCTATGATCATGGAATTGTATTGGAGTATATGTATATTATTTAAGTATCAATATTACTTTATAATAATCATAAATAGTTACTCATTACACCATTATACCCATCCTCGTAAGGTGATGGTGGAAAATAGATTACACCACGACGTGGAGACGGTATTCCGTACGTACGCACGCACGGTGATTTCATTTTTCCGTAGGATGGATAGAAGGTGAATTAGGGTTGTTTCATATTTATAATAACATATCAGTATGTAAGTAATACTGATGTTATTACTTTATCATGAAACAACTAAAGAATAAGAAGTTGAAGAAGAAAGAAATTGAAAAGATCGGTAATGGATATTACATCTTCTTTGGAACGCTTCTTTGAATCCTTCACTTAGGGAACTAAGATTGGTATTTGAAGAAAACCAGGACCTCTAGGATTATTCTAGGGAAGTGGAGAGGAGATAATGGCATGGGTTGGCCGAGCTTTAGTGCTCAAATTGGTGTGAGGAGGAGGGGGAGGAGGTGCCCTTCTATAAGGGAGGAGAGGGGCACCATAGGAATATCTCAAAATATTATTTTATATTAAAGTAAAAATCGGTTTATAATGGTTCCAAAGGGTCTTATTTCGAAGCTAAAGTGGGGATGGGTCGAAATCCTATCAACCAATAGGATTTAGACAAGTTTAGGTTATTATTTTAACCTTATCAATTAGATTTAACTCTAAGTTAAATAATTTAACTTTTACCGTGTCTTTTTGTTTTCTTACACTATATGGTTAATACACTTACTATAACATGCCAAACGAACCCCAAATTGTTTATTATTAATATATATATCCTTATCTAAGTCATTTGGCCTAACCTTAGATTTTTAGGAATAAAATAACAATTAATAATATAATATTTGATTTAAAAACTATTTTGTGTCAATTTTGACACTATTTGATATATGATTTTTGTGAAAGTCATAAAAGAATTATATGTTCGAACCAAGTTGATTAAATCAACACTAATATATCTTAGTAACCTATAAAATTAGTGTAATTCATAAAAAGTCTCAAATTACATTTATTTTGGTGTTTATAACATCAATTATGTCAATATTTCATTAATAAGATAATTACTGCATCATCATTGTGTCATAAATAAATTAAATTATTTAATGTCTAAAAAATATAAATAAAATACCATCATGTAAGAAATATTTTTATCTTTCTAATTAATATTTATAGTCTAATTTATCTTATGTATAACCCCATATTAAAAATGATTTACTTATTAAACTTTGATTTTAACTATTTTAACCCTTCTTTAAATAAATTAATAATAAATGTCCTATTCTAATCCAAGTGGACCTAAATGGTCATATTTTATTCCTAAGTTTGTTTTTGGTCGAATTACACTTGTCCAATAGAATTAGGACATGTGTTATGGTAATAATAATATCATTTTTAACCTTAATTACCCTATTTACTTTTAACCGTGGTAAAAAAAAGTAAAAAGTTACTATTCATGAAAAAATTATTTTCATCTCATTGAACCACATTTTAGTCCTTGATATTAACCGTGTCTCTCGGATTTTCGAAATTCCATTCACAGAAGCGGTAAAATTAAGTTTTATGAAAAATTCAGTTTTTAACCTACCACTTAGTGGTTTCACTATTCATCAAAAATTGAAAGTTTTCAGAAAAATACCAAAATTTCACCCTAGGCTAATTTCGATATTCTGAATCCAAAAATGAAGTCCATTATGAAAAATAAAATTTATAAAATTTTAAAAAGTGGTTTTTACTATTCATAATAGCTAGTTTTATTTTAATAGCATATCGTTGTTTAGTGAAACTCGATATTGCGTACGACGCAAGCTATCGAGGAAGGTCACGATTTCGTGTAAAGCAAGACAAGCAAGTGTTGTGTAGAAAAATATTCCTTTGATGATTTATATAACATAAAAGTATCGGGTGTTACAGATTCACACCCAACAAACACATTTGGTTATAATTTGACATTTTATGTTTTACCCAAGTAAAGGAAAGATGTTCCATATTTGTTATGGTGGATTCAATTTCTAGTATCCCCCCTTTTCATGTATTGTTTGTGATGTCCTGAGGGTGAATAACCTATTGTTTTATGAGAGTTTTTGTGTTGTTGAGTAGTTGGATTACCTCCCCATTTTGGTACATTGGTTTCTGAGAAAATTTATACAATTATTAACTTCAGGTTATTGTATGAAATTTTGACATGGATAATTATCTTTGAGTGATGTTATATTTTTATTACAATTTAATTTGATTATATTTGATCAAATCATTCTTAAAAGTGTATTTTTGATACCTGAGAACTAGTTCCTAGCTCATTGGGATTGGGACTACTCTCTGTTACTTGTCATGGTCCGGTTCAGATGTCTGGATGGATGTCACCCTGGCATGGTTTGTGACATGCCTATAAGTACACATACGGACCTAGATATACATTTATATACTCATGATTTATTTAATATATTTAAATGCATTAGTGTGTACTAATTAAAGAAAATGTATCATTATTTGAAATTGGGTGTTTCAAGTGTCCCGGACTATACACATATAAACCAGCATATACCTCAGTTTACCCAAGTTTCACTGTGTTCACCCATTTCCAACCATGTTCGCATGAATCATCAAAGAACTATACATGTGTAGCCTTGTGTAAAAATTTTATCCTCCTAAACTGGGGTAAACCAAAGGGTATTAGTTTTACACACATGTACTGAATTAAAAAAGCTTGTACCTAAATTTTCCCACTTTTAAATTGGTCTAACCTCATTTAACATTAGGTAATGAAATCTACCCCTGAGTATCCACTTGTGAACATGTGTACTCATGTGTTCACCCATATACCAACATGTACCAATGTATACACATGTTCACCAGTGCATACCCAAGTCTACTCTTGTGTAACCAAATATTCATATTCTTGAATATACATGGGTCAACCTATGTGTGCCCATATTTATCATTCTGTATTAGTATTCACCAAAAACTCATATACCAATGTGTTCCTAGGTTTAACCGCATATACCCACATTTACTAACGATATTCTGTATGTCAGAATGTGTAACTATGAGTACATGAGCATATAGTGGTGTACATTTGCACACTAGTATGTACCCATGTTTACAAGTGTGTGCATAGGTGAACCTATGTGTGTGTGTGAGTACTTGAGTTTACCCAATTTTAAATATATATGATTTCATGTAACAAGGTATAACCATGTGTATTCGAATGTAACGACACACACCCTTGTGACATATATGTACTTTATTTTACACTCATGTAAACATTCGTACCAATTTGAACCAGTATGTACCCATTCATACTCTCATGTGATCACTTGTTTCAATGTTTATGTGGGTTTTCATGTGTGTGTACTCTAGAAATTGTCAAAATTTATCCATGTGAACTAGTCTATACCCATGTGTATCTGAGTTCCCCCACATGTACCCATGTAAGAAAGTCAATTTTCATTATTTAAATTATATTTATAAATATATGTGTGTTTCATATTTAGATATAAGGTATAATATTTAATACATGATCTATATAATCAATCAATGTTAATATATGTAATAAAAATATAACATTCCATATTTAGGATAAAAATTCTCTATAATATTATAAATATTAAAAAATGATAATAATAAAAAAAAATAACATATGTTGAATTGGAAAAACCATAAGGACATGCTCTTAAAGATATATCACACACATGAAAAAATGGATGATTAAAAATATGATTTGAATTTTGTAAAAAATAAATATAAATGTGATGTAAAATTAAATGGTTGATGAATGAATGAATAATTGGTATTTATATAAAGTCTCAAAGAAAATGTTACTACTAGAATAAAAGTCACGACTTTTATAAAAATTACTCGACTGTTATAATAATAACATGGTCATTAAAATAATAACATGAACATTAAGAAAACAATACTTATAAATTTTATATAATAGGAATAAATAAAATAAATATACAAAATAAAATTATACAAAATAATTATTTAAAATAGTTAACTCACATAGAGTGTATGCGTGTATCATAAGTAAGTTAATTTTTAAGAACGTTTGAAAAAAAAATTTATTTTAATATTTATGTATAAAACTAACCATGATTGAGAATAATTTTCATAAAAATAATTTAAATTTTTTTATTATAAATATCTAATTTTTCCATGAGTGATTTTTTATATGATTCAAAAATACATTAACTTTTAGGTGAATAGTTTGAAAATGTTTTTCAAATATGATACATTTTATTATATACTATTAATTTAATAACTACATAATAAGTTTCTAAATGGTTTTATTAACCCAAAACAAATGTTACATAAAAAATAATATATTTAATACTAAAAACTAAATTCCAAAAACTAAAAAGATTAAGTATTCAATTAGAAAAACTATTTTCCAGTTTTGTTTAATTTTTGTATAATATAATAAATTTAGTTGTTTGAGGGATTAGTAGTCATAAAAAATTAATTATTATAATTACATTCAATTAATACACTCAAATAAGTCCATTACATCAATTATTAATGTTGAAATAGTATTTTACTAATCATTTTAACCAAAATACCCCTCACCTTCATATGAAATACCCCTATCACCCTAATGTATAATCACATCCCAATTCTAGTCCATTTATAAATATTTTAGAAAATGATTCCTCTTATTCTTCTATGATCCTTATAAACATTAGGGACTTATCCAAATCTATGGTTTTAAGGAATTATAGTCTTATAAAAGGATAAATATTGAAGGATGAGGAACCTTTCTTACTCTTTCTATCATTTTCCTTCTTCATTTTTACTATTCCCATTCACTCTGCAAAAAAATAAAATAAAAAATTTGGGAATATGTATATCAATATAGCATATTTTTTTAGATTATTTTATCCTTATAAATTATTTATATAATGACTATTTTATCATTTAACATTTTTTTGACATATCTCATTATTGGTTAGTTTAGCTGCTTATGAATGAATTTCTAATTAATTATTTACCAATAAAAATATGGATGGTCAGTGTATATTATATATTTAATCATTAATTTTATTATCATAAAATTAAATTTTAATAATATACTTATAATTAATTCATTTTCTTTAAACCTATTTGGAAACGTATCATTGATGACCAATTTACTTCCTATACCAAAATTGTCAATTCTATAATTATAAATACCTTTATAGTTAGTTAACTCAACATATAAATAATGTATAAGTATTTTATTTTATATAATTTTATTATTTTTGCGGTAATTTTATCAATCTATATATAACAATTAATCAAAACTATATCATTGAAACAAAAAGATAATATTTCATAAAAACATTTAATGGAAACAATTTATCTTTAAAAGTAGTTAATAATTAAATTTTAATCATCATAATAGATCAATGAAAAAAAGAAGTAATGTAGTAAAATTATTAATTAATGTTTTAATAATCAAAATTTGGTTATAGTGGAGGTGTAATCATGATAAATTAAAATGGGATCAGAGGTAAGGGGACTCATAAAAGAACATTTTCTACATTTGAGGTTATCCTTTATGTATCTCTGTATTTTCTCTATTGTTCTTCAAAAATCCCATCAAAATTATATTTTATTTACTCATTTCTTTCTTCTAGAGATATTAATGTCCTTATTTTATTGGAATGAATTCTTATCTGCCACTAATGATTATAGATAAAACAATTATTACAATCAATCAAGTTGATTATTTTTCAAATCATTACCCAGATTTTTATTTTTGGTTATTTATTTTTATTATATTACGTTTATCCATACTTCACAATTAGTTTTTTTGGAGGAATTGGAGGTGGTTTTAGTGCTGAAATCATTAGAGTCTTGTAGTTCACACTATGAAAGATGGTTTCATGTCATGAACCACTTTTACATAACTATAATCGATCCCATGTTGGGGTATTGTAGTTTATGGGTAGAACCTTGTCATTCCATGTAATTCATTTTCATTATATGATTTTTTTAAGAAAATCCCATTTATTATAATAATTTGGTCAACTTTATTTTAATTGTGAGTTTGTTACACTTTTCCCCCTACCCGAGCTTAACACTTTTGGGGGTCTTTATCCTTCTAAATAGATGCGTATGAATCTCTATTTCTATGGGGAAAAGGAGAATGATAGAACTCTCTATAAGACAGGTTTTTTTGGGGTTGATGGTGGATTGTGGGGGGTATGATTTCATGAAAAATCAATACATTGGTTGACTGTCATTCTTAATGGAAACTCTCAATGGATCCCAAATCCATAACTAGGTAAAGACCTAATTTCTAATGGGATGGGACCAATTGGTGTTTTAGTCTCAATAAATCTTAGGGACTCACATTGGTTGAGAAGATGTGAGGTTGGTCTCATTTTACCCTTATTAGGGGAGTTGTTTCATACTCCAGGAATCTCTTATATAAATAGGATATGTTTATGAATATCATACTAATCCCGATACAGAATCGGTTACCCTAAAAATGATAATACGATATTTTTACTTATAAAAAATAAAGTTAATGGAATTTATGAACATAATAAAAAGGGTCTCATTAGTGATTCAACCTATATGTATATGAGGATATTCATTAGTTTCTGTGTAATGTGTTTCTACTTATGGGATGAAGCTTTTAAACTAGGTACATAAGAATTCTCTTCCATGTAGGGAGTTGGTAAATATTATGAGGAGGGGATTGATCCATTGTTTGGTGTCCTAGGTATAATGGTTATTGAAGGAATAAAAACTCATGAAGTTAATTAAACTCATGCTATTTTACATCACATGGAGATGACATATGGGTGGGAACTAAGACACCGTATATTTTAGCTCGAGTCTTGAGGTGACTTCCTATGTATCCTGCTTATAGAAGGAATTCGAATTATCATACTTCAATCCCTCCATTGGGACCGGCCCCAAGGTGTATGAAATTATGTGTCGGATTTAATATCATTCCACTCATATTGGATTACATACAATAATTTCCTTGTATGGTGAGATTCATGATTCCAATGGGGTGCTCATTCTATATCCCCAAGCCCCCGTGTTCTATGATAAGTGTGAGATGCATGGGATAACAAGTGATCAACCTTATTGAATATGAATGTGTGTATTTTAGGCCATTAATTCCCTTATGATACCTAATATGGTGCTTGATCCTAGAAATGGTATCCTATATATCCTTTTTATGATAGAAATCAGATTCATCAAAGTTTAGTTGGTTTCTCAGTCTATTGGGGGATGAGGTAGAGTGATCAGCCAATGGGAATGATTGGGTCTAGATGGATGAAATTTTTGTTACTTGGTTATTACATATAAATGGATGTTTATTTTTACAGAGGACGAAGGAAGTCATCCCATGTATCTTAGTTTTTGTATGAATCACCCCTTTCATAGTTCAATTGATTTTTATTTCCACCAAGGGATGAGATAGAGTGATCAGCCCATGGGAATGATTGGTTCCTAATGGGTGAAATGGCAGAGACATGGGACTTACATCAAAGTGGATAATTATTTGAGATCAATCCTTATAAATGTATCATGTATATCCTGGTTATTATAAGAATCAGAGTTCTAATAGTTCAATAAATTTGGTCTTACGCACTGACGTTGACCTTGCCTTGGTAGAGTATTAAGACACAAATTATATGATAATTATAGTTATGTATACCCTCATGAACCGTGATCTGTGTGAGAATCAAGGGATGGAGAGTTATCATTCTCACATATAATGGATTTGTGATTTATGTACTGAGACAATCCTATAGAGATTTTATATAGATCTCATGCCTATGGAAGGAATCCTATATATCCCGATTATAGAGGGAATCAATGTTCTCATAGTTCATTAAATTATGGATTACACACTAATTTCACTCTTTAGTTGGGGATTGAACATCAAGGGTAAGAAAGGTTATCATTTCTCAGGATAACATGATGAACAATCCTACTTTCCATCTTGAAATGTGTTTATTGTTTTCTCGATATGCCTTTATTTATTATTTGAAATGTCGATGAGTGTCTGCATGACATTTAAAAATTCAATTGAATAATCCATTTGACTCGTATGAGGGAAATCGTATTTATTTGATGGAATTTCTATTGATTTTCACATGACCAATGATTAATCATGTAAAGGACATCACAAGATATATGCAGTCAACCCTAGAATCATTTAACTAACCCCAACTACCTTTCCCATATGGTGTCTCATGATCCAACTGACTTTCCGTAGTGTCATCATGAGAGAATACTAAAACTCATAGAGGGAATTGTGGGAACTAATATGAAATATCTGGGGGGGTGTTACACATCCAAGTTAAAATTTATGAAGGGTATCATGAGACCTAGAGAGCATGTTCATAGAGGATCACAAAATCCATTCAATATGTAAGGGTGATACCATGAGACTCAATTGAAATAAATAGGTGCTTTTATATGAGCCATAAAAAAATATCCATGAAATCAAAATAGTTATATGGTGATCCCAATGGGATTCATTTATCTAAGTTGGAGTACCCATGGGGCATAATGAGACTCATTTTTACATGTACATGAGGGCTCTACATTACCCAAAAGTATGTTAAATAGATGTCATGAGAACTGGGTGACAACACTTGGTTCTAGTATGTGTATTAGATGGTTCACATGAATACCTTGAGGATTTGAATATATTTTCCTCCTATTAACGTAGGATTTTCAGATGGGTTGTTAAAATTTCTATAATTGAAAAATCGTATTTATGGGGGGAGCATATCTGGCTACCATTTCTTGACCACTAGTTCTCCAAAGTGCATTTTTAATTGTTGTGATTCTTGTAGAAAGGGGTTCCATGGGATCCACTAAAGGTTGTACACTACAAATTTCTTTTTTTATGACCTATTTATTATCACACAAATCCTGAAATTCACGGGGGCTAAAGTGATCAGTGAGTCTAATACACATTCTCCATTATTTTCTATATAGGTTAAACAATACCCATATCCAGGTAATTATTCATTTATGAATTTTTTGATGCTCATTTGGTGGGCATTTAAAATAGAACCCCCAATGGAGTAACACATGTAAGGACATTTTATCAGTTACGAGGAAAGTAAAATCCCCCCCGAGTCTCCGGAATTGTCACAAATTGGTGTTTAGTGTGATTCTTAGTATGTAGGGAGACCCTTGGTTATCCATGGAACACCCAATATATAGGGGTGGGGGAGAGCTCCATTCATCTCACTTGATACTCACTTATCAAGAGCCCTATCACCTTGTCTCTATTATTCCCGCCCATCATAATACCCTTCTTCTTTTCCTAATCACTATACCCATCCACAAAACTATTGTCATGAGTATTTTTCTAAAGGAACACTTTTTCTCAAGAGATTGTTTGAACAAACTAAAATATTTTTTATAAATGACTCTTTTAAATTCATCCATGAGGATTATAATTGTCTTGAATGTTACCAGGGGTCTACTGACTCGATCATATGAATACTCTATTATCTTGTGATTCATGTGATAATTTCTGCATCATGAAATCTTGAGTCTATATGGGGTCATGTGTTTATATGAGGACCTCCTGGATTTATGAGACCCATGAAATCAATGGGGGATAAGTGATTCATGAACTCATGATGTGATTTGTGAATCCTTTATTGATTCATCTGATTCACATGATGTTTAATGATCATTATGTATTTAATTTCACAATATTTTATAATCCCTTTGTCTGATATATGACACTTAATTATATTCATATTGCTTCTGGTTCCCATAGTGGTTCCCCACTAATAGCCAATCGAAGTTTCATGATTTCCAAAAAGAGATATATCAATACCCAATATCATGTGTATACTGATAATGATATTCTAAACATGTTATAATTATTCAAGATTTAGGGCTATCAATTATTACTTAGGCTTTCCCTAAACAGGTTCTGTTTGCTAGAAAATGTTGTGATCCATACATCAAACATCAATTTTCAATCCTAATGGGTTTTATCTTCCCTCAAATATGTTCAGATGAAAATTTTCATGGATGGTTGAATGGTTACAGGTCATCCAAAAGGGTTGTATTATATGCTAGAAAATATGACTTTAGGTTTGGATAGCCGAAATTTTTCTCATCATCCAATCAGTTAGAACTATTTGAGTATATTTTCCTTTTCTATTATATTCATGGTAGTAGATGGAGATAGAACTTGGATCTCGGTCATAGAGGTAATTATTCTAGTGAGTGGGAATAACCCTCATATGTAAGGTAAATTTAAGTATAATTTGTTGATATGTTATATAGGGTTCATCTTAATGAATATGAAAGGATTTCCCAATTCATAATCTACAACCATACTAATCTTACTTGAGTGATAGTTAGAAATCAGTTCCTTAGTACTAAAACAGTCAATTTGTCCCATGGTGAAGTGGGAATCATCCTATGGGACATCTACCAAATTTGTGGGATTCCATCTCTTGGAGCGATGTATGATGAGTTTATCACAACTCTGAATGTCTGGGATGATCCCTTAGAGGATCCCTTTTTGAGAATTAAATTATAACCAATTTGATGGAGAAACTAAGGAGGGGGTGGAAAATTCACTCATTCATTTCATTCAATGACTGGATAAATATTTTTCACTACTGCAGTTGGGTCATGACAAATACTATACACCCTCATTAGTGTCCTTATCAGTAGTTCCAAGATAGTTCTACCTCATATTAGGCCATCCTCTAAGTTGGGGACTATACCTCATGGGTCTATCAAGTGAACCCAAATATATCCCTAGAGAATTATGTAGAAGGCTTCAAGGCCATGTTTTTGAATGGATGGATTTCCTCTATTGGGGTTTCCCATTTTTATATCTGTATTAGAACATTGTTTATGGAAACCTAACTTTTTGATAGACAATGCATCAATTTTAATTTGACGGTCCTTTCATGCATTTATTAACTCATGGTCTATATTAAACATGGAAAAACCCCCTTACAAGATCATTAGTACTTTATAATTTCTGTTTTACTGGATATGGTACAATTTTTATTTTCATGAATAATATAATGACACTAGGATCCCAGAAAACAATTCCCATCCGAGAATACTTAACAAATATGGGGTTGGGACTATATCTTTAAGCCCTGTTGAGGTTAAAGATGCACTGATCCAATATAGTTTCAATTTTACTCCCTATCGTGCATCGACTGGTCCAATTATTTATAGAGGAAGTTATTACCTTGAAGAATGATTGTATATGATCTCTATATGGTATACCGTTTTATAGATATAGTGGATGAACAAATCATATTTGAGCTTTATATACCAGTTTTATTTTCTCATCAGTTTGGATGAATCCATGTGCTATCGTCTGTACCCATGGCTAGAGTACAAGGAGAGTGGAATCATGGAGTCACTTTCAGGTTTTGGATGATGTTGGAGCATAAATATAGTGAGGATAATATCATTCATACAAATTTTAATAATAATACCCTCCATACCATGGATTATTCTTAGGCTGGGGTAGAAGCATATCTGGATGGTGTCCTAGGCTAGCTGGTCCATCATACAGACATGAATTTTACCTCGCCAAACCCTATGTCTATGAAGAAAATGGAATTGACTGAGGACCTGCGTGACATGTTCAAGAATTAACCTTGTTCAAAATAGTAATATCTATATAGTGGTTCATAATCCATTAAGGTGTTTATTCCTCCGGAACCAGAAATAGATGATACATATATCGAGATAATTGCATATGGGGCATCTCCTCCTACATCCATACCTTCTCTGCTTATTACTTCTTAACATGTTGTTCCTACTTCATCAGTTATATTGGATTAGACACAACATAGGTTGATCTGAAAATGGATTCACGTCTTGATTACTAATACTCTCGTGAGAAAATTTTGTGACAAAGGGGACCAACTACATCAGTTGTTTCATGACATGGCGGCAGTTGGTTTTTATTTAAAACAATTGAATGATATAATGATGAAATTTTTCTTGAATTAGTGATATTCGATCGTCAATGAGATGGAATTTTGTAATATTTCAGACAAGGATCCTCTCACGGACTACATAGAAATGGAATTAGGGGCATTTGAGTAGGGTCGTCAGTTGATATACGAACATCATTATCATACGGATGAATGGGACATGAAATTATAGAGGCATGAGAGAATCATATCCTTTATAAAGTTTTTCATTTGATCATAATCATCCTCATTTTCCACTTCTCAGAAGAGGGTTGATGAGTTAATGGGTTTGATTGCAACTCTATGTCATGGGGAAGAAGATGAAGAAGCAGGGTGACTGGCACTTCAGAACTCAATAGATTCTTCTCTGAAAAATCATAAAACCCTTTCCATCATATCAGGTTATATTTTTTCATTTTTCACCCATTTTTATTCATTCTATTTGTGAAGAAAATTCAAAGAGACATTAAATTTTGGATATCCTTCCACATTGTAACCATTGTAAAAGAATGAATTTTAGGAACCTTCCAAATTAACTTTCAGTTCATTTTCATCCATGATATGTATGATTGTTTCATTTAAATTATATTATCTGAATTTACAATGATACCCATCATTTAAATAATATCACATAAACTAGAATTTTTGTATTTGAATATTGAAATCATAATAGAATCTTGTTCGAGATGTTCCCATGAATACCCAGAAACAAAGGATTCCCAACTAATATATATATTCTAGTTATCTTAGGATCCCTAGATTTTTAGAAGGATATTATGGTATAATATATGTACCATAGGGGTATTACTATATCTTTGGTCGAAGGTGACAAGCTCAATAAGATCACCTTGATTTTTATAGAGCCATATAGAGGTAATTATAGAATTTTCTCATTCATGTAGGCTAAATCTATGTTGTGATGTCGTTTAGGGTCATCTATCATGGATATTATATTGATTTAGTTGATGTTTTTTCACTTATGAATGATATTTCTTTAGTTTACGGTCTTTTATCTTGAATTTGATATCACTTTAATTTATGGTTTGTAGCTCAGACGTGATATTTCTTTAGTTTACGGGTTTTTAGATTAGACATGATATTTATTTAGTTTAGGGTCCTTTATGTTAGACCTGATACTAATTCAGTTTGTGCTATTTTATGTTGAAACACTTATTGATTTAATTTAAGGTGGTTTATCTTGGACCTGATATCACATTAGTTTAATGTCCTTAATCTTGGACTAGATATTTCTTTAGTTTAAGGAGATTTAGCTCATAACTTATATGTATTTAGTTTAAGGTCTTTTATCTTGGATCGGATATCCCAACAAATTATGGTCTCATATCTCAGAGTTGATAATGCTTTAGTTTAAGGACTTTTAGATTGGACCTGATATTTGTTTAGCCTATGGTCTTTGAGATTAGAACTGATATTTATTTTCTATAAGGTCATTTATCTCGGACATGATATTGGTTTAGTTTAATCCCTTTTAGCTCATAGCTAATCGAGGATCATAGATTATGGTGATGAAATTCCATGAATGACCGAAAACACAAAGAGGTGATGGGTTCTTCATGGTATGGCCAAAAATCACAATGATTACAAATACCTATTTGGATATTGATGTGTTCGGATGAAGAACATAGACTTATATGCAAGAGCCATATGCATATGGGCATATTCATGAAAAGGGTCCTTAAAAAAGGTTAACTTTTCTAGTGGGTATGGAAGATTTATAGAGGTAATAAAAATTTGAGGGATAAATTCTAGGAATGTTAGGTCCTATTGTAAATTTGGAATATGGGTGATGTAAGTCATAACCCAAATTTTATTTCATGAATATGAGATACGGAATAAATGGCTTGTATATCCTAGGAAATTGTAAGATTCCGTGGTCCACTATAGAGTTTCTAAGGATCATAAGGACTGAATTCCCTCTCTAGAATGAAGGATATGCCTTTATTTGGTGGTTTAGGGTCTTTATGCATCAATATAATGGTTATGAAAAAATATCCTTTCTAAGGGCCATGTAATAATTTTGAAGACGCAATCATCCATATGATGTTCTTGGGTATTGGAAGAAATTTATCTTGGAGGGGTCATGGAACCCTAGGGAAGTATAGATATTTATTATGACATTCGAGGCCTATTCCATGTGCTTTTGAATCATGAGGTATGTTCTATCAAAGGTTAGGGAATGGAGTGTCACATTCTATCATTGCAAAAGGGTACGAAACAAGGTTACATTACATTGAGGAGGTCAAATCCTGTCAAGTAGTTTGGTATGGGGATTAAATTTCAGGGTTAAATTTTCTAGGATCAGAAAGTTGGTATGGTAAAGTCATATAAGGAGTAGTTTAGATGCATTGAGGTGATGAGGGATACTATAGTTATTATAGGGATTACAAGGAATTGAATGTAAATTTGGTAGAGTGAAACATTTGGTTGATGACCATAGGTAGACAGGTATGATCCATTGGCATACATTCATAGTCAAGATAATGGTTCCTTGAATTCAGAGATCTTTTCTAAGGGCCATGGGAGGTTTTGGTAATCAGAGGCTCTTCAAATAATGAAGTGTCATTTTTGGAACGTGTAATATCCATTAAAGGTTCAATCACCCTAAATTTTTTTTCACCCCCTAGAGAACATATTTTCACAATATGGAGATGTGAAAAATCATTAGTCTTATATTTTCATGAATTGAAGTGTCCAAAAATAATATAATGGATTTTAGTAGGGTTATAGAGTAGACCCTATGAGAATTGCACCTTATTTATTTGTTCCTAAATTTTTTTCTGCAATCTTGGTGATGAAGAGTTTATAATATAAATAATTTAATTATTCTAAGGCATCCCTTTGTGAGATTTCAACCTAAAATGTTTTTTGTATCTTTTGAAAGATGCTTACGATAATGAGATTTGGGCTATTATAGGGTAGAGTTTATGGTCGTGTAACATTTTCCATGGTGGAGTCATCTTATGGTCATGTTGCACATGGACCTTCTATGAGGGATGATACACAAGATCATAATTGTGATACCCATGGTCGAGAGTACAACATTTTTCCTTTTCAATGAGGCGTGAGAATATTGTATGACATGAATAGAGATTCTTATGTCATCTGTGGTGACATGTGATGATCATCCTAGTAGATATTTAGATAAATATGGGGTTTTGAGTTTCTCCATAGTGAATTCGGGGCATGCGAGGATCAAAATGTACTTTTTACAGAGTGACACATTTGGTTGAAGACCATTGTTGCATATATAGAAGACATATACATACATGAATATTCAATAAAAAGGCCCTTGAATCTAGGTATCCTTTCCAATAGCCATGAATGGTTTTCAGCTACCTAAATCACCTAAGGAATGATGTATGTCATATATATTGAGGTGATTTAAAAGATTATGTAAGAAACATGTATTATGGATGACTGGGGTAAGAATCTTGTGATCCTTTGATAGGGAATGAAAAATGGTTGACGACCTACATAGTTTATCAGCATGTAGTGGGAAATATTTCCAAACAATATAACAACATGTGTTAAGGACATGTTCCATGATGTTTATTATAAGGCCCCAACCTTAAAACCTTACTTAATCTTGAGTTATTACAAGATTACACATTGAGGATCTTTTCAGGTTTAGAGTTTTAGAGAATTAGATCATGAAACTTACATTACATTCCACATTTAAACAAAGTGGTTACATAAAAGACAACATTCATTCTTCCCATCAACGGAATCATATTTCAATTATAACACGGATTATTTCTGGACACATCCTTGACACTATCATCACATCATGTACCTTTCCCTTGACCTATGAAAAACATTTCAAAAACATGGGATGAGCATAAAAAGCTCAGTAAGAGTTATAAAAAATATGGAATGGAAACATGAGTTCATATATACATTAGAATGAAATCACACTTTACCCATAAAACATAGGCATATCAAATCATGAATAAATCATAGAAAACATAAGACATAAAGGTAACTTGAGGCATTCATAACATTCTTACGTAGGGAGTAACCCTCTTGGTTACGTTTGGAATACCCATCACAGTATATTCCCTAAATCTCTTCAGAGAAACCTTAACGTTTCACTCCTTCGCGTTACCCAATGCATTGGAGAGCTATATCGGGCTCACCCGCCCTTAGTTTATCACGGAACCACCCGTTCTTCATAACAATGCCCAAGAACCATAACATAATCGTATCACATAAACATGAATAAAGCAAACATAACATTTCCACATTTCAATCACAATATAACATTTTAGGATATTGAAATAACGAATCCATTCAAAAAGAAACCATTTCCAAAACCATTTAAAACATTTAATAAAGAGATTTTTGAATCAAAGTGTCCCATACCACCTTGAAGCTTTTAACATTTTAAACCATTAATATCCATATAAATAAATCCTTAAAACAATTTTGAAAACATGGATATTAATAAGAACAAATAATTAAAACATTTAAAACGATATTTTGTTTAAAGGGGTTTTACCAAAATTAGAGACACTTGAATACAATAATCGAGGAATAACATTTAGTCAGAACTTTATAATATCATGAGAATAAAAGGATTCATGATATAATACTCCAAAGGACAGTATATACACCATATAAGAGTGAATTGGTGCATAACAACAGTGAACCCTCAATAGAAATGTCAAATGTGATGAAATCCCTTATAGAGAAGGTATCCTTAAATTAAGGACAAATAAATCTCAAAAATATGTGTGACAAAAATAAATACACCCAATATAAGTGGATATTAAGTGTAAAACAATAAAAGGTCATTCACACATATTCAATGGATGACATATTCAATGACTACAAGTTGAACCCAAAGAAATCGAAATTGGGTTAAAAAGTTCCCTTGACAGCCTAACGACATCACATCAAAATGAGTTGATGAGAGATAAAAAGTGTATCTCATCACTTGGACATAAAATTTACATCAATAAGGATGTATGAGAACATATCCCAACATAAAAATATGTAAATTAAAAGACCCAATAAAAGAAGTCTTTTAAAAAAGAGGAGGGTGAAAGGTTCCCTTACCGACTTGGGTATCTTTCAAAACATACACCCCATGAAAGAAAGACAATAGGTCATTGATGTAAATACTCATAAACGAAAGTATATTACACAAAGAGTAGAATAATGGGCAGTACATACACCACTCAATGGAATTTGTGGCGAATGTAGCATAAATCTCACGGGAATAAAAGTGAGATGAAAAATCCCTTACGAAAACTCGGCAGCCTAACGGCGCCACATAAAACTTCCGAATATGGATTGATGAGATCAAATAGAGTATCCCATCATATTACAATAGAATTTACAGAAAGTGGAATATAAAAGAAAATCCCACAACATTTCAAGGAGGAGTTTAAAAGAAGTGACATAAAGGAGAGTACTTAAAAAGAAAGAGAGAGGTTAGATCTCTTACGAAAGTTCGGCAGCCTGACGGCGCCACTCAAAACATCCAAAATGGATTGATGAGAGAGAATAGGGTCTCTCATCACATGAACATAAAAATTAAAGTAGGATTAATATAAAAGAACATCCCAATCATAAGAAATATGAGCTTAAAAGAAATGACATAAAAGAGTGTACTTATAAAGAAAGAGAGTTGTAGGATCCCTTACCTCGGGTCCGACTTGACTCGATCGTTCTTTAACGTCCTGAATAATAAACTTGAGTTAATTTATACTTCCTTAAGAAACTTTTTCAAGTTCTTTATTCCTTTTATATCACTTATTAACATTTCATAAACATTATGTAATCATTTAAGTTAATAATATTTGTTTTGCCGATATTTGGTTCTTAAGTCGAAAGTGGACTTCTTACAATTACATGTTGTTCGTGTGGCCAAATGTTTATTATATCCAGAATTGTATTCATGATGTAGATATCATATATGTCATATATATCCAGTACATGCATTCATTTATAACATTACATAATCATTTAGAGGTAAGAAATGAAATGCACCGTTCATGGAGACGGTAAGCCGTACGTACGCATGAACGCTACTTTCATTTCTTTGTCATATTAATGGAATTAAAACTAAATGAGAGGTATGTATATTTTAATTCCAGAATTATATTCATAATTTAGATATATCATTCATTATATATATCAATTATATACATGTACTTTTAATAGTACATTACATTTGGGGATAAGAAATAAAATGCACCGTTCATGGAGACGGTAAGCCGTACGTACGCATGAACGCTACTTTCATTTCTATCTCATACTTTAATTGAAAGAAATAATAATTATATTTAGGTATATAATAATTCCAGTATAACATCATATATAATAACATTAAATCCATCCTTTAAACGTCCCACGTATGGCATTAACGAATCACATCACTTTGAGGGGGCGGTAGTCCGCACTTCCTAAAATGAAGATATCGCGTATACCCATAATGGAAGACATAAAGGTAAGACACAAATTAAAAATAAAGAAGCATAAGTAAAACATAAACATATTATATATCATATATAAAAATAGTGACATCATAATGGCCACCTTTGAAGGTGTTAAATGAGTATTGAACAATCATCGTTTCGGGAGGCAGAATTTCACCATCCACGGAAACCGTATGTTCTTTAACCATTTGATGTAGTTGTGTGATAGTGTAGCATGAATAAATCTTATAACAACATCCTAGTAAATTGAAGATACTGGTGTTGTTACAAAAGAAATAAATAAAAAGAGTTTAGGGGGTTGGAGAAGCAAAATAAAATAAATGAACATGAGAGAATGAATTACCTTTAAAAGTGTAACTCCTTTTGATTTGAGCCTAAAGGATTACTTTTAAAGGATTCTTCCCAAAGGTAATACTCTAGGATGAGTATAGGGATGTGGAGAGAGTAAATGGGAAGGGGGTTGGCCGAGACAAAGGCTTGAGGAGTGTGTGAAATGAGGTAGAGGTGGGGGCCTTTTATAAGAGGAGAGGAGGGGCACTTTTGGAAAGTAAGAAATATTACTTTATTTGAAAATGTGTTTCGTTTTTAAAAGGTCCCACATTGATATAATTCGTGGATAAGGTGATAAGTCTTCTAAATACACTCATCCAATTGGTTTTGGACATTTGTAGTTAATAGATTTTACATTATCTTTCCATTTTATTTAAATCGTCATATAATGATGTCATCGCTGCAGCATTATTATTTCATAAATAATTTAATTTATTTAATGTCTAAAAATTATAAAAAAAATACTATGATGTAGGAAATCTTTTTATCTTTCCAATGAATATTTATAATCAAAATTTGGACCTATGGAACCCTACTTAAAAATTGTTTTAGTAAAACAAATCATGTTTTTTTCAATTTAATTTTAACATTAAATAAAAAGTTATTTATGTCATTTCCCAACCAAAGTGTCTCCATGGGGTCCCCAAGTTGGCCCATGGCTTGTATTGGTCGGCCATGACTCACCCAATAGGTGTAGGACAAGTTTCATGGTGTTTTCACATTCTTATAATATCATTTTTACCTTAAATTACACTAATTACCTCTAATCGCGATTAAGAACTTAATAAGTTACTATTCACCATAAAATTATTATAATCTCATTGAACCACATTTTACTTCTTAATGACAACCATATATGTCGGATTTTTGAAATTCAAAACACAATGATGGAAAAATTTCATTTAAACGGAAAATCAGCTTTTATAAGTACCACTTAGTGGTTTCACTATTCATCAAAAATTGAAGTTTTTCAGAAAAATCCCAAAAATTCACCCTGAGCTATATTTGATATTCTGAATTCAAAAATGAAGTCCGTTTTACAAAATTCAAAACATATTAGTCAAATTAATTAATTTAATAATTAATTCCCGCTGTCAGAGCAAATAGCGTGTTTTTATAAAACAATAAGTATCAAAAGATTGACACTAGTTTAAGTCTGATTTCAAAGTGAAATTAATTCCAACCACCACTATTGGATTTAATGGTAAAAATATTTTCTAATTTAACTTTAAAACCAATTAAAAATATAATCTAATAATATAAATAAATTAGATTAAAAAGAGGTTTTGAATTAAAATACAACATTTTACACTATTCATCAAAAAAATGAACTTTATCGGAAAGATACCAAAAAATTACACAAAGTAAAATTTGATGTCCCGATTCTTAATAAGAGTTTTATTTGGTCCAAAAGAATTTTTAAGAGTGAACAAAACTATATTTAATGACAGTTCTCCATTAAAAGGCGATAAGTGAACCTTTAGTGAAAACTAGGGCATATATGCCTAAAATTGAATTCTTTCCGTATTTTAAGCCTTTAGCTTTTATTGGATAAATGTAAAAACATTTAAAAAACATATATAATCATATTTTAGTTATTTCTATCCATTCCCGCCAATAAAACGGCTACATGTTAACTACCATTTGAATTAATATTATTTTATTATTAGAGTGCAACGTAAGATTCCCAAGAAACTCGTTGTTGCGTGTTGGGTACGCCATCGAGCATAGCGTCCCCTTTAAAGTCATATTAATATTTTATTCACAAAAATGGATAAATATGAAAATGTCATATTCATTATTTAACTGGGGTGTTACATCCTTCCCCCCTTTTGGGAATTGCGTCCTCGCAATTTTAAAATTGCGCTTGGAAACATCCTTGAAAGTCCCACATCGGAACAAAAGTCGGTAAAACAAACACTTTAAAATAAAGAAAGATAAGTACAAAGGTCACCCGAGTTAACCCATACTAGGATTCCAAGTATGAAAACATGGACATGGAGGAGAAAACATAGGTTAATGTTTTCATGGAGAGTGGTAGAAAACATGTTTAGGAGAAAGTTAACCATGAGAAAATCACAAACTTGTGATGGGTTAAACGGTATTCGATTCCCCAGTAGGAAAAGTTAATAGACAACATTTTTGTTTTAAGATACTTTTTATTGAGGAATTTATTCATAAGGAAAAATAATCACTTATCATGTTGACTCTCAACTTTTACTAGATTCCTTAATCAAACTCATATTTTTTTTCCAAAAGACGAGTATTTAGGGAGACTTGTTCACATTAAGAGTACTATAATCAACTTCTAGAGAATCACCTAATCCACCAAATAGAACTATATACATCCCATGTCTTTAGGCTTTAACCAAAACCAAAACCAAAAAGGTTAGTACAAGGTCATATAATCCAGAAAAGGATAACCCTTTATAAAAAGAAAATCTACTCTTAACCTCCAAAATTTGTCCAACATAACCCAAAGTTCAACGAGGACCATTCTATAATCAAATTTGTCCATAAAAATTCTTCAAAGTAAACAAATATAAGCTTGAAACCCAAATATTTGAAGGATTTAGTCTCATAGTCTTCCAAGATAAATCATAACATTTATCTCCAAACAACATCAGTTGCCCCTAAAGTCTCGTATTGAAAAGTAATTAACCTAATCACATATCTTCCAAGATAGGTTAATCATTTTCATAAATAACCCAAAATCAACTTACTCTTAATTCATAAAATCATATAACTAAAAAGAATCAGTCAAACTAACCAGGGACTTCACGTAGTCCAGTGGTAGGCAATAAATACCAGTCGCACTTTGGTTGTGGGTTCGATTCCCGCAGCTTTGTCTGACGCGACGGGTTGTCACACAGTCTGCGTGTTGTCCTTTTTCCAAAACTATATAATTCTTAAAACATTCCTCAAAATGAGATAAAATCTTCAAAAATAATCATAACATATTTTAACCTCAAGTTTATCTCATTCCTTTCATTTTCCATCATATCATAGAGTAACCCATAATTACCTAAAAATTAAGTATCATATTAACCCTAATGGTTACCTTAATAATTATTACCTTAATTTCCACATCGAGTTGGCCATCTCGTACATGATGCATTAGAGAACTCACCAAGGTTGAAGTGGTTGATCATGACTTCTTGATATTTGGTTTAGAACAACCACGAGTTTCCTCATTGAATCCTCCATTTTATCTAGTATCTTAATCAGAGAACCACCACAGTTTCCTTCAAACCTATTGTCTCTTTGGTTCCTGCTGATCCATCCATTCACTAAAAATAGAAATGTCAGTGTGAGTATATCAACAAAAGCATCATGTACTAATGAGGAAGGTAAACACTAAGATACACTTACTCATTCACTTTATCTAAAACTAGGACTCTTTCTGAAATCCTAGCCATTATGGTAATGTCACTTATGCTTAAAGAATACCCTAACCTCTAAAGTTATCTAAACCGACCTTTGATACCAACTATAAGGCCCCAGCCTTAAAACCTTACTTAATCTTGAGTTATTACAAGATTACACATTGAGGATCTTTTCAGGTTTAGAGTTTTAGAGAATTAGATCATGAAACTTGCATTACATTCCACATTTAAACAAAGTGGTTACATAAAAGACAACATTCATTCTTCCCATCAACGGAATCATATTTAAATTATAACACGGATTCTTTCTGGACACATCCTTGACACTATCATCACATCATGTACCTTTCCCTTGACCTGTGAAAAACATTTCAAAAACTTGGGATGAGCATAAAAAGCTCAGTAAGAGTTATAAAAAATATGGAAAGGAAACATGAGTTCATATATACATTAGAATGAAATCCCACATTACCGATAAAACATAGGCATATCAAATCATGAATAAATCATAGAAAACATAAGACATAAAGGTAACTTGAGGCATTCATAACATTCTTACGTAGGGAGTAACCCTCTTGGTTACGTTTGGAATACCCATCACAGTATATTCCCTAAATCTCTTCGGAGGAACCTTAACGTTTCACTCCTTCGCGTTACCCAATGCATTGGAGAGCTATATCGGGCTCACCCGCCCTTAGTTTATCACGGAACCACCCGTTCTTCATAACAATTCCCAAGAACCATAACATAATCGTATCACATAAACATGAATAAAGGAAACATAACATTTCCACATTTCAATCATAATATAACATTTTAGTATATTGAAATAACGAATCCATTCAAAAAGAACCCATTTCCAAAACCATTTAAAACATTTAATAAAGAGATTTTTGAATCAAAGTGTCCCATACCACCTTGAATATTTTAACATTTTAAACCATTAATATCCATATAAATAAATCCTTAAAAGAATTTTGAAAACATGGATATTAATAAGAACAAATAATTAAAACATTTAAAACGATATTTTGTTTAAAGGGGTTTTACCAAAATTAGAGACACTTGAATACAATAATCGAGGAATAAAATTTAGTCAGAAATTTATAATATCATGAGAATAAAAGGATTCATGATATAATACTCCAAAGGACAGTATATACACCATATAAGAGTGAATTGGTGCATAACAACAATGAACCCTCAATAGAAATGTCAAATATGATGAAATCCCTTATAGAGAATGTATCCTTAAATTAAGGACAAATAAATCTCAAAAATATGTGTGAAAAAAATAAATACACCCAATATAAGTGGATATTAAGTGTAAAACAATAAAAGGTCATTCACACATATTCAATGGATGACATATTCAATGACTACAAGTTGAACCCAAAGAAATCGAAATTGGGTTAAAAAGTTCCCTTGACAGCCTAACGGCATCACATCAAAATGAGTTGATGAGAGATAAAAAGTGTATCTCATCACTTGGACATAAAATTTACATCAATAAGGATGTATGAGAACATATCCCAACATAAAAATATGTAAATTAAAAGACCCAATAAAATAAGTCCTTTAAAAAAGAGGAGGGTGAAAGGTTCCCTTACCGACTTGGGTATCTTTCAAAACATACACCCCATGAAAGAAAGACAATAGGTCATTGATGTAAATACTCATAAACTAAATTATATTACACAAAGAGTATAATAATGGGCAGTACATACACCACTCAATGGAATTTGTGGCGAATGTAGCATAAATCTCACGGGAATAAAAGTGAGATGAAAAATCCCTTACGAAAACTCGGCAGCCTAACGGCGCCACATAAAACTTCCGAATATGGATTGATGAGATCAAATAGAGTATCCCATCATATTAAAATAGAATTTACAGAATGTGGAATATAAAATAAAATCCCCCAACATTTCAAGGAGGAGTTTAAAAGAAGTGACATAAAGGAGAGTACATAAAAAGAAAGAGAGAGGTTAGATCTCTTACGAAAGTTCGGCAGCCTGACGGCGCCACTCAAAACATCCAAAATGGATTGATGAGAGAGAATAGGGTATCTCATCACATGAACATAAAAATTAAAGTAGGAGTAATATAAAAGAACATCCCAATCATAAGAAATATGAGCTTAAAAGAAATGACATAAAAGAGTGTACTTATAAAGAAAGAGAGTTGTAGGATCCCTTACCTCGGGTCCGACTTGACTCAATCGTTCTTTAACGTCCTGAATAATAAACTTGAGTTAATTTATACTTCCTTAAGAACCTTTTTCAAGTTCATTATTCCTTTTATATCACTTATTAACATGTCATAAACATTATGTAATCATTTAAGTTAATAATATTTGTTTTGCCGATATTTGGTTCTTAAGACGAAAGTGGACTTCTTACAATTACATGTTGTTCGTGTGGCCAAATGTTTATTATATCCAGAATTGTATTCATGATTTAGATATCATATATGTCATATATATCCAGTACATTCATTCATTTATAACATTACATAATCATTTAGATGTATGAAATGAAATGCACCGTTCACGGAGACGGTAAGCCGTACGTACGCATGAACGCTACTTTCATTTCATTGTCATATTAATGGAATTAAAACTAAATGAGAGGTATGTATATTTTAATTCCAGAATTATATTCATAATTTAGATATATCATTCATTATATATATCAATTATATTCATGTACTTTTAATAGTACATTACATTTGGGGATAAGAAATGAAATGCACCGTTCATGGAGACGGTAAGTCGTACGTACGCATGAACGCTACTTTCATTTATATCTCATACTTTAATGGAAATAAATAATAATTATATTGAGGTATATAATAATTCCAGTATAACATCATATATAATAACATTAAATCCATCCTTTAAACATCCCACGTATGGCATTAACGAATCACATCACTTTGAGGGGGCGGTAGTCCGCACTTCCTAAAATGAAGATATCGCGTATACTAATAATGGAAGCCATAAAGGTAAGACACAAATGAAAAATACAGAAGCATAAGTAAAACATAAACATATTATATATAATATATAAAAATAGTGACATCATAATGGCCACCTTTGAAGGTGTTAAATGAGTATTGAACAATCATCGTTTCGGGAGGCAGAATTTCACCATCCACGGAAACCGTATGTTCTTTAACCATTTGATGTAGTTGTGTGATAGTGTAGCATGAATAAATCTTATAACAACATCCTAGTATATTTAATATACTGGTGTTGTTACAAAAGAAATAAATAAAAAGAGTTTAGGGGGTTGGAGAAGCAAAATAAAATAAATGAACATGAGAGAATGAATTACCTTTAAAAGTGTAACTCCTTTTGATTTGAGCCTAAAGGCTTACTTTGAAAGGATTATGCCCAATGGGAATACTCTAGGATGAGTAGAGGGATGTGGAGAGAGTAAATGGGCAGGGGGTTGGCCGAGCCAAAGGCTTGAAGAGTGTGTTATGAGGTAGAGGTGGGGGCCTTTTATAAGCGGAGAGGAGGGGCACTTTTGGAAAGTAAGAAATATTACTTTATTTGAAAATGTGTTTCGGTTTTAAAAGGTCCCACATTGATATTATTCGTGGATAAGGTGATAAGGCTTCGAAATCTACTCATCCAATTGGTTTTGGACATGTGTAGTTAATATATTTTACATTATCTTTCCATTTTATTTAAATCGTCATATAATGATGTCATCGCTGCAGCATTATTATTTCATAAATAATTTAATTTATTTAATGTCTAAAAATTATAAAAAAACTACTATGATGTATGAAATCTTTTTATCTTTCCAATGACTATTTATAATAAAAATTTGGACCTGTGTAACCCTACTTAAAAATTGTTTTAGTAAAACAACTCATGTTTGTGTCAATTTAATTTTAACATTAAATAAAAAGTTATTTATGTCATTTCCCCACCAAAGTGTCTCCATGGGGTCCCCAAGTTGGACCATGGCTAGTCTTGGTCGGCCATGACTCACCCAATAGGTGTAGGACAAGTGTCATGGTGTTTTCACATTCTTATAATATCATTTTTACCTTAAATTACACTAATTACCTCTAATCGCGATTAAGAACTTAATAAGTTACTATTCACCAAAAAATTATTATAATCTCATTGAACCACATTTTACTTCTTAATGACAACCATGTATGTCGGATTTTTGAAATTCAAAACACAATGATGGAAAAATTTCATTTAAACGGAAAATCAGCTTTTATAAGTACCACTTAGTGGTTTCACTATTCATCAAAAATTGAAGTTTTTCAGAAAAATCCCAAAAATTCACCCTGAGCTATATTTGATATTCTGAATTCAAAAATGAAGTCCGTTTTACAAAATTCAAAACATATTAGTCAAATTAATTAATTTAATAATTAATTCCCGCTGTCAGAGCAAATAGCGTGTTTTTATAAAACAATAAGTATCAAAAGATTGACACTAGTTTAAGTCTGATTTCAAAGTGAAATTAATTACAACGACCACTATTGGATTTAATGGTAAAAATATTTTCTAATTTCACTTTAAAACCAATTCAAAATATAATCTAATCATATAAATAAATTAGATTAAAAAGAGGTTTTGAATTAAAATACAACATTTTACACTATTCATTAAAAAAATGAACTTTATCAGAAAGATACCAAAAAATTACACAAAGTAAAATTTGATGTCCCGATTCTTAATAAGAGTTTTATTTGGTCCAAAAGAATGTTTAAGAGAGAACAAAACTATATTTAATGACAGTTCTCCATTAAAATGTGATAAGTGCACCTTTAGTGAAAACTAGGGCATATACGCCTAAAATTGAATTCTTTCCGTATTTTAAGCCTTTAGCTTTTATTGGATAAATGTACAAACATTTAAAAAACATATATAATCATATTTTAGTTATTTCTATCCATTCCCGCCAATACAACGGCTACATGTTAACTACCATTTGAATTAATATTATTTTATTATTAGAGTGCAACGTAAGATTCCCAAGAAACTCACTAGTGCAGAAAACATTTTTTACGTCGGTTATTTTTTATTATTTACGTCGGTTTTTAGGTGACGTTAATACAGACGACGTTATAAATAACGTTTTTTACGTCGGTTATTTAAAACCCGACGTAATATCCCTAACATCACGGTGGTTATCACGTCGGTTCATATAATAACCGACGTGATAAATATGCGCGGGGGGCTTTATCACATCGGTTATTCCCTAAACCAACGTAATAAAACGCCTGGGATATCGTTTATCACGTCGGTTATGTCATAACCGACGTGATAAACCCTTCCCCTGGCCTATTATCACGTCGGTTTCATAAATAACCGACGTGATAAAAAGGCCTGGGAAACGTTTTAGCACGTCGGTTATCCAATAACCGACGTGGTAAATCGATTCCCAGGCCTTTTAGCACGTCGGTTATATTAAGAACCGACGTGATAAATGCCCCGGGAACGGTTTATCACGTCGGTTCTAGAAAAACCCGACGTGATAAACCCCTACCGATTTATTTACCACATCGGTTATAAAATAACCGACGTGAAAGAAATTTTTTTTTTAAATAATTGCACTGCTCTCACCAAAAAGCAACCAGAAACCAAACAAAAATAACCATGCCAGCCCTCCCCCAAGCCCCAAATGAACCCCACCCTCATCTATACCCACCTAACAACCTGGCCAGCCCTCCCCCACCACATTGGAGCCCCACCACAACCCTTGGACACCCCCCACCCCTTGGACAGCCCCCCCACCCTCATTTACACCCCACGACCCCTAGTACAGCCTCAAACAACCATTGGACACCCCTCCCATATCCCTTGGACACCCTCCACCCCTTGGACACCCCCCACCCCTTGGACACCCCCCACCCTCATTTACACCCCCAAGACCCCTAGTATAGCCTCAAACACCCATTGGACACCCCTCCCATATCCATTGGACACCCTCCACCCCTTGGACACCCCCCACCCCTTGGACAGCCCCCCACCCTCATTTACACCCCCAAGACCCCTAGTACAGCCTCAAACACCCATTGGACACCCCCCCACACCTTGACAGCCCTCCCTGACCCCTTGGACACCCCCCGACCCCTGGACACCCCCCCGAGCCCTTGGACAGCCCCAAACACCCCTTGGACACCCCTCCCATATCCCTTGGACACCCCCCACCCCTTGGACACCCCCACCCCTTGGACAGCTCCCCCACCCTCATTTACACCCAACCGGCCCCTTGGACAGAACTCCCAGACACCTTGGACACCACTCCCATATCCCTTGGACACCCCCCACCCCTTGGACACCCCCCACCCCTTGGACAGCCCCCCCACCCTCATTTACACCCAACCGGCCCCTTGGACAGAACTCCCACCTCATTTACACCCCCCCGACCCCTAGGACAGCCCCAAACACACCTTGGACACCCCTCCCATATCCCTTGGACACCCCCCAAACACCCACCCACCCCCTTGGAACCTCTCCCCCCCATACCAAAATCCAGACCAGAAAAACCATCAACAGTAGACCAAAACAAGAAGTAGAGAAAAATTAAACATTCACTTATATAACATTCAAAACTTACACTGTCAACTTAAAAAAAAACTAAATCCAACCTAAACGACTACGAAATACACAATTACATTGACAATATTCAAAATTACATTTTACATTACAAACAACTAAAAGTCAATCAAACCTGTAAAATAATTTGACCACTCCACTTGTAAGTGTTTGATATCTTCAGCAGTAAAGGGTTGAGGGTCATCAAAAAGCTACAAAGGAAAAGGATAGTATTCAACGTGTATAATGAATAAATCAAATTGAAATATTATGAGAAAGAGGAAATATTACCAGGTCAAAACTCAGAACTGTCCCAGTTGTTATTATTTCATACATAAATCTTAACATGTAATATCCGCATTCGATGATGCCTTGTTGCTCATGACATTTCTGTTTGAATGAGTGTAAATTCAATATATTATTTTTATGTAATAAATCAAAATGTACAAATTATAAATGGATATTTACCTTCGCATGTACATATTTGATCTTGAAATTCCCTTTCTTTGCGCTTTTTCGAAAGTGGACCCATGCCCTGTTAGAAAATAATACGAATGGGGTAAATTTAAAATTCATTATAATATATAAAACTATTGTGAAATTGAAACTTACGTTTCCAATATATTCTTAAAACTTTCTCGCACATCATCATGGAGAGAGCATATCCAATAAAGTGTTTTCTCCCTAGGGAAAAAAACCCCTAACATCCAATGATCCCTGATAAAAGGAAATTTAACGTTAGTGGTTTTTTATGTTAAAAGATAATTAACTCTTTGAGAGGGATGTGTTTCATACCTCTCACAAAAAGGCATCATCCAACACTGTGTGATTACATTCTTTTCAAATCTATCAGCAATATAAAGCATTCTTTGTTCCTCATCCAATGCACATGCTTCAGGGGAAATCAATTGTGGGTCACCGAATCCATATACATCTGTCAGCTCATTCCTCTCACAAATTTTATACATATACCTAATACAAAGCAGACATAAGTATACATTTTTAATAAATATAACGCAAGGAAAAGGTGTTAAGACTTACATGATAAAAATTTCCACCACGTTGATGCCCAACTTATCTCCAGTGACAAACTCCATGATATCAGTTTTCATAATTCCCACACATAGTTCACGTCCACAGACATGAGCTTCCATTGTAAAGTCATAATGATCCGCCAACAAATTTGAATATCTTGACAATTTGTCAAGACTGCTAGTATCTGCATCTGATGTCATAGCTATCTGTCTTTGTTGTTGTCTATACAGTATTTATTTACCTTTGAAGTATTCCTGTAAAAATAAATTGAAAAATATATTAGTTTTCAAATGATAAAACATTAATAAAAATATAAAATAAAAGATATAACATCCATACCTCTATGGTAATGAGTCGAAGAAGTCTGGATGGCCAATGTAAAAAATGGCCGATACTATGTCCAACTGTCGTCACCTCATCTGTAGGTAATGGTATCCGAGCTGATCTATCTATAATATCCTGTACAGTGATCCTCTGATTCTCTACCTCTAACTGTTGATGATGAACTGTATCTCCTATACAATATACCATCCCATATGAAACTATATGATGTTGAGGATCATCAACATACAACTCACAATAAGTAGGTAGCTGCGGCGGAGGAGGAGGATCAAAAATGGGGTCCGCAGGCTGAGGTGGGGGAGTGGGAGCTACTGGGAGAGGTGGAGTGGGAGCTGCACCCTGAAATTGTCTTTGCAAGTCTGCAAACATTAACTGCACCGATGCTCTAATCTTGTCCTCCATTGTCGCATTAATATTATGGACTTCAGCCTCCAAGGATTCTATTTTTTTTATAAACTCCCTCAACGTTAGAAGTTGAGGAACGTGGCAACACTTTTCTTACCGATACACCAGCCGGATATCCTCTTACACGGCCAGGATGTTCAGGCTTTCCCAATGCCACAGATAAAATATCTTCCCTCCCAGATGGTGTAAATGTCACCTGTGAACTCTGCTCCTCAAGAGAGTCCTGTAATAATTAATTGAACATTTCTATAATGATTGGAAATATATGACGAAAATAGTAAACTCAAATAAATAAAATAGATATCTTACAATCCTCTCAACTACGAGTCTCGATTCTTCCGAAAGATATTGTCCTTTTTTGCCCTTCCGTGCTCTTTTCCATTTCTCATGTCTAGATGGAGGGGATGGAGGGGCCACCTTTCCAGAGCTTGAAGACTCAGCTCTTAGTTGTTGAAATTTTTCTGCCATCATTTGTTCTTCCAATAATGCATACCCTCCCCGAGATAAACTATGAGGGTATACATTTTTAGATTGGATCTCTTGATGAGCTTTCCTTGTTTGCTGTAAATTAAGAATAAGTAATCATTAACAAAACAATAATAAGATCATTTATATAAGAAAGCTTATAAAAGTTTACATTGCCCTTACCAAAAATGATTCTTTTCTTCTACTTTAAAAAAATTGCCTCCATGTGTCTTCATCTATAAAAGGATATATACGACATGGATTCTCACGACTCCTATGACCATAAATGAAATCAGATGAGAGGGTTGATTTGAAATCCCTCCATCTCCTAGCAGCCAACGATAAGCATTTCTTCCTAACTCCTCCAGTGTCAGAAATATCAAATGTCATCTGATAAAAAAGAGGTTAAAAATATTATATATACTAGAAACATTTAAAGAACAATCAAACAATAGCAAAAGATCTTACCAAAATGGTCTCCCACAGCTGAGAAATTATCGCCTTATCCACACTTCTCCAATCATCATAGAGAATGCTTACTTTGCTCTTAGCCTGAGTTGCTACAAAACCCTTAAAATCATAGCATTTGGACCTCTAGGAAGATCATCATCATCAAACTCCACGACTATCCTCTCCTCCTTCGTACGGGCAAGTGATAATTTTGGTAAACGTGTGCACCCACGCTTACCAACCTTCGAACTCTTTTTCGTAATAGGAGAATGTGAATGTTCCTCCCCAGATGTATGACCAATATGCTCATCTCCAGAATCATGTGGCTGATCAACTGATTGATCTGTCATTTTCCTTCAAATCAAAAAAACAAACATTAGTTCACAAATAGAAAAGTGTACTAAATTACATAATAGTAAACATTGGTAATATGGTAAGCATGTTAAACAATTATAAACATGGTAAACACATGGAAAAGGTTGCCAAGGAGTTGGCCCAAGAAAGCTGAAAAGTGGACTCACTGAGTCCACCGGTCCGCCGGTGTGAGCTCACCGGCCAGCCGAAGGACCCAGGCAGTAGACTTTCCCACTGCCTGGTGCCACCGGCCGGCCGCTGGCTCACCACCGGCCGACCGGTGGACCAGACAGCCTTCCTCTGTCTGGACCACCGGCCGGCCGCTGGATCACCACCGGCCGGCCGGTGGACCAGACAGAGAGCCTTCCTCTCTGTATGGACCACCGGCCGCCGCTGGCTCATCACCGGCCGGCCACTGGTGATCCAGACAGAGAGGAAGGCTCTCTGTCTGGTCCACCGGCCGGCCGGTGGTGATCCAGCGGCCGTCCGGTGGACCAGACAGAGAGCCTTCCTCTCTGTCTGAACCACCGGCCGGCCGCTGGCTCAACACCGGCCGGCCGCTGGTGATCCAGACAGAGAGGAAGGCTCACCAGCGGCCGGCCGGTGGTCCAGACAGAGAGGAAGGCTCTCTGTCTCGACCACCGGCCGGCCGCTGGCTCAGCACCGGCCGGCCGGTGGACCAGACAGAGCTTTGTTCTGGACCACCGGCCAACCGGTGATCCACCACCGGCCAGCCGGTGCGCCCAGGACTTCTCCTCTTTACAGTTTTTATTGTTTTATCGTTTTGGTTTGATACATGTTTTAATAAGTAAAAAATTTATAGTATCTAACATTATATGAAAAAACTAAATGTAAACAAGAAATAAACATGTGTTACCTGTAATTTTAGGAATGTACAGTTGGATTGTTTTCCCAAATTCCTTCGTCGTGATCGTTCCTTATGGCACAAACCATGTCTTCAACATACTCATCATTATGTTCTGTTAATCTTTCCATGGAAGTAGGGATCTCACATAAATCAGCATCTTCATCAAATTCATCCTCACCAACATATTGGTTTTTCCCTTGTAAAACAACAGCCCACTGCATATCTGATTGATCTACTACATAGAAAATTTGTTTGGCATGTGGTGCCATTATAAAAGAATCGGCTGTGTCTTCCAATCTATTCAGATTAACAAGTGTCATTCCAAATTCATCGTGTCTGACACTGTTGTTACCGATAAACCATTTACAGTTAAAAACGGGAACTTTAATTTTAAAGTAATCAGCCTCCCATATGTCTTCAATCACTCCATAATATGCACTTGATGCCGAAATTGGGTTTCTGTCCTTAGCACTCGAAAAATGCATTGCTTCTGCAAACACCAATACACCACTATTCTGAACTGCACTTCTGTTGTCCTGAGCTTTCGTATGAAATGTATATCCATTAATGTCATAAGCGTACCATGTTATCACATTTAAATATGGACCACCCACTATCCATTTTAATGTTTCTGATACATCTGATCTACCAAGCAAGGTCTTTTTAAACCATGGCAAAAAAGTTTTGTTGTGCACATTCAAAATCCACATTTCTTTCTTCTTTGGATGACATTGTTTCAACTCATTAATATGCAATGTGATATACGGTTGAACATCAGCTATGTTATTCAAGATGTATGATTCTAACTTCTTCATATGTTCAGCTGACAGTGATTTGACTTTCAAGCCACGAATCCCCTTTCCCTCATTATTAACCCGTTCATGGCGAGATGGAGGCAAACCTATGTGTTGCGCCGTAGCCAAGTAGCTCGTACAAAACTCTGCTACCTCCTCAGAAATATACTTTTCAATAATGGAGGCTTCAGGTCGATATGGATTTTTAACATATCCCTTTAATATTTTCATATACCTTTCAAAAGGATACATCCAACGAAGATATATAGGTCCACAAAGCCTTATTTCTCGAACCAGATGAATCATTAAATGCACCATCATATCAAAAAAAGTTGGAGGAAAATACATTTCCAAATGACAAAGTATAAAAATTGCATCCTTTTCCAAAATGTTCAAAGCATTCACATCAATCGCCTTGTTGCAAATTGAATTGAAAAAACAACACAACGTCATTATAGTCTTTCTGACACGGATGGGAAATATTCCACGCAGTGCAACTGGTAGAATTTGTTGCATCATGACGTGACAATCATGTGATTTCCTACCTATCAACTTCAAGTCTTTCAATGAGACAAAAATTTTTACATTTGAAGAATAACCTTGAGGCACTTTGATATCATGAAGACACTGACAGAAGCTACTTTTCTCCCTCTTCGATAATGTATGACAAGTCGGGGGAAGAAATGTTCGTCTTCCTTTAGGAGTGGGAGCTAACTCCAAACGTATTCCCATTGACAGTAGGTCTAACCTTGCATTCAACCCATCTTTTGTCTTTCCTTTAATATCTAGCAATGTTCCGATCAAAGAATCACATATATTCTTCTCCACGTGCATGACATCAATATTATGTTTGACTTCATGATACCTCCAATATGGTAGCTCAAAAAATATTGACCTTTTCTTCCAAATATGTCTATCATTACCAGATTTCTGTGTCTTTCCCAATGTCACATCAAGGTTTTTCACCCTCTCAAAATACAATTCTGGGGATAAAGGTTGAGGAGCAGTATCAAATTCTTGTGAGCCATTGAATGCCTTTTTTAGTCTTCTATAAGGGTGATCCATAGGCAAAAACTTTCGATGACCCATGTACACTGTTTTCCTCCCATGATGCAATTGACAATATGACGTCTGTTGTTCGCAAATTGGACATGCTTTATGCCCTTTAACACTGTATCCAGACAAATTTCCATATGCTGGGAAGTCATTTATAGTGAATAGAAGCACTGCATGCAGTTGAAAATATTCCATTTTATAAGAATCATACACCCTAATACCATCAGCCCATAACAGTTTCAAATCATCAATCAGCGGTGACAAGTATACATCAATATCATTGCCAGGTTGCTTTGGACCAGAGATCATGATACTCAACATGACATATTTGCGCTTCATAAAAACTTCAGGAGAGAGGTTGTAAATTACCAATAAAACAGGCCAGGAACTATGTGTGCTACTGAGGGTTCGGTATGGATTCATTCCATCTGTGCACAAGCCTAGTCTCAGATTTCTAATTTCATTTCCAAATGTAGGGTACTGGGCATCAATTTTCTTCCATTGTGGACAATCAGCTGGATGACGTATTTTTCCATCACATACCCGCTCATCAGCATGCCATCTTAACCATTTTTGCATCATGTGAATTAGCAAATAAACGTTTGAAACGAGGAATTATAGAAAGATACCAAAATACCTTTGAAGGGAGCTTTGTAATCTCTACATCAGCTTGTGATTTTTCTTTCACCTTATACCGTGATGTCCCACATTTAGGACACTCTTTCAGAAATTCATATTCCTTCCTATATATAATGCAGTCATTCGGACAGGCATGTATTTTCCTGTATCCCAATCCCATCGGGCATAATATTTTCTTGGCCTTATAATGTGAATCTAGAAGATCGTTATCTTTTGGAAGAATGTCTTTCATCAATTGTAGCAGCTCTGTAAAACTTCTGTCACTCCATCCATGTTTCGCCTTCAGGTTAATCAATCTTAACACCGCCGAAAAAACCGTAAAATCTGTACAACCAGGATATAATGGTTTTTCGGCATCACCATATAGACGTGGAACTGTCGGTTCTATCTCAATTTGTTCTGCTACAATATCGCGAATCATTTCTTCAATTCCATCGGAGTTACCATCTTGCGATTCATTTTCATCAGTGAAATTCTGTCCAGTTTCGCCATGCCAAATCCAAGGGTTGTAACTCGGATTGAAACCATGAAAAATCAGATGATCTTTTATCTCTCTACTTTTCATCTTCTTCATATTCAGACATTTCAGGCATGGACAGAAAAAAATGTCACTACTTGGAACATTTCGTTTAGCAAATTCCAAAAAGGCATCAACACCTTCCTCATATTCATTGCTCATTCGATGTGCCGTAATCCAACTTCGACTCATTATTACCTATAACAAATAGCAAAAATATATATATTTTTTAGATAAGACAAATATATGTTTATATGAAAAAAATTATAATTTGAATGTAAACAATTTTGAAATATAAAACAAATCGATGTGTAAACCCCCCTGGACACCCCCCGACCCCTCTGGACAGCCCCCCACCCCTCCTGGACACAACCCCCACCCCCGACCTGCTTGGACACCCCCCTGGACACCCCCCAACCCTCTGGACAGCCCCCAACCCTCCTAAACACCACCCTCACCCCCTACCCCCTTGGACACCCCCCTCGACACCCCCAACGCCCACCCACACCCTTGGACAGCCCCCCACACCCACCCACCCCCTTGTAAACCCCCCTGGACACCCCCCGACCCCTCTGGACAGCCCCCCACCCCTCCTGGACACCACCCCCCACCCCCTACCTCCTTGGACACCCCCCTGGACATCCCCCAACCCTCTGGGCAGCCCCCCCACCGACCCGGACAACCCAAAATACCCTCTGGAGAGGCCTCCACCCACTTGGACAGCCCCCCACACCCATCCACCCCCTTGGACAGCCCCCCACACCCATCCACCCCCTTGGAAACCCCCCTGGACACCCCACCGACCCCTCTGGACAGGCCGCCACCCCCTTGGACAGCCCCCCACACCCACCCATCCCCTTGGACACCACCCTGGACACCCCCCGACCCCTCTGGACAGCCCTCGACCCCTCTAGAAAGTACCCCCACCCCTCCTGGACACAACCCCCCACCCCCGACCTGATTGGACACCCCCCTGGACACCCCCCAACCCTCTGGACAGCCCCCGACCCCTCTGGACAGCCCACCACCCCTCCTGGACACCACCCCCACCCCCTACCCCCTTGGACACCCCCCTGGACATCCCCAACCCTCTGTGCAGCCCCCCCACCCACCCGGACAACCCCATATACCCTCTGGAGAGGCCGCCACCCACTTGGACAGCCCCCCACACCCATCCACCCCCTTGGAAAGCCCCCCACACCCATCCACCCCCTTGGACACCCCCCTGGACACCCCACCGACCCCTCTGGATAGGCTGCCACTCCCTTGGACACCCCCCCACACCCACCCATCCCCTTGGACACCACCCTGAACACCCCCCGACCCCTCTGGACAGCCCCCGACCCCTCTAGAAAGCACCCCCACCCCTCCTGGACACAACCCCCCACCCCCGACCTGCTTGGACACCCCCCCCTGGACACCCCCCAACCCTCTGGACAGCCCCCGACCCCTCTGGACAGCCCCCCACCCCTCCTGGACACCACCCCCCACCCCCCACCCCCTTGGACACCCCCTGGACATCCCCCAACCCTCTGGGCAGCCCCCCCACCCACCCGGACAACCCCAAATACCCTCTGGAGAGGCCGCCACCCACTTGGACAGCCCCCCACACCCATCCACCCCCTTGGACAGCCCCCCACACCCATCCACCCCCTTGGACACCCCCCTGGACACCCCACCGACCCCTCTGGACAGGCCGCCACCCCCTTGGACAGCCCCCCACACCCACCCATCCCCTTGGACACCACCCTGGACACCCCCCGACCCCTCTGGACAGCCCCCGACCCCTCTAGAAAGCACCCCCACCCCTCCTGGACACAACCCCCCACCTTCGACCTGCTTGGACACCCCCCTGGACACCCCCCAACCCTCTGGACAGCCCCCCCACCCCTCCTAAACACCGCCACCCACCCCCTACCCCCTTGGACACCCCCCTGGACACCCCCCAACACCCACCCACACCCTTGGACAGCCCCCCACACCCACCCACCCCCTTGTAAACCCCCCTGGACACCCCCGACCCCTCTGGACAGCCCCCCGCCCCTCCTGGACACCACCCCCCACCCCCTACCCCCTTGGACACCCCCCTGGACATCCCCCAACCCTCTGGACAGCCCCCCCACCCACCCGGACAACCCCAAATACCCTCTGGAGAGGCCGCCACCCACTTGGACAGCCCCCCACACCCATCCACCCCCTTGGACACCCCCCTGGACACCCCACCGACCCCTCTGGAAAGGCCGCCACCCCCTTGGACAGCCCCCCACACCCACCCATCCCCTTGGACACCACCCTGGACACCCCCCGACCCCTATGGACAGCCCCCGACCCCTCTAGAAAGCACCCCCACCCCTCCTGGACACAATCCCCCACCCCCGACCTGCTTGGACACCCCCCTGGACACCCCCCAACCCTCTGGACAGCCCCCCACCCCTCCTAAACACCACCCCCCACCCCCTACCCCCTTGGACACCCCCCCTGGACACCCCCCAACACCCACCCACACCCTTGGACAGCCCCCCACACCCACCCACCCCCTTGTAAACCCCCCTGGACTCCCCCCGACCCCAAATCCATGCACCTATGCCATGGTTGTGTGTGAATAAAGTAGTAACAACTGTAAAAGGGCAACCCATCCAAATGGACACGCCCCAACCCTCTCGGGGATTTATAGAAAACGATGAAAAATTAGTGAAATCATAAAATTACTCAATATTGCAAGTCGAACAAATAGATCTAGGGATGATAAATTAGATTATGGTGCCAAAACGAGTTAAAAGGGTTCGCAATCGAAGAATCTTAGCTAGTTTCAACAAAAAAATCACAACACATATATATATACTATCCGCGAAAAAAAACAAACGAGTGGGAGGATTACCTGAGTGCTGCGAGTTTAGATGATTGATCCGAGGAGATTAAATATGAGAAACGATGATCGCAAAACGAATCTAAACCAACGAAATGGACTAGCCGATTCGGGTTTACGCGCGAGAGAGACGAGTCGCGACTGTCTAAGGTAAACTCGCGAATGACAATCCACGGGTCTGGGTAAATTTTTAAATGAGTTATCACGTCGGTTATTCAATAACAGACGTGATAATTGTTTTAAAAACATTTATAACGTCGGTTATTTCAATAACCGACGTAAAAACCTTCCTCCGATTCATTTTTTACGTCGGTTATTTTATAACCGACGTTATAAAGGGCTCAAAATCCGCGTTTTTTTACGTCGGTTATGGAATAACCGACGTCAAAAACATCTGCGGATTCTTTTTTTACGTCGGTTATAAAATAACCGACGTAAAAAAGCCTTCAAAAACCGCGTTTGTTACGTCGGTTATTCAATAACCGACGTAACAAGGCCTTCGAAAACCGCGTTTTTTACGTCGGTTATAAAAATAACCGACGTTAAAGGTGTACCGAACACAGGTTGTTACGTCGGTTAAGAAATAACCGACGTAAAAAACCTCGTTTTACATATTATGAAGCCGGTTTTATATAACCGACGTAAAAAATGGTGACGTAAAAAACGTTTTCTGCACTAGTGACTCGTTGTTGCGTGTTGGGTACGCCATCGAGCATAGCGTCCCCTTTAAAGTCATATTAATATTTTATTCACAAATATGGATAAATATGAAAATGTCATATTCATTATTTACCTGGGGTGTTACATTTATCATCTTATGAAAAGGAAATTTTTTGTGCAATTTTAGTGTCCTGTTACCAGGATGTTCACCATGGAGATTAATTTAATTCATTGAGGAATTACTTATGTGATGTTTAACATCATCTGGTAAGGAGGTGGTAACCGATGAGAAAAATTGTCCATGAGATATAGTATGCACAAGGAAGAAATGTGTAGATTTTAATCATACGTATGAAAATAGACCTTGTATAACCTGATCCATTATGCAAATTAGGGAGATTTTTTTTATTTTTTGTTTTACCTAGTCAATGGATTGAACATCTGGGTGTTACTATGTATCCTACAATGTTAGTAATCAAACCACATGTAGTTCTTGAAAGAAAAACTCATTAACAATGTTTGAACTATATGTAGAGGTGGGTATTGTTTCAATTGATCAATGTAGTTGATCCCATTATTGGGGATCAAAATATCACTATGTATCCAATGATGGTAGAAATGAAGCCTCACACAGTTCTTGATGAACTGTGTAGTGTAACATCATGGTGAGAGGGTGTGCGCTTCCCATGAGAAAAGATGTATTGTGGCTGGACTCAAGGATGGAAATACAAGCTTCAATACATACCATATGTCAATACAAATGAACACATACATACTTATTAAAATACCATGTAGTTTATCATCATTCACTAAAAATGGAGATGAATTGTCAAAAAATAATGGGAGTGTTTTGGATGGGCTCATCCGTGTGTGACTACATATCTCATGAGGATGACAATTATTCCACACATAGTTCTAAAGGGGTTGTGCAGTTCAATGTTTTGACATGAGGAAATGGATCCCTCAATATGAAATGGTAATATTATAGATGATCCCATGAATGGTAGTCTAATGATGACATGGTCTTTTCATATTTATATATTATTACTATGCCCAGATATGGAAATATGAACATCACTTTGTATCCTATAATGATAATAATTCATTCATACATAGTTCCTAGGGAAACGTTGTATGAAGACTCGACCCATACATAGAGGTTGGAATTATGTCCATTGATTAATATAGATGTGTTGAGGATTAGAGATCCATGCGCCACTATTTGTCACATGGTGGGAAGAATGAAGCCACACATAGTTCATGAAATCTGTTTTAGTTTAGAATTATTTGGTGATAATAAAGATAAACCAAAGTGAAAGAATGAAAATGATATGACTAGTCTCAAGGCTGAATGTCTGGGCATCACTACGTACACCATGAAAACACGGATCATGCCACATATATTAATTGGAGAATTACCTTCCTGCCCATGTCCAACCTAAACATCGATATGGGGTCTTTTAAAAAAAATTAGAAGACACAATATTTATGATATGTTCATCACTACATATCCTGTGATATAATGAATCAATTCACACATAGTTATTGAATGCTGGATTAGTAGGAGACCGACACATGAAATTAAATTCATCTCAATTGAGGTACACATGAATGTTTAGTTTTATATCATGTAAGGGACATCAACCGTGAAGTTCAATGTCACGTGGTGAGCACTTAGACCATGATGAGATTTTCATAAGCTTCAATCCCTTGTTTGTGTGGATAAGGCCTTACTGAAATTCCTAAGATCACATGTGGTATGATCAGTGTTAGAAACAATGAATGAAAACGTTTCCTCCCACCATTGAGTGGAAATTAAGGAAGTTATATGGGTATTATTTTCATCATATGATGTATATATCAATATATATAATTGATCTGTCCCAACTTATCTTCATCAAAGTGAGAAAAAAGACACATACATATTATATAAAACCCATGAAGTTTATTGCAATGTGGAAAATAAATTATCCATGAAATTTAACTTCATGCAGTAAAGGCATGTATCACCCAATGTAAATGAAAAGGAAGACTATGGATGTCCCCAAAACTAATGGTTTGGGAATCAATATGTATTTATCTATTGTAGGAATCAATCCATATGTTGTTCTTTTGGAAACATTCAATTTAACATCATGAGAAAAGGATATGGGACATGTAGTTTAATTTCTTGTGGTATGGAATTGGGATTCCAAGTAGTTTAAATACTTTTTATTAGGACTTCTTCTTAGATTTTAATATTATGTGGTGTGGACGATCTTGTACAGTTTAAAATCAGGTAACTAGGATGAATTTTTATAGTTTATCATCATATAACATGGAAGAACATGTACAGATTAATATCATGTCATCATAATGAATGATGGGATTTATATGATTTGGATGACCATGTTGTGAAATCTAATAAAAAATATTTCTTGTGAAACCTCACATTGTGGTGAAGGGTGGTTTGGAATGCTCCCCATAAATTGCTTCCATTGACTATCCCCTATTATGATAAACCATATATATCATGTATGGTAACTCTCATTTGGAGTATATCTTCAAGGTACTCTTTCCTAGTGTCATTGGGGTTCTATGATACAACAACAATCTCCACTGGAATAATTAGAAAAGGTGAACCTTTTAATTGATGGAATGTGAAATCCAATTCTGATGGACTTCAAGGTTGTGTAGTGTGAAAAACCAGTTCTAATTGAGCCGCTCCAATTTTTCCAACAACTTTTGTGATTTATCATATTTTTAATACTATAAGATAATTGGTAATCAGAGTAACATAAACTGTAATTATAATTGTAACAATTCTTTGGTCTGGTATACCAATTATTATGGAAAATCTTGTCTAGAAGTACACATGGGAGTTTGGTAGGCCCATAAATTGTCGAGGATCTTTTCCATCCAAGACATTTTATACATGATCAAAATATTATGGAGTATATTTGATTGAGTCTTATTGAAGGTATCTATCTTACCATTTTCCACTCCCTGGAAATTAGACAAGTGATTAGAATAAAGGTTTTACTCATGGAAGAGTTTCTTCAACTATGTATAATAGTTATTAGTGTTACTGTCCATCAAAATTATGTGTGGGACCCCGAACCTGATGATGGTATGATACTTTATAAAGATGATGATGTTTTTCATCTTAAATTCATTGTGGGTTGTTGCCTCAGCCAAATTATAAAGGATGTCAATAGAAGTAAGGATGTACTTGAAATGATTAATTGTGGATCTGGATATGGCCCCAAAACATATATTCCCCAAAGAAAGAATGACTAGTAATATTTATTCATATTTATAAAATACAAGGTTTGATGGATGATGTTTTTAATGATTTAGAATGCATGAAATATCCTGGTATATTCCACATAGTCCTATATCATGGTATTATGGTAATATCCCATTTTCATGATATGGTGGGAGAGAATGGTTTTAGATTGATCGGAATAACAAGAGTCTGCATGGACTTCATCCATAATGGAATAAAGTTCTCCTTATTAGAAGAATATGAGGAGGATTCCATTTAATTCATGTATATAGAGGGCCTCTCTCATTTGGACCACTCTATAGAGTAATTTTCGATGAACGGAACTGAATTTGATCCCTTCTGGCTCTATATGCTGGGAGAGTCCCACTTTGAATATAACCAATTATAGGCTCCACCCATCTCGGGGTGGCCATTGGTTCATCACACACTAGGGTGATGTTAACCAGATTGATTTATTCCATATCACATATGACTATCATTGAGACCATTATTTTATGTGTGATGCATAATATTACTACTTATTGATCAGGGTCAGAAATGATGGTGTATGAATAATCCAATATGTAGGTGTAAGCATTCTATGATCATCTAAAATGTTTCAATGTAGGCTCGAAAGGGAACTCTTACATTAATCCTGTAACACCCGAGACTTTTATGTTATATAAATCATCAAAGGAATATTTTTCTACACAACACTTGCTTTGCTTGCTTCACATGAAATCGTGACCTTCCTCGATAGCTTGCGTCGTACGCAATACCGAGTTTCACTTAACAACGATATGCTATTAAAATAAAACTAGCCGTTATGAATAGTAAAAACCACTTTTTAAAATTTTATAAATTTTATTTTTCAAAATGGACTTCATTTTTGGATTCGGATTATCGAAATTAGCCTAGGGTGAAATTTTGGTATTTTTCTGAAAACTTTCAATTTTTGATGAATAGTGAAACCACTAAGTGGTAGGTTAAAAACTGAATTTTGCATAAAACATAATTTTACCGTTTCTGTGAATGGAATTTCGAAAATCCGACAGACACGGTTAATATCAAGGACTAAAATGTGGTTCAATGAGATGAAAATAATTTTTGGTGAATAGTAACTTTTTACTTTTTTTTACCACGGTTAATAGTAAATAGGGTAACTAAGGGTAAATATGATATTACTATTACCCTAACACATGTCCTAATTCTATTGGATAAGTGTAATTCGACCAAAAACAACCTTATGAATATAATATGACCATTTAGGTCCACTTGGATTAGATTATGACATTTAATATTATTTTATTTAATGAATAGTTAAAATAGTTAAAATCAAAGTTTAATAACTAAAACATTTTTATTATGGGGTTATACATAAGATAAATTCGACTATAAATATTCATTAGAAAGATAAAAAGATTTCCTACATAATGATATTTTATTTATAATTTTTAGACTTTAAATAAATTAATTTATTTATGACACAACGATGATGCAGTAATTACCCTTTTAAGGAAATGTTAACATAATTGATGTTATAAATGCTCAAATAAATGTAATTTGAGACTTTTTATGAATTCCACTAATTTTATAGGTTACTATGATATATTAGTGTTGATTTAATCAACTTGGTTCTAACATATAATTCTGTTATGACTTTCAAAAAAATCATATATCAAATAGTTTCAAAATTGACACAAAATAGTTTTTAAATCAAATATTATATTATTAATTGTTATTTTATTCCTAAAAATCTAATGTTCGGCCAAATGACTTAGATAAGGATATATATTAATAATAAACAATTTGGGGTTCGATTGGCATGTTATTGTAAGTGTATTAACCATATAGTGAAAGAAAACAAAAAGACATGGTAAAAGTTAAATTATTTAACTTAGAGTTAAATCTAATTGATAAGGTTAAAATAATACCCTAAACTTGTCTAAATCCTATTGGTTGATATTCTTTAGACCCATACCCACTTTACCTTAGAAATAAGACCCTTGGGAACCATTATAAACCGATTTTGACTTTAATATAAAATAATATTTTGAGGTATTCCTAAGGTGTCCCTCTCCTCCCTTATAAAAGGGCACCTCCTCCCCCTCCTCCTCCCACCAATTTGAGCACTCAAGCTCGGCCAACCCCTGCCAAAATCCATTCTCCACTTCCCTAGAATAATCCTAGAGGTCCTGGTTTTCTTCAAAGGCCAATCTTAGTTCCCTATGTGGAGGATTCAAAGAGGCGTTTCAAAGAAGAGGTAATATCCATTACCGATCTTTTCAATTTCTTTCTTCTTCAACTTCTTCTTCTTTAGTTGTTTCATGATAAAGTAATAAAATAAGTATTACTTACATACTGATATGTTATTATAAATATGAAACAACCCTAATTCACCTTCTATCCATCCTACGGAAAAATGAAATCACCGCGCGTGCGTACGTACGGAATACCGTCTCCATGCCGTGGTGTAATCTATTTTCCATCATCACCTTACAAGGATGGGTATAATGGTGTAATGAGTAACTATATATGATTATTATAAAGTGATATTGATACTGAAATAGTATAAATACACTTAAATACAATTCCATGATCATGGGAACAATATCATCACTCGTGCGTACGTACGGAATACCGTCTCCACGATGTGATGCGACTCGTTCTACATGATCATCATTACATAGTAATTATATAAATGAATTGAATGAATAAATATGATATATGTTACATTAAAACCATTCTGGATATAAGGTATCTATAACCTTAAAAGAAGAATAAGAATTTATTCAGCAAAACACGCATAAGAACAAAAGGAAATAAAGACCCGAGTAACAAGTAACAATGAAATATTACTAATAAGAAGCTAAGAATATGACCATATATGATATCATATCAATATGTATGATTCTGTAATAAGTCAATGACATTATTTAAACCATTATACAGGAGCTTCGGACACGTACAAAGCAAATCGGACCTAAGGTAAGGGAAATATCACAATCTCATTTTTATCCGAGATTGTTTATACTTTAGTATTTACTGGGGTGTATTTTATCATCCACATCCATGTTCCCTCAATATGTAATATTATTTCCATCCTTCTACAATAGTTTATATCCAATTTTACCCTTCGGCAAGTTTTTGTAAAAGATATGAAAGGAATCTTTTGTAATTTTTCGTATGAGGTACTTTTTTGACTTTTCCGACAAAAGTACAAGGAATGTTTTTTTTAACTTATACGGCATGAATGGATTTTTAAAACATTATTTACAAGAAGGTTCCTTTACAAGTTTTCAAGTTTATTTTTAATCAACTTCTTTTAGTTTATAATTGTATGACATGTTAAGAAAAGAAAAGCATTTTTGAAGTAGAAAGGATATTTTCCTCAAGAATGGAGTTCAAATGTTTTATCAAAATTATTTTCCATCTAAGATAATATAGGGTTCTGTATTTATCCTTATTATTACATTGATTTGATTATGTTTTGAGGAAATTATTTTTATGAAGTCATTTACCTTATATGAATTGTTTTATGATGTCATGATGTTTAAGATTCCCATTTTTGTTACATGTGTTATGCGATGATGTATGATTTATAATTATGTGGCACACATAAGAAAGGATTCATTATAAGATCGGTGGGACCTATATCTCCCTCCAATGCATTGGGTAAAGATTTTATATCTCATGAGATAGACATGGCTGGAATGGTAGGTTATACCGGTTCAGTGAAACAGGACTGAAAAGAGGGTTACTCGATTCAGAAAGGGACTTTGTCCACTAAGATAGTCTTGGAAATGAGTCTTGACTAATAAGAAATGATTCTCTATGATTATGTGTGAATGCCACAAAGTTTCATGTTTTAAGTTAGGATTATTGTGATTACATTTCACTGCCATGATTTATCCCATGTTATGAAATTTATGATCTCTTTTGCAGGATAAGATTTCCAAAAGTTATGTGCTTATATATATGATGTGATTGATATTTCTTTTGTTTACCCTTATTGAGCATTTGAGCTCACCCTTTTGTATGTTTTCTTTTCCCCAGGTCAGGAAGATGGATATTAAGTAGAATATGCTAAAAGGGACCCTAGATATGATGAAATAAATGGGAGACACTGTAGAAGATTTATGAACCAGTTGTTTATGTTTCCCAGTTTCTAAAGACGCTATACCTATATGGTCCTTTGTGGTTTTGTCATATGTTGTAATAAGTGTGCTTCAATTTTGAAGTATTAACAATGTATTTAAAGTATGGGTCGTTATAGTTGGTATCAGAGGAAAGGTATAGTCAACCTTTGGAAACTAGGATGTGAAAGCCTTAGTAAGAACCCTAAGGATAAGTCTAAGCATAGAACACAATCTTAGTGTTTTAGAAATGGCCATGAATACCCTAGGATAAGACCTTAAGTGTGAAATTTTATCCTTGATTATGTGGTTTTCCTATTATAATTAGTGTTGCTCACACTATTCTTCTTGGTTTTAGTCAATGGCTGGAACCCGAAGGAACCGTGTTAATGCGGAATGCGATGGGCAATGCAATGATTTTCCCCCTGAGCAACCAAACGATATAGGAGCTTGAATGAAAAATCTTGTAGCCATGCTCACACAACTTTCTCAAGCTATGAATCATGCAGGACTTCCAAACGAGCAAAGGAAGGAGCAACATTCTGTTGAATCCTTCATGAGGCAGCGTCCACCTTCTTTCAGTGGGTCTACTGATCCATTAGTTGCTGAACAATGGATTAGTACTACTGAAAAGATATTTTCAGTTCTTCAATGTTCTGAACATGATAAAGTCATCCTAGTAGTGTATCGTTTGGAAGGAGATGCTGATCAATGGTGGAATCTTATTAAGAATACGAGGCAAAGGGATGAAATTGAGTCCATGGAATGGGACGAGTTCAAGAACTTATTTTTCAATAAGTACTTCCCTTGTATTCTCCGAACAAAGATGGAGAAAGAGTTTCTTGAACTAAAGCAAAGGGATGATGAATCTATTGGTACCTATGAAGAAAATTTTACAAGACTTGCAAGGTACGCTTCTGGTATTATTATCCAACCTGAGAGTAAGATCGATCGATTCTTAATGGCTTAAAACTAAGTCTTCGAAGGGCGTTAGCCATAAGGGACTTCAATAGCTACGAGGAAATCATTAGATGTGCTCTCAAAGTCGAGATGGAGATTGGAGTAACCCATCAGTCATATGGGTTTGATAAGAAGAGGAAAATGGAATTCAAATGAAAATCTAAAGAGAACACTGAAAAGAAGATGAGCTTTCCCTTATGCTCAAAGTGTGGAAAGAAACAAGGAGGGAGTTGTCTTAAAGGGACAAGTAAATTTTTCAAATGTGGAAAGGAAGGTAATCGGGCATTTGAATGCCGCGATAATGGGAAGAAGATGTCTAATGATGCAAACAAAGTAAGGGATACACAGAATGAACATACTACACTTCAATGTTTCAAGTGAAAGGAGATGGGGCATTATGCCAATCAATGCCAAATCCAAGGGTTGATGATGATGGTCAACGTCAACAAAATCTTAAGGCTAAAGACAAAGGAAAGTCACATGCAATTTCTATCAGCGATGTGGAGTACGATAACGATGTGGTGAAAGGTACACTTACCATCCACTCTAAAGTAGCAAATGTTTTATTTGATTCTGGATCCACCCACTCTTTTATTTCTGAAAATTTTTCTAAGGGTATCACCGTATTACCTCAAAAATTAGATGTCGAGTTAGCTGTGACAACACCTAATGGCACAACAGTCGCATTAAAAGTTTATAATTCTTCTCCGATTGATGTTTGTGGGAAAGTGCTTCCTGCAAATCTTGTGATCTTTCCTTTAGTGGAATTTGATGTGATTCTTGGCATGGATTGGCTTTCTCTACATGGAGCTCATATCAATTGCCAAAAAAGAGAAGTCACATTTCATATTCCAGATCAATCTACGATCGTCTATCGATGCAATGATGAATATAACCTTCCAGTGGAAATTTCTTCCATCTTATGGGTCTTGATTCCACTAAATTAAGGTCATTTATCTCAAATGGTTGGTGAGAAACTCACGATTAAGAATATGCCCATCATACGGGAGTTTGATGATGTCTTTCCGGAGGAATTACCAGGTCTTCCACCAAATCGTGAAGTTGAGTTTTCAATAGAACTCGTACCGGGTGCTTTTTCTATTTCAATGACACCTTATAGAATGGCCCCAATTGAGTTGCAGGAATTGAAGAAGCAACTCCAAGAGAATCTTGATAAGGGATTCATACGCCCTAGTGCGTCACCTTGGGGAGCACCTGTTCTATTTGTTAATAAGAAAGATGGATCAATGAGACTCTGCATTGATTATCGAGAACTTAACAAGATCACTATCAAGAAAAAATATCCTCTCCCACGCATTGATGACTTATTTGACCAACTACGCGGAGCTCAATACTTTTCCAAGATTGATCTTCGTTCAGTGTATCATCAATTAAGGGTCAAAAGGGAGGATATACCAAAGACAGCTTTCCGTACAAGGTATGGACACTATGAATTTATAGTGATGCCATTTGGTCTTACTAATGCCCCTGATATCTTCATGGATCTAATGAATAGAGTCTTTAGAGACTATCTTGATCAATTTGTGGTAGTCTTTATAGATGATATTCTTGTCTATTCAAAGATCAAGGAAGAGCATGAAGATCACTTGATAATTATATTGAAAACCCTGAGAAAGGAGAAGATTTATGCCAAATTTTCCAAGTGTGAATTTTGGCTTCAAAAAGTTGTATTTTTGGGTCACATAATCTCAAAAGAGGGGATATCTGTGGATCCAGCAAAAACAGAGGTTATCGAAAGATGGTCAAGACCAACAACAGTAACTGAGATCCGAAGTTTTCTTGGTTTGGCTGGATATTATCGTCGTTTTGTAAAGGATTTTTCACGATTATCTAATCCACTCACCAAGTTGACTCGGAAAGGGGTTATGTTTGTTTGGACAGAGGAATGTGAAGAGAATTTCAAGGAGTTGAAAAGAAGGTTATCCAGTGCACCTGTGCTCACACTGCCTTGTAGTGGAGAAAGGTTTGTGACTTACAGTGATGCATCCAAGAAGGGATTGGGGTGTGTTCTTATGCAAAATGATATGGTGATAGCTTATGCCTCACGACAGTTGAAAATCCATGAGAAAAATTACCCAACTCATGATTTGGAGTTCGCTGCGGTAATCTTTGCATTAAAGATTTGGAGGCATTACCTTTATGGTGAAAGGTGTGATATTTATACTGATCATAAATGTTTAAAGTATATTTTCACACAAAAGGAGCTGAATATGCGTCAAAGAATATGGTTGGAGCTGATTAAGGATTATGACTGCTCAATCCATTACCACCCTGGGAAAGCAAACAAGGTGGCAGATGCATTAAGTCGACAAGACCATGCTAGTTTATCCATGATGAGGATCACAAAAGATCCAATATTTATGGATTTACAAAGGACGGATCTTGGAATTATAATGGAAGGGGAAAAATATTATCTTTCTCAAATGAATGTTCAACCATCTTTACATGTGAAGATTAAAGAGGCACAGAAAGAAGATGTCGAGTTACAAAAGAAGGTGAGAAATGTTCCTGAATTCAACCTTGATTGTGATGGGATAATAAAGTTCAGGAATCGGGTTTGTGTTTCCCTATCCCCGAATTAAAGAAGGAGCTGCTGGATGAGGCTCATAGTTCATCATTCTCTATTCATCCTGGAAGCACGAAGATGTATAGGGACCTGAAAGAGTACTTCTGGTGGGATGGCATGAAAAGAGATGTTGCTGAATATGTCTCTCGATGCTTGGTTTGTCAACAAGTTAATGCTGAGAGACAGAAGTCTAAGGGGAAGTTACAACCATTACCCATACCCGAATGGAAATGGGAAAACATCACTATGGACTTTGTCACAGGACTTCCTAAAACATCCAAAGGCAATAATGCTATCTGGGTCATAGTTGATCGTCTTACAAAGTCTGCACACTTTGTTGCTATTAGAGAGGATTTCTCTCTAGATCGGCTTGCCAGGATATATGTAAAGGAAGTGGTAATATTGCATGGAGTACCACTTTCTATTATATCTGATCGGGATCCGATATTTACCTCGAAGTTCTGGCGAAGTCTTCAGCATACTCTGGATACAGAGTTGAGTTTCAGCACTGCTTATCATCCTCAGACAGACGGTCAGTCTGAGAGAACAATTCAAACCCTAGAAGATATGTTTAGAGCTTGCTCTATGGATTTCAAAGGAGGTTGGGATCAACACCTACCTTTGGAGGAATTTTCTTATAATAATAGCTTTCACTCCAGTATTCAGATGGCTCCTTATGAAGCTCTCTATGGAAAGAAATGCAGGACTCCAACTTGCTGGGATGAAGTTGGGGAAAGAAAGCTATTAGGACCTGATCTCGTTGATGAAATGGTAGAAAAGGTCAGATTTATTCAACAACACATAAGAGCAGCTCAGAGTCGACAGAATAGTTATGCCGACAACTGAAGAAAAGACCTAGAGTTTGAAGTGGGTGATAAAGTGTTCTTACGAATATCTCCCTGGAAGAGGGTTATGAGATTTGGAAAGAAGGGGAAGTTGAGCCCTAGATATATCGGTCCTTTCGAAATACTGGATCGTTTTGGAAAGGTAGCTTACCGATTGGCGCTTCCATCGAATCTCTCTCAAGTCCACGATGTGTTCCATGTATCTCTCCTGAGAAAGTACATACCTGATCCTTCACATGTACTCAGCTCAGAAGTTGTACCGCTGAAGCAAGATCTTTCTTATGAAGAACAACCGATTGAGATTCTGGATCATAGTGAAAAAGTCCTACGAAACAAGACCACTCGATTGGTGAAAGTTTTATGGAGGAACCACCAACTTGAAGAAGCTGCATGGGAGCTTGAGGATATGATGAGGGAGAAGTATCCTCATCTGTTTGTTACAAAGTGACGAATTTCGAGGGTGAAATTCATTTTAAGGGGGGTAGAATGTAACACCCGAGACTTTTATGTTATATAAATCATCAAAGGAATCTTTTTCTACACAACACTTGCTTTTCTTGCTTTACACGAAATCGTGACCTTCCTCGATAGCTTGCATCGTACGCAATACCGAGTTTCACTAAACAACGATATGCTATTAAAATAAAACTAGCTGTTATGAATAGTAAAAACTACTTTTTAAAATTTTATAAATTTTATTTTTCAAAATGGACTTCATTTTTGGATTCGGAATATTGAAATTAGCCTAGGGTGAAATTTTGGTATTTTTCTGAAAACTTTCAATTTTTGATGAATAGTGAAACCACTAAGTGGTAGGTTAAAAACTGAATTTTGCATAAAACTTAATTTTACCGCTTCTATGAATGGAATTTCGAAAATCCGACAGACACGGTTAATTTCAAGGACTAAAATGTGGTTCAATGAGATGAAAATAATTTTTGGTGAATAGTAACCTTTTACTTTTTTTTACCACGGTTAATAGTAAATAGGGTAACTAAGGGTAAATATGATATTAATATTACCCTAACACATGTCCTAATTCTATTGGATAAGTGTAATTCGACCAAAAACAACCTTATGAATATAATATGACCATTTAGGTCCACTTGGATTAGATTATGACATTTAATATTATTTTATTTAATGAATAGTTAAAATAGTTAAAATGAAAGTTTAATAACTAAAACATTTTTAATATGGGGTTATACACAAGATAAATTCGACTATAAATATTCATTAGAACGATAATAAGATTTCCTACATAATGATATTTTATTAATAATTTTTAGACTTTAAATAAATTAATTTATTTATGACACAACGATGATGCAGTAATTACCCTTTTAAGGAAATGTTAACATAATTGATGTTATAAATGCTCAAATAAATGTAATTTGAGACTTTTTATGAATTCCACTAATTTTCTAGGTTACTATGATAAATTAGTGTTGATTTAATCAACTTGGTTCAAACATATAATTCTGTTATGACTTTCACAAAAATCATATATCAAATAGTGTCAAAATTGACACAAAATAGTTTTTAAATCAAATATTATATTATTAATTGTTATTTTATTCCTAAAAATATAAGGATCGGCCAAATGACTTAGATAAGGATATATATATTAATAATAAACAATTTGGGGTTCGTTTGGCATGTTATAGTAAGTGTATTAACCATATAGTGAAAGAAAACAAAAAGACATGGTAAAAGATAAATTATTTAACTTAGAGTTAAATCTAATTGATAAGGTTAAAATAATACCCTAAACTTGTCTAAATCCTATTGGTTGATAGTAGTTCGACCCATCCCCACCTTACCTTAGAAATAAGACACTTTGGAACCATTATAAACCTATTTTGACTTTAATATAAAATAATATTATGAGGTATTCCTAAGGTGCCCCTCTCCTCCCTTATAAAAGGGCACCTCCTCCCCCTCCTCCTCCCACCAATTTGAGCACTCAAGCTCGGCCAACCCCTTCCAAAATCCTTTCTCCACTTCCCTAGAATAATCCTAGAGGTCTTGGTATTCTTCAAAGGCCAATCTTAGTTCCCTAAGTGGACGATTAAAAGAGGCGTTTCAAAGAAGAGGTAATATCCATTACCGATCTTTTCAATTTAATTCTTCTTCAACTTCTTCTTCTTTAGTTGTTTCATGATAAAGTAATAACATAAGTATTAATTACATACTGATATGTTATTATAAATATGAAACAACCCTAATTCACCTTCTATCCATCCTATGGAAAAATGAAATCACCGCGCGTGCGTACGTACGGAATACCGTCTCCACGCCGTGGTGTAATCTATTTTCCATCATCACCTTAAAAGGATGGGTATAATGGTGTAATGAGTAACTATATATGATTATTATAAAGTGATATTGATACTGAAATAGTATAAATACACTTAAATACAATTCCACGATCATGGTAACAATATCATCGCTCGTGCGTACGTACGGAATACCGTCTCCACGATGTGATGCGACTCGTTCTACATGATCATCATTACATAGTAATTATATAAATGAATTGAATGAATAAATATGATATATGTTACACTAATACCATTCTGGATATAAGTTATCTATAACCTTAAAAGAAGAATAAGAATTTATTCGGCAAAACACGCATAAGAACAAAAGGCAATAAAGACCCGAGTAACAAGTAACAATGAAATATTACTAATAAGAAGCTAAGAATATGACCATATATGATATCATATCAATATGTATGATTCTGGAATAAGTCAATAAAATTATTTAAACCATTATACAGGAGCTTCGGACACGTACAAAGCAAATCAGACCTAAGGTAAGGGAAATATCACAATCTCATTTTTATCCGAGATTGTTTATACTTTAGTATTTACTGGGGTGTATTTTATCATCCACATCCATGTTCCCTCAAATATGTAATATTATTTCCATCCTTCTACAATAGTTTATATCCAATTTTACCCTTCGGTGAGTTTTTGTAAAAGATATGAAAGGAATCTTTTGTCATTTTTCGTACGAGGTACTTTTTTGACTTTTCTGACAAAAGTACGAGGAATGTTTTTTTAACTTATACGGCATGAATGGATTTTTAAAACATTATTTACAAGAAGGTTCCTTTACAAGTTTTCAAGTTTATTTTTAATGAACTTCTTTTAGTTTATAATTTTATGACATGTTAAGAAAAGAAAAGTGTTTTTGAAGTAGAAAGTATATTTTCCTCAAGAATGGAGTTCAAATGTTTTATCAAAATTATTTTCCATCTAAGATAATATAGGGTTCTGTATTTATCCTTATTATTACATTGATTTGATTATGTTTTGAGGAAATTATTTTTATGAAGACATTTACCTTATATGAATTGTTTTTTGATGTCATGATGTTTAAGATTCCCATTTTTTTTACATGTGTTATGCGATGATGTATGATTTATGATTATGTGGCACAAATAAGAAAGGATTCATTATAAGATGGGTGGGACCTATATCTCCCTCCAATGAATTGGGTAAAGATTTTATATCTCATGAGATAGACATGGCTGGAATTGTAGGTTATACCGGTTCAGTGAAATAGGACTGAAATAAGGGTTACTCGAATCAGAAAGGGACTTTGTCCACTAAGATAGTCTTGGCAATGAGTCTTAACTAACAAGAAATGATTCTCTATGATTATGTGTGAATGCCACAAAGTTTCATGTTTTAAGTTATGATTATTGTGATTACATTTCACTGCCATGATTTATCCCATGTTATGAAATTTATGATCTATTTTGCAGGATAAGATTTCCAAAAGTTATGTGCTTATGTATATGATGTGATTGATATTTCTTTTGTTTACCCTTACTGAGCATTTGAGCTCACCCTTTTTGTATGTTTTCTTTTCCCCAGGTCAGGAAGATGGATATTAAGTAGAATATGCTAAAAGGGACCCTATATATGATGAAATAAATGGGAGACACTGTAGAAGATTTATGAACCAGTTGTTTATGTTTCCCAGTTTCTAAAGACACTATACCTATACGGTCCTTTGTGGTTTTGTCATATGTTGTAATAAGTGTGCTTCAATTTTGAAGTATTAACAATGTATGTAAAGTATGGGTCGTTATAAATCCCATGATGTAGAATGTGAGAGGGTCCAATTCATTATTCTATAGGGCATAATATCCATTGTTATACATTATCACTAAAAATGAGTAGATTTAGATACCCAGGTTGGCTATGAGCAGTTGTAGGGCTAGTTCCAAACCAACAACAAGGGCTTGATATTCTTCCATGTTATTCTTGCAGCCTCTAGATAGTGAGAAATTGTACGGAAAACTAATTTATCTTGACAGACAAATAAAACCCCTAGGAAAACACAATAATTATTTTTTCGGGTTTTCTGTCCTGTTACTGACATAAATTTGGGAGGATCTATTAAAATAAATCACTGTTTTATTAGGCGTGTCAAGGGATGAAAAAACTCGTCATTTGGAAGAAAAATTCCCACCAGTATATTCTCTAGGTTGGATTTTTTTTGTTGAAATCAGCTAGCTATTTCCCTTTCACTGAATTCCATTACATAAATTGAATTTTTTATTGCTTCCAAATGACCAGTAGTTATAATAAGAACCCAATCAACATAGGAAGGCCAATTATGTACATGAGAGGTTCTATTCAATAAATGAGATGGAATTCATGGTTGTTCAAGTAATTCCATATCTTTTCCAATATAAAGATAAGTGAAAGGTGGTTGTTTCTGACATCAGAGTATTAGGTCTTAGTACCTATAGGAGTTTAGATGTCGTAATAGAGACTATTGTCATTCCCCATATTATTTTTCTATTTTTGGAAATAACCCAATGAGAATTCCATGGAGGCCACATATAATGTAAGTATTATCCCTTGCACTAAATGCATTAGGATTGGTGGGCGATTGAGATACTCCATGAAACATTTGAAGGTATCATGGAAATAATCACCCCATTGATTAGTTATTCCCTCCCTCATTAGCCAGGTGAAGGGGGAGAATTTCCAACCTAGTTAGCAATGAATCACCAAATGTAGGTGAGGTTCCCTTGTACCCCCTATGTTTTTTAGATGTATGGGGTTGACATTGCTACGATAGAACTAGCCTTCTCTATATAAATATTCTTTCCATTGTGGCATACCACAATGCTAAAGAATTTGTCTAATATTACATAGAAACGACATTTTAATGGATTCATCATCAAAGTGTAATGTTGTAGCTTGTTAAATATGGTTTTGAGTTCTGTGATGTGATCAAATCATTATCTGTATTTGACCACCTGACTATCAACATAAAAATAATCTATCCTTCACATGAATGTGATAAAGATATTAATTACCCTGCATTGATATGTGGCACCAACATTCATCAATCCAAAGGGCATGATCTGATAAAAAAAGATCCCATGAGGCGCTCTGAAGGAAATGTAATATTTATATTTTGGGGAAATTTTTATTTGATTGTATCCTGAGTACCCATTATTAATGGTAGGGTCTTAAAATGTAGCAGTTGCATCATTTAGGAGTTCTATTATTGGAAATGGGAAGTCATACTTTCGGAAATGTTGATTAAGGTCCCTAAAATCGATGAATACCCTAATTATCCCATTATTTTTCTTGTCAGGGATGATGTTTCAAAGATATCATGGGTATTACACTTCTCAGATAAAATTTTATTTGATGAAATTGTAAGATTCCACATCTATGTTGATGGAATGAGATGAGATATTCCTCTTGGACAACTTCTTGAATCCCTGTTGCTCATCAGCTACTCTAATATTTTACGTTGCAACATATGGATTATGTTAAGGAAGTTTGGTATAGTTCTTGTTGGAATATTAATAATTATTCTCCATAAATGATTTGTACATACCATTATATTTTAGGGGAATGGTCTAATTAATCATTGAAAGCTACATTTATTCATTTATTCTAATATTTATTTTCTTGAACTTATCGATGGTGGTGGAGACGCCATCCTCAAATGATAGAGGGTGTTCCTATGGTCATCCTCATCTTATTACATCTCTGAGTCTGGGGAGACATTTCTAGATGAATATGGAAATCATGGGGCTTGTCCAAAAATACTAGAGAGAAGGAGGACATGAGAATAGATATTATCACCCCGGATACCTGAGCCGTTGTAGAGGGATTCCAAAGATGACTATCTTTTACACTGTCCCTAGGGAAAAAATGGGCTTGGAATTATGTGACTAGTTCTCTATATGTGACCATATTTATGGGGAGAACATATTTATTATCATTAATACCCCCACATAATTGCTATGGAAGTCTCTAGGACATGGGGTGATGCAAATTTTATATCATCATCCACCATTGGTTTTTTCCTCCCTTTTTATTGAAATATGATTTAGTATATGTGGCTTCACAAGTCTCAAAGGGGTCACTATCACCATTAACTACTATAACCATTCCACTAATGGGGTACTTCATGAACTGAAGGAATGTAAATGGAATTGTTAGATGGATATAGATCCATGACCTTCCATGCAATCAATTTTATATAGATTCATTCAAGGTTACCATAAACTCAGTGTCAGATGTGAGATACCCAAACTGAGCTTCATATTTGATCTTATGAAGTGGTCTTTTCCCACACTAATCATACCCTTGAATGTTCATCCTTGTAAGAGAAAATTTTCATTTGATGTATTCCAAACATCAATGGGTTTGAACTAGGATGGGGATGATCTTTTAACCATTATAAATCTTTTCCCTTTATAAATTGACATTATTTTTTCTACACGAGACATATAGGGGACTAATGTGCTAATGGATGATATTAGTCAGTGAACGAGACACTTACATGACCTTTGGAGAACATTGTATCTACTCGATAATACTACGATGAAGTTACGTCAATATCAATTCCATGTGGGATTGAGAGGGCTTAAAAAAGACCCTCGGTGAGTTTGTTTGAATGATAGTGTGATTCAAGGACTGAGAGAATGGATAGTACAACCCTAGGATATTTCAAAATGTTTTAATTTTTTTCCATAGGTCGGTACTTCCCAGTGTGGGGATGATAATGGAAATGAGGCTCTAGATCCAATACATTTGAGGTAGACGGACCATGTTATTATAAATTGGTTTAGGTAGTATCTTCTTGCAGTGGCCTCATTTGTTTCGTCCTTCACGTTTCCAAGGTTGATCCAATTATGAAAAACCCTCTAGGTGGTCCTCATGTAGATGCCTCTTAGAGGGTTCTTGGATACCTCTATGCCACATATGATTTGGATGAGGTGATTTTTTGTGGGTCTCAAATGAAAATGTTTTTTATGTGGTCGAATGTTTGAAATTTTATATCTGATAATTTTCATGATGTCCCTTGTATCCTTTGTTTTGGAAGATTCAGCCACCCAATCTTTTGTTGTATGCATGGAACCCATTTCTTGAGGCATATTAATCTTTAGAAAATGGGATTTAAAAGAGTATCATGTTGATAGAACCAAATATGAGATCTTAATACACCAGGGATCCCATTTGGTGGGGAAGTTCCAGTGCTTCTGATGCTGTAGGAAAGAATTACGAAAGTGTTAGAACTTATGTTAGAGAAAAATATGACTCATAATATTCTGTTTATTCCTACTTATGTTGTTAATACCCACATTTGGGAGGAATATTTAATGTCCCCTATTTGGGTGATAGAGTTATTGTGGGTATTTACAACTTTTCTCATAGGGTGGAATTTACTAATTCAACTGTTTTATGGATCCTCCTGTTATTGAAAATTTTCTCATGCTTGGTAAGAAATATATTTCAATAAAATTATTCTTCTGATTTTGTAATGGTTATGTAAGCCACATGCTCCAAGGAGTTATCTGACACCACCAGTATTAATTTTACCATGCCATGAAGTATTTCATTGATGATAATGTAGTCTTGGATATTATATCCCAAGCTTATATATTATGGTACCTAGTTAGGTTGATCAGTTAGGTTGACCTCATCAGGCTTCCAGGGCTATAATTACATGAGTAGGTTATTTTCCATGAATTTTAAGAAATAACCATGAAATTGTTCATTTTGGAAAGAGTATTGTATGTTATCTTGTTTCTCAAATCTCGAGAAGCATAGTATCTCTATGATTCTAGTTGAGGTAGATTTTTTGGTTATCACCACTTGACAGGAGGTGTTTGGTTCTTCGAGACCTAACTAATTTCTTGGATGGGAACCTCTATTGGTTTATGAGTAAAAATTGTATAATCTACATTGAATTTTATTTTCCCTTGTGATGTGGACATGAGTTGAGTCGTGGAAAAATTTCAATAAATGTATTACTCAAGATATTGTGACATTTTAACAAATTTATGAGACCCAACTAGATATTTCAAATTTATTAGAGGTGTCTTCAACTCATCCCCGATATTTTCAGCATAAACATCCAATAAATTTTCCTATGAGAGAAGCCTGATGAGTTAATAGGTTAATCTTTTCCACTTGAATATGAAGTTCGTCAGCCTCTCATTTTCACAAATTTTTGTAGTTGCTATGACTGAAGATCATTATTTTTTCCCATGGGAAACTGAACTGATAATGGAACTGATGACGAAGGTCTTCCCATCATACAATGGATCATGCTGGCTGGATGTTGTACCTTTCAACGGTCTTCCCTGTCAGAGTCGAATCAAAACCCCTCATATTTTTTCCACTGTTGATCTTTAGGGACCATCATCGACCCAGTTCAGGATAAGTAGAGTGTGATATTTTTGTAGGGTTTCTTGTACCGTCAATGGTAGATAATGTCTTATTGTAAATGTTGGGTGGAGGAACTGTATCATCAATCCATTCAGGATATGGATTTTTCTCAACATGTATAGGTGCACATCGCCCTTCCATGTATACCATTATAGTATCTAGGAAATCGATGATGTTGAAAAGAACTAGGGGGAACTAATTTATGTGTTTCCTCCCATCTACACGGTATCTGGGTCTTTATGAGTTTCTCTAACCTTTATCTCTCAATAATTATTGATTCATCCTTGGACTGAATGATTGTCATGGTGAGAGAGACCCTGTCACCATGATGGAGGGATGACATGATCATTTTTACATCCACATTTATGTAGACTAGATACATAAATAAGAACCAATCTAATGCTTAGGTTCCACTATTACTAGTGGATAAGTGATGTGTTAGAGAATATTCCTATCTATTTGCATACAATACCCAACAAGAATATTTCCACTAAGAATATCCTCATTGATTTGACTGAGATATGGTATCTCACTATCGTATTGTGAAAATGCTTCCTCCATGGTAGGAACTGCAACTATTATGGGTGGTGATTAGGATGTAGTCATACCTTTCCATTTATAATTTTTTTACAGTGGTGGTGGACACTTAGTATTTAGAGGTTCCATGATTTTAGGTTTTTATAGGTTCTATGTGCATAAAACCTTGTTTGGTGCATCAAAATAACCATCCTCTTGGGGTAGGTTTTCCATGTTGTGGACCATTGTATTTTTTCCATGATCAACAATGTTTTCCATGATAATATTGATGAAATTCATAAAGACATATCGACTAATGGTTCTTTTTCAATTACATTTGACACAATTGGATGATTCTATATCTACATTATTAGGGTCTTTATTTAAACCCTTGGACATATTGGGCTATCATAGATTTCATCCCCAGTGAGGTATGATCTTCTTAACCTTACATTACACATGTTTGGTCTATGAATAGTTACCTTGAAGGTGTTTTGGGTCATGATTTTTTAACGGGTCTAGACTAGTAGAGGTTAGTGTTATGGTGGGAGGAGTTGGTGGAATTCCAAATATTGATTGTTTCACGATGACCCAAAGAAGGCTGATTTTCTATGTGGTGGTAGCTATTATAATTATTCCCCATCCCTATAGACTGGGGGTTATTCAGGGACGAAATAAGCCTGGATTGTTCTAGTTGTTGAGGATATAATGACTCCAGTCATGGATTTGAAGACTCCCTAGATGAACATGAAGATATACATGCCCCCAGCTTAGTAGGGTGTGGTTGATCTGAAATCAAATTTGATATCCCTATGTCCATTTCAAGGGTTGATGAGCATAAGGATAGGTATTGAGATATAAAAGGCCCTAGCCTAGGGGGATGTGGTCTGTTCATATCTACTACCAATGTTACCCAAATTCACTGGGTAATTGATGATTATAGAGGTGGCGGAAATAGTAACTGTTCCCCTAACCTAGTGATGTGGGTTCACTCTTAGATGACTGATACAGAAGATTCAATACAACCCATTTGACGTGGCAAAAATGTTCTCACATAGGAGTTGGGTGTGATGACCACCTTTGTAGAGAATCATTCTTTATGGTATGTTGTCTAGGTGATTGAAACATTGGTCTCTATGTTAAAAATGCATTCTCATTGGTTTGAGGGGCCCAGTTTGAAATCCTTTTTTCTATCATCTCTCTCAATTAATGATGTATGAGCACTATTAAAGAAGGATAATTCCATTGTAGTGACCAACATTTCTAAGCATTACTCAGTCCACTGATTATTCTTTAGTCTATGATATTATAAGATGTTTTATTTGAGGGGTTCTATTGTTTGAGAGGTGAAAAACTATAACACTCAATACAATCCCCGTTCACCAATATAGAAACATGAAGTCACTTTTTAGGGAACGAAGATAATAGTTGTGGTGTAATGGTGGAAATAATGTTGTAGTTTTCACTGTGTCTTTTCTATTTTCGATCTCAGACCATGAAGCAGGTAGATTTTTCTTTCTAACAACTGAGTATCTTAATGTAAGAAGGTGAAGTTCCTATTATGTATATGAGTGGTTTCTATCCTTTAGTCCCTGAGGATTATCCCATATATTTTGGTTTAGATTAGGCATTAAATCCATTTATAGATCATTTGATATCTCATAATAAAATGTGGAAAGGGGCTAGAACAAGATGGGTATGTCATTTCCAACAATCTCTCTCCATATGTCTATGTTAGAATACTAATTATAAGGCTTACACACCTCCATCCGGTTATAATATATAAGTTGATTTTTAAGGCTGACTATTAATGAAAGTGGAGTAATGTTGAATGTAGATGTGAAAAAATATGAATTTGACCTTCATGTTCCGATCAACTCTCTATACGAATGAATAATTTTTTGCGACACTTATCCATAATGTGGTGTTTGAAAAAGGGGTGGACTTACTTTCCTATGGGATCTATCACCATGTGGAGGTTGATCACTATGTAAGTCAGGAGTAGAGTCCCAGTGATCTATATCAACAATAACATGAGGAGGACTATCACAGTAATGACCGTCTCCTGCTTCTTTGGAAGAGCTTATGGAACCTGTGGCATTGAGAACATGTCTCAAATGAACCAATGATACTGGAATTAAGCATATTAAAAATATATTTCATGTTCTACATCATGTTTAAAATATGAGGACTTGCCTTTTTTTAATTACAAGGTATATGATCATGTCGTATAAGGGTTTCTAGAATATTTTAATAACCATCTGATACAATTATAGTATGAACCCACTACTACGAATCTTCTAGTTATAATGATGAGATGTCTCATTATTAACCATAATATACACCTATCCTGGGGAATGTTCTATTTTCACTTAGGGATCCGTAGTCATAACAAGACTATAATCATGGTCTTGAACCTTTATAATATGTCACTAGTCTTTCTTTGAAGGTGTATGAGCCTTCACCAAGTCATGTGTTTCCCACACATGGTGTGACCCTATTGGAACATGAATATGAGTCAGATCTGATTATTCATTCCTGGTCATAAAATAATGATGGACCTCAGAAATGGGAGATGGAATATAATCCCTCTCTTATATTGGCTTGGAATGAGGCTGGTGCTGTCATTATTCAGTGCACTTCAATTTTCTAGAAAGATTCACAAACAAAAATATGATCCTATATAGGGGCTTATTCCAATACAACATGGCTATCCTTTACCATAACAAAGATATATTCTTGGTCATGGGACTTTGGAGTATATCGATGGACTTATTTGACATGAATATGAGCCTATCCCAAGGAATTTTCACATATCACTTAGAGATCATGGTCCAAAATGGGGATGTGAGCTCAATACAGGGCCTCTGGAATATACTACCAATTTTTTTAAAGGAATGTGCCTCCGTCCTCAGGCATGGGAGGAAATGTTTTCTTTATTCAGGACAACCCCTTGTTTGTGATGATAAGAGAGTTAAGATGTCCTAGATATAGGGATTATAATATTCAATTGTACCTTTATCTACAACAATACTTAAATATGCCGGTAGAGTTCTTCATCAAGTGCTGAAATGTATTGGAAATTTTATAAAATTAGTATTGGGATATAAACCTTCACATTTTCTATATCGATTATAGAAGGAAATACATCTTTAATTGAAGTGGGAATATTCTCTCACTTATAGCCTCTTGGTTTCATTATAAAATGAAAATTAACTTCATGAAAGAGAGTAGGGATATGAACCTCCCCCATGCATGATATGATAATATCCCCACAAACTTGTTCTGGGGGAGTAGGGATATGGTCTTACATACTAGTTCATACTAGAATATTCTGGCAGAAATATTCAATTGGAGTGGGGATATGATACATTTCTTTGATATCCAGTTCCTTCCTCCCCTAATGAACATTATTGTTTCTCGTGTATGGGAATTAGAGGTAGCAATCAGTTGAATGGTAAATATAGCAGGTGACTAGAGGGTATCAACATGATAATACTAGAAAATGTGGTTGATAGGAGCCCTCTCGGGAGGCCCCTGATCATGGTGAGATCTATATTTTATACATCACCCACCATCATTTGATATATAATGTGGAAATTGACATTCTCTTGGGATAATCCCCCAATGTTATTGGTTGTGGTGGTTAGGGCCACTGGCTTAGCTGAAGTTTTCTCTAGGTGATGCAGATTCACCATTTTTCTTTCTTAGAGAACCTCCAAGGAAGCTTTCTGGGTCTGGATTTTTTCTACCTCAGTTTTATTCCTAAAAATTTATATTTTGAAAATAATGATGAAGCTTACAAATATGTTATATGAGTTTGCGACCATTGAGGTTTGCAGTTATAGGCATTTTTCCAAAATGATTATGCGATGAAGATGGCACTGCCTCAAATCAGGATGATATTGATTAGATGGTTATCTATACTCATGCAAGCAAAAATTAATATGGTTACCAATTAGTGAAATGTCACAATAACGATGTTCTTAATAATATATTCATAGTTAACATAATTTTACTTTTATTTATTATATGAACATTTTTCATGTTTGGACTTTTCAATGAGAGGATGGAATTATTTCATGAAAACCCTGTTTATAGAGGAACATATGTAATATCATTATAGTATTAATTATTTTTTTTTATTAGGTATGAAAATGAAAGGATACAATCACAAGTTTATTCATTCATTAGATATATTCACCTCAGGTCCTATAGTTTTTTATCCCTAGTGTGTGAAAACTAAATAAACCAATAGAAAATAACCAACAATTTTGTTTTTTTAATGATTCATGTTGGGTTCATCATTTATGTTTTCATATAGTATGAAAACTAAATATCTTTATGGTTAATAACCAATTATTATTTTTATTTTATATATTCATGTTGGGTTCACCATTTTGTATTGATTGGGAATAGATGGCTGGGAAAATTTTCACTGAGGTGTGTTTAGTTTGTTCTGATGGAAGATTTTAGGGGGTTTTATTTATTGAACAATCATTACATGAGGTCAATTTCTATCATAATAAAAACTACCAATGGTTCCCTTATCTATAACTATGTATAGACCTTTGTTCCTATAGAAGGTGGCCAATTAAGATTTCACACCCAATGAGTCTTAGGGAATTTCATTGGACAAGAGGATGGGAGCTTGAGCTCCTACCACCATTTTGAGTGCAATTTTTTTCTTACTATAGGAATCTCTTATAGATTTATGATATGTTCAAAAATATATTAATAATCCCAATATAGTATTATTTACCCTAATAAACTGATAATATTTTATTCACCTTATACAAAATAATGGTAATATGATTGATGAATTGTGGAAAGGGGGACTTATTAGTGAGTCCATTTGTATGTATATGAGGTTCTTCATCCATTCCTCAGTAATGTTTGGCTGCATTGGTGTTGAACCTATATAACTATGTACATCATAATTTTTCCCCACACATGGAAGAAGATAATATTCTTAGCTGGGGATTGATCCATTATAAGGAATCCTACATATTGTTTTTATCATTGGAATAAAAAACCATGTATTTTGTTAATATATTAATGTTTAAAATTACTCTAAGAGGACACATGTGCGTTCACCATGGCACCAAATGATTTAGTTTGATTCTCGTATAGACTTCCTACATTTCTTAGTAAGTAAGGAAATTAAAGTTATCATAGTTCAAACATTCCCTTTGGACTGACCCCATGATGGATTCCCATATGTGTCAGTGTTGATATCAAACCACTCATCGGGTATTAGATACTCTAATTTCTCTGGTTTTTGGAGATTCATGAAGCTAATGAGGTATTTATTACATCTCTCTATGACCATGTGAGATATGTTCGATGTGAAAAACTAGGGGTATCATGAAATATACCTTATTAAATATGAACTAGGGGATTATTAGAGGGGAGATAGCATGGGATATCTAATATAGTGCTCAGGACATGAGAAGGCATCCTATGTATTGCAGTTATTATAGGAATCAGAGTCATCATATAACAGTTAACATTTCTATCCACTAATGGATGAGGTAGAGTTATGAGCCCATGAGAATGATTGGGTCTCGATGGATTAAATGTTGGGGACAAGGTGGTTATAATGAATTGTATGTTTATTTTATTTTTGGATTTAGATGAAATCCTATATATCCTAGTTATTTCAGGAATGAGGGGTTTCATTGTTCAATGAATATCACTAACCTCTAAGGGAAGAGGTATATTTATTAGCCAATGGGAATTATTGGGTCATGGTGGTAGATATATTAATGACATGGGGATTACATATAATTGGATGTTTATTTTATATAGGGTGTAAGAAGGAATCCTATTTATCATGGTTATTGTATGAATAATAGTTCTCATAGTTTCGTAAATTTGGGCTTAAACATGGACATTTTCCTTTCCTTGGAAGCATCTTACGATGAAAATGATATGATCCTTTCAGTTTCGTATTCCCATGTGATCCATGATCTGTGTGAGAAGCAAGGGTTGGAAAAATATCTTTCTAAATTTTTTATATAGGCATTATTTATGTACAAAGACACTCCATTGGATGATTGATATTGAGGTTGAGCATTAAGAAGGTTCCCTGCGTATCCTGATTATGACAGGAATAAGAGTTATCAGATTTCATTAAATTAGGTATTATGTACTAATATTTCCTTTTGGTTGGGTATTATACACCATGGATGAAAAAAGATATCAATCCTTAGGATTCCCTAATTACATGGCCTACTTTCATACTTGACATGTATTTATTTTCGACTCGAGAATCCATGATTTCCAGCATGACATGTCAGAGAGTGTCTAGATGACATGTACAAGGATAATTGTATAATAATTTCAACTCATATAAGGAAAATGTCATATATTGGATGGAATTTCAGAGTGTTTTCACATGATCAAGGATTACTCATCTAGAGGACATCACAAGACCTAGCTAGTCGACCCTGGAAGCTATTGCATGACCCCTGTTGGCTTGTCTTAGTGGTGTCTTATGATCTGAATGACTTGTACTAGTGCCATGATGAGAGATGTTTGAAACTCTTGGGGGAATATTGGGAGTAGATATGAAATATTTTAGAGGGTGTCACATGTCTTGGATTACATGTTTTATGGGAATAAAGAGACATGACTTGCATGATTAGAGAGAGTCACATGAGCCATTAGAAATGCCTAGGCAAAACCACGAGACTCATCTAACATGAAAAAATTCTATTATATGAGTTAGGAATCACATATGAAGTAAAAATTAATAGATTAATTATGATCTTGAACAATTTGATGAGACTAAGGTGGTGCACCCAGAGGGGTTTTTTGAGACTCTATTTGACATTTCTTGGAGGTCTCCACATGATCCATATAGTTTGCCTAATGGACATCGTGAGATCTTGGGGACATTCCCTAGTGTTGTCATGTGTCATGGATGGTTCATGTGTAGTTCATGAGGATCAGCATTTACCTCTCCCATGTACGGATCCAACCTTAATTATTTTTTCTGGCCTTTATATTCCAAATTCTTTATATTTATTAGTTTTAGTTACATTTAATCTCCCCCAACCGAGATGATGTGCAAGATGCTCTTCTCATGTTATTCTAGGAGTCCTTCATGTGATCTATGAGTGTTTATAGGAAGTGATTTATACATGGAATATTATTTATCTGGTTCTTCATTTTACTTTACATAATGGTAAGATCATCCAATCATAGGATCAACCGCTCTGAGAAATCCACTCTAGCGTCAATGCATCTGAATGCGGAAAATCCCTTGAACCCGAGAGTCTAATGGTCATTATAACGTGGAATCCATCATTGGATTTTTTAATGAAGGGGTGGGGATTTATATACCATGCAACCATGTGTGTTTTCTTTTTCTTTTTTCCGTGTATATTGTATGAATCTAAGATGGAGTTAGCGGAGGGATTTATCATCGTTCTCCTCTACGAGTCCCTGACTTGGATCACTCTGTGGGCATCCCGTAACATTTAGAAACCACAAGTCGCTCTCATCAATTCCCAATTTATTAGTTTATGGTCAATTAATATCAAATTTTTTAGATATACAGATACACTGAGGGAATTTACTATTAACATACTGATATGTCAAAGGGCCTCCATGAGATCATGGAGCCTCTAGAAGTCCTTCGTGTGATCCCTAGGGATTTTTTTAGTAATATTATGAAGGCAATAATGAATTTTCAAGGAGTCTCATGAGACCATGAAATGAACAGCTTTTTCATGTACCAATAATTTTATGACTATGATATTATTTCTCCTCTTAAAATATTTATTCCCATGGTTTTATTTTACAACATTTTGGGAATTTGTGACGGTACTTGTATAATGTTGAGGACCATAACCCAACCCTTCGGTGATGCATCATGTAACAAAAAAAAGGTCATATAGAGATTCATGATAATTTCATAAATGATTCAATTATATTTTCTTTATATAACCAATGGGGTAGTGTGATGTCCCTTGGATATACCCTATGCCCTTCATGTGATGAGGGTGAAATGCCAGTTTTCTTTCATCATATGTTCCATACATGTCATCGTGGTCTCATAGTGTCTTGCAGATATCCCAAGGTGTGTCACATGCCTTTTAAAACAGTGAGTGGCTCCCTCATCCTCCAAATTTAATTAGTATTTTTTATAAAGGCTCTAGGTTATAATGGGGTTTCATAGTCATTGATATGAAAAATCATCATTTCAATCAGTGATACGTCACATAATATTTACGACCGCAAAATTCTTCAACCTTTTGGTAATTTTACCCCAATTTATGAATGATTTATAAATGGTTTTTTAGGATCTCACCTGTTATAAAACTATTTGGAATGGGTGATATTATCTAGCTGACACTGAGTGACCACCGGTTGTTTGGATCACCTTTGTATGAGCATGAAGGATTGTCTAAAGGGGTTCTTTGAGATCTGTTAAAGGTTATGTGCTGCACATGGTTCATTCATGTGACCTTATTATGGTGACATGATCGCATATGTCTTGGGGATTGATGTGATCCACGATACCCATCCACCTTCTCCTTCCTTTTCTTATTCTAAGAAAATAATAACCACTTCTAGGTATTTCTTTGTTTCTGATATTTTTAATTTTAATTTGGCGGGCTTCAACACTCCAAATAATGCCTCATTGGTATCTCTTATCCTCTATGGTGGATACTCAGAGTCACTTAATGTATTGAGGTTGGTTATTCAAGGTAATATATATTATTTTATTCTCTTCTATGAATCAATCCTCGCTAACCCTAGAATCCATGACTGGTGAATCTGATATCCTAGGTTGTTCTTAATTTGGTGTTTGTATGTTTTAGGTTTTCATTAGATACCTATATTCTTATAATTGTTTTACTAGGCTATGATGTTGTGTATTAACTCCCTGTACATTAGTAGTGATGAGATTTTTGTTTTTTGGTTTTATTGAAATGAGTATTATGTTAATCATTCATTCTTTATAATTTTCTAAAGAGGATTTAAAATTTATGGTCATGGATTGTATTTCATGGAATATAATTGTATAGTGGAAAATTCCTTAGTGCTGAAAGTGTTTTTATGGGATGTTTAATCCTAGTTTTTGGGATGTTCGTATTACATTGATAATGATATATTTTTATTGATGAATCTACCCATTGTAATGATTTTTAATTGGGAAAGTGGTACCTAATAGAAATGGGGATAGACCATGGGAGATTGTGTATTAAATTGGTAGTTTTAGATTACCACATATAGTTATTGTTATCCTATATATAATTGGATATATATATATATAAGAACTAAAAAATCATTTTAATGGAAGGGAGACCCTAGATATTAATCTCTAATCCCTAGGTCTGAGTTTTAGGGATGTCATTATGAAATTAGTTATTTTCCCTTATTCCATTGAGGTGTAAGTATTATAGTTATCTTTGAACTAACATACCATAAGAATCTTTACCATGGTGGTAAAAAATTTTATTATCAACATTGGCTATTGATTCATTTTAAAAAAACATTTCGTACTTAATTATTTCTTACTATTATTGAATGTTTTATCTCAATGGTTTTTTCTAATGGTGAAAATATATATTCATTCCATTCTTTTAAAACTATTGAAAATTGGTTGATCATTGTATTTTATGTAAAAATATGAAATGATGACTTCTTAATGTTTTATTAATTTAAATTAATAATAATAGATATATTTAATAATTTATGGTTATGAAACACTTTGAGTGACCCTACATGGTTGTTGAGATCACAGACAATACGCAGCCAATGGGTGTATGCATTTTCTTTTAATGTCTGACAAAGGTAAGGGAAAAGATCCACTTGGTGAAGGTAGATAATCAATTGTGTTAGTTCTGTGTTATGGTGGTGGTATGGTGGTATGATGACCACTCATGTCTTGTAAAGATGTGTTACATATTTTGTTTTGATTTCTTTGTCTTTGGACTAGTACTTTAACTATCTTGGGGATAAAACATTATTTTATTTTATGTTATCTAGATATTTCCTATCATGTTGTATACTAATTTATATTTTTCTTTAATTTATGATATTTATATGATGATGTTTATTCTATTTTTAATGATAGGTCCCATGCATTACTTCTATGATTGGCAGAATCATTCCCAATGGTGCTTCTTGGATTCCCATATTCTGGTCTACAACCCATTGGGATTGGGAACGCCCTTCAGGTCATACCATGGGCTAGCCCAGGTGACCCATTCTAGGATGACCCAGGTTGGTTTGTGACAAATTGATATCAGAGGGAAGGTTTCTTATGTTTCTTAGGGATGTTTGGTAGATATAAATTTGGATAGTCTGTAATTGGGAGGTAGATCTTCAATTGGTTCTTGATCACCACCTTTTCTGAGGAGATATGAGTTTTTAGCATTGCATGAGTTGATTTTATCTTTTGATCCAATAATTCTATCATTAATTTGGAGAATTTTGATCATTAATTTTTGGTGACTTGAGAGTTTCAAAGTAAGAAAGGGAGGAATTAAATTGAATGTGTTTCCTTTGAAGGGTCTAGAAAACCATGTGCAGACTATGTGACCTAGGTGAAATCCATTAGACTTTAAATGGTTAGTGTACAATTGGATAGATTGTGTTGTTCATCATAGTATTGTTTCATGATCCCAGGATCCTGTAATTTTCATTCTTTGTGGCATATGATATTTTTCTATTTTAGTTATTGTTAGTTTCATTAAATGATGTGGAAATATTCTCAAGCCTATTTTTCAAATATGATGTTTGAGGATTCATTAATATGATAATGGTTGTGTTTTGAAGAATTGGTTAAGGAACCATAATCCAAATATGAAGAAGGATATAGTCACATGAAACCACACATTCAGATATGGTACTAAAAAGATAGTCTTTTCATTTTAGGATTTGGTACTGAAAATCATGATCCAATTTTAACTATTAAAAACAAATTCATATTGAAATATTGGATCAATTATATACACGTAGACCATTTATGATTATAGTATTAGAGAATTATGAAAAACTCTTACATAAAAATTACCATGTCTTCAAATGAGTATTTTTTCAAACATAACTATATTATTTTATTCCAAATTATGTCTTGAAAATATCCTATAAAATTCCTCACATATGTATCATTTATAGAAACAATTCACTAAATATCATTCCTCATAACCTAAAGAAATTTAAAACATAATAAGGGTGATATAAAAATTCTCAATAATGGTAAATATAAGAATTAACAATTAAATAGCATCGGTGATCATAAGATGAGTATAAGGTAATGATGAAATATTCGATGTTAAACAGAATAAAATAATGTAATTCATATCCATAAAACGTGAATAATTAATTATGTGAGATTCAACAAGTTATTACCAAAGTGCAGCAAAATTTTCTTGGTTAAAACTATTATTGTTTCAAAGATGTTATACTCTATGGTAATCTATATATGACATGTTGGTCTAATAAAAAGATTAATATTTCAATCAAAAATTTTATTTCGAATGGTTGCACTCAAGAATGGAAAATATTTACCATCCACTAGTTGTATTGTTACCAGCCTATAAAAAAGTGGTATTCGTATTAAAAACCATAAGTGCTTTAATGAGGCCTTACAAGCCAAGCTCACTTGGAATCATTTTTATAAGAAATATAATTAAATTCATTTTCTAAATATTATTTCTTGAAAAATTTAAGGCTGACAATAAGAATTTCATTAACTCTTCCATTTTCCCTTCTATTGAACAATATTTTTTCTAATATTATGATAAATTATAGATGGATGGTTTCTAGGCTCTCCTCCTTGAATTTTTGGATAGATAACTAGATTAAAACTCCCTCAATTTCAATAACCTCTCCTAATCAAACCCCTAAGAGTACAAATATTTAAATAAAATATATGCTTAAATCTCAACATGAGCATCTTCTTGAAGAAATTATGCATGCCTTTGAAAACTACCCTTTCTCAAACAATGATGATTTTTTAATTTGGGTCCATGATCACCGTGGTATGATTAATTCAATGAACATTTATAATCACCATTTTCTAATTCTAAAACTGAATTTTATTGGATAAAAAACATTAATAAACTATGGATTAGTCCATTAAGATTCTATCTTATTTTTTTCCTTCATATAATAGAGGCCCCACAGATAAATGCATTCAACCGATTGGAATTCAACTCTGCTTGAAATGCATATTCAATAAGGACCTGGTCTTAAACATTACATAATCTTAAATTATGTCAAGAATTCACATTGAGAATCTTTTAAGGTTTATAGAATTAGAGAATTATTCCATAACTATTACATAACATCTTGAATATTACATGTAGACACTACTAATCCATATATGTTTTTTCATAAAATAAAAACTCTTAAAAATAAAAATGTTTTGTTCCATGTTTTAGATAGCATGAAATTTCCTTAATCGCATCCTTGACCCTATTCATCTTTATGTCTTTTAGAACAAATTAAAAAATCTTGGGATGAGCATTAAATTCTTAGTAAGGGTTATATAATAAAGAAGAAAAACATTATCCCATTAATATATTCAAATAAATGAATCCATACTTTTCAATCATAACATACCTTATGAAATCATAAGATTTATGAATAACACCCAGAAATCATAAATCATAAAGGTAAATTATGGAATCCATATCATATTTACAATGTAGCTATCACAGTTATGTAGGGAGTTATATTGTAATACCCATCACAATATATCCCCTTAATCTCTTTGGTGTAACCTTCACGTTTACCTCTGTTACGCTACCCAATGCATTGCATAGCTATCTCGGGCTCACCCACCCTAGGTTTATCACAGAACCACTTGTATACCTAAACAATGCCCAATAACCATAGAAATATTCATAACACATAAAACATGAATAAATTAAAGATAACATTTCCACATTGAAATCACAATATATCATTTCAAGATATTTACATAATCAATATTTTATCAAACCATTTTCAAAACTATTTAAAATATTTAATAAAGAGATTTTTAAATCAAACTATCCTATACAACATTGAATAATTTGATTGAAATTTTAATTTAAAAACATTCATGTACATTAAAATAAATATTTAAAACCGTTTTTAAAACATGGACATTATTGAGAAATATTTATAAGAATAAATATTTAAAATAATTAAAAGGATATTTTAGATAAAGAGTTACAAACCAAATGAGAGATGTTTGAATACAAATAATTGAGGAATAAAATTTATCAAAACATTATAATATCATGAATATAAAGGGATTAATGATATAATATTCCCAATTACAGTGTTAAACCCATATAAAAGAGAGTTGGTGGATGACAACAATGAAGTCTAAATGAAATGTATATTGAGACGAAATCCCTTATAAAAACATTATACATAAACTAAGGATAAATAAATTACATAATTATTTGTGAAAAATATCAATTAACACAATATAATTGGATATTCAGTGTAAGTCAATCAGAGGACCTTCACACATGTTATTTTTAAAATAAAACCAATGAATTGAATGTTTAACTCGATGAATAGAAATTGAGTTAAAATTACCCTTATCATGTTCATATCAATGACATGATAATTTATCAATGGAGTGATTATGTGTATAAAAAGTGTATTAACACAAATGGGAGTGGAAATTAACATATAAATAAGTAAACACTGATTCCACAAATAATCATTGTAAGACATAATTAAGAATTAAAATATTAACCCATAGAATGGAAATTGGGTTAAAAAATTTTCTTATTGATTTGGTAACTTACGAAACATATGAAAAATGAAAAAAGATCATAAAATGGAGATGTAAATACCCACAAATTAAAGTATATAAAATAAATAATAAAATCATGGGTAGTACATACACCACACAAAATAAAGTAGTGGCAAACATAGCCTGAATCTCATGGGAATAAAAAGTGAGATAAAACCCCTTACCACATTGTAATCAATAATGTCATATGAACAGAAGTTAATAAACCCCAAATGAATCAAAAAATACCATGAATATAAATAAAACCATGATAATATATATTAAATGGAAGAACACAATACACCACATACAATAAATAAGTTGCGAACAATGGAAATCTCATGGAATTAAAAGTGAGATAAGAAACCCCTTTCCTCATGTCCGACTGGACACGTTCATTCTTTAATCTCATGAATAATAATCTAATGTTAATTTCTACTGACTTAATAACCTTTGTGATGTTTTTTTTTCATTTTATAAAATTTATTACAATGTTATAAACATTTTTCAATCATTTAAGTTAATAATGGTCGTTTTGTCAATATTCGGTAATTTGGTCAAAAATGAACTTCTTATAATTACATGTTGTCCATATGGTCAAAATTACATTATCTATAGAATAATATTCATGATTTAGATATCATATATATCACATATATTATGTATATATATGTATTTATTATAGTATATACAATTTAGAGGTAAGAAATGATATGCACCGTTCATGTAGACGGTAAGCCGTACGTACGCATGAACGTTGTATTCATTTATATTTCATATTTAATGGATTTTGAAAGTAATGATACATAGGAATTTTATAATTCCATTAAAATATAATATATAATTTCATTAATTCCATCCTTTATATGTTCCACATTTGGCATGAATGAGTCATATCACCTTGAGGGGTGGTAGTTCGCACTTCCTCAAATAAAATTATATTGTTTACACATATTGGAAAGAATAAAGGTATGTTTTTTAATAAAACCCCATAAGTATAGATAAAAAATAAAAAAATATATATCATATATAAATATAGTTCCATCATAATGGACACTATTAGAGGCAATAAAGATATTTGAACAGTCATCGTTTCGTGAGGCAGTAGTTCGCCGTCCACAGAAACAGTATGTTTGTATCCATTAGATGAAGGTGTGTGGAAAAGTAGTTTGAATCTGTCTCATATGAACAACCTAGTATATTGATGATAATTTTTATTTTGTTATAAAATGAAGTAATAAATTGAGTTTATGGGGTTGGAAAAGAAAAATAATAGAAAAGAACATAAGAGAAGATGTTACCATTAAATCCGGTAACTCCCTTCAGTTTGAACCAAAAGGATTTCATGAAGGGCCTTCTGCATAAGGTAAGGCTTATAGTTGGAAGAGTGATATGCAGAGAGGTTAATTTGGTAGATGTGGGACGATCCAAGGGGCTTGAGAGGTCTGAGTATTGGGTTAGAGGTGAGGGATTTTCTTAAGGGGGAGGAGGGGATCTTAAGGAATGCATAAAAATATTATTTTATTATATAATATTTTTTGGTTTCTAAAGGTCCCAAACTAATTAATATAGATAATAAAATGGCTCATGTTCGAAATAAAATCATATGATAATAATTTTACAGTTTGTGGATATTGTTTTAATTTTTATAATTGTATTTATTTAAATCATTCAATAATGAGGTAAACACTGCATAATCATTGTGTCATACATAATTTTACTTATATGATGTCTAAAAATTATAAAACTGATATCGTGATATAGAAAATCATTCTAGATTTCAAACTAATATTTATAGTTGAAGATATCACTGATATAACCCCATGTAAAAAATTTATTTACTAAAAGATATAAGTTTTTTTAATTTTTTTCTTTACTATAAATTAATTAATAAAAATTGTTATTATCACTCTTATGTGGATTCATGGGGTCCCAAAATAGGCCCAAGGATTCCCACGGTCGGAAATTTATCATCCAATAGGATAAGGACAATGTTAGGGTAAATTTAATATTATTATAATATTATTTTTTTACATTATTTACCCGATTTAGCCTTTAACCATGGTAAATAAAATATTTACTAAAGTAAATATTCATAATATCTAAAAATAAAAGCTACCTATTTAAAAAAATTTGACCTCCAGATTCCAAATATGGTATCCATTTTTCCCAATTCAAAACACAGAAGTGGTATAAATTCATTTAAAATTAATTCCAATTGTCAAAACCAAAATCTTGTTTTTAAGAAATAATAACTATCAAAAGATTGACCCTAGTTTATGTCCGATTTCAAATTGAATTTTTATCCAATGACCAACTTTGGATTAAATTGTAAAAACATAATATACATAAAATTTAAAAACAATTAAAAAGATAATATTACCATATAAATAAATTAGATTAAAAGGATTTTTGGAATTAATATATATTATTTTTTTCACTATTTATTTAATAAATGAACATTATCAGAACAATACCAAAATTTCATCCAATGTACATTTTGATATCACGATTCTAAGGAATAATATTATTTTGTAAAATAATAAAATATAAAAGTGGAAAAAATACATTTGAAAAGGGTTCACCATCAAAAGGTGGTAAAAGGTCCTTTCAAATAATATTAGAGTATTTATGCTTAAAATTTAATTATTTCTTATTTTAAGCCTCGAAAATTTGTTAGATAAATGTTAAAACAATTAAAAGACATGCATAATAATTTTTTATTTAGTAATATTCATTCCCTCCATTACAACAACTAGGAGTTAACTATAATTTAAAATTATAATATTATATTATTAATTTTTAGTATAACTCAACATTGTGGGAAACATAAGATTTCAAAGAAACCCATTGTTGGGTATCAGGTACACCATCGAACATAGCATTCCATTAAATTAAAATTAAATATTAATTCAAAAATATTAATAGATATTAAAATTTCCTATACTTTATTTAACTATGATGTTACATCCTTCCCCCCTTTTGGGAATTATGTCCAAGAAATTTTAAAATTGGACTCAGAAACTTAATTGAAAGTCCCACATCGAAACAATAGTAAATAAAACTAACACTTTAATATAAAGGAATAGAGGTAAAAAGGTTAATCGCGACAACATATACTAGGATTCAATGAAAAAATGGACATTGAGGAGAAAACCAACTACCATGTTCTGAAGAAGAGTGATAGAGAGCATGATTTGGAGAAAGTTAACCACCATAAAATCACAAACATGTGATTGGTTAAATAGTATTTGATTCCCCAGTATGAAAAGTTAAAAGAAAACGTTTTTGTTTTAAGTTACTTTTCATAAATTTGAGGAATTTATTTATAATCATAATTAAAAACATATGTAACATACATTATTGTCATGTAGACTTTCATACTTTACTAAATTTCTACAACAAAATAATGTTTTCTCCAAACGATGAGTATTTAAACAGACTTAGTCACATTAAAAGTGCTAGTATCAACTTCTAAAGTATTACATAATCCAAAAAAGATGAAATATATATTTCCTTTATCTTTAGAAATCAAACAAAACCAAACTAGTTAGTACAAGATCAGATAATCTCCTAAATGGGTAATCATTTTTAAAAATAAATAAAACTCTTAAACTAAAAAATTATATAAACAGTAACCAATGTTCAACAAAGACCATTCAATACCCAATTTTCATTAAAATTATTCAATGTAATCCAAACTAATATTTCAACCCAATACTCAGAAGAATTTGATCACATAGTCTTCCACGATAAATCATATCATTTATCTCCAAATAACATCTACTACTCTTAAAGTCTCATACTGATGTGTAATTAACCTAATCACATATTTAATATGATAGGTTAATAATATCCACAAATAACCCAAATATCAATATTTCCATAATAAAAACATAGAATCATCCAAAATAAAATTTCAACCATTACTCCAAAAATGAGATTCCATGGTATTCTACTTCCCTTATGCATATAATGTTCCCCAAAATAGAGAAAATTTTCCAAAATAACAATTATCACTTATTCATAAAATCATTTATTTGTGTTAAAGATATCCATTTTATAAATAATAAGTTCTCAAAATCAACATATTCCAGATCCATAATATTTTATAACAAAAATAATAATAATTCTTACTAAATAGGGACATCACCTATACTAGTGGTAAGAGATGCGCCCTTATCGCCCTTCAGTTGTGGGTTTGATTCCAGCAGCCTTGCCGGATGTGACAGGTTGTCACCCATCTTACAAGTTTTCTCTATTTATAAAACTAAAAAATATCCCTAAAAAGATTTAAACTTAATGGTTTTCTTATATCATTCATTTTCATCTGAATACAATACGACATCAACATATAAATTCATGAAGCCTTATATATATTTTATTATTTTCTTATTTATCCTCAATATGATAAAATAAAACTAGTCCTAATAGAAGGCACAACATACCATAATCATGGTGTCTATATTGTTTCATCATCATATTGTTCACGTAGGTAGAAGGTCCATGCATTGAAACAATGATTTAGAGATCATGTAAAATCATTTTATTTTTTCATCCAAATACACAATGTAAAACATTGGTCATATGGGTGTTTTTAGAAAAATAGTTTCATAAAATAATCATGTTTGACTTATAATTTCAATACATCTAAATAAAATAATTTTATAAAACAGTACAACCAAATTTGAGTTGAAACTTTCAATTAATGGTCATTTTAAAATACCATAAGTATGTTCTGAGAGACTATATTATAAAATAAAATATAAATTGATTGTGCAATGGTCTCCTTAATCAGTAAATTATTCAAAATCATAATATGCTTTAAAATATTGAGATAAGGTAAAATATTTGAAAATGCCTTGATAATATTTTACTTTTATTAAAAATATGAGAATATTCTAAAAATAGGTTTGGATTAAATAAAACCCATGATCCATGATGATATCTTGGTATAGTGGAGGTGTTTGATATCTCAATAAACTTCTCGCAAGTGCATTTTATTCTAGAAAAAGATTCACAATCATCTGAAAATGACTTTACAATAATTATTGCAAGCATGTCACCAGGAAGAGATAATAATATTATTTGAGATCCTCCTCCTTCCATTTGTAATAGACTGTCCTTGATCTGAAAAATTAATAAAACAAGGATTTAACTGAAATAATAGACCTAGGAACTAAAAATGTGTTTAAATAAAACTCATAATCCCTAATGTTGTCTAAACTGACATTTTATACGAATTATAAGGACGCGACCTTAAACATTACATAATCTTGAATTATGTCAAGAATTCACATTGAGGATATTTTCAGGTTTACAGTTCTAGAGTATTTGGAAATAACTATTACATAACAACTTGAATATTACATGTAGACACTTCTACTCATTATCCAAATTTTTTTAGAAAATAAAAACTCTTAAAAAACATGTCTAGTTAAATGTTTTAGACAACTTGACTTTTCATTGATCCCATACATGATCCAATTCATCTTTATGTCCTCTGGAAAACGTTTTAAAAACATGGTAGGAGCATAAAATTCTCATTAAGTGTTATAAAATGAGGAAGGAAAACATTATAATATAAATAAATACAAATCAGAAAGCCATAATTTTCAATCATAACATATCCTATGAAATCATAAGATTTTTAAATAACACACAATGATCATAAATCATAAAGGTAACTTATGGAATCCATATCATACTTACATTGTAGCTATCATAGAACATTGGGAGATTCATTGGAATACCCATTACCTTATATTCCTTAAATCTCATAGGAGAAACAATCATGATTAAATCTGTCATGTTACCAAAAGCATTGGAGAGCTATCTCGAGCTCACCCACCCTAGGTTTATCACAAAACCACCCATATATGTATAAAATTCCTAGTAACCATAACATATTCATAAAACATAAATCAAGAATAAATTAAAGATACAATTTCCACATTGAAATAATAAATATATCATTTCAAGATATTGACATTATCAATTCCTTATCAAAACATTTTCAAAACCATTTAATACATTTAATAAAGAAATTTTTGAATAAAAGTTTCCCATACCACATTGAAGCAGATAAAAGAAATTTTAATTTTAAAAAAATTAATTCCCATATAAATAAATCCTTAAAACCATTTCTGAAACATGGAAATTAATGAGAAATATTGATAAGAATACATCTTTAAAACATTTAAAATGATATTTTAGTTACAGAGTTCCTTACCAAATGAGAGAGGCATGAATAAAAATAATTGAGGAATAACATTATTCAAGACTTTATAATATTATTAAAATAAATTTATTCATGATATAATTTTCCAAAGGATAATATTAACACCATATAAAAGTGAATTGGTTCCTAATAACAACGAAGTCTCAATGGAATGTAAATTGACACGAAATCCCTCCTAAAAATTGTATCCTTAGGTTTGGGATAAATAAATTACATAATAATTTGTGAAAAATATAAATACAATCAATAAGAATGGATCTTCAGTGTAAATCAATTATAGGACACTCACACATGTCCTTTTCAAAAAAACCAATGACTTGGATGTTTAACTCAATTAATGGAAATTGAGTTATGATTACACATATCAAGTTCATATCATTGACATGATAATTTATCAATAGAGGGATTATGTGTATCAAAATTATATCCACACCAAGGGGAGGGGAAATTACAATATATATAAATAAATAGTTATTCTACATATAATCTTAGCATGACATAATTATGAAATATAAGATTAACCCAAGGAATGGAAATAGGGTTAAAATGTTCCCTTATAGATTTTGTAACTTACAAAACAAACACCAAATAAAAAAAGGATCATAAAATGATAATTTAAATACCCATAAAATAAATTATATTAAAAAAATAATACAATAATGGGTAGTACATACACCACACAAAGGGAGATAGCGGCCAACATTACATGAATCTCATTGGAATAAAAAGTGAGACGAAAACCCCTTACCACGTTGTAATCAATCGAGTCGTATGAAAAAAAGTTAATAACCACCAAATTAATCAAAGAATAAAATGAATATAAAGTGAATAATGATAATATATATCAAATTCCAGTACACAATACACGACATGAAATAAATAAGTGGAGAATAATGAAAATATCACGGAATTAAAAGTGAGATAAGAAACCCCTTACCTCATGTCCAACTGGACTCGTTTGTTATTTAATATCTTGAATAATATACTAAATTTAATTACAACTTTCATAATAACCTTTTTAAAGTTTATTACTCATTTTATATAACTTATTACCATGTTATTAACATTATTCAATCATTTATGTTAATGATGGTCATTTTGTCGATATTTGTAGTTGAGTCAGAAATGAACTTCTTATAATTACAAGTTATTCATGTGGTCCAATTTCCATTATCTCTAGAATTAAATTCATGATTTAGATATTGTATATATCACATATTTCTAGAATATTTCTGTATTTATGATTTTACATAGCATTTGGTGGTATGAAATGAAAAGCATCGTACATGGAGACGGTAAGCCGTACGTACGCATGAACACTAATTTCATTTCTATTTTATATTTAATGGAATGAAAAAATAATTATACATATATATATAATAATTCCAATATAATATAATATATAATTTCATTGATTACATCATTTACATGTTCGTCATTTGGCATGAATGAGTCATATCTCCTATAGGGGGTTGTACTTCGCACTTCCTTAAATGAAATTATCATGTTTACAAATATTGGAGGGAATAAAGAAATGTTTTTAAATAAAAACATATAATTATAGAGAAGACATAAAAATAATATATATTATATATAAATACAGTTCCATCATAAAAGGCGGTTGGAGATATTTGATCAATCATCTTTTCGTGAGGCAGTAGTTCACCGTCCACAGAAACAACATGTTCATATCTATTAGATGAAGGTGTGTTAATGTTTAGTTAAAATAATTTACCTAAAAAATTCTATTATATGTATGATATGATTTTTTGTATAATATAAAGGAATAAATAGAGTTTAGGTGGTTGGAGAAGTAAAATAAATGAAAAGAACATAAGAGAAGATGTTACCTTTAAATCGGTTAAATCCCTATGGTTACAACCAAATGGATTTCATGAAGTGCCATATGCCTAATGTAATGTTTCTATGTGTAAGAGACATACTTATGGATCTTAATTATTCTTATTTTGGATGAGACAAGGGGCATGAGAGGTGTGAGTAATGGGTTAGAGGTGATGGCTTTTTATAAGGGGGAGGAGGGGCTCTTTAAGAATGTTTGAAAATTTTATTTTATTATATGCTTATTCTATTATCTAAAGTTCCCAAACCCATTAAAATATAATATAAGATGACTAATGTTAAAAATAAAATCATCCAATAACAGTTGGATAGATTTGGATATTTCTTTTATTTTTATAATCTTATTTATTTAAATTATTCATTAATGAGGTAAACACTATATCATTATTGTGTCACAAATAATTTTATTTATTTGATGAATAAAATTTAAAAAAATATGATAATTCGGGAAATATTTTTTTCTATAAAATTAATAATTATATTCTAAGAGACAATTTATATTACCCTATCTAAAAATTCATTTACTAAAAGATAAATTTTTATGTCAATTTTGTCTTTATATTAAATTAATTAATATTACGTGTCATTATCACTCTTAAGTAGATCCATGGGATCCCAAAATCGACCAAAGGATTTCCATGGCCGTCCATGTATCATAAAATCGGATTAATACAATGTTAGGGTAAATTTAATATTTTTTTAATATTATTTTTACCCTTATTTACCAGATTTACCCTTATTCCATGGTAAATAAAATATTTACTGAAGTAAATATTCATAATGTCTAAAAATAAAAGTCACCTATTTACATAATTTGGATCTCCTAATTCAAAATATTGAATACATTTATCAAAATTCCAAACACATAAGTGGTAGATATTAATTTAAAATTAAATCCTGTTGTCAAAACCAAAAGCGCGTTTTGAATAAATGATAACTATCTAAAGATCGACACCTGTTTATGTCTAATTTCAACGTGAAATTACATAGAATGACCAAAATTGGATTAAATGGTAAAAAATAATCTAATTACACTTTTAAACCAAATAAAAAGATAATCTAACCATATAAATAATTTATATTAAATGGTATTTTGAATTAAAATACTTATATTTCACTATTTCTTTAAAAAATGGACATTATCAGAAAAATACCAAAATTTCATTTAAGGTAAAATTTTATGACCTGATTCAAAATAATATTATAATTTTTTCAAATAGAGAATATAAAAGTGACAAGAACTAGATTTAAAAAGGGTTCTCCATCAAAAGGCGTTAAAACGATCTTTTAAAGAATATTTGAGTATTTATGCTTAAAATCATATTCTTTCTTATTTTAAGCATCCAAAATTTATTTGATAAATGTAAAAACATTTAAAAACATGTATAATCATTTTTTAGTTAGTTCTCTTCATTCCTGCCATTACAACATCTAGGCATTAAATATTATTAAAAATAATAGTATTATATTATTATTTTTCAGTATATCTCAACGTTGTGTGCAAAGTAAGATTTCAAAGAAACCCATTGTTGTGTATCATTTACACCATCAAACAAATGATACCTTTTAATGTAATATTAATAATTAATTAAAAAATATTAATAAATAGGAAAATTTCATATTCTTAACTTTCCTGGGATGTTACAGATTCAGTGACCAACATAGAGAAAATTCTTACCATATTTTTCTTTCTTTGGCCACTGCTTCTACTCTATGGAACAATATTTTTAAAATTTTTATTATATATGGTTGATACTTGACTCCTTCAAATATTAATTAAATATATGTATATAAATGGAGATCTCGTATCAAATTATGATTATCTTTCTTTGCTGCTATTGCTGAGATTCACCAAGTGATCTGGTATGATAGAAATGATTTTATTCATAACAACTACTCACTTAATCAAAATGAAGGTTGGATATGGATCCTTATTTCCATACATGAATTTTCATTACATCAAAATGGACACTGCAACAACATTATTCCTGACTTTGGAATCCTGCGATGTTTGAAGATTGATGGAAATTTCTCTCATCCTCATCGCACAATAGATGTTTTCTAGAGAGATCCTTTCCCTAGATGGATTAAAGTGGATACAGATGTTGCCTCTAAAGGAAATCCGGGACCTACAGGTTGTCGTGTTATTATAAGGAATCACATTGGACAGATTCACAGATGCTTTCTTAGTAGCTACAGATTTCCATTTTATCCAAAGTCTGAAAAGATGATTGTTTTTCGTGTCATTTATTTTTAAAAGATCATTGGCTAGAACAACCTCTGTATGGAATGTGACTCTACTACAATTGTGCAAGAAATTTAGAGTGGCGATCCTCATCTTGCATGGCCAATTACTTCCCGTTAGATGAATTTAATCTTCTCTATTCTCGACATAAATTACTTCATTACTCATGTTTATTTTGAAGCAAACATGGTTTTATATGGCCTCACTAAAAAGGGTTTAAATCAAGACATTACCTGGATTGATGTCCTCCATGCCAATATTATCCCTTTACATAGTAAAGTTTTTATTATGATCACATATTTTAGATACCTATAACTTCTTTATTTTATAATATTTATGCTTCAGTCCTTTTTTCTAATGCATTATCCTTAAAAAAAATAAAAATAAATCATTACCAAAGCAATGAGTAATGATAATCAATAATCAGGATCCATGTGTTTTCCGATGTGATAAAAAGCACTATTAAAAAGTCATAGAAAGTATAAAAAAACCTATTGGTTTATTGGACCATTATTACTATATCTCATTTATGGACATTAATATAAATTTTATAAGCTACACAATAAATTCTAACAATCTAATTGGAGAAAATTACGACTCATTAATTCTATCTATTTACCTAGAGCATTGTTTGGAAAAAAAGAACTCAAAAATCCTTGTTTTATAATATAACCAACCATCCATATATTATAACAGAACCAAAAATACTTGGATTATAATAGAACCACCCTCTATTCATCCATATATATGTAAAATTAATATAAAATGAGATTTTTTTTTTGAATATTTCACTTTTCAACATAATAATGACTTTGTTTGTTTACTATATTTATTTACTAGTTTAAATGAAACGAGTTCCCTAAACATTTATTAGAAAAAATCATAATACATCTAGAAAATAGAATTAGGATGGTATCATTACAATATATCTTAGTTGTAGAATAACTAATATCAAGGGTTTTTATTGTTCTTGAATAGAAATTACATTAAAATACCTTTAAAAAATCTTAATGAACACCAATTCCACAATAAATATTTTTTTAATAATACTGGATTTATGGAAAACCATCTTCTTCAAAAATAACAAATGAATATTTCAAATTATTGTTTTATGGAAAACAATTCTTGATTTATTAATATAGTTTATGTTTTATATCTAATCACTGAGCAATCATTTTAAAATTTGGTAATGAAATTCAAAAAAGTGTCATAATTTTTTTTAAAAAGATTTGTATTTATATTCATTGAAATGAAAAAAATATTCTTCAAAATGACCTAAATAATATTCTTTTGACTAAATAAAATAACTCGTGGAATAATTCTTGACAACAATGATATTTAAGAGAATAACTCACAATCTAAAAGAACATACATGATCAAAATCACATATAAAAAACATTATTGATGATTATCAAAATAATAATGAAGGATGTGGAAATTAAACCTATAAAACACATTCATATCTATAAGATAATGAACGGGATGTGGTTCATATAAATAAGATCCTATCATCCCTCCCAAAATAACAATGAACATAGAAAAGCATGTAAAAATATGATATTGTATCATAAAACTATTTACAAATTTTTTATTTATTGGAACATGATTATATCAAATAAATTAATTCAAATGAAACAATAAATATCATGAATTTAAGAATATACATTATAGAAAATATAGTGGGGAATTATATACATCTATTATAAGAATATTTGTGAATAAGATAAACATAATTCTTAATGATGTAAAATTTTAGATGAATGAACCTTACATAGATCATATCATTGAATTACTAATTAACCAATGGAGAAATTATTTATAAAAAAAATAAAAATAAAAAATCCAAAATGAAATAAATAATAATATAATTTTTATCCAATTGAGATATTACATGTAACAAAAATAAAAATAAATAAATCAAATAGAAATAAAAAATAATATAATAATAGTTTATTTCAAATATAACAATTTCATAATATATTTAATGAAGTAGATGTGACCCCTAGTGAATATAAATTAGGTTAAGATACTAATTTCATGATGTTTCAACTTGATATGTATGTTCATAAATTCCATTTTAAAAAATTAAATTAATTATTTTGTACTTTATAAAATTATTAAAATTGTATTTCCTTATCATTAAGCCATTTTATTCATTTATTTCAATGATATAATTATTTTACTTAATGATTTAAGTCTACATCCGGTGTTTTGAGGATGTTTGGTTCATAATTCAAAAATGATTTTGGTATGCTGAACAAGGTCAATGTAGTAAATGTTACATGATGTCCATAATAATAATCATGGCATAATATAAATTTTATACAGAAATTATAAATATAAAATGAATTTTTAATGTTTTTTAATAAAAATGAATTAAGTTACAACATAGACATGCTCTTCCTTATGCACACATAAAAATGTTTCCATTTTTAACCAAAATAAGATAGTGAAGCTAAATTTGATTTCATATCACCGAAATTATGATTATATAATAAATGTAATATTATCTCTTTATGTAAACATAAATATACCATCTATGTGAGGAAATAATGAAAAATGCCTCACATCGCTTCGTGGAGGTGGTGATCAAAAAGTATATATGAACAACATTTTCATATTTCAATTGACGGTAGGAAAGTAGAAGATATTTTTTATTTAATGAATTATGATTATTTATTGAATAATATATATATATATATATGTTAAATCCAACATTATAACTAACGATGAGAGATAGTGATGGAATACAAATTAAATCGGCTATGGTGGTGATAGTATGCCTTAAAGGTGAATGATGGTTTCATTTCTCATTTGATATAAGTGAAGACATATTATGTTTAGAAAATAAAAAATAGTTTCATCTTTGTATATGGTAGATAATCATTTAATAATTTTTAATGGTCAATAGAGGTTTTATTTAGATAAAATAATAAATGAAAACCCACTTAATTTAGGGATTTACCTCTTCTTCAAATAACCTTATTTTATTTACACCTTTGGACACCTAAAGTGAATATTATGATAAAACAGAGGAAAATAGAATGAGTGGACTACTTATGTAATTTATTTTGGGTATGTTTTAACTAATATATATCACTCAATTTGTGTGAGGAAGTGTGTAAAAGAGGCTTCATTTCATTAGTGAGGGGAGGGAACTTTTGTAATTACATATGTTATTAAGTTAATATAAATCAATTTTCATAGAAATATGTCCCACAAAAGAAATATTATGAATATAATATGATTATGAGTATAAAAAATAAAATAAAATAACATTTAATCATTTTTTTTTGTTGTTTTAACCCTTTCCATTTAGTCATAAACCCCATCTAACCCTTCTCTTGATTACTATGATAACAAGGTTCGTCACTCATTAGGGGACAAGAAAGATAAAATAATATGAAAAAATGAATAATTGTACCATGGTTTATATGATCTATAAAACCCATTTTTTGGTCAGTTATAATATTCTTATGAAATTTAAATATTTAAAGAAAATATCATTTTACATAATATACAATTATTTTTATTTTTAGAACTACTCACATAGTATGAAATTAATGACATAAATATAATAATTCTATTTGAATATAAAAATTTAAAACATCACTAATATTTTATATTTACCCTCAAAATTCTTGGGACACTATAACTCACCCATGAATTCTTTCATTTAGATAATTTAAAATCAATTAGTTCATTTTTCTACATATTTCATAAGAACCTTGTTGATGTTTCTTTTTTATTTTAGACAATTTTTTCATCACTAAAATTTATAATTAAATTACCATTAAAAAATTTATATTTAAAACAATTATTTATTAAATAAGATAAATTTATTTATCCCTATAGAAATATTATACATATTAAAAAAATAGAATTCCTTTTTTGACTTTATCCATTACTTAATATAATATAATTGTTACAGTCAATGTATTATGGCCATATATTTAAATTGTTTTCAAAAATAATGGTAATCATCTAATTAATATCCAATAAAATAAATTAATGTTATATGGACATTTATTTGGACATAACACATTTTTTTACAGTAATTCCCTGATTTATCCTAACTGAAGTGGTGAATATTTACTATGGTTATTATTCACATTGACCAAAAATAAAATAGTTATTTTTACCATATTTAAACCTACCGATTCTAAATATGGAATTATTTTTTATATAATCAATTGAATTAGTTTAATAAATCAATTTTAATATAAATTCATAAAATGAAATAGAAAATAGTTTTTAGAAAAATAATTTTTAAGCAGGAAAATGAACTTATACAAAAATCAAGTATAATGATGATTAAAATTTAATTTCTAATATTATATATAATAATAGTAATTTATTTTATTATAATATAAATTTGAAATCATAATATTAATTTTTAATTAAAATAAATGAATGATTTATAAGAAGTTATATTTTTCAATATTTAATGAAAAAAGAATTTTTTTTTCACAAAAATACCAAAATTTCATTCATGGATTATATTATTATGATGGTTTTAAAAATCATGTTCACTATATAAAATATCATTTATAAATTTTTAATATATTAAAGATAATAATATCTTATGAAAAAAAAGAAATTATTTTTTTATGGAAACATATTTTCAAAGTATATAATATATATATTGATAATTGATTACATATTTATTATGAAATAATCAATAAATTTTTATTATTTAAAAACATGATTATTATTTTTCATGATATGGTTATTAAAATTTATACCTTATGACATTATTCCTATGTTATATGAGTCAAATTTTAGAAAAATATTTTTATATAATATCAAAATAAACATAAAAATATTGCTTCCATGTTAAGAAAGTTATTGAGTAGAATGATGTTTTAAAATATCAAGGTTTGATAGCCCTCTATTAATAAATTTTATCCAAACTATTTTATCTTGAGATTCGTAATCAAGGGTTTAATATTTGAATTTATATTGTTCAACAACCCAACTCATTAAAAGTGATAGTATTACATACCATTGAAAAGTGGGAAATGGAAATAATAACGTAATATTGAATAAAACATAAATAAGTTATCAAATATTATAACATTAGTGGATTTGAATATATGGACATGGATGAAAATTTTAATTTTATAATAATGATGGAGAGTGATATAGTACATTGATCACAAGAATGTGTATGATTTTGATAAAGTCAACGAGAACATAGTAATAAATCAATGAAGTGTCAAAAATAAAATCATTTCATTAGAAATGAATGTAATAAAGATATATTGTTTTTATCAATATCCTTTTATGAGATTTGAAAAATTAACTTATCATATAGATTAATATCATAATAAAATATACATACTTCATTTTATTCAGATCCATAAATGAATTTTCTTCCTTTGGTTTCATGTTTTGATTAGTTTCCCCCATTATATCATCTTTTACTTCAAATGATTTGTATGAATATTTAATGCACGAAACACTATTATCAACATCAGATTTACCAAGAGGTATATAAATGGTTGAAATTATTTTCTTCTCATCATTACTAAAAAAATGTTATCCCATGACAAAAAAATACCAAAAGTGAAAAAAACATCATAATTTGAAATAATATATTTGTACCTAAAATTCATCAACAACACCAAATATTCATCATAGATCATTCAATAAATTTATAACCCTATATCCCAATTACCTTAGAAACCCCAACATTAAATAATGTTTTAACCATAAATATTGTCTCACAAATTTTATATTACAACCCATGAAAAATTAACATTATGCTTCTGAAATAATACTTTATGTAAATTTTAAGGATGACATATACATCAACATCATAAATTCTCCCAAAATGACATTAATCTCCTCACAATTCAAATATTTAAATCCTATAAAGGAGTTTCTATTCCATTGAACATATTATAAAACATAAAGATATATTTCTATGATGGTACTCATAACGCTTAAATAAACCAGAAATTAAAATATCATGAACTCAAAAGTTATTTAATCCAAAATGGATACCAACTATAATATCAAATAACCTACACTCATAGATATAGCTCTAAAAACATAATCATTTCATTTCATGCTTTTAGGTTTCTAAACATGACACAATTTTAGGTATAAAAACATAAAAAATAAATTAGTAATTTTATATCCTATGCAAAACCATGACATGAGAGGTTCAATTTTTTATGTAATTTAGTAAAAATGTCCCTCAATAATACCCATGTCTTCAAATGCTCATTTTTTCAAATACAATGATTTCTCACATTAACTCTTCTATATATCCCATAAAATTAGTCACAATGGATAATTTTTAAGAAATAATTCATTTATGAACATTCTAAAAAACTTGAGGAAAGGAAAAATATAAAAACAGTGAGATTGGAAACTCAATAACAGTAAAAATTAGTATTATCAATTGAATGTAATTAGTGAGAATAAGATGATCATATGATTATAATGACCTAAACAAAGTGAATGAGCATAACATAAAATAATTCATACCCATAAGAACATGGATCATAAAATATATGGCATCAAATAAAGATTTATAAAAATTAACTATAATAATAATTATTAATCCTTGGCCATGTGATGTCAAAACTAATCAAAGGTACAATTAAAAAATCATAATATTTATAAAAAAATGTTTTGGTATTATGGAAAATAATTACCATGTAACACTTATAGTAACTATTATAAATAGAATAACATAATAAGTAAATTCCAACATTCTATTAGAAGTAACATATAACCTATTAATTTCTTATTTTTACCGAATGCATTGGAGGGATATAATGGCCCTACTTGTCCTTGGTTTATAACATAACAACTCATAGTTGGATTATAATAGAAACACATTTTCTGGTGTTATTACATAACCATACATCAATAATCCATGCATATGTATAATTGATAAATAATGAGAAAAAAATTAAAATCAAACGCATTCAATCATAATAGTAACCATTGAAATTTTAAATCTTATTTTACCCATGAAAAAGAAAGAGGTTTTTAAAAATCTATTTTAAATAATAATAATCCAACCCAAGAATAAATTTTTATTATGTTAATTAAATATATCCCTGGTAGATAATAGTTATGATATATGATTTTTTTAATTATTGAATATAAGTACCATTAAAATACCAATAAAAACATTCTTTAGGAAAATAACCTTTCATCTTTTAAAAAAACATTAAAAAAAATATTTCATGAATATTAGGAAAAAATATTCATTAAAAGATCCATAGAATATTTAAAAGTAATATTTAATAAAAAAATTTCATGATGACATAAAAAGGTTGCTAATATATATTTTTAGGAATAAAACCTTACATTCACACTTTGGTTAAGATAGTCAAATTGTTCCTTACAAATGATGTAAAAAATATTCCTTTTTATAAAATTTGTATATAAATTCAATGACACTTGCAAATATCTTTAAGAAAATAATTATGTGTAAAAATAAATATTATTTAAAACATTTTAGAAAACAATGATATCAAAGAGAAATATTACTAATATAAAAGGACATTCAAGATATATATCTATTATTAAGAATATTCTTTATGATTCGTTAATCAAAAATGGAGGAAATTTAAATTAATCATATAAAAAATTCATAAATAAAGGAGCATATAATATATTTGTTTTAAGAAAATAACTGCATTTGATTTCTCCTTAGGAAACATAAATCAATGAAAATCAAAAAAAATAAGATGATATTTCATCATAAAAATCCATACCATTTTTCGTATGATTTTTATCGTAATCCTATGAAATAAATTTAGTAAAATAAAATTTTAAATATAATTAATTTATTGATATTAATGATTTGAAATATAAATAGTAATCATATAATCCTTGTATAAGAAAACAGGTGCATAATATTAAATATGTCCCAAATAAGGAACATTTTGGATGAATTACTCTTACAAAGATCATATCATGGAAATGAGAGTTAATAAATGAAGGAAATATGTTTAAAAAATGTAAAAACACATTAAAAATATAAATACCACATAATAAAATACTATTTAATTTGAAAAAATAATAATTTCAAAATATGGTCATTGAATTAAAATTATAACCCAATGAATGAAAATTTATTAATGGAACCCATTACATCATGTCTCTAATCCCTCCACACATTATATTACTTAAATATAATAAACATATATTAAATTTATACGTGGTTAATAAAAATTTTATTTTTTATTCCCTTATCGCTAAAAACATTATTTCATTTATTTCAATAACATATTTAATCACTTAATCAATTATTTCCACATCTCTTGTTTTGAGGACTATAAACTTTGAAGTGAAAAAAACATCGATATGTTTTTCATGATAAAAGTGGTCAATAGTCCATCACATTCAGAATAATTATCATCAAATAGTTATAAATTTTATAAATTTAATAAAATTGTATAACTAATTATGATGGTTTTTATGAAAAATAAATTACGTTACATCATGGTGAAGGTAGTCCATATTTATACATGGCCAATGTTTCTATTTTTAAATGAAAATGAGGGAGAAATGATAAATAAAATTTAACATTAATAATTGATGATAATTTATTAAATATTATATTAAAAATTTAAATACACTTACATACACCCTCTGTGTGAGGTGGTGATGAAAAAAAAATCACATCGCTTTATGGAGATGGTAATCCACACGTACACATAGAAAAATTTATAATTTTAATAGAAATAATGGTATGAAAATAGATGATATATTGTAATTATAGATTAATAATATTTTCATGAATATCATATATATATATTGGATACATAATTATAATAGTCCATGAGAGGTGGGAATAGAAAACGTTTTTCATCGATCAGGAAGGCCGTAGTCCATTATACACATGAACGATGGTTTCTTTTCGAATTTGATGGATGATGAGATGGATTAAATATTTTAAGTTAACATCATATAATCTGAAATCATATGAGAAAATTATTTTATTATATTATAATGGTAAATATATGATCAAATTAGATAAAAAATAATAAAAATAAAAACACTTGATTGGTATCATTACCTCTTATTCGGACAGCCACATTAGGTTTTAAAATTTGGCCTCCTCATGTTGGTATTATGATTAAAAAAATCACTATAATATGTGGTTAATGGTGTTAGAAAGATATTTTTGTATGTATTATCAAAACTACAGTTCTATAAAGGCATGAGGAAGAGTGGATATGATGTTCTCTTTTATAAGTGAGGTGATGTGAACACATGGAATTACATAAACCAGAAAATAAATCGAAATGAATTTGCTGGAAAAAGTGGAAGAATTGATATATTTTTAAGAGTGGAAGATTATAAGTCGAAATTATATTGTAAAATAAAAATTATACACTATTATTTGTTGTTTTAATCATTATATCTATTTTTTATCGCCAATTAACCATTTTGGAATACATTGTGATATCAACCATCTTTAATATTTAGTGGCCACAAATGAAACCATAAAATGGATAATGACCCATAAATGGACCATGCATGATATTAAAGACCATATCACATTAATTTTTCAATTCTAAAATTATTATGAATTTTAAATCATGAAATAAAATATTATTTAACATAATATTCCAATATAGTTATTTTCTAGGCTATTCACATAGTTTGTCTTTACTGAAAAAAATTTTGTAATTGAATTAAAATATATACTTTCATAAAATACATTATATTATATATTTATCTAAAAATTTCATTGGAAACTGAAATTCACACATAAATTATTACAATTAATTTTTTTATAATCAATATGTTTATTTTTGAATTTCTTGGACACACATAGTTTCTGTGTTGTGTAAGCATATAAGGTAACTATATTAGCACTAAATATTTAAAAAATTAAAATGGTAAAAAAACTAACTAATATCTCTAATAACCATTTATAACATTACATAATATGAAATACCTTATGATATTAAAATAATACTACATTCAATAGTGTAAAACATATACAACATTGAACCAAAAGGAATCATGAAATATTATTATTTAATTGCCAACATTATAACCTAACCATTATATTGGTGGTTATTATTAAGGATAAAAATTTTATGAAAGATATAATAAATTTTCCAATAAAAAATATTTTTATTAATAATTTCTAAATAATCCAACAATTATTAGAAAATCCATTTTATTATTCAAAGATGTGTTTCTTTTAAGAATTGTTTTTTAGCAGATAATATAATTAATTTATGGAATAATTATAAAGATTATTAGTTAATTTTTTTATAAATAATCATAATAAAATTATGATTGGGTTAAATGTGGGTATATTTATGAGAATATTGATTTTTAATTGAATAGTGAAACATTCATTTTTTGTAAAAAGTTACATTTTATTATCATTAAAAAGTGTCATTACTATAATTAGATTATCTAAAATTAAAATATGTATTATTAAATTATTTATAATTTAATTTACTTAATTTGAATCATCATTATCCATGTTTTTGGTATAACTACATTTTGTGGCATAAAAATGCATTTTTTAGAAACTGTTTTTGTTGCATTTTATGTATTTATGATAAAAGTAATTTCTTCCACTTATAGAAATTAAATATTGAAATATAAATTCAATGTTATTAATTTTTTGGTCCAAATTTGGTATATAGGTGCCTTTTTGTATCTATACAATATGAAAATCATCCTTATTAATTATTATTATCATGACAAAGGTAAAATTGGAAAAAATAGGATTATATTTTATCAGATGAGGACTAAAACATTACCCTAAAACATACCTTAATTTTATTGTATCACTATATCCCATCAATAAACATCCAAATTTTGAATATATGAATTTTATTTCATTTTCCATGTTTCTTAATTTTAGAATAATTAAAGTAATATTATGTTAAACATGTCCCAATATTGCTTTTTAAAACTATAATATTTTTTACAATGGGATTAATAGATAATATGATTGGTTATAAATATTAATTTTTAATATAAAATTTTTTCTCGCATTATTGTAATTTTATTTTAACTTTTATTGATGAAAATACTTCCATGAATTCTTTTTCAACCCTCACCTAGTTCATGTACACATAGTAACAAAATTTATTAAATGATGTTGAAAACACTACAGAAAATACTCTTTGTGTGAATTTTTGTGTTTTTGGATTTTCATACACAACCGTGAAATATTATAGTGGTTTAGATGTTTATTATTTGAATTTTTTTATTTCCATTTAGAATTAAAATTAAAATTAAATGAATACTTCCAAAGAATCCATTAATGTAATTATAAAATAAATAATATTTTATTAAATGATTAAAAATTCATAAAAATATTATAATCACCCATGTAATTGGTATTATTTTAAAATACATAACATTATGTATTTATGGACCATTTTTTCTTCTAAAGAAACTATATTGACCCCTAAATATTAAAAAATATTGTTTCATAGTAATTGTACAAAATTGTTAAAGGGGTTGACAATAAGATGAGAGAAAAAATGTGATATACAACTATACAGTTTTTATTATATTAGAGGATTTGGAATCATACACATATTATCATGGAATATTATAAACTTGGATATATTTTGACATCAAAAATAATTTATATTAGTTTAATATTTAAAGAAATTCTTATCATGTCTATCTCATCTGTAATAAAAGGGAAAATATTATTTTAATTAAATCACAATTAAAAAGCCTTTTATTTTAGAAAATAACTACCTAAATAACTTAATAGAATCCCTAAACACATTATAGAGTCATTATTTTGGATATAATAACAAATTTAGAGGAAATATGGTCTGATAAAATGGAGGTTTTCTGAAGAAGTGGTTTAGTTCTTAACCAAGAATTTTTGTTCTATTTATTCTTCCACCTCATTCAAATATTACTTAAACAACATGATATAATAAAATAATTATATCACATAAAATGAGATGTTATTATGATAATTACACAATGTTTATCCACCACATATTCAATAAAATGGGAAAGAAAGCTATCGATCATGTGTATGGTATATTACCTACTCACAGACCAGGGTAATCTGTTTCCATCATTAACTCTCACATATGGTTATAATGATGGATTAATACCTCATAGACCAATGTAATTATTTTTCCATCACCACCTCCCATGGATTGTTATAATTATGGGATTAATATTATTATATTATATTCATGAAAAGATTATCATCCTTAAAAAATAATATATCATATATTTTCTTACCAATCCATTTATTAAAAAATGATAACATCATCCACACATACCTGTGGACTCTACCTTTACATAGTGATGTGATTCTGTTTTAATATCCACCTCACATTGATGGTATATAAAAGTTTATATAAATAATAATTATGTTATTTATGATATATCTATCATTATTAATGTATAAAATAATACAACCTTTATTTTCATAATTATCACTGATAAATGGAAATTTTAATCATAAGTAAGTACATCATGAACCAACCTATTACTACCCAAAAAATACATCTAATAGGACATGGTCTATAAACTATCATTGAATAGGAATATCCCACACATGGGAGACATTATTCTAATGTAAATTTATTCACCCACACACATCTTCATCCCCATACAATGGGGAAATGTAAAATAAATGAAACAAATTCATGATATATCTATAATACTATAACCAGAGTATGAAAGTAATGTTTTGAAAGTGAATGTGGGGAAAATAAAATCCCAATAAAAATTTAAGAGATTCAATAATTTTTATAATTTAATTACTAATATCAAATAATGCCACTCATAATACAACTCGGTCAATCCAACTCAAGTTATGTTATAGGAGCTCCCTATCCTCACGAGAAATCATCAAATAACCCATCATCTTCATAAGTACTGACATGTGTAGGAAAATCTCAAACAAGTGTGAGTAAAATAACACCCAATATGACACCCCCAAAACACTAAACACATAGAATCAAAATTATTCTGATCATAATAAAGATATTTAAATCAATGCATAAAAACAAATATATTTTCCAAGATAGCACAACTCTAGGTGGTCACAACCTACTTCCAGGAATATGATTTTTCTCGAAGATAATAGGAAATTATCTTTCTCAATGAGCCCAATCCATGAGCCATGTTATGATTATATACACTCATCTATGATGTTATGATCATTGAGCATCACCAAATTTGAATAACTAGTCTTTAGAGACAATAATAATTCGACACATAATCCCACCTAAGAATTTTAGGGGGACACCAAAACACAAATCAATATCAATCCACAATGAAGGTGATAAAAAATTAATGTGAAGCCCACAAAATGTCTTTATATATATAGGATCAACACCTCACACGTAGAGGTCATTCTGATTCCGAAAACCACATCTGCGTTATAAGAATAAATGATAGAGGATCACACTTCAGTCTCATGGATGGATGCCTCAAAATATATCAAGTAATCATCCTCCAATTGGTATAACAATAAAATTATTTGTACACAAATCCAAAATTTAACATTGATGGGAAGAAAAAAAGGGAACACACTCAACTAATAATAGTCCAACACTAATGAATCAAAGAGCTCCAAACACCATCAAAGGTTGTACAAGGCGTGTCCAGTAAACCCATGGTTTATCCATGTGGTGCTGCCTCACATGAAATTTATAACTCTAAATGAACAACTTGTATGTACATGTACATAGAAGGTAGATGTATTTCATTACACTATATGTTGCATATTTTTATGGTCATGTATTATTGGTTGTTCGATTATAAAAATCAACGTACACATGGTTGTGCCCATGTACACATAGCAATGTCCTTGTATCCCAGCACACCCGTACCTGTGTATCCATTGACATAAATACTAAGCGACCAAAATGGGTCAAATGGAATGTGACTAATGTCATAATGTGTGTGAAATTTTTCTTTATTGTTGAAACCCTAGTACTTAATAGAGGGTCCAACATGTTTTGTAACTTTGGATTTGAAATCATGTAATAAACAGTATTTTAGAACCCATGGGTTCTTGTCCACATCATCGATAGTGCCACCAACACCCCCCAAAATATCACTGGAATCATGGATCCATGGATCTAAAACACCTCCCATCACTGATCATCGGGATCCATGTTCAGATCCGGATAAAAAAACATCACTGTCGATCTATCCTTCAAGATTTCATGAGAAAACCAGAAATAATATGAAACATTAGTTTGATCTAGTTCACTTATAATCATCCTATGTCACAACACGTCGACCAAAATTTCAATCATGAACTGAAACCATGTAATTGATACATTTATCCAAAGAAATACCATGGAAGGTTTGAATACAAAGGATTGCGTTGAACTGTGGGCCAACAGAATTACCCACAATGAATTTATAATCTATCATGGGTGAAATACAAGAACCATAGAATGTGAGGAATGAACCTAGAACCTTTTCCATTTCATCTTTTAAATTTTTTTGTAGAATTTCGGGAATTAAGAGAGAAATAATCCCTAAGAAATTAATCAACTAAAAATAATTTCTTCAACCAGATTATTTCTAATGTCATCCACGAATATCACTTTTAACCCTTTACTCAAATGGATTAATTCAAGTTGACGGGTTATACAGATAATCCAAAAAATTATTCATAAAATCATATTTATAAAGAATCCATATGATTAAGATTTTAATCAAATAAATAAATAAATAAAATTAAATTTATTTAACTTCTCTAAAACAAAGGTAGTCATTCCCAACCTTGGATTCCCACACAAATTGTGTCTCACATAGGGTAATACCGAGGCTATGAACTCAACAGAGGCCCCAATATATTTATTTGAGAATCTATTTGAGAGTAAATAAATTTTTTATAGAAAAATGAATGCATGTGATTTTAATCATTGTAATATTTTTTAAATATTAAAATTAAAATCATTGGGACTCGAATTATAATTTAATATGAGGGACTGGATCTGAAAATAATCCATATAATATTATAAAATAATATGTTGAAAATGTTAAATCGTTACATTCTCCATATCGTAGGGATATTTCATCTCGAAAACTGAAAAACTAACTCAGAAAAAGGGGGTACTAGGATCATAATTGGATCTCATAATCATAGGCGCTCTCTTAAATATTTACAGGCTATCATTGAACACATAATAGTGGAATTGATCTCCAATGAAGGACCATATTCTTCCGATCATTGGCCTCTACTAGGTACTCAACAAAGATTGCACCATTCTTCACATCCATCTCACCCCAATCAAAAACTTGTAATAATTCATTCACATACCTCCCTGTATGTGACACATTTAAGAATTAATGTACTAGTATAAGTATGGATGTAGAGACAACTGGGTTACCACCTCAAAAACTCTATGTAATATCAATAAAGGGCCAAAGAATATTAAACATAGCTTTCCACCCACACTAAATCTCCATAATCCATGTACGGGTGAGACCCTTAGAAACATATAGTAGTACACTTAGGAAGTCTGACTGCTATATACAATCATTATCATCACTTGGATGATCTAAACCTTATCTATATTAACTTGAACAAACTCTAGGCCCATGAGTTCTGACTCACGTAGATCAATCCAATTTTTTTCTCATAGGGAAAACCATACAAGGCCTCAAATAGTGCCATAATAATGGCGTAATGGTAAATATTGTTGTATGAAAACTCAAACAAGGGTAGTAGATCCTCCAAAATACTACCAAAATACAACATAATAGCCCAAAAAATGTTCTCTATGACATGAGTGGTCTGGTCAGCCTGACCATCAATCTATGGGTGAAATGCCATGCTAAAATGAAACTCAGTCCCAAAAGGAGTCATGTTATCTTCTTCATATCTTCAACGTGAAGCAATAATCATGGCTTGAATTTATCATACTAGAAACCCCATGGAAATGAACTATTTATTTCAAGTAAAAGAATTTAAATATCTCTACATAACTATTATCTGAAATAGCAAGGAGTGAGATGTCTTTCCGATTCATTTTATAATCAACCAAATGGAATCAAGTCCCAGGGACCTATATGGTAACCCCATCTTGAATTATATTGATTTACTATACCACTTCAACTCATTTACCTCCATGGTTTAAGATAAATGTTTAGTAACATGATACATATCCATCACTTACTGAAATGTAAGGAATTGATAGACAAACCCAAAAACACAACTCTTTTTTCTGGCCTCCAATACTACCATCAGAGGTCCCGATTTGTATTCTCCACACATGGGTGTACCTATAATGAACATATATGATCATACCTTATCAATTTATAACTAAATTTAACCCATAAAATCATCCTTCCTCTTAAATGTATAACATTATCCCCACCATCATACAATCCCTCAAGAGCACATCTAGGGGATATATGAGTTCGTAACGTCTCGTATTTGGTATAAAGACACTGATATTAACTAAAATTATGTAAAATATGTGCGATAAAAACAATAAAATTAATATATGAAGAACCCTACATATCCAATATGGATCATTATAATGAGGCTAACTTCTCTCACACCACATCCAATAATTGGGAAGCAAATATCTTGCTAAGAGTGTCTGCCACCATGTTCCCCTTCCTAGGAGTATATACAATGATGAAGTCATTATCATGGATTAACTATACCAATATAGTTTGTCTCATGTTTAATAATTTTGATAAAAGACATACATGATACTCTTTTGGTCACAATAGTCGATAAACTGATAGCCCATATGGTAGTGTCTCCACATATTCAGGGTAAAGAATATCATTACTAGCTCAAGATCATGGGTTGTGTAGTTCAAAACATGTGGTTCCAACCTCATAGACCCATTTAATTTCACTAACTCCCTTTACATTAGGACCCAACCATGATTGGATCTTGTGGAACTAATGAAAATGACATACTCGATACTATCCACTAAAAATATCATGAATGTAGATCTCGTCAACCAATGCCTCCACTCCTGAAAAAAATATAGCACCATTCAATCCACATGAATAGATTACACATATTGTAAAATCCGTCTAGGGTGATTCCACTATATGGAAATTAGGTACAATCCTTCAAAATTACCATCCAAACCGAATGAATCTCCACACATCAGAAATTGACTTAAGGTTATCCCATGCTAGCCCTAACTCAATATTAACTATCTCCACAACCATCCCTACCCTAAAGATGATATGTCCTAGAATGTTGGATTACATAATCTGAAACTGATACTTTTACATATTTAAATAAATTAGGTTCTGTAAACCTATACCTTATACCATCCATAAGCATCTCATGTTCTTCTCATCAAATGTTGAGTACTCTAGGATATCGTCTATAAGGAGCCCCAAAATCAGGTCTAGCAAAGGTTGAATGATCTTGTTCATGAGTACCATATACAATTTTTGGGAGATTTTTGTTCCAAAATGAACCAACAAGTACTCGGACTCTCTATAGAATTATATGAATGTCATCTTTGGTATATCATTATATTTTACTCACTGATATTAACAACATAATCTAAGGTCAATATTTGAGAACCACCACATCCAACTAAGCTAATTGAAGTAGTAATTGAACCTCATTAGTTGATATGTATTAGTCACAGTGTCCAGGTTCATGTTATGGTAACACACACCTATCCTCATCCTCCCATTTTCATTCTTAGAGGATAATGCTGGGGATACCTAGGGGAAAATACTATGTCTCATGAACACATTCCCTTATAAGACATCCAATTTTATCCTCATATCCTGACGATATATGGGAGACATCCAATATTTCGGGGTGTATATTGGGGCCATCCTATAGAGTAATTCAATACAGATGTATATCTATCTTTGGGGAGTTAATCCTAGAATGTCCTTAGGGAAGTAATCCTCATACTCTGTAACTACTATAGAAAACATGTAGCCCAAATAATTTCATCTACAAGATTATTTATAGAAAAAAGATGAGTAATCAGCTATTATATTTCATTCATAAGCCTCTCACACTATGATAATGTTCTCTTTTAACCTGTGATGAGAATCCACATACCATCATTATGGATACACCAAATCCTCCAGCTATAATAATCAATCTAGGCCTGAAATGTGGATATCCAATCCATACCAAAGATGACGTCGTAAAGAAACATAGTTTCTAAAAGGATATTTCATAGAAAGGTATCACCTCTTAGCATCAAATATCAGTATTGTACTAAGTGTGAAATTGATGATTCACATTCTATTGGATTCTCAAATAACAAGGATCAAGCAAAATAATCAATTGTAATCTGTATGTCTCAAACCAGATATATTTATAGAAATAAATGAATCACACCTCTATCTATGAGTAATACATCTAAAGTAGAAAATTCATATATTGTACCTCATATCATATCTAGAGTGTTGGGGTCATAGGTTTACATAGACCAAATCTATACTCATCCCTAACCACCAGCTCCTTATTCCTAGAATGCACTACCTGGGTGGGGGTGTGGTGAATGAATATCAATACTATCACCATATTCTATTTCACTACCAAATCCCCTACCATATATCCCTCTATATGTACCTCCTTTATCTGACCTCTACCTCATCTTTGAGGGTCCCTCGACTGAGTCCTAATAATTTTAATGATGTGTCAAATATTCCCATGTAATATTTCCTTGACCGTCATAACAGAAATAGCACCTCTCCTTAAGATAACTCAATAGATCCTAAGATTAATGTATATCTAAACCTCTATAATATGATATTATTGTAATTATTCTGATACACGTTCATCCATTTGATTTTAATCATCTACAGACTTCAGTGATCTCATCCCATGGGCGCCCTATACCAGCACCCCCTGTTAGAAACTAGTCTACTAGGTATCACTCCACAACTAAGGATAACTCATACTCTCAATAATTATTGGGAATTCATATAGTTATCAATGAATCCCTAATATGTCAACTTAATCCATACAAAAAGTTCCATTACCTGAATAATGTATCCCAATCCATATTTATATCATATCATGAAAGATTAGTAATCCTCACTAAATATTACACCATCGTCATACTGCCCTAATGTAGATGAAAAATATAATTCTACTGAACTCATCATAATGTGGACAGATAAATTATCTACCTGATGATAGGATTGATGGATGTCTAGGGGAGAGATATCTTGTTATGTGACTATGTCATGAGAATCCACTATTACCCAGGGGATCCCTAAGAAAGAATCACTATTATGTATTCCATATGATATGCATGTATGCTCATAAGATAGAAAACTTGAGTGACTACATCAAGCTTTTCCTCCACCACCCAAAGCCTAGACATACCCAAAAACATAATAGGTTTCTACCTATATGACCACGGTATGAAAATCATACTATGTGCATCCTAATATGGAACATACCACACTATATACTACTTAATGGTTGGTGGTATCATAGATAAACCACTTTTAGGTTCTATATCAAGTACTTTCCCTTGTATAGCCTCACCACTTGGTATATAATCCTTATGGTAAAATAGTGGAAACATTACTCGATGTCTTTTTGGAGGAATTGGGAAATAAACATGTTGTACGACATCTATAATTTATATCTTGGGATCTCACTCAAGAACGACATGAAAACCACAACACATTCTTATACGATAGATGTACTGATGTTTTCTATATAAAACATTTTTAAATATACCATGTAGAATTAAATGTGATCAGCGTCCTGGTGTATAGATATGTCACCCACCACAGAAAAAATGGAGTTTTAATGACCCCGAACCCAATAGACCATACCTAGTGCCTCACATAATTACATATTTATAAATAGAAGTTCCTAATTTAAAGGTAATAAATAATTTAGTAGTTTTGGGTGCCAAATTAAATACATGAAACAAAAATTACTTTTTAAAACATAAAATAAAAAATCATGAATCCATTGTTAATTCAATTTTTATCCTACAAAATGCTTGTATATCTGTCATAATACATATTATGGCATTATGGGAAAAGTAAATCATAAGAAATGGGTGTGCTTAGAGGCTCATTATTTTTAAGAATGCAACAAAATCTATGAGTAAGTATAGAATACATAATATTTCAAGGTAAATGACTAATTTCAAATTCAATTTAAACAGTCACATGAGATAAGAAACATAACCATGATTATTCTAAATAATTAAATAATAACAAAGAATAATAAAAATGATGGAATGAATAATGTTGTATGTATTCACTATAATAATATATTCTCAATATTATTATAGTTTCTATATATCCTCATGAAAGTTTATGTATAAGGGTACAAATCCAACTGATTTTTGTCAATATCTCTTATCATGAAAATTTAAAATTACCTGGAATAAAAAAAGAAGGGGTTTTCATGAATTGATTTCAACTCATAAGACCAATAGTTGTATCAAGGTGATATAGATATCCCCTCCCATCACATACCAACACCAATTCATTACTCATATGAAAACATAAGCAACATAAACATTTGAATTGAAAAACTATCATACTAAATGTGAACACTCTAACCAAAAACCATGAATAATATCAAAATAGAACATCCACCGTCTAAGTGGTGATAAAAACATCAATAAAATATTATATAGTATACCTCAAGAGTCTATCATCAATAAAATATAAGATTAAACAATGGATGTGGACATAGATTAAAATAATCTAATATAATTATTATAATTATCTTGATAAAAACACCCTTTTACTTTGTAACAAATTTTCAAATAGAAATGTGTTTATAATAAAAAACAATTTTTTAAAATAAATTTAAACTAGTAAGGAATGATTTATAACATCACAAAATGATGATGGAGGTAAAATCATCTCATGTTCTGTAAGTTAAAAATAACCATTTTTTGTATTTTTTTCCAAAACAGTTATAATGTATGTTTTTCGGAAAATAAAAAAAATTACATTTTATTTTTTATATATTAGAACATGGGTAAAAGAATTATATGTCTGGTAAGATAATTTTAAAAATATTTTGAAAATAATTTTTAGAAACATGTACATGGATGATATGTATATACCATCAAATACCTAGGTACAAATATTCTTGAATAATAATGAAACTATAAAATTGACCTTAACATGGGGTTTACAGGATAGAGAAATGGTGGGCATCCTGGATAACCGACAGATCATGGTTCGTTTTGCTTTGCAGTTTGATCTAATCAAATATTGGGCAAGGGAACCTCCACTATTTAATGGGTTTATATTTTCCCTACTTCGTTGGACCTTTGAATTGCATATAAACTGAGATCCTCCTACAATGGAGATTTGGGTAAGCTTCCCTAACCTTCCTATTTCGTTACAAAGTTCATCTATTATGCGCACGCTAGGGAATCAAATAGGTATATATCTTTGTTTTGATAGCCGCACGAAGGCTCTATGTCACCTAGTTAATCCACACATCTGTGTGGAAATGGATATGTCAAAGGATCATTTTGAGTATGTGTGGGTCACTGTGGGTGAAGAGTGTAGGTGCAATCAATGGGTGGTCTATGAATCATGGAATGATTACTACTCAGGTTGCAAATGGCTGGGAATGTACTGAGATCCATTTATATGGAACTTCATGTGAAGAATATGAGATAGGTATTTGTTCAAAGCAAGAAGGAGGAGTGCCTGGTTGAGGCAGAGGGGGCGTCGTTGAGATCATCTCTATTGTTTCTTAATAAGGAGAAGGGAGTTTCTTATGGTAACCTGTGTAGGGGGGAGGTAAAAGCTAGTAGTGCTTCAGGAAATAGATTCTGGGTCATGGAGGCAGAGCTGAGAAGGAGGTAGGAAGGTTTGTGTCAGTATGATGCAGATGGTGGGGAAAACCAGGTTGTAGGTGGCAGCAGGGAGGTGAAGGGGTCAGATGGCACGGAGGCTTTGGAGCAGATTTCCAATGTGTTGGAAGATGTGGAAGAGGCAACAGTTGTTCTGATGGCCCAAAAAAATAGTGGGAGGGAAGAAGTCTTAGTTCAGCTTGGTGTAGATGGTGTGGAGAACATGGATCAGTTGGTGGGTTGTGAGGAGGACTTACCACTTGAAGGTGCAGGTTCGTGCAGTAGTGATTCAAGGAGGCGACTACAGGGTCAAGATTCAACAAAGGTTTGTCAAGACATCTAGGGGAATGCCTCTATAATTTTGAGAAATAAATTTGAAGGACTGGTTGAGGAGGATTCAGGTACCACTCATGATATTTCACTTGACTCATAGGGAGGGTATATGAATGCCTATAATGGGGATGAACCTAATCACCCGGCAATTGAAACACCAATCCAAGAGAATAGAAGTAAGTTAAGGAGGAGGAGCAGGAGGGACTAATCATCCTTGACTCCCCCTTTGGAGACTACATCGTCCAAGAAGACAAATGATAAAAAGGAGTCCTTGGAGGTGGTTGGGACACAGACAATAAAGGTCTAGGGTGATAAACCATTGGATTTATTTCTAAGTAGTGAGGAGGAAGTGACCGAGCATGTGTTATTTCTCAACGCTTCGGAGGAGGAAGCAACTTCTATGATGGGGATACCCTCAAAGGCAACCCTTAATGAGGAAAAATATTCATGGATTGATAAGACTGATCTAATTCTATTAGGGGGATTCAATAAAGGCAAGATTAACATCGAGGAGTACATAGAGTAGTGAGAATAGCTAGCCTTAGAATTTGAAAAACTGCGGTTAGAATCACCATGCATTCAAGTTTCTTCTATATCCTGGAAATTCTTTAGGGAATAAATTTCTGGTAAGCTAAGATTATTTTTCAATACTCTTAGTTATTTTGGTGATTGTTGGTGTCTGGGTTAGGGAGGTTCATGACCTGAATGTTTTGAGGTGTGTTTTGTGTGGTTAGAGTGAAGGCCCGTACCTGGAATTATTCTTGGATCAACCTAAGAGAGGGATAAAGCATTTACCGACACCTATGCATGCCATTTGGATTTGGAAGTCTGAGAGGGTATGGATTTGCCAACGGTTTCAGGCCCATAAAATCTGGCATGGGATAGCTTGCCGATTGGTATGGCATCGGTGAAGGATTTTCATCACGTAGTAACTACTAGGGTGAGGCAGATCTGGTATTTTGTTTTGGGTTGTTTTTTGGGTTTGCTATTTTTCTTGTAAGGATGGACTATGTGGTTTCTCACTTTTCTCTTAAAAGTGTTTTATTAATAAAAAATTCATTTTCAAGATTAAACCACATATATAATTGTTTAAATTAGATTTTTTATTTATTATATAACCATATCCATATTTTTTATATAATATACGGTCTTATTATATCGTTTTGTTAATAATATGTCATTACAAACCTAGTTTTAGGTGTTAAATGCTTCATTTTCTTATTCATGTATTGTCTTGTAGGGCTTGTTTATTATGACTATGATATATTTAGAAAATATTGATAATGAAATTAATTTCATTGATTTTACATTTCCCCATTATATATATATATACCTTTAATTGTTCTTGAATGGTTAATGTAGAAAATGAATCTCATTATGTTGTGGAGACGGTAAGTCGTACATATAAATGAGCATCAACATAATTCTCTTATTGGTGAAAGATTAAGGAATTGGATTGGATAATAATTATATAGAATAAATATCATGTCATATTTATTATTTTTATCCATTATTCCCATAATTATTAAAATCCCAAAGAAGTGGTGATGAAAAAAAAATTACACCATGATGTGGTGACAGTAAGTCGTACAAAACACAAATGTAGTGCTTTTATCTTCTAGAGGACGAATAAAAAATTTAATATGGTTTTCACATACTAAAAATAACATAATATAATATATTTGATATTTTATTTATCAATTTAATATAGAAATAATACATGAAGAGTATATAGAAGAAGAAAAAAAACATGAATGAGTTCAGAAACAATTAATTTTTATTCGATGAAATTCCATTAGATCACTTCTCAAGGGATATAGTGTTAGTAATTTTGGAATAAAAGGACATGTATAACATGTATAAGGATGTCAGGAGGAGAAATATTTAGAGGATAGTTAAGAAATAAGCCTCAATGTGGTGTGAGGAATTGAGGGAGGAGGTTACCATTTATAATTGTGGGGAACGTCACATTTTGAAATTACCAAAATAATAAAATAATATAAATTATTTTCTACATATATGTGGCTAAATATTGATTTATATAAAATATATTATAACAGTTCATAAAAATAATATAAATAAAATATTTTTAGGCAATATTATTTCACATTATCACCATTATATTTTTCCTTTCGCCCTCTGTTAAACCCTTTACCTCTTAATGTGACAATTTGGATTTTTTACTCTTTACATATTAATATATTAATGATAAAATGAATGAAGAAAATTAAATGGATAATTTATGAATATAATAACCTTTTCCAAATAATTTGGATGAATTATATATTTTTATAAATTTTATGTAATTTAATAAAATATTATTACTGTCGATTTGGACACTATTCAATACATGACTATTTAAAAATATCATAAAAAAAGATATCATCGAAAAGAATATTTTAAATCATCCCTATTATTACACATTAATCATTAACTTTTTAGGATGAAATAAATTATATCAAATTAAATTTATTTTAAAATTTTTATTATCATTTATTCGATACTTCCATTAATTAATAAATTACTACATCATTAATAAGCCACTAGTTAAGGTAAATATATTATAAATATAAAATATAAAAAATTAAAATGATGTAGATAAAATTTTTATCTTTCCATGTAATATTTACACTTGAAAAATTCTCTTATATAACCCCATATTAAAAATATTTCTTTTGTAAAAAACAAAATAATGAAAAAATTGACATTCTGTTGAATATTATACTAATAAGGTTATATTCTCATTTAAAAGTCAATAAATAGTCTTATAACTGATACATTAATTCTTAGGGATAATAAATGAACATCCAATAAAAATATTATAAGTCTTAGTGTAATTTTATAATATTATTTTACCATTAAATTTCATGATAAACCTTTATTAGGGTAATTAAAATATTTCAGAATTTACTATTTATATTACAAAAAATAGAAGAAACCTATTTAAAAAATTTGTACCTAATGATTCCAAATAGGAAATAAATTTATCAAAACTAAATACTCAAAATTTATATAATAAATCTAAAATTATTCTCGTTGATGGTAAGATATAAACAGGTTCTAAAAGAGAAAATGTTAAAAAGATTGAAATTTTATTACGTCAACATTCAATGTGAAATTTATTCTAACAATATATATTTGATTAAATGAAAAAAATAATAATTTAATTATACTTTAAAAATAATAAAAAATAAAATTTAGTAGTAAATATTATTTTGATGAAAAATTTGTTTTTCAAATAAAATTTTGTATTTTCACTATTAATAAAAACATGAAACTTATCAGAAAAATATGCAAAATTGAATTAATTAAAATTTTTATATTCTAATTTAAGATAATATGTTTATTTTTTTCTAATATTATATATATAAAAGTGCCAAAAAATTGGATTTAAAATATTTTCACCAATACAAAGGTGATAAAACTACCTTGAGAGAGATTGTGTTTTTATGCATAAAATTAGATTTTTTTCATATATTAAGCCTATAAAATCTATTGGATGAATATAGAAAATATTTTATTGAAGATATAACAAATATATTTTATTAATATCATATAATAATTTTAATTTATTTAATTTATAAAGATAAAACGCCTTTGAGAGCATAAAAATATTTTATTTATATTCAATTGTTTTATATTTTCATTTCTAATTAATTGGCAACCAATGGATACATATTATATTTTTATAAACTAAACATTTAAATTAATAAGTTAAAACTATTTATAAATTATAATTTAATGTCATGGTTATAATTGTGACATTTAAATAATAATATTAATTTGTTTGTTTAAGCTCGACGTTGCGTGCAATGTGTACTGTGAAAGAAATTGAATATAAAAAAAGAGACATACCATAAAAATCCGGGGGTGTTACATTATACACTCCTTCAATAAATCTCATCCTCTAAATTTTAAAATTTGGGTTTGGTAATGAATGTTTGACTATTCAAAATATATTATTCAAATCCCACATCAAAACAAGGGTCGATAAAGCATCCAATTTAAAATAAAAAAGGGATGTATGAAGGTCATCAAGAAATAACACATTCTGGGTCGTATGTAGGAAAAAATAGTTATAGAGAAGAAATGTAAAGATCATGTTTTGTATATAGTGATAGAGAACATGAGCAAGAGAAATATAACAATCACAAAGCTATAAATCTACAATCATCTAAGGGATAGTTTGATTCATTATAATAATAGGTAGTAGGAAAATATTTTTGAATTCAAGATCGTTTCCCTATTTATGAAGAATTATTTAACTTCATAGACTAATAACATAAGGGAACACACTTTCTAGACAAGTATACATTCTTCCATTAATTAATTTCTACCACAATTTCATCTTTCATTCCAAAAGATAATAAAGTTAAAAAATAATATATTTATCTTAATCGTATAGGGTTCCAAAAATGAACATATACATCATATTTCATACAATTTAAATATATAAAACAATGTTATACTATACAGGACATCACATAGGCAACTGGTTGTTGATGAACCCCTGTCGCCATTCAGTTGTGGGTTTTAGTCTCATTGCCTTACCAAATGTGACGAGTTATCACCTAGCCAATAAGTTGAACTTTATTTGAAACAATATTATTATAAAATTATAGAAATAACCATAATATATTCCAAATTAATGACATTTTTTAAACTTATAAAATAATATCCAAGGATCAACATAATCCATTCCATTAATAGTTACCTTAAGAATTAATGAAAATACTGATCCACAAATTCAATGTCTAAAAAATTAATAAAATTATTAATAATCTTTAGATATTTGAATCCCCAAACAACATAAAATAAATTATAATACCACATACAAAATATATAAATAATTTTATCTTCATGAATTCTTCAAAATACATGAATAATAAGAAATACAATACAATCTTTTATATCTCATAATTCAAATATCCACAGTATCATATATAAAATACTTCAACATCATAAATCTTGTAGAAAATGACCAAAATGCATTAATTCTTCCACATTTACTCCATTAATATCAAATATTTACCAAGATCCTATTGATTTCTCAATGGTATATTTGTTTGATGCTTAGTACATTTATTTTCAAAGTTCCCCATTTCACTACAGTTGAAACACTGAATATCAATATTTTACTCCTAACATTTTCATACTTTTTTGCATTGGCCCTTTTCTCTACAATTATATAAAACACCCATTCCATTCAATAAATTCCTAGGGTGGTTTTCCACAATTATCACATTTCTGAAAATAATTCATTCCCTTCTTCCCTTTATCCATCTTATTCTCTTCAATCATCTTCTTCTCATTCTTTCCTTTAAAGTCATAAATATTAGAAAATTATTTTTATATATTTATAGAACATGAGATAATATATTCATACAATGAGAAATTTTGGGATACTGTTACCCTTTTTAGGAATGGATTTAACACATAAGAAAATAATCAATCTTACACTTTGGGTTACATATGCAGTACGTAGCATGACATGATAACCAAGTAAAGTTGGATTCATATTGAGAAAAAATTTCATCCTTCTTTTTCCCATGACATATAAATTTTTTCACCATGACTTCAATCTATTTCTGATGTAAATTTTTTCACCTATGAAAAGTTCCTGAAAATCATTATATTATATGATTCTTATTTTCAATTTCCTTAGTGGTTTCAATCCCAAACCACCCTTGATCTATATCACTTGAAATATGATAAACTGCTTGGATAACTATTTCTATTTACTTACCCTCCAATGAGAGAAATACATTTTCTAAGGAACATATCCATTTTCCACCCCAAATGGATTTGTATTCCATTTGAATATTGGAGGTTGTTGACTCATTACGTGGTCTTACAATGTTCCTCCACATTGTGGGACATGATTCTACATATGGGTAAAGGTTTTATTCATCACCTGATCTAGTTGTACAAAAATGGTTATAAGTTTATCAGCACTAGTTCCATATCTAGTTCCAACATCAATATATTTAATTTTAGGGAAATATCTACATGTATTGCATGCATTGATATGGTTTCCATTCGTTCTAAAAGAAACTATTTAATAACAATGGAATATTATAGTTTGATTATGAATAAAAAAGATTTTTTTAAACTAATAAATCACTTAATGAAAAGATAAAATTTAAACCAAGCTAAAATTATACTAATCATAAAGAATATAAGTGGTCAACAATAAAAATTAAATATCCCCATTATATCCACGTAGTGTGTCAAAAAAGGAGCATAGTAAGGCCTATTACCATGTACCAGGTTACACCAAGTCAGGACCAACACATCTTTTCAGATTCATTACACCGAGGAAAAATATTTTAGAACCACTGCTAGTTATAGTATCCAAACATGGATGTATTTTTAGGAGGCCTCACATAATATATACCGTACCAAAATTCTGGGATATTATTATATGATTGTCCTCAAAGTATATCATATGTTTATTTCCCCTAATATGTGTTTTCTAAATATAGATTAAAAATATTCTACTATAGTTTCTCTGATACCAACTATGATGACCCTAACCCAAGTAGCCCAAATCCAGTGTATCACTTTAGTACATTGTCATAGATACAAGTGTTTAATACCATAGGTCCAATCAGTTTAGCATTTTTGGAAGAAAAATTGAATATATGAAACATAAATTAAATTTTAGAACATAAAATAAAACAAATAAAATCCATTGAGAATTCCATTATTCTTCTATTTTGGCCTTTCATATCAGTCATTATTCTAATCATAACATCCTGGAAAAAATATAACATAAGAAATGGGTGATAGAAGATGCTCAGAAAGGGTGATCTTATTGTGGAATTTATGAGTAAAATATGTAATAAACAAATGTAAATGTAAATAACTGACAAAAATTTCATTTAAATATCAACATGAGTTGGGAAACATAACCATGGACATTGTAACTTATAAAATAATAATGTTTAATAATAATAATGATTCAATGTGTAATGATGGACATCTGGACAATCATTATATATCCTCAAGATATTTTTTATCAATATTTATCTTGATTAATTTATATCTCTGTGTGTAGAAAATTTTCATATTTTTGCCAAGATCTATGCTCCAAAAAATTTAAAACATCCCCAAAAAAAATACGATGTGTTTGTCACAAACTTATTTCATCTCATTAGACCTACCTGTGTATCTAAGGACTATATTGGTCCCCACCCATCATTTAAAAGTTCAAATATATTCCTCAAAATAACTCATAAACATCATTAACATTTGGATTTAAAAACCAACTTATAAAATTGGAATACATTAACCATAAACCATAGATGGTATCCGAACAGAACATCCCTACTCAAACTGATCATAAATACTTCAATAAAATAAGGTAAATGATATAATAATTTATAAACCTCATTCAAAAATAATAGTCAACATAGGATATTGACAAAATAGAAATACACCAATAAAATCATTATAAACATCATGAGAAAAATCCTCTTTTACATTTGAATCATTAATTTTAAAGACCTTCGCTTATGAAAGATAAAATGTTATTTAAAATTAAAATTATAAACATCTAAATAAATATTCAAAACATAAAGGCATCATGATGGTGGTAAACGACTCTCATTCTATATAATTTAAAAAGAAACATTAATTCTCTATTTTTGTCAAAACAGTCATAATGTTCTTTATTTGGGAAACAAAAAAAGATTAATTTCAAACAATTTTATAAAAATTTAAACATTGGTAAAAGGATTAAAAATTAACTATGAATATAGTAAAATAAAATTTTGAAAACATTTTTATGAAACGTGGGAATGGATGAAAAATATTCATCAATAGATATTTATGTGTAAGCAATCATGAATAATAATGAGATTGAGAAATTAACAATTATGTTGATGATTCCTCTAGTTGAACAATAATTCACCTCACATATAATGGTTCAATATAAGTTATTAATTTATACCATAACCATATCAATATTTATGATATCATATGTGATCATATTATATAATTTTGTTAATTGTATTTCATTATAACACTTGTTTCAGGTTTTCAATGCTTCATTTTATTATAAATGTGTTCTTGGGTAGGTCCTTTTTATTATGAGTATCATATATTTAATTAATATAATGAATTTTATTAGGTTCATTTATATTATATTTACTCACTATATACAATTTTATAATCATTATTGGATGGTTAATGTGGACAATGAATGCCATCACATCCTTGAGACGATAGGTTGTACAAACAAACCATAAACGATACTTTTCCCTTAATGATGAAATAGTAAATTATATGATTGTATATTAATTATAAAGAATCAACATATTGTATAATTTATTATATATATCAGGTATTTCCATAATTATTCCCAATAAACAAATTAGTGATTAGAACAAATTACACCACGATGTGGAGACAGAAAGCTGTATATATTCACGTGTGGTGATCTCAATTTTTGTAGGATGAATAAATCTTGAAATAAGTTTTTTCCAATAAAATTTTTAAAAAAACCAAATAAATATTATATTTTAGTTATTACTTTATTATAAAATAACACACATAGATGGATTAGACGAAGAAAAACAGGATTGATTGGGTAAAACAATTACATATTCTTGGGTTGGACTCTTTTAGATGTCTTCTAAAGGGATTTAGAGTGGGTCTTTTTGGATGTAATTCACCTCTAGAACATAGATAATTTTTTTTGGGGATAAATGGTTTGGGGATGGTATAACTAGAAGGCTAAATTTTTTTGTGGAACTGAGGGAGGAGGGTCCCTTTTATAATTGAGGTGAGGGTCATGTATTGAAATTATCAAAATATCAAATTAGTAAAAATTAATTTATGATTTAGAAGGTCCCTAAAGTGAGTAATGTTGAATATTATATGACTATGGATCAAAATCTGCTGAACCATTGATTTTTATACATGTTTAGGTCACATTTTTAACCTTATCTTTTTGATTTAACACTTGGTCAAACCTATAACTATTACCTTGGAGACTTGTATTTTTACATATGAAGGGATAATATAGTTACTATAAAAAAAAGAAAACTAAATGTATTATTGATTAAAACTTTTACCTTATACCATTAATTTGGTCAAAATTTACATTTTAAAGAATTTAATATCATTAAATTTAATATTATTTGACATAAAATATCATTACTGTTAATTTGGATACTATTCATTGCCTAACTTTTTAGAAATATTATAACAACAACATATTATTGCAAAATTTATTTTAACTCATCACTAATATGTAAAATTAATCGAGAGAATTCATATATAAAATTAATTAAATCAAATTATATTTATTTTAACATTTTCATTCTCATTTATTTCATCCATCCATTAATTAAACAATTTCTACATCATCGTTATGTTATTATATAAGGTAAATATTTTTCACTAAAAATTATAAATAAATTACCATGAATTAAATAAATATATTATATTTCCAAATACTAATTATATTTGAAGCTACCCCTTATATATTCCCATATTAATAATATTTCTATTTTAAAAACAAAATATGAAAAAATTAACTTTCCATTGAATTTAATACTATTTAGGTTATATTCTCATATAGAGGGATATAAATGGTCTCATAACCAATTATTTAATTCATAGAGATGAGAAATAATCTTTCAATAAAAATAAGAAAAAATTTAGCGTAATTTTATAACAATATTTTTATCTTTAAGTACATGATTAACCATTAACTAGGTTAATTTACCTATTACTAAATTTACTATTCAGATGCCAAAAAATAAAATAATGATTTTTAAAAAAATTGGACATATTTATTATTAATATGAAATTCAATTTTTAAAATTCAAAATATAATTGTTGCTGTAATTATTCTAAAATTAAACAAGTTGGTAGAATGAGAAGATGAGTTTTTAAAGTGAAACTATTTAAAAGATTGAAATGTTTTTATATCAAAATTCAATGATACATTGTTTCAAATGAAATAAATTTGAATACATGATAAAAAATACTATAATTATACTTTAAAAACAATCTAAATTATAATTTAATACTATAAATTATTTTAATGAAAAAGATTTTTTCAATTAATGTTTAGTATTTTTCATTATTCCTGAAAACATGAAACTTATTATAAAAATACTAAAATTCAACCAAAGTAAATTTTTTTATTCAAATTTAGAAAATGATTTTTAAAAAAATATTATATAAATGTTTTAAAAATATTATTTCAAATATGTTTTCTACTGAAATGCAGTAAAACTGCCTTTCGAGAAATATAACATTTAATGCATAAAATTATGTTTGATCATATCTTATGCCTATAAAATCAATTATATGAATACGAATGATATTTTTTTTGAATATATAAAATATATATTTCATAAATTTAATTTAATAATTTTATTTAATTTAGTTTATTAAGATTAATAATTTGGGATAATAAAAATAGATTTTTATAATAAATTAGTTTATATTTTGGTATCTAATTAATAGGTAACCAATTAATTAATCTTATATTATTAGAAACCTTATATTTTCATGAGATAGTTAAAACTATTAATAACTACTAATTGGACGACTTGCTTATAACAGTTAAATAAAAATAAAAATATTTATTTTTTTCTCTCTTGTTGGAGGCAACGTAAACTATCAATGAAAATGAATTAAAAAAAGTGGCGTAACATAAATATAATGGGGTTTTATAGGATTCAATAGCATGAGATCAAAACATGAAACAATTAAAATTATTTCCCTAAACTGAAAACCAATATCATTGACTCATGTCTTATGGTACAATCAAATACTCTTTTACCACTCTATCACAACCTATCCCACTGGGGATCAAGCCACGACTATCCGAATACGGCTTCCAATTGGCCATGGTCTGGCGACCAGCACCGAGTTGGCATCTCCCACACAATGGATTCATTATCCTAATGTACCTCTAAAAACATACACACAATATAAGATCTACGAGCCCATATAATAATGAAATGTCGAATAAACTAAAACCAATGCATTCATACATATATAATATTACAATCAGAGTTTGAAAATAAATTACTAAAAGAGATAAATGGGTAAACTACAAGCCCAACCAAAATAGTGGAGTGTCCAATATACTCAAAAGGTGGGGATTGATATCAAATGAAACCACCCAAAAAACACCTTGTTCATTCTATCTCAATCTATTTTCTACTAGCTCTTTTTCCTCCTAAGACACTGTTAATTAATCTTTGTCTATATTAAACATGACATGTATGGGTAGAGTCCATGCGAAGATGACAATAAAAATTCCAAAATAACATTCCAATAAATTAATAACATAGAATTAAGAATATTCATCTCATAATAAGAAAACACTACTTAATGAATAAACACTCGTATATACATATGATGGACACCATGCCTCCAAGAGGTGAGAACCAATTTCCCTCCACCTGATCTTGCTTGATGTTTCTGGGAAAATGAATGTTGTACAATAACCCACTCCAAATGTTTTTCTATAATAATAGACACTCATTCATGATTTCCTGATAGTTGTTACTCACCAAAGAATACTCACTGGTCTCTATAAACCCTGATACTCAGATACGGGATCACACCCTTGATCGCGAGGGGACACCATAAACCAAATCTAGATAAACCTTCTATATAGGGTATCACATATCAAATATAATTTAAACCATACTGAAACAACATACTAGACGGAGGATAAAATCTCTCCCTCAAGGAGGTAATGTTGATTCCCTGAACCCACCAAGTGTACATGTTGAAATGATAGTGGATCACACATTGGTATCATGGAGGGAGACCACAAACAATATGAGAGTCTCATACACGTGTGGTTATCATAATCAAGATAATTTGATGTAATTTAGAAATATAATATCAAGGATAAGGGAAAAAGGGGATACTAAATTGATATTGGTACTATACTGAATAATAAAACGGATCCAAACACCGTCAATGGTAGTACACATTGTGTACATGGGGTTCACAATGTCTCTAGATGACCCCTATTCCACCCTTATGTTTCTACCTCATAAGAAATATATAAATCCAAATTAGTGATATACATATATACATATGCAATTTTGTGTTATTTCGACACCCTGGAATGGCCTTCTGTCTATGACTATGTACTACTTGTTATTCTAGGGTAATAACCCATGTACACTTGGCCATTCTTATCTACACTAGGTTGTGTTTGTGTAGCCCATCCTACCCATTCCTTTGTATCCTCAAATATAAACACTACACCACTAGAATGGAGGCAGATGACAAGTGACAGATGTTACACAGTGTGTGATCTTTTTATTTTATATAGAAACCCTATCACCCCCCAAAAGGGTCTCATAAGCTATGTAACTCTGGATTACACACTATTTAACCCTTTATTTCCCAGAACCCATGAGTTCCTCTCAGAATTTTACTCCCCACAACATCCACCACAAATATTGATGAAATAAAAGATCCTTGGTTATTCGAAACCTTCCTTTATGACTCTTTCAGATATGGTTTTATATCTACATGGAAAAAATCACTCTAGAGCCATCCATAATCCCCATATATTAAAACTGGTATGAAAAAGATAGATCAGTCTGGTCTAGTCCTCCTTAAATAATCTTTCTTCTCCACACTGTGATCACACCCTCAATCAAGAACCACAACTAGATTATTGATCCATTACAGTAAAGAATGGTCACACAAAAAATCAATACCAGGTATTTCATTGAACAACAGACCAATGGAAGTCTTGGAAAAACATGAAAAGAAATGAGGGGAAATATAAAAACCATAATATGTGAGGAAAAAACCACTTATTTTTTCATTTTCGATTGGATATATTATTAGATAATTAGAAAAATAAAGTGGGAAATATTCAACAAATAATAAATCTGTTGTAAATAAAATCAACTATGGATTCACGAATAAATTCTTATTCATAGGATTGATCCTCATTTGACTAGAATAAGGAATGTCATGTAAATAACAAAAATCAATTATCCTCCATGTATTTTGGATCAATCATTGATGATGATCAGTTATTTATTTCCATCATTGGTGAGATTCATAAACTCTAATGGTGTAAAAATCCATAATATGATCTGAATCTGATGTCATATGCCAATATCTCTTCCAAAAATTCTCTCCAATTACTCCTCAAGGTATTTAGGGTTATGCAGTTATCCTGAAAAATTTTCTATAGAATCATATTTATAAGAAATATTTATGTTTAGGATTTTATGAAAATAAATAAATAAATATAAATATTTAATCTTCCCTGATGGTGCTTAAGGAAAGTTTCTGACAACGATATATTTTATGCCACCCCAAGCATAAAAAACACACTATAAGCTCACTAAATGACTCATATTTCAAATCCAGTCCTCCTTTTAAGAGTTATTCATCATTTAAGGAAATATCATCTAATGAGAAATTCATAATTTTCAGATATTAATTCCAGGATCACCAATCCTTGGATTCCCATGCTATCCTAGTATCTAGGTATGACAATAATCCATTTTATATTCTAAAATAATACATATAATAATAAAAATTGTTAAAGAGTAGGATCGATCATATACACGATTGTAGCATAGTTAATATTAAAAGTTATTTTTCATTGTAGTATTTATAACTATTATTGATTTATATAAATTTCAAATTTTTCATGTTTTTTATTCTGGATAAGATTTAATAATGATACCTTTAATTAAAATTAACATACAAAATATATTTTCAAATTATAGACTAAGATTCCTCAAATCAATCAACGTAGACATATAATATAAAATAAATAAATATGTAATTGTAATAAATGAAATTAATTGTTTAAGGATACATAATTAATCATGAAGAAATAATTTATAAATTAAATAATTTTTATACAATCTTTATGCATTTGTTAAAGGGAATTTATAGAATTTATAAACTTGTGGTAATGTATTTTAAAATATTATTCTTTCATTGAGAAACATTTTATAATTACATACCTAATTAATTATATATGTGTATGAAATTACCATTTTATATGTCATATCATGAATACATTATACTTCCTAGTATTTTTATTTGTAATGTGTATTATTTTATCATTGGATATTTGGCCTGAAAGTTACCACATGGTAATGAGGTTCTTAACTCAATTTCATATCGTTGGGTTATAAACCCTCTTAATTGATTTTGTTATGTCTTAATTACACATGAATCAATATCTCAGATTCTTTTACTGAATTTACAATTATTTTTGGTATTTTAATTTATTAGATATAATTTATCCATTGGTAAATTCTAAAATAAATTTTTTGATCACTATTTAGGTTGTTAGTCTCAAATTCCCTTTCATTGGGACATATGTTTATGATATGCAACATTATTATTTTATGTGGTGTATATATTTCCCCTATGATGTGAATTATCATAAATATCCCTATTTTCATGACATTTAATGGTTTATATGAAATTGATCCTTCCTAGGGATTATAATTAAAAGGAAAAAAAATTGGAAAAGGATTTATGTTTCAATCAATTTTCTTGTCAGGATATTTTATGTCCAAGGTTCATTTAGAGGAAATTATATAATGTAATTTTCTTAATCCACATATCTTCTCTTCTTCTATGGTTATTAATTTGGTTTTCATATTATTTTCTATTTCCACTTTACTGATTAATGTAATGTCAATAAATATGGTTTTAGGTTATAATGATATTATACTTTCATTATGATCCGGAACATGTCACATTAATATCCATGTTTTGTAAAAAAAATTATAATTTTTTTTCCAAACATATATTTTTTCATAACATTATTTTAAATGATATGTATGCAAATTTTAAAATATTTTTATGGAATATTTCTTAAGGTTATCTAAATGGGTCTCTTTTGACACCCTTCATAAAATTTTTTAAAATAATTTTTAATTTTAATATTTATTACAAGAATGGAATCTAAAATCATCATGAGAATTATTTTCATATAAACTTAAATTTTATGATTCTAATGTTACATTTAATGAAAATAATATTCACAATTTTTTATGAAACTTATGTTTTAAAAAATAATTTTACAAATTAATAGGATTTTTTCTTAAATAATGTTTTAATAATATTTTTAATGATTATTCCATTCATCAACACTAAATACCCATAATTTTACTTAGCCTCTACTTGGAATATTTTATAATTAATCATTACTTTCATTCTAAATAGGTATTATGATTGTTTATGTAACATCCCAAGTAAGTAATGAATAATATAAATTCTTATCTATGTCTATTTATGAATTAGATAGTTTTTTAGAGGATTAAAATGAGAATAAATCCAATCTTAAGCATGGAATACACTAATATTTTTTAAAGATTGTTTTACATCCTTTTGATGGAAAACCATTTTTAAATCAAACTTTTGAAAATTTTAGACTCTCTATTTTTCAAAATAAACATATTATTCATGATTGGGACATTGAAATTCACATTGGATAATTTTTTGTTATTTTCTGACAATGTTCATTTTTTAATGAATAGTGAATAATACTGCATTTTACATCAAAACTGCTTTTTCATCTAATTTAAATGTATAGTTAGATTATATTTTTAATTGGTTTTAAAGTTTAATTACAATATATTTTCACCATTTAATCCAATGGTGGTCATTAGGATTAATTTCACTTTTTAATTGGTCATAAACAAGTGCCAAACTTTTCATAGATATTGTTTCTAAAAAACCCGCTATTTGTTTTGACAACAGGAATTATTTTTAAATTAATTATTTCAATTTATGTGTTTTGATTTTTGTAAAATGGATTAAATATTTGGAATCAGAAGGTCCAATTTATGTAATCAAGACTGTTTTGTTTTTTGACATTATGAATAGTAACGACGGTAATTATCATTAATTATCTTGATTAATTAGTAATCGGGTAGTTAAGGATAATAAAATAATATTATAATAATTACAAATGACCCCAAAAAGTGTCCTAATGCTACTGGTTGTGTCATGGCCGAACATGGGATGACTTGTTCCAAACTTGAGGACCCCATGGAATCACTTTTGTGTGATAATGACTTCTTATCTTTTTATTTTTAAAGAAAGTTAAATATAATAATGAATGTATCGCCTAAGTAAAAAAAATTAATTTTGACTATATAAATAATATTTTAGACTATTAATAGTCATTGGAAAGATAAAAGGATTTCCTACATCATAGTATTTTTCTATAATTTTTATACATTAAATAAATTAAATTATTTATGACATCATGATGATGCAACGATTACCTCATTAATGAACGATTTAAATAAAATGAAAAGATAATGTAAAATCTAAGACTTACACTTGTCAAAGACCTATTTTTTGAGTATATTTAGAAATCTTCTCACCTTATCCTAGAAATACATCAATGTGGGACCTTTGAAATATGAAAATAATTTGAAAATAACGTAACATTTTATACCTTTCCAAGAGTGCCCCTCCTCTCCTCTTATAAAAGGTCCCCACCTCTACCTCATTACCCACACATCTAAAGACTTTGGCCCCTCCAATATCTGCTCATTTTATGTCTCCACATCCCTTTCTTCATCCTAGAAGCCTTACCTTAGGCAGAAAGCTCTTCAAGAAACCCTTTTGGATCTAACCAAGAGGAGTTGCCCGATTTAAAGGACGTTAAAGAACGATCGAGTCAAGTCAGACCCGAGGTATGAGACTTCATCTCAATCTCCTTTAAATGGGGAATATTTTGTTTTATACACAACATTCTTTAATAAGGTGTATAAATCCCTTTACTTTTACGTTTATTCCAAATGAATCTTTTTACACGAAGCGTTTACTAAACGACAAAAGGGAATATTTTTTTTTCGTACGTATGCGGCGACAACGACTTCTCCGCCACCGTGACCATTATTTGAGCTTCGGATTCCTCTACAAGCCATAACGTTTTTTTAATGAAAAAAAATACCATGTTTTACTTTTTTTTATTTTGTTATGGAAAATGGTTTTCAAAATGTTTTTATATCAATGTATTGTATTGATATCTTGTGATTGAAAAGTGGAAATGTTATGTTTCCTTTATGCATGTTTTATGTGATACGATTATGTTATGGTTCTTGGGAATTGTGATAAAGACGTGTGGTTCCGTGATAAACTAAGGGCGGGTGAGCCCGATATAGCTCTCCAATGAATTGGGTAACGCGAAGTGGTTAAATGTTAAGGTTTCTCCAAAAAGATTTAGGGAATATACTGTGATGAGTATTCCAAACATAACCATGAGGGTTACTCCCTACGTAAGAATGTTGTGAATGCCTCAAGTTACCTTTATGTCTTATTATTTCTATGATTTATTCATGATTTGATGAGGTATGTTAAAATGCTTATGTTTTATGAGTAAAGTATGATTTCATACATGGACTAATGTTTTCATTTCGTACTTTTATATCCAGTACTAAGCTTTTTATACTCATCCCATGTTTTTGAAATGTTTTTCATAGGTCAAGGGAAAGGTAAATGATGTGATGATAGTGTCAAAGAAGTGTCATTAAAGAATCCATGTTTTGTTTTAAATATGTTTTCGTTGATGGGAAAAAAAATTAGTACTATCATTTATGTAATGTAACACCCCAGGTAAATAAGGAATATGACATTTTCATATTTATCCATATTTGTGAATAAAATATTAATATGACTTTAAAGGGGACGCTATGCTCGATGGCGTACCCAACACGCAACAACGAGTTTCTTGGGAATCTTACGTTGCACTCTAATAATAAAATAATATTATTCTAAATGGTAGTTAACATGTAGCCGTTGTAATGGAGGGAATGGATAGAAATAACTAAAATATGATTATATATGTTCTTAAATGTTTTTACATTTATCCAATAAAAGCTAAAGGCTTAAAATACGGAAAGAATTCAATTTTAGGCATATATGCCCTAGTTTTCACTAAAGGTTCACTTATCCCCTTTTAATAGAGAACTGTCATTAAATATAGTTTTTTTCACTCTTAAACATTCTTTTGGACCAAATAAAACTCTTATTAAGAATCGGGACATCAAATTTTACTTTGTGTAATTTTTTGGTATTTTTCCGATAAAGTTCATTTTTTAATTAATAGTGTAAAATGTTGTATTTTAATTCAAAACCTCTTTTTAATCTAATTTATTTATATGATTAGATTATATTTTGAATTGGTTTTAAAGTGAAATTAGAAAATATTTTTACCATTAAATCCAATAGTGGTCGTTGGAATCAATTTCACTTTGAAATCAGACTTAAACTAGTGTCAATCTTTTGATATTTATTGTTTCATAAAACACGCTATTTGTCATGACAGCGGGAATTAATTATTAAATTAATTAATGTGACTTATATGTTTTGAATTTTGTAAAACAGACTTCATTTTTGAATTCAGAATATCAAATATAGCTTAGGGTGAATTTTTGGGATTTTTCTGAAAAACTTCAATTTTTGATGAATAGTGAAACCACTAAGTGGTACTTATAAAAACTGATTTTCCGTTTAAATGAAATTTTGCCATCATTGTGTTTTGATTTTCAAAAATCCGCCATACATGGTTGCCATTAAGAAGTAAAATGTGGTTCAATGAGATTAAAATAATTTTTTGGTGAATAGTAACTTATTAAGTTTTTAATCGCGATTAGTGGTAATTAGTGTGGTTTAAGGTAAAAATAATGCTTTAATAAAATGAGATGAGCTTGACACATGTCTTACCCTCATTGGTTGTATCATGGCCGACCCAGACAAGCCATGGGTCAACTTGGGGACCCCATGGATCCACTTTGGTTGGGAAATGACATAAATAACATTTTATTTAATGTAAAAGTAAAATTGATACAAACATGATATGTTTTACTAAAAAAATTTTTAAGTGAGGTTATACAAGTCATAGTTTTGATTATAAATATTCATTGGAAAGCTACAAAGATTTCCTACATCATAGTATTTTTTTTATAATTTTTAGACATTAAATAAATTAAATTATTTATGACATAATAATGATGCAGCGATGACATCATTATTTGACGATTTAAATAAAATGGAAAGATAATGTAAAATCTATGAACTACACATGTCCAAATCTTATTGGATGAGTGGATTTCGAAGCCTTATCACCTTATCCACGAATTATATCAATGTGGGACCTTTTGAAACCGAAACACATTTTCAAATAAAGTAATATTTCTTTACTTTCCAAAAGTGCCCCTCCTCTCCTCTTATAAAAGGCCCCCACCTCTACCTCATTTAACACACTCCTCAAGCCTTTGGCTCGGCCAACCCCTGCCCAATTACTCTCTCCAATCCCTATCCTCATCCTAGAGTATTCCCTTTGGTCAGAATCCTTTCAAAGTAAGTCTTTAGGCTCAAATCAAAAGGAGTTACACTTTTAAAGGTAATTCATTCTCTCATGTTCATTTGTTTTATTTTGCTTCTCCAACCCCCTAAACTCTTTTTATTTATTTATTTTGTAACAAAACCAGTATCTTCAATATACTAGGATGTTTTTATAAGATTTATTCTAGCTACACTCTAACACAACTACATCAAATGGTTAAAGAACATACGGTTTCTGTGGATGGTGAAATTCTGCCTCCCGAAACGATGATTGGTCAATACTCATTTAACACCTTCAAAGGTGGCCATTATGATGTCACTATTTTTATATATGATATATAATATGTTTATGTTTTATTTACGCTTCTGTATTTTTCATTTTTGTCTTACCTTTATGGCTTCCATTATGGGTATACGCGATATCTTCATTTAAGGAAGTGCGGACTACCGCCCCCTCAAAGTGATTTGATTCGTTAAATACCATATGTGGGACGTATAAAGGATGGAACTATGATATTATAAATTATATTATACTTTAATTATAATATACCTTTATATCATTATTATTTCATTCTATAAAATATGAAATGGAAATGAAAGTAGCGTTCATGCGTACGTACGGCTTACCGTCTCCATGAACGGTGCATTTCATTTCTTACCTCTAAATGATTATGTAATGTTATAAATGCATGCATGTACTGGATATATATGACATATATGATATCCAAATCATGAATATTATTCTGGATATAATAAACATTTGACCACACGAACAACATGTAATGGTAAGAAGTCCACTTTCGACTTAAGAACCAAATATCGAGAAAACAAACATTATTAACTTAAATGTTTACATAATGTTTATAACATGGAAATAAGTGATCTAATAGGAATAATGAACTAGAAAAAGGTTCTTAATGAAGTGTAAATTAACTCAAGTTTATTATTCAGGAGATTAAAGAACGATCGAGTCAAGTCGGACCCGAGGTAAGGGATCCTACAACTCTCTGTCTTTTTAAGTACACTCTTTTATGTCATTTATTTTAAGCTCATCTTTCTTAGGATTGGGATGTTCTTTTATATTAAATTTACTGTATTTTTTATGTTCATGTGATGAGAGACCCTATTCTCTCTCATCAATCCATTTTTGAAGTTTTGAGTGGCGCCGTTAGGCTGCCGATCTTTCGTAAGAGATCTAACCTCTCTCTTTCTTTTTAAGTACTCTCCTTTATGTCACTTCTTTTAAACTCCTCCTTGCAATGTTGGGGGATTTTCTTTTATATTACACTTGCTGTAAATTATATTGTAATATGACGGGATACTCTATTTGATCTCATCAATCCATATTCGGAAGTTTTATGTGGCACCGTTAGGCTGCCGAGTTTTCGTAAGGGATTTTTCATCTCACTTTTATTTCCGTGAGATTTATGCTACATTTGCCACAAATTCCATTGAGTGGTGTATGTACTGCCCATTATTCTACTCTTTGTGTAATATACTTTCGTTTATGAGTATTTAAATCAATGACCTATTGTCTTTCTTTCATGGGGTGTATGTTTTGAAAGATACCCAAGTCGGTAAGGGGACCTTTCACCCTCCTCTTTTTTTAAAAGACTTCTTTTATTAGGTCTTTTAATTTACATATTTTTATGTTGGGATATGTTCTCATACATCCTTATTGATGTAAATTTTCTGTCCAAGTGATGAGATACACTTTTTATCTCTCATCAACTCATTTTGATGTGATGCTGTTAGGCTGTCAAGGGAACTTTTTAACCCAATTTCGATTTCTTTGGGTTCAACATGTAATCATTGAATATGTCATCCTTTGAATATGTGTGAATGACCTTTTATTGTTTTACACTTAATATCCAATTATATTGGGTGTATTTATATTTGTCACACATAATTTTGATATTGATTTATCCTTAATTTAAGGATACCTTATTTATAAGGGATTTCATCACATTTGACATTTCTATTGAGGGTTCATTGTTGTTATGCACCAATTCACTCTTATATGGTGTATATACTGTCCTTTGGAGTATTATATCATGAATCCTTTTATTCTCATGATATTATAAAGTTCTGACTAAATGTTATTCCTCGATTATTGTATTCAAGTGTCTCTAATTTTGGTAAAACCCCTTTAACCAAAATATCGTTTTAAATGTTTTAATTATTTGTTCTTATTAATATCCATGTTTTCAAAATGGTTTTAAGGATTTATTTATATGGATATTAATGGTTTAAAATGTTAAAATATTCAAGGTGGTATGGGACACTTTGATTCAAAAATCTCTTTATTAAATGTTTTGAATAGTTTTGGAAATGGTTTCTTTTTGAATGGATTCATTATTTCAATATCCTAAAATGTTATATTGTGATTGAAATGTGGAAATGTTATGTTTCCTTTATTCATGTTTATGTGATACGATTATGTTATGGTTCTTGGGCATTGTTATGAAGAACGGGTGGTTCCGTGATAAACTAAGGGCGGGTGAGCCCGATATAGCTCTCCAATGCATTGGGTAACGCGAAGGAGTGAAACGTTAAGGTTTCTCCGAAGAGATTTAGGGAATATACTGTGATGGGTATTCCAAATGTAACCAAGAGGGTTACTCCCTACGTAAGAATGTTATGAATGCCTCAAGTTACCTTTATGTCTTATGTTTTCTATGATTTATTCATGATTTGATATGCCTATGTTTTATGGGTAAAGTATGATTTCATTCTTATGTATTTATGAACTCATGTTTCCTTTCAATATTTTTATAACCCTTACTGAGCTTTTTATGCTCATCCCAAGTTTTTGAAATGTTTTTCACAGGTCAAGGGAAAGGTACATGATGTGATGATAGTGTCAAGGATGTGTCAAGAAAGAATCCGTGTTTTATTTTAAATAGGTTTCCGTTGATGGGAGGAATGAATATTGTCTTTTATGTAACCACTTTGTTTAAATGTGGAATGTAATGCAAGTTTCATGATCTAATTCTCTAAAACTCTAAACCTGAAAAGATCCTCAATGTGTAATCTTGTAATAACTCAAGTTTAAGTAAGGTTTAAGGCTGGGGCCTTATAGTTGGTATCAAAGGTCGGTTTAGATAACTTTAGAGGTTAGGGTATTCTTTAAGCATAAGTGACATTACCATAATGGTTAGGATTTCAGAAAGAGTCCTAGTTTTAGATAAAGTGAATGAGTAAGTGTATCTTAGTGTTTACCTTCCTCATTAGTACATGATGGTTTTGTTGATATACTCACACTGACATTTCTATTTTTAGTGAATGGATGGATCTAGCAGGCACCAAAGAGACAACAGGTTTGAAGGAAACTGTGGTGGTTCTCTGATTAAGATACTAGATAAAATGGAGGACTCAATGAGGAAAATCGTGGTTGTTCTAAACCAAATATCAAGGAGTCATGATCAACCACTTCAACCTTGGTGAGTTCTCTAATGCATCATGTACGAGATGGCCAACTCGATGTGGAAATTCAGGTAATAATTATTAAGGTAACCATTAGGGTTTATATGATACTTAATTTTTAGGTAATTATGGGTTACTCTATGATATGATGGAAAATGAAAGGAATGAGATAAACTTGAGGTTAAAATATGTTATGATTATTCTTGAAGATTTTATCCCATATTGGGTAATGTTTTAAGAATTATATAGTTTTGAAAAAAGGACAACACGCAGACCGTGTGACAACCCGTCGTGTCGGACAATGCTGCGGGAATCGAACCCACAACCAAAGTGAGACTGGAATTTATCGCCTACCACTGGACTACGTGAAGTCCCTGGTTAGTTTGACTGATTCTTTTTAGTTATATGATTTTATGAATTAAGAGTAAGTTGATTTTGGAGGATATGCGATTAGGATAATTACTTTTCAATGTGAGACTTTAGGAGCAACTGATGTTGTTTGGAGATAAATGTTACGATTTAACTTGGAAGACTATGTGACTAAATCCTTCAAATATTTGGGTTTCAATCTTATATTGGTTTACTTTGAAGAATTTTATGGACAAATTGTTTATCGGATGGTCCTTGTTGAACTTTGGGTTTTGTTGGACACATTTTGGAGATTAAGAATAGATTTTCTTTTTATAAGGGGTTATCCTTTTCTGGATTATCTGATCTTGTACTAACCTTTTTGGTTTTGGTTTTGGTTAAAGCCTAAAAACATGGGATGTATATAGTTCTCTTTTGGGGATTAGGTGATTCTCTAGATGTTGATTATAATACTCTTAATGCGAACAAGTCTCCCTAAATACTCATCTTTTGGAAAAAATATGAGTTTGACTAAGGAATCTAGTAAAAGTTGAAAGTCAATATGATAAGTGATTATGCTTCCTTATGAATAAATTCCTCAATAAAAAGTAACTTAAAACAAAAATGTTGTCTATTAACCTTTCTTACTGGGGAATCGAATACCGTTTAACCCATCACAAGTTTGTGATTTTCTCGTGGTTAACTTTCTACTAAACATGTTTTCTATCACTCTCCATCAGAACATGACCCTTTGTTTTTTCCTCCATGTCCATATTTTCATACTTGGAATCCTAGTATGGGTTAACTCGGGTGACCTTTGTACTTATCATTCTTTATTTTAAAGTGATTTTTTTTACCGACTCTTCTCCGATGTGGGACGTTCAAGGATGTTTCCAAGCGCAATTTTAAAATTGCGAGGACGCAATTCCCAAAAGGGGGGAAGGATGTAACACCCCAGGTAAATAAGGAATATGAAATTTTCATATTTATCCATATTTGTGAATAAAATATTAATATGACTTTAAAGGGGACGCTATGCTCGATGGCGTACCCAACACGCAACAACGAGTTTCTTGGGAATCTTACGTTGCACTCTAATAATAAAATAATATTATTCTAAATGATAGTTAACTTGTAGCCGTTGTAATGGCGGGAATGGATAGAAGTAACTAAAATATGATTATATATGTTCTTAAATGTTTTTACATTTATCCAATAAAAGCTAAAGGCTTAAAATACGGAAAGAATTCAATTTTAGGCGTATATGCCCTAGTTTTCACTAAAGGTTCACTTATCGCCTTTTAATGGAGAACTGTCATTAAATATAGTTTTTTTCACTCTTAAACATTCTTTTGGACCAAATAAAACTCTTATTAAGAATCGGGACATCAAATTTTACTTTGTGTAATTTTTTGGTATTTTTCCGATAAAGTTCATTTTTTAATGAATAGTGTAAAATGTTGTATTTTTATTCAAAACCTCTTTTTAATCTAATTTGTTTATATGATTAGATTATATTTTTAATTGGTTTTAAAGTGAAATTAGAAAATATTTTTACCATTAAATCCAATAGTGGTCGTTGGAATCAATTTCACTTTGAAATCAGACTTAAACTAGTGTCAATCTTTTGATACTTATTGTTTCATAAAACACGCTATTTGTCACGACAGCGGGAATTAATTATTAAATTAAATAATGTGACTTATATTTTTTGAATTTTGTAAAACGGAATTCATTTTTGAATTCAGAATATCAAATATAGCTTAGGGTGAATTTTTGGGATTTTTCTGAAAAACTTCAATTTTTGATGAATAGTGAAACCACTAAGTGGTACTTATAAAAACTAATTTTCCGTTTAAATAAAATTTTGCCATCATTGTGTTTTTATTTTAAAAATCCGACATACGTGGTTGTCATTAAGAAGTAAAATGTGGTTCAATGAGATTAAAATAATTTTTTGGTGAATAGTAACTTATTAAGTTTTTAATCGCGATTAGTGGTAATTAGTGTGGTTTAAGGTAAAAATAATGCTTTAATAAAATGAGATGAGCTTGAAACATGTCTTACCCTCATTGGTTGTATCATGGCCGACCAAGAAAAGCCATGGGTCAACTTGGGGACCCCATGGATCCACATTGGTTGAGAAATGACATAAATAACATTTTATTTAATGTAAAAGTAAAATTGACACAAACATGATATGTTTTACTAAAACAATTTTTAAGTGAGGTTATACAAGTCATATTTTTGATTATAAATATTCATTGGAAATATTAAAAGATTTCTTACATCATAGTATTTTTTTTATAATTTTTAGACATTAAATAAATTAAATTATTTATGACATAATAATGATGCAGCGATGACATCATTATTTGACGATTTAAATAAAATGGAAAGATAATGTAAAATCTATGAACTACACATGTCCAAAACTTATTGTATGAGTGGATTTCGAAGCCTTATCACCTTATCCACGAATTATCTCAATTTGGGACCTTTTGAAACCGAAACACATTTTCAAATAAAGTAATATTTCTTTACTTTCCAAAAGTGCCCCTCCTCTCCTCTTATAAAAGGCCCCCACCTCTACCTCATTTAACACACTCCTCAAGCCTTTGGCTCGGCCAACCCCTGCCCATTTACTCTCTCCACATCCCTCTCTTCATCCTAGAGTATTACCTTTGAGCAGAATCCTTTCAAAGTAAGCCTTTAGGCTCAAATCAAAAGGAGTTACACTTTTAAAGGTAATTCATTCTCTCATGTTCATTTGTTTTATTTTGCTTCTCCAACCCCCTAAACTCTTTTTATTTATTTCTTTTGTAACAACACCAGTATCTTAAATATACTAGGATGTTGTTATAAGATTTATTCGAGCTACACTCTCACACAACTACATCAAATGGTTAAAGAACATACGGTTTTCGTGGATGGTGAAATTCTGCCTCCCGAAACGATGATTGTTCAATACTCATTTAACACCTTAAAAGGTGGCCATTATGATGTCACTATTTTTATATATGATATATAATATGTTTATGTTTTATTTACGCTTCTGTATTTTTCATTTTTGTCTTACCTTTATTGCTTCCATTATGGGTATACGTGATATCTTCATTTAAGGAAGTGCGGACTACCGCCCCCTCAAAGTGATTTGATTTGTTAAATACCATATATGGGGCGTATAAAGGATGGAACTATGATATTATATATGATATTATACTGTAATTATAATATACCTTTATATCATTATTATTCCATTCTATAAAATATGAAATGGAAATGAAAGTAGCGTTCATGCGTACGTACGGCTTACCGTCTCCATGAACAGTGCATTTCATTTCTTACCTCTAAATGATTATGTAATGTTATAAATGCATGCATGTACTGGATATATATGACATATATGATATCCAAATCATGAATATTATTCTGGATATAATAAACATTTGACCACACGAACAACATGTAATGGTAAGAAGTCCACTTTCGACTTAAGAACCAAATATCGACAAAACAAACATTATTAACTTAAATGTTTACATAATGTTTATAACATGTAAATAAGTGATCTAATAGGAATAATGAACTAGAAAAATGTTATTAATAAAGTGGAAATTAACTCAAGTTTATTATTCAGGAGATTAAAGAACGATCGAGTCAAGTCGGACCCGAGGTAAGGGATCCTACAACTCTCTGTCTTTTTAAGTACACTCTTTTATGTCATTTATTTTAAGCTCATCTTTCTTATGATTGGGATGTTCTTTTATATTACATTTACTGTAATTTTAATGTTCATGTGATGAGAGACCCTATTCTCTCTCATCAATCCAATTTTGAAGTTTTGACTGGCGCCGTTAGGCTGCCGAACTTTCGTAGGAGATCTAACCTCTCTCTTTCTTTTTAAGTACTCTCCTTTATGTCACTTCTTTTAAACTCCTCCTTGCAATGTTGTGGGATTTTCATTTATATTCCACTTGATGTGAATTTTATTGTAATATGATGGGATACTCTATTTGATCTCATCAATCCATATTTTGAAGTTTTATGTGGCGCCGTTAGGCTGCCGAGTTTTCGTAAGGGATTTTTCATCTCACTTTTATTTCCATGAGATTTATGCTACATTTGCCACAAATTCCTTTGAGTGGTGTATGTACTGCCCATTATTCTACTCTTTCTGTAATATACTTTCGTTTATGAGTATTTACATCAATGACCTATTGTCTTTCTTTCATGGGGTGTATGTTTTGATAGATACCCAAGTCGGTAAGGGGACCTTTCACCCTCCTCTTTTTTTAAAAGACTTCTTTTATTGGGTCTTTTAATTTACATATTTTTATGTTGGGATATGTTCTCATACATCCTTATTGATGTAAATTTTATGTCCAAGTGATTAGATACACTTTTTATCTCTCATCAACTCATTTTGATGTGATGCCGTTAGGCTGTCAAGGGAACTTTTTAACCCAATTTCGATTTCTTTGGGTTCAACATGTAGTCATTGAATATGTCATCCTTTGAATATGTGTGAATGACCTTTTATTGTTTTACACTTAATATCCAATTATATTGGGTGTATTTATATTTGTCACACATAATTTTGATATTGATTTATCCTTAATTTAAAGATACCTTCTTTATAAGGGATTTCATCACATTTGACATTTCTATTGAGGGTTCATTGTTGTTATGAACCAATTCACTCTTATATGGTGTATATACTATCCTTTGGAGTATTATATCATGAATCCTTTTATTCTCATGATATTATAAAGTTCTGACTAAATGTTATTCCTCGATTATTGTATTCAAGTGTCTCTAATTTTGGTAAAACCCCTTTAACCAAAATATCATTTTAAATGTTTTAATTATTTGTTCTTATTAATATCCATGTTTTCAAAATGGTTTTAAGGATTTATTTATATGGATATTAATGGTTTAAAATGTTAAAAGCTTCAAGGTGGTATGGGACACTTTGATTCAAAAATCTCTTTATTAAATGTTTTGAATGGTTTTGGAAGTGGTATCTTTTTGAATGGATTCATTATTTCAATATCCTAAAATGTTATATTGTGATTGAAATGTGGAAATGTTATGATTAATTTATTCATGTTTATGTGATACGATTATGTTATGGTTCTTGGGCATTATTATGAAGAACAGGTGGTTCCGTGATAAACTAAGGGCGGGTGAGCCCGATATAGCTCTCCAATGTATTGGGTAACGCGAAGGAGTGAAACGTTAATGTTTCTCCGAAGAGATTTAGGGAATATACTGTGATGGGTATTCCAAACGTAACCAAGAGGGTTACTCCCTACGTAAGAATGTTATGAATGCCTCAAGTTACCTTTATGTCTTATGTTTTCTATGATTTATTCATGATTCGATATGCCTATGTTTTATGGGTAAAGTATGATTTCATTCTTATGTATTTATGAACTCATGTTTCCTTTCCATATTTTTATAACCCTTACTGAGCTTTTTATGCTCATCCCAAGTTTTTGAAATGTTTTTCATAGGTCAAGGGAAAGGTACATGATGTGATGATAGTGTCAAGGATGTGTCAAGAAAGAATCCGTGTTTTATTTTAAATAGGTTTCCGTTGATGGGAGGAATGAATATTGTATTTTATGTAACCACTTTGTTTAAATGTGGAATGTAATGCATGTTTCATGATCTAATTCTCTAAAACTCTAAACCTGAAAAGATCCTCAATGTGTAATATTGTAATAACTCAAGTTTAAGTAAGGTTTAAGGCTGGGGCCTTATATGTAACCACTTTGTTTAAATGTGGAATGTAATGCATGATTTATGATCTAATTCTCTAAAACTCTAAACCTGAAAGGATCCTCAATGTGTAATATTGTAATAAATCAATATTAAGTAATGTTTAATGCTAGGGCCTTATAGTAGGTATCATAGGTCGGTTAAGATAACTTTGGGAGTTTTAATTCTATTAAATAATTATCCAAAAATATTTTTTTATGGTCAAATTGAAATGATATAGAATTTGAAGATTACCATGTTGCTTCATCTAAGACATGTTTGTTCAAAATGGTTTTCCGCAGAGGAAACCGGGAAGGAGTGCTAGGAAGGCATACAGAAGGAAATGAACTTCTGAATCAGCATCATGAGATGATTGGAATTGGACCTGAACAGTTTGTTGCAGTAATGGCATAGTTGATTCAAGGGATAAATGGTTGTGGTATCCATGCACGAGATTAGCCAGACCAACCGCAGAGGAACATGTCAGTGGTGGAACATTTCATGACGCAACATAGCCCATCATCCAGAGGATCATCTGACCCTGTGCGAAGTGAAAGGTGGATTAAAGCACTAGAGAAGATTTTAGATGTCATGGGGTGTTTAGACAATAAAAAGTTTAGTCTTGAAATTTACCATTTGGAGGGTAAAGCATATCAGTGGTGGTCGATGGTTAAAAATATCAGGGACACTGATGAGATTGATGATCTCTACTGGGTTGAATTCAAAGGTATTTTTCTTGAGAAGTATTTTCCTAAGGATGTTCGACATAGGATGGAAAAAAATTCTTGGAATTGAGGATAGAGGAAGACTCAGTGGCTGCCTATGAAGAAAGTTTCACTCGATTGGAAAGGTATTGCTCCAAATTTTATCTGAGACCTTAATAGTAAAATCAATCATTTTTACTCTGGATTAAAGCTAAAATATCGAAGGGATTTAGCTTCTCACGAGTTCAAGAGTTATGAAAATAATGTTCGATGTGCTGAGAAGGTGGAAATGGAGATTTCCGATGATCAAGTGTTCTATAACAACCAGCAGAAGAAGAGACCGAGGTGGCAAGAGAAAAGAAAGAATTCTTCAAAAAGGTCTGACGGTAAGAAAAGTAAGTTTCCAGTTTGCGATAAATGTGGTAAAAGTCATGCTGGGGAATGTCTTCTGAATTATGGAAGGTGATAACTATGCGGTAAGATGGGACATAAGGCTCGTTATTGCACTGAAAAATATCTGGGTGATGGTAATACCAAATATGATTTACAGTTAGTGAATTGTTTTAAGTGTAATGAGATGGTTCACTACGCAAATGAGTGTCCGACAAAGAGCTCGAGTGATGGGATGCATTTAGTCTACAAGAAGAAAGGGTTGGTGAAATCTTTTTCAACTACTACAGCAGATGTTGGGCCATCAAATGAAGTGGTATCAGGTACTTTGTTTGTTTTTTTAGATTATGCCAGTGTGTTGTTTGATTCGAGGTCTACAAATTCTTTCATCTCTGAAAACGTTTCTAGTAAAATGGGAATACCATCTCAATAAATGACTCCTCAACTTGTGGTAAAAACACCTAGGGGAAATTTTGAGGAAAACATATTTTATAAGAATCTTCCTATCCTTATCAGTGGAAAGAACCTACTTGCAAACCTTATTATTTTACCTCTAGTATAGTTTTATGTTATCCTGGGTATGGATTGGCTCTATATTTACCATGCTAAGATTGACTGTAGAGCTAAAGAGGGTTCTTTTCAGAAAGACATTCAGTTTGTGTACAAGAATGAACCCTTACTGTGGATAACATATCAAGTGGCCGAGAAACTTGTAAAATATGGAAATGAATGTTACCTTGCACATATTGATGAAAACAAGGGAACTGTTCAGATTAATGATTTTCCAGTGGTAAATGAGTATCCTGATGTTTTTCCTGATGAGTTGCCTGGTATAATACCACATCATGAAGTTGAATTTATTGTTGAATTAGTTCCTGATGCTAAGCCAATTTCAAAACCCCGTTATCGAATGGATGAAATTGAATTTTAGAGTTGAAGGTGAAATTACTAGATTTATTAGAGAAAGGTTTCATTTGACCTAGAACATCACAATGGGGTGCTCCTGTTTTATTTGTTAAAAATAATGATGGTTCAATGAGACATTGCATTGATTATAGAGCCTTGAATAACATCACTGTTAAGAACAAATATCCTTTGCCTCATATTGATGATTTGTTTGATCAGATCTAGGGAGCTCAGTATTTTTCAAAGATTGACCTGAAATCGGGGTACCATTAGTTCAAGGTAAATGAAGCTGATATTCTGAAGACCGTGTTCCGTACATGATATGGCCATTATGAATTTGTAGTTATGCCGTTTGGGCTAACCAATGCACCTGCGGTATTCATGGGCTTTATGAGTAGAATTTTCACTGAGTTCGTGGATAAGTTTGTGGTTGTTTTCATTGATGATATTTTGGTGTTTTCTAAAAGTAAATAGGAGCATGAAATACATTTAAGGGTTATTTGGAAAACCTTAAAAAAAGATATTGTATGGGAAATTCAGTAAGTGTGATTTTTGGTTGCAAAAAATTTCTTTCCTTGTTCACATTGTTTCTAAAGATGTGATAACTGTTGATATTGAAAAGACAAAGGTTGTTGAAGAAAAGACAAGACCCACAAATGTAACTGAGATTCGTTGCTTCCTTGGTTTGGAAAGCTATTACCGAAGGTTTGTCAGAAATTTTTCATGGTTATCTAGTCCAATGACTAAGCTAAATCGGAAGGGTGTTAAGTGTATCTGGACAAAAGAATGTGATGATTGTTTTCAGGAATTGAAATAAAGATTGGTGAAAGATCTAGTTTTGGCACTACCTTCCAGGAATAGTGAGTTTGTTATCTACAATGATGCATCATTGAAAGGACTTGGTTGCGTCCTAATGCAGTATGATCATGTAATTGCTTATGATTCATGTCAGTTGAAAACTGAAGAGGTAAATTACCCTAAAAATGATTTGGAATTAGCTGTTATTGTTTTTTCCTTAAAAATTTGGAGGCATCATTTGTATAGATTAACGTATGAAATATATACCGATCACAAAAGTTTAAAGTATATATTCACTTAGAAAGAATTTAACATGAGACAGAGGAGATGGATGTAATTAATCAAGGATTATTAATGTACAAATCATTATTATCCGAGAAAAGAAAATAAAGTGGCTGATGCTTTGAGTCAAAAAAGTAATGCTTCATTAACAATGATGCATTTGGAACATGATCATTTGGTTAAGGATTTGATAAACATTGGAATAGAAGTTGTTGGTGCAGGATGTTCTTTTGTTTTGTTCCATGTATCTGTGAAATCTTATCTATCAGACAGAATTAAGCAGGCATAGAAGCAAGACAATGAGTTGAAAGAAAAGGTAGAGCTGGTTAAGAAGGGTAAGTTGCATGAATTCAACATTGATAATGATTGTGTTTTGAGATTTGGGAAGAGATTTTGTGTGTCCTGTGATTCATAGTTGAAGAGAGAGTTGTTATGTGAAGCTTATAGTACTCCCTTTTTAGTTCATCTATGCAGTACTAAGATGTATAGTGATCTTTGGGGGTATTACTGGTGGGACAAAATGAAAAGAGATATTGCAGATTTTACTGTGAAGTGTTTGACTTGTAAATAGGTAAAAGCAGAGCGGCAGTTACCAAAAGGGATGTTTCAACCATTACCAGTGCCAGAGTGGAAATGGGAGGATATATCCAAGGACTTCATTGTGGGATTACCGAAGAAACCTCGAGGTAATAATAAAATCTAGGTCATAGTTGATCGCTTGACTAAATCTTCTCATTTCCATGCTATACAAGATAATTTTTCCCTATATCATCTTTCCCATTTATATCGTAAAGATATAGTTAGGTTACATGCAGTTCCTCTCTCCATTGTATCTTACCGTGATCTCAGGTTCACTTATAACTTTTTCAAAGGCCTTCTGAAGTCATTTGGCACAGAATTAAATTTTAGAATGGCTTTTCATCCTTAATCAGATGGGCAGTCAGAACAAACGATTCAGACTTTGGAGGATATGCTACGTGATTGTTCAATGGATTATTAGGGAAGTTGGGACCAACATCATTCTTTGGTTTATTTTTCTTATAATAAAAGTTTTCATTCCAGTATACAAATGGAACCATTTGAGGCATTATATGGGAAGCGGTGTCGAACTCCAGCTTTCTGGGATGAAGTGGGTGAAAGGAAGTTGATGGGACCAGAATTGGTAGAAGAGTTGGCAGAAAAAGTTCAGCTGATACAAAAACACATGAGAACATCTCAGAGTAGGTAGAAGAGTTATGAGGACAACAAGAGGAAGGATCTCTTTTTTGAGGTAGGAGATCATGTTTTTCTCAATGTTTCACCATGGAAAAGTGTGATGCAATTTGGTAAAAAAGGAAATCTGAGTCCAAGGTTCGTTGGACCATATGAAATTCTGGAGAGATTTGGATCAGTTGCATACCAAGGGGATTTACCTCCGTGTTTAACTCAGGTACACAATGTTTTTCATTTTTCAATGTTAAAGAAGTACAATCCAGATCCATCTCATGTTTTGAGTCCAGAGGTAGTTCAGCTGGAAGAGAATATATCTTATGAGGAACAAGCACTCTAGATTCTTGACCACAGGGAGAATGTGTTGTGAAATAAGTTTATTCATCAAGTAAATGTTTTTTGGAAAAACCACATGATTGAAGAGGCAACATGAGAATCCGATAATGTAATGAGGGATAAATACCCCCACTTATTCAATAAGTAAATAAATTGCAGGAAAGAAATTTTCTAAAGGGGGGAAGGATGTAACATCCCAAGTAAGTAATGAATAAAATAAATTCTTATCAATGTCTATTTATGAATTAGATAGTGTTTTAGAGGATTAAAATGAGAATAAATCCAATCTTAAGCATGGAATACACTACTATTTTTAAAAGATTTTTTTACTGCTTTTTAATGGAAATCCATATTTAAATCCAACTTTTGAAAATTTTATAAGCACTATTTTTCAAAATAAACATATTCGTTATGATTGGGACATTGAAATTTACATTGGATAATTTTTTGGTATTATTCTGACAATGTTCATTTTTTAATGAATAGTGAAAATACTGCATTTTACATCAAAAATTCATTTTCATATAATAAAAATTTATGGTTATATTATATTTTTAATTAGTTTTAAACTATAATTAGAATATATTATTACCATTTAATCCAATTTTGGCCATTATGATTAACATCACATTGGAATGGGGCATAAACAAGTGCCCAACATTTCACAGATATTGTTTCTAAAAAACCCGCTATTTGTTTTGACATCGGAAATAATTTTTAAATTAATTATTTCAATTTCTGTGTTTGGAATTTGGTAAAATGGATTACATATTTGGAATCAGAAGGTCCAATTTTTTTAATCAAGACACTTTTGTTTTTGGACATTATGAATAGTAACGACGGTAATTATCTTTAATTATCTTGATTAATTAATAATCGGGTAGCTAAGGATAATAAAATAATATCATAATAATAAAAAATTACCCCAAAATGTATCCTATTGCTACTTTTTGTGTCATGTCCGACCATGGGATGCCTTTTTCCAAACTTGGGGACCCCATGGAATCACTTATGTGTGATAATGACTTTTTATCTTTTTATTTTTAATGAAAGTTAAATACAACAAAGAATGTATCACCTGAGTAATTTTTTTTTGATTTTTTCTAAATAAATGATATATTGGAATATAAATAGTCATTGAAAATCTAAAAATATTAATTACATCATAGTATTATTTTTAAAAGTTTTAGACATTAAATAAAATAAATTATTTGTGACAACATGATGATACAATGATTACCTCATTAATGAATGATTTAAATAAAATGAAAAGATAATGTAAACTCTAAGACATACACTTGTCAATGATCTATTGGATGAGTATATTTCGAACCCTTATCACCTTATCCTCTAAATACATCAATTTGGGACCATTAAAATCCGAAACACATTTGAAATTGAAGTAACATTTTATACCTTTCCAAGAGCGCCCCTCCTCTCCTCTTATAAAAGTCCCTCACCTCTACCTCCTTACCCGCACTTCTCAAGCCATTGGCTCGTCCAAGATCTTCTCATTTTATCTGTCCACATCCCTCTCTTCATCCTATAATCCTAAACATAGGCAGAAAGCTCTTTAAGAAAACCTTTTGGTTCTAACCAAGAGGAGTTACCCGATTTAAAGGACGTTAAAGAACGATCGATTCAAGTCTGACCCAAGGTATGGGACTTCGTCTCAATCTCCTTTCATTGAGGCATATTTTGTTTTATACACAACTTGATTTTATACGGTGTATAAACCCCTTTTACTTTTAAATTTATTCAAATGGATTCTTTTTATACGAAACGTTTACAGAACGAAAAAAGGGAATGTTTTTTTTGTCGTTCGTATGCGGCAACAACGACTTCTCCGCTGCCGTGACCATTATTTCTGCTTCGGCTTCCTCTACAAGCCATAGCTCTTTTTTAATAAAAAATAAATTCCATGTTTTACGTTTCTTTTATTTTGGTATGAAAAATGGTTTTCATAATGTCTTTATATCAATGTGTTGTATTGATATCTTGTGATTGAAAAGTGGAAATGTTATGTTTCCTTTATGCATGTTTTATGTGATAAGATTATGTTATGGTTCTTGGGCATTGTTATGAAGATGGGTGGTTCTGTGATAAAATAAGGGTGAGTGAGCCCGATATAGCCTCCAATACATTTGGTAACACGAACGGATTAAACGTTAAGGTTTCTTCGAAGAGATTTCGGGAATATACTATGGTGGGTATTCCAAACGATACCATGAGGGTTACTCCCTACGTGAGAATGTTGTGAATGCCTCAAAATACCTTTATGTCTTATGATTTCTATGATTTATTCATTATTTGATTAGGTATGTTAAAATGATTATGTTTTATGAGTAAAGTATGATTTCATACATGGACTAATGTTTTCATTTTGTACTTTTATATCCCTTACTGAGCTTTTTATTCTCATACCATGTTTTTGAAATGTTTTTCACAGGTCAAGGGAAAGGTACATGATGTGAAGATAGGGTCAAGGAAGTGTCATGAATGAATCCTTGTTTTGTTTTAAATATGTTTCCGTTGATGAAAAAAATGAATACTATATTTTTTGTAACCACGTTGTTTAAATGTGGAATGTAATGCATGATTTATGATCTAATTCTTTAAAACTCTAAACCTGAAAATATCCTCAATGTGTAATCTTGTAATAACTCAAGATTAATTAATGTTTATGGCTGGGGCCTTATATTTTAATAGAGATTATAATTGAACAATTATTTTTTCTTCGAGATAATTAAATAATGAAAGGAATAATGGTTGTTCCTATGAGTTTATGATGAAGTGATGCAATATGTAAATTATTCATGTATTTTTTGTTTTAAATTTTTTATTATAATGGGAATGTCATATTCAGATTTTATGATGGTTTTATCCCCACTATAGATCATGGTATTATGGTTTGAGCCCCATTATATCTCATGATTTGATGGGTGATCCACATTATAATTATCCAACAGGATGGGTAATTATATTCTAAGTCAAATATGTGGTTATTATAATTATATATTTTTTCCTATAATGGTTCTGTGAGAATGATGTTCCAAGATTCCCAAAAAAATTCTTTATTAATTCTATGGGTTTTATGATTCCTTGGATCAAGATTGACATCTCATGTATCATGACTATAGAATCCTTGGACAATTGTCTTTTTTAAATCTGTATTCCATTCTTAACATTTGATGGTCTAGGTATTGACCAGTATGAATTATCTTATGTAAAGATCATGAAGTTTGATAATTTAATCTTACCTTTATACACATCTTATTCTTACTAATGACACTCCTTTTTTACTGCGTGTGTTTAACCTTACTGAGAATTATACCAAATCCTTCTTATGTTCCACACTCCTCGGATTATGAAGAACGATTTTACATGATTTAGTTCTAGAAAAGTTTCATATGTTAATAATTTTATATAAGATATTTAATACATAATACGGAATATGAAATATTTATTATCTTAGAAATCAGTACTATAACAACCCTTCTTTTTATTATAACTTAAAAATGATTTATTACATAAAACTTCACTTGATACAACAATGAAGTTTGAGAGGTTTAGTGTCTTTGTGGCTTAGTATCATAACATAGAAACATAAAACATTAAATACAACATCTTTATTGAAAACTTCCTTTTCATGACCACTACATTCCTTCATACTTAGCATTGAATGGGATAACCTGAGGACATGCATAAGAAAAGGGTGAGCTATAAAGCCCAATAAGGGAGTACACATGGAACAACAAGAGGAGTACAATACATGTTAGACAATAGGAATATCAATAGGGCATAAGAAAAACAAGAACAGAAAGGCATGATAAAGCATGATAATCATAACATGGAAATGTGGCAACAACACTTAACATGGAATTAGCATGAGCCAGGGCTCATTGCACATGGAGGATGAGTAAATCCTCATTCCACATAAACCATGAGTAAACCCTCATTTCACTTGATTTAGCATGAGTCAACACTCATTGAACATGACGTATCATGATACTATACTTTACCCAATGCATTGAAGCGCTATAATGGTTCACCCTTCTTAGACATTTCATTTCATGCATAAGTGTGCCACATGGATCATCAAACATGGATTCATAAAACATAATCATTTATTCCACGATAAAGGAATGTGGAATTCATTCATGATAATTTTTAATCAATAAGTAAAGGTTCATAAAGGTGGATGTCGTTGATGGAGAAATGGTCATGGTATCCACTACACAATGGCATTGGCTTAGAAATTCTGTGTGATTTCGGTTGCGTAATGGCGTAACATAGAAATTCATAAAAATGGATGATGACCGAGAAAGGGGTTACTCATCATATTTACATGTAATGGAAAGTAATGAGGTCATATAGATACATGTCCCAACAATTGGAATAGAATTTAGATTCATGATACAAAATTATTGCTTGAATGTAAAAGAAGAGAGAGAAGTTCCTTTCTGAATTTCGGCATAGTAACAGGTGTACATGGGAGGCATTTAATGAGAGAGAAAGGGGTCTCCCATCATTCAAACAATACGAGGGAAGTATGGGGGAGGTGAAAAATTATACCCCAACATTCATAATTTAAATTAAAATGGAAATATAACTTAAAGAAAATTGACAAAAATGAGAAAGGAAGAAATAACCCTTACTTGGAAGTGTGCTTCCATTGGCTAGAGAGAGGATTGTGAGAGGCTTCATGGGAGCTTGGGGCACCTTGGGAGGATTCTAGGGAGATTATGGAAGAGGATGGAAGAACTAAAAAATCTTTGAGTGAGGAGTAAGTGGGATCTTGGGTGGGTTTATATAGGAAAGGTGAGGGAATTCTTTATTATTTAGGTTTGGGACCCCTTATATTAAATTAATCCAAACCACAAACCATCCCATGTATTTTTCCCCTGGTTTTTGGAAAAGGAAAGAAGAAAACAATATTTTATATGGCCAATGCCAGAACTTCTTAAAATATTACGGTTGCTTATGTGGAGGTGAGTCACACTCCCATGGAAATTAATTAAAAAAGGCAAGGTGTTGAATAAGTCTTGAGGGGTCCATTAATGCTTTGAAAAGTAAGGTAAAAAAACCCAAAATCACATTATTTTAATGTTAAAACATATATTGGCCTAACGTAAAGGTTAATGTATTTTATTACATCACAATTGGTTCATTATGATGTCATAAAACACATTATATATTTAAACGGTATTTAAATTTTACTCAAAAATCTGACTGTCTCAGAAAATTATGAAAAATTCACCATGGGATAATTTCGGTGTCCTGATTCCAAAAATAACATTTATTTTATCTAAATAATTTTCTAAATATGTTAATTTTCTCTTTTAAAATAAAAACTGACATTTATCGAAAATTCATAGGTTTGGATATAAATGGCTTTCAAACCTTAATAAATATTATAATTGCATTTATAAAATTATAAGATCATTTATATTTAATAAAAATTAATTTAATAATAATAATAATATATTATTAAAATATTCAAAAATCCCTTAATTTAATAAAATATAATTCTTAGTTAAATAATAACTAAAAACACTATTTGTACTTAAAAAATTATTTACAATGTATCAAAAATGACTAGAAATTATATTCATTATTATATACAAAAAAATAATGTACATGAACATAGTACTACTTATTTGTTACATAACCCCTTAAAACACCTGCATAAGATGTAAGGGTAAGGTGTGCTATGGTGACAGACTCTTGGGGTGGATCGGATAGCATCGCTCGAGTGGTAATTTCAATCAACTTACACTTTTCCCATAGACGGTCACGTTCGAGCTTGAAAAGATAAAGCTCATCTTGGGGTTGGACAAGGGTGAAGCCCAAAGACACCACCTCTTTTCCGAGCTCTGAAAAATGGGCTTCATATGGTGAAATTCTACTGGATGAGGACATCACTTCCTTCTGAGTAAATTGGATTTGTTAAAGTCCTATATTTATACTAATCATGTGATTACTGATCAACGACTATATTAGCAACTGTCAAAATTCTTAACATAAAACCAAAGAAGTTTACATTTTATAAAAAAAATTTATATAAAGAGACATTTAATAAGATCAAGGGGGATATTCCATTAATGAAACTTTGGGTCGTTACAATATTCTCCCCTTATGAAATTTTACCCTTGAAATTTTCCTTTTCCCACACCAAAACAAATGTGGGTAACTCAGCTTCATCAAATCCTCTGACTCCCAAGTCGCTTCATCAAACTTGTGGTTTCTCCGCAACACCTTGATGAGGGGCATTGTCTTATTTCGTAGAACTTTTTCTGTATGATCTTAGTTTTTCATTGGTTGCTCCTCATAAGAAAGATCATCTTCCAATTGTACCACCTCAGAAGAGAGTACATGTGAAGGGTTTGGTATGTACTTCTATAAGAGGGATACATGAAAGACATCGTGTACTTTGGTTATAGTAGGTGGAAGTGCTTGTTGATAGGACACAGCCCCGACACGATCATGAATCTCGAAGGGGCCGATGTACCTTGGACTTAACTTCCCATTCTTTCCAAACCTCATGACCTTCTTCCATGGAGATATGCGTAGAAAAACCGTGTCTCCAACTTTAAACTCAAGGTCTCATCGGCGATTATCTGCATAACTCTTCTGTCGACTTTGTTCTGCCTTAATATGCTGCTGAATGATTTTCACCTTCTCCACCATTTTCTCGACCATTTCTGGTCCAAGAAGCTTATGTTCACCAACCTCATCCCAACATGCCTATGTTCTGCACCTTTTCCCATATAGGGCTTCATGTGGTGCCATTTGGATGCTCGAGTGGAAACTGTTATTATAAGAGAACTCAATAAGAGGAAGATGTTGATCCCATCCTCCTTTAAAGTCCACTGAGCAGGCTCTCAACATATCCTCAAGTGTTTGGATAGTCTGCTCAGATTGGCCATCAGTTTGAGGATGATAGTTCGTACTGAAGTTCAGTTCAGTATTGAGAGCATGTTGAAGACTCTTCTAAAACATAGAGGTGAATCTTGGATCTCGGTCAGACACAATAGATATTGGTACTCCATGAAACCTTACCACTTCCCTAATATATATCTGTTCCATTTGATCCAATGATAAATCCTCCTGAATAGCAATGAAGTGTGCAGTCTTTGTAAGACGATCCACAACAACCAAGATTGAATTGTTGCCTTTGGATGTCCTTGGAAGTCCGGTGACAAAGTCCATGGTGATTTTCTTCCATTTCCATTCTGGTATGGTCAATGGTTACATCATCCCCTTAGACTTCTGCCTCTCTGCCTTCACATGCTGACACACCAGGAACTTTGATGTATATTCAGCGATCTCTTTCTTCATATTATCCCGCCAAAAGTTTTCTCGGAGATCTCGATACATCTTTGTGCTCCCTGGGTGAATAGAGAAATTTGAACTATGTGCATCATCCAAAAGTTCCTTCTTTAGCTCCGGACTTGATGGAACACATAGTCTTTCCCCAAACCGCACAATTCCTTCTTCATTATCATTAAACTCATAGGATTTACCCTTTTTGATAGCTTCCACTTTTTCCTGAATTCCCAGATCATCCATTTGAGCATCCTTTAACCTTTCCAAAAGAGATGGTTGAGAAATCATTTGTGAAAGGATTGATGATGTTCCCTTCTCTATGATTCCCATGTCCATCTTCATCAAGTCTAAGATGATTGGATCCTTCTCAATTCACATCATTGATAGAATCGCTGGATCCTTTCTACTTAGGGCATCTGCCACCATGTTAGCTTTCCCAGGGTGGTAATGTATTGAACATTCATAATCCTTGATGAGCTCTATCCATCTTCTCTGGAGCATATTAATCTCTTTCTGCGTGAATATATATTTAAGACTCTTGTGGTCAGTATATATCTCAGAGTTCTCTCCATAGAGATAATGCGGCCAGATTTTCAAGGCAAAGATCATAGCCGCCAACTCCAGATCATATGTTGGATAGTTTCGCTGATGGATTTTCAACTGCCTTGAGGAATAGGATATCACTTTATCATTCTGCATCAGCACACAACCTAAGCCCTTCTTTGAAGCATCACTGAATACCACAAAAAGTTCCCCACTTGAGGGTAAAGTGAGCACGTGCGCAGTGATAAGCCACCTTTTCAACTCCTTGAAACATTCTTCGTATTCATCACTCTAAGAAAACTTTACTCCCTTCCGAGTTAGCTTGGTAAGAGGGTTGGACAATCGTGAGAAATTTCACACAAATCGTCGATAATATCCAGCTAAACCCAAGAAGCTATGGATATCCGTTACTGATATTGGAATCGGCCATCCCTCAATTGAATTTGTTTTGGAGGGATCCACCGATATCCCATTTCTTGTGATGATATGGCCCAAGAATGAGACTTCCTTCAACCAGAACTCACACTTCATGTACTTTGCAAAGAGATTATCCTTGCGCAAAGTCTCCAGTATAGTTTTTATATGCTCCTCATGATCCTCCTTGGTTTTGGAGTATATTAGAATATAATCTATAAAGACTACCACAAATTTGTCTAGGTAATCTCTAAAGAATCTATTTATTAAGTCCATGAAGATTTATGGAGCATTGGTGAGTCCGAAAGGCATTACTATGAATTCATAGTGCCCGTATCTTGTACGAAAAGCAGTCCTGGGGACATCTTCCTTCTTCACCCTTACTTGATAATATCCTGACTGCATGTCCACCTTGGAGAAGTATTGTGCCCCACACAGATGATCAAACAAGTCATCAATTCTTGGGGGAGGATACTTGTTCTTTATCGTGATTTTTGTAAGTTCACGATAATCGCTGCAGAGCCGCATTGACCCATCCTTCATCTTGATGAAGAGGACTGGTGCACCCCATGGTGAAGCACTTAGGAATATAAACCCTTTATCCAGATTCTCCTGTAGTTGTTTCTTCATCTCTTCAAGCTCTACAACAGAAATTCTATATGGAGTCTTGGATATTGGTAGCTCCCCAGGTATATGTTCAATTGAGAACTCAACATCTCTTCTAGGAGGAAGACCAGGCAGTTCCTCGGGAAACACATCATCCAATTCCCTCACAATAGGAATTTCTTCAAGGATGGTTTCTTCCTTGGACTCAATCATCTGATCTAGATAAGAATGCTCATAAAGAAGTAATATCCATGCTTGAGATGATGGAGCTAAAAGAGATTCATCTTCCTCCTGACACTTGTAAAGAATCGGGGGTCGATTATCCATATGGAGTGTGATTTCCCTCTATTGACAATTTATATTGGATCTATATAAGGAAAGACAATCCATTCCATGAATTGCATCAAATTCTACCAGAGGGAGTATGATGAGGTTTTCCAGGAAATTCAAACCACAGATTATAATAGGGGAAGACTTATATTCATGGGATGTAATGATTTCCCCATTTTCCATACTCACCGACATCTTTACTTCCATGATTTTTGGTGGTGCTGGGATTGTTCTACTAAAATTTAAAGATATAAAAGAATGCATAGAACCTCAATCAAAATCTATGTTCGCTATTCTTGAATGAATAACTAGCATAACTGTCACCACTTCGTTTTTGGGTTCACTTCGGTAGAAGTGATGGCAAAAGCTCTTCCTTGCCACCTTGGAGGTTGTTGGTTGTGTCCAAAAACCCTTGGATTAGGGCACTGATTTGCATAAAAACCCAGTTCTTTGCATTTGTAGCATTGAACAATGCGTCGAGGTTCGAACGAAGCATTCCTCTCCTCTATCGCAGCCGTGGGTCTTTCTTGCCGATAGTTAACAGCTAGGTTCCCTTCTCTTCCACACCTGAATCATTTTCTCGTCCCCTTAAGGCAATTTCCAGGGTGCTTCTTTCCGCACTTTTTGGCCTGTGTGGTGATGGATCTTCTTAGCACCGTTGGATTTATCCATCGGACCACCAGTATTGAATTCCACCTTACGCTTCTTGTCCCCATGATACCCCTGTGATTCCCCGATTTCCATTTCAACCTTGAGGGAAAATCAGACAATCTTCTCATAGCTGTTGAAGTCACGGACCGCTAATTCTTTCTGTAGGCTAGGCTTCAGCCCACCAAAGAAGCGGTCAACATTGCATTCAGGGGTAATGACAAAGCCATAAGTTTATCGTGAAAGCCTTGTGAAGTTTTCCTCGTATGCTCCAAACAGATTATTCATCTTTTTGCTTCAGGGAAAGGAAGTCCCTCTCCATCTTAAGACGGAGGGTGCACGAAAAATATTTATCTAAAACATCTTTCGGAAATCCTTCCATTCCAACGCCTTGATCTCCTCCTCGGGCTTCGTATTTTTGATCAACGTCCACCATTGATCAGCTTCACCCTCCATACGATAAGCAGCCAGGAGAACCTTCTCTTGTTCATAATTTTGAAGGATGGAGAAGATCTTTTCAATGGAGTTGATCCATTGTTCAGCGATCGTGGGATCAAATGATCCACTAAATGTAGGAGGCCTTTGTCTCATGAAGCTCTCGATAGAGACTTATTCTTTCTTAGGGGGGTTGAACGTTTCTCTTGACCCGTGTTTCTATTTAATGCTTGAGTTATCTGAGAGATAAGCGTGATAAAGTTCATGATTCCCGCTCCCATTGGATTTGACATCTCATTAGTACAGTCGTCACACCGATCTTCATATCGATTGTTTGCCTGAGTCCTCCTATTAATGGACATTGGCTGGAATAAAATGAATGTTAGGGGTAACACATAAAGAGTAATCCAAAGACAAAAGTTGATGACTTATAAATAAACTTTCATTTCTTTAACTCATGAGTCTATAGGCTTAAATCTAGGCTTTTCATGATCTACTTTATAACATATATTCTTAGGGGAATTTTTTCCCTTAACAAGGGTTCATACCAAGATTGTGAATTTATCAAAACATATCCACCGGGAGTGTCATAACCAAGACTGCAGCAAGGCCCGTTTTCGTGCACCAGTTCCCGTTCGAGTCTAGCTCAAAGCGGTGTTTTCGGGTTTTACCCCTAGGATACATCTGTGCCAGAGCCGCATCTACCTTCTTGTATCTAGACAGGGATGTATTTTTATGATAAACCACTTACTCAGTACTTACCAAAACATAGGGATGTTTTTATTATACTTAGTCTTGTCTCTAAGGCTTTTCAAGGGTTTACTAATAGAAAAAATAACTAAACCAATCCTCTAATACCAACTATGACAACCCTGCTTTTTATTACAACTTACACATGATTTATTACATAAAACTTAACTTGATACAACACATAAGATCGAGAGGTTTAGCGTCTTTGGGGCTGATGATCATTACATAAAAACTTAAAACATGAAATACAACATCTTTATTGAAAACTTCCTTTTCATGACTACTACATTCCTTCGTACTTAGCATTGCATGGGATAACCTGAGGACATGCATAAGAAAAGGGTGAGCTATAAAGCCCAGTAAGGGAGTACACATAGAAAAACATGAGGAGTACAATACATGTTAGACAATAGGAATATCAATAGGGGATAAGAAAAACATGAACATAAAGGCATGATAAAGCATGATAATCATAACATGGAAATGTGGCAACAACACTTAACATGGAATTAGCATGAGCCAAGGCTCATTGCACATGGAGCATGATTAAATTCTCATTGCACATAAAGAACGAGTAAACCCTCATTGAACTTGAATTATAATGATTCAACCCTCATTGCACATGACGTATCATGATACTATACTTTACCCAATGCATTGGAGCGCTATAATGGCACACCCTTCTTAAACACATCATTTCATGCATAAGTGTGCCAAATGGATCCTAAAACATGGATTCGTAAAACATAATCATTTATTCCATGATAAAGGAATGTGGAATTCATACATGAAACTTTTTAATCAATAATTAATGGTATAGAAAGGTGGATGCCGTTGATGGAGACATGGGCATGGTATCCACTGCACAATGACATTTTCTTAGAAAATCGGTGCGATTTCGGAAGCGTAACCGCGTGACATAAGAATTCATAAAAATTGTTGATGAGAGAGAAAGGGGTTCATCATAATATTTAAATGTAATGGACTGTAAGGAGGTCATATAGATACATGTCCCAACAATTGTAATGGAATTGAGATTCATGATACAAAATTATTGCTTGAAAGTAAAAGAAGAGAGAGAAGTTCTTTTTGGAATTTCGGCATAGTAACAGGTGTACATGGGAGGCATTTAATGAGAGAGAAAGGGGTCTCCCATCATTCAAACAATAATAGGGAATTATGGGGGAGGTTCGAAACCATAACCCAACATTCATAATTGAAATTAAAATGGAAATACAACTTAATGAAAATTGACAAAAATGAGAAAGGAATAAATAACCCTTACTTGGAAGTGTGGTTCCAAAGGCTAGAGAGGGCTTGTGAGAGGCTTCTTGGGAGCATGGGGAACCTTGGGGGGATTATAGAGAGAGTAGGTCAGAGGTTGGACGAACTCAAAAGTCTTTGAGTGAGGAGGAAGTGGGAGCTTGGGTGGGTTTATATAGGAATGGTGAGGGAATTCTTTATTATTTAGGTTTGGGACCCCTTATATTAAATTAATCCAAACCACAAACCATCCCACGGTTTTTGCTCATGGTTTTAGGCAAAGGGAAGAGGAAAAAAATATTTTATAAGTCCAAAGTCATAACCTCTTAAAATATTAGGGTTGCTTATGTGGAGGTGAGTCACACTCCCATGGAAATTAATTTAAAAGGCAAGGTGTTGAATAAGTCTTGAGGGGTCCATAAATTCTTTGAAAAGTAAGTTAAACAAACCCAAAATCACATTATTTTAATGTTAAAACATATATTGGTAGAACATTAAGATTAAAGTATTTTATTACATCACTATTGGGTCATTATGATGTCATAAACCACATTATATATTTAAACGGTATTTAATTTTTACTCAAAAATTTGACTGTCTCATAAAATTATGAAAAATTCACCATTGGATAATTTCGACGTCTTGATTCCAAAAATAACATTTATTTTATCTAAATAATTTTATAAATATGTTAATTTCCTCTTTTTAAATAAAAACTGACATTTATCGAAAATTCACATGTTTGGACAGAAATAGCTTTCAAACCTTAATAAAAATTATAATTTCTTTCATAAAATTATAAGATCATTTATACTTAATAAAAATTAATTTAATAATAATAATAATATTTTATTAAAATATTCAAAAATCCCTTAATTTAATAAAATATAATTCTTAGTTAAATAATAACAAAAAATAGTATTTTTACTTTCAAAACTATTTACAATGTATCAAAAATTACTAGAAATTATATTCATTATTATATACAAAAAAATAATGTACATGAACATATTACAAATTATTTGTTACATAACCACTTAAAACAGCTGCATAAGACCTAAGGGTAAGGTGTGCGATGGTGACAGACTCTTGGGGTGGCTCGGAGAGCATCGCTCAAGTGGTAATTTCAATCAACTTCCACTTTTCCCGTAGACGGTCACGTTCCAGCTTGACAAGATGAAGCACAACTTGGGCTTTGTCAAGGGCGAAGCCCAAAGACGCCACCTCTTTTTCGAGCTCCGAAAAATGGGATTCGTATGGTGCAATTATACTGGATGAGGCAATCACTTCCTTCTGAGTAAATTTGATTTGTTAAAGTCTTTTATTTATACTAATCATGTGATTTCTATTCAATGACTATATTAGCAACTGTCAAAATTATTAACATAAAACCAAAGAAATTGACATTTTATAAAAACATTTTATATGAATAGAAATTTAATAAGATCAAGAGGAATTTTCCATTAATGAAACTTTGGGTCGTTACAAGTTCAATCTTGATTTCATGGGTATTTTTTATGTAATAGTTTTTTAAAATTATCTAAAACTCTAATCCTAAATTTTCCATCTATGTGTAAGTGATCAAATATTTTAATTTGATGTTGAATGTTTTTGATTAAATAAACTGGGTCACATTTACTAATACCAAATATATAAATTTAATGTTTTTTTATTAGTAACAGATTTACGAGTTCTATTTTGGAGCTATTGCATTTGGCATTGGATATGGGTTTAGAAAACTATAGAGATTATGATATTTTCATGTGAGGATATATTATGATTAATGGATACCCTCACATGTTTATTTTTCAAGGTTGATAATAATTTAGAATTATTATACACCACTTGTAATGTTATAATTGGCGGAATTATAATGCGACTAATGGTACTTTGATATCCATTTTATTTGTTCATGGTATACATAACCTGTAGGATTAACCTGAAGATTTATTGGTGGTTTCAAGGATTAATTATCATTTGGAATCATATGTGATATTATTGTTTCTTTATGGTGATTCAAATTTATTATAGGATGTTTTTTATATTTTTAAAATGATATGATTAGTGAATATACCTATTTTATATATTATTTTTGAGGTATTAAACTTATTTATAGATAAATGTAAATCATGTCAGGGAAGAATATGTGATTAAATACATCCATTTTTTGGGTTTTAATCTTATTATGGAATATTTTGAATAAATATATGATTAGATATTTATTTAATGATCTATGTTGAAATTACGGTGTTATTATAGTATATATAAAGAATAAAAAGGTATTTCTTTGTATTAAGGATTATCAATTTTGGGAGTACTCTTACATTATGATAACCATTATGGGTTTTTAATGCATGAAGGTAAGAGGAATAAATTTTTGTCCTTTTATACTTTACGTGATCTATTAGATGTTTATTTTATACCTATGGCATGGAAAATTCCACTTGAATACGAATCATTTTGAGAAAAATATGAGACTTTGGTAGAAATTTATTAAATGATGAAATTATAATTATATAGTATGTATATTTTATTATTTTGTTTTTATCCATGGTAAATGAATGTTTAAAATATAGGAAAATCATATTGAAAAATTAATTTTATGATATTACTTATTGTTTTTCTGAATAATTGGTCACTTTACCCATCCTAGATTATTTATTTTTTTGGGGAATTTATCATTATCCTTGGGATGTTCTCTATCAATATTTTTTAGTCTTGGGATGTTATCATTCCCTTACATGACCATTTTTTTACTTCCCACAAATATTATTATATTTGTAATCCTTACTATGTGTTATTCTTTTTGGAATTTATATTCACTTTCTCTCTTATAAAAAGTCTATTTTATTAACAATTTTTATGATGTGGGTTTTTAAAAATTAATTTTTGAATGATAAAACATTGATTTCCCAGAATAAGATAAAATTGAGAGTATGCAATTCATTATGGTGGAGGATTAATGTAATATATTAAGAATTTAAAAGTATATTATATTTGATTTATTATAATATATGCAACACCAAGCATAAACGAACAATGAAATAATATTATTTAAATATGAAGATTATGTAATTCCCCAACCCCAATTTCCTAGAGTCAGTGCATTATTACATAACATTATAATGATCACAAAAGATCAAGCCTCGAAAGACCTATTAGTTTAGTAGCCTTGGAAACACTAGATACATTTATAAAGATTACATTACATCATAAAGTGAAAAATACAACAACATCTTGTCTCCACCCTCATATCCCCTCATACTATCCTTGTAGGTAATTAATAAAATACTTCTTGACATCCTGGAAAAAATAAAACATAGAAATGGGTGAGCTCAAATGCCCAGTAAGGATTATAATATAGCAGAAACTTTCATAAATAAGAATAATCATTTAAGGAAATTTATATCTAAGACAAAATCCTTTTAAAATTTTAATTCATCATAATATTGAAGAAATAAAATGAAATAATTCCATTGACTTATTCACATAGATATTCTACTAGTCGAATAGTCACATGCAATATCAATAATCTCTTTCACAATGATTGAATGCATAATTCCGGACTATCATAACCACGTAGCCAAGGCCTCGTGCCAAGACTACGAATAATATTTTGTCAAGGCCTCTTTCCAAGACACTAGATAGTTTCATGAGACCTACTGATGCATCGAGGAGTTGTAACGGGCTCCACCCATCACTTATTAAGTCCAATGCATTCCTCATATGAACATGTTTAAACATAACATAAACATTCATATTAAAACTAGCATATGAAATTTCAATAATTTCTCCATAATCAATGAATGGTATAAAAATAACAGTTCCACATAAAAAAATATCACAAAACTTTCAATAAAATATGGATGTTTTGTATCATAATAAATAAAATTCAAATAAGCTTAAAATCCATCAAAAGATGTTGACATAGATGAAATCAAAACTATTTGTGAGAAATATCTCTTTTTTTAAATCATTTAAAAGTCACATAATTATAAAAGAAAATATTTACATTGAAAATATAATTATAAGATTTTAAGGTAATCATAGACAATTTTATAATGGCAGAAAATAGCTGCACCTGCCGTATAAGTTAAAAAAGACATTCATACCTTGATTCTGTGGAAATGGTTAAAAACGACCTTGTTTGGAAAATGATTGAAAGATTCCTTTATAAACTTCCTATATAATATCAAAAAGGGTATAAATGACTTTAATCCATAGTCTGTAAAATAGTAATAATGATTTAAAATACATTTTTAAGAAACAAGGATGTGTATGATAATGTGGTCCCAGTAGATAATTACGTATAAACGACCTCAAATAATGAAGAGATTGTGAAATAAACCCTTACCTAGTAATTTTCCTTGGTTGAGGGTAGGTTAACCTCTTTTATAATGGTGAAATAATTGTTCGTAAAATATACAAGAATCATATACATTAATATGATATCATATATGATCATTTAACATTGCTCTGTTAATAATATCTTAGTATTATCATCGTTTAGGGTGTCAAATTACTCAATTTATTTTATATGTTTTGTTACATAAGCCATGTTTGTTATGGATATGTTGTATCTTATTCATATCTAGAATTATATAATGTACTGAAACATTATTTTTAATGATCAAATGATAAATAGACATGAATGGATACGATGGGGAATGAATCTCATCGCGTTCGTGGAGACGGTAGTCCGTACGTATGCATGAGCGACAATATCACTCTTCTGATATTAAAATAATATATAATTGGGTATTATATCATATATATAGAATCATTATCATGTTATATTTATTATTTACATGAATTACACATCCTTGTTATACCCATCCAAATAATAATGTTTTGAATAACAATTACACCACGACGTGGAGACGGTAAGCCATACGTACGCACGCATGGTGACATGTCATTCAAATGATTGATAAAATACTGAATATAGTTGTTCCATAGTTATAATAACATCACAGTATATATGAGATACTGGAGTAATTATTTTAGAATGGGAATAACAAAGAAATAAGAATTTGAAGAAGAAAGAAACTTGAAAGAGGGTGGTGAAAACATTACCTCTTCTTGAGGTTCTTCCTTTTGATTTGATCAAAAGGGCTCCCTAGGTTGGATTTCGGATCAAACTAAGGACCATAGGATTAATTGTGATTTGTTTAGAGAATATTTGGTTAGGGTTTGGCCGAGAAAAAAAGGCTTTGAAGGTGTGAATTTGAGAGAAGGGGGAGTGCCCTTTTATAAGAGGGGTGAGGGGAACCTTAGGAAAAGCTAGAAATATTATTTTTTAATAAATTCATATTTGGTTTCTAATGGCTCCAAAGTGGATTATTTAAAGGTTATGGTGGAGATGGGTCGAAATAATTTCAACCAATATATTTTAGAATGGTTTGTGTCACTGTATTAACCTTATAATTTATATTTAACTCTTAGTTAAATAGTTGAACTTTTACCATGTCTCTTTGTATTTTTATATAATATAGTTAATATACATACTATATACCTTCAATCGACCCCCAAGTGGTCCATTAATGATACACCTATCATTATATAAGTACTTTGGACGAACCGTATATTTTTAGGAATATAATATCAATTAATAATATAATATTTGTTTTAAAAACTCTTATATGTCTATTTTGTTTTTGATAAATTCAAAATAGCATTTTTACTTTGAAAAAAAGTCATCTAAACAACCCTAATATGTTATATAAACCTATAAAATTAGTGAAATTCATAAAAAGTCTTAAATTACATTTATTTTGATATTTATAATATCAATTATTTTAATATTTCATTAATTAGGTAATTACTGCATCACTATTGTGTCATAAATAAATTAAATAATTTAATGTATAAAAATTATAAATAATATATCATTATGTAGAAAATATTGTTTTTCTTTCTAATGAATATCTATAATCTAATTTATCTTATGTATAACCCTATATTAATAATCTTTAAAACATTGATTTTATCTCTTTTAACACTTATTTGAATTAAATAATAATAAATGTCCTAATCTAAACCAAGTGGACCTAAATGAAAATATTTTATTCCTAATGTTGTTTTTTTTCAAGATGCACTTGTCCAATAAAATTAGGACATCTGTTAGGGTAATATAAATATCATTTTTACCTTTAATTACCCAATTTACTTTTAACCGTGGTAAATAAAAGAAAAAAAGTTACTATTCACCAAAAATTATTTTTATCTCATTGAACCACATTTTACCCCTTGCTATTAACAGTGTCTCTCTGATTTTTGAAATTCCACTCACAGAAGCGGTTAAATTATTTTTTATATGAATTTCCAAATTCTCCTAGGAGGTGGGTAAAAGATGCTGAAAAGTTCCATATAATTTTTATACATCTAAAATTAATCTAAAATAACTCCAATGAATTACATTGAACTTATATAGGTATTATGTATCTATTCTTAACTTAATTAAATTTAAATACAATAAATAATTATTTAAATAAAAAATTCGGTTTTAAACTATAACTCAGTGTTTTTTCACTATTAATAAAAAATTTAATGTTTTCAAAAAAAATACCCAAAATTCACCCTAAGCTAATTTCGATATTCCGAATCAAAAAATGAAGTCCATTTTAAAGACAAAATTTTTAAAATTTCAAATAGTGGGTATTACTATTCATAACGGCTAGTTTGATTGGTTGTGGTGTGTTAGAACTCGAAATTGTATACAACACACGCTACTATATTATTCAAAGAGAAGCGTACCGTGGAAGCTTGGGGTGTTACATTCTCCCCTCCTTCAAATAATTTCGTTCTCAAAATATCTAGAATACTACCACATGAAAAGACTCGGGTGATTCTTCATCATATGTTCCTTGGGTTCCCATGTTGCCTCTTCCTCTTATGGTTTCTCCATAGAACTTTTACCAGTCAAGTCATCCGGTTTCTCAGCAATTGGTCTCCGGTATCAAGAATTATGATGGGCTCCTCGCAATAAGATAGATTAGGTTCCAGTTCTAATTCATCATAGGTGAGTAAATGTGTTGGGTCATGCATGTATTTTCTCAACAGTGAAACGTGGAACACATCGTGAACTTTGGAGAGATTTGGCGGCATTTCTAAACAATAAGCTACAACACCAATATGTTCTAGAATTTCGAATGGTCCGATGTACGTGGGACTCAATTTTCCCTTCTTACCAAAACATATAACACCCTTACATGGATATACCTTCAAGAAAACCTGTCCTTCTACCTGAAATTCCAAATCCTTCATTCGATTATCAGCATAGCTCTTCCGCCTACTTTGAGCTGCCTTGATGTTCTTTTGGATTACCATCACCTTTTCCATCGTTTCCTCCACCAGTTCTGGGCCTACGAGTTTTCTTTCAAAAACTTCATCCCAACAGGTTGGTGTGTGACATCTCTTTCCGTATAACTCTTCATATGGTGCCATCAGAATACTTGAATAGAAGCTATTGTTATAGAAACATTCTGTGAGAGGTAAATATTGATCCCAAAAACCGTGAAAGTCAAGTGAGCATGATCTCAACATATCTTCTAAGGTTTGAATAGTCTGTTCTGGTTGTCCATCTGTTTGAGGGTGGGAAGCAGTTATCCAACAAAGTTCAGTATCCAGGGCTTTCTGAAGACTTTTCCAGAATCTTGATGTAAAATGGGGATCATGATTAGAATCAATCGATAGGGGTACTCCATGAAGTTTCACAACTTCATTAATATATAGCCTTTCTAGGCGTTTGAGTGGTAAATCCTCCCTTATAGCACGAAAATGTTCTGACTTGGTAAGATGATCAACAAAACCCATTATACATCATTCCTTCTAGGAGCCATTGGTAGTCCCATGACCAATTCCATTGTAATATTATCCCATTTCCACTCTGGTATGGGAAGAGGTTGCATGACTCCTCCAGGCTGTTTCCTTCCAGCTTTCACTTGTTGACAAACCATACATCATGACAAAAAATCAGCAATCTCCCTCATCATGTTGTCCCACCAAAAAAGTTCCTTCAAATGTCTATATATTTTGGTGATCCCATGGTGTATATAGAAATTGGATCTATGAGAATTATCTAACAATTCCCTTCTTAGATCAGGTATATCTAGAACACAACGTCGCTTCCCAAATTTCAAAATTCCTTCTTCATACACAAAGTCTCTCAATCTCCAATAATTCACAACTTTATTCTTCTTTTGAAACTCTTCATCACCGGTCTGAGAACTCTTTGTCCTTTATAGTAAAGATGGTTTGGAAACCATTTGAAAAAAGTAACGATGTTTCACTTTCCATGAAAATTCCCATATCCATCTTTACTAGATCCATGAAAATAGGATCCCTTATAACTCTCATCATGTTCAAAACTCCATGATCTTTTATAGACATTGCATTTTCCACCTTATTTTCCTTCCCCGAGTGGTAGTGCATCATGAAATAATAATCCATGAGTAGTTCGAGCCATCGCCTTTGCCTCATGTTGAGTTCTTTCTGTGAGAAAATGTACATCAAACTCCTGTGATTGGTATATATCTCACATTTTTCACCATAAAGATAATGTCTCCATATCTTCAATGAAAATATTACAGCAGCTAACTCAAGGTCATGAGTAGGATAGTTTTTCTCATGAATTTTTAGCTATCATGAAGCATAGGCAATAACCCTATCATTCTACATAAGGACACAACCATGTCCTTTCTTCAATGCATCACTATAAATAATGAACCCATTATTCCCCGATGGTAGAGTCAATATAGAAGAATTGACAAATCTTCTCTTCAGTTCTTCCAAACATTCTTCACACTCTTTTGTCCAAACAAATTTAACCCATTTACGTATGATATTTGTTAATGGGTTATCCAATCAGGAAAAATTTTGGACGAAACGCCGAAAATAACATGATAAACCAATAAAACTGCGTACCTCGGCTATACTCGTTGGTGATGGCCGTTCTTGGATTTCTCTTGTCTTATAAGGATAAACAGAAATTTCGTACTTAGAGACAATATGGCCAAGAAAAAAATCTCCTAAAACTAGAATTCACACTTGCTAAACATTCCATATAATTCATGTCTTCTCGAAGTATTCAAGATAATGCGCAATTTATTTTTATGATCTTCGTAGCTTTTGTAATATACCAAGATATCATCAATAAATATAACCAAAAAATCATCGAGATATTCCTCAAATTCTTTGTTCATTAGATCCATGAAAACAGAGGGTGCATTAGTCAGGACAAAAGGCATTACTGTAAACTCATAATGCCCGTACCTGGTTCGAAATGCTGTCTTCAGAAGGTCTTCCCTCTTCACACACAACTGATGGTATCCAGAGCGATGGTCAATCTTTGAAAAGTATTTAGATCCATGCATTTGGTCAAATAAATCATCAATTCGAGGTAGGGGATACATTTTCTTTATTGTTATAGCATTGATTTCCCTGTAGTTAATACATAGCCTCATAGATACATTTTTCTTCTTATCAAAAAGAATAGGGGAACCCCATGGAGAAACACTAGGGAGAATAAATCCCTCATTACCCAATTCCTCTAGTTGTTTCTTTAGTTCAACTAATTCCACAGTGGCCATTCTATAAGGGGTCTTCGATAAGAACGTTGAACCCGGAATTAAATCAATTGAAAACTCTATTTCTCATTCTGGAGGATGTCCATGTAAATATTCCGGAAATACATCTACATATTCTTTTACAATAGGTACATCCTCTATTTGAACATTCCTTTCCTCACCCACAGTCATTTCATTCTCTTCCTCCCCAATAATTGAATTTAGTCGAGAAACTGGGGGTGGATCTCGAAAAGAATTAGGTGATGAAGATTCTGCTCTAAAGATATGGTGTTCCTTATTACCATATTCAAAAATATTAACATCCTTCTTCATACAATAAATATTCACATCATGGTCCGTATTAAAATCCATACTGAGGATTATATCAAACTCAATCATAGGTATGATGATGATATTAGCAGATAAAGAACAATTATGTGCTCTAATGGGGACTGATTCAAAAAAACATTATTGCAATGATACTTCCATAATAGTTTTGACTAAAAAATCCCTTGTTAAATCAAATTGGAAATAATGAATTTTCTTAGAAAATTGGGAATATATGAAACAATGCGATGATCCGAAATCAAATAATGCTTTTTTTTAAATGTGAGGAAACCATTAAATTACCTGCCACCATGTATTTCCGAGATTCTACCTCAGTAGTAGTGATAACATAAGCTTGGCCTTGATCCCTTGGCCTTTTCTGAGGTATGTCACCCTGACGCTTAGGGCATTCATTTTCATAATGTCCCATCTTCCTGCAGTTGTAGCATTGAACATCGGTAGCTTCTTTCTACCCCTTGTAATCATGAGTTTGGTGGCCTTTTCACCACACTTGTAATAGACTCCCATTCCCTTCAAGCAAGTACTTTGTTGTTTCTTCCAACATTTACTACAAGATGGATTTTCAAATTTTTTTTTCTTCCCCTTATTTCCATTTTTAGAGTGATCTGTAGATCTCTTCTTCTCTTTCTTTTCTTTAAAATCATAAGACATAGATAATTTTTTTCTTTCTTGATAGCACGTGAGAAAATATCATCGTAAAACAAGATGGTTTGTGAGACTAAGGCTATACGGAGAAATTATTTTAACCCATCAATGAAATGATCAATCTTACTTCTTGGGTTATGTATATTATCTGCTGCATACCTCGCTAACCTTGTAAAGTTACCCTCCTACTTTGCGACATTCTCATCCTCCTTTTTTCTCAGACTCAGAAATTGCCTTTCCATATCTGCTCGATGGTCACAAGGAACGTATTTTTCTAAAAAAGGATCTTTGAACTCACTTCATTCCATATTTTATACTTCATCATATTACTTTGTGTTTTGTATAATGGACCACCATTGATCAACATCTCCAGGGAGGTGATAAACTTCCTTGATATCTTTTTCCCTTTCACTACTCCTCAAAGCCTGAAATATTTTATCGAGGGAACTTATCCATTTCTCAGCTACCAATATATTTTTACTCCCATTGAATTTTGGTGGTTTTTTCCTCATGAAGAGATCTAACATTGATCCTCCACACTGTGGATCAGTGTGATCCATACAGCTAAGGTTATTATTCATAACTGGAGTGAGTTGTCCTAGTATGGTGACTAGCTGATCAGCACCAGTTGTATAACCAGCACCACTATAATTATCTTGAGTTGGAGGGCAATACAAACATGAAGTGTGTGCATTGATACAATTTCCATTTCTTCCACTGGGTTCCATTTCTAAACAATGGCATAAACTAGATCAGTTTATGAATTAGAATACATAATTCCATACTTGTAAAATACATAACATAAATTGAACTATATATGGATATTATCCATATTCATAAAAAAAATTTCCTTTGAGGAAGTATATACTCATAAAAACTTAATAATGGTTTTTAATAAAAATGAGAATTATCCTATGTATAACCCCCGGGAGTGTCGAAACCAAGATTGCAGTAAGACCCATTGTCATGCACAAGTTCCTGTTTGAGTCTAGCTCAATGTAGTGTTTTAGGTTTTACCCCTAGGTACATCTGTGCCAGAGCTGCCTCTACCTTCTTGTATCCAGACAGGGAAGTTTTTCTTAGAAAACTCACAAAGTCTCTACAATATCAAAATTTTAGGAAGTTCTTCTATATTAATTCTCAAAGTCCATCTTAGGTGTATGTTTTCTAATCAATGTTTACCTAAATATATCTCCCATGGTTTGTACTAAACTTCTTCTGATACCAACCATAACGCCCTGACCTCAGTTAACTAGATTCGGTGCATTATTACATAACATTGGCATGATCACAAAAGATCACATCTCGAAAGACCAATTATTTTAGTAGCCTTGGAAACACTAGATACATTTATAAAGTTTACATTACATCATAAAGTAAAAAATACAACAAAATCTTGTCTCCACCCCCATATCCCCTTATAATATCCCTACAGGTCCTTCATAAAATACTTATTCACATCCTGGGAAAAATAAAACATAGAATGGGGTGAGCTCAAATGCCCAGTAAGGATAACAATATAGAGGAAACTTTCAAAAATAATCATAAACATTTAAGGCAATGTAAAACTAAAATAAAAGCCATTTAAACATGAGATTCAACATAATATGGATGAAATAAAATTAAATAATTCCATTTAATTATTCACATGGATATTATACTAGATGAATAATCACATGGAATATCAATAACCACTTTCATAATGATGGAATGCATAATGCCAGATTATCATAACCACGTACCCAAGGCCTCGTGCCAAGACTACAAATAAGATGTTGTGAAGGCCTCATTCCAAAACACTAGCTTGTCTCATGAGACCTACCGATGCATCGAGGATATATAGTGAGCTCCACCCATCACTTATTAAGTCCAATTAATTCTTCATATGAAAATGTTTAAACATAATATAAACATTCGTATTAAAACTAGCATACGAAATGTCAATACTTTCTCCATAAACCGTTAATGGTATCAAAATAACACATCCACAGTCAAACATATCAAAACACCTTCAATTCAATAGGTATGTTTTGTATCATAATAAATAAACTTCAAATAAGCTTAAAATCCATCAAAGGATGTTGATATAGATGAAGTCAAAAATACTTGAGAGAAATATCTCTTTTTTGAAATCATTTAAAAGTAACAAAATTATAAAAGAAAAAATTTAATTTAAAAATACTTTTATAAGTTTTTAAGGGAAGCTTTGACGATTATATAATGGAGGAAAATAGCCACAACCTCCATATGAGTTAAAAAATACATTATTACTTTGATTCCGTCGAAAATGATAAAAAGGACCTTGTTTGGAAAACGACAAAAAGAATCCTTTATAAACTTCTTATAAAAAGTCAACAAGGTTATAAATGACTTTAACCCATAGTCTGTAAAATAGTAAGAATTATTTGAAAGATATTTATAAGAAACATGGATGTGGATGATAAAGAGGTCCCAGTAGATAATTACATATAAACAACCTCAGATAATGAAGAGATTTTGAAATAAACCCTTACCTTGAACATTTACATGGTTTAGGGTAGGTTAACCTTCTGTATAATGGGTAAATAAATTTTATTAAATTATAAAAGAATCATATACATTAATATGATATCATATATGATCTTTTAACATTTCTTTGCTAATAATATATTAGTATTATCGTCTTTTTTATTGTTAACTTACTCATTTTCTTTTATATGTTTTGTTACCTAAGCTGTGTTTGTTATGGATAGGTTGTATCTTATTCATACCCAGAATGATATCAAGTACTTAAAAATTATTTTTAATCATCAAATGAGAATTACACTTGAATGGATACGATGGGGAATGAATCTCATCGAGTTCGTGGAGACGGTAGTCCATACGTACGCACGATCCACAATAACACTCTTTTGATATTAAAATAATATATAATTGGATAGTATATCATATATACAGAATAATTATCATGTTATATTTATTATTTACATGAATTTCACATCATTATTATACCCATCCAAACAATAATGTTTTGAATAACAATTACACCACGACGTGGAGACGGTAAGCCGTACGTACACACGTATGGTAACATGTCATTAAAAGGATGGATAGAATAATGAATATGGTTGTACCATATTTATAATAACATCACAATTTATAGAATATAATGGATTTATTATTTGATAATGGGAATAACAATGAAAGAAGAAGTTGAAGAAGAAAGGAACTTGAAAGAGGGTGGTGAAAACATTACCTCTTTTTCGTGTTCTTCCTTTTGATTTGATCAAAAGGGATCCCTAGGATGGATTTATAATCAAAATAATCCCTATAGGATTAAATGAGGGAAGTTGATAGAATATTTGGTCAGAGGTTGGCAGGGCAAAAAGGCTTTGAAGGTGTGAATTATAGAGAATGGGGAGTTCCCTTTTATAAGAGAGGTGAGGGGTACTTTAGGAAATAATAGAAATATTATTTTATAATAAATTAATATTCGATTTCTAATGGCTCTAATGTGGATTATTTAATGTTTAAGGTGGTGACGGGTTGAAATACTTTCAATGAATATATTTTAGATAGTTTTGGGTCACTATATTAACCTTATCATTTATATTTAACTCTTAGTTAAATAGTTTGACATTTACCACGTCTCTTTGTATTTTTATATTATATAGTTAGTAAACAAACTATATACATCCAAGAGACCCACAAGTGGTACATTAATTATACACCTATCATTATATATTTCTTTTGGACGAACCTTAGATTTTTTGGAATAGAATATCAATAAATAATATAATATTAGTTTTAAAAACTCTTTTATGTCAATTTTGACACTATTGGGTATTTTGTTTTTGATAAATTCATAACTACATTTTTACTTCGAAAAAAAATTCATTTTACCAACCCTAATATGTTATATTGACCTATATGATTAGTTAAATTCATAAAATGTCTTAAATTACATTTATTTTGTTATTTATATTATCATTTATTTTAATATTTTATTAATTAGGTAATTACAGCATCACCATTGTGTCATAAATAAATTTAATTATTTAATGAATAAAAATTATAAATAATATATCATTATGTAGGAAATATTTTTATATTTCTAATGAATATTTATAATCTAAATTATCTTTTGTATAACCATATATTAAATTTTTTTTAAACTTTGATTTTATCTTTTTTAACTCTTCTTTGAATTAAATAAGAATAAATGTCCTAATCTAAACCATGTGGACCTAAATTATAATATTTTATTCCTAAGGTTGGTTTTGGTCGAGATACACTTTTCCAATATAATTAGGACATGTGTTAGGGTAATATTAATATCATTTTCACCATTAATTACCCTATTTACTTTTAACCGTGATAAATAAGACTAAAAAAGTTACTATTCGCCAAAAATTATTCTCATCTTATTGAACTAAATTTTACTCCTTGATATTAATCGTGTCTCTTGGATATTTTAAATTCAACTAATATAAGTGGTAAAATAAGGTTTTATGTGAATTTCCAAATTCTCCTAGGAGGTGGGTAAAAGAAGGTGAAAAGTTCCATAAAATTTTTATATATCGAAAATTATTCTAAACTAACTCCAATGAATTACATTGAACATACATAGGTATTATGTATCTATTCTTACCTTAATTAAATTTAAATAAAATAAATAATTCTTTAAATAAAAAATTTGGTTTTAAACTATAACTCAGTGTTTTTTCACTATTCATCAAAAAAGGAATGTTTTCTGAAAAATACCAAAAATTCACCCTAAGTTAATTTCGTTATTTTGAATCCATAAATGAAGTCCATTTTTAAATATAATATTTATAAAATTTCAAAAAGTGGGTATTACTATTCATAACATCTAGTTTTATTAGATTTTGTGTCTTAGAACTCGAAGTTGCGTACAACACAAGCTATTGTATTAATCAAAGAGAAGCATACCGTGGAAGCATGGGGTGTTAAAAATTATAACCTAGAAGTTAAACGTGAAGGTTTGGATAGGGGTAAATAAATTTTAAAAAATATATAAAGCTTCTATTAAATAAAAAGTTATTAATTAATACTTTGGTAATAAGAACTCAATTTTTAGTAATATCATTTTATTCTTCAAAAATGCATTTTGTTTAAAAATGATGTTAATTTTTTTAGTGAGAGGAAAATATAATAATTTCTTAAAAATTAATATATTTTAATTTTTTTAAAAATATAATTTCTAAAATAGAAATATCATAATTACCTTTGGGGTAAATTTTTGTGTTTTTATAAAAAATATTGATTTATCTTTGAATAATTAAAAATACCAATTTGTATAAAAAATAATTTTATTTTCATTATAATGTTTCATTATTATTTTAACTTCATAAAATTTTACATAATTATAAATTAATTAAATATAATATAATATAATTTATTTGAATCATAATTATACCTTATTTCGGTATAAGTGAATTTTTGGGCTTAAAACACATTTCTTTAAGAAGTTATTTTTTCGATATATTTAATGCACTTATATTGAATGTAGTTTCTTGCATTATATAAATTGAATCATGAAAAATTGATTCCTTATTCTTAATTAGTGGCAAACAATTTGGTATATAGGCCCATTTTTATTTCATACTATTTTAAATGTAACATTAATAATTTCTATTATCACTCTTAAGGGTGAATCATAAAATATGTTTTAAAAATATATATGATAGGGACTCAAAAATTAACCAAATGCTTGACATAGTTTTATTATATTATAAAATATCATACATTTACATATCAATTTCCACTACATTACCTTTTTTATATTTTCCCATGATTTTGAACTTTAGAACATTTAGTTGAATATAATGAAAAAAATGGCACACTTTTTATTTTAAAAACAATAATATTATTCATATACGGAGAAACAGAGGACGTGTTTGGTTATAAATTTTTATTTTTAGTTAAATTATTATTCTCTCATCTGGATAATTTATTTTTAATTTTTAATGAATTAATAATTTCCTTCAATGGTTATGCAGCTATAACACAGTGCTTGTGCAAGCGGTAAAAAATAAATAATATTATGCTGAAAACTCCAAAAATAATATTATTTAATTTTGTTGGAATTTGAAAATTTTTGTGAAAAATATGACATATAAAAATTTTCTGGATTCATTTTATCATATTTAAATTGTTGTATTGTAGTTTTAAAAGTAACATTAAATGAATAGTTCCAAACTGTCATTATTGACAATTTAAAATAAATAATATATTATTAAATGATGAAAAATTTATAATAATACAATATTCAGACCTGGAATTTTTAAAAATACTAAAATAAAAATAATTTTCCCATTAACGGGTTGTTTTTTCATTTATATAATCTATATTAACCCTTAACGAGTTAAAATAAAATTTTTTACGACAATTGTGGAAAATAGTTAATGTGAGTTATCAAAAAAATATAATCATAAAATTGTGGTCTAAACATTGATAAATTTAATTTAATGAAAATATTTCTAATTTTAATCATATTATCTTTTAATCATGACAACTTAGGTTCATATGTACATCACATTTAAATTATATTAATTAAACATTGTTTGAAATTCCATGAGTACCCATCCACCCTCTTTTAAATGGGAATCTATTCTTCTAATTTATTCACAAATAAAATTAATTTTTTCATCCAATATCTACCCAAATATATTACAAACATCACTCAGTATTTTCTAGATTCCTAATATAGGTCATATTACAAAAGTTTGAGGTCTTAATGTGCAATGAAAAGGAGGTTATCTGAAGTAGAGGTATGGTTCTTAACAGATCATTTTTGTTTTATTTATTCTGACACCTATGTGAATTATTATTTAACATGATGATATAATAAAATAATTATATATAATATAATTCTATTTTTATGTCAATTTTAGAAGCTACATCTATATAATCCTCCATAAAATCAGAAAAATTACAGTCAATCGTGTGTATGATGGACTACCTCATCATAGGCCGATGTAATTTTTTTTCGAACACCACATCTCATGGATGGTTACAAAGAAATAATTAATGTTTATATATTCTATTAATGAGAAAATAATTGGCATAAAAAGATAATACATCATATATTTTCATACCATTCAATTCATTGAAAAATGAAAAAGTCCATAATGCATATGTGTGGACTAACACCTCCAAGAAGCGATGTGTTCCATTTTTCATCACCACATCACATGGATGAAAAATATAATTGTTATAAATTATATATTTATTTACCAAAAAAACTTATATTTTAAAATTAAGAGAAGTTATAAGGATGTTTTAAGGGTTTATCAACATATTTTTAACATAAATATCTCGATTTACCCATACATTGGTGAAAATATTTAATAAGATTACTATTAGAAATGGTAAAATATAAAATCAATCTATTCAATATATTTTAAACACATTCTTCCAAATATTTAATCAATTTCTAAATACTAATGTTTTATATGAAAAAAATTAAATTTTAATATAAATGCATATAATGCAACGAAAAACACTTAATAAGAAAATGCATTTTTGGCCCAAAAAGGATTTATACAAAAAATCATGTGTATTTCCATGGAAAATTTAATAAATTATATTTTATGTAATTAAATATTATTTATATTTATATAATTTCAATTTAAAAATATAGTGGTATTCTTAATAAAAGGAAATGACATTTTTTTTAAAAATCAGTATTTTTCACTATTTACATAAAACAATGATTTAAAAATAAAACAATTACCCATAAGATAATTTTGATATAATGATTTAAACAATTATATCCATTTACCTAATAAGATTTCTAAAAATTCGAGAAATTAATTATTAAAATTTCTCAAAAAAATTAATAAAAAATATTTTTTCATGGGAAGTTGTTATGGAAGAATAAAAAGTCTGTCAAAAATTGAGTACATATGTATTATTAATTTATCAGTACATTTTAATTACACTAGACCTTAAATAATATATTTCATATTATAGTTATAAAAATTTGTACATTTCAATTTACTGTGTTGGTTTTATCGATGATGCTGAAATAATAATATTTTTATTGTACAAAAGAATTTGTTTAAAGATCAGTGTTGTGTGTAAATCTAGCTATAAAGCATAGTGTTCATTTTTAAATTATAAATTCTTATATAGTATTATTTATTGAATGATATTTTTATATTTTCCATATTCATATTGTTTTTCGTTAGTCAGTTTTTTGGGTCTGGCATGTGGATTCTGAAGAACCAATGTCTAAATGGATTTTTAATATAGTGGAGAGACCACTATTTGTGAGCCTTTTAAATTGAAGAGTTATAAGTCTCACGCTATTAAGGATAGATAAAAATTTATTAGTTTATCATTATTTGAATCATGGTTTCATTTGACCTTTTTCAATCCTTCTTAAATTTCAATCACATAATGGTGTTCATTCGTAAAACAATTCATTATTTTTTATCATACTCTTTTCCCCCACGATTTGGTGGTTTCAAATTGATTTTTACATGATCCTCAGTTGTTGATAGGGTGTTTAATTATATTATGGTTTCACAATGTGTTGGATTATATCCTAGTGGTTGTGCTTCTATAGGTTTTTTCTAGTGATCTCAAGGTTCATCCTTCTTGATAAAGTTGGTTTGTTTGAAAAGAAAGAATATTATTGTTTTAATTATTGATATAGGTTTTTTGGCGATGTTTTTGAACACAAATGGGTCCTAAAATTTCATAAAAATTGATATTTCTAATCTATACATTGGTGAATTGTTCTGAAATGTTTAACTTTAATTAGATAATGATAAATAAGTTTTTGTAAATTGATTTTAATTGAGTTAAAAGAATTGGATTTTAGAATAGTTTACAAAGATATATTTTTGACAAATATAGGAAAATATTTAATTGTAATTTAAAATTAATAAGGGGACATTATAATATAAATTCAAAATGATCATGATATGATGATTTTTCAAAAATAGCATTGAAGAGGGGATTTTGGTTTGATATTTGTTTTTTCAGGATAGTAATGCTTGTAATTAGTTTCATTGGTTTTTATTTCTATGGATGGATTACTTATTTTGGGATGAGTATAAACTATATGAATCTTGATTTGAATTTATTTTATTATTTATTTCATTGTACTTAGAAAATTTCTATTGAATTCATTAATTTTTGTGTTTTATAATGTCTCTGAGTTTCATCTCCAAATGTTTAGTGATACTCTTGGTGGCCACTCTTGAGAGTTCATGGATGTTTTTGAGTTGAATTTTTGTAAGTATATTATTTTGGAATATTTAATGGTTGATGATTAATTTAGTTCATAGAGGTGTTTTAGTATTATATTTGTTTTTTGTTTAAAAAAATAGTCTTTGATGGATTCTACCTCTTGAGGCGTATGTTTCTTCTCCCACTTGATCGACCATTGTCCTTGAGACATTTTGGGGATAAAATGACTTATGGTGGAGATAATTTTCACATCCCATACATTATTTTCCTTTTTTATATATTTATTTGGTTTCAACTTTATCTCTATATATACAAAAGATTCATGTAGCATTGATGTTCATGGTGAAGGATATTTGTTTTGAAATAACATATACAATATTTCAAACCATGAAATATGGTTCCATGTTACAATACAATATTATATAAATATAATTGATCTTATCTCGATGCCTTTTCATTTATATTCCCAATAAATTTATAGTATGAAAGAGAATTTCATAGCCTGAATATTCATGGTAAAATTTTAATCATTCCATGAATAGTAAATCATACCATGAATGTGGTCAGACAAGTTATAATATTGAGTTTATAATTTTTTTAACCTACTCATGTTTAAAATTTGTTGGGGCCCTTCACCCTCACATTTGTTTGTTTACAACTCTAAAAAATTCATCCTTGGAATTTATCACCTCTCATGGTTCATTATTTTAGTCTCATTAATTGTTGAGATTGGTTATTCATGGAAATAAATCATCTTGTATTCTATCATGTGCTTCAATCTTACCTAACACTAGAAGCCAGGATTGATAAATTTTAGATCTTGGGATGTTCAAAACTAGTGGTTTAAATATTTTTTCTTTACATAGACCCCTATGAGTTTCTAATGGTTTAATGGGATTTTTTTAGTTGATTAACTCTATATTCATTAGATGAAATGACATTTGGGGCATTTCGTTTCATTAAAAGGATTTTTCATATGAAAATTTAATTATTTATTGATCTTAAAATATTTTTTATTTGACATGACATGGTTTTTATTTTTTAAATCTTTTTTTAAGGTGTAATACTAATTGTAAGTGAAAAGGTTTTGGAAGCATGTCTATATTCCACAATTATGGTTATCATATTAGGTTGATAAATATATATTTTTATTGATGAATTAATCCTTTTAAATATTTATTACGTATGCAAATGTTTCCTCTTAGAGAGGGGGAAATCCAAAGGGAGATTGGTATTAGATGTATAGTCATGTAAAAGCATAAATATGTATGGTTAGAATCAATAGAATTCGATATAAACATAACAACATTCTACAAACATTGGTATGTCATGTAGATATATGATGGTGAACTATAGTCACTAGGCCCATGTTGAAGAGATGCGAGTGCACACCCGATTATCCATCTTAATTCTTTTTTCGGTTCAATGATCATATTATCCCTTACTTTACATTCTTTAGTACTCTTTAAGGTTGTAAAGAATTATTTTAGTATCAGAAATATATATTTATTCATGCATAAAAAATTAGTTTCACAAATATATTTGTATTTTTATTTTTAGACTATTATTAAATGGATGTATTCCATATTTTTTTAGAAATGTGAAAAGAAGTAATCATGCCACTATTTAATTTTTTTGGCCAAAACTAAATTTTTATTTATAAAATAAAAGACCCATTTATATATGGGAAGTGGGAAACCCATTACATATCCTGTAATCCCATGTCCAAGTGACTTATTTCTCATACATTTGTTTTAAAAATAATATAATGTTATAATATTATTGTTTTATCAAATATTTTAAAAATATTAAACCATACTATTTTTTTTATCAAAATTGATTATATTTGTTTATTAAAATGTATATTCATGAAACAGTTGGTGGGAACCTACTAGGATATTGAGATCAGACCATGAAGACACCCAATGGTTGTATATATAAATTTTCATATGTAATTTAGGAGTATTAAACTTTCTAATTTTATGTGGTGGGAACTCATGATAGTTTATTCAAATTATGTTGTGGCATGGTGGGACATTTTCCCCCTTGTTACACAAAGATGTGTTGTGATTTTATTTATTGTATTTTTCTCTAGACTAGTATTTTTATTGTGTTAGTGGAACACATGCATTTTCTTTATTTTGGTTAAGATATATCTTTTCAAGCTACATACATTGTCAAAGTATTATTTTATTTATGATATATGTTTAATGTTGTTTAATATTTTTTTGTTGATAAATTTAATTTTTTATTAATTTTACTGGTGTAATCATTCTTATAGGTGACTCTGGAATGTCTAGGCTGTTTTATCCGTCCTGAGGATCATAAATGCCTTTCGTGCCTAGCTATGGGCTGACATATATGGACAGTTAGGGTACATGTCTTGTTGGGTCATGACCTTATTATTGAATTTATAGTCTTCTTTTTATGACTAATACTATTCTATTCTATAGTTTGATGTTGAAAATAATATTTCCCTACTTATTCCAAAAACCTCTATTTATTCATTGAAATATTCTCTGAGACGTTTTTACAAAACCAATTCATTTCTCATGGGTTTATTTCATGCTTATTATTGATGTTCATTTCCTTTTTAGATGACAGACATGATTATAAGCATATTATGATGTGATTAGGGGGTATATAATTATAAATACATCTAATTATTAATGTAATGTATTGCATCTAGTGATATCATTATGTGTATAGATGTTGTAGTTGTATCATTATATAATGTAATACATGGAAACAATAAAGTTATATTTGTCTAAAATGTTATGATGTCTTGGTTTTTAGTCTTCTCTTATGTTTATTATGTTTCTTTATAATTCATGTTCCACATTCCTTTCTTTATTTATAAGGTTATTATGATTACCATCCTATGCCTATGCTATGACTATGACTACATTCCTTACCCAGTTACTCATGTTTTTAATGTCTCATGCTCCTATTTATTATCCATCCCCATATTGGGTTTTTTGTTCCCCCATTCATTGAAGAAATCAGACAATTAATACTATGTATCAAGAAGATAATGGAAGCCTAGATCGGAATATTATCATTTAATTGAACATAGTTTAATGTTTTCAGTGTTTTTATGTGTCATGAACATAATTTTAAAAAAATGATAAACCTATCTATCTTGGCTGTTGTAATATTATATATATTTGTAATATAGATAATTTAATAATAATTTATGTAATGTATGGGTCAATATATTAATCATAATAATCTTTTTAGTTATTTTGGGATTTAAATAAGTAAAACACAAAAAAGGATAAATATATAAATTTCATAAGTTATGACCCTAAAATTGATTTACTTATATAAATTATTTTTTAATACATGATTCATTTAGACCTATTTTTTTCCAAGAAAATGGTGGGTACAAGGAATAACCAATCAAATAATCCTTTTGATGTAATATAAAACAATTTTCTTAATACATTCCAAATTCATTGGGTGAGGGGGTTCAAAAAATTACAGTGTTCCTTAACAAATTTCCATAGACTATTAATAACATATTATACCATGTAGAACATACTTATTCACCCCAGAGGGAGTAATTATCTTTTGGTACCATCATGAAATGATGAACACATTTATTTAGTATATATATTTTAACTAATTATTATATTGTAATGGATAAACTCTAAAGAAAATAAATATTCCATGATTCCCAACTCTAAGAGAGTGAAAGTTTATCTATATATATCATTTAGAAGAAGAATATTATGGATAATAGATATTGATCAAGAATAACAAACAAATATATTAAATAGAATTAATGGAGTAGGATAACATTAATAAAATCATTCTTAATAATATTTTTCTTTTTCCCCATTATACTAAAATAGAAAGATAATTTTTAGAGCCAAAAAAGGTAATAATAAATCTATTTCCATATATGTGATGTATTTGAAAATGATTTAATGGTATTCTACTAGTTTTACAATAAAAAATAGAGAAATGGATACATTTTTAATTGTTCTAAAATAAAATATCTTAAAATCTATTAATATTCAAGACATTGGAGGCTATGATGAAGTAGTTCTATGTGATCTTGAATTAAATATAATGTTTAAAGAATGTTATAATGATCATGGATACAAGGAAAGAAGGGTAGATTTTAATTTTAGAGTATAAAATGAAAAAGGAAATATAGAATAGAATTCCCAAATATTCACATGTCAAATGTATGGTGAGGATCACCTAGTGAACCATGTTAATGGTATTTTGAAGTGTTTTTTGTGAACTATGGTTCAATGATTAAATTTCATTGATTATGAGAACAGTGCATCAATTTGATCCAAACTGAGGATCTTTATGGATACTCATCTTCAATAAAACATATGATAATTGATAATGGAATCTTTAATACCAATACCACCACTTATGTGGAGAAAACCAATGAATTGGTGAATGTTACAATCACTATTCACTAAAGAATGTTTTATGTTTCATATGGGTATGGATAAATTCATTCCATCATATCCAGTATGTATTATAAAATGTTTCAAGCACCTCCTTGATACATTGATATTGGGATATATGTAAAAACACAGAGTTTTTCTATCATTGTAACATTAGTGTTTGAGTTTTCCTCTATTATCATATGTGGGATGATATTTCATAAAACCAAATAATTTTTATTTTAATTGATTTTTTCGAAATAATATGTAATGATTCAATCACCTTCTATAGAGCTCACATATATTTTTAGTATTATTAAATCTCTTCCCATATCTTGAACAACTACATAATTCTATATGAATGCACAGAGGATCATGGACCTTCCTTAGAAAATATTCTTAACCTATTTACTTTGATACCTAATGATGAATCATATATTTCTCAAATGATTGAGATAAACAAAATCCTCATCCACACAGAGATATAAAATTTAATTAAATATATTGATGTCTTATTTTATGATTTATCTAGTCTTCCCTTGGACTATGAGGTTGAGTTATCTATAGAAATTATATTGGAGCACCACCTATATCAATGTTCCCCTATAGAATGGCCTCGATATATGTGGGGGTAATTAATGAATAAATTTCTATATAAATTTCTAAAAGGGTTTATATACCCATGTACACCAGCTTGGGTTGCACTATAAATCTTTACATAGAAGATGGTCACATCAATGTTTCTTTTCATTGATATACAAGATATCAAAAAAAATTTAATAATGAATGAGTACCTAATACAATGAATTAGTGAAAATTGTGGAGCTCAATATATCTCAAAATTTTATATTCATTCTCAATATCATAAACTAGAGGTGAAGAGTGATTATATTGAAAATAGAACTTTTCATACAATATATAGACACTATGAGTTCATAGTGAAGATATTTAGACTTAAAAACACCCAATATTTATTCTTGTAAATGATGAATAGGGTAATTAATGATTTTCTAGATGGATTTTTTGTTGTCTTTATTGGTGATATTATCATAATTATAAATAAATATTAAGAACATGATTATTATAATGTTTTAATAAAGAATTTATGAATAAAATGCTCTCACCATTTTTTAAAAGATTACATATTTTATAAAAAAAGTAAATTTTTTGTGAATTTAATCCAATGTGAATGAATATTCATGGATCCTCCAACGATAAAGATGATAAGAGAATAAACTAAGTCAATATGTTTCATAGAGATCTATATTTTAAATATATTTTTTGGGATATGATGATTTGTTATTATAAATTCACCATAATTATCTAGCCTAATAAATAAATTAATATAGAAGGGTGTCAAGTATGCTTCGATTGAATAATTTGAATAAAACATTAAGAATATTGAAAATAATTGGTCATTACATGTATAATCTCTCTACCCATGATTGGAGAAGTGTTTTTCTATATGTTTTTATGTTTCATAGAAGGAATTTGGTTGAAAACTCCTGAAAAGTGATAAATTGATAATCTAAAAAGAATAATAATTTAGGAACCATGATCAAAAATACTCATCACGTGATTTATAGTTTGAAGTAAGGATATTTTCTTTATATATTTGGAGTAATTTACTCTAATAAGAGAAGTGACACAAATATATTATTGGGAATAGTTTGTTGTATATATTCAAATATAAATAACTAAACATTTGTTTATAATAATGGTATGAGAAAATAACGAACTTTGACTTCTCCATTCACTACCCTATATGATGGTGAATAAGTTAGCTAATGATAAAATTTGGATGCAAGATGTTACCTAATAATTGATTACTATTTATTAATACCATATTTTTATTTATATATAAATGATGTATTTTAAAATCATAATGGTAGGGAAGAGATCAAAAACAACACTAATGATTTCCCAACAATTTATCCATGAAAAAATTATGGAGGCATAAATGGATTTTTTGGAGAATGGAATGATGTTTAGATCATGATAGGAAGGGGATATTGGTGAAATAAATAATAATAAATATGGATTCATTATTTTTTAAAATATAATATATTTTATATAACTAATATATATAATGGAGATTCTAGATGTTTTATATTACTCAACTTTCTCCATCCATCTAGAATGAACCAGGATGTATCAAGATCCCATAGATTAATGTTAGTGATACGAAAATAAGAAGAAGATTACATAGTATAACTAAAACCATAGAACATACTATATAGTTTTGTATGAGAATCAGAAATATAATGGGATAATGAAACCATTTCTTTTATAAATATGGAAATGGGGGAACATCAGTTTCTATTTTTTATGGGAATTTTGAAGACATGTAATGGAAATAAATTCATATGTGTTGTGTTAGGCTGACATACCATTATTGATTAAATCATTTCTATACTAAAATATTTTCTATAAATATAAAAAACAACATATATATCAAGGAAGTGGTGAGGATAAACCAAGAACCACATTAAATAATATATGATTGAGAACCAAAGTTGACCTCTATCATGTACATGAGTATTGAATATGGATTAAACATGGATCTAAACATCAATATGAAATATCACCTCTAAAATGATGGAAAATATTATAGTACTACTAAAACTGTTGATGATATACTATAAATTTTATGTATAGACATAATTGGTGGATGGGATGAATATCTTCCCTTTGTTGAGTTCTCATACTATATAAGTTTCCACTCATGTTTTCTGATCACCTTATACGATGATATATATGGGAAGAGGTGTAGATGTCAAACATATTGCGATGAAGATGGTGAAAAAATATTTTGGGACCTAAACTGGTACAAGAGATAATATTGATTGGGTAAACCATTTAGAAAAACATTTGAACCACACATTGTTAATAGAATATTAACGATGTTATTCATCAAAGAGAGCTAGAATTAAAAATTATAGATTATTTTTTCATCTTAATATCTCTATGAGATATTTTTATGTGGTTATAAAAGAATGTAAGGATTACATTAAGATATATTAGTTCCTTTTATACCATTGATCACACAAAATCGGTGACCTATTCACTATAACTTCCAAAAATCCTTGATCATGTACATAATATATTCCAATTATATCTCCTATGGATGTATATACCAGATCTATAACACATTCTAAATCTACATATGGTATAATTTGATCATGAACACTCTTGTGAGGAAAAATCAATGAATATATTGGTTTTTAGGGAATTTATTTACACAACAATATAACTTACCTTGATTAAGTTTATTTATTAAATCCTAAGAATGGGAGGTAACATGGGAATCTGATCAGGAAATGAAACTAAAGTACCCATCAATTCCAGATCAAGTATTTGAGATGAATTTCATGGATGACATTGGTATATATCCAAATTATTTTTCTCATCAGGACTTTTATTAACATTTTAAATCGATAGATTTTTTAAATAAACGTATGAATTATTTCATTTTGGGCCTGATCTAAAGTGGTATACTTTAGGTAGATTGTTAGTAGCTATAAAACATTAATCAATGTATGGAAGAAGGTTGTTTTGAATAATATTTTAATCTTATAAGGTATTATCATCCCCAAGTTTTTCTATTCTTTTATGGTGAAAATTTGGAAAATTTCTCTTCTAAAAAGCTTAAACTAGAGTATCCTGAACAAAATTTTCAATGGATATATCTCTAAATGTATTTTTATCTTTTTATCATAGAAAACAACTTTAATTAAAAGTAGATACATGCTAATGGTATTTAAAAATCTAAATCATTCGCATGAATCTATACGATATCAATTTTTAGAGTCTTCTCTTTGAAAAAAAAGATGTAACAACTTCCTCATGATTCTATTAAAATAATGACTCAATGAAGGTAATAATGACTACAGTTATTCATAGGAATTACCATCTATTATGAAAATATATAATTATAATATAATCAGGTATTTTTGTGTTTCCTACCATAATTATAATATAAGTTGTTGTAATTGAAACTATCTTCATTCACCCATTTTAGATTTATTTTTAAGGAGTAATAAATGACCATGAGGTGAATATGAAGGAAAAAAATGAAAATAGAACCAATAAACTATTAATGTTATGAATGATATCTATACTTTCAAATTCTTCCACCATATAGACTTTTTCTTCTAGTAACTAGTTATGTATTAAACTATCACTAGTTGACTATATTATAAGTATCTCCTTGGTATCCTCGATCCTACAAGTTGGTTATATTTATATAAGATGGAGTGGATAACTTCTTCATGTTTTATTCTCATACAGAAAATTTCCATGAAAATGATTCCAATACAATATAGAATGAAAAAAGATGGTATGTCCATTTTCCCTAGGTATAACTTTTGTAAGTTGGGCACATATTCAATTGCTTATATATGCTTTTAGTACTTTTTTACATGTTTATTTTGGTCGGTTCCCATAAATTATTTGAGGAAAACATTAAAATGGTGAATCTATATATAACCCCATATAAACCTAGTATATTTAATCCAACCCACCTCAATTTATTAATTTATTCCCAATGGAAATTCTAAATTCCCTGAATATCATTTAGTGGAATGAAATTTTAGAAAATTTTAACGAACATGGAATAAATAATAAAATGGGACTTACTAAAATTATATATAATTTCATGATAGAAAATGAATTCTAGAAAAGATTGGTGATATTATAAATAAAATAGATTTTGGTGTTTGATATACCTGATGTTAGAGGATATTTTAAATATGTTTTTGGTAATATTCTTAATGTATAGAATCCCTATTGTGTAGGTTTTATTAAAATCATATTTGGTGGTGCTGTGAAAGGTAATTATAGACTGGAAGGATATTTAGGGGTTTTTAGTGGTCACAAGAGATAATATATTTCATTATTTCACAAGTATTATGGATCAATGGAGGCATACAAATATGAAATAAAGGGATTTATGTGAGTGATCCAAATCACCTAATACATAAATTAGGGAATGATTTGACTAAATGTGGATTCAAGTCATCTTATGAAACCGATTTTTATAAATATCAATCCAACCTCATTGGGAGTCATAATAAACTGGTAGTATTTCATGGAATACTACATGAAGATATACATTGTACTATTGCACCCTATTCAGGATGATAACCAAAATCCGGTCACATTTGTTAACTTAGGTGTGAGTTCAAGAAGGGTCTTATTTTATAAAATTAATATAATGGTAATTAAAGAGGATATATTACATAACTTTTTAAAAACACCTTCATTCAATATTCAATAATTATTTATGGAACATGGGGCACTTCACCAGGAAGTTCCCATTTCAATATATGAGTGTTATATTTTATAAAATAAATATTGTATAAAACACGTGCATCATATTATAAAGTAAACCAACAAATAATTTCATAAATATTTAACATTAAATATATATTATTCATATATACTATAAAATTAATAATAGTACAATGGGATAATAAAATTTAAAATTTGTATTATTTTAAAATTGAAAATTTCATTGTCGAAAGAAATATCACACATGCAAACAATACTATAAAAAGAAAACAAAACATTTTATGTATGATTGATTTTTTTAATAAAAATCGAAAAACATTAACTAAAACTATGTGAATTACTAATAATTGATATAATATATAGTTAAAGGAAGTATAAAGGCAATATTATGATTATAATAAGTAACCCATCCATTATAATAGTAACTTGAGAACTAGAAAAGTAACTATAATATGTGAAAAGCACCTTGAATATTGGAATAGTAAAATGACTTATAAATAATATCTATCACAAAAAAATCAGTAAATATTATCATTAAATTTTTATAATATAAAAAATAAAATTATATAACTCATAGAAAGTGTACATTTATATTTTGAATAATTTATATTTCAAATTATTTTCTGAAAGCCTTAGTTTTTATATAAATATATTAATAATAAAATTAACTAATTATAGAAATTATTTCCTTAACCATAATTTATTTTTATGAATATTCATGTCAAAATTAATCATGATTTATTTGGATCATTTTCCCATACCGTATAATTTTTTCTTCACATTATAAAATTTGTTTTCCTTCAAGTGTGATATGTTTGATGTCATAATATTAATGTAATAAAGAACTAATAAATTTAAAAATTATTTTATTAACCCAAAATTTATTTAATAATATGAATAATAAACATAAAAACATAAAAACTACATTTTTATCTTAAAAAGTATTTTCTAATCTCTGAAAATTCTATAGTATTCCATTAAAATATATTTTGATTCAATTTTTCTTCCATTATTTTGTATAAACTAAAAAATTCAATGTATTTAATGTTTAAAAATCATAAAATATCATATTTTTAAATAAATAATATATATAATCTCAAAAAATATCACTATTGTAATTAATTGTTGGGAAATTATATTTTATTATATAATTTAACATAAAATACCCCACATCTTCAATTATAAATACCCTATCTATCCATATAGGATAAATCAGTTCTCAAATCCATTACATTATCAAATATTTTCTTAAATAAGTCATTTTAATCCTCATAGGAACCTTAACTATGTCCTTATCTCTTGTAACATATATACTCCAAGGCATTAAGGCCTTAATAAGGGGAAACATCAAGAATGGTGTAACCTTCCTTACTCTTTAATTTATTTTACTTTTTAAATTATTTTATTACCATTTCTACTTGTAATTAAATAGCAATAATAATTTGTTTAGGGAATATATAAATAATATATAAATTTTGTTATGATATTGGTGAGTCATTATAAACTATTTATTATATTTTTTTTGTCTCTCTCCCTCTTTCACACAATCTATTAATGATCAATCTTTCTACCCATAATTACAATATATGTTCTTTATTTATCACTAAATTCGTCGATGTATATTTTATATTATATATGTATACATTAATGTTATTATGATACTTTATAAATGTTAAAATCTATTTATATCTTACACACTATCTTTCCCTCTCTTTTTCCATGTGTTTTAATGATCAGTTCATCACATAAAACGACGTTTCCAGTTATTTACTTATCATCTCCATAATGATTAGTTACCACAGACTATATAAAATACACAATTAAATAATTTTATATAATTTTATAAATTGGAAAATAATTTCTGTTGTGGATAAGTAATAATTGATCAGAATAATTAAATCAAAATGAAAATATAATATTTAAAACAAACATATCATTAAACCATTTTTATTTACGAAAATGTTAATAAATAAATTGAAATGATTATAATTAACTAATAAAAACATGAAAAAGTGTAAGAAATTTGTGGAAATTTTTTAATAATAGTACTTTGTTTATTCAGGAGGTTTAAACCTAATGAAACAAAAAACTACTATGGAAATTAGAGTCTCAAACCTGAATATTTAATTTTGCTTTTATTAACTATTTATTTATATTTTCCAAGTTTATCTTCAAAAATACCTTATAAAATTTACATATTTAACATAATTTTTATTATTATATGGTATATGAATATACTAATTTCCATGGTATGAATTTATATCCAACTCTAATGATTTTTAATAAAGTATATATTTTCCACAGATGATATTAATTAATTTTTGTGTTCTTTCATATTTATATCTTGGAATATTATCTTCATCTACCTTTTATGGTCCAAAATAACTTTTTACCCTATTATTTTTAGAACCTCATAGTTTATTCACTTACATATTCGCAATAAAATTATTTTTAAACCATTTAATTAATCAATGGTTTGTTTTGTAACATCTTGAGACATGCACTCCCATGTCATGTTCTTTGAAAATAACAATTAAATATCTGGAATTTATACTGATAAATGTGAACTAATTATTCCCATTATAAACACAATAAAATTATAAGGAAATACTAGATATATTACATATTGTTTTATATCTTAATTTCAAAGTTTAATGAATTTGGGAAACTCTTAACGACATGGTTTCGTAAACAAATTGTTCATATGGATCGACATCATCTCCCAATATACCAATTTTTTCATATTCCATGTTAATTTATTAAATTCTACCATATAATCCTTCAAATATAAATCTATTAAAAAAATTATTTATAATCATTATTCGTTACCTTGTAAAAGAAACCATAACAAAGGGTGATCTCAGATACTCAGTAATGATATGCATGAGAAATATTCAAAGATTATCATATTAAATAATAAAATGACAACAAGGGCATATGATTAGGACTATAAAGTAAAAAAATTTATACCCAATAATAATGAGCTCATAAAAATGTGTTTTGTAATAAAAAATATATATTTTAAAAAGGAATGAATCATAAGAATGAGAAATTATCATACTTCCCTCATTAACCATAAATACATGTCATAATTGTGCGTGGAACCCCCAAAATTTTAAAAACAACTTCATATATCAGGGATGAAAAGCAAAAAAATAGGTCAATCCTAAACACCTTCATCCCATTATATATCAAGAACATAAACATGGTTACCATAATGGATTAAAGTACCTCAATTGTTTTTACCATAACAGATCAAGAACATTTACTGATTTACCATAACTGATCAATCACTTAGAGTTGTTTCAAATTAATTCATGAACACATCAACTTGTTGCCCATAACTCTCTCATAAGATATAATAAATCACTAAATGCATTTTAGGGATATATATGGTCCACAAATCACATAATTAAATTAATAAAAATTAATGACATATGATCAAAAATCATTTATAATATTAGAACACAAGAATGGAATGACTTCCACAAATATTTCATCATAGAAACAAACATGGAAATGAAATGGATTTCACAAAAAAATTTCATCTTTTAGTCACAAATACAAACCATCAATAAATATAATATGAATTCTGTACCTGGATATTTTCTTTGTTAAAGTGTAAGTACCTTAAAAGGATGACATATTAGATGGAAAATGAATTGTAAAGATAACAAGGAATAATACATTGGGAAAATTAAAATTTTCATTTTAAAATGATTTATCTTTGAAAAAGTGATGTTATGAATGAATTTTTTTAAAAAAAAAATTAAAATAATAATGGAAGTATCAATTCATTGATCCACTATTATATAGTCATTATCAACTGATCACATATATGTTAAAAAACATTCCTTACATATTTTCATTATAAAATTCACATATTACCAAATTTGGAAAGTAGAAACATGATTCTTATAAAATTGTATTGAAAAAAGTCAAAAATGGGTATAAATTATTGTAAATAATTTTATAAAAAAATAAAAAAAACATTTTGAATAAATTTTTATAAAAAATGAATATGGAAGACAAATATTTATGATTATGGACATAAACATAAATAATCCTAACCAAAAAATATTTTGAGAAATAAACCAATACTACTTTTCTTAATTTTGAATAATAAGTAAATTTAATGAAAAAAATTAACATGAATTTGTTTATCCCATTATTTTGATGATAATAATCATAAAATAAAATCATGTGATGTATATACGACACATGAAATAAATAATTAGTATATATGACTTGTGTCCCACAAAAATAAATGTGAGATAAAAACTATTACCTTGAGTCTGAATCATAACATACATTATTTATCTTATGAAATAATAAACAAAGGATAATTATTTTCTTTACGAAGAAATGTTTTGAAATTTATTATTCCTTTTTCTCACTTATAAAAATGTTATAAAAATTATTTAATCATTTATGATCATATCAACAGTTTTAGTGATATTTGATACATAATTCCAAAATAATATAAATATGTTTACAATGATCAAAGGTGTAATTAATCTATCATCTTTATAAAAATAATCAACAATTAATTTTAATTATTATTCATCAATTATAACTTTTAATCCTATAATTAAATATCATTATGAAAAATTTTCTATGTTACAATTATAGAGACTATATGTCTTTTGTACGCATGTGTATGATTTCCATTTTTCAATGATTATTTTGGAAAGAATGTAGGTTTTATTTTATCATTTTAGAGTTGTAATGATAATATATATACATATATATCATATTACATATTTAAATATAGTAATATACATTTCATCAATGTGCTTTGGTGATGAAAAAAGAATCACATTGCTTTGTGGAGGAGGCAGTCTACATCTTCCCACAAACAACAATATCATTTTTTAGTGCAAGGAGAGGAAATATGGTCCATGATATATTATATGTTAATAAATATAAATATTTTAACAATATATTATATAATCATTACTTATATTAATAAAACCAATCATGAGAAACAATGATTGAAAATTAATTACATTGCTCAGTGAGGCGACAGAATGCGGTATACACAAAAAATTAATTACATTCCCATTTGATTATTTTGGGATATAGATATAGGTTATTTAGTTAACATAATAACATATTGGTATATCTTTGATACTTTTTATATAATTTAATAATGGTTTAATATTATTTCAGGAGGTATTAGAATAAATTACATAGAAATGCTTGACTAAAAACACTATATCTTCATTGAAAACCTCCATTTCTTATCATTGTTAGACAAATAAGGTTGGATTTATAACTAAAAAAGATATATATAATTATTTAATGGATTATAGGAACGTTTTTAGTCTATTATTTTTTTAACCAAATGCATTTTTATGTGTGACAAAATGAGATGAAAGTGTTCCATTTTATAAGAGAGGGGATGTGAACTCTTAGAATTTCAAAAAAAAAATTTAAATTAATTTAAATTATGAATCAATTAAAAATTTATAAATAATATTTATTTAGAATATATTAGGATTGTGCGTCTAACTAATATCAAAAACTAGTATTTGGAAATTTTATGTCACTTTTTTACACGTATCATTTCACTGTTACCATCATTAGCATTTTTAAACATACTCCAATGACAAGGATTTTTTCAATTTGAGGTTCAATATATTTACTATAAATGAAAAAACATCCCATAAATATACCATGGTTGATATTATAATCCATATGATAATCACATGGCTGAATCAAAGAATGTTATGAATTCTATATCATTTAGTAATTTTTTTTTAATTTTAAAATACAAAAAATGTCAATTTTTATAACTAATAAATATATAGACATTAATAATATCATTATAACACTTATAATGATACAAAATTATTTTACGCATCTATAATGTTTAATCAATTGTATATTTATAACATTTCTATTCTATTTGTTTTGTAAATCACACACTCTTTCTTAAATACTTACTGACTAAATAATTTATTTCCAAAGAATATATAAAATGTTATTATTGAAACCATATATGTTTAGAAAACTATGAAATTGTTTTAACGTATTCAATTAAACAAAAAAAACTGACTATTATGATAATGATAATCATCCTTGAACTAAGAATAGTTGGATGGACTAAAACCAATAACAATTGGATCCATACCAAGACAATTCATTGTAATGACATATGAAAATAAATGTAACGTAATGACATTTGATTTAATCCTGAATATGGAAAACTATTTTATCATATTTGTATATTTTACTATTAAAACATCAGATGATGTATATTAAAATTATTTCATGGATTCTGTTACAATTTTACCATTGGTGTGTGAGGTGTCCAAGCCCTCTCACAATTCATGTAGAAAATAAGACTGTTGTGGTCAAGATGACCATTAGAACAAATGACTATAAATAATAGTTCATTTTAAGAGTTCTCATGAACATATATAGTCACAATGAGATAATCTATAGATTTTTTCATGTGAGATCTCTAAATATTACCAGAGTGAAATTCTTTTTCCTTCTTCTTGTAGTCTTTTTGAGTTCATTTTTGAAATTTTTTTGTCCATCTGATTGAAAAATGAAAATCCAAGGATTCTAAGGATAAGCAGATAGAGATGAAATCTTATTCATCTTGGGCTTGTGGGGATAGAAAGATAGAATATAATCATCACATAAAGGGTTTATAGGGATAATAAGACAAATAAAATATGATCATCCTCTCATGGGATCATGGGGATAGTGAGATATAATGGTCCTCATATCAAGGGCATACCATGGTAAGGATAATATATAATGTCCTGTAATCATTTAAAAAGGATATTTTACCCTATTTCATTGTATAACATTCTATTTGGTTTAAAATAATTATATACATTGACTTCTTTTATTACCATTCCTTTATTTTTTTAATTTGTAATAGAATATAAATTATTTTATATTTATCTTTCAATTTGTATCTTGTATATCGTCATAGATTTAATTATGATACAATTATTTTACTCTATACTACATTTTGAATATGTAATTACTATTAATAATATTCTACACACTTTAATGTAGAATTTCTATTTCTTAATACTTTGATTTATTGTAATCATTTTTTTATTATTATTATTCTTACATTAATTAAATCTTCTTCTACTATGAATACGACTGAATTCAAATTTATACCTTTGAAATAAATATCAAAATATACATGATTATGTTACTTTTTTTCATCCGACCCAAGGTCCCAATCTAATCATCCATTAAATACATAATAGGTATGGTGAATATAATTAGTTTAACTTTGTTAAACTAGGTTTCCTTTAAGGATAAAAATTATTATTTTAATCTTAGAATTGAAACACCTCTTATATTTATTTATCTTCATATAAATTTTGATCTAAAAAAGTAGTATTAAATCAATGTCTATATTATATTGATATGTACATATAGCATCAAATGAGGTTCTAACTGATCACACATTATACCCTTATCTTCATGTAATTTAAAAGTTTCTTAACATTTTATACATGTTTTTTATAAATAATTTGTACACTAACCTGTATTGTAGAATAGAATGTTTGTATCTATTTTAATGATGTAAGGAATACTTTTTTATTTAATAGGTAACATTAATTCAAATAGAACACCTATTTTTTTGGAGCTAATTATGAGTAATAGAGAGATATAATAAAATTTTCATATATAAATACTGGAGTTGTCAATTTTTTCATCTTAACTAGATATTCCAATATTACTGAAAAGAGAGTGAATGATTTTACAAATTAGTAAAATCAATAGTATGAATTGAATTTCAGAGATAGATACACTCTATTATTTTCTACGACTATGGGTATTGATAGTCATATTTCTTCTTGTGAAATAGCTAATTGTATTTTTAAAAATATAGGGACTACTAATTTTGGAACTTCAAAATTTATTGAAACTAGAAGTTAACTATTTATAGCTTACTATAAAGTATTTTAATTTCCAATTGGTGAACCTATTTAAAATTTACTACAAAGGATTATGACATCATCAATAATTTATAGTGTATGGGTGGGAAAGGACAATACAATGAAACCCTATTGCAATTATTATTGATATCATCTTAATGAGTGTGAATCTAATAGAAAAACCATTTATGTATCAAGAAAGATAAAAAATATGACTATGAATGATTTTTTTGGAACCCTTTTTCAATATTAAGGTAGACTGAAAAGAGATGCAGATAATGTTAATAAAAATAATGGTGGAGTTTCATTTACAGCTACTAAAAATTCAATGAAATATTAGACTCTTGACATAGATTCTATTTCAATAAAGAATAAGAAATTTGTCATTAAATCTGATTCAAGGGATTCTGAACATTCTAAGAATGAATTATCCATTCTTCCTAGATTAATATATAAGGTTTCTCTAGATAAAGAATTTCAATATCATTATATGAAAATTAATATGGAATGAAATGAAAATAATGATTCTAAAGTTACTTTATATGAAATTATAATATTTATACATATTAGACCTCATTTTTCCATGTTCAAAAGAAAAGATATAAAGGGTTGAAATTTTTATTGGAATTTGAAGATGCATTATAGGTATAAAAATAAGAAATTTCCTCAAGCTACTGACAATTGGAGTGCAGTTGGAGGTGTTTCATTAGAAAAATTTTAATATAATGAATGTATTTAACAAATGAATATTGGTCTTATTAATAAAGTACCTATTTAAAATCATTATTTTTTGGACAAGGTGTACATAGCTTAATATTTAACCAATATGTATTTTAATTCAAATTATCTTGATGATAATAATTAGACATAATCATATGAATAATTCTCTTCACCTAGTGATAATAGTAATTTAACTTCTTATGAATAAGTTTCTCAATTTTCAAAAATTATAGAAAATGAAAACTATAAAGCATGTAAAAAACACAACAAGGATAATGAAAAACATGAAAAAACTACTTTAAGAACTGGTATTTTATCAAATTAAATATCGTATCTATTTGAATATCTTGACAAAACCAATTTTAAATAATCTTATATTTTTAATTATTTCGAGATTTTTATTTTTTAAAAGGATAGTTTGATAAATAGTATTGAGAAAATAAATTTCAAAACTAATATATATGTTGATAATAATTTAGTTATAAAATTAAAATCATAATTTTATTCCCTGAAGAATCATTTATATAACTATACTACTAGTAAGGTAGGTTTTGAAAAGGTGAATATTCAAATGATTCCACATGGTTCTTGTTCTACAATAAGATATAAACATAAGAAAATAGGTATTAGTAACAATTGTTTTGTTCCAATGAATTACCCCTTTTGAACAAAATATCACAGTGGAGGTCACTTGATAGATAGTTATTCATAAAATAATATTCAATCATTATGTTTACAGAAATCCCACATTTTAGAAAAAATATGTATTTGTAATTTTTTTCCTAACATTTTTGGACCCAATAATGTGTGGGTTCCAAAAGCCTAATTGTTTTTTTTAGGGAAAATGGTATTACCAATATCATGATTAAATGGTTCATGCACTAGTGGGTGCTCTCAAAATATGAAAGGACACACAAAATTATTTGGAAAGATTATGAATATAAATTATTGGAAAGTTACCCATGGGGATAATGATTAAGGATAAATTATTAATATATTCAATTTTATTATTCTTCATCAAGATCTAATTTCTAATGTTTTTTAATGGTCTTAAGAACAACCTTATAAATATGATTCAATTATGTGATGAAGGTTACCTTGTAAATTTTAGAAATGTATAGTACATAATTCAAAGTATGAAATCATCCTTTATTCCCATCGACATGAGAATGTTTATACATTCAACATAGAAGAACTTATGAACAAACATCTACATTACCATAGTGAAATGAAATACCAATATGGGTTATGCCATGGAATGTTAGGAAAATATATCCTCATAAACATATTTATTATGAATAAGAAAAGACTTTTCTATGACTTACCGAAGCATATATTTGATTCTCAAAAGTTTATAACCCTTGTCAATATAGAATGAAACATAAGTCAAGTTTTAAATATATTAGTGAAGTATCAACTTTAATGCATTATAGTTGGGGAATATGGATTTCTTTCATCCTAAAAAAACTGAATGTATTGGAGGAAAGTTCTATTTATTTATATTATTTGATGATTACACTATATATAGATGGGTTTATATTCTATCAAAAAGTGTGACTCCTTTTGAAAAAAAAATTTGCATCCAAAGAGAAAAATGAGAAAGACCTTTCCTTGATAACTATTCACAATGATAATGGTGGAGAATTTGTAAATTCTGATTTTGAATCATTTTTAGTAATAAATCTATCACATAAAACTTCTCATCCCCTATAATTTCACACAAAATGGTGTTGCTGAAAGAAGAAATCACATTCTTCATGAAATAACAAGATATATGTCAAATGAATACTCAATTGCTAAATTTATTCGGATGAATTATTTATTACAAATTTTTATACTATAAACAATGTTTTAATTATATCTCTTATTAGTAACACACTGTATGAATTGTAGATATGCTAAACAACAAAAGTTTATTATTTCAGAGTATTTGGATGTAATGTATCTATCTTGAATAAAAAATATAAGTTAAAAAAATTCTTATTCATATCCAATGATGGAACATTCTTATTTTATTCCATAGTTTCCACAGAATATAGAGTTTTTAATAAAAATTCATGTAATATTGAGGAAACAATACATGTTAAATTTAATGAAACATATACTTTTGTTTTATAACAAACCCAACCGACATCCCCTTATGTATTTTAAAAAACTGATCATTACCCATTGATAAAAGATTTCTCTTATAAGGAAAATACTAAAGAAATTGTTTCTAATGTATTTACTGAGGAATATGTTCTACATTATGTTGATGAATAGGTTTTAAAAAACACATGTTATTTGTTTCATAGGAATCATCGTAGTGATAATATTAGTGGTGATTTGAATCAACTAGTTATGATATGATATTAGTTATGTAGTAAAAAAAGACATCTTGATTTCCTATCCCAATTTGAACCTAAAAAATCATAGCGAGGCTTCCAGTGATGACGATTGGATAAAATAAATAAAATGAGCTTAATGTATTCAAATGAAATAATATATGGAATTTACTTGAATGTCCTAAAGAAATAATAGTCATTTGAGTAAATGGGGTTTTTAGATAAAAAATGTGATGAGAATGTAATTATCATTATAAATTAATGATTAATTATTACTAAATATTATAATCCTCAAGATGGAATAGATTATGAAGAAATCTATTAACTGATAGCTATAATTGAGTATACTTGTATTCAATAATCCTTTGCAGTATTCTTTATCATTAAGCATTTTAAAATATATTTAATGTGTTATTTCCTTAATGAATACATATAGAAGTATGTTTATATTGAATGGAACCTAGTTTTGATGATACATAAAATTTTAAAAACATTTTCTGATTACAAAATCTTTATATAGACATATACAAGACCTTATAGCATGGTATGATAGATTAAAATTATTTATGTTAAAATATAATAATGTTAAGGGATAAAATGATCCAAATATTTTTATAAAAATACTAATAAAATAAACTACCACTTTTCAAATACACAATAAAGACATTATATTCAGATCAACTAAACAATCTCAAATAGATTTCTTTGCAAAAATTGTGAAATCAGAGTTTTAAATGAGTATAATGGGTGAGTTAACATTTTTTCTTGGTATTCAAATTTATAAAAAATTAGAATGTACTTATATATCATGTCATAAGTATAAAAATGATATTAATAAAAATTATTGATATGATAATACTAAAAGTATTAGTACTCTAATCGGTACAAGAAATACATTATATATTCATGAAGTTGCGTAACCAGTTAAACTAACAATTGTCCGAGGTTTGATAGGAAGCCTAAAAACATAACATATAGTGGTATAGACTTAATATTTTATGTATTCTTATGTGAAAGATATCAATATAATGCAACAAATCCCATTTAAAATATGATTGAATAATTATTCACTATTTAAAGTGAACTAACGATCTACGAATTTTCTATTCTCATGTAAATGATTATGAATTAAAAAGATTTCCAGATCCTAATTTTTTGGTTGTAGAATGGATAAGAAATGTACATCTGGAACTTATAATTTCTTATAAGACTCATTTTTTTCTTATTATTGTAATAAATAACAATAGTATCAATTTCCACTGTTCAAAACGAATATGTCGTACCTAGAAGTTGTTGTGCTCATGTATTTTGGATGTAACACACACTTACTAATTATGGAATTATTTTTACTAAAACTCAAATAATTTGTGAAGACACTAGATCAATAGATTAATGTTAAATCAATTAACATAACACTCATGAAAAACACTTATATGTTAGGCACACCTTTTATACAGGTAACACAAAAAAATGAGATATCATTTTAAAATTCATCAGAATGTAGTAACAACTTATTGATATTATTAAAAACCATTACCTTTAGATAGATTTGAATACATTAAACTGAATATAGAAATGATTAATATAACATAAACTTTCACATATTCTTATTATTTTATCAATATCATCACATCGAGTTACTCTATTTTGTAGGGGATTACATATGATTATTGTTTTAAAAGTCCTTCATTTTTTAGAAAACATTTAAAAAATTGTATCGTAGTGAGTTCTACAGAATCAAAATAAAAAATTTTAAAAACCAAAAATTTTAGAATCTAGAATGAAATTTTTAATAATATAGTTTAATTCAAATGGGATTTTATTTTTTTAATAATTTTTTTATAATAAGATTATTTTAATTATATTTTTACAATCATATTTTCTTAATCAAATTTTCCTAATCAGATGATCATAATTATATTTTCGTAATCATATTTTCATGAATATATTTTCATAATCATTTTTTTCAGATTTCTCTTTTAATTTTAATTCATCTTATTTGTTCTTTTAAAGATATTTATATTTTAAATACTTTAACCTATTATAAAAATGAAGTAAAAATTATTATAACAATAATTCTATTATGAATTGTATTATTTTTTATTTTTTGTTATTATACTATTCAATTATAATTTGTTTCATACTTGTTTGTTTTTATGATAATATTTTTTATTTTTTTAAATTACTTTTACTCATATTAATCAAATACGATAATTTTTTTTATTATATCATATTCACCCAATATTAGAGTTTTTTAAAATTTAAAGTGTTTATAAATATATATCTTAATGAATTATTTTTTAGGAAATATCACAATAATTATATCAAAGGGATCAAATACCAACTGTTATATTTGTTGAGAATATAAAACATCAAATTACATCACTTATAAAATAGGTAGCCCATTGTTTCCCACATTTTATTTTTATGATTTGTCTCTATTATAAGATTCCTTGTTTTAATCATCAAGATTTATTTCTTTCTTCTTGTCTGAATATTCTGTATCTTTCCCAAATTCAAAACCTTTAGAAGAAGATTGCAAAAAATTGTTTTTTCTTAAAGGTATTTTTTTAAGAACTTTTTTTAAAAAATATTATACATCTTTGTGAAGGATTATATAGTTTTATGGATTGAAATCATTGTGTGTAGAATAGTAATACTGAATTATGATTTATTTTATCTGGATTTTAATAAAAACTTTTATGATTATGTACCATTATTTAAAAAAGTTCTAAATAAAATGTTTTATTTTAGAATTTATGAGAAGACTTAAAAAATGAATCCAACAGAAGAATCTTGGATTCATGATATTTTTTATGAAGGAGATTAATTTTGTCCCTCTCATAAATTACCAGAAAAAAGATTAAGTTTGTAAAAGATAATTATGAATTTTTTTTGTTAAATACTGTTTCTAATAACGATCAATGAAAATATGCTCATTCAATAACGGATCCTTTAGTTACAGAAATTTGGATGTACAGTTTCTAATTCCAAGAAAGGGAGACAGGGAATTATGGATGGTATGTGTTGTTTTCATCTTAGATTACATAGTGAATATAAGGAAAATAAATTTTTATAAATTTATTATTTTTTACTACCAAAAAAAATATCTAAGTTCATTAAGTCTCATATTATAATGTTCCCATGATTTATTAGTATGATGATTGAATAAATCACGGCATATTATGACTTTCAATAAATTCAAAACATGTAAGAGAAAATATTTATTCAATCTTTAAAAATACAATTAAGATGATGAATCATATTTTTGATTTGGAATAATATTTTTTCAAGAGAGCCCATGTTTCTACATTATAGGTATAAACATCTTCGACAAAGAATAAAAATTAAGTTCATATTAAATGAAAGGATGATTCACATCCTTCAAAAAATGATAAAACACCAATGAAATAATCAAAAGAATTTGTTGAAGAATGGGGAACGAGAATGAATTAATAGAAATATGGAGAGAATCAAATAAGAATCAACCTATATAGAGGATTTTATACCTTTTTGAACATTTAATATGGTTTATAGATAGATATAAATAAAAATAAGTAAAATAGGAAACATTAATGTTATTATTTAGTAGATACATTGATGAAAGAATTTAAAAATGATTATATAAACGTTTTTAATATGATACCGATCTGGAAAATAAATGACCAGAATTTCCTAATACATAAGTTCCCTATAATGTTGATAAGGGAAAAGATATCATGGTTGATAAATAATTGATTACTATTGGAAAAGGTGATATGAGATCGTAGATGACAAACATGATTTTTTTCACATAGAGATAGAAGAAAGGATAGTAGGATTGGATGTACTTGCTAAACCCAATGAAGGAATTTATGATGAAATTAATGTATTCAAACAAATAAAAGAATATAATGTTGAAAGATAATGATAATATGGAGAATTTTATGAAGAATAAGAAGTTTATGGTGAAGAATTAGGTGAAGAGTGCATAGGGAAAAGAAATTAAATGAAGAAGGAAGAGGATAATAAATTTATTAAGCTATCTATATAAACATATCAATATGCTTCAATGCAGTTTCCCTCTTTGGGAAATTATAAAGAAATGTCAATAATCTAAGAAAAAACAATTCTCCGTCGTTACATGAAAATTTATCTTCATACAAGAGGGATGATTAGTTACAAAAAAAAAATGTTAAAGAATGTTAAAAGGCTGTTGGAGAAGCAATTGAAATTTAATATGGGAAAAAATTGGATCTAAAGAAAATAAAGAAGAAAATATTTCAATAAATGATTTGAAAAAATGAACGAAACTTTCAATCCAAATAAGAATATTTGAATTCAATAACCGCTCGTGGACATGATTTCATATATCATACAATAATCAAATTGGAGGGAACTATTCCATTCATTCCCATGTTAGAAAACATATTGATTTGGTCACTGAAAACCAATACAAAGATGTGAAATAGATAATTTTTTTTCTAAAAAAAGTTGATATGTTATGGAGGAATATTTTAATCTGTTTAAAGAAAATGTTGAATCTCACGGAAAGAGGTGTAATAAAGATGGAAAATGGCCACGATGAATTAAGGAATAAATCACAATACATGATGATAATTTTGCAAAGTTCAATAAATCTATGGATAAAATAGATATTTATTTCATGATGCTAAAAAGGGATATGAAAAAAATGGTTAAATATATTAAACCATTCAGAAGATCTTCTGAGACTCAAACTAACTATATCTCAGGATTATGAGTAATCTTTAACTTTTTTATCAAAGATATTTTAAGATTCAATGTCTATAGAGAAGAAATTATATATTTGAAGAATCATAGTAATGTTTTCTAATAATGAATAATTTTATATTAAGATTAGAATAAACTATTATATGTAATGTTTTAATCTCAATAAGATAGGATAATTGAACAATATTAATGAATTTAGATATAGTAATAAAGGATTAAGGAATTAGAAATGAAAAATGTCTTAGGAGAAATTGATGGAATATGTCTTAGAGGAAAAATTAGATTTAGAAGCTAAAAGATATTTTTTAGATCAATTATTAAAAATAAATATTTATTTTATTTAAACTTTTGCTGTATTTTTTTTTTGTTTATTTGAATTTCAATGATTGAATTTTCCATCAATAATTTTTCTGAATGTGTTTCAATTCATTATTGGTTGGATTTTATTTCATTTAAATTAGATGATCAAGTACTCTATTATTGTGTTTCTTATAATAGTTTCTCTAATCCTTTTTAGGTTTTACAAGACTCTTCCAGATTACATTTTGAAAATCACAAAGTGGTACAAATTTATATAGAGAGGGAAAATATTATATGAAGAGTGACATTCTTTATTTAAGTGGGGAAAGTACATATAAAAAAAATTAAATATGGTCTATAGTGAAATTATTATCCTAAGGGTGAGTTATTCTTATTCATCATTATATTTTAATGAGTTATAAACATGGGGGGAGATAAGTATTAAGGATTAATTCTGAGTAAGAAGTTATTAAAAATAATAATTAACTAATATTTTCAAATTCATTTTCTATTAAAGTGTTATGATTTTTTCTTTCGAAAAATGGGGATATTATTATGTCGAATGTTTCATTATGTCCTTTTCATTTTTTTGGTTTTTGAAATGACAAAGTCATTCATAAATACTTAACTAATAAATATTTTATTTCTAGAGTAATTTTACTATTTTTTATTGAAAACATATACATTTACCATACTTAGAAAAAGTTTTAATGTACTATAGAAAAAAAGCATTGACCATTACGATTATCATAATTATCCTGTAACTAAAGATAATCAGATCGACTAAAACCTATAACACATAAATCATTATCTATAAAATTTATCATAATGACAAATTTAAGGAAATCCATCAGATTGAATTTTTTTAACCCTAAATCCAGAAAAATATTTTATCATATTGGTATATTTTACTCTTAACACTTCACATGAATTATATAAAAATGATGTAATGAATTTTATAATGATATGATTGTTGAAGATTCAGTGGTTCAAGTAATTATGAATATTAGATAGAAAATATGAATGTTGGAGATAAAACTAATTATTGGAAGGGTTGAATATAAATACTAGGTCATTTGAAGAGTTCATAAGAAGATATAGACTCCTCCTGAATCACTCTACTAATTTTTCTGTGTGAGAGGTCTGATGCTTATAAGAGTGAACTGCCTGTACCATGTATTTTTTTTCTTTTTGAGTTCATTTTTTCAATATCATTATGCATATGATTTCATAATTACAATAAAATGATTTTGAGGATAAGAGGAAATATATATGTTCATCATGATTGAGTTCTTATGAGTATAGAAAGATAAAATTTGATCATACAATCAAGGACATCCAGGGATAGATAGATAGAGTAATGTTGAACAACATTTCGAGGGATCACATGGATAGTGAGATAGATCACTCATTATATTTAGGGATTTCTCTGGTATGCGTAAGACAAAAATTCTTATAATTCAAAAAAAAGAGACTTTTATCCTAACATATTGGATACCCTTTTCTTTTGGTTAAAATAATTTTATTCATTTACATGTTTTACTAGAATTCATTTATTTCCACTAAATTTGTAATATAAAATGAATTATTTTATATTCATAATTTTATTTGTAACTTATATATCATAAGAAAATTAATTACAATACATTTTTCTTACCATGTAATACTTTTTGAATCCATAAATACTTTGAATATGATTCTATAAGAATTAAGATAGAATCAATATTTTTTAAAACTCTTATTTATCATAACCACTGTAATTACTATTCTTTCTATGCTTACTATGATTAAATATTCTTATACTATGAATAATATTAAATTCTAATTACGGACTATGGAATACATATCGAAATCTAAATGAATACTATAATTTGTTCATTTGAAAAAATGGACCAATCTGATCATCCATTAAATAATTAATAGGATGTGTCAAAATCATTAGTTTTAAATTGTTATACAATGTTTCCTTAAATGATATAAACAATTGGTTTTGAATATTAAATTCACCTCTTCTTGAATTTATCCACCTTTATATACATTTTTGGTCCAACAATTTCTATCTAAGACAACAAATTTTTATAATGACACAAAAATTTAAAATTTAGATGTAAAATATATAATTCATGGATTACATTAAATGTATCGAATTATAATACTTTCAATTTTTTAATATAATTTTTTTATTATTTCATTTAATTAAATAATTTCTTCCATACCCTTGTGCAAGAATTTAAGGAAAGTTTTCCCCATTAAAAATATAATATAAATTATCATGATGATGATAAATATTTTAAATTTTTAAATAATATTTAATTAAAAAAAATATCCTTTGGATAAATCCATTTAAAAATATTATAGTTATTAACAATAATAGTGTGACTTCTACGTCTTTTTAAAAAAAAATATACTATAAAGGTTATAATATCATTAAAATGGAAACAATATGACATATAATATAATAATGATTGAATATGGTTGAAATATACCTATAAAATATTGTTAATGATGGTTTTGGGGTCATTTTATAATCCATATCATTTTATATTGGAGTTTAATTAACTGATTTACCCTTTACTGTGGAAATAAATTACTATAGTTACTATAATATTAAATAAAAAAACATGCCTATTTACTAAATTCCAACCACATAATTAATAATATAGAATCCAATTTCATAATTAAAAACATAAAAGTTAGTGAATTTAATTTGAAAATAAATAATCTAAACATGATAAACAAATAGCCTTTCACAAAAAATGCCCTTTTAAAATATATATTGTTTATATGTCAAATTAATGTATAAATTCAATTTAAATATATATAATTGGATTAAATTAAATTAAAATTAACTAATAAAATTTTAATTATAATTAAAAATATAAATTGACATTGTTAATACAGAAAAATAAAAATACAAATTTTAGTAAAAAGTAGTATTTTTTTATTTATTGTAAAATTCTGCTTCTCAAATAATTCTCAAAAATTCAGTTTATCATATTTTTGATTTTGTGAATTAAAAAATGAAATTGTTTTTTTAAGAAATATTATTTAAGGTCAAGAAATTAGATATAATATTCCCTCACAAGAAGGATGAATTCTTATTTCTGATGAAAAAATATATTTGGATGAATAAAATGAAATTACCTGAAATTGTATGATTATTTCCGAAGAATTTTTCATTGATTTTATATTAAGAATAAAATTTATATATTTTTCATAAATAAATTAATCTTATACGTTCCCAAAAAATCAATGACTAACTTATAATATTAACATTTAAATAATAACATTTCTTCTTCTATTTAAGATCATTTTTAGTATAGTGTACGCTATAGACATTCCATTTAAAAAATAATGATATTAAATTATTTTCACAATTAATAAAATTAAAACTCACAAATTTTAGATGGTCTAGGTAAATAGAGTATATATTTTTTAAAAAAATTTAATGAATTACCACATTAAAAAATGAAAATAAAACATCTATTTAAAAAGAAAGGCAAGTACGATGGTCACCAGGAGTAACTAATACATGATTTCATTGTATGAAAACATTGGTGTCAGGTGAAAACAGGTATAATAAATAGAAACCTAATTCCCAATGACGGAAAGAGAGTGATTGAGAACATGTCCACAGAATATTATACCATCACATTACCATAAATATATGATGGGATAAAAACACATGGATTTATCATTTGGAAAAGCGAACAAATAATGTGTATATTTATAGAACATTTTTCAATAGCTGAGGAATTACCTTAGTACCTAGTCTAATAACTTGAGGAAATACACCAACATGAAAAGTAGAGTTTCATCTTTAAATCAATTTAAAAAAAATCATATTTTTCTCCAAAAAATTAGTATTTAAGATGCAATTTCCATTCGTGGGGGACTAAAATCAACTTCATATGGATCCCATAATCCAAAAAAGAACATAAATATATTCCAAATATATTTATAAATTATAAAAAAACCAAATGGATATCACATGATAATATGATTCCCAAAAAGAACAACCTTTCATATTAGAAAAACATCTTTAATATCCAAAATTATACAATAATAACCAATGATCAACTTAGACTATTCAATAAATAACTATCCTTAAAATTAAACAAAATATTCCAAAATATTTTTGAACCCTAAATATTAGAGGTATTTTCTCACATATCCTTGCAATATAAATTTAGTATTTATCACTCAAAATATGCACACTGAAAACCTATTAAATCCATGATATGAAAACCACTTCCATAGATAACATGAATATCTATAAATAACCAATAAAATAATATATTACCATAGAATAGATTTCAAAATTTATTTCAAAGTTAAAATTTTATTAAATATTTTTTATCTTAATCATATAGGGTTCCAAAAATAGTGAACTTATTTCAAATAACATTAATCAGTGAACATAAAATTAATTTCCAGTCCCATTTTTATTTATATGTTAAAACATATGTTTCCAAAATGATCTTAAATTTCCCTTTTTTGATATTTTAAATATATAATAACAATTCTATGCTAACTAGAACATCATGTAAGATAGTAATAGGAAACTAACCCTTTTATCCATTCGGTAGTGGGTTCAAGCATTACGTCCTTTTAGAATGCAATGAGTTGTCACCTGACCTATGATTTTCCTTTAATTTCATTAAAAATACTGATATTATCATTATAACATTACAAAAAATGTGATAAAATCCATGAAAAAAAATTTATATATTTGAAAAAAATGAAATGTTTTATTATAAAAGGTTATCTCATTCCATTATTTTTCCATCTTAAAAATATAATAACCTAAAATTACATCAAAATCAATGATCATATAAATCCAAAATACTATATGTAAATTTAAAAAATATATCCAAAAATGTGATTACATTCATTATAAAATAATAATTCATATTAAACGTAAGTTTTATATATACATGTCCCAAAATATCATCATCCTCTTTAAATTTACAACATTTTAATCCTCAAAATTGGTTTGTATGGCTCTAAACTTATGGTAATAATAAAAAATATATACCCATGATGGTGTCCAAAACTCTTAAAATAAATTCTCTTTAGAATATAATAATCTCAAAAATTTTCTAAACCGTTATTTGATACTAACTATAATTGCCTAAGACCCGCACTCCTAGATCCAATGTTAAAAAAACAAACATTACATGTTGGAATTTTGTATTAGTAAATTTTACTCAATTAAACCCATAAAAATCATTAAAACCACAAATGGAAATATTTTTTCATTTACATACATAAGGACTTTTTATGATAGTAGTTTTAGAGAATTCAGACAAACTATTAAAAACTAGGGTTCATAAACAACTAGTTCATAAATATCAACATCAAATCATACTATAAATATAATTTCATATTCTTTATTGTGTATTAATATCATCCCATAAAATTACTCACATATGAAACCATTATAAATAAATCATTTATCACTATTCTTCATAACCTGGGAAAAGGAAACATAAGATATGTTGAACACAAATGCTCGGTATGTGTAAGCATGGGAAATATAAATCGATGATCATATGAATGTATAAGATAATAATAATAATATAAGATCATGGTAATAAATTATTATAAACTTAGAAAATATGAAAAATATCTTAAAATTTTGGTTATGTAATAAAAGATTGTCATTATAAAAAATAGGAATCATAATAATAATAAATCATAATAAATCAATCATGATCCATATGTTCATGTCATAAATGTGGGTGTCACCATTACAAGTACATAATTTTTTAACATATGTCATATTTAACAACTGACATGTTTGGATTAATCATCAACACTTTTATCCCAATATAGATCAATCACCTCATCTAATGTCCCATAATAGACCATTAAATTTGACTTGTTTCCCATAACATATCAATCACTTTGACTTGTTTCACATAGATGATCATATACATTGACTGGTTTCACATAAAAGATCATCATCTTTGACTTGATTCTAACAACAATATCATTATATATAGTACTTAAACCATTTAATTATAGAGAGATATAAGTCCCACCCAACACATAACAAAAATCAAACATATGTGTTTCATAATATCAAAATTAATTTATCATAACTGAACCGATACCAGGAATTCATTTCACAAACATTTTATTATATTACAACCAATAATAAATAAATGGATTTCATAAAATTTTCATCCTTTCATAAAAAAACATAAACCATATAGAAATATTATAAGTATGGTATCATATGATCATATCCCTAATAATTATTAAGTATCAACAAAGGATTTCATATTATATGGTAAACAGTTTTGATATATAACATGAAATAATTAATGAGGAAAATACATTTTCAAATTTAATGTCACTTATCTTCTTAAAAATTAGAACATATATAAATAAAAACTTTTTTTAAAAGAAACATGTAAACATATAAAGTAAGTATCTAATCATTGAGGCATCATGATGGATGATAAATATGCTCATGTTGTATAAGTTAAATGTCATTCCTTCCATTTTTTGGGAAATGTAATAAATTACCTCATTAATACAATTTCAAAAATATTTTATTCAAAACATTTTTAAAAACACAATAATGGGAAAAAATTATTTTTAAAATTATAGGTCAATAATAATAAAACATTTTGAAATCATTTTTAGAAAACATGGAGAAATAATATATGTATACATTAATGGAGACATAAGCATAAACAACAATGAATGATTTTTATATATTCAAATAAACCCTTACCAGTTTAGTATAATTTTAATCATAATATACATTAAATAAATAACATCATATTGTAATGTATATCCCATAATTTGAATCAGAAGAGTCACAAGATACATTAATTTCAAGTTTATATGACAAAAAAATAAATAAGTAGCTTATAAGAAATGTGTTCCATAGAAATACAAGTGAGATGAAAATATCTTTTGTTCAGTCAAACTGATGACATATGTTCCTTATCTTTCTAAACAATATACCACTTTTATTTATGTTTAACTTATATGTTTTAGTTAATTTTGGTACAAAAGTCCAAATAAAACTTTGGTAGGTTGATTACGGTAATGTGGTAATTATTACATCATATAAAGATTAATAATAATTATATAACTATAATTTTTATACATAAATTATATATGTTAGGACCAATAGGGGCCTATATACCCTGTGAGGGGGGTGACTCAGGGTATGGATATTATTTTTCAAAGTTCTTCCTACCCCACAGGATCTTGAACTCTTTATTACAAGGGTCACATTGTTTTCTCTTGTCTGTAAACAATGATCACTTCTTTACTTCTTTATCTAATGATAATGCTTTGAATGCAGTGCAGGGAAGATAACAGGCAGACATAGAGATTTTTACTTGGTTCACCCTCACTGGGCTACGTCCAAGGAGCATACGCCAACAAGTTTTCGGTCGTACCAAATTCCTCTATTCTTCAATAGATGTGGATACAAAGTTTGGGATTGATCACTTCTATTCCCAGGCTCACTGCCTTTACAAGGTTTAGGGTCAGCTCACTACTTTCCCAAGGGTCACTCCTTGTTTCTCTCTCTCTGGCTCACTGCCGGTGGAGAGGATCACCTTCTTCCTCTTCCTTCGCTCACTGCTCTTGAAAGAATCCACTCACAGTTTATAGCCCTGTAGGTCTGTTCACTTGCATGAAAGAATGCATCTTTCTCTATATGTAGATGCTCTGTTGAAGTACAACTTTCACCCGTAGTTGAATATCTTTTTGCACCGAAGGTATCGGGAAAACTTCCAGCTTCCACGCAGCCCGAAAATCTCTGTTGGAAATAAACCTTACTTGGAGTGCAAGTCTATCTCGGCACGCAAGTATCGGCACACAAGTCACAACTAGCGCACATGTCCTCCTCAAAAACTTGCGCGACTCAAGATTCCTCAATTATAAACCTACGCGACTCACTTCCTTTTACACCCAATCCAATATTGGCATGCAACTCCACACTGGCACGCAGATTCAAACACTGGCGCGCAACTATCACACTGGCACGCACGTCCCACCTGCGCGACCACACACACACCACTTGCGCGACGACCACACCTGCACGACGGGAGCTCTAATTTCTCAATGTGTTGAACTCCGGTGAAGAATGAAGAGGGGTGGTCCAGTATTTATAGGCAAATTGACCACCCTGTGCGACGGCATGCAAGTCACCTGCGCGACCCAGTTTCGGCACGCAAGTCTTCTGTCCTCTTAGGCACTTGCGCGACCAACTCCCAAACATGTGCGAACCTATTTCCTTAGACATATTTTGATCTTCTTATCTTGAAAAACATATGGCGCGCAAGTTTCCTGTACTCGAAGTCCGTGGAACGCAAGTCCTTTTTCCAAAAACACTTTTCTTCATTTGTCGATTTTCAGGCCCAAAAATTTGGCAAACACTGGAAAATGGTGCCACCTTGTATCTGTTTTTTGTACCGCCTCCATATCATCCATTCCTTCTGTCGACGTTCTTGAATGAAACATGGATCATTGAACTCATCTCTAGAACTCGACATTCCATCATGAAATCCACTTTGTCAACAAATTTGTATGTCATTGTTTTGCTTTGTCAACAATCACCACTCAGATGTCCACTTTGTCAACAAACACAATCACCTCAAAAATGTTTCAATGATGCCTTGAGGGATTTTTTACCAATAATATATTTAAATCCATACCTTAAATATAGATATGAAAAATGAACTAGGTTTCAATCATGGAGATTGTAGGCCGTGCGTACGCATGTGTAACATTTCCATTTTTTAATGCTCATTCTTGAATGAAGATAACTATTATATTATAATTAGATAATGATAATTATATCATATATATAATATTACTTAATTAAATAAATATATATATCATCTATTATATGTGGTTATGAAAAATAAATTCAATCACTTCGTGGAGGCGGTAGTCCACACAAACACATGAAAAGTGTTATGAAATTTTTAGTTCATGGAATGATAAGAAGGTAAATGATATATTGTATTTCAAGAATGAAAAATATGTAATTATAATAATATATAAAAATAAAATCTTTCATTATAACCAATCATGAGAGACAATGATAGAAAAAAAATTACATCGGTTTATCATGTGGTAGTCCGTCATTCACAAGAGCGATGAATTCATTTATTATTAGATGGATGATGGATATTTATATGAGTTATTACATTAATATATATATATATGTATGATAATATTATGGTTATATTATTATATTTTAAAAATATTTTAAAGAGGTGGAAGAATAAATAATCTGAAACAATTGATAAAAATGATACCTCTTCTTGGGAAAACACCCTTTTCTTATCACCAAAAGTCTACTATGTTTGGTGTTATTCTTAAAAGAAGACCACTAAAATGAGGATATGGATTGAAGCGATATATTTTGTCACGTTTTGGTCAATAAAATGGTATTTTTTTGTGAATTAGGATAATAATGTGTTCCATTTTATAAGAGAGTGGAGGTGGACTCTAATAAATAAAGAAAATAGTAAATTAATACAAATTAATATCCAATTAAAGTGGATAAAACATCATTTATTTGAAAATATATTATGATATGGTTATTAATAGTCACATAATTTTTATTTTTTTATATGTTTAGGACACATCTATGTCCGTTATAATTTGGTTTTAACACCTCATTAACACTATTTAAACATAAAGTGGTAACATCAGTTTGTACTCGTTTAGAGTCAATATAGTAACTATAAATGGAATAAAATATCATAAATGAATCATCAGTGTTATTATAAATCATATACTTATACATGCTTTATAACATAATATTTTTAAGAATTATTTATCATTTAATAAATCAATATATATTTAAATATATAATTAATGTAAATTTTTATAAATATTCATTACTTTTACTTTAATAATATCATGATAACTCATAGAATTAAAAAATAATATTTTAATTCATCTTGAAAATGAAAAGGTAATATTTAAAATTATTTTATTCCAATAATTATCTCAAAATATAATAAATGTAATATTTTTAATATCATTTATTTATTTTTCCATTAACGAAATAATTATCTCATCTACATTGTGCAAGAATTTAATGTAATTATTTATTTTAAAAAAACAACAAATATATTACCATGATGAATATAAATATTAATAAATTAAATATTTTAATATTTTTGAACATATCTTATGGATAAAAAATATTAGAAATATAATAGTCATAAAAAACAAGAGTGTCCCCTATTCGACTTTTCTTGAAATAAAATATTATAAAGATCATAATCTCATCCAAATTACCAAAAAAATAATATTAAAGAATATTAGATGAGGAGGGTTAAAATTGAGTCATAATAAAATTATGTAACGTTTTGGGGTCATTTTATTATTCTTATCATTTTATTTTAAATCTTAAATACATTATTTACCCTTTATCATGGTACTAAACATTATTTAGGTCCCTATTCATATTGACAAAAAATAAATGGGATCTGATAAATAAAATTAGAAATCAGGATTTAAAATATGGAATAAATTTTTTAAAATTCACAACATAGAAGGGGAAGAATTTAATTTCAAATAAAACAGAAAAAATGTGATGAAAATGAGTTTTTTTAGAAATATTCAATTTATTAAATTTTATTCATAAAAATCCTAGTATATAATTAATTTTAAAACATATTTAATTTATATAAAAAACTAATGAAATTTTAATATTAACACTAAATAAAATAGGAATTTATAAATAATTTTATTGAAAAATAAAGTTTTGAATAAAAAATTGAATATTTCATCATTCATTATAAATTGTATCTGTCTAGAAAACACTAAAAGATTCATTTGAAGAAAATTTATACATGGTGACTTAAAAATTGAAATAATTTTATAAATAAATGTTCTATAATATATTGAAATTCAAAAAATATATTAATTATAAAATATAAGGATTAGTCATTTTTGATGAAAACTTATTATTTGAAGAATAAAATGACTTCACAAATAATTGAGTTATTTTTTCTAATATTTTTTCAATATAATTATATTGATTTATCCAATTATTTTTTTTCTTAAATATGTTAATCCAATTAATTCCCACCAATTTAACTTCTACGGTATAATAGTCACATTAAAATAATAATATTTCATTGATTACCTAAGGTCATGATTGGGTATCTTGTATGTCATAGAACTTATTTTTAAAATCCCAAGAAATTAAAATTTTCATGTTTATTACTAATTTATTGTTACTTAAATTTTGGTGATATAAACTATAGTTGGTGGTCTCAAATTATGTTCGGTTTTAGTTTATTTTGGTGCTGGAGAGTGGCTAACGAAGGACTTCTATGAAAGGAAGAACTAATTTAATACATCATATTAAGGTATTTTTAAAGTAAATTAAACAACATAGAAGGATGCAGGGAGGGGGTGTTTTCAATATTTATAACAACAAAATATGAAGTATGTTGAAAGAAATTTTTTTTTTTTGTTTTTAAAATGTGACTGAGAAAACGCAATGAGATGATATTTTTTTAAAAAAATATTTATTTAAAGTAGTAATCAACATAAATAATCATATTAATTTACTTATTAGTAATTATAATTTAATTTTAAGTTCACATAGTTATAATCTCTCAACTTTTTAACCCATCAGCCCTACAAGGGATAACTTCACCACAAAGATGAAATTAATTAAACCCTATGGTAGAATTGAAACATGAAATTACATCACCTTACATTGATTGATGTTATAAAGATAGATTATGGTTAGTGGTAAATTAGGGCCCACATAAACATAAGAAATTAGTATTAACTGTGTTTATAGATATTACTTAAACTCTACAAATATATCTCGTGTGGTTTGGTCTTAATAATGAAGTTTTCATTTTCACAATTTCAAAAAATCTGAACCTCGTGTATTTTTGAGTAAATTGTTATATTGATTTCATTGATTACACTAATTTTGAAAATCAATTATTAAATAATATTATTTGAATTAAATTATCTCATTTATTTAGAATAAATAAATGTAGAAGTTAAGAGGTCCATTTATTATTAAGAAACATACTCTTCCATGGGTGGTGTAGTCATATTAGAAATTTTTTTCATTTCAAAAGGTCGTGGAAAGGGTATGACTCAATAAAATTTATACTATTTATTTACATCCCACATAGAAATATTAATAAAATTATTAAAATAAAAATAAAAAAACAAATGCAAGAGAAACTAAGGTTTCATTAAAATAACAACAACATCACAACAAATAAGAGGAAAATAAGAAAATTTGGAGGAGATCCTAGATAGGTAGCTTCCGTCCTCCAATTATAAATTGATATGGTATGGAACCACTTCTACTCTTTTCCAAAACACCTTATTCACGTCTCAACCCCTCTAAATGATAAAAATAACTATTTAAATAGTGTAGGAGAGGATATGTTATACGTGGGTTTATGTGGGAATGGGAAGATATGGAAAATATTGTAATCCATATTTGACAGAACTTTTTCTACAAAAACCCATGAATTTGTGGTCCTTCCAGATGGACTAGTACTTCCAAATTGGGTCCTATATCTCCTCTTTAAATTTGGACCCATTAAATGTAATTATGAAGGTGTTATGGCACAAATACAGAAGTGGTGTCCAATATGGTGAGTCCAGCCCATCTTTTACCTCACAACCCTTTTAGTACACTCAAATAGACGATTATGTTCCAATTACTTGAATAAAAGTTGTGGAACCTAGAATGTGAAACACTATAACAAAATTTAATGATGACATAATACATGTAATAATAATTATAACTGTAATACTACATTGAAATTTAAATGGTAAAACTAGTAGTTTCGTCAAATTTTCAGATGTTTGATCTATTCCAAAATATTTTATAAATAAACATATATTACCCAATGTGGGGAATTTATATCATTTATTATCAATAGAATATTTAACAAAAGTTTGTTTTATCAACTCCCCCACACCTATCCTTTTTTAGTCATGGGAATAAATTCATATCATGTATTCCAAAAAATTGTGACAAGATATGCATCTTGATACTTCTCAATCCATATTGGAAATATTAGAAAATTACTAATACCATCAGAAGTAAATATAAATAAATATCATGTTTATTGCATCAAAAATTATGTCAAAACAAAATCCAATGAGACTAATAACACTAATCAGAGTGAAATAGGCCACGGGTCTACCATTGCACTAATTTGAAATGTGTGTGTGTGTCAATAATTTCAATATTGTCTCTGCACTATTTATCCAGCATATTCTAGTACATAAAAAAATTATACTAACCTAATTATATTCCACTGAATCTGTTCAACATCATTTGTAATAAAATTACAAAAACCACTCATTTTTGCATTTCCAAATGTCAAACAATGAGCTCCTGACCTAAAAATCCCCAAATTGTGAACATTTCAACACTCTTCACTTTGTTGAATGTTTTTTATATTTTATATTTTTATTTTCTGAGGGCCTACAACAGTTAGATATTAGGTGCATATGCATTGGTCGATCAAGTACAATAGTATCGATGATTGAAATAGAAACAAACATATTGAATGGATGTGTTATAAGATGAAACAAATTACATAACATAAATAAATATTCAATTATTTAAGAGAAACTCACCAGTCAAGATTGTGTGAAAAGATGTGTGGAGAAATCAATGGTAAAATTTATTATGATTAAAAATCCCAAACAATTTTATCAAAATCTAAAAGGATTTTTTTTTATCCAACCAATCATATCATAGAATAAATCAATTTTTATAAAAATCGTCCCTTGATGAATAAATATTACCCATTTCCATTATTCCACCAAGGATTTCTGAAAATATGAATTTTCTATATATTCCATATGAAAATTACCATGTTACATGATATGTTTTTTTCTTGTGATTTGTTTTGGAATTTGTTTTCCAAAAACATAACACAAAACACAAAAATGAAAATATTAATTATCTACCCCAAAATTGTTTCCCCTCCCCCACACATAAAATAATTAAATTTACTCAATTAGAACCAATGAGAAGATATGTTTATATGAACTATATAATTTTAAATAGAACAACTAATATAAAAGTGAAATAATATGGAACAACCTGGTATTCTCATGTGATGATGGGGGTCATGTAGTGTGATGAAATATAATTCATCCATAGAATGTCCTTTAATTTTTATATTCAATCATTTCCCATTGAATGTAAATTTCATTCTAGTCTCCTCCTGTGTAATATCCACTGAACTATAAGGAAAAATATTAGATACAACATATGGACCTAACCAACAAGAACACAACTTACTAAGAATCAACATCAGTCATGAACTATAGAGTAGGAATTTATCTCCTACATGAAATTCCATTTGATGGATTATTCTTTCATGATCTTATTTTGATATTTTCTTGTAGATCATTGGGTTGTAATATTATGGAAATCAAATATCCTCAAGATATTGAATTTGTACCTTCCTTTGAAAACTATATTTGGTCAAATAAATGTTTCATTTGTTTATATACCGATAAGATCGATGCTCATATTCTATAGGGAGATGAAAATATTACCCAAAAATATTTCAAAATGAGGACATACTAATGGGGGTGTTGTATGATATCCTATATGCCCAAAATGAATCGACCAAGCGCTTTCAATAATCCATCCTATTTTATTGAACTTTTTTCACCAAAAATTGATTCAACTCCAAATTTGAAACATCATCGTAGATATTTTTTTGGGGTGGTAGAGAGTAGAAGTTTTATGTTTCATGACATACATTCAAAGAGTCTAGAAAATTTTCTATTCAAAAAGTTGGTACCTTAGCCATTGATGATGGCCTTTGGTAATCCAAACCATAAAAAGATAAGTGTCTTAATAAAGTTCACTAAACCACGAGAATCATTAGTCCTGATGGACTTATAAACAACCCATTTTCTAACATTGTAATGAATGAAAAAAATGTACAGGAAACCAAATATTGATGATAAAGGTCACAAACAATCAAATTCCCAAACATATAAAACCTCACATAATAATATGGGTTGTTGGAGAATTTCATGTGTCCTAGAAATGTTCTCAGTGTGTTAGATATGTGATAATGACTTAAAAAACACATGATCATCATTGAATAATCTAATCCAATGTTATATAGAGTCAAAGACTTTCCTAGCTATCCATTGGGGTCCATAGTGTCTACAATTAGCATGTGTTTGAAAAATATTTAAAATAGTCTCATACTCATGATTATGAACACACCTCATAATAACATGGTCACTTCATAGGTACTACAGGTAGAGATCATCCAACAATTAAAATCAAGACTCACTCTTCAATTTTTGGACATGATGTTACATTAAATTTTTAAGGATTTCAGTTTCAACAAGGTATCTAAATAAATCAGCATACCAATGATGTGTGCCTGAGAAGGCATAAATATTCTCATTAGGGATCATATCCCAAAGTGGTTCATGGTCCTAGGTGTCACCCTCTAATGTGTGAGTAATCCTTATCATATGGTTCTCTCCAAGGTTTTCTAAACACTTCTTGTCCTTTGTCTCTGTATCGAATTTCAGAATATGGAGAGTCCTTCATACATGCATGTACATTACATCTGGTTTCATCAAGAGGCACCTTAGGATTAAATATCAGAAAAACCAACAACATTAGAGCCTAATAAATCTGAACATAATTCATCTAAATAAAATAGGATGGAAAGAAACACCTTTTCCTTGGTTGTGTAGTTATATTGGGCTATGTACGGTGTCCTTGATGCATAGGCAATCACCTGTGACCATCCCTCCACAAATTTTGATAAGACATCTCTAACTATGATGTTTAAATAACCACACATAAGATCAAATGGAATGTCCTACAATTGGGGTTGTATGATTGGTGGAGTTGATAGATGCTTCATTAACTCTAAAAGGATGTCAGAAAAATATCATCAATCAAAAAAATAAGATTCCTTTTCAAGAAATAGTTATATAAGAATAGAAAAATTTCTGAAATCATTGATTAATCACCTAAAAATATTTAATTCTATAAAAATGAACTAAAATCACCCCCTCATAAAGGACAGTGTATGGATGAAATAATTACCACCTCATAACTATCAACCTCTATCCAATGATTTGATACAAAATCACATAGAAAAATACCATTCTCTACACTGAAGTTTTAATTTTCAATGTTCAAGATAGAATTATTCTCAATATAGCGATTTAGAACCTTTCCTAAACCAAAGATAAATTAATCAAATGATGATCCATACACTATAAACTCATCCATAAATATATCTATCTTGGTCTCAATGAAATCAATAAAATTACTCAATATGAATCTCAGGAAGGTACTTGGGGAATTATATAGTTTAAATGAAATCTTTCACTAAGAAAATGTACCAAATATTTAACTGATGTTTTTTTCTCTTAACCAGTTGGACAAATAGAAACATGAAAATATCAAAAAAATCCATTAAAGAAACAACAATTCATCTTTCCAACTAATATCTCAAGAATTTGATCAATAAATAGGATGGGGGAATGGTCATTGTGAGGGGATTGATTTAGTTTCCTATTATAAATACACACCCACCAACTATTTCTCACCTTCATTTGAACTAACTCATATTTATCATTCCTATCAATAGTAACACCACTTTTCATTGGAAAACCTGAACAGGGATCGCCAACTGGGAAAAAAATGGGATAATGTATACCTTTCGTGAGTAAATTATCTAATTCTTTTTTAAAATCATCTAGTAGAGTTGTGTTTAGTCTCTTATGTGGATACCTCGCTGGTTTATCCTCATCCTCTAATAGAATCTTATACATTCCAATGGACGGTCTAATACTATATATTCCAGCCATGGTCTACCTGATTTTCCTAATGTTCTCCCCCAAAAATTTCAAAAGTGTTTTTCAAATTAAAAAGTGATATTGGTAGCGAAGTTAATATGTAATCTATCCCCAGTTAATAATAATTTTTATTTTAGATTTGGTTGAAATGGATTGAGTTCTACTGAAGGCGGTTGCAGTATTGATGGAGACATTTGTGGAACTAAAAAATGGGCACAATGAACATTAGTACGAGAATAAAAATTATCAAAATCAAATAATCATTCAACAAAACCATCCATATACTCAACATAAAATTCATAATCAGTGTGAACATGATCAAAATAAGAATATGTATCCATTTCAATATCAAATCTAAAAGAGTTTTTTCATTATAAATAGGTGTGGAATTGGTCTTAAACATCAAACTATAAACAATACTCATAATCTCTCTATACATTGGACAATAAAATTACATGGTGTATTTATTTCGTGGTTCAAAAAAATAAATTATAAAAGGATAATGTCATATAAGGGGTAATTCATGGATTCCATAACATTAAAGATCACATATTCGTCATTAAACTCCACATAAATGCTACCATCATGGAAATTTATGATAGTTTTTTCAGTTTCAAAGAATGGAATACCAAAGATAATAAAATAATTATAACATAACTGATTATCCTCCATTTTAAGCACATATAAATATACTAGAATGATTGTTTCCCTAACCCAAATATGTTCCTCCTCAAGGACTCCCACTGGATATTTTGTAGCTCTATTTTCATACAATACCACTACTCTCATCACCTCTGTCTCACCAACATGGGAAGAAGATAATATAGAGTGAGGAATGATATTTATGTAAGCTCTCAAATCATAATGATCATACATAATGTGTAACTCCCCTATAGTTCATGGGATGGTGAATATCCTTATGTCCATTCACTTTGATGGAATTTCTTGAGTTGGTGTAAGGAGGGCAGAAACATTCATTCCAAGATTGATCCTATCATTTCCATTGATCTGTCTTTAATTTTTACAATGTTGATATAAGAATTTATAAGACCTTGTTATTTTCATAATTGATTCATGTAGAGGGATATTCATCTCATCATTCTTGAATGTCTATAAAACCTATTTTTCCATTACCTATTTAGCCATATTTTGGGTTTGAACAAATCTATTTGGAAAAGAAAGGTGTTAGAAAGAACATCATAATTTTTTTCTTAACATTTTATTTTGCCTTAGGTTTATCATTAGATAGTATTGAATGGGGGTTGTCTAAAGTTGAGGTGAATCCCGGTGGAATTATATATACATTGAAATGGTTTTTTTCTTCCCACATAGCAATTTGATGGAACATGCATTCCATTTGGGATTTAGAGTAGGTTGGGAATGAAGATTTATAGAGCTCTTATTTACCAGTTCATGGAGGGTGATGGAAATATTACTCATTTGTTTCTTTAAATCCCTCATCTAAGAACATTAACACATCAGTTCATTATGATGATTTAGAAAAAAAATGTTTTAAAACATCCTTGGTATTATAATATACCATTGTTTGAAAATTCCATTGTTGATGACTTGTTGGTGCTTAATATTTAAATATCATTTCTGGTTATTGGAAACCCTATTACTATTGTGGATACTTCTGGATGATTTATTGAAAAGGGGGTATTTTTTACTGTCTAGATCCAAACATCAAGTCTAATTGATCCTTCCACACTTGGTTGTATGTTTAATAAAATGAATTCTACTTATTATAGGTAGTGTGTTTTTGTTTCTAATATGGTTTCCTTGAGAATACTATTTTTCAATCCTTTGTCTCTTATAGTTGGGGTAAATAGCCAGTTGGGTGGTTTATTTCTATGAAAAACCCACAATTCCTTATTGGGCAGGGTATGGATGTCTTTTCATCCAATGGAATATGTCTAACTACAGGGGAAAATTTATATAACTCAGTATCAATAAAAATATTTTCAAGAGAAGAAGTTCGTACATGATTTACTCTATTAACATGTGGTGTACCACGATCGCCAAATTGTTGAGTGTTTTAGGTCATATTGTTGATCAACACACATGCTGCTTCTGGAGTTTTTTCGACCAATGTTCCTCTATCCACAACATCCACCATGATTATCATCATAGGTGTGAGTCATTCGTTTATGTACTATATGAGTAGTTTCTCATTGATTTATTGATGTGAGAATATTGCACACAACTTATTAAACAAATCCTTGTACTCATACATTAACACCCCCTTAATCTTGGTTGATTCCTAAGATAACATTGTTAATGGTAGTTGTCCTTGATTCAGGTAAAAATCACTTCATGAACAGATGTTTTAAATCATTCCAACAAGGTGAATCTTCATGTTCTAAATAATACATAGAGTCTTTTGTAGTTCAATAAAGTTAGAATGGGAATGATCATAGTTTAATTTTATATTTATAGAAATTTACTGGTATAATGATTGAGAAGACCAAAATAAATTATTGGAAATGTTTTTTGGATCCTACCCCTATAATCTATAAAATTATTAAAGTATGTGAATCGACCCAGATATCATATCTAATTCGGATTCCATGTTTGGATATGTAATAAAATATGGTTGATTATTAATCTTGGGTATGCCCAATTCAAAAAATGGTTCTATTAAGATAACTACTATTATTTTCATCAACTAGTTCTAGTTTAATTTTTGATTCAGAAGTGTATCTAATTACAATTTTCCCAGAATGGAGGGATTCTCCACCTAGTTGAATGTTGAAACTTTATGTTGATTTGGAATGTCAGATTTATGCTCGAAGGCCATGTTCAATATAAAGATCAATATATAAAATTTCGTTTAGATTAGTTCATTCAATAAATAAAATTAAAATGGAAACAATAAAAGTGTTCCATAATAAAATAAAAATGAAAATTTGGCGTTGATTTTCCAAAAAAAGAAGAAGAAACCAAAATAAGACAGAAAAAATTCAGATTAGGTAAAAAATGATGAAATAATATAAGAAAAGAATAAAATAAAAAATATAATATATAAAACTAATATTTTTAAATAATAACATGCCTCCTCGATAAAATTCTAATTTAAAAGGCATTATTTTTGGAGCTCTCAAATAACATTCAGTTTTTGGTTATTTTGGTGAAATATACTGGATAAAGAAGTTCAATTCTTAAAGGAGGATGTAATTTTAATAAACATGTTAAAGGTATTTTGAAGATAAAATAAAATAAAATAAAGAACATATAATTTTTTGGGGGTTTGTTCAATATTTATAAATAAAGAAGGTTGAGTATGTTGGAAGAATAATTTTTTTTAAATGTGACTGAGAAAAAAATAACAATATGTTTTTTAGAAAATATTTTTAAAAAATCATAACCTATATAACTCTTACTAATAATTTAATTATTAATAATTATTATTTAAATTAATTTCCACTCTTTTATGATACCCTAATTTTTTAACCCTCGAACCATACAAGAGTTAACATAACAACCAAGATGATATTAATTAATCCCTATGCTTGCTTTGGAACATGCAATCTCATCACCCATCATTGATTGATGTTATAATCATATATTATGTTAAGTGGTAAATTGGGTAAAAAATAAACTATCTAAATTAGTATTAATTTAGTTTATGGATTATATTTTAACTGTACATATTTATCCTATGTGGTTTGGTTTTACCGATTACGTTTAAACTCTTACAATTTACACAAATATCGACCTCGTAAGTTTTTGTGCAAATTGTTCAATTGTTTTTTAGTTTCGTATAATTTTAAAACTCTATTAATGTGTCTTATATTTTAAATTATGTTATAAAATTTTTCAAAATAAATAACTGAAGATGGTAAGAGTTCGATCAATTACGAGGAAAACTACTCTTCCAGGGGCGATGTGGTCATCGTAGAAATGTGTTTCATTTGCAAACGTTGTGGAAAGGGTGTAAACCAATAATGATTATACATTTTATTTCAAGAACAAATAAGAATATTAAGATAATATAAAAATTAAAAATAAAAGAATAAATGGAAGAGAAACAAAGATTTAATTAAAATAATTACATTATAACAAAGAAGAGGAAAAAAAGAGCATTTAGAGGAGATCCTAGCTTGGTAGCTTCCCTCATCCAATTAAGAATAGAAATGGTATGGAATCACATTCCCTCTAATCATAATCTCATAATTGAAGTGAAAAACCCTCAAAATGAGAAAAATGAATATTTATTGAAGGGAGGGGAGGATAGGTTATAATTGGTTTTATGTGGGAATGGAGAAATTAGTCCAAATATTTTAATCCAAATTCCACTACCTTCATGACCACCTAACTATTTGAATAATATATCATTATAGGAGGAATATTTGATTTCAATTTGGTCCTAAATCTCCTTTCAAATTTTGGGATCATACTAGTCATAGATAATGATGTTATGGCATAGATACTAAAATGGTTTTTAATAGGGAGAGTCCATAAAGAATTTGAATTCATAGACCTTTTAGTCAAATAAAATGCATGATTTAGATAAATTGTTAAAAATAAAATTTGTGGAACATTGAGTTTGGAAGACTAATTCAAAATATCATTTTCCAATAATACACATAAAAATATTTATATTTTATGTACAATAGTGCACATTAAAGGGTAAAACATGAATTTTCATCAAATATCAAAAGAATGATCTAATCCATAATATTTTATAAATAATAATATTTTTCACAATATGTGGAAATTATGTCATTTATTATAAAAAATTATTTAATAAAATTGTGTTTTATCAATGGTATTAAAGGTTACAAGAATATGATGATGTGATGGGTGGGACCCGAATATTATAGTCCATAGATCCAATTAAGGAAATATAATATCTCAAATAAATAATTATTTATAGACATGATATTGTTAGCTTTATTTTCGGTGTTATTTATGAACATGATGCAACTAGTGTTTTCAATAATATTTTGAAATATTGGAAGCAAGCATTGACTAATATTTATATTTTTTTTATTATGTATTCTCTATATTTCATTACTTTTTATTATAATTATTTTGATTGTGAACATATTTTTGTGGTATGATGATGATGATTATGTTCACCCATGAAATCATATTGTCTCATGACTAATGTAACTCCCAATTGTTCCTCCCCTTACTGGGGTTTTATATAACAATTTCTTTGATGTACACCCCAAGTAATCAAATGTATTAAGAATATTATGGAATCTTATAAGATGAATATGTCAATGAACTTGTATATTGTTTAAAAATTCACTAGTGTTTATATTTTATGAAACTAATTTTTTCAATAAACAAATTCTTTTAAATTTAATAGTTTTATACTTTTTTGATCTTATGTTAAGAATGATTTAATAATCATATATGTAAGGTATGCGCTTCTCTACAATAGGTGTTCCCACATGAACTCGGTTTGAACTATATATACCCTGGAGTAAATGTTAGTATCTGCCTATTATTGGCTATAATATTTTATATCCTTCTGTACTGATGCATACCTACATCTATGAAGGTTTAATTTTCTATACCCTTATGTAACCATGTTCACCCTTTTAAACCAGGGTGTACCCGCTTGAACCAGTATGTACGTACATCTACCCAAGTATTTTAGCGCGTATCGATGTGAACTTTGGTATACTTATATATACTCGAGTATAACCACATTTAGATATGCATATAATGGAGTGTGAGTTTATATATTTGTTTACCTATATGTAATATTGTTTTCCCACCCAAAATCTCATCTAGTCACATGTTGGCATGTGTATCCACATGCACATAGTTATACATGTGTATACCCACATGTCAAAAATTTATGTACCTCATGTGTACCTCTATGTAATTTCATATATTAAGGTATACAAACATATACCTAATTTTTATCCTCTATAACAACATGGATACAAATTTATCATTTTTTTTCTGAAGAACAACTATTTATACTTGGGTATACATGCATGTACTTGATTCTATCAATTTCTACCTATGATACCTTGGTACAGCTGAGTGTACTTGATTTTACTCTTGTTTGATTGATTATATTTGAGTTTAACCATGTCAAGTAACCGGTACCCAAATTATCCTTGGACTACCACTATATTCCTTTATTTACCCCCATGAACCATGGTGTACCAACTTATACTCATGTGAACTGTTATGAACCAAGATATACTTGTGTTTGTTATCACGCAATAGTGAAGAACATGCTACTCCACATCATTTTTTGGGTTTTTTCACATTATTTAGTATGAAGTGTTATTGAAGATGATGTTTTAAATAAGTTTTTAAAATTATTAATAAAAATGTACATTATAAATTCATTTTGGTTGATGCTTTTCATGTCGGTTATTTCGTCACTAATGTTAATTATAATTCACCACATCATTTACTTAGAATAAGAAATTTTTAAAATATATACCATATTCTGTATTTAACAATGGATTTATAATAAAATACATTAAAAACATACAATAAAATATTTCACAACATTAATGAAATAAGTGATGTGGAGAGGTTTGATCCATGTTGATTATTCAATAAATCCCACATGTTTAATGTTATTTTTAAATTTTATAATCAATTATAGAATAACAACTATCAAAATTATGTTTTTTAAAATAAAATTATTATATTTCTTACCTTCCCTACATTTCAATAGAACATAAAAAATAAAAATAGAGGCTTATGTAGAAACACATCCTAAAAAAAAGACAATTACACTTAAAATGTTTATGTTTAAAATCCATATTACAATTAAAAAAATCTAATTAAATGTATGAAATTATTTTTCCATTTTATGTCATTGTGTCTAAGATGATTTCATATATAAGTCCAAGGGTCATAAAAATATTCCAATTAATAAGAAATCATAAAACATGTATTCGGAAAAAAAATTAATGGAAAATTAAATGGAAAACACTATAAAAAATATATATCTATCTGATACATCGTAACTATCCTAGTTGAAATTATTTCATAAATTAATCAGAAAAAATAGTATACACATTTCTTTACTCCTCCTTGTTAATTAAAATAATTTTTAAAATAAATTTCCAATTCAATGTAAAAAATTTTAGTACTGCATAGACAATTTAGTGATTGTAAATCAAAATTCACTTTTTTTTTACATATCATATCATTGTGGTCTTATTTATTGTTGTATCTCTAATAAAATCCAATTAAATATATAAATAAAATATGAGTAATGAAAATTGAACTTTTATTATAGTAAATAAATTATTAAAATATTCAAAATTAAATGTTCTATATAGTTTTAATATTTCCTCACTATACACCATGGATAGAGGATAAAAAGTATAGTTTCTTCTCCCTTATAAAAACACCAAAAATCCAACAGAGACAAATTTATAAGAAAATTTAAGGTGATTGGTTATTTTATTAGGATATATATAGAACTTGATGAGATATATTTTTCATTCTATTGAAGAAAATGAAGAATCTCTAACTTCATTATTTTGTTCTTCTAAAATCATTCAGTAATATAAACCGTTCTCTCAGAATCAGTCATTATCTTCCCTAAAGGTGAAGTAAGTTATGTGTCTATAAATCCATATACTATTATCATATTATACTATTTCCAAATTTTAAAATTATTACTAATACAAATAAATAATAATTAAAAATATTTAATAAACTAATATAATGAAATATTTATTTTAATCAACACACACGGAAAAGATTGCATCATGTTAATTCCCAACACATATCTAATTAAAATATCCACGATCTAGTTTTTTAAAAGTTATATAGTCACCACACTCTCATAAAAACTATATTCAATTGGAATCTCATAAGTATCCAATTTTTTTTGAATATGTTGACTATATATAAGGAGAAGTACATGTTGTATCAGAAGTCATAAAACATTGTATTTTTATCTTCTATACATTATTTATTGACCTTTAAATTATTCATATAATAATAGAGATTAATATATAAACATCGACATGTTTATAAAATTAATAAAAAATTTAAATAAAGGATATAATATATATATATCTATTCTAATATGTCAAATAAGTGTAGATTGACAAACTAAATATTATCTGATACTATATCCAACTCTACTGACCTCATATGTAGGAAATGGAATTTCGGATGATCTATCTAAAATATCATATATAGTGATCCAATAATTATCCATATCTATCAATTAATGATTTATTGTATCTCCAATATAATATATCATCACATAAAAATTAAATGGAATGTGGATTATAAGGGGGTGTATGAGAAGGATTAGTTGGAAAAGTGCTTTCTCTAAGAGGAGGGGGATTAAGATTAGTTTTAGGAGTGGGATTTATATGTGGAGGTGGAAGAAAGGGACCAATATCCTGAAACACCTTTCCATGTCAGAAAACATTGAATATACCAAATCTATGATCCTATCCACTATCATATCATGAATATCTTAAACATTAGTTTCAAAATATTCTATTATTTTAAAAAAACAATCAATTGTAATTTTTTCAAAATGTGGGAATTTTTTCTAATACTCTATCTGGGTATCCATATACACGATAATGGTGTTCTGGATTTACTAATGTTGTAGTCAAAATATCCTTCATCCCCACAGTAATAATGACCCCAATGTGATCTTCTCCACAATGGAATCCTGCGTAGAATATGTGAAAAATATATTATGAATCTCAATATATAATGGATTATTTTAATATAAAATAAATACATAAATTAATCATATTGAAATCCTCTAAGGTACAACCCTCAACACATTCAAATTATAACTTTCTTTTTATCATTTGAGCCATCTTATATTTTTCATGTCTAGTGGCGAGGTGAAGGAGGTTCAACCTATATAGAGCATGAAGTGAATTCTCCCAATTATTGAAAAAATTTAGCTAGCATTTGTTCAAAAAATATATACCAACTTTATATAATGTATGATGGTACATGTTTCTAGATTGGATCCAACAGAGTGATATCCTAAATTTTAGTAAATTAAGAAAAAATAAATCATTAATATGATCATTAATATAAAAAACATCTATAAATTAACATTGAACGTACCCAAAATTGCTTTTACATCTCTTTCCCAAATTACATTATTATGATCATTCTGTTTGACACAAACCATATCTATGAAGTTCCCATCAAAATTATATATTAATCATTAATTGTAGATAGCTATCATGGATATATCAATATCTTCATCATGATTTTCATCACCAAAATTCGTCTATTTCTTGTAAAATAATAGTCCACTATATATAATATTGATCGATAACATAGATTTTTTTATTGTGCTTCTATTATAAATAGATCTGATGTGTATTCTAATGTTTTCATAATAAATTGTGTGATTCCAAATTAATATGGTACATCACTTTTTTAACTAATAAACCATTTTTAGTAAATCACTAGAACATTAAAGGAAATTTAATCAACCTCATATATTTCTTCAGTGACTATATAATATAAACATGATGAATAGATTGAGTTTCTAATCTTCGGCACTAAAAAATTGCATTGCATCTTTGAACACAATTACACTATTTTTTTGAAATAAACTTATATTTTCCAGAAATTTCATATGAAATGTATAGCTAATAATTTCATACACATTCCATGATATCAAATTTAAATTTATACAACCCACTAATGATCTCAATTTTTTCAATGAATATTATCTACCGAGCATCGTCTCTTTAAAATTTAGAATTTTTTTATGCTCCTTCAAAATCCACTTATCATTATTCGTTGAATAAAATTGTTTTAACTCATTAATACAAAATCATATATATGGATGAATAACATATATATTATTCAAGATGTATAAAAATAATTTTTTTCTTTTAAACTATCAATTATTTTACTGTTAAGAAAAATATCACGTTTCCCCCATAATTGATTTGATCAAGGTGATATATAGGAAAGTTGATGTTCTTTACTTTAGAAATTTTTCGTGGAAAAAATTATATTATATCCCTAGAAATATACTTATCAAAATTTTAGGTTTCAAGTTGATATGGATTCATAAAATAAATCATAAAAATCATTGTAGACCATTTAAAATAATACATCTAATATTGATATACAGGTGCCCAAAGAATTATCTCTACCCCCAACCGAACCTATAAATGTACCATGATATCAAAAAAAATATAGAGTAAAATTCCAATACAATTTAAAAAGTATATAAACTACATAATTTTCTAGATTATTCTAATTCATTTATATAAGTCACCTTATTTGAAATTGAATTAAAAAATAACAAACCGTCAAGATATTCATTATGATAGAGATGTGAAATATTCTATGAAATTCAACTAGTAAGAGTTGTTGCATCATGAAGTGAAAATCATGCATTTACATACCTTTCGACATCAAATCCTATTTAGGCAGAAGTTTTTTAACATTTAAAGAATAAACCTATACCACATTGATATATTGAATAAACTAAAAAATATAAGTTTATCCCACTTTGATAATGTGTGAAAGGACATGGGTAGGAATATTCTCCTTCCCTAAAGAGTTTGATAAAAATACAAATGTATTCTAATTTAAAGTATTCACAATCATGCATTCAACCCATCTATAGTCATTCCATTAATATCTTGTAATGTTTTCATCAAGATGTCATATATATTATTCTTTACAAGCATGAAATCATTGTTATGTTTGACCCCATGATATCTCTAATATTTTAGATAAAAAAATATTTATTTTTTCTTCCAAATATTTCTATAATTATCATTTTTTATTTCCTTATAAAAGTAACATCTATCTTTTTCACCCTCTAAAAATACTGATCGGTGGAAAAATGTTCTGGAGCATTGCAAAATTCTTGTGGGTTGTAGAATAACTTTTTTAATATTTTATATGAGTTATCCAAAGATTAAATACCTAGATAAACAATTTATAATATTTTTCTCTCATATTATATTTGATAATATTAATTCTATTGTTCACAAATATGATAATCTTTATTCCCCTTAACCCACTCAATATAATGGGAATTAATTTATAATAAAAGCATCATTACATGATGTATTGTATTTCAAAATAATCATACACCCTAATAACTTCGTAACCTAAATGTTCCCAATAATCAATTAAATTTGACTGGAAAACATCTATATCATTCCCATGATATTTTGGCCTAGAGATCATTATACACTACATGAAATATTTTGTATTCATATAAAATTATAGAGATATTTTGTAAATTAAAAATAAAATAGGTCCATATTTATGTGTGTTACCGAGGCCTTAATATAGATTCCTTCTATCTATACAAAGTCTATGTTTGATATTTATATCATCATCTATCAATATAAGAAACCATTGATCAATATTATTCCACTATGTACAATCAACTAAATTCCATAAGATTCCATCACATATCTTCTAATTTTAATTCCATTATATCATTTTTCATCATTTGAATTTTAAAATATTCATTTCAAATGAGGAATTATAGGATGATAAAACAAAATTCTTGGAAAGGGTATCTATAATTTCTAAATCAAACATTGATTTTCTTCCAACTTATACTTTGAAGTCCCGTATTTAAAACTCCCTTGTAGAAATTTTTATTCCTTTGTATATAACACATAATCTTTCGGAAGGCAATAATTTTTTTGTACACGAATCCCATCGGCCATAATATTTTTTTCACATTGTAATGTGAATCTAGAATATGATTTTTTCTCTGAAGAATGTATTTCAATAATTGTAAAAACAATATAAAACACTTTTCACAACATTTATTTTTCTAATTTATGTTAATAAATCATAACACTATAGATATAAATGTAAATTTTGTGCAACCTAGATAAATTTTTATTTCAAATTTTCATATAGACCCTGATTTTTAGTTGTTTTTAAATTTCCACTACCTCAATATAATGATTTTTTTGAATTTTATAAAAATTAACATCATTCAATGAATCATTGTCAATATATCTGAAATTATGTCTTGTTTAAGCATGAAAAATAGAAGGGTTTTATCTAAATTAAAAGCATGAGAAATTAAATAATATTTGATATATTCCATTAAACTACATTATATTTAAACATTCCAATCATGGATAAAAAAACATGTCAATTTTTTGGAACATTTATTTTAGAAAATTCATAAAAGTAATGAAACCTTCCTCAAATTCATCGCTTATTTGAATTATATAAATCCATATTCAAGTAGTTATTATCTATAAAAAATATCAAAAATTAATATTTTTTCAGAATAATATAATGTTTTTAAAAGTGTGTTTAAGGGTAGAATAATAAATTCTTTCAATGGTATGAAATAAGAAAAACATGTGGTTTAATTTAACATGAATATTTTTTTATTATTTTAGATGATTTATAATACATTTTAAAAGAATTTAATAAAATTTGTGCTATAATTTATTTATACTGTTATTGATTACACAAGAAAATAGAAAATAGTTGATATGAATTTTTATCACTATAGTGTAAAAGAGATTCTTACAAGAAAATAATGAATAAATTAATTTGTTTGAATTAGGAATAAATACATTTAAATCTCATGTGAATATTTCATAGACTTGTTATTAATGAATTTACGAATAATATATGTTTATTAGTGACTCAAATTAATTTTCTGAAGATAAACTATTATGTCAAAATATCTTAATACTTAGTAGTTTCTAGCAAAACAGGATAGAGGTTTAAGTTAAAAACACACATAGAAAGAATTTTTCAAATTAATAATAAATATAATTATATTACAAACAATAATATTAGTGAATAATCAAAATTTATTGATGAAAATATTAATATTGATTGATCTATTTTCCTTGAAATATTATTCCTAGATTTTATTATTATATTCTTAATCTAATAAACATAAAAATTTCATCGAAAAAAGGTATTAATTATGTAAGGTAATAAATGGTAAAATTTTATATATAACCACTTTAAAAAATATGCTGTTAAATACTAAAATATATGTCTTATTGTGAATTTATTAGTTACCCAAGTGAATATTACACAAGATGTTTAATTACAACCTATTCCAAGAGGATGTACAAAAAATGTAAACACCCTTGAATGACAAAAAAATTATTCCTTGGAATGAATTACATCAGAAAATAAATTGGGTATATCATTTTTAAAAGAAATTTTAATATCTTGGTTTTATATTAAACAATTATAACAAGAAATAAATGGATATAGAAATTGAAATTTGATATAATGGTATATTATGTTAAACAAATGAATGACACATATTTATAAAATGTATCTAAATGAATGAAAACCTATTTATAAAGATAAATATACATAAGAATCCACATAATATTAGAATTTAATTTGAGAAATAAATATTGAAATTATGAAGAAATTATAATATAATGGTAATTGATTAATGAAAAATAATATACACACCAATATTTTTTTTGAAAAATATGTTGCATAATGATAAAAAATATGAGACAAAAAAACAATGAAGATCGAAACCAAATCCATGGACTATAGAATACAATATATATAGGAATTAAAAAATGGCAATTAAAATTATGAAATGAAGGGTTTAATATTGTAAAAAATGTAATAAAATTGTTTAAATGATAAAATAAAATAAAATAATATTAGTATTATAGTCTATAATAAAATGTGTATTGTATATATTAAATATGATGTAATTAATAAATAAAATTTATAGAGATTATAATTAATAGATTATAATAAAATTAATACTGATATTTACATTTTCATAGATAAAAAAATTATTTAAATAGAAATGAACAATGAACCTTTTAATAATATTTAATAAAGATATAAATTATCAATAATAATTATCTAATTATAATATATATATTATTTTTACCAATTAATCTTATTTTGATTCTATATTTCGAACAAGTATATAACATATGATAATGTATATTAATATACACCAGCAAAATAGATAAAAAAATAAAAAAATATGGATAATGGTAGAAAAAACAATGAAGTTTAATATTAAAAATTGTAGAAAAATGTGAAAAATTATTTGGATTATATATAGAACCATAGAATAAAGAAACATAATGAGGTTAATATAATTTAATCTTTGTATGGATCTGTATAGAAAATGAAATGTAGATAGAGTCAAAGGGATTCAAAATTATAGCGGTTTCATACGACGTGTAACAGAGTGAATGTAGAACATTAACTAATAAAAAATATTATCAGGGAGGGGGATGATACAATAAACAAACTAAATTAACTATTCATAATATAAACCATACCTTGTTTCCTATAAAATTTATAAAATAAATACATACCACAAATATATATGAGATTGTGGATAGATGAAGAGATTAAGATAATGGAATATGGTATAGGGAAATCACAAGAGGTGGACGATGAAACTTGAGTGTCTATAATGTTGGAATAAAAATATTACAGTTCATCTAATCAAAGAAATAATGGGTTGATACTTTACTGTGAGATAAATGATACATCTGTCATGAGAAGGAAACTCATTAAATGAGTCCGCCAATATTTCCATGATATTTTAAATGGTATATCTAGTCTATTATTTAATAAAATATGAAAAAAATATTTTCTTTAAGTCAGTTAAATATAATTGGCATTATAAATATAATTAATATGTTGGTTATTTAGATACTGAAATGAAAAACCAAATTTTAAATATCTGTTTTTAGATGGCCAATGTTGAATATAACGACCCTATCCATTTATGGATAATAATACATGATTTAATTAGAATTAACCATCAAATCACAAGACAAGTATCATAATGTCTTGTATCTTTGGATGATTAGGTACATAAAACTAAAAACTTGAAACAAAAATACAGATTTTATTTAATCTTGTTAAACATCTCCAAACATCCTTTGATCCCTAAAAACAACATAAGATTACATTCAGAATACATGATCAAAGGGATGAGGTAATAATCCTATTAAGAGAATAAAAGTATGAATAAATCAATGATCGAGGATTATAAAGCATAAACATTTTTCATAAAAATAAATATAACTTGTATAAACATAAGCATTAACAACATGTATAATATATGATCATGGATGGTTAAAAACAATAAAAAACATGACATAATCATGAGTCAGGGCTAACCACTAAGACCATTTCACATGGTGCACTAGAGAAGGCTAACCACGAATGTAGAGACCCGAAGCTTGACGTACATGGACATTACATTACTTTTGTGGAATAATTAATACATAACAAAAATAGACACACAAGGACCGTAATAGTTTAGTGTCATTGGAAACTTGGAACGTAGTCTTCTAATCGTGCTGAAAGATCTTCAACATCTCCCATAAAGATCTTCCAATTTTTGTTTCCTTACCTAAAACCTTTCTTTTAATCCTAGGGGAAAATAAAACATAAAAAGGGTGAGCTCAAATGCTCATTATGGGTAAGAATGGATAAAATAAAATATACCATATACATTTTAACTTAAAAACATGAACATAATGTATAAAAATCAAAATCTTGAGCAACGACTTAAAACATGGAAGTACATAATGCATAGATCATAATGGAACATAAATCATGATAACAAAGCATGGGAATAAAACATGTAATTGTGGCATCCATTAAGCACAAGTAATGATTTCCATAGTAGCCAAGGCATTGCTGACAAGACCATCTTAGTGGACAAAGTCCCTTTCTGAATCGAGTTCACTCCTCATTCCAATCCTGTAATACTAATCCGGATTAACATACCATTATCGCCATGTATATCTCATGAGATATAAATCATTACCCAATGCATTGGAGGTACATATAGGTCCCACCCATCTCATAATGAAATCATTCTTACTTGTACCACAAAATAAACTCAAAACATCCATCATAACCCAAAGAATAAAATGGGTTTTATAAACATCATACCATCATCACATAACCCATATAAAACAAATGGATATTTCATCATAAGAAAATTGAAACCATGTAAATCATAGATACATTATACTTGAAACATAAATATATTAAATAATGTCATCTTAGATGGAAGATGGTTTTGATAAAATATTTGAAATGAATTCTTGAGGAAAATATCCTTTCTTCTTCAAAATCATTTTTTTACAAAATTCCATGCAATTTTAAAAGATAAGTATTTTTTGAAAATAGTCATAAAATCTTTTGGAGGAAGCTTCATGAAAATAATGCTTTATAAAACCATAAAAATCTGTTTGTGCCGTATAAGTTAAAAAAACATTCTTCCTGTACCTTTGCCAGAAAAGTCAAAAAAGTACCTCGTAAGGTAAACAAAAGAAAGATTCCTTACATACAATGTACTAAAAGTAAAATAATGGGTAAAAATGACTTTAAACATACATGAAAACATTTTTATAAAACATGTACACAAATAATAACAATAACCCCAATAAATACTTACGAATAAACAATCTCGGGTAAGAATGAGATTGGAAAATTTATCCCTTACCTTAGATCTGATATGCTTCGTACGTATCCAAAACTCTTGTATAATGATTTAAATAATGTCATTGACTTATTATAGAATCATATTCATTGTTATTATATCATATGTGGTTCACTTATGACTTTATATTACCCGTTCTTTTGTAAATTCATGTTAAAGTAGTGTTTTGGCTAAAATCGTTTCATTTTTCGTTCGTGTTTTAACTTGTAATTATTCATATTATTACATAGATATTGAATAATTACATTCATAATGTAAAATATAATTTATATATAATATATATTCTGAATATACATATATATAATAGGTCGATAAATGGAATGAAATACAAAGTTCATGGAGACGGTAGGCCGTACGTACGCATTAACGCTGTTTTCGTTTCCTTATGGAATTATGTAGATGACATAAATATACATAAATACAGTATAATTATTATGTCATATATTTCATGATTACTTATTATATATACTTTATAATCATTAATTAATGGTTAACATGGAGAATGAATCTAATCGCTTCGTGGAGACGGTAGTCCGTACGTACGCACAAGCGATGATATCAATCCCAAGATCATGGAATTGTATTAAAGTGTATGTATAATATTAAAGAATAAATATCACTTTACAATAATAATAAAATTCATTAATTTCACCATTATACCCATCCCTGTAAGGTGGTGGTGGAAAATAGATTACACCACGGCGTGGAGACGGTATTCCGTACGTACGCACGCGCGGTGATTTCATTTTCCGTAGGATGGATAGATGGTGAAATATGGTTGGTTAATACTTATAATAACATATCAGTATATTAGTGATACTGATTTTATTACCTCATAAATAAACAACTAAAAAAGAATAAGCGGAAGAAGAAATAATGTTGAATGAATCGGTGACAGACATTACCTCTTCTTTGAAGCACCTCGTTGATTCCTCCTCTTAGGGCTCTAAAATTGGTCTTTGAATAAGACAAGATCCTCTAGGATGTTTCTAGGGAAGTGTAGAAGAGAAATTGGCAGGGTTTTTCCGAGCATGAAGGCTCAATGTGGTGTGAGGAAGGGAGGGAGGAGGTGCCCTTTTATAAGGGAGGAGAGGGGCACCTTTGGAATAACAAAAAATATTTTTTATTATAAATCCATATTCGGTTTTTAATAGCTCCAAATTAATTTATTTAGAATATAATGTTGGTATGGGTCTAAATCCTCTCATCCAATAGAGTTTAGACATGTTTAGGGCATTATATTTACCTTAACTTTTAGTTTTAACTCTTTGTTAATTAGATTGACATTTACTATGTCACTTTCTATTTTTATATTATATAGTTAATAAACATACCATATACATCCAAGAGACCCCCAAGTGGTCCATTAATGATACATATATCATGATATAAGTAGATTGGCCGAACAATAGATTTTTAGGAATATAATAACAATTAATAATATAATATTTATTTTACAAAACTATTTTATGTCAATTTTGACACTATTTGGTAATTGATTTTTGTGAAAATCGTAACAGAATTATTAGTTTGAAAAAAGTTTATTAAATCAATACTAACATGCCATATTAACATAGAAAAATTATTTTAATTCATAAAAAGTCTCAAATTACATTTATTTGGTTATTTATAACATCAATTATGTCAATATTTCATTAATAAGATAATTATTGCATCATCATTGTGTCATCAATAAATTAAATTATTTTAAGTCTAAAAATTACAAATAAAATACCATTATTTAGGAAATCTTTTTATCTTTCTAATGAATATTTATAGTCGAATTTATCTTATGTATAACCCTATATTAAAAATGATTTAGTTATTAAACGTTGATTTTAACTATTTTAACCCTTCTTTAAATAAATTAATAATAAATGTCCTAATCTAATACAAGTGGGCCTAAATGGTCATATTTTATTCCTAAGTTTGTTTTTGGCCGAATTACACTTATCCAATAGAATTAGGACATGTGTTAGGGTAATAATAATATCATTTTTATCCTTAATTACCCTATTTACTTTTAACTGTGGTAAAAAAGTAAAAAGTTACTATTCACCAAAAATTATTTTCATCTCATTGAACCACATTTTAGTCCTTGATATTAACTATGTCTCTCGGATTTTCGAAATTCCACTCACAGATGTGGTAAAATTATGTTTTATGAAAAATTCAGTTTTTTAACTACCACTTAGTGGTTTCACTATTCATCAAAAAAATGAAAGTTTTCAGAAAAATACAAAACATTAGGCCTAAGCTATATTTGATATTATGAATTAAAAAATGATGACTATTTTACCAAATTCAAAACATATCAGTTGCATTAATTAATTTATAAATTAATTCCCGTCGTCAAAACAAATAGCGTGTTTTTAAGAGATAATAACTATCAAAAGATTGACACTTGTTTATGTATGGTTTAAATGTGAAATTACATCTAATAACCAAAATTGTATTAAATGGTAAAAATATATTCTAAATATACTTTAAAACCACTCAAATTAATAACTTATCACTATTAATTATTTCGATTAAAAATTTGTTTTTAATTAAAATTTATTAATTTTCACTATTCATCAGAATATGAAAGTTATCCAAAAAGTACCAAAATTTTACCCTAAGCTAATTTTGATATTCCGAATCCAAAAATGTAGTCCATTTTGAAAGATAAAATTTATAAAATTTCAAAAAGTTGGTATTACTATTCATAACGGCTAGTTCATAATAACATTATAATAATATCTCGTTTAGTGAAACTCGATATTGCGTACATGCTATTGAGGAATGTCGTGATTGCGTGTAATGCAAGGAAAGTCAGCGATGCGTTTTGTGTAAGCTCCTTTTGGTGTAGCGTACAACACAAGACATTAATGAAATTAAAAAAATATTTTTCATAGAATCTCGGGGTGTTACATTCTACCCCCCTTAAAATGAATTTCACCATCAAAATTCGTCGGGGTTATAAATGGTTTACTACTAGAAAGTTTCATTAATAGAAACCCACATCATAAAAAGGAATACCAAAACTTGGCTTCAAAAACTAAAGTATGAAACGTATCGGTTACCAAAATTAACTCATCACTGGGTTTCCACGTAGGAGAACATAGGTGAAAATATGGATATGGATGAAAAATCTAACCATCAAGTTCTAATGGAGAGTGGTAGAGAACATGGCTATGAAAATTCCAAAAATCACAAAGCCATAATTTTGTGATGATCTAAGTTACCATCTGATTCATCGGATACAAGAGCACTAGGACAACATTTTTGGTTTTCAAGATCATTTCCCTAAAGTTGATGAAATTTGAATTAGAAGAAATACATTCATGATTTTGGTATAGTCTTGCCGTTGGTCATTCATTGGAAAATTTCCACTTCATATCTTAAAGAAATGAAGTTGAATTTGTCATTCGTGGTGTGTTAGCAGATCATGTGATAGAATGATAGGTCATTCCATCTGTCTCAAACAAAAGGTTAGAAAAGTTATCAAAAAAATACTTAAGTCCATATATAGTGAGATTAATCATATATGGTTCCTAAAATGGACTTATACTTCATATATCATACTGATTAATATAATAAAACAAGTTTTTACTAAACAGGTATTTCCTGTAGGCCAGTGGTAGGCGATAAAGGCCAATCACACTTCAGTTGTGGGTTCGATTCCCACAGCCTTGTCTGACGAGATGGGTTGTCGCCTGTCCTGCAGGTTTTCCTTTTTCTAAAACTACATTACTATAACATCCCATTAATAATATTGAAAAAACTTCTATCCTTAAACAATACTAACTTATGTCCAACATAATCCATTCCAATCTTTAGGCTTATCCATAATACTGCAGTCCACTCTCATATTATTGTGAAAACGATTACCAGAGATTTCATATAATAAGCATGTTAATACCATCGTTGATCCCCATATATCATAAGATATGTCTTTTTGGTCACATTACAAACATTCGAAGTCCTTAATCATGTATTCTCTTGAAAAATTGAATACCCATTGAATCTTACTGAAAACATGAGTGATCTCAAAAGTTAACTCTTTCCACATACCCAAACCCCAAAATTCTATATACTCAAACCATGATATAACTATTTCCTTATACAAGTCATGAGCTCATGAATACTATCAAACATTTAATTTTCTCCTTATCCCTTCATTATGTGAATATCATCTACTTTCCAAAAATATCTGAATAACCTTTCTTGGTTACTGGTACCATTCATCATACACTTTCAAAAATTAAGGAAAGAAAACAGTGTAACAATCCTTAGATGTCTCTTTATTCCATAGTACCATGAGATTACTTATACAACATTACACTTGATAAACATGTAATCATTCCACTACATTCTTAATCCATTGACCGAGCTTCAAAAATTCTTTCATCTCACATATCATTTGTAGTATCTTCATCATCATCAATATGAATACTAACCATACGACCATACTGATTATCTTCATGAGACATTCCCTTAGGGCATTAGTTTCCATAATGCCCGTACATTCCACATTTAAAACATTTAACCATTGTTGATGTCATAGCAATACCATTATCCACATCCCTAGTGTTAACTAAACCTTTTCCTTTGTACTTACGGGATTTCTGTCCTTCTTTTCCACACCCAATGCATATTCCAGTTCCTTTGAAACATTCTCCTTGATGCGTCTTCCCACATGATTTACATAGGGGAAATTGAACTTTCTTTCCTCTATTATCATCATGAAACTTCATCTTTCTCTTATTAGCCGAGTCAGGAAACTTACCAAATTTGAGTTTATTGATCATATTATGAGATTGCTGATTCGACATAATAATGATTTCTGGACTTCCAAATCCCATTTCATTTGGTTTCTCATGAATAATATCATTCCATTGTCCATCATATCTTCCATTATCGTGAATCATCTTGTTTCCAGCCATTTTCTAAAACCCAAAAAGAATAGTGTGAGAGGAAAAAATCATAATAAAGGGGGAGTAACTTCTATATCTAACATCTTAGGTTTAATTCTAATATTATTACTGTAATTCTAGGACTATAAATAATACTTATACTTATCCTTAGGGAAATCCATTGAAATATCATAGAAATATCTCTAGGGATCTCACTAATGTTCTCGCATCCTAGTTTCCAAATGTTGACTAAACCTTTCCTATGATACCAAATGTAGATACCCGAAGCTTGACATAAAAGTACATTACATTACTTTTGCGGAATAATTAATACATAACAAAAACAGACACACAAGGACCGTAATAGTTTAGAGTCATTGGAAACTTGGAATGTAATCTTCTAATCATGGTGAAAGATCTTCAAAATCTCCCATAATGATCTTCCACTTTTTATTTCCTTACCTAAAACATTTATTTTAATCCTGGGTGAAAATAAAACATAAAAAGGGTGAGCTAAAATGCTTAGTAAGGGTAATAATGGATAAAATAAAACATACCATATACATTTGAACTTAAAAACATGAACATAATGTTTAAAAATCAAAATCATGAGGAACGACATAAAACATGGAAGTACATAAGGCATATATCATAATGAAACATAAATCATGATAACATAGCATGGGAATAAAACATGTAATTGTGGAATCCATTAAGCACATGTAATGATTTCCATAGTATCCAAGGCATTGCATCCAAGACCATCTTAGTGGACAATGTCCCTTTCTGAATCGAGTTCACTCCTCGTTCCAGTCCTGTAATACTGAACCGGTTTAACTTACCATTCTAGACATGTCTATATCATGATATATAAATCATTACCCAATGTATTGGAGGGAGATATAGGTCTCACCCATCTCATAATGAAATCATTTTTACTTGTTCCACAAAATAAACTTAAAACATGCATCATAACCCAAAAAATAAAATGGGTTTCATAAACATCATCCCATCATTACATAATCCATATAAAACAAATGGATATTTCATCATAAGAAAATATAAACCATGTAAATAATAGATACATTATACTTTAAACATACACATATTAAATAATGTCATCTTAGATGGAAGATGGTTTTGATAAAACACTTGAAATGAATTCCTGGGGAAAATATCCTTTCTTCATACAAATCATTTTCTTTTCACAAAATTCCATGCAATTTTAAAAGATAAGTATTTTTTTGAAAATATTCATAAAATATTTTGGAGTAAGATTCATGAAAATAAGGCTTTATAAAACCGTAAAAATCCATTCGTGCCGTATAAGTTAAAAAAAACATTCTTCTCGTACTTTTGCCGGAAAAGTCAAAAAATTACCTCGTAACGTAAACAAAAGAAAGATTCCTTACATAACATGTAGTAAAAATTAATTAATGGGTAAAAAGGACTTTATACATACATGAAAACATTTTTATAAAACATGTACATGGATAATAACAATAACCCCAGTAAATACTTACGAATAAACAATCTCGGATAAGAATGAGATTGGAATATTTACCACTTACCTTAGATCTGATATGCTTCGTACATATCCAAACCTCCTGTATAATTCTTTAAATAATGCCATTGACTTATTACAGATTCATATTCATTGTTATTATATCATATATGGTTCACTTATGACTTTATATTACCCATTCTTTTGTAAATTCATGTTAAAGTAGTGTTTTGGGTAAAATCGTTTCATTTGTCATTCGTGTTTTAACTTGTAATTATAAATATGATTACAAAGATATGGATTACTTAAATCCAGAATGTAAAACATGATTTATATATAATATATATTCAGAATATACATATATATATAATAGATCGATAAATGGAACAAAATACACAGTTCATGGAGACGGTAGGCCGTACGTACGCATGAATGCTGTTTTCATTTCCTTATGGAATTAAGTAGATTACATACATATACATAAATCCAGAATCATTATTATGTCATATATTTCATTACTACTTATTATATATACTTTATAATCATTAATGAATGGTTAACATGGAGAATGAATCTCATCGCGTCGTGGAGACGGTAGTCCGTACGTACACACGAGCGATGATATCATTCCCAAGATCGTGGAATTTTATTAACATGTATGTATAATATTAAATAATAAATATAACTTTAAAATAATCATATATATTCATTACTTTCACCATTATACCCATCCTGGTAAGGTGGTGGTGGAAAATATATTACACCATGGCATGGAGACGGTATTCCGTACCTACGCACGCGTTGTGATTTCGTTTTCCGTAGGATGGATAGACAGTGAAATATGGTTGTTTCATACTTATAATAACATATCAGTATATGAGTGATACAGATTTTATTACCTCATAATAAAACAACTAAAATAGAAGAAGTGGAAGAAGAAATAAAGTTGAAAGAATCGGTAACCGACATTACCTCTTCTTTGAAACGCCTCTTTGAGACCTCCTCTTAGGGCACTAAAATTTGTCTTTGAAGAAGACCAGGACCTCTAGTATGTTTCTAAAGAAGTGGAGAAGATACATTTGTAGGGGTTGGCCAAGCATGAAGGCTCTAAGTGGTATGAGGAAGAGAGGGAGGAGGTGCCCTTTTATAAGGGAAGAGAGGGGCACCTTTGGAATAACTAAAAATATTATTTTATTATAAAGTCATATTCGGTTTTTAATAGCTCCAAATTGATTTATTTCGAAGCTAAGGTGGGGATGGGTCGAAATCGTCTCATAAAATATAGTTTAGACAAGTTTAGTTCATTATATTAACCTTAGATTTTAGTTTTAACTCTTAGTTAATTAGATTGACATTTACCATGTCACTTTTTATTTTTATATTATATAGTTAATAAACATACCATATACATCCAAGCGACCCCCAAGTAGTCCATTAGTGATAAACCTATCATGATATAAGTATCTTGGCCGAACCTTAGATTTTTTGGAATAAAATAACAATTAATAATATAATATTTGTTTTAAAAACTATTTTATGTCAATTTTGACACTATTTGGTAATTGATTTTTGTGAAAATCATAACTGAATTATTAGTTCGAAAAAGGTAAATTAAATCACAACTAAAATGTCATATTAACATAGAAAAGTATTTTAATTCCTAAAAAGTCTCAATTTACATTTATTTTGGTATTTATAACATCACTTATGTCAACATTTCATTAATAAAATAATTACTGCATCATCATTTTTTCATTAGTAAATTAAATAATTTTAAGTTTAATAATTACAAATAAAATACAGTTATGTAGGAATTATTTTTAGCTTTCTAATGAATATTTACAGTCGAATTTATCTTATGTATATCCCTATATTAAAAATGATATATTTATTAAACTTTGATATTAACTATTTTAACCTTTCTTTAAATAAAATAATAATAAATGTCCTAATCTAATCCAAGTTGGCCTAAATGGTCATATTTTATTCCTATGGTTTTTTTGGCTGAATTACTCTTATAAAATAGAAGTAGGATATGTTTTAGTGTAATAATAATATCATTTTTACCCTTAATTACCATATTTACTTTTAACCGTAGTAAAAAAAGTAAAAAGTTACTATTCACAGAAAATTATTTTCATCTCATTGAACCACATTTTAGTCCTTGATATTAACCGTGTCTCTCGGATTTTCTAAATTCCACTCACAAAAGTGGTAAAAATAAGTTTTATGAAAAATTCAGTTTTTTAACTACCACTTAGTGGTTTCACTATTCACCAAAAAAATGAATGTTTCCAGAAAAATACCAAAAAATAGGCCTATGATATATTTGATATTATGAATTAAAAAATGATGTCTATTTTACCAAATTCAAAACATATCAGTTTCATTAATTGATTTAAAAATTAATTCCTATCGTCAAAAAAATAGCGTGTTTTTAAGAGATAATAACTATCAAAAGATTGACACTTGTTTATGTCTGGTATAAATGTGAAATTACATCCAATGACCAAAATTGTATTAAATTGTAAAAATTTATTCTAAAAATACTTTAAAAACACTTAAATTAGAAATTTATCACTATTAATTATTTCGATTAAAAAATTTGTTTTTAATTAAAATTTAGTAATTTTCACTATTCATCAGAATATGAAAGTTAACCGAAAAGTACCAAAATTTTACCCTATGCTAATTTCGATATTCCGAATCCAAAAATGAAGTCCATTTTGAAAGAAAAAAATTATAAAATTGCAAAAAGTGGGTATTACTATTCATAACTTCTAGTTCATAATAACATTATAATAATATCTCGTTTAATGAAACTCGGTATTTGGTACATGCTATCGAGGATGGTCACGATTGCGTGTAATTCAAGGCAAGTCAGGGATGCGTGTTTTGCAAGCTCCTTTTGGTGTAGAGAACAACACAATACATTAATGAAATTATAAAGAATATTTTTCATAAAATCTCGGGGTGTTACAACGAAAACCATTGCACTTGGTGTCTAATGAGACTAAATATTATCCAACACATTGTTGCACTATCTGGTAACACAAATCAAAACATGTTCACGAATATATGTTATTCCTGAAGAGTCCTACATTAAGATTCAAAAAAAACATAAGGGAAACCCATGGAAATAATTAGGAATCATAATCTTGTTAAGAAACATAATAAAATATAATACCATAAATGTTCCCATGAAATAACAGATTTAAATCATACGCGTAAATTTACAAGGAAAAATATGCTACGATAACGATAAGTGATTTTTGAACTAAAAAAATTTAAAAATATTCATTAGGATTCTTTAGTAATAAATAATTTTAGTGTGGTTGATTGAAATTTTTAATGTGTATTTTAAGTAGAAAGGCATATGTGTTTTCATAAAACTAAAAATAAACTAATAAATTTATCCATGATAAAATAATTTATTTTATGATAATTAACAGTAGTTTAAAATATATTATTGATGGTACATGAATATGGGAGGGAAATTTGGATGTTTCCCTTAACCAAGCTTGCTTAAAAAGGGGAATAGAGAAGGAAACCATATAATGAAATGTATTTACCTATTAAAGAAGGATTATATGATAAGGATACATGATTTTTGAACATAAAAACAAATATAGAAGAATTATATAAAATTATTGAAGACTAAAATTTTGGCAAAGAGAGAGAAATATTGATGCAAAGAAAAAAATAGAGGTTCTAGGTGAATCCCTTAGCTTTTGTCTAAATGTGGTCTACAGCTTATCTTAATATAATATATAATAATATTAAATCCACTAATTAATTAATTACAAAACATTTATACATTAATTTTATTTAGTATAATTTTATTTAGATCATTTGTGGTCTTTTTGATAGGTTATGAAATGAAATTTCATCATTCGAGAGTGTTTATTTCCTTAGTTTATATTTTTCTATTCATTTGTATACGTATATGAAAGATGAGGTCAAGTGGGAATTGATATATAGAATATAATTTATATTTTATTTATTAATATCTTGAATATTAAATGTTTATATATGTCATTTGTTTTTTTGGATGAGGATGAATCATTAAAAAATATGTTAATGATAATTGTTTTGATTATTTTAGGCGGTTTAAAAAAAACGTTTTTTGTATCATTATTTAATATTATATGTATATTTCTATTCTAGAACATGAAAAGGGTTATAAAATTCATTTAAAAAACGGTTTAAACCATTATAATATTTTTTTGACTAGTCTTGATGGTGAAAATGAAATTAAAAACTCATCATCCTAGAATGTAACAATTAACATGTTAAAGAAAATGTTTTCATTTACTGGAAAATAAGGAGTGGAATGAAATGATGATGGATTATTATAGTAACATAATAACATTATACTATATGTGAGAGAAAAGTGTTACAATCACAAATTAGAAAGGGGAGTTGAGGTAAGAATATATAAAAGAATGAAATTCGAATGAAATTAACATATAAGGGAATATTTTTTAACCTTTTGAATTCACCTATATGAGAACATCCTTATGGAAATGTGTTTCACCATTTAAAGATACAAAATGATATTGGACATAGGTGAGGGGCTTGGGATGAATATTTTAAATAATTTGTAAAATCCTCAAATCTTGTAAGGTGTGGGGAGAAGAGGTGGGGAGGGATGGTATATATAGTGGAGGAGAGGTTTTTTTCTCATTATGTTATTTAATTGTTTAATACATTTTCACAAGAATATGAATAGATTGATAATTATAATTGATTATTCAAAAATAATGATTTATGGTTTGATATTTTGGGTTTACATCATACATACAACATCCATGTCTACATAATTCAGGTATTTAGATAATATCATAAATTAGAATATTTCACTTTTAAAAAATATTCAAATATTTTTGAAAAATCCCCTAAATTTTCCACCAACAATTTTCTGATTTTTATAATTTTAAAAGGAACTCCCTTTTATGAAAATTAATTCATAAATTTGGGAAAAATATTTTTAAAATTAAATCAATAATTATATTAAAAAAACTATTTTTAAAATTATAACTAATTTTAGAAGACATTAAAAATATAATAAATGTCTAATATAATTATATTATAATCATAAACCCAAAAAATATATTAAATTATGAGTAAAATAAATTTTCAATTAAATAATTATATTAACAATAATTTTGCAATGGAATGATTAATTATTTTATAAAAATACCAATATTTAATTTATCATTTCTAAAACATTTATTTACTCCTTCTAAGCTATATATATATATATATCATATTTTAATTTACAAGATAATAATCATTTTTTTATAATTTCATAGGTTAGGTTACAATTCTATTATCAGATTTACTTTTCCTAATGGTCACATTTCTATTCCAAAGATAAAGTTATTATTTCATTATTTTAGCTTCCAAAATTTCTAAAAAATACTTTTATTTCATTAATTATTCATTTTTAAATTTTTATATTTGAATATTATGTGATTTTATTTGATTTATACTATATGATATAATTATAAGAAGGATATTTGAACTGATAAAATTTAGGGTCCTTACATTCTTTCCCCATTATGAAATTTCACCCTCCAAATTTTATTCTCCGGCTATGGGGAAAATTGGTGAGGTTACCTCTCCTTCATTTCATCCTCCAATTACCCTATTGCCTCATCATAATTATGGTTCTACCATAGTAATTTTTCCTGGTGATTAGTCTTGTTTTATATAACATAATATAAATGGTATACGATCTCCAATGGTACCTCCTCTTATGAGAGATCATTTTCCAACCCTACCACCTCTGAGTTCATTACAATGTGAATGAATCGATATGTACTACCTCAATATGGATACATTAAATACATCATGTACTTATTACATGGTTGGTGGAAGTTCTTGTCGAAAGTCCACATCACCAACATGATCAAGAATCATGGAGGGGCCGATGTACTTGAGACCTAACCTTCCCTTATTCCCAAATCTCATGATTCTTATTCATTGAGATATGTATATGAATATAAAGACTCCAACCATAAACTCAATGTTCCATCGACATTTATCTGAATAACTCATCTATCAAATTTATACTTCCTTGATGTGATACTAAATGGTTTTCTCCATTCCAGCCACATATTCAACCAATTTAGGTCTTATCATCTTACATTCACCAAATTCATCCCATCATGTCATTTTTCTACGTCTTTTCCCACAAAGGGTATCATATGCTGATACTAAGATGAGTGTGTAGAGACTATTGTTAGAGGTTATCTCTATAGGAGGAAGATGTTAGTCCCATCCTCCATTTATTTTCATTGAATATAATGCCACCATTTCTTCCAATGTGAGAATAACCTATTCATATTGGCCATAAATTTAAGGATAAGAATGATTACTGAAGTTTATCTCATTGTTTAGAGCATTTTGAAATCGTTTCTAGAACATAGAGGTGAATCTTGGATGTTGTTAATAATCAATCAATAGTTGAACTCTATAAAACCTTACCACTTATATGACGTATATAAGTGCATGTTTATCTAGGGAGAAGTCCTCTCAAATTAATATAATGTATGAAATCTTTTTAATAATATCCAAAACAACCTATATAGAATTCTACCCTGTAGATATCTTTTGAAGCCCTGTGTTAAAGTCAAAAGTGATATTTTACAATTTCCATGTGGGTATAGGTAATGGTTACATCATATTCTTATACATTTTTGTTTAATACTTAACTTTCTAACATACAGGGCACTTTTATGTATATTTGAAGATATCCTTAGTCATATTGTCCAACGAATTGTTATCTTGTGGATCTCAATACATATTTATTGTACCTAGGTGAGTAGAGATTTCTGAGCAATGTTAGCCATTTATAAGCTCCTTATTTACCTCTCGATTGGATAGAACACATTTTCATGAGCAAAATCTTATGAATCTGTTCTCATCAATTTTTAACACTATGGGTTTCCAATTTCATATAGATTCCACTATTTTCTTAATTTCCAGATCACTTTATTCAGCATCCTTTATTTTCTCTATATTGGATGGTTGAGAAATTATTTGAGAAAATATTTATGATGTTTCATACTTAATTATTTTCATGTAAATCCATTGAAAAGTAATAATGGTTATATCTTTATCAACTATTATCATTGATAAATATGAATAATCCTTTATACAGAGAGCATCCACCACCCAATTTTCATTAATAATATGGAAGTGGATTGAGAAAAAATAATCCTTGATGATCTCTAATCATCATCACAAGCTTACATAAAGAACCTTCTCTGTGAATATTCATTTTATCCTCTTATGGTCATTATATATTTCACACTTCTCCCTATAGTGGTAGTGCCACCAGATTTTCGACACAAAGATCAAAACTGACAACTCTAGATCATGCATGGAAATGTTTTTGTTAGGAAATTTTAAATGCCTAAATAATATGCTATCTCATTATTAATTTTCATCTGTATATAGTGCAATAACTTCTTTTAATAAATTTTTGATACCACAATTAGTTCCCCACTTGTTCGTTGTGTGAGAACTTGTGTACTGATAAGATTCTTTTTTAAATATTTATCTAATAATTCACATTCACTACTCTAGACAAACATCAATCCATTCTCGTTTAGAATGGTTACTAGAATTTAAAATCATCAAATGTTACTCATATATAATTGGTAGTACCTGATGAGACCATGGAAACTGTGGATAAATATTACAGATGTTGGCTTGGGCCACTCTTATATTTCCATTGTCCTAGAAAAGTCCACATATATCCCTTTTTCTATTGATAAAATTATTCAAGAATTGTAATTCATCCATCCAAAAATAAAATTTACTATACGTTTCATATAGTTTCTCTCTTTATAAATTCTTTATCATTGCTTTCAAATTCCTATCATCTTCATCCTTTCTCTTGGAGAATATTACAATATCATCAATAAATACTAATGATAATTTTTTGAAGAAATGTATAACAAAAATATTCATTAAGTGCATGAAAAGTTCTAGAGAATTATTGAGTCTGAATGTAATCAATATGAACTCAAAGTGTCCATTCATCATTTTAACTTAATTCATAGAAGTATCATCCTTCCCATCATTTATTAGCCATATCGTTTCAGAATTTCCACATTTGAGAGATACATGATCCCCCATAGTTGATGAAACATGTCCTCTATATGTGGAAGGGGATACTTGTTTTTTATCATTATTTATCTGAGCTTTGGATAATCAATACATAGGTTCATTGAAAATTATTATTCATGAAGAAGAGGATTGGTGCACCCTATGGTGAAGCACTCTCTTGTATAAAACCCTTTTCCACATTCTCCTATAAAAAATTCTTTTGTTCTTCCAACATAACTGTTTTCATTCTATAAGGTGTATTTGATATATTAAATGATCCAAGAATATGTTAAATTGAGAACTCAACCTCTCGATCTATATGAACACTTGAAAAATATTTAGGGAACACATCCATATAGTCCCTCACAATTTTTATGTCTTCGAGAAAGATTCTATCCTCTGTCTCAATCATTTTAAGTACACATGTTTTCTCAAAAGGTATTAAAATCAACGCACGAGATGATTATTATAAAGGATATTGATCCACCCCCATACAATTTTATATTATTTGATAATGCTTTAGGATGTGACGAGTGATCTACCATTCTTGTAAATTGATGTTGTCTCTATATAATGATAAAAAAATCTATTCCTAATATATCATCAAAATCCACGAAAAAAAGTAAGCATTTTTATTCATATAGTCTTAGTACAAAATAATTCACTTGGGAGGAGTTATAAACATTGTATGAAATAATTTCCCCATAATATTTTCTCATGGTTATCTCAACCTTTATGTTTTGAGGTGGTTATTGAGTGGTTATAAAAAAAGTACAAGATATGAAAGAATGTGTAGAACAATAATACCCTAGTATGTTATCTATTCATGATTGAACAACAATCGTACATATCACCACATCAGTATCAGGATCCGCCAAATAATTAGTGGTAGTATATTCCCTTCTTTTCTACCTTGGTTGTTTTGTAGTCGATTTCCTCTAAAAACCATTCGTATAGAGAAATGGTTCACATAAATCCCATGTTCCTTGAAGTTGTAACCATACATTATAGGGTGAGTATTGATATGTACCTTCCCTTATTATTTTAGATTAAGTGAACTATTCATATACCATTTTAATTTACTAGATAAATGAAACATTCTTCCACATCTGAATCATTTATTGGTTCCCTTTAGACAGTACTCATGATGATTCCTTCCAAAATTTTAACACGTGGGATATTGGTATTTCATTCCATCATGGGGATTATCTATTTATTAACCCATATTAAACTCCATTTTCTTCTTTTTATCCTCAATCCCACAATACCATTGAGTATCTTCAATCTCTATTTTTACCTTGATTTAACTACTAACAATAACTTAATAGATTTCAATGTCTCTAATTTTCGATTCTTTTCATAGAGGGAACTTTAGTCCACTAACAAAGTGATTTAAAACTATTTTGGTGTTCTTGAAAATTAAATAGGGGTATCCTAAAATCCTTCTAATGTTTTCTTTATATTCCCAAATATAATCATCTTCAATTTTCTAATGTTTGAGGAAATATCTTTCAATCATTTAATGATGGCTTTTTGAAAAATAATTATTAAATTTTTTTCTTTAATTCTACCCAATCCAAGGAATAAATTTCTTTCTCAGACAAAATGTTCTTGAATATATCACCCACTAATCATCTTCCCCATAAAACAATAGACCCCCAACACAAATTTCTCTTATTATGTGAACTAGAGGATACATAATATCTTTTCAAAGGAATTAATCCACTGATCTGTGAGAAGGGGATGAGAATATCCAAAAAACATTGGAGTCATTTTCCACTTAATGGATTCTTTTGAAATTAGGGTTTTCTTAGTCGAAGGAGGACATTTATTGTGATTCATGTTATTAGTCATAAATAAAGCCACATGAGAAAGTACTAGCATGATGTATCGACCACCCATTCCTCTAATAATTGGAACATAATTTTTGAAATATTCACATTTCCTATCACATTGGATGTTTGAATGAGTTATTATATATCTATCCATTACCTCTTAAAAAACAATATATAATTTTTGGGGCTTGAATAATTATCGAATATGAATATAAAAAAACTGTGAACATATAAGGATAAACATGTATAAGAAAATTTTATCTAAGATTTTAAATCCTTAAATTTAAATTTCTTCTATCAATGGTGATATAATTATCCCTAGGGTTGTTAATTTATTTTTCTGGTAATACTCTAAAAAAATTAGACCTTGACATGATACAATCTATAATATCCCCAAGAGATTTACACATATTATTATTTGATATAAGAATAATTAACTATAAATTCAAAAGCCAAAGATCTTAAAGTCTACTTTCATTTGTTGATTATGTACATAAAACTAAAAACATGAATCAAGAATAAATAATATTTTATATATTATTAACAAAAATCTAATAACATACTTTGATCCCTTATATCTACATCAGATAAAATGGGGAATAAATAAAAAATTGGATGAGATAAGAATCCCAGTAAGGGAATATTCATATGAATAAATCATGGAGCATGGGTTAGAAAGAATAACATGATGACATAAAAAGACATGGAACATGAATAAACATAAGGATCTATAACATGTATAACATGTGATCATATAAACATGGTATCATGGAAATCTATAAATAACATTAAACGTGACACAAGAATGATTCAAAGCTCATTTCACACAGAGGAGTATGAGTAAAGGCTAGCCACCAAGATCTTTTCACATTGATAATGCATTAAGAAAAATCACCAGGAACATTTCACTTGAGTTGTCCTGAGAGTAAACAGTAAATAACTCATTGGATATATATTTGGGTACACCCATTATAAAATCTTATAGAATATGTTTTCCATATGAATAATCATACATTAGGAATAAAATAATGAAATAAGGGTACCAATGTAAAGAAATGTGTATCCTAATCATGTCACATGGAATAATAAAAGGTAGAATCATAATGGTTCACAAAGAAAAAAGGGATTTAAATCATTTATGGACATTAATAAATGAAAATATGAATATAAAATGGTAAGTGATGTAAAAATGTAGTGAAACAATTTAAAAATTATTGTTAGCAATCATTAGAAAAAACATATTAGTATGGTTTAATGAAATATTAAAGGGAACTAAAAGTGTAAAATTAATAATTTTTTCATAAAATAAAAAAATGTACAAAGATATATTCTCTTGATAAAATAACTATTTTAAAATAATAATTTTGGATTAAAAAATATGATGTACGGAACATAAAAATTGGTATGAAATAAGGAATTTTCTCTTAATCAAGCCTGCTTATCGGGCATAATATAGATAGAAGCCTTATAAAAACATATATTTACCTATAAAAGAATGGTGATATGATCTAGATAAATTATTTTGGGACATAAAAATTTAATTTATAATGTTTATTTAAAAATAATTAAGTGTAACATTTGGGTAATGAGTGAGAAAGTGTGACTTGAAGAGAAAATGGAGGTTCAGTGAGAATCTCTTAACTAATTTCTAGAAGTCTTCTACACATGATCTTAATATTATGGTTAATAAAATTAAATCCATTAATTGGTTCATTAATTAATAACCATTTATTAATGTATTATATTTTTTATTATCTTATTATGTTCATTTATGGCCTTAGTTATTGGTTATAATATGCAATTACTTCATTCGAAAGTGTCTGTTTCCTTAGTTTTGATGATTCAATTCATTTTAAATGTCTATGAATGATCATGTATAATGTAAATAGATATACAGTATTGAATTTAATTTTTTAAAATTAACATAAAAAATATTAAATTTTAATATAATTCATTTTTTTATTTGGGGATAGGATGAATCATTATAAAAGATGTTAATGAAAATCATTTTGATTATGTAAGGCAGGTTTCACTTACAATGAACTTTTTTAGTTTCATTATTCAATATTATGTGTATATTTTAGTTCTATAAAATATAAAGTTTATGAAGTTAAATTTAAAATATATTTGAACCATTATAATTTTTAATGACCATGCTCTATTTTGACAACTGAAGTTGAAATCTTATCATCCTAGAATATGACAAATTAACACATCACGTATGATGTTTTCATTTTTAAAAATAAAGGGAAAGAAAAGAATTTGTGATGGATTAATCCATTAAAATAATAAAATTCTATTATATGTGAGAAACCTGAGTAATCATTCCACATGGATAAGGGTTTCTACGGAGAGAATAAGAATATAAAATTAATATGAATGAAATTAAATGAAAAGGGGATATGTTTTTCATCTTGAATTATCCCCATTAAGAACATATTTATGAAAATGGATTTGGTAAATTTATAAGAAATACGGATCTTGTACATGGTTATGGGTCCTGGGAAGAGTATTGGGTAAAACATTGATAGGGATAAAATATTGGATGATGTGAGGAGAAGAGGTTGTGAGGAGTAATATTTATTGTGGAGGAGATGAGAGTTTTCTCATTATTTTATTCACTAGTTTATAATTTTGATTAATGAATATGAATAGTTATAGAATTATCACTAAATATATTAAAAATAAATAAGGATATTTCTATATTTTATTCTTATATAATCTATACATCATCCATGACTTCATAATTCATGTATTTTGATAATAACATAAATGATCGTATTTTTATATTCCCCCAAAATTCAACTACATAATAAAAATAACAAATAATAACTCCACCATTTTTCTACATGTCTATTTGAAATATGATATCCATATTATGAAAATATTTTCCTATATTTAATAAATGTTATTTTTAAATAAAATAATCATTTTTTCAAAAATACTTATTTTAAAATTATAACAAATTTTATAACACTTTGAAAAATTAAATAAGGTATTATAAAAGTATCCTATAATAATAATAAAAAATATATTAACTTATGAATATAATTAATTTTCTCTTAAATCAATATATTAATTAAAAATTACAATTTAAAAACATAAAAGCACTCAATTTATCATTTCTAAAACATTTCATTACTTCTTCAAATATATAATTATATCCTTTTATATTTATAAGATAATAAAATTTTATATATACTTCCACAGGTGAGGCCATTATTCTATTGGTTGAATTACTATTCCTTAAAGTAACATTACTATTCGGAGGTGAAGTTACTATTTCATTGGTTAAGGTTCATTAATTGTTAAAAATTCAATTATTTCATTCATTCTTAATTTATAATGTTTTTATGTTGTTTTATGTGATTTATTGTATATGAAATAATTATAACAATTGTATTCCCATTGATAGAATTCATGGGAGTTACATAAAAATTATCCTCAGTATGAATTTCACATCATTTATTTTATAACCATGAAAATAATTTTTTTTTCACATTGGTTATAAATAAGAAATGTATTAAGCACACCGTAAAAAACAATAATTTGTACAAGTTATGAATCTAATATTACCTTTGAAAACCATCATATATTATTATCTTCCATCTTGGTCCTTTGTGTATCATTGGGCACCCTTGTGTACCCATTCATAACTTTATATACACTTTTGTAGCCTATTTCATCTTGTGAGTAAACACTTGTACACATGAGTACTGGGAAATATATATGTTTACATGTGTGTATGGATTACTACCATAGTATACGATGGTGAAATCACATGAACTGAGGAATACTATTATGTAAATGAGTCATCTATTGTATACTCTTTAATACCCAGGTTTATTGAAATTTACCTGCATGTATTTGGATGTACCTATATATAATTTTTTATAACTGAGTGATGTTTTCCACATATACATTTACTTGATTACACCTGGGTATACTTGGGTAAAAAAACATATAATCATGGGTACATACCTATACCCAATAATTCTATTTTGTACTATTATGCACCCATATATATTAATATGTACCTAAATGTTCCCATAAATACCTTGCTATATCAAAATGTACACACATGTACCCATGTGTACTCGGGTTTACCCATGTGTACCCATAACTAAACATATATAACCATATTCACTCACATATACTTGTGTATACCCTTATACACCCTTATGTTTAAACATACACCCATTTGTCACTAACACAATATGACCCATCGAGGCCCTTCCTAGGATATTGGATAGACAGGGTGTTCTACCCAATGAGTACGTACAATTATTTAGGGGTTGATAAATAGATATAAGAGGATATTTCATTCATGGGAGACCTTTTTACAATGATAACACACAATATCAACAAATTTATAACAATATAATGTATTGATAATTTATAAAATTATTCAAAACCAAATATTGAATAATTTAATAAATCTCTTATAAAAATATCAATAATAATCATTGTTAATAGTATATCTACCTCCCAAATAGAAATAAGAGGGATAAAGAATATAACGATAAAATAACTATCGAAAAAGGATAATATAACTCCATACCATTAAGACTCATGATACATAAACTATAATAATCATCTAACATAGGGAATCAATAATCATTAATTTCACGATCCCTACATCTTCTAAGGTCACCCCAAATTATATTTCATCTACATAGACACATATATATGGTCTCAAGGGTAAGGAAGGTAGGGATTTATATTCATAGCTCATGTATATGTAGTTAATAGGTGATACACCCACTGCTATATTAATGAATAGAATCAAGGTGTTCAGGGTATTTTATCTGTTACTCTATATTGTTATATTTTATTCAGTTGTGTTATATCTTATTTCTTGATTGATGTAATTTTTTTAACAATTGGGTTTATGAATTTTCATCTAGTTTCATCTATACCTTATCCCTCATATTGAAACTCTAATAGTATATTATGAAGATTATTGTCATCATATTTATTAATATCATTAATGTATTAAGAAGAATAATTTGTGTGAGGTTCATCAATTGAAAGTAATTGGGGGTAGAAGAAAACCCTGGCTTCAAAATCCGTGAAAAATAGAAAGATAATAATGATGAACACATATTTTTATGTAGTTTAACAATATGTACTTTTTCCATGGGAGAAGGGGTACAATTCTAATACTCACTATTAAAAATCATCATAGGAGAAACTGATTAAAATTCATTGAATTTGATGTCATTTTATATATAAATGAATCAATGCAGCCATCGGTTTGTTTGGGGTGGTTTATCATCCCTTAAAAACCCACTGTCCATTGGCTACATCAATATTGGGTACTTCAATGTTAAGTGCCTCTTGGGTTGATTACTACTACAGAAGACTAATCTTGATGCTGGAAGAGTCCTGAGAATCATTCCCAAAATGGGCAGTGGCCTACACAAATCCCCAAATCATTACCAATATGGTTTGAATCAAGAATTGCAGTCTCTTTACAGGTTCTTTGATTCTATCTAGATTGAAAAATTTTCTTCATACCTAGCCTATTATCATTAGTGTGGTTTTTATCAACATTCAAAAATAATTCTTATAATAAATTTCAGATCAAGTGGTATCATACATCAATGTGTTTGGACGTGGAATAAAATATCAGGTTCTTAACAAGATGAATATCGCTCTGAGTATCATAATAGATATTCGATTTATCTAGAATCTGTACCAACTCCTAAATAAATAACTTCATCCAAATAATCTACATAAATCCTTCAATGACTATGTTGTACTCTTATTTTGTGCTCCGTTGGGTAACAAAATTATGATGTCAGGATTTCCAATAAACTACAACAATTAAAAATTACATCAGCTACCTAGATATGGATATCCTCATTTCTATATATCCATCTAAATCTGCATCTTTGTATCCTACAAAAATAGGTTTACCTTTTAGAAAATAATAAAAATATCTAGATATACCTCAGAGACTCAACAATATCTATTTTATCTCTATCCAATGATCATTTCATGGATTGTGAAGTTTTTTAGTAATGGTAATAGTGTGAGAAATTTCAGGTCTGGTGAAAACAAAAATAAACATTTTATTATATTCTAATGACTAATATAGATTTTTTTTGATTTATTCTTTCTCCTCCTGAGTTGATTGACCCTAACATTTCATAAGAATGTAGTGACTAAATTTTTGAGTACTAACAAGTTTATTCTTTCTCATGATTAATATTTAAAGAATATTATAAATATAATACTAATGAAATAACAAAATATTATGATTATTTATGTCATGAGTATTCATGAAAACAATAATCTGAGAAGTTTATCGGAACTCCTTCATTTCAAAATTATTGTTTAACTCTTTCTTAAACCTTTCAATATTTGGGATATCTCTAACAATAATCATCATATCATAAATATAATGAAACAAGTTAATGAAATCCAAATCAATAAACTTTTTTATTAAAATAAAATAATCATTAGATATATAGTGCAACTATGAGTTTCCATCTTATCAACTTATTTTATAAATGTACTTATTATTGAGATCCCTCCTTCCATGTAAAGTCTCCACTAAATCAAATGTGTTGTTCTTGCGAAAGGATTTCATATCTTATTGAATAGCCTTTTCCGGATCATCTTCTAGTAGATCACGATCAAATCATCAAAACTATATCAATATACCCTATTTGTGAAAACCCCATACCCAGAAGGTAATTATCAATGCATTGGTTTTAATTCTCTAGGGGATCTACATAATAGTATTGGGTTTGAATCAATTTTAGAATATCATATAATAGAGACATATCAATAGATTAACACAAATCACTTATTAGTGATGTATCACTATTTTCAGGTATCTCTTTCACACTGTTTAGAACTGATATTGGTGGGACTGGTTGTATATTGACACGAATTTCCCCAATCTATAACTTCTTGGAATTTTCCAGATTCTCAAAATCGTCGATCATCAGATCCTCAAGAAACACTATATCCCCAAATTAGATGATCACCTGGCTTATAAGATCCCATATTCAATATCCAAACTCATCATGATCATATCTCAAAAAGGAACTATACTTTACATTTCCATCAATCTTATTTTATTATCATTCTGGATTTGAACAACTTCCATGCATCTAAATAGTCTGAACTGTTTATATGTACCATCTTTACTTATAAAATTCATTAAATAAATCATAACCAATGGGAATATCCTGATAGTGTCCATGAGTGAAAGGCTTTAGAACAAACATGGACATTAATAAGGTAAAATAGGCATATAAAATTGTTATATATTTCAATCAAAAGTGAAAACATATAAGAAATGTATTAGAGAAACAATAGCATTAAAACATTTTTGTGCGGTTTTAATAAAATACAGTAAAACAATTAAAATAGAAAAGAGGAAAATATCTTATATAAAACCAGAGTTTAACCAAGAAGGGTTTAATACAAAAAATAATGATTTTATAATGAAAATGGTGATTCAAAAAATAGTATAGATTACACTTTAAATTGGGTAAAAATTTTGGGCAGTTCCCATAAAAGTGGTTTTCTTGTTGGAAAGTTCTATGGAGGGCATAATTTAAAAATAAGTATATCCACGAAATAGGGAGATTAAAGGGTCTTGATAGATGATTTTTAAAAAATAAACAACATTAAGAGTATTTACATAAACAGATATTTTAAATCCACTTTGATTTAAATAATGATATAGAAACCTGAATGAAAAAAAATGGTTCTGGTAGAATTTGTTACAGTTTATTGGTATGGTGCCAAGTGTACCTAAGAGGGCTAGATGAAAGAGGAAAGGGTTTTATAATCTATTATTAATCATGATAGATGTATTGGGATGGAGAAAAAACATACCCAATAATTTTCTATTACACATTTAAAGGTATAGCATAGAGGAAAATCTTGAATAAGAGTGAAATAGAGAGGATCTCATACCTTAAACTCGTTGGTGTTCTCCACTTGTTGTTAATGATCATAATAAAAAAACTAGGTTTATTAATTAATAATTTTAGAATCTATTCTATGTGTCATTGGTTTAGTATAATCATGTTATGTTCATTTATAACCAATTTGATTGGTTATGAGGTTCAATTTCATTGTTCGGGCACGTTTGTTTACATGGTTTTAATGACCGGTTCAATTATATTCATGTTTGGATAAACATTTAAGGTGAATGTGATTGTACAGAATTGATGTCATATGATAATAGTGAACATACAGATGATTATATTGTTTAAATTAATTTTGGGTACTTAGAGTGATGTTGAATTATTATATAAAACCATAATGACAACCATTTTTGATAATCCGTGGGTTTGACTTCAAAGAATGTGTTTTTGCATTATAATTCAATACCATTTGTACATAAAGATTACAGAACACCAATATGATATATTACCTATATAATAATCTATTTCAACCATTACACAAATGGTTTCATGAACAGAATTAAGGATAATAATAGAAATTGATAAATTGTTGTCCTTGAATGTGCTAAATTAGAAAATATAAAATGATGCTTTAATTTATTTCAAATAAAAGGTGGGTAAAGAAGAGAAGACAATGAAATATTTTTTTAGCCAAGAAAATTCCATTAAATATATGTTACTATAGTTATCATACTATTTTTCTGAAGAGAGTTTAGGAAAGAAAAAAAAGAACTTAAATGAAATGAAGGAATTTGAAATAGGAATTTCCCTCTTGAGACATCTTCCTTTGAGAACCTCTTAAGAGGAGAGGATTTGATATTTTGAATATTATGAGAGATTTTGGATGTGGGGGTGCATCTTGGGGAGGTATTTGGGAAAAATATTGGCAATGTACAAGGCTCAAGTGGAGTGAAGAGGGGAGGGAGTGAAGGGGGGTTTAATAGTGGAGAAGAGGTGGAATTTCATAATTTTTTAATCATTAGTTTATTATTTATTCCAAATACTAGGAATAGTAATTATTACACAACAAGGAATAGTAATAAATTTATACGAGTTCTATATTTGGGTTCTTACATCACTTGTGATGTTAGTAATAGTGGATTTTCACTATAGTTTATTTATATTGTAAATTAATGTACTTTACCCTTCACTAAAAATTCAAGTATTTCAGAAAAAACAAAAAAGTTCACCCTAACCATTTAATAACATGTAGAATCCAAAAATGAAGTCCATTTTTGAAAAATAATTTTCTAAATATGATTATTTTAATATTAAACTAAAATCATAATTTATTATCAAGAACCATTCATTTACTTATTATTAAATATAGGTATATAGTACATTCAACTTGAATATTATTTATATATTATCATAGGTAAGGTTATTATTCATTAGGATATATAATTATTTATAAGGGTGTGATACTACTCATAAGGGTATACTACTATTCAACAAAATTATGTTTTTCTTATCAGACTCCAAATAACTTACTGATTGAAACCGTGTATGTCATATTTTCAAAATTCCAATCACAGAAGTGTCAAAATCATATTTAAAGGATACATAGAACATAGTAGTTCATTATGTAGTGATTTTATGACTAATTTATATGAAATTTATTTCCTTTGGAAAATATTGGGCCATTACATTCTTCCCCCTTTAAGAAATTTTTCCCTCCAAATTTCACTTTACATCTTAGGACAAAAAAAGGTGGGGTACTTTTCCTTCATTGCATCCTCTAATTCCCATGTTGCCTCTTCGTACTTATGGTTTCTCCATAGTACCCTAACCGGATGGGTAGTCTTTTTGCATAGAACTTTGTCAATATGATCAAATATTTTCACTGGTTTCTCCTCAAATGAATGATCCTTTTCCAACTGTACCACCTCTAAAGAGAGTACATGTGAAGGGTCGGGTATGTACTTCTTTAAGAGGGATACAATAAATATATCATGTACTTTTTACATTGTAGGTGGAAGTGCAAGTTGATATGCCACATCTTTGACCCGGTCAAGGATCTCGAAGGGCAGATGTACCTGGGACATAACATACCTTTTTTCTGAACCTCAAGACATTCTTCCATGCAGATATGACTATAAATACCATGTATCCAACTTTGATCTGAAGGTCTCGTCGACGGTTATCTGCATAACTATTCTTTCAACATTGGTCAGCCTTCATATGTTGTTGAATTTTTTTCACCTTCTCCACCATTTATTCAACCATTTCTGGCCCTAACAGCTTACCCTCACTAACATCATCCCAAATAATTGGTGTTCTACCCCTTTTCCCATAATGGGAATCATATAGTGCCATTCAGATGCTTCAGTGGAAACTAATGTTGTAGGAGAATTCAACTAGTGTAAGATATTGGTCTCATCCTTCATTGCATTCCATAGAACATTATATTAACATTTCTTCTAGTGTCTAAATAATTTTCTAAGATTGTCCATCAGTTTGAGGGTGATAGGATGTACTGATGTTTACATCAGTGCTTAGAGCTTGCTATAGAATTTTCAAGATCATCGAAGTGAATCTCATATCACAATCGGATACAACAAATACTGGTACTCCATGAATCTTTACCACTTCATTGATGTAAATCTGTGAAATTTGATCTAATGAGAATTCCTCTCGAACCACAATAAAGTGAGCTGTCTTTGTAAGACGATCCACAATGACCCATAAAGCATTATTTTTTCTCGATGTCCTTAGAAGTATAGTAACCAAGTCCACTGTAATAAACTCCCACTTCCATGCTGGTATGGGTAGTGGTTGCATCATCCCCTTATACTTTTTCCTCTCATCCTACACTTGGTGACAAACCAGTCACATTGATGTATATTATGAAATTTCCTTTTTCAAATTGTCCCACCAAATGTTTTTTCAGAGATCTCGATACATCATTGGTCTCCCTAGGTGGATTGAAATGGTTGAGCTATGTGTGTCACTCATAAAATCCTTCTTTATCTCAGGATCATATGGTACACATAATTGTGACCCAAATATTACAAATTCTTCATCAATATTTTTGAAATCGGAGGATTTCCCATTTCTGATAGCTACCACCCATTTATGAAGTTCCACATCTTTTCTTTGAGCTTCCTTTATTTTCTACAAGGGGGATGGTTGGGAAATCATTTGAGAAAATATTGGTGATGTTCCACATTTAATTATTCCCATGTCTATCCTTTAAAAATCTACGAAGTTTGGATCCTTTTCAATTCTCATCATTGATAAAGATGTAGAATCTTTTTTACTTAGAGCATCGACAACCTTGTTTTCCTTACCAGGATGGTAGTGGATTGAGAATTCATAATCCTTGATCGGATCTATCTATCTTCACTTGAACATATTATGTTATTTCTATGTGAAAATTATTTTTAGACTCTTGTCGTCAGTATATATCTCACATTTCTCCCAATAGAGATAATGTCGGCAGATTTTCAATGCAATCTTCACAGCCACCAACTCCAAATCATCTGTGGTATAGTTTGGCTCATGTATTGGAAGCTACCTTGATGCATAGGCTATCAATTTATCATTTTTTTATTTTCAAATAGCCTAATCCATTCTTATAAGAATCACTATACACTACAAAGAGTTCTCCACTTGTAGGTAGTGTGTGTACTGGCACAGTGATAATCCTTTTTTTCAACTCTTTGAAACAATCTTCACATTACCATGTCCAGACAATCATTACTCCCTTCAGTGTTAGCTTGTTCATTGGGTTTGACAATTGTAATATTTTCTTCACAAATCATCCATAATACCTAGCTAGACCCAAAATGCTACAGATCTACATTATAGAAGTTGGCCTAGGTCACTCTTCAATTTCGTTTGTCTTGGAAGGGACCATGGATATCCTAATTCTGGTGATTACATGACCAAAGAATGATACTTCCTCCATTGAGAATTCACATTTATTATACACTGTGTACAACTTCTCCCTTCACAATGTCTTTAAAATAGTATTCAAATGCTGCTCATAATCCTCCTTGATCTTGGAGTATATCAAAATATCGTCAATAAAGAATGCCACAATTTTTTCGAGGTAATATCTAAAATCACTATTCATTAAATCCTTGAAATTTTTTTGGAGAATTAGTGAGTCCGAAGGTAATCACAAGGAACTCATAGTTTCCATGCCTCGTTCGAAAGGCAGTCTTGGGAATACCTTCCTTCCTCACCATTAATTAGTGATATCCCAACTGATGGTCCGCCTTAGAGAAGTAAATGGACCCATGAAGCAGATCAAACTAGTAATCTATCAGTGGATGGGGATACATGTAATTTTTTGTGATTTTATTGAGCTCACCATAATCAATGAAGAGGTGCATTGATCCGTCCTTATTCATGATGAAGAGGACTAGGGAACCCCACAGTGAATCACTCGGGCATATAAAAACCTTCACTATTTTCTCCTGTAACTTCCTCTTCGGCTATTCCAACTCTACAGTGGCAATTCTATAAGGTGTCTCTGAGATAAGAAGAGATCTAAGGACAAGTTCAATTGAAAAGTCAGCCTCTCGGTCCGGAGGAAGACCAAGAAACTCTATTGGGAATATATTAGTGTAATCCCTCACGATGGGTATGTCTTCAATCATGATTCTCTCTTTTGTCTCAATCATTTGGTCTAGATATGCTTTCTCACCAAGAAAGAATATCCAAAATTGAGACAAAAGATACTAAAGGAGACTCATCTTACTTCTTACACTTGTAATGAATCTAAGGATGCTTCGGAATGTGAAGAGTGATCTCTATTTAACAGCAATTGATATTGACTTTTTATAAAGATATCCAATCCATGCCCAAGATATCAACAAACTCCACTGAAAGATGTATGAAGAGATTTGATGGGAGGTTTAGTCCTGAAACATTAACTGGGGAGGAGATATAAACCATGGATGCAACGATTTCCCCATTCATTGTTCTCACAGATAACTTTTCATCCAAATTTTTATGTGGTGTTTGAATATTTCTATGAAAATTTCATGATATGGAAGAATGCATAGAACCCATATAAAATAGTACCTTATCTATTCTTGAGTGAATAACTAATGTATGTATCACCAAATGGTTTTCTGGATCCACCTAAATAGCAGTGATATCTTAATACATTCTATGTTTTCATTGAGGTTGTTGTTGATTTCCTCTGAAAACCCTCGACATAGGGAAATTGTTCACATAATGCCCATTCTTATTGTAGTTTTAACACTGCACTGCAAGATGAGTATTGATGTGAACCATTCTTCTCCCACATTAGTAGGATTTTTCATATCCTGTCAGTAGTTTTGGAAAGATGAAGAAACATTCTACATTTCAAGTAATTTATGCTTCCCTTTAGACACTTACCAATATGCTTCTTCCAACAATTTTTACAAGGTGAAATGTCAGGCTTCTTTCCATCATGTGATTTTATTGATGAACCACCCTTATTATTCTCCATTAATTCCTTATTTTCAATGGGTCCATGATTCCACTAAGAGTCCCCAATCTCCATTTTATCCCTGAGGGAACAATAGACTATATCCTCATGACTATCAAATTCTCCAATTTCCAACACTTTTTGTAGAGTTAGAATTAGTATTCCAAAGAAGCGATCCACCTTGCTTTCATTGTCCATGACAAATCTAGTGGCGTACCTTGTAAGCCTTGTAATATTTTCTTCATAAATCCAGATGGACTCATCTTCCTTCTTCTTGAGTCTGAGGAACTCTCTTTCTATCTTGAGATGGAGGTTTCGAGGAAAATATTTATTGAGAAATATCCTCTTGAATTCCTCCAAATCCATGGAATCAGTTTCTTCTTGTGACATTGAATTATTGATCATTGTCCACCATTGATCAACATCCCCATCAAAACAGTAGACTTCCAGTGCCACCTTCTCTTCTTTCAAGCACTGGAGTATGGAGTATATATTTTCATTGGAGTTAATTCATTGTGCTGCGAGGAGGGGATCAAAGGATCCACAAAACATGCAAGGCCTTTTACTCATGACAGATTCTATGGAAACATAAACTTTACTTGGAAGAGGAGGGAATTCCGCCTGCTTCTTGTTATTATTCATAACTCAATCTAGCTAAGCAAGTACTATCATTATGTTTTGAGCACCTTCTCCAATCATACCATGAATATCATTAGGGAAATCTTCACCTTGCCAATAATAATGGTTGTTGGGATGTGTTATTCTATTTCCCTCCATTAACTAAGAAAATGAACGTATAATTAATGATTTTGAATACATAAATATTGAGAATAAAAAAAATTAATCATAAAAGGATAAAGTTTAAACGAATATTTATATAATAACTTGTGATTACATAGGTTTAAATATTGTTTATCCTCAATCTATTTCACAAATTATATTACTATGGTATTTTTATGTCCCTTTATAATGGTTTCTAATAATCTTGTGAATCTACCAAAGCATATCTCTAGGGAGTGTCTTAACAAAAAGGAAAAAAGGTTGTTTTTGTGTACCAGGATACCCTAGGTCAAGCTCGAAACTCCTTGTCAAAGGTTCCACTCCTAGGTACATCTATTACAGAGCTGCCTCTAACTCCTCGTATCCATAAATGGATATATTTTCTTGATAAACCAATTACTCCATACTCACCAAAATTTAGGTATGTTTTCTTATACCTAGTCTAATCTTTAAGGTTCTCACTATGACTTTCTTTTACTAATCCACAAAAATAACTAGACCATCCTCTGATACCAACTATAGAGGCCCAAGCCTTTTACATATATCATTTCATGATTTTAAGAATAATTAATCATTTAAGTACAAGCTATATATCATTAAGTCTAGTGTCTTTGAAGACTAGTTACATAAAACATAAAACAACGGGCTAAAAAATATTCTTTATTTAATCTCCATAAAGAGCTCCTACCTTCCTTTGAGCCCTTACATCCGCATAGGATACCCTGGGGAAAACATGAACAAATGGATGAGCTAAAAATCCAGGTAAATGAATTAACATAAGGACACATATTAAGTATAAGAGTTAGGAGTCATGAAATAATGATATCAAAAGCATGGAACATATGAAATAATATTGTATAAGCATGGGATAATATAAACATGGAATCATATAAATTATTAAAATTATAACACATTTCTTTAGTACGGGTCGTGGCTAACCGCCAATCATGTTTCCCATTATAGTACGAGTCAAGGATAACTACTAATCATGTTTCACATCTTATCTCATGAGACTTAACATTACCCAATTCTCTAGAGTGCTATCAGGGTTCCCTGGTGTCAAATTTTTGATGAACATTCTTTCCAAATAAATAATCATACATAATCAACCATACATAAACATAAGGGTACCTAATGAAAGAATTGGGTTCCAAAATCATGACATAATTCATAACAAATGGGAATTCCAGGAATGTGTCCATGAAATAAAGGCTTTAGAACACAAATATATATTCATTAGGTAATATAGGCATATAACATTGTAATAGATTTCAAACAAAAGTGAAAACATATATGAAATTAATTTGAGAAATAATATCATTAAAATATTTTTGCTCGGTTCTAATGAAAATACTACAGAGATTTTAAAATAGAAAAGAGGGGAATCCATTATATATAAATAGAGATGAAAGAAGAAAGATTTAATAATAAAATTCTGATTTTATAATGATAATGGTGGTTTAAAAAATAAGATAGAGTTCACATGAAATTCGGTAAAAATTTTGGGATGTTCTCTTAAAAGTGGTTTTCTTATTGAAATGTTCTAAGGAGGGAATCTTTTAAAAATTTGTATATCCCCAAAAGAGGGTGATGAAAGGGGCTTCTTAGATGAAATTTTTAAAACTAAAAATAATTTATAATATTTACATAATCAGATAGAATAACTCCACTTTGATAAAAATAATGATAAGGAAACCCAAATGAACAAAAAGGGTTCGGGTAGAATTCATTATGGTTTATTGGCACAGAGTCAGGTGTACCTAAGAGGGATTGATGAGAGATAAAAAAGTTTCTCATTACTTATAAATCATGATGGAAATATGGAGGACGTGTGAAAACAAACCCCTTAATTTTCTATTACACATAAAAAGGCATAGTATATAGGACAATCTTGATTAAGAGTGAAATAGAGAGGATCGCTTATCTTAAATCTGTTTGTGTTATCCACTTGTTAATAAAAACATGAATAAACCAATTACTCTTAGTAATTAATAATTTCAAATAATATTTTATATGTAGTTGGTTTATTATAATCATTTTATGTTCATTTATAACCATTTTGATTTCTTATGACGTTCAATTTCATTATTTGGGCTTCTTTGTTTACTTGGTTTTAATGACTGGTTTGTTTATATTCATGTTTGTATAACACATGTAAGATTAAAGTGGTTATACAGAATTGAATTTATTTTTGATTAGTGAACACCCCGGAGATTACATGGTTTTAAATTTAATTTGGTTACATAGAGTGTAGTGGAAATATTATATAAAACCATAGTGACAATCGTTTTAGTAAATCTGTGGGTTTGATTATAAACAACATGTTTTTTTATAAATTAAAACCATTCGTACAAAAGGATAAAGAAAACAAAATAAGATATGTTAACTGTATAATAATATGTTTCAACCGTTACACAAATGTTTTAATGGCCATAATTAATGATAATAACTGAAATTGATAAACTGTTGTCCTTGAATGCGATAAAATGGCAATTCTCAAACGGTGAATTCATTTCTTTCAAATAAAAGGTGGGGAATGGAGGGAAGATAATGAAATTTCCTATTAACATATAAAAATTATAGTACATTTCTGCTAATGGAGATAGCTTACTATTTGGTCGAAGGGAGGTGGGTAATGAAACAAAAAGAAAAGAACATAAATGAAATGATGGAATTGGAAAGTGTAATTTAACTCATGAGACTTCCTCATTAGATAACCTTTTAAGGATAGAGATATTGATATTTTCATGATGTTGGGAGCTTCTGGACATTGGTGAGGATCTTGGGGACTGATTTGGGAAGAATATTGGAAAGTCACATGACTTGAGAGGAGTGAAGAGTAGATGAATTGAATTGGTGTTTTATCGTGGAGAAGAGGAGGGTTTTTATAAAATTTTAATCATAAGTTTATTATTTCCTCACATGACAAGGAATAATAAGTATTCCATGAAAAATAACTGTAATCAAATAATGTGGGTTTGAGATTTGGGTTCTTATATCACTTGAGATGTCAGGAATAGTGGATTTTCACTATAGTGTATTTAAATGGTAAATTATTGTATTTTACTTTTCACTAAAAGTTCAAGTATTTCAGAAAAATAAAATAAATTCACCCTAACCATTTTTCTATGTGTAGAATCGAAAAATGAAGTCCATTTTTCAAAAATATTTTTCTAAATACGATTGTTTTAACATTTAATTAAAATCATAATTTATTATAAAAAACCATTCATTTACTTATTCTAAAATATAGGTATATCATACATTCAACATGAATATTATTTTTAATTATCATAGATAATGATACTATTGATTACGTTATATCACTATTCATAAGGATAAGTATCTATTCATAAGGTTATGTTACTATTCACCAAAATTATGTTTTTCTTATCGGACTCCAAATAACATACAAATTGCAACCGTGTATGTCAAATATTCAAAATTCCCAACTCAAAAGTGAAAAAATTATGTTTAAAGGTTACATAGCACTTAGCAGTTTATTATGATGTTATTTGATGACATATTTTTAAGAAAATTAATTTCCTTTGAAAAACATTGGGTCATTACATTGGGTTATCTTCCTCCTTTTTTCCCTCCCATTTATGATTCCCCTACCATTCAGTGAAAAGATACTCTAATTTATTTGTACATCCATCATCCTTCTATCTGTATTCTTCTTTCATAATTCTATATTTCACCATTTCCATGGTGATAGTACCATCTAGATTTGAATTGTTGAGTGGCAGAACTAGTGTATCCCACATATTTGGTAAATAACATAACATCAACAGTTCCTACAAGTCATCACCAATCATCTTTTTCCCGGAATTTAATAGAAAAATGTTTCCTCGGAACAAAAACATTAGCTCTGATACACTAGTCCTATCATTTTACTACATGTTGAAATGTATTCATATCAGATATTCATTAATCTATACAATTTTACTTGCTTTATTTTTTCGAATTTTCACCAAAGAATAACAGATATATTTGTAAAAAAATTAAGGATGATTATCTTACCGATCCATTGTTTTTATTGGTGAAGAACAATTTTAGTTGAGATTGATTATATCCACATCAACTATTAGGATACTTGTCGATGTCTTTTCATTATATTGACCAATTATTGAATGTTACTCCACTTTCACAACAACAGGGCTAGTTGTCTCCACTATTAGTTTCCAAAAATCTATTATATAAATTTGATCCTCTAAGATTGGATTCTAGATTGAATAATTTAATATTGATAGTTTAATCATATTACTAGTATTTTATTCTATTGATTTAGTGATGATATTAAATATTTATCCATTCAGATTTATTCATAACTATTTATATTGATGGAAACAACTCATGGATATATAAAAAAAGACTCTAATTGAACAAGATATTGGGAAAAAAATTCATTATTCATGATATAGAAATGATATGGCACTTCGAAGGCTCACTATAATAGATTCCCAAAACCCTACAAGTAATTTATCACTAGTGCGAACAACACCATAATCTTGGAAAAGGGGTCACAGTAGCACCTTTGGGTTGACTGATGTTTTGAACACCTCTATAGATTTTTTTCTACTCTATTAATTATTTTTTTGCACTATTGTAATTTTCATAATGATTTATTATTTAATACGGCCTCAAAAATTTATTCCACCCACCTTCAATTTTTAGGTCACTGGAAAACACTTTAACACCCTCTTCATCTAAACCTTGATGCCACTAATACAAATATTTTTGGGTAGAGGAACTCTCTAGAGATGACTTCAGAGACATAAAATAATAAAAATGTTGAAAACTTGTATTTTAATCGGCAAAAATGATTTCATAGATCCACAAAAGAAATATTTTAGTTATATGATTCTCTCCAGTTAAAATGTTAGTGGATACAATGATAACAGTTCATATGTTCTGATTTATTTTTATATATGAATAATTCAATGACGTCAAGGGTTGGTTTGGGTATGTTCATCAACCCTTGAAAATTATACCACCATTAGAGACATCAAAATTGAATTATTAACTAGTTAGTTCCAATTGGGTTGGTTTTCTGTTGAGACTACCAAACTCACTGTTACTGGAATCGCGATATTCATTCCCAAAATTGGCTGTAGACCTCAAAAGCATTTGGCTAGTTCTCATAATATCTATAGATTTCGTGTTTTGTCTTTATATGACTTTCTTGCATTGTCGAATTAACATTCTATTGGTTTCTTCAAGTTTGGTGGATTTTATTCATTTTATTGGGATATGGATTGATTATTTAGTCATTCCTCATCTTCAGATGGGTTGAAGAGTCTCGAGTGTCTTAGAGATGTGGAGGGGTTAAAAACCATTTTAATATTATATTCAAGATACCCCCCTTTTTGGTGGTAGATGTTGGATCTGTTCATCAACTGCTACGGTTGAGTGATGGAGAAAATATGGTGTTAGTGGATCAACTGCTACCTAAGTTTGTGCTCGATTTTTTTGTTCCCCAGTAATATATTTGGTATTACATATTGTTTTTCTATTTTTGGGAGATTATATTTTCGATGAATTATATTAACCTTTTCACTACTATTTTTGAGAGAAAATGGTTATCAACCCCATTAGATCTAACCTGATCAATGAAATTAGTTTCTTTTCCATAAATATTTTGATATCCAAAGGATGTTATAAAATTAATCAATAAAAAGATTCATATGAATCATTTTTTTTCTTTGATAATGATTTGGAATCAATGTGGTGTCCTTTTCTGATGTTTTCTCTTTTATTTTGGGTTTTTTGGTTGTATGATGTCATGTTTTATTATTTTTCTTTATTGATATAAGAGGTGATGCATCATAGAGATGCTATGTTTTTATGGTGGATGCTAAAATGGTGTTTTTGATTTAGCATTTACCCTACGGTTCTATTGGGTTTGGACTGGTTTTGTCTTTATATTTGATGGTTTGTCCATTTTCCATTATTTTATAATAAAATCATGAGAATATTTGTCCATGGTTTGTTAATATATATTACTTAATTAACTATTGGACTAGTGTAAATAATAAAATATTCTCTGATTGGTACATTGTATATTTTTCAATTTGGATTGTCCTGTGGTTCTATGTATTCATCATTATCTCGTGTACATTCTCAGATATTCAATATAAGAAAAAAATAATTTGATTTAAAAAAAAACAATAAGTGTGGTAAAAAATAACATGAATGAGTGATTATAAAAATACACATTACGACACCCAAGAAAATGAAAGATGAAAATTGAATATTAATCAATATCTAGACACAGAACATGAAAACAAGTCAAATCAATCCATATATGGAAAAAATGTATAATGAGAGTGAATGATGATATGAAATCACTCCCAAATTTCATAAAAACTGGCTATCATAAATGGTATATCACTAAAATGTTGTTAATTGAATTTATATTATACAACTTTATTTCCCAAATATGATATATTTTATAAGGGAATGATTATACTACTCTCTTCACCATATGTTATGAAAGGGAATAATATAAATTCACTACATGATGACCCACAAACAAAAGTCTCCACTTTAACCCTATGGGGAAAAGATAAATCTGAATCCAAACAAAAAAATGTGAGACTTTTTCAAGCATTAATATCCTTTCATGAATCACTAGTTTCTTAACAGTAGATTTTATGAGTTGGACACACCTGCATAATATTGTACAGGGAAAAATCTTTTTTTTCTATGGATATTATCCTAAAAAACTCACCACAAGAATGTAGCCTCAAAATTATGATACTAGTGGAGTACCCACACTACACTAGTAAGGCATAAATTGGTCTATAGAGTACAACCCCATAAATGGGGTACTCACTCTCTATCCAACAAGGGTGTTCCACACTCCCCCAATATAAAAGAGAAACCACGTCAAATTGATAGAGTAATAATTGAAGTGATTCATAAAATTATGCCTAATGTTGATGAAATGTGTCCTAATCAATAAGGAAGCACCATATCTTAGGATGTATGACGGATACATTAATCGTTATTATCTTCTAGACCAAGGGAGTACTACAAAAATCTTATAATGCCCTATCTCATGGTCATTGAAATAATTAAATCAGGGAAAGTATAATTTCAGTAATACCATGATGTTATGGATCACTTTTCTACTTTTACAATATCCCCATGACAATGGAGAATGGAATCAACCACTTCCTCCATTGAATACCGAGTGATTTATAAAGGATAAATAATATCAATAATTAATTATCAATATTCCAACCTTCATAATAAAATCAACATTCATGGATATCAGTCATGGGTGAATCAGGGTTAAACAATCCACCTAATATCTAGGTTTATCAACAAGTATAATCGAAAGTCATTATTTTCACAACATTAACCCTTGTGACATTTCCCTATGTTCCTACAGTAATAAATTTACAAACCATTTTTGAGTATATATATGAAAACAAAATCTTAAGTAGTTAACAAACTTCTAATTCATAAAAGGAATCCATATCATATCAATAATTAAACTCAAGGTGATTAACCAAAACATTGATTACAACAAAAACAATAATCATATTTTTTGTTTCATATTTATATAATTTAATTAAAATACTAAAATTATAAGTACATGGTCATTGATGTAGAATAGGATCCATCCATTAGGAAATATATATAATATCCAAAAATATAATTCCTATTTTTTTTATTCTGATCCTGGTTTAGAAGATATAAAACACCCTAAAGAGGGGGTTGTACATGCTATCTATTTATATAACACAAGATTTTATCCATTGGCTGTTATGGGTAATATATCATTGCAAAAAATTAATTTCATCACAACAAACATGACATTTACTCTTTCCAAATAAGATTTTTAAACATTTAGGGGTAGCCATGTGTGTACTTCATCACCCATTGGGTTATGTGTCTGTGTAAGAACAACATATACCAATATTAAAAATTACGTGTGTCATCGGGTAAGGCCAGACCGTGGGCTAACCATTCTCACCCCTAGGCTGGGTTTACTCTACTACCCTATGCTGCTTCACATGCCACATGAACTCTTATGTCAAGCTTTGTGATATTCAAAAATTATGTGTACTTATTTCGAACATGTGGTGGGGGATAAAAATGTATTTCAGAATGTTTTTTACATGAATGTTTTGTCTATGGTTAAAGGAGAATGTAATTTATTAATAAACTACACATAAATATATATTTATCATATATTTATAAATTCTTATTTTTTATTCATGAATGTCCACCACTACTCACTTTAATGCGCTTATTTTTTCCTCACTATCAAACTGTTTTGTTCGCAGAAATTCATCACTCATATTAACTCACACGATCTTTTTACTTACCACATTAAATTACACTATTCCCCTATATTAAATATTCATGTACCTCCATATCACTGAGATTGAATCAACCACCCACATTCCCCATCATTTCTTTTTTAAATTCAACACAAACATATGACTCCCAAGATATTGACATTCATTTTGATTCCACTGAACTATCCAGAGTGATCCTCTTTCAGAAAATATGAAGGATGATAATATTCATATCCTCAACTGAAATTATAAATATATTGGATTAAAATAGATCAATAAAATTCACTTGTTTCCTTCAGCTTTTGTCAGGGGTACCCAACGACATCTCCTTGTAGTGATGGTTGGGGTGGTAAAGAAGGGTTGTGGTTGGCGATCATCTGACAACACCATTATTCCTTCATAATAGTTTATTAGATAGTCGTCAAATAATTATAAGATATTTATGTTAGTGAAAAAAATTTAGAGTAAAAGATCATAATAATTTATAGAACAAAATAAATTTAAGATCTATAAGTCGAAATATAATTTTATGTGCATAAATTTTTGTGGAAACCAAAAAATGGCTTACTAGATGATAATTTGTCAACATTTAAAGACATGGGATAAATATTTGATAAAAATTATATCTTTGTTGAGGGAAAAATATTATTATATAATATCTATTACTAAATATTTCATCATTGGTTTGTAACACTAATTTTAGAGGGCCATGAAAATCTTATAGTATTAGAATATGTTATATTGGTGAATATTTAGAAAACTAGGAATTGTCTTGGTCTAGGGAATGAAACCTGAAAAAAATTATCCATATTCACAATAATTATCCCCCATGATATTTATAATTGTGGTTATATATTTTTCATCAAATACACTATTTTGGAGATATCTACACTCACATTAGTGGGATAGATATGTATTTATTAAATAGTAAATAAATACCTATTGAAACTTAACAAGCATAGAACCTTACCAAAACCCCACATAATAGTAATAATTAGGCCTTGAGATTAATTATAACATTATAAAATATTTTTTTGTTGTCTTCTTTGGAAAATTTATATTTTAATCACTTCGTAAGGCTCTATGTCTCTAAATTTCAGGAATGAGATAAGTGAATATTTAGGGAAAAACATGGGTTACTAAAATGTCCCCACCATCAAATATTTCATCATAAAATATAAAATATCATTAGATGATAAAAAGAATCAAAAAATTCATCCTCATGATAATATACATTATACATTCATACATGATACTTAAATTCCCATAACTACAATTCCTCTTAAATCAATGATCATCCTAATTTTGTTCCAAGGAAATGAATTAACAAAAAACACGAGATTTATTTTCATGAAACATGAAAATGATTTTCCACATGGTGACCATTCCCGTCATTATTAAATTAATATTTGTGGATATAAAAACAAAACTACAAACTATCAAAATAAAAATTGATATGGTTCATTAACTATGACATCGTTTAGGATCGAATCATTATCCACACCTTTTTAATGATTAATATTCAAGACTTCTATATTATAAAAATATAGTCACCTAAAACCCAACCATCATGTTTACATAAAATTACACTACCTCTTTCTTAAAATATGCAACATGTTCCTTTTATTTTTGTTATTTTGTATCATAGTGATATAACTTGAGAGGCAATCCCCATATATTGATCTACTTTGACCCATGCCTATTGATTTTTTTTGCGAATTTCCACTTTTACACACATGAGTGTGTAAAATTTAGTGTGAACCATTATATACAATTTCCCTCTCCTAACATAAATAAATATTATTCAAGGAATAAATAATTATTTCTTCTACTACATGTAATGAGAATAGGTTGAGGATTCATCTGAATCAGTTTACATGTCATGGAGCTTCTCTATATAGAGAACACATGGGTGGTACATCACAATAAATTTCTCAAAATCATGGAATACATCATGGAGTGTCATAATAAATGGCTAAAAACACAAAACTCTACATATAAACATAAAAAAATCAATCATATGGATAACAACATACAATTATTGTGGGACAATGATGTTTTTCCAATATTGTTAATAAAGAAGGAAATTTATCTAAAAAATCATATTTTTGATAGTATATACATATAAAAAAATATAAACCACTTTAAAAGTGAGAAATATGAATATATATCCTATTTATATGCATATATCAATCAAAAGAAAAGGGTGTGTTTTCTAAACATTATAGTCAGTGACAGTTCATATATTAGTGATGTAGATATTGAAGGAAAATTCACATTGGATAATTTCATATATTTGTAAAATTTTATATCTTCAATATCATGAGGAGGCTATCTTAGGGATTAAATAGGGATTATATTATTTAAAAACATTCATCATCACATGAAGAATAACAAAAATGATTGATATCACACCTCTCTAGAAGAGGCTAACATGAAGGAGGTAGTGAAATCTCTTAATCTAGTCAACACACCTAGCCGATATTAATTCCATGATTATTTAAACATGATATGTAGTGTAATCATGTAATATAATCCAATAATGTAGATGAATGGTTATTTATATGGGGATATACGTCATGGGTGGATTGCGGTATTTATACCCAAGTTCAAGGACCCAACTTCTCTGAATCACTATATGAAAAGAAAAATTTTAAAATTCCTATACCAATTCCATTCATGAATAATTAATAGGTAGATCACTAATATTTCACCAAATTTGTTATCTAAGGAGAAACACATGTTTTTACAAGGAAAAAAATTCAAGGGCTAGTCAAGATATCCATTAAACTCATTATATACATTAATAAGAATAGATATGGTCCAATATTATGATTACAATTTACATGAACAAGGTGAATGAAATCATGGAAACTAAATTGATATAACAATTGACTAAAATATTGGGTTTTTTAGAGTGGGTGTGTGACATGGCCTTCAGATTCTTTTCAATTCCGTTCTTCATAGTCTTAATCTTATGAAAAAGATTACAATTCTTTAAGTCCATATATGGGATGTATCAAGGGGTTCCTCTCATACCTAGATGGTTAATTTATTAAAAGAATGTATAAAAGTTAAACCTCATTCAATATAGTGAGGTATGTCAAATACATTGTTTTAGATACATACTTTTCCCCATGATTATCTCCCACAGTTTCTTCATGAATGACATTTAATTCTTCATTTATGAATAGAAATATTCAATAATGGGTTTATAAATAGTCTTGGATAATAAAAAAATATGGATAAGACAACATGTTAGTCAAGAAAAATGTATCATTCTTATTCATAAATTGTTTACTCATTGGATGAGTGAAATAATTTAGGATCTAGTGTGAATTGAGAGCAATAAATTCATAATGAACTTTATTGAGGATATGATTTTACAAATAAAAATATATATATAACAATTTTTGGGTGTAGTGAACAAAATAAATATGCATATCACAAACATTGAAAGGTGTTATATCTAAAATTATTTAGGAATTATATTTTCCAATAACATCCTTTCGTCTATTACTATTATTGTTCTCTTTATTTTAATGGTGTCTATGGTGGTTATTTGAATGAATGAGAAATTCATGAATGTATTCAACTTGTATTCTCATTTAGATAGTTTGTTTCACTGAATTAGTTGGGAACAAATATCCTAACGTATTTTATAATAAGAAATCAATCTTAAAGGAGTTAAGAAACCATGTAATGCATATTGGTAAAGATATAAAAAATTATTTATTTCGAACTATCACTCAGAGAGGCACATGAATGATAAATATGTGATAGATCACTCAGTATGTTTCAAAATAAAAAATAATTATTACTCTATTTAGTGAAATTTATAGGGTAACATGATAAGTATTCATAACTATACCCACATGATTTTCCAAATGGATATATATACTTCAATAAAGATGAATTTTCAAGAGATCATCCAGTTTTCCCATACTTTTCGGATCCATAATTCATCCTCTAGACTACTAGACTATATCTATGCTTCATTAATGAAGTTATCAACCAACAGAGAATAACCATATTTGAAAGTATTCAGAATGTGAATAATAATTATTAATGTGTCATAACTAGAAATGAAAATGGTATCATTAAGGCTCCATATAATCATAACATGTCAAATACATAACAAATGTGTGAGAAATTGGTGACAAAAATTTTATTTTAGAATATCCACAATAAACAGAACATCCAATTCTATTTAATGAGGTATCATGAAATTCTAATCGAATAATATATACAACAGATTTCCATCCACTTTTCTTTTAAATTATTATATTATGATCAATAAGAAGTGGATTCTACCTTTCAATTTTTATAAACTTTAATGGTATAGGGTTTTCAAGATTCACATCAGTAGCAAAAATGGTATCAAGTTCTAAGAAGACTGCATACTTATTTTCATCTCAGATGGGTAATAAGAGATATATCATATCTTTTATGAGGATCATATTCACTACAAGGATTTTTAATGGGATTTTTAATCATTTGGGAACCTAGTAAAAAGCCTAGATGAAAAGGCATGCGATGATCTCACATTTTTTTAAAGGTTAATGTGAAAAACTTTCATTTCAATGTTGATATATTTTATCCAATATGGGGATAATTCCCCATTATCCTAAAAAATCATCCCTTGTTGTCTCTGTAATAGGGTAGGTCTCTCTTGTCCCACTTAGGGGTGGTGGCTCTACTGGAAACCACCCACAACCATAAGGAAATTGAATGTTGAAATATGTTATATTTAAGTGGGTTTGATATGATGAAAAAGATTATGGGACAATAGGGGATCAATGGTGTTTGATTTTAATGATCAATTTGGTCTTACAAAGTCTTTAAAATTAAAATACATTTCAAATGATTTGTGGTAAAATCCAATAGAAGTTGTATAACATTAATATTTTATAGGTGGTGATAGATTCATATGTAGTTCAGGGTTTCCATTGTGGCATGCTCCTATGTTGTTCTACTAGATACCATATATAATGATTATTGAAACATCTGCATAAGAATATAGAAATTATTTACATATGATCTCTGGGTTTTTAGGATTCTAATATACTATATAATAAAGTATTATGGTAAACCTTGTATTTTATTAAAGAATATTTTTCATCCCCTAATTTTAAACACATTGTTATTTGGGACACCCTAAAGAAAAGTTAGTTCATACTGTCATGATTAGTTATTATATTTCTTTTCACATTCCTTATACAAAAAATTACATTTTGGAAAATTCTCTAAATTATCTCCTAAAAATACAAAAAAAATTATGAAAATATCTTGACTGAGGATCCAAGAAAAATACATCCTTTCTATAAGAACATTCCTATAAATTTTGTATCGAATTTATAGGCCATATTATTTGACTGTATTTGGGTTCTCATCCACAAACATAGAAGACCTAGTTTGTAATTTTATTATCTATAAATAAATATTCTACCAAAAATCAATTATTCATATCTGATATGTAAAACCTTGTTGCAATTGAATTTCAACACATGAAGACCCATTTTACTCTAGTTTATAGAATATGGTCCCAATCAATTTATAAGACCTAGATTCATTTACTCTTTCCCAATAGATAACACCACTCAAATTCCAGAATCCAAAATCATAACGTATAAAATCTTCCACCCCAACAAATTCTGTAGGATATCATATGGAACATGATATCAAAACAAACACTATATAACTAAGGTTTCTACATATTAAAGATTAATAAGTATATAGTTGTACATATGTTTACATAGACCCATGCTCAACTGAGAAAACCCCACCATACTTCATCATTCATTACACATAAATATGAATAAATAGTTAAAGAAACTACAAAGTTTCAGCCTGATATTGTTTACATCACTCTGGTAAGCCTAGAAATTATCATCAGTCAACATATTTCAGAAATTTAATCACATTCCATAACTATAAGGTGGTATTCCAAAAAAAGAAATTTAACACCACTCTAAGGAATATCATATAATGGAACAAGGATTTAAAAGAACATCTTGAAATTATATTAAGATGAATACTCATAATTGATTAAATTAATGTAGAAATATCATACATAAATTTATAATATGATTATAAAAAACCAAGAATATCTAATTTGGTAAGAAAATAAACCCCAACAAAAATAAGCATGATGTTACAATGATTATAATCTATTATCTACATAATAATAATATAATATGATCACCATTAATGGAATAATCTATAATTACAAGAGGGAAACATAGGATTAGTCTGAGATTAGAGAAGGATACTTTTCTTAAAACAAATATTACTATAACCATTACTCTTTAAAGGGGTAGAACTTACTAGGATAAACTACCCATAAAATGGAATTCGAAGGACTACACCCTTAGATATGATCTAAGAAACAATTATTTTTTATTAGAAAGTCACTATAGAATAACTAATATAATGGTGAGGGAGAAAAACTCACTAAGTAGATGGGTATTGGTTGTGAACTAAAAAAACCCTCTAGTGGATGAACCATACTCATTTTTCGGGAGAGTACCATATCCACTAATGGAATACCAAAATACAATTCATTAATGGAGTACTAGCTCTATAGATAGAGGAACCACACCTCTATATTTGGGGGGTGATAATATTATTGAATAATTTATTATACCACTATAATAGGAGGAGTACCAACATCACCGATGTATTATCCATTCTCTATTGTTAGATAAGAAAACATGAATAATGAAGGATTACATAAAATTTCATCGATTGAGTAAAAACTATGTTCATGGACCCCCACATATGTCATCAAGGTAGTACAAAATACATGTAATATATATGAGACCCATGCATTTTTGGGATTCAACTACCAACTATCAACATAAATCTATAAAATATGTGTTGGAACAAAAAATCATTGATGATGTATAAAAAGATGATTACCCTACCCCATGAACGTAACAAATACTCACGACACCTGAGATCACCATCATAATGTTAGTGTTATGGAATTAAATTATTTACGTGAAAATACACCTTAATATTGGGGAAATGTTGATTAGAAAAAACCATGGCACCATGAGTAGTCTAGAAATCCATATTATCCCTATAAATTTCATACATCACTTATAGTGAATACATTGACATTGAGAAGTCAATATTCCCATCAAATAATGTAATTACGACATATAGGATTCAATAAAATCATAAAAATAACATCTTGATAACTATAAAATAAAAGAGCCACATGAGTGTACAGTATAATCAACACTCCAAATATTCAACATAATCATAAGGCTATTAATGTCAGTTAACAATAATCCATTTACCACTACATCTTGTAGTCAGTACTTGTGGTATGAAAAATAGTCCCATGTACTTAAAAAATTATTTCCCTAGTTTTTTAAACTAAGAAATCATAGGATTCATACATTTATACTGTAATCCCATAAAAAATTTCATTTTAATACCTATATGACATGACCTGACATATTGGGGCCCCATCTAAGCCAATGCATAGAACATGTGTTCTCACATAGCATGCCCCTAATATGCTAGGGGATTGTTACAAGCACCAAAAAGGCATATCAAAAATGGGATTCCTTATCCAAATGATAAAATGAAAAATACACAAATCTCTATAATCCAATATAATGATAATTCTTCAAATGATAAAAGATATAATAACAATTAATAGAAGAACTTTTATATTCAAATATCACAAATTTTAAATTGATATTTTGATGTAAATCTTAATGAGTAGGGCATAAGGAAGAAATGTATGAAATATTATCCACTACAAGGGAATGAATCCCCTTATTGTCAATACTATTGACACAAATACCATCAATATCCACATTTATCTAGTTTAAAAAAACAAGATATTACATCTCTACATCCTCCATTGTAACTATAAAATTGTACGACGTTTAGGTAAGAAAAACACATGTGGCACTTAATGTCAACATATGGGTGAATTTTTAAATAATAAGTATATTTCCTTGAAAATAAATAATGAATATAAAAAACATAATGTGTTACAAAGAAAGACATGTTTAGTGGGGGTGAATGATGGTGTGTCTGATATAAATGTTTTTATATTGCTCAATTTATTTCTGATTTAGTATCAGGTTCATGTGTTAGTAGGAACTATAATTCAACTTTTTTTTATTAATTTCACTCACAACAACATTGACAATCAATTATATATGATGAAATACATGGTATTCACAATGTACATGGATTTTACGTGGTTCCCCATGATGAATACTCCATGGTGAATAATTCTATTTTGTGTGGACATGACAAAGATTTGATACTAGTATATATAGTAATCAAAACATACGTGAAATGGAAGATTATAAATCCTAGTGGTATTTTATTTTAATTTCCCGAACACTGCTTCATTGAAGGTAAATTCAACTTATAGATTTTAGGGTTGTTCTAAAATCTTACAAACATGGATGTATCTTGATTTTTTAGCATGTAAATATTATTACAAAAATTATCCCTCTTTTATTATCTTTTTAGCTATAATGATATTGTACATTACTTCATCAATCCATATGCAATCAACTCATCAACACGAGGAATGATTCTTTTAGATTTCCGGAATAAATAATTTATATTTTTTTATAAATGAAGAAAAACCCACCCTAGAATTATCTTATTACAATCCTATTATTCAATAATAGAATTCATAGTAATGAAACCTTTTATATTCATGAACCAAATATTGTAGATGGAATAATATTACTTCTTCTTTTTCTGTTATAAATAAAATGAAATAAATATGTAGAGACTCGCTATCGGAATTTTTATAGACTCACAAAGATATTGATAATTTTAGTACGCAAATATATATTTTTATTCTTCATACCATCTTGTTTAAATAGAAAAAATTAATATTTATATTATTGGAATAATGTATAACCCATTCCCCATTATTAGACAAATATTTTTTTAATGTAAAATATTTATAGAATTTCCCAGAAGAAACTTTCACATTTAAATTTAGAAACTCCATAAAAACTAATAAATACATCCTTTTAAATATTCATAATCTATTTAGTCTCCCTCAAATTCCATTTTAATAACACCTCTATATAATCCATGAGTTTTCTTGATCATTAGAAAATAAATTATACATAATATATTTTGATTAGTAATATTTCTATGCATAATCACACACATGGAAATAGTATCAAAAAATATAGTCATTTTCAATTTCTGAACAAGAAATTAATTTTATATCACAAAAAATATTACCACATAATCCTCCTTTAATATCACTATAATATTCTCCATCAAGGAATGTAGAATATAATCATCACCGGAAACACTCTAAAATCTCCCAAGGAAAGTCCCATATACTCATTATTTTAGATGACCCTTAATCAATAATAACAAAGGGAATAATTGTTATAACTTCCCCCGGATCACTCTTCTGAAATCTCACTATGGAATAGTAGATGACATATTATTCCTAATTTATTTTATATATTTGTCAATGTAATTAATCTGAAAAAATTGGCGAGTAAACCATATGTTTACAAGACTCTTCCAATTCATTACAATAAAATAATGATAAATCAAATAAAACCATGCATTACATTTTTTGTAGGATATTTCACCCACAATAAATATAAGATAACACATATAGAATCATAAGTATTATAAAATATATTATTGTCTAATAAACACTATTATATAATTTTTTCCTTAAAATAATCTATATAGAACTTACAAAATCAAAAATTATCTCAAAAATCACAATGAAATCAAAATGTATTAAAAAATTTAGGTAAGTCTTATGAAATCAAGTTATTTCTTATGAAATCCAGTCAATCCTTGTGATGTTAATGTAAAAAATTATCATTTTGTATATTCCATTTTTTATGGATAACTCTAAATAATATTATTTATACCATGTAAGATATATTAGATTTCTAAAAACTAATCCTTCCCAAAATATATTACGCATAAATATGATAGAATAATTTTACATAAATTTAAGAAAAATATGTTTTGCATCCTTTAAACGTCATTATAAATCATAATAATACTTTGGATGTTTATGTTTTCACCTCTCCCAAAATATATTATATATTAAAGAATCAACCTTAACATCATCAATTTTAAAATATATTCTCAAATATAAATTTATCTATAATTATTTAATACTTACTAAAAAATTTATAAATTTTTTCTAATATAAATATTAGCCTCCAAAATTTCTTTTGGAAATTTCAATGACTACATACACTTCCTCCAATTCTAGATATTCATTTGTATGCCGCGGCATTTCTTGGATATACTAATAAATCAAGGAGACATTTTTATTTATATTTAGGAATCCATCATATATGATCAAATCAATCTCAAACATCACAACAATACATTTCATTCTAATTATACATAACAACAAATGAACATGATTTAGATGTGTTAATAGACCATCTTATCATTCATTCACTTTTTAAAAAATATAAAACTTATTATTAGTATCTAGTAATAATAGAACTATTATGAGAATGTTTCATGACATCCCATGATTATTATTAATAAAATAAAAAAATATTAGATAAAATATTCTCTTACTTTGTATTTTGTTGAAAATACATTATTAAATTATCTTTCTCATTAAAACTCCATGTCACTCAAAACACAGTTTTGATTTAAGGTACATTATAAAATTCCTTCCACTTTGTTAATAAAATATAAAGGGTACCTTATATTAGGATTTTTATTTCAAAATATCTACCAATATATATATTTAATCATCATTTGGGTAATTATAATATCATTATTCCCCCTTTCTCTACGCTAACATTATTCAGATTATTTCCTGAACTCTATAGATATTTTCTTAAGGAATACTAAATCTTATAAATATTTAAATTATATAACATAATTTGTTAATATTAATTCCACTTTCATGAAATTAGTTTTATTAATTTTTATAGAGCCATAAAAATTTATTATAGAAATTGTATCCCTTTTGATTCCCATATGATAATAATCTAAAAATAGATTCCTTAATGATTGATATATTTACCTTTTTTTATATAAGGTTCTTTCCAAACTACTACTTGACTTATCTTTTGATTACTTTACCAACATGTGAAATTTTTTGATAGTTACAACATTTTTTTGAAATCATTTTGATTTAACACATTTCATGCTTTAAACCAATTATTTACTATGGAAATAATGTATATTTTTATTTTTCACCAATAAAAATGTGAACCAACTATATACTCAGTTTAATTTTCCTTTAATAATTCCTTGATTTAATATACTAATAGTAATTTTCATCACTAAAAAATCCTCTAAAACTAATTATCTGGAGCATTGTATAGGAAATAATAATTAAAAATTCCCCAATATTTTTAGGATAGTCCCCTATTTCCATAATTATATATTGATTTTGAGGTCAACCAATCACTGTATAAATTAATAATTATTATTTTATTATGAATATACAATTTATTTCACATTAATACATTCCCAATGATAGAAATGGTTTAATTTATTTTAAGGGTACATACATAACAATATTATTTAGTGATTGAATTTTTACATCTTCTACAAAAGTCTTATGACATGGTACTCTTTCATGAAGAAGGCTATGTAATACCATTATTTATAACTTGAGGAAAGTAATCACAATAAATGTGGATATCAGATGATGAGTAAGTATAAAATAAGAGATATCAACCAATGATCATATGTGAGCATAAAATAAGAATAAGTGAATGTGAATATAATGAAAATTTACCATAATTATCTCCAATCAGTCAATGATAAATATCCATAAATCATGGAATTATATTTTTTTAATTAAAATACACATGAAATAAGAGTTTTGAATCATAAATAATAAATAATTATCTACGATACCATTTTATATGAATAATACATAAGATTATTTCATGCACATAATCATAAAAAAATAACTCCCTTAGTCAATAATCACATCCAAAACAATCAATATGGACTATGTACCCTAATGTAAATTCATACACGATCATTTCAAAAAATTCCATAAAAGTAAATTATATCAAGTTAACTCTAACAACACTTAGGTTATTGTTAACTCTATCATCTCTTTTGATATTATAAAAAAATTTCATCATTACTTAATGTGTTGGAGGGATATATACATTTGGTCCCACAAATCACATATTGAAAATAACACATACGTGTTCCATAAGACAAAATAACATTAATTGAATCATCCAATTATGACACATGTAAAAGAAAATAGTTTCAAAAACAAATCATTATTCTATCATAGCTTACCCCATGGAAAATAAATGAATTCAAAAAATGTTTTATAATAACTTAATCAACCCAAGTTAAAGAATTAGGATTCATGTATTCATCTTTAAATCATAATCATATTAAGCCATCTAGATAATTAATGTTGATAATATAATAATATAAAATCCCTAGTAAATAATAAAAATTTATAATTGTTGTTTAGATAAATTAAAAAGACATCTTATTGATCATTAGAGCATTAAAATGAAAAAGAAAATATCTGTTTCTTTTGATAACATTTCAACTAAAAAAATACAAGAATATTGGGAAAATAATTTTCATTGAAAATAAATTAGGATTCATGTAAAACAATAATGAAAGAATATAAATTATATTATTGTTGAAAAATACATTCATTAAATAGACATTAATATAAAACATTATATTTAATAATCGTTATAATGAATAAAATATATTTTTTAGAAAAAAAAAATTCATTAAAAAGATACATTTTAATCCTTTGTTAACAAAATATAAAGTAAATTTAAATGAACTTTTATAAAAATTTAAAATTCATGTAATAAGATTAATATAAAGCTTTAAAGACATGGTCTTGGAAGAAAAAGATCATCGAATAAATTAGAATATGCTTGGGGTTTCAAAAAAGAAATTTCTAAATCATTTTAAGTACCAAAGAGGAAAAATGGTTCCCATAATTAAAAACTCAAGAAATAGAAAATAAGAAGTATATAGATGGTTTTTAAAGAATATGATACATACAGATTACCTCAAAAAAAATTAACAGAAAAAATCATTAATGTAAATGATATGGTAATATGGAAACCTTACATAATATCTGGCCTCTCATCATATGCATTCAAATCTCTAATTCATTGAAAAATATCATTTTGTTTACACCTTTACCCTCAAAAGGGTGGAATTTGTATTATACCAAGACAACTAGACAATGAGGATTCATATTATGTAGTTTTTAGGGATGGTCTTAATTTACATAGATAAATCATGAAGTGTGAGAAAGATAGTATATGTGGTATCCTTTTATAAGGGAGCGATATGACATAGTTGGAATTTTTAAAAAGAATAAAATATATAAATGTCTTAATCAAATCAAGTGGATATAAAAATTTTAATATTAAATGATAAAAGAAATATGGTATAAGAACCATCAAAAATCAAATTAAGTGAAGTGTTTTGTGATATTTTAATCTTTATCTCTTTTATTAAAACTTAATAAATTCCTTTTAACCATTGTCGTGGTAATGAAATTTTACTATTTTTAATATTCATTGTGAAAAAAATTATGTCTTCCCAATTAAATTAAATTAATTACGATGCTTGAAAATATTTATTCATTTTTATAATATTGAATTTTTATAAGTGGAAAATGTTCATTTGAAAATATATATGCAGAATAGAACATAATCCGTTTTTAGAAAAATGAATTGTTTAGCATACAACTGTATTTAGTATTATGACATCAGAGACCCAATTTGATCATAAGTATCCAAAATTGATTAACCAATTATCCATAATAAAAACTCTCAATATTATACGGGTTACTAGATAACAATTTAGGTGTATTCTAGGTCAATGAGAAACTATACTCTCCCGATATGAGGGACACATGTTGCTAATAATAAGAAAATTAGAAAAATTAAGATAAATATAAAATAGAATAAAATTAGTGACAATATAATTAAATGTAAATAATATATATAAACAACATATCCAACAATATCCATTGTTATATAAGAAAATGATATGTTCATGTCATGATGTTATCTAAAAAATGGGGATACAAGGAGAACAGTGCAAAATTCATACAATGTACATGATATACATAATAAATAAATGCAGAAAAATCTTCCTCTAATAGTATCATGATAATAAGATCGGTACTCTACCCCTATACAATATTATAATAAATAAATTAGGCATCTATTTCTAGAATAATCCATTTTTCCCCACCAACTTCCGTGAAGTTAGTCTAGGTACCAATTAGAGGCCCAAAAATGGTGTGATAAAAACTCAAATGGAAACCACAAATGGAGCTTAAAATCTTCCAATAATTGAATATAAAATTGCATGAATAAAGGTAATATATTAGTAATAATATAAATAAAACATGAAATTATATTTTTCTAGAGGACACATTTCTGACCATACCTAGTTCGACCTAAACCAGATAGTCATTGGGAAAGTGAACATGTGATAATAATAAAAATAAATAATTAAAGCTGACAAAAATAAATCATTGACCTTATAAGGTCAATAAAATGCACACTTACAATAAAAACAGTATTGATTGGGGTATGAGTATATTCTAGGGGTGAACTATAACAACCCATGTTTTTATGAGTTAAATATTTTTAGATAATTTTATATTATTTCATGGGTTTCATTGCACGTTACACAATGTTAATATTGATTTATAAAAAACACCAATGTTCTATTTTGTTTCATAAAATACTCTTTTTTTATTGTGTTACACAAAATTCAGAGTTTATCTGCGCTACACGCACCACTGAGTTTAAAATGAACATGAAATACTATTATTATGATAGTTATCAACAAAACATTGGAATAGAGAGGTTCAATAAGATTAACTAAATTATGAAAATTTGGTTTAATCATGTTTATATAATGAATAATTTTGAATTCAATTAATTATAAATGAAAACTATTTTAATATTGATGAATTGTTTTTGGAAAAACAGGCTTTCTATGAAAAAAGTGTTTAATCTATATAAATTTAACATACAACTTATGATGTTTGATATTAGTGAATGTATATATTATATATTAAATAAAATATTTAAAATTCTTCTAAGTAATTTTATACACAAAGATAACCATAAATAAATGTTTATACTTAAAATTTATTTTGTAAAAGGCAATTTTAGTGTCTATTACTGGAACACTAATTTTTAAAAGTAATTTCTGATGCATTTAAAAATTTATTAATTTTAATTAACTTTATTTTTGAAATTTGAATATTAAAATTTTTTTTGGTTGAGTTATTTTATTTTTTTGAGATGCTTCATTCTTTTAATGATTAGTGAAAATACTATGTTTTAATTGAAAATTGTGTTTTTGTTCGAATTTTTTATAAATATTAAATTGTATTTTAAATTATTTGTAATTAATAGTAGATAAATTAAATATATAATAATCCAATTTATATCATTTTAATCAATATAATATTTAAATTTTAAAGAAATATTTTTTAAACATTGATCTATTTTCCCTTTAAAATCCCACTTTTTATCAGCATTGTAACATAAATTTATAATTAAATTTTTTTAGTTATGTAAATTGACATTTATGAAATAGATTAAATATTTTTAAGAATATAATGATATAATTTCTAATAAGTAAAACATAATTTTTGATGATAATTATTAATGAAAAATGAAAAAATTAATCATGATAATTAATCACAATGATTAAGAGAAAAAAAGTTTACTAAGGGACTAATGTTTTCTGTTGTGTGGAAAATAAACTAAAATCATGTCCACCACCCGTTTTTTGGGAATAATTAGACCCTTTTTAACATATGATATATTTTATGAGTTTTCAGTACACTTTTCCTTGATAGTAAAACATTTAAAAATCAAGTGACTAGAAAGAGAAAAAAAATATTCTTTACATACTTTTAATTTCTATTAAGATTTTGGATAAGAAAAAATACCACATATATGTTTGGTAGTTTATATTATTTTGAAAAAGAAATTATTTGTTTCTATTCTGATAGTTTATTTTAATTTTGTAGAGAATAAATAATTATTTTAAATTCTTAAGGAATAACAAAACATTAATTATGTAGTTAATAATTACCTAAAATAAATGACACTAAAATATTACTAGTGTTGTAAATTAAATTAAGTATTGTCTATAATTAAATATTTTTGATGATTACAATATATTACACTAGTGTGAATATATTATCTTTTAATTCAATAATTTTGTGGATATTTTAAAATTCAAATTCGATAAATAATTTCAAAACATAATGTAATGTTATTTTATTAGGAATTTCATTCTATTAAATGATTTGAAATTACAATAATCCAATATTCAGACATTTGTATTGTAAATGTTAATAAATGTAGAATATTTCCCCTTAATGGACCAATTTATATTTTTTAATGTACATATTTTCCCCTAAATAGAAAAGACATTGTTAGGGAGATTATAATTAAAGCAGCATTTTACGCACCACATGCGCTCATGTAAAAATGACTTTAAAAAATTCGACATTTATTTTATATGATATGTGACAACTGGGTCCTGGTGATAGTATAGAAACCCTGCCTTAACGTTGTCATCGGGTCCTGTCCTACTAGGTACAACCAGTTTCCCCGCAGACACATGGCGCCCACCCCATGGTCCACCCACATGCCTGAACGGGTCATTTGACCAATGATTATTCCCACCTGCCAACAGATGTCCTTTCTAGTGTGATTTTTCCTCACTCACACACACCATTGAAAACATCCCAGAAGGTCACCCATCCTGATATCTACTCTTGGCCATGCACACTTAACTAGGGAGTTCTAATCAGACAGGCTCTCAAAAAGAAAGGTGTACCTTGTTGACATGAGTCAATCAATTGGTCATTTAACCCTTTTTCATTTGGGGGTGTTACAATCACCCTCTTTTAGTACACAACGTCCTCGTTGTGGGCCCTACTTCTCAACCCAGGCAGTGCACCACATTTAAGGATGGGTACCACCTCTCATACCAAATGTGACAACATGATCATGATGGAAGCACAAACACCCCACCTTAACATGGTCGTTGGGTCCTGGCCTACCAAATACCACCAGTTTCCCCACATACATGTGGGGCCCACCGCATGGTCCACCCACATGCCTGAACGAGTCATCTGACTAATGACTATCCCTATAGGAAAACACATGTCCTTTCCTGTGTGCTTTTTCATCACTCACACACACCCTGGGAAAAATCTCAGAAGGTCACCCTCATGATCTCTACTCCAGGCCAAGCATGCTAAACTGTGGAGTTCTAATCCGATAGGCTCTCAAAAAGGAAGGTACACCTTCTTGACATGAGTCAATAAATTAGTCATTTAACCCTTTATCATTTGGGGGTGTCACATGATATATATCATATTTTGTAATAATTAGGCCTAATGTTTCTAACAATTAAAAGTATAATTTAATCTTATATGATACAATACAAGGGATAAGAAATTAGCAACCATAATGAAAAAATGGTAAAATAATGATACCCAAGAGTTAAGGAACTGAATTTACACAACATGTGTATAAATTTTTGGTGGAGGTGTTGATCGACCATATAATCCATAAAAAGTATTAATTTTTAGTTTGTTTATAATCTCGAGTTATTATTTATCTATTAATTGTAACTAAATTTGAGTATTAACAAGAATACCACTCCTCCTCAATTATAAAAGGGAACGCACCGTCCATGATTCAACCCACCTCTCAAAACATTATTATTTACCATGATCATACCAAATCACTTACATAATTCTTTACCCTTATAAAATAATAATTATTTTTGTATTAAATGAAATCATTAAAAGTTTTAGTGAAATCCAAAGGAGGATACCCTAAAGAGTTGTAATGTTCTTCTAAAAATGTCTTCACATTATTTTCATCTCCACATTCTTCAATTAAGTTTATTCCATGATTATATGATATCCATGTTACATGACATATAATTTTATTTAATTATGTTTTATTTAAGGCCTAAAACCACACACACTTTCATCAAATGGGTTATTAAATCATCATTCTTATGCACAACTGACTACCATATTATGAATAGTTGTCGTTTATTTTTCCATCATGACCATTAATGGTTGGAAAAAATGATGGACACATTATGTATATATATGATATTTATGAATTTATTATTCTTATTTTACTATTATATAACACAGAACTTTATGATTTACATTTTTTTTCATAATACGATAGCATCGTTCGTGTGTTTGACGAACTACTGCATTACAAAATGTTGTGATTAAATCACACTTTACAAGAAATGTACTAATAATGGTTTAAATAGAATTATGTGATATATATGATATATTAATTAAAATTGAAAAAAAGTTACATATTTATATTTATAAAAATATTTTAATTTTCATTCTATCTACATGATAAAAATATGGAATCCGTATTCATGTGTACGTACTCCTTGTCGTCTCGATAGACACTGTCTTTCATATCTTGTCACAAAATTTTATGGAAGACCCTAAATATGTATTTAATTTATATATATTATTTTGGAATCATGATATAAATTTTTTTTAAATAATATATTGAAATGATTTATAGGATAAAAAATTTATCAAATTATATCATATACGCGGAACAAAGAGGTTATTATCAAAAACCTAACATTAGCACATAACTATTAATAAGTGGGTAATATTAGATAATAAAAAAAATAATATATGGTATAATACACATGAATATGGTTCTGTCATATAATTATAATAAATAGGTAATTAATATATAGGATGTTAAAATAAGTACGATGAGTGTTCGAACTTACAGTAAGTGATTTCCATCTATTTTTTTCAATTGTCACACACATGCTATATTAATGACCTATAACCTCTATGTGGTGTTTACAATTCCCATTAATTAATTTTTGTGATTTTTTTATTAAAATTTATCGATATTATCATATGTATTTATTTATATCATTTTCTTGATGATTACAGCTCCAAATTTACCAAAATGGTAATGAAATTTTTCCTCATTTTTCTTTATTTGAGACGTATGTTATGTTATGAACCTGAATTATTTCCTGAGCTATATATATAACCCCATTGATAGGGAATATAATGAATTTAATATCACTCATGGCATTTTAATCATACTTTTATGTTTTCCTTCATGGGATTTATGATTCATTATTATCAATGTATTAATTATTTTAGGTTATAATCTCATCATTTATCTGGATTGTTTTTGATTAATTATCCAATGTTAAAATATCACAACTACCAATGAATAATTATGATGAATTTTATTTTCATATGATTATTAATGATATATTCAGGTATTTTAAAAATTCATCCAATCTTTGGTACTTGATAAAATTAAGATTTGTTTTATGAAAATCTGCCATTATTTCATTCTTATATCAGATATAATTTTTTTCAGTTAGATTATTTATAAAATTTTTTAAAATATTTTAGATTTTATTTTATGATCATCCTCATGGGAAGGAATTTGGGAATTTTTTATTTTTTTAAATGTTTTTAATATGGGGTTTAGGGAGACCTTTATATGTTTTCAATGATATTTTCAATGATAAAAGTTTTCAAAATGTTTTGTGATTTAAAATTTATTTTTTAATGTATTAATGATATTTTTTTCAAGAAATGAGTTATATAAAATTTTAATGACTTATTTATGAGTATCCTTGGTTATTTTCAAAGAAAAAGATTTTGAATTTTTTATGAAATTTATTTTCAATGAAAGGATATTTTCCTTATAAAATGTTCAGAAATATCTTTTGAAATATTTATGAATATGTGATGACATTATAGATACCATGTATTAACATACATTGATATTATGTCATTTTAGATGAATATTGATAAAATTAGTGAAGTAAATTCCCATGGATAAGAATATTTTATTTTCTTTGGAATTTTTCATCACAATCCTCTAACTCAGTGAAATGTCATCAATGTTAACCACAAAAATCATCCCATTTATTAATCATACTTAAAAAAATAATATTCATACCCCAAGGAAAGGAATCATAATATTCCAAATGCTCAATAATTGTAAAAAATTTAAATAAATAAGAATACTATGAGTACAATGGTATAAATACATGAGCATGACAAAAGAAAACCATACTCGGCATATAAAGACCATATTATTGAGACATTGAAAAAATTTTAGATGTTCATAAGACATGAACCATAATGTAATAAATCCACATAATCTTTGAGTGATCAATTTTAGACTAAGATGTATAAATTGGGTAAAAATAACATCTTATAACATTTTAAACATTTTAAACATAAATAGGTTTACTCATCCCGTTAAGGACATGAAATCAGGCCCTCATATAAACTTTTGGACATAAAATCAGAACCTCATATAAAATTGTGAACATGTAATCATGTTCATTCAAAAAAGGAATGAATATGTAATCAAAATCACACATAACATTGGGAAAATATAATTAGGATCATTCATACATAGGTACGACTCTGGGGGGGAACAACCCACCCTCCCCTGTGAAAACCCGTAACACCCAGTGGATCAGGTTACACCTTCTTCCCATAGTAGATCAGGTTACACCTTATATCCATAGGGGATCATGTTATTGCTTCTTTCTGTAGTGGATCAATACTGTCAATCTATTTCACATCACTTCCTAATGAAATATAAATCTTTACACAATGCATTGAAGTGTTATATTAGAACAGATATCATTTAATCTATAATGGGTTCACCTAAGGCTATTTGGGCCACTACATCATATAATATGTAATAGGATTACTCCAAACTATTTTGGACACCCCATCATATAAGTGGAAAAATTATTAACTGACGTTATCTTGTCCATCCCATCATATAATATGTATCAATCGTACCTAGTGCTATCTAGTATAGCTCATCATATAAGAAATTTACATTAACAAAAACATAAATGAAGGACAAGGAGATTTCACAAAATCATAACAACTCAAATATATAATTATTCATTCATGAAATTATTGTCCCAATGAAACTAATTGGGTTTTACTTTAGTCTCTCTGAAATATGAATAACCCCTAAAAATTAAATGGATTTCGTAGTAATTTATTTGCGATATTATTGACCCTTAGGTTCCATAATCATTATTCCAACAATATATAAACCCTTAGAGAAATAATTTGAATGGTATCATTCATCATATCCCCTATATAGTATACTTTACACTAATTTATGTAATATTATATGGGAAATAATATTTAAAGGATGATTTAAACAATTTATTGAGGAAAATATCCCTTCTTATTTGAAAAATTCTTATCAAAATATTAAACATTCTGAATATATTTTTAATTGAGAATTACTTCAAAAAAAATATAAATGAATCTTTGAAAATAATTTTAAAATTTTTTAAACAATAAATCATGTCAAAAATAATTTACATTAAAAAAGAGAAAAATATATTTTAAAAAATAATATTTTTTTTGGAAAATATGGATTTTAAATAAAATAGACTTCTAAATTACGGGATAAACAAGGTCAAATATTCATAAATATCATTGTCAATTATAATACATACAAAAGAGTGGAATATATTTTTACCATTATTTGATGTTCGTATGAATAAACAAAGTATAATAAAATTTGTCAAAATTTTTGAGAGTTATATCATGAAATTTCAACATTGGATACTAGATCATGAATAATCATGATAAATGGTGACATTGCAGTAATAAACTACTACCACATTGATAACATTGAATCATAATCCCCAAGAATGAATAAAATTACATGAAACTAAAAATATAATGAAAATAATTATATTCATTACATAAAATGAAAATTGGAATTATACAAAAATTATAAATTAATATTGGTGCATAATATAAAATGTGTCACCAAGAAGGCGAATTGAAACATAATAACTTTACAGATTTGGTAATTTATGAACCGTAAACCCAATTAAATAGAGATAATAAAATGTGTATTTCAATGAATAAAAATTTATGGATAATAATTAATAAACAAATAATTTTTTTATATATTTACAAGAAACAAAATTAGTGTTTAATATGGAATAAGTCTTATTGAAATAATAGTGAGACAAAAAATCTCATTGTAATAATTTTTCACATCCATCGTACTGGTTCGAAACACTTTTATAATACAAATAATTTTGGTAAAAATATAATACAGAAACTTATTCATATATATCATACAACATATTTTTTCTAATAAATTTAGATTACCCATTTATAAATAATATAATGTAAAAATAACATTTCAGGTAATAACCACTTTGTTTTTCATTTAAGATGTGATTTGTAATATTTGTGGTTCTAATAAATAATTCATGAATTCATTATATAAAAATTGATAAAAATAATATAAATAAAATATATTTTCTTTATATATGTTTTTATAGTAAACCATAATATTGAGTGATAATAAATGAAATACACCAATCCTGGTGACAATAGACTATATGTGTGCATGAACATTGTTACCATTCTATTTTCGTATTGATAGAATAAAAGGTAAACTGTATATATATATATATATATATTATCATTATAGTATATTTTAAATTATATATATATATATAAAATATATTTATTAACACAATAATTAATACATTCAATATAAATAGTAAACGAATCACATTGCATTGAAGAGGCGGCAATCCATACATCCACAAATGATGCTATCATATTCCTACAAAAATTTAAAGTAAGAAGGTATGTGTTATATATTAATAATATAGTAATTAATATATCATAAAGATCATATATATCAAATAAGTCGTTAAGCCCTTCATTATTAATGACCATGATATGTGGTAATTGATGAATGAGTGACATTGGTTTGCAAAGCGGTTGTTCACCATACACACAAATGATAGTAATGTATCCCATTTAATGGATGTGTTTGATTTTATAAGTAATAACCTTAAAATAAAAGAAAATAATTATATTAAATAAACACTGATTATTATATAGACAATTTGTAATAATTATTAATTTGGTGGAGAAATAATTGAATCAAATGTGATCGTCAAAGAACATTACATATACTTCGGGAAACTCCATTTGGTTTTCTCCAATTGACATTCATGGATTGATTCCTACCCAAAGTGAGCATTACATAATGATGATATGTATTTGGAGAGTCTATTTTTTTATTGGTAGTTAATCTAAAAGTCTATATAGGTGTGAATAAGTGACGGGGGTGAGGTCCCTTCTATAGTGGAGGAGTGGAATTCTTGTAAATACCAATAGGTACACAGTTAGGATTTCTCCCTTACATCATATTTCTCAATTAATGAATCATTTAAAAAAAATACAATATTTGGTAAAAATATATCAACATAATCATTTTTTAACAAATTTCTAGATCATTTTCCATTAAGTTAATGTTTAGTCCCTTGGTAAACTCATTAGTCCTCTAATCGCTATAAATATTTTGAATTGGTTTAACTAATTATTTTGGATAAATAGAAATTTTACCTTACTATAAATTATAAATGATTCCATTTTTAACTATGGAATATATTTTTCTGCACTCCAATCACATATACATCTAAAATTAAGTTAAAACTAATCACATAGATGAGGCAAAACTACAAGGTTTTAAGGTCAAAATGATCAAAAGATTACAATGTTATTATAGCTAATTTCAATGTGAAATCGAATAAAATTACATAATTTGGATTTATTAATATATTATTCAACTAAATATAATTTAAAACAAATTTTACAAATAATTTATCTACATAATTAAAATTTAAAATAGTTTAGTTTTCAATTAAAAATATGTAATTTTAACTTTTCATTAAAAATGAAACGTCTCTGAAAAATATAAAAATCAACCTAAGAAAATTATTTAAATTCATCCTTAAAAAGTTATGTTTATTAATAAAAATACAATTTATATGTTGTCAAAATTTATTTAAAATGTATGTTCTATATTTAATGGTATTAATACCAACATTTACAAAAATAAATTTATTTTTAGGTAAAATTTTGTTTATTCCAACATCTTGTATAGAAACAAATAAAATAAATATAAAGTACATGATTTAATAATATATATATATATATATCCTTTAATTAATATATAGATTGTGGTATTTAAATTGATTATGATAAAAAATGCTTTCTTAACAGACAGAATGTACTCTAGAAAATGAATTTTATTATTTAAAAAACATTAGTACACTCATTTATACTTAATTGGATTCCAACTAATTCATTTTATAAACACAAATAAAAAGTATTTCATAAATAATTTTATCTTGTCCATAACTTCCACTTATTAATTATGTAGTAAATATATTAATATTTTATCAATAATATTAATAGTATGTTGTTTTTTTGGTATACCCAGGTCTTTCATATAATGAATGATTATCGAATGAACTCGACATTATGTGTAACCAAAACCAAACATAGTTTTTTTGTGTATTGAATGTTAATAATTGTATTTCTTGTAGAAACATTTTATCATAGTGTTGATTATAATTAAAACATGACTTAGTGTGGACTGCAATGTTGGTTATCAATTAAATTAAATTTATTTTAAAAATATATATTTATAAAATCATAGGGTGTTATAGACATAAATTGATATAGTATATGATTTATTAGGGAAATTATAGTAGAAACCATTCATATTATTTCTATGAAAGGATTATGTTTAAGATAATTTTTTTAAGAAACTATTTTCTCTTCCACGAGTCATACCATGATAAAACACATAACATCCCCACTTCCCCTCTTGGGTTATTCTTTGATTAAATGTTTATGAAACCTATATCTTTTCTATATGTTATGATATAATGAAATTTTTATGATATCTATTTCATTTCATGGGTTATGGTAGGAAAAATGTTTTGGATCTTGTAGCACACATATGTATGACTTCATTATCTAATGGGTGGGACCTATATATCCCTCTTATAAATTGGAATATTATTTATTTTTTAAGAGATAAAATGGATGGAATTGCGAGTTAACATAGTAATTTAAGGTATGATTTCTATTAACATGGTCTTGGGAGTTATCCTTGAAAACATATATGGGATTGGGAGTGAACATTAACTTTTTGGATGGGTTAGGGAGTGACCCTATTCAACAATGATATCATTGGTAGTGATTCGTGATGAGTATGGAAATTATTTTATATGTTTATGTGTATTCCACAGTTAAATGTATTATACATATGTTATACAGATAAGGATTATATTATTTTATACCTCTATGATTCATGTCTTATGAGATGCCAATATTTATTACATGATTCATGAGTATGATATTTGATATGCATTGTATGGGTTTCAAATGTTATGATTAGCTTCTCATAACCTTATTTTTATGCAATGATTATGTATAATCCATGTCTACTCTTACACAGAATTTGATCTCTCCCTTTATTTTGTTTCCTTTCCCCAGGTTATGAATATTGGTTTTATGTATGCTATTATTGTGAAGAGTACTAACAGGGATGATTTTTGTGTGATATTTTGAAGATATTTCACCAATAAGGAATATTATGTTTTTGTTTTTCAAAAGGCAACAAACTGCTATGGTCCTCCGGTACATGTTTTTATAATGTAATGAATATTAATATAATGGTATTATTTTTCCAGGTATGTTTTTCTTGGGACGTCATAGTTTTTATCAATGTACTGTATTAGTCATTATTTATAAACTATGATTAAAAAACATTAGTGACACCCCAAGAGATATTTCTAAGGATATGTCTACATATGTCTCTATGAATAAGTATAAATATTAATCATGGTTTAGGAAAATGTCCTAGAAATTTATTAAAGGACTGAGAGAGTGGTTTCGAAGAAATTACACCCCTTTTAGGATACATAAAGTGGATGTTTCTCAAAAACGGTTCTATATAATTATAAGCACCCATAAAACACTGAATTGTGCTAGACTCGATCAAGAACTAGTGAATTATAATGAGCATTTCTAAAGACATGTTTTGACACTCCTCAAGGATATGCTTTGGGAATTCCAAAAACTATTTATTAACAATCATTAATGCTTTAAATATATGATGACTATAAATAACCTTGTATAAATCTATGGTTTCATTGATTATAATTGAGTTTTTATGTTTTAAGCCGCATATAAGTGAATTTTCCTGATTATGTTATTTTTCTACTATGATTGAGGTTTTTCATGCTATGTTATTGGATTTAGTCAATGGTTGGAAACACAAGAAATTTTTTTAAAGTTTAATATAATAGAAAATTCCATTTTTATAATAATCCAAATTGGATTTTGAGTAGAGATAATGATATTATGATCATCCTTAATCTGGTATCATGATATTGGATTAATAATATGATCTTTAGTGACAGTACTTACACATTGAATAATAGGAAGGCATACGTTCATCAATGTTTATGTGGTAAAGAACATATAATAATGGTGAATTAACTTCCAACATGTCAAGAATATGGGAATAAAAACATGATGGAATTTCTAAAACAGATGGGATGATATTATTAACTAAAAAAGGATTATATAGTAAAAATTTAATTTTGATTTAAATGTCTAATATTTGGATAACATGCGAATTACTAAAAAAAATTCCTTAACCCAATTAATTACCTTTAGACCCAGGAAGGACATATTCTATGAAAAAAATTGAAGTGGAAGGATCAAAATAATTATGTATTTGGATTTAATAATATTTAAACAAAAATAGATTATTCACTATATGTTTTTAAGGACATGAAATAATATTTTGAATAGTATTTATGGCCTAGAAATGTTATTTAATGTAATGGTTATATATTTTTGAAAACACAAGAAGAAATGTAAGATACCCTTTATATGATCCTAATGATGAGAAAATTGTGTTTATTTTGGATAAAACTAGATAATATTGATAACCCGAGAAGGATAAAGGATTTTTTGAAAATGTTTATTATTCTATCATTCATGGTGTTTAGATTTTTTTCTATATATGGAATATATACAAAAAATCCTCATAATTAACAATGATACTTGAATGTTTTAAATATGGTTTTATGGTAGTTCAAGTTATTACTTTTTTCTAAGAAAATATATGATTAAGGTATTCAAACGATTGGTATGTGATAATAATGAGATAATTATGATATATAGTGGGTGAAAGTAAATTAAAATTTTAGAAATTTCATTACCTTAATTTTAATGTTTTGAATTGAAATATTTTTGAGTGTTCAAAAGGTTTAAAATTTAAAAAATGGTTTAATTTCAAAATTGGATGATTTCGTAGTGATTACTGCACAAAATAAATATTTATACATATTAGATTTCATGTTCTAACAATTTTTTTTATACTAAATATAGTAGGAATGAATTATCATTCAATCTATGGTTCTTATGATCCATTACTGGTTTAACAATAAAAAATTCACAATCATTCCTTAGAGTAAATGATGAAGTATAAATTAATCACGGAACATCCCAAAGGTGAGATTGTGCATATTACATGGATAGAATTTATGTCTTTATATCTACTCATAAAAATTCTTCAACATTAGTAAAAACGACATTGAATTTAAATGTTTCATGCTATCATTATTTTTCATATAATCAATAAACTTTTATGCATTACTCTTTGTTGAATGGTTTTGTGATCATTATCGCACTCTGGATCAAATAAATTATTGTGATCAATTTTATATATCACACTCAATAAGTATTGTGGTGTATGTTTTCTATTCTAGGACCATGTTATTAGTATACAATTATGTTCTCTTATGTGAAAACACAATTATGAGTTACATTGTGTATCCATTATATTTCCAACATTCACTTTTTAAATAATGTTTTATTATTACTTTTAAAATTATGGGTTTCTATGAATGGAACATTAATGTATTAATAATATCATGTCACAAATTAATTTATATGGATATTTTTTAAGGGGGTATATTTTCAAACATGAGTGTTTATGAATTAATTTTTTTATATGAATTACAATTCATTGGTGTCTTGAAGTGCATGATAAGCCATGATAATATTTATTTATACAAAAAAACTAAAATATTATGCCACATGAAACAATGAATTTATATTTCATCAGACACAATACTATATTTTTTTGATTGGCATATAATTTGGAGTTTATGTTGCGCTATATCCGTCACAAAGAAATGAAAACCTGACATAATATTTTTACGATATTTAATATCTTGATGTTAGAAGGGTTGAAATTAATTTAGTTAACTATATTTTTAAAATATGGTTTTCATATATTTATATAATAAATTTTATGTAACAAAATATTTATAAATGATAAATAAAACATTTTGAATATTAAATAAATTTCATTTTAGGAAAACTATTTTTATGCCCAAATATTATTTATCAAAATAAATTAAGAAAAAATATTATTGATTATTGATTTTTTTGAATTATATATATTATATTATATATCTAACATTTATAATTTATGTTATGTTTTTATAGAAAATAGATATAAATATATATTATTTGATAAATTTGATGATATATTTTTCAAAATAACTTTTTAAAGCCATTTAATTGCACACATATTTATAAAATTAATTTAGAAACATTCATTCAATTTACCTAAAATAATAAAAATCATTTTTAAAATTGTAATATCAAAACTAAATTTGGGCGACTTTTTTCTTTTTCTATGAAGTTTCATTCATTTGATGAATAATGATAAAAAGATAGTTTATATTGAAAACTACATTTTTTATATATTTATTTTATTAAATTATAATTTTTTAAATAATATATATTAATCTGATTTAGATAATTATTATCAATTTCATATCGATATTGAAGAGAAATACTTATTATCATTTTGATTTTTTTCTCTACAAAACCCTACATTAACATCTCAACTATTCGATTTATTTTAAATTACATTATTCCTTATCCATGAATCGAATTTTTGAAAAATAAATTCTATATTTCTAACTAAAATAAATTATATTTTCTAGTAAGTAAAAAAATTAAATTTTTACCATAATGAATATTGAAAATAGTTAAAACTAATCACAGAGATTAAGAGAAAAACATGATTACGAAGTGACTTAAATGTAAACATAAGGGAAAAATGAACTAAAAACACGTCCAAATCACTTATTAGGACATATTTATAACCTTATTACCAAATAATATAAATTTATGATTTTTTGGGACACGTTTCCATGAACATGACCCATATAATAAGTTATGTAATGATAAAGAAAAAAATATTTTCTTGTGCTAATATTTATAAATCATTGGGATATGTGAGAAGATAACATATGACATGTTATGTATATCATATTGAAATAATGTTTTTTCTTTTATGAAAGGTTATATTAAATTTTAATGGATGAATTAATTACATTATATGCTCAAGAAATACTAATGTAGTTATGATTTAGTTAAAAATTAAAAAATTAATCATATTAAAAGTATTTAAAGTGATGTAAATTGAAAAAAATTTCGTATTATATTCATTTTTATTCAAATATTAATTAATTTTAAACTTTTTTGAAAATAAAATATTTTAATTTAAACATTTTATTGTTATTTTCACATTTATATTAAATATAATGCCAAAAATGACATTAATTTTATTTTAATTTAATAATATTTTATTAAATGATTTAAAATTAATAAAAATACTATCAACTAAATATTTGTTGATAAATTTTAATAAAAATATAATATGGTACATTAATTTAATAATTTGTCTTTTATAAAGAACATATTGATCCATAAATAGTAAAAAACAATGTTAGCATCGGTAGGGCTAAAACAACATTTTTGCACACCATAAGCGCTTCTGTAAAAATTAATTTCCATCATATAGTGAATTTTAATTTTATAAATTTATTATCATGTTTATTAAAAAATAGGGATAAATTTTATAATTATTATAGCTATAATTTATTATAAATGACAAATTAACTATGAAATAAAATTTTTTACAATAAAAAAAATTAAATAATAAAATAAAGTATTTCACGATTTAAAGAACAAAATGTTTAAAAAATGTGCATACATGTTCAAGATGATATTTTTATCAACTATATAATCCTTAAAATCCTCTAATTTTATGTTTTGGAGAATTATGAGGAAATCATGGCCTCCCAATGTTAAATACTTTTCAGTATTTACCACAATTCCACTACTCAACAATAAAAGGTCACTCACTCTCCCCCATTAATTAAACATCTCTATCAAAATAGATCAACCTTTTTTGACCCAAATAACATCCATAAAATCCAGAAAAACATACTAAATGTCTTATTTTTCATTCAAAAAAACATTTGAGTGTTCTAGTGCAAACCTAAAAAGGATACCTGAATTAGATGCAATTTTATTCTAAATGAATTTTTATATAATTTCCTTCTCTACCTCTTTAAATTACTATTATTCCATTATTATATAATATCTTCATTTTAATCCATATAATTATATTTTTTTATCTAAATTTTGAAACATAAAACCACACACACATCCATGAAATTGGTTAGAAAAATTATCATTCGTTTGTATATCAGACTACCTCCTCGCAAACTGATTTCGTTCATTTTTCCATTACCACTATTCATGGATGGGAATAAGGATGTAAATATAGAGGACATATAGTATATTTATTATTTAATTATTATTTTGGAACTATTATCTAACAGATAACTTCATTCTTTTTATTTATTTGTAATACAATATCTTCATTGGTGGGTACAATGGATTACCACGTTGCAAAGCTACGTGATTCAGTCACACATTTCCTAAAATTTACTATGGATTGGTGATATAAATATATGAAAAATTAGTTACATAATAATTCTAATAGAATGATAATATATATATATATAGAATTCAGTTTTCAATATTTCAATACAACATGAAATGGAATCAACATTCATGTGTACGTATGACATACCGTCTCTATAAACAGTGTATTTCCTTTCCTATCACTAAATTTCATGGATAAATTTAAATAAATATATTATGAATATATACAATTTTTATATCATGATATGAATTCATGTGATTATTAACTAATGATCCATGTAAGAGGACAATCAATTAAACAAATCAAATCATATATGAAAAACAAATCAGTTTTTATCTGAAACGTAATGTTAACATAGAATTGTTAATTAGTTTGTAATATAAATTAACAATAAAATCATATATGTTATAATAAACATGAATGTATTTATTTTATTTATGTATAATAATCATATATGTTTTTTTAAAGGATGTTTGAATGTGTACCAAGAGAGTCTAGACTTAAGGTAAGAGATTTTAATTGCATTTTTTTCTTTATTGAGTCACAAGGTATATTCACCACCATGTTCTTATATGTAATGTATTTATTTAAAATTATTTTATTTCATTATTATTATAATATTTTTTTACACATTCTTATCTATTTTATTATATCACTTTCATGTGGATTTTAGTTCAAAAATTACTAAACTGGTAATGTAGTTTTGCCTCAAATTTCTTTCTTTGAGATGTATGTTTTCATAGACATATATTCTTTTAAGAGGTGTATATACTTCCCCATTGACATTTAATAACATTAAATTACTCATAATTATTATCTCTTATGATTCAAATTATTTTTTCCTTTATGGGTTTTTGGATTCAATGTTATCAATTTGGTTATGTTTTTATGTTACAACAAGACCATTTATTGGGATTTTTTATGATTAAGTCATTAATGTTGAAAATTCGTGACCTAACTTAGAATAATTCTCGTGAATTTTATTTTACTCAATTTATACATGATATCATCATGTAATTTTACTATTTATCAAGTCGTTGGTAATTAAATCAATTAATATTTATTTTAGAATATCAAACTGTATTCTCTATTCGATGAGAAAGATGTTTTCTTTCAAAAAAATATATTCTAATTTTATTATGTTTTTTTTCTAAATTATATTTTGATCTTATTTACATCTGAATTAATTTTTCAAATTTTTTGTGTTTTAAAAAGGGTTTAAAATGTTTATAAAATCATATGTTCTATGTAATGATGATTATATTAAAAGATAAATTTTGAAAATATTTTTTGTTTTAAAAATAATTTTTATAATATGAAAGGATATTTTTCTCAAGAAATGTTTTAAATAAAATTTTAAATATTTTTTATATGTTACCAATATTATTTTCAATTAAATGTATTTTGAAAATTATTTATGAATTTTATTTTCAATGAATGTCTATTTTTTGTATGAAATGATCCAAATGATCTTTAAAAATTATTTTATATTTAATCTAACATCTATTGATATAGTTTATGATTTATTGGGAATGACATTTGAGGAGAACATTATTATTTATGATTTCAATTTTTTATGTTTAATATGGCAAGTAATTTAAAAACCTCATTTATCTTGAACATTTTATGCCATTAAAAAATGATTAGGAAACCCATGTATTCTCATGGTTTATTCTTTAAAGAAATGATATTGAAACTTCTAACATTTATAGTGCTTATGATATGATGAAATGTTTACGATACCCATTTCATTTCTTCGATTATGATATGATGAAGGTTTATGATCATATTTCACACATAAAAATTATTCCATTATGTGTTGGGTGTGATCTATATCTCCCTCAAATGCATATGGTTAATATTTTTATACGGTAAGATAGATATAATCAGAATGGTGGTGAACCCAGTTCAGTAATGAATGTTATATATTAATAAGGTCTTCGGGGTGATCGTTGACTACTAATAGGTCATTGGGAGTGACTCATTACAACTAATATTGTTTGGGGAGTGAACATATTACACTATGATATCCTTTTGAGTTAGCCATGACTACTATGGAAGTCATTTTATATGCCTATGTTTATGAAACAATTCCATGTCTATACCTATGTTATGCTCAAGTGGATTGTTCCCTCTGATTACATTATGATTCATTTCTTATGAAATTCTAATATTAATTCCATGATTAATGTTTATGATCATTCATGTGTAGAATATGATTTCCCAATGTTATGATCATTTTCTCATACACTTACTATTATTTCATGATTACATAAATTCTATGTTTTTATATTATTATTCATTTGATCTCACCCTTTCTTATGTTTCCTTTACCATGGTTTTGATGGATGGTTTTTTGTCGGGTATTATTATGAAGGATAATAAACGATAATATCATTATGGAGTTGTCTAATATCATTCACCAATTTAGATGATTCTGTTCCATGTTTCAAATGGCACTAAATGATTATGGTATTTATATAGGTGTTTTTATAAAGTATTGAATATTCATTAAAAAGAAAAAATATCCATGTTTGGTTATCCTGGGTCATTATATGTACCATTGAAAATGATAAGGTTCATGGTTTTGGATTAATGTTAGAAAAACCATGCGCTATTACTATTTAAATGGTGAAAACTCTTGCAAAAAGTAGAAAATGGTTAGATTAATATTGCATGACCCTTGTTCCCGCACTATAAAAAATACATCCATCCATATTTGGCTAAGATAACGATTAAAAAAACTATGCACTAATCACTCATTAAAACTCATCAAATGTTTTTTACTATTTCTCATGGTTGTGAAGCCGACCTCACCAAATTAGTCAAACCATACACATCTTTACATGGGCCACATTGTGAAGCCTCATGTTTAGAGCTAATAGTGTTCAAACTATGTTCCTCTTGATGATTCAATTAAAACAACAATTATGGGCTCTTAACAATTGATAAGTTATCCTGAACCTTTCAAAATATCTAAAAAACTATTCAAAGAATAAAAATCGGGGAATAAAATTAAATTTAATGGATTTTTACCTCATATAAAACCACGATCTTAAAACCTACACTCCATAAAACAACTCATCCCTGATTTTATAAGCTATGGATGGTAAAGCATCATCTAAGTAAAAATATTCCCACTTAACAACTATTTTGAAATACATATCCCATGTCTCATATTATATATGGTTGTGCTTCCATAGTGTTCAATCTTAATGAAATTCCCTTCCTTTGAGAGCCTTGGTGATCCCATCTATGGTACGTATAGTGCACTACTCAAAGGAAGAATCAACATCCAATTCAACCACATCTTGATAAAGAACATGATAATGGTCTAAAGGGAAAGAAAAAATATATAAAACATGGAAGAAGTAATTATTTAACTAATACATATGAGGTAACTACAACCGATAATCTACTAATCCCAATCTCTCGAAAATATTATAGGTTCCAATAAATCTATGTGCAGTCCTCCCTTATCTTCTAAACCATTGATTCTCCAAACTAGGAAAAACATATCAGAAGACGTGATCTAAAAATTTATAAATTTATAATTTAGCGGTGATGATTGAAACAAGACTTACAAAAACATTGAACTGTATATATATGGTTACAGATATGTTGTAACAACAATAATGCCTCCCAAATGAGACAATTTTCCATTAGCACTGACACTCCTTCCTATAACTAGCATAGGGTTGATCAGCATTCTATAGAATATGGGGATGTTGATGGGGGAATATTTATGATATCTTAGAAGATATTACTATAGGAAAATTCATAACTAGGTTTTCTTTTTCCCAAGAACCTATAAAATTATGGACACATGCTTTAAAAATTCCCTCAAACAACTATATCACATTCCCAGACTTCACATCATCCTGAGGGTGACAGGTTGTACTTAGAAGTTCTTATAAATGGAATTCATTCTATATTTCATTCTAGAACCATGGCATAAAATAATAATTCCTATTCAAAACGATGGAATGTGAACCTCCATGATGGATTATAACCACCTTAACATATAACATTCTTGAATCATCCATAAAAAGTAATATCTAATTGGTAAGAACTGAGAAACCTTTGTCAAAATATCTATGGTAACCAATATTACATCACTACTCATAGAGTATTTAGGAATTCACATCGTGAAATACATAGTGATTTTTTCCCTTTTCTGCATGAGATTTTTCAAATGCTATAAAATTTTATCTAATCACGGGTTTTCCACCTTCACCTTCTTATAGTTGAACCATGAGTTACAAATACAGCTACATCGCTTCTAGAACCAGGACACCAACAGAAGAAGATTAAATCATTTTATATAATGGTAGGATCAGGATATAATACTCAAGTTGGGGAATGATACTCTTGATTAAATTCTTTTTGGATGTACAAAGAGACCCATGCACTCCCATGAATTCAACAGAACACATCCCCATTAACAACAAATGTAGGGTTCTATCATCGCATGAGAAACTCTCTCTCATGATATATCCATTGGGATAATAAAGGAACTATAACATCACTCTATATAGATGTGAAGGTATCACTACTAAACCCATACAATCAATCTACCCATGGATCTCTGGAATATCAAGATGTATCTTTGAAAATAGAGATAAAATCTATCATTCACCATTATCCCCTTGAACTTTTTTGTGTGAGTGTTATGGATCAAGGTTACAAAAACTAAAGTATTATTTTTAGGAAAATATGAAAACTTAATATCCAAGGATTAATGAAATTCAATCAACCTTCATTGTAGGATATTGAAATCATGATCAATGAATTTGTATTTGAGGATTTTTTCATAAATTAATACAAAAATCACTCTCCCAATAAATAATATCTTCAAAAAATGTGAGGCATGGACCAAAAATCCTAACACCAGATCGTGTGCTATGAAATTATGCTCATAAAGTCCCAACTGATGAGACCAATATGCCATGATTCCTTTATCATTCCCCAGAATTAAACCGAGCCTAATGATTGATCCATCAAAATTTAACTTATTACCTCTTCAATGATTAGGTACTATCTACATCGAAACGAAATTCAATCTTACCTTCATGTCATGAACAGTTCTATCCCATGATTTATACCTTTAAAATTTTACTACCATTATATTCAATCCCAAAATAGGCGCTTCATTGAATAATAAATAGAGAATAAAGAAAAAATAATATCTATCTTTTCCAAGTAAACCCTATATATCAATTATTTTCTGGTAATGTTCTTCTGGAACTATGGCACTCAAGATCTAGGGTTCCAAAAATACTCCTGAATATGATATAATGTGTCATATGAAGTGAAATTTATTAATACAAAAATTTAATTTTGCGAACTTGACATATCACTTATGCTAAGATAGTTTACTCAATATGCTATCAACATGTCTATAATGACTGTTTCGAGTCTATGAGTACATCAATATCTCATCCTGGATAATAAACTACAATTAATATGGATGTTTGTGGAAAACAAGACTCATCAGAGCCCAAATAATGGCCAACATGTTGATGAATCCAAATGACATTACCAAATACCCATACAAGCCATATATACTATTAAATTATATGTGAGTTATATCTAATGGTTTCATTCATACATAGAGATATCCAGACCTCAAAGAGGGTATCACATAATTTTCACTGATCAAACTCACCGAAGTCTCTAACTAGATTCTGGTGACATCAGTATCTAAAACATCCATTCAAACCATCCTTACCCAACACCAACAAACATAAATTGGTCCATTACATGTTGATTTTCATGACTAAAACACCATCTTCATGCCAGAATGATGTTTGGAGTAACCACAAAATAAATTAATGGATTCCAAGGAGATGATCCAAGGGATACCATGGTGGATATTTACAAGTGATACTTTAGTAAAAAAACTAAATGTATACATTAGAGGGAACCAAAATAACCCTAAGATAAATTGATCTGGAAGTCATGCCATAGGAAAACTACTGGGTTCCATGGGACCATCTAAAAATTCCCTTTTGGGGAATGAATTACTCATGAATTAGTATATTGGTTTGAACTACCACATATCTAGAGGGCACTCTAGAAGAGACCTACCAATATGCCAATATATTTTATAACTGAGCATGATGTACAACCATCTCACTCTTATTGATCCTTGATGGTGTCAAGATATGGGACATGATCCCCTTTTAGAAGAGTGTGAATTAATAGTATTTAAATTGTAACGTCCCGGAATTTTGAATAAATCTTGTTTCCTAATTTTGTGTGTTATTTTATTTCATACTCAACAAAATATTTTCATTTAACAAAATGAGTATAATTAAAATGATACTGTTGGGTTTTGACTATTATATTACCATTAGTTAGTATGATCTTTTGAAACTAAATGTTGGGACTATTGTCTCTAAATACAAGTGATATTGGTTATTTAATATAGAAATAATATTCAATGGCCTTATCTAGTAGTCTCGGGCCCATTGAAGTTCATATAACAGAACATGGGAAGGAGGTAGCCCCACTGGGCTTTGCTCTGGACCAAACCCAAGCCGAACTTCATCGTTTGAAGCTAGAACATAATCGCCTTCGTGAGAAGTTCAAACTGATAGAAATTACTACTCGGGCGATGTTGGTCGAGCCGCCCTCATATTCTCTCACCTTAGCACACCTTAATCTTAGGACCTATGATGGGGTTATAAGGGGCTATGTAAGGATACTGTAACTCCCTTGTGTAATCTAATGATTTAAATAAAAATTGTGACTTCTTCTTATGATGAAGTTTTTGAATTTTCAAATGTCTGGATAAATATAGTATGCATATTTTTGATGAATTCTAGAAAAAGAATATTTGAAAATATTTATTTGAACATTAAATAATTAATTATGTGTAATTATTTTCAAAAAATGTTCTTCTACAATTATGTTTAGTATTAAATTTAGAGTATAATAAGATCAACATAATTTTTGATAAATAGTAAATTCCGAATAGTGATATTACACTTAGGATTATTAATGTGACCAAATGGATTAGTAATCTCACTTAAATAAATTATTAATATAATCTAGGGACTTTGATAAAGTAAAGTAATACAATAAAATAGGTAAATAACTGTTTCATAAATTATTAGTCAAGTATTAGTTTTTTTGGTGAATAGTGTATTTTGATTAAAAATTAAATTAAAATTATTTAGAAAATTATTTTTATAAAATGGAGTTCATTTTTGAACTCAGAGCAATGATATTATGTTAAGGTAATTTTTGGGGCTATTTCTAAAGAAAATGAATTTTTGGTGAATAGTGTATTTATTTAAAAAATAAATTAAAAATATTTAGAAAATAAATTTTTTAAAATGGAGTTCATTTTTGAAATCAGATCTTCGATATTTGGTTAAGGTGAAATTTAGGGAATTTTTTGAGAAAGTTGAATTTTCAGTGAATAGTGAATTTTCAGTTTAGAGTTTTGGGTGTTTAATGACATCATTAAGGATGTAATAATTATGTAATCATTATGGTATACTTATGAATTGTAATATAAGGTATGAGGTGTCCCATGTATCCAATACCATGGGAAAATACCATCGGCAAGCCCATGGTGTTGCCAATACCACCAATGTGGTGTCCCTTGGGCATTAATGCCTTGTCCCCTCACTTACCCTATAAATACCAAGCCATTCTCTCATCCTTTCCATTCCTATATCCTATTCAACGATGTTCTGGTCTACTTACCTATCACGTAGTACTCCCAAGGTGCCCTCAAGCCTCCCAATGTCCCAAACTTCATGATTTTGAAGTTACTCTTCAAGGTAAGGGATCCTACCTCTCTCTTTCATTCCAAGTACTCACTTTTATGTCATATATTTTATTCTCCATGTTATTATGTTGGAGCATGTTCTTTTATATTCATTCTAATTTAGATTTCATTTATATATGATGAGAGACCCCCTCTTTCTCTCATCAATTAATTTTAAGAAAGTTTAAGTGGCGCCATTAGGCTGCCGAATTTTTAAGGGATTCTTTCACCCTTCTCGTTTTCAACTTCTATTTTCATGTCAAGTCTTTCATGTTACTTTTTATTATGTTGGGGTATGATCTATATATCTATCATACTGATAATTTATGTTTATATTATGATATACCCTATTTTATCTCATCAATTCAAATTTTTAATGTTTTTACGTGACGCCGTTAGGCTGCTGAATTTTCATAAGAGAAATCATATTTTTTTATTCATTCCATGTTTCCCATTTCATATGGTATGTCTTTCAAATTTCATTAACAAGTTATTATATCTTTTATATTCTCTCTATATACCGTCTTATGGATCATTTATGAGTGGGTGACCCATTTCCTCTTTCCTTTCAATATTTTCTAAAACCCTATAACATAGTGGTTATGCTGTAGAATTGTCGTCTCAAAATGTCTCTCTCTCTTTTTCTCAAATTATTTTATTTTATTAAGTGAATACTCAATGATAATTTTTCTATATGGTTATTCACATATATATCTAAATTTTCTATTTCAATTCTGGGACTTGCATACATGAAACCCTCTTTCCTTTTTCTGAGGGTTTAAAGTGACATAAAGATCATGCCTTTAAAGCAGTTTTTAAAATATTATGATTATGAAATGAAACCCATTTATTTTATGCTATATGGTTTATTTATGAACTTTTTGATGATTATATATGTGTCTCACATTATAATAATAGAAAATTTAAGGTTGCACCCTGATAGCCCTCCATGGAATTGGGTCAAGATGTAACCACTAGAGATTACAATTTTAACGATACCTTGGTGAATAACCTTGGTAATTTCAAATGACACCATGGGGATGAACCTTGGTGATATGATCATGATTGTCTATTTTAAATGTTGTAGACAGATATTCACGTTATGAATCATGTTCTTTTTCTTGTGATATGCCTCATGCTCTCTTTCTCATGCCTTAAAGCTATTTACCATGACTTTATTGATGTATCTGATGTTCACATGTATAATGTTTCTCTTGTTTCCCTTACTCGGCCTTCTTCTCGCCCGTTCCTTTGATGTATGCTCCCAGGTTATAAGATGTTGTAATAAACATGGGGTGAACAAATAAGAAGCCTTTCAAGTGTTTAAGAAGAATGTTGTATGTCATCATGTATTATGTTCTGGGTTTCCAAGACACTAAACCTTATAGATCCCTGATTTTGTATAATGTAATGAAAAATTATGTTATAAAAAGGATGTATGCTATAGTTGGTATCGAAGGATGGTTTTGTTATTTGTGGAAATTAGGATATGAAAACTTTATGGAGAACTCTATAGAAAAGTTTAAATATAGGAAATCTTCATGTTATTTTGGTGAGTATTGAGTATGTGGTTTATCAAGAAAATATATCCCTGTCAGGATACAAGTAGGTAGAGGTGGCTCTGGAACAGATGTACATAGGGGTAAAACCTGAAAACACCACATGATCTATACTCAAACTAGAATTGGTACATGACAACGGGCCTTGCTTCCCTCTTGGTTATGACACTCTCGGGGGATATGCTTTGGTAAATTAATAAGCTTAGTATGAAAAATTATTAAAGGATCAAAGATAAAATAAAATAAAGATTCACATAAGAATATACGATCATGGATAACATAGATTGGAACCTTGGGGATCATACGTTAGGGTATACTTTTCTTCGATGAGTTTATCCTTCTGTGATTTATGTTTACTTTTCATGATTATTGGCTAAGTATCTAAGCCCCTAATTTTACTTTCTTTTCTTAGTTAATGGCTGGAAATGGAAGAACATGTCCCAAAAAACCGATGAAATGTTTGTGGAATGTTCTATGATGAACTTTGGATAGTACCGTAGGACTTTGATGATTTAAAGTAGTTTCCCTTACTATGGGGTTCTTTCTTTTTGAAGAGTTTTATTATCTTACCCTTTCTATTTTTGGGATAAATGTTTAAAGATAGATAGTTATTCTTTTTTGGATTACGGGATTCTCTATAAGATGAATCTTTTTCTTTGATGAGACCAATTAGTTTTGAATGCTCTTTTTTAGAGAAAATATTAGTCTTGGTGGAAACTTAGTAAGGGATGAAAATATACTTGAAGGTAAATATATTTCCTTGTGTTTTTATTCTATGTAGTAAATTAATTCCTCAAAATTATTAAAAGAAACTTAAAACAAAAACATTGTTGGTTTAAGTTTCCTACTGGGTAATAAAATACCATTTAACCCATCACAAGTTTGTGATTTTAGGGTTGGTAACTTCTTCTTAGACAAGTTTTCTATCACTCTCCCTCAGAAATTGACCCTTTTTTTTCTCCTCCATATCCATGTTTTCCTACATGGAATCCTAGTATGGGTTAAGTCGGGTGACCTTTGTACTTCCTTTTATTTCATTTAAAGTAATAGTATTACTGACTCTTTTTCTAATATGGGACTTTCAATGAAATTTCCAAGCCCAATTTTAAAAATTGCGAGGATTCAATTTCATAAGGGGGGAAGATTGTAACAACCCGAAATTTTGAATAAATCTTGTTTCATAATTTTGTGTGTTATTTTATTTCATACTCAACAAAAAATATTCATTTAATAAAATGAGAATAATTAAAATGAGAATATTGGGTTTTGACTATTATTTGACCATTAGTTAGTATGACCATTGGAAACTAATTTTTGCGACTATTGACTCTAAATACAAGTGATATTGGTTAATTAATATAGAAAGAAGATTCGATGAACTCATCCAGTAGTCTCGGGCCAATCGAAGCCCATCTAACAGAACTTGGGAAGGAGGTAGCACCACTGGGCTTTGCTCTAGAACAAACCCAATCCGAACTTTATCCTGTGAAGCTAGAACAGAATCTCCTTCTTGAGAAGCACAAACTGATAAAAATTACTACTCGTGCGATGTTGGCCGAGCCGCACATAGTTTCTCTCACCATAGCACACCTTACACATAGGTCCTATGCTGGGGTTATAAGGGGACATGTAAGGAGACCATAACTGCATTGTGTAATCATTTGATTTATATAAAACTTGTGATTTCTTCTTATGATGATGTTTGTGAACTTTCAAATGTCCGGATAAATATATTATGCATATTTTGGATGAATTCTATAAAAAGGATATATGAAATTTTTTATATAAACCATAAATAATTAATTAAGTGTAATGATTTTCAAAAAATGGTCTTCTACAATTATGTTCAGTATGAAATTTAGAGTCTAATAAGATCAACATATTTTTTGATGAATAGAAAATTATGAATAGTGATTTTACGCTTAGGATTAGTAATGTGACCAAATAGATTAGTAATCTCATTTAATAAAAGTATTAATATAATCTATTCACCTTGATTATGTAATGTGATTCAATAAAATAGGTAAATAAATGTTTGAGAAATTATTAGTCAAGTATTAGTTTTTTCGAGTGAATAGTCTTTTTTTTATAAAAAATTAAATTTAAAATATTTAGAAAATTATATTTATAAAATGGAGTTCATTTTTGAACTGAGAGCATCGATATTATGTTAAGGAAATTTTTGGGGATTTTTCGGAAAAAATATATTTTCGGTGAATAGTATATTTATTTAAAAATAAAATTAAAAAATTTAGAAAATCATTTTTATAAGATGGAATTAATTTTTGAAATAAGAGCATCGATATTTGGTTAAGGTGAAATTTTGAGATTTTTCTGAGAAAGTTGAATTTTCGGTTAATAGTGAATTTTTTGTTTAGAGTTTCGAGTGTTTAATGACATCATTAAGGATGTAATAATTATGTAATCATTATGGTCGACTTATGAGTAGTAATATATGGTAATAGGTGACCCATGTAGCCAATACCATCGGCAAATACCATGGGAAAGCCCATGGTTTTTCCAATACCACCAATGAGGTGTCCCTTGGCCATTAATGCCTTGTCCCCTCACTCACCCTATAAATACCAAACCATTATCTCATCCTTTCCATTCCAAAATCCTCCTCAATGAAGTTCTGGTCTTCTTACCTCCCATGTAGTCCTCCAAAGGGGCCCTCAAGCCTCTCAGGGTCCCAAACATCAGGATTTTGAAGTTACTCTTCAAGGTAAGGGATCCTGCCTCTCTCTTTCTTTCCAAGTACTCTCTTTTATGTCATATCTTTAATGATCCATTTTCTTATGTTGGAGGATGTTCTTTTATATTAATCCTACTGTCCATTTCATTTTAATATGATGAGAGACCCCCTTTTTCTCTCATAAATTTATTTTATGAATGTTTAAGTAGCGCCTTTAGGCTGCTACATTTTTAAGGTATTCGTTAAACCTTCTCGTTTTGAAGTTCTATTTTCATGTAAAGTATTTCATGTTCCTTTTTATTATGTTGGGAAATGATATCTATATATATCATACTGATCTTTTATGTTCATATGATGAGAGACCCTATTTGATCCAGTCAATACATTTTTTTATGTTTTAAGTGACGTCGTTAGGCTGACGAATTTTCATAAGAGAAATCTTATTTTTTTCTTCCTTCCATGTTTTTCATTTCATATATTATGTATTTCAAATTTTATTACCATGTTCTTATATAATTTATATTCTGTCCCTCTACTGTTTTATGGATCATTTAGGAGTGGGTGACCCATGTCCCCTTTCTTTTCAATATTTTCTAAAACCCTATAACATAGCTGTTATGATACAGAATTTTCATCTCAAAATGACTCTCTCTTTTTCTCAAATTATTTTATTTTATTAAGTGAATACTCAAATATCTTTCTTCTATATGAATACTCAAAAATACATCTAATGTTATATTTCAATTCTAGGACATACATACATGAAACCCTCTTTCCTTTTTCCATTGGATTAAAGTGACATAAGATCATGACTTTAAATCAATTTTTATAACGTCGTGATTATGAAATGAAACCCATTTTTTAATGCTATATGGGTTATTTATGAAATTTTTTATGATTATATATGTAGCTCACATGATAATAAATGAAAATTTAAGGTTTCTCTCTTATAGAACTCCAATTAATTGGGTAAATATGTAACCACAAGAGATTACAATTCTAATGATTCCTTAGTGAATAACCATGGTAATTTTAAATGACACCGTGGGGATGGAAAATGGTGATATGATCATGATTGTCTATGTAAAATGTGGTAGCCACATCTTCATGTTATGATTAATGTTATTTTCATTATGATATGCTTCATGATCAATTTATCATGCCTTAATTCAATTTATCATGACTTTATTGATGTATCTTAAGTTCACATGTAAAATGTTTCTCTTGTTTTCCTTACTGAGCATTCTTCTCACCCTTTCCTTTGATGTATGCTCCATGGTTATGAGATGATGTAATGAACTTAGGATGAACAAGGAAGAAGCCTTTCAAGTGTTTAAGAAGAATTTTTAATGTCATCATGTATTAAGTTCCTGTTTTCCAAGACACTAAACCTTAAAGATCCTCGGTTTTGTAAAATTTAATGAAATGTTATGTTATAAAAAGGTAGGATGTAATATAAATGGTTTCCAAAGAGGACTAGAGAAACTTATGTAATATCAAAATGAAGTTTCCCAGATAGTTACCACCCAAAGATACTAAATTAATAAAATTGGAATTGTATAACCACTAATGGTTAAATTATTTTCAAAAGAGATATACTTAACCTGCCAATGCATCAACAACATGACCAAGATACATTCACCACTATAGGTATCCCATGTAAACTCAAGGACAATCACCATTTCCCATTTACATCCAATGGTGTCTTTACTAGTTTCATGTACACCCATGAACATCAATATCATGATATCTAGAAATAACTGACATAATGGTAGAGACTACCAGCCACATGTTAATTTTAAGCAAGATCAACCATTTTAGAATGAACTTTCACAATTATATTCTGTCTACTTGAAAAGAAATGTTTATCCAAAATTGGTGTATTCCTCCCCACCATAAGAGTTTTTTTATATTGGGTTTACGCAAGAAGGGATATCATCCCATGAAACATGCTCTATAGATAACTAACTGTGGGTCATAGAGGTTTCCATTATGATTTACAACATTTTAAACTAAAGGTATAGAAAACTTTCCACTTACAATCACTAGGTTGGAGTCACATTTAAATTTACACAATAATCTCTTCCATATTTATGTTCATGTGTTCGAGGAAAGGAGGAACTAGGAAAAAATCCGAACTAAATCAATGAAGGATTCGACACCTGATCCTTCACATGACATCATCTTGAGCACAAGGATAACTCAACATATCCGAGACAGGTCACTCTATCTCAGATAAGAATAGTGAGTGAAGAAACATTATAAAAGGCTTAAAAGTGTACCACTAAACAGAAAGGGTTCATTTCAATATTTACAAGATGTCAGGTATAACATGTTTCAATGCATACCACCTAGAGATTTTAGAATTATAATGTACCAATTGTGGCACAATCCGTAGGTTCAAACAGCCATATAAATTCATGTATTTAATGGAATACAAATATTGAACCACAATTCGTATTATACTATATGACTATTATCCTGAGTGATGTTGAATCAGGTCATCTATCACCAGAGAGAATAAAGAGGGTCACACGACCTACAAAGCCACTCTCAATTCTCTATCCATTTATAACCCCAAAAACTATGAATTAATCAATTCTCATGTGTTTTATAAGTCTTAACATAATGAACAACCACCTATCTAGGCAATGGTGTCATAATAGAAGATAATAGTCTAACGAGGAACAAATGACACCCAAACAGTACCACTGGCTAGAGAAAGTGTCATAAGTTACTAGAAAAGGATTTGAAGATCTAAGTGTGTTAAATTCAATAGGAAACCCCCTTAAAAATAGAAATGATGATCCTACCAAAAGATCATACCATAATAGGTCACTTGCCTAAAGAGATTATCACATAGTTTTGAGATATAGAAGATGATTACTATGAAAAAATGTAACACCCCTCCCCAACCTCATTAGCTTGAGGAGGCGGTGAGGGATACATGGACGTAAGCGATGTTCCCAAGACGCAAAATGCTGGAAATAAATGCCGATGACTCAAGATCAAGTTGGGGAATGATTTTTCCTTAAGACAAATCCAACCAAACCAACAGCTAATGATGCATGCAATTTCAATCACATAAATTTATTCCCACACAACAACCATGTCGTTCCACAACACAACTCAAAACCAATACAGCTAGAAATGTCCACACAACATCAGAGTACACTATGGAAACTAAATGACTAAACACCACAAGCCATGACAACACCACAGATCAACGCCAGGCTCCTACCTCCAAGCTCCACCAAGGGATCATAGTGCTCCACTAGAAGAGGGTGATGCCTTAACTTTTCCCACGTCATGGTACCCGACATCTACAAAGACATCACAGTTCCAAAGAAGGGGGATGAGTACTAAAACTCGGTTGGATTTCCCCAAACTAACTCTCTACACACGCCACTAGGATAAAATTGTTAGCACATTTATATAAAAAAGTTTATATAAATTAAATCGCAAGTGCAACCATTTTCATAATCCAAACATGCACTTACCATGCCATCCCACCCAAACCAAGAAAACAAGGGAAATCCAACCAAACATGCCACAATCCATATCATCATATACACATTAGCACAACAACCTCCATCTTGAAAAGAAATGCACGACAAAGAACCAAAATGGTGGGGCTTTCGCCTAACCTGTTCACCCATTCACACCAGAACAATCAAAACGGCGGGACTTCCGCCCAACCCATTCACCCATTCACAACCACCAGTACTTCCCGACCACTACTCATATGGTGGTTCTTCTACCCACTATCCATCCCGTTTTTATAGTGAGACTTCCAGCCCACTTACATACAACATTTAAATCAAACCAAACTAAGAATAAATCCACCAAGGTCACAACCACAAGAAATAAACCAATTACATTTCATATCAATCCACTTCAATAAATCACCATTTATTGAAAACCATTTTCCATTCCAAACAAAATTTCAATAAAACAACCCTTTTATTACAATTCCTTTCCAAAAATAAATTTATAAAATCAACCCTATTATCCCATTTTAAAATCCTCAAGAATATAATTTCACCATAAAACACCCTTTTTCCCAAAAATCCCTACAACATCACTCAAGGGATTTCCAACCAATTTCGAATAACAATTCACAATTAATTTTTAGCACAACAGTTAATTATAACAAGGAACCACTAGTTCTAACCAAGTGGAATCAAGAGAGAATCCACCTACCTTTAGGATTCCCAAGAAATCGACCCACAAGCCACCACACCTCAAATCCTGAAAACGAACAACTAAAACCTCTATAGATCCCCTTTCTCTAACATCTAAAAGCATTAATATTAAAATTAAAGGCAAAAAAACCATAGATATACACACATCAAGTGTAGATCTAGAAAACCATGAAAGAGAGGGATGTAGATCTAGTGGAAAACACAACATAAACACGAGGAGAGACTTACCTAGGTGAAACCACCTTCAAACCGCCATGAATCCCCTTTAAACGCTTCCAAATCGAGTGGGAGAGCACCCTTTATCCCTGAGAACCCAAAATCCCAAGTGAGGCTCGAGTGGGAGGAATATTGGAGGGAAATAGGTTAATCTCGAGTGATCAAGAACTTATAACCCAATTTTTAGGTGGCTGCATGGTTAGCCCGCACGGTTTGGAAAACTGTGCCCTAATCGTGCACACACTACTGCCTCGGGAGGAATGGTCCACACAGTTTCCTCGCATGGTTTGGAAAACCATGCGCAGGCCGTGCGAAGAATACTCTCTCCCTTGCATGGATTCCTAGGGAATCCACACGGTTTCCACTAACCATGCTCAAATTGTGCACCCCTTTAAATGCCTCAAAAATCATCCAAAACCATTCCAAACTCTCCCAACCTCTTTACAACTCATCCCATGCACTTTTAACACATAAAAATTCATAAACAAAGGCCACATTCCTCGAACCACGGGTACTAAATTTTTCCCACCATTAGAATTTACATCCTCAGAAAGTAGTGAACCCACCCTTTGCCGAAAGATCTCAGGACACTGCTCGATCATCTCTTTTTCCCGCTCCCATGTCTCCACTTGAATCTGACCATGTTGCCACAAAAAAGAATTAAACTGATTCTTTTACAATGCAAGACATTCTCTTGCCTATCCACAACCCACACTGGCACATGCAGAAACAGAGCATCCGGTTCTAGCTCAACATGATCCCATCGAATCACATGGTCATGATCCGGCTGATACTTTTTCAACTATGACACATGAAACACATTGTGCACCGCACTGAACATAGGTGGCAATGCCAAATTATAATCCACCTCACCATCCCACTCAATAATCTCAAAAGGCCCTATATACCTCAGAGATAACTTTTCCTGCTTCTCGAACCGATGATGTCCCAACCAAGGAGAGATCCTCAAGAACACAAGATTACTCACCTCGAATGACAATGACCGTCGACGATGATCTACATACGATTTCCGAGGACTCTAAGCAGTCTCCATTCTCTTCCTAATCAAATTTACCTTCTCCGTTGTCTCCTAGACAAGGCTCAGTCCAACCATTGAGGACTCACCCATTTCCACCCAACATTGTGGAGAACGACATGGCCTCCTATACAATGATTCAAATGGAGCCATCTGTATGGATGCCTGATAACTGTTATTGTACGAAAACTCAACCAACGACAAGTGATCCTCCCACAAGCCACCAAAATTCATGACATAAGCCTACAATATATCCTCTAGAGTTTGTATCATCCTCTCGGATTGACAATTCAGTTGAGGGTGATACACCGTACTCATGGTCAACTTAGTTCCAAGGGCTTACTGTAAGGATTTCCAGAAACATGATGTAATCCGCAGATCTATATCTGATACAATCGAAACTAGAGAACCATTCTTCTTTACCACCTCCTGAATATAGATTTTGGATAGATCCTCTACCATATGAGATTCATGAATTAGGAAGAAATGGGCTGACATCGTTATCCAATCCACTAACACCCAAATGGCATCGTGCTTTCTGACCGTTCATGGGAGACCATTGACAAAATCCCTCGATATCTACTCCCACTTCCAAACAGGGATTGGTAAAGACTACAACATTCCTATTGGCCTCTGATGCTTTGCCTTGACTAGCTGACAATTCAAGCATCTCGAAACAAACTCATCCACTCTTCTTTTCATACCAGCCCACAAGAACTACACTTTCAATGCTTTAAACATTTTCATAATTCCAGGATGACCAACCCAACTGGAATGATGATACGCCCTGCGAAAATAATCCTAAAAAGCAACTGATACAACCATCTGATTCTGAAAAAACAAAACTGAATCTCCCTTCAGTTTCCAACCCTCAATGGTCTCCCAACCATTTAGTCTTTACCCCATGGTCACACACATAGAATCAGATATTTGTGCCCCTCTAACCATGCCAATCATGTCAGGAATCAACAAAACCGGAAGGAAGACTGTTCTATCACTGTGGTCCTCACATTCCAACCGCATATCGGCTATAACCGACATCAACTACCACTGTTATGATGCATGTTTCCCCACCTTAGCATATGATTTTATACTTAATATATCCGCCACTAAATTTCTCTTACCTAGTGTGTACATTAAGTCAAAATCAATCATATGGAGATATTCCATCCATCTCCTTTGCCTCAAGATCAAATCCCTTTGTGAGAAAATGTGTTTCAGGCACTTATGATCTGTGTATACCATGAATTTATCACCGAAGAGATAATGACGCAACACTTTCAAAGAATGGACCACTATTGCCAACTCCAAATGATGAGGTGGGAAGTTATTCTCATGCACTCTCAACTTCCATGATCCATATGAAACCACATGATTCCCTTGCATGAGAACTCACCCCAACAATGATCCCGATGCATCGAAAAACACAAGCTACCCTTTTCCTAGTTCTGAAAAAACCATGATTGGTGCTGATGTAAGGCGAACCATTATCTCATTGAATCACTACTGACACTGTTCATTCCACAGGAATGGAAAATTCATTCTTGTCAAAGCAGTCATTGGAAAATCCAAATGTGAAAATTCATGAAAAAAATTTCCGATAATACCTAGCTAGACCAAGAAAACTCTTTATCTCAAACACATTCATTGGCGGTTTCCACAAGATAACGACCTCTATCTTTTCTGAATCTACTTAAACACCTCATCCAGAAATAACGTGTCCAAGAAAAAGAACTTCATGTATCCATAATTCAAACTTTGACAATTGGGCATACAACTGAGGATTCCTCAAGATCCCTAGCACAGTTGCCAAGTGTTACTCATTCTCCAACCATGTCTTTGAATATAACATAATATTATCTACAAACACCAACACAAATGAATCTAGATATCTCTGAAATATATGATTCATCAATTCAATAAACACCACTAGCACATTCATTAGAACAAAGGGAATAACAAAATATTCATAATGGCCATATATACTTCTGAAAGCTATATTAGGAATAACATTCTTCCTCACCCGCAATTGTTGATATCCTGACCTCAGATCGATCTTGGAGAACCACTGGGCTCCCCTCAAATGGTCGAAAAAATAATCAATTTGTTGGAGTGGATATTTGTTATTTATTGTAGCTTGGTTATGTTTTTGATAATAGAAACGTAGCCTCAAAGTTCCATCCTCCTTTTTCACAAACCACATCGGCGCTGTCCACGGAGACGTGCTAGTACGGATAAACCCTTTGTTTTCTAACTATTCCAACTAGAGTTTCAATTCATGAAATTCATGTGGTGCCATCTGATAAAATAGAAGTGAGATAGGACTAGTCCCCGTGATGAGATCAATCGTAAACTCCACTTCTTTTACGAAAGGTAAGCTATAAAATTATTTCGAAAAAACATCCATGAACTGATCCACCACTACTGGAAGAAATTTTTTCTCAACACCCTCTACCGATTCCAACGACAACCTTGCCAACTGATAGGATAACATACACACTTCTGGTGCCAAAAAACCCATTACATCCTTCCTTCCATGCGTCTCTCCTCTAAAGAGATGTCTAATGCCATCGTGTGTCGTAAAAGCCAATGTTTGCTCATCTCAGTCGATGTGGGCCTTAAACGCGAGAAGCTAATACATTCCTAGGATTACATTATACCCATATATCTCTAGCATTGAAAAATTTTACATTAGGTCACCATTACCACAATGATACAACATTCTCTACACAAGAAGTATTGATACTCTCTTCGACCCAGAGGAGTTTGAAGTTTCAAAACTGAGAGCATCATTTCTACCCTTAATCCCAACAAATCAACCACACATGTGACAATAATGGAGTGTGAAGCACCTGTATGAAACAGCACATGCATCAAGGTAGAATTTAAATGAATTGTACCTCTCACCGTGGATGGTCCCGACTTATCGACCACCACAACTTTCTCAGCTCCGAACACATGTTTTCTTGCCACACCTTGCTTTTTATTACTCTGCTAAGGCATCGTGGTATTCGGAGAATCACCATGACCCACTTTACTCTACTAGCGAGGGGTATGATGTTGTCCCTATCCCATCGATGCATACGATGTCTGCGATCCCTGAGGATTGTCATGCACACCCGAACATAGAGAATTCTGACAATAACTCTCCAGATTCCCCATCAGCTTATAATTATGACATGCTCGAGGTTGTGTCGTACAAACCCGCATGATGTGGCTCGTAGAACCACACAAAAAACATCCCGGCTTGCTCTGGGGATTTAGAGGAATATTTAACAATTTTACCATCAGATTTTATGCTATATTACAGCCCTAAAAATAAGTGTTCCTCCTTCGCTTGAACCCAGCGTTACAGTTCCCACTATTCCCCATGGGTACCACCATGCTTCCCCCACCCAGAGCTCCCAACAGATCTCGCTCAACCACCGAGGCTCTATTCACCATCTCTCTGTAATCATCTATACACAACAACGCTATCTTTGAATGAATATTGGGCCTTAACCCCGCTTCAAAGATCCTTGTCTTCAATGACATGCTACCTGCCACCTCGGGTGCAAACCGCACCAAGTTCATAAACTCAGCTGCATACTCCATCATATACATAATCTCTTGTTTCAAACTGAAGAAATCAGTCATACGCTGAATTCTGAACATATGTGGGTAGAATTTCTTATTAAAAAATTCATCAATGCCTTCCCATATCATACTTTGGTCCGTCCCCACTTGGACTACCAACTCCCACCACTGAAGTGCAAGATCTTCCAACATATACATTGACAACATCACTTTTAACTCTACCAGAGATCCCAAGAACTCGAAGATCTTGTTCATTCAATTCAACCATGCATGTACCATCTCTGGATCTAAATCACCCTTGATGATGGGTGGATTATGCTATTGAAACTGAACTACATGATCCACATGATTTGGTATATCCATTTTGTTTCCACTTTCCAGAGCATGGAAAACATACACTATGCATTACACTAGCTACTAGTTCACCGGAGGCTCAGGTGCTACCACATTATCAGCAGCCTCTTCCGGTTACTCTGTAGGATGCCTACCCGATGTCATTTCTATAAACAAAAAACGAACAAACATGAGTCTCACTTCCGTAGATATCATGAAATCCAATTTCAAATCACCTTACCAAACAATTTCACAATAAGGATTTCAAAAATTTCACATTTCCCATGTTTAATCATTTTGAAAATCATACCATTTTCTAAATATTAAATTTATTCACATTACAGTTTCACACAAAAATGATTTCTCAGTTCATCCCATAGATCATTATACCAAAATAAAATATGCATCCTAGTGGGACGTCATTTCTACCATGCCTTTCATGGTCATCTCATTGTCTACACCCTCGACAATGAGATATCAAATCCCTATAAGTGTATCCAAAACACTTATGTACCCAAATCCCTGGTAACGTGAATTTCAGCACAAAAGGTTTAGCTATGTCCTTTTATGCTATACATTCCATGTTTTGGCATTCATACGCCTTGATATTATCCCGACTCAAGGAATGTACCACCTCAAATGTCAACACCAAATCTGAGATTCAACTAAAAATGACCGAACAAACTGATACCACTTGTAATACCCTACCCTTACCTCATTGTCTTGAGGAGGCAATGAGGGCTACTTGGCCTTAAGAGACGTTCCAAAGATGACAAAGGCTGGAAATAAATGACGAGGGCACAATATCATGTTGGGGAGCAATTTTTCCTTAAGAAAAAACCATCCAAACCAAAATCTAATGATTCATGAACTTTCAAACACATAAATGTATTCCCACATGACAACCAAGTTGTTCCAAAACACAACTCAAAACCAATACAACTAGACACATCCACATAAAATTAGAGTAAACTAAGGAAACTAAACGACAAAAACGCAAGCCATGACACCAAAAAACCTGAACGCCTAGCTCCAGGATCCAAGCTCCACCATGGGATCATAATGCTCCTCTAAAAGAGGGTAATGCCTTACCTTTCCCCACATCATAGTACATGACATCTGCAATGACACCACAATTCCAAAGCATGGGGTGAGTACTAAAACACAGTTGGATTTCCCAAAATGACTTCCCAACACACGCCACTAGGATAAATCCATTAGCAATTTTATATAAAACAGTTAATATAAATTAAATCACAAGTTCATCCATTTTCATAAGTCAAACATGCCCTTATCAAGCCATCCCACCCAAACCAAGCAACCAAGGGAAAGCCAAACAAATATTCCACAAGACATATCACCATTTATATGTTAGCACATCAACTTCCATCTTGAAAAGCAATGCACAACAAAAAACCAAAATAGTGGTACTTCTACCCAACTAGTTCACTCATTCACACCAGAACAATAAAAATGGTGGGACTTCCGCCCAACCCGTTCACCCATTCACATCCAGCGGTACATCCCAACCACTACTCATATGGTGGTTCTTCCAACCACTATCCATCACCTTTTTATAGTGAGACTTTCAGCCCACTTCCATACTACATTTCAATCAAACCAAACTAAGCATAAACCAACCAAGGTCACAAAAACATGCAATCTATCAATTCCATTTCATATCAATCCACTTCAATAAATCACCATTTTTTGAAAACCATTTTCCATGAAAAACTTCATTTCAATAAATAACCATTTTATTGAAAACCCTTTCCATAAATCATTTTCACAAATCAGCGATATCATCCCATTTTAAAATCTTCAATTTAAAATCCATAAGAATAGCATTTCACCCTAAAACACCATTTTTTCCAAAAATCACCACAACATCACCCAAGGGATTTGAAACCAATTTTGCATAACCATTCACAATTAATTTTCAGCACAAGAATTAATTGTAACAAAGAACCACTAGTTCTAACCAAGTGGACTCGAGAGAGGTGCCACCTACCTTTAGGGTTCCGAAGAAATCAACCCACAAGCCACCACACCTCAAATCCAGAGAATGCACCACCAAAACCTCTATAGATCCCCTTTCCATAACATCCACAATCCTTAATATTAACATTTATGGCAACCAAAACCCTAGATGTACACACAAAAAGTGTAGATCTAGAATACCATGAATGAGATGGATGTAGATCTAAAGGAAAACATAAGAGAAAAAAGAGGAGAGACTTACCCGGGAGAAACCACCTTCAAACCGCCTTGAAACCCCTTTGAAATGGTTCCAAATCAAGTAGGAGAGAACCCTTTACCCATGAAAACCCAAAATCCCGAGTGAGGCTCGAGTGGTATGAAGATTTGAGTGAAATTGGTTAAGCCTGAGGGAGCCCGTAACTTATATCCCTATTTTTATGTGGCCACTCGGTTATTCTGCATGGTTTGGAAAACTGTGTGCTAACCATATGCATGATGCTATCTTGAGAGCAAGGGTCCGCACGGTTTTCTCGCATGGCTTGGAAAACCACGAATAGGCTATACAAAGCCTAATATCTCCCTTGCACGATTTCTGAGGGAATCCAAACGGTTTCCATTAACTATGCAAATACTGTACACACCTTTAAAAGCCTCCAAAATCATCCAAAACCATTCCAAAATCTCCCAACCTCTTCCCAAATCATCCCATGCACTTTAAAAACATTAAAATACATAAACAGAGGCCACATACCACAAACCGGGGGTACTAGAAAAAACATATTTGTTTCCATTCTAAGGTGAGATCATTTAACACCAAATTACTCTTTCATGAAGGATAGACCCAAAACCCCACTTAAAGAACCATTTTACGGAATTAAAAAAGGCTCATTTAATTCTTTAATCATGTAATTGTTTAGATTTTAAGTTAAACAAACACACCTAAACATGTAATATAAAAATATTTTTTGAAATTCTAAAAGGTACACAAGAAAGTTATAATATAATCACTTTTAATCATTTTATATTTATTGATATCACATGAAATTAGGTCATTATTTACACATCAATAATTAAACATTATGTCTTTATCGATTAGATCTCACAGTTGGCTTAGTAATGTAAAATATCAATTGAAATATAAACAGGAAACCACCCATATCTAGTAATTTACATCTTAAATAACTAATTCCTCACATATAAATTCATCACAAAAGCTGATACAAGTTATTTTTTTAATAAAATAGGTCTACTTAAATGGATTCCATCACACACTTTTATGAAAAACTATACAAATGACTATGATTACATTAAAAATCGCCCAAAACATAGCATAAACACACCACATTGAGGTTAATCCCTAATGCATATTAATAGAAACGAAGACCTAATAGGGGCTCATTAATCAATCGTTTGGCCATCTAAAATCACCCCAGACATTTTAAAACATTAAGAAATTATAAAAAAACCTCAACAGGTTTATATCATATGATTAATTCCCCAAATGACCTAGTTGGGTCTGTTGGGAATTAGGAATTTATTCACAAAGCTCATAAGTACAAGGAATAATGGTTCAGGTCTCAATAAGTAAACTAAAAAAATTAAATTAGAAAATTACTCAATATTACTCATTAGTATCTATAAAAAAGGCTCATAACAGATTGTGCGGTTTTATTAGTGACCACCTATAAATTAATAAAGTGCCAGTTCACATTGAAAATTACGGGAGACACCCATCCAACATGACTATTTAATCTACGGATACAAGAGAAATTAATAGTCTAAATATTTTTTCAAATTAATTTATATATACTAAGTGGATCTATAATTTTTTAGTAATATGGTTCTTCATTAAAATTAATAAGGTTCCCATGGACCATAAAAATTACAAATTGACTCCCTTTTAATCACAAAAACATGACTCAGACCATGATAACATTCATAAAACATGGATATTAAAAAAATATCCCTAATTAGTTACCTACTTTTAGTAAAAAATCCAAATGGTATCAAAATCATTAAGTATGATCACAATACACAATCATGTAATGTAATAATGAATGGTTACTATAGAAGTAGAAAACACTTAAAACATGACATATAGCAAAATAATAATAATTTTAATTACTATAGAATGATGTTTAAGAAAAAATTGTAAATAAATCTAACCTCATGTTACACAGTATTCTTGCTAATAAAATACACAATTCGGTGAAGATAAATCATGTCATTGAAATTTATTACATGGAATATAAAATCCATGTAATAAAATAAGAATGGCAAATTAAAAAGATTCAAACAACATACAAGAAAATATATATGTCATGGAATATGAATTGAAGGTGAATCCTTATATGGCTATGATTATTCATGTAATTAATTATCCAAAACATACTAGACTGATGGTAAATTCAATAAATTGTATAAATTTTAAAACCATATATTGTAATATAATCATTGAAAGTGATATAAAATTCAACTATAATAATGAGCATCATTAACAATATTCTCATACATTGTCACATGGTAGTTTTGTTTTTCTTGGGTTGATCACTCCCGGGAAAAAATATTTTATATGAATAGACACATTGATTGTCTCTAGTGTACTATACCTTAATAAGAAGTCAAAATGAAAAGAAAGCATTGATACCACATTGTAACATCCCAACCTGACTGAATACAAAACCAATATCCAGACTTGTGTCCACATGACCTCAAGTGCACATTCGTATACACTAAAAGATTCCATCTAGAATAAATAGCCTAAATATTTTATGGTGGGGAGACTATACAATCTAGGTTAAATTCGCAGAAAACATCAATATAGAAGAAAATGTGGAAGACATAATAATAAAATAAAAATCAATGGAAGAATGATATAATAATCGATTAAAATTATCCTTGAAAAAATATACAAAGAATTATTTATTTCAATATTATTCTATCATATAAAGTAGGAATCATATATTTGGTGACATGATATAATACATAAACAAATAAAATAATAAAAAGGTCATGTGATGATCTCTACAAGCATCATGAGTACTAGATTAGTCATGTGATCTTAACTCCCTGGTACAATTCAGAACACAAACAGATGATCATGTACCAGTAAAGAAGAGGATCTACGTGGGTACCCTAGTGTAATGGGGGCTTGACCTCGTTGTGAGACATAAAATGTAGGCCAACAACAATTTTGTATAAGACACAATTGATTTTATTATATATAAAAATAGTGTTAATGTATATGAATGCCAAACAATAATGAAAAATATTTAAATAACCATGTTCAGACTCGGTACCTCTAGGATACTCTCCTGACCATACCTACTTAATCATAATCATTAATTTATTACCCAAAGGTTGCATATGTTAATTTTATATAAAGATGTAATGGGTCCTCATAATTTAAATAGTTAGGGTAGACAAAACATAGAAATGTGATTTATCCTAGATACTTCATCATTTGGTTAAATAAAATTTCATATTAGATTGATTAAAAAGTGAATCTAAAGAATTTATTTATTTGACACCATGTTCCCATCCAAGTAAAACCTTATAACGGAACCCATTTATTTCACTGGGAGCATAGAAATTTTGAAATTCCAAAGGAGTCCTTCCATGGCCATCATTAAATGGAAAACCCAAGTATCACTCTTGAGGTATGTAAATCATGTAGCATCAAATTTTGTCCCATGTATCTCAAAATTGTTATCCATGTATCAATTTTGTCATGGTGTGACCATCTGCCATCGATTCCATCTCTGGGTGATCCCCTATGATCCAAAATCACTCTTATAGAGGAAACTAAGACACTATGTGAGCCAGTCCATGATATAGTAGGTATTGATCCAAACATATAAACCCACATAAACCCATAGTCCCATCCCTAATATTCCCCAAAAAAGGTATATGATCATCGCTCTATTAATAAGAGACATTAATCATTATTTATGTTTAAACAACTAGAAGTTAAGTCTATTATGATGCCTTGTCATAAATAGGGTGAAAAGAGGAAGGGACACATATATATTAACATCATGACACATGTATGGAATAAAAAGGAACAAGCCTCAGATGATTGATCACATAAATTAGAAATCATGGCCTAGGTAAAAGATTGTCACTAACCTAATCAATTAACCAATAAACATATTATTTTTATTAAAATATATAGAACCTGTAGAGAGGGGTTTTATTATTAATCATTTTATTGTTAACAAAAAATGATTTGTTAAGTCCAAATAATTTGATTTAATCCAATGAACTAATTTAAGTTGAAAAATGTGGTATTTAATAACAAAAAACACAATTTAATATATAATTTGATAGAAAATCTATTACGGTGTTTCTAATTAAGTAAGACACAATAATAAACATGAAAAATTTAGTGACACATTCCAAGAGTGGTTTGGGTTGAGGTTGTATCCTATGACCATTTAAAGAGGAGTCTAAAGTTATCATATGATGGTCTAAAAAATGCATTTTAATCCAAATCCAAATTTTGAAGCGACAGATGGTGACTCTGGTTTGTGACAGAAGACAAAAGTTTTTAAAAATGAATAAAATTGAAGGAAATCTATTGAAAACCTACCTAATTATTAGGAACACCTATATGTCCAATATTGCATTCTAATTTTCTCTGGTTCCAGAGAAATTTAATAAACCATCCAATTAAATGAAAATAGTGTGATTTAGATCACACCAAAATAGTACAATGAGAGAATATATTAATAATTAACATAAGAAAGGGGAGCCTTATACTTTCAAAGACACTTCCAACAAACCTAATAGAACTCAAATCAGAGGTCGCATGAGGGTGGCCTCATTGTAAATAGTAGAGAATATGATAAACCCATGTAATAGATGTTTTACATGGAGGATAAAGAATAACGGAAGAGGAAAAAATATATAAGAAAGAGACGATAAGGGTAATTTCACTCCCATGAAGAAGTAGATAATTTGGCCAAATTGTTGGCAAAACCATGTGCCAACTGTGCATAGGCTATTACTAAGGAGGGAATGTTGCACATTTGGACCGTAAAATATGGCCAAAACAAGTACTAACCATGTGGATAACAGTGCTAATGTACTTTCTAAATGGCAGTAAGCATGTTTCTTAGTAACATGGTTTTGGAAAATTAGGTGCAACCAATGCAGGGTACTACTACTCACCATAAGAATTGGAATACATTATAGTTGTGTGACACCGAATTTCAGAAAAACTATATTCCCTTACTATTCCACCCCAATCATGAGTTTTTGATCCATATAACTCCCAAATCACAACAAACCCCCATGAATTCTTTTGGGATCATCGCAACATCAAAAAAATTATTTTTTGGGTTTCAAAATAATGAATTAGGTTATGAATCTCATTTCAAAGAACAAACCATACAAAAAATTACTACATTCACATTGACATAAAATTTTATATCCTCTAAATAAACATGAAATAAAAAATTATCCATGTCTTTCTATATCTAATATAAATCAGTGAACACACCTTTGTTTATAGCAGATAAACTCCCCAAAAACTGACATAATTTTTTTCATCACTACCTCACATGGAAAATCAAAATGATGTCACTAATGAATATGTTATATAATTAAAAAATAAAAATGGATATATAAATTTACTATATAATCTAAAACATTACCCATTCCCCCATTTAAATATTATAATGTTGCTCTTCCGTATGTATTTCTTACAGACTCCACATAGTGATGATACTCATTTTCCCTGTAAAAATATCATGAATGATTCTAAAAATGTATATTATAAAAAGATATAATATTTATAACATTTATATAAATAATTATATGATAAAACAATATCCAATTGACATGAACTGGAACATCCATGAAAAAATAGGAATGAGAAAATGAAGGAGTTAACACTTGAAAAAATAATAATAATACTAAAGGATTATTAATGAATAGGTGATATTGTTTTATTATAGGATCCTATATGATATTTTAAATATAAATATGAATATGGTATAAATTAATAACAAGTTTAAAACCATAATAAATGTGGTTAAAGCATGTTCAACATAGTGAAAGCGTGATGTAAAATATTTCATCACAATTTCCACTCCATTGAGACAAATTTAGTGTTATGAACTTATTTATTCTCATATCATGTATACACTGAAATATTGACATATTTATCATGAATAAAAATTTATTCATGGTGAATAATGTTTCAGTTAATGTTAATTATTTCAATGGTTTATAATTTAAATGATACCAAAGAGGTAATAATATATTTTACAATCTCATTTTCAGGATTTCTCTGGTTTCATAGAGAAATAATATAATATATACATTATGAACTCATTATATATTATTATTATCTAAATATATAAGGATTTATCTAAATTTTATTCTTAACATTACCCTATCTAGAACATGAATCAGGAAATTAATGCTTTTATATGACAATATGACATTATTTATCTTTTTGATTGGGAATATTTTTCATTCATGTCAATAAGTTTCTAAAATGTTTTAAAAATTTGTTTATATCCAATAAAATAATTTCTTAAGAAATTTAGTTTTAACCACATATTATTACAAGTTTTTTTATTAATATTTATAATTTTTTCAAATAGGATAATTTTTTATTTTGTTTTTATAAATTCAAAAAGGGTGTTTTAATGTATATAACATTAATAGACTTCCCTGTCAACATAACTATATTATCATATATATATATATATATCTTATTAAGAAAAAATTAAATGTTTTTACAAAGGAAAATATTTATTGAAGGATTATTTGATTGTTTTTATCCCATTTTCTTTTATTATCCAGTGGACATGATTTTAATAAAAAACAATATTGTCAATGAATTGATTGTAATATTATATCCATTATAAGTTTTTTGGTCATTAAATTTTCCTTGAACATTCCAATTATTGTGATCAATTAAAATTGGACACTACATTTCACTTAAATATCCATATTCATTTTATCATGGATCTAATTATTTTATAAACCATATACCATTTCTCTAAAAAATATTTCACTCTTAAATTAATAATATTATCATAGTAAATCTTCATATTCAGTATTATTTACTCAATATGAATAAATATTAATAAGTATTAATTTTTACTAATTATATTAATTTGTAAATAAATTTTGAATGCTTGGGACAAGGAATGATGGGTGGAGGATGGTCATAGTTAGCAAATGGTTGCATTGAATGGTTTAATTGGTTAAACTTATTGAAAAAACATATTAAATGATTTTTAGAGTATACCTATTTATAGTTTAAATTTTTTTATAGAATGGCCTTGATTTCAAAGATATTATTATTCTTGAGATCATTAAGTCCAATGTTATTCATTCATTTGTTGAAAATTAAGTTATTAACATTCATTATATTATTATATTTATATTATAATAGGATACCTTTTAGGGTCTTGATATCAATTAAATGACATGTGTTTTTAGTTATCTATAATTCCATATTGTTTATGAAATATTTACCCATAATAGATTACATTGTACTTAATGATAAATGATAATTTAGGAGCCCCTTTATTTTTTTACATTCCCCATTATATGGAAAATTTTATTATGAATATTATCGATGATGTGATAATATTTGTTACGAAATGTATTTTATATTTCCAATGAAACATGGGAATCATGTATGTACATGGTTCTTCATGATAACTAAATTTTTTGATCCTTGGTGATATGATTCCATTTATCTTATTATAATGAAATAAATTATCAAATGAATATGGATTACTATATTGGGGGATGTTACAGTTTGTATCAGAGGATGTTTATTTGAATACATGGGAACTTGATTTAGGAAAATTTAAATTAGGGAAGATAATCCTATGAAATAATTGTAGGATATATCTAATTATAGGAAAATAACATAAATTATTAATTAAGGATGATAAATTGTGGTTTTTCTTATCAATATATCTATATATGAATAATAGAAGTTGATGTAGTATTAGAATAGATGCATCTAAGGATAACAAGTCTAAAAAGTATTCAACTAATTAAATATATTGGGAAATTAAATTTTTTTAATTTGAGATTAAATATGAATAAATATTCCATTTATGATAAGTGTAACATTATATTTAGATTTTAATATTATAAATTAAAATTCAATATTTAATGAGTTATTCCATCATATTATAACTTTTAGAGAAGGCATGAAACACCTATATTGGATTGACATGATATCCAAGGCATGAAACACCTATATTGGATAATTTCATTTGATAAAATCCTCCATGTTTTTATTGAACTACCAATCCTTCGGTAGTTGATAAATGGATTATATCCCTTGAAAATATTTTCTATTCCAGGGAAAACAATGAAAGTGAATATGTTATAGTAGAAGGGTATTTTCATAATTTAAACTATGATATATGGAGTTGAATAATCCAAAATACTTTCGGGGAAGAAGAAATTAAATATCTAAAATGGAAAATGTTTAATGTGATATTTTTTAGAAAAAAAATTCCTATAATGAGAATAAAATTTCAATGAATAGAAGTTAACTAAAACTAATAAAAATTATGAATAATGTGTATTATAATTTTACGATACATTTAAAATATTACCCATGTCCAAAATATATTAGACATGTAATTATACTTGAAAGAGTTTATATTTCATTGACTATTTTATGTTGTACCAAAATAGGGAACTAGGTTCTCAAACATTTTTATCATATGGTGAAATGACAATATATTCTATCAAAAAAAAAGAATTAATCATCTAGATCATATATTTTTTTAGGGAAATCAAGTGGATAATTGTTCAACTATGCACTATGAAAAAAGTTAAATTTCATAATAAGGTTCATGGAATGATTTATTTTTAATAATTTGAATATTTTGAAAAGAAAAAATTTGGGGAAAAGTATAATGGATTGGGATTTTTATTATAGGTGTACATACAAATGACATATGGATTACTAATTTTAGAGAATAAAATAGACCACTAATATCAAGTAGTTTAAATGTAATGATATGGGACATTATTCAAAAAATATGTCATAATTTTTTAGTGAACATATCAATAAAGAGGTTTATGGGAGAATTTCAATCTTATGTGATAACTATCGGTGAGTTGTATATTCCTAATGATATATTGAATGGTACATTAATCAAAGCCTCAAATATTACTAATGCATTTTTTGATTCTTGATTTTATATTTTTTTATAAAATCCATTTATCATATAATTGTTTTTGTGTTTATATAGAACCTTAATAAGCTGGTTGTTCGTGAATGATCATAGTGGATGTCACCCCACTATAAAGATGTTTTTGTCAGTTATTATTATGTTACATAAATTTTCCATATTTTTATAATTTATTTTAAAACATAAGGATAAATTTTATATAAACCTATATAATAGATTTCATTCAAAATATAATGAAATATTTTATTTAAAATAGAATGAAATTATGATTCGTGGTGATGATATGGAATTATTTTCTTTAGATTAGATATTTCATCAACTAGTTAATGTCTAGACCCACTCATAGTTAATCATATGAATGAGATTTTTGGGGATGTATATCAAATAGAATCTATAGATATAAATCTAAATATTAAAATTTTGGATGTAAATTTTGTATAGGAATATGTTGATGTATATCGTATGAAATTATCCAGACATTCAAAAGATCATGAAGTTGTTTTTCAATATATTTAATCCTTAATTCAAGACCCATATCAATGAATCCCTATATGATGACCACTATGGAATTAGTGGTGATTAATAAATATCTAGAGAAGTTATGTGATTAGGGATTAATATTCCAAAGTGTTTCATATTAGTGATCCCTAATTATTTTTGTTGATAAGAAATATTGATCTGTGAGGCTGTATATTGATTATTGGGAAATTAGTGAAATCACGATAAAGAACAACTATATTTTACCTCATATTGACAACTTATTCAATATTTATCAAACATCTCATTATTATTTTTATATATTTACCTTCATTATAGGTATGATCTATTGTGATTAAATAATAAAGATATTCCAAATAAAATATTTTACATGAGGTATGTACATTATGAGTTTATAATAATGAAATTTGGATTGATAAATGAACCATATGATTTATGGATCTAATTAATAGTATATTTTTAGAATATATCTATTATTTTTTGTGGTATTTATACATGAAAATAATTTATATTGTTAACATTGTGATAAAGATCATAAAAACATGACTATTATTGTAGAGAGTCAGAGAGGAAAATACTTATTTGGGAAATTTATAAAGTGTGAATTCTGACTTTATAAATATTGTTTTCTTGACCATAGTATCTTTAGGTACATAATAATTGTGCACAATATGATGAAACATATAGTAAAATAATATTTTAAACCAATGAACATAACTATAGTGTATAATTATATTTATTTAGTTTTTTAATATACACAATTTATGAAAAAATTTCTTGATTTTCTATCCCATTAACCAAGATTATTTATAAAGTCGTTATGATCACATAGTTAATTGAATGTGAAGAACAATTTGAATATTAGTAAATATCTCTTTTTAACTCAATCATCATGAAAATAATATGGATTTAGGATATATAGTGCTTCATAGAAGAAAATATATTGTTGCATACTTATACTTAATGTTAATGTTATTGTATGAAGGTAGTAAAAGGCTCAAGAAAAATACTCTTAAACTCATGATATTGTGTTGGAAGCTATAATAAATTATTTGATTATATAGATAAATCATATTCTATGGTGAAGGATACTTGATTTAAAAATAACATATGTGTTTGAAATATATTTTCTCATGGAAATAGCTCAGCATGAGGTAAATATGAAGTCTTGAGATACTCTAGGAAAAATATTTCGTAATACACTATCATCCAAATTATTATGATAATGTAAAAGATGAATTTATATAGAAATATGATGCCATTCTAACAAAAATTAGGATTGAAAAAGATCCTATGTTAAAATATTTAGTAAATATGTGCATGGGAATTATTATGGAGGTTTAAATTAATCATTTTTTAAATTATTTCCAAAAAATATTAATTAGAAAAGATAAAATGCTATCCACATGATTAAATGATTATTTTAAAACAAAAATTAATGTTCATTAATGATGGAAAATTAAAATACATTGTATATGATGGTGGTTTTCTAAAATTCATAAAGAGGCCATGTGTTACATATATACCTATATTGAATTTTTTATATTTGGATTATGAACATAGGTCAAATATCACTATACACCCTAGTAGAACCATGATGTATGGGGACATTAATGAACAATTTTTAGTGGGTTAATATGAATATGGAAATTGCTGATTATTTAATGAGATGTATGGTTTTTCAATAAGTGAATGATGAGTGATATACTATGATAAGATTCATCCAACCTCTAAAAATTTATATGTGTAAATGGGATGAAATTACTATGGAAGTTGTCAATGGATTACAAAGACTCATAAAATGAATGATGTGTTATGTGTTATTAATAACTTCCATATCAAGGAGGAATATTTCATAAATATATGAGAATATTTACCTCTTAAGGACCTTAAATGGGTGTATATTAATGTATTTATAACAATACATAGTGAACCTCATTCATTTGTTTCTGATTATGATCAATACATTATATATAAAAATTATAGAAATGTCTTTTGAAGGATATTAATACCCATCATCACATGAGATCCTCATATTATACTCCTACTATTGGATTGTCCAAAAGGACTAATCAAACATTATAAAACATGATTATATAATTACCAATTGACATTCATGTTTTTTGGGATTATTATTTACCTTTAGTAGAGTTTTACTATAGAAATTACATCCATTGAAATATTGAAATGGCATATTAGGAAGCATTATATGGAAACATATTCCATAATCAAACTTTATGGGTTGAAGTTCATGAATGGAATATTATAGGATCAAGATTTATTTATAAGACAATGAAAATGGAAAATAACATTAATAATAATATAAATTCAACATAATTGAAGGAATGTTTTTATTTCGAAAACTAATGGAATTATGAGGATTTTCAAGTAACCGATCAAGTTTTCTTGAAAATATTTCAATGAAAGGGTTTTATATGTTTTTATAGGACAAGAAATTTATTCTTTGAATATATCATCCTTTTAGAAATTATTGAAATAATTTTTTTGTCTTACATTTTAGAAATTTTCAAAAAACTATCAAAGGTACATGATTTTTTTCAAATATCATTACAATGGAAGTACATAAAAAACCCAACAAATGTTCTCATCATTGATTAAATTAAATTGGAACCCAAACTATATTACTATGAATAGAATATGTAGATTGATGAAGCTAGAGAAAATGTTTTGACGATTAAAACTATTAAACTTGTATTGTTACTTTGGATAAATAACATAATGGAGGAATAAACATGAGAATCTGTGGATGTGAAAAAGAATAACCACCCTCATTCGTTTGGAATGAGATATCCATGACAATTTTTTGGTATATGTTTTTGAAGGAGAGAAGAATGTAAAACCCAAGCTACAATTATATTAGGTGAACATTTTATTTTTATAAAACTATAATAAAATGAATTTCTAATATTTTATGAAACAAAAAATTATAATTTGATAGGTTGTATATCGACTTTCAACTTACTATGTCAAAATAATCCAAGATTTATTTTATGATATTTTCCATTATAAATTTTCATTTAAGAATAATTAGAAATTTTGTATTAATGTATTGATAATTTTATTCATAATAATGTGTTATTATAGGTATAATGAAGCATGTATTTATTATAAATGTTTTAGAAATAAATATAATATCATTTGGAGGTGAAAAGGATATTAAATAAAACATTATTTATGCATAATGTGTTTCCATTTTTGTTATATAAAATTAAATTTATGCAATAATGATATAATTTAAATTTATAGATTATATATCCACCTTTTTTAAATAAACTCTATATAATGAGGATTATTGGACTCACATTTAACAAAACAACATCTTATGTTTATAAATACAGTTATCAAAAAACCACTTTTACATCACATTTTGTGGGTGATTTTAAATTAAAACAACCATAATTGTGAATTGAATTTTTTTAATTTATTCTATATGACGGATCATCATTATTATTAATAAGTAATATGGTCCACATTATTTTTGGTCTTATAGAATAGTGAAAACAATAAAAAAAATTTACATTATTAAGGTCACAACCTGTTTACAATAGGGATTTATATACAAACATAAGAGTTAAAATGAATTGAAAACATAAATAAACTTAATTAGTTTATTGTGTTAACATATAAAACATATAAATGATTAATACGAGTATTTTTTGATCTATTTATCCAATAAAATTACTTAATAATATTTTAAAACATTGAAAAATTATAAGTGCTCTACTCTGCTCAATTATAAAAGGGAACCTCCACCCCTCACTTATGTAAACAAATTGAGTCATTAAAATATACCAAACCATTAAAAAAATATCCCAAAAATAGATATATAATTTTTATCAATTTTGGTTTTCCCAAATGGCCATTCCTATGGTCCTTAATAAGGGATCAAAATGAGTCTTATCCAAGAGAATGTAATCATCACAAAACAATATCATTATTTTTTACTTTTTAATTTAACACATTCAATTATGTATCAAGGATTAAAATATATTAATAAAACTACCTTCATAAAATAATAATTTATTAAGTTTATTATATAATATTTATCTATATCACCCTCCATCAATTGAGAAACATTACTATTGATCGTGTGTACGATATACTACTGCATCACAAACTGAAGTAATTTTTTCCATCATCACATCAATTGGATATAAATAATGAAAGTAATTATTAATAATTATAATTACTATAACATAACATATATTATGGAAACTTATAATATTATCTAGGTAGAAATGTTTCCTCATAGTTTGTTATGGGCCTATAATACCAACCTGGAAAAAAGAAATTATTTAAGAGAACTTTTATTAATAAATGTAATTACGGAAGATTTTCTTCACATCAAATTTGATGAGACAGATCCACATGAAAATATGAACTCTTTATAAAACCATTATTATGATCTATCAACTCTGAATATACGTTCTAATCCTTCTTATTTTTCTGTGGATCAGTTGGAAATGACATCTACTTCAAAAGAACATATAGAATTTCCAGAACACGAAATTACAGACGAACCTAAAGAGACCACATTAAATATTCTAGGGATTTTAGAACTATTTTATAAAATTTTATTTAATTTGTATTTTGAGACATAAATAAATGTACAAAAACTAGAGATTCAATAATAATCTGGTGGAACATAAATAATTATTATCTCATCTTGAACCTAATAACATCAATGATAAAATCAATGATAGATATTGGGGAATGTATAATGAAGAAGAATAAAATCAGTATGAAATAAATAATGTACATGAACTAGTGTATAGACCTATTAAAATTAATATTATAGGAACTAAATGGGTGTTTAGAATAATGTTAGATGAATCAAGAACAATAGTTTGAAACAAGACTAGACTAGTTTCACAATGTCATAGTTATGAAGGAATATACTATAAAGATACCTTTTCACCAGTATCCGGACATGAGTCCATAAAAATATTTATTTCCTATACATATCAAATAGATGTAAAAAGTTATCAAATACATGTAAAGAGTGCATTGTTAAATGGAAATATAATAAACGATGTTTTTTATAACAAACCCCAGGTTTTAAAAATACCCATTTTCAAAATATTTTTTAATTAACTAAAAAATTATATGGTCTCAAACAAGCCACTAGATCTACTTATGATATTCCCAGAACATTCGTACATTAAAAGGTTTTTCAAAAGGTATATATGACCCTAAAATTTTAATAAAATATGTTCAAAATATATATGATCCAAAAACATTAATTTCGATGAATTTTTTTTGGATCTTCTATGAATTCATTTTCTATTGTGTTTTCTTAAATGGTGAAAATTAATTTGAAATGAGTTTAATATGAAGAAAAAAAATATTTTTATGTTTTTATATTTTTCAAAAAATGAAATAATTTTAAATCAATGTTAATACAGTAAGGATTTTTTGAAATTCTTTAACGTGAATAACACAATGGGAAGCGGTACTCCTATGAGTAGAACCTATAAATTAGATATTGATTAAGATGAAAAATTAGTAGATCAGACCAATCATAAAGATATGATTGAAACTATTATCCACCTTCCTACATACCGACCATATATTATGTTAATTGGGTGTACATGTTCTTGTTTTAAATAAATCCAATGGAGTCACTCATGGTTGTTGTAAAAATAAATTTCAAATACCTCAAATGTAAAACATATGTATAAATCTTTTACCAAAGTGGAAAATTATTTGGAATGGTTTGTTATTTGGATTATATTTGTGGTGGATGTATGTTAGATAGAAAAATAACATTTATGACATGTCAATTTTTAGGAATGTATCTAGTATCTTGGCGTAGTAAGAAACAAAATTCAGTTGCACTACCTACTACTAAATATGTATACATTGCTATAGGTAGTAGCTGTGAACAAATTTGTTGGATGAAACACACATCTATAATCTATGGATATCAATTCTAACATATCCCTATAAATTTTTATAATATAAGCACTATAACTATTTATTATAATTATATATCACATTCTAAAAAAATAGTTATGTATGAAATAAATTTTTTAGAGATCATTATCAAAAGGATGATATCACTCTTGAATAAATTTTTATAGAACATTATCAAGGTGATATTTTTCCTAGAAATTGAATTTGTACTTAATAACTTACAAAATAATGAATAAGGTGTGATAAATTTTTGTTATGTTTAAATTTGGTATGTCACATTATTGAGTATAACTCACTGTTTGGTATGTCTCACCATGTGGTATGCCTCATTAGTTAAATTCTCATCATTGATACTTCTCACCATTGTGAAATTATTCACATTGTGAAATTATTACTATTTAACTTCTCACTATTGATACTTATCACAATTGGATTGTCTCATTGTTGAAATTTTTCATGCCTTTGTCAAAATATCAAATCATTGTTTTCGAACATTCAATTTTTAAATTCAATATAGTTTATTTAAAATTTATGTTTTGAATAAAATTATAATTCAATATTGAGTTTTTGATGATTTCAAATTTTTATTTTTGGGATTCAAAAAGACCCCAAATGATACTTGTGGTACATTTTTTAGTTTTAATTTACATTCAACACTCATGAATTTTTCTCTCAATCCTTGTTAAACCCATTTCCGTAATAAAAAAATGACCTTCAAAATTTATTTGTTACACAAGATTTTTGAAGAAATTTGCAAGGATGTAGTATAGTATCCCACTGATCATCAGTGGTTGATTTACATTCGGAAAAGTATTAGAAAGGGGAGTCCACTTGTCATCCTGTAGTTGAACGAGTGATTCAAGAGGTATAAAAACTAGTTACAAAAACAAAAAACGATTTTTAAGAAGAATGGAAACTTTTGAGATAGAATTTAGTTTAAAACATCTTATAGTAACATGGATTGAAGAATGGGTTATCTTAATATAATATACCTTATTATCAAAGGTATTTTAAATGTTCTATTTGTTTGTGGTGTTTTCTTTTGATGAATAATTAAAGTACTCGGTAAAAATATGAGTCTAAGGACACATATTTACCTTTTCTTTGAAACACTAGGACATGTGTCTGAAATATCCCCTTGTTGGTGTTCCTAATGACTGATGAAACACCATTCTTGATGATGGAGAAAATTGAATCTATTAATAATCTCATAATGAGTTAAATAAGAATGGAAAAATTGGAAGGAAGATTTCATATGAGCTTTATGGGAGTGAATATTTCTTTTCAAATTCATAAAACACATTATGTGAACAAGGAAGGGTGATATTGATATATTAATGTATCAAGATTTCTGTTTTATTTGTCTCATGAAAGGAGAACATAATATAAACTATTGTAAATATCATAATATTTATATGATGGAAAATTCCAAGTAAACGTCTAGATCAAATTCTAAAACCTATCCCATTATTATTTTTTATTTATAATGATAAATATCAAGACGATAGAAGAAAAGGAATATATTATAGATATGGGAAGTTTTTGTATACAAATTATTTTTATATGAGGATTCAGATCCGTTTGAACCCTTTAAAAAACAAAGTGGTAGCTGATCTGGAAATGTCATCTCATGTGTTTAAACCTATAGACCTTCTTTTAAGACCTAGGGGTCTTGTTGACCCTATTCCAGAACCTCATAAAATTATTGAGTGTTCTGATTAGAAGGAAGAAGGAACAATTTGTGAAAATAATATGTGAAAAATCTATTGGATAAAGGTAGTGATATAGACCTATCTCCAAGTTCTCCTATTATATATTTTGGGATTCCTATAAATCCTAGGACTCTCCAAAAAAGATATAATTTAGTAAAATGTTATAAAGAAGAAAAAAAGTATTTGGAGAAGATCAGATCAATAGTAGTAATAAATATAATAATGATATTTCTATTAGTTATGATGAAGAATTTGGAAATGAAGAATTTGATGATTTTAAACTAGATGGTTCCAGTGGGATTAGAGAAGAAGATGCTTAGACTCATAAAGAGTTCATTTCATCTCATAAAGGTTCTATTTCCATAGAAACAAATAGTTCTTATTTCGTTGTTGAAGTTTATATGCCAAATAGAAAATAAGAAGATGCATTTGTTAAGGGGATGTGATCCCCAAGACATTATATCTTTTCATCTGTAGACCTTTTATCTATTATTGATAATTATACATAGTAAAGTCAAGTTGTTATTGAAGAGATGAGAATTGATGTTGTAGTTGAGGATTATGTGGTTGAACAAGTTAAATTTGTTCATATAGATCAGACTATTTATATAATGTTTAGAGATGTGGCTACATCGAATAAAAGTTTAGTTTATGATCATTTGGTTGATGAACCTTCTATTGAATAATGATCAATAGACAGTTATATTGGTATTTCTGTTTTATTTTTTTCTATAGTTTCTATTTCTTCAGTAGTTGTGCCTCTTGGATATCCTTCTGATATATATGTATACATCTCATGTTAAATGAATGTGATTTTTTTTCATGTAATGTTCCTAACTCACCACAGAATAGTGAACCTACAATTCGAGAATTGAGGTATCCCAAATGGTTTGTGGTTTCCCAAATTGATATCACCAGTTTGTTAGAATTGGAAAATTATATTACATAATGTCCACCTATTGTCATGTTTATTGCTATTGATGATGTCACAAAGGGTGAAAATGTTGATTTTAGAAAAATATGGTTTTTTTGAATTATTCCTAAAAGTCAAGAACTGCATTCAACTAGTCTTATTTAACAAGATTAAAGATATTTGTTTGTGTTGTTGATCCAACAAAATAAATCATTGATAATTTAACATATCCAAGAAGTAGAAATTGAGAATAAAAGGATTTCTAGTGACATGAAGTCTTTGAGGTCTATTGTGGTGGGGATGTAGTCTAATTTTCTATCTAGTCTGTATGATTTACTAGAGAGAGCTAAAAATCATACATAAGTGGATTCTAGTTCTATATAAACTTCACCACCTATTTTTTATGATGAGTTAATTAGAAAAGTGATTGTAAAATAACTTAGATCTACTTCAACTAGTGCTCCATGTGATGGTACATCAAGGACTCAGGAAACCATAAGAAGGATAAGGTATAAACTTGATCATTTTCTAAAGTTGATTATTGAATATTTTAAGTACAAGATGACTAATAGGGAGAGTATAAAAAAGTATATTTACATCATTTTTCTTGAAGGAATATCTTATTCTATTCTCTTACTCTTGAATTTCCGATTTCATTATTATTTACTACTATTTATATTTTATTTTTAACATTTTTATAATATAAAATGGGGGATAATATCTATGGAATTTTAATTTATAGTTATTTTCAACTCATTATTTTCCATTGATACCTTTATTTTAATTGTAAACACTTTTTTTCCTTTAATACACTATGTTTCAGTATCATTGATTCCATTTATCTATAATTTCACAATTTACCTATTATTCAATTTATATAAAATACAATAATTTGTGATCATAAAATGGGGGGAAATTTTTGACATCCTTGTTTTAAGGATCATCAAATCATTATTATAGTGATAATTAATGAATTTCATATTTTCTATTATAATTTTATTATATGAAATAGATTGGATAATTTTTCCTAGGTATGTGACACCAAAAAATATAATCATTACTAAGGATGAGTCTCCTTTAGCAATGTGTCTCTACTGAGATCGAAATTTGACAATGTGTAATACACTGCAATAAAAAATCTCACAGTCATATAGTCTCACTGTATCCTTGAGTCACTATCAAGGAAGTCATATCGCCTAAAAGTAATTTTCAAAAAGTACGTATAGTCTCACTATAGGAAGAGACACTAAAATCCTAAAACAATTCTAGCCTTACACACATCCAAGAAAGTTTCAAAAATCTAATGTCTCACTTCCAAATCAAGTCACTTCTCAAATAAAAAACTACTAGACTCTAATGTAAGGACAAAATAAATAGTACAAGTTTCACACTTCAAAGACCCATCATCATTGTTTATTATAATTATTTATTTTTATTTAAATTATTCTAATGGATAAATTGTCAAATTTAATTTCATTTATCATTTTAATGATTGGGTAATAACTAATGTAGATAATGAATTAAAAAATGATTTTGTTCAATGTTATTGGAGGAAATATAATGGGGATTATTACTACATGATGTTATTAATAAATGGAGTAGAATCCCTCATACCAGAGTGTGATGTGATGAATGAGAAGACTTATCTGTACTCGTGAAGTGAGACAAAAATTATTTAAATAAATAGAATTTCTCGCATGTTACACCATTCTTACAATCAACTATAGAAGTTTAAGAACATCATTCTTTCAGTGCCTTCCTTCAGTTGATAAAATCATGCATGTGAAATCATTATCTATAGTAGAATTATGAAAACATGATTAGGGCCTCATTTAAAAGAACATTAAAGGAGTCATGAGATGTAGATCCAAATTGATAGAGAAAAAAATCTCTATAAACTTCATATTTTCTCAGTTATCTATTTGAATTTGCGTTAAAACAAGTGTTTCTTAATCAGTTACATTCTATAACACATTGTTTACATTATATAAACTAGAAGATACATAGATATCTTCACAAAACCATATCCTCTTGTTTCCCATATGTTGTGGTAGAGGTCTTATTGTGGAACATTTTCTCTGTACCCTGATAAATTTCTTAAATGAGTTCCCTTTGTGACATGGATTATTAGTATACTATTATAATACTAGATCCACATTGTGGAAAATAGGTATAAATATAGAAACTATTTAGTAGAAGATCATTTCCTAGTTGAGAGTAATAAGTCTCATCTTGATACTGAACCTCATGTATACATTTTTCAAATGTGTGTTTTGATTTTCTTTATTTATTTATTTTTAAAATGTTTTTATTTTAAACTATAAAAAAATACATTGATATTTAATCTTAATTTGTTTTAAAATAATATTTTCATTTGGGAAATTATTTTCAATGGGTATAAAAACATTTTACATTGTTTTACCTAAGGCCAAATTAATCTTTTATTTAAATCTTCTAAAATATTAACTCATTTATCAAATTACTATTATTCTAAAATATCCTCTTTTTATTTAATCAGAAATATTTTATTTAAATACATTTATAACCTAATTTAATTGGTTAAATAATTCACCCCCCACTTGAGATACTCATTAGGAAAATAGGTGGGATAATAGACTTCATATGCTTATGTGTTGTGTTATTATCATTTTAGATTTTTTATTATTTTAGTTTAATACACAAAGTGTTTATTGTTTTGATTTCATAATTGCTTCAATTTCTAAGCATCAAAATTATACTTTCCTATGAAATAATTCAATAGTATAACACACTAATATTTTATGAAACATTACTGTTTAGTAATTTTATTCATATATATCTTTATTTACACGCAACACTAGGTTTAAATGAACCACGATATAATATTGAATTATTATTGTTAAATATGAAATTTATAACATAATATATATAATTGGTAAGTAGAAATGGGATTGAAATCATTAAGAAATATTTTTATACTATTCCAACTCAATTGAAAATATATTGATTAATTATTTTGAATAAATCATTCAATTTATTAGTGAATTCACTATTTCATCAGAAATACTTTTTCTATAAAAATGGGTGTTAAATTTTATGGGAAAAATTATAATTACTTTCATTCACAATTATAAATTAACACTAATATTTAATTAATTTTTTATATCAATATATTATAATTTTATTGATGATACATTTTGGGATTTTTCAAATAAGATAATATTTCTTGTGAATCGTAAAAAAAATTTATAGAATACCGTCATTTACAGTAATATATTTAAAATGTTACATTTTTTAATTTATTAAAGTATATTATCATTTAATTTATTTTAAGAAAAATCTAATTAATAAATTTAGAATCAAAATTATGATTATGTTTTCAATAGAAACATTTTTATATTAAAAATCATTTTTTAAATATCTTTCATTTGGTTTTATTGGATTATATTAAAGGGAATATTTTCCACTAAACAGTATTAAAAATCTAAAAATAGACTAAATATTTTTAATTATATTAATAAAGAAGTTTTGATAAGGTTAATATAAAATTTTCATTATAACTATTAATTGAGGTACTAATCATTTACATTAGAAATGGTTAAAACGGGTTAAAAAGAGGTTAAACAAAATAGATTTTTGTTAAATAACCTCAAACATGTTCTAAATCATTTTTTATAGTCATATTTTATCATTTTATAATATAATATATAATATGAGTCATTTTAGTTCTATTTTTATTTATTTAGATATTTTTTTTTGATCTTTTGAAAAATCATGATTGTGTGATCTCACTCATTTATAAAAGGAAACCATATCTTCTCTATTACTCACACCTAAATATGATTTAATATTATATTGTACATATAATAATACTTTCCTAACATCTCTACCGATGTTTTATATTTCCTAGTTTGATCATAATACGTTCCATTCAAATATTATGGTGTAATCAAATTGATTTTTCTAAACGAAGAGGTATAAATCATAACTAAGTACTTTTAATTTGTATTTCTACATATACATTAAATAAATATAATTAATCCTTTAGAAAATGTATGAATTGTCTAAAATATAAGTTTTTGTTGTTATGATTACATGAAACCATTTCACCCCCTCAATCACATTAAATACAAAATGAATGTATTCCTCATGTGTATGTATGGACTACTGCCGCCACATGGTGAAATGTTCCATTTTCCTTCAACATAATTCATGGCTGGTTATAATGATGGATTTTTTATAAAATATATTTATTAAATATTCAATATATTTAATTATATATTATTATATACCTTATATCCTCTTCCTCTATTGTAAAACAATAATGTCATTCGTGCGTACCTTTGGATTTCCACCTCAACACAATGAAGTGATTTTCAGCATGACCAGGTTATATGAATAGGAATAATACTATATATAATTAAAAAATATGATAATTATTACATGAATAATATTATTTACATGATTAATCAATTATTAAGGTGAAATCACCTAATCCATTGAATTGAAACATGCCTGGAAACATACATGTTTTCACCCAAATTCTACTTTTAATTAAAATTTTCAATAAATAGACAATTGGAAATTATAAAGAAACAATAAATAAAAATTCATGTATTAATTATGTGATAGAATAAATTTATATTTATTATATATTTTAATTGACCAAGTATGAGGTAAGACGAGACATGAGGTATGAGATTTATCTTGTAATATCATGCCTTTTCAAGATTGACTATGATAAATTTTGATTGTGTGATGTTATATGGATTATATCCATTAAAAAACATTAATTTTATTATCCTATTACTATTCTTATAATTTCAATTCATTATTGTCATTTTTATCTTTTTTAAACATAAAATTATCTTTAAAATGTTTTTAATGGAAAGCTAACTTTATTTCTTCATTAGTGAAAAACATATTCATCAATGTCCTTAACAATAAATATTGTTTTATATAAGTTCATACATATAATTTAAATGTTTTATAATGTAAATTTTTACAAAATTTGGATTTATGAATTTTTTTTTAATAAATGATATTTCAAATATTTTTCAAAAACGCCAACTTTTTTCTTTTTACAATGGTGTGGAAAAAATTCTTTCTTTTAATATATATAACATAAATGAATTTTCCCAAAATCTAGTCCATTATTTTATTTGAAAAATAAATTATATGTTAATTTTGTTTTTTTCAAGGAAATGTATATTTTCTATATTTTTCTATTTGTAGTAAAAATTTTATCCAATGAAAATGATATTTTGACCTACTTATTAATCAATTATTGAATAAAAATTTAAAGTTTTTTACATCTATATTGTCATTTATTAAGAAAAATTATGCTCTAATAGGGATATGATCTTATGATATGATCCAATTTATTTCTCTAGATGGATGGTGATGATGTGGTTTATTGTTGACTCTAAGAAACCCTTTTCATTCCGATGAGTTAATTAAGTTACAATAAATCTTATTGAAATACGTTTATTTTCCACATGTTATGCTATGATGAAATGATGAAATGTTTTGGAAACCTAGTTCCATTCCAGGGTTATTAAATAATGATATGATAAATGTTTTTTTGATCTTATTGAACACATTTATAAAGTTTTAATTATTTGAGGAGTGGTCAAAAAATTATATAGCCCTTCAAGGCATTGGGTAAACGTTAAATTCTCATGATATAATAAAGAATATATTAGAGAGTGACCCCATTTCTGTAAGGGATAATGTCTAATTGGATAGTATTGTGAGTGAAACTCAATAAAGGAAATTATGGAATAGTCAGTGAACCCAATATACTATTATAGTCACGGTAGTGAAACCTGGCTAGGGAAATGATTCCCTATTGGTATATAAATACTAAAAACTTATGTCTTATTCATATGATAATATTTTCATATACCAAGATTGATTATTGATGATTCCAAAATCTGAAGACTTATGTATTGTAATATGATGAATTCTTAAACCATGATTTATGATTACTGGACTTGGACTAAATTGGTATGATAATTTTAGGCTATAATATTATTCAAATACCCTTATGGTGGTTTAATGATGACTTATGGTCATCTATTAATATATCTTATTTCCATTACTACTAATCTATAGTAACTCATTATTATTTTTCCACTATCTAGCTTATGATGAAAGGTTTTACATAGGGTTTGACTAAGAAGCATTCTATGTGACAAGATCTTTGTGGGATATATTTAATTTCTATTCAAAAATAATATGATAAATTATATAGTATCCAAAGACACCAAACAATTCCAGTCCATATGAATATAATATTGTAAATTATTTTGAATATTAATCTATAATAATGTAAAATGTATGTATGTTAACCTCATATGACCTCAAATTTTTATTATAATTAGTATATAAATTTAGATGGTTGAAATTAAAAATAAAATTTATATAGAAAAATAGCTTTAAAAAATAGAAAGGTCTCATCATTATGATTTATTTTATATCATAATTGACAACATCTTGGAGTTAGGGATGATGTCAATGTATATAATAGGTATGTCGTAATTAATTATATGAATCAACCAGTATTATGGTGCAACAGATTTAATCTAATGTCAATTTCTAAATATAGCCTGACAGGGGATATTATATGAGGGGTTTAATTTTATCCTGTTAGATCATATGTGAGAGTCCATTTTATTTTGTGGTAGCCACTAGCACACTCAGACTATATAGGCCTTGATTCAATTTTGTTAATATTACACATCAATTGAGAATCTCATCACATTGTCTCTAAATTAATCACACATAGACCAGCACCAACTATTTTTATTTTAATGGGAAAAATAAAAATTAAATTAGTCATACATGATTAGTATATTTTTTATCATATAGAATTATATTTCAGATAGTGATACCCAATGTTCCAAATACCATATTGGTCAATAGAAAATGAGTCCACCTACAATGGTTAATATTACAAAGAAATAGTTGAAGGAAAAATAATTTTTTCTTTATTCACATGCGATACATATAGTTTTTGTTATTCAGGGTTGGAATTTATAACTATGTGTGTAGGGATTTAGTCAAAAATCATTTGAAGTAAAATTGATAAAAAATATTTTTCCTAAAGTTCAATTTTTAAATGATTTTTTTTAATTTTTCATATAAATAATAAAAATGTTATTTTGGGATATTTTTTAATTTATAAAAATATTTATATATTAAATATAAATATAATATTTTTCTTCCATTAATAAATATTTGTGAATAATTTACTAAATAAATTCCCATAAATAATTAAGGTTATTATTTATATATAATTTTTCAATTATATTTGATGTCGTATAATTTATAAATAAATAATTTCATTTTAAAATTATCAGTGTAATTTATAAAGTGTTAATATATTAAATAATATGTAAATAATATAATGTCCTTTTTAATTATTTACGAATTTTCCATTATTCATTAATTTCTAAGCTTCAAATTTAATTTATTATTTTAGAAATTATTTAAACAACATATTTGTTTTTCATGATTTATTTGATTAATGTTTAAATAATAATTATTATGTGCAATTATGATTATAGAAATTTTTAATATAAAAAAAATAAATGTAAAATATTTATAAGGATTATTTAACATAAAATAAATAAATATTTCATTTTGTTAGAAGAATATTTATTACATAACATTAGAATCCATGCCAGAACAGTAAAAGATTAGTGTCTATGAAAACATGGATACATAAAAAACTTGTATATAAAATAATTATTTCATCTCCCACTAAGTTTATATTAAGTATAAACTTAAAAAGGAATATCATACCGAAAACCATTCTTTATATCCTAGGGAAATGGAAACATATAAACATGGGAGATTATAAGCTTAGTAAAGGTGAACAAAGTTGATATCAATAATCATGTAATAATAATACGATTGTAAGTGTATAAAAACAGTAGTGTATCATTTGGAAATCTAACCCATCATCTTATATATAATAATTATGACTCATTTCATAAACCTTGGATGTTAAATTAACATGAACCATTAATAATGAAATGAACATGATCTTTGTTATAATAACATTGGAGTATGATCATGAAGAAAAAACATTGGAATAATGTGTTTCAAAATAATAATCCTATAAATTATATGCTAAAGAAACCCACCAATACATTCCTCAGATGATATTCTGGAGATATACCCCATTGTATCTTCTTGAATCTTGCTATCATATCCCATGTACCATCATTTTTTCTTGGGATATCCCCCCATGTACCCTATTTTGGGAATGTTTTAACCTCCCATGTAACCTTCGTGACATTATAATGATAAAAATTACCCAATTAATTGGAGATACTAAATGTACCCACCCATAACAGAATCATAATCTATTCATATGTTTCTCACAAGATGATATTAACATTTATCATTCCATTATAACATTACCTATGGATGTTAAAACATGTATTAAAAGTATATAATCATCATAATCATTAAATAATCAATTTGAATAATAAGTACATAATCATATACATAGTTATGTACACATAACATCACTGGATGATATCATAAATGAAAGAATCATTTTATGGATCAGTGTAATATATCTTAGGGAAATATCCATTTTAATTTTGAAATAACTTATTTAAAATTAAAAAAATTACATAACATTAATGAAAACTTTTTATTTGAAAAACACCATGGAAACTTGTAAGGGATCCTTGAATTCAAATCATTATCCTGACTGTGTGAATGGTCCATCATGAAATATACATGAAAAAAATGATTATATTCAATCATTTGGAAAATATTATATCATTTAATAAAATAAATTAATATTCCACTTAAATATTTTTATAAATTATTAAATGGTAAAATAGTTACAATAATAAATATTTCAAAATTAGTTTAGTCATTCCTGAATAAGTTTTAATGAAAATAGGGATAGAGGAGAAAGATAATTTGAAACAAAGAGGAAATAAGGATTGATATTATTAAAAACATTATCATTACCATTTTATGTACCAAAGATAAGAAATATATATAGTTTATCGAAAATTAATAGAATTTTTGTAGTTTAACAAAATATATATATTTTTAATTATAGTAACTCCCAAAACATAATTATCACATTAATAATTATATTTTTAGTTATTAGTATTATTCTCTTATAAATTAAAATTGGTTTGTTTTATTTCAAATAACCAATAAACAAAGAGAGAAATTTTTTTCAGACATTGAAATATTACATTAATACAAGTGATTACAAATACTCAAGAAACGTTTTCATAAGAACTAGTAGTATAAATGAAATTCTATTAGGCTTGAAAATAATGCTGATGGTGTAATTGAAAGCCCGTGGATGTGCCATAATAAAAAACAGAATTCAAAGCTGTATAGAAAAAATAAAAAGAGTCAAATAAATATAGAACCCTTTTTTTGTAAATTAAAAAAATAATATTTTAACTTTTAAATACATTTAATGGGTATTTTTATATCTTATAATGAACATTATAAAGAGTAATACATTTTTAATTTGACCGTTGATGTTTTATAATTGTTTTGTATTTATAGTGTTTAAAATGATATAAAATGGAATATTTGGTTAAATTAAATTATGGGACTTAATTATATATATATATATATTTAATGTTTTGATTTTAAAAATTAAAACATTGGTATTCATGGTTTGTATGATTTAATGGTGGGAGTTTTCTTTTAGAAAACTTCTACGATGAATATAAATTCTAAAATCCAATGTTTTATTTAAAATTTTACTAGAGAGAGTAACAATAATGAAATTATAACATACAAATATAAGAATAAAAATAATTTAGTATTTGTGTTAAACATTTATATTTTTTTTGCAGACCATGTCTTTGTAATATATTTTCCAAAAAAATAGATAAACACCCAAAACTAAGGGAATCCATTTTTTCCAAGCCCTTAAGGCCTAGTGGGAACTTAGTACAACACTTAAGTAGTGATGGGGGAAGCCTGTGTGTATGGAGTGGAACAAAGCAGGCATAAAGTAACCCAGGTCGTGCACCAATGTGTGGGAGAGGGTGTGTAGAGGGTTTGTTGAGCACCTGTATTGGGGTACCCTTTATAAGGACCCCATAGTGTCTATTCACATGTGATTGGACATAAGAGTCGCACACCATGGCTCATAAGGAATCCCTTGAATCGACATTTTTTATGTGGGGCTTGTTTGTTTTTCAAGGTATGCGATCCCAACAACACAATCTTTCCATGTGAGATTCAGACCATCTATTCTAGTTCCACATTCGAACACCCACCCCCAAATCTCCAGCACCACGTTTTTATAATCCATATTATCTAGATTCACCATAACTGGACCATTAATCCTATTTTGAAACATGCATTCGACCGTAGCCATCCGATCTCACCTGATATAATCTCATCCTTCTAGTTCTCTTTAAACAATTGGATTAATCCCAACCATCTTATTAGATCTATGGCAGCATCTTCACTATGACTTATCCTTCCGCAAGATTCCCTACATAAACAATATTATGGTTAATTCCAAGCATTTGATTGGATCAAATTTTATATGAGTCATCCAATACTTTTCCCTTCTTCTTCCTCGTTGACCTATACCAGTCCTTGTCATTCCTTGTAGCCATCGAACTCTCTTTATCACCACATTCTTGTGACTCCATTATTCCATTCTCTTCGTGGTTCCTTTAATTTATGTACATTATTTTATCTCTAAAGATGGTGTTATTTTAAAATGGACATCTATATCATGGACTCAAATCTTCCCCTTTGTATCATTTTTATATTTTTAGGATTTTAATTAGCTCTATTTTAGGTTGAATTTGAGTTAATCAACGTTTTTGTTAGATGAGATTCAGACTACTCTGTTCTACAATTGAAACTTTTGTTTTTTTTTAAACCATCACTTTTCATAACTAGGTGAAACTCAAAAAAATTCCTCTATCAAGTTTTCTTTTTAATCTCTATTGGTTCCATAAATCCATCATTCCTATCATGATCTAAATCATGTAAGGTATTTTTGTAATTACTTTTGATTGTGTAAACAAATATATGAATATATATATATATATATATGTTTGTGTGTGTATCATATCATTTTAACTAAAATGGTATTTGTGAAATTTTTTATCGATTTAGATTATCAAAAATTAATGTATTGCAATTTATATGAATGAAATATAATCACTATATTATATTTTCCCCATAAAATTACATATAGATGCGTATATACATGCACATATAAACTTTCACAAAATAATACATTCTGAGTGTATATATATATATATTTCAGGGTTTTTCCCAAAATCTTATATTTATGAACTTATGTATAATCATTGTTTTCAAAATTTATTTTTATAAGGGTGATATATATATATATCTGAGTATAAGTGTAATACTACATGCATGTAAACACATTTCCATTTATTTACCAACTTTTTTCTGATGTCTGTTTTTATGGGAGGGTTTGTGTTTTAAAATATTGAAGGAATGTTATGAATAAAATCCACATTCACATATATAATTATATATATAGATATATATATTCATTTATATGAAATTAATTATAAACCACATATGTATATTTCTTCCATATCTATTATTTAGAAATTAGAAATGTTTTTTAAATCTCCAAACACATGTTTAGTGCTTATAAATTCATATAAACACTTTGTTTCATCAACTGTGTGTGAGAAACCATATTATTTTATGTGAAATTATGAAACATGTTTTCATTTCACGTGCAATATAACAACTACATCTTTTTTCAGGACATATATAGAGATAAATAGTCAGTATCTAAATCATTCCTGACATTACATTCATTTTGTGTTCATGCGTGCACTTAAATCCTTGTTTTATGAAAATATAGGTTGCAAATAAATACATTTTTTCCAGGCATGTGATTCTCCCTAAAGTAATTTTAAAAACTTTTTTTGGAAATGGTGATTACTTGAGAAAGATAGTTTTCTTTCAACGGAAATAATACAATGTAATTATTTTTTAAATGATTTTTTGTAAGAAATAAAAAATGTAGGTGCATGGGAAGATGTTTTAAAAATTGGCAGTAGTGATATATTTGACCTTATAGGGGGTGAAACCATAGTTCAAATTCATCACTAGTGGCCATATGTATAGTTTTTAAATATTGTATGCCATGTATTATTAACAACCGATTGAGAATTAATATTTTCAAAGGATAATTCCCAATGGGATTTCAATAATAATTATTTTTTAAAACACTATTTTTTATATATATTCACGTATTTCTAAAAATATATTTTTAGTATGTATATTTATTTCATAGAATGATAGAAGGAATTTCTTTGTTGTTTTGAGACCCCATACTGGGAATTTTATGCTAACCCTACATATTAGAAACAAATTTTAGGACTAGCACACATACTACATGAAACTCTATTGCGGAATCAATATGCTGAAGAATAATTATATTCAATTTGGGTTTTTCAAATTTATGTCATTTATATATGTTTCTTGAACCTAGACTGGTAAAAGGCCCCCTATTGTAATAAGTTTTGTGCATTTACTCATAATTATATTAGAATAATTACACATCATTTTGAAGGGATGAGTCCAATTACTCGGGGTCATGCCTTTGTACTTGGTATCATAGGAATATATCAGTTAATTTTGGGAAATTAAATTGATACTACTAACATAAGTATGTATTCCTATGAAAAATATCATTCTTAATTATTTTTTCATATCGAAGCAGAGGGTCCACCAACTTCTCATGTTTCACTTCTTACATCGCTACATAGGGACTTAAATGAGAAAAACTATTTAGACACATATTGTCCTTTCACAAACCTATTTCTATCAAGTAATCACCTTTACGAGGTGTCGAAAAACCCAAATGTCCTTTGATTATACAAAGGATTGAGAATTTCTATCACCCTATGTCATATGTACAACATGAATATAATATGCATAGTGGGATGTACTGTGAATGTCTCTTCTAGTGTTTCAATTTATTTGAAAATAATCTATCTTTGGGAAAATTCTATGAAGCTACAGAGGAGGGTGGCCTCTGTGCGACTTACTTTTTCCAAGATCTAAGCATAAGAATAAATGGGGTAATCATACCATTTTTAAATGAAATATTTTAGTATGTATATATGGATCAAGTCAACTATGATATCTCTGAGCTCTGCCCCTTACATGCCTCCCTACAAGAAGCCCGGTTGTTTCATTTCTGAGTTTTGTTCTAGTTGTTGAAGGTGTAATTGGGGATAAATATGTTTAGGAACTTAATATTATCCTTGGAATATATTTTTGGTCATTATTATACTATCCACTATGATGGAACTAACAAAGTTATAAATTAATTTCATTTTAAATTTTGTTAATTAATATTAATCAATATTTTTATAGGACATCAAGCATGATTTTAAAAGGTCTTTTGCTAATGGGTCTGTGAGTGTAATTGAAATATTAGGGTTCAAGTCATTGGGGGGGAGGTAGAAAGTAACTCACCAAAATAAATTATCACTATAATTATAATATCAAAACTGATTATTTTTATTATTCTTAATTAAATGAAAACTGGTATGTTTTATTTCAAATACACTAAATAGAATGAGAAACAATTTTTTATCAAACACTGAAATATTACATTGTTAAAAAATATTACAACTAATCAATAAAACTCATCGCATGACCAATTAAAATAACCAGAAGACTTCCAAGCTTGACAATAAGGTTGATGGTGTAGTTGACATCCCTTGTATAGGCTGTAAAAAACAGTAATCCATATATAGAAAAATTCCTAAGGGTAAAGAAAATATTTCACACCATTATTTTGAAGCATGAAATGATCTATGATTTTTGAATACCTTGAATGTGTATTTATATGACTTATAATGACCGTTATAAATAATCAATGGGGTTCAAGGTGACCGTTTATATTTTACAACCCTTGGGTATTATGAGTGTTTAAAATTTTTAAAATTTTTTAAAATGGAATTTATGGTTAAATAAAATTATGGGTTTTAATTATGGATTAATATTTAATGTTTGGATTTTAAAATTTTAAACTAGGTTATTCATGCTTTTTTTATTTTAATGGTGGGATTTTTTTAAAAAAATGATTAATTTACATTTACTATCATCCAACATTTTATTTGTATTAATACCAAATAGAGTAACAATAACAAAAAACCTATATACACATATAAGAAAATGAAGATGATTATTTGTGTGTTAAAAATGTATAATTTATTATATAACTTCTATATGTAGTAAATTTTACAATCAAATTAGATAAGAACTCACAGCCTAGGGAATCCATTTGGGCTAAGCCCCCATGTCACGGTGGGTGCTTAACACAACACTTAAGTAGCACAAGAGAATTCTCATGCATATGGTAAGGCACATGTCAGTCATTGAGTTGCCAAGGTCATGCACTAGTGCACGAGAGAGGGTTATTGATGGTGGGCACCACATCCACAATGTGGTCCCATTTATAAAGACCCCATGGTCTATGTTCTTATGTAATCAGACATAAGCGTTGCACACAGAGGCTCATTATAACGCCCTGGACTCCTCGTTTTTTTGATGTGGGGTGCATTTTTTTCAGGGTATGTTATTCCTACACTAAAATCTCAAAATATGAGATCCCGACTGTTTGCACTAGTTCCGCATTCAGACCCCACTAACACATCTTAATTACAACATTTTATCAACCATACAAATTGGATTCACAATATCTTGACTGTTCAACCAATTAAAAAATGTGTGTTCGACCACAGCCATTCGATCTCACCTGATTTAATATCAGATTTCAAATTATTTTTAAACACATGGATCAATTCTGGTCATTTGATCATAACCACAACCATATCACATGCATAAAATATATAGCCACAATATTCCCTTTATTAAACATTTTTACAGTTAATTCAACCATTGGATTGAATCAAATTTGATACGATCATTCCTTTCTTTTTCCCTTCTTCTTCCTTGTTGATCAATATCAGTCCCCATCACACCTTATAGCCACTATAACCTCTTCATCCCCACTTCTCTATGATTCCATCATTCCATTATTATTGTGGTTATTTTAATTTAGTTCCCGGATAATATTTATAAATATTGTTTTATTTTAAATCGAACATCTCTATCTCAGACTCGGATCTTCCCCTTTGTTTTATATTTATATTTAAGGGTGTCAAGTAACACAGTTGTATGTTCAATTTTCACTAATAAACATTTTTATTTGATTTAATTTGTTCTATTCATATCAATAATAGAATCTTCGGTTATCTAAATAACCTCACATTTCACACCCATGTGCTATTCAAAAAAACTCCCTCTATCAAGATCTCTCTCTCTCTCTATTGTTTCTAGAAAACTGTCACTCCTCTCTTGATATGAATCAAGTAAGGGATTTTATTATGTCCATTGTATTGTGTAAACAGATATATATACTTATAAATACTTAAATATCTATATCTATTTCTATATATATGTCAATACCATATCATTTTATCATAAATTTTATATATGAAATGTTTTCTCAACATAGATGTTCCACGTGTAAAGTATTAATGTTTTAAAGAATGAAATATCATTACCATATATTGTTTTTTACCAAAATATTACACACACATGTGTATATATATGTGTAAATACACATATATAGGTTAATACGTTCAATGTACATATATTTGTCAAGCACATCACTTCTAGAAATTTAATATCTAGGTAATAATTTATAAACATAGTTTTCAAAAATTATTTTTATAAGGGTGATACACATATATGTGAGTATATGTATAATCCAACTTGCATGTAATCACATTTAGGTTTATTTAGCACTTTTTATTGTGTGTGTGTGTTAATGTAATAGGGTTCTTGTTTTAAAATCTTGAAGGAATGTTGGGAATACAAAACACATACACATATATAAGAATATATATATATATATATATATATTTAAACATATATATACATATATATGAAATTATGTGTAAAAATATTAAGTATAGTTGTTCATTCTATTTTATATAAAAATTAAAAATTGTCTTTGTCAATTTACAAACTAATGTTTTTTTCTTATAAAGTATTGTAAAAACTTTTTTCTCAACTACAATGGATAAATATTATCATTTAATGTGAAATTAAAAACAAGTTGTCATTTCATATGAGAACGTGAAACATTATCTTATTTCATGGAATGCATAGAGATATATGATCATCATAACACTCATGAGTGACATTCCAATCATTATGTTTTCTTATGTGCACTTATGACCTTTCTTTATGAAAATTATTATTTCAAATAAATGTGTTTTTTCTAAACATGGGATTATCCCTTAACTGATTTTAAATACATTTGATGAAATGGGGAAAAAAGGAGACATATTGTTTCAATTGAATGAATGTAATATTATGTAATAATATTGGACATGAGTTGGGTTAAGAAATTAGAAATGAAGGATAGTTGGTAAATGTTTTAAAAAATTTGCACTGGTGAAATATGTGACATTATGGGGATTGAACCCCTAAGTCATGGTGATGTCTTCTGGTTATATGTATGGTTATTAATACGGTATTCCTAGTATTATTAATGACCCCCAAAAAATTAATATTTTCTAAGGAGAATTTCTAATTGATTTTAAATATAATCATTTTGTGAAATACTATTTTTCAATATATATTTAGGTATTTGTGAAAATATATTTCAATTATATATACTTATTTTAATGAATGCTATATTAAATATATTGGTTGTTTTGAAAACCCTTACTATGAATTTTATTCTTACCCTAAATATTATAATCACATTTTATGTTTAGCATACTTCCAACATTGAAACTCTACTGTGGAAGTAATATGTGGAGGAATAATTGTATTCAATTTATGCATTTTGTTGAAATTTAAGTCATGTATCTAATTTCCTAGAACATAAACAATTAAAATGTCCTCTCTTGTAATATGTGTTGTGTATTTATTCAGAATTCTTTTATAAAAAAATACACAGCATTCTCAAGGACTGGGTTCAGTTTCATGGGTTTGAGTTTTTATAATTATAATATCCATATAATATCCCATAACCTAAATTTAGGATAGGAGATCCTCAAAAGAAATGTTATTGTTATATATAATTCTTTCTTCATGATTGACATGATTTATAAGTTCACAAACCTATAGTATAATAAATTAAAATTTACTAAAATTATATTCTAGAAAAATATTAATACTTATATTATCATATATGGTCTATTTATAAAATTTCAACACCAATTTTATAATAATTATCTATTGAAATCATTATTTATGATTTTGAAATATTTAATATTTCATGAATGTTTTTGTTGAGTAGATCTAATAATTGTAAATTGATAATGGTTGCATTATTTAATAAATGTTTATCATGATATTAATAAAATATATATTAATTATTTATATGTTTTAAACCACCCTCAAATGTTAGAGATAAAAAAGCGATTTTTACCATTCTTGGAGATGGTCGTCCGTACATATACATGAATAAAATTTTGATTTTCTAAATTAATGTTAAAAAGGATGAGAAATAATATTTTATCAATATTAATCAAGTTTAAGTCATATATATCATATATAACAATAAATTCATCATTTTAAAATGTCATAAGTGGTGGTGATGTAATATGAATCAAATATCAATGTGGGGGAAGATGTCCCATGTAAACACAAGTGAAACACTCAATTTATATTTGATTGAAAAGGTGTGGTAAAATTTGGTAACATCATCATAATAATATAGAAGTATATTTATGATAATATATTCACAATTAAAATATTTATACCAAATTTTTAGAGGGGGTTTATGTAGAGAAAAATTTAAATATACCTGGTTAAGAGTTAAACCTCTAATTTTAGAATCCTACATTGGATTACACCATAACTCAAGATAAGAGTATATTATGAGAATAATAGGACCTATATGATGTGGGGATGAATGATAATAAATTATTTATTACATTATTATCGAATATATTTGTTACTAGTTGTTTAGAAAAAAGAGAATTGGCAGTGTCTGTTTATGAGTGAGAGGTCACACCAGGAATTGTTCACGAGATTAAAATATATTAATGTTTTATTAATGAGAAATGCATCCAAAAATAATAATCCTCAAATCATATTTGTTATAGGGTCTAAATATGGATACAAATTTTTATTTAGGCTTTTCAATTGGGAAATATTAGATGTTTCTCTTAGTTTAACCCATGGTAAACCCATCTTAACCTTAACCATTGTAATTTTTTCATATTTTTTACTATTCATTTTGATAAAATGAAAGAGGTGATATATTTAAATTTAGAAATGATAATTTAAATTTATAATACAATACAAAAAATTTAATTTTTATAAGTGGAGGAAATTTATTTTAAAATAGTCCAAAAAAGTGTTGAAAATTAGTTTTCCAGAAAAAAGAATATTTTTATATAAAAATGTTTTTATATCAAATTTTTTTCATTTTATTTATTGAGATGTCATTTATTGTATTATTAATAATGAAATGGTACTTCCATAATTTTAAAATCATTTTAAAAAATGGGTCCTATTAAATACTAAATTGAGAAGAGTTGTTTTTTAAATCAATATTTTTTTGTATACACTAAAAAATGAACATTTAATAAAAAAAATAATTTTAATATATTTTTGATATTATGATTTAAAAAATTATAAATAATAATAGAATACATTTTATTAAATTGGCATAAATTCTATAATATATCAACACAAAAATGCAATATGAATCATTTTTGAAGAAAATATTTTTTTTAAAGACAAAATGTCTTATGGAAAATTGAGTAATTATTTTTAAGGTATTAATAAATATAATATAATTTTAAAAAATATTTTTAAATAATATATATAATGTGATTATTTTATCTACACTATTAATTTTAAAACCTGTTTATAATGGTATACTATATCCTTGTTCATTTAGACTAAGTGTTTCATGAATAATAAACTATTGGATTCTTCAATTTTATTTCAATGGAAAATATATACATAAACAATCTCAGTGTTAAATTATACCCACATTAAGATGAAAATATCCATCAAAATTACATCAATCTAGTACAAAAAAAATACTATGTCTCAGTTTCCTCCAATAACCATGCTCTTTTGTAGCTTCATCTAATTTCAGATTCTCCTATTAAACTTTTACCCTCTGATTAGTCATGATCAATAAATATTTATTTTATGATTGAAAATTTATATTATTTTTAATTTATAGGAAATATTATGATAAAGTGGTATATCCACATATTGAAGAACATGTGAAGTATCAGGTCTGTAATTCCTCATGAGAGATACATGGAAGACATCATGGACTAGAGATAGGTTTGGATAAAGCACTATAAAATTAGTTGCAGTCCCTATTCCATCAAGAATATCACAGGAAAAAGTGCACCTAGGGATCAATTTTCCTATATATACAAATCCCATAACCTTCTTCCATGGAGAAATTCATAGGAATACCTATCTGACAAACATTTTATTCTTGATATCGCTGATGATTGTCAACATAACATTATTATAGATGATGACATTCCATAATGTGATAATGAAAGGATCATACATTGTCTTACATTCTCTATATTTAATCAAGAGATAATAGTTTTTCTTTACTGACTTCTTTTAATATGTTGGTGTTCTATCATTCTTTTAATTGAGGGATTCATATGGGTCCATATAAATTCTCAAGTGAAATAATATATTTTAAGAATACTCAACTATAGGAAGTTGTTGACCAAACTACCTTTGGAATCTATGTAACAGTATCTATTCAAATCCACATAGTCATAAAGGGTTCTTTTAGACTGAGAATTTTTCTATGTATCATAGGTATTACTAAAGAAAAACTCTATATTCAGAACATGCTGAAAAATTTTCTAAAAAATTTAGGTAATCCTTCAATCTTGATCAGATACAATACATTCTTTTACTACCTGTAACCTTATAATTTCATTAATACATATTAAGTAAATTTTATCAAGATATAATTCTTTTTTAAAAGTAAAAAAATAATTTATTTTATAAGGTAATTGAATATAACCCAAATAATCTTTTATCCTTTAGATAATTTGGGGTGTTCAATGACAAAATTCATGGGCATGTTTTTAATTTCCGTTATATTATTGGTGTTGCTAGTCACAAACCATTTGATTTTTTTTATCCGTCTTATCTTACTAACATTCCAATCACTAAGATACATATTCTTCAATATATCTCTTTATGTTAACCGACTATAAAAATGCCTCTTTATCTCTATATATCTTCTTATATTTCGGTTTAGTAGAAAATCATAAGCTATGGTGTTATTACAAGAACTCCTTATTCAATTTTGATATTTATAAGAAACATAATTTGTTCATAAAACATATAATTCCATCGCAATGAAGATTGAACTCAAGAATATTTATTATATCAATTTACAAATCTACATATTTCTTTTATGAATCATTAATGTTCACATGAAAAATGGATGAAAACTCATATATGAAACGTAATATTTCTCCCCTTTAATATTTCAATATTCCTCTACTAAAATTTCATAACTATTGTATCTTCTTTTATCCTCATCATATATTAGTTATCATGATACATTTGAATCAGAGCATCATCTACCTTGCTTTCATTCATAGGATGGTAATGTTTAGTACAATCATAATCATTAATCAACTCAAACTATATTATATGGTTTATATGAAACAAATATCATCATAAAGATACATTATATTTTATGATCAATGTATATATATATAATATTGTCATAAAGATATTTTTTCACATATTAAATTCAAACATCACATTTGATAACTCACGGTCATTGTTTGAGTATTTTTTCACACAAAAAAAATCAATTTACATGAGTTATATACTATTACCATATCATTCTACATGACTTTCCATCCTAGTATCTTATTAAATGCATCACTATATATCATAATCAATTCTCCACTATATGGTAGTTTTCGTATATGTGTACTTAGCAACCCTCTTGTATATCCTAGAAAATTACCTCAGATTTATTTTTATAAAAGAACTTCACTCCTTTGTGAGTTAATAATGAAGTGGATTATATATTGATGATAAATTATTCATAAAGAATATATAATATCCAAAAAAATTAAAAAAACAATGGATCATAGTCCAAATGGTTGGTTTTAGCCAATGTTTAATAAATTTCAACTTTTACCTGTCCCCTAATATAACATCCCTGTAGATTATATGACCCAGAAAACAAACCATACTATTTCTAAAATTATCAAATGGTAATTTATTCTAACAAATTTTCATTTATTAGGATATTTTGAAAAATATATAAGTGATAATTGAGATATTCATTACTCTTAGTGTATATAAGAATACCTCTTTCAACGAATTTGAAAAATGTTCATGGTAAGCTAAAAATTCTATATTTATTAAATATATATTTATTTTGGAGGGAATTATTCAATAAAAAATTTATCTTACAAATTATTATTTTCCATACCTCATGAAAAATTATATCCGGGGAATGTCTTTATATTCAACACTCTTTTATAATTATGATGGTCAGAGATCAATCATGTAATAATATTTATGTCCTAAAAATTGACTAAAAATCATAAATACAATGAATAGAATACTTAATCCTGTTTTTGACATTTTTTAGTCCCAAATAATTAATATAGAGTTGCATTTAACGATCATTATTATCATAAAAATAGGTTAAGACCATAGTGATTCACTAGGATAAATATACCCATTATCAATAATATTATAGATTATCCTATTTAATTTTTATGAATCAATTGGTTCCTTTCTCTATGGATCTATTGAAATATTTTTAGCAACATGTATGAGTTATATTGAAAATCCACATTAGGATATAGGGAAATATTAGAAAAATCATCTGAAAAGAAATTAATAAACAACCCTACAATAATCATATATTAGATATTGAGTTTATACCCAACCTTTTGAGATAAATATTCCTTTTAAATAGATATCAATACCCATACAATGGATTTAATTTAAATTGTATAATTTTATTTAGCTTCACATATATAACTAATCATAGGATTGATGAAAATGTAAAATGTTACATCGGTTATTCCACAATTGAATGAGATTTATATAAATGAAGAAAATCATGCCCATAAAAACACTAAATTCAACAATATGGAGAATAATATTATCAACATGAATAACATTTCCCTAAACATATATTGGAGAAGAATCATATTCTTGGGATGAAATCATCATAATATTATGATTTTTCAATTTTAATTCAATATCCTATCATTGAGGTTTTATTGGGAAACTCTTATAAAATTATTCAAATAAAAAATGTGGTTATATATGAAATCAATTAATACAATATCATTTTTAGCATTGATGGAAAATTAAACATTAAAATAATCAATATCATATCCTACATTATGGATAGTGATCACATGATATTTCCCTTAGTCTACATGATAAAGTCGTTGTTGATGTTTATTACCATAATTAACAGTCATATTTGAGAACTGCTTAGCATAATTCATACACTGCTTGAATTTAAAACAGAGTGTTGGTTTTATATATATTTTTAGGTTTCTTTTAATTTTTATAGTTATCTTAGTTATTCAAATAACATAAAAATTCATTTTCAATATAACCATACTTTCCACATATAAGTTATTTACTATTTAATTTATGAAAATTTCCCCATGATTGATTCCACACTAACAGAATAATGGAATATTCATCTCCTTCTATCCATTTTTTTAATTATTAGAAACTTAATTGAATCCAAAATTTCATTTCCTTCCAAACCATTAAACTAATCAGTAAATCCAATCACCATTTCTACCATAACAGCACGTTAAATTATTTTTTCATAACTATAGAATTTACATATGTATAACACCATTTATTGATTGGTTTTATTCCATTTAGAAATTTTTTCTTTTATATTCATGTTGGATGATAATTCCATAAGTGTACCTTTAATGTCATGAAAAAAATCCTCATACGTAATAATAGATTAATACACCACTTAAATTAGTTAATATAATTTGATCTCCATTTTGTATAAAAATATGGTTAAATTAATTTTAAATATATAAATTTTTCAATTAATTCCACTCTATAAAACCCTAAACATTATATTCTATAAGAAAATCACTATTTCTCTTCATATCCTCTTCATTTTTGAGTTCATCCTTGTTTGTGTAAATTATTGTGGGACATGATAATATATTGGAATATTATATGAGTTATTTCTATCCTTTATAAACAACTAAAGGGAACCATGTTGTGGATGAGGTTGTTTCATGACAATGACATCATGGGGATAAGATCATGACACATTAGAAGATGATATGATTTAGTTATGTCTTTCTAAGGAGATAGTTTCATAGAATTCACCATATATAATTTCTTTGTAAATTCAACACCATGATGGATTAGACCATTCCACCTAACATGATTCCATATTAGTATCAAACAACTCATCCAATGTTCTTCCATTAAAAGTTAAACCAATTAGTAAGATGATATGATTTTAATTTGGGTAATATATTATCGAATTGATGGTCAGAATTAATCTTGGACGTAATGAGGTGTTAGAGAGGTTTTCTCAATGTGGGTAAGACCCCAAAAAATAATTTTTCATTCCTCACTTTCATACTACTCTAGATATATGATGTACATTAGAAATTACTCTCTATTATAGTGCTCACTCATACAACAAAATAGCTCAGATTTAGCGTGGTCTTATGAGGTAGTCTTATTCCTTGTGTCTGGAGGATCGTTTTCCAGTACATTCCATGCTATAATACGTTATCTTATTCTATAATGATTCATTCCCACACCCTATCTTTTACTTCCATTTCATGGTTTTTAATTCTAGTGCACCTATGCACCATGATAACCCTCTGTACATTATGGTGGTAGTTTCAATAAACCATAATGCTACCACTACCTTATTGAATCATGAAACCTTCCAAACCACAAGGAAACCATCCAACCAGGTGTAAATTTTTCCATTTGTGGTGGCCAAACTCAAATGTCCCTAGTAGGTGATCACATTCTTGTCAGTGTGAAACATTTCTCGAGTGATGAATCATTTGAGTAACCTTGATGAAAATGTTGAAAATAATTATGTAGGAACTTTCATTCCATTAGGGTCCATGTATATGATGTTTTCCGATAATTATTTATATTCTTGATTATCCTATGCACTTTTAGTGTTACATGTGGGTGTATGAGTTACCAAAAGTATTGATTGTTTTTTACCAAGTGGTTAGTATGGATCATTATGTTTGATATTGGTGTTACATGTTTCCTCTTTATAAGACATGTATTTCATTTCATATGGAATAATGTTTTAGGTATAGATATGACTATGTTGAGTCAAGAGATTTGTGTGATGTGGTCCAAACATCCTTATAGGTGGGGATGGATATCCCTATAGTGGAAAGTGTATAGGTGGGAAGTTAACTAATCTTACAGTGTGAAAATTTTCTTAATGGTGGGAATTGATATCCCCATTGATTAATTCAAATTAATGGATGAATGGAACATACTTGATTGATTTTACTATAGAAATTAGTTATGGGTGATTAAAAGGAATGTTGATCGGGGATTAAAATGATGGAAAGTGAGACATTCTTGATGATAACCACAATTTGTTTGGGGTGATCCATGTTACCTTAATGGTTGTACATGTTGAGTTATCAAAAACCTTAAATGGAAACAATATGAATTTCATGGGGACTTGGTTTTTGTAGCTTTGTCAACACATTTTTACTTGACACATATATTATTGTATGTTTATTTGAGCATTTAATAATTTCATGAAATAAAATGATATATATTATTTGATGTTTTGTTAAGGATGAATTAGTGGGTTCTTACAGAGTCATGTTTTCACATAATTCATGAGTATTTTAGCGGGATTATAAATTTCATATCTAAAGATCTAGTGTATGGTAGGGGTCCTATAGTGTGAGACTAAGAAATGGGGGAAACTATGTTTTTATATTTCCACTGAATAAATTCATCTTCGATGATGCACATAATATTGATACATGATTTGTGATATTTTTGTTTCATTCTTGTATCATGACATAGAAGATAGATTCACTTTCCATGTATATACTTATTATAGTGATAAAAATTATTTTAATAATTAAATATTTAAATTTGTACTATTTATTCATGATAGTTTTTTTGAATGTGCAATATATCTTTGTTTCCATTATATTATTACATATAGGTATTGTGATTAATTTTTTAAATAATATTATATGGTGTCATTATATATATGATGATTATGAGTAACTTTCAAGCATATAGAGCATTGATAGTTCTAGAGGGTTATAATTGTGGGTTTAAGATTGGCTCTTAATAATCCATAGTTTATTTCCATACACGTGAGGTGTTTTTATATTCTTGATGTTCTCTGTGTTCTAGAGATATTACCTCAGAAACATTTGACGATACCACCAACTCCAATATTCTATGATTCTCCCATGAAACAAATTTTCCTACCAGGGGATGTACCCCAACACTCATAAACCAGTATAGATGATACTGTATATGAGTCCTGGTTTCACCCAAATTTACCCTACAAGTATGCAGTCCTTGTAGTACAGGTAGGGGTCGAATCCACAGGGACCAAAAAAAGAAACTAGAGACACTATAAATTTGGAGATATTTGGCTATGGAGTGGCCAAATATTTGTATTGAATTTATTTGAAACTAGTGATTTTATTTAAAGAAAAAATAAAAAAACATAAAATTATTTAGTGTCAAACAATTAATAGAGTTGATTTGATCCTAAGTTGTTACTGGGGTTAGATTGGATGTATTTATTTTCTTATAATGTTTCAGTTCACTAATTAAAGACGTATCCAAAAAATGATATAATTTCTCAACATCATTATCCAATTTAATCCTTAAATAATTCCAAGTCTAATCACCGATGCACTTAGAGGATCAATTTAATGATCACTCCAAGGTATTGGATCGTACCAGCACTCGAAATGTGTCATTGTTAAAGTTGGCGAAGATGAAGAAGAAAATAATCCTCAAATAGAAATATTAAATTAATGAAATGATTATAGAATTTTAGATCATAAAATAAATCCAGTCTTCCCCATGCATCTCCCTAGGACCAAATCATAAGGGTTTATCCCTCCATTGATTCTATGATCTCAGAGGAAGCGGAAAGTAGACTCATAGGGGTGGAATTGAAGAAGAAAAATAAAACAATGAAACGATCACTCCACCATTGTGTAAATAAATTAACAAGTGTTGGTGTAAATAGGATCACACCCTAGGGAAATGGTATCAATGTGAAAATAAGAATAAAATAAAATGAAAAAATGAAGAACTTTTATAAATATCTAATGTAAATAAAACAACTTACATGAGAATGAAGAATGATTACAACATCAAATTGATTGCATAACATTGCAATGAAACAAATCACCTAATATCCCTAAATACTCCCCCACAACTACCTTAAATAATAAAAATGTAAGCCTTGGGTCGAGACACCACTTCCCATGTCTATTAAATTAATTTTGGGAGGCCAATGTGGGTGGACATTAAATATAGAGGTGACTTTTTAACTCTTACATTGAAGTGGGATCCAGCTTACATCAACCGAAAAAAAGCACCGAAATCGCCTTCAATAAGGCCGAATTGGAGTGGGAAATAAAAGACTTAAATGAATCCCCAGATGTCCCCTAATAGAATATAAAATTTCTACCCAAAATACATTGTGGTTTGCAAGATAGATTAAATGGTGGACTGTATTTCTGGGCCGCAGAATCTGGCCCAAAATTGCATCCTCAAAGTGGTCCACCTAGAACACCATTAAAACATTCTAATTAGATTGATCCACTATTTAATTAAATGTTCCACATGATGTCTTATATCTCCCGATAAATTTTGAGACACTTTGGGTTTGAATCATGGCCTCTACATTATGTTTATTGGGCTATTGTCCAGCTCACTTCGCCCAGAATATGGTTGGTTCAAAGCCCACTTTGGTGGTCTTCCAAATTGAATCTCCAAGTGCTCCGAAAGAATTTATTTTTCCTTATAGCATGGGAGACATGAAAATAAAATATGAAAAAGAAATAAATACCATTTGTTTATGAGATGTTCATGAATGTACCATGTAATAGTTCATTTTATGAAATAATTGCAATCATGATGTTAAATGATGTTCAAAGTATAAAATGCACTAAAATAGTATTTATCAATAACAAATGACATGAATACTATATAAATTTACAATGAATATTAGCCTCTTCTAGTGGCTAATCACACCCCCCAACTTGATTTTTTCTTGTCCTAAGAAAAATACATCTCACAAACATGAATTTAAAATGGCCTTTTCCAAAAAAAATTTAATACAAATTGCTCACCCAAAGACCTCATACCAAAAAATTATGAAACACATCAAAATCATTTAAATCAAGTTATGTCTAAAGGAATATCCCAAGACCATGCACATTCCTTTGTTCAAATTATTCGCCATATTTCATCCAAATTTAATTAAGCATGAAGAAGTGTTGCGCGTTACAATGGACATGGGGGCTCATTTTCATTCGAGGGAGAAAATATATAAGCACTATGAGAAAAAAAAATTTAATAACAAGATGAGTACTCGTTTTTTTATTGTTGGTTTTTATTTTGCAATTTTCCCATGGTAATTGAAATTGAACTCAATTGAGTCAACCCATGTAACAAGACTTTGCCGATGACTCACAGGATAAAAGACCTTAGGGCACCATGTGAAGCTTACATACTCAGGAATTATATCGAGTTAACTAAATTAAAAACAAATTCAAATTAGCATAAATAGAGGTAAAATTCCCAACTCTGGGCCAAAAACCTATAGAGTCACGATCCCTAAGTTCCAAAATCCACACATTAGGTCAATTCATTTCTCTATGCGCAAATGACTTTTTTTCCAATACTCATGTTAAAATTAAAATGATCACCAACCCTATTCCATTTATTATGGACCCCAAGAACTCAAACTAATATCCCACAATCTAGAGAACGTGCAATGTGTTTTTTTATTAAATGGATGAAAATATAATGGTGAAAAATCACATCAGGCAACCGATCTTTCCAAATCTATTCACATAAACCTAAAATTGCATTAAAATCAGAATCAAGGCATGCAAAATAATTTGATATCCAATTTTGGAGATTGAAATTTGTGTTATCATGTTCAAAGTTAATGAAATCATTCCTTCCATGCATTTTTTCAGACTAGATAAAAAATATTATTTCATCTCCCCCCCAACATAGAATCACACTTTCCCGAGTGTTTAAAGAAAAGAAAAGTTAGAAGGGGTAGGAGAGGAGTTCGAAGAGAAAATTGAAAATGATAAACATGGAACAAATTTACCGGGTTTTTGAAGTTGATGTTCATGATGCTCTAGATTACTCCTTTGATCTCTTAGGAAATATAGGCACCTCCTTGATTGAACATGTATCACCCAAAATAGTCTTTAAACTATACAATGATGAACAATAAGACAAAACAAACAACACAATGATTTATTTATTTTAAATTATCATTATTATTAGTTTTTTCCCTGTTTTTTTGTTTTTTTAAATCAATATAATGATACATTATCTTATTTTAAATTTCTGGGTAATGTATTACCCAAGGATCACACCACGTGAACCCGATGAATACAGTGCTCCCCTTTCATACCCATCCATACTCATAAAAGAAGAATATGTCAATAGTCTAAATTTTTATAACCATAAACAACATAAATAAAATAAAATAAAGTGATGATACATTTTCTTCTTTTAAATTTCATGGTAAGGCATTACTCAAGGATCACACCATGTGACACCGATGAATACAATGCTCCCCTTTCAAAGCCATCCATACTCATAATTGAAGAATATGTCAACAGTCTAAGGTAGAATAAAAATATATCAAAATGATCCACTAATCCTATTTGAAATATATAGTTCATAAAAACAATGAAATGATTAGAAACTTGAAAACCAAGGGTTGCCTCCCATGCAGTGCTTAATTTAAGGAATTTTTCTCAACTTGAACCCCCCAACATATACAATTCCAACATTAAAAATTTTAATGACCTCATGTTTCTCCACTTCAACATGATTGAGAATGTGTATTCCTTATGGTTGGTAAGAAGATTTTGAATTTCATTCATGAACAATACTATTTTCTAAAATGAATGGGAAAATCCGACGAATATCATAAATGGTTGATCAATTTTATTATGTAGTCTTTCTTAATAAATCAAAGACCATTCAAGCTTTTTTTCAAGAGAAGATTGAATTCCAATTGAAATATCCTGATTATACACAATGAAGGGATACTTGGGTGAGGAAGGAAGGATAATAATTTTGATATTGGGTTGCACAGGACATTCAAACACAGGTTGAGATTTTGAATCCAACTCAGTTTCATTTTCCAAATTTCTCAAAAAAATGGTTCCTTTAGAATAGAAGATTCATCCATCAAATTGGAGAGATTATTGTAAGGAATGGGTATGGACTCAATGCTTTTAATTTATTTCAATGGTTCAGTGATTTTTGTTTTTAAAAAATCATCAAAAGAGTTATACACAGGAGACTCAATCTACGATGTAAAATTTCCCTCTTATGAATAAAAGAAATCATTTTTCTCTTGATTTAAAGACCCTTAAAAAATTTCTTGATTCGCTTCCCCTACCCCAAATACAAATTTTGATTCTTCAATAAATTCATGAGTGGTTTTTGAGAAACAAGACACTCTACATAGGGTTTTGGAAGGTACAATTGGTGTAGGGATGATTTCCACATAAGTGTGAATGCATTGTAGTTCCAATCTCAAAGATGATACCTCAGAACTCATTATATCAATTTTATTACAAAATATTTCAATTTTTGGTTTATGAACTGAATTTTTATGTGGTTTATCATCATTGAATCCCTCAAGATTCATCTATTCAACCATCCTTGAGAGGGCTGGAAATTTATCCTTTAAATATTCATCATCCCAATGATTGTACATGTCACAAGGTGTGTGGTAATTAATAAAGGGTTAACCAAAGAAATTTTCGAATTTAGGGGCTTCCCAATATTGATTTTCTATTTGATTCCAACATGAGATTGTGACATGGTAATTTGAATGATGCTCCATTGAATAAGGCAAAAAGTTGGATTATAGAATTTCAGGACACACACAAACAGAAAGGAGTAAAGACAAGAGAGATGGTGTGTGAGAATAGAATATGTGGGGTGAGAAAAGGATGATAGTTTATAAGTTAAATTACTTGGGTCCTCAGAAACGGCTTCAAAATTTAGTATCTTACAAATATAACCTATAGGAATGTGGTCGTTGTAGTATATGTAGGGGTCGAATCCACTAGGATAAAAGAAGAAACCATGAGCAACTCTGAATTTTGAGAGATTTGTCTATAGGGTGGCCAACTATTTGGATTGATTTGATTTGAAAGTAGTGATTTAATTTAAATAAAAAAAACATACAATTACGTAGTCTAAATTTTTTGATATAGATGAGTTGATCCTAAGTTGTTACATGGGTTAGATTAGATGTATTTATTTTCTTATAACATTTCAATTCACTAATTCAAGAGGTATCTACAAAATGATATAATTTATCTACATCATTCAACAATAAAATCGTTATGAAATTACAAGGATAATAACCAATGCACTTAGAGAAACAATTTTATGATCACTCCAAGGAACTTGATCGTACCAGCACTCGAAATGTGTCATTGTTAAAGTTGGCGAAGACAAAGAAGAAAATAATCATCAAATGGAAATATTAAATTAATGAAATGATTACAGAATTTTAGATCATAAAATAACATCCAATATACCCAATGAAACTCCCTAGGACCATCCCATAAAGTTTTAATCCTCCATTGATTCTATGATCTCAAAGGAAGCGGAAAGTAGACTCATAGGGTCAGAATTGAAGAAGAAAAATAATACAATGAAACGATCACTCCACCATTGTGTGAATAAATACACAAGTTTTGGTGTAAATAATATCACACTTTGGGGAAATGGTATCAATGTGAAAATAATAATAAAATAAAAAGAAGAAATTAAGAACATTTATAAAGAACTAGTGTAATTCAAACAACATACATGACAATGAAGACCGATTACAACATCAAATTGATAGCATAACATTAAAATGTAACAAAGAACCTAATATCCCTAAATCCTCCTACACTACTACCTTAAATAGGAAGAAATGAAGCCTTGGGTGGAGACACCACTTTTCAAGTCACTTTAAGAAATTTTGGGAGGCCAAATTGGGTGGACATTGAATGTAGAGGAGACTTTTCAACTCTTTCCTTGAAGTGGGAGCCAACTTTCATCCACCGAAAAGAAGTGCCGAAATCACCTTCTAAAAGTACGTATTGGAGTGTGACATAGATAAATTTAATGAATTACAGGATTCCCTCTAATATCCTGTAAAATGTAAAACCAAAATACTGTGTGGTGTGCGAGATATGATTTAAATGGTGGTCTGTTTTTCGGGGCCGCGCAATCTGGCTCAGAATTGCATCTTCAACATGGGCCACCTGGAACTCCATTAAAACATTAAAAATTTCTTAATACACTATGGAATTAAATGTTTCTCATGAAGTATTCTGTCTCCAGTTAAATATTGATACTATTTGGGTTTGAATCATGGCCGCTATAATATGTTTATTAGGTTGTTGTCTAGCTCACTTCGCCCAGAATGTGGTTGGTTCAAAGCCCACATTGGTGGTCTTACAAATTGAATCTACAAGTGTTACCAAATAATTAATTGTTCCTTATATCATGGGATAAATGAAAATAAAATATTAAAATTAAATCAAGACCATTCAGTGTTTTATGAGATGTTCAAGATTGTACCATGTAATAGTGCATTTTCGGAATGAATTGCAACCATGATGTGAAATGATGTTCAAAGTGTAAAATGCATTAAAATGGTATTTATGAATGGAAAATAACATGAAAACTATATATATTAACAATTAATATTAACCTCTTCCAGTGGCTAATCATGTCCCATTAATCCCAGAGTCTTTCAGATAGTGTATTTTTATAGGGTAACCACTCATAGGACCATGACATACCATGCCTGATAATTCAAGATCCAACATCCTCTAGAATTCTATGATATTTTGGTTTGCAGGATGCTGAGGATTGAGTGGGATTTAATGAGATAATTTTTGGAGATGGTCCAAGCTTCTATGGAGGGCATTGTGCTTCTATAGACCCTTATGTTAGATAGACCCACCGGGAGATGGTCAAATTCCATGAGATAAGCTAGGAGATGGGAGGTTATTAAATGGGAATCCTTTAAGGGGATATTTATCATGTAATACATTGCTAAGACAATGAAGTGCGACTATGCCCAAGATTTCATGGAGGGTTGAAAAAATTTTATTATTGTATTTGAATACCCATATTGGGTTATGGAGTTAATTAACTTCTTTTAAATTTATAGATAGGAATGAGGAAAAAATAGATCAAAATATTTGTATAGGCCATTGATTAAATTTTACTCATAATGTTATTTACATGGACATGATTACATAAATATAGAATCCTCGAAAGGTCTTGACATTTGATTATAGTTGGAAAATTATAGGTCATCCTGGATACTTCAAGCCCATGTATTCCAATGACAAAAAAATATTTCAATACGATGATAGTATCTTGTTTTAGTAGAAAAAGTAAGGTTGACCAATAGTAGTACTGTAACCTAAAATCAGTTTAGAGTTAGACATCACAGGTATACTCTATAAGAGATAATTCCATGAGGTTCAATAACATCGGGATTTGAGAAGAATTAGATTAGTTCTTGTATAAATCTTCCTTAAAAGGGACAATATTTTGTAAATGAGACAAATTTATGACACTTTTAAAATGATCACTAGGAGGAGTATTAGGTCATTGGGTCCAGATAGGAGTTGAGGATCTCAATAAAGTATAAAACAATTATAGAAGACGGTAACCCAGAGACACATGGAATTGAGTTGAGATTGGATTAAATTATGAAATGGAAAAGTTCCCAATAGATAATGGATAGGGTATATCTTTTGTTAAAGTAATTGTCTTAATAATTTCCATCTTGTATACTACTTTTTTGATACTGGTTCTTCACATTCCATTATTTCTACACAAATACTTTCTCGACCCAACAAATCGGCCTTGTAATCCTATGAGTTTTATCTAATGATACACTATTTGGCTTTGAAATGGACCATATCTAGATATTCCTAGAGTTTTCAATATTAATCAAAAACCATGAGAACATATCTTGAGTACATTATTCAATATATGATGAACATATATTTGATTCTTGACATGGATTGGTTCATTGTATTATTATACCACACTGATTTCTATTGGAAACGCATGTCATTAACATCACCAAATACAGTGATTTTCATGATGAATATTGAGGGTGAAATGGGAGAATTTATATTTAGAGCATACTTAAGTTAACTCATGATGATTAATGGAAAAATAGTATGCATGGATATCTCAATAGGTTTAGTGATAATACCATCAACATGTCCTCTATTCATAGATATCTAATAGTATGTGTTTATAGATGAATTCAAAAGAATTCCACCCTGATTGAGGAGTTTAATTTTTAGTTGAGATCATGTGGGATGTGATTCAAAATTTGATACCTCCTTATCACATAGAACCAATCGTTATGAAATAGGTCAATGTGAAACTGAAGGACTTTGAGAATTATAGTTTTTTAATACTAAGTACTTCACCATGGAGTGAATATGTGTTGTTGTCCATGAATTAATATAGTATTTATTTACACTATACTAATTACTAGAATCTTAAATAGGTTCCTATAGTGAATTAATTTCTCTTTCAATGGATAGATGAAATTTTAAATTAGTTATATAGATACCAGTCTTCATCCAAGGATGTCTTCGATCGGGCTATCACCGACAGTGAGTTAACGAGGAGGAAATTATGAAGATGGAATTTTAGAGTAGTTATGGATTGTATGAGAACATTTTGATGGCATACATGATGAAAAAAAAGTAAAAAATGTTCATTTATCTCATGAAAAACATCATCCACACATATCTATACTTGTTGGTCATGTTGTTCTTTGATGAAATCCTTATCTACACACTAACTCCAGAGAAGCATATCAAACCCCTCATATTAAAAGTATGTAAATTTTGGGAACACTTTACTTATGAAAATATTTCAAATTGTGTATTTTGGATATGAGATTTTATATTCATGGTTCATGAGTTTTTTGAGATTACTATATTTAGGGATCTATATAATAGGGAAATAATAATGTCCTAGACACATCCCTGAAAATTGTTTAAGATCATGACCATTCTAGGACAAGAATTATACTAATTTTTCTTTATCCATGAGTTCTCCAAATTACCATCTCCCATGAAAAGATATGAGACTGATGTTTTCATGGCCATATTAGTGTGAATATGTATTTCAAGAGATAAAGAGTGATGAGTCAGAAGTTATAACTCTTACATTTACTCTCATTTAGTAATTGAATTCAAGATCCCTTTCTTGAAACACATTTTATAACATTTTATGACATATTTTTTATAAATTTTGGGTATAAATAATTACATTTTAAAACACATAGTTCCTTTTCTATATATTATGAATATAATTCATATATTTGATCATTATTATTATCAAAATTAGATTGTGTATGATAAATCAGGTTCATATTTATCAGAGTAAAAGATATACTCTAGTCATGTCTAATGAATGGAAAAAATTCTAGACAGTCAGTGTTCTATGAAATGGAGGTGTTGTTCATGTATATAAAATCCCTAAATTATCATTGGGTTATCCTATTATGTTGACAATTTGTTCAGGAGTTGCTTTACCAGGTGGAACTCGTAGATGATAACCTATGTCATAAAATTTATGGTAATGAAAATCATTAAGATGTATATCAGGCTGGCATAATTTTAATAATCTAAATATGGAAGAATTTTTTCTATCATTAGAAAAAAATTTAACATTGTAATGATTTTAATCAATATAACGTCGAACATCTAGTTATTCTTGATCATTATGAGATATAAAGGGTGCAATGACCCATGTATTTATAGAATTATACTTTTTCATTTATATTTATAGTAATGTATAAGATATTAATTTTTTGATAAAGGGGATTCTTTTTCCAATAGTGTTCTCGGCACAGTACTATGGGTTTCTCGGAAATCATACGTTGGAGAGAACATTGAGTTATACAAAAAATTAAAATAATAAATATATTACTGTTTTAAATGGTAGTTAAGACTTAGCCTTTGGAATGGTGGAAATGAATAGTATCTACTATATTTTTTAATTTGGTTTACACGTGTTTAAAAAACTATTCATTGGTTAAAAATTTATTATAAATGGAAATAAAATCCAATTTAATATAAATGACCTATCTTTTTGAAAATCAATTTAAAAGAAAATAATTGAGGTTATAAAATCGTATCACTCTTTAGGAATTTTAATTTAATGAAAAATATAATTTATATATTAAATTTATTGTTTTAAATTAATTTTATATGTTTTCTAGATATGATATATTAAAAAATTCAATTTTCAAGATAAAATAATTATTCCTCTAAAAAAGGAAATTTACCACTTTTTAATAGAGAACCATTTTTAGAAATAGTTTTGTCACATTTATATGTTCTACATGAAAAAAACATATTATTTAGAAGTGGGACATCAAAATTTATATCTGATGAAATTTTGGTATTTTTCTGATAAAATTCATATTTTTTTGAATAGTGAAAAATACTACATTTTAATTTAAAACTACCTTTTTATATAACTTATTTATATAGATAGATTATTATTTTAAAAGTTTTTACAATGTAATTGGATTAAATATTGACCATCTAAGACAATTTTTTTCCATTTGATGTAATTTCACTTCTAAATTAAACATAAACACACGCCAATATTTTGATAGTTTTCATTTCATAGAAACCCGCCTTTTGGTTTTGACAATGGAAAATGATTTTGAGTTAATTCATGAAAATTATGTTTATTGAATTTGGAAAAATGGATACAATATTTGGAATCATAATTTCGGAATTGTTTAAATAATTAAATTTTATTTTTGAAAATTAATAATATTAACATAAAAATTATTTGTATTTACCATGGATAAAAGGTAAATTAGGTAAATGAGGGTAAAAAATTAATATTATAATAATATAAAACTATCCTAACCTAGGTCCTAATCCTATTGGATGAGATATTTACGACCATGGGAAACCTTGGGTCAATTTCGAGAGCCCATAGAGTGACTTTGGTGTGATAATGACTTGTTATAAGAATTAATTTAATGTAAGATGAAATTTAACAGAAAAAACTATCCATTACTAAAACAATTTAAATATAAGGTTACATAACAGATATCACTTACTATAAAAAGTAATTATATATAAAATATATTTTCTACATCATGGTATTATATATATAATTTGTAGACATTAAATAAATAAATGTATTTATGAAAAAATTATAATGTAGTGATTTCTTCATTATTAAATGATTCAAATTAAATGATATTATAAATATTAGAATAAATATTAATTGAGATAATTAATTCCATCCACAAATTTTCTATATAACTATGACATGATTGTATTGATTCAATTTTTTTCTTTGAAAAAATCATGTTGTTGTGAAGTTGAAAAAAAGTCAAGTATAACAGTGACCAAATTAGACATAATTTATATCTTAAAATATGAATTAGTTTATTAAATGATATTAAATTCCTAAAAATATAAAATTCATCGAAATGGTTGAGATATGTCCAAATATGTCATTAATGGATTTTGTTTGGGACTTTTGACATGATTTGGTAATTACATTATCCCACAATGTGTAAATAACACGATATTTCTATAAGAGAAAAAAAGGGTAAAATAAGGGTTAAACCAAAACAATAAGGATACAAAAACTATTCAAAACATCCCTAAGAATTATTGAATAATATTTATTCAAACAAACATTAACTTATCATTGAATTAAACGAGTTTTTTATTTTTTTAATTGAAATTTAATTTATAATATAATCGTATTTTAATACTTTTCTAAAGATCCCCTCACCTCTCCTATAAATGGGGAATCCTTATTCTCTCTATATAAAACATCAAAATACTTTTAGGTCATAAAATATCTATCCAAACTTTTCATTGAATTCCACCCTTCCAATTAAAAGACATACATTGGGAATATGGCAATTCAAGAAAGCCTTTTATCTGAAATCAAATGAAATTACCCGATTTATAGAAAATGTATTCTATGAAGTTCCTTTCCTTTATTTTCCTTCTCCACTACCTATGATATATTTATTCTTTTATTAAATAAAAACACATAATACAAAATATTTTAGGATGCAGTTATGATAATGATTCAAAATACACTTACATACAACTCCATCTAATAGGTACGAACATATTGTTTCTCTGTACAATGAACTACTCCCTCAAGAAATAAACATTGTTCAATTTTCACTTACCACCTATCATGGGCCACACTTTTATTTTCATTCATGGAGTGCATGTGTTGTAACAAACACAATGCTTATATTATGCACCTTTTACCTCATACATTCATGTGACATGTCTAAAATGAAATATTAATTATGTTAGTGCACTTAAAAGATTCAAATATGACCGCTAGGGAATAAATTGAAAATGACAAAACAAATTGAAGAATGGTGTCACAGTCTATCTGGATACGATGTCACAAAGAAATAGTGTCTCTATGAATCAATGAATACTTCTTTATCCGTGAACGGTGAGATAGTTATGATGGCATGGTTGTATAGAGATCTAGAATAGGTAGCATAGATGCCGCGATAGGATCACGATGTCTAGTCATGGTGTTTGGTCACAGTTTGTTGTTCATGGTGTCCGTTTCATGGTATCTAGTTCATGATGTCTATTTCACAGTGTCTGGGTCATAGTGTATGTTCACGGTGTTTGGGTCACGGTGTCTAATCACGGTTTCTGGTGACGGTGTCTGGGACATGGTGTTTGGTCACAGTGTCGAGTCACTGTGTCTGGTCACTGTGTTCAGGTCACGGTGTCTGGGTCCTTTTCCAGAAAAACAAAACTTGTGGTAGACTCATGGTTTCACAGACTTAGCCAAATATATCTATATTTACTTGAGCAGTAATATTCACAGAATGAATTAGAAATAATCATTTATAAAAGAACTAATTACATACCATAGTTAAATATTGTTTACAATAATCAAACTTAATTTATAGCAATTAAGATCTTGGATAGGATTATTTAAATCAAAAAGAATCCATCCATCTGAACACAATATTTGAGATTGATAAAACATGATTAACATGTTTTATAGGATGTATAGGTTTTTTGTTCATTATAACATGATTATGACATGAAGAGTCCAACAATATTTCCTTTTTGATGAACAGAAATCATGTGAGTGAGATATCTGTTCTTAGATGATGTGTCTCACCTTAGTGTGCATTTAGTGTGCATGTATCTCCACCTTTTGGGATTATCAAAATGAAAAAAAAGTAAAAAAGAGAGGATACAAGAAGAGTTTACAGTGCAGTAGATTGAGAAATATGTTTCATTATAATCACTAAGAATCAAAAATACAAAAATATTAATATCAGAATATGGTGTTCACTTTTCTTCAGCACTAGCATTCTTCTATTTTCCCTTGGAAGCATTGTCAGGAGAAGGCATGCGAGAAAAGGAAGAAGTTGAAGAAGGAAGTGAAAAAACCAAAAAAGTCAATATAGGGAGTCCTTCAAAAATATAAGGGGCCAAGGCAGGTGTAGTTGAACATTGAGAAATTTTTTTTTCAAGGATAATAAGTCATATCTTACTCAGAGCTTGACAGATAGTCATAGTGGTAGAGGCAAGGGATATGGACAAGAAGGTAAGAGAACTAGTTTTCAATGGTGGACCTACATGAAAAACAATAGAAATTCTTTGCACATGAAGATAAGGACTCAATAACATGATGAAGTCAGCAATAACCTCACCACCATACTGCATCGCTTTCTCAAAGTCATATTTGTTCTCCATGAACATCTCCCACAAAGGAGTGAAATATTTCTGCTTTTGAACATGTTTTTTTTATATCATGAGTGAGAGGATTCATTTTTAGATTCTACACAAGTTACATGAAATGGTTAGTCATATCATGCGTAAAGAAAATCCTTTTGAAGTTGAAATAAACATTAATAAGAATTTCATCTTCATCATCATTGGAAATAATTAAATTAATTACTATAAAATATAGAACACTATCAATATTCTTGAGAAGCAATGATAGAGACTCTTTGTCAAAGCCACTGAGCACTGGTTAATGTTCTCCCGTAAAAATTGTTCTGAGCAGATCATTGTCTAAGGAAGGTTGAGATGACTATCCAGAGGCAGTAGAAGCTGTAAAAGCCGAAGTAAGGGACTATAGTTAATTCAAAAACATTCTAGAGATAGCCCTTATACTCATCAGTTAACTTGTTTTGAACAATAACAAGATCAAACATTTTTTGAACAATTTATTTGTTTCATTCATCCACCTTGTCAGCTAAGGATGTTAGATTATGGTGAATTATAGAGACAAATTTCTATGTAATCTGAACTTTAAAAACCTCTATAAGAAAAGAAATATGATCTAGTATTGATTTCAGTACTCTATACATATATTCAACCAAATATATAAAGGACTTCACTTCATCGCTTAACATTTTTTTCTAAATTGTGTCCTCTTGAAATTCTTGAATAATTTTTCAAAGAATATTCTATATAATATTTCTAAAAACAAGGAAACATCACTTTCACTTAGGTTTGTCATTGGAGTGGGTGGATTGTTCATGATAATTCTAACTCCATCCAATATAGTAGCTCCGATGGTTTTCCAAACACCCCTACAGACTAAGGTAGAAGGTACTTGGGAAGGTTCATGAACCGGAGTTGAGATATGCTTGGGATCTTTTGTAGAGATAAGATCTAAGATTGATTTCTATTTAATTATATTAGAAAGGTCTATACCTTTAACAAAACATTCTTGTGAATGATTCACATCCAAATATCTAAGGAAATTCATACCATGTATCCACAATGCTTGGATCAACTGGATTAGGCACATCAACACTTTCTAGATTAGGGTGTTTCTCCCCCTCAACATGTGCATATATTACAAGACAAAGATATTTATTTCTTTGATATATTTTTAGAGGTTCATCCCCAATAGTCCCAATTATTTCTTTTCTAGCCAACTATTAGGCATGCTCCATTAATTCTTCAGCCGATGGGATAATCTCAGGAACATATTGTTCCTCTAAGTGTTATTCCAAAGAAGATCCTTTATCGAGATAAATATCTTCTTCTAGATGTTCTTCCCAAATATCCTTTTCCATTACACCAACAAAAGATTTTTTTCTTTAGAAGAATATTATTCTCCCATATCAATAATTTCTTCAAGAATAGGTATTTCCTTCAAAATTATATCTTGGAGAACAGGTCTAATGTCTTCCCCATCCAGGATTTTTTTCCCTATAGGTGCAATAATTTATTCTTCCTCCTCCTCAATAGGGTAGTCAAAAATTTTATTTGGCCCCAAACTAGGATATGAAATTTTTTTAGGTCATGAAGATTTCTCAACCGGGTTGAACTTTTCAAAATTTCTGCCACTATCTTCCACCTATTTTTTTTTCTCCACAGATTCCAAATGATTTTCATTATTTTGACTGTAAATTTTGAGATACAAAATTCATAGTCCTTAATAACATATACATATAGTCTAACCATCTCTTTATCTAGAAGCATAGTAGAGATCAACCTTGAGTAGAACAAGGAGGTTGACTTTGCAGTTGTATTTATCAAATCACACATATGAATTATATCATACATTCATAGGTTAATCTAGAGTCCATTCTTCATAATATGTATCCAAAATACATCTTTATACTTGAGTGTATTAAAATATTCTTTTTCATGGACTAATCAGATTCTATAAAAACTTAAATAAAAGTCTGGTTTCACTATCTAGCTCAGCAGAAAATAGCCCTTCTCTTAGTTTCATTTCCAGTCATCCTTCTCAAGGATTATTTTAAAACAACAATCTCACTTAGAGGATGGGGACCACTTTGGTAGTCCTCAAAAATTCCATGATGGGGTATCCTTGTGCAACCATCCCATAACCTCGATGAAAAAGGGCTTATTTAGCTATTGATCCATCTTCTCAGAAAAAACCATCTTTTTTATCAAAAGAGAATTGAACGAACTTATAAATTTGAGAAACTAGCTTTGCATAAATCGGTTTTTCCACTTTTGTGAACCAATCCAACCATCCTTTCTCCTTTAGTACTTTTAATACTAAATAATTACTTGACAACAACCACTTGGAGGAGATTTCCTTTTATTGTACCACTATTTTGTCTAGAAGGTTCAAATTCAAAGGACCTTCAAGAACTATCATTGGTGATATCTTCATATTCATCTTTAATTAGTTCATTTAGTTAGTTGATACGGATGTAGATTTCATTCTGGGAATTCAACGAAAGTTCGACATAGATAGAATGGTTTATGGAGGGGTTACAATTATAGAGAACAAAGCTCGGGTGAAGAATGGAGTGAAACTTAATTCATTTTTTTCATTTGGGGATATAGATTTTTGAAAATTAAAAATTGTAGGAATGTAAAAGAGTAATATAATTAATAAAAATGATACAGGTTATAATATGTAAATAAAATGATAAACTGTCTTTATAGTGAGAGCAGAACATACTTTCACGGTGAGACCGTAACACTGTTTCATAGTGAGACCATAACATGTTTTCATGGGGAGACCATAATAGGTTTTCATGGTGATCCTGTTACAGGTTTTCATGGTGTCATTTTATTCATGCAACACCGCAAGCTTCCATGGTACGTTTCCCTTTGATTAATGATGTAGCTTGCATTGTACACAACATAGAGTTTTAATACACCACGACCTATCAAACTGGGCATTATGAATTGTAATACCCACTTTTTAAAATTTTATAGAATTTATATTTTAAAAATGGACTTCATTTTTGATATCAGAATATCAAAATTATCTTTGGGTGAATTTTAGGTATTTTTCGGAAAACATTCAATTTTTTATGAGTAGTGAAAAAACTGTGTTATTTTTTAAAATAAAATTTTTATTTAAGTAATTAGTTATTTTATTTTAATTTATTTTAGGTCAAAATAGATTCATAATACATATATATGTTCAATTTAATTCATTATAGTAATTTTATAATAAGTTTAGATATATAACATTTTATTGAACTTTTTTCCGTCTTTTAACCACCTTCTAGAAGCTTTTGGAAATTTGTATAAAACATAATTTTATTGCTTCAATGAGTTGAATTTAAAAAATCCAAGAGACACTGTTGACATCAGGATGTAAAATGTGGTTTAATAAGATGAAAATAATTTTTTTGAATAGTAACTTATGTCTTTTATTTACCACAGTTAAAAGTAAATTGGGTAATTAAGTGTAAAAATGATATTATAATTACCCTAACACATGTATTAATTATATTTTATAAGTCTAATTCGACCAAAAACATCCTTAGGAATAATATATAATCCCCATTGGTTCACATGGATTAGATTAAGATATTTATTATTATATTATTTAAAGAAGAGTTAAAAGTGTTAAATTCAATGTTTAACCATTTTTAATATAGGGTTAAACACAATATAAATTCGACTATAAATATTAATTAGAAAGATAAAAACATTTCATACAGAATGGTATTTTATTTATAAATTTTAGACATTATATAATTTAATTTATTTGTGACATAATGATGATGTCGTAATTACCTTAATAATGAAATATTACAATAATAATAATTATTAATATCCAAATAAATTTATATTGAAACTTATGATGAATTACACAAATTTTAAATTTCAATATGACATGTTAGGGTTTATTAATGAAATTTTATTTGAAGTGATAACATTTTTATGGCTTTAAAAAAATCAAATACTAAATAGTGTCAAAATTGACATAATTGAGTTTTTAAAACAAATACTATATTATTAATTGAAATAACATTCATAAATATCAATTTTTCGGCAAAAGGACATCAATAAGGTTATATATATTAATATTGAACCACTTGGGGTTATCTTGTCTTTTTATAGTATGTTTATTAACCATATAATTTAAAAATACAAAGAAACATGGTAAATGTCAAACTAATTAACTAACAATTAAATCTATAATAAAATGTTAATATGGTGACATAAACCAATATAAAACCTATTTGTTGAGATTTTTATGACCCATCCCCACAATATCCTTGAAATATATCATTTTGGATCTATTAGTATCCAAAAATGATTTAATTATAAAATAATATTTCAAGCTTTTCCTAAGGTGACCCTCTCCTCTCTTGTAAATGGGTACTTCACCTTCTCTTAATTTCACACCTCCAAAGACATTTGGCTCCGCAAACCCCTCCCCAAATATCCTATCAACTATCCTACCTTAATCCTAGAGGCCTTAAATTGACCAGAAAGCCACCCTAATGTTCCCTTTTGATCAACTCAATAGGAAACACCCGAATAAGAGGTAATAATTTCACCACCCTCTTTCAAGTTATTTTCTTCTTGCACTTCCTATTTCTTTGTTGTTTCCATACCAAAATAATAAATACAATACCTTTTAATTACTATTATGTTATTAAAAATATGGTACAACCATATTCATTATTCTATCCATCCTAGAAATGAAAAAGTCACCATACGTGCGTACGTACGGATTATGGTCTCCACGTCGTGGTGTAGTCTATTATTCCAACACATCATTATTTGGATGGGTATAATAATGAGTATAAATAATGTAAATAATAAATATATCATGTTAATGATTCTTTAGATATGATAATCCATCCAATTACATTTTATTTCACCATCAATATAATGATATTTTCGCTCATGCATACGTACAGATTACTGTCTCCACAGACGCGCTGAGATTCATTCTCCATCATAATCATTCATGATTTATTTTCATTTTACGATTACAAATTATGTTAATAAAAATAATATAAATCTTTATATGAATAAAATAAATCATATAAAAACAACATGTCTTACTTAACCAAGTATATAAAGGAAAAAAAATCGATTAACACCCGAAACAATGATACTACTAAAATATTATTAATAATGAAATATTTTTGCATCATATATATTATCATATTTATGTATATAGTTATTTTAAAATTTTAATTTTTTTTAACTATTATAAAAGAAGATATAATACCGTCTACTGTGTAAAATTAAAAGGTTTAGGTTCATTCTACAATATCTTTACTTATCCGAGGTTGTTAATACGTAATTATCTTCTGGGACCTCTTTATCATTCACATATGTGTTTCATTAACAATATATTTCAAAACAATTTTTCTTTTTACTAGACTATTTGATAATGTCATTTATACCCTTATTTGACCATTCATTTTTTGAAATGAATATTAATGTCATTTTCCAAACAATGAACATTATGACCATCTTGATAAATTTAAGGTAAGAAAGTCTTTTTTTAACTTATACAGTGGGTGAGGATATTGATGCCATTATAACATCGTTGAAGCTTCCCATACAAGTTTAGAAGAATTTTTTCAAAAGAAATTTTTTCTTTTATAATTATAAGACTATTATATTATTTCAAAATATAACGAGATATTTCTTTACAAAATGTTTTTATATAATAAATGTCAACATCCATTGATAGATTTTAAGCTTGTTTGAAGTTTATTTATTATGATATGAATATTCCATATTGTATTAAGGGTTTTGTGATATGATTGACTATGGACGTGTTATTTTTACACCAATCATGGTTTATGGACACAATATTGACATTTCGTATGCTAGTTTTAATACAAAGGTTTCTGTTATTTTTATTACTTTTCACAAAAGGAATGAATTGGACTTAGTAAGTATGGGGTGGAGCCCGCTATAGCTCCTCGATGCACCAGTAAGACTCATGAGACAACCTAGTGTCTTGACATAAGGCCTTGAAAAAATATTATTTATAGTCATGGACCAGGGCCCTGACTATGTGGTATAGATGTCTGGCATTAGGCATTCAAACGTTATGAAATTTGCTATTGATATTACATTTTATTGTTAGACTAGTAGAATATCCATGTGAATAATTAAATGGAATTATTTGATTTATCTTTTCTAAATTATGATGAAGTTTATTTTTAAAAGGATGGTTTTTTAGTCTTGTACATTAACTTAAATGTTTATGCATATTCTTGAATATTTCTGCTATATTGTAATCCGTACTGAGCATCTGTGCTCACCCCTTTCTATGTTTTATTTTTCCCAGGATGCGATGAAGAATATTATGACTGACCTGTAGGCATATTCTAAAAGATTAATGTGTTCATTGGAGACAACATTGTTGGTTTTTTCATTTTATAACGTATTGTGCAACTTATGAACGTATCTAGTACTTTCAAGGCAACTAAACTGATTGGTCATACGGGATTTTGATCCATTGTGATCATTCCAATGTTATTTAATAATGCACCGACTCTGGATAACTAGGGTTGGGGCATTACAGTTGGTATCAAATGAATTTTAGTACAAACCATGGATACTAGATTTAAATAAACTCTGATTAGAGCACATTAACCTAAGATAGACTTTGAGGATTGGTATAGAAGAACTTCCAAGAATTTTTGTAATGTAGAGATTTTGAGAATTTTCCAAGAAATACATCCCTGTCTGGATACAAGCAGGTAGAGGCAGCTCTGGCATAGATATACCTAGTAGTGAATACTCCAATAAGGATTTTCGGGCTTGACACAGTGTATCCTTGTACACGACAATGGTCCTTGTTGCACTCTAGGTTACGACACTCCCAGGGGATACGCTTAGGATAATTCATATTTTCTATACAAACCATTATGAAGGATTTATGAGTATATACCACCTCAAAGAAGGCATTTTTTTATGATTATGGATTATATCCATAAATTGTTCAATTTATGTTAAGTTTTTTATAAGTTTGGAATTATGTATTGTCATTCATAAACTAATTTATTGAATTCCATTGTATAGAAATGGTTCCTAGTGTAAGTAAGGGAAGCTGTATCAACACACATAATCCATGTAGGGATTTCCCTCCTACTCAATATAATTATAGTGGTGATGTTTATGAAACTGGTGCTGGTCATCTTATCACCATAATGGGACAACTCACTTGAGTTATGAATAATATCCTTACATGTATGGAGCAGCCTGATCCACAACGTGAAGGATCAATGTTAGACCACTTCTTGAGGCCACAACCACCAACATTAAATTAGAGTACAAATCCATTAGCAGCTGAGAAATGGATAAGTTCCTTAGATAACACATTTCATGCTTTGCAGAGTTACAAAAGGGAAAAAGTTTTCATGGCAGTTTATCGCCTCACGGGAGATGCAGACTAATAGTGATCATTAATCCAAAACACAAAGGAAGATGGGGAAGTATCGAAAAAGGAATGGATGAAGTTTAAATATATTTTCTTAGAAAAATTCCCTCATCGTGACCATCGAGCGGATATGGAAAGAAAATTTTTATGTCTGGGGAAAAGAGAGGATGAGAATGTTGCAAAGTATAAGAAAACCTTTACAAGGATATAAAGGTATGCATCATATTATATACATAACCCAATGAGTTGGGCTTATCGATTCATTGATAGGTTAAAACCATTTCTCCTTCGAGCATTAGTCTCACAATCATTCCCACCATATGAATATATTGTCTCACGCGCTATCATGACAGAAAAGGAATTCCCAAATTCTTATGGCTTCAAAGAAAAGCTTGAGAAGAAGAGATTTTCAGATCACTCTGGATATAAAAATAAGTGGAATAAGGGAAATTTTCAATATATATCCTACAGTAAATGTATGAAGAAATCCCCTGGTACTTTCCTGAAGGGAATGAGAGTCTGTTATAAGTGTGCTGAAAAAGGCCACCAAGCTCGTGATTGCAAGGGAAATAAATGGGATTTCAATGTTTAATGATACAATTGAAGGGAAAAGGGACATCATGAAAATGAATGTCTTAACTGCCAAGGTAACATACCTCAGAAAAGGCCAAGGGAGAAAGGCCAAGCTTATATGATCACTACTGCTGATGTTGAAGCTCAAAAAGATGTGGTAGAATTTAATTTAATGGTTTTATTTGGTTTAGACCATTCTTTATTTGATTCTGGATCATCACAATGTTTCATCTATTCTCATTTGGCTATGAAAATTTGATATATTCAATTTGACATAACAAAGGAGTTGTCAATCAAAAATCATAAGGGAAGTATCATCACAACAATTCTTTGTGGATCAGTTCCCATTAGGGTATATAAATTTTCTTTATTTGTAGATCTCATAATTATAAAAATTATTGAATTTCATATAATCCAAGGAATGGATTTGATTTTAGACCAGGATGCTAAATTTTATTGTAGGAAGGAGGTTGTTATTTTTGATGATAACAAAGATTATCTTATCTTTAGAGAAGAAACATCACCACCTGATTCTTGTCAAGATCCACCCCACTAGCTCTACAAAATTCAATTATTGGGGGGGGGGGATAGAACGAAATAATAATGGGAAAGGAAAATATTATTTGAATAGTGGACATATCTATTGTGAAAGAATATGTTGATGTGTTTCCAGAGGATTTACGTGGACATCCTGCAGCATGAGAATTTGAGTTTTCCATTTATTTAATTCCTGGTTCAAGGACCATATCGAAGACCCCTTATAGAATGGCCACATTGGAATTAGTAGAACAAAAGAAACAACTAGAGGAATTGAGTAAAAAGGAATTTATTCACCCTAATAGTTCTCCATGGGAACCCTATCCTTTTTTAATATGAAAAATGGATCTATGAGGTTTTTTCATTGAATATAGGGAGATCAATTCTTTAAAAATAAAGAACAAGTATCCCCTACCTCTCATTGAAGATTTATTTGACCAAATTCATGGAGCTCAATATTTTTCAAATATTGAAAATCGATCTGGATATCATTAGTTGTGGGTGATGAAGGAAGACATTCCGAAAATAGCATTCCATATCAGTTATGAGAATATTTAGTTTATAGTAATTCCTTTTGGATTGATTTATGCACCCTTTTTCTTCATTGATTTAATAAATTTAGTTCTCATGGAATATATTGTTGAATTTTTGGTGGTATTTATTGATGATATCTTCGTATACTGAAAAAGTAACAAATATCATGAAAATCACATGTGCACTATTCTGAAAACCCCTAGAAGAAATGAATTATATGGGAAGATTATCATTTGTAATTTACGGCATGAATAGATTAATTTTCTTGGAAATATTGTCTCTAAGGATGGATTCTTTGTTGATCCTTAAATGTCCAAGGCAATCCACGAATATCTAGCACCGATGAGTAAAACTGAGGTACATAGTTTTATTGGTTTAGCTGGTTATTATCGATGTTTCATCTAGAATTTTTCCTAGTTGGCTAACCCATTAACCAAGATCACACGTAAAGAGGGTAAATTTTTTTTGCACAAAAGAGTGTGAATAACTTTTTTACTAACTATTGAAGAGATTAGTCAATTCTCCTATCGTGACTCTACCATTAGGGAGTGATAATGTTGTAATTTATAGTGGTTCTCCAATGAATGTACGTGGTTGTGTCCTTATACAGAATGAAAGAGTTTTTTCCTATGCATCCCGACTACTAGAAATTCAAGAGAGAAATTGTCCCACTCATGATCATGAGTTAGCAGCTGTAATCTTTACTCAGAAGATATGGATACACTATCTCTATAGTGAAAAATGTGAGATTTATACTTATCACAGGAGATTGAAGTATATTTTATCACAAAATTAACTCAACATGAGGCAAAAAATATGGCTTGAACTACTCAAGGATTATGATTTCACAATACACTACCACCTCGGGAAGGAAAATGAGGTGGTGGATTCATTGAGCAGAAATGATCATGGAGTTTTCAACAAGATGAGAGTTGAAAGGGATCTTATTTTCAGGGATCTAGTAAAGATATATATGGGAGAATATATGGAAGGAGAAACATCAATACTTTTTCTAATGGTTTCCAAACCTTCTTTACTATAAAAGATAAAAAATTATCAGACTAATGATGAGGTGTTTCAAAAGAAGAATAATGATGTAAATTATATAAGATTGAGTGACTTCATATATGAAGATGAAATGTTAAATTTTAGAAGAGGAGTTGTGTTCCAGATATACCTAATCTAAAAAGGGAATTTTTGGATGATTCTCATATCTCCAATTTTTTTATACAACGTAAGAGCACCAATGTGTATAGAGATTTGAAGGAACATTTTTTGTGGGACAACATGAAGTGGGGGATTGCTGATTTTGTGTCAAGACGAATGGTTTGTTAACAAGAGAATGCTGGAAGGCAACAGGCTGGAGGAGTCATGCATCCTCTTCCCATACATTAGTTGAAATGTGATAATATTACGATGAAATTTGTCATGGGGCTACCAAGGAATCCCAGATGGAATGATGTAATATGGGTCATTGTTAATTGTCTTACCATGTAATCATATTTTCTTTCTATAAGATAAGATTTACCACTTGAACGTCTAGAAAACTATATATTAATGATGTTTTAAGACTCCATGGTGTGCACCTATCTGATATTTCTGATCGTGATCTTTGTTTAACATGTATATTTTGGATGTCTTCATAATTCCTTGGATACTAAGATTCATTGGAGAACTGCCTACCACCCTCAAACTGAAGGACAATCAGAACAGACTATTCAAACCTTAGAAGACACGTTTAGATCTCGCTCACTTGAAATTCAAGGTATGTGGGATTAATATTTACCTCTAGATGAATGTTTTTATTAACAACAGCTTTCATTCAAGTATTCAGATGACACCATATGGAGCGTTATATGGAGACATATGTCGCACAACAACACGTTGTGATGATGTTGGTTAAAAAAAATTAGTCCAAGAACTTGTTGAGGAAATAATGAATAAGGTAAATATTATCCAATGACATATCAAAGTAGTTCAAAGTAGGAAAAAGATCTATGCTGATATTTAGAGGAAGGATTTAGAATTTCAAGTAGGATATCATGTTTTCATGGAGGTAACTCCATGGAAGGGTGTTATACGATTTTGTAAGACGGGTTAATTGAGTCCCATGTACATAAGAAATTTTGAAATTCTAGAATGAATTGGAGTTTTGTCTTATCGTTTGGAAATGCCTCCAAGTCTCTCCAACGTTTGTGATGTGTTCCATGTATCACTATTGAGAAAATATATGCATGACCCATCACATGTACTCACCTATGAGGAAATTGAACTGAAACCTGTTCTTTCTTATTTTGAAGATCCTGTCATGATTCATGATACCAGAGAACAAGTGCTGAGAAACTGGAAGACTCACATGGTAAAAGTACTATGGAGAATTCATAAGATGGAAGAGGTAACCTAGGAACCTTAGGAACTTTTGATGAAGAACCACCCGAATAATTTTATGCAGTAATATTATATAAATTTCAAGTACAAAATTATTTTAAGGAGGGGTGAATGTAACACTCTAAACTTCCGTGATACGTTTCCCTTTGAATAATGCAGTAGCTTGCGTTGTATGCAACATGGAGTTTTAATACACCATGACCAATCAAAATAGGCATTATAAATAGTAATTACAACTTTTTTAAATTTTATAAATTGAATTTATAAAAATGGACTTTATTTTGGAATTCAGAATATCGAAATTATATTATGGTGAATTTTTGGTATTTTTCTGAAAACATTCCATTTTTGATGAATAGTGAAAAACACGGCTTTATTGTTTTAAACCAACTTTTTATTTAAGTAATTAATTATTTTAATTTATTTTATTTTAGGTCAAAATAGATATATAATACCTATATATGTTCAATGTAATTCATTGGAGTCATTTTAAAATATTTTTTTATATATAGAATTTTATTGAACATTTTACCATCTTTTACCCACCATCTAGAATCATTTACCAATTTGCATAAAACATAATTTTACTGTGTTTTTTAGTTGAATTTAAAAAACCTGAGAGGCACATTTGAAATCAGTAAGTAAAATGTGGTTCCATAAGATGAAAATATTTTTTTTGAATACTATATTCTGACATTTATTTGCCATGGTTAAAAGTAAATAGAGTAATTAAGTGTAAAATGATATAATAATTACTATAACATTGTCCTAATTCTATTGGATATGTGTAATAATATAAAAACAACCTTAGGCATAAAATACGATCTTATTTTTTCCACTTGTATTAGATTAGGACATTTATAATTATTTTATTTAAAGAAGAGTTAAAAAAGATAAATTCAATGATTAATAACTAAACCATTTTAATATAGGGTTACACACAATATAAATTCACCTATAAATATTAATTATAAAAATAAAAATATTTCCTACTTAATGATATTTTATTTATAATTTTTATTCATTAAATAATATAATTTATTTATGACACAATGATGGTTCAGTAATTACCTTAATAATGAAATATTATAATAATTTATATTATAAATTTACAAATAAAGGTAAATCAAGACTTCTGATAAATTCCACTAATTTTATTGTTTAATATGACATGTAAGGGGTAATTTAATAAATTTTATTCGAATTGATAAAGTTTTTATGGATTTCAAATAAATCAAATACTAAATAGTGTCAAATTTGTCATAATTGAGTTTTTTAAAATAATAATATATTATTAATTGATATAATATTCATAAAATTATAAGGATCGGTCAAAAGACTTATATAAGGATATATAGATTAATACTTCACCACTTGGTGTTCTCTTGGCATGTTATAGTATATTTATTAACCATATAATATTAAAATACAAAGTGACATGATAAATATCAAAGTATTTAACTAAGAGTTAAATCTAAAATATAAGGTTAATATGGTGACCTAAACCTATCTAAAACCTATTGGATAAGTGTTTTTCAACTCATAACCACCATATCCACGAAATGAATAATTTTTGAGCCATTAGACACCGAAAATTATTTTATTATTAAAAAATATTTAAAGCTTTTCCTAAAGTGACACTCCCCTCTCTTATAAAAGTTTACCTCCCCTTCTCTTAATTTCATACCTCCAAATCCATTTGGATCTGAAAACCCCTCTCCAAATATCATATAAATTATCCTACCCTCAACCTAGTGTCCTTACATTTATCTTAAATCAATCTTATGGATCCCTTTTGATCAACTCTAAAGGAAACACCCGAAGAAGAGGTAATAATTTCACCACCCACTTTCAAGTTCATTTCTTTTTGCAATTCCTATTTATTTGTTTTTTCCATACCAAATCAATAACTCAAGTAAATTTTACATAGTATTATTTTAGTATAAATATGGTACAACCATATTCTCTATTTTATCCATTCTATAAATGAAAAATTCTCCATACGTGCGTACATATGGCTTACCATCTCCACGTCGTGGTGAAGTTTGTTATTCAAACACTTCATTATTTGTATGTGTATAATAATGAGTATAACTAATGTAAATAATAAATATATAATTTCAAAGATTCTGTGTATAAGATATACCATCCAATTATATACTATTTCACAATCAATATAATGATATTGTCACTCGTGCATATGTACGGATTCCCGTTTCCACGAATGCGATGAGATTCATTCCCTATCGTAATCATTAAAGAATTATTTTCAATTTATGATTAAAAATAATGTTTATGAACAAAATATTATTCTGTATATGAGTCATGTACATCAAATCCATAATAAACATGGATTACATAACTATGAAGATAATGTAAAACGAACCAGTTAACACCTGAAATGCTGATACAATTGAATTATTATTAACAATGAAGTATTATAGGATCATATATTATATCATATTTCTGAATATAGTTCTTGTATAATTTAATAAAAATGATTTAACTGTTATACAGTATGTTAACATAACATCGAATAAGGAAAAGTACATGGTAAGGGTTAATTCTACAATCACTTTACTTATCTGAGGTTGTTAATACGTAAGTATCTACTGGGACCTCTTTATAATCCACATCTTTGTTTTTATAAAAAGATAAATCAAAACATTTTTACTATTTATTGGACTATGGGTAAAATTCATTTATACCCCTATTTGACCATATATGTTTTTAATGGAATCTATCCTTCTTTTTCTAAACAAGGTACTTCATGACCTTCTTGATAGAAATAAGGTACGAATGTATTTTTTAACATACATGGTGGGTACAGATAATTTCTACCATTATAACACTATCAAAGCTTCCCATACAAGCATATAAAAATATTTTTAAAATAAATTTTATCTTTTATAATTATATGACTTTTAAATGATTTCAAAATAGAAAGAGATATTTCTCTACAAAAAGTTTTGACATCATCTATGTCAATATCAATTGATGGATTTTAAGCTTGTCTGAAGTTGATTTATTAAGATATAAATATTCCATATTGTATTTAAGGTTGTGATATCTTTGACTGTGGATGTGATATTTTCACACCATTAATTTTTTATGGATAAAATATTGACATTTAATATGCTAGTTTTTATACAAATAATTATGTTATGTTTAAACATTTTCATATGAATAATGCTTTGGTCTTAGTAAGTGATGGGTGGAGCCTGCTATAGCTTCTCGATGAATCGTTAGGTCTAATGAGACAAACCAGTTTCTAGGCACACAGCCTTGAAAAAAGCTTACTTGTTGTCTAGGAATAAGGCCTTGACTATATGGTTATGAAGTCTGGCATTATGCATTCCAACATTATGAAATTGGCTACTGATATTAGATGTGATTATTAGACTAGTAGAATATCCATGTGAATAAGTAAATGGAATTTTTTGATTAATCATTGTAATATTACGATGATGTTAAAGATTAAATGTTTTTTGTTTAATATTATAAATTGCCTTAAATGTGTATACTTATTCTTGAAAGATTCTGCTATATTGTTATCCTTACTGAGCATCTGATCTCACCCCATTCTATGTTTTATTTTACAAGGATGCAAAGAAGTATATTATTACAGACCTGTAGGGATTGTCTAAGGGATGATTGTGGTTATTGGAGAAAATGTTGTTGTTGTTTTTCATTTTATAATCTAATCTAAAACATATGAATGTATCTAGTACATCCAAGGCTACTAAACAGATCGCTCATTCGGGATTTGGATCTCTTGTGATCATGCCAATGTTATGTAATAATGCATTGACTCTAAGTAACTGGGGTCAGGGAGTTACATACTATGTGAATTCTAAATGGTGAAACTGTATTGTTTGAAATAGTAACTTCTAAAATAGTAAAACTATAGAACTGTTAGAGTTAGATAGTATTCTTAAGACATAGACTTGTGAAACATTATATTGTGAAATAGAACACGTACTACATTAGATTTATCATTCCCAATTAACATAAGATGTAATATACACATTCATACTTTAATTGTTTGGTGAATATATCACTGAGTTGATATTTTGTTCCAATGAATTCCAAAGTGATATCATATTTTTGATAATGACCTCTCAAAAATTGATGTCTTACATCAATATGTTTTTTACAAGAGTGTGAAACGTGATTTTTTGAGTTATTAATAGCACTTGTGAAGTCACAATTTTGTGGTACATGACTGAATTGATATCCATTATCTAGTAATGTGTGTTTCATCCACAAAATTTGTGCACAGAATTTACATGCACCTATGTTTTCAGCTATAATAGTATATAATGAAATATATTTTTGTTTCATACAACACCATGATACTAGTGACTAGACTAAATGGTTAAATGCTCTAGATGTGGTTTTTTTCTATCTAACATACAACATCTGAAATCCGCATCAGAATAACTAACTATCTCAACTGATTATCCTTGAGGATAGAATAATACTAAATTGTGTGTATGTTTGAGGTATTTGAAAATTCTCTTAACAAAATTTAAATGTTATTCCAAAGGGTTTTCTTGAAAAATAGAACACATACATAAAATGAACATAATGTCTGGCCGTCTAATAGTTAAGTAGAATATGCTTCTAATCATTCCTCTGTAAATGGATTGATTAACATATTTTCCATATTCATCAAGATCAAATATACAAGTAGTATTATTAAAGTGTCATTGCATTTAGTGATATCCAAGCCAAAAAAATTATTAGATCTATTATATATTTTCAATGATTTAAAATAATATCATCATTATTATGAAATATTTGAATCCAAGAGTGAATTTTTGTTCACCCATTTAACTCAATTCAAATTCCTTTTGCATCATTTTAGAAAATTAAACACATAAATAATTTGAAGAAGTTCCAATTATAGTATCTTATACATGAATTTTAACTACTAAAACATCATTGGAAATTCATTTTATAAAGATGGTAGGATCAGCTATTTCTTTTGTAAAACCATTGGAAATAAGAAATGTACATAACATATCCTACCATGCTCTAAGAACGTGTTTTAAAACATAAAAAGATTTTGATAATTTTGAAACATTATTTTGAATTTCAGGATTTTTAAAACCAGGGGGTTGTTAAACAAAGACATCCTCAGCTATATACTCATTTATGAATGCACTCTTAACATCCATTTGAAATATTTTGAAATTCAGGTGTGCAGTATAAGAAAACATAATTCTGATGGCTTCAAGTCTAGCTACTAGTGAAAAGGTCTCTTTATAGTCAATTCCCACTACATTACTATAGCCTTGTGCAACCAATCTAGCATTGTTTCTAACTAGGTTACCAGCTTAATCTACCTTATTTATAAACACCCATTTTGTGCCTATGGTAAATGTGCCTATGGGTCTATCAATGAGTTTCCAATGTTTCTTCCTTTAAAAATAATTATGTTCATCTTGCATAGCCATCACCCAAAATAAATCATTGATAGAATCATTAATATTTTTAAGTTCATGTTGTGACAAGAAGAGTTGGTGTTCAACCATATTGCTAAGATAAGTTCTAGTTTGAGTTCCTTCATCTAAATCTCATACAACAACATCTAATGGATGGTTCTAAAGGGATCAAATAGCTCTAGAAAAAGAAGGAATAGTTTTTTACATTTCTTCAATAGGTTCTGTTTCATTATGACTTAAATCTAAAGAATTTATAGAACCGGTAGTCTTCACAGATTCCTTTACATGATGTTTAGTGTATTTTGAATTTTTGTCTAGATTTGACACATCATCCTCTAGGTTCTCTAGAGTGGTCTTAGGCTTACGTGGATTTGTTTCATCGAATTTGACATGGACAGATTCTTGGGAACATTTATTTATTTTATTAAATTCTCAATAATCTTTACTAAAGATTGAATATATTTGAAATAGTACATCATCACTCTTGGATGAAAATATGTCAAGATTTTCTTTATTATTAAGGATATATACATTGCAACCAAATAATTTGAAGTTACTTACATTGGGTTTTCTATGATTCCATAACTCATATAGTGTTTATTAAAGAATGTTTATAATCATAACTCTATTAATAATATAGCATGATGCATTTATAGCTTCAGCCAATAAATAAATAGGTTATTCATATACACTAAGCATGGTTATAACAATCTCTTGCAAGGTTCCATTTCTTCTTTCCAAAACTCCATTCTATTGAGGTGTTCTAGGGGTAGAGAAATTATGACTATAACCATTTTGTGAATAAATATATTCAAACCCTTTATTTTTAAACTCAAGACCATGATCACTTGTAGAGGATTTAATTATATGTCAACAAAAATTTCTATAGTTTTTGCATAATTAGTGAAATTTCAGCAGGCTTCACTTTTGTGAGCCAAAAAGAATGTCCAAGTATATCTAGAATAATCATCTACCAGAACATAAGCATAGTGCTTCCCATTTAAGCTAAAAAATCAAGATTGTCTAAAAAACCTATGTGAACCAATCTGAGATGTTTAGAAGTTGACAATTCTTTCTTAGGTTTGAAGGAAATTTTGCGTTGCATTCTTTCTTGACAAGGATTGCACACATTATCATTTGAAAATTCAATTTTGGGTAGGTATTTGACTAAATATTTTCTAGTTATATTTCTAAGGGAGTTAATATTAAAATATCATAGTCACCTATTCTATATTACACGACACAATGTGTAATACACATAATCATTATGAATTTTTAGAAACTAAGAAATCTAGGTTAACAGAGCATACATTTTAATTTCACAATACAGAAAACACTAATTCATTATTATAATTAAAAAAAATGTATGAATCATTTTCAAATGTAAAATTTAAACCATCATCGCATAGTAGTGAAATAATAAGTATATTATATTTCAATCAGTCATGAAAAAGTTTTTTGGTAATTAAAACTGAGTTTGAGTTACTGATTTGGCGATGGAAAATTATTTCTCGTTTGTCATTGTAATCAAAGGTTACATGTCCACCATCAATTATTATTAATTTCATTAAGCATGAATAGTCCCCTGTCATGTATCCTTAACATCAAATGTCCATGTACCATAATCTTTTATAGGTTCTCTTTAAGAAACTTTTGTACAAAATATTCAAATAAAAAAATATTTTGGTACCAATATTTGATTGGGGCCAGTGATATCAGGGACTAGTGTTTTAGGATCCCACAGGAACCTCATAGGTTTCCTATAAGAATTATGCAATTTTCTTGAAAAATAATATATATTTGGTCTAGAAATACTTGAAACTGAGGAAAGGGTATAATAATTTGAACCAGATTAATGTTTTCCAAAACTAGTTGTAATGTTGTATGTCTTAGATTTAGAAACAAAATTAGTTCTTCCAAAATATCATTTACCATGAGGATAGAAAATATTAGTAGTATATATATGAGAAATATGTTTACCTAGAATTTTTAGTAAATTATATTTACAATTAGAAACCCATTCATGTAACATTTTCAATTACTCATTAGATACCTTTAGTTCATTTTTTCATTGATTAATTGACCATTTTTCTGCCATTCTATAGTATGTTCATATTTAACTATTGAGGTAAGATCATGTTGTTTCTTTAAATATTTGTATTTATCTATTATTTCATTATGTGTCTCTTCCAGCATATCATAGTACTCAAAAAAATTTCAATTAAGATTATTTTAATAATTAATTTCATCTCAAGAATAGTTAGAATAGTGTACCAAAGATTCTACTGTTTCCTCAAATATGATTGTAATAAACTCATATTGGCTTCGTTGGAATTTTAATCATCTAAAGATACTTATTCACTTGAACTATCCTCAAAAGTACTCCATGTTATTTCATTCCCTTTTTATACATTCTATCATTTTCCTCCTATTTCATTTTGTACATTATCCTGGGACATTCAGCTATTACATGTCTATTTCACTTATTTTCATAGTATAATATCTCATCAGACTTGTCAGTTATTTCCCAAACATTCTTCTAGAATACATTCTGATCATATCATATATTGAATTTAGGCTTTCTAAAAATATTCTTCTTGTTGTAAAATATCATAAAACCCTTTGCGAATTGAGCAATCTCCTCATTACTGTCAGTTGATGATTGTTCAAAGCTGGAACATGCAACCGAGACTTTTAATCTACTGTTTCTTTGTGTTTAGAAGTGGTGGTATTAAATGCAACATATTTTCTTTTTGATTCATCCTCCTCTCCCTTGTTGACTTTTTTCTCCTCTTCATACTTCATTAGATTCCCAATGAGTTCTTTTACAGTTATCTTGATGATGTCTCATGACTCTCTAATAGAGACATAGATTCCTCTACATCAATAAAGTAGGAATATGGGAATTCATATGATTTTTTCTTTTCCAGTAACTTCTCTTCCAAGAGAAGTAATTGTGTTGACAATTTCTTTAAACCAATGATACATGTCAGAAATAGGCTCATCAAGTTTCATTTTAATTTTATCATATTTAAAAGTATAAGTATTATGTCTCATTTCTTTCTCATTAGAAGTTACTTCATCTAAAATAGAAAATGTATCCCATATTTCATGGCCATTTTTACATGTATAAATTCTATAATATTACTCATCTGTTAAGGAGAAATATAAAGCATTAATGGAATTTAAAGCAATATTGTAGGCAGTCTTGGTGGGATCTCCTCATGTTATTCTATCAGTATAAGGAATCTAATACTCATCTATAATTGAAGACCAAATTTCAAAACCCTACATTCTAAATTCATTTTCATATTTAATTTCCATTGGGAATAATTAGTTCCATTAAATAATGGTGGTGGGTTTGTTTCCAAACCCTCAAGTATAATATCTATAATAAAGAGATACTTCGAAAGAGATAGAAATGTATAGTTATTTAATGTAAAAGTAAAATCACAATTGAATAGTCTAAAAAACAGAGTCTTAAAAAACACCTCTGATGCCAAATGTGGGTCAGAGTAGAGTACTCACGGGGTAGGTGAATTGAGTATCAATAAAAATTTATGTTTGCAGTGTTTTCTAAAAATGTTCTCGAACAAATATAAATTTATCTGAGTTAATCAATGTAATATGGTTATGAATGTTGGACTATTAAAATAATTTCTCTAAAGATTTATTATTTCTCAGTAAACTCAACATGGGTTATTAATATTCATTTTGAATCTATATTAATAAAGGCTAAACAATAATAACTTCTGTACAATATTAACTATCAATGTGAATCTAGTGATTTATGAATTTTACAGTAAAACCAAGAAATATAAATTAAACAACACATTGAATATAAGACTTGTGGTTCCGTCTCAGTCTGAGACCTAATCCACTCCCCTTGGTGATCACCTTCCACCAAACAATTTATATTAATAATCTTTTTCCACACCCTTGATCAGGGTAAAAAGAAGAGAAAAAGACTCTCCATGCCGCATGACCTCTTCCACGGTTCTACATGGGTATAAAATAACAGCTTACAAAAGGAAATACTCCACATTTATTTTGGTGGAGTGAAAAAGTGTACAATGATATGAGTGGAAGGATATCTAATATCCTTCAGTTTATTATTGGAGACAGTGTGAGTTTTAATACAAAGACACACACATAACTCGAAATATAAAAATAATACACAATAGAGCAAAGATCATGAGATAAGGTTAGAATTTCTTTGAGTTTTATTATATGTATCTCTAGACTTCTAGGATGAAACTGATGCATGAATCGAGTCCTCTTTCCAAAAACAGAGTATCGCAAGTCTGGTTCTCTGGTTTCCATTTAGATCTGGCTCATGTTCATTGTGAAGTATGTATTGAAAATATGATATTGACTTTGATCTATGATATCCAAGCTTTTTGATTATTGAATTCTTCGTCTATTCTTAAGATGTATTGAGTTCAGTGTGTTGGATATTTTCTTCAAGAATTCTCGTGCTTCTTCTCTATCTCACTTCTCCGTTTCTGGGACACTCTATTATTTTTATTCATGGAGTGCATGTGTTAGAGGTGAGATAATTCTTGTATTCGGCACCTCATACATTGTACTATTATGTGACATGTCTACAATGAAATATTAATTTTTTCAGTGCATTTATAAGACTCAAATATTAATGTATGTGATTAAATTTATAAGGACAAAATAGATTAAAAAATGGTGTCATAATGTGTCTGGAAACAGTGACAATTGGAAATGAGTTCTCTAGGAATTTTTTTCCTTCTTTTCCTTTGAATGGAGAGACAGTTATGATAGAATGGTTTTATAGAAATCAAGAACTGGTTCCACAAATGAGGTTTTAGGATCATGATGTCTTGTCATGGTGTCGGGTCATATTGTTTGCTTCACGGTGTCTAGTTTATTGTGTCTAATTCACAGTTTCAGGTTCATAGAGTTTGTTTCACGGTATCTGGGTCACAATTTCTAGTCACGGTGTCTAGGTCATGGTGTTTTATCATGGTGTCTGGTCACAATGTCTAGGTCACGGTGTATGGTCACGTAGCCATTTCATGGTGTCTGGGTCATAGTGTCTGGGTCCCATTCTAGAAAAATAGAATCAGTGGTAGACTCACGGTTTCTTAGACTTTTCCAAATAATTTTATATATACTTGAGAAATAATATTCACACAATGAATTATACATAATCATTCATAAAATAAATCATTATAGACCAAAGTTGATTATAGCTTACAAAAATCAAAATTAATTTATAGCAGTTAAGATATTGGATTGGTTAATTTAGATCATTAAGAATCCTTCCATATGTACACATGACTTAAGACATTTTAAACAAAATTAACTAGTTTGACATTATGTATAGGATTTTTGATCCTTGAAACATGATTAAGACAGGAGGAGTCAAACAATTTATATAATATTTATAAATTAAATAATATTGAAATAATTTTATGGACTTAATATTTAATAAATAATTTTTCTTAATTCATTAATTTTATTTGTTAAAACTAAATTAAATATTTTTAAAATTATTTAAACAATGTTACTTTTTTTAATGATATATTTTATGAGTGTTTAAATAATAATTAATATTTGATATTTTGATTATATAAATTCATCACATAATAATACAAAAAATATAAAATATTTATAAGGTTACATTAACATTAAATAGATAAATATTTCTTATTATTTGATGAATATTAATTATATATCATTAGAATGTAGTCCAAAACTGTAAAGGTTTAGTTCCTTTGGATAAATGATACATAAACATCTATTATATAAAATCCCTATTTCATCTCACACTATGTCATTATTAACTAGAACCCATCATATACATATCGTACCAAAAAACATTCTTTATATCCTAGGGTAACAGAATTAAAAAAACATGTGACACCAGATCCTCGATAAAGGTGATTAATGGTGACATTAATTATCAAGTAATCATAAAGTGAGTATAATTGTATGAAAAGAGTATTTTTAACATTATTAAATCTAACCAATCAGATTATAAATAATAATCACGACTCATGCCATAAATCATGTATTTTAATTAAACATAAACCATAATGATATCAATGAACATGATCCCTAAGAGAATAACATTAGAGGATGATCATGAAAAAAGAGTGGTATACTATATGAAAAAATCATATGCTAAATAATCCAACTGATACATTAATCACGTGTTATTCCTGGGATATATAGAATTGTACCTGCTAGGAACTTGGTATGACATTCCATGTACAATCTTTTTGGCTTGGGTTAACCTCATATATAACCTATTTAGGGAATGGTTAAACCTCCCATATAACTATTGAGGCCTTCTGACTTTAATCATTACCAAATTCATTGTAGAAACTAAAATTACCAACCCATCACATACTCAAAATTTATTTAAATGTATGTCACATAATGATGAAAAAATTTATCATTCTATCATATCATAACCAATGGAAATGAAAACATGTAGAATCAATATTTCAAAATAATAATCATAAAAAATCCATTCAAATTATAATGATATAATCATATACATAGTTATGTAGACACAACATCCTATAATGTTATCAAAAATGAAAAATGAATTTAAAAGGACAATGGAAAATTTCATAAAGAAAATTTCCTTTTAATTTTGAACTAACATATTTAAAATCTATAAAATTCATGAACATTAAGAAAAATATTATATTTGAAGAAAAAAATTAATTTAGTAATGTAATATTGATATCAATGAGAATTCATGGTGGTTAAAAGGTTTTTCATGCAATATACATGAAAATAATGATTCCATTTAAAAATTTAGAAAAAAGTATAGAGGTCAATAAAAGAAAGGAATATTCTGTTAAAATAATTTTATAATGTAAAATTTCAGAATAAATTACATTAATAAATTATTTTAATAAATTTTTTATTCATTAATGTAATTTATAGAAATTATGGACACATAATAAAAAATAATTTGGATGGAAGTAAAAATAAGGTTCATTTTTATTAAAAATATTTTTTCAATAATTTTCAGTACGAAAGAGAAAAAAATTATATAGTATATTGAAAATTTTTGTAGTTACCATAGGATTATAAAATTGATTGTTTAAAAGATAATATCCAAGTATTTTCCTTCAACTAAAATTTTTAATGGATAATCCTGAAATGAAATTAGATTGTTATATAAAACATTTTCATCATCTTTGACTTGATTCGTATGTTCACTAACCTTTATAAAATTAAATATAAATTTACAATAAATATATATCATACCAATATTAATAAATATAATATAAAATATGTTCTATTTATATTATTTCAACCCCCATTTTTTAATAATTTATTCTTAAAATCACCACTGGTGAGTGTGAACTATTTCATTTTTTGTGATTGTTTTTGTTCAGCCGTTATAATCTTTCATCATTGAACTTACTTCCATCATCTCAAATATTTAATCATGATATTAATATAATATATATTAATTATATATATATTTCTATGCACCCATAAAATCTAGATATATTATATGGATTTACACCATTATTTGACAAGGTAGTCCTTAAAAACACTTGAATAATATTATCATTTTCTAGTGAAAAGATAGAAATGAAGACAAATATGATTTTATAAAAAAATTATTATTAATTCATAAATATCATATATAACTAGTGAATTAATAATTTTAAATAGCCATATGTTTTGTTGATGTAAAATGAATCATATTTCTGTGTGGTGGTGGTAGTCCACATGTACGGACAAGGGAACAATTCAATTTATATTTTATTGAAATTATTTTTTAAAATGATGTAACATCATCCTAATAAGATCTAATTATATTTATGACAATAGATACCTAATTTTATAAATGATATCACATTTTTAGTGGAGATGTTTATAGATAAAAATTTAAATTTATCGGGTTAAGAGTTATACATTTTCTTTTATAATCATCCTTTGGCTTACACCATAATCCCTGAAATGATTACATTTATAATGTACTAGGACATGTATGTTGTGGGGATAAATGATAAGAAATTATTTTTTCCATTATTATCTAACATATTTTGAAATTTATGTTTGTAATAAATAAGAGTGGGGTTGTCCGTTTATAAGTGAGTGAGAGGACACGTCTTGATTTATTCATAGGATTATAATAAATTAATGTTTTATTAAATAAAAATGAATCCAAAAAAATTAATATTAAAATAGGAGATTCTATGGGGTCTAAAAATATATACAAATGTGGATTTATACTACTACAAGTGGAAATATAATTTGTAACTCTTTTTTTATCCCATAGTAAACTATTTTTAATTATAACCATGCTAAATTTTTTCTTGTTTTTATTATTATTTATGAAAAAAATTAATGTGGAAAGATTTAAATATATAAAAATGATAAATCAAATTAAAAATATATTTTAAAATTTTTAATTTTTATAATCAGGGTAAGTTTATCTTGAAATAAACCCAAAAAATGTTAAAAATAGTTTTCCAGAAAAATTAATCTTTATATATGTAAATGTTTTATATAAAAATAATGAATATTATCGATTTAAATGAAATTTATTGGATTATGAATAAAAAAATAGAACTAACGTAATTTTAAAATCAGTTCAAAAAATTGTTCATTTGAAAATATTGTTCTGAAAATAAGATTTCCTATAAAATCTATATTTTTTTCTATTTAGTGAATAAATGATCATTTAGGAAAAAAAAATATATTAAATTTTAATACATTTTTAACATTATGGTTTCAAAAATGATAAATTTTTAATAAAATAAATTATTTTAATATGGAATAAATTTATTATAATATCAACACAAAAAATCATTTTGAAGAATAAATAACGTTAATGAAAATTGTGCACATATTTATTATGAGTTAATAAATATATATTAATTTTATAAAATATTTATACATATTATATGTAAAGTAATTATTTTTATCCATACTATCAATTTGAAAACATGGTTCTAATGTTATACTATATCCTCGTTCATTTAGACTAAGGGGTTTATGAGGAATAAACTATCAGATAAATCAATTTTATTTCAAAATAAAATATATAGATACACGGTCTGGGTGTTAAATTAAAACCACTATAAAATTTAATTTTCCATCAAAATTACATTGCTCTAAAATAAAAAAAATGAGAATATCGCTGTTTCCTAACATCCTCATGCTCTTTTCGACATCATTGAATTTAACATTCCTTTATAAAACATTTACTAGCTGAGTAGTCTTGTTTAATAACTCTTTATATATTCGATACCAAATTTATAATAGTCTTTCTTCATAGGAAATATCATGACCCAATGGTATAACCTCCGAGTTCCGTATATGTGAAGTATCATGTTTATATTTTCACATGAACGATACATGGAATACATCCTTAAATAGAGAGAGGTTTCATGGAAGAACCCTGAAGTAAGTTGGAGTCCCAATTCAATCAAGAATATTATAGGGAAAAATATACCTAGTTCTCTAATTTCCCTTCATTCCAAATCTCATAACCTTTTTCCATAGAAAAATTCATGGTAATTCCTTCTAATTAATAATGTAATGTAGATATCACTGATTATTTTCTACATAAATTTTATATAGACAATGAGATTTTATGATGTGATGTTTAATGGTTCTATAATTATATTCCATTTCCACAACTATCTCAAGATGTAATAGTTTATCTTCTCTAACATCATCCCACATGTTGGAGTTCTATACTTCGTTACACTGAGGGATTCATATGGGTCTATCTGAATTCTCAAATGAATGATTCTGTTTTAAGAAAAATCAATTATAGGATGTTGTTGACCAAAATACATTTTAAATATAGAGAAAAAATTTTAAACATACCCTCATGTTTATAAAGGATTCTCTTAGACTGAATATTTTCCTTATAATGATAGGTAGTACAAAAACATAATTCTTTATCCAGAATATGCTGAATACGTTTCCAAAACATTGAGGTAAACCTAGGATCATGCTCTGATAAAATAGATTCGTCTACTAAATGTATTCATACTACATAATTAATGCATATGATGTAAATTTAATGAAGATATAATTCATTTTTAATAGTAACAAATTTCATTTATTTTATAAGGCAATCAACTACAACCCAAATAATTTTTTTCCTTTTGCTATTTTTTGTGTGTCCAATGAAAAAATCCCCGGTGATATCTCCCATTTCCAAAATAGTATGGGAAACTGTTTTCAAATACCCTAGTAATTTTTTATTATCCTTATCTTACCGACGAACCAATAAAAGAAATACACATTCTTCTATATATCTCTTTATATTACCAACAAAAAACTGTACCATATCTAGATAAATCCACTTTCTTTTAGGATGAGTATAAATTGATAAGCTATGATTTCATTACAATAACTCCACATTCAATTATGATACTTACAAGAAAAATATTTGGTTACTAATGAATTTCATTCCATTAAAATCACGATTGAACTCAAGAACAATTCACACCTTCTTTTACTGCTCTACATCTTCCATATATTCCACTTTAATGATCATATAGATAAATGGATGGAAACACATTTGAGAAACATTATATTTACCCCCTTTAATAGTTTAAGTTTCCTCCATTAAAATTCAATAATTATTGGATCTTTTGTGATCCTCATCCCCAATAATCTCTCATGATACACTGGATTAAAGGAATTATCCACCTTTTTCTCCTTCCAAGGATGGTAATGTGTTCTGTAGTCATAATCATTAATAAAAAAATTGTATTTATTGGAACACATTACACACTCTTTGGGTGAATTTAAACTTTATTCTTTCATGATCAGTGTATATATCACACATATATTTATAAATATAATTTGTCCACATCTTCAATACAAATATAACATATTATAACTCATGGTCATTTATCGAGTAATATTTCCCTTGAACAATAAATTCACATGATGGAGAGGATATCACCATATCATTCTACATGAGGTTACATCATAGTACACAATTCTAAGAATATTTATATATCAGAAACCATTATCCAATACAGTGTATTGTGAGTATTGGTGTGTTTACCACCCTTATTTTTTCCTCCTTCAAATTTACCTCCCATTCAATTGTTTGAAATTACTTCATTACATTATAATTAAACATGGTGAGTGGATTGTATATTAATAACGAATTATTCAAAAATTATTGATATTATCCAACAAAATAAAGAAAACTCGGGACCTTAGTCACTATGTTTGGTTTGATCCAATGTTCAATAAATATCATCTTTGACTGGTCCACTGATATAACCTCAATTGAGATTGTATGACCAAAAAAACATTACGTTTCCAAATCAACACATGGTCAATATTTTATAAATCTTATCATTCCATAGGATCTTTTGTAAAATATATAAGTGATAATTATGATTGTCCTTACTCTTAGAGTATACTAGTATATACCTTTTAACAAATTCCAAAAATTTACCATGGTAACCTCTAATGGTTATATTGAATAAATATATATTGATTGTGGTGGAATTTGTCATAAAAAATATCATCTAATAGATTTATAGTTTCAATACCTCTTACAAAACTCTATCATGGGTATGTATTTACATTCAACCCTATATTGATATTATGTGGGTCAAATATTAATGTTGTAATAATATTTAAGTCCTCATAATTGACGAAAAATTCATATATACCAATAGTTTAATACTTATTATTGATTTTGACATTTTTAGTTCCCCGTAATTAATATAGAGCTATATTGATCAATAATTATTGTAAGAAAATATTCGTTTTACCCCATGGAGATTCAATTGGTTTTTTATATTTATTATCCAGATTATCCTAGACCAGCAGATTCAATTCATAGAAATGAAATATGTCCACTATTTATGGATCCATTGAAAATGATATAGAAACATGTCTAATTTATAATGAAAAATCAACATAATTATTTATAAAATTACTAGAAAATTCTTTTGCAAATATATCAATAAACTATCATACAATATTCATATCACATATATTGATTTTCTCCCCCACTATTTGATATATATATTCTTTTTAAATAAGAATCAAGAACTATATAATGTATGTAATTTACATAGTTAGATTTTATTTATCTTCACATTGATAACTGATCACAGGATAGATGAATATGTAAAATGTGACTTCAAATATTCAACAATTGAGTAGAATTTAAATAAATGAACTCAGGTCATTCCCATAAAAACCCAAAATTTGAATAGATTGAGAATAATATTATTTTTATGAATCACATTCCCAGAAACATAAATTGGAGAAGAATCATAGACATGAGATCTGATCATCTTACTTGTAACACCAAAATAGTTTGCAAATAAATTTATTATTTAATGAATGAAAAATTTAGTCTCTAAAAAACCCCACTTTTTTGTAGCAAACATATTAAACATAATTTTACAACCTTTGTGATTTTAATTATAAAAAATAGACATACTTGGTATTATTTTGTAAAATATTTAGAGACTGGAAGGATCAACATAAATTGTTGTTGAATAGTAACATCAACATTATGAATCATAACATACCCTTATGAATAGTAATATGACCCATATGAATAGAAACCACACCCATAAATGTATAAATAAATATTATACAACTTTTAAATGAAATAAGTTATTTTCATAAAATGTATTCCTAAATATATATATTTTTTCCTATAAATTTAGGTTAATTTATAAGACATTAGTAAATTTTTTAAAGTATTATAAAAGTAGTTTTCAATTTAGATCTATATTTTTCAAATAAATAATGATTTTATTTAAAAATTAAATTTTTGTTATTTAAAAAAATATTTTCATAAAATGGTGTTTACTTTAAAATTATTCAAATAGAAAAATATTTATGGTGCATTTTTTGTATTTTTTCTGAAATACTCAAATAATCGGGGAAAAGTGAAATTTGATAATTTGAGAAAAATGATATCTATGAGAAATTATGCATCATGCATAAGTCATGGATGATGTAAATGTCCACTAGTTATAACTCATATTCATTTATCATTATTATTTTCCATAATAATCAATATTATTTCTTGTCTTGAATAAAATAATAAAATAATGAATAAAATAATCATAAATCACTCCTCTCTTCAACTGTAGATCCTCATCACTTATTATTACCTTTACTAGTCTCAATACTGGTTCATTTCCAAACATCTGCTCAAATATCCCCCCAATATCCTCCCCCATTGCCTTTTTTCCCTTAGTCTCATCGAAAGAAAAAAATATCACCCATAAAGTGGCTCTCAATGAATATTTCTTTAAGAGGTAAATTCCTCTTTTTATTTCTTTTATTTCATGTTCTATTATATTATTTTTCTTTAATCACCCCATTTCATCCAATTTTTGTGATTAATCTAGTACCATATAAGTACTATAATGTTTTTATGATAAATTAATATCTCTTAATCATATATCCATTCCCCTTCATTTATACCAGAAATGAAAACACCATCACAAATGTGTTAATTTATCACATTCAATGACGACGATTTTTCAATAACTATTACCATCATCAATTTTGGTCATGATACCATTTTTATGGTTGGAACATACTGTAATATATTTATCAAACTTATGTATGTTCCTATATTAATTTTTTACATGTGATATTAATTTATTAATCAAAATGTTTTTTTTTGTGATAAAAAACAATAATTAACCCAAACTATTGTCATTAATGTTTTATAACATGATTCATCTTCAATACCAATAACCAAAGTTTTTTTATATCTAGATAATATTATGTTTTCTCACTAATAAAATACATCTCATATTCTAGAAAACCATTCTCATTCAATATGTTTATCTGTAGATGAATATATGGAAACCGATCATTAAAACAAAGGTTGAAAACACACCAAAACAATAAAATTGAATCTCTAAACCTATCCAAAGGCCATGAATAAACTTAATAAGGTTATACTAAATAAATTAAACGTATAAGAGGTTCTATTATCCTTAATTTATGTACCTGAATTTGATCATTCATGCCATTAATATATTTTGAGGAACTCCTTCAGACTTATGGAGAGGGTTTTCTACACAAACATCCATTTTCATTTTTGCTACTCTTATTCTATACATTCTCAAATAAAATTAATATTTATTCATATATACCCATAATTAAATGTGTTAATTTTTTATATATTTGTAACATCCATAAAACTACATTATTTTATGTGTATTTATATGTTTTGAATAGATCTTTCAAAAATTCATCCCAAAGTAAATGTCTGATATAGGGGAATTTTTCCAATTCATAACTATTTTAAAGTGAACAAACTAATATATTTTTGGATACCATTATCTTAGTGAATTCTCTAATTTTTTTATGAAAGTACTATATTTCTTCAAATTTTGTTTTATACAATTATTTTTCCAAAAGAACTCTTATTTTTGAAGTAAAAGTGTATTTAACTCGAGAATTACTCGATGATTTTATAATAGTATATTCATTTATTACAATACTCTTGTTTATTAATTTTTATTATGGGGATCAATATTATAATACATAATCTACCATATTTTATTGAGTGTTTTATGATTATTTCTACTATAGATGTGATATCTGAAAATCATTCACCAATTTACTCCGAAGGGTTGGTGTATGTGCTTAATGTTCGGGGAATGTTATTAACATTTCACTTGTTAGTATAAATATGAATGTATATGTTGTTTATGTTAATCCATTTTTCTATTTGGATCTAATTGGACATATTATTTTTTTGGTGGGTCGTAGTTTATCCCCTATGTGCATCGGTAGTTCTCCTGAGACAAACTAGGTAATGGAATGAGGCCTTGACAAAATGGTTATTTATGGTCCTGGCACAGGGCCTTGACATTATAGTTATAATTTCCCACATTATGAATCCCCACATTATTAAACTATTACATGATATTTCATTTATTTATTAGACTAGTAGAATAACCATTATTATTTTTTATTATGTTATTATTTATTCCTCTCTTACTCCAGCCATATTATTTTCATGTTTATTTTCAATGGAATGTGTTAATTTAGTTAATCACATTTCCTTATTATATATGCTTACACTGTATTTCTTACCCATAATGGTCATTTGAGATCACCCCTTTATTAAGTATTATTTTTTCCAATATGTGAAGAAGTATTTTATGAATGAACTACAGGGATAACCTATTTGATATGTCTGTTTTCAATGGAATTTCAATGTTGTATTTCTTCTCTTGTTGTAGTATTGAACTTATTTATGTATCTTGTTTCCAAATCAACTAAACTGATCTATCCTTTGAGATGAATATTACTCTATTATATTCTAATGTAATAAAATAAGGGGGCGACTCTGTGAAATTTGAGTCGGGTTATTAGAATTGGTATCAATGAATGTTTAGTCGAAAACATGGAAACTGGATTTTGAAAATATAAATTAGAAAACAAAACACAAAGATATACTTATAGGATAATTATACATTAATATATGAGAAATTATTTATGGAATGGATTATGTGTATTTTTTTTGAAAACACACTCCTATCTAGATACTACACATGGACGTGGTTCTGGCACAAATCTATCTAGAAGTGAATACTCTGAAAAATAGTTTCGAGTTCTTCCTATTGTATCATGGCACACTAAAATAGGGCTTACTAAATATTTGGTTTAAACATCCTTGGGGATTTTTTTAGTATAATTCAAATTTTCAATACAATCCATTATGGAAGATGAAAATGTAAAATTTTTCCTCTATGAAACCATGTTTATGATTATGTGATTTTCCATGCATTTGGTGACATTTTTTATTTTAGATAAAAATGTTTTAGGTTTATAGAATTATTTTGAAAATTCAATAAACCCTTATAACTATTCTCATTGAACAGTATTCTAGCTATTTTTTTGAGTGGGTGATCCAACCTATTCAATCGATGAAAATGTAACATATACAAGAAGTGGAAATTTGAGAATAAAAGGATTTCTAGTGACTTGGAGTCTTTGAGATTTATTTTGGAGGGGATGTAGTCATCTATTACAGCTAGAATGTATACTTTACTGGATAGAGTTTAAAATCATAATTTAGTGACTTTTATTTATATAGATCCTACACCTCCTATTTTTTATGATTAGTTACTTAGAAATGTATCCATATAAGTGCTTAGTGATACTTCGACTAGTTCTTCATGTGATGGTACTGCACAACCTCAATAAATTGTATGTTAAATAAGGTATAATATTGACCATGTTCTCATGCTTATTGATGAATATTCTATATACACAAAGACAAATAGGTGGACTATAACAATGTATATTTTCATTTACATTATTAAAGATAATTCTAATTCTATCCTCTTACTCTTATATTTTCATCTTTTTTTATTATTATATTACTATTTATATTTTATGATCAACTTTTTGATAATCCCAAATAACAGAAAACATTTATGGAATTTTACATTATAGTTATTGTCAATTTTTTTCCAATGATACCTTTCATTTTATTGTAAACATTTTCCACCCTTTGAAACTCTATGTTTTAGTTTCATTGATACCATCTATATTTAATTTCACAATTGACATTTGATTCCTAGAAAATGAAATACCATTATTTCTGATTATAAAATATAATGATATTGTTGACATCCTAGTTTTTATGATAATAAAATCATGATTGTTGTGATAATTAATGAGACACATCTTTTTTGTTATCATTTTATTATCTGAAATAGATTGAATAAATTTTTATAAATATGTGACTCCAATAAAATAGAATCATCATCAAGGATTATTCACCCTCTGTAATGAGTCACCACTGAGAAGGATGTTTGACAATGTTTATGAAACTAGAATAAAAATTACCACCTTTATATAGTCTCAACATCACATTGATTAACCATCAATTATGTGATATCACCCGAAATTAATTTTCAAAATGTATGCAAATGCTCACAATCAGAAGACACACATCCATCCTAAAACACATCTAGCCTCACATACCACCAAGAATGTGTCACTGTTCCAATGTCTCATTGCCATATCAAAACACTACTTAAATAAAACATTGAAAGTATCAGATTTACCACAAAAAATATAAACCCCAAGATTCACCGTTCAAAGACTCATTATTTCCATTTTTTGTACTTATTTTTATTTTGAATTAGATGATTCGAAGTGATAAATTATTTAATTTTATTACATTTATCAAATTAATGGTTGTGTATTAAATATATCATATAGTTCATTAAATAATGTGTTAGATCTATATAAACACAGCATAAAATATGGATGATTTTTCCTACATGGATCGATATTAATATGGAGTATATTCCAACATACAAGAGTGTGATGTGATGAATGTGAATATTTATCAATACAAAAGATGTGAGATAAACCTCATTGAAATAACTAGAAGTTCTTGAATGATACCTCATTATAAGAATCTACTATGAAAGCCAAATAAGATCATTTATACAGTCCTATCCATCAATTTATAAAAATGAGTATGAGAAAATATATTCTATACTAGATTTCGGATAACATGATTTCAGCCTTAGTTAAAATAACTATAAAGGAGTTATGAGAATTATCTCCTAATAGACAGAGTGACTTAGTCTCTATAAACTTCTTATTTTAACAATTTATTTATTTACATTAACATTACAAGAAATGGGTCTTACTATATTTAATTCTAGGACACATTATCTCCATCACATAACTGGAAGATACATAGATATCTTCATAACAACTTTTTATCTTATTTTCCACATATTGTGTTAGTGGTATGCTTTTCGCCCAATTTATATTTACTCGAATAATGTTTTTTGAATAGTTCCCTATGTGACATGTATTGTTGGTATACAATTGTGAGAACTAATACATATTGTGGGTAAAATGTTTAATTATACATACTGCATAGAAGTAGAAAATTTCCATGTTAAGGGGAATAAGTAGCATTATGATACTGAACCTATTGTATTTATTTTTCCAATTTGTGTTTATTTTATTTTATTTATTTTTCTTTAAAAGTTTTTGTATGAAACTATATAAAAAATAATTTTATGGTTTATATTAAGAAGTATTGATATAATATTTTAATTAAGTAAATTGATTTCAATGGATAGAAAATTATTGTACATTGTTTTACCCAATACCTAATAAATATTTTTGTGAAATCTTATTAAATATTAAAACATTTATCAAATTAATATTGTTGTATACTTGACAATTTTTAGTAAATTTGTTTTATTTTATTTATATACACTTCTAACATAACTTTTATTGGGCATATAAATCACCCCTTCCACTTGAGATACTCACTCCGATCAATAGTTGGGTTATGAGATATGGGGTGGTTATGTGTAGTGTTATAACCCTTTTTTATTTTTTATGGTTTTTGTTTAATATATATATATTTTCAGGTTTCCATTTCAGAATTGATTCCATTTCCAAGTTTAACTATTAATATAACGTATGAAATAATTAAATGGTATAACACAATGATATTTTATGAAATGTTTCTCTTCATTAATTTTATTCATTGATAACAATATTTACATTCAACACAGAGTATAATTGAATTGTTATATTCCATTGAATTAATATTGTTAAATATGATATTTATAAAATAATCTCTATAATTGGAAAGTAGGAATTGGATTAAAATAATTAATAAATATTTGTATAATGAAAATAATTGGTAAAAGTATATTGATCAATTCTTATTAATTAAGAACTCAATTTCATAGTCAAATCATTTTTTATTCACAGTTACTTTTTCTCAAAATATGGTTTTTAATTATTTATTTGATAAATTAATATAACTAATTTCATACAGTATTATAAAATATATTTAATTATTTAATTCAATTTTTTAAATAAATAATTGATACTTTTCTGGAAGATAATTTTTGGGATTTTTTTGAAAAGATAATTTAATCAGTGAATTGTGAAAAATAACAATTTTAATGAATACATTCATTTATAGAAATGTATTTAAAAAATATTAATTTTTGAAATTTATTATATAATATTATCAATTAAAATTTATTAAAAATAATCCAAATAATTACTTTTTATTCTATATTATGAATAATTTGGTTATAAAAAAATTATTATGCAAAAACATTCATTTTTATGAAAAACGGTTTTTCATTTCATTTTACTGTTTTATTTTAAATGAAATATTTTAAAATAATATGAATGGAATATTTTAAAATAAAAAATATATATCTAATTATATTAATTAATATCATTTTATAAATTCATCTTATATTTTTCAATATAAATATTAAGAGAGGTAAAAATCATCTACTTCGTTAAAGGTTGAATGGGGCTAACTAGTGGTTACACTAAAGAGATTGGTGTTAAATTACCTAAAAACATTTCTATATAATATTATCTATTGATATTTATTCTTCTAATCATCTAATATTATAATATGAGTCATTTTTGTGCCAGTTTTATTTATTAATATATTTATGTATTTAAATTTTTTAAAAAAATCATATTGTGTCGTCTCACTCCCATATAAAAGGATAATATATCTTCTCTATTACTCAAAAATAAATATTATCGAAAATATTATTATACATATTAAAAAACATTCATAACATCCCTACCCATGTTCTATATTTTATGTTTGGATTATAATACCGTCCATTCAAATATTAACAATTTATCTAATAAATGTTTCTCAATGAAGAGGTGTAAATCTTAACAGAGTACTTCTTATTTTATTTCCTCTTCTAAAATATAGAAATATATGGTATCCTATAAAATTAATTATTTATCAAAAATATAATTATTTTTTAATTGTGATTACAAGAAACTATTTTCCACCTCATTTACACTAAACAGAAAATGAATGTATTGCTCATGTGTACGTGTGGACTACCGCCACAAGATGGCGATGTGATTCTTTTTCATCACTGTCATTCATGTTTAGTTATTATGATGGATTATATTTTTATATAATATATTTAGGAAATAATTATTTTTTTAATTACGTAGTATTTTTTTACCTTATATACTTTACATCCATTCAATAAATGCTAATGTCATTCATGCAAAGGTTTGGCTGGCCACCAAAACGCAATGATGTGATTTTCATCATCACCACATTATATAAATACAAATAAAATTGTATTTGATAAAAAAATATAATATTTATTAAATTATTTATATTCTTTATATGATTCATCAATGAAAAATTTGAAATCTTTTGAACCATTGAGCTAAAACATGCATAGAAAATAAACAGATTTTCAAATGAATTCCAATTTTTTAAAAAATTGTTAATAAATATATAATATGAAATTATAAACATTTGATATATGGAATGATACATTTTAAATTTTTTAGAGAATTAATTTATAATATATTTAAATTTATTATACATTTTATTTGACAACATATGATGTATGAAAGGACATAAGGTATGAGATTTATCTGATAATATCATTTATTTTCAAGGTCATCTATGATAAATTTGTATTGAGTGAAATTATATGGATCATATAAATTAAAAACCAATTATTACTTTATCATATGGATATTGCATTAATTTTTATTCATTATTACTATTTTTCTTAGATTTAAACAAAAAATTATCCTGAAAATGTTTTTAATGAAATGGTGACCTTATTTCTTCATTGGTTGAAAACATGTTCTTCCTTGTCCTGAATCATAAAATTTATTTTATGAAAGTTAATTCCCATTATAGATATGTTTTTAAAAGTTCATTTTTACTATATTTCGGTTTATGAAAAAAATTTAATAATTAATATATCGAATATTTTTTTGAACATGTCATTTTTTTACTTTTAACAAAGGTGTTAAAAGTATCGGTTATTTTAATATTTACAACATGAATGTTTTTTCCCATTAGCTTCACTGTTATTTTATTTGAAACATACAATACATATTTACAGGGTTATTTTAAATGAAATATATTTTATTAAAAATTTTATATATTCTAGAAAAAATCTTATAAAAGGAAAATGATATTTATTCATGTCTTCAAATAAATGATTGAATGATCTTTGAAGGAAATTTTCATTGGTTTAATTATTTTTTAAAACTTTTATGCTTTACTAGGTATATGATTTTAGGATACCCTCCAATTTATTTCTATAGATGGTTTGTGATGATAATGGTTTAAGGATGTCTGAAGAAGTCCTTTTCATTATCATGAGTTAATTATGTAATGATAAATCCTATAGAAACCACTTAATTTTCTATAGGTTCTGCAATGTTGAAATTAGGAAATGTTTTTAAAGCCTACTTCCATTCCATGGTTAAGAAAATATATTATGATTAAATTTTTATGATCTTATGTCACACAGTTGTACAGTTTTTATTATGTGTGGTGTGGTCCCAAAATTATATATTCCTCTAATGCATTCGGAAATGGTGTAAATCTAATGAGATAATAATTAATAGGTTGTGGAGTAATCCAAATTCAATAAGGGACCATGCACAAATATATTCTATCTGGATTGAACATAAGAAAAAGGAAATTATGTAATAGGGGTTGAACCCAGTATATTATTATAGTTTTGTAGTGAATCATGACTAATTAAATGGTTCTCTATGGTTGTGTGAATTAAAAAAACTTGTGTCTAATGGAAATTATATGATTTTCATATATCATGATTGATTACTAATGATTGAAAATTCTGATGACTTATGTATTTCATTACGATGAATCCTTATAACATGATTTATTGTTACTGGTCTTTAACTAAATTGGTATAATTATAGTATGTTTTGATCATATTCTAGTACCCTTATTGTTATTTTATGATTAAATATTATCATTTATTGTCATATTTTTATTCCATAACTAAGAATCTATGGTCACCCATTATAATTTTTCCTTTCCCTAGCTTACAAAGAATAGTTTTATGTAGGGTTTTTCTATGAATCATTTTATTTGACAATATCCATGTGGGATATTTTGAATATATTTCATGAAATAATATGATAATTTATATAGTCTCCAAAGGCAGTAAACATTTATATCGCTTTTGAATATATTATTGCAATTTTTTGGATGTTATTATATTAAAATATAATATTTATATATGTTAAGATAATGTTACCTAAATCTCTCTTATAATATGTATATAAATATGTATGATTGAAATTTGGATTAAAATTTTCATTTAAAAATATTAATAAAAATATAAAGTTGTCATCATTATGATTTATTTTATATTATAATCGAAAAAATCTAGGAGTTAGGGGTGATGTGAATGTATGCCTTTGGTTAGTATTTATTAATCATGTGAATAAACATATTGTATGGTGAAAAATATTTAATATAATTTGATTTTATAAAGATAATATCATATATGATATTATATGAGGGCTTTAATGTTTCCTTATAATATCATATGTGAGTTTCCATTTTATATTGTGGCAGCCTCTATCTTACTCCCACAATATAGATTTGGATGAAATTTTGTTAATCCTATACAAACACTGAGACTCGCCTCACATTGGCTCAAATTTTATCGCACATAAACCATCACAATGTGTGGTTATTGTTATCTAATAAATGAGAATAAAATTATTCACCCATGATCAGAAATATTAGATATCATATAGTATTATATTCTAGATAGTGATAACCACTGTGTTAAATACCATATTGGTTAATGGAATACAAGTCTATCTAAAATTTCTAATACTACAAAGAAATATTTTAAGGAAACATACTTGTTTAGCTTATTCACAAGTGATGCACATTGTTTTTATTACACTAGGTTAGGTTTTATTCCAATGTTTTTTGTGATTTTTTCAAAAATTACTTGGATGGAAAATTTAGGGAAAAATATTTTACCTAGAATTAAATTTTGATATAAATTGATTTTTTTTAATTTTTTTATTTATAAAAAAAATTGTATTTTGTAATATTTATTAATTTATAAAACTATTTATGTACTTATTAAATTTATAATTTTTTTATTTCAATAATAAATATTCAGAAAAAATTTACTAAATAAATTCCAATAAATAATAAATGTTTGTTTTTAAATACATTTATGAATTATATTGAAAGATGTAAAAATTAAAAAGAATTTTTTTTAATGTTATAAGATTAATTTATGTTGGTGAGAGTAGAGTACTCAAGATGGTGTTGAATTGAGTATCTATAAAAAAAATTCAAAGTTTTATTAAAAGGTTCCCCAAAAAAAAATACATCCTAGTTAATCAAGGTAATACAGTTATGAAAGTTAGACTCTACAAATAAATTCTTTAGAGATTGATTAGTTCTTTGTAATCTTAATATGTGTTATTGATACTACCTTTTAAGATATTCTAAAAAGGAAAATCAATTATAACTTCTGTCCATGATTAACTATCAAAGTGAATCTAGTGATTTTTGAATTATACTATAAAACAGAGAATAATAAGTTAAACAAAAAAACAGGTATAAAACAAGTGGTTCGGTCTCAACCCGAGACCTAATACACTCTACATGGGTATCACCTTCCACCATGTATTTTATATTAATAAACTTGATCCACACCCCAGATCGGGGTAACCAACAGTGCACAAGACTATCCAGGCCACACGAACTCATCCACAGTTCTTCGTGGTTATATACTAATAGGTCACACATGTAACTCTTCTACACTTATCTATGGGTGTAAAAATGTTTTAAAAGATATGAGAGGATGGTTATGTTATATCCTTCTGTTTTCTATAGTAGACATTATGTGTTATAATATAGACACACACACACACTGATCGAAAGCTAAAAACAATGCACAACATATCAAAGATGACGAGTTAAGGTTAGAATTTATTTTTGTATTACTCTATGCATTATGGACTTCTAGAATGAAGCAGATGAAATAATTGAGTCCTGTGAAAAACAGAGTATCACAAGTTTGGTGCTCTAGTTTCCAGTTATATCTGGATCACGTTCTATGTGGAGTCTCTATTACGAAGATTCTCTTGACTATGATCTATGATATCTATGCTTATGGATAAGTGAAAGCTTCATGTGTTCTTTAGATGTATTGAGTTTCATGTGTGGGTTCTTTTCTTCAACATTGCGTGTGCATCTTTGTCATCTTTCTTCATAGTTTCTAGCCCTCAGTTTCCATTTTTTTCATGGTGGGCATGTGTTGGAGCCAATCAAAAGCATGAATTCTTCACCTTATACCTCGTACTGTTAGTTGACATGTCTACAGAGAAATATTATTTATTTCATTACACTTTAAAGACCCAAATATGACATTTAAATAATAAATTGAAAAGAAAAAAACATATTAAAGTATGGTGTCAGAGTCGGTTGGGATAAAATGTCAAATATAAAATGTGTCTCCATGAAATGGTTTATGATTAATTTTCTTTAAATGGTGAGATTTTTATGATGGAATGGTTGTATAGAGATCAGAAACCCGTAGCACAAATGTAGTGTTAAGATCACGATTTCTGGTCATGGTGTCTTGTTCATAGTGTTTAGTTCCCTATGTGTGGTTCACAATGTCTTTTTCACAGTGTCTGGTACATCGTGTCTGGGTCACGAGGTCTGGTCGCGATGTCTTGGTCATGGTGTCTGGTCACGGTGTCTAGTCACGGTGTTTGGTCATGGTTTCTGGGTCATGTTGTCTAGTCAGGGTGTATGGTCATGGTGTCTGGGTCCTTTTCCAGAAAAACAGAATCAGTGATAGACTCACGGTTTCTCAGAAATAGAAAAATATATGAATATAGACTTTAGTAGTAATATTTACATAATGTATTAGAGATAAACATTCATAAAAGAAATAATTATAGGAGAATTTTAAATATAGTTCACAATAATCAAACATAATTTATATCTATTAAGATCTTGCATAGGATTATTTAAATCATAATGAAACCATATATATATACACATTAGTTGAGACAGATTAATCAAGATTAAAATATTTTACAACAAATATAGGATTTTTGACCATTAAAACATGATTAAGACTAGAGAAGTAAAAAAATATCCCTTTTTTGATGATCACAAATCACATGAGAGAGATATCGTATAAGGACCTGACCTTAAAGATTAATTATTATTTAATTAAATGAATAATTCACATTGAGGATATTTTCAGGTTTAGAGTTTTAGAGAATTAGGGCATAATTATTACATCTCAAAGATTACAAAGTAGACACATCTACTCAGCTTCTATTTTTTTCACAAAAAGAAAGACTCTTGAACAAAAGAGTCATGTCTAGTTCCTTGTTTTAGTCATCCTGACATTTCCTTGATCCCATCCTTGACCCTATTCAACTTTATGCCCTGTGAAAACATTTCAAAAACATGTGATGAGTATAAAAATCTCAATAAGGGTTATGACAGTACGAAAAGGAAACATAAGTCCATGTATACATAAGAATCAATGAAATCATACTTTACATATAAAACATAATAAATTTAACATACCTCATGAAATCATAAGATTTATGCATAACTCAATATAAATCATAAGACATATAGGTAACTTGAGGCATTCATTACATTCTTATGTAGGGAGTAACCCTCGTGGTTACGTTTGGAATACCCATCACAGTATATTCCCTAAATCTCTTCGTAGAAACCTTAGCGTTTAACCCCTTCACTTTACCCAATGCATTATAGAGCTATATCGGGCTCACCCGCCCTTAGTTTATCACGAAACCACCCGTATTCATAAAAAATTCCCAAGAACCATAACATTATCATAGAACATAACTTAAGCATAAAGGAAAGATAACATTCCCACATTGTAATAATAGTATAACATTTTAAGATATTGAAATAATGAATCCATTCTAAAAACCATTTTCAAAACCATATAAATCATTTAATAAAAAGATTTTTTAATCAAAGTGTCCCATTACACTTTGAAGCTTTTAACATTTTAAACCATTAATATCCATATAATCAAATCCATAAAAACAATTTGAATACATGGATATTAATGAGAAATATTTATAAGAATAAACCATTAAAACATTTAAAATGGTATTTTAGTTAAAGTGTTGTCAACAAAATGATAGACACTTGAATACAATAATTGAGGAATAACATTTAATCATAACTTTATAATATCATGAGAATAAAGGGATTCATGATATAATATTCCAAAGGATAGTATATACACCATATAAGGGTGAATTTGTGCATAACAACAATGAAGTCTTAATAGAATTGAAAAATGAGATGAAATCCCTTATAAAGAAGGTATCCTTAAATTAAGGACAAATAAATCTCATAATTATGTGTGAAAAATATAAATACACCCAATATAAGTGGATATTAATTGTAAAACAACCAGATGTCATTCAAACATATTCATAAGATTTCATATTCAATAACTACAAGTTGAACCCAAAGAAATTGAAATTGGGTTAAGAAGTTCCCTTGGTAAAATTCGATAGCCTAACGACGTCACTTTAAAATTCATAAAATTAGTTGATGAGAGAGAAAATGGTATCTCATCACCTGGAAATAAAATTTACATCAATAAGGATATATAAGAACATATCCCAACATAAAAATATGTAAATTAAAAGTCATAATAAAATAAGTCTTTTAAAAAAAGGAGGGTGAAAGGTTCCCATACCGATTTGGGCTACTTTCGAAACGCACACCCATGAAAAGAGGGTCATAACATGAAGATGTAAATACCCATAAATGATAGTATATTGTACAAATAGTAAAATAATGGGAAGTAAATACACCACATAAAATTAAATAGTGGCCAATGTAGCATGAATCTCACGGGAATAAAAATTGAGATGAAAAACCCCTTATGAAAATTCGGTAGCCTAACGGTGCCAGATAAAACTTCCAAAAATGGATTTATGAGATCAAATAGGGTCCCTCATCAGATTAACATAAAATTTATAGAAAGAGGAATATAAAAGAACAACCCCCAACATAAAAAAGATAATCTTAAAGTATGTTACATAAAAATGAGTACTTAAAAAGAAAGAGAGAGGTACAATCCCTTACCTCAAGTCCGACTTGTCTTGTTCGTTTCTTTATATTCATGAATAATAAACATTTTTCAATTTATAATTTATTAAGGTCCTCATTTAAAGATTATTATTCAGTTCATATCAAATATTATAATTTTATAATAATTGGTAAATAATTTGAGTTCTTATCAGAGGTTTTTGTCGATGTTTGGTACATGAGTAAAAAATAAACTTCATTGAAAATGATTGTCCATGTAGTTATAAGTAAATCATATCCAGAATAGTATTAATGATTTAAATATCATATATAGAGAGTACATATTCATTTTATACTATTCCATAACATTTGGAGAAAAAATGAAATGAAATGCACCTTTCATGGAGACGGTAGGCCGTACGTACACAAGAACACTACTTTCATTTCTTTGACATATTAATGGAATTAAAAATAATTGAGAGTTATATATATTATAATTACAGTATAATATATATGTTTTATAGTTCATATAATTTCATTAATTTCATTATTTATGCATTCCATGTATTGCATGAACGGGTCAGATCACTTGAGGGGGTGGTAGTCCACACTTCTCGTATGAAATTATCGAATTTGCACAACATGCAAAGCATAAGGGTATGTTTTAAATATAAAATACAGAATAATTTGGAAAAAATAAATACCATATATCTCATATATAAAATATATTGACAGAATAATGGCCTCCATGAATGTTGTTAAGAGAATATTGAACAATCATCGTTTCGTGAGATTGTAATTCGCAATCCACAGAAACAGTATGTTCTTTAACCATTAGATGGAGGTGTGTGTAAGTGTATCTTGAATCCTTCCCATAAAAACATACAAGTATATTTAATATTCTGGTGTTGTTATAAAATAAAGGAATAAAAAGAGTTAAGGGGTTTGCAGAAGAAAAAAAAACAAAAGAACACAAGTGAAGACATTACCATTAAATCGGGTAACTTCTCTTGGTTTGAACAAAAAGGGTTTCTTGAAGAGAATTCTACCAAAGATGAGGCTTAAATGATGAATATAGGGATGTGGAGAGATTTAATGGGCAGGTTTTGGCTGATCCAAAGGCTTGAGTGGTGTGGGTAAGGTGGTAGAGGTGGGGGCATTTTATAAGAGAAGAGGAGGGACACTCTTGGAAAGTTATAAAATATTACTTTATTATAAAATGAATTTAAGATTTTAAAGGTCCAAAAAGGATATATTTCGAGGCTATGTTGATAAGGTTTAGAAATAAACCCATCCAATAGGTTTGTGACATGTGTAAGACTTATATTTCACCCTATCTTCTCATTTTATTTAAATCGTTCATTTATGAGGTAATCACTTCATCATCACGGTGTCCTAAATAAAATAATTTATTTAATGTCTAAAAATTATAAAACAAATATCATGACGTAGGATATCATTTTATCTTTCTAATTAATATTTATAGTCAAACATATGACATTTATAACACCATGTAAATTTTTTAGTGAAATAATACATGTTTGCGACATTTTAATTTTAACATTAAATAAAAAGTTATTAATGTCATTTTCCAACCAAAGTGGCTCCATGGGGTCCCAAAGTTGACTGATGGATTTTACTGGTCGGCCATGACTCATCCAATAATGGTATGACATGTGTCAAGGTCATTTCATATTATTATAACATTATCTTTACCTTAAATTGCACTAATTACCTCTAATCGCGATTAATAAAACTTAAAAGTCACTATTCACCAAAAAATAATTTTAATCTCATTGAACCAAATTTTACTTCCTAATGAAAACCATTTATGTCGAATTTTTGAGAATCAAATCACAGAAGTGGTAAATTTTCATTTAAAATAAAATTCAGTTTCTTTAACTACCACTTAGTGGTTTCAGTATTCATCAAAAATAGAAGTTTTTTAGAAAAATACCAAAAATTCACCGTAATCTATATTTGATATTCCGAATTAAAAAATTATGTCTATTTTACAAAATTCAAAATATATAAGTTGCATTAATTAATTTAATAATTCATTCCCGCTATCAAAACAAATAGCATGTTTTTAAGAAACAATATCTATTAAAAGATTGACACAAGTTTAAGTCCAATTTCAAAGTGAAATTAATTCCAAAGACCACCATTAGATTAAATGGTGAAAATAAATTATAAATACACTTTAATCTCAATTAAAAATATAATCTATCCATATAAATAAATCATATTAAAAGTATGTTTTAAATTAAAATGCAACATTTTCTCTAAAAAGGATCTTTATCGGAAAAAGAACAAAAGTTTACACAAAGTAAATTTTGATTTCCATATTCTAAAGAAGGATTTTATTTTTCCAAATACAACATATAAAATTGTAAAAAGTATATTTAAAAAGGGTTCTCCATCAAAATGTGGTTAATCGACCTTTTAAAGAATATTAGAAGATTTATGCTTAAAATTTGATTCATTTTCATTTTAATCCTCTAACATTTATTGGATAAATGTAAAAATATTTTACAAACATATGTAATCATTTTGTAGTTATTTATTTTCATTCACACCATTACAAAGGCTAGGCATTAACTATTATAATATTATACTTTTATTATTGTACAACGTAAGATTTCAAAAAAAACTCGTTGTTTTGTATTGGGTACACCATCGAGCATAACATTCCCTTTAAAGTAGTATTAAGATTTTATTCACAAATATTGATAAACATTAGAATGTAATATTTTTTATTTACCTGGGATGTTACACATCGGTTCTTACTAGGTGTGTCTCTCCCATAGTGTGAATTTAGAGTTCTTGTCTGTCCCCCTTTTTGGATTACCAAAAAGAGTAAAAATGTAAATAAGAGAGGATACATGAAGACTACATAGTCCAGTTGATTGCGAAAGACATGTTGTACGATCAAAATATGATATAGATTCTCAATATACAAGAGGGGGGTTAATTGTATCCATAAAAATTTCTTTTGAACCATTAAAGTTGACTTGAAACTTTCTATTATCTAAAAAAGTTAAACAAGGTAAATTCAGATATACCTCTATGTTATAAAAACATGCATGATTCCGAAAAAATGGTTCTGAAAATGAAACAGAATAAAAGTTTACATGGAAAAGGATTCTACCTTAAAGCGTATTGAATCTTAATAATCAGAGTATAGATGTTTAAGAAATTATAACATAGTTATACATACCTTATTAATAAAAATTTAGTGAAAAAAAACATCAAACATTACAGGTAACATGTATTGAATCTTTTCTTTGGGAAGGAATGTTTTTCATTATTAGGAAAAACTCAACGGAAATAAAATTTTCCTTAAGAAAGAGTGTTTGTGATTTTCAAAACAAAGAGGAATGGAAATGTCATAAGGAAACCTTATTTACTGAACAATATCCCCCTTTTTGGAAAGCAAAAACATCCTTCTAAAAAAATATATGGACATTGATATTATTATGAACATGAATATAAAAAATTATCCCCCTTTACTTATGGATCATAATAAATATATATAACTCCCCCTTATGCTTTGAAATACCTAAGGACCGTATTATTGATTTCCTAGAAGAGATTTTAAATTTTCTTTTATATAAAAATCGACATGATAAATACTCACCCATGGATGAACTCCCCCTTACTTAGGGAAATTTATTCTCTACTTATTATTATTTTTTGACATTCCTTTCTCCTCCTTGGTGATTTTCAAAATGGAATAAAGGGAATGGAAAATAAAATATGGTACCTCAAATTTTGGTACTAAACAACCATAAATATGAATTGAAACAAGAATATCATAAGGATTGAAATAATTTGTACAACAGGAAAATACAATAAATGATCTGATTTGGAAGGAAATTATCCCTCATTTTCTTTCAACGTCAGATTCTTCACAATAGTATTGATCTAATTTATTTCCATGAGATCATCTTCCATGCACTTGAGTAGCAGATCTTGATCATCGCTTTTCTTTTCTAAGGATTTAATTTTTTCTTCCTGAGCCTTAAGAATATCAATCTGATTCATAAAGGATTCTTCCTTTTTAGCACATTTTTCCTTAAGCTCAATTATAAGATCCCTTTCCCTCTTCCAACTCTGAGCAACTAAATACAATTTCCCATTCATATCTTTTATTTCATGCTTCCAAGTAGTTTCTTCAATGGATAGATTTACATCAAAAGTCTTAGTGAGATCATTGAACTGAGAAACTTTGGTTTCGAAATCATCCTTGAAATTATCTTGAAATTCATTCAGAATTCTCATCTCTTCAACAGTTTTCCTTGACCAACTAGTCATATTTGAATAAGATCTTTTATGGGATACATAATTGATGAAAAATGTTTTTAAATCAGACTCATGATTGACACACTTATCCATCACCATGGATACTAAATCGGTTTTCTGATTTAAGGAATTTTGAAGCCTTTGAAATCATGAATCTATGGTTGGAAATATTGGAATAGTGCAAACCATCTTCTTCAATGACATAACAACAACGTCATGGCCGAGAAAAGATGATTCTAAATTCGAATGATTTGATGAAGAGGATTATTTCTAAATCACTTCAGCTTTCATCATTGATAAGCACCATCATCTTTCTTACTATCCAAATACATGGTAAGAGTATCAGCCATCACCTGCTTAACCTTATCTTTTGTTTTCAAATGATCTGACTATCTTTTAGTGATTCATTCTCACTGTCTGATAGCTTAAAAATTTTATCATCATCAAAATTTTCCTTCTCATCTTTTCCTAATATTAATTTTGATGAATAATACCATGATTACTACTTTCTTCCTAGAATTTCTTAATGAATTCTTTCTGATCCATGTCATCCTTTCTAGTATTAGCAAGCTTATAATATTCAGCTTCAGAATTTCAAATGGACAACTTCTCTGAAATACAATACTTCTTATGATAATCTTCCACTTGTCGTATCATTTCATTATTGTCACCACTTCATTCTTATTTTTCTTCATCCACTTAATGTTCTACTTCATCCTCAAATTCCTCTTCCACTTTTATTTCTACTTCTCCTCATTCTTATTCTTCTTAGTGTGGTTCTGGAATCACCATCTTATTTCCTGGAGTCTCTGGAAGTAATTTATTGTAAAATTATTCTCATACCATAATATTCTCAAAGGATTTTTCAGTAGAATTAATAAATGATTGAATGATTTCAGCTTCAAAAAATTTCTTTTTCTATTTCCTCTTAGTCTCTTGTTTCTCAATAGATTCAGGGGGTTTCATCTTCAGGGATTTTTCCTATTCAGGATCCAAACCAAACATAGGCTCTCTCTTTTTATATTTTTTCTTGTCTTCCCTCCACTTAGCCACTACTTCATCATGATATTATTTTTGTTTCTTCGGCTTTGGAGGTGCAGACTGGGTTTCCTGAACCACTATGGTTTTTATTTTCCTTCCATTTCCTTTTCTTTCCTCCTCTTTCCAACCTTCTTGGAGGGTTTAGATACAACATATTTATTTGATAAAGCTTCAACATCTTCATTTGAGAAATCTTAGAACTCTCTAGATTCACCAGAAAATCCAATTTTCATTCACCATTGAGTGTCATCGCATAGAAACATTACCCTAAAATTTCATGACATCAATTTGTAGGAAATTTTCATTGATTCTAAAAAAGAAACAATGATATTTGATAGGATTTCTGGATACATGATAATATGGGAATTCATATTCCCCTTCATGATATTCTCAATCATAAACAAAATATACATAACCAGACTCAGCTTCCCGAGGTACACTATGAAATCCAAAACATACATATTGCTTTTCTTCAGATTATCTTTATCTCCTTCCCTTGGAATGATAAAGCCTTGAACCCAAAGTCCTAGAATCCAAAAATTTGTAGAAAGATGAGGAATCTTCGGTGTCTTTATCTCTAAAAGACCAAAACAAGCTATACCCTTTTCCTTTTCAAAGTTTCATATATCATCTGGTAACTTATGAGAAAAAATTCAGCTTCTCCTTCATGAGGTATTACAATCAAACTGGCTACCTTAGAATAAAAAAGTGAATAAGTCATACCAAAACTCTTGAAAGAAAATTTGTCTTTTACACCTTGATTGAGGAAATATACAAATTCAGAAAAATCAACAAACAACTATAGAATCAATAGATCCTCTCCCTTGGGATTTGATACAACTATACTCTCCTAGCCATTTAACATGATGTTCTGTGAGACCATTGAACCATACTTACTAAAGAATTCCAGGTCTACCAACCTTTCATGATAAATTTTCCATTCAACAATTTCCTTTATCGTTGACATTTAATTCTAAGGAGAGGCTTGATTAGACATTCAGAACATAGGAAGACCTGAGAAATTTGGAACGGTCATAAGTATGAAGGGTAGAGATACATCACACAAGATCTTGGGGTTCTATTTGGGATGACCATTGGGGGTCCTTTATATAGGCAATTGAAGCGAATATTGAGCTTTGTCAATTAATCCAACAGTTGAAAAATTCTTGAGATGATTTGACGGTTTAGTTGATAGCCGATGACAGATTTTTTTAGATTCCGATCTTTTGTGGTTCTTAAGAAAAGTATTCATATTTAACGAAAAGTAAATATAAAAAAGAAAAAACAAAAATAAAATATAAACTAGTAAAAGAAGATTACGAGAATTTAGAAAGGAAAACATACATTTCAGAATGCGATAATGATTATTCTTAATGAGGAAAAATTCTTTTTGAATAAAATTAGACTCCTAAAATTAGATTATGAAAAAATTTAGACTATAAAAAATTTGACTATGAACATTTTAGAATATGTAAAAAAATAAACTATGAATAGTAATTGACTACAAAATGTTTGACTACAAAAATACAGTTTACAAATTTTAAAAAAATATATATGAATAATAAGAAAATTTGATTCCCCTATGAAAAGTAGTTTCTTATTTTAAGAAGATTGGTTTCATCAAGAAGTTAATATGGAATATTAACATATGTTTATTTGTCCTAACTTCTGTTTTATGTATTCAAATATATCAGAGGGTAATGATTTTTTAAAAATATCATCAAGATGATCTTGCATTTTGATAAATTAAAGAATGTTATATTTTTTTTGTGTGATCCCTACGAAAGTGATGGCTAATATCTATCTGTTTTGTATGAGAGTGATGTGCCTAGTTTTTACATAAGTAAATGGAACTAGTATTATCAAACAATATTTGTGTTTTGGTAAAACTCCTAACATAGTTTGTGAGTGTGCATAGCATCCACAACACCTGAGCACAAAAACTTCCAGCTTCTACATATTCACCATCAGCACTGGAAAGTGATACTGAGTGTTTCTTTTTGCATGAATAAGATACTAACGAATCAAATAACAAATGAAAATTTTCATATGTACATCTCCTATCCATTCTACATCCACCAAATTCAGAATCCAAAAAACATTTCAAAACAAAATCATTTCTAGAAGTGTAAAAGAGTCCTAGATCCATGGTTCTTTTTAAGTATTGAAAATTCCTTTTCTTTGCCTTTAAATGTGATTACATAGGATTGGATGGATATCTTGCACATAAGAATACTGAAAACATTATGTATGTATGACTAGCTATCATGTAAAGTAGAATTCCAATAATTCCTCTAAAAGGTGTTTATTCTACTGGTTTCCCAGCTTCATCAAGATCAAGTGAATTTGCGGTGCCAATTTGTGTACTTTTACTCTTAGTGTTGTCATATACATACTTTTTATGAATATAAATAATATACCTATGTTGAGATATATAGATTCGATCTGGTTTTTGAGAAATCTAAAAGCCATGAAAAAATGTTAAGTCACCATTTATACACATTTCAAACTCATATTTCATAAGATCTGCAAAGAAATCCATTAATGAATGTTGAGTTGAACCAAATATAATTTCATTAACCCATATTTGAACAATCAAAATAATCATGTTGTGTTTTTTTATAAAAATGGTTGGATCATCCTTTCCCGTATCATAATTTTTTTGGTGAAAGAATCATGTACGTCTATCACACCAGGCTCTTGGGGCTTGTTTAAGTCAATATAAAGCTTTGGTATGTTTAAAAACATATTTAGGATGTTTTGTATCTTCAAAATGAGGAGGTTGTTCAACAAAAACATCATCTTGAACATAACCATTAAGGAAATCACATTTAACATCCATTTGAAAAAGATAGAAATTAAATAATGCAACAAAGTCGTGTATAGTACGAATGGATTAAAGTCTAGAAACTGGAGTATATGTTTCATCATAGTTTATTCATTCTTGTTGATTATATCCTTTATAAACCAATCTAGATTTATTTATTACTATGATTACATTTTCATCACACTTATTTGTGAAGACCCATTTTACTCCAATAATAGATGTTTCCTTAGGTCATTCAAAGAAGGTCCAGAATTTATTTCTTTTGAATTCATTTTGATCATCTTGTATAGCTTTTATCCAATCATCATCACCTAATTATTCATCAGTGCTTTATGGTTTTAATTGGGATTGGAATGCTAGATGTTCTATTTCATTTCATAAGGAACTTCTAGTCTATTAAGGTTGAATCACACCAGCAATGATACTATCACTGGGATGATTCTTAAGAAACAACTGATTTGGGATTTTTAAAACCTTTTCATCAACATATGGTAGGATATATTCTAAGGTAAATGCTTCAAAAATATTTTCTTGGAAATTTTCCTTATCAGAAGGATCATTTATCAATGGTTGATTGTCAGTTTTTTAAAACACATCTAAAGACATACGTTGAGCTTGTTTAAAAACAAATGGACCTATTTCTCCAAAATTTACTTGTACTATTTCTTCAAAAGTACATGTATTTTTATTGAAAACACTATAATCCTTAGAAGTTGTTGAGTAGCCTAAGAAAATTCCTTCATCAGATTTTGGTGTGAATTTTTGTATATTATCTTTAGTATTTAGAATTAATACTTTACAACCAAAAACATTGAAGTAGGAAAGTTTAGGTTTTCTACCATTCTATAACTCATATGGACTTTTATTAAGAAAAGGTATAATAAAAACATGATTTATAGTATATCAAGTAGTATATACAACATCAGACCAAAAATGTTCGGCTACCGAATATTCACTCAACACGGTTCTTGTTATCTCTTGAATAATTCTATTTATTCCTTAAACAACACCATTTTGTTGAGGTGTTCTTGGTGCTGAGAAGTTATGAGTAATTCTTTTTTACTACAGAAAGTTTCAAAATTAGAATTTTCAAATTCTCTTCCATGATCACTATGGACACTTATCAATGGAAGGTTTTTCTAATTTTCTACTTGGGCTCTAACAAATTTTAAATAAGAAAAAGCTTCAGATTTTCTTGATAGAAAATAGACCCATGTAAATATAGTGTAATCATCTACTAAGACAAATACATAAAATTTTCATCCAATGCTTCTGGTTTGTCTTGAGACAAAAAGATACATATACACTAACTGTAATGTATCAGTGGTTGAGTCTTCACTGACAAATTTAAAACATGATTTATGTTGCTTTCAATATTATCAAGGATCACAAACATTTAAAGAGTCAAATATATGCTCTGGTAGATACCAAACTTGTATTTTCTTATAGAGTTTTCATAGGTCCCTAAGGTTACAATGTTTGAACCTTCTATTCTATAACCATGAATGATCTTTCATTGAACTAAGACAAGGTAGATCATAGATTCTAATTTATTCTATGTCTAGTGTATACACATTTTCTTTCCAATGGGAAGAAAGAATAATCTCTTCCTTGAAATTGTGTACTAAACACTTGTCATTCTTAAAATTCACAAGGTAATGTTCATCACATAATTGAATTATGCTAATAAGGTTGTTCTTAAGATCCTTATCAAAAAAAAACCTTTGAAATCGATGTTTTTTCAAGAAGAATAATGTTACCAATACAAATAATTTCTCACCAAGCATTATTTCTGAAATTTACTTTTCCTCCATTCGTCTTGATAATATTTTCGAAGATATTTTTGTAACGATTCATAAGACGGGAACATCAACTATTCATGTACCACGTATTTTTGTGGGTACAATTTATACTTTCATGAAAATAAGAGTGTTAGAATTTCAGAACGCAAAATTTCATGGATCCAGAAACATCAAGAAGAAAATTTTTGGAATCCACATTTTCATGGAAAATTAATCATTTTGAAAATCTAAAGACTGGGTTTTTTTAAGGAACAAATTTTTTCCCAATTCCCACCACACAGACACTTAGTTCAGAATGGAGCACTTTGAGGTACAAAATAATAGATACTAAACATCGGTTATGAATGAGTATATCCAAAACCAGAATTATTTCTTAGAGGTCGAATTTTGGAATACATATTATCAAAATTAACCTTACCTAAGATATGTTTGAAAAAACACTTCCTCATGGAAAATATTTCTGACTTCAGTCGAATAAATAAGTTCTTATCCTCAAAAACATTATTTTTAGCACTACAGTTAGTCTCGAAAGAATTTTTCTTAGGAATAACTTTTTCAAGATCCTTAAAAATTGTATCACTGTTAGAATTGACTTCCTAAAGGGTCTATGAAATAGTTTCAAAATAATAAATTTTCTTATCAATATCTTAAAAATATCTGATACTTCCTTAGTAAGAATAGAAATCCTAGAATTTTCTTTATCACGATTTCTCTTGAATTTAGAATTTTTATTCTCAAGGAGCATAGGCAACCTAGAAACTTATTCATAAGTAGGTAATGTATTATCTTTATCAGAAGGCGATTATTCATCTAAGGATTCATAATATTTACTATCTCTATAAGTACCATTCAAGGATACATTGGTGATGGAATCGACATTGTGTACCTTAGAATTTAGACAATTATTTTCAATATTTAGCTTGGCAGGTACACCAAAATTCTTCTATCTAGGTGATTCGTACTCGGAGGATTCTTCAGAAGAGTCACCACCACTGGAACTCCAAGTGTCAATGGCTTTCAAAATATTATTATATTTATCCTTGTTGTAATTATTTCTATTCCTCTGAGAATGTTTTTCCTTTCTATCTTTTCTCTTAAGCATTGGAAAATCATGCTTTATATGACATTCTCTTTTGCATTCATAGCATGTGAATTTTGAGTCTTTCTTGTCCTTTCTTTCTTTCTTCATGTATCTCTATAGAAATTCATTCATCCCAACAATCATGTTCATCCATCGATAAATATTAGCTAATTTAATCTCATAATGTTTCCTTTCACTTGATTTAGATAAAATAATGACGTTCTTAGATTTAGATCTTGTAACTCTCTCCGGAGTCTTGGATTTCATATAATCTGAAGTAGTTGTAAATGAAACACTTCCATTTCAATTATTCTTGTTATTTATATCAATATCTCTTTTATTTCTAGTCTCATGTTGAATAAGATTTCAAAAAATCTCCTCAAGAGTAATCTGGGTGACTTTTATGTTCTCATCAGTTGATGTTCACATAGATTCCCACTCATTAGGCATGATGTCGATAATCCTGACCACAAGTTCCCCATCATATCAACCTTTTTCACCCTAGGATTGTAAACTATTAACAATGGTCATAAATCTCTATTGTACATTTCACATAGGTTCTCTTTAAGGAAATAAAAATCCATGATATTCTACTCTAAGCATAGCTCTTCTAGTTTCAATAACATTAGATGTTACAAAATGAGTAACCGCTAATTTATTCCAAATACAATTTCTAGTTTACCAAGAAGAAATGTATCTATATAGATTCTTGGTCATAGAACACAACAAAGTATTGCATACCTTCTAGTTTAGTTTATATTCTTACTTGCCTTGATTAGTAAATGTTCTGACATCCTTATCAAGAATCATGTAATCTCTAATAAGCATTACCAAGTTGTCCAACCTAGTAATAATAACAAAAGTCTTCATATGATCTCTCAAATATTCAAAATAATTCCCATCAAATATAGGTGGTCTAGTAGGTTTATGATTTTCATTCAAACCAACATTCATTCCTGCCATTTAAAAAAATGTCCACAGAAACAAGTTAGTAATTAATGTTTTTAAAAAGCATAGAAATCCTAAGCAATCAAATTATAGAACAATGAAAACTTGAGAAATAAAACATATACGTGAATATAAGTATTTTAGAGACCTCCTATGATACCAATTGTAGGATTAAAATATTATGTAGATTCTCAACACACAAGAAGGGGGTGAACTATATATGTTAAAATATGTTAAAAAATTCCTTTCGAACTTTTAAAGTTGATATAAAACATTCTATTGTATAGAAAAGTTGAAAAAGGTAAATTCGAAAGACCTCCTACTTCCACAAACATGCTAGATTCCGGAAATATGGTTACAGAAATGAAACTTAATAAAAGTTTACAAGGAAAAGGGTTCTACCTTAAAGCATATAGAATCTTACTAATCAGAGTATAAAAGTACAAGAAATTATAAGATCGTTATACATTCTTTATTAATAAAAATTTTGTGGAAAACAAACATGAAACAATACAAGTAGAAAATATAGAAACTTTTAACCCAAAGAGTAGGGTATCCAACAACCATGGTAATAGATCCCTTGATTTATACATTCAAGAATGTATGGATTACCCACACAAGGGTAAGCCCAGGATAAGAATATCGGAGTCTGCCTTGCTATCCCCGCACACCCTCGAACTTCAAGGTAGTTGGAACATCTGTCTTACTTTTCAAGGAAGCCCGTGAACTTTAAGGTGGTCGACACCTCTATCATCCTCTCCCTGGAAGCCCTCGATTGTACACAACAACAATCGGAGTCTCACAAAGAAATTTGAACAAGATGTTCAGTACGCACATAGCATGAGATTATCTCTCTCTATACATCACATTATCAGAATGTAATCTCTAGATTGATCAATGTGTGTTGAGTTCATTCAAATGAACTCATATTTATAAGCACTTTTCCAATGGTTGGCTCACTCTTCCAATGGTCCTATTTTTCCTTGAATTTCTGAGGGACCTATACACGTGTCACTCAAACAAAGGTTAGTTAGAAACATAATGCATGACATCGTTTTATAACTATTAGAAGAGTAAGTAAAATAATTTTCCTCAACCAAATTCATTTTTTGAGTCTAAGGAAAAATATAGTTCGGATTCTATGTGGAAAACATTTCGAGTCTATATTACATGGATATATGGATTCTTTTTCTAATGGAATTTAGTATCAGAATTATCTAGACTTTGGAGTCTGAATTCTATGGAATTTGAAGTCTGAATTATAAGGAATTCAGAGTCTGAAATATAAGAAATTCGGAACCATAATTCTAAGGAATTCGAAGTCAGAATTCTATGAAATTCGGATTCTAAATTCTATAAAATTCGGTGTCAGAATTATAAGGAATTGGGAGCCCGAATTCTATGGAATTAAGAGTCTGAATTCTACTGAATTCAGAGTATTAAATCTAAATAATTTGGAACCTGAATTCTAAAGAATTTGGAACCTAGATTATATGGAATTTAAATTCTGATTTCCAAGGAATTCTGAGTTTTAATTTCAGAGAATTCGGAGCATGAATTTCAGATACTTCGAAGCCTGAATTTCATAGAATTTGGAATTTGAATTTGGATCCAGAATAAAATACTCTATATCTATGTACTTATACAATTATGAGGTTTTATACGTTAAAATTAATTTTACACTTATGAATAAAAAGAGTTATATTTTGATAGACTAAAATATGAACAATGAAAAATAGGTATGGATAAATTTCCTTGCGGAAGGAAAATTTTCCTTATTTAGGAAAAACATAAGGGAAAAAAAATTACCTTAAGAAAGAGTGTTTGTGATTTTCAAAACATAAAGGAATGGAAAATTTATAAGGAAACATTATTGACACAACACATGTCATTACAATCACTAAGAAACAAAAATAAAAAAATCTCTATCAAATGACAGTGTTCACTTTTCTTCAGTACTGGGTATCTTCTCATTGCGCATGGCAGAAACATATGGAGAAGACATAGGATCAGTGTTCGAAGTTGAAGAAGGAAGTGAACCAACTGAAAAAGAATGATGAGCGAGTCCTTCAGAAAATAGAAGGGGCCAAGGTTGGTGTAGTGGAACATCAAGGTAATTTTTAGTCAAGGATAATAGGTCAGATCTGAAACAAAGCCTGAGAGATAGTCATAGAGGTTGAGGCAAGGCATGTTTATGAGATGGTAGGTAAACTAGCTCATAAGGGTGTAGATATAGGAGCCACAATAGTAGTGGTCTATACATAAAGAGAAGGAATCAATAACCTGATGAAGTCTGCAATAATCTCACCACCAAACTAAATCGCTTCCACAAAGTAATCTTTGTTCTCCATGGACTTGTCCTAAAAAGAAGTGAAATCTTTCTTCATTTGAACATGATATTTGAATTCTTGAATGATAGGATGGATTTTCATATTCTATACAGGGTATATGAAATGGTTTTTCATATCTTTATTATAGAAAATTCAATTAAAGTAAAAAATCCACCTTTTTAGTAATTTATTCATGAGTATCATTGGAAATAATGGAATTAATTCTTACCAAATCAAGAATTGTGTCACTATTCGTGACAACCACTGATATATACTCTTTGTCAAATCCAAAGATCAGTGATTAAAGTTATCACTTGACAACCATTCTGAGCCGATCACTATCCAAGCAAGGTTGAAATGACTTTTCAGAGGCACTAGAAGCTGTAACACCTGATGTAAGGGACATCAGTTGATTTAGATCTTTCTGAAGACATCCATTATACTCATCAGTCAACTTGTTGAGACCAATAACAAGTTCACACATTTTTGGAACAATTTGATTGACTCTTTCTGACACCCTGTCCTCTATGAATGTTATAATAGGTTGAATTTGAAAGAAAACTTCCAATGGAATTCGACCACTAACATCATCAATAGGATAAGAAACATGATCTGGCCTTCATTTCAGCACTCTCTGCATATATTTAACCATATCTCTTGGAGACATCACTTCATCAATTAAATATTTGTTCTAAATTATGACCTCTTAAATTTCATGAATCATTTTTGGATGAATCTGCTAAATATGATCTTTTTTAGAAACAAGGAAACGACTATTTCAATTAGTTTATTTATAGGAGAAGGTTGAGTGTTCATGTTCTTTTCAAATACATCAAATACATTAGCTCCAAATACTTTCAAATCATACTTAATCACTAATGTAGATGGTTCTTGTGATGGTTCAGGAACAGGAGATCAGTGTAACACCCCAAGATTTTATGAAAAATATTCTTTTTAATTTTATTGATGTCTTGTGTTGTACGCTACACCAAAAGGATCTTGCACTTCACGCATCCCGGACTTGGCTTTCATTACATGCAATCACGACCTTCCACGATATCGTGTGTTGTACGCAATACCGAGTTTCACTAAACAACGATATGTTATATAAACTAGGTGTTGTGAATAGTAATACCCACTTTTTAAAATTTTATAAATTTTATCTTTCGAAATGGAATTCATTTTTGGATTCGGAATATCGAAATTAGCCTTGGGTGAATTTTTGGTATTTTTCTGAAAACATTCAATTTTTTATGAATAGTGAAAACACTAGGTTACTATTCAAAAACCAATATTAATTTAAATAATTATTTATTATATTTAAATTTATTTTAGGTAAAAATTGATACATAATACCTATATAAGTTCAATCTAACTCATTGGAGTCATTTAATAAAAAATTTAGATATATAAAAATTTTATTGAAGTTTTCAGAGTCTTTTACCCACCTCCTAGGAGAATTTAGAAATCCACATAAAACATAATTTTACCGCTTCTGTGAGTGGAATTTTAAAAATCCAAGACACACGGTTAATATCAAGGACTAAAAATTTGTTCAATGAGAAGAAAATATTTTTTTGGTGAATCTTAACTTTTTACTTTTATTTCCCACGGTTAAAAGTAATAATGTAATTAAGGGTAAAAATGATATTATTATTACCCTAACACATGTCCTAATTCTATTGGATAAGTTTAATTTGACCAAAAACAACCTTAGGAATAAAATATGACCATTTAAGTCCATTTTATTAGATTAGGACATTTATTATTAATTTATTTAAAGAAGGGTTAAAATAGTTACATTCAAAGTTTAATAACTAATTAATTTTTAATATAGGGTCATGCATAAGATAAATTCGACTATAAATATTCATTAGAAATATAATTTGTTTTCCTACATAATGTTATTTTATTTATAATTTTTAGCCATTAAATAATTAAAGTTATTTATGAAACAATTGTGATGCAGTAATTACCTAAATAATGAAATATTAAAATAATTGATATTATAAGTACCCAAATAAATGTAATTTGAGACTTTTTATGAATTACACTAATTTTATAGGTTAATATGACTTGTTAGTATTGATTTAATTAACTTTTTTAGAACTAGTCATGCTGTTATAATTTTCACAAAAATCAATTACCAAATAGTGTCAAAATTGACATAAAAGAGTTTTTAAATCAAATATTATATTATTAATTGATATTTTATTCCTAAAAATATAAGGTTTGGAAAAATGACTAAGATAAAAAAATATATATTAATAATAAACCACTTGGGGTTCGTTTGTCTTGTTAAAGTATGTTTATTAAAAATATAATGTAAGAAAGCAAGAAGACATGGTAAAAGTTAAATTATTTAACATAGAGTTAAATCTAAATGATAAGGTTAAAATTGTTACCTAAACTTGTCTAAAATCTATTGGTTGAGAGTATTTCGACCCATACACACATTATCTTTGAAATAAATTAATTTGGAGCTATTATAAACCGAATATGACTTTATTATAAAATAATATTTTATGTTTTTCCAAAAGTGCCACTCTCCTCCCTTATAAAAAGGTCACCCATTCCCTCTTCTCTTCACACCCTTGAGAGCTTTGAATCATGGACAACCCCTGACCATTTCTCTTCTACACTTACCTAGAAACATTATCAAGGTTATGGTCTTCTCAAAATACCAACTCTACTTCATTAAGAAGAACCATAAAAGAGGTACGTCGAAGAAGAGATAATCTCTTCTTCCGATTCATTTAATTTTCTTTCTTCTTATACATACTCTTCTTTAGTTGTATCATTATAAAGTAATGACATCAGTATTAATAATATACTGATATTTTATTGTAAATATTAAACAACCCTATTTCACCTTTTATCTATCCTAAGGAAAACAAAATCACCGCACGTGCGTACATACGGAATACCGTCTCCACACTGTGGTGTAATCTGTTTTCGACCACCACCTTACTGAGATGGGTATAATCGTGTAAATAAATAACCATATATAATTATTTTAATGTTATATTTATTCTTAAATATTATACATACACTTTAATAGAACTCCACGATCATGGGAATGATATCATCGCTCGTGCGTACGTACGGACTACCGTCTTGACGACGCGATGAGATTCATTTTCCATGTTAACCATTCAAGAATGATTATAAAGTATATATAATAAATAATAATGAAATATATGACATAATTATGCTACTGGATTTATGTATATATATATATGTCTCATCTACTTACTTCCATTCAAGTCAATAAAGAAAGGAAAACAACGTTCATGCGTACGTACGGCCTACTGTCTCCATGAATGGTGTGTTTCATTTCATTTATCTATCTATTATATATATCTATAATGAATATATATGATATATAAATAATGTTTTAAATTTTTTAAGTAAGTAAATAATGATATAAATAATAATAATATCAAGAACAACAAGTCCAAACATGTATGATAAATGAATCAATTTTACTCAAAATGCTACTTTAACATGGAATTGACAAATGAACGGGTGATATAAATACATAAGTGAACCATATATTATATAATAACAATGAATATGATTCTATAATAAGTTCATTTTTTAACCATATATGATTAATCTCATCATAGATAAACATATGTATATAACTTTTTCTAACCTTATTTTTGAGACAGATGGATTGACCTATCATTCTATCGCATGATATGCTAACACTTTGCAAAACACATATTCAACATAATTTCTTTAAGATGTGAAGTGGAAATTGTTCAAGGCACGAGCAACGGTGAGATTGTACCAAAATCAAGTTAGTATTTATTTTAATTAAAGAAATCATCATCATTTGGGAAATGATCTTGAAAACCATAAATGGTTTCCTAGTGCCCTCATATCTGATTAATCAAATGGTACCTTAGATCATCACAAATTTATGGCTTTGTGATTGTTGGATTTTTCATATCCATGTCTTCTACCACTCTTCATCAGAAGTTGATGGTTATATTTCTCTTCCATACCCATATTTTCATTTATGTTCACCTATATGGAAACCCAGTGATGAGTTAATTTGGGTAACCATTATGTTTCATACATCACTTTTTAAAATTATGTTTTCGTATTCCTTTTTACGATGTGGGTTTCTATTAAAGAAACATTCAAGTAGTAAACAGTTTCTATCCAGAACGAATTTCGAGGGAGAAATTCATTTAAAGGGGGGGAGAATGTAACACCCCAAGATTTTATAAGATATATTCCTTTTAATTTATTTTATGTCTTTTGTTTTATGATACACCATGATTTTCATGCACTATACGCAACACCGTATTAGCTTGCAGTATACACAACAATAATCTTGGATCGTGTTACACATAATTTCGTGTTCGTTTGATAGAAGTTATTTTATGAAACATTGAGTGTATATATATATATTCAATGTATAAATGAAATATGGTTGGATTATATTATACAAAACAACAAATGAGTCTTGCACTACACACAACCCTGACTTGGCTTTCATTACACGCAATCATGACCTTCCTCGATAGTGTGTGTTGTACGCAATACTAGGTTTCACTAAACAACGATATGCTATTAAACTTTTATATAAAATATCCATTATGAAAATTAATACCCACTTTTTGAAATTTTATAAATTTTATCTTTCAAAATGGACTTAATTTTTGGATTTGAAATACCGAAATTAGCCTAGGGTGGATTTTTGGTATTTTTCTGAAAACTTTCAATTTTTGATAAATAGTGAAAACACTAGGTTACTATTTAAAAACCGACTTTTTATTTAAATAATTATTTATTTTATTTTTATATTAGGTCCAAATTGATTCATAATATCTATATAAGTTCAATTTAATTCATTGGAGTCATTTTATAATAATTTTAGATATATTAAAATTTTTATTGATCTTTTCACTGTCTTTTTTCCCACCTCATAGGAGAATTTGAAAGTTTACATAAATCTTAATTTTACCACTTCTGTTAGTGGAATTGCAAACATCCGAGAGACACGGTTAATATCAAGGTGTAAAATTTTGTTCAATAAGATAAATTTTTTTTTGGTGAATAGCAACTTTTTACTTTTATTTACCACGGTTAAAAGTAAATTGGGGTATTAAGGGTAAAAATGATATTATTATTATCCTAATACATGTCCTAATTCTATTGGATAAGTTTAATTAGACCAGAAACAACCTTAGAAATAAAATATTATCATTTAGGTCCAATTGGAATGGATTAGGACATTTATTATTAAATTATTTAAAGAAGTGTTAAAATAGATAAAATCAACGTTTAATAAATAAAACATTATTAATATAGGGTTATAAATAATATAAATTAGACTTTAAATATTAATTAGAAATATAAAAATATTTCCTACATAATAGTAATTTAGTTATTATATTTATACATTATATAAATTAATTTATTTGTGACACAATGACGATACAGTAATTACCTTATTAATGAAATATTAACATAATTGATGTTATAAATACCCAAATAAATGTAATTTTAGACTTTTTATGAATTGAAATAATTTTCTATATAAATATAACATTTTATTATTGATTAAATTTACTTTTTTAGAACTAATCATTCTGTTAGGATTTTCACAAAAATCAATTACCAAATAGTGTAAAAGTTGACATAAAATAAAAACAAACATTATATTATTAATTGATATTAAATTTTTAAAAATCTAATGTTCTTAAAAATGACATAGATATGGTTATATATATTAAAAATAACCACTTGGGTTTCGTTTGGCCTATTATAATATGTTTATTAACCATATAGTGTAAGAAAACAAGATGACACGGTAAAAGTTAAATTATTTAACGTAGAGTTTAATCTAAATTACAAGGTTAAATTAGTAACCTATACTTGTATAAAACCTATTAGTTGAGACTATTTCGACCCATACCCACTTTATATTAGAAATAAGTGACATTGGAGCCATTATAAACCGAATATTACTTTATTATAAAATAATATTTTATATTTTTCCTAAAGTGCCCCTCTACTCCCTTATAAAAGGGCACATCCTCCCTCTTCTGTTTACACAAATTTTTGCCTTCAAGCTCAAAAAAACCCTTACAATTTCCCTTATAAACAGCCCCATAAACATAATATTTGTTATGGTCTTCTTCAAAGACCATGTTTAGTTCCCTAAGAGGAGGTTTCAAAGAGGCGTGTCGAAGAAGAGGTAATATCCGTTACAGATTCATTCAAATTTATTTCTTCTTTTACATACTCTCTTTTTGTTGTTTCATTATGAAGTAATAAAATTAGTATCACTAATATAATTATATGTTATTATAAATATTAAACAACCCCATTTCACCTTCTATCCATCCTATGGAAAATGAAATCACCGCGTGTGCGTACGTACGGAATACCGTCTCCACGTTGTGGTGTAATATGTTTTTCCACCACCACCTTACTTGAATAGGTATAATGGGGTAAAGAATAACAATATATTGTTATTATAACATCATACTGATTATAGGATATTATATCATCCAATCCAATTCAATTCAATAATTATGGGAACGATATCATCGCTCGTGCGTACGTACGGATTACCATCTCCACGACATGATGAGATTCATTCTCCATGCCAACCATTCAAGAATGATTATAAAGTATATATAATGAATAAAAATTAAATATATGACATTATAAAGCTACATTATTTATGTATATATATGTGTCATCTACATACTTAAATTCAAGTCAATAATGAAAGGAAAACAGCGTGCATGCATACATAAGGGACTACCGTCTCCATGAACGGTGTACTTAATTTCATTTATCAATCTATTATATATATATATATGCAGAATATATATGATATATAAATCATTATTTAAATTTTGGAAGTATTTAAAGCATGATATAAGTAATAATAATATCAAGAACATCAAGTCCAGACACGTACGATAAATAAAACGATTTTACCCAAAATGCTGCTTTAACATGGAATATACAAAAGAACGGATAATATAATGTCATAAGTGAACCATATATGATATAATAACAATTAATATTATTCTTTAATAATTCAATGACATTATTTAAATCATTATACAAGAGGTTTGGATTCGTAAGAAGCGTATCAGACCTAATGTAAGGGATAACTTTTCCAATCTCGTTTTTACCCGAGATTGTTTATTCCTTAGTATTTACTGGGGTTATATTTATCATCCATGTCCCTATTTTCTAAAAATGATTTCATGTATGTTTAAATTCTTTAACCCATTTTTGACTTTTACTACATGGTATGTGAGGAATATTTCTTTTGATTACCATACGAGGTACTTTTTGACTTTTCTGGAAAAAGTACGAGAAGATTGTTTTTTTAATTTGTACGGCATGAACAGATTTTTACAGTTTCATAACGCCTTATTTTAATGAGGCCTACTCTACTATATTTAATGACTATTTTCAACAAAATTATTTTCTATTAAAATTTTAGGGAATTTTTTGGAAAGAAAATGATTTTGAAAAAGAAAGGATATTTTCCTCAAGAATTCATTTCATGTGTATTATCAAAACCATTTTCCATATAAGATTGAATTATTTCATATGTGTATGATTCAGGTGTACATTCTCTATTATTTACATGGTTTCACTTTTCTTATGATTAATCATATCCATTTTTTGTATGGATTTTTTTATGATGAGTTGATGTTTATGAAACCCATTTTATACTTTGGGTAATGATGATTGATTTATGTTCATGTTGTGGCACAAGTAAAAATGATTTCATTATGAGATGGGTGGGACCAATATCTCCCTTTATTTAATTGTGTAAATATTTATTTCCCATGAGATATGCATGGCTAGAATGGAAAGTTAATCCGGTTCAGTGATACAGGACTGGAATGAGGAGTGAACTCAGTTAATTATGGGACTTCGTCCACTAAGATGGTCTTGGAAGCAATGCCTTGTCTACTATGGAAATAATATCATGTGTTTAATGGTTTTCGAAAATTACATGTTTTATTCCAATGACCTTTTATCACGATTGATGATCCATTATGATCTATGCCTTACGTACTATCATGTTTTGTGTCATTTCTCAATATTTTAATGTTTAATCATTTTCTTCATGTTTTTTTAACTTCAAATGTATATGATTTGTTCTATTTTATCCATTAATACCCTTACTGAGCATTTGATCTTACCCTTTATATGATTTCTTTTTCACATGATTTAAAGAAAGGTTTATGTAAGAAAACAAAAGGGGGAGATCTTTATGGGAGATGTTGAATATCTTTCACCACTGTTAGAAGATTATATTCGGAGTTTCCAAAGACACTAAACTATTACAATACTTGTGTGTATGTTTTTGTTATGTATTAAGTATTCTGCAAAAGTAATGTAATGTCTATGTACGTCATGTTTGGGTCTATACATTATGAGTATTGAAAAAAATAAATTAAAAAATAAATTAATGAATTTTAGATGAACATTTACTGGAATTTAGATGAATGATCTTTAAAAAAAATATATAATTGGAGGAAAATGGGGTTTGTAGAATAAGTGTGATGAAAATATCATAATTTTAAATAAAATAAATAATAGTTTCTAATATATATAATCAAAAATCTGAAATTTATTATGAATAAACATAATCTCATTATCTAGAATCTAATCTATTCAAATAAATATATCCTAGGCAGTATTGTTTAATATCAAAAAAATTTAGAATAATGTGAAGTTTTCATTTCCTAATTGACATGTTCTAGATGATTTTTTTGATGAAAAAAACCTTGTTTTGAAAATACCAAAAATCAAGAACACTTTTATTAACATAATATATCATTATATGGACATATAAAAGTCCATAGAACATTTTATGTATGGTTAACTTGATTTTTGTCGCAAAAAATTATAAAAGGAGCTTCAGATCCAACCCATTTCATAAAATAAGTTTACATAAATACAATGATTGTTCAAATTTATGTTAATGATAATATATTAAGATCAAATCAAAAATACATAACACATTACTTTGTGGATCCTATGAAATATGGATTTGGAATGACTATGATGGGAGATTTAAGATATTTTATTGGGTTTAAAATAAAAAAACATGAAAAAACTTATATAGCACAAAATAAGTATATTAAATATCAACTTAAGAATTTTCAATATAAAATTTCTAAAAGAACTAGTAATCCTATTGGTACCTCAACTAAAATTAATCATTATGAGGATGCGAATCCAATTGATAAAAGTATTATTGGATGTATGATATGGTGTTTATTTTACTTAACCGCTTGCTATCTAGATATAATGTATTTAGTATCCCTTTGTGAATTATTTCATGAAAATACAAAATAATCCCAATTAAAAGAAAGAAGTATATTTTTCTTTATTTTATCAGAACTATGGATTTATGGCTTTCCAATTCATCTGGAATTGATTTTCAATTAAAATTTTTTCTAAAAGATGGCATTAGTTTGTGTAAAATGAATAAAAATAACATTTAGAACAATTCATTTATTAGGATATTCCATGGTTAATTTTATTATTTGATTCAACACTTAGTAGTGCATTACACCATTGATGTCGAATATGTGGTAGGTGGATGTTGTTGTGCACAATTTTTGTGGATGCAACACAAACTCACTGACTATGGAATGAGTTTCATTGAAAATAAAATACATTATGATAATAGAAGTAGCATTTAATTTTGATAAAACATATCACATCGTCCAAATTATTAACACCAAGATATAAGAAAACATTCTATTAGGGATCACACACTTAAAGAAGATTTTATTTTACAATACATCTGAATTAATAAACAATATACTGATATTTTTACAATGGAGAGAACATTATTTGGGATAAATTCTTGAATGTGGATAATTTTTTATAAAAAGTATGTTTTAATATAAAGGGGGTGTTATTTCTTTAATAGGGATAATAAGATAATTATAGGGAGAATTTTTTTAATGAAGATTCATTCTATACACCATCATATTTCACAATCATATTCAGAATCATTGTGAACGAAGAGAGAGTTAATGATTAAAAAACAACTCTATATATGTTGTTTTTAATGTAAATGGGTTGTAGGTTTTTTAAGATATTTTCCATTTATGTTTTGGGTATTGTGCAATCAAAAAGGGAGATATTATTGAGTTAAAGGTTATACTTATTGCTTTTCTATTCCATTATTTTTTTAAATCACTAACCATTTCTTAAAAAAAATTCTATATTTTTATATGTCTATTTTTTAAAAAAAATTGTGTACAGAAAATTTCTTTTAACCATATATCAAATAATTTTTGTGTATTATGAATATAAACCATACATTGTTCCATTAAGATCATCATAATGAGTATGTGTCTGAAAAATCAAACATATCATTATCAGAAAGGAAGTTAGAATCTATTATTGTCTTTGGTAATGATTTTTTTATAAATACATAGATACTGGTATTGATACAATTTTTCTAAAAATTATAATGACTATAATAATTAAAATCATACGAATGTCCATCAGACTAACCTATGATTTAAAATTTAATATGAAATAAAAGTTTTTATTGTACTGAAAGTGTTTAACACTATAATGGTGTCAATAAATATAAAGTTAGACATTTAGTTACCCAAAATAATTATGAGATATCAAGTGAAACATATCTTAGGTCATGGAATCATATATAGAAATATGAAAATTATATGACCATCAGGATATCACCTATAAATAATATGTCATGTAACTAGTTTGATGATAATTAATTTCTCTCTCCAAGTATTTATTTAGTGTACATCAGTTGAACTGATCATTAATAGTTTTTGGATTTCATTATAAAATGTTTTAATTTCTAATGAAATCAGTATCAGGGTTTTTTCCCTAAAAATTTGGAAATTTTTTAGCATAATATTCTCATAAAGGTCGAGTTATTCTAATGATATGAATAATGGGAATCCAATCCATTGGATTGTGCGAATATAGGGATAATGAGACGGAAAATATCATCATATTGAGAGATTATAGGCATATAAAAATGATCCCTTCCTGTCATTATATCAAGGGATTTGCTAGTAAGGAATAATAGACTTTTTGTAAGTAGAAAACAATGTATACCTTTATCTAGGGTTATTGACTACCTTACTCTTTAAAATAATAGTTATTTATCATTAAATATATTATAATTCATTCTTATGTTTATTTGATATTTTATTTCATGTTTTTACAAGTATTTTTTACGTATCATATAATATAATGATAGTCATCATACTTATCTTCATGTACAATTGGTTTCATTAGTGTCACATTTAGTAAGATGAAAGAATTACTTTTATTTTTCAACTGTAAAATTTTATTATGATATAGAAAAAGAGATAATTTTATCCATAGTGATTATAATTGTTATAATATAATAAGTTATATTCATGTTGATTATGATATTCACTTGTATATAATTGTACTGATATAAATTAAATTTTGTGTATTTTTAAATCTGACTAAGGGATGAGTCTGATATCAAACATAAAGAGGCATTCAGGATGTTTAGTTTAATTATTTAATAATATTTATTTAAAAAATAAAATTTGATCCCTATAGTTTGTATATCCATCTGATAAAATTATTTCGGTCCAACAATGTGGAAGTTAATTAAAGATCATATATTGAGACTCTCAAATCTAGGTATTGGTTATATAATATTATTTGAGGTAGAAGACATTTTTCTAAGATATTTATTGATGTAGATATATTAGGTAGTAGGTTATGTGTCATTTTATCTAAACCCCCACTAGAAATACTACCATTCCCATGACCTAGATATGGAATACATGGTCTATGTTAGGAAGTGTTAGTGAGACTATATCTTGGGAGACATTTATTTGTTTATAAGGACTACAAAACAATCCTTATATGTTTTCATAGTATGACCTAAATACGAGATAAAGTTTCAGTTTTGAGAATATTAGAATGTTTGACTTCAAAATGGAATATGTATCATGGAATGATAATTTCAATGCAGATTATATTTTCCATAATCCACATGAATGGATAGAGTTCTGTTAAGATTCCTTTTGAGTACATTTTGTGCTTGACAAGCGTATTGGCTGACCGAAGGATTGAATTTTTGGATGAATAAAGGATAAATGAAATTTTATCTATTAGTGGATACATTATCTCTAGTATATAAGGTAAAATTATGAAAGCATACTGAACTAGAGTGTACTGTGGGGGTGGAACATCTAGTTAGAGGTGATCTAATACCTATGTTGTCATTGGGTGACTACGATGTTATCCTATTACATGGGATAGTGGTAGTTCGTACTCTAATTAGAGTGGATATGATAAGGGATTACCATACATCTATATTGAAAATACACCATAGAGAAATAAATTTGTTCATTGACTTTAGGAAATTGATCTAGTGGCCAGGGATGATGATTTATATTTTTGGGTTCATCTCATGACACCATACTAGTTATTGGGGGATGTATGAGAACATACATCCTCGTGATTTTCTACATCCACTTCTAGAACCCATGTGGATATTAGAGGACATCAGGAAATAATTTTCTCTAGGTTTTCCGAAGGCATTAATGTGTCATGATTATTCTTAGGTTATTGTAAATTTTATGATGAATGTTTCACAATATTAACTGATTTGAGAGATGCAATCAATGGATGATCTGGGAATGCATTACATCCACGAGTTTTTAGGGTTACATGGATTTCTGAGTATCATTATTTTAGAAATTGAAACACATTTTACATAATGATTTTTAATGGATTATATAATATATTGAAACTCCTCATAGATTGATAATAGAATATCATATTCTAATAGATGAGTAGTTTTAGGGGAATATACACATATTTGAAGATATTCTTGGATATTGACATATATGATTATGTGGAGTGTGAGATGGTAATATTACTATAGTTTAGTTTTCATTAAAAAAGTAGATATTATGAATCGATTTAGTTGGATCTCAATGAGGAAAAATATGATTGGTGGATTCATTTATAGTTTATCTGTCATGAGATGGGTAATGAAGTTTTAGTGGGACTGATTATGGTTTATGAGTCAATCGATAGAGTCCACATGATATTGAATTGTCTGACCACCACAAAGATGATGTAGAGGTAATATTATGACTATAAAAAGAGTCTATTATAGATCACTATGGGTGATAATTTTTTCTTCGTAGTGACTCCTTTATTAGGTTATAAATGTATTTAAAACATTAAATGATGGAACAACATTCTGTGGGATACATTGAGATCACCCAATAAGCCAGGATCATGAAAAACTGTATGGAACATCCTTTATATTGTCAAGGAATACATGATGTGTTCCACGATTCATGTCTTCAAAGGTACATGCTTGATTTTGGGTATATTGTAGACTATTAAGACGTTAATTTGGAACGATATGAGTCTTATCCAAAAAGGGTGGTGAAAATTATAGACCATAATTAGTAAGTTCTCTAAGAGAAGAAAATTCCAAATTTACATGTTTTTATCTACATGTGTGGATACAAAAGAAGACATGGTACTCGATGGATGATGTTTGTTCATAGTGGACTGTGTTGTTCAAAATGGAACCCTAGAGATGCTTCTTGAGTATGATATGTTGTGTTAAGGTGTTGAGATTTAAAACCCTAAAATATTTATTTACATAAAGAAAGCATTATTTTTCTACATTATTTATTTATTTTTTTCGATCCATATTTAAGGAAACGTTTGTATTCCTTGAGAATCATTTGGAAGGTTGTTTTGTGTATTTGTTACCACTTGTGGCCCAATCATGGAGTGTCATTCCATGGAAGGGGTGGATGCACTGCAATAACAATATGGTGTTGAGATCATGCCAAAACATATGGGGATACACTAGAGTGGTGTTGTCTGAAGGAGGTTGTTCGTTGGACTTCATAATGGTGGGATTGTTTGAGATAGAAACCGTACATGGGCTAAGATCACAAAAAAAATCCTATTTCTGATTCAGTTTAAAATAGTTGGTCTAACCTTCAGTATTTGGGAGTTATGCCACATAGTAAACTATTTTTTACTTTAATTATTGGAATCCATTTTGGAATTGATGAGGGGAACTAATTTTCAAAATTAATAGGTGAAAATTTGTGTTTTCAATTATCAATAGAACCCTTGAAAATAACATTTCCCAAGCTTGTTTTAAAATTTTTCTAAACCATTGAAGGATTACAAAAATAACTCCATGAAATATTGCCCATTATTACATAATATTAGTTCATATTCATCATAGTTATACACCATAGTATTCCACTGTAAATCATGGATGTAAGGACCTGACCCCAGTTTCTTAGAGACGGTGACTCATTTAATTACATTGACAAATAAAAAAGGAATATGCATCTCAATATACCGAGTAGTTTAGTAGATTTGTAAATAAGATACATATATAAGTTCAACATTACAACTTGAAATGAAATACAACCTATAAGTTTTATTGGGAACACCCATAGCATTATATTTATGCATACGTGTTATTCATAATAACCATCATCATGTCTGGAGAAAATGAATCATAATATATTGGAGAACTCAAATGCATAGTAAGGGTAATAAATAAAATGAAATATATTATTAAAAAACATTACTACTAAAAAATAACTAAAACACATGAATTTATAAATGAACATGAAAAAATTATGGATAGAATATGATATGAATAAATAATGTCATAATAAATAAAAATCATTGGTATTCTACTAGTAAAATAACTATATAAACATTAAAATACTAGTTTCACAATGAGTCAATGCATAATTCAAAACATCATAACCATACTTTCATGGCCTCATGCGAATACCATAATAATATTTTCTTCAAATCAATGTGCCAAGACAGTAGTTTGTATCATGAGACCTACCAATACATTGAGGGGATATAATAGACCCTAGAAATCACACAATAAGTACCATTAATTACTCATATGAACAAGGATAAACATAAAAAACTTATCAACTAAAATTGAAAATAACATATGAAACATAAATAACTTCCCCGAATCACCAAGCACAAACGCTAACCATTCAAAGTAAATTAGTGAATGGTTTTAAGAAAACACATCCATAATAAAATTAATCATAAATTGTTAAATTAAATATGCTATATGATATAATAATTATTAATCCAAATAATACATAATAATTAATAGGAGTGTTGAAATGGATTAAAATACACTAATAAAATCATCGAGTAAATCTTGAGATAAATTCTCTTTTACATTGAAAATAATATTTCTTTTTCAAAAGTTTTTTCATAAAACTATAGATGATATAAGAAAGTATTTTCACAATGAAATGAGTTAATATATAAAGATAGTGGTTTCTAAAAATTTATAATAGATTTCCCCTTAAAATATATAAGAATTTTAGATACTCTCTTATGTCGGGCATGTATGTTATGAAATTTTTATGAATTCCCCTTTTAAAAAATATATTTCTGCATAAATCATGTTATGATTCTAGTTGATACAAATATATATAATATTAAAAAATAATTTATGGGGAATAAATATTAATGAATAAAAAATTAATTGAAGTATCTGGATAATAAAATTAACCTAAATGAAAATAGAGGATTAGGTGGAAAACACTTACCTTAACTGTAGTGGCGGTAGTACTATATTAGGTAATGTAGCAGCCCATGTACGGTATCAGTACTATTAACCGAAGGGATATTTGAGCCAAAAAATGGGATTTTAGGCCTTGTATTCAGACCAGTTGTACTTGGGCCTTTGGGCTATGTAATGGGTCCTCCTTTACCCGGCTTGAATGAGGTCTTTACTTTAAATAATAAATGAGGCTTCAGCCCCAAACTTTAAAAAAAATCATATTGACCAGAATAATCACATTTAGGTATATAAATTAATAATTATAGAAAATAAAAATAATTTAATTGATTTTATAATAACTATATTAGATACATTATTTTTCTTTTGATGGGTTTATAGATTAAATTACATTGTTTGGGAGTGTTTTCTTCTCTGGTTTTAATGATTGGTTTACTTGTATTCATCTATTAAAAATCATGTAGAATGAGAATGGTTTCCTAAAATATAATTGTTTGTTATTTGTGAAAAAATATAATAGTTCATGCCTATAAAATTAATTTGGTTATTGGGAATGAGGTTGAAAAATTATATAAAACATTAATGACAATTGTTTTGGTTAATTGGTCATTTTTTATCACAACAGACTGATTTTGATTTATAAATTATCATCTTCAGTAAATGGATTAAAGGAGGTTAATTAAGTTATGATACATATATTATATTTTCCTCGGCCAAAAAAATTGTACCATGTCCATAATTATAGACAGTGATATATATTGAAATCACTTCGTCCTTGAATGTTCCAAATTAACAAATCTCAGATTGGGATTTTATTTCCGGTATAAAAGATGGAGAAAGGAGAGATGCTGTAGAATTATACCATTATAAAAAAATATTAAAGTATATTTATGGTATTGGATTCATCACTACATTTTGATGAAAGGAGTTGAGAAAATAAAAAGTAAATAAAGGAACATGAAATGAAAATAATTAAAAGAGGATTTTACCACTTAATGTAATCTTCATTGAGAGCCTCATTATGGGAGATGTTATGGAATTATTATAAGACAATGGGGTGATGGACATGGGGGAAGATCCTGGGAGGATATTTAATCAGAATTCAGTTAAGGAACACGTCTTGATAAGAGTAAAGAGATGAAGGAGTGAGGGTGGTTTTATTGTGGAGGAGAGGAGGGGTTTCCCATTATTTAATCATTATTTTATCATTTCACCCAAAGAAAACCAATAGTATTGGTTCATGTGAAAATGAATAGTAATATGTGAATTTGATTTTTATCCTAGTGGTCTTACATAATTCTTACACCAATTATGTCACAATGAATCATGTATTTAGTATTTATCGTAAACTATCGTATTTTACAATTCACCCATAATGAAATTATTTTAGAAAAAACCCAAAAATTAGCCCCAACCATTTTCAACAAGTAAAAATAAAAAATTTAATCTTTTTTTTGAAAATAATTTTCCAATTGTGTTTAATTTTATTTTTATATAATATCATTTATTATTCAAATTACAACACTAATAATATAACTCATTTTATAACACCTTGAAAATTAAATTAATGTCCCAAAATATTATATTATAACAATATGACATTAAAAAACAATTTATGATTACATTTTAAGAAAATAAATTTCCATTTTTAAATTAATAAATTAATCATAAAATGTTAATTAAAATATTTATGACATAAAAAAATACCAATAATTATACTATAATCATTTTTTCACTTATTATATGTTTAAATAATATTTATACATTCATGAGTGATGTTTTTATTTGTTGGATGATTCAATATTCATGACTATTTGTAAGAGTAAGAGTACTATTCAAAATGGTATGTTACTGTTCATAAGGGTATGTTACTATTCATAAAACATTGTTAGTTGATCTTATAAAACTCGAAATATCATACAGAACACAACTATGTATGTTACATTTTAGAAATTTAAATCTTGTAGGGGAACAAATTATGTATAGTAGGTTGGTTATAACAATGTCGTGTTTTGTGAAGACTCAATGATTCATGCATTTGTTATTAAATTTATTTTCATAATCTTTGGGTGTTACAATTGAGGTCATTCTCCTATGATTTACGATCTGAAATTACTGTTTCAATACCATGATGGTTTTTTTCCCAAAAAGGAACTTTTTAATATATGATATGTGGTTTAATTTTAGCGCACCGCTGTACTATGACAATACACTTTATGACATGATGGTTTTCTCCAATTAAACAAAACATTTCAAATCAATTATTGTAGGATGAAGCCTTCCAAACCACTAGGGAACCATCCAATCATAATTGTATTGTTTCATTGATGGAGGTTAACCATGGGAATCCATGGAGGATGATCTTATTCTCGTTAGTGTGTGATGCAGTTTAGGTGAGAACAACTTTAAGAGATATTGTAAATTTCTTTAACAATAATCCAATAAAGGGAATGTCCCTAATGTTGATAAATATGAAGAGGCATGTGGGAATGGTAGAATACATTAAAAGACTCTACATGACCCATTGCTTATTTATATATTTACACATTGTCCTTTTTATTTTTTTTGGATTACTACTTTGGAATTATTTTATCTCTTATATGAATTTTATTCAATATATCTATTTCCTCGCAATTACTCTAATTATTTATTATCATGTTTATTATTATCATTTTCTTGTTAACATCATACCAATGGTATAGTGTCCCCACTAATGGGCATAGACCCTCTCTACTAGTCCATAACCTATTGCCTAAAATGAGGCAGAAATGTGGTCATGTGTAATTTCATCTTGAAACTGGTGGTTTGGGTTAGGTGTTTACAGACATAGTATAATAAAATTATTACCATTTCCTCATTTTCTTGAAAATTGTTCATTATTGATATTATTGTCCTTAAATATGATAAATGAAAAAAATAACATTTCAATGTTTTAAATATTAGGGAATGGGAAATATAATTTTATTAGTATCGATCCATTAATAAATAGTATTGGATAATATGAAACACTAACAAATGGTGTGTTTTTTCTCATTAATGTCTCAATTTAAAATTGTTACATCCATTTCCTTTTCATATTCGAAAAATGATTTATTTCATGGGAGTGTGGAATAATAATAGCATAATGATATTTTATTCAATATCCCATGACTTTTGTGTTCATAGGAGAACATTCATTCCATATTTCATTATATTTATCATTGACAAGGTTCCTTTAGATTTCTACCATTAGATAAAACCATAACTCATTTTTTATAAATAATAATAATAGCCAGAAACCATAGAATCATTAAAAAAATTCAAATGATATCTAAATCATGATACCTTATTTTCAATCTATGAGACCATAGGATTAATATATTTTATCCCGGATAATCACATTTTATAATATATAATAATGTATCATAATGGAAATGTGAATTGGATCATGAATATCCTTAATGAGTGATTATGTAGGTTTTTAGTCCTAGTTCAACTCCCATGAACAAGTGATGGCCAAGTTAATACCTAGTCTACCAAAATCAGAGTTGTAACCCCTAGGTGGTCCAATGCCAAAACATCACCCACTCTCAAGTTACTGTAATTGTATTTTATTTGATTGAATAATAACAATCTACTCAGTAACATTACATAAGATTTTCTCCAAAATAATATTATCCTGTCAGTTTTTATAAATGTATATGCATCCTACATTTAAAAAAATTTTAATCCTCCCTCTGATATCGACCATGTAGATACATAAATTTCATATATAAATATTACATATTATCATATGAATATTTAATACATATCAGTATTGTCCATTCCAAAATCATAAAGGGTTATTGTATTTGGATACTTAGATACATAAATATTTACTATCTAATTTAACTAAATCACATCCCACTATATTCTTTATAAATATCACCCTTCATGGAATTATCATTGATAAAATAATTTTTCTTATCTTTCCGAATTGTATTCATAAAAAGAGGTTAGAAAAGACACTATGTAAGGGTATTAAAGGGATATATCAATAAACACATAAAAAAACCTGGGCATAAGGGTATGAAAAAACAATATTAAAAATTTAAAAACAAATATGTCAATTCAAAGGACATAATAATGAGTCACGGGGTAATGATTTGCAGTTCATAAGAAATTAATCAAAATGAAATGAAAAAACACTTTCCATTATATCATAAAATTGGAATATTATCATGTCATAACATAGTGGATAATCAAAATGATATAAATTGTATGTCAATTTCACCAACCAAGGAATTTATCAAATTCCCAGCATTGTCTAACCACAAGTTTGCCTGCATTATGATTGGGATAAACTTCAGTATACCCACTTTTAGGCCTATGATAGTCATCCATGTACCATATTTTGGGATTGGGATTACCTATGTTGTTCCCTTTGATATCAAAACACATTAATGTTTTTCCAATGCATTGGAGTTATGTGATTAACCCGCTTATCACATAATCAGAATCTCTTCATATGTCATCTACAAAACTATAAAAAAATATGTCATACCATCATAACATAACCCATATACAAGTGAACGAGTTTCATCAATGTTTCATCATCTTGACCCTAATCCATCCATAGAAGTAATAAGGATAAAATCATATCAAATAATAATATTCCAATAAAATTCATTTTTAGTGAATTTATACCATTTTTAAGAATAACATCAATTATAAGGATATTGATTGGATTATATTAAATAAAACCTGACTACAAACATATTGAAAAGAAGTAATTTTTTTTATTTTTAAATTATTCAAAGAGAATGTATAGTTTTTCAAAAAGAATGTATTTTTACCATTCACTGATAAATATATCTTTTATTAAAAATCTAAATATTTTATCTTAAGTAATTTATTTTATTTTTCTTTAAAATTGATATCATTTTAATAAAATAATATTATAAAATTTTCTGAAATTTATTATAACATTTTTTCAGAAAATGAAATAAAAAATCACTTTTTGTGAATTCATATTTTTAAAGAATAAATGACTTTAGAAAAAATTGTGTACTTATTTCATGATGAATTAATCAGAAAATTTTTAATATAAAGAACCATTATTAATATTTATCAATAATTGGTTATTATAATTCATTTCATTAATTTAATGTGTAGTTTATAATAATATAAAATCTCATGTATCGTTAGACTCTTGGATTCATGTGATAAATTATAACGAATTCTTAATGATTATTTCAAAGGAAAATGTGAAAATTAAATATCAGAGCATTACATTTTAAATTTCATAAAATATCATATATTTACTGGAAATTATATATTGATAATAGTATGAAATATTTCATTTTAGTATATGAATATAATATTATTATATTAATAATTAATAGTTTTTTATAATGAATAACATATTTATAAATTGGTGTTGATTGTCAATATTTATGAGTTGTTCTGAAATGTTTATCCAGTGATTAAATCCATAGATTATTAATTTATTTAATAATTCATTTTTTATTATTAAATATTATATTCATAATGAATTATTTTTATGTTAATTATTTAGTTTAGTTTTATTTAATTTACATATAGATATTTTCATACATGCATATACAGAGTTATATAATTTGTTTGATAATTAATATATTTTAGGTCAACCTGTACATTGAATTTTATAGACTTATCCAATTGAATTAAAAAAATATTTTTGATATATATATATATATATTAGGTTTAATAATTATGAATGAATTGAGATCTATATTGATTGAAGTGTCACGGAATAGAAGGTCATTTGGCCAAAATACTATTTATCCTAGAGGATTATACCATGTCTTTAAAGGTGATGATTAAATATTTATAGATCCAAGATTAATCATATGTGGATTTTAATTTTAAAATAAATATAAAACATTAAATTAATGGGTTTTACATACATTATATATTTTATTCCTTTTTGTAGAAAACATTTAATTTGGGTTGATAACAAAATTTGTGATCTATTTAAAGAGTTGGACATCAATAGGGTTTTAAAATTTGATTCAAATAATAGAATATGATTCAAAAAATAAATAATTCACAAAATAACACTTTTAATGTTTATAAAATTAGATAATATGGTGAGATTAATTCCCCTTTAAAAAACAAATGGCAATTTTACTTCTAAATCGGTTTTTATCTAGGTCATAATCAACTAGTTGTCTAGGGAATCACAAATTTAGATTCCCCCACATCATCTTGTGTAAATAAATCATTTAATTAGGTGACCCAAACAAATAGGTTCCTAATTCATGGAATGTTTTTTCAGATACACTTTACTATGAAGAAATAACAATTTGGATATCATTGTTAATTTACTTGAATAAAAAACATAATGTATTTGGGTAAAGAATTTTCCATTAACCTCTCTGAGTTTTAATAATGATACCACTGTAAATAACTGTATAAAAAATATAATCATTGAATCTTAAAAAGAAAAATAATTTAATTCATGATGGAATATGGGTAATGAACCATTAATTACAATGATTAATAAAAAATAGGTTTTCATTATAATCGGAGGAAATTTAACAAAATTTCTTATTAAATGTTTATAAAATATTCTACTCATTTGATAAAATATTTTGAAATATATGATCAACATAATAATCATATAAAAGAACTATAGAATTTATTAAAACAATTATATGCATAATGTAAACTATACCCTTGAAGGAATTCTTATGATATGTTTTTATATCTGTAAAAACTATTTTTTAATGAAACGCATTATTATGTATCCAAATACTAAATATATTGAACAAATGGATCAAATAAATACATATGTAATGAATAAAATGGTTAACTAGAAGATTTTACTAAACTGAATTATAAATAAACTAATTTAATTTATTATATACTCAAATATTTAATCAATTTTTTTAATATGTTAATGAGTTACTTAGTATGAATGATTCTTTATAATTATTATTATTATAGAATTTATTTTATCATTATTTATTGAAATTTCTATAAAATATGAACCAAATCAGAATTTTTTTTCTCTATATCAAAAAAGTGTTAAGGATATATCAATTGGTGTTATGATTTCTATGTTATAGTATTTCTATTGAATAGTTCGCTATAGTTTTAATCTAGAAATATAATCCATTGTTAGGGAGTACAATAATGTTTATTCACATATGATTTTAATGATATTTTTACCCATATGTTTCTAGATTGATAAGTGACATTTACAAATAATGGAATTTTCCGGAATACCTTAGGATGTTTAGAAAACACCATGGAGTGATGATTTTAGGTAATGATTGTATATAAATAAATTCATTTGTATTGACAGATATATTACACAAAATGAATATTTAAAAAATGTTATAACTATACACCTATTTAAAACTAGGGAAATAATTGTGCAGGATTGTCATTTTAATTGCTATTGTTAACCAAATTATTTATACAAAAATACTTTTAATCTAAATTAATATAACATTATCAAAATTATCTTAGTAAATTATATCAATTTTTATCATCACCCATTTATATTATAAGATGATTTATTTCAAAAAATAGTTTATGAACCATATGAGATTAACAATTAAATATATATGGTTTATGATTCACCCAATTCAATACTATATTATGATAAGAAGGTGACGATATAAATTATTTATCCATGATAAAAAAAATTTAAAAATTATTTCTAATGTACAAGGGAATTTATATTCCAATATATTCAATGGATTATTTGTAATAATTAAATTCTTATTCAAAAAATTATCCAAAAAAGTAAAATATGGTATGCTATATTGTTGTAGTAAATTTTTTATTAAATATTCACAGTAATGGAAAGGAATATTATTTTATGAATAAACAAGTATTACAATATATTATCATGATATTTTTAAGAGATTATAGTTATTAAGAGTCCATCAGAAAAATGATTGATCTTTGAGAAGGTTAAAATTTTTAAATAATAGATTATGTCAGCCTTCTAAGAGAATTCCAGTTTATATCCTAGTAGACATTATAATATATCGGTAAAAGAAAAATAAAATGTGTTACAATAATTAATAATATAATTTTTTGTGAACAATTTTATGGAAATTATTCTATGAATGAATATTATATACTTAGAAATAATTTTAAGTAGATAAAATATGTTAAAATAAAAACATTGTATGTTAAAGAGATAAGGAATTAGAAAGTGTTCTAAGTGATTACATATAAAAATATAAATCATAAATCATATAATAAATCCAAATCAAATTCTTAATTGAATTTAATCACTAATGATATTGGTGGGAGGTATTTATGAGAAAGCCATATTGATATTTGGAATGAATTATATAGATATGTAATGAGTTTTGGAAAACACCAGAAAGTGTAGCAAACATAAGCCCAATCTATAATTCAATCAAAAATAATAAATTAAAATGGTTCATTTTTATTTTTATTTATAGTATACATAAAATAAGTCATTAAAATGAAATGGATAATTCTATAAAAAATAAAATAAACATGATATTATTGTTTTTCGTTTGATGCCTATATATATACTTATACTGATCTATATATCATAAATTGAATTGATAATTGAACAATCAAATTATTTCTTTCAATTATCCTTATCTAATGTTCAATATAGTTTTTATTTTTTCTTATTAAATGTTAAGGGTATAATGTGTAGGTTTATTATATTAGGATATTAAATATGATCACGAGGTGAAAAACAAGACGTATACAATCATGGGCCCTAGAAGTATACCACATTGAGTGTTGTACACTTAGTCATTCATAAACTAGGAGTTATTGATTTGAATATGGAGGGACCACTACTTGATTTTAGTGATATAACTATCATATGATAATTTATACATTGATACATTACAAATTTATTCCATGAAAATTATATAGTTAGGGATTGGTGGGGTATGTTGAGGATCATGTCATCGATTGGTAATTAACCAAGATGACATTTTTACTATAATTTGAAAAGTATCACATATGATACCTTTATTGAGATATAATAATTATTTTATTGATATAAAAAGATAATATATATGATGTGATTATTTATTAGGGTGTAGTGTATGTGATGTTTTCATCCATAATGGTGAATGATATGTCATGTAAAAACAAGATATTTTTGTGAGTTGTTTCATCAAATTAATTTAATAATTTGATATTCTACATTTCATGAAACACTGCAAATATTTTTTTATATTGAAGTAAATTTTTTAACATTCCCTATATAGAACTCTATAGTTTTCTACTCTTACACACAATACTGATCTTCCTCGATGGATTTCATAACATGCGAGATCATGTTTTATCAAACTAGAGTATATTATTAAAAATATTATTATTTAATATTATATGATAAAACAGTTTCATTAAATTGATATATATAGTATTAAATAAATTATGTAATTATGTATTTTAATTCAGTTGTCACCTATTAATTAGAAGCTAATTTAGAAACCAAAGGGACTGATTTTATAAAATAATTATTTATGTGTAAAATTAGATGTATGTTAATAAATTAAATTAATATCTATTAATAAATGATATTAATTAATTTTATTTGTTATATATTAAAAAATATATTTTTGATATTCATCCAATTGATTTTATTTTCATAAGATGAAATTAGATCCAATATTACTCATAAAATCCTGATAGTTTAATAAATTCAGTTTGACATCCTTCTAATGGAGAAATTATTTTAAATATAATTATTTTAAATATTATAAATTTTATATATAAAAATAAAAAACATATTTGTTTTCAAAATGTAAAAATTAACTTAGAGTAAAATTTTGGGGTTTTTTGAGAAACATCGTATTTTCTGAATAATAAAAAATACTAAATTTTTGTTTAAAAATACTTTTTCATATAGTTTCTTAATAAAATTAAATTAAATTATATCTCACTTATAAATATAAATATTTCAGTTATACATCTATTAATCCATTTAGGGTCATTTTATTCATTTTTTATATTAAATTATGATATGAAACATTAAAAAACATGTAAACATTCCCACTAAAAACTCCAATTTGTAACCATGCCTGCAGAATTAGCATTAATCTATATTTTTACACTATTTATAATTGAATTTTTAAATGTATAAATAAATGGTATTAATAATTCTAATATTTATATTTTAAAAATGTATACTAATTTTTTTGACAAAAATGTAATTGTAATACTGATTAAAATTAATTATAGTGACTAAGGATAGGATAAAGGAATGAGAGTTTACTCCCCCAATGATCCCTCAGGAATAGATTACCTTAGATCATCACAGAAGAATCAGTTTATATTTGAATACTACACATATTTCATATCAATAGTTCTTGTCTTCTTCAGATTCAGAGGTATGTGATGATAAAGTGGTGAAGTATTTCTCCAATGTCTATGGCTTTCCGGGTGGTTCTTTTTCATTACAAACATATCTTCCCTTTAAGATAATCATCTTGAATTGATTCGTAAGCCACATTTTATCCCATGATGATGTAATTTATAAGAGACTTGATTTGTTTAAGTTCTCATTTATTGATCATATTTCACTAACTAAGGGTTCAAAATTGTAGAATGTTACTGACTTGGTTACCTACCTAGCATCAATCTAGAATGTTTTATAATTAAATTGCATTTTATTTAGTCGTGGGATAATCCAAATTTTGATTCCTTTAGACACAATAAATGTATGTGAATAGATTTTTGTCTCTCCCAACCGTAGCCACGACACCATGGGAATCAATGATTAGATGACAAACATCAGTTTTATTTACTTTAAGGATACTTTTTTCACCCTTAGATTATGATTTGTAGACGTAATTAGGTACTATGGAACCCTAATATTCTATTCGGTATTTAATCCTAGATTTCTATACCAATTTTTATGGTAGTTCCATATAAAATATTATATTTGGCCATTATGCATGGGTATTGGTGGAAGTTGATTTATCTTATACTCGAATTGATAGGGTGGTTCATTTCACACAACAAGATAAAATCACCCTTAGAATAGAATATGTGAATACTCCTTTAGATAGTGAATTTTATAGAATCATTGGACAAAAATTTCTATTTATATAAGATATCACATTTGTTAAAACTATGAGTATAGAGGTAATGATTCACATGATTGTTGGAGGAAAGGTAATTAAGCGCCTGAATAAAACACTATGGATCATAATAAAAATCATGTTTGTAACATCCTAGGTAAATAAATAATATTACAATCAAATTTTTATCAATATTTTTGAATAAAATGTTAATACTACTTTAAATGGAATGCTATGCTCGATGGCGTACCCAATACGCAACAATGAGTTTCCTTGAAATCTTACGTTGCACACTAATAGTATAATAATATTATAATAGTTAAAGCCTAGCCGTTGTAATGGAGGAAATGAACAGAAATAAATTCAAAATGATTACATATGTTTGTCAAATATTTTTACATTTACCCAATAAATGTTAGAGGCCTAAAATCCAAATGAATCCAATTTAAAAATAAATACTCTATTATTTTTAAAATATTGTTTTACCGCCTTTTCATGGCGAACCTTTTTTAAATCTAACTTTTGACAATTTTATAAGCGCTATTTTTCAAAATAATCTTATACTTTATGATTTGGAAATTGAAATTTACTTTGGTTAAATTTTTGGTATGTTTCTGACAATGTTCATCTTTTTAATGAATAGTTAAAAATATTGCATTTTACATCAAAAATGATTTTCCATAAAATTTAAATATATGTTTATATTATCTTATTAATTTGTTTTAATGTTTTATTAGAACGTATTTTTACAATAGAATTCAATTGTGGTCATTAGAATTAATTTCACTTTGAAAATGGACTTAAACAAGTGCCAAACTTTTCATAGATATTGCTTCCAAAAAACCCGGTATTTGTTTTGACAGCGGGAATTAACTATTTGATTTATTAATGAAACTTCTATGTTTTGAATTTTTTAAAATGGACATCATATCTGAATTTGAAATATCAAATATATATTAGGGTTAATTTTTGGTATTTTTCTGATAATGATTTTTTTAATGAATAGTGAAAAATACAGTTTTTAATTCAAAACTGCCATTTCATTCAATTTATTTATTTATTTAGATTGTCATTTTAATTTATTTTAAAGTATAATTTAATTATGTTTTTATCACTTAATACAAGTTTGTTCATTGGAAGTAATTTCACTTTTCAATTGGATGTAAAAACTAGTCCATATTTTGATAAATTTTAGTTCTTAAAAACCCGTCTTTTGTTTTGACAATGAGATTTACTTTTAAATTAATTACTTAAATTTATTTGTTTTGAATTTGATGAAATTAATTACATATCTGTGATAATAAGGTCCAAATTATGTAATTAAGTCTATTTTTTTGGACATTATGAACAATAAGGACTGTAATTATCTTTGATTATCGTGTTTAATTAGTAATCAGGTAATTAAGGGTAAGAAAATAATATCATAAAAATATAAAATTTTGCCATCATGTATTCTAATGCTATTAGTGGTGTCATGGCCGACCATGGGACGCCTTCTACCAACCTTGGGACCCCATTGAATCCCTTTAGTGTGATAGTTACCTTTTATCATATTTTTTTAAAGAAACGAAAATGTAACCAAAGTATGTAACACCTAAGTAAAATAATTTTAATTTTGTCTACATAAAATATCTCTTAGATTATAAATAGTAATTTTAAATCTAAAAATATTTCCTACATAATTATATGTTTTTTAATAATTTTTATACATTAAATAAATTATTTTATTTATGACACCGTGATGATGCGGTGATTAACTCATAAATGAACGATTTAAATAAAATGAGAATATAGGGTGCAATATAAGTCTTACACATGTCACAAACCTATTTGATGGGTGGATTTCGAAACTGTGTCACCTTAGCCTTGAAATATTTCCTTTTGGGACCTTTAAAATCCGAAAATCATTTTATAATAAAGTAATATTTTATAACTTTTCAAGAGTGCCCCTCCTCTTCTCTTATTAAAGGCCCCCACCTCTACCACCTTACCCACACCTCCCAGGCCTTTAGATTGGCCAAAACCTGTACATTTCATCTCTCCACATCCCTTTATTCGTCATTGAAGCCTCACCTTTGGCAGAATTATCTTCAAGTAACCCTTTTGGTTCAAACCAAGTGGAGTTACCCGATTTAAAGGTAATGTATTCACTTGTGTTTTTTGTTTTATTTTGCTTCTCCAAACCCCTAAACACTTTTTATTCTTTCATTTGTAAAAAAACCAGTATATTCAATATTCTAGGATGTTTTTATGTAAATTATTCGAGATACACTTACACACACCTCCGTCTAATTGTTAAATGAACATACTGTTTCTATGGATGGCGAATTACTGCCTCATGAAACGATGATTATTCAATCATCTCTTAACACATTTAATGGTGGCCATTATGATGTCACTGTATTTTATATATGATATATATGATATATATGTTATTTATGTTTACCATATGCTTATGTATTTTATATTTAAAACATACCTTCTTGCTCTCCATGTTGTGCAAATGCGATAATTTCATTCGAGGAAGTGTCGACTACTGCCTCCTCAAGTGATGTGACTCGTTCATGCAATACATGGAATGTATAAAGAATGAATTTAATGAACTTAGGTGACCTATAGAACATATATATTACACTATAATTATAATATATATATATATATCAATTATTTTTAATTAAATTAATATGTCAAAGAAATGAATGTAGCGTTCATGCGTACGTACGGCCTATCATCTCCATGAACGGTGTATTTCCTTTAAATTTATCTCAAAATGTTATGGAATAGTTTAAAATGAATATTTACTGGATATATATGATATTTAAATCATTAATACAATTCTGGAGATTATTTACTTATAACTACATGGACAATCATTTTCAAACAAGTTCATTTTTGACTCATGTACCAAACATCGACAAAAATGTCGGATATGAACTCACATTATTAACCAATTATTAAAACACTATAATATGTGATATGAAATGAATAATATTATTTGATGGAGGGCCATAAGAAATTATTAATTTACCAATGTTTATTATTCAGGAATATAAAAAAGGAACAAGACAAGTCGGACTTGATGTAAGGGATCCTACCTCTCTCTTTCTTTTTAAGTACTCTTTTTTATGTAACATACTTTAAGCTCCTATTTCTTATGTTTGGGGATGTTATTTTATATTCCTATTTCTGTAATTTCTATGTTTATATTAAGAGAGACCATATTTTATTTCATAAATCCATTTTTTGGGAAGTTTTAAGTGGCATCGTTAGGCTGCCGAGTTTTCGTAAGGGTTTTTTCATCTCACTTTTGTTCTCGTGGGATTTATGTTACATTTTCCATCATTTAATTTGATTGGTGTATGTACTTCCCATTATTCTACTCTTTGTATAATATAATTTCTTTGATGATTATTTTCATCAATGTTGTATAGTCCTTCTTTCATGGGGTGTACATTTCGAAAGTTACCCAAATCGGTAAGGGATCCTTTCACACTCCTGTTTTTAAAAGACTTATTTTTTTCTATCATTTAATTTACATATTTGTATGTTGGGATATGTTCTTCTATATCCTTATTGATGTAAATTTTATGTCCAAGTGATGAGATACCATTTTATCTCTCATCATCTAATTTTATGAAATTTAAAGTGACGTCGTTAGGCTTTCGTATTTTACCAAGGGATCTTCTTAACCCAATTTCGATTTATTTGGGTTCAACTTGTAGTTATTGAACATGTCATCCTATGAATATGTGTGAATGACCTCTGGTTGTTTTACACTTAATATCCACTTATATTGGGTGTATTTATATTTGTCACACATAATTATGAGATTCATTTATTGTTAATTTAAGGATACCTTCTTTATAAGGGATTTCAACTCATCTTACATTTCTATTGAGACTACATTGTTGTTATGCACCAATTCACTCTTAGATGGTGTATATAATGTCCTTGGGAATAATATATCATGAATCCGATTATTCTCATGATATTATAATGTTCTGATTAAATGTTATTCCTCAATTATTGTATTCAAGTGTCTCTTATTTTGTTAAAAACCCTTTAAATAAAATATCATTTTAAATGTTTTAATGATTTATTCTTATAAATATTTCTCATTAATATCCATGTTTTCGAAATGGTTTTATGGATTTATTTATATGGACATTAATGGTTTAAAATGTTAAAAGCTTCAAAGTGGTATGGGAAACATTGATTCAAAAATCTCTTTATTAAATATTTTAAATGGTTTTGAAAATGTTTTTTCAAATGGATTCATTATTTCAATATCATAATATGTTATATTGTTATTAAAATGTGGGAATGTTATCTTTCCTTTGTTATTAAGTTATGTTCTATGATTATGTTTTGTTTCTTGGGAATTGTTTTTGAATACGGTTGGTTCCGTGATAATCTAAGGGTGGGTGAGCCCGATATAGCTCTTTAATGCATTGGGTAACACGAAGGAGTTAAACGCTAAGGTTTCTCTGAAGAGATTTAGGGAATATACTGTGATGGTTATTCCAAATGTAACCATTAGGGTTACTCCCTACGTAATAATGTTATGAATACCTCAAGTTACCTATATTCCTTATGATTTATATTGACTTAGGCATAAATCTTATGATTTCATGAGGTATGTTAAATTGATTATGTTTTATGAATAAAGTATGATTTCATTGATTATTATGTATACATGGACTGATGTTTTCTTTCCGTACTTTTATAACCCTTACTAAGCTTTTTATGCTCATCCCATGTTTTTGAAATGTTTTCACAGGACAAGAAGTTGAATAGGGTCAAGGATGGGATCAAGGAAATGTCAGGCTGTCTAAAACAAGGAACTAGACATGACTCTTTTGTTCAAGAGTTTTTTTTGTGAAAAAAATGGAAGCTGAGTATATGCGTCTACTTTGTAATCTTTGAGATGTAATAGTTATATCCTAATTCTCTAAAACTCTAACCCTGAAAAGATCCTTAATGTGAATTATTCATTTAATTCAATAATAAGTAATGTTTAAGCCCGGGTCCTTATAGTTGGTGTCAAATGATGGTTTAGATAACTTTAGAGGTTTGAGTGTTAAGTGACAAGTTGTGTATAACCACTATGGTTATCATATTAGATAGACTCATATTTATTTTTTAAGGATGGATTGAGTATGAGATAACTTGGATAAGTATATCTTAGTGTTTATATTCCTCTTTAGTACATAATGATTTTGTTGATATACTCACACTGACATTTATGGTTTTAGTAAATGGATGGATCTAGTAGGAACCAAAGTGAAAATGGGTTTGAAGGAAACTGTGGTGGTTCTCTGATTATGAGACTGGATGAAATGGGGGATTCAATGAGAAATCTCGTGGTTATTCTAAACCAGCTATCAGGTGTCATGATCAACCACTTGAACCTTGGTGAGTTCTCTAATACATCATGTACGAGAGAACAAACTCGACATGGATGTCCAGGTAATAATTATAAAGGTAACCATTAGGTTTTATATGGTCCTTACTTTTAAGGTAATTATGGGTTACTATAAGTTATGATGGAATATGAACGACATGAGATAAACTTGAGGATAAATTATGTTATGGTTATTTTTGAAGAATTTATCCCGTTTTGGGGAATGTTTTAAGAATTATATAATTTTGGAAAAAGGATAACACACAGACCGTGTGACAACTCGTCGCGTCGGACAAAGCTGGGGGATCGAACCCACAACCAACGTGCGACTAGTATTTATCACCTACCACTGGACTACATGAAGTCCCTAGTTAGTTTGACTAATTTTTCATAGTTGTATGATTTTATGAATCATGAGTAAGTTGATTTTGGGTTATCTATGGAAATTATTAACCTATCATGACAGATATGTGATTAAGTTATTTACTTTTATGTATGAGACTTTAAGAGTAACTGATGTTATTTGGAGATAAATGCTAATTTATACCTTGGGAGACTATGTGATTAAATCCTTCAAATATTTGGGTTTCAATATTTTTTGGGTTTACTTCGATGACTTTTATGGATAGATGTTTATTGAATGGTCTTTATTGAACTTTGGGTTTTGTTTGAAAATTTTTGTAGATTAGGAGTAGTTTTTATTTTTGTAAAAAAAATATCTTTTTTGGGTATTATCTAATCGCGTACTAAAATTTTTGGTTTGGTTTTTGTTGAGATATAAAGACATGGGAAATATATTTTTCTCTTTTTTGGATTAGGTTATTCTCAAGAAGTTGATTATATTACTCTTAATGAGAACAAGTCTTCGTAAATACTTGTCTTTTGGAGAAAATATGAGTTTGATTAAGGAACCTAGTAAAAGTTGAAAGTCTATGTGACAAGTATGTATGTTTCATTATGATTTAGTTAAGCTCAAAAATAAATTCCTCAATGAAGATTAACTTAAAACAAAATTGTTGTCTGTTAACTATTCCTATCGGGGAATCGAATACCGTTTAACCCATCACATGTTTGTGATTTTCTTGTGGTTAACTTTCTCCTAGACATGTTTACTATCACTCTCCATCAGAACATTACACTTTGTTTTCTCCTCCATATCCATCATTTAATACTTGGAATCCTAGTATGGGTTAACTTGAGTGACCCTTGTACTTATCTCCCATTCTTTTAAAGTGATAGTTTTACGGACTCTTGTTCCAATGTGGGACTTTCAATGAAGTTTCCAAGCCCAATTTTGAAATTATGGGGACGCAATTCCCCAAAGGGGGAAGGATGTAACATCCCAGGTAAAAAATAATATTACATTCAAATTTTTATCAATATTTGTGAATAAAATGTTAATACTACTTTAAATGTAATGCTATTCTCGATGGCATTCCCAATACGCAACAACGAGTTTCTTTGAAATCATACATTGAACCGTAATAATATAATAATATTATAAAAGTTAACGCCTAGACGTTGTAATTTAGGGAATGAACAGAAATAACTATAAAATTATTACATATGTTTGTCAAATATTTTTACATTTATCTAATAAATGTTAGAGGCTTAAAATCCAAATGAATCCAATTTTAAGAATAAATACTCTAATATTTTTAAAAGATTGTTTTACCGCCTTTTGATGGAGAATGCTTTTAAAACCTAACTTTTGATAATTTTAGAAGCTCTATTTTTCAAAATAAACTTATTCATTATGACTGGGATATTGAAATTTACTTTGGTAAAATTTTTGGTATGTTTCAGACAATGTTAATTCTTTTTAATGAATAGTGAAAAATATTTCATTTTACATCAAAACTGCTTTTTCATATAATTTAAATATATGGTTAGATTATATTTTTAATTGGTTTTAAAGTTTAATTAGAATATATTTTTAAAATTTAATTCAATGTTGGTCATTAGAATTAATATCACTTTGAAAATGGACATAAACAAGTGCCAAACTTTTCATAGATATTGCTTCCAAAAAACCCGCTATTTGTTTTGACAGTGGGAATTAACTATATAATTTATTAATGAAAATTCTATGTTTTGAATTTGTTAAAATGGAAATCACTTCTGAATTTGAAATATCAAATATATCTTACGGTTAATTTTTGGTATTTTTCTGATAATGATTATTTAAATGAATAGTAAAAAATACAGTTTTTAATTCAAAACTGCCTTTTCATCCAATTTATTTATATATATAGATTGTAATTTTAATTGTTTTTAATGTATAATGGAATTATTTTTTTATCATTTATTACGATGTTGTTCATTTTATGTAATTTCACTTTTCAATTGGATGTAAAAACAAGTCAATATTTTGATAAATTTTACTTCTTAAAAACATGTGTTTTGTTTTAACAATGAGATTTACTTTTAAATTAATTACGACAATTTATGTGTTTAATTTGATGAAATGGATTCCATATTTGGAATCATAAGGTCTAAATTATGTAATTAAGACTCTTTTGTTTTTGGACATTATGAATAGTAATGACGGTAATTATCTATGATTATCGTGTTTAATTAGTAATCAGGTAATTAAGGGTAAGAAAATAATATCATAAAAATATAAAATAACCCCAACATGTGTCCTAATGCTATTGGTGGTGTCATGGAAGACCATGGGTTGCCATGTTCCATCCTTGGGACCCCATTGAATCACTACTACAACCTGGACCTTTATCAGCGCTAAAAACTGGCATTAACAGCGCTTTTCTAGCGCTGTTAATGCCGGCGTAGATAAAGGGGGGATCCCCTTTATCAGCGCTCCGAGAAGCGCTGATATAGGAGACCTTTATCAGCGCTAACACAAGTGCTGATAAAGGACAGCCTTTATCAGTGCTTCTCTTAGTGCTGATAAAGGTCTCCTATATCAGTGCTTCTCGGAGCGCTGATAAAGGACCCCTTTATCAGTGATTCTTTTAGCATTGATAAAGATCTCTTATATCGGTGCTTGACGGAGCACTGATAAAGGGTTCCTTTATTAGCGCTCCTCTGGCACTGTTAAAGGTGTCCTTTATCAGCGCTAAAAAAGCGCTGTTAAAGGCCCCATCGCCTGCACCTACAAAACAGTACCTGCACACCTACACACCAGAATACCTGCACAAAGTAGCACATGCACACCTGCACACCATAACACCTTCACCAAATATTTTGACCGACAATGGTATATACATTTACTTAACATCATGAATACAAAAAAACGCATTTCTATATACATTTCAAACATTTTTTACATGGTTACATTTACAATTATTCAACAACAGTTATAAACATTCATGTTTCATTCTTTAATATCTGTGATCCGCTCTCGATGTTATTTGTTCCCGAACAAAGCATCCGAACACAAGGAAAAAAATTCACCTATATAAGAAAACAAATATTATGTTAGTAATGCAATAATGAAAGAAATTAAAAGAGTAATATGAAAGAATATATTAATATGGAAATGTGAAACTAAAATATGAAATTTTAAACTCAAAAGTTTTGATTTTCATAACAATGAAAGGGAATAATGTAAAATCAATATGTTTTTGATTGATTTAGTTCATTTAATAAATACTGATTCTTTATCTAATGAAAATTTTACCAGTCACATCATGCGTCAGTCGGATTGAGGTGCAGTCGATTCGTACACGTCACAAATTAATCGTGGATCATTGTCCTAATGTATCAAAACAATACGAACGCGTTTGCTCGGTTTGGCGTATGTCATTGGTGTTGTTTTCCGATGTTTATTTCAATTTGAAACTGATATCAGACACTTTTAGCCATACCGGTCACGTCGTGCGTCTGATTGAGGTGCAGTTGATTCGTACACGTCACAAATGACTCGTGGATCGTTGTCCTAATGTATCAAAACAATCTGAATGCATTTGCTCAGTTTGGCGCATGTCATTAGTGTTGTTTTCCAAAGTTTATCTCAATTTGAAACTGATATCAAACACTTTTAGCCATACCGGTCACACCGTGCGTCGGATTGAGGTGTGGTCGATTCGTACATGTCACAAATGATTCGTGGATCGTTGTCCTAAATTATCAAAACAATCCGAACGCGTTAGATCGGTTTGGCATATGTCATTGGTGTTGTTTTCCAAAGTTTATCTCAATTTGAAACTGATATCAGACACTTTTATCCATACCGGTCACGTCATGCGTCGGATTGAGGTTCGGTCGATTCATACACGTCACAAATGACTCGTGGATCGTTGTCCTAAAGTATCAAAACAATCCGAATGCATTTGCTCGGTTTTCCGTATGTCATTGGTGTTGTTTTCCAAATTTATTTCAATTTGAAACTGATATCAGACACTTTTAGCCATACCGGTCACACCGTGCATCAGATTGAGGTGCGGTCGATTCGTACACGTCACAAATGACTCGTGGATCGTTTTCCTAAAGTATCAAAACAATCCGAACGCGTTTTCTTGTTTTGGCGTATGTCATTGGTGTTGTTTTCCAAAGTTTGTCTCAATTTGAAACTGATATCAGACACTTTTAGCCATATCGGTCACACCGTGCATTGGATTGAGGTGTGGTCGATTCGTACATGTCACAAATGACTCGTGGATCGTTTTCCTAAAGTATCAAAACAATCCGAACTTGTTTGATCGGTTTGGTCTATGTCATTGGTGTTGTTTTCAAAAGTTTATCTCAATTTGAAACTGATACCAAACACTTTTAACCATACCACTCACGTCGTGCGTCAAATTGAGGTGTGGTTGATTCGTACTCGTCAAAAATGAGTCGTGGATCATTGTCCTAAAGTATCAAAACGTTCCGAACACATTTTCTTAGTTTTTCGTATGTCATTGGTGTTGTTTTCCAAAGTTTATCTCAATTTGAAACTGATATCAGACACTTTTAGCCATACCGGTCACGTCGTGCGTCGGATTGAGGTGTAGTCGATTCTTACACATCAAAAATGAATCGTGGATCATTTTCCTAAAGTATCAAAACAATCCAAACGCGTTTGCTCGGTTTGGCGTATGTCATTGGTGTTGTTTTCCAAATTTTATCTCAATTGGAAACTGATATCAGACACTTTTAGCCATACCGGTCACGTCGTGCGTCGGATTGAGGTGTGGTCGATTCGTACACATCACAAATGACTCGTGGATCGTTGTCCTAAAGTATCAAAACAATCCGAACGCGTTTTCTCGGTTTGCCGTATGTCATTGGTGTTGTTTTCCAAAGTTTATCTCAATTTTAAATTGATATCAGACACTTTTAGACATACCAGTCACACCGTGCGTCGGATTGAGGTGCAGTCAATTGGTACACGTCAAAAATTACTCGTGGATCGTTTTCCTAATGTATCAAAACAATCCGAACGCGTTTTCTTGGTTTGGTGTATGTCATTGGTGTTGTTTTCCAAAGTTTATCTCAATTTTAAACTGATATCAGACACTTTTAGCCATACCAGTCACGTCGTGCGTCGGATTGAGGTGCGGTCAATTTGTACACGTTACAAATGACTCGTGGATTGTTTTCCGAAATTATCAAAACATTCCGAACGCATTTTCGCGTTTTGGCGTATGTCATTGGTGTTGTTTTCCAAAGTTTATCTCAATTTGAAACCGATATCAGACACTTTTAGCCATACCGGTCACACCGTGCGTCAGATTGAGGTGCGGTCGATTTGTACACGTCACAAATGACCCGTGGATCGTTTCCCTAAAGTATCATAACAATAAGAACGCATTTGATCGATTTTCCGTATGTCATTGGTGTTGTTTTCCAAAGTTTATCTCAATTTGAAACTGATATCAGACACTTTTAGCCATACCGGTCACACCATGCATTGCATTGAGGTGCGGTCAATTCGTACACATCACAAATGAATCGTGGATCATTGTCCTAAAGTATCAAAACAATCTGAACGCGTTTTCTCAGTTTGGCGTATGTCATTGGTGTTGTTTTCCAAAGTTTATGTCAACTTGAAACTGATATCAGACACTTTTAGCCATACCAGTCACACCGTGCGTCGGATTGAGGTGTGGTCAATTCGTACACGTCACAAATGACTCATGGATAGTTTTCGTAAAGTATCAAAACTATCCGAATGTGTTTTCTCGGTTTGGCGTATGTCATTGGTGTTGTTTTCCAAAGTTTATCTCAATTTGAAACTGATATCAGACACTTTTAGTCATACCGGTCACACAGTGCATCGGATAGAGGTGCGGTCGATTCGTACACGGCACAAATGACTCGTGGATCGTTGCCCTAAAGTATCAAAACAATCCGAATGTGTTTGCTCAATTTGGCGTATGTCATTGGTGTTGTTTTCCAAAGTTTATCTCAATTTGAAACTGATATAAGACACTTTTAGCCGTACCGGTCACGTCGTGCGTCGGATTGAGGTGCGGTCGATTCGTACACATCACAAATGACCGGTGGATCGTTTTCCTAAAGTATCAAAACAATCTGAATGCTTTTTCTCGGTTTTCCGTATGTCATTGGTGTTGTTTTCCAAAGTTTATCTCAATTTGAAACTGATATCAGAAACTTTTAGCCATACCGATCATGTCGTGCGTCAGATTGAGGTGAGGTTGATTCGTACAGGTCACAAATGACTCATGGATCGTTGTCCTAAAGTATCAAAACAATCCGAATGCGTTTCCTCGGTTTGGCATATGTCATTGGTGTTGTTTTACAAATTTTATCTCAATTTGAAACTGATACCAGTCACTTTCAGCCATACCAGTCACGTCGTGCGTCAGATTGAGGTGCGTTCAATTCGTACACATCACAAATGACTCGTGGATCATTTTCCTAAAGTATCATAACAATCCTAATGTGTTTGATCAGTTTTCCCTATGTCATTGGTGTTGTTTTCCAAAGTTTATCTCAATTTGAAACTGATATCAGAAACTTTTAGCCATACCGGTCAGGACATGCGTCAGATTGAGGTGCGGTCGATTCGTACACGTCACAAATGACTCATGGATCGTTGTCCGAATGTATCAAAACAATCCAAATGCATTTTCTCAGTTTGGTGTATGTCATTGGTGTTGTTTTGCAAAGTTTATCTCAATTTGAAACTGATATCAAACACTTTTATCCATACCGGTCACACCGTGTGTCGGATTGAGGTGAGGTCGATTTGTACACATCAAAAATGACTCTTGGATCGTTGTCCTAAAGTATCAAAACAATCTGAACGCATTTTCTCAGTTTGACGTATGTCATTGTTGTTGTTTTCCAAAGTTTATCTCAATTTTAAACTGATATCAGACACTTTTAGCCATACCGGTCACACTGTGTGTCGGATTGAGGTGCGGTTGATTCGTACATGTCACAAATGACTCATGGATAGTTTTCCTAAAGTATCAAAACAATCCGAACACATTTGCTCGAATTGGCGTATGTCATTGGTGTTGTTTTCCAAAGTTTATCTCAATTTTAAACTGATATAAGACACTTTTAGCCATACCGGTCACACCGTGCGTCGGATTGAGGTGTAGTCGATTCGTAAACGTCAAAAATGACTCTTGGATCGTTTTCCTAAAGTATCAAAATAATATGAACATGTTCTCTCAGTTTCCCATATGTCATTGGTGTTGTTTTCCAAAGTTTATCTCAATTTGAAACTGATATCAGACACTTTTAGGCATACCGGTCACGACGTGCATCGGATTTAGGTGTGGTCGATACGTACACGTCACAAATGACTCGTGGATCGTTGTCCTAAAGTATCAAAACAATCCGAATGTGTTTTCTCGGTTTGCCGTATGTCATTGGTGTTGTTTTCCGAAGTTTATCTCAATTTGAAACTGATATTAGACACTTTTAGCCATACCGGTCACACCATGCGTCAGATTGAGGTGAGGTCGATTCGTACATGTCACAAATGACTCGTGGATCATTTTCCTAAAGTATCAAAACAATACGAACGTGTTTCCTCGGTTTGGCGTATGTCATTGATGTTGTTTTCCAAAGTTTATGTCATTTTCAAACTAAGTAGTAAGAATTCACTAATCTAAGGATATGAAACATAAGAAAGGGAGATCATAGATTCTCAATAAGTGTAAAGGGATATATCAATGACCATATAAAGACAGCATAATTATTAGTAATTCACCTTCATTGTTCTATTTGTTTACATTCTTCCATCAGGTACGATGCCCATTCGTTTCTAAAGACATTTATATCATCTTCTGAATATGTGTTTTTGCGACAGTCATAGTAGTACTGAAAAAATATAAATATACAAAGGATTAATAATTATTTTAAATAAATTAGTAATTATTTTCATAAATACCTCTTCAGGGATGCTAGTTTGTTCATGAAATACAATCTCTTTCATAAATTTACAAACATAATAACCGCAGTCCTTGTCATTTGTTTGTTTCGGGCACTGCAGAAACATTGAGTAAAATAAGTAATTTGTTTTGTTATGTATTTTGATTGTGAAAAATAATTATATATACTCAGATACTTCTCCATTTGTAGATCTTTTGGGCATTATCGTCCTTACGCCCTGGATTCATTCCAGCCTTTAGACGATATTCATAGACCGCCCTATCATAACAAAATCCTCATTAAAAGATAATATAAATTATATAACTAGATATTTTGTTCTAAAATGTTGGATCTAGTGTATTACAAATTGACAATCGCCATCATCTGTGGTCGGTTAGTTGGATATCCATGCAGTGAATCCAGAAAATAAATCTTTGGAGTATCCAAATTGACTGCAATGAGCATCCAATGATCCCTAAAAACACAAAAAGAAATAAGTAATGATAGAAATGAAAATATAACTGATATGATTAAAATGTTGAGTTTTACGCTTGCATCGTTGGTATTAAAAAAATCCTGTCAGTCGTAATTCTTTGATAAGTTTTGAGCAGATTTGACATCAATTCAGCCTGAAAATTAGAATCTATTTCTGTTTGTTGTGTAGAAATGGTGTGAGGACTAACGAGTCCAAATTTGTATTCATGGGAAAATCCCTTCAATTGTTTTTCATATATACGCCTGGAAAAAATATGAGATGTATTTATCCATAATTATCAAAGTATATCAGCTTCTGTAAACTCAAATCATGAAAACATACCTCATGTATACATTTATAACTGAGGCGCCTAGCCAGTCGCATGTGATGATCTCAGAAACAGCGTCTGCTCTAATGAAATCTATTGTTTCCTCTCCGTATATATCTTTTTCACAAAAAATTGTATGACTATTTCCGTCTTTTATTTTTGTATCCACATGAGCTTGCAATGATATTAAATGTTGATATAGAACGGGTGGGGTGAACGCGCTCTCAATAGATCATTTTGATCGGTTGGTTGATCCAATGATGGAGCTGCTCTTTCGTTTTAGCTTCTCCATTTTATCCTTCTGTAATAACATTCATCAGTTCATCTATTTTCTAATTTAATTTTTAAGGTTCTGCTTGAAAAATGAACTGGAAATGAATACCTCCTGCTCGTCATGTTTTTTTCAAGATTCGACGGCCATGCAACGAATGTTCCAACGGCTTTTTCCACCGTATAAATGTCGTCATCGTCATTTGGCACGGGTAGCTCGGCACTCGGCTCATGAGATACGTTAATCGACACTTTGACATGCCCGGTTGGAAGTGGTCTGGAGTGTAGCGTGTCATTCTGCATATTGAACAGCATAGCCCTCGCTACAAGGCGATGGGTGTGAGTTGACAGATATAAATCAAAGTCATTTTCACCCTACAGAATATAATTATATGAATGGTATCAGTGTCTATGTGATTCACATCTCACAAAAACGAATATTATAACATTTATTACCTCGGTTAAGTCAGGTCTTTGAGGGGAATGGCTCGCCTCAAAGCTGGTGAGGGGTGGATCTTCTTGCGAGGGTTGTTCTTGAGTTGTTTGTTCTCTTCGCCTCTCCTCCATCAAACTAGTTAGAATCTTTCCCTGAGATTGGATTAATTTTTCAAGGGTAGCTACTTTATCTCTCATTACATGTAATTCTTTAGTTTGTGCATCCTCTTGTTTTTTTTTCTGAAAGTATGTCCAGGGTGACACTCCAAAACCCACACCTCTGACGCGGCCGTACTGTTCTGGCTATTTCACGGTCGTTGAAAGTATGTCTGCATCCAGTGCGGGTGTTGTTGATTCCTGTGACTATGTAAAATAGAAAATATGAAAAAATAAGTAAGCATCGTTATGTAATAGTGATTTAAAGCAAAACAAGTTTATATTATGTCATACTTACACATGTTTCCCCCACTTTCTGTGTGTTTTCATCTATCAGTTTCCCCTCTTTATTAACACGAGCCTCCTTCCATAGAAAATGGCATGGAATGGAAGTGACTTGATATTTTGCGTCATCAATCTGCATATAAAAAGAGAAACATGGTTACAGTGTTGTATTATGTCACATAAAATTATTACAGTACTTTTAAAATACATACCAATTGTTTTTCAATTGAAGCGTACCCCAACCCTGCTTTACTATAGGGGTACACTGGTTTTTCTGCCCGTTCATTATTTTCAGCACTCAGTTGTTGTTTCATAAATAAAAACCTATCAATCAACGTGATGAATACAAGAAACGTTACACAACGTGTAACCAAACACAATGTACCTGAAAATTCTGTTCCGCACGACGGTTGCAAAACGCATCCCACGTTCCTTGGGATATCAAGTGTGAATTAAAAGGAGGCGGGTGTGGCTTGATTTTCCCTTCGGCATCTTTCAGATGATGTTTTGTTAAAATGCTATGATAGCCTCTATGAATCCTTCCTTCCAGTCTGAAAACATATTCTTTGTGCGAAACATCTACTATAAATGCACTCTGCAAGAGATGATGAAGGGTTAGTGAATATTTCAATATTTTATTTTATTTTAATCAATTAAATAGATGATATCGTAATGTTACCGTAATCTCTTCCCACATTAATGTTTTCAACCCGCTGACAACATAGTGCCACGACTCTACGTCAATCAGCACGCGTTGTCAAGTGACGATTCCAATGTAGCTACTAAACATGGCTTTGTTGGTGTTAACATGTTGGCCTAGCTTATTCCATCCCACCTCATATTTGATGCATTTTCCTTTTGCCTTAGGGATTTTTTCTAAAACTGTCAAACTACGGCGCACCTGTTTTTTTTGTTTCGTTGGGGTTTCATCGCCTACCATTTCCTCAGTTTTTGCATCATCATTATGTTTCTCCGAAGTGGTAGCATTGGCACTGACATGAGCTGCAACAGGTTGAGAGACATGATGTACGTCAGTAGTGGGACCAGCTGCAACAGGTTGAGAGACATGTTGTCTCTCATTAGTGGGACCAGCTGCAACAGGTTGAGAGACGTGTTGTGTCTCGGGATTGGGTGCATCAGCAGGTGAAGAAGTCATTATCTGTAGAACTGGTTTAAAATTTAATTTAGATCACATAAAAGCAGTAGTGAATAGATAATAACATAATGTAACACAATCTATATTACAATAAAAATGAATAAGATGATTATTGAACTCTTTTTTTTAAGGCTGAAGTGATTTGACCCCTCTATCAACTATCCATATCCCTTCATTGTGGTATCCTCTGATAAACAAAACGTCGTCTACATTGGGACCACTGTGAAATTATTGCAAAGTCCCAATGAAAGGGTCATCTTCTGTTGAATTTTCATCTGACCCTTCAGCTTTTTTGTTCGATAACAGAACAATTGACCAGTTTCGGTTTGCGGGATCTGGAACATAAAATACTTCAATTGCCTGTGATGCCATTATAAATGGATCATCTTTCTCACCTTCCTTACTGAAATCAACTTTCATGAATCCCAAATCAACTATTTTAACAGCACTCTTGTTATCAACCCACTTGCATAGAAATATAGGAACTTGAAATTCCGTAAAATCCAACTCCCATATTTTTTTGATGATGCCAAAGTATGACATGTTCGCATAAATTGGATTTCAGCCCTTAGCACCGGAAACATGTACCGCTTCAGCCACAAGTGTAACCCCACTATTCTGTATGGTACTGTCTTCATCATGTTCATTAGTCTAAAATGTATAACCATTTACTACATAAGCATTGTAAGATAATGCATACACACATGGTCCTCCGGCTAGCCATCGAAGTCATTCCGAAATTGAATTTGGATTTTCATCTGACTTCTTAAAAATATGATCTCAAAACCATCCTATAAACTGTCGATTATGTGTATCTGATATCCATTTTTCAGCCCTGGATGGATTCAAATGACTAATAATTTCATTGTGGATTTCAACATATGGGTCAACGTCGAAACTGTTATGCAAAACATAAAGGTGGGCCTGCTCCCGATCTGTAATATTGATTGTGACAAACTTTCTTCCAGAAATTCCATGACCCTCATGCCACCCAGTGTGACGAGATTTAGGTAAGCCAATGCTTTCCACACCAGACAAGTATTCGGTACAGAATTCAATGGCTTCCTCAACAATAAATCACTCTGCAATACAACCCTCTGGCCAACTTCGATTTTTGACATACCCTTTCAAAATCTTCATATAACATTCAATGGGGTACATCCATCTGTAATGTATAGGACCACATAGTCGAATCTCTCTCACCAAGTGGACCATCAAATGAACCATCATATCAAAAAATTAAGGCGGGAAGAACATTTCTAATTCACATAATATGACGACAATTTCTTTTTCCATAGCTGGCAATTTCGCCAGGTCTATAACATTGCTGGATATAACTTTGAAGAAGAAACACAGTTTCGTTAATGTATGGTGGACATTCTTGGGAAAAATGCAATTTAAAGCAATTGGAATGAGATTTTTCATCAAAACATGATAGTCATGTGATTTCAGACCTTTTAACTTCAAGTCACTCATTGACACAAGGTTACTGATATTTGACAAATACCCCTCTGGAACCTTTATGTCATTCAAGAAGTTGCAAAACTGATATCTCTCCTGCCTGGAAAGAGTGTAAGCAGCAGGAGGAAGAAATGTTTTTTTTTCACCCTTCACTGGTGCCAACTCTTCTCATATTCCCATCTCAACCATGTCCAACCTAGCCTTAATTTCATATTTTGTTTCGCCAGATGTATTTAGCAACGTGCCGATAACACTGTCAAATACATTTTTTTCTACATGCATAACATCAATAAAATTTCTTACATACAGTCAATTCCAGTATTGTAATTCAAAAAAAATTGATTTCTTTTTCCAACCGATTTTTGTAAGGTTTTTCGATGCCGGTTTACCAAAAGTAGGTTCCACATTTTTAACTTTCTCAAACAATTGATCACCTGTTAGGGGAGACGGTGCTGTACGTTCTTCTGAACTTCCATCAAATGATTTCTTCCAAGAACGGTACTTATGTCATCGCGGTAGAAATCTGCGATGTCCTAGAAACACGGTTTTTTATGAATGTTTCAACCTAATTGATTGTGTACCTTCTTCGCAAATGGGACAGCCTTGAGTTCCTTTAATGCTATATCCTGAAAAAATTCCATAAGAAGGGAAGTCATTTATTGTCCCATACAACATGACTCTCAAAGTGGAATCTTCCTTTCTGTAACATCATACAATGTAACAACTGAATCCCACAATAATTTCAAATCTTCGATCAATGGAGCTAAATAAACATCAATATAATTACCCGGTTGTTTATGTCCTGATTTATAATGTCCCATACTTTACATACATTGTTATTACTTCATAATTGAAGCACACTTATTACAACATATAACAAAACCAATAGAGGACCGTATAGGTATAGTGTATTTAGAAACTGGGAAACATAAACAACTGGTTCATAAAGCATTTACATTGCCTCCCATTTATTTCATCATATCTAGAGTCCCTTTTTGGCATATTCTACTTAATAATCTTCTTCCTAACCTGGGGAAATAAAACATACAAAAGGGTGAGCTCAAATGCTCAGTAAGGCTAAACAAAAGAAATTTCAATCACAACATATTCATAAGAACATAACATTTGGGAAATCTTAACCTTCAAAAGAGAGCATAATTTCATAACCTGGGATAAATCATAGTAGTGAAATGAAATCCCAATAATAATAACTTAAAACATGAAACTTTGTGGCATACACACATAATCATAGAGAATCATTTCTTATTAGTCAAGACTCATTGCCAAGACGATCTTAGTGGACAAAGTCCATTTCTGAACCGAGTCACCCTCGTTTCAGTCCTGTTTCACTGAACCGGTATAACCTACCATTCCAGCCATGTCTATCTCATGAGATATAAAATCTTTAACCAATGCATTGGAGAGAGATATAGGTCCCACCCATCTCATAATGATACCATTCTTATGTGTGCCACAAAATCATAAATCATACATCATTGCATAACACATGTAATAAAAATGGGAATCTTAAACATCATGACATCATCAAACAATTCATATAAGATAAAGGAATTCATAAAAATAATTCCATCACAAGATAATCAAATCAATGTAATAATGGGGATATAAACAAAACCCTATATTATCTTAGATGGAAAATAATTTTGATTAAACACTTGAACTCCATTCTTGAGGAAAATATCCTTTCAAATTCAAAAGCATTTTCTTCTCTTAACATGTCATACAATTTTTAAACTAAAAGAAGTTGATTAAAAATAAACATGAAAACTTGTAAAGGAAGATTCTTGGAAATAATGTTTTAAAAATCCATTCACGCCGTATAAGTTAAAAAAACATTCTTCTCGTACTTTTGTCAGAAAAGTCAAAAAAGTACCTCGTATGAAAAACGACAAAAGATTTCTTTCATATCTTTTACTAAAAACTCACCAAAGGGTAAAATTGGATATAAACTATTTTAGAAGGATATAAATATTACATATTGAGGAAACATGGATGCGGATGATAAAATACACCCCAGTAAATTCCAAAGTATAAACAATATCGGATAAAAATGAGATTGTGATATTTCCCTTACCTTAGGTCCGATATGCTTTGTACGTGTCCGAACCTCCTGTATAATGATTTAAATAATGTTATTGACATATTCCAGAATCATAAATATTTTTATGATATCATATTTGGTCATATTCTTAGCTTCTTAGTAGTAATATTTCATTGCTACTTTCGGGTGTTTATAACTTTTTGTTCTCATGCTTGTTTTGTCGAATAAATTCTTATTCTTCACTTTAGGTTATGGATACCTAATTTCCAGAATGGTATTAGGGTAATATAATATCATATTTATTCATTCAATTCATTTATATAATCATTATGAAATGAAGATCTTGTAGAACGAGTCGCATCACATCGTGGAGACGGTATTTCGTACGTATGCACGAGTGATGATATCCTTCCTATGATCGTGGAATTGTATTGGAGTGTATGTATACTATTTAAGAATCAGTATCACTTTATAATAGTCATATATAGTCATTATTCACACCATTATACCCATCTAAGTAAGGTGGTGGTGGAAAATAGATTACACCACGGCGTGGAGACGGTATTCCGTACGTACGCATGCGTGGTGATTTATTTTTCCATAGGATGGATATATGGTGAAATAGGGTTGTTTCATACTTATAATAACATATCAGTATATGAGTGATACTGATTTTATTACTTCATAATGAAACAACTAAAGAAGAAGAAGTGGAAGAAGAAATAAAGATGAAAGAATCGGTAACGGACATTACCTCTTCTTTGAAGTGCTTCTTTGAGACCTCCTTTTAGGGCACTAAAATGGGTATTTGAAGAAGACCAGAACCTCTAGGATGTTTCTAGGGAAGTGGAGAGAAGAAATTGGCAGGGTTTGGCCGAGCTTGAAGGCTCAAAGTGGTGTGAGGATGAGAGGGAGGAGGTGCCCTTTTATAAGGGAGGAGAGGGGCACCTTTGGAATAACAAAAAATATTATTTTATCATAAAGTCAGGATCGGTTTTAAATAGTTTAAAATTGATTTATTTCAAGGATAAGGAGGGGATAGGTCTAAATACTCTCATCCAATAGAATTTAGACAAGTTTAGGTTCCTATTTTAACTTTATCATGTAGATTTAACATTAAGTTAAATAATTTTACTTTTACCGTGTCTTCTTGTGTTCTTATACTATAAGGTTAATAAACTTACTATATCAAGTCAAACGAAACCATGTTTTTTATTATTAATATATATAACCTTATCTAAGTCATTTGGACGAACCTTAGATTTTTAGGAATAAAATAACAATTAATAATATAATATTTTTTTAAAAAACTATTTTATGTCAATTTTGATACTATTTAGTAATTGATTTTTTTGAAACTCATAACAGATTGATAAGTTCAAAAAAAAAGTTTATTAAATCAATACTAACATGTCATATTAACCTAGAAAATTAGTGTAATTCATAAAAAGTCTCAAATTATATTTATTTGGGTATTTATAACATCAATTATGTCAATATTTCATTAATAATATAATTAATGCATCATCGTTGTGTCATAAATAAATTAAATTATTTAATGTCTAAAAATTAGAAATAAAATACCATTATGTAGGAAATCTTTTTAGTTTTCTAATGAATATTTATATTTGAATTTATCTTATGTATAACCCCATATTAAAAATTATTTACTTATTCAACATTGATTTTAACTATTTTAACCCTTCTTTAAATAAATTAATAATAAATGTCCTAATCTAATCCAAGTGGGCCTAAATGGTCATATTTTATTCCTAAGGTTGTTTTTGGTCGAATTACACTTGTCCAATAGAATTAGGACATGTGTTAGGGTAATAATAATATCATTTTTACCCTTAATTACCCTATTTACTTTTAACCGTGGTAAAAAAAGTAAAAATTTACTATTCACCAAAAAATTATTTTCATCTCATTGAACCACATTTTACTTACTGACATCAACCGTGTCTCTCGGATTTTCAAAATTCCACTCACAGAAGCGGTAAAATTATGTTTTATGAAGAATTCAGTTTTTTTAACTACCACTTAGTGGTTTCACTATTCATCAAAAATTGAAAGTTTTCAGAAAAATACCAAAATTTCACCCTATGCTAATTTCGATATTAAGAATCCAAAAATGAAGTCCATTTTGAAAAATAAAATTTATAAAATTTCAAAAAGTGGTTATTACTATTCATAACGGCTAGTTTTAATAATATTTTAATAGTATATCGTTGTTTAGTGAAACTCGGTATTGCGTACGACGCAAGCTATCGAGGAAGCTCGCGATTTCGTGTAAAGCAAGCCAAGAAAGTTTTGTGTGTAGAAAAAGATTCATTTGATGATTTATATAACATAAAAGTCTCGGGTGTTACATTCTACCCCCTTCAAATGAATTTCACCCTCGAAATTCGTCACTTTGTAACAAACAGATGAGGATACCTCTCCCTCATCATATACTCAAGCTCCCATGTAGCTTCTTCTAATTGGTGGTTCCTCCATAAAACTTTCACCAATCGAGTGGTCTTGTTTCGTAGGACTTTTTCGCTACGATCCAGAATCTCTATCGGTTGTTCTTTATAAGAAAGATCTTGCTCCAGCAGTACAACTTCTGAGCTGAGTACATGTGAAGGATCAGGTATGTACTTTCTCAAGAGAGATACATGGAACACATCGTGAACTTGAGAGAGATTCGGTGGAAGCGCCAATCGGTAAGCTACCTTCCCAACACGATCCAGTATTTCGAAAGGACCGATATATCTAGGGCTCAACTTCCCCTTCTTTCCAAATCACATAACCCTCTTCCAGGGAGATATTCGTAAGAACACTTTATCACCCACTTCAAACTCTAGGTCTTTTCGTTGGTTGTCGGAATAACTTTTCTGTCGACTCTGAGCTACTCTTATGTGTTGTTGAATAGATCTGACCTTTTCTGCCATTTCATCAACGAGATTGGGTCCTAATAGCTTTCTTTCCCCAACTTCATCCCAGCAAGTTGAAGTCCTGCATTTCTTTCCATAGAGAGCTTCATAAGGAGCCATCTGAATACTGGAGTGAAAGCTATTATTATAAGAAAATTCCACCAAAGTAGGTGTTGATTCCAACCACCATTGAAATCGATAGAGCAAGCTCTCAACATATCTTCTAGAGTTTGAATTATTCTCTCAGACTGACCATTTGTCTGAGGATGATAAGCAGTGCTGAAACTCAACTCTGTATCCAGAGTATGCTGAAGAATTCGCCAGAACTTCGAGGTAAATCTCGGATCCCGATTAGATATAATAGAAAGTGGTACTCCAAGCAATATTACCACTTTCTTTACATATATCCTGGCAAGCTGATCCAGAGAGAAATCATCTCTAATAGCAATGAAGTGTGTAGACTTTGTAAGACGATCAACTATGACCCAGATAGCATTATTACCTTTGGATGTTTTAGGAAGTCCTGTGACAAAGTCCATAGTGATGTTTTCCCATTTCCATTCGGGTATGGGTAATGGTTGTAACATCCCCTTAGACTTCTGTCTCTCAGCTTTACCTTGTTGACAAACCAAGAATCGAGAGACATATTCAGCAAAATCTCCTTTCATGCCATCCCACCAGAAGTACTCTTTTAGGTCCCTATACATCTTCGTGCTTCCAGGACGAATAGAGAATGAAGAACTATGTTCCTCATCCAGCAGCTCCTTCTTTAATTCAGGGATGGGAGGAACACAAACCCGATTCTTGAACTTTATTATCCCATCACAATCAAGGTTGAATTTAGGAACATTTCTCACCTTCTTTTGTAACTCGACATCTTCTTTCTGTGCCTCTTTAATCTTCACATGTATAGATGGTTGAACATTCATTTGAGAAAGATAAGTTTTTTCCCCTTCCATTAAAATTCCAAGATCCATTCTTTGTAAATCCATAAATATTGGATCTTTTGTGATCCTCATCATGGATAAACTAGCATGGTCTTGTCGACTTAATGCATCTGCCACCTTGTTTGCTTTACCAGGGTCTTCATGGATTGAGCAGTCATAATCCTTAATCATCTCCAACCATCTTCTTTGATGCATATTCAGCTCCTTTTGTGTGAAAATATACTTTAAACTTTTATGATCAGTATAAATATCACACCTTTCACCATAAAGGTAATTCTTCCAAATATTTAATGCAAAGATTACCGCAGCTAACTCCAAATCATGTGTTGGGTAATTTTGCTCATGGATTTTCAACTGTCGCGAGGAATAAGCTATCACCATATCATTTTGCAAAAGAACACACCCCAATCCCTTCTTGGATGCATCACTGTAGATCACAAACCTTTCTCCACTACAAGGCAGTGTGAGCACAGGTGCACTGGATAACCTTCTTTTCAACTCCTTGAAATTCTCTTCACATTCCTCCGTCCAAACAAACTTAACTCCTTTCCGAGTCAACTAGGTGAGTGGATTAGATAATCGTGAAAAATCTTTCACAAAACGTCGATAATATCCAGCCAAACCAAGAAAACTTCGGATCTCAGTCACTGTTGTTGGTCTCGACCATATTTCGATAACCTCTGTTTTTGCTGGATCCACAGATATCCCCTCTTTTGAAATTATGTGACCCAAAAATGAAATTTTTTGAAGCCAAAATTCACACATGGTAATTTTGGCATAAAGCTTCTCCTTTCTCAGGGTCTTTAATAGAATTCTCAAGTAATCTTCATGTTCTTCCGTGCTCATTGAATAGACAAGAATATCTTCTATAAAGACTACCACAAACTGATCAATATAGTCATTAAAGACTCTATTCATTAGATCCATGAAGTTAGTAGGGGCATTAGTAAGACCAAATCGCATCACTATAAATTCATAGTGTCTATACCTTGTACGGAAAGCCGTCTTTGGTATATCCTCCCTTTTGACCCTTAATTGATGATATACTAAACGAAGATCAATCTTGGAAAAGTATTGAGCTCCACGTAGTTGGTCAAATAGGTCATCAATGCGCGGGAGAGGAGATTTGTTCTTGATAGTGATCTTGTTAAGTTCTCGATAATCAATGCAAAGTCTCATTGATCCATATTTCTTCTTAAAAAACAGAAGAGGTGCTCCCCAAGGTGATGCAGTAGGGTGTATGAACCCCTTATCAAGATTCTCTTGGAGTTGCTTCTTTAATTCCTACAACTCAATTGGGGCCATTCTATAAGGTGTCTTTGAAATAGGCAAAGCACCCGTTATGAGTTCTATTGAAAACTTAACTTCACGATTCGGTGGAAGACCCGGTAATTCCTCCGGAAAGACATCATCAAACTCTCGTACAATGGGCATATTCTTAATTGTGAGTTTCTCACCAACCATTTGAGATAAATAACCTTCATTTAGTGGATTCAATACCCATAAAATGGAAGAAATTTCCACTAGAAGGTTATGTTCATCCTTGCATCGATAGACGATCATAGATTGATGTAGAATATGAAATGTGACTTCCCTTCTTTGGAAATTGATATGAGCTCCATGTAGAGAAATCCAATCCATGCCAAGAATCACATCAAATTCCACTATAGGAAGGATCACAAGAATTACAGGAAGAACTTTCCCACAAACATCAATCGGAGAAGAATTATAAACTTTTGATGCGACTGTTGTGCCATTAGGTGTTGTCACAGCTAACTCAACATTTAATTATTGAGGTAGTACGGTGATACCCTTAGAAAATTTTTCATAAATAAAGGAGTGGGTGGATCTAGAATCAAATAAAACATTTTCTACTTTAGAGTGGATGGTAAGTGTACCTTTCACCACATCGTTATCGTACTCCACATCACTGATAGAAATTTCATGTGACGTTCCTTTGTCTTTATCCTTAAGAGTTTGTTGACGTCGACCATCATTATCAACCCTTGGATTAGGGAATTTATTGGCATAATGTCCCATCTCCTTGCACTTGAAACATTGAAGTGTAGTAGGTTCATTATGTGTATCCCTTCCTTTGTTTGCATCATTAGACATCTTCTTCCCATCATTGCGGCATTCAAATGCACGATGACCTTCCTTTCCACATTTGAAACATTTACCTGTCCCTTTAAGAAAACTCCCTCCATGTTTCTTTACACACTTTGAGCATAAGGGAAATCTCATCTTCTTTTCAGTGTGCTCTTTAGATTTTCCTTTCAATTCCATTTTCCTCTTCTTATCAAACCCATATGACTGATGGGTTACTCCAATCTCCATCTCAACATTGAGAGCACATCGAATGATTTCCTCATAGCTATTGAAGTCCCTTGTGGCTAAGGCCCTTCGAAGACTTGGTTTTAAGCCACTAAAGAATATATCGATCTTACTCTCAGGTTGGATAATAATACCAGAAGCATACCTTGCAAGTCTTGTAAAATTTGCTTCATAGGTACCAACAGATTCATCATCCTTTTGCTTCAGTTCAAGAAACTCTTTATCCATCTTTGCTCGGAGAATACGAGGGAATTACTTATTGAAAAATAAGTTCTTCAACTCGTCCCATTCCATGGACTCAATTTCATCCCTTTGCCTCGTATTCTTAATAAGATTCCACCATTGATCAGCATCACCTTCCAAACGATACACTGCTAAGATGACTTTATCATGCTCAGAACATTGATGAACTGAAAATATCTTTTCAGTAGTACTAATCCATTGTTCAACAACTAATGGATCAGTAGACCCGCTGAATGAAGGTGGACGCTGTCTCATGAAGGATTCAACAAAATGTTTCTCCTTCCTTTGCTCGTTTGGAAGTCCTGCATGATTCATAGCTTGAGAAAGTTGTGTGAGCATGGCTACAAGATTTTTCATTCCAGCTCCCATAACGTTTGGTTGCTCCGGGGGACAATCATTGCATTTCCCATCGCATTCCGCATTAACCCGGTTCCTTCGGGTTCCAGCCATTGACTAAAACCAAGAAGAATAGTGCGAGCAACACTAATTATAATAGGAAAACCACATAATCAAGAATAAAATTTCACACTTAAGGTCTTATCCTAGGTTATTCATGGCCATTTATAAAACACTAAGATTGTGTTCTATGCTTAGAATTATCCTTAGGGTTCTTACTAAGGCTTTCACATCCTAGTTTCCAAAGGTTGAATATACCTTTCCTCTAATACCAACTATAACGACCCATACTTTACTTAAATTGTTATTACTTCAGAATTAAAGCACACTTATTACAACATATAACAAAACCAAGAAAGGACCGTATAGGTATAGTGTCTTTAGAAACTGGGAAACATAAACAAGTGGTTCATAAAGAATCTATGTTGCCTCCCATTTATTTCATCATATCTAGAGTCCCTTTTTGGCATATTCTACTTAATAATCTTCTTCCTGACCTGGGGAAATAAAACATACAAAAGGGTGGGCTCAAATGCTCAGTAAGGGTAAACAAAAGAAATATCAATCACATCATATTCATAAGAACATAACATTTTGGAAATCGTAACCTGCAAAAGAGAGCATAATTTCATAACATGGGATAAATCATAGTAGTGAAATGAAATCCCAATAATCATAACATAAAACATGAAACATTTTGTCATACACACATAATCATAGAGAATAATTTCTTATTAGTCAAGACTCATTTCCAAGACTATCTTAGTGGACAAAGTCCATTTCTGAACCAAGTAACCCTCGTTTCAGTCCTGTTTCACTGAACCGGTATAACCTACCATTCCGGCCATGTCTATCTCATGAGATATAAAATCTTTACCCAATGAATTGGAGGGAGATATAGGTCCCACCCATCTCATAATGATACCATTCTTATGTGTGCCACAAAATCATGAATCATACATCATTTCATAACACATGTAATAAAAATGGGAATCTTAAACATCGTGACATCATCAAAAAATTAATATAAGATAAAAGAATTCATAAAAATAATTCCATCACAACATAATCAAATAAATGTAATGATAGGGATATAAAAAGAACCCTATATTATCTTAGATAGAAAATAATTTTGATAAAACACTTGAACTCCATTCTTGAGGAAAATATCCTTTCAAATTCAAAAACATTTTCCTTTCTTAACATGTCATAAAATTTTTAAACTAAAAGATGTGGATTAAAAGTAAACATGAAAACTTGTAAAGGAAGCTTCTTGGAAATAATATTTTAAAAATCCATTCATGCCGTATAAGTTAAAAAAACATTCTTCTCGTACTTTTGTCGGAAAAGTCAAAAAAGTACGTCATATGAAAAACGACAAAAGATTCCTTTCATATCTTTTACTAAAAACTCACCGAAGGGTAAAATTGGATATAAAATATTGTAGAAGGATATAAATATTACATATTGGGGAAACATGGATGTGGATGATAAAATACACCCCAGTAAATTCCAAAGTATAAACAATCTCGGATAAAAATGAGATTGTGATATTTCCCGTACCTTAGGTCTGATATGCTTTCTACGTGTCTGAACCTCCTGTATAATGATTTAAATAATGTTATTGACTTATTCCCGAACCATAAATATTTTTATGATATCATATTTGGTCATATTCTTAGCTTCTTAGTAGTAATATTTCATTGTTATATGTTATTCGGGTGTTTATAACTTTTTGTTCTTATGCGTGTTTTGTCGAATAAATTCTTATTCTTCTCTTTAGGTTATAGATACCTAATTTACAGAATGGTATTAGTGTAATATATATCATATTCATTCATTCAATTCATTTATATAATCATTATGAAATGAAGATCATGTAGAACGAGTCACATCACATCGTGGAGACGGTATTCCGTACGTACGCACGGGTGATGATATCGTTCCTATGATCATGGAATTGTATTGGAGTGTATGTATACTATTTCATAATCAGTATCACTTGATAATAGTCATATATAGTCATTATTTACACCATTATACCCATCCAAGTAAGGTGGGGGTGGAAAATAGATTACACCACGGCGTGGAGACGGTATTCCATACGTACGCACGTGCGGTGATTTATTTTCCGTAGGATGGATAGATGGTGAAATAGGGTTGTTTCATACTTATAATAATATATCAGTATATGAGTGATACTGATGTTATCACTTCATAATGAAACAACTAAATAAGAAGAAGTGGAATAATAAATAAAGATGAAAGAATCGGTAACAGACATTACCTCTTCTTTGAAGTGATTCTTTGAGACCTCCTTTTAGGGCACTAAAATAAGTCTTTTAAGAAGACCAGAACCTCTAGGATGTTTCTAGGGAAGTGGAGAGAAGAAATTGTCAGGGGTTGGAAGAGCTTTAAGGCTCAATGTGGTGTGAGGAAGAGAGGGAGGAGGTGCCCTTTTATAAGGGAGGAGAGGGGAACCTTTGAAATAACTAAAAAAAATTATTATAAAGTCATGTTGGGTTTTAAATAGTTCCATATTGATTTATTTCGAGGCTAAAGTGGGGATGGGTCGAAAACATCTCATCCAATAGAATTTAGACAAGTTTAGGTTCCTATTTTAACCTTATCATGTAGATTCAACATTAAGTTAAATAATTTTACATTTACCGTGTCTTCTTGTGTTCTTATACTATGAGGTTAATAAACTTACTATATCAAACCAAACGAACCCAAGTTGTTTATTATTAATATATATAACCTTCTCTAAGTCATTTGTCCGAACCTTATATTTTTTGGAATAAAATAACAATTAATAATATAATATTAGTTTTAAAAACTATTTTATGTCAATTTTGACACTATTAAGTAATTGATTTTTTTGAAAATCATAACAGAATGATAAGTTCGAAAAAAGTTAATTAAATAAATACTAACATGTCATATTAACCTATAAAATTACTGTAATTCATAAAAAGTCTCAAATTATATTTATTTGGGCATTTATAACATCAATTATGTCAATATTTCATTAATAAGATAATTATTGCATCATCGTTGTGTCATAAATAAATTAAATTATTTAATTTCTAAAAATTACAAATAAAATACAATTATGTAGGAACTATTTTTATATTTATAATGAATATTTATAGTCGAATTTATCTTATGTATAACCCCATATTAAAAATGATTTAATTATTAAACACTGATTTTAACTATTTTAACCCTTCTTTAAATAAATTATTAATAAATGTCCTAATCTAATCCAAGTGGGCCTAAATGGTCATATTTTATTCCTAAGGTTGTTTTTGTTCGAATTACACTTGTCTAATAGAATAAGGACATGTGTTAGGGTAATAATAATATCATTTTTGCCCTTAATTAGCCTATTTACTTTTAACCGTGGTAAAAAAAAGTAAAAAGTTACTATTCACCAAAAAATTATTTTCATCTCATTGAACAACATTTTACTTACTGACATCAACCGTGTCTCTCGGATTTTCTAAATTCCACTCACAGAAGCGGTAAAATTATGTTTTATGAAAAATTCAGTTTTTTTAACTACCACTTAGTGGTTTCACTATTCATCAAAAATTGAAAGTTTTTAGAAAAATACCAAAATTTCACCCTATGCTAATTTCGATATTACGAATCCAAAAATGGAGTCCGTTTTGAAAAATAATATTTATAAAATTTCAAAAGGTGGTTATTACTATTAATAACGGCTAGTTTTAATAATATTTTAATAGTATATCGTTGTTTAGTGAAACTCGGTATTGCGTACGACGCAGGCTATCGAGGAAGCTCGCGATTTCGTGTAAAGAAAGCCAAGCAAGTGTTGTGTGTAGAAAAAGATTCCTTTGATGATTTATATAACATAAAAGTCTCAGGTGTTACATGATTTAAGCATAGATAACACGATGTATTTTCGTTTCATGCATAACCACGGTGGTAAGTTATAATTTATCAACATAACCAGCCATGTACTGTGACAGTTGCTTTGAAAACCAAAGGGATTCACTCCATCTGTAGATAACTCAAGAAGAAGGTTTCTCGACATGTTTCCAAATTCAGGATACTCATGATCGATTCTCTTCCACTGAGGAGAGTCTGCCGGGTGACGTAGTATCCCATCATTAATTCTTGTATCTTCATCCCATGTTAATTGTTCTGTAGTCTCCTCACTTCCATATAGGTGTCTAAACCTAGTAATGATTGGAAATTACCATACAACTTTAGTAGGACTGAATTCATCTTTGTTGTATCGAGAAGCACCACACTTTGGGCATTCTTTAAGTGATTTGTGGTCCTCGCGAAACAGTATACAGTCATTCGGGCAGGCGTGTATTCTTTCAGAGATCATACCCATAGAGCGTAGCATTCGTTTGGAATCATATGATCGGATCGAGAGCTCATTGTCTTCTGGGAGCATGTCATTCAAGAGGGCAAGTAGTTTCGTAAAACTATCGTCACTCCACCTGTTATCTTCGTTCAAATTATACAGCTTCAGTACGGCTGACAATGCTATATATTTAGTGCGACCAGCATACAATGGTGTCTTTGCACAACTTTTTAACTTCTCAAACAATTTTGGGCAATCACGAAGTTCATCTACGAATGTCCTTGTAATTTTCTCAATACGAACATCATCATAATTCACATCTGTAATCACATCCTCCATATGGTCATCTTCATTGTTCATGTTTGTAATCATATCAGATGATCCATAAAACGCAGTGTCACCCCAGTCACTACCTACATTTGTTTTTTCCCCGTGTTTATTCCAACATGTATAACTTTGATCTATTCCATGACAGATCAAGTGTACTTCCAACTCATCTGGACTAATTTGATTTGAATAACAACAGTGTAAACATGGAGAAAGGATTTGAGAAGAGTCACATGCATGATATTTTTCCAACTTGATAAATTCTTTCACACCTTCTTCATACTCTTTTTTCAACCAATTGGAATTCATCCATTCTTTATTTATATTCATCCTATTTGAAATCCATAGGATGAGTATATAGGTTAGAGGAGAAATGACTTCTCGAACCTTTTCTAGATAACCTAGATCTCCTTCCAGGGAAATAATGTGACCATTAAACAATACTTCTTAAACAAAATATAGGGAATTTATAAAGAAATAATTCATAAACTTTGTCATCATACCCAAGTAATAAAAAAATATGGGAAATTAATGACTAGGATTCACCATTTTGAAATGAAACCAATACTATAGAAGAATTAAAAAAATTCACCTCGAATTGTGGTTGGCCAAGATTATGAGTCATCATGAAAGACCTCTACTGCATTGATTTTTTCTGGATTAGACTCATCTATGTATTATTTCCCTATTAAGAATCCCCCTTTCTTTTAGGATGTGATCCTCCACCATTTGAAGCCTCTTATTTTAACTAAGAGCCCTTAAGAAAGTGGAGCCTACACCACTCCCATTAGGAGCCAATTGAAAAAATCACAAGATATTCCCCGGCTACCCAAATAGGTGGAACACCCTCAGAGTCTCTGGTAAAATCGTCCAGATGTTTCCCACATTTCTAATATGATAAAAAATAGGTCCATTGTCCATAGAATCCACATAATTTGTTCATAAAGACTACTCAAATCCCTTTCCAATAATTCTCTAAGACTCATCGTGCTTTAGACTTTATCCTCAAAAATAACTATGGATACCACCCATTAATGGAACACCATTGAGACCAATATTTCAATTAAAATATGCCTCTCACATCAATACCTTGGGAAACACCTAAAAATAGGTTGGTAGACTTAGACCAATAAGAATAAATCTGATATATTTCCTCAAACCCATCTCAAAATTAATAGCCATAAAATAATCGTTCGTGGGGAGATAAAGGGATACATGAACCAAATGAAAACACCAAAACATAATAATAACTAAATAAATCTAATGAAGTAGTGGGAAATCATAAAAACAACCCATAGTCAGGATCAAAACATAACCACAATCCCAAACCACCCATGGAAACTGAAGATTCAACACGAAGAATAGTTGGCCAAACACTTACCCAATCCAAACATAATTAATTCATGAAAATTCAATTTGAATCACCTTAAGGAGGAGGACATAGTGGCGGAGGAGAAGGAGGTGTCGACAGCGGAGGCGCCGGAGGCAGGGCGGAGGCAGGGCGGAGGCAGCGGAGGCACCAGAGGCACCGGAGGCAGCGGAGGAGGAGGAGGAGGAGGAAGAGGAGGCCGGAGTGGAGGAGGAGGCAGTGGAGTAGGCATAGGAGGAGGAGGAGGAGGCACCTGTGGAGGAGGAGGAGGATGAGGCGGCGGACTAGGAGGAGGAGGAGGAAGCGCCAGTGGAGGAGGAGGAGGACGAGGCCGCGGTGGAGGAGGAGGAGGAGGTCGAGGCGGCGGCCGGAGGAGGAGGAGGCGGCGGACGGAGGAGGAGGAGAAGGAGGAGGACAAGGAGGAGGTGGTGGTCATGGCAGAGGAGGAGGAGGCATCTGCAGCGGCATAGAGGAGGGCTTCCGCGAGAGCTTGACCGGGTGCGGGGAGGAGGAAGAGGACCCGCGGGTTTTTAACAAATCCGCGGGAGCCTTTATCAGGGCTAGTAAAAAGCACTGATAAAGGGTGTATTTATCAGCAATAAAATGAGAAGCGCTAATAAATACAACCTTTATCAACTCTTTTTTAGCACTAATAAATAAGCCCTTTATCACCGCTAAAAAAAGCGCTGATAAAGGGGCAAGCCTTTATCAGCGCTAAAAAAGCGCTTATAAAGGGTACATCTTTATCAGCTCTTTCTTTAGCGTGGGTAAAGTGGACCTTTACCAGCGCTTTTGTTAGCACTGATAAAGGCAGGTGCATACCTTGCCCAGTTTTGTGGTAGTGAATCACTTTAGTGTGATAGTGACCTTTTATCATATTTTTGTAAAGAAAGGAAAATGTAACCAATGTATGTAACACCTAATTAAAATAGTTTTAATTTTGTCTACATACACTATCTCTTAGACTATAAATAGTCACTAGAAATATAAAAATATTTACTACATCATTAATGTTTTTTATAATTTTTAGACAATAAATAAATTATTTTATTTATGACACCGTGATGATGTGGTGATTACGTCATAAATGAACGATTTAAATAAAATTAAAATATAGGGTGAAATATAAGTCTTAAACATGTCACAAACCTAATTTATGGGTGGATTTCGAAACCTTATCACCTTATCCTAGAAATATATCATTTTTGGACCTTTAAAATCCGAAAATGATTTTATAATAATGTAATATTTTATAACATTCCAAGAGTGCCCATCTTCTTCTCTTATAAAAGGCCCCCACCTCAACCACCTTAACCACACCACTCAAGCCTTTGGCTCGGCCAACCCCTTCCCATTTAATCTCTCCACATCCCTCTCTTCATCATTGAAGCCTCACCTTTGGAATATTTTTCTTCAAGAAACCTTTTTGGTTCTAACCAAAATGAGTTACCCAATTTAAAGGTAATGTCTTCACTTGTGTTTTTTTGTTTTATTTTTTTTCTCCAAACCCCTAAACTATTTTTATTCCTTTATTTTGTAACATCACCTGTATCTTCAATATACTAGGATGTTGTTATGTGATGTATTCGAGCTACACTAACACACACCTCCATCTAATGGTTAAAGAACATACTGTTTCTGTGGATGGAGAATTACTGCCTCACGAAACGATGATAGTTCAATCTTCTCTTAACACCTTTCTTGGTGGCCATTATGATGTAACTGTATTTTATATATGATATATATGTTATTTATGTTTTCTATATGCTTCTTTATTTTATATTTAAAACATACCTTTATGCTTTGCATGTTGTGCAAATGCGATAATTTCATACGAGGAAGTGTTGACTATCGGCCCCTCAAGTGATGTGACTCGTTCATGAAATTCATGGAATGTATAAAGAATAAAATTAATGAACTTATGTGACCTATAAAACATATATATTATACTGGAATTATAATATATATACTCTAAATTATTTTTAATTCCATTAATATGTCAAAGAAATGAAAGTAGTGTTCATGCGTAAGTATGACCTACCGTCTCCATGAACGGTGCATTTCATTTATTTTTATCTCCAAATGTCATGAAATAGTATAAAATTAATATGTACTGGGTATATATGATATTTAAATCATTAATACTACTCTGGAGATGATTTCCTTATAACTACATGGACAATCATTTTCAAAAAAATTCATTTTTGACTCATGTACCAAACATCGACAATAACGTCTGATATGAACACACATTATTAACCAATTATTATAAAATTATAATATGTGATATGAACTGAATAATAATATTTGAAGGATTACCTTAATAAATTATAAATTGGCCAAAGTTTATTATTCAGGAATATAATGAAACGAACAAGAAAAGTCAGACTTGAGGTAAGGGATCATACGTCTCTCTTTCTTTTTAAGTACTCTTTTTTATGTAACTTACTTTAAGCTCCTGTTTATTATGTTGGGGGATGTTATTTTAAATTCCTTTTTATGTACTTTCTATGTTAATATTAAGAGATACCATATTTTATTTCATCAATCCATTTTTTTGGAAGTTTTAAGTTGTGTCATTTGGCTGGCGAGTTTTCGTAAGGGATTTTTCATCTCACTTTTATTCCAGTGGGATTTATGCTTCATTTTCCACCATTTCATTTGAGTGGTGTATGTACTTCCGATTATTCTAATTTGTGTAATATGCATTGGTTTATGAGTATTTTAATCAATTTTTTATAGTCCTTCTTTCAGGGGGTGTACGTTTCGAAAGTTACCCAAATCGGTAAGGGAACCTTTCACACTCCTCTTTTTAAATGACTTATTTTGTTATATCTTTTAATTTACATCTTTTTATGTTGGGATATGTTCTTATATATCCTTATTGATGTAAATTTTATGTACATGTGATGAGATACCATTTTATCTCTCATAAACTAATTTTATGAATTTTAAAGTGACGTCGTTAGGCTGTTGAATTTTACCAAGGGAACTTCTTAACCCAATTTCGATTTCTTTGGGTTCAACTTGTAGTTATTGAACATGTCATCCTATGAATATGTGTGAATGACCTATGGTTGTTTTACACATAATATCCACTTATATTGGATGTATTTATATTTGTCACACATAATTATGAGATTGACATATCCTTAATTCTAGGATACCTTCTTTATAAGGGATTTCATCACATCTTACATTTCTATTGAGACTTCATTGTGGTTATGCACCAATTCACTCTTAGATGGAGTATATACTGTCCTTTGGAATAATATATCATGAATCCATTTATTCTCATGATATTATAATGTTCTTATTAAATGTTATTCCTCAATTATTGTATTCAAGTGTCTCTTATTTTGTTAAAACCCCTTTAACTAAAATATCATTTTAAATGTTTTAATGATTTATTCTTATAAATATTTCTGATTAATATCAATGTTTTCAAAATGGTTTTATGGATTTATTTATATGGATATTAATGGTTTAAAATGTTAAAATCTTCAAAGTTGTATGGGACACTTTGACTAAAAAATATCTTTATTAAATATTCTAAATGGTTCTGAAAATGGTTTTTCAAAAGGATTCATTATTTCAATATCATAAAATGTTATATTATTATCAAAACGTGGGAGTGTTATCCTTACTTTGAGCTTAAGTTATGTTCTTTGATTATGTTATGGTTCTTGGGCATTCTTTATGAATACAGGTGGTTCTGTGATAAACTAAGGGCGGGTGAGCCCGATATAGCTCTCCAATGCATTGGGTTACACGAAGGAGTTAAACACTACCGTTTCTCCAAAGTTATTTAGGGTATATACTATGATGGGTATTCCAAATGTAACCATGAGGGTTACTCCCTATGTAATAATGTTATGAATACCTCAATTTACATTTATGCCTTATGATTTTTATTGAGTTATACAGAAATCTTATGATTTCATGAGGTATGATAAATTGATTATGTTTTATGAGTAAATTATGATTTCATTGATTCTTATGTATATATGGACTGATGTTTTCTTTCTGTACTGTTATAACCCTTACTGATCTTTTTATGCTCATCCCATGTTTTTGAAATGATTTCACAGAACATAAAGTTGAATAGGGTCAAGGATGGGATCACAGAAATGTAAGGCTATCTAAAACAAGGAACTAGACATGACTCTTTTGTTCAATAGTTTTTATTTTTGTGAAAAAATAATGGAAGCTAAGTATATGCGTCTTCTTTGTAATCTTTGAGATGTAATAGTTATGTTCTAATTCTATAAAACCCTAAACCTAAAAAGATCCTCAATGTGAATTATTCATTTAATTAAATAATAAGTAATGTTTAAGGCTGAGTTCTTATAATTTTGTTGAAAACCCCGATCATACAACTATTATCAATGCATAAGAAATCGATTCCCAATTAATGAAATAGATTTTAGTGGAACAATTTTTTCTATTCAATAGGAGGTTAAAAATCTATTCTCTGGTAAATATAGCAGAGGAGTCACACCCAGCCTCTAAGATAATGTCTTTTAAAGAATCCCTATCAAGAGAAATTTCTGATGAGTAGATTTGAGAACCATCTGTGGAAAGTTAAGAAGATATGGAATTTCATGTCCAAGATGCTGTGGATTTTAATGAATGTAATGAGAGACAAATTATTTCATCAATGAATTAGAAATTAAAATAACAGATAATGGTTTCTTTATATAAATCTCAAAGCCAATCTTCCAATTTGGATCATTTTGTTATTTCATTGGCTACTATGGATTATATGGAATTATCTCTGCCAAATTCTAGGGGTGAAAAAATTAGTAGTCCTTCATCTATAAATATGTTAGAACATCTCAATAGGATACTTAGGGAAACAAAACATCTTCTAGAAATTATTAGCAGTGGTACCAATGTGCATTATGTTATTATGTCGGTAATTATTTATATACAGGGAAGTCCCTATAATTTTTTCATCAGTTCAATATATATCAAAAACATATATAGATGTTGTTATATGTGTTCAAAAATTGAAATAAATACCTATGTTGGAATCTTTTTCTTCAGAGGAATGTCTCTCTAAAATGGCCTTGGTTCACTGAAACACTCATACAGGTTCATTTCATCTGGACAATGCATGTGAAACTGAAAAACCAGTCATTTTTATATTATACAATGTTAAGGGTATGAAAGATATTTTTTCAAATATAGTGATTTATAATTCTTCAAAGAACAATGATGTATTTGTTTCATTAAATCCACCTTTAAGAAATACTATTGTTGGCTTGGATCCTACTCTACGTCCTTTGAAGGATTCTTCTACTACTAAGGGTTGAATGCCCATGAATGTCACTTTATTAACCCCATATCTAAGTATAAAAAGGGATGGTACTGTTATAACCTTTTATTAAAATAAATCATCAAGTGGCATTTATCCTCATGAAGTTATTCATGGGGTTATAAGTTTTTTGACTCCCATGATAGATAAGGTAGGAGAACTCTGTGCCCTGGCCTAGCTCATCGAGTTACGAATAATGCATACATGAAGGAAAGTACTCATAAATATTTTGAATTTATGGCATTATGATGAGGTGATGAGGATTGATATTAAAATATAATGTTTTATAAGATGATGATTTGATGAAGCTTGTTGATTTATCATTTCCAAATGATGGAGATAGTCCATGGGTGTAGGTCAGAACATGGAGGTGGGTGCAACATCCACGATTTCGAGGAGTGATTTATTCAAAACATAGTTTGGGTAATAATTCTCTAGTTGTCTGATTTTATTTATTTATAATGTTTTTCCTAGTTCCTATTTATACTCTTCTTTTCTTACATTAATAAATGGGGTTTCTTGGCTTGTAAAAAAATCATCAATTTAGGAAAATTTTATCTAACCAGGGAACTGACCTATAAACATTAGGAAACAAGTGTACTAGAAACATTTTTAATTGTTAAATAATAGGAATATCTAGTACCATACACATATAATGTTCCAAAATGGTCCATTTGGAGACTTGGTAATCTTTTAATACATGGGTAACAAACAATTCTGTTCAGAAAATACCACGCGTGTCCTTTCCCTCCACATTAAAAAGGACTCCTCTCCTCTAATAGCTTCACACTTATAAAGAAAAATTGTATCAACCATGATATTCCAAAAAAGGTAAAACAATTACCTCTACTAATAATATAAGAATCACATTGGATGAAAATCCATTTAATGAATCCCTTTCTTGAAAAGCGAAATAAATTACCCAAAAAGCGATAACATTCGACCTCAATATTTTTTATTTTTCCACCACATCAATTCATACCATTCAATGATAATATAATAACACCTGTATCATAAAAATATTTTTATGTTTTTATTCAAATATTTATACCTACCATTTAAAAAAAACATTCCAATGGTCGTTGAACTAACCATTTATGTGATTGGAGAACTACCACCTCACAAAATGATGTCATCCATTCTTAAATTAGAAAGCCTCATGGTTCAAATTTATGATAAATTGATGATAATTAATGATATATATATATATATATTATCTTTTTATTTTTTTGGAATTATTTTATAACACACAACATTATACTATCTATTCTGTGTAAATGTACTAACATTGTTTTTGGAAGTGTTGATTGCCGTCTCCTCAAAGTGATGTGATTAATTCACAAAGTACATGGAATTTATTAAGTATTATTATTGTAAAATTATATGATATTTATTCAATAATAAATCTAATGTAATTAATATATATATATATATATATCATTTTCAGTATTTAATTCAATATGATAATAAAATGGTAATATCATTAATGCGTATGTACGACCTACTGTATCCATGAATGATGTATTCCATTTCATAAATATATCATATATAAGTTAGTAAAAATTATTATATAAATAATATATAAGTTATTTATAAAATGATTAGAATTATTTCAATATGTAAACTATGATCTAATCATGATGATGAGGAATTATAAGTCCAAAGACATTCGAAAAATAAAGTCGATATTACATAAACCTTACACTAACATGGAGTTGTTAATAAATGGGTAATAAAAACACATAATAAAATCATATATAGAATTTGATATAAATTTTTTTTATTTGTTATATGTATAATAAACATATATTTATCATAATTTTTTTTGAACATGTACAATGAATATATAGACTTAAGGTATGAGGATTTCTCATGTCACTTTTTATTATTCGTGAGATAAATTCTATGTTCACCACTCATTTATTTTGTGATGTGTATATACTTACCATGAGTATATTCTATGATTCCTATACCTAAATTAATGGGTTTTTACATATTAACTTTATAATCTTTCTTTCATGGGGTTTATGAATAAAAATTTTAAAATTTGTAATGTAATTTTGCCTCAATTTTCTTTCTTTGAGGCACATTCCATGTTATGTACCTATATATTTTAGGACTTGTATATACTAGCTTTGAAATGTTAAATATTGGTTATAATTATATTCATGTTATTTTGATATTAATGTAATTTAATTTTCTTACATAGAGAGTATAATTGAATTTTAACATGTTTTATGATTTTGTTGAGTCAATAATATCATTTATTGCTATTTTTTCTGATTGTGATTTAATTGATGAAATGATATAATCTATTTCTCAATAGAACTCCTGATTTTTTATCTTCCATGTATATTCACGATATAAAAATTTATTTCTACCATTTCAATACTATCTTGTATATAATATTACTAGGAATGTGTTTTAATGAATGTACGACTTTACCTACCTCTTTGGGTAGAAATATGTGTTCTCTCAAAATAGTGTTTTCTAAAAAGGCTTCAAAAGGTTTTAAATAATTATTTCTATATTTTCATGTTATTTAAAAATGTTTTGAATAATTATATAAATCATATTAAATTATTTTTAGTGAAAATCATTTCCAAAAGTTTTTCTATTTTAAAAATAATATCTTAAAGAATAAATTATATTTCCATCAAGAAATGTTTGAAATGAGATAGTAAATCTTTATTTATATTAAATTGATTTTAAAAATGGGTTTATGAAAATTATTTACAAATATTGGCTATATACCTTCACAAATGCTCCATTCGATCATTCAAAATTCTTCTCCACATATGACCATTTAATATGTGGTAGTTTATTCTTTAATAAGTTATGATCTTGGAATATCATTAATATTCATTCTTGAATGGTTTAAGCATTGATGAAATGATGTTTATGACACTCATCCTTCTTCAACATGTTATATTCTTCTAAAACCTGTACCTTTTCATTTATATGATATTATGAAAAGATTACTAAACCTATCTATTTCCAATAGATAATTATATTATAGAATGTTATTATACCCATTTCATTTCATTGGTTATGATATTATGTTTTTGAAACCCATCTCTTATTATGGGTCATGATATGATGCAATTTTTATTATCTTTTAAAACATACTAAAATAATTATATTATGAAATGGGTGGGACCTATATCTCCCTCAAAATCCTTGGGTAATGATAATTTTTTATGAGCTCAAGATGGAACATGGGAGGGAATCACAAGATCAAAAATAGTGTGAATATTAAGCTCGAGACAATAGGGTACATGGGTGGGCATCTAAATCCCAAAACAGTAGGGTTCCGGGAATGGAATCCAAATCTTGAAACAATAGGGAATATTATTTCCTATACAAGAGGGTAAATGGGTGGACATATTAAGAATAAATTAGAAGTAACATTGATGTGAATCTCAACCTTGATACAAGATGTTACACAAGTGGGATTACCATTACCAATACATGAACATAGTTTATTGTCTCATTCCTAACATGATATTATGTACATTGTACGTAGCCTTTACATAGGATTTTGTATTTTTATGTGTACCCAAAAGTTTCAGGTCTTATTCATATGTTATCATTTCTTGGATTATTATAAGAATTCTCATATGATTCTTGTTTTATGAACCTGTAATCATTATTCCTTGATTCATGTGTATGATAACTGATATTTATTGTATGATATTATAATGATAATACCATGTTCTCATACACTTATGTTCATGTAATGATTGTGTATTTCATTTATTAACCCTTAACGAGAATTCAAGTTCACCCCTTTGTTATATATTTTTTCCCCATGTAATAAAGAATTGGTTCTAAGTAGAATTACTAAGGCATTCAATATTTGATGTAAACAGTGAATATTATTCACTAAGTCAAAATATTTTTGTTCCAATTTTCAAATGGAAGTAGAATAATACGGTCTTTGGGTGTATGTTTTTTCAATGGTTTAGTTTTTCAAAAAATATGACGAAATGAATATGTAAATTTTAACTGGGTCATTATAGTTGATTTTATAGGGAAGATTTATTCAACCATTAGAAACAAGGATGATAAAACATTAGTGATATACCTATGTATAATTATAAAGATATCTCTAGGGATGTATAAAAGGATAATTATATGGATGGCATAGATTTTTTGAAAATATCCTGAAATTTTAGGTAGGAATAGACTGGGGGATTTAAAAGAAAACCATCCCTTAATATATACTACAAGTGGACATGGTTTTGGAATCAGTGTATCTAAGAGTAAAAAACCTAACATTGTCTTCCAGTCCATACTGAAACGCAACCTAGTACATGACAACTAAACTTATTGTGCACTTGGTTTGACACTATTGATGAAAATTCACAATCTATTTATAATGTATTATGAAGTATTTAAATAGAAGAAGTATATGAATAAACTAGGATAAACCTAAGGTTTATGTCATGACTCGTCCTAGTGGGGACCACGTAGCGACTTCCCAAGCCCGCCTCTAATAGGATAGGGGTTGGTGCCAAGAACCAAGTAGTCATATCACTATCAAGGGAGGCATTTACTATGTACCTATACAAACAACGAAATCTTCCATCCCAACAATGATGAGATTTAAAAACCCACTTTGGTAAAATGATCATGCATACAACTAAACCAAACAAATTAAGTACAATAGAAAGTAATTTATAGAATGTAAATTTTTCCAGAATAAAAACCCACCAAAAGAAGGAGTCTTCAACTTAGAAAGTCCAACCTATGAACATGATATATGTATTATGATTGATTCTAGTAGATGTAGGAACACCTCAGCCTATATGGATGCACACAAATATTGGTCCAATTCTGGTCCACCATGGACTCCATCAAAAGGATTATCATCTTCATAAGACTTGACACATGCAAGAAAGGCCCATGCAAGGATGAGTATAAAAACACTCAGAAGAGGGCCCTGAAAACCCAAAACCAATACACGAAGTAAAGGTGCAGTCATATCTACACATTATATGTCTCCAGAAAATATAATAAGATAAATATACATATATACTCAAAACCTGTACCTGTATTTCAGGAGGTAGGTCACAAAAAACACATAATCACAATAGGATTCCTATTGAAGATTCCACAAAGAACTCATTTGGGAGAACTCTCTCCACAAGTATGATAGCTCTGCTGACGTCCATCCGAGATTTACATTCGTCAGAAAGTGTCATGGGAGGGATTGATGCACTGATTGATCTGAAGAGAGAGAAAATACACTCATTTTTAGAGAACATATTAATGAGTGGGAAAAAATAATGATACCTGAATGAAGATCACTAAAAGGGTCATGGTGTATACCAAAACTCATCTAGATTCACCTGCAAAGTAGAGGATCGATATCTTGTAGGATTGGTCACATTGATACCTGACTCTACCTAGGACCCTGAATGGGAAGAAGATCATTCTCTAGGCCTCTCATATGGACTCTAACTCTCTATAGAAAGTCTTAATGAAGGGGTAATACTCTAATGAATGGAAACAATACCTAAAATTTAGGGGAATGAGAAAAATGGAACTAACCCAAATGAAACTTTTCTATGATACAGTGGAAAAGGATACCAAGACACGTGAAATAACATACCTGGAGTATAGAAAATTCACATATCATGTCCTTTTCACCCGAGTATATCCCATGTATAACAATACATGTCAAAAAGTGTATGTCGTGTAGAAATAGATATACATGGTGTGTAGATGATTAACACATTATTTCCTACATTATAAGGGCCACTCCATGTGTGTTTTCTATGCATCCGTACATGACTTCAACCTATGTCTTCAATCCCACGTACCACTACCTGGTGTATACCATGTAATAGGACTAGTCTGGTCATTTATTAGAGTACATGTGTTGTACTCCACCCCGTGTTTGTGTATCATCTGGGAAACACAGAGTGTCCCGGGTAAGGACCCACATGCCGTGTGACACCTATCACACGTCATGTCATCTCATTCTATCACACAAAACCCAATCTTCCATTAAGATGACCTTTCGCACTGTGTTCTTCAGAGAAAATTTCATGTTCTTCAGAGAAAATTTAGTGTTCTTCGGATAACATTTTTTGTTGTTTGGAGAACTCTCAATGTCCGTCACATTTTCCCAAAAATGTTATTCTTCCTCCTGTGGTTTGTGTGAAGATATGATTCTCGGTCTGGACATTCTATCTCCATGAAACTCAATATTATGGGTAATTTTATTTCCGAATGGCTGGTTATATAGGTTTCAAGCATCTGATTGGCACTAAAAACAAGTTCTGATCTATCCACACGAAGAACTATTGAATAACTATTTCTCCCGAAATGAGCCAATTCATTTTCAACTTTGTTGTCTCACCTCTTCTAGGTCATCACAATTCAATGTCTGTAATTTTGGATCGTTGCGTTGTGAGAATGTTGAACAATGACTTGCGGTTCATAACCCCATGAAGAATGAAATGCATGCATGTGTCAAAATGGAGAAGAAATACAAAAAAAATTGAGGAAAGAACTTCTTCCACCATTCACCACATCATTGATCTTCTCTATTTTAAATGATCATATAGAGAAAATAAAAATATGAATCAAATAAAACATGGATCAATTACCTAAAATAAACTCGATTAAAGACCCCCCCCCCCCCCGTAAGAATGATGATCTAGAAGTCACCCTTTTTGGGGCATGATCCACATTAATCATTCAATTCCATGAATGGGGATTGATGAATTGAAATAAAAAACCGAACCTCAATCATTGATGAAGGATGAATAAAATATCATCGCTGAATGAGGTTCGATCTTGATACATAATCATTAATGTATTGTCATTCGTTGAGAATTCTTCTAGGTGGATCCTCTCCAAAGTCACAAGGGATTCAAGGTATTTTTTTCTAGGATTATGTGCCTAACACTAGGATCCTAGTTATTTAATGAAACTAAAAGAATATTGATGTCACTGAATTGTTAAAATAAAATAAATTATTAATTTAATTTATTTCATTTAAAACATTCAAAAATTAAATTTTGCAGTTGACCCACACTGACCAATGTGAAGCCTTTCCAAAGGTAAAGTCACTACTCTGAACACAATGATACCCTCCCATTTATGATTTGGGAACTTATTTAAAATATATTCATATTTTTATGAAAACCACTCATGGGTGATATTTAAATGTTTAAATTATATCAAACATTTATTTAGAGCACTATGGGCCTTGGTATTTCTTGCTATTTGAATTCCACATATAAAAATAATTTCAAATTATATTTAGAAAAAATAAATGGAATATCCGTGACATTAAATTCTCCCCACCATAGGACTTTATATCCACGAAAAACCAAAATAAAATTATATTCAAATAGATGTGGTTAGTGCGCATGAATATGAGGCTCCCGATCCCATGTGATCTTCTGAAAATTATCATTTTGAAACTAGACACGCACCAGATGAATCGATCACCTATGAAGTATCATCTCCTATAATAATCGATCTCCAATGGGAACTCTATAAATAACACTCAATTATTTAAGTAAATCTCTCCCCAATAGAGGGCATGGTACCAATCATTCACTTACCTCCTCAACAATGACATGATGAAGACATCATGTACTCGGTGAAACTGTGCTGGTAGATCAAAGTGGTACTCCTACTCACCAACACTACATGGTATTTGAAAAGGAAGGATGATCATCCACAACAAATTTTCACCCTAGAAAAATTAATGCAACCCTCATCAGGGTTTGATTAGAATTAAGACATGGTCTCCATCCTCAAACTCTATAGGTCTCTTTTGTTAGATAGCATAAGACTTTTTCTGGATTTGTGCATTATTAATCTGCTCCTAGATAATCTGAACCTTTTTGGTGGTAGCTCATACGAACTATAGACCCAAGATTGCTGACTCTGTATGTTTAGTCACGCAATGTGGTGAACTACTAGGTTTGCAATATAATTCGTAAAACAGTGACGTACCGATTGTGGAGTGGTATATGTTGTTGTATGAAAACTCCATCGGTGGTTGGTGGTCTTCCCAACTACGACCAACTCCGTAGATATTGGACCAAAAAATATTCTCCAGAACTTGAATTGTTCTCTCCATCTAACTATTTTTTGGGGGATGGAATGGTATGATCAAGTGTAGCTGAGTTCCAAATTCCTCCTATATTCCCTTCCAAAACCGAGATGTTAAACAAGAATCATGATTTGAGACTATTGAGAAGGAAACCATGAAGTCAGACTATCTTTTAAATGTTGTGGCGTCCCAGGATCCCTGCAGAACTATGCTCCATCGTAGCTAGGAAGTGGACCGACTTGTGGTGTCGGTCAATGATCACCCTAATGTAATCATGTAGCATAAACATTCATTTTAATCCCATCATGAAGTCTATCGATATTCTACCCCACTTACATGATGGAACTATTAGGGGTGAGCTAACCATGAAGTATCTATGTGATCCAACTTCACTTGATGGCTTGTAATGAATCAAGACACAAACTCTAATACAATCTTCTTCATCTCTATCCACCAAAATTTATGTCATATGTCCTATTATATTTTCTTCACCCTTGGATGTATTTATAGAGAGGACATATGAAAATCCCCCTAAACCTCCTCCCCATGTGCTTCATGAAAAACTGTGCCTCCTATTAATAGTATGTCGTGCTCCTCAGCATATGAATAATCATTAAGATCATGTCCTAGGGACACCATAGCACGTAATTTCTCACATTCAACATCCCTTAAATTTTCCTCCATGACTCACCGTACAGGTGGATGGGTAAAAACCATCAATTGGAGATATGTTGCATCATCTCCAACCCAGAAGGATAACTGTAGTGAGGAAAACATCTTGGATTCCTCGCTCATTAGATTCAAACTCGATCTCTTGCCCAATGAATTTTCCACAATGATCCAATTCCATATAATATAGAAGATACAAAAGTTATAATCATGGGGAACTCTAGTCATCACCTCTTCCTCAAATTTAGATACTTATATGAGAAGTTTTATATGAAGATTATGTGGTCAGAGTAGAAGATAAAAAAACTATCCCATTAAGTAGTTCCACCACATATTAAATGCAGAGACTACCACTTCCAACACAAGATCATGGTTCATGTATTTATTCTCATGTTTAAATAGTTGGTGTGGACCATAGGAAATCACATATTGTGTCTGCATTAGAACACAACCATGACCGGTCCATGATGAGTCATAAAAAACATGTACTCGACACAATCCTTTGGTAACCTCAAGATTGGGGTGCCCATCCAACTCTACCTCAACTACTGGAAATATTACTCGGACATCTCCATCCATACAAAATTCTGTCCCTTTTGGGTCAAATCTATCGTCAGTGTTGATATATTAGAGGAGTCAGGAATGAATTTCTAGTAATACCTGATATCCCAAGAAGTCTTCACACTTTTTTCCCACTCTGAGGTGGATCCTATACTAACACCACATCTACTATGGTCAGATCCACTATTATATCTTCTATAAAGATAACATGTCCCAAAACATGGACCTCCTGTATCCAAAACTGGCACTTCGAGATCTTCACATAACATTGGTGCTTTCATAGTTCATCTAGAAACATCTTCAGGTTTTTCACATGATCCTCTTCTAAAGATAAGAAAATAAGTATTTCGTTGATGATGAATACTATGACCCGTACTCTGTATGACAAGAAGATCCACTTCGTGAATCCTAGGATCACTATGGGCGAGTTCACCTCACTATAAGGAATCACCAAGTACTCATAGTGAACATAGAGGTATTTAAAAGCTATCTTCGGCATATCATTGTCTCTTACTCGTAATTGATGATAACGCGATCATAGGTAAACATTATGGAACCACCATGCCCATCCGAGATGATTTAAGTGGTCATCCACACATGGTAGTGGATACTAGTTCTTCACTGTTACCTAGTTTAGCCACCAATAATCCATGTACAACATCAAACTCCCATTATCCCTATTGGAAAACAAAACTGCAGCTTCCTAGGGTGAAACACTATTTTTGATTAAGCCTTTCCTATATAAATCCTCAAACATCACCCTCATCTTGTGAAGATATGTGGGAGATGTCAAATATGAATGTGATGGCACTGGTGTTGTCCTTGGGTGTAAGCAGATGAAAAAGTCGATCTCTTGGTGGGAAGGCACTCAGAAAACATCTTCTGGAAAGACATCCTCATACTCTTGCAGTACTACTGGGAACTGAAATCTAACAACATCAAACACGCTAAGGGTAAGGATTTTTAAGACACGAGTGATCAGATGCACCCTCTCATGCATGAGTCAATTCTATGATACCATGGTTTCTTGTTCACCGACAAAATAAAATCTCATTTCATTGATGTAGGCACACTACACTCTTCAAAAAAAGAAGCCATTTTGTGAATGGACAGAAGATAAGAAATCCATACCAAGAATGAAATTGTAAGGCATCGACACCGCCAACATGAGGTTCTGACTAATGCTCTCACCTCCAAGGGTTAGATCACACTATTTAAAAATATGTGTGATCATTGATTCTCTTCTCGAATGTTTCTCCAAGAAGACGAGTCGAGTCAACAACTCTACTGAAATCTTAAGGATTCACAGAAGACATGTAGTGAAGAATGAATTATCAGAAACTGTTTATATATGTACAACTACTATGTTATAAAATACATATAATGTAACTCATATCATCCCTAGAGTTCCTAGGTCACACGCCTTGACTATTTGTAGCTACCCCACCTTTATCCCCTAGCTTATTGATATTGGTGAAGACCTATTAGGGATGGTGGTGGAAGTTGATCCAAATATTTTCCACCTCCTATAGCTCTCGATGCTCCTCTTCCACATCTTCCTCCTAGAAGTTCTTCCTACTCCACGCTATGCCTCTAACCTAGTGATCCCATGAGTTCCCTGGACTGCTGATCCCCTATCATGGGTCCTCTTGTAAAGTCTATCATATCCCAATCCCAGTTATTTATGTCATCTCCCTACTATTGTGGCCCCATCACATGTGTTCCTGCTGCTGACTATCTATGGCTGTCTCTACTCAGCAAAGAATCTATCAACCACAAAAGCACACTCAAGAACTCCTGCATATGTTTGAATGAATAGAGTCACGTCACTAGCTCACATTTCCCATCAAAGACCTCCCTCGATGATATTATCTCTGAAGTGCCAATCCGTGACCAAATCCATTGACATTGTAGATAGGTTGATGGACCTCCCTGAATAGTCATTTTCTTTCATACTACCTAGCTGGATCAGAAGAACCTACAAGATATGTACTAATCTCAATGTAACTGGAGAGAACTCCGCCCTAAAAGACACTAAAACATCATCCATTACAGAGTTTCCACGTCATGAGTTTACATGGTCAAACTACCACATCTCCCTAGTGAAGGTTAAATCAGGCTCACTCCTATTATCACCATCTACTCCGCTGCTACTGGCATAGTAGGTGCAATAACTAGAGGTAACACCTATGGAACAAGTCCCTGAGTCGAAGCCTCATCACTGAGGGGGTCATCCTTGAGATCAAGCTACTGGAACCTTGTGGGTATGCATCGTAGATGAATCCTACATGGAAACAAGATTTACCACGGTAAAATAGTATATCTGGATAGGTGAAACTAAAGGAAATGATAAACACAACCCATTCCTATATGATGCATGTACCATTATTTTGTTTTCCTACAACTAGTGTTCTCATGTACTGAGAAAAAAAAGCTAGTTATCAAAGTCATAGTGTATTGATACATCATCCACTTGCTCCAACACTACAGTCCATAGCCTAAAAGATGATATCGAAATAGTTCACACTATTTCACGTAATCAATATCACATAATATTTTTCCTAAGGTTGAACTGACCACCTCTTATACAACTCTGTCATGAGTCGTTGCAGTGGGGCCCAGTATGCGACTCCCAAGACCATCTCCAACAGGCCAAGGGCCGGTGAATAGCACTAATTGGGAAAATCACTAACATGGGAGGCATTAATTACATACATGTATACACACAAACATCCCCTAGACCGTAATTGTTGAAATGTAAAACCCCACTAAGGAACAAAATTCATGCATACAATAGATCCCAACTAGAAGAGTACAATGAAAACTAATGTGGGGAATGTAAAATGGGCTAGAATACAAGCCCACAAAAAAATCTTTCACCTGTGAATAACGAACTTTATGGAAGTACAAGGCGTTGGTCCTATTAATCATAGCCATAAGAACAGATTGGCCTATATGGATGCTCACAATTCATGGTCCGGACCTGGTCCACCCTACTGTCACGACTCCCTCCCAGCAAAGATGCCCCTCCTGATCTGGCAATGGTGAAAGGGAGATAATGACCCCCTAGTCCCACCTCCAATAGGCCTCGGGGTGGCGACTAGCAACAAGGGGATAAGTTTCTCAAATATGGGAGGAATTACTCTTTTTATTATTATTTAGGATCGGGAAATAGGACAAGACAACCACCAAAATGGAAAAGAACAAGTGTATATAAATAAACCCAAACCAAACCCATATGCATGTTTAATTAATTTTATAACAACGTAATAGTACAAGAAAGCTCAATGTACAATACCAAAAAGAAACAAGTGTACAACACCTGCAACAACTCCAACCGTCTAACTAGTAGGGTCCCGTACGGCCCTGGTAGTCCTCCAGGAAACCTGAAAGTAATCATAGGGTGAGCATACAAGTATACTCAGTAGGGAAACCTAAAGCTCTCGTGCACAAGTGGGGAGAAATCCTAATGTCCCATGAGAACAATAGAAGAACCCTAGAATGAAATTATATCCACCCAACCTAACCAGCCACACTCACCAAAATCACAATCACAATAGGTAGTAGTATATAAGAACAAGAGTATTGGGTACCCCTCACCATTCCCCTTTAGTTAGTTGCTCTTCCTAACGGTGAACGTCCTGACGCTGCCACACTCTCCCCGCCCGCACACACCTAGGCCTCACCACCATGTATCCCGCCCGCACACACCTGGACCTCGCAACCACGTATCCCGCCTGCACACACCTGGGCCTCACAACCATGTATCCTGCCCGCACACACCTGGGCCTCATCCCGAAGATTCTTGGGAAATAGTAGAACCTGCCCGAAGAGTCATGGGCTAAAGCCACCCCAATCGAAACATACCCGAAGAGTCTTATGTGTAAGGTCGCCTCAAGCCATCACAACATAGGGGAAAAGGATACGGAAGGAGCGAGTAACTAAGGGAAAAACACCCACTCCCATGAAATGGGAGTGTTCGGCACTAAGTTATCAACATGGGTGGGGTGCGATAAATCAAAAAAGATACAGATATATAAATATACCAACCACATAGCCCAACCTATGGCGTCTAAACAGAGAAACTAAACACGTACCTCGGCACTGATACTACAAATCATGCATACAACAAACAACCCCAACCCCCTTTAGGTTTTCACGTTTCAGCAGAATTAGTTTATATAGTTCCTTAACTACTGGGAAACTATCCACAACCAACCACATAAATCATTTATAAAACATATCCCTGCCATCCACAAATCATGTTAGGAAAACACAAGCAACAAAACCAAGTCCTTCTTATCAACAAACCATCCAATTGATTATTAATCTCATTCCATTACCATGACCCACCATTTATTAACACTTCCACCTTTTTATTTATTAATCACAACCCACTGTTCGTTCACAATCAAGCCCATCCCTGCAGCCCCGCTACCAAACACCATAACCACAATCACACCGAAACCCGTACATAAATATCCCTTTAATACCATTTATCGCAGCCCCACTTCCCATTACCAACACAACATTCACACCAACCCACAACCAAGTCAACTGTATCCCCACTGCTCACCCGATCCACAACAACCCACAAAACACCCCCATCACATGCCACGAATCCAAGCCAACACCCACATGTTCATTATTCTATTTTGTTTAACCGGGGTGATCACGTAAGGGTTCTGGATTTTAAACAGCCAACTTTATGTGATTAACCAAATTCCACATTCCAAAAAGTTACATCTACAAAAAACGGTCTAGAAATATAGGGAAACATTAAATTGCACAAGAAAAGGCCCCCAATGATTGTGATTTTTAGTAGGCAGAATCTCATTCAATTCACAACATAATATCATAGTATATAAAGTAACAACAATCACAACTTTGCAACCCCTTTATATAAGCCAGTTATTATCATTATTGAACTGGTTCAAAAGTGTTTCACATAAACAAGAGAACACACACCCCTCATGATGTACAAATTAGAGAGATGAAGGTATGATCCCTACCTCAACAGGTTCTGATCACACCGCTCTCCCGGATCAACTTTAGAAGACGTCCGTCGGTGTCCTTCACTTCCATTGAGTCTCAGCAAAACCTCCTCAGGTGGAAGTCGGAATGGAAAGGCCAAAGGAAAGGCAATGGATCCATGCTCGGAAGTTCCGCCTTGTAGTTATGATCCCGTGGCCATTGAAAAATAATAAATCAGAGCTTGGACGAAGAAGTTATCGAAGAAAGAGCCTTTGAGTCTCTTAGGAGAACTCAGCTCAGAGGAAAGGGGAGGAGAGGAGTGAGTTAAAAAGGATAAGGGTACCCCTCCTTTCATAGGTGAGAAAAGCAAAATTACACGGTGTTTACTTTATGGTACATGAAGTTTACTCGGTTATTTCACACGGTCTCCACGTAGCTTCCAACACGGCTCTGCGGCCGTTGACTGGTCAACACACGGTTTGAGGTTAACGCATACGCAGGGAGGAACTACACGGCGTGTAGTTTGGACACACGGCGTGTACCCATTTATTGCACACAAAAAGGACACAGCTCCAACACGGCACACGACCATTGACTGGTAACGCGTACGCAGGGAAGGACTAAACTGCATGTAGTACTGGACAGACGGCATGCACCCATTATTTCACACAGCAAGCACACGACCTTCAACATGGGGTATACCCGGAAAGGTGTTATACGGCATGTAGATACACTACACGGCGTGTACTCATTTACTTCACATGGAAAAGACACGTCCTAGAACACGGGTTATACCCGGAAAGGAGGTACACGACATGTACTCAAACTACACGACGTGTAGTTTCAAAATTCTGGAAAGTTTGGGAAAAGTCCATTTTACCCTCCAGAACACTTCTTGACCTTCTTTTTGACAATGGAATGGGCCAGAGAGGTCCGGGACATTACATCAGATACCTTTTAAAACATTATCATCCCCAAGAATTCAAAAACTAACTCCGAGGAAACCCTACAAGATACCTCTTAGGGTTCTCCTTATAACAGGAACCCAACCAACAACCCTAATCATATGTGTTAGGAATTCCTTCTCCTATGTCGAGATATTATCCTCTTTAGGCGGCACTGACTAGCCTGCACGGGTTCCATTGCATCCTCATTAATGCATCTCGATTAAGAATTGGGTCTTCCCTCTTTCATACATTAGGATTTTTCAACTCGTACTACCCCCCAACACCACACAACCAACACACTTCCCGAACATGTGGTTTTGGGAAATTACTTCTACTATGTCGTGATATTATCCTCTTTAGGAGGCACTAACTCACCTGCACGGGTTCAATCACATCCGCATTAATGCGTCTCGATTATGGTTCAGGTTTTTCACTTTCTCCACACATCCCGACATGTCACAAATTACCAGCGAACAAGGAAACAAAAGGTCTCACAACTCACAAGACAATAATTCCATATATATCAAAGGTACAGAGTACAACATCAACAAAAAACTCAGAAAAACAAGGGAAAACACAAGTCAAAACAACTCCGGGTACTGAGCGTGCATTTGGGTCTCCCGCTCCCATGTTCTCTCCTCGAGGCCACCATGCCTCCAAAACACACGAACCAATGGAATGGTTCGTCCACGAAGCACCTTCTCCTTAATATCCTCGATTCTGACTGGTCGTTCCTCAAAGGTCATGTCATCTCCCATATCTAGCTCTCCCTAGTCAATAATGTGCGACTGGTCGTGTAAGTACTGACGAAGCTGGGAGACATGGAAGACGTCATGGACCTTCTCCAACTGAGGTGGCAGGGCTAGATGATATTCAACCTCTCCAACTCACCTCAACACCTCAAAAGGTCTGATTAACCTAGGTGAGAGCTTTCTCCCTTTCCCAAACATCCGCTGCCCCCGTCGAGGGGAAACCATAAAGAATACAAGATCTCCCACCTCGAACTCCAAGGTTCTCCTACGACGATCAACATAAGACTTCTGTCGGTCCTGAGCTGCTTTCATCCTCACATACAATCTGGACTTTCTCTGTGGTGATCTGCACTACCTCTGGCCCAAGAGAACCTGTCTCAATAACCTCTACCCATCAAATGGGTGAACGACATGGTCTTCCATACAAAGCCTCAAATGGTTCCATTCCAATAGTAGAGTGGAAGCTGTTCTTTTAGGCACACTCTACTAAAGGCATGTGTCGTACCCATGATCCTCCGAAATCCAGAATGCATGCTCGCAGCATGTCCTCCAACGTCTAGATAGTCCGCTCCGTCTGCCCATCGGTCTGGGGGTGGAAAGCAGTGCTAAGGCGGAGCTAGGTGCCAAAACCATGATGTAACCCCCTCCAGACTCGTGAGGTAAAATGAGTATCCCGATCTGAGACGATAGTCTTTGGAATTCTATGCAAATGTACCACCTCATCTACGTACCTCTGTGATAAGGTACTCACCGATCCTGAATCCTTAATTGCTAAGAAGTGAGCTGATTTCGTCTGTCTATCCACCACTACCCAGATAACATCATAACCACCCTGAGCTCTGGGTAGTCCTGTGACGAAGTCCATTGAGATGTCATCTCACTTCCACTCGGGGACATCTAAAGGATGCAACAAACCACTGGGAACATGGTGTTCAGACTTCACTTGCTGACACACTAGGAATTTAGCCACAAACTCAGCCACTGTCCGTTTCTCCCTGGGAAACCAAAACTGTTCCCTCAGGCCTTGGTACATTTTTGAAACTCCTGGATGTACCGCCAAGGATGAGCTATGGAACTCACAGATAACTCCCTCACGCATTTTCTCTGGGACAAACAACCTTACATGGAAAATCATCAAATGTCGGCTATCCTATGACAATCCTTCTGGAGCGTTCCCCGGATCGACACGATCACGCATCACTTCCACCTCGGAGTCCCCCCATTGCGATTCTTCCACCTACTGCTACAAGGAGGTCTGCACCATCATCTAAAACAAATAGCCTCTAACACCTTCTACCCTGGCATCCAAGTGCAAGCTAGCCAACTCTCCCATCGCCTTCCAAGCCTCAGCAGATTCCCAAACCACTTCCTGATGCGACTTCCTGGTGAAGGCATCAGCCACAACGTTGCTCTTACCTTCAGTGTAAGAGATATCAAAGTCATAGTCTTGGAAAAACTCGACCCATCTCTGCTGCCGTAAGTTTAGGTCACGCTGGAAGAAGTTATAACACAGGCTCTTGTGATTTGAGAATACCACAAAGTTCTCCCAAAAGAGGTAATGTCGCCACAACTTCAGTGTAAACACTACTGCTGCAAGCTCTAAGTCATGTGTGACATAGTTACGCTCATGAGGGCGTAACTGCTTAGACCCATAATAGATCACTCCCTTCTTCTACATCAGCACGCACCCCAGACCAAGGCCAGAAGCATCACAAAACACTTCATACAACAACCCTTCCTCTAGAAGCCTGAGTATGTGAGCACTGACCAACTTCTCTTCAGGTAGTTGAGAGCCTTCTGGCACTGCTCGCTCCATTGGAAGACCCGGTTCTTCCTAGTCAAAGCTATCAATGGAGCAGCAACTCGAGAGAAGTCTGAAACGAACCTGCGATAGTAACCTGCCAACCCCAGGAAACTACGATCATACGCAATGCTCTTGGGTGCCGCCCAAGAAACAACTGCCTCCACCTTCGACGGGTCCACTGACACTCTATGATGAGACACTAAGTTCCCAAGGAAGTGTACTTCTTGTGTCAAGAACATACACTTCGACAATTTCCCATAAATATGGTGGTGCCGAAGGACTTCCAAGACTTCCCTGAGATGCTCAACGTCCTCCTATTCTGATCATGAGTAGATCAGGATGTCATCGATAAACACAATGACGAACCGGTCCAAAAACACTTGGAAGACAAATTTCATAAGTCCCATGAACACAGCTGGTGCATTCATAACACCAAATGACATCACTAAAAACTCGAAGTGACCATACCTTCACCTAAAATCCGTCTCGAGATGTCACTATCTTTTACCCTCAGCTGATGATATCCAGATCGTAGATAAATCTTGAAAAACCAAATTGCTCCCCTCAGTTGGTCGAAGAGATCATCTATCCTTGGAAGGGGGTAACTGTTCATGACCGTTAGCTGGTTCAACCTTCGGTAGTCTATGCGTAGCCTGAGACCACCATCTGCCTTCTTCAAAAAAAAACTGGAGAACCCCATGGCGATACGCAGGTTTGAACAAAACCCTTCTCCATCAGATCGTCTATCTGAATCCGAAACTCCCACAACTCCGAAGGTGCCATCCGATAAAGGGCCATCGAAATCGGACGGGCACCAGGCTTTAAGTATATCCTGAACTCAATGTCACGTCAGGGGGGGGGGGTAGAGTCACAACATCCTCAAGAAAAATATCATGGAACTCCCCAACAACTTCTGGGACATCCATCATCTCTGTATCAGCTGGAACCACTGATAACCCGCCTAACAAGGAAAGTAGAGGCTTCACATGCCGGCTTCCCACCTGATAGCTCCTCTCGCCATCAAACGATACGCGCTTCCAATCTACGTCGGAGAACACAACTCTTCTCCGGAAGCAGTCGATAATGTCACTTATAGAAAACAACCAATCGATGCCTAGGATGACTTCGTATGGCTGGATCTGTAACAGAAGAAGGTCCCCACTAGATCGATGTGGTCCCAACGTCATCCCACATCTCCGAAAAACACAAGATACACTAGTTTGGCCTCCTACTAGTGTACTCAGCACCAGTGGTATGAAAAGTCTCTCTACGTCTAGTACCAAAGCATGGGCTAGAGCAGGTGAAACAAAGGAGTGCAATGCTCCTGAATAGAACAAAGCATAAACAAGAGTGATGAACAAACAAATCGTACCTCGCACCACCTATGGTCCTGCCGGAGCAGTCAACTCTACTGCATGAAACTTTCCACACCCAGCTCCTCTTCCTCTCTGATGTCTTCCACCTCCCCGACCACACCCTGGTAGAGGTCCCTAAGCTGGAAACTGGTGCTGCTGAGGTGGGTGCTAAACCTGCCCACCTCCATTTTACTGATCTCGGGTCGGGCACCGACTCTAAACGTGCCCAAAACCTCCACAAGAAAAACACCTCGGCCTTGGTCTCATGAAAAAGGGACGAGGACCCGAAGATCTGAACTAGAACTGCTGGGGCCTGCTCCCCAGTGAGTGCATCCTCTTTACAACCACTTCCATCTTATGTACCGCCAGGTACATCAGAAGGGTGAAGGGGGTGACATTATACTGGAGCAAAGGACAAAGCGCCTCCTCCAAATGTCTCACCCGAGACTCCTCATCCGGAAAGAAATCCGGAGCAAAGCGCATGAGATCCTTTAGCTTGATCCCCATCTCTCGTACTGATATACTCCCCTGCTAAAGGGAGAGTAACTCCTGTCGCTTCTATGCATTGATCATGGAAGAAAGGAATTCCTCTCGAAATTCCTTCTCAAAGTCAGCCCATGGAACCTCTGCCTATATCCTCTCTCGGAGGTAGAGTGTCCACCACTGTCACACCGCACCTCTTAGCTGACTGAATGCTAGGGGAACCCAGTACTCCCTTAGAGCACGAATCATGGTAAAAGTGATCCCTATATGCTCAAGCCACCCCTCCGTCTCCGTATCCGAAGTACTACACTCGTACTTCTTGAGGGTCTACCGCTGGAAAGAACGGAGAGTCTCCTGAAACTGGTTATCTTCCTCCTCTCGGTCAATACTCAACTGATCGACCGCCTGAATCTGCTGGGCCTCGGCCATCGAAGCCACCTGGGGATGACGTCCAAGTGCCATAGCTGTACGGTAAACAAAGATCCCCTAAGCCCAAGTAGTAAGGAAATTTCTCAAGTTTTTATTTTATCATTTTATTCCAATTTCTTTCCATGAACACCCAAATCAAGTAAAACACAATCATGATGATGCATGTACCTTCCCTAGGGTCTTTACCTGGGAATCCATGTGGTCTCACTTGGTTGTTCAGTAGGCTTAGAGTCCTTGGATCGGATCACGGGGGGCCCTAAAATCCTGTGTCCTAGCCAGTCTTCCCTGGCCTGTGTCACGTACCAAGATTAACTAAAATTGTCGCCCTACAATCCCATGCAATCCTCACTATGCCTAACTCCAGACTCCATCCTATCTCTCAACCATCACCTCTGATACAATTCTATCACGACCCCCTCCCACCAAAGATGCCCCACCTGAGCTGGCAATGGTTAAAGGGAGATAATGACCCCCGAGTCTCGCCTTCAGTAGGCCCTGGGTTGTCGACTAGCACCAAGTGTATGAGTTTCTCAAATATGGGAGGCATTAACCTTTTTATTATTATTTAGGATCGGGAAATAGGACATGTCAACCACAAAAAAGGAAAAGAACAAGTGTATACAAATAAACCCAAACCAAACCCACATGCATGTTTAAATAATTTTATAACAAGGTACAAGTACAAGAAAGTTAAAAGTACAATACCAAAAAGAAACAAGTGTACAACAACTACAACAACTCCAACCGTCCTACTAGTAGGGTCCCGCACGGCCCTGGTAGTCCTCCTGGAAACCTGAAAGTAAATGTAGGGTGAGCATACAAGTATATTCAGTAGGGAAACCTAAAGATCTCGTGCACGAGTGGGGAGACATCCTAATGTCCCATGAGAACAACAGAAGAAACCTAGAAAGCAATTCTATCCACCCAACCTCACCAGCCACACTCACCAATAACACAATCACAATAGGTAGTAGTATATAATAACAAGAGTATTGGGTACCCTGCACCATTACCCTTTAGTTAGCTGCTCTTCCTAACGGCGAACATCCTGACGCTACCACACTCTCCCCGCGCGCACACACATGGGCCTCACCACAACGTATCCCGCCCGCACACTCCTGGGCCTCACAACCACACATCCCGCCCGAACACACCTGGGCCTCACAACCATGTATCCCGCCCACACACACCTGGGCCTCATCCCGAAGATTCTTGGGAAATAGTAGAACCTACCCGAAGATTCATGGGCTAAAGCCACCTCAATCGAAACCTACCTGAAGAGTCTTAGGTGTAAGGTCGCCTCAATCCATCACATCCTAGGGGAGAAGGAGCAGGAAGGGGCTAGTAACTAAGGGAAAAACACCCTCTCACATGAAATTGGAGTTTTCGACACTAAGTTCTCAACATGAGTGGGGTGCGATAAAACACAAAAGATAAAGATATATAAATATACCAACCACACATCCCACCCTATAGCTTCTAAACAGAGAAACTGAGCACGTGCCTCGACACTACTACTGTGAAGCATGCATACAACAAACAATCCCTACCCCATTTAGGTGGTCACGTTTCAGCAGAATTAGTTTATTTATTTCCTTAACTACTAGGAGAATATCCACAACAAACCACATCAATCATTCGTAAATCATATCCCTGACATCCACAAATAAGGTTAGGAAAACACAAGCAACACAACCAAGTACTTCTTATCAACCAACGAACCCATTGATTATTAGTCTCGTTCCATTACCATGACCCACCATTTATTAACTCTTCCACATTATTATTTATTATTCTCAACCCACTTTTCGTTCACAATCAAGCCCATCCCTACAGCCCTGCTGCCAAACACCATAACCACAATCACACCGAAACCCATACTTCAATATCCCTTTAATGCCATTTATCGCAGCCTCGCTGCCCACTACCAACACAACATTCACACCAACCCACAACCAAGTCAACCGCAGCACCGCTGCTCACCCGATCCAAAATAACCCACAAAACACCCCCATCACATGCCACGAATCCAAGCCAATGCCCACATGTTCATTATTCCATTTTTTTAACTGGGGTGATCACACAAGGGTTCCAGATTTTAAACAGCCATCTTTACATGATTAACCAAATTCCACATTCCACAAACTTCCATCCACAAAAAAAAGTCTAGAAAGATAGGGCACCATTTAATTTTGCAAGCAAAGGCCGCCAATGACTGTGATTTTCAGTAGGCAGAATCTCATCCAATTCACAACATAATATCACAGGATATAATGTAACAACAATCACAACTTCCCAACCCCGTTATATAAGTCAGTTATTATATTTATTAAACCGGTTCAAACGTGTTTCACATAAACAAGAGAAAACCCACCCCGAATGATGCAAAAATTAGAGAGATGAAGGTAAGATCCCTACCTCAATAGGTTCTGATCACAACGCTCCCCCGGATCAACTTTAGAAGACGTCTGTCGGCGTCTGTCACATCCATCGAGTCCCAAAAAAACCTCCTCAGGTGGAAGTCCGAAAGGAAAGGCCAAAGGAAAGACAAAAGATTGAAGCTCGGAAGTTCTGCCTCATCGTTATGATCCCGTGGCCGCTGACAGATCGTAAATCGGATCTCGGACGAAGAAGTTATGGAAGAAAGAGCCTTCGAGTCTCTTGGGAGAACTCTGCTCAGAGGAAAGGGGAGTAGAGGAGTGAGTACAAAAGGAGGAGGGGACCCCTCTTTTTATAGGTGAGAAAAGACAAAGTACACGGTGTGTACTTTATGGTACATGACATGTACTCGGTTATTTCACACGGTCTCCACGCGGCTTCCAAAACGGCTCCGCGGCCGTTGACGGGTCAACACACGGTTTGAGGGTAACTGATATGCAGGGAGGGACTACACGACGTGTAGTTTGGACACACGGTGTGTACCCATTTATTGCACACCGCAAGGAAACGACTCCAACATGGCACATAGCCGTTGACTGGTAACGCGTACACGGGGAAGGACTACATGGCGTGTAGTACTGGACACACGGCGTGCACCAATAATTTCACCCAGCAAGGACACAGCCTTCACCACGGGGTATACCCGGCAAAGTGGTACACAGCGTGTAGTTACACTACACAGCGTGTACTCATTTACTTCACATGGCAAGGACACGTCCTGCAACACGGGGTATACTCGGAAAGGAGGTACACGGCGTGTACTCAAACGATACGGCATGTAGTTTCAAAATTCTGGAAAGTGTGGGAAAAGTCCATTTTACCCACCAAGACACTTCTTGACCGTCTTTTTGACAAAGGAATGGGCCGGAGAGGTCTAGGCCATTACACCTACACTCCATCAAAAGGAAGCTCGTCTCCAAAAGAAATGACACATGCTGGAAAGTCCCATGCAGGGGTGAGTATAACAATACTCAATAGAGGAATCCTAAAACCAAAAAGAAAAACACAAATTAATGGTAAAATTATCTCTACATAGAATATTAATACAGAAATTATAACAAGATAAACATCCAAATATACTAAAAACTCAGACCCGTAGGATTAGAAAAAAGACAGAATGACTGAATACCCTTACATGGTATTTAAGTGAAAGTGTCCACAAATTAATCACCCAAGAGAACTCACTCCATGAGTCTCATAGCTCTAATGACGTCTGTCCGAGATATATGTTTACCTAGAAGTGTCGTGATAGGGATAAATGAACTAATAGAACTGAGTAGAGAATATATACACTCATTTCTAAGGAATACACATCTGAGTGGGGACTGATCATGATACAAAGATGAGGATCATTTCTTGGTCCTTGTCATATACCTAAACTTATCGGGATTTAGATACTATGTAACTGATCAGCACCATATATGATTGGACCCGTCGATACCTAACTTTACCTAGGGCCACAAATGGGTTGAGTAACATGCTATGATTCTCTTGAAGGGACTCTAACTCTATTGAGAACGTCCTGCTGAAGAGATCATACTTCTATGGATGAAATTGATACTTGAGCTTTAGGGGAATTAGAAAGGGGTCTCTAACCCTAATGATTTATGTCCATGATACGGTGGAAAAAGAGATCAATCCACGTACATGAATATACATGGCCTGTAGAATGGTCACATTCCATGTATTCTAACCTTAGGTACTACCTGTGTATAATGGCCCATGTCTAAAAGAGCATATTGTGTTGAAATCAATATGAATGGCATGTAGAAAAGTTACACACCATGTCCTACTATTTATGGGTATCTCCATGTACATTGGTTATGTTCCCATACATGGCTTCTACCCATGTCTTCCAACCGATGTATTGGTAGATGGGGTAACCAGTGTAACCAGCCTAGTATGGCAATATTGTGGAGTACTTGTAGTGTACTCCACACTATGTCTACGTATCTTTAGAGATTCATTACGAGTCTAATTTAAGGACCCAAACTTCCTGTGACACCGATCACAAGTTGTTTCATCATTTTCTATTGTTTGGATCAATATCTGATGTTGGGACAACCTCATATGCCATCTTCTTTGGTGAACAATCCAAGGTCACCGAGTTTGTCTATAAAATGATTTTGTTTTTATATCACTTTGGGTGAAGCTCGGATTCTTCATTCGGTTATCCTATATCCATGAAACTCATTATTAACGGTTGTTTCATCACCACATGGTTGATTATTTTGGTTTTAGGCCTCAAATCACCACTAAAACATCTTTTTATCCATCCACACAAAGAACCGTCAAAAACAATTTCTACCAAACTGAGTCAATTATTATCTTTCCATCGTCCATGCACCACTAATAGGTCACAAAGATGTCAGATCTATGATTTTGGGTCTGTTTATTTAATTAAGTATTTACAATAATCCTTTATTCATAATCCCAGAAAGAACAATAAGAACACATAGATCAAAAGGGAGAAGGGATCCCGATAAAAAAAATTGAGTATTGAACCTATGTCATCGTTCTTCATGGGATTGATCTTCTCCTATTAAAAACATCAATAATATAGAATAAGAATATAATTAAAATCAAACATAGACAATACCCCAAATTAAAAATGATAAAAGACCCTCCTATAAGGATGAATGATCCGCGGATCAACTTGTTTATTGGATGATCTATATATGTCATTTGAATCCATGAAGTAGGAATTATGAATTGAAATTAAAACACGTACCGAAATAATCTATAATGGATGAAAAAATGTTCACCACCTATTGAGGTCTGATCACACTGCACAATGATCCACCTGTCATTGTTCATCATCGTTCATCTGGAATTCACTTGGGTGTCTCCTCTCCAAAGTATCAAACGATTACAAGAATTTTTTCCATGGTTATGAGCATTACACTCATCTCATATTTATTTGAAAACAATAAATGTATCACTATTCCATAGAATGATTAAATAAAATAAATAAATTATTTATTTATTTTTCTTCAAACCGTCTAAAAATTCACATTTGTAGTCAACCCGTGTTGGATAGGGTAAAGACTCTAAAATGGAAAATTCAATAATACGAACACAACAGAAAACTCAGATTTATGATCACGTAACCATTTTAAATGTGATTTCACTTTTTCATGAAAAACACTCATGCGCTCTACATAAATGTAAAATTTATGTTAAACATTTCTTCTGGTCACTCTAGGCCTCTTAATTTCATTCATTTAAAAAGCATTGTCTCTAAATAATTCCATATAATACTATAATATAATACATAGAAATTATGATACATTATAGTTTCAATGATTAAAAGAAACCTGTCATAATTTATACATCCTATAAGTAATTTTTCATGATTATGTGGTTCACTTCTATGATATGTGTTTCTTACCCTATTAATTTTTATTTAAGACAATTTAGATATCTATAATTAACATATTTAACATTTAATGTTTTTTATTTGGAATGTATTGGAATTATGAAACTCTATTTCTCATGTGGAACTTCTAGTGTTTTTTATTTTTATTATATTATTCTGTATATATTTGGGATATTCCTAGAGGGTGATCAGTATTGTTGCTGATTATGACTATTTGAGTTATATACCAATTCTCAATATTTCATATTCTGTATTATGTTCTTATAGATTTAAAATTTTTGAACAAGTAATGTATATCATGGACAAATATTTTATTATTATCATAAATTCAGATACATGGGTATAATGTCTTCAAAATACCATAGTGAGCCCACTGTTATTTTTAAGATTCTAGTATGTGAAGAGGCACACTAGAGGCCACATAGCACCACCTATCTGGATACTATTAATAGTGAACCTAAGATGAGTGTTATAATAATTTTCTTTTTTAGTAGTAATGTGTCTAAATACTTTTTAATATAGGTTATTATGAACATATATAGTAGTTATAGTAATCCTGAATCAGGATCTAAGGAATCATGTATATCATGTATTGTTATATGAATAGAGTTAGGTTTTTCCTCTAGTATATAGTTTTCCTGTAGTGAGAAATTTAAGATCAATTGATTATTAGGTGAAACAAATGATTAGAATATGGATTTTTTATAGGATTGATTTAACTATTAGAGATATGGGTTAGTGATCATAATTTATGTGAGTTTTTTTATAGCCTAGTTTGGGAGGAAGAAAGGGATATTCCTATGTTGGTTGTATGATTTGGATCGGTAGTTGAAATATTGTTTTTTATTCAAACTTCATTAAAAAATTTGTTTTTTGTTTTATGTGTTGATATTTATGGATTTCACCCCATCCAATTTTAGATGATGGTATAGTTTTGAAGTGATATGAGACCATATACACAATAATATTGTTGATTTCATAATAAAACAATGAATTGATCAATATAATAGAGAATATTGATGTGATATGTGAGGCTAAATAGAGTAAAAGTGTATAGGTAAAAATTTATACACATACCAAGTGTGAGGAAAATGGATTTTGGATGTTATATGAGACCCTACCTTGAGTTATAGGGTAGGGGTCATGATATAACCCCATTCTACGTGAGTGGAAGATGAATTATTGATGTGATAGAGGAACCAATCTAATGTGATAAAGTAGTCGTAATGATATGATATTCCCAGTACTGGTTATTCTTTGCCTTTCAAATGGAGTGTTCCATATCTTGTATAATTTGGAAAATATATTATAGAAATTTTCTAAAAGAGGTGGGATATATTTTCTTAGTAGTTTGGTTATTAATTAATGACCCGAAACATATTCTTGTGTGTAATGTTTTTATGCTTCCATGTTGTTGTGATTAATGATCTTAAATTATTATCCTTATATGTGTTTAATGAAAATAAATTTGATAATAATAGAATTATGTATGTTGGGGTGATGATGATTCCTACCAGGTTTCTAGACTTCCTCTACCCTCATACATAGGATGAGATTCAATGTATGTGGGCCGAACCTCATGATTTATTTCAAGAATATGCATCACTTAGAGATAGACACATGGTTCAGGTCAAGTATTTTTTTATGGAAAATATTTAAATATGGTGATTATGTATTATGGGTCAAATTAAAATTATAACACATTGATATTTTATGAAATATTTATTTTAATTTAAAATTATTATATTTGATAATTTATTAAACATACATCCCCGAGTCTGAATGAATCATTATATAGTATACCATTATTAAATAAAAAATTATTTTCTTCTAATGTTTAAGACTATATAAATTTATGAAATTATATGTTTAATCTTTTATAAAGTAAATTATTTCATTATCAAGTGAATAAATATTGAAATAAAAATAATTCGCAAGTAAAAAAATAATTTCAAAATGAAATGTTCTTATATGCACAATGGGTTATTTTTAATAATTATTATTCACTATTAGTGAATTATTTTAATGAAATTAAAAATATATATATTCAACAAAAATACCATTCATATAATTATTTTTAGGATTGGAATAGGAAAAAATTTAGTCATATGTTTAAAAACAATATTTATTTAAAAATTCATTATAAATTTTTTGTGTAAGATTATTAAAATTTTTTTTATTTTAATAATTAATTATAAATAATGAATTTAAATTTTCATATAAAAACCTCAATATTATTTTGGAATTTTTTTTGGTAATTTTCATTGAAGATTATAACTTTTGACAAAAAATAAAAAATATATATTTCTATTAAAATAATTTTCTCATTTATATACTTTATAGTTTTCAATTATGGTTTAAAATAGTTTCAAAAGTATCACTTGATAAATTATGTTATTATTATAAAATTTTAGGTTATTTTAATCATTTTTGGTTGATTTTTACTAAAAAAATTTATACTTATGAAAACATTTTCATCAGAAAAACGCTTTTCATCATGTCTTTAGGTTTAATTTTAAATTTCATCCAGCCACTTCTATTAAATGACTTTGAAAAAATGGATTTCATATTATTAAAAATAAAATATAATATTAGGTAAAAAGGAAATAATTATTTTTTTTCAAAATTAATAGTACTGAAATTACAAATCAGTTACAATAATTCTGGATAAAATAGATTTGAAAGGGGTAATACCTAAAATTTTATTGTTTAAAAGGCATAAAAACAAGATGAAACGTCATTTTGTTTTTTTATTTCCACCACAGACTTATCACATAATAAAATTATCCATTATATTTTATAGTTTACTTTAATTTACTTGTAATTATTTTTAAACAATGAAAAACTATGTGTGTGGATCTTCTTCAATTATTAAAGGACACCCCATGTCTTATATTATACACATATCGAGAAAAAGTTGTGATAAATAATAATTAACCAAAACCATTCCATAAATCCCTAAAAATAACATATATTTCATATTTTAATCATAAAACCATCATATTGATCTTATATTTATAATTTAAATGATATTCTCTGAAGAAGAGGTAAAGTTCATAACCATGTGTTTTGATTATATATCTCTATATAAATCATCTGAATCATCATTAACATTGATGAAACTATAAAAAATTTATATTATATTTATTAAAATGTTATTATTTTATTGGGTTTATTGATATCCAATTCATGTTCTGTCAAATAGGAAATGAAACTGTTGATCATGCATCTGGTGGAATACCGCCTCGTGAACCAATGGAAATTTTTTTCGATCACCACCTCTCACTGATGGATACGGTGATGGATTTAATATATATATATATATGATACTTAGGAAATAATTATACATCTAGAATTATAATATCACATCTACCTTCTAACCATCCAATTCACTAGAAAATAATAACGTCTATGATGTGTTTGTGTGGACTACCGCCTCCATGAGGTGATGTGTTATGTTTTAAATTTTATTCTGACATGGTTGGTAATTATGAAATATTTAATTAATATATATTATATATGTGAAATATAAATTATTCTATTATTTTTCTTATTTCTTATTTTTTATTTCATTCCAACCATCAAAAAATATAAAACCATCTTGTATACGTACTGCCTAAAATTCATTTAAAAATGAATTAATTTTTCAATATATAACATTTATGGATTACTATAAATAAATATAAAACGAATAAATATAATATTTATATAACAATTTATGTCCAATAGAATATGGATCTATGATAAAAGTACATGGACATAAACTATCGAACCAAAAAGCACATTAAAAAAGAAATAATAATTAGCAGAAATAATGACTACAAAAATAAAAACCTATTAAATTGGTGATAAATTATTTTACTAAAATAATATATGTTGTGATATATATGATTAATTTTCATTAATATATTTATTATAAGAAATATATTTATAATAAATTTAGTTAGTTAAAATATGAATGAATCTGATCATGTTGTAATGGTTTATTTCCCGAAATAATTCTTACCCGGAATTATTTATATTCTTATCTTTCAAATGGTAATTATTACATATTTCATTCTGAAAAACAATATATTTCTTCCAACTCTATTTTATAAACTAAATTTAAAATTTTCTTTTTGTTTTAATCTGCTTATGTAATCGTGATACATAATTAATTTTTTTATAGGAAATTGAACATTTAATTTTTTTACTCGATCAGGAATCTATCAATTTTGTGTCTAAATTTAAAATGAAATGATAAAAAGTATGTTTTCAAGATTCAAAATTTATTTATAAATTAAATTTTTACCCATGTTTTACTTTATTATAAATATTTCTAAAAGAATATTATTTACATTCTCTGATCAAGGTACATTTTCATCTTTTTACAAATGAATGAATGGAATATTTTATTAACCTATACAGAATGGTAATAATTTAATAAAATCATGGAAAATCATTGATTTTTTGATTTAATAACATTTATACAATATTATTTTAAATTTAAATTATTCCCTTAATAATTTGGAAATTTCTGTATTTTAGATAACTAATTTTAAAATGAAAAGGGTATTTTCCCCAAGAAAACTTCTAGTGAGTATTTGAAATTATTTTCATCTATGTCAACCTAAAATATTGAATTTTATTAATAGATTAGGTCATCCAATTATGATAACAACTAATATATTTATATGCTTGTTTTATAAATACATAAATGTGGAAAGTGTTGATATATCTTATGTTTAGATCCTTCAATACTTACAGTAACTAGTTTGTATGGTATATTGGTTAAGTTTTGGTGTTTATACATTTGATGAATGAATATTAATTATTAATTAATATGTTTATTTGGGAATTATAGAGACCATAAATTAATTGTTCTATATAATGACACCAAATCTATTGGGTATTTTTTAGAGGCTTTATCCATTTATATAATATTTCATGGAGCGAGCCCTTGAAAATAATATTTTTTTTAATTTTTGGAATTAGGCACTCCATAATTAAGAAATATTTAATGATTTGAATGTGTTTAATTTCATAGTTATGATATACATATATAAATTTCTAACTCCTGTGATTATTTATAATGTATTATTTTATTATAATTTATTCAATCAATATTATTTAGTATTTATTAGCTTCAATAGTATACAAAGACTTACATAGAATATAGGATCTTCAATTTATTATGATTCATTTCCCCTATATTCTAGGAAGTGTATTATGATTTATAAATTGTGATATGTAAGAAGTAATAATTGTGTTCTCTAATAATGTAATAGGTTTTATTTTATGTTTTTTAATGTAATGTGATATTCAAGTATATATCTAGTTTTCCAGGACTACATTACTATTTGGCCCCTTATGATGTATTCATTATATATTTTTCAAATGTAATAATGTAAAAAATGAATTTGGGGGTAGAGGATGGGTTATCAATACATGATATTATATTAATATTAGTAGAAATATATTTACAAATGCATATATTACAAAATATAGTAGTATGAATAAATATGATGATATGTATAAATATAAGATTATATCAAAAATTTTGGTAAGGTAGAGATTATGCGGTTTAACCAAAAATAAATCCCAATCTTGATACTGTATGAAGACATGGTTTTGGAAAATAAACACTTAGGTGTAATATCCTTGAGAATAGTTAGTTTTATTGTATCCCATCCATCATTCTGGTAAATGGTGAGTGTTCCTTCCCTAAAAAATATCTTGAAACTCTTGGGGGATATAATGGAGTTAATTATCCTTTTATTTATAATAAATTATTAAGGATTAAAAAATATGTTATTAATTTGAGAATATTCCCCAATTTTGAGATTTGAAATTCATAATTGTCATCCAATTTATTAGATGTTCTTAATTAGTTTGGGAATTATATATTATTAAAGAAATATTGTAATCCAAAATAGTGTATTAAATTTTTTAATAAATTGAATCTTTGAGAAGGAATAAATACTATATAATTACACATAATTCATGTATGGATTTCTCTCCTAGGCTTAATGATGATAATGGAGTTGCAATTGTAATTATAGGTGAAAAAATAATGACTATATCGGGGTTACTAACTCATTTTATGATTAATATATATTCCCATATGCAAAAAACTATTGATATAAATTTCTCCATGAATTATCAACCTCAATTATAAATAATTTTTTAAAATCCATTTATATTCAGGGAGTGGATAAGTTCCATAAATAGAATATTGATCCCATTATGATATTGTTAATTAGTGAATGTTTTCCTAAATATTTATCATATCCTAGGGGATATAAATAAATGGGGTTTATTTATTAAAAATACTTAGAATATGGAGGAAATAAAAATATTGGAAATGAATTTTTTAAGGAACTTTTCCAGGAAAACTATTTTCCTAACAGAAAATGATTAGATATGTAGAGATAATTCACGATTCTTAATCGAAAGGAAAATGAAAATGATTCTATGTTTGAATATGATATTATAAGGTTAAATAGTCATCCCATGGTTTATGTATGTAATTAAAATCATAATATTAACCACTTCCTTTATAGGCATGGGGAAACCCTTCAAAGGGAAATAGTCTCCAAAATAGTATCACGATATTAGTAGATAATATCTTAATATATATATATATAGTGATGTAATTATCAATGAATTATGGTATTTATGTTAATAATGATAAGAATTTGAATGAAATATTGATAAGGTGAAGTATAGGAAGGGGAGTTTTTAATATGGGATACTTGGGAAAAAATTATATATTACACGCTTAATAAGAATATTAGTTTTATTTATCTGTGGATAAAATGTAAATCATGTTATTGAATAAAAGGTTATGTTAGAATATAAAAATAAGAATTATTTAACGATAATAAGTGGGGGAACTATTCTGACTTATTCCATACACCTCAGGTGTACTTTTTACCGAAAAATCAAAGGGAAGAAGGGCATGCTTATGAAATTACTATAACCGATGTGGATGTTCAACGTGACATGCTGGAAGGTAAACTTATCATATACTCCATGATTAAAAATGTATTATTTTATTTTTGTTCTACATACTCATTTATATCAGAAGATAGTTTTGTTGGAATGACATCCCAAAATCAAAGATTAGATTTTGAGTTTCCAAGGAAACCCCATAATGGTTGGATGACTGTATCTCATTCTTATCAGTAATATTTGTTAAATGTATTTTTGATTTTTCATCTAATGAATGTTTTTATTCTTATTCATGTGAAATTTTATGTAATTTTTTGTATGGATTTGGACTGTCAATATAAATCCATATATTATTCATCAATTAAGTGATGTTATAATTGATATTTTGAATCATCCATCAAATGTATATCACAATGAAGAAGAACCAAAAAAGCCAATGTAAATTACCTACATCACATTGGTATTTTACCCAATCATTATAGATATTTAACCAACTGGTAGGGAAGAAACTAAACAATAAAAATACACATTCTATTTGATAATATAATGATGTATTTCATAAGGAATTTCCCAGTCTTCCCCTAATTCGAGATGTTGAGTTTTCAATAGAAATCATACCTAATGATTACCATGTTTCCATAAAATTATATTGAATATCCATGAAAAATTTAAAGGAATTAAATAAGAAACTATATTATAATCTATTTATGGGATTCACTCAGCCTAGTGATTCCCCATTGGGATTGTCTATTCATTTAATTTAGAAGAAAGTTGGGCCCAGTCATCTGTGAATTGATTAACCAAGATTTAAAGAGGTTAAAATTTTGGAAATATATCTGATAACCCTTATCAACGATCTATTTGATTTTTTACAAGGTTATATATACATTCCCAATAATAATCATTTATCTAGATATTTTCAGTTAAAAATAATGTTGGGGGACAGACCCACGAATGCCTTAAATACAAGGCCTGGTCATTAAGAATTTATTGTAATTCTATATGGAAATACAAATTATGATATTTTCTTTAGGTATTTAATTAATATAGTCTTTATATATAACCATTATCATTTTGTGGTTGTATTTATATATAATGTTATAATTTTAGAAGAGAAAGTAATGAAAAAATGAACATTTTTTAATTGTATTGATGACTGATAAAAAAGATTATTTGTATTCTATAATTACCAAGTGTCAATTTTGGCTTAAAAATACTCATTATTAGGTAATATAATATCATCTGAGGGTATATCAATTTTAGATTAAAATATGGTTGTTATTAAGTAATCCCTCAGACCAATATCAGAATCGAAGTTCAAATGCTTTCTTAGATTAGATGGATACTCCTGAAACATTGTGAGAGATTTCTCCTATCTCTCTAATCTAATCACTATGTTGACATTAAATGGGGTTAATATTTTATAGATAAAATAATGTGAAGGGACTTTCAAATAAATTAAGAAATGATTGATCATCATGTCTATACCTACACTACCCTGTAGTAGAGAAGGATTTGTGTTCTATAGTGAAGAATTAAAGAAAAAACTAGGATTCATCCTCATGAATAATGATATTATGATATCATATGCCTCATGAAGAATAAAAGATCATGGGAATAATTATAAAACAGATTATTTCGAGTTTTCAATGGTAAATTATTCAATTAAAGGTACATAGGACTTATTTATATGGTGAATGGAGTGAAATATATACTAATCATAAAATCATGAAGTATATATTTTCATAGAATTATTTAAATTTTCTATTTATAATATGGTTGTAGATGATCATAAAATATTATATATAGAAACATTACCACACTAGGAAGGATAAAAAGGTTGAATATAATCTATGTCAGAATGACCCCACATGCTTATGTATAATGAGGATCAAGAAAGTTCCAATTTTTATGTATTTTCATGGGATGGATCACAATACTTTTATGAAAAGAGATAAATCATATACTTATAGAATAAGTGTTCAACTATAATTAAATGTGATTAATAAACAGGTATCTATATAAGAAATGAAGATGTAAACGATGGCAATAAATGTTCTTATTTTTAGCATTTATTGTGATAGGATGATATAGTATAAGAATTGAGTAGGGGTTCCATAAATTCCTTATTTGAGGAAGGATATTTTTAATTAGTTATCCTCTGTATTATTATAGGGACAATTTAAGGCTTAGGGACTAAAATCTATGATGGTTTTATATTCATAACCCAAACATCAATGAAAATGGGAACACATCACCATATATTCCTAATCGATCACCCCAAAATGTTGAAAGTACATAATTCTAATTAGGTAGTATTTAATATTCTTGAGATGTTAAAAACATTATTTCTATTAATGTTTCTTTATATATTTATAAGATTGTTTTAAAATAGATTAAATACATGCTATATTTGTGTGGAGTGCCAAATTGTATTATATATTATTCGGATATGAGAATTACCACGACTTTTGGAAAACTATTTAGTGAGCTCTGAATATAGACTTCAATTTCATTATATATTATCATCATCGGAAATTTGGTTAGTGAGGGACTACTATTCAAACAATAAAGCAAATTCTATGTTTTTACTCTATGTATTTTAATGGCAGTTTGGATCGACAACTTTCTTAAATAAATTTCAAATAAAAATAATATTCATTACATATTTAATATGGTACTAATGAATACCTACATGGAAACATTTATAGAACTACAACCTGATGAAATGATGTTTGATAAATAATGTTATTGGGATCTAATTTAGCTATAAAAAAGGGGGACAAAATCTAAAATATTTCAACAACAGATCCAGGAGACACATTGTCAATATAAATGATATATTGATAATTGTGGATGTGATCTAGAATTCAATGACAGTAACAATTTTTTCATGTTAAATTTTTAATAGAATACGTTTATGAGATTTTTAAATAAGTTAAATATGAGCCCTAAGATTATTGGACCCTTCAAAAATCAAGATTTAGTAGGGAACATAGCTTATCAGTTAGTTCTTCCACTTCACATATCTCAAGTTCATGACGTGATCCATGTATCTCTCATGTGGAAATAGACACATGATTCATCAAATTTACTAAAATTATAGGTCATACAGGAAGATATTGTTATTTTTAATGAGGAAAAACAAGTGGAAATCACGTTATGTAGAGAAAAAGTGATATGAAACAATATTACTAATCTGGTTAAAGTTTTATGGAGGAATAATATATTCAATAAAACAACGTAAGATCCTAAGGATGTGATGATGAAATAGTATCCTAATTTTTTTTGTCAAATTTATAGGACTTTTATATATAAATTCATTTTCATGGGGTATAATGTAAGACTCCATGATTTTATAATATATTTTTTAAAATTAATTTATCCTCTTTGAAATCATTCAATACACGGATCCCATATTCTAAATTATTTTTAATATAGTACCATAATAAGATATATATTAAATTGATTAGAATTAATAGTATACTAAAAATTTTATAAAACATTAATGGTTTACACATGCATAAAAAACTTTATTGGCTATTATTTGATTACAAATGAAAAAATAATTTGAATGTAAAATATATATTTGTATAAAAATTGTTCTTAAATGCACAATGTGTTTTTAACAAATTAAACTTACCCCTAATAGTGCTTTATTTTCATGAAATTTATATATAATATATTAAATAAATTCTTTTATCAGTCAATTTTTATTTTTTTTTTCTCCTGAGATGAGAAAAAATCCAGTTTTATGCTTACAAAATGTATTTTCCTAAAAAGTGGTTTCACTCTATTTTGTGAAATAATATCCAAGATATATTGTTTTATGATTTTATAAAAAAAATATTTAAAAAAATAACTTATTTTTTGAAATAATCAGGTCTTAATTACCTTGGATATAATTTTTCAGGTTTTTCAGAAAACAATGGTTTTTAGGAATAATGATAAATATTGAATTTCATTAAAAACCTACTTTAAATAAATTTATGATAAAATTACATTCAGTTTATAAATATTTCATAATATTATAATAGTTAAAATTATATTATTATTAATTCAATTTATATCATGGGAGTCAATTTTAGGTTGAGTGTTATTATAATAAACTTTTATACAAAAACAATGCTTTTGTTCAAAAAATCACTTTTTTCATGTTTACATGGTTATTTTTCAAATAAATTCTATCATGTATCTGAATTAAATTTAATAAAATGGATTATATATTTATAATAATAATACATATATATATAAGTATTATTTAATATTTTTAGCGTAATGTTTTCAAAAAATAATAATAATAATAGAAATAATATGTGGTCATTAAAAAGGTTAAAATATGATTATTATGGGTTTAAAATAATTATATGATTTTTAAAATGTACTAAATACATGATTAAACTCAAATTATTTTTTGCCATTATAAATTAACCTTTTAATGTCTGAATATTATCCATTATTATCATTTTTTGCAACATATTTTCATAACATTACATCAAGACAATGAAAAAATTACAAGTGTGCCACTAATCTCAAATACCTTATTTAAATCCCTCCACACTACAGAAAGTTTATGGTTTGACAATACAATTATCAATAGAAGGATTTTGGTATAAAAAAAAGAGGTTCATCAAGGAAGAGATATATTTCTTAAACATTCATTTTTGTTTTATTTCTTCATCTACCTCAATCAAATATTTTTCATATTTTCAAAAATAATTATAGAATTATTTTATTTATAGATATAGTTTATTATTTTAATCTAATTACCTATATAAATATCCTCTTACACTAAATAAGAGATAAAAAATTCAATATTGAGTACAGAAGAATACCACCTCACGAAATGATGTAATTCATTTTCCACCACCAATTATCATAGAAAGATATTATATAGGATTTTATATGAACATATATTAAATTTATTTTCTAGTTATATTTTTATTATTATTTTATATCATCATACTTCTTACCTTAAAATAAATTTTAAAACATTAACATCTCTCGTGCATACGTGTGGGCTATCGCCTCCATGAAGCTATGTTATACATTTTCAATTTTTATTTATGTGGATAGAAATAAGTATAGAGATCATGAATACATATGATATATTTGATATAAAAGTTATTTAATAAATGTTAAATATTTTTTACCTTTGTTCATATGTCAAAAAAAGTAAATAGTGTTCTAGCATACGTACGACCCACCATATCTATAAACAATTAAATTCATTTTTCTATCTATAAATTTAATGGATTAATATAAATACACATATAATGAATATATAATTTTTTAATATGTCTAATAAAATTTTAGATATTATTTAACCATGATAAAATTAGAGGGGAAAAATTTAGAACCAAAACATACCTAAAAAATGATTCAGTTTTTACCTCTAACAAATGTTTTATCCAATAATTATTAATAAATGTTTAATAAAAGATAATAATTATATAATATATGATATGATATATATTATTATTATTCTATTAAATATTTATATTAAATTTAAATCTATTATACATGATTCATAGAAACATGTGACAAAAGTCAAACATGAGGTAAGGCATTATTTCTGAATCACCATAATACTCTAGATTGATTGTGATTAAGTATATTCCGGTGGAATTATTTGATATTAATATTTTAAATGACCTATATTTCGTTAAAATATTTTTTTTTGTAAACTTAGTTTTTTTACATTCATTCTCCTCTCATTATGTACTTGAGATATTGATACAATATATTTTCCAGGAACTGGCCTTATATTTTTTTACTCATTCAAGAATATTTTACTTACATGTCTATAATTTCTATAAAAATATAGAAGTATGTTTTTAAAATAAAATCATGAATCACTGTAGAAAATTTTACCCATTTTCAAATTTTTACAAAATTGATTAATTGAAATATTAATTTAATTTTTCGAACAAGGTAATATTTACCCTTTTACAAATGTGTAAAAGGAATGATTCATTATAATATATTGTATGAAAAAATTGATTATTGAAATGTAAAATCAGTTAATTTAAAATTTAGTTACATGTTAAAAAAATTTAGATAGAAATTTTCCCTGATATTTAATAAATATTTATATTTTAAAAAAGTTATTTTGAAGTGAAAAAAACATTTCCCACGTGAAATTTTCTAGTGTCATTTTGAAAATATTTTCATCTATGTTCACATTATTCAATAAATCTTGTAATTTATTAAGGTTATACTCCAATGAAACTATCCACTATATTTTTTTAAGAAGTTTTATGCTCATCATGACTAGAGAAAATATTGGTATTCCATGTTCCATTTCTCCCAATCTGGGAAATTATTTATTTGTAAGACAAGTTGATTATGATGTGTGCTTATTCATATGATTAATGATTTATAAATATTATTTTATGGGAGAGAATTATAATTTTAAATCAACTTGATGCATTGGTATGTCCCACAAGATAGACTAGATTGGGTATTTGGCTGAGGCCATACACATTTAGGTAATATGTCTTGGTATGAGGTATGAATGGTACGTTTCAGATGTTCTGAATTATGCATCACATCATTATAAAATTAGTTATTAACATTCATGTGTTTATTTGAATAGTTACTATATCCTTGGATAAGATAATATAATATTTCATTATTGATATTAAATTATGTTTACATCATTTATCTTTACTATATTATCCATGTCTTATTAGATATCATTTTATACGTACCCTCATTGAGCATCTGAGCTCACCACATTGTTATGTTTCCTTTAACAAGTACAACACAAAATGTATTATGATTTATATTTAAGTAAATTCATGAGGAAAAAATGTTGTTCTAAAAGAAAATAAAATTTTGTATTTTTTGTTTTCATATTCAATGTTCAATTTATGTATGAATCTAGCTTTCTAGAATTACTATAGTATTTATTATTTCAAAATGTCATTCCTTATATAATGTTCTAATTAAATAAATTAGCCAGTATCTTTGAGACACTAGAGTAGGGGACTTTAGACTAATGGTATTTACATTTCAGTTATAGTTTCGAATTAGGACAATCACTGTTATACATTGGTATTTATACTAAGAGGCATGCTATAAATTTTTTTCTTATACATATACTATTTTATGTTGTGATGAATCATAAATAATATTTTAATAATTTATATTCATGACTATGAGGGACCATTTTGATCCCTATTTATTGTCCAAATATTATTGGGTTTTCCACTATATAGATAGTTAATGCCAAATTATCTTTAGATTCACACATAACCCTTGATCTTTAGTGTGAAGCTTATTGTGTCCCTGTTAATATTTTAAAATCCCTCTTATAGTTAGGATATTATCACATAGGTGTTCATATGTTCATTTTTGACCACATCTTGTGTTCTATTTGGGAAATCTAGAGTGTAACATTTCACATATGGTAATAATTTGGGGTTGAATGAATATGGATTAGGATTTATTTAGATATATTCTATTAAAAGGAAATATAATTTTTCAAAATGGTGTTATGTTTGTGAGTTTTTTAATTCCCTGACCCCAATTACCAAGAGATAGTGAATTATTTTATTACATTGGCATCATCAAAAGAAGTCAAATCCCAAATCACATATCAGTGTAGTAGCCTTGGAATAACTAGATACAAACACAAAATTTACATAACATGATTAATTTAAAAACAACATAGTGTATCCTTTGAAGACAATAAATTATCTTCGATTATCCTTTAAGTTCAATCATAATATACTTCTTTACATCCTAAGGAATAATAAAACACAAGAACAGGGTGAGCTCATATTCTTAGTAATGATTAACAATGTAGCAGAAGCTACCACAAATAAACATAAACATTTAAGACAATGTGTAAAACTAAAACACAATCCTTTTAAACATAATCATTATCATAATATAGAATGAATAAATCAAATAATACAATTTAAATATTTTCAATGATATTCTAATAGATGAATAATCACGTGTAATATCAATAACGAATATCATAATGAGGGAATTCATAATTTTGGGCATCATAACCATACAGTGAATGCCTCATGCCAAGACCATACATAGATGAGTAGAAACATAAAGTTTTTTATCTCATGAGACATACTGACACATCAAGGGGATATAGTGTGCCCTACCTTTCCCTTGCTATGTCCAATGCATTACTCAAATGTAAAGGGTAAAACATAACATAAATATTCATATTAAATCTCATATGTGAAATTTTAGTATATTAACCATAAACCATGAATAGTATAAAAAAATCATATCCATAGTCAAATATATCTGAAATCATTCTATACAATATGGTGGATTGTATCTTAATAAATCAACCTGCATTTAGAATAAAATCCAAAAAAGGATGTTTACACAGGTGAAAATAATATAATAAAATCATAAAAACAATTTAAGAAAAATTTAAAATTTTTACTTTGAAATAATTTAATATATGTTCTATCATAAAAGTAAAAAATTATTTTCAAGATAATCTTGTATGATTTTATGGGAAGCGTAAAAATGTTAAGGCTTTATACTGACCGAAAATATCCTCTCATTCCATGTGTATTAAAAATATTCTCTCCATAATTTTTTGAATAGGTCATAAAGTGCCTCATTTTAAAAACATGAGAAGGATTCATCTAAAAATGTATTATAAAATATTTAAATAGATAAAAATAAATTTAATAAATTTTGAATTATATTTTTAAATACATTTTTATGTAACATTGATATTGATGAGGAATGTGTCCTTGTAGATACTTACAAATAAACAACCTTAGATAATAATGATATTGAAAAATTACCCCTTACCTTGTAATTTTATTTTAGTCGAGGGTGAATTAGGCTCTTTTATAATGGTTAATGTATTTAATTTAGCTATAACCTAACCATATACATAAATATTATAGCACATATGATCATGTTATATCATTTTGATAAAAATATTTCAGTATTACCATTTCGTTTTCCTATGCAATTATTGTATTGAAATTCAGGCTTTTATCTAGAGGATTTATTTAATTCATATCCAGAATGATATAATGTTCATAATTATTATTTTTACTCATCATGTAATATTTATAATAATTATTTAATTAGTAAATGGACAATTAATGTCACTGCATCATGGATATGGTAGGTTGTATGTACACATGAGTGGTAGTATCATATCATTGATGGTTAAATGGTGAGTAATTGGATGGTATATTAATTAAACATAGTCATTGTCATATTATATTCATTATTTCCATCCATTATACTCATTATTAATCACATACAGATAATTTAGTATTGGATTACAAATTTCAGCACGACGTGGAGACAACATGTCATACACAAGAACACATGGTGATATTGTTATTTGTATGATGGATAAATGGAAGAACATAGTTGTTTAATAATTGATATAAAATCTCAGAATATAAATGATATTGTAGTTATTACTTCAGTATGGAGAAATCATAGGAGGAGGATGTAGAATAAGAAATTAAATTGAATTGAATTTGTAAAACAACTACATCTTCTTTATGCATATAATTTTTATTGCATAGAAGGACTCCCTAGGATGGAATTATACATAATTTATGGCCTCTTTGGTGAATTTTGAGATATTTTGAGGAGTTTTGGTTAATGTTTGACAAAGCCAAATGGCATTAGATGTTTGAATAACATAGAATGATTAGTGTTCATTTATAAGAGACGAGAGGGGTACTTATAGAAAGCCAAAAACTATTAAATTAATATAAATTTATTTTATATTTAAAATATATAAAAAGTTATTTATTTGGAGGCTAAGATGATTATTTTTATAAATCCTCTCAACCAATGATTTTTAGTGATATTTATGTCTCAAACATAACCATATCGTTGGCATTTAATCCTTTGATAAACTGTTTTATGGTTTATGTGTTTACTGGTTATTTATAATATATGGTTAATATATTGACTATAAAAATCCTTAAAAACACCAATTGGGTCATTCTATTCATATTTAAAATTATAATAGTTATTTCACCAATTGTGATATTTTTCCTAATCTTATAACATCTAATAATATTTTATTTATTTTAAAGTATCATTTATGTCAATTTTTATACTATTCAGTACTTTAATTTTAAAAAATATCAAGACAACATGATAACATCAAAATCATATTTATAATATGTCACTATCATTTCAATGTTTTCTATAAAATCTGTTTATGTCATTAATTAAGTCTAATTAATATTATATAAATAATTTTAATATCATTTTTCTTCTTCTTACTTCTATAATTAAATTACTCCATTATTATTGTGTCATAATTTAATTTAATTTTTTATGTCCTAAAATAATTAATAAATTTATATTATGTATAAAAACATTTAATAATTATAAATACTATTTATAGTCAACCAAATAATATATATTACCTCGTATTAAAAATGATTTAGTTATAAAAAATTGAATATGACTGTTTTAACATTTCCTTAAATAAAATATAAGAAATTTCCTACACTAAAAAAGATGGTTAAAATTGAAATTATTTTAGATATAAGGTTGTTATTGGTCTAAAAACACATATCCAATGAAATTGAGACATGTTTTAATTTTATATTATATTACTATAATATTATTTTTGTACATTAGATACCCTCTAAAACATTTAAAATAGTTAATAAAATCTAACAGATATTATACACCTAAAATTATATTGATCCTATTAAATACAAATTATCATAATGATTACAACCATGTATGTATGGTTTTCCAAATTCAATTCACAATTGTGGTAAAATAACGTTTAATGCTAATCCATTAGATGTGTCAAAAAGGCATGTAAAAGGCATGTTCAAAAGTTCAATAAACATTTATTTCAAATTCAATTAATAAAATAATCAAATGATCTATATTCAATTAATTTATGTATTATTTAAATATTTTTATTTTAAATTAATTTATAGTAAAATAATTAGTTAAATGAAAAGTTAATTTTTGACAACAATTCAATATTTATCACTAATCATCAGATATTGACAATTTTCAGAAAAATTAAAATATTTCACCATAAACTAATTTTGATATTCATAATTAAAAAATGAATTCTATTTTGAAATATAAAATTTATCATCTTCATAGTATGGTTTTGACTATTCATAATAATTTTTAATCGGATAGGTTGATAGGTCATGGTGCGCTCGTACTCCTTGTTGTGTGCACCACAAGCTACCAAATCATTTAAAAACTAGTGTACTTTTGATTCTTGGTGTTTTAAAAGTTTCACAAAGAATGTCGAATTATTTTATTCAATTGTATGATGATGAAAAATTTCTCAAATTTTCTTGGATAAAATACAATAAATGTTTTAGATATTTTAAAAATGTTATTCTATATGATACACGATACAATGAAATGACATAGATTTTATAAATATTTATGGAAGTGGGATAAAAAAACATATATTACCTATATCAATTTTAAATATCTTTGATTAGAATTTTTTTTGATAAAGTATGTAAATATTATAAGAACATGATATAAGATATCATGCATGTTTCCCTTGTATGTCTTAGGGCATGACCAACTAATTCATATGGCATGAAATATGACACCATTCCATTATATAAATTATATAAAGTTGACCATACATTATGTGTTAATGATCAAGTTGTACTAAGGTATAAATTTTATTTAAAAATCATTTTACTGAATGAAATATTAGATATATTATATTTGATGGAGAATGACTTCACAATGATCCAAGAGGGGGGGTGAATTGAGTTATGAAAATTTTATTCACTTAAAAATACCCAATTTTTAGGTATGACAAATTCTGATATTTTTCTATCATAATAGAGAAATTAAAATAAAACATGTAAGAAAAATATTTAACACACGAGATTTATAGTGTTTTGAAGAATTTATATCATATAGTACACTCTAAATATGATCAAATAAATGAGCATAGTGAGTTTCCTCTAACAAGTCATTTTCCAAGGATGTTACCTACTGAGTGAAAGAATCATTCTATTGGTATAAAACCAAGATATCTTTCCATGATCCTACATGTATTTACAAAAAAAATTCCTTTAAAACATAGAACATATAGTTGTGACTTCCAACAAAAAGGGAGAATAGTGAGAGAAAAAAATAAAGCGTAATGTTATATAATACAACTAGTATAAGAGGAAGATTTTCCATGAGGGATATTGAGAAAGAATTATTTCTTATGGAGGGTCTTCTATTGCAATGAAAAAAATTAATTAATATTACATCTATAGAAAACATGATTTTTATATTTTTTTTAAAGTTATAGCGATGAAAAGAAAGCTACATGATATAGAGAGAGTAATAATTTCTCTAATATATAATTGATTTAATAATATTTCATGTCTTTCAAATTAATGTTAGAAAACATAAAATCTTTCCTTAGGCAACATACACAATTCTTCCTTTTCTAAAAATTATCAAGGAAAAAATTAAGTAGTCAATTAATTTTAACTATATTATTTTCTTAATATATACAACGTTTTGGAAGGTGATTTAATCTTAAATATGTTTTCTAATATTTAATAAATCAATGAAAATAATAATTTAAACATAATGTACTCCATTGTTAATAAATACCTGTGTTTTAGAATAATGTAGTTGATTCATGATCACAATGTTATAAAAGTATAATTAATTGAATTCTCCTAGCAGAATTGAACTATATATTAATTCTTCAAACAGTCAAATATCGTTAAAAAGCCAAACAAAAAACACATCATGTTCACATAGATGAATTTTACATAGCCAATTATATAATATTTTACAAGAAAAACATTGAAAATTTTGTGATGGATCCAAATTAAGATGTCAATTAATCTATGTGGCCCATCCATGTATCGTTTTCATTGGTATGCTCATTTTCTCTAATAACTGATTCATATATGTAGGTGATTTTAACATAGAAACCTACATAGTGTGCTAAATTTCTCACACAACTGAATTTTTTAGAAATATAAAAATCTCAAAAAACATCAAAAGAATATCAGAATATAATTGAATCAATATATATATGAATAAATAATGGTAATAATTTTAAAAAAAGATTCATTAGAAACATATAAAGGATTTTTGATATAATAAATATTAAAAGATCATGGGATATATTTTAAAAAGATTGGTTGTAAAAAAATATAACATATTTTAGAATTAAAAAACCCATTAAACATTATTCATAAATTTATAAATCTTTATAAGTGTATTTCATAAAATTATATTATATATAAATATTATATATTTTTTTATTTTTCCCTTTTTCTCAAAATTTTTGTGATATGAAAAAAGGGGAATGAGAGGAAAAAAAAATTTAGTGTAGTACGTTGAGTTTTGACCAATAAATATATAATGACAAATATGAATTTGACTAATAAATGGAAAATGTTTTGGTAATAAATCTTGAAAAACATTCAAGAATACGAAAAAAAAATTATATGAATATAGTTTATTAACAACCAAATAAGGATATAAAGAGGAATTTTAATGGTCGTGAAAAATTTACCTCAGGAAATCAAAACCCAATATATAAATACATTAGTCAGAAGATCCTAAAATATCGACAAATTCAAATTCAGATTGATATTTGGTGGAGTTTTATTAAAGGGTGTAGTGGTCAAAGACATGGTAGGAAGGTAACCCATAGAAGGTATAACTATAATTCCATGTTTATATTTAAAAAAATTTCATCCCTAATGCACAATCTATCCCTTCAACTCTATATAGACATGTTCATCACTTTTTCCTGATTCTGTGAAACATAGATGATGATATAAGATATAGACCTAACAATGGCCATCATTTTGTTAGGTTATAAAAGGACTCTTTGTTTTGGAAGGGATTAGAAACTACAACGACATAACGACACATACCCTTTATAAGGAAATATTATATCTTATTTAATGAATATCAAGTAAAAAATTGGGAACGATTCCATAACCATAAAACTTTTGTTTGGAAAATTTGATACATAAACAATCGATTTATATAGATCTATATCATCTCCTACATAGACAATCACAACTAGTAGTCTTGTTATATACATCATTAATAATATGTTTCGATATATCCATGTTAAATTTAAACAAAATAAATGGTATGATTTGATGATAAATAAGTGTCATAAAAGGATTTATAAATAATAATTTACACAAAAGTAACCATAAAAGGTATTGGAAGATGAGTATAACAATTGAAAAGCTTACCCATCATTTCATATATCATAAACAAGAATCTGGGAATAATGCATTGTTGATCCTAAAACATGAATCATAACTAGATGGAAGAATATGATCCTTGATAGTAAAAACTTTGGAATACTAAAATTTCCTAAAAGAGTGAAATAACGTGTGGCATAATGAAAAAATAGAAATTAAGAAAATGGATAACCATATATATATTTATACCAAGTCATGTGTTATGTCCTAACCCGGGTTTCATACATTGGTACATAAAGTTGGTGTGTCGCGTGACCCCATGAACGCCTCCCTGTATGCCAGAGGCTTCAGACTAGAAGAGAGTGTCTAATATCGATCATGGGGAGACTATAACCTCCTTCAAAATGTAGCACAACATAAAAATAATAATAACCAAATGATATAACCATAACTTGAAAAATATGGGAATCACATGATGAAAAAAATGTGAAATACAATATGAAAACTAAAGAGACCATATGTCATTACAAATAAGTGTCAAGCTACAATACGAAAACTCAAAAATATATTAATGAAATAAAAAACTCCAAATCGGGTTTCAAATAATGTTGGTATCCATTATCTACATTCCATCCCAAATCAGCTATCTAATTTAAGGGCCTTTCCCAAATCAGTTCCCACAATGATAAATTCTATTCAGGTACTAATCATGAAGAATGAGTAGGGTGTTAGTAAAAACTCTGTAAGACACCATAAATGACATCTGAAATTCTATCCAGTCAATAATATTTTTTTTGTTTTATTGATAATTAATTACAATTACTATTTAAACAATTATCAAAATTTCAATTACTCGATAATAAACAAAATAAACTCCTAAGTTCGTGGGGACACCTGAACCATCAATACCGACTTCGACCTAAGCCATATTCTGAACCATATCACATATTCAATTCAATATTCCTAACTACCCATTGAATTTAATTATGATTTTTTATTTCAATTCATCTTATGTTCAAATGGATCCATGTACTAATGACAACATTTTTGGTCTAGATCACTATGGCTAGCACCCTATGGGTATTTGAAGCGGCATTCTAGGACCTATATATCATTTGATAAACAATCACACAAGTGGGATTTTTATGTAGTATTTTGTACCCCACATTGATTTTTCATTGTGGGATTTTGATACAGTACACTATGTCCCAGACACGAATTTCAATTTCTCACTATGACATTTCAGTGTGACAGACCATGTCTTGCACACATATATCAAATATATCATACGCATCACAGTTTCTGATTTCTCTCCATATCCAGTAAATCAATTAACCATTTAATTAATCCAATTTCAATATATCATAACCACATTATTCCATTAATTAATGGAATAATTGATTAATTCTATTAAACAATTGAATAATTAGATTATTCTGATTATTAATTAAATAATTAATTATTCCAATTCAACGATTGCATAATTTAATAATTCTATTAATTAACTCAACAATTAATTAACCAAACTAAATTATTTCATAATAACATAATTATATTTATTAATTGAAATATTAATTAATCTAAATAAAAAAAATCTAATATCACTTTAATTTATTAAATAATTAGTTAATCAAATTTCAAAATACCTATTTCCAAATAATTTGTTCAAAAATTTATTAATCCAAATGCATGTTCCCCTTATTTAACATCTAAATTATTTTATTCAAATAAATAATAAATAAAATAAGTATCTAATTAAAATATATTAATGCATACACACAACTAAAATAAATAATATGGGAATTGAATTTAGACCACCTACCTTAAGATTTTTGACAATCACATAGCAATGGAAATTTTAAAATTATATTGAATGATCAAGAATGTGAAAAAGAACAAGAGACAGATCAAAACCCTAGATCCCAGATCAAATAGATTAAATATTTCATATCCTATATATTTATAAAAAAATATATTTGAATGTCTCTTTAAAGGAAAAGATCATGACGGGTGAAGGACCAGAAACTAAAAGGGATGAGACTATGTTACAAGGAGAGGTGCATATCTTCATTCCAAGAATTGAATCATCTTAACAGTGGTAAGGTGCCAAAATAATTAATATTGGATCATAAAAATGTTAGTATATATATTATGGTAGGTATATAGGGATTAGGGATATAAGACAGGGTCTCACAAGAACATAAATTTAATTTTGAAATTAATTAAAATAGCTCACATGGTTTAGTAGAGAGGGGAGAATGATTTTCCAAACCATCTTCCTTAACCATGAAAATTTTGTCGGGGTGTTACATAGTATCTCTTAATAAGGAATATTTTTTGGAAAACCATATAGCCGCCATGAAAAGACCCTAAATCTAGGTTCACACAGTTATATGGGTTGGGTGTACAGTTTGGGAAAACATGACTAAAATAGTGAACAACCCTTCTTCCTTCCTAATTATTCAATTTTCACCAAAAACTACCCAACGAACTACAAATATTTTTTATCAAAACAAGAAAACATTTTATCTATAAATGATACTGATAAATCATCAAAAATTTCATGATCTTAATGTATATCCCCCTTATAATAGCACATTCTCGAGTTTTACTCCAAAACATCCCTATGATTCCAAGTAAAAAATATCGGTCCACTGAGCCTACATATCCTCTTCTCATTCCCATGTTTCCACCTTCACACACCCATGTTTCCACAAAACATAAACTATCATCATGATATTCTCATGAAATAATTTATCACTATTATCCAACCCACATATTAGTTCTTCATTAAAGGATAAATCAATCTCAAACAAAACATCATCCACATAAAATAAAGTAGAAGAGTTGGTGTGATACCAATAATGTTGAGACACATGAAATATTTCATTGATATCATTTTATCTCTATGGAAGTTCCAATCTATACACCACTGGCTAGATTCTATTAGAAAATTTAAATTTTGCAAAAAAACATGGGCAACAACATTCCCTATCTCTATATCCTGTAGTTTCCTAATCATGGGGATAATATATAGAATACACAATCACCCATTAAAACCATATGTGACATTGATGTCTATCAGCATATGAATTCTATCTACACTGAGAGTTACCCATAAGTTCTTATATCAAAAAATCATGCTCCAACTTACATTGTGTTATAATTGGTCCAAATTATTTTATGGAAGATTCCACCATCCCACATAGATTAAATCTTCTTGGACTACCATAATGATTCTTGAATGGTTCAATATGAGTAGTTTCCAGATAATTGTTGATATAGGAGAACTACACCCATGATTGATTCCTCTCCTAATAACCATAAAATTATAAAAAATGATCCCAATGCATATCCTCAAACACCTTTGTAGTACGTTATGAATTTATATCTATCTATGTGTGGAAATCCATAATCCATAAAATGTGTGTTCCATGTGACTTATATAAGACTTCCAAGACGTGAAATGTAATACAAGAGTCATCGTATGAAATGATACTTTGTGACACTCCATGGAGATATACTATCTACCAATTAGATGTATGTCTTAGCTAATCAACTGATAATGTCTCTTGTACTAGTAAGAAATAATATACCCATTACAAATGGTCTATAATCACCAAAATAGCATCATTATTCTGAGGCATCCTCAGTAGACCCACTACAATGTCTATGGTTACATAATCCCACATTCATTATGAAATGGGATATAAATTTACTAAACCATTAGTTCAATGTTGCTCATCCTTCACATGGTGATAGGAGTATCATCGTTCCACAAACTCTACAATATCATTTTTTAGGATCATTCATAAAAACTTCCATCATAGATCATCATAAAATTTTTTTACACAAAGATTCACTTCCCACATCGAGTCATGAAATTCAAACATCATCACCTACAAAATTATCAAAGGCACGAGAACCCAATTCCGTTCATAAATGATATTGTCTTGACTAATGATCCATTATGAAGGTGACTCTTAACCTTCAAGTATTTCCCAAAAGGAAAAAAATTCAAGACCCTCATACTACATATCCTAGATCCTTATCAAAAGCAAAGACTCCATTGAAACTAATATGAGATTCACCTGTTTCAGACTCTCCTAGACCACAATATGCACATCAGCTTGCAAAATTATCATATTTCACTCTAAACTAGACTCATGAACTATATGAGTCAGGTATTTCCTACTTAATGTATCCGTACCAATTTTACCCTTATCATGTGTATATGCTAGCATGAAATAAAAGTTATACATATAGTCAACCAACATCAACTACCAAAGATTAGAATCCCATTTTAAAAAGATAAACATTATGTTCATGTGATCAGTATACGTAGTAATCTTTTCTCACAATATATAATTTCATGAACACATCTAAGAATAAACCACATGAACTAACTTGATGTCATGGGTATGGTAGTTCTGTCAATGTGGAGTTAACATTAATGACCTATATTCTACAACTAGATCTCCATACATAAACACATATCCATGCCCATTCCCAAAATCATATGAAACACATATTACTCCCCCACTTACTTTTGTAGGATAAAAAACTTTTCAGTTGTTAAGAACTTATTCATCTCTGGAAAAGAATTATCACATGATCCAAACCATTGAAGAATTACTCTCTTCTGGGTCATGCTTGAAAGTGGATATACCAACTTGAAAATAATTGATGAGCCTCTGAAAATATATTTATTACCCCAGAAATCTATGAATATCAAAAATGTTCTTGGTCTATTCCAAATATTCAACTTCGTGAACCTTTTTTGGGTCCACCGGCACACCTTCCTATGAGATGATTTGACTAAGAGAGTGTACCTGGTCAAAACATAATTTACAACTATAGGTCCTAGAATATTTATTATGATATATTTAGTGTACTCAAGATGATGTCACTATGTTTTTCATGAACTTCATGATTTATATAATGCACCAAAATGCCATCAACAAATACAAAAAACTAGACCCTTGTAAGGATAGAAAATTATGTTTATCAAGGACATAAATATTGATACTGCATTTATTATCTTGAAAGAAAAGAAAATGAATTCATAATGGACATAACTGCTACAAAAAGTAGTCCATGTTATATCATTATGATGAACTATAAAAAGATGACACCCTAATCTCAATTATATCTTTCAGAGAACATAAAATCCTCTCAAGTTGGCAAAAATATTCTAAATATATATAAGGGTATACTTGTTTTTATAGTCATCCGGTTAATCTTTCAGTAATCAATACAAAAGTACAAAGTCCCATCACCCATGTTTTACCACAACACTAAAGATACCTAAGACGATGTACACAAATGGATAAATCCTTTATATTTAAACTCCTTGAGTTGAGTCATAAGCATTTGAAGCTCCATTGTTTCCATTCTATATGATGGAATAGAAACTGTCTCAACCACCTAAATGAGTCCAATAGTGAATATCTCATCTCTCTCAGATGGAATCCCTAATAAGAGTTCAGGATAAATATATTGTGACTTCCCCACTATGGGTGGAACAAAATCATGCATTACTCCCCCTTCATCCAACAATAGTCCCCCAAACTATGTTGTAAGCTCTCCAATATTTTGTTTAATTGTATATGCATTCCCTCCTTAGATATCTCACTCACCAAGGTGAATAAAATTGTCACACTAAGGAGAAATAATTCTAACTCTGTTGTGTAAAAATTCTATGTGATATTGGTATTCTATTAACCCGTACATACCCATAATTAGATCAATACCTGACAGGTATTGTATGTAATGATAACATATAAAATGATACTCCCCAACCACAAGAGAACATTGCTTCCCTAGGAAGTTTTCTCCCAACTGTAATCCCAATAGGTTATCATTTTTCATCACATCACTCACAAACACCACCACTATGATTAGAACATTATCAAATTGTACATATATATATTTGAATTAGAGTCACCCAGATAAAATTAAGATGTATAAGTCACCTAATATTTAAGAATAACACCTTTAATTATTGATGGTACAACCCCTATTTCCACTATTGTTGGATAAATAGCATGCGACTATCCTGCCCCTCTTCCCTATGATGTATTCTGAGTCCCTTGAGCTAAACCACCTCGGTAATATGGGAACAAATTTTTAAAATAACCTCATCCACTATCTCTACTATCATGGATAGTAAAACCATATCTTCCTCATTAGTATCATGTAGAAGATCCACTTTACATAATTGTTTTCTCTCCATCTCCCCCATTATTACCCATCTGACATATTTTCTTATAGATCCACTGCATATGTCCTATACAACATCTATTTTAGCACTATATCTACGGCTATGATAAAAATATCCAAATTTTACCCGACCTACGACACTAGTGACATATCAGTTGTCTATGGTCCTATGAAACTATCCCCTCTATCTGGAAATTCATCTATTCAATGCTCTTTCTAGAATTTTTGTAATAATGCTTACTGATCTTTGATGTCGTACCTCCTGAAAGTTTAAACAAAACCACATGTCCTCTTTGGGAATCCAATTTGAAGATCCCCAATGATATTGAAGAATAATTCAACACCTAAGAAAACATCTTCCTCTATATGATTTTTATATGGTATTTTATTTGAAATTTATTTGACTCGTAAAACCATTTTTCTATAGTATCATGTTCTCTTTCTAATTCTTGAATATAGTTCTTCAAAAATGTAAAGTAACAATCATTAAACATAACATGCATTACCTCCTACATGAACCTCAAATAATTAGTTTCTCTCTCCTAAAAAAGTTTCTTTGAATAAGTCTTCTCCAATAACGTCACCAGAAAGTCCTTCCACTCCCATGTTTCAAGATATCCCTTATGAGTCTTGATGTCCCACAATCCCTTATCCTGACAAAATGTCATGTAAGTATCCAATTTAACTCTCTTATCAGATATAGTCTCTATGTGGTCTTGTATATTATAGATAAACACCATCCAAAACAAAACTAACTCTTGTACACCCTCAGTGGTAATGAGCGATGGGTGTTGTAAATGATACTCCAATGTTAGTTCATACATAAACATCAGAAACTACCATATTATTATTTCTATATAATATATAAACCAAGAAATTTTCAATTAAAAATACACTCCAACCACCTTAACTGTCATTATGAGTGCTTCATGGACCATTACTAGCGTATCATTTCCATTTAGAATCTCATGTCATGCTATCAATAAGCATCGACATCGTGGTATATCTCTAAAATTCCAAAAAAAATATCATCATAAAATTATAGCAACATTATGACATTATACATGATTCCCAAATTAAATAAAAAATCATTCCCTTAAATCCTACTACATGGTCATAACCGAGGAGATATCTTAACCATTAACCCGCAGACATCTAGGCCATGGTTAGCAATGGTAACCACATTATTATTATCATGTTTCTCACAAGTAACCCATTTATTTAAATCGTTCAGAATGTTATGACATTAAATTCATATAATGAACCTTTTCATTTAAAACACAAAAGTAAGGGAAATAATTTTCATTTATTCAAATTACCCCAAACCATTATTTTCTCATGAAATCCTAAAATGATACCTTCCACTAAATAATCTTGAGTTCCTAGAATAAGTCCTGGATAAATCACATTTATTCATTTCCAAGTCATGATTAAAATCATTGAAAATGTAAAAAAATTACCACATCAAATAATACGTGCATCACATGAGGTGACATAGAATCCAACTAAAAAAACACACAACAATTACAAAAATCCCACCAGGGGAACTTGGATTTTACCCACACAAATGGGTTATCTAGTCCCATGCATTATCACTTAACCATGGGTGGAATGATTAGATTCTCATTTTTACCTTAAACAAATAGTATGTCAAAATAAAATTAATGATACAACCTTTGATAACACATGGAAACATCCATAACTATGTTACAAACATCGGTGACCTAATTAAGTTAGTCACATGCCCTCTAGCATGCCTCTCTATACACTAGAGGAGTCCAACATGAAAAAAGGGTCTAATATTGAACAGGTGGAGACTATACCCTCTTTACCAAATTACTACCATATTAGAGATAAATAATAATAATAAATTATATAACAATAACTAGAACAATTTGATTATCACATGATGACCAAAACATGAAATACAATATCCCAACTAATGAATAGGTATGTCATTACAAATATTTTTCAACAGTGAATATAAAAAACAAAAAATAATCAACGACACTAATTACACCTAAGAGGGTATTGAATCATGTCTGGTTCCCATATCTATTCTCCATCCCAACTCATACCTCTAACAAAATGCCACTTCCCTTATCTTTTCATACAAACATGAAGTAAATTTGGGTATCAATCATGCATACCTTGTAGTGTGTGAATACAACTTTTGGTTCCAGTTAAAATGGAATCTAAAACAATATCCATTCAGTAATAGTATATTTAGATATATATTGAATAAAACATATTAAAAAATATTTTTTTCATATTTTTATTTATTCTTTAATTAACTACATAAACCACTCATGTTCCCAAGGACATAAGAATGATCAATAAATGAACCAATCCATGATGCAGTTTGAACCATATTAGATATTCAATCCAAATTCATTACCCCACATGAGATTTGATTATCAATTTCATTTCCTTTCATATTACAAATAATTTGAACAATGGTCAAATGCCAACATTTGAGGTCCATATCGCTATTTCTATAACCATAATAGTGTGTTTGAAGAAACAGTCCATGACCCCAAATAATTTTTAAAAAAAACACACATGTTGAATTTTGAAGTAGTAGTCTATATGCACACACATATATCATTATTGTATATTGATGTAGAATACCTTGTCACACACACATATATCAACTTATCATTATGGGATTTTGATGCATTAGACCATATCCCACACACATATTTATCATATATGACATGTATCTCAATTTAAATTGTTTCATAATATCTCATTAATTAATTCAACAATTAATTTATCCAATTTCTTAATTGTATAATCTCATCATTAGATTAATTATTAGAAAAAATAATTAATAAAATTCAACTATTTCAATAATTGCAGCATTCCATTAATTAATTCAACAAATAATAAATCCAATTCAAGGTTTTCATAATCACATCATGACATTTTTTTATTCAAAAATTAATTAATCTAATTCATCAATCGCATAATCACATCATTCGATTAATTAACAAAATAAATAAATTTTCCAATTCATCCATTTCCAATACATAATTAAATAAATCAGTTATGAATTAATCCAATTTCAGAATTACAATATCCCATTAATTAATTCATCAATAAATAACTCATGTTTATAGTTTAAATGAAATAATTAATCAATTAATTTATTAAAATGAAGAATAAATTTTATACATGGATTTTGAAATAAAAAAAATCATATACGAAATTGAAATGAAGAGTATAGGATTTGAATTTATAACACATGCCTCATGATTACTGAGAATCGCTCAACAACTGAAATATATCATTTATTTTTTCTTATCGAGAACATGAAAAAGAACAAGATCTATATCTAAAACCTAAATACAAGATCAAACTGATTAGATCTACCAAATAATTGATATAGATCCAAAATATACAATAGAACTTACCATTACTGGATATGAGAAATTCATTTGAATGATAAAAAACCAAATGGGATTAGACTCTATTTCCAATAGAGGTTTATGTATTCATTTTTTAATTTACATCATTAAGAACGGAGGTTGAAAGCCCTAAGAATTTGTCCGAGAGCCTCCAAAAATAAGAGGAATTGATTTTGGTAGAGTTTGGGTGTTAAGGTATATTAGATGGGGGTTCTAAAATTTTTAAATCTAATTTTATAATTAATTAAAACATAATGCACTTTTTTATGGAGGGGAACACATTTATACAAAATTTTATCCTTAATCATTCTCCTATTCTAGGGGTGGTGCATAGTTTTTCATATGATGGAACACAGTTTGAAAGCACACATGCTAGCTATTAGAAGAGAATCTATATGGGTTTACATGGTTATCATGGTTGGGACCAATTTTTGAGAAAATAATTTTCCAACTAGGAAATTCTAATATTACATTAAAACTTATCAATTATCACCAAAAACTCCCCATGGAATAAAATAAACAAAAAGTAATCCAACGAATGGAAAACAACACCTGTAAAAGAGCTCGAGCCATATCTAGATAATATTGGGATCTTACATAAGTCTTGGGATGTACTACTATTTACCTACTTTGTGTGTGGTAATACCTATAGAGTTCCCACATTCATTGTGAATAATCATTGTACTAGTGGTGGATTTTTTTGGATGTGTTTTAAACCACCTCTAATTAATTTCCTAATTGATTTTAGTAACTTATACTGAGGATGGCATCGAGAATCCTCATGTTTCATTTCCCCCAATTTATATGTGGTTTCGGGTAATGATTGTGAAAAATTATATATTAGTTATTTATTTAGTTATTTAAAGATGCTTTTGGCTATCAGAAATGATAAAAATTTGGTAGTGGATTAAACTGATGATATCTGTAGAAGTAAAAAAAATTAAATTATAGAGGCTTTATTTTCCAAAAAAACAAAACATAAGAAAAGATATAAACATAACATAACACAAAAAAATAAAAAAAAATATCAATGATCATTATATGATTGAAACAATACCATTTTTATTCACAATGATATTTATAAAATTAAAAAATATAAGTTATAAATATTGAGTTTACATCAATTATACCACTACTGAATCCAATGTCATGCCACATTTTTAACCAATTAATTAAGATCATCTCCCTATATATATACTTCATGATATATTTTTTGAACTATTATATGATAATTTTATTGAATATTAGACAATGATATAAAAATAAATGTTTTCATAATTCTAATATTATTTTATATTCAAAATGGTCACAAATTATTTTGTTTAACCTATCGAATAGAAGCATCCAACAATGTATTGTCACCTTGTACAAATAAGTTCATCTTGTAATATAATTAAAGCAAGGTTTTTTGAATAAAAATTTAATTCAAATACAAAATCTTTATGTATGTCCCATTTTGACGGATTTTGATCTTCTTATTCTGAATTATGATTTATATTCCAAAAAACATCCTATGATCATCTAGAGATAGGGAATAATGTCAACATGGAGTAGATAATTCTGTAATTTCCATTGACTATAATGACCATAGATTACATAAATAGATAATAACACAATTTTGAGAAATATTAATTGAAAAATAAAATTATTCCATAACAGGACTGCATAAGTATAATTTCTTTCGAAATTGGGAGTCACAAATAACTAGTTTTTAAGACATCTTAGTTTTCTCCCACTTATTTCATCATAAATAGAACCTTTTTTGACAAATATTATTTAATATCTATTATCATGAACTAGGTAAAAGAAACATATGAAAGGGTGGTATCAGATTATTAGTAAGGGAAACATGGGATATATCAATCAAATCATAATCATAAGGCACAAGAGAATAATATTATAAAATCATAACCTACTTGAAAAAGATCATGATATCATGCCACAAGATAAATCATGATACTTCATAAAGAATCAATAACTTTAATCCCAGAATTAATAACATAATACATGAAGTATTATGGCATACCCATTAGCATAGAAAATCATTTCACATTCGTCAAGGGACATTTTCAAAACCCTCATAGCAGACAATGTCCATTACTGAATGGAGTTCTCTCCTCATTCCAGCCTTATATTACTGTATGAAGCTTATTTCCCATTACATCTGCATCTATGTCATGATATATTGAAATCTATACCCAATGCATTAGAGAGATTTATAGGTTTTATCTATCTTAAATAAAATAATTATTACATGTTCCATAAAAACATAAATTATTCCTCCAAGCATAACCCAAGGAATAAAATGGGTTTCTTAAAAACCATTCCACCATAATCCATAACAAACAAATGGACTTCATAAATATCATTCCCTAATAAAAAAATAAAATCATATAAATAATAGGGATTGAATCATAAACCTATTTATATAATATCATCTTAGATGGAAATTAATTTTGGTAAAGTTATTTAAATTAATTCTTAATGAAAATTTCCTTTCTTCTTAAAAAACATTTATTTTCTCTAAATGCCACACAGTTTTAATAGAAAACAATTAATTTATAAATAATATTTATATATTTTAATTATGGTTCATTAAAATAATTTATTATGAAATTATAAAAATATATTCATTACTTATAATAGAAAACATTACCATTGTACTTTTTCTGAAAAATTCAAAATGTACCTAATATCGAATAATGGCTAAATATTCCATTCATACCATTAAATATATATTATCCAATGAGTAAAATTGAATTTTAAAAATTTACAAATAATAGAAATAATATTACATATTAAATGATAGAACTGTGTGGATTATAAATATTCCCTAGAAAATACTTATACACAATCTGGGATTAAAATGATATTATTAAATTATCCCTTACATTCGGTCTGATGTCCATTTTATGTATCTGAACCACCTGTAGAATAATTTCAATATTTTTATTTACTTATTCCAGAATCATAGTCAATTTTATGATATCCAATATGATCATATTATTATACATTTTTAAGTAACATTTCATTGTTACTCGTTATTCAGATATTAACAACATTATGATCTTATGCGTGTTTTGATAAATAAGTTCTAATTATCCTTATTAGTTTTTAGATATACCATTAATAAATTTTATTAACATAATATATACCATTTTTATTAATTCTATACTTTTATATAATCATTCACTAATGAAGATCTTGAAGAACTAATCACACCCTATCCTGGAGATGGTAAGTCATACGCATGCATGAGCAACAATATAACTCCCATAATTGTTGAATGGAAATGAATTTAATGGTTTATAATAATTTAGAATCAATATAATGTTATTATAATCATATATATTTATTATTTATATCATTATACCCATTCAATTAAGGTGGTGGTGAAAAATAGATTACACCACAACATGGAGACTGTATGTTGTATGTATGCACGTGTGGTGATTTTTTTGTAGGATGGATAGAAGGTGGAATATTACTCTTCCATAATCAAAATAATATCTCAGTATATATGTGTCACATTATTCATTATTTTATAATGTGACAACTCATGAAGAGTATGTAGGAGATGAAATAACTTAGAAATAGTCGATAGAGGACGTTAACTCTTCTTTGACATGCTTCCTCTAAATCTACTCATAGAGCACTAGAGTTGGTCTTCGAAGATGGATAGAAGTTATAGAACATAACTTGGGATGTTTATAAGTGAAAATCACATTCTATGGATGAGATTTAAGGATCAATATAATTGAGGTGAGGGTCACTTTTGGGATCCTTAAAAATATTAATTTATTTCAACAATCAAAATATTTTAGATAAGTTTTTTTATAAATTTATACCATATAATTTTAATTAACACTTAGTTATTATATTTAAATATTAACCAGGGTACCAAATATTTTATTTTTATTTGAGGAAATATTTACCTATTTGATGTAAATTTGAAAATAAATAAATGAATTAATAAATTGAATACCATAAAATAAATATTATATATTTTTAATTTTTTTTTGATTTATAAATAATTTTATAATACATTTTTTGATAAACAATCAATGGTGTCATTTTTCACACTATTCAATTCAGAGATTTTTTAAAATATTAATATAAAAAGATAACATCAAACCAACTATTTTATTACATTAATAATAGTCTAATGTAATATATAAAATTAATCATACATATCAATCAGTGAAAAAATATATTTATTTTACAATTTTAAATAAAATTTATTTGTTATCACTTTAAAAAAATTATTAATCCAACAAGTTTGGGTAATTATTTTATATAGATATTTGAAGAATAAAAATTAAAAATAAAATACTATAGTTTAGGTAAATATAATATAATTTAGAACAATGTTTTTATTCTAATTTATCAGCTATAAACACCATCATTTAAAATTGTAAACTTATTAAATTATAAATGATACAACATTAACATCATTTTAAATAAAATAATATAAGTGTCGCAGTCTATTATTTAAAGCTCCAAATTTTGACTAACTAAAATATTGGATGTTAATGGTTGAAATATACTTGAAAATTAATATTTGGTTAAGTATTGTGTTCTTTTGACAGTTATTTTTATTGTAAAAAAAATGTTTTTCTGATTTCCCATCATTTAATTTATTTATACATCATCAATGTATAAATACTTAGGGAAATTATTTATTTATTAAAATTTCCAAATAAATTTATATGACAAATAAAAAACAATTTATATTTAAAATGAGTATCTATAGTAGAATTTATCTTATTTATAACATTTTATAAAAATGATGTAGTTTTCAAAATATGAGTAAGACATAAATAATTATTATTTATATAAAATAAATTAAATGTTCTAATATCATATAGGTGGCTTAAAAAGTAACCATTTTAACACAAGGATGATTTAGTTAAAAAATTATTATCCAATGATAGGGAGTCCACTTTTAGGGTAACATTGTAATAACATTTTTACCAATAATTTACTGATTTACCCTATTATCATATTAATTAAAATTACCAAAGATACTATTCATAATTCCCAAAAATAAAATAAATATATTTAAATAATATTTACCTATTGATTAAAAATATGGAATCAATTTTTCAAACGTATAAACATATAAGTTTCATTAATTAATATAAAATTAATCATGTTATTAGAAAGAGAGAACATGTTTTAAAAGTCAAAAATTGAAAAAGAATGAAATATTTTTACCTCTAGATTTAATATAAAATTAATTCCAATGACATAAATCATATTAAATAATAAACATATATGCTATTTATACTTTAAAACCATTCAATGTTATAATTTTTCTATAAAACATATTTTCATGAAAAAATTGTTTTCAATTGTAGTATAGTGTATTTTAACTATTCATCCAAACTGTAATGTTATGAAAACAAAGTTAAAATTAAACCAAATTAAAATATTATATCCCAATTAAAATTGAAATGAATATATTTTCATATAAAAATTATTAATGTTTCAAAATCATAATTTTAAAGGTCTTATACATTAAAAGGTAGAAAATTACCCTTTTTAAAAAAATATAGGTTTTTATATATCAAATATGGCTTAGTCATACCCTATGAAAATGATATCCATTGGAAGAATATAAATAATATTATATGAATTATATAAAATATATATTTCATTAATCTACATTAATAATTATAATTGACTAAATTTATTAAAAAAACACAATTATAAAATTGATTTATATTTTTCATAAATAATTGGTAGTGAATGACATCACCATAAATTTTAATAATTAATTTATATTTATTCCCATAAAACTAAAAACATGGTTAAATGGTCATTTTATACAAAGGGAATCTCATGGTTCATCTAAACTCACAACTACATGCAACAAAAGGTATTGATGAATTAAAATTATTTTAAGCAAATATTTCATAATAATATTGGGGTGTTAAAATCAACCCACTCTTAAACTGAATTACGTACTCCAAATTCGTCCCTTGGATACAAAGGTGTGATTATATAGCCTTTATAATATCCTCAATTTCCCATATATCTTCCTCAAACTGGTGGTTCCACTTTAAAACATTAACTAAGCGAGTAGACTTGTTTTGCAATACTTCATCGATAGGTTCTAGAATACCAATGGATATTCTTCAAAAGAAATGTCTCACTCCATAGGTGCTTATTATTAGTGTAGTACATGTTAAGGAAATGGTATGGAAATTATTAGGAGAGATACATGTAACACGTCACAAACTTTAGAGACATTCGATGGATGAGGTAATCGATAAGCTACCCTACCAACATGATCATGAATTTTAAAAGGACTAAAATACCTAGGTCATAGCTATCCCATAATTCCGAATATCATTTCTCTATTATAGTGAGATATTCATAGAAACACCTTGTCTCCCACTTCAAACTCTAGGTATTTTATTCATTTTTAATCATAACATTTTTCAAATCTAAGATACTCTTATGTGTTGTTGAATAGATCTAGCCTTTTCTACGATTTCATCAACAATATCAAATCCTAATACCTTTATTTCCACAACATCATCCCATCATTTTAGATTTATGTACTTATTCATGTATATGGATTTATAAGGATCCATTTGAATACTAAAGTGAATTCTATTATTTTATGAAAATTCCACCAAAGGTAGGGGTTGATCCCAACCACCATTGAAATATATAGAGAAATATATCTATATATCTTCCAAAGATTCAATTGACCTCTCGGACTAGAAATATATATGTGGAAGATAAGAAGTCTGAAACATAATATTGTATCCAAATCTAGATGAAAGCATCTCCAGAAATATGAGGTAAACCTATCTTCCTAATCAGATTTAAATTAAATATGTACTCCCACAAAAAATTACCACTTCCATTACATATATCCTGGAAAGATGGTCAAGGGAGAAATAATATATAATAGAAATGTTGTGTGATGACATCGTAAGGCGATCAAATATAACCCATATAGAATTATGGAATTTAGATGTTTTGGGAACTCTAGTGAAAAATAACATAGAGATGTTTTCCCCTTTCTATTCTGGTATGGGGAATGGTTTTAATATCCCCTAAGATATCTGTCTCCCAACCTTAACATTATGTCAAACCAAGTACCATAATATTTATTTGGAAACATCTCATTTCATTCCATATCTCAATAAATATTCATTCTGGTTCTTGTACATCATTGTACTTCAAGGGTGAATAGAGAATAACGATCTACGAGCCATATCCAATAGCTCTATCTTTAATCCTGGTATGGGAGGAATAAAAACTCGATTCCCAACCCTTATTATTCCATACCCAATCAATGTTTAATCTAGGAATATTTCTCACCATATTTTGTATATCTACATCTTCCTTATGAACCTCCATAATATTCAGCTGTATACATGGTTGAACATTCACAGGAGAAAGATACGATTTATTATATTGTTTTAACATTTCAAGATAAATCCATTGTAAATCCATGTATATTATGTTTTTTGTGATCCCTATCATGGATAGGGTAGCATTTACCTTTTGAATCAAACCATATTCCACCTTTTTCACATTCCTTGGGTGGTAATGTATTGAGATTGATATTCTTTTAGTAACTAAATCCATATTATTTTCCACATTTTCAATTCATTTTGTGTGAATATATACATTAATCTTTTTTCATCATTATAAATATCACACCTTTAACTATAACTGTAATTCCTCTAAATCATTAATTAAATGATTTCCACAGCAAACTCCATATCACGAGTTGGTTAAATTTTCTCATATATTTTCAATTATCGTGAGGCATAAGATAACACCATATCAGTTTTCCAAATAACACATCCTAAACCCTTTTTTATTCACCACTATAGACCATAAACCTTTCTCCACAACATGGTAGTGTGTGAATAGGTTCATTGGATAACCATATTTTGAGCCCTTTGAAATTATCATCATATTCGTTTTCCTATAAAAATTTAACTACTTTATGAGTTAAATTAGTGATTGGATTAGATAATTGTGAATGATATTTCATATAACAACAATAATATCCAGATAAAATAAGAAAAAATTGGTTCCAAGTTACTATTGTTGGTCTCAATCAACATATATTAACTATTGTTTCTGTAGGATCCATATATATCCCCTATTTTTAGATTATGTGGAAAATTAATAAAACATTTTGATGTCAAAATTCACACTTGTAAAATTTTAATAATGATTATCCTATTTTAGGTTCACCAGTTCAATTCTCATGTGATATTCATATTCTACCTTTATCTTCAAATATACACAAATTACATCTATAAAGACAACCAAAAACTGATCATGATAGTTTTTAAGACTATACTCATTAGATCCATGAAGATAGTGGGTGAATTAGAATGACTAAAAGGTATCCCTATAAATTCATAGTTTCTATACAATTTACAGAATGTTTTGTTTGGTATATCCTCCTTATATAACAATAATTAATTATATGCTGAATGAATATAAATCATGGAAAAGTAATAAGCTCCATTTATTTTGTTTAACAATTCATCAATGCTGGGAAGATTATATTTTTTCTTTATAGTGATGTTGTTATGTTATCAATTATCAATGTAGATTCTCAATGATCCGTGTTTTTTCTTAAAAAATGAATAGTTTCACACCAAGGACACATACTTGGGTGTATGAATCGATTTTAAAGATTCAATCGGAGTTTTATCTTCAATTATTACGACTTAATTGGGACAATTCTATACAGTATCTCTGAAATTTGAATAGCACCTGATATGAGTAATATTGAAAACTCTACATCAAGATGTAGTGGATGACTAGGTAATTCTTCTAGAAATACATCATCAAACGCTTGTATAATGTGTTTTTTTATTAATTGTGAGATTCCCACCAACAATTTGATATTTATATCATGCATTTATTGGGATCAAGACCCATATGTTGGAATAAATTTCTACTAGATGTTTATAGTCAACCAAATAGTGATAGATGATCCAAAATTGATCTCTAATATGAAATGTGACTTCTTTTCCATGGAAATTGATATGATCTACATATAAATAAATTTAATCCATTTTATGTGTAACATCAAATTCCACTATAGGTAAGATCACAATATTTAAAAGAATCACTTTCCCACAAACATCCACCTGAGAAGAATTATAAACTTTTGATGTTACCATTGTGCCATTAAAAGTTGTCATAGCCAACACTGCATCTAAATGTCCATCGATTTTCGTGATAACCTTAGAAAATTATTCAATAATAATAGAGTTGGTGGATCTCAAATCATATAATTTTTTTACCAAAGAGTTGATGGTAAGTGTACATTTCACCAATTCATTATCGTACTACACATCGCCAATAGTGATCACAAGTTACATTATGTTGTATTTTTCCTTCATAGTTTTTTGACATTGATCCTCATCAATAACCCATTGATTAATACATTGATTGGAATAGTTACCGATTTCCATGAAATTGTATCACTGAAGTGTTGGGGTTGCATTATGTGTAGTATTTTCTACATTTTCATCATTAGAAAACGTTTTACCTACACTTTCTCATTCAACATCCCGATGGAATAAGTTTCCTCACACAAAACATTTACTAGTTATTGTAAGACAACTTCATCCATGTTTCTTCCCACACATTGAACACAAGGTAAAAATAATATTCTTTTGAGTGGGGTATTTATATTATCCCTTGACATCCATTTTTATCTTCTTATCAAACAAATAGGACTGATGGGTTACTCCAATATATATCTCCAATGTATGGTTACATCGAACAATTTTTTCATATCTATCGATGTACCTTATGGATAATTACATTCATAGAATTTAATTTATTCTAGAAATGAATTGATTGATTTTACTCTTAGGTTGGATAATAGTAATTTAATAATACCATGCAATTCATAGAAAATTTACTTTGCTGGTACCAAAGGATTTATCATCATTTATTCGTATGTTCTGGGAAATCCTTATCCATTATTTTTTATAAAAATACGATGAATGAAATTGTTGAAATATAAGTTCATGATATTATCCCATTTAAATGATTCAATTTTATCTCTTTGGCACATATTTTGGATAAGGTTACACCATTTCTTAGCTTCAACTTCCAATGATAAAATGATAAGTTGACATTATCATGTTCTGAAGATTTAATAACTAAATAAATCTTTTCAGTTGTACTGATACATTGTTCTACCACTAATGGATTGGAAGACCCGATGATAGAAGTTGGTTAACATCATTAAGGATAAAAAATATTCTTTTAAATCTTTTAATTATTTGGATTTCAGGCATGATTCATCGATTAAGATTGTTGTGTGAGCATAGCTGCATGTTTTTTCATAATTTATCCCATAACATTTGGTTGTGTAGGATTACAATCATTGCATTTCCCTTCAAATTAATTATTAACACGGTTCCATCGAGTTCTATCAATTTAGTAAAACCAATAATGGTAGAGTGAGAAACACTAAACATATTGGGAAAATCACATGAACAAGAACAAAATTTCAATTTAGGATACTTTAGGTTTTATCCTTTGTCACTCATGATCTCTTTTAAAACACTAGGAAAATAACCTATATTTCAACATATCCTATGGGTTCTTACTATTTTTTTATCATCCCAGATGCAAAAGGTTAACTATACATTTCATAATATACCAATTATAATGACCCATACTTCACAAAAATTGAAATTATTTCAGTGTTGACGAATATTCATTTCAAAATAAAACAATGCCACGATAGGACTGTATATGTACATTGTCTTTATAAACTGGGAAACATAAACAACTAGTTTATAATATATCTTCTTTATCTCTCACATATATCATCATAACTAGAAACCATTTGGAGATAACTTATATAAAACCCTTCTTCAAGACCCGGGGTAAAGGAACATATGATTGGGTTAGTTTAGCTCCTCGGTAAGGGTAAAAATTTGATATATCAATAATAACCTAATCATAAGAAATAAGAACATAACATTTGAAAATCTTATCCTGAATATGAAAGATTGTGATATCATGACATACAATAAATTATGAACGTTTATATGATTAATTGAATATAATCCCAAAATTCATAGCATAAGTCATGATTTTTTATACACATAAGCAGGGAAATTCATTTTTATATTAGTCCAGGATCCCTACCAAGATCATCATAGTAGAAAAAGTATATTTCTGAATAGATATGACTCCTCATTCTATCTCTATACTACTGAATTGAAAACATTTCATGATCCATATATGTCTATCTCATAATGTATAAGTATTTACCCAAATAATTGGAGGGAGATATAGGCCCCAAACATGGAAAAGTTAAATCATTATTAAATGTTTCACCTAACCATAAATCATTCATTAAAGGATAACCAATGTAATAGAATTGGTTTTGTAAACATCATTCCACCATAATCAATATGAAACAAATGGATTTTCAAAATATAATTCCATCATAAAAAATAAAATAATAATAATAACAGGGATACAAACATGACCTAATTTAGAGAATGTCATCTTAGAAAAAAAATAATTTCGGTAAAACACTTTAAATTTATTCCTAATGAAATAATACTTTCTTATTTAGAAATGATTTCATTTTTTCTCTAATGGCCAAGAAATTTTATAAGAAAATAATTTTAATTAAATTAATCTTGAAATATTGTAATAAAATATTAATTTAAATAAGGAATTATGAATGTGTAAAAATAAATTCATTTAGAATAATTAAAAAAACATTTCCCTCATAAATTTCCCAGAAATGTCAAAAAGTACCTCGTATCGAAAAATGATAAAATAATAGTTTCATAAAATTTTAAAAAAGTAATCAGTGAGTAAAGTTTAAATTAAAATTTATATATTAATATAAATAATATTAAATATTTACACAACATGGATTATGAGGATAATGATAGCCCAGTAAATACTTACATAAAAACATTCTCATATAAAAATGAGATTGTTAAATTACCATTTTTCATTGGTCTGATATCCATTGTATGTATCCTAACCTCATTTATACTAATTTCAGAAATGTTGTTGAATTTTTATAGAATCATGTTCATTTTTATGATATCATATATGATCATATTACCATCTGTTTCTCAGTAACATTGCATTATTACTTGTTATTTGGATATTAACAACATTATGTATTTATACATGTTTTGTCAAATAAGTTCCAGTTATCCTTATATGGTTATACTTATATCATATAAAAATTATATCAACATAATATATACCATATTTATTAATTATTTGTTTTTATATAATTATTTCTTAATAATGATCTTGTACAATAAATAACATCGTATCGTTCAGACAGTACGGTGTACGTACACAAGGGTGATGATATCGTTCCCATTATTGTTGAATTGTATCAAAATGAATGATTTATAATATTTAATGAACAATATAAATTAATAATGAGATTATATAGTTCTTTTTCAATCATTATACCCATCCATGTATGGTGGTGGTGGAAAATATATTATATTACAGTTTGGAGATGGTAAGTCATATGTATGCATGCGTGGTGAAATCATTTTTCATTATATGGATTGAAGGTGGAATACTGTTGTTATATATTTATAATAACATATTATTATAAAAGTGATACTGGAATTGTTACATTATAATGAAACAACTCATGATGTTTATGGGGATGAACAAATTTTTTATAAAATAATCAGTAGAAAAGATTACCTCCTCTTCAACGTTGATTCTCTAAATACCATCATAGTGAAATAGATTTGGCCTTTGATGAAGTCCAGAACCGATATAATGTAACTAGAGATATTTATCATGGAAAATTTAAGGGTATGGATGAGATTTAAGGATAAAATATAAGTGAATAGGTGAGGGAGATGGTTCCCATTTAAAAATGAGGTGGGGTCACTTTATGGATCTCCAAAAACATTAATATATATGTAAATAAAACTACATAAAAAAACCAAAATGTACCAATTTAGTTGATGATAGTTGATAGGGTTTTAATATCACTTCAAATATATTTTATACATGTTTTTTGTGAATTTAAACATTATTATTTTCATTAATACAAAATTATTCTGTTTAATTTTAACATGGGTAACAAAAATTTCAATATTAAAATGTGTTAAATATTTAATTATTTTTTTTCAAGATGAAAATAAATTAATTCCAAATAACATTTAAAACCATATAATAATTATTATATATTTTTATAAATGTTTTATGATATTTAAAAAAATTTAAAAATAATTTTTTCATAAACAATAAAAGGTTCCATTTTTGACACTACACAGTTCATTGATTTTTAAAAATATTAATATAATAAGATAAAATAGAACTTTATTTTTATTATATTAATTTGAGATCCATGTCATTTATAAAATTCCCTGGACATATTAATTATCCAAAAAATATATTTATTTTAATATTTTTAGAACATTTTTACCTCTATTAATAAAATAATTAGTATTTTTTGTAATTATTTAATATAATTATTTTTTAATTAAAAATAATAATATAATTTAATGATCAAAATAAATATACTATATTTAGGAAGAATATTTCCAGTAGAATTTATATTGTGGAAAATAAAACATTTCAAATGATATATTTGTTCTATTCTGAATATGAAAACATTAACATAACATTAAATAAAATAATATAAGGGTCAAAATACCATCTATAAGGCACAAAATGGTCTCTAACTCGACCATCGAATGGTTATGGTTGATATTTACTAAACCAAAAAGAATTGATCAAGTATTTGTGTCTTTTTATGGGTATTATTATTTTAATTATAATTTTTTTTACTGATTTCTCGTCAATAAATTAATTTTTACATCATCAATGTACAATTCATTAAGTTAATTAAGTATTTCCTAAAATTTAAAAACAAATTACAATGATATAGAATAGAATATTAGCTTTAAAATTAGTATTTATAATAGAATTTCTCTTCAATACAACCTTATATATAAAATGACTTAGTTATTAAAATTTGAGTAATTCATATTTAATTTTTCTCTCGATATAAGAAATTAAATTTTCTAATATCATACATGTGGATTAGAAAAAACAAAATTTCTATAAAATGATTATTTATATCAAAAAACATATCCAATGATATTAATTCATGTGTTAGATTAACATTATAATATTTTATTGCCTAAAATTATTTGATATACACTTCCACCATACTAATAAAAATTACCAAAGTAGCAATTAATAAATACAAAAAATAAAATAAACTTATTTAAATAATTTGGACATAATAATTACTATTATGAAATCCTTTTTTTAAATTAAGAACACATAAGTTCTAGTTAATTTCAAATTTATCCTACTATCAGAAAGAGAGTATGGGTTTTAAAAGATAAAACATTAAAAAAGATTAAAATGTTTTTACATCCAAATGAAATGTTAAATTAATGTTAATGACATAATATTAAATGATAAAAATATATTCTATTTATACATTATAACGTTTAAATATTATGATTTAATAATAAAATGTTTTTCAATGAAAAATGTTGATTTCAATTAAAATTTAGTGTAGTGTTACTATTCTTCAAAATATGAATGTTGCCAAAAAAATATTAAAAATTCATCAAAAGTTATTTTTATATCCCTATCCATAAGAAAATGTTTATTTTGTCATATAAAAATTATTAATTTTTAAAAATAATAATTTAAAAGTTTTTCTCCATTGAAATACGAAAAATTTTCCTTCTAAAAAATATAGGTTTTGATACACCAAATATGGTGTATTAATACAAAATGAATATAATATCTGTTGGAGGAATTTAAAAAATATTTTATTAACTTTATAACATATATATTTCATAAATCTAATTTGATAATATTAATTTAATAAATTTATTAAAAAAATATAAAATTGATTTATTATTTCATAAATAATTGGTAGTGAATGTATTGACCCTAAATTTTCCAAATATAGTTATATTAACTCCTGATAAACCAAAAAATAAGTTATAATGGTCATTTTATACTAAGGGAAAACCTTTTTTATTTAAAATTACAATTTCATGCAATGCAATCTATTGATGAAATATATTTATTTAGAAAAAATGTTTCATAAAAACACCTTGGTGTTACATTCATCCTCCATTGAAATAAATATCACCCTTTATATTTTTCACATAGATGGAAAAATATAATAATATATATCCCTCATCATAACCTCATGTTCCCACATAGCTTTTAGAAATTAGTGTTTCTGCCATAAATATTTTACCAAGAGAGTGGTATTTTTTCGCAGAAACTTTTCACTATGATCCTAAATCACTATCTGCTGTTCCTCAAAAGAACTATCATTCTACAGTGGAATGAATTCTTATTTCTGTAAATGTGAATGATCAGGTTTTTAATTTCTCAAGAGAGATACATCAGAGACATCATGAACTTGATATATATTTAGTGGAAACACTAATAGGTATTTTATATTTGTAAGACGATATAGAATTTCATAAGGACCGGTATAACTAGGGATTAGATTTCCCATAATTCCAAATCTCATACTCTCTTACAGGGCGATATTCATAGTAACACCTTATTACCCACATCAAACACAATTCCTTTTCATTAGTTGTTAGCATAAATTTTTTATTGACTCTATGATGCTCTTATGTTTTGTTGAATATATCTCATATTTTGTACCTTTTCATCAACAACATCAGGTCCTAATATATTTCATTTCTTAAATTTATTCTATAAAGTTGTATTTATGCACTTTTTTCAAATAGGGATTCATAAGGATCCATTTGAATACTAGAGTGAATGCTATTTTTTGTATGAAAAATCCACCAAAGGTAGATGTTGATGCCAACCACCATTGAAATTCATAGAGAAAGCTCTAAACATGTACTCTAGAGTTTGAATTATCCTCTTAAACATAGAATATATCCATTTTTGATAACCACTAATGAAACATAACATTGTATCAAGATATTGCTGAAGACTTTTCCAGAAAATCAAGGTAAACCTGCGATCCCAATCAGATGTAATGGAATGTGTTACTCCATTCAATATTACAACATCCATTATGTATATCCTGGAATTCTGAATCAAGATAGAAATAATCTCTAATGGAAATTAAATGTGAAAACATTGTTAGGTGATCACATATAAGCCATATAGAATTTTGGCCTTTTGATGTTTTGGGATGTCCGATGAAAAATTCTATAGTGATGTATTCCCATTTAAATTCTGATATGGGTAATGGTTGTAACATTAACATAGACTTATGTCTCTTAAAAATTAATTAGTAAAAACCAAGAATTGAGAGGCATATTCAGAAACATATCCTTCATTGACATCCCACCAGAAATACCATTTCAGGTCCCATTACATCATTGTGGATTTCGGGTGAAGTCCAGAACCTATATAATGTAACTAGAGATATTTATCATGGAAAATTTAAGGGTATGGATGAGATTTAAGGATAAAATGTAAGTGAATAGGTGAGGGAGATGGTTCCCATTTAAAAATGAGGTGGGGTCACTTTATGGATCTCCAAAAACATTAATATATACGTAAATAAAACTACATAAAAAAAACCAAAATGTACCAATTTAGTTGATGATAGTTGATAGGGTTTTAATATCACTTCAAATATATTTTATACATGTTTTTTTTGAATTTAAACATTATTATTTTCATTAATACAAAATTATTCTGTTTAATTTTAACATGGGTAACAAAAATTTCAATATTAAAATGTGTTAAATATTTAATTATTTTTTTTCAAGATGAAAATAAATTAATTCCAAATAACATTTAAAACCATATAATAATTATTATATATTTTTATAAATGTTTTATGATATTTAAAAAAATTTAAAAATAATTTTTTCATAAACAATAAAAGGTTCCATTTTTGACACTACACAGTTCATTGATTTTTAAAAATATTAATATAATAAGATAAAATAGAACTTTATTTTTATTATATTAATTTGAGATCCATGTCATTTATAAAATTCCATGGACATATTAATTATCCAAAAAATATATTTATTTTAATATTTTTAGAACATTTTTACCTCTATTAATAAAATAATTAGTATTTTTTGTAATTATTTAATATAATTATTTTTTAATTAAAATTAATAATATAATTTAATTATTAAAATAAATATACTATATTTAGGAAGAATATTTCTAGTAGAATTTATATTGTGGAAAATAAAACATTTCAAATGATATATTTGTTCTATTCTGAATATGAAAACATTAACATAACATTAAATAAAATAATATAAGGGTCAAAATACCATCTATAAGGCACAAAATGGTCTCTAACTCGACCATCGAATGGTTATGGTTGATATTTACTAAACCAAAAAGAATTGGTCAAGTATTTGTGTCTTTTTATGGGTATTATTATTTTAATTATAATTTTTTTTACTGATTTCTCATCAATAAATTAATTTTTACATCATCAATGTACAATTCATTAAGTTAATTAAGTATTTCATAAAATTTAAAAACAAATTACAATGATATAGAATAGAATATTAGCTTTAAAATTAGTATTTATAATAGAATTTCTCTTCAATACAACCTTATATATAAAATGACTTAGTTATTAAAATTTGAGTAATTCATATTTAATTTTTCTCTCGATATAAGAAATTAAATTTTCTAATATCATACATGTGGATTAAAAAAAACAAAATTTCTATAAAATGATTATTTATATCAAAAAACATATCCAATGATATTAATTCATGTGTTAGATTAACATTATAATATTTTATTGCCTAAAATTATTTGATATACACTTCCACCATACTAATAAAAATTACCAAAGTAGCAATTAATAAATACAAAAAATAAAATAAACTTATTTAAATAATTTGGACATAATAATTACTATTATGAAATCCTTTTTTTAAATTAAGAACACATAAGTTCTAGTTAATTTCAAATTTATCCTACTGTCAGAAAGAGAGTATGGGTTTTAAAAGATAAAACATTAAAAAAGATTAAAATCTTTTTACATCCAAATGAAATGTTAAATTAATGTTAATGACATAATATTAAATGATAAAAATATATTCTATTTATACATTATAACGTTTAAATATTATGATTTAATAATAAAATGTTTTTCAATGAAAAATGTTGATTTCAATTAAAATTTAGTGTAGTGTTACTATTCTTCAAAATATGAATGTTGCCAAAAAAATATTAAAAATTCATCCAAAGTTATTTTTATATCCCTATCCATAAGAAAATGTTTATTTTGTCATATAAAAATTATTAATTTTTAAAAATAATAATTTAAAAGTTTTTCTCCATTGAAATACGAAAAATGTTCCTTCTAAAAAATATAGGTTTTGATACACCAAATATGGTGTATTAATACAAAATGAATATAATATCTGTTGGAGGAATTTAAAAAATATTTTATTAACTTTATAACATATATATTTCATAAATCTAATTTGATAATATTAATTTAATAAATTTATTAAAAAAATATAAAATTGATTTATTATTTCATAAATAATTGGTAGTGAATGTATTGACCCTAAATTTTCCAAATATAGTTATATTAACTCCTGATAAACCAACAAATAAGTTATAATGGTCATTTTATACTAAGGGAAAACCTTTTTTATTTAAAATTACAATTTCATGCAATGCAATCTATTGATGAAATATATTTATTTAGAAAAAATGTTTCATAAAAACACCTTGGTGTTACATTCATCCTCCATTGAAATAAATATCACCCTTTATATTTTTCACATAGATGGAAAAATATAATAATATATATCCCTCATCATAACCTCATGTTCCCACATAGATTTTAGAAATTAGTGTTTCTGCCATAAATATTTTACCAAGAGAGTGGTATTTTTTCGCAGAAACTTTTCACAATGATCCTAAATCACTATCTGCTGTTCCTCAAAAGAACTATCATTCTACAGTGGAATGAATTCTTATTTCTGTAAATGTGAATGATCAGGTTTTTAATTTCTCAAGAGAGATACATCAGAGACATCATGAACTTGATATATATTTAGTGGAAACACTAATAGGTATTCTATCTTTGTAAGACGATATAGAATTTCATAAGGACCGGTATAACTAGGGATTAGATTTCCCATAATTCCAAATCTCATACTCTCTTACAGGGCGATATTCATAGTAACACCTTATTACCCACATCAAACACAATTCCTTTTCATTAGTTGTTACCATAAATTTTTTATTGACTCTATAATGCTCTTATGTTTTGTTGAATATATCTCATATTTTGTACCTTTTCATCAACAAGATCAGGTCCTAATATATTTCATTTCTTAAATTTATTCTATAAAGTTGTATTTATGCACTTTTTTCAAATAAGGATTCATAAGGATCCATTTGAATACTAGAGTGAATGCTATTTTTTGTATGAAAAATCCACCAAAGGTAGATGTTGATGCCAACCACCATTGAAATTCATAGAGAAAGCTCTAAACATGTACTCTAGAGTTTGAATTATCCTCTTAGACATAGAATATATCCATTTTTGATAACCACTAATGAAACATAACATTGTATCAAGATATTACTGAAGAATTTTCCAGAAAATCAAGGTAAACCTGCGATCCCAATCAGATGTAATGGAATGTGTTACTCCATTCAATATTACAACATCCATTATGTATATCCTGGAATTCTGAATCAATATTGAAATAATATCTAATAGAAATTAAATGTGAAAACATTGTTAGGTGATCACATATAAGCCATATAGAATTTTGGCCTTTTGATGTTTTGGGATGTCCGATGAAAAATTCTATAGTGATGTATTCCCATTTAAATTCTGATATGGGTAATGGTTGTAACATTAACATAGACTTATGTCTCTTAAACATTAATTAGTAAAAACCAAGAATTGAGAGACATATTCAGAAACATATCCTTCATTGACATCCCACCAGAAATACCATTTCAGGTCCCATTACATCATTGTGGATTTCGGGTGAATAGAGAATAAAGAACTATGAGAATCATCTAATAAATCCTATTTTAATTCTAGTTTGATATGAATAAAAAATTGGCTAATATTCATTATTATTAAATCACAATCAAGGTTGAATCCTAGAACATTACTCACATTTTTTATAGCTACATATCTTCCATCAATTCCTTATTAATCCTCAATTTTATAGAAGGTTGAACATTCACTTATGAAAGATAATAATTCTATACTTCTATCAAAATTTCAAAATCCATCCTTTGACAATCCATAAATATTGGATCTTTTGTGATCATCATCATATATAGGCTATAATGATCCTTTAAACTCGAAGAATCTTCACCATTGTTCACATTCCCAAAGTGGTAATATATTGATAATTTGTAATCATTAATCAAATCCAACTGTATTCAGTGATGAATATTAAAATCCTTTTCTGTGAAATTATACATTAATCATTTATGGTCAGCATAAACAATTATACATTCACCATTAAGATAATTCTACCATATATTTAATTAAAAGATTACCACATATAACTACAAATCAAGATTTGGGTAATTTTGAAAATTGATTATTAATTTTCATATGGTGTAATCTATCACCATGTCATTTTTCATGAGAAAAAATTTGAATCCCTTTTTGGATTCATCACTAAAGATCACAATCCATTATCCACTTTAATGTAGTGTGAGCCCAGGGGCACTGGGAAACCATTTATTGAGCTCATTGAAATTTTCTTCACATTCCTCCATCTAAACAAACATAACTCCTTAATGGATCAACTTTGTGAGTGGATTATATAATCCTAAAAAATATTTCCCAAAACATCAATAATATTTCACCAATCCATGAAAATATTGGATCTCATTTACTATTCTTGGTCTTGGACAACATTCAATAAAATCTATTTTTATTAGAACCCCAAATATCCCCTATTATGATATTATATGACCTAAAATTGAGACTTTCTGACTCCAAAATTCACACATAGTAAATTTTTCATAAATCAACTCCATTATCACAGTAATTAATACAATTATCAAGTGATATTCATGTTGATCTGTACTATTATAATAGATTAGAATATGGTCTATAAATACTACCAAAAACTGATAAGGATGGTATATAAACAATATATTTATAGATCCCTGGAGATTTTAGAGAATTAGTAATACCGAATGGTGTCACTATATATCTATAGTGTCTATACCTCATACAGAATGTCGTATTTGGTATATCATCCTTCTTGACAATTAATTAATGATATCATAAATAATGATCAATGAGGGAAAAGTATTGAGAACTGTGTAGTTGGTTGAATACATCATAAATGCGGGGAAGAGGAAATGTTTTCTTGATAGTGATGTAGTTATGTGCATGATAATCAATATAGAGTCTGATTGATCCTCATTTTTTCTTAACAAACAAAATAGTTTCACCCCAAGTTGATTTACTAGGGAAAATGAATCCCCTGTCAATATTCGGTTAGAGATTCTTCAACAATTCCTAGAACTCAATTGTGACTATTCTATATGGTTTATTTGAAAGAGTAATAGAACCAATTATGAGTTCTATTGAAAACTCAACTTTACGATTTGGTGTAACACCTGACATCTATTTTGTAAAAAACATCCTCAAAATATCATAAAATTTGTGTATTATTAATTACGAGTTTCTCCCAAACCATTGCAGTGAGATAACCCTCATTTATAACAATAAAGATCCATATGATGGAACAAATTTATACTAGAGGGTTATAATAATCCTTTCCTTGATATATTATCATATATTTATTTTCAATATGTAACATGACATCCCTTCCATGTAAATTTATATGTTCTCCATTTATATAAAGCCAATTAATGAAAAAATCACTTCAAATTCCACTATAGTAAGGATGAAAATATTTATTGGAAGTAACATCCCACAAACTTCAACGATGGTAGGATAATATACATTTGATGTGATCATTATTCCATTAATATTTGTCACAACTAACAAAACATCTAATTGTTTGGGTAATAAAAACATGTCGTTAGAAAATTCATTAGAATTTATATATTGTGTGGATCTAGAATCAAAGGAAAAAAATCCACTTTAGAGTGGATAGTATATGTACATTTCTCTATATCATTATCATACACAACTTCACTGATAGTGATCACATGTGAATTTCCGTCATCTTTGGACTTATGAGTTTTCTAATTTTGATCATCATCAATAATCCATTGATTGGATAATTGATTGTCACAATGAAAATTTTTCTCTCACTTGTATCATTGATGTTTAAGAGTTTCGTTTTTATAGCCCTTTCTTTATTCATATCATTATACATATTTTTCCCATAACATAGGCATTAAACTCCTCAATGACATTCTTTTACACACATAAAACATTTACTTGTCCTTTTATGAAAATTCCTTCCATGTTTTCTAACACACATTGACTATAAGGGAAAAATAATATTTTTTTCAATGTGGCCTTTATGTTTTCCCTTAAATTACATTTTTATATTCTCAGAAAACCCATTGTTCTGATGGGTTACACTAATATTTATCTCAAACATGAGAGCACAGTGAATGGTTTCTTCATAGATATTTTAATCCATTATGAATAATTCCCTTTCAAATTCGTTGTTTTATTCCACTAAATAATCGATCATTTATACTCTATGTTGAATAATAATTCAAGAACAAATCTTTCCAATAGTTGTAAAATTTTCATCATAGGTACCATCAAATTCATTCACTTTTTTCTTATGTTAAAAAAACCCCTTATCCCTACTATGATTAAAGGATAAAAGGAAAGTAATAACTGAAAAATATGTTCATGAACTCATCAAATTTCATGGATTCAATTTCTTATATTTTTCTCATATTCTTGATAAGGTTCCACCGTTGATCAACATCACCATCCAAATAATATAATAATAATATTACATTATCATGTTCTGAACATTAGATAAATGAATATATATTTTCAGTGGTACTAGTCCATTGATTGGCCACTAATGGATTCGAGGACCTAGTGAAATAAGGTTGAATCTACCTCAGGAAGGATTCAACATAATATTACTCATTCCATTACTATTTTGGATGACCTGAATGATTGAGTTCTTGAGAATATAGTCTGAGCAATACTACGTGATTTATAATTTTATCACCCATAATTATTTTTGATCAGGAGGAAAATCATTGCATTGCCTTTCACATTCATCATTAATGCAGTTCCTTCAGGTTCCAATAATTGACCTTAACCAAGAAGCATAGATTGAGGAACACTAATAATAATGGGAAAACCTGAAAATCATGAACACAATATAAATTGAATAAAATTTGATTTTTACCCTAGGTTATTCATGATCAATTATTATACAATATGGTTGTATACTATGACTATATATATATCAGTTGGGTTCTTTCTAAGGAGATTTCATCCTTGTTTGCAATGGTTAAATATACGTCTTCTCTATTACCTACTATAACAACCTATACATTACAAACATTGATATTAATTCAATATTTAAGAATATTCATTATAAAAATAACAATGGAATGATATTACAATATATGTATAATGACATTAGAAATTCTTAAAAAAACTATTTCATTAGATATCTTCATTACTTTCAACATATTTCATCATAACTATACCCCTTTTTGACATATCTTAATTAATACCTTCTTCATGAACTAGTGAAATCAATCATATGAAATGGGGAGATAATATTCCCAGTAAGGGTTAATAAGGGAGATATCAATAATATCATAATCATAAGACATATGAATATAACATTTGAAATATTATCCAACATAGGATAGATCGGGATATCATGCAATGGGATACATCAAGAAAGATCATAAAACTCAATGAATATAATACCCAATTCAAAAACAATAGAAATTATGTTTTATGGAATAATCCTAAAAATTGAAAACAATTTCATTTTAGTCTATGCTCATTACCAAGACAATCATTGTAGACAGTTCCCATTATTGAACCGAGTTCAATCCTCGTTTTGGCCTTGTGTTATAGAACCGGGATCATATCACATTCTTGGCTTGTATATCACATGATATATAAGAAATCACCAAATGCACTTCCTTAAGATATATGTTCCATCCATATCATAATTCAATCATTCTTACATGTTTCAAAAAAAACATAAATAATTCATCTCAACATAACCCAATGAATAAAATGAGTTTCTTAAACATCTTTCCACCATAATCCATATAAAAATGGATATCATCAATATAATTATTTCATGCAAATTTTCTATCATATTAATAATATGGATATAAATATAACACTCATTAGATAATGTCATCTTATATGGAAAATATTTTTTGTAAAACACTTGAAATTAATTCTTGAGGAAAAAGTAATTTCTTCCTAAAAAATGTTTTCTTATCTCAAAAAGTCACAAAATATTTAAATAATGGAATTTAATTGAAAAAAGTGTTGAAATAATGTAAAATAATCTTTGTTTAAATAATACAATATGAAAGTGTAGAAATAATTTCGGTCCATATATGCAATAAAACATTCTCCGCATACTTTTGATGAAAAACTCAAAAAGTACCTCATATCGAATAATGAAATAAGATTTTCTATCATACTATTTAATAAAAAAACAACCAATGGGTAACAATGAAATAAAAATTTATTGAATATTTGATAAAATAATTAATATTTTGAAAACATACATGTGGATGATAAATATATCCTAGTATATACTTATGTATAAATAATATCGGATAGAAATGAGATTGTAAAATTATTCCTTACATGAGGTCGAATATCCTTTGAATGTATTTGAAACTTCATTATAATTATTCCTATAATGTTATTGACTTGTTAAATAATTATTATAATATTTAAGGTATAATATATGATCATATTATCATCATTTTGTTAGTCAAATTTTATTTTTACTCGTTATTCAGATAATATCTTATTTTTGTTCTTAAGCATGTTTTGTCAAATAAGTTCGGATTATCCTTCTTATGATCTATTTATATATTTTAAAAATTATATTAAAATAATATATACCATATTTATTCATTATTTATATTTATATAATGATTATTAAATGAGTATCGTGTAGAATGAATCACATCACATCATGGAGATAGTAGTCTCTAAGTACGCACGTGTGACGATATGATTCCCATAAATAATGATTGGTATAGAATTAACTACTATATAATATTTAATAATCAATATAAAGTTATAATAATAATATATATATATATTATTTCCATCATTTTATCCATCCAACTATAGTGGTGGAGAAAAATAGATTGCAGCATTGTGTAGTGATGATAAGTCATACGTACACACATGTCATGCTTTCGTTTTCATTGAAGGATAGATAGACTGTTTAATATTTCTTTTACTAAAATGTAGTAAAATCACAGTATATAAGTGATAATGAATTTTTAACATTATATTGTATTAACTCAGGGAGAGGATGTAGAAGAATATATAAGATTGAATGAATCGGTAGAGGATATTACCTCTTCTTCAACATGCTTCATCTAAATCTCTTTTGAAAGCTCTAGATTTGGTATTTGAAGAAAACTAGAATCATTATAATGTCACGAGGGAAGTTGAAAATGTAAAATTTTAGGGTATGGCTGAGCGTGAAGGCTCAATGTAAGGTGAATATGTTAGGGAGGATGTGCCCTTTTATAATTTATGCAAGGGGCACTTTGAGATCACTAAAAATATTAATTTATAATAAAATCAAAATCCATAAAAAACCTAACACATGGAGAAATTTCTAATATTATAATATATAGTGTTGTAATCATGACCAAAAAACATATTTTAAATATTTTTTTGTCTATTTAATCCTTTTAATTTCCATTAACACTCGGTTATTTCTTTTAGGTTTTTACTAGGGTAACAAATATTTCAATATTAAAAAAATATTTACTTTTTGATGTAAATTACATAATAAATAACTAAAGAAGAACATTTTAGACCATATTTTAATTATAAAAATTTTTTTTAGTAATTAATAAAATATTTAAATAATTTAATAAATCATTTTTTTGATAATCAATCAATGGTGAAAATTTTTACACAATTTTATTCCTTGAGTTTTAAAAATATCATGATAAAAATTTAACTTCAAGACAAATATTTTATTATATTTTTAAGAGGTCAATATCATCTCTAAAATTAATTAAATATTTTAATTAGACCGAAATTTTTTGATTTTAATATTATATATAACACTTATTTGTTATCTCTATAAATATAATAGTTACATTTTCAATATTGTATAATTTTTTAATATAAATATATTTGGAATAATAAGTAAAAATGAAATACTATAATTATGATAAATATAATATATTTATGAAGAATATTCTTAGTCTAATTTACCTTTTTGAAAATATAACATTTAAAATGTTATAATTATAAAATTATCAATGTCATAACTTTAACATCACTTTAAATAAAATAATATAAGTGTCAAAATGTTTTATATAATGCTCAAAAGAGACACTAACTCAACCCTTAAAAGTTAATGGTTGATATATTCTTGAAAAATAATATTTTTTCAGGATTTGGGGTATTTTTATGGTTATTAGTATTTTAATAAAAAGTTATTTTAATGATTTCCAATCAATTAATTATTTTTACATCATAAAGGTATCCATATTTTAGGTAATTATTTAATTCCTAAAAATTTCAAATAAATTAACATGATAATTAAAAAATATATATTTATTAAATTAATAATTATAATATATGTTATCATCTGTACACCCTTATGTAAAAATTATATAATTATTAAAATTTGTTTATTCATTTTTAATTTTCCATTAAATAATATAAATTGAATGACCTAGTATCATCCATGTGGCTTCTAAAAGACACCATTTTGACCCAAATATGATTTAGGTAAGAAAACACGTAAAATTATATTAAGACAAGAGTTAGGTTAACATTATAATAATATTATTTCCCTTAATTTCCTGATTTAGCATTTTACTATTTTAACTAAAATTATTAAAGTTGTTATTCATAATTCCCAAAAATATAAAGATATTTACATTATTTTGACATATTGTCTCAAAATATGTAATTATTTTTTCAAAATTCAATACATATATGTTGGAGTAATTAATTTAAAATTAATCCCTTTTTTGGAAAGAGAGAACATGTTTTAAAAGTTAATAAATTGTAAATGATTGAAATGTTTTCACATATGAATTCAATGTACTATTTTTTCTAAAGACATAAATTATATTGAATGGTAAAAATATATTATATTTATTCTTTTAAACAATTAAATTTTAAAATTTATCCCTAAAAAGATTTTTATTGAAGTCAGTTGTTTTCATTTAAATTTTATTGAATTTGTATTGTTCCTCAAAATAGGAAAGTTATCAAAAAATATTAAAAATTCATCCAAAGTAAAATTTTATAATTTACATGAATAGATAATTTTTATTTCTTCATATAAAATATTTTAAGGCCACCCATTACTTTTACACATAACATGATATGATTTTCAGAATAATTATTAATCATATTACAAGCCAAGGATCGTAATTTCTAGTATGTAGGAAGTCTTGGTACATAAGACTGAAAACATGGAACTAAATAAAACATGTATTTATTTAATCATAAAATTGTTCTCCTAACTTCCATTTTGCTAAAATATTTGCATAGGGTTCCTTGGGGAACACAAGAACAAAGGTATGAGCTAAATATCCTAGTCATAGAATAACCATAAGAATAAAGAAATAATAGATGGGATATAAGGTAGGAAATGATGATATAAAAATGAATGTATCCTATAGAATCATAAAATATAAACAGGGAATAATATAATAATTTAGTCATAATAATTTGGAAATAACATAAAAAATGAATTTATCATTAGTCAAGGATAACTACCATTACTGTTCCACATGGCTGAACATGCCATGGCTAACCGCAAAGACCATCACAAATAATGTATCAGCAGACTCAAATTTACCCCATTTATTTGAGATCTATCTCATAGAAACCATCATAAATTTTCATGAATATCTTTTCCTCATAACTATTCATATATAATCAATCATATATAAACAAAAAGGTTACCCATGGAAAGAATGGGCAACCACAATCATGTCATAAAGACAACCAAATGAGATTATCATAATATTGTCACTAAAATAAAGGAAATATATAATAATAATACATTCATGAGATAAAATCATAATGTATTATGTTACATGATATAAATTTGTATTTAAAACATGTAATAAAACTATTTAAGAAACTTTAGTATTAAATAATTTTTGTGTGGTTTTAAGGAAATACTATATAGCCTTTAATATAGAAAAGAGAACAATACATTTTTTTAAAACATATTTCATCCAAGAAGTTTTTCATAATAAAAATTACTAATATTATAAACACTATAGTGGTTTAAAACAAAATATATATTGACCTTAAATTTTGGTAAAAATTTAGGGATGTTCCCCCAATACCGGTTTACTTATCGAAAAGTATTAAGGAGGGAATCAGTTTAAAACATATATATCCCCAAATAATAATGACGTAATGGAATTGATATTTGAATTTGGTAAATTTAAAGAAAATTATAATCATGAACATAAACATATAAGATAAATACATTTTGGTAAAATGAAGATAAGGCAACCCGAAGTAATAAAGGGGTTTTAAGTAGAATCACATACAAATTATTTTCTTTGTATCAGGTGTACAGAAGTGGGATTAATGATATAGAAATGGGATTCTAAACACTTATAAATATTAAGGTCAGTATAGGGGGTGAAAAATAATACATCATCATTAGGTATTGAATATACAATGGCATAACATAGAGTAAATTCTAGAATAAATGATAAATAGAGAGGATCCCTTACTAAAAGTCTGATGGTGTTCTACAATTGATAATAATTTCCTTAATAATAAAATTAGGATAATTATTAAAAAAATTAATGAACCTATTATAAATGTTAAATATTTATTAAAACCATTTTAATTTCCTTCATATCATTTTCTATGAGTAATGTTGTTTGATTTCATTGTCCGGGTTTGTTTGTTAACATGGTTTTTATGATCAGATTACTTATTTTCATGAATGAAGAATCATGTAAAATATATATGGTTGTCCCAAATTTAAGTTATATTTTATTATTTAACATCCATAAGGTTACATGTTTGTAAATTTTATTTGGTACATGGAGTGAAGTTGAATCATTATATAAAACATCAGTGACAACCTTTTGGGTTTATTGGCGGTTTTTGATCACCACGAACTAGTTTGGAATTATAATTTAATATTTTGTGTAAAAAATATTATAGAACCATAAAAAGGATATATGAAATAATAATATATTTTAACTATATCAAAAATGGCTTCATGACAAGAATTGAAGATGGTAAAGGAAATTGAAAGTCCATCATCCATGAATGTGGTAAATTATCACATCTCGGAGGATGTCTTTTCTACTAGTATAGAATAAGAGTAAATGGGATATGATAATAACATATACCATTATCATAATAATAATAATGTACATGTATGGTACTAGAGTTCTCATAACATTTGGATGATGAGAGGTTAGGATCGAACAGAAAACAAATGAACTTGAAAAAAACTAAATGAATGGAAAGATGAATTTACCTGATGAATCAATATTCCATAAGAGCATCTTAAAGGGATATGATTTGGTCTTTTTAAGTGACTCTTCTTTTATCGATGTTTTTAAGGAGCTTTTTAAGATATTTGGGTAGTATTTAGGAATGGTATATGACTTGAGAGGAGATAAGAGAAGAGGTAATGAGGGGTGGTATTTATAGTACAGGAGAAGAGGGTTTTCATAATAATTAATTCCATGGATTATTAATATTCATTATGACAAGAAATTGTGATGATTACATGACCAAAAATAGTAATATGATCATGTGAGTTTGAACCAACTGGGCTTACATTAGCAGAACATCATCCATGACCCCATAAATCAGGTATTTAACTTAATTTGCAAATTATTTTATTTTACTATTCAAAACAATTCATGTATTTTATAAAATCACATAAATTCAGAACAAAATTTTTCTTCTAATAGAATCCAAAAATTAACACTATTTTTCATAAATAATATTCCACAAATAATTAATTTAATTAAATCCTAATTTATCAGAAAAATATTGATTTTAGGAATATAACTGATTTTATAATGATTTCAAAAATTATATATGGTATTATAAAAGTATCTTCAAACCAGAAGATATAAAATTGATAATTTAAAAACACATTTCATGAATGTAAATATTCATTTAAATTAACTAATTAATTTTAATTAATCATTTACGATATAAAAAATAATAATACTCTTACTATGGTTACATTATCTCTAATAAATGCATCAATTTTATTTATACAATCCTAGGTGAGGTTACAAATTTTTTGGATGATTTACTATTCATAAGGGACATATTACTATTCATAGGGTGTCATTACTATTATCGATGGTTAGATACTATTCACCAACAATGTTTTTTATCTTATCGGACTCAAAACATCTTACTAATCGCAATAGTGTAGGTCAGATTTTTAAAATTCAAATCACAAAAGTGACAACATTATGTTATAAGTTCAATAAGTACTTAATAGATCATTGTGTTATGATTTTTTTTTATTATATGACATAATTATAATAAGATAATTTATAATGGTAAAAACATGGATCATTACATTATCTTCCCCTTGTGAAAATTTTCCCTCAAATTTTGTTTTACATTATCAATCAAAAAGAGGTGCGGGTACTTTTCATTCATTACTTCCTCCAGTTCCCATGTTGCCTCTTTGTACTTTTAGATCAGCCACTATAGATTTACTAGGTGAGTATTCTTGTTATGTAGATATTTGCCTCTACAATCCTAGATCTTCAATGTCTATTCCTCATATAGAAAATCATTCTCCAACTATACCACCTATGAAGAGAGTACATGTCAAGGGTCTAGTATGCACTTCCTTAATTGTGAAACATGAAAGTCATCATGTACATTGGACATGGTAAGTGGATGTTCTAGTCGATAGGCCATAACATTGACTCGATAAAGGATACCGATAGGGACAATGTACCTGTGACATAGATTTCCTATGTTTCCAAACCTCATGTCCTTCTTCCCTGGAGATATGCTTAGAAATACCATGTATCCGACATTGAACTCATTGTATCATTGATGATTGTCTTCATAAATCTTCTGTCAAAATTGGAATGCCTTGATGTATTACTAAATGGTTTTCAAACAATCCACCATTTTGTCAACAATTATAGGTCTTGGAAGCTTACATTCACAGAGTTCATCCCAACACACTGGTGTTCTTAAACTATTCCATTAACGGGTTTCGTATGGTTCCATTCAGATGCTCGATTGGAAACTATTATTGTAGAAGAATTCCCATAATTAAAGATGATGGTTCCAACATAATTTAATGTCCAAAGAACATTATCCCAAAATATCTTCTAGTGTATGAATATTTTTATTATATTGGAATTTATTTTGTAGATGATTGGTCAAACAGTAGTTCTTTTTGGTGCAAAGATCGTGTTAGATATTTTTTCCAAAATCTGATGAGAATCTCATATCTCGATCTGATATAATAGATAATGTTACTCCATGAAAAATTACCACTTCATTGATATATATCAAAGATTTTTGATCTAATTAGATGTTCTCTCAACTCCTGATGAAGTGAGCCGTCTTTGTAAGATGTTCCCCAATGACCCATATAACATAGTTTTCTACAGATTCCTTTAGAAATCTAGTCAAATTGTCCATGGTTTTGTTCTCCCACTTTCATATTGGTGTGGGTAGTGGTTTAATATTCCCCTTAGACTTTTGTATTTCATCCTCCACTATTTGACATACTAGACACATTGATGTATATTCATAAATCTCTTCTTCATATTGTCCAACGAAACGTTCTCTCAGAGATCTTGATACATCTTTGTGATATCATGGAAGATTGAGTAGGTTGAGCTATACGAATCATTAAAAATATCTTTATTTATCTTTCGGTAAGATGTTACACATAATCTTGTTCAAAATCTTAAAATTTATTCCTCATAAATCCTGAAATCATTGTATTTCACTTTTTAAATGGCTTCCACGCGTTTATTAATATCCTCGTCTTTTCTTTAATCATTCTGTATTTTCTCCACGGGGGGTGGTTGAAGAATCATTTAATAATTGATTGATAATGTTCCTAAATTAATGATTCCCATATATATTCTTTAAAAATAAATAATGATTGGATCCTTTCAAATTCAAATCGTTGATAAAGATACAGGATCCTTTCCACAAAGAGCATCTTCAACCTTGTTTTACCAACTGGAATGGTAGTTGATTGAGTAGTCATATACGATTATGAGATCTATCCATATTCCCTGGTGTATATTAAACTCTTTTGTGTTAATATTTAATTTCAACACTTATGATCAGTATATATATCACACATAACCCTTTAAAGACAATGTTTCTATATTTTTAACATAATGATCATAGCCACCATATCCAGATCATGTGTAGGATATTTTTTCTCAAGGATTAATCTCTTCAATGAGGTGTATGAAATCACTTTATCATTTTACATTAGAAAACAACCTATTATCTTTTCTAAAGTATCATTATACACCACAAAGAGTTCTAAAATCAATGGTAGTGTGAGTACTTGCACAATGATTAACCTCTTTTTAAACTCTCTAAAACAGTCTTCACATTCTTGAGTCCAAAAAAATTCTCTACATTCCATGTAAACATAGAGATTAAGCTTTATAATCATGAAAATTTAATCAAAAATCGTCTTTAATACCTAACTAGACCTGGAAACATGCAAATTACTATTACAGATATTGCCATGGGCCACTATTCAATTACCTTTGTCTTGGAAGGGTCTAGAGATATTCATTTCCTGGTGATAACATGCCCCAACAATGATACATTCTTCCTCCAAAGCTGAAATTTACTGTGCTTTTTTTACAACTTACCCCTCCTAAAATTCTTTAACACAGTATTCAAATTCTCTCATGTTCCTCCTTACTCTGGAGGTATATCACAATATCATTAAAAATGACTACCAAAAATATATCAAGGTAATCTATAAATACACTTTTCCTTAGATCCATGAATATTTATAGAGAATTAGTGAGCATTAATCCAATAACTATGAATTCATAGTGTCCATAACATATTTGAATGTTAGTCTTGTGAATATCTTCTTTTATCACCTTTAATTGGTGTTATCCAGACCGAATGTCCACTTTAGAGAAATAACTAGCCCCACGAAGCTAATCAAACAAGTTATCAATCTATGGATGGGAATACATGTTCATTATCATGATTTCATTGATCACGCAATAATCAATGCAGAGGCACATTGATCCATCCTTCTTCTTGATGAAGAGGATTGTATCACCACATGGGGAAGCACATGGGCATATAAAACCATTCTCCAGATTCTCCTCTAACATTATATTAATCTATTCCCGCTCTACGATGGAAACTCGATATGGTTTCTATGATATAGGTTGAGATCCTGGAATATGATCAATTGGGATCTCATCCTCTCAAGTAAGTAGAAAACCAAGGATGACTTTTTAGAATACATCAGTGAAATCTATCATTATGTGAATATCTTCGAGGGAGATTCTCTACTTTATATTAATCCTTTGAGCTAGAATTCTATCTCTTGAAGAATTAATATCCAAAAAAGAGAAAATTATTCTAAAAGAGAATCATTATTCTCCTTAACCATTTATATAATTGGAGGATGCTTCAAGATGTTAATACTGTTATTACTTTCCCAAAAGTTGATGTTGGATTTGTATAAATATAGTCAATCCATTCCTATGATAGCATCAAACAATAATAAATAAATTCTGATGAGATTTTCTAGGATGTAATGTTCACAAAATTTAACCTGGGTGGAGTTATAGACCATGTCGTCAATAATTTCTCAAATTCAATATTCTCATAGATAACTTATCCTCTAAATTTTGAGGTGGTGTTTGAATAGTTTTATTAAACATGCAAGATATAAAATAATGTGTAGAACCAGAAACAAATAGTTTGTTCACTATTATTGAATGAATAACTATGATAATTTTCACCAAATTGTTTTTCGGGTCCACCTCAGTAGTATTGATAGCACACCACCATCCTTGTTGTAGGGATGCTATTGTTGATTACCTCTATCAAACCATTTCTTAGGTCAATTGTTCGTATAATTAAAATGTTTATTCTGGTTGTAACACTTCCCTATTGCCTAATTTTTTATCTAAACCATCATTTATTCATCCATATTATCAGGATTGTACGTATTCTTTCAGTATATTTTTTCCAGAAGTCCCAAATTTCCACAATTGATGAAATTATGGGTTCCCTTTAAGGAATTCCCATGTTCCTTCTTAACACAATTTTTCCACATGTAATGATTGAGCTTCTTTTCATTATTGAATTTATTGGTAGGACCTCCCACATTAGATTATATTTTCCAACTGTTTTCCCTGGTCTAATAATATAACTATGATTCTTGGATCTCCATTTCAACCTTGAGGGACAACTGAAAATCTATTTATAATTTTCAATGTCTCGAATCGTCAATTATTTTCATAGACTCAGCATTAGATCACTAAAAAATTGATCCACCTTGATTTTAGTGTACATGAAAAATTGAAATGCATACCTTGAAAGCCTTTTGATGTTTTCATCATACTCCTAGATGGAATCATCTTCCTTCAACTTTAGTCTGAGGAACTCTCTTTCAATCTTATGATCGAGGGATTAGGGAAAATATTTCTTGATTTTTTTTCTTAAATTTCACTCATTACATGGAATAAAATTCCTATTGGGTCTACATATTCATGATAAGTGTCATGAACTTATTATCTACTCCATCAAAATAATAGACCGCCAATAAAACATTCTCTTCATTTGATCATTGGAGGACATATAATATATTTTTAATGGAGCCAATCCACTATTCTTCAAGGAGGGGATCAGAAGATCTACTAAACATGGGAGGCGATTATAGTATAAAAGATTCAATGGAAACTTCTTCTTTCCTTGGAGGAGGTGGGTGTTCTACATGACTAGAGTAATTATTCATAACATTATCTAACTGAGAAAGTGAAATCATGATGTTTTGAGAACCTATTCCCGTCATTTCTGGAATATTATTAGGGTAATAATCACTTTCCTTATCACATATACTATTGGAACATGTGTGTTTATTCTCCACCAGCATGAATGAAAAAATTGTGTACAATTAAAGGTCTTAAATAATTATCTGTTGAGAATAAAAAAGATACTTTGAACATAAGAGGATAAACTTGTAAATGAGAAGTATACCCTAACTTATGATTCCCTATGTTTCAATCTAGTTTATCCTTAATCTATTTCATAAAATACTAGCATATCGTCTATTTTAGTTCCTTTAATAATGGTCTGTTACAAGTTTACAAATTTATCAAATCATACCTCTCGGGAGTGTAAAACCCTAAGTGCAGTAAGGTCTGTCATTGTGCACCAGTTCCCATTAGAGACTACGTATATGTTTTGTTTCCTTGTATTAACCGCAGATACATTCCTTCTAGATCCACCTATATATTTTTGTATCCATATATGGATTTATTTTCTTTATAAACCACTTACTATATACTTTCCAAAATTTAGTGGTGTTTTCTTATACATAGTCTGAAACATAAGGTTCTTACAATGGTTTTCTACTCAAAATATCCAAAAATAATTAGGTAGTCATTTGATACTAATAAAATAAACCCTTTACTTTTACAGATAACATTATTTGATTTTACAAATTATTATACATCATATTGCAAGCCGAGAATCGTAAAGTCGAGTGTCTTGGAAGACTAGGAAAGTAAAACTGAAAACATGGAACTAAATATAAAATTTCGTTATTTAATCCTTAAAGTGTGTTGCTAACCTTCATTATTCTCTAACATATAAATAAGGTACCATTGGGAACTCATGAAAATCGGGATGAGCTAAATATCCTTGTAATGGAAAAGCTATAATAACAAAGCCCCAACACATGGGATAGAAGGTTGGACATCATGATATTAAAAGGCATGTAACTTATGGAATCATAACATATAAACATGGAATCATATAAAAATGGAGTCATAATAATGTTTAAGAAAAAAATAAATGACTTTATCATGAGTAAAGTCTAACCACTAAGACCTTTTCACCTGGTATCACAATCCAAGTCTAACCTCCAAGACCGTGGCACATGATTGCAAAAGCCATGAATAACCGCAAATACCATCACACAAAACGTCTCACGAGACTCAAAGTTAAAGAATAAATTGGATAACTACTTGGGTGAACCCATATTAACATTTCATTAATATTTTTTTCACAAAAATGGTCATATATATTCAATCGAATTTAAACATAAGGGTTACCCGTGAAATAAATTGGGTAGCATAATCATGTCATAAAGCATAAAAAATGAGAATATCATAAATGTTTCTAATAAATAATGGAAATAAAATATACCTAGACTTAAATAATTAAAAATAGGTGTGTTTCCTGGTGTTTGATGTCAAATAGTAATTACAACATGAAATAAATGTTGTTATGAAATTTTTTCGTTTAATCATTTTCATGCAGTTTTAAGGAAAATACTATAGAGCCTTCAAAATTGAAATTGGAAAATCCTTTTCATAAAACTAGAAGATAAACAAGTAGGTTTTAATTTAATTAATTATTGATTTTATAAAGATAATGATGTCTTAAAATAGAATAGATAGTTCAAATGAAATCATGTTTGAATTCGGTTATTTCCCTCAAAACATTTTTTCTTATCGGGATGTATTGTGGAAGGAATCAAATAATAAAAATTAATCCCTAGAAGAGAATGATGAAATGGTGTTGATAAATGAATTTGGTAATAGTATATATAATTTAGAATATTCACATAAATTCATAATATATCATCATTTTGGTAAAATGATGATAAGGTGAACCAAAGAAACAAAGAAGGTTTAGGTAGAATTCCCTACAGATAATATGTATGGTATCATGTGTAGGTAATATTGATTAATGATAGAGAAAGGGGGTTACAATCACATATTAAGAATAAGGAAATTTTGGTTGAGGTTAAAATTTCTACCCCATCATTAGGGACTATACATAAAATGGAATAACTTAGGGGACATTCTTGAAAAAAAGTGAAATTGAGAGGATCCATTACCCTAAGTCTGACAGTGTTTTACAATTGATATTAACATCTTAAATAATCAAATTATGTTCATTAATTAGAAATTATAAAACCTATTCTATGTGAAAAATATTTAATAGAACCATATTATGTTCATTCATTACTTTGTAATGGCTTAAGTGTTCAATTTCATTGTTCTGGTCCTTTTGTTTTCATGGTTTGGACGATCAGTTTACTTATTCATGAACGAGGAATCATTTAAAATGGGGGTGGTTTTCCAGAATTTGAGTTATATTTTATTTTTTATCATCTATAAGGTTACATGGATGTAAATTTAATTCCATTACGTAGAGTGATGTTGAATCATTATATTTATCTTTATTGATAAACTTTTGGGTTTATTGGTGGTTTTTTATCACCTCAAACTCATTATCCATTATAATTTAATATCATCGATAGAAAAATATTATAGTACCTTACATAGGATTTATTAGATAATTATATGGTTCAACCATAACAAGAACTTTTCAATTAAAAGAAATGAATATGGTAAAAGAAATTGTAAACCCATCTTCCGTGAATATGGAAATATAACACATCTCAGATGGTGTCTTTAAAAATAGTATAAATGAATATTAAATGAGAGATAATATTAAATTGTTCCATAATCATAATGACATTCCAATACATGTATGTTAAAAGAGTTGTCACAAAATTTGCATGAGAAGTGCTATGGATAGAAAATACTGCAAATGAACTTGAATAGAACATAATAGAATTGAAAAGAGGAATTTTACTTTTGAATCATTCTTTATTGAGAGCCATATAATTGTAGTGGATTGGGACTTTTGAAGAGACATAGGTCTTTTGGAAAAGGGGTAGGATATTTGGGTGAGATTTTTTAGTAATTTAGTCAAGTCAAAAGGATTGAGAGGGGTAAATAAAAGAGGCATGGAGGGGTGGTATTTATTGTGGAGGAGACGATGGTTTTCATAATATTCAATTCATTAGTTTATTAATATCACCCAGAACCATAAATATTGATTATTCAATAACCAAAAATAGTAATAAGTTCTTATGAGTTAAATAAAATTGGGATTATAGTAGTTGAACATTATCCATGACCCTATAAATCACGTTTTTATCATAATTTGTAAATTATAGTATTTTATAATTCATCCAAAAATTCATGTATTTTAATGGAAGGCCAAAAATTCACCCAATACAATTTTTTTGAGATGTATAATATAAAAAAAAATTCATTTTTAAATAATTATTTTATAAATATAATTGATTTAATTTTTAATGAAAATCACAATTTACTTAAAAAATAATGATTTTAAAACTATAATTGCTTTTATATTGCTTTTATAAAATATATAATGCAATTTAAAATTATCCTAAAATCATAAGACTTATAATATATAATTTATGAACACCCTTCAAAAAGATATTTTTTTGACAAATAAATTAATTAATTCTAATTAATTATTTGTGACCTACAAAAATACTAATACTTTTACTATGGTCATATTAACGCTTTTAAGATGCCTAAATTTTATTTATACATTCATGGGTATGGTTACTATTATTTTGGATGATTTGGTATTCATAAGGGTAATATTACTATTCATAAGGGTAACATTTCTATTTAAAAGGGTCTTTAACTATTCACCAAAAATTATGTTTGACTTATCAGACTCCAAACATCTTATAGATCGTTGTCGTGTATGTCTGACTTTCGAAAATCACATCACAAAAGTGTCAATATTCAATTTTAAGGTTACATAGTACATATTAGTTCATTGTGTTGTGATTTCATGTGATTATGTGACAAAATTAGGATAAATAAATTTCTATTGATAAAAGATTGGTTCCTTACATTATTAATGTCTCAAAATATTAATTTCAAAAGGGTTCTACCTTAAAAGGTAGAAAATTTACCTTTTGAGAAATAAAGGGTATTATACATCCAATAGGGTTTATTCATACCATATGTCAAAAATAAATTTTGGATGAATATCAAATATATTTTATTAAGTATATAACACATATATTTCATAAATTTAATTTTTAAATAATAATTCAATCAATTTATTAAAAATAAAAATATAAAATTCATTTTTATTTCTCCAAAATAATTGGAAGAGAATGAATTCACCGTATATTTTTATAATTTAGTTATATTTTTTCCTATTAACCAAATGTCTATGTTAAAATAGAAATTTTATAATAAGGGTATCTTTTGGTTCTTTTAAACTCATGATTGAGTGCAATGAGAGATATCGTTGAATTAAAATTACATAAAACAAATATTTAATAAAAACATCCTAGGGTTGCGTCGACATCCCCATATCCTCTGTTGATAGTAGTCCCAAAACCATCCCACATACGTGGCCAGGATACACCTTCTCAAGGACCTGACTAACTAGATTTTCTTGGGAAACTTATTAAGACTACATTGGATTGGAACCCTTTAGTTCTTTTAGTTTTTAAAAATAAAATAATTATCATTATAATATAAAATAATATATATTAAAAATTGAAATGTGACAATAATGTGTGATGCTATGTGATAAGGAATATATTAATGAAAAAATCATTATAAAACATCCTTTAAAATGAACATTGATATCTTTATTTTTATTAACTCATATTTTTCCAAAAAATATATCCCATAGTTTCGATTAACTAAAATAAGATAATGGTAAATAAAAAAAAATATTGATATCATTAGAGTCATATTTTATTAAAATATTAAATATTTTTGTGATAATTGTTACAATTAAAAATAAATTTATACCCCATTGTCGTCTTTGGTAGGATCATTCCTAAACTCCCTTTTGAATTTTATGAACATCCAAACAATGCTCTATCTGGAAAGCATGATTCCTTAAATTTATTTTCAATATTAAAAATAGAAAATTCAATATTTTAATATTTGAATAGATAATTCTTTCATATAAATATTTGAAAATATGAAAGTATTACCCTAGTGGATATGTGTTTCAAAAAATTATATGAACATGTAGTGTGGGGGACGATTTTTTTCATTCATCATGATGATTTTTTTAATCAAACATCAATAAATAATAAAATATATTCTTTTGTATTAAGGTATAAAATTCCATCTCCCCATCATAAAAATTCTGGATATATAAATTTTTATTAATATAATATAATATTTTTCAATAAAATGTGTTTCTCATGTATATGTTTATTAATAAACATTCCACTAGTCTCATGGAAACTCTTCATATACCATATCATATAACTTTTGAGTGGTAAAAATTATATCATCAAATTAATTGGACAATATCCATTTAATATCATTCAATTTCATACCTAAATTTTTTATTTTCCATTTTCATTTTATAAAGGAAACACTATAATTTAGAATAACATATATACAAAGAGATTAACTTTTTAAAAATTATATTTTAATTAAGAAATTAAATTTAATTGAACCATAATGTATTAAAATATTTGATATATAGGAATCCAATACCTCATTATCCAATATTGAGTCATATTTCCCTAATTAAAATATGTATTTGGAATGTTCGTCTACCAAAATTCAATGTTCCCTACGAATCTGGACAAATATTCCATCAACATCATCTATGAGGACCCCATAACAATCAAAGGGGAATATAATATTAAATCAATTCAGATTACAAAAATCAAAACTATTAATGTTTTTTCAAGTAATAACATTTATTAAATTTTATTATGATAAAAGGAGTTATTAGTAAAAAAGGGAATAATATTATTTGAATTAAAATTTATAACAATATCTTTCAACCACAAATATATTCATGATGAAACCTGATCTACCACATGTTCCCTCACCATCAAGATGTCACATGGTGATCCAACCTAATTAGGAGGTGGCGTGAAATAAAATACTATGTCGGAGATAGAGGATGTAATATATATATAATGAAGCGAGACATATGGTGTGGCAGATGCATATGGAAGAGAAATAAGAGGAATTTTAGATTCTATAGAAATGGATCTTATGTAATTATCAGGAAAAAACAATGACATCTATGTAGATCATGGAATGTCAACTAAAAGTCGACTATGATTAGTTAATAAATTATTATTTGATATTCTTTTTATTTAAAAATGAAAAAACACATATTGAATAAATATTTAAAAATATTCATGATGAAAAATATGTTTAGGGATGATAATATATTCATAATACAAAAAACATAATATTTGTTGGTATATTAATCAGTGACTTCACATAAAAAATATAACATTTACTTGTCCAAAAATAAACAAATCCTTAATAAGAATCAATTTCAATATAATAATTGACACACAATAGTATAAATTTATAACATATAACATTGACTGTAGATAAGTAATTGTATGAATTCACATATAATATTGTTTCCCTTCAATAATGTATTTATCCTTCTCCATTGTCACTTATTCTACATCATCCACTCATTAAAGACTAATATTTATGATATAATGTTGTATTAATATTTCTATTTATTTATGTTGATTGTTGTAAATATCATAATCCTACTATAGAAAATTTTCATTCTTATCATAAAATTCCCATTATTTTATGTGAAGAACTAATCTCCATCCTTCATCCAAAATATCTTCCAGATAATATAATATTTTCTATTAAAATGATAATTTATAAAAATCTTGTATTTCAGGGTTATTATCATCCATCCAGAGAGAGAAATTTATAGATGTAAATTTCATGGAATATATTTTAATACCCATGATTATATCAACCAATATGAATTTGATTAAAATAATTTAAAAATGATCTTTATTGTTTAATTCAATATTATCTATCCACTTTTCAATGTATCCAAATTATATAACTATTAATATATGACTATTATATTAATTTCAACTATCTTCCCAATAGACTATACAAAATTTAAATTCATTTTTATTGTAAGCGCTGATAATTTTAGCATGTTTTAGAGGACCCTAATCTGGAAACATGAAATATTTCTCCAATTTAGATCATGTATTAACATTTAAGTTCTAATAAAAATAATACAAAACATTTTTTTTATAAAATATATATGAAAATTGAATACCTATGCTGATTGCAACAATATGAACCTACATAGTTTGGAAACCATTCGACATGGTTTTTAATAAAATCTTTTGTAATATCTTTCACATTTCTTGTTTCTATTACCTTGCGGCTGTTTTTTGGTATCTTGAGATATTTAATAAATTAATGTTAAATTTAATGAATGAATATCACATATCTATGTACATGTATTAATTCGATTTTACTTATTCAAATATTTGAGATTCTCCCAACTTTTTATCAAGTAGTAGAAAATATTTTTGAGTTCATGAATAGATTATATTAAATTAATATGTCCTCAACACATCCAAATCAATTTAATTATTTTTTAGCATCATACAAGTATCTAGAATAAATGTATGATAGTCCTATATTGTATATTCATCAAAAATAAATCCTTCAGTTTAAGATTTATATTCAAATACAATTCCAAATTGAAAATGTATATGTAAAATGAAATATATTAAAAAAAGATTAATATTATAAAAAGTCATATGAGTGGTTTACATAAGTTGAAAATCATATAAATAAATCACTTCACAATTATAAACAACCATCGAGAATGTATTATACCTTTATATTTACATTTCGTGAACATATTCATTGTCAAACAGAACATGAAAATAATAAATGCTAGGGGAAACATTATCTCAATTATAAAAAGCGATAGTACAAAATTCTCCAAAATCCTGTTAAATGTAGAAGGTTATATTCTTTTGTCACATAATTTTATAAATATTGCTCACAAATGGAGGATAAATACATTATCAATTTTAGGTAACAACATACACCATCCTAATGGAAATATTTAATAAAATATAATATCATAATGATGAATTGTAATCACATGAAACCTATGATACATTATGTAAACTCACATTTATATACAACACAAATAATCATAAAATTCATTATCATTTTTTAATTTTGATGGAATATATATTTTTCCCAAACATTCCATGAAATAATTATTGGATCATACTTTTAATAATTATATGAACATTTATTATGCTTTATAATTTCTGATTATTTGTCATTCTGAGAATTGATATTTTCCTTCCACATTAGATTCTCATTGTGCATTGTAAAGATCAAATATCCACAATAATTCCTCTCAATATTCATGAAAATCATGTTAATGATTAATCAAGTTAAATTATCAATGAATTTTTTTGATGAATATACTTTTTAATTCCATTTTTTTTATTCTGATTTCAACTAAAGATACATTTAAAACTCACTTCACACAATAATTCAGATGATACAACTTTCCAAATTATACTATAATATTGGCATGTTTTTAAATGTTTTAGAACCGAGTAACAGCATTAGTGGTGGTATATGATCAATGTGATTGTTGAAATATTACTTGTTCAATTGAAATCAATGTTATTCTTCAACAAATATATGATCACACTAGAATTACCATTTTTTAATATAATGTATTCATTAAAGAATGAAATAAAATTTGAAAATTGGGATACAAATTCCAATTTCAATCTTCCAAATATATAATATCCCAACATTAGGTAAGTCTCTAATGAACTATATTGGAGTAGCATGAATTAAGAAGATTATTCTAGAAGCTTCATCACACATATCAAAAAAATTTCAATAGTTGTCTTTTAATTACATAATTTGAATATGCATGTTTGCATCAATATCATTTCTATGAATATTATTTCTATTAATATTCATCAAAATGATAAGTTATGTTTGTTACATACACATACATGATGATAGATAGTATGGGATGAAAACAATTGTCCAAGTGTTTTAACTGGGGCCTGAAGTCTTGAATGGGTTAAATCTATCGAAAACCACTCCCATTGTAAAATTCCATGTATCAAATGATATATTTGATAGCAATGATTTTAATTTATTCAAAAAAATTAATCTCTTATAAAACACATTATTCTATTATTATTATTATTTAATATATAGTCCATTCATTTGTTCAATAGCTTTCAATTATATTTAAAATCTTTCCAAACAATGTTTTAAGGAGAAGTAACAAAAAAATATTTATGGTTTGTTCTTTTTTTGGATATTCATAGTCGTATGATGATTTAGACTTCCAATAATACCCATTTAATTCTATATAGAATATGAACATTTTTTCACTATTTTCATCAGGAATCCACCCCCCAATGAAGAATGCAATAATTGGTAAATTATTATTTTTTGTGTAATTCGGGACAATGTTATTAACAACTATATTCATATCGTAAGGACCATAGATCTTATCCATATTAAATGAAACACACAAGGATTCCAAAATCACAAAAACATTATATTTTATTCCCTATATAAATTATATATAAAAAAACACAAATAGAAATGAATATTTTTAATGCATATGTCATCCTTTATACACCTCTGGATTTCTATGATCAACTAAATCTTGGAAAACATTTTTTATCTTAGTAAGGTTATCTATTACCTCAGTATTTGTATCATCATTTATGGGATCCAATGATATTTTTCCATCATGATGCAGTTGTCTTATGTTCCCCAAAATATAATTTATTTATTTTCTATTTGTATCACCCTAAACTGGAAGTAATGAAATGTTTCGAAGTTTCCGATGTATCTCTATAATATCAAAATCACTATTAATAATTCTCCAAATTTTATTTTCCACTGTAAATGATGTTTGAGTCTTCTTATATTGACTAACATCAGTGCTCAAGAAAATCAATAATGTTTGATTCTCCATGAAAAATCCATCACACATATTGAGAAGATAATAACATCAATATCAAGGGCTTATAACATTCATGTCTCTATAACCATCTTCTAAATTTAAATTTAGTGAATGGGCATCTCATTATCAAATGAATGAATCAATTGGAAATATAAAAATATAAAATATACAACAAATCCATAGAATACTATCTATGTTACATGGTAATGTGACCCACCTTAATTTCATATTTTAGTGAGTGTATAAATTTTTTTAATAAAAACTAAAAAACATAATAAATATAAATTCATTTAAATAACTGTTACTTATTTACTACGAAACAAAATTCAAAAGACCCATACGACCTATATTATGTTGCATGAATCATGAAACATTTATGAGTAGTTACATCTATATTGTACTCTAATGTATGAATTTCTAATGCACAAATTATCTTAGTTTATAATTCAATAACATTTCATTCCATAATATTTCATTATTTATAATTATAACTTATCTTATGAAAACATATAAACATTAATAAAGATACCTATAATAAAAAAGACCTAAATTTAATTTAGATTAATTTTTTGAGAAAACTAATAAAAAAAAATCACTCAAAATTATTACCTATGTATGTTAATATATAACAAAAGAATTATATTAATTTTTTAATAAGTATGGATATTGTAAACATAACATTCTAAAAAAAATTTATAGAAGAATATACCACATATAACATATGACAAGTTATTAATATTTTTATTCACAACATAATTAAATACAAAAAAAATAAAAACTTTTATCTATAAAAAAAGGAATATAATGGATTTTAATTGAGTGAATAATTGATGATTACTATAAACATAAGGATAACCTGAATTCAAAACTACTTGTGAAAATTATCATTTTTATTTAATTGAATGAGAATATTTTCATAACACACCTCAGAATACAAAAACCAATTAGTCGGGATGATTTATCCAAAATTCAATATAAATAATTTTAATCGACATGTGATTATTAATGGGAAAGGTATGTACCCATTAACACTAATGTTGTGTGAAACATAGTCATGTGAGGGGAAAATTAGGGTGAATGACTGAAATGACATATGTAGTAGGGGCTCTGTGATGAGAAATGAGGGATAATGGTGCAATAGAATAGAGAACATGGGTTAAATTCATGATAAATTGGGGATAAGAGTTCGAAAAATTGCCAAAATGTTAAGGAAGGAGGGATTAAGAGGGATAAGGGGGAGAGAGAGAGACCATGATATTGATGGAGATTGAGAGGGCGGGTGGTGGTAAGGGAGGTAGAGGGTTGTTCTAGTGAGGGGAAGGGATAGGGGAATGGGGGAAAGTGGGGAGAGGACTCAAAGACTTGGAGAAATCTTATATTATTAATTTTATAAATTATTTATTTTCCTTTTAAAAAAAGTCTTGTAAAATATTTAAATCTTATTTACTAGTGGTTTGACAAACTTCCACAAATAAAACACCATTAAATAATAATATTGTAATAGTGTATTGAGATTATCGTAGGGTAACCTCTTATATACCCATTTCAAGGATAATGATTGACTCTCATATACCCTCTAACCTCATATAACATTAATATTTATAAATTTAGCAGCAGGGATGAATAATTATTTTCCCACTCATCACATAATCAAAAATCCATTCATATGTATACTACAAGATCATAAAAAAATTATTATAACATATACCATACTAAAAAAGTGTTCCATTAAAATTTCATCATCATAAATACAAAACATCCTGAGAAAAAAATAAATATTTATCATGGGATCATATCCCCAAAAATTCTATGTAACATCAATTGATTTTATTATAGATTAAAATTTATATTGAAATATATATGGAATAGTTCTTGATAAAATAACCACTTTCATTTATAAATCACATATTAATTTAAAAAAAAACAAAATATGTATGGAAGATATTTATAGAAATTTTACTTTTAAATATTAATGTATGCTTCAAGTAATGGGGGGTCGTGATGATAAGTAATACTATCGATTCATGGTATATTAAAATAAATATTGGATTCACATAATCAGTAAAATTTCCAATGTACATCTCTATGAAAATGAAAAATAGATACAATTAAAAAAAGTTATAAATAATTAAATCATTGGTAATGATGAAATACAAAATAATATATTCATAATTAAATTATTTTAAATGATTTTTTCAGAATATATATTTTTAAGAATAAATATATTACACTGAATAGAGAAATAAGGTCGTTTCCTTAAAATATTATTTTGGTCACATTAGTACATGAAGTGTATAAAATGAAAGGAAGAATATTTATTCCCAATAAATAACCATAGTAGATGAAAAATCATCATATTTATCATGAATATAACCAATAATTTCCTTTAATAGAAATTTAAGATTAAAACAATCCATATTAAAATGAGATTGAAATATAAATTACACTAATCGTAATTGACTAAAATTAAAAGGTATTTAACCTCATATATACTAAATTTAAATTAATTATAATTTTATTCTAGATTTTATTATTGTAATATTATATGTGTTAAACTTATATCATTCTAACACCCTTTTATTAATATTTATATATTAGTGTTTTCATTTTTCGAGTGTTAACTATTTTGTTTTTTATAAAAATTTCAATTTTGTAGTTATTGTCAGTGTAACTCTTTCATGGTACCATAATATAAGGAATTATAATCATGATATAAATATAATATTTATTTATTACATTTATTTAAATATATAATCATCAATAGTTTACATGGATAGAAAATTTAATTACACTATTTTTGGAGGTGACATGTTGTATTTATGCAGGAACACTATTTAAACATTATGATGAAAGGAAAAAATAATACTAAATAGAAATTCACCATACAATAACCGTTATTATATAATAAATATCTTATCCATTTATTACATCTATATTTATTACCAACCATGTAAATAAAAATAAATCATGAATGGCATTGCTTTGGGGAGGTGGTAATCCACATGTACATGAGTGACATTATTGTTTTATACTTAATTTGATGGTAAAAAGGTAGATATGATACTATAATTACAATATTATAAAATAATTTATAAATATTATATATAAACATTAAACCTATCATATTATACATCCATGAAATATGGTCACAGAAATGAATTGAATCTCTAAATGGAGGTGGTATTCTACATGTACGCAAGGGTGACACATTCACATGGAATTTAATATAAAATAGGGTGAATAATGTTCAAGAACCGAAAATTATCGCATATATATGCCTTTTTTATTTTACCTCTCTATATTTAAAGCGTCACTAACAATCCATTTTTTGTAAGGGGTTCGACACATAAAATATGTCATTCTTCTGAACCATGAATATACAATGGGAGGGATTATTTAGATCATCCTGTTTATCTTCATCATGTATTGAATGATGATTTTATACATATATATTGTTTTAAATATTTAAAAATTTTCATGGATTCATTATCAGATACATGGAATTTCTTGTATATGATTATAAATCATATCCACAACATAAATTAAAATTTTAAATATCCTATTAAACATGACACAAACATCATATATAAGAAATATAGGCCTATATTTCCACATTATGTACATATTTATATTTATTTTTAGACACACGAATAATTTATATTGACTTATTACTCATTTATTTTTCATTCATAGATAAAATTAATCAAAAAGCACTATTTGTTTTATTTGTTATACTATTACATTGGTATTGTGGATGAATTCGTTGTCCCATTCTTCATTTCCTTCATGATCTTCACAATGAAATATGGTTAATAATTATTTAGTAATTTTTAGGTGTATTTCATTTTTATATGATTTCCATTACAATACATTGAATATTTATAAATATTGGGTCTCTTTTAATCGACTTTACGAATAACGAATCATGATATTTTCAACTCAAAGCATCAAATACATTTTTTTAACTTCATAAATTGATAATTTATTTTGTACTACTAGTCATTTATCTTTATTGATCATGTATTTCTATGAATGTTAAACTACATAATTTTGAATAAATACTTTCAGTTTTCATAGTTTAAATGTAACATGTTTTCCATAGGGAAAATACATCCAAATCATTAATGAAAATAGTGGAATAGTTAACACTAAATAATGTGTTTTGTAATTATATTTAGTAGTATTTAATTGATATGTGGAATAATTCCCACATTTTCATTTTTCACAATAACACAACCCATTCCCTTATTTGAAGAATCATTTAAATTCAAAATCTATTCTCCACTATAGAATAATTTCAATATAGTAGTGGTGACTAATCACTAATTATGATTCAGTTATGAATCTTTACATTCTTATATGAATATAAAAATTAATATATTTCATGATAACATGGTTCTTGGATTTTTCAATCACCAGAAGTTTCTCGTATTGTGTTTGTAGTGTCTATATCATACAAGAAAACAATAGATCTTAGTTACATATATTGGTTTAGTCTATTGTTTAACCACCACTCTATTTAAATGATACACAGGTATACATATTCTTGTTATCACATACAATATGATATATAGTTTTTGAAGTTGAAACCCATACATACTAAATTTAGAAAATAATTTCCCATTTTTATAGTATTTAACCAAATTATGAGAAACTAAACGATTTAAACGCAACGAATTTTCCATTCCATAATTTGACCACACATGATGTGTCTTATAGATCAGCATAAGATGAAAAATAGTGTATAGAAATAAAAAATAGGATCTGATGGGAATGCATTCACAAGATATAAAAACAATTAACCTTGAAATTTTACCTCGAAGTTCAAGATGATCATCCCATTAGAATGAGATAAGTACATATAAAATATATGATTTTTATAGATATGAAAAAATGTTATAATGGTATATTTAAAACACAAGAAACAATATGTGAAACAAATGAACATACATGAAACTTCCAATCATCAATATGATCAAACTTTAATTACATGATCCAATAGAAGATAGAAATTAAACTACAATAATAATAAAAAAGGGGAATGATACATAATTTTATATACAATCATGACTAATACAAGAAAATAATTTTCAACACCTTCAATATGTATCATGTTAATAGTAATCACCTTCAGCCTTTAATACACTTAACCCAGTGTCAAAGGGTTTCTTACTTCATCTAACTAGATCATGCACTCAACCTGTAATAGTTGATAGGTATGAGCATATAATTTCTAGTTGTTATCCTACAAACACATCATACATAATTTAAGGTCCCAATATAAAACATTACATAATAATTTGATTTTATTTGAAAATCAATATTCTTATATTCACGGGGATCATTTCAGTTAAGAGTATTTATGAATTTGGTTATAAATCATACCTAATAAACCAATTAATAATTAGATGAAAATTACAATTACAATATATTTTCCCATATTATATAACATTTAAAATCAAACACACTTAATTTTTATGAAACTTCATGATGAATTTCAACATGGCATTGTATTTTTTACTACCAATCCTTAATACTCGTAGAAAACATTATAAAAACATAGGATGATAAGAAAATATTAGTAAGGTATGTAAAAGGATAAAAACATAATTTTCAAGTGACAAATAATAAAACCATTTAAATTATTAACTTTATCAAATTATTATTTTATTATATGAAGTATATAATTTCCAGAATAAAAACATAATTGTTTCCATGAAAACAATAAAAACAAGAATTAAAAATATAAAACGCTTTTTAGGGAACCTAGAGATTCATATTAATACGATTTTTTAATCCCAGGTCATAAATAAATACAACCTTGTTCAATTCATAGGATATAATAAGATATTTAGATCCCTCATTTCCATTGAATACAAGTAACATTAACTAATTAATTAGATAACTACAATAGACCTCCAACCAAATATATGTTTTATTGGGATCACCCATATTCTAAAAAAACAATGAGTAATAACACATTATATAAGATTTATCAGCCTACCTAATATATCATATAAAAAAATCATGTACTATATCATGAATAAATCATTTTAGTATTTCACTATTTTTTCATGAAACACTTGAAATTTTTTTTTGAACCAATAGTAAAAATACTTTTAAATATTGGAAATAATCATTAATTTCATAAGGAACATTTTAAATAGTAAAATTTATGAAAAAAGATAATTTTTTTTTTATTTTAATAAAACATGGAATATTGTAAATGAATACCAACATAAAATAATGGATATAGTGGCAGGATTGACCATTGACACCATATACATTAAAAAGAATATTTTTTTTCTTTTATAAAGAATGTCAAAACATTTTTCATTAAGTATAAAAATTATCAGGTTTGAAAAAAATTAATAAATTTCAAAAATTAAGAAACAATAACCTTTATAATTCATTTATTTTGATTTATAAAAATCTAACAAATAATTTTATAGATATTCTTATGGAAGGGAACGAATTTGAAAATAAATCTTACAAATACGTATTCCACTCAAGTCCAACTTTAAAAATATTCCATTTTTATTCATTGTAAAAAATTTAAATAGAATAAAAAATGAATTTTGCATAACAATAATTCAAAAATATTAATTTTCAATAATAACATATAAGAACATTGACCTGAAAAATGATTTTTAATTTAACTTTTAAAGATGATTTTTCCAAAGAGAGTCTCTTACCTTAAGTACGGATCATCATGTATGATGTTTATCTTACTGAATAGAAAAATTATGATAATTATTTACCTTTCTAAACATTTTTTATGTTTTTTATATCCATGTTATAATCAATTAATTAATCAATAATTTGTATCTCAAGCGTTTTTCCGATATTCAACACCTATATCCCAAATAACATTGATAGGTTGAATATGTTCAAATATTTCCTTATTTGGAAATATTAAAAATAATAATATTGAAATAATTATATCTATTCTTTATCAATAATACCTATATAAAAAAAATTGTGAATTATTTAAATAAATTTATAAAATTATAATTATGATGATTGTAGGTTGTACGTATACATGAGTAACACTTCCATTTTTTCATTAATAAATATGGAAATAGAGTAAGAATATTTTTATAATTTTATATATATAACTATATCATAAATATAATATTTTTTAAGAAAATAAAATTATATATATCTTTCCTATTTAAAAAATAATATCCCTTTATAGAGGTTGTATTTTTCTTGTAAGAATGAAAGAAATTATCATTTTTAAATGACTAAAAATTTAAAATAAATAAATAATATGATTCGTATATAGAATGATATATATGAAATTAATAACATAAAAACACACACAAACACATATATATATACGTATATATATTTTTTCCACTATAATAACCATCCATGAAAGGTGGTGTTGGAAAACGATTCACATTGGTTCACAAGGTAATAGTCCTCTGCACATATGAACGATGATATCTTTCCCACTTGATGAAAGTGGAGATGGCTATATTTAATTAAATAAATAAAATAAAAACATAGTATATATAATATAATTATTATATTATTTTATAATTTTTTTGAAACATTGAATGAGGTAGATGAATAAATAAAATGGAAATTCATGATTAATAACTATAAATTTTCCTTAGATAACCTCTTAATGTTTACACCAAAATCCATCCTAGGTCATATTTCTGGTCAATAAAAAACATATATGAAGTGGGATGGGATATATTTAAGGTATGTGGGTAGGGTTTTCATGAATGAAATTTATTTAGTGTGAATGAAATATGAGAAGATGTTTCATTTCCATAGAAAGGTGAGAGGGACTCTTAGAATATATTAATGTATTAATTCTATATAAATTAATTTTTATATGTAAATTAATCATAAATATTAAAAATTAATGATTTGATGACTATTTGTGAAAATATTTTAAAAATTAAATTTTTTACATGTTTAGGTGATTATTTCACCCTTATCATTTTGTTTTAACCTATGTTAATCTTTTTTGAAAATTACCATGATCTTATTGTTTTTACTTTTGGGGGTCATGAAAGTAAATATAAAAGGAAATAGATCATAAAAGGAATTCTATTTATATTATTATCTATATCCCTATTATATGGAATATTATTATATATTTATGATTTTTATATCATACAATAAAAATCTATTTATTTTAAAATATCACTACTTTCACTTTTGTCACTATAAAATTAATTCTACATTAAAAAAATCTAGAAAAATAAGATAATAAAATTCAAACCATTTAATACCCAAATAGCCTTAAAAATATCAATAATTTTTTTGGAACATATTAATTGAATCAAAATTTGTTTCTTTTAATATTTTTTAAATAATAGAAATTATATTTATTTTAAAATAAAACATTTGTGCTTCGTAAGAACATTAAGTAATTTTATAATTTCAAAAAATTAGAAATAAATAAAATATCGGAATCAAATATTTGTATGCTAAAAATAAAAAATAGTATGAATTAAAAAAATACATTTTTACGTTAGGGACACATAAAAGGTATTTAAATGCACGAGGGATAAATTTTCCCTTTTTCATCATAGACAAAAAAATATTGTCCAAGTTTATGAAAAAATGTCACCAAAATAATTAAATATCATTAATAAGGTGATAAGGGATAAAATAAATTCATCCAATTATATTTATGATGAAATCTACTAGCCTTATCACATAGTTTGAGTGTAGATTAACCCAATTTACCCATATACAATAGTGATGATGCTTTACTATTTATAGTATTCATGATAAAAAACTAACATTTTACATAATATATAATAGTAATAATGCATATCAGAAACATTTAATTTATTTAATGATATTTATTACTAAAAGTGGAATAATTTAATTTTAAATAATACCCAAAAATGTGAGGAAAATAGGTTCTACATAAAAATGCATTTTTCAATCAACAAATGATAAAATATCAAATCCATGCCTAGAAATCATTATTAAACGAATTGAAATTTTTATAAACTGATATATAATATAAAAATTCAATAATAATTATTTCACTTTGTCCTATTTTAATTATTTAAAATTGATAAACTTTAAATAAAATTGTTTTTTAAAAACACTGCATTTTAAGCATAAAATTTATCTTACAAAAAAATTCACGAAAATGTAAAATTAAAATTAAATAAATTAGAATATTCTATATAGAATGTTTCATTTGCAAAATTATGAAAAAATCAAATGTATAATAGTACTTTTAAATTTCATTATTTAATGAACATAAATGAGATATTTTGAAAGACCAACAATTGTCATTATTCGTTGAGAAACTAATTATTTTATAAAAATCACAATGTTTCAACCTTATTTAATTTTGAGATTATTATTTAAAATTTATAGTTATTTTATAAAATAACATTTTTATATCTTTAAAATTATTTATTCCAGTTTTTGAAAAAATATCAATAAAACCTATTTTGGTTTAATAAAATGAAATTACATAAAAATATTTGATTATTTACTTTAAATTTAAAATAAATTTAATTTTAGAGATATTGATGTCAAAATTTAGTTAATCCAAATTATACCCTCCAATTTAATGTCTACGTTATAGTGGTAAATTTTTAATAGTAATATTTAATGGTTGTTTTTTTGTTTTTCATGTTGTATACACAATGAAACATTGTTTCACTTTTTAAAGAACGTTTGGGTTCAAGAGACATTCCCATTTAGAAAATATTTTCCTCATAATTTAATCTTGATCATGGTAATCAAGGTCTTTAAATCGTAATATACTATTTTTGAAATCCCACATCATAAAAAATATTAAAAATTTCTCTTTAAAATTGTGTAATTCCAAATGAATATAATTTAGAATAACATATAACATGGCGTTCAAATATGATAACATTTTTGGGAAGTAAAAATATGGATGTTTTTAAAAAATGTACTATCCAAATGCACTTGGAGAGATATAGAGTTCCTTGATCACAATAAATTGAATAATCAAGTGATATTTAATAACTAAAAAATAATAAAATGTTGATGTGTGAAAAATTCCATTGATTTATCACAAATGAACGTAATATGATAATTTTTTTATTTCAATATTGAATTCCTAATGTTATATAATTACCTTACCTTATTAGTGAATAACATAATCACATATATATACATGGTATGAAATTTTTTTACCATTTAATCATTTTTCACAACAATAATATCTTTTCCCCAAATGATGACTATTCTGGATGAATATTTTTATGCCTTAAGAACTAAAGTCAACTTTTCAAGGATAACTATGTCCACAAATTATAAAAAAAACATTACTACTATATTTGTACATTAAAAGAATATATTCAAAGATAATTATCAAAATTAATAATACATCATCAAGAGAAATAAAACACTGATCACCCGAGGCTCAAAAATAACACCCATTGTTCAACTTAGATATCATTTAATAAATAAGTAAACATAATATTATGAAACAAATATTGACAAAAATTATTAAGGATTTTGGTTATAATTTATTCCATGATAAAATTAACATTTCTTACAAAATAAAATCATTCACTGTTAATGTCTAATACGAAAATCTTATATGTCATAGTTATATAATCTTTAAGATAAGATAATCTTTTTAAAAAAAGACACGAGTCATTATAAATCCAAATTATAATAACATATACTTAAAAAATGATTCAACATTTATTTATAAATAAAATTCAATAATATCATATAATATTCTACAAAAACTAAGTGATCTTATTCTTAAATAACAAGAATCAATTTTGAATAACATTTTTATCAATGTGATAAATTTATTTTTCCCAAACAGTAAAAACCCATATTTACAATATTATTCTAGTACATATATACCTAAAATGTTATAAATACCATTTAAATTATATCAATGAAATATAAATGAATTATACCTCAAATAAACTTTTGGTAAACAGACATTATTCCTAAAGGGTTTATATCCCTCAAACAAATATTTTGACTAATTATAATTCTCTCAAAACTTATCACCTTTCCACTACATCACCATTCAAAGGTATGAATTCTATATATCTTATATTAAAAAATTTAAATGAAAACCTTACTATTGAATGATTCATATGTGTTTCACGATTCAAATAATTTTTTGAACATATTTTAATATCATTGACTAAATACCACTATATCGTAATTATAAAAAATGATACATAAACATATCCTTCCATAAAAATCATTCTAAAACATGTAACCACGATTGATAATCAAATTTCATAATACATCATTACTATAATAAAATACATTAATTATGATATTGATATTGATCGACATCAAAAATTTCATTTTTTATAAATAGAAAATAATAATAAAATTCATTCATTAATTCTAGATATCATGGTATTTGTTTTTTGTCAATATTCCCTTCATATTTCACATTTATGTAAATATATCTAGAAAATAAAAAAACAATTTTTTATTGGAAAATCCATCTTTCTAAGATATTTATTAGTTCTGGGTTTGAATTCAAAAAAATACTTTCTATGATATATATTAATTACTATGAAACAATAAGGTGTTGGATAAACCAAATAGCTTAATGAAGGTGATTTTGAATTTTAAAAATCATTAAAATCAGGAAAATAATATTTTCTCATGAATATGATACTTTAATCATCTAGAATGGATAAAAAGGTTGTTTTATATCTTTATTATTTAATAATAATAATAAATATTTATATTGGTGAAAATAATATAATTAATAAATTAAATTAATTATTAAATTTTTAAATGGATATGGTTCTTTTAAATTCAATAATGATGATATTTTATAGTACTTCATCCATAAAATCATCAAAAATAACATTAATAACATCACCATTAAATAATTTTTATCCTCAATCGTTATCTCATACCCTTCCACCAAAATCCTCAAAAATGTATCAACATTCTTCTTAAAAAAATACTTAATGTTGAACCTATGATATATATATATAGCTCACCAAATAAAATTTCAACAAATATGTCAATAATTACCTTAAAACACTATCACCTAAAACATTAAAATTGGTTTCTATAGCTTTAATCTTATGACCAACCATAAACATATAACCCATGATTGTATCCATAACTCATAAGTTTACCACACATAAAAACAACCTAATATCCAATATTATCTAAACCATTAAAATGATAAAATTCTAGGGTATCCACCTTATAAATTAATTATTAATGGGTTTTTACAAAATAATTTGTCTTCTTACACACATAAGGTCCTTTATGGTTTTTTTCTAGAGAATTAGGTCACAAGAGATATATAATAAACCCACACATTAGAAGTGTTCATTTCAACTGTGTATCCATTTTTCCAACAATCTAAATTTATTAAAATGATAGATATTTAATTTTTATGGAATTTATTAATGGATTTTAACTTAACATATTTTTTATTCACAAAAATCCTTAATCCCAGTGAAAATCATTTTAAAAACATTGGATGAGAAAAATAATTAGTAAAAGATATATCAAGAATATAATATATTAGTCTGGTGAAAAACACGAAAAATAATAAAATATGAAACATTATCACATAATTTATTTAGTGTTTGAAATTAGTATTTTAATCATGTAAAAACAAAATTTATTAAAATAAAAACATTAAAACCAATATTATGCGATTGGAAAACAATATTATGAAACATAGACAATTATATTCCAAAGTTATTATAAAACCCTATCAGAAATAAATGGATCCTAAATAAATCTATCCAAACAGATTAATTCCATAATGGTTTAATTTTAATATAAATAATATTTTCCAATGCATTGGGGTGTTATAATTTGGGTGACCCGTAATATAAGCTATAGTAAGCTATATTAGACTTTCCCATTTTTATAATCTATAATTGGGATCAACCCAACATATTAGTCATATCTATTTCACCCATTATATATATATAATTATAATTTATTTATTTCATGAATAAAACATTTTTTACATAACCTTTTAATCATTAAATATTTGGAAAATCTTCTGAACTAATATTTAAAACACCTTTTTATATTGAAGTACACTTTCCTGATAAAACTCCATTCTAAAAAATAAAATACGTAGTACAAAATGAAATTATGGGTTTTCTATGAATAAATAAAAAATTATTTTAAATAAATACAATCATAAAATAATGGTTACAATTGTGGGAATGATATTTAACACTATATTTGTTATAAAATAACATTAATTTTTTCACTTTTTAATGAAATCAAAAACATTCTATACCAAATTTGTAGAAATATTCATTTTTAAAACCATTAAAATTATTTAATGAGAGATAGGAAAACATCATTAATAATACATTTATTTCAAAAAAAATATCCATAAATAATTTTCTTAATGCGAAATATAAGAGAATGATTTAGAAAATAATTATTGAAAACATTAAAAACTTGATTTCTAATGTATGGTGACCCTTAGGTAGAAACATAAAAATATAGGGGTTTTAAAATTGTAATGAATGTTAAATATGGTAAAAATGAAATTTGGAATCGATTTTTTCATAAATAATAAATTTATTAAATCATCTATAATAACATTTATATGGATGGGAAGGGAGTTGTTTGTGAAGCATTAAAAGATGATTTTTAAAAGAGTGTCTCATACCATAAGTTTGACTCATCAAAAATGTTCTTTATAATTCCTATATTATACACATATTTTAATTATTATATTTCATATGATCATTTTTAAAGAATATTATTCATTTTATTTCCCTGTTATAATCAATTATATAAACAATTGTGTTCGTAGTAGGCTCTTTGATATTTTTCTGCTCATATGTACAAAAAGACTTTTTTATGATGACTATGATCAAAGTGGACCATATTTAAAATATATAGAATCAAAATAAATAAATAAATATCAATTTTTTACATGAATGATAAATAAAAAAACTACCATTAGATATGTTAACAAAAAAAATTGTGACAATCATAGTGATGGTAGCCTGTACATTTACATGACTAATGTTTCCATTTTTTGAAAGGTAATTATGGAAATAAGTAATATATTATTTAATTTTTCCATAATATTAATAATAAAATAAATTCCATATTTTTATTTAAATATATTTAAAAATATATCCATGTGGTGTGGATATGAAAATCAATCACGTCATTTTAGAGGGGTGTTAGTCCACATGTTTTTATGAAAGATGATAATATTTCTCAGTGATTAAGGTTTTTTGAAAATATATAATACATTAAATCTCAAAAATAATAAATATTTAATTAATATCATATATATATATATATACATAAAATACATCTTTATAATCATCAATTTGTGGTGATGCAAAACAAATTACATCTATTCATGAGGTGCTAGTTTAACGTACACACAAACCATGTTTTTTTGTCCCATTAATTAAAAAAATAGATGCATATAGTTCAAGAAATATACATAATATAATTTAAATATATAGAATATATTGATTCAATTATTTTATTATATTTTATGTAATTTTAAAGGATGTAGAATAAGATATAAATTAAATATTCTTGTTTTAGAACAATCCACCATCATCAGACAACCTATTAAGGTTTATAAAAAATTGTTGAAAAGGATTATTTTATAATCAATACAATTCCTCTAAAAAGAGGGGATATAAGAAAGCAAGGTATTTTTGTATATATTTTTATAATAAATTTATTTTATGTGTAACGAAAAGATGAGATGATGCACCATTTTATAATAAAGGGAGAGGCACTACTGGAATTTCATAATGTATAAAATTAACCTTAATTAATTTAAACATTAAAATGAATCTAATGTGCAAATATTTGATGAATTGATAAGGGTGTTTTAAAATCCTCCCATAAAATAACATTGGACAAATTTTTCCTATTCTTTCACCCATATATTTTTTTAACATGTTTTATCCTTTTTTAACAGTTACCATAGTATTATATTTTAATCTTTTTTAGGGTAATGAATATTAAAATAATAGTAAAATTGGCAAATAAATCTACTGTGATCTATATTATCCCCCATAAATAATTTATTTGTCCAATGACATGATTTTTTGTAATTTTATATGATTTAATAAAGAATTATTATAAAATATCATTAATGTCCATTTTGGAACAATTTATTTAATAGGAATTTTAGAAAATCAATAAAAAATAGAAATTAAAATATAAACCATTAAAACATAATAATTATATTATTCTTATGTAAAAAATTGGGGGGAAACTATAACTTGTTCAAATTTTATTACTTTTATTTTTATTAAAATAATACGTTTATTTCCATTTTAATTAAATAAATTCTACATCATTTTTTGGTATCAATTGATGGTAATTATTTAAGAACTAGTATTATATACTAATTAAAAACATGAAAATAATTTTGTTATTCTCAAAATAACCTTATATATTCATCAAAAAATTTAATATTTCTTTTTTGGAACACATAATATATATTTAAAAAATTAAGGTAACAAATTGTCTTTTTCATTAAATAATATAATATCAAGGGAACTGCTGGGACTCGCTAAATGATCTTTATAAAATAGGATTTTAAAATAAAAAATTAATGTATATAATTTTTTCATTAAAGGACAAAAATTAATGATGTTGTATATAGGTGGTCACATGATCATATGACCATATACGAGACATGATACTGCATCACGTAGTGCTCTGAAGATGAAAAAAATGTTTATCCATGATAACTGTTTCAAACTAATGCATGATACATGAATGATCATGTGAAACACCCATTGAATTTATTTAATAACTACATAATAATTATTTTATAGGAAAATATTACATGGTTAATTTGATCAGTTCATTAATCAAATGAAAACCATCAAACATATTGGGTTGATCGTGTGAAAAACCTCAAACATGTCATCCTAAAAATATGATTCCCTAGTAAAAATAGTATAAAATTATCCAAAGGGTTAATTTGATATATATATAAAAATTATATGATCCTTACATGAAGTAATTTATAATTATTTTCATATGATGGGATTACACACTTCTCTTATTTAGTTTGGTGATAATGTGATGAAACTTTGGCTTGATGGTATGATCTTTCAAAGGCCCTCTGACATTCTACCTCGATCACATGATAAAAATAGACTTTTTCTCTAATCAATTCATTTTATAAGGACATTATTATCTGTAATAAAAGGTTACAACCCTCGAAGTCTTGAGATAAACTCAAAAAAATCAGGTCATTGGAGAGGCTTACACGATTGAGAGAGATTGTAATGATTGGATGATCATTAAATCATTGTTTATCATGTGATGTAGAAATGATGTCATACATGACATGTTTTATAGTCACACAAAGCACATAATATAATTACAAATTAATTTAATTCATCATATGCTATCTTATGAAAATATATTTGTCTTGATCACCATATAAATCAATATATATATATGTGGAGATGCCTAAAAAACCAAACATTGTGGATAAGAAAATAAATATAATCGAGAGTGGAATTTCCATATTTAAGGGATAATGAGATTTAAAGATTCTTCCACCTAAGAATAGTTTTTTTATTTTTTTAATAGAAATAATAGATAATAATTTACACCATGTTTTATTGTGATATGTTCATTGACCATAAAAAGGATGCTAGAAATGTCAGCTCGATAATATGTTTCCATGGTGGACAAAAATTATGGTTTTTATGTGTTTAATATCTATAAATGAAGAGATAATCATGAAAATGAAGATAAATTGTTATTCATGTGAATTGATCATGTAGATTGCGTTATCAGTGTTTTGGTCATTTGAAACATTATGGACATGTCATATAGATCATGTGAATGACTCTAAACAAGTAATAGAGATTACATAAATAACTCTAGACATGTTATATAGATCATGTTAATGGATAACGTGGTTCATGTGATAAGTCCCATGATCACATAAATGAAATTATACATTCAGGTTCAATCCCAATCCTAAAACAATAGTTTCTGTTGTGGATGATAGTAAAAACCAATATGACTACTCATAAGGCTTCAAAATATAAACATACCCTCAACATCATAGAATAATGGGAATCTAATGGACTAACTAAGATTGATATAAGTTTTCTCATTTATATAATTCCATCTTTCATGTATAGGGATTCCACACCATATCATTTTAATATGGTAATCAGTCCCATATTGGTGATGGGAATGATTTTTGAACTTATCATAAATTCAAAATAGAGTATCAAAGTAGGAAATAATTCCCCCATATAGGGTGTGATGAAGCCATCCTTATATCCTATCAACTATTGAGATATATTTATCATTAGTTTTAATCAAGTTAAATTTATTATCTACCTTTGGAAAGCATTATTGTAATTCGTTACAAATATGTTCACCATTTGAATGTTATATGGGAATCATAAATTTTAAACCTATTGTAAATCCATTAATGTTGAATCATTTTTAATTCTAATAAAAATATGTAATTTACAATCCCCATTGGGATATTTTGATCTTATTTTTTAAGAAACTAAAATTGTGAACATGATGTTAATCATTCAATAATTCAATGTATTCTAGATGCACATGGAAGGGCCTATTGGGACCACATAATATATAAGTTTGTAGTAATTGTCAATAGTTGTCAATGAATATCAAAATGAAGAAGTAGAAGAATGGATTCATGTTATAAAGTGACCATGCAAAATATCACTATTCAAAGAGACCAAGGATGTTCCTACTTAAAGAGACGTGCATTATAAAATGAGCGATCTTGTGGAGATTTGAATATATAAGAATGATCAATCAAATAAGGGATAATGATGCCACCTATATTCAGTGATTGACAGGAAATAATGATGTTGCTGGAAGACATAGAAGTTGTAGTAATTTCTCTAGATAATCTGACAATGCCTAAGGGGATAGATCAAAGACTATATATCATGATATATAAGTTCCATGATGAAATAAAATAATTATTGATGAAGAAAGAGGACAGTGAATTAGTGTGGGTGTTCTTTACAAAGCAGAAACTTATAATGGTGTTATTTCCTAGTGTTTTCCAATTTTTTGGACCTCAATGTCAAGATTTGGTTTTTTGAAATTGAAGGATTTATGCATAGGAGTGAACATGATGTGGAATAATGAAGGAAATCAGAGAGAGAAGAAAACCACATACCTCATAGCGTGGACTATGTTACATGTTTCGGGAATGGTTCATGGTTGTGTACCTAAAAGTGGAAATGATACGTGGAGTTGTGTGTAGAACTGAAAATGGTTTGCAGTAAAGGTATTTAGTGAAGGCATGTGGTATGTAGAATTCTAATGGTTTCCTGCATAAAGAGTTTCAGTACATGGAATGGTTTTTCCCCGGTAGAAGAGATACCGTACATGGACTGGTAGACACACGGTACACTATGAAGATTTAAAAGAGGTTCATTGTATGTGGTGGAGCCTCACAGTACATAAAAGGATCATAATCTTCTGTGAAAATTTTCCCACATTGAATATTTGGGTAAAAAAGATTATTGAAACTTCCTATGTTATTTTCCTATATACGCAGTGATAATCCCATTATTAAGAGAGTTAAAATTTTGTAGGAAAATATCATTGTTGTGGAAGAACATGGCTATGTATGAAAGTGGTATGCTAGGGGGATATACATAGGAAGAAGTGGTATGAGAAAGACCAAAAGTTCACAAAATTTGAAGGAGTGGTCAGCAGAAGAGATTCTGCATAAGATATCGTGGTATGCAAAAGATGAGTTAATTCAATGAATTCGTAGAAGAATTTTGTGGAAGAAAGAAATAGTATGCAGAGGCGGTACACAGAGGTGGTACACGAAGGTGATATGTAGAGGCAGTATGCAGAGGTTGTACGTCAAGGCGGTATGCAGAGCAGGCACAATACACAAAGGTGGTACGTATAGGTGGTACACATAGGTGATGTAATGCAGAGTATGAATAGTATGGGGAGTAGGAGAGACACACGGAGAAGGAACGCTATGTAGAGAAGGTGTGGTACATTGTGTTGGAGTGCTATGCTGAGGAGTAGCCAAATGTGCAGCAAGTGTGGTACTCCGAACATGCACGGTACTCCAATTAGGCATTATACACAGAACATGAATGATACTCAGAATAGGCATGGTATACAGATCATGCGGAGTATACAGAATAGGTGTGGTATGCAGATCAATGACAGTCGACAGAATCGGGGGACAATTTGCATAAGAGAAAACATTATAATGAGACTTTGTGATTCTAGTGAAAAGGAGAAGATGTTTTAGTGAAATCAGTAATTGTGATAAATGAGAAAACTAAATATAAAAGAGCATCAATTCGGGACATCTATTCATGTACTATCTCTTACTAAACAGAGAAATAAACTTTCATGTCAATATATTGAAGCGACATTTATATCGATAAACTGATATACTTCTCTCATAAGGTAGTGATCCAGGGGGAGTAAATGGAAGTGATTTGAGGGATGCAATGGACGACCTCATAACCATTGTAAAGGAAATGTGCCTGGGAAAGAGTGATTGTTCCTAAACCATTGTAATCCACAACTAGTTAATATTAGTGGAATTTTCTACATCCGACACACTATCGACATTTTCTCCATTGACGCAGCCCTTAATGTTGAACCAAGTAAAAATTGATGTGTTATCTATCTACATGTGAATGTTTTAATTAATGTATATATCCATCATACATGATTTAAAAAATTTGTACTGATGTCGGAACAAGATCCATTAAATAAGATAAAAATTTAAATCCCAGATTCACCCCTCCCCCCTCTGAGAGTGGTCTAGGGCCCTTCAAATGGTATCATTGGGAAAATTTTATGTATATTTGACACTATTATATATTTCTATTCAGAATAGTATTTTAGTTTTCTATCTTGAGTCTACAATATAGTGAATTTTTGACGAATATTAAGTTATATTTGAGAAAAAGTCATTCCCCAGTAAGATCATGATGAATAGGAATAAGAAAGAGAAGAAACAGTTGAACAAGTCCCTCTCATATAAATAATTGTTAGTATATGGTTCTCCCTGCCACTCAAAAAATGATGATTTTTAGGCCATGAAATAATATAGAAATAAGATTATGAAGTATGTGTTTCCACAATTGACCAATCTTCAGCCCTAGATGAAATTGATAGACTACAAAAATACCTTTATGATATCTCCAAATATTAAGATGTCGGTATTTTTAGAATAATTCAATGTATGAAATAAAGAATCACCTAGCTAAAAAAAGTAGATTCTATGTATGAAGGACTGGTAGAGAAAATATTACAATGTTATAATCCCTTGAGACAGATTCAATCTTTTGAAGAAAGAAGTAGGAAATATGAAATAAATACATCAAAATGGTTCAATGAAGTTAAAGAATAAGAGAGAGTGATAAAGTATCTTGAAGAAAAGACTAATCAGCTTGAATGGAAACTGAAAAATTGCACTGATGTCAAAGTTCTATAGTCGGAATGGATGTCTAATAATATCAAGGAACATGACTCTTTAATTCAAAATAAAATAATGCGGCATGAGGATGAAATTTCTAGAATAATGAAGGATTGTGAATAGAATATGACTATGATAGAAGATCATATGATCATTCTTATTAGGCAATGTTTAGAATTGGATTCTCAGATGACCAATATTGGGAAGACACATATTGATACTTCACAAAAGAATATATTTGATTCTTCTTGATACTAAATTTTCAACAGAGGATTCTATTCTCAAAATACCTCAAACATGTGATAATAGGATCATGACTTCACTCATTAATCTATCACAAGTAGATGGAAAAAATAAGGTACCACCCAAATCATCTTGTACTCATGTTTCTAAGTATGTTTCTACAAGGATTAAAGTCTAGAAGATAAATTCAAAACAAGTGTCGATGAATAAATTTTATGAGTTACCAATCACCATGCCTAGGGTGAATGTGAAGGAAAATGTGTATGGTGGTTCTCCACAATGAACACAACACATCACAATGATGGACCTACAACATAATTCAAAGAAATCATGATATGTGCATCAATGTTGGTGTTGCAACCAATTTGGGAAATGGGCAATAATCTTTTGTTACAATCCAAATTATGTAGAAACACCAAGGTAGGCTACATTATGGGGATGAGAACCAGAGAAGAAGAAACAACATCTCCAGGTCCAGAAGAATCTTTTTACTGCAAACCAATTTGGAATGGTTGGTAACATCTATGATTTATGAAATGGTAGTGGTCACAAGGTTGTTACAAGCCCATCTCACCATGCATTCATTGTTGATAAGAAAAGAATAACACCAACACTGACAAAGAACACAACCTCTAACTTATGAAGAATATAGAAGAATATTTTTTGTAAAAATTCACCCTGAATATATTACGTAGGGAAGTTGAGAAGAACCTGGATTTTAGATCCATGATATTGAAGGGTAATTTATCCAAAAGAGAAAATAATGGGGATGACACTTAGATAAACCTGTGTTGAATATCCAAACCAACTGAAATTGTTCCAAATGACATATTGGTCATCTGGCTAGAGGATTTAAAAATAGTAATAGAATCTTTATGATAAAAAGGCCAAGTATGGGGCTAAAGGAGAAGGAAAACATTCATGAGATGAAGATAATGTGCATGAGAGTGTGGAAAGCAATGTAAAAAACATGTTTTAATGAAGTTTTTTGTGAGATATGTATGAAATATGGTCACATTTAAAAAGGTTTTCTAACCATAATACCATTGTTAGAATCCTTACATAAAATTAGTATGAATATATCATTCATTGTGGATGTTAATAAGAACAAATCTCCATCAAAATAAGCAGAGAATTTGAACCGATCCTTGTCACAACAATTTGATAAGAAAAATTGTTCAGATGTGAAAGCATGAAAACTGGATTAAATGGAAGAACATGGTAATGAAAATAATCTCCACCATGAAACTCATATTAATGAGGGAAGTATGAACCTCCTTATTCAATTAATCATCTATTTATTCTATTTGTGATGATAACACAGGGAAATAAATTTAAAGGATGCTCTCAGGGGGAGAACCATAGATGTAGTGAATGTGGTCAAATCTTCACAACTAAGATGAATATGTTTCCATCCTTATAATATTATTAAATTTTTATTCATAGATTGAAATGATGAATGATCACCCTTTATTAATTAATTATTCTTACATTAATCATGAGGCCCCTTTGATAATTTTTCGGTTGTAGAGGGATGTCATCTATAAAGGGATATTTTTAGTGAGCTTATATTTTGGTTATCATGATCTATAATTTAGATTAATAAATCATTTATTATATTTATTATACATAAAAAAATTGACAACAAACATAAATCCTAATATTCATTTAATCCAAATGGAAAATCTATCCTTATGTATTATAAATTCAATCTATATACGGTTGAGATGCTATATCCCATGCTAAAATTTGATAAGTGTGATGTTTTAGAGGCATTCACATCACCATATTCACATTTTTACATTGATAAATAATGGAAAATTTTGAGTGATTAAATTTTAAAATTTATTTCTTATTAATAATAAATAAGAAATTATAAATGGATGAATAAAAATGAATTTTTATTTCAAAATTAAAAAATTAAAATACGTAATTTATTTTTTTCATTAAAAATGTAGGACTTAATGAGTTTTCTTATTCAATACATGAATATCTAATTTCTCATTAAATATAATTTTTACTAATATTTTGAATAAATAATCATACTGTGAAAACCCTTTTATTTCAGTTGTTTTTATATCATTGAGGGAACATATGAATTCAAGTTTGGGGGATTTGATATGTCTATTTCATGAATACATTTTATTATTTAAACACACTACTTATGATTTATAAATGATTAAATTTTTCATAGATTTATAATGAATTTTATAATATTTTGTAGGAGGAATTTTTTTTAAATATCCAAAAAATATAGAAAATGACCAATATTAAAATATAAATATGCCCTTTCATGATGGAGAATTCATATATAACATTCTCAGGGGCTGAAACAGAAGAACCTAGGTGAAATGGTTGTTCAAGAGCTACAAAACAATGATTCACATCATATAACATGATTAAAATGATAAATAAGAATAATAAATTCATAATATAAATGAACTGAACTAATGTGGATATGATCATGAACTTTCATGATGTGAAACCTATTTTACACTATAAAAGTCTTTAGACACACCTAAAAAGAATCTTTTTACAAGGATTCTGATGAACGAATCCACATTAATTTCTTGGGAGGATATTAAATGTGTATGATTGACCCATGAAACATTAGGGGAAATATAATAGGAAATATAAATTCGACATGACTCCCTAGTATTCTATAAATAGATATTTGAACTAATGATACTAGGGGATTATTCTAGAGACTAAAACATAGGGTGAGAAGTATCTTTGTGTAGGGTCCTCTCCAATTGACATCTTCTTTTTCATTAGGTGGTATCATTCATTTTTCATTCATCCTTACTATCTCATCACTAGGATGATTGTGTAATTCCTTCCTTGTTCTAGGTACATGTACCTAAAGGAAGACTGTCCTTTCGTATTTATTTAATTGGTTTATTCAGGTATTTAGTATGCTGTGAATTCCTTATCGAATTACAATAATTTTTTTTTATGTTTTATCATGTACATTGATTAAAAATATGAAAGGAACCATTTAATATCGAAACTAGGTACCCTAATATTGGATTGAACATTATCACCTTTATGGTAATCAGGTTTAAAATTGTTCTTTAGAAAAAAGGTATTTGGAAATTTTCTAAACTAATTGATATTGAGAAAATGGAAATTACACCATTGAGTCAAGAATTTCATTAATATTGAGTCCATTAACCCATGACTCTTATGTGATAAATGGATTAAAAAATTAATTTCAAAATCAAACTACACCATTATACAGAATTTTAAAAAATCCTTAGATGCCTTGAAACAAGATTTCAAACATAACAATCTAATTTACATTTGTTTCACACATTTGCAAAATATTTCAAAATCCTAAAAAATTCTCCTTATTTCCGATATCATTATTAAAAAAAATTAATTTATAGATTATTTTAAAAACCTAAAATTCTAAATTAATTATTTGGTTGTTTTTATATTCATCTTTCAACACACTATATTTTAATTAATTTTTGTCACGGTTTAAGTTTTTTAATATATTTTTTAATTTTACTATCCTCATTGTGAAATAATTACATCCTTATGGGTGGTCATCATGGTATACTAATGAAATGGTATGATCCAAACACTTGTGGATACAAGAAGATGTTTCTATGGACTAATTCTTGTAATGATAACTTTCTTAGAAAATGCAGTGGTAAAAAATGTTATTCCTATCACCACTATTAACTGGTTCTGGACCATAACTATAGTGAACTAAAATCAACGTCTTCTTTGAGATAGTATGGTGGATCAATGATTCCTCTACAGATGAAACCTGATTCAAGAGCTACCTAGGAGAAAACCAATCAGTCATCACAACTATTTCCATCCCACTAATTTTAGTTAGTTTCATACTGAAGGAACTACTCAAATGGTCACTGACCTATAAAATCAAACATGGGAAATAGAGATCTCTTGTTAGGGGAAAAAATCTATAGAATGAGCATAGTATGCTCATATCTCTGAATACAATAATGAATAATTCCATCATATTCTATTGTTTTCCAGTGAATATGCTCATATACCTACTCACCCAAAGAAATTATTCCCTATCATTCTAATAAAGAGAATGGGGGAGGCATATATCTCTACTCTTATGAATAAACAACATAAGAATATTCTGACGGCATGGGGATGAAATGAGTGGGAATATATCTGCACATCAATAAAATAGGCCTACTAATATATCCTAGTGATTGGTTTTTTCAACCCTATAAAGTAGTATATATCCATCTGAAATGCCATTATATTATCGTTGTGACGTAAGAACTATGATGAAATATTCTAATATTGATATAGGTACTATCACATTTTCCTATAATAACTATAAGAGAAACATTTTACTATGATCAACCAGATGAGTTGGATATTCAAGAGAATGTTAATATTATTTTTCTCATTTAGGGTGTTTATTGTCATATTTTAGTAATGGATGAGGCACAAGGCGGGGCTCATATTCTCATTTTTATCAGGGTATGTCAAACATATTTGTAAATTACCACAGTGTAGGTTTACAAGCCTATATATTTATGTGGTTTCACATTCCAAATTCCATTTAGGATCATGTTTATATCACCCCTTTAATCGATGTATATCACTATAGTCTAGAAATAATCTCATGGTAAGCTTATATCCCTATTATGATGCTAATCAGTGTATTCAAGTAGTTTATGTGATCAAGGATCATATTCTTGTTACCCCTAAAAAAATATTTCATCACCACCAATTGAATTATCTGACAAAGTTGGACAATATTTCTTACCCATTTCCAAATTTCCATAAAATTTCTTAACAATGAACTGATATCTACATCATGACCATACCCCGCATTAAGTATTGTTGAATAAGATATTAAGATATCCACATGAAGGAAACTTTATATCTCCAAAAACAAAATATTTCCTCATTTATATATTCAAACATATTCCCTGTAGTAGGTTCATATTCCTAAAATAATATATATTCATCGATATATTTATATGTGTTCTATGCAGCAGGCTCATACGCCTACTCAACCACAAAAGGTATGCCAAAATATTACAGAATCAGTGCATAATAATTCTCACATTCTTAATTAGATCATTTCTAATGTATTCAACGTCATGGTCCCTATATATTAAATTCCACAGGGGTCATATGAATCCTCACCCATACCAAAATGAGAAAATTTCCAGTATTGTACACTTTATGGTAGAATAGAAATTGATTTTAGGAACATTAAAGATATATTCCACGATCTTAATCCTCCCCATGGCGATATATCACCACGATAAAAAATACTCAACATGTAATGACATCATCATATCTAGAGGTTCTAAAAATCCCAATTTTAACCACATAATGTGATCCATATACTACTATTAACACCACACCATGATTAGAATGAGACATAAAGAATACAACCTGGTGGTCAACCAGGTGCAGGAATATGAACCTGATGAAGGAGCATCCCACATGGACCAATGGAGGGTTATAGGAAGAGATAACCTCTCAAATGTGATTTTTCCCATCACTACTTCTAATAATTATGTCCCAAATTTGGTAAAAGATGAGTTCCCTCCTTTATTTCTCTTGAACATTTGGGAAAACATTCAGTGGATAAAGGCAAGAAAATTCCCCAATCAGAATACGAGGGTCACCTTCAAGAAATAAACATGTCATTTTTAAAGATAGACATTACCACATTCCCAATAGACCAAGATCAAATTTTGGAAATGAAGAAATAAAATAAAACCACTTTATTTCTTCTAAAGTAAGGATTGTCATTGGAAATTAATTTTTGAAGTCATGTAAGAAGGTTGTATCCATGGATTATGCATGCATGGAGAATTTTATTTCCTAAAAATCTCTAGAAAAAATTATTACATTAATCAGCATCCTATAATTTCATTTATGGTGGAGAGGTCATGGTCCTATATAACTCAGAAGCCAGTTGGTCAATACAACAATGAACCTCTACTGTAATAATTCAAATACACTTTAATGGGAGGGAGAGGGCCACAACATGCTCTGAATATAGGCCCCCCAACAATGTTGGAACATGTTTCACATGTGGAATTCAATTTTACAAACTAGCTGATTTCTCACTAAAATAGATGACTCCCATCATAGGAATCCATTAACATCGATCCATGTGTAAATTAAAATAAACCAAATTAGGAATATCATAGTGGTAACGTCGATAAAATATGTCTGTGAGTAAATACAAACAAAATTTCTAGAATAATTTTAAAAAACATCTCCACCCCATGTTCATAAAACACAATAATGATCCTGGAGAAATTATTTTCAAATATAAATCAACCCCACATCACATGGAAGGGATAATTTTAATCGTGGCCACTATCTAGGGAGTCATAAAATCCTCAACCACAGGATAAAATTTTAGAAATCATTGAACCAAATAAACCGTGGACAATATGTATATGGGTATTTTAATCAACATTTGATTAGATTTTTTTCTTTACTATTAAAAGGGATAAATACCAATGGTCTACAAACTAGCCATTCCACACACCACGAAATATAGCCATTTTAATCAAGTCATTCTCGGTAAAAATGACCAGAATCATCCTCAAGGCCATAATTAAAAATATTTGATAGGGGAATGTCTACAAAAGTAGAAAAAACACATTAAGGATCATAAGATAATAAGGTCGATGATGAAAAAGAGATAATAAGGTTAACCTAACATTACTACTATAGGAGAATCAAATGGAATATAACTACCCTATTACATATAAAGTGACAGGGTGACTAATATCACCTTATAATCCTTAGTGAATGTTGTTCCTAAAAACCTTGAAAATTATATAGACTAATATGAGAATTAAAAGGACAAAAAATTGGATTAGATGTCTTGATATTCTTGTGATATTTTTTCACCAACAGAGGAAAAAAATATTGGGAATTAGAGGAGAAACATGAACATAGAATATAAAAATGATGAGTTTCCACCTCCTTAGTGGAATATCACATCGGATAAATTGAAGGGAATGGATAAATCACTTATATATTCTAAAAGGAATGACATCCGCTCTTCCTTTGATCGTGAAGCCCAATATAATAGTGAGATACACAACCTCAGATTGGTGAATGGGGAATTTTGTGGTGGATTATTTTCAATTAGGTATCTCTATCAAGTAGAAATATATAGATATATATATACTCCCACTCATCAGAATATATCAAATGCCCCTAAATTGTGATTTTTTAGAAATATACTAGTTTTGGATCAAAATTACCCGTTTAAAGAAAAATGAAAATAGAATAAAACTATGATTTTCCTCCATTACGATGATAACCATCCCTAATAAATATTGGCCATCTGGACCTGATATTAATTTTCAATCAGAAAGATATAAATGTTGGAAAACCATACAAATTTGTCCACTGCCCTCATGTACAAGTGTTTATCTTGACAGTGAGACCTCTAGAACACCCCAACACCATCATGTTTTTAAACACTCAGATAGAACCTTTGAATGGGAAGCACAACCCTTGTATATCCTATGTTAAAGATATACCCCCAGGGGTTGATAATACCTTCATCCATACCAATTTCATGAAAAATATATCCTTAACCATTTATTAAATACGATATTTGAAATGGAATCTCACAGAGTATATGTCCCAATTTGTTTCTTGAGACTAGTATGATGCATCAAAATATAGTTTATGTGTACAAACTAGAATAGTCCAACCATCACTTGATACATCATCCTTTTGATAGTATCCAGAGTAAGCTTTGAATTCCTTATTTATTATTTACAATAACAATTATCCTCTATTATATGAAAATCATGTATCATTAACCTAAAAATTGAAAATATAATGAAAATGAGAGGGATGTAGACATTATCTCTTGATGGAAGGGTCTAACATATTGACTCAGTATTCTACTATCACATGATTAATTATTGGAACCATGTTTAGAGAACCTTTGAGATGAGGGTAAGACACTATTTATCTTAATGAAATTCCTAGGTGGATTCCCTTATTTCAAATAAATAGTTACATAACTAGAATATTCTCTCTATTAAACTTCATCCAAATCTCAATATCAACCTATGAAATAGTGGAAACAAATTACATAAATTATAATATTTATATAGCCCAAAAACTTGTAATGGTTCCCTCTTCTGTTTCAGGACATGTCTTGATTCTCTATATATATCATTATTAGTGGAAACTATATCCAAACATCCATTAATAGGAGGTCGTGATGGAGGAGGGTCATTAAGAAATTAAGCACTGGAATAAAAAAGTATATTCTTTATAAAATGAAAATGATAGTAGTTATTTTATGACATCCATGGATAAAATATCACCAGGAAACCAAATCATAGAAAACCCAATTATATCATCCTTAAGGCCCTCCTTGACTATTTCACCATTAAAAGTATACTGGAAATAAATATCAAGGACTATTATACCATCTATGTTATTCTCTAGGGAATGTTAGATTATGGAAAGGTGATACTAGGAAGATCCCCAACATGAGTGACTTTTTTGAGTACCACCCAATTAGTTTGTGAGGATGATGAGAATTAAGTTCTATATTGGAATGAAAAAAATAATGATAAATGGATGAATTAGATGTTGGTTTATTGAGATCACCCCACCCTTAGAGAACATCATAAAAAACAACTTCTGGATTTGATGCCTAGAGAGACACCATTTACACTTCCACTTGAAAGAATATGTAATCATTTTAGGGGAAAATTGCATAAATGAATGGGTTTTAGACTACAACTACAATGTATCAAATAGTTATTGATTTTCATGAAACTTATGAATAGGCATCGCACCACCAAATAGAATACTCGTTGGATAAAGAGATCATTTTCAGTTATCGCAAGGTTATTCACATAGAAAAACCTTTCTCCAATAATGAATATGCCCATGAATATGAGTACCTAATACCTGAATAGGGAACTAGAGGTCGAGAATGTTAAAGATTAGGGTACATGGGATAGTACGGTCAAGGATGAACACAATATTATAGTCCCATAATCACAAAATCCATATTTTTGGAATATAACTATGGGTGATCACAATACTAATCCCAATAGGTGTATAAATATTCCACATATCCTTTTCTATATCATTCAAGGTGAATAATTTTAGATTACAGTCTAGTTGGGAACAATGGTCATGTAAACCCAAACAAAGGGATTGGCTAACATAGCCTACTCCATTATCAATAGTTTCCCCCATGAATTCCACCCAAATATATGGACCATCAACCTCAGACACATAATATCGTAAATCATATACTTAGGAGAAACCCCACCTATGGAGGTGCAGACCTCAACCATAGGGATATGAAATTATAATACAGTCGCTGTTTATCCCAACTAATCATTAAATCTTAGATGTTCACCTAATGTCAAAAAATATAAGTGAGTTTTATATTGGGTGTTGATGCTCTTTTTTCGTCACATTGTCTAAAATAAAGGAAAGGGAAATAACTTAGCACAAATTGATTCATCCTTTGAAGAAAACATCAAAAATCGACAAAGGCATGAACAAGGCTTCAAAAGCACATGTGCCATGCAAGTTCCATCACTGTCTCGCAAGTCCACTTGTGCGATGCCTAATGGTCGTGTAAGGGACTTGCGCTCCCTAAAGGATAACTGCCCAGGGTCTTATCTAACCTATAAATACCCCCGGTGGGCCCCCAGTTGAAGATGATTTTTTCCAGAATTCAGATTTAGAGCTTTGAACGCCCAAGTCTCTTCTTCAGGTCTTCCGAACACTTATAAGGTAATTATTTACCTAGAATAGATGGTCTAAACAATAGGAGTAAGATCTAAGTGTTAGAATTCACTAACACATGTGCGCCTAAGGGGTTTTACCCTTATGGAAAATGAACATACTTGCGCGCCTCCCTACTTCCTAACCAAAACTTGCGCGCCTCTCTTCTGGAAGTACCTTAGGATAATTATAAAGGAATTGGTCAAGGATCTCCCAATTATTACCATGCTGGTTTGCAAACACGCAAGTACCCATGTGTCGCGCAAGTATACCTGCGCGACCAGAACATGCGCGCTTGCGCAGTACCTGCACACCTGCCCGGACATGCGCGCCCCTACCTTTTTGGGTGCCCTTTTTTCCAATTTCACTCCTCTTATGCCATTCCACCTCTCATATTCATGATTCAGTCTTCAAGACACTCTTCAAATCCATTTATGGCATGATTTCATGATTTTACTTCCTTATCTGAAAGGAATTCTGTGGAATAGCTCTCAAAACCTAGTGATTTACACATCTTTATGTCACTAAAGATTGAGATTTCATTCATTCAACCTCAGACTTTAAGATGAGAGAACTCATTAACCTGGGCCTCCTTTTCAGGAATAATCCCCAGTCACAATTCTCAAACATGGGAATCTTCCTTAGGAGTAAGCCCCATGTCCTTTAATTTTTTCAAGTCCCTTAACCTGGTCCTCCTTCTCATGAGTAAGCCCTAGTATTAATTTCTCTTAACAAGTTATTATTTACCTTTGATATGGGATTCCTTCTCTATGAGTAAAACCCAATCAAAAGTCCTCTTCTAATTTGGTCCTCCTTTTCCAGAGTAAGCCCCAAGTTAAAGTATTCAAATCTCCATGAAGCACATATACCTTTATGGATCATGTTCCTAGATTTCTTCCCAGAAGTAAATCATAATCTTCATTTATCTGGGCAGTCATACATACATAAGCCCCACATTATTTCTTATGATTGTATCTTTCATGGAACAATTGTCGGGTGATTACCAATACCTCTTGTTTCTCACACCGAGAATGACTCACGTGATCTTAGGGTATAAAAGTTATTATGACATCCTCTTTTAAACCATCAATCATAAACATCATACTCCCTTACTCGAACTACGTTGATTCTGATTCCTTTTTTAAACAAAGGATACATAGGTATCCCATCTGCGGGTTCGATCCCAACTCTGAAATAATCCATGTCCTTCTGAATGACAATAAACTTCAAGTGCCCCACTGAGTGGCTTTAAAACCAGCATGGTCATCATAATGACTGAGAGACTTCTATATAAATGTGTCGAAAGATACCATAGATCAGGAATCTCTAACAAATACAGATGATTCTCTATCAATGAAGAACCTCGAATACATATAAATGATTCTCTAAATTTCCTACACATTTAATCATTGATTTCCAGATCTGAAGGAAAGCTCATTTTATACTTGGTAATGTAATAAAGATTCACGAACATAACTTAAATCTATAAAGAGAGTCCCGGAGTAGACAATAATTCCCCTCAAAAAGGTGTGATGAGTCCGACCTCCCATCCTCTCGACAAATGAATATTCTTAAGCCCCATCAGTCCACAAACTAATGAGCACCTACCTTTGGAAAGTAGGTCCTAATGGATGAGGAATCATGGGATGTTTCTGGTTATATGAACAAACCCTTTAGAAACCAATTGGAATTTTTGAACGTTCAATCAAGGAGGTCATCCCCATATTCCAAGGGAAAAAAAATTGTGAACCCAACGTGAATCCTTAACCAAGTTAAAATGATGTTTTACCTATTTTTTAGTCCCCTATTTAAAACTCTATGAGAGGGACAACAAAAACAAATCCTTGCATATGTGATCATCAAAAAGATTTTGTGGCTGAATTTATCTTGATTACGTCTGTTACGTCAATCATGCACTATTTTTTAAACATGTTCTGAATTTTAAGAAATGGCTGCTCTCATTTTCACTCCTTTGATTACCACTGCTGTGAATAGTGCTGCTGCAAATTCCACTACTGCTACTCCTGCTACATCGTCATCCGCTCTAAGGATGACATCACCTACCCAGCATATTCAACGCTGGGTATCAAATGTGCTGGTTAAAGAGTACCATCAATACGCTACCATCCCAACTCTGGAGGCTGCCCAACAAGCCCTCCATGTGAACAACTCACAACGGTCGTCCTAACAACGACGACCAGTGATCAAGAAGCAGGAAGTACGAACCACTGTCTCCAACTGTTTCGAGTCGTTATCCTCGGAATGCAATCACAATTCACACCCATATTCCGGGGAGGGGAATGAGAAGGTCCCTCAGGGCCTTAATTCATGGAAGCAGGAGTCATTCCTGAGGGCTCCCATCAATAATCGCTGCCAGACTCATGCAGCAGTGCGCCCTCAACATGATGAGGGTGTCGACTCCAGGCGTTCGGCTTAGGTTCCTCGAACCCGAGCAGGCAATACGAATCGCCAGAGGCGAAATCCGGTTAATAGTGAGTAGGTTCTCATCTCTGCCATCTCCGGAGAAGCCCACCAACCTAACTTGGTGGAATGCAACGGGTGGGCACAGACACCTTCCCGTTTTAATTCCGCTGTCCAGCAAACTCGTCTGGAAGCATCACGCCAATCCCACCAGGAAATTCCGGTGGAGTACTATAGGCAGGAACACACACCTATTTATACATCATTAGCTAGTCAGCAGGCTCGTTTGACTATATATGATGGAGCTTGTCAACCACGTTCGGTGAAGATCAATTAGCAGGAATATACAACTGCTAGTATTAATCAAGCCTACCAACAGTCTCGCTTGGTATCATTCGGAGGAGTTAGTCGGAAATCCCCGGCAAAAAACAGGAGGCAGACTCAACTTTCTGCCCCCACACTTGAGTACTGTCAGGATTCACTGACAGGAAATGGAGGACAGGAGCAGGCCCATACACCTACTCCAATAACAGATTAGACATATATCCTCGTTCTAGCAGTTGAAGTCACGAAGCATATTCTATCAATGGTGAAAGAGCAGAAGAAAATCCCTGCTCGTATTCTGGATGTCTGGCAGGATATTATAACAACTTCAGCGGTATCTTAGGGAAAGACACATAAATCTATCCCTACCAGTGGAGTAACACATAAACAGTTCACTCCGAAACAGACACACACATCTATTCCAGTCCAAGAGGGTTTTGGGGAATACTCCCCCATATTATACGGACAACCATGTCAGGCACATACACCTGATTTGAGTGGGGATCGTCAGCCTAACCTGGCCATCTCTCCTGATCAGGCACATACACCTGCTCAGAGCAGCCACATTCGTCAACAAGTGGTTTCCACGGTGATTAAGAAGGTGTCTAAGAAGAAGACCCTCCCGAAAAAGTCAAAAGATCAAGGTTAAATCTGTAATAAGGCCTTTCTCGGTGCTGGAGTTCTTGAAGCCCTCAGACAATTATTTGTTGGAATCCGAGATTATACTCCCTCATTTCCCAGTAGTGGGAACATTAATTTTGAAGGTTTTCAACAGAAACTTCTTCATGAAGGCTTTCTTCATGACAATTCGGTCGATATTGAAGTTTCATCTTCATATGAAAGCTACAATAACCCTCTGTGTGGCCAGAAGACCAAGGAGAAAGAGATTTCATCTTTTGATGTAACCCACCATGGTGGTCCTCCCCATGATATTGAATTTCACTGTGAAAGTCCTATCTACAGTAGTGATGCACATTTCCCGGAAAATTCTCCAGTGGAAAAAGTATTGTCGTGAAATCCCTCTTATCTTGAGGCACTTGAAAATGCGAAACCAGTCATGTCTGATGCTTCATCGCTAGCAGGTGAAATACTTTCTCAAACAGAAGATAGCCCACGGTGTATGTCATTCTCTGAACCACCCCTAAGTCATGAATCTTCTAGTTTAATCAGTTATTTCTCTACCAATATTGTTGAATTCGATGAAGTAACAAGGAAGCACCAGCAATGGTCAAATCAGGTAGAAGAATATTCATTGAATGATAAAGTGGAAATTCTAAACATGAGAAAACAACTGGAGAAAGGTGAAGTACCAGTCATGTTTTGGCCTCTGGCTGAATCTCAGTATGACATTCTAAATATGTTGATGGAAGATGGAATTCATGATATTCGTCTGAACATATAGAAAACTCTTTCTCAATTGAAGAAGAATGTATTATCTTATGATGAATATGAAAATCATCTTAAGATAATATAAGGGTTTCAACATCAGATTGATTTGGCATCTCTATCAGTATCTCAATATCTGAAGGCTGAAAAGGTGCAGAGAGCCCTTCAACATTCATGCCTTGGCGCACTAAGAAGATTCCATCAGTTAATTTCCAATTCCCAATCTGGTATTCAAATTAGAGGATGGGGTGTTCATGGAGCACTACATTTCACAGTGCTCTCCAGTCAGCAAAGCCTGCCGAAAATGGTCTCATGCAATGTTATTTCCCATGGCCGGCCATAGTCAATGAGATTTATTTGTAATTAAAAGCTTCCCCAAGATCAGACCTCAACTAGTTCCTCTCAAAATCAAGAATACAGAGAACAAGTTGTTGAATTACTCTTGCATCAAGCAAATGAGAATATTTTACAGGCCTCTCATATGGAGCAAGCACATCATCAAGTGACAGAAGTTTCATAAATCATCGAATGGTCTTTAGAACCGGGTGATAAAAGTGGATACAGGTTGATGCATCTAGCTAATTTCTGGACTAAGGTTCGTATGATCAGGAGAGCTTTTAAGAAATTCTCAGACATAGCTTGTCAAGAGCCACCCCAGATTGCCAGAATGGATGCTCTTTTAAACCTACCCTTTGAATCACCAAATAGGATTCGAGGAGTAGAGCGAGAACAGTAGGAATAGCCCCAGTCCACCGGGCTGGGGAATTTTTCAAATCATCAATCCCCTCCTCAGAAAAAGTCGATCTTTTCTCTATTGGGGAATAAGCCTCAAGAGGAGTGAAGAGCCAAATTATCAGGATATTCCCTCTAAAATACGGTTCATCAAGAAGTTCCTGAGGTATCAAATCAACAAAAGGCAATGTCTCATCAAAGACATGGAAGCTGACAATATCGCAGAAATGATTATAGAAGAGATGTGATGTGTTATGCATCAATCAATGTCATCAATGTCATCAATGTCGTTGTTGTTGATCCACCAGATGAGGCTCACTCAAGGGACTCTGATGAAGAGGTTCTTTCTCAAGAAGATGTACGCACCGACACAAATAAAGAAGGCGTGCGTACACGAAATCAAAGGATTACTCAGAACCTATGAAATCCTTCAATTAACCCACTTCCCCCTCTCCGAAAAGCATCCAAAAAAGGGAGGGGAAAGAATTAGTTTATATATCCTTCCTCTGGAGATGGCCAATCGCTTTCACTAGAGCAAATATTTTTCACATCATGAGGAAGAAATAACAGAATAAGGAGGCTGAATGCAGAACTACTTCAGGGTAGTCTTCTTCTTAAGCATGATGGAGTCAGTTAGCCAAGGGATTTTGTTGCAGCTACTATGATGGATCAAGAATATCCTCCTCTATCAGTACACCCTCATAGGTATAATCCTACGGGTCAAGTGCAACAACAGTTGGCAGTGCCACCATCAGTTGCAACACCAACCACCACATCTGTCCAAGCTCCAGTCATTGCACTTACCCAATTCCAAGTTCAACTGTATGTTTCTCAAAAGTTAATAACTACCATTGAGTCATTAACAGCTCGGTTATAAACTATGGAAGGGAAACATGCATATGTTCAACCATAAAAGAAAGTTTACCCTAAATGGGTAGATTCAGTCTCTCCTCTATCCAGTTTTGGAAACCTTGTATTCCCTATTTTCAATGGGTCAGGCGACCCTGAACAGCATTTGATGAATTACGTGTCTTGTTGTGATCCTATGATGGGAACTCTGGAGCAGCAAGAAGCAGTAAAACTCAGATGCTTCGTACGGACCTTGCAAGGACCAGCCTTTGTCTGGTATACAAGCATGAAATCCCGGTCAATTACCAGATGGGGGGATCTTCGCCAAAAATTCCTTCTACAGTTTAGCTCAACTTTTCCAAAGACAACATTTTCGATCTTACAAACTGTAAAAAAAGAGAGAATTAAAGGGACTCATATTTCATTGCTCGCTGGAAGGGATTAACATATTCCCTAAGCTTAGCACTCCCTCAAGTGGAATCTTTGCCAATTTGTGTGGCAAATATGCATGACGAATTACGCATGCCGTTGATCCCTATGAAATACACAGGAGGGTTTGGAGACCTTACTTCAATCACTCATCAGATTGATGATTCCTTTATACAGGCTAAGGCTAAATCTCGTGTAATTCCATCAGCTCTAGGAAGGATAATGTGTAAAGCAGAAACTGCTACAGTTATTCTTAAACAAGTACCTGTACCTGTTTCAACTTTAAAACCTTCATCTTCTCGAAGGGCTCCACCTCTTGTGCTCCAACAATAAAGGTCGTTTCGTCCAGATGATCAAAGAGATCGAAGACGAAAACAATTTGAGGATCTGAAGAGAAAAACATAATCTTTCCAAAATGAACAAGTTCCTGGTTACTTCATTTCGGCTCTGGAAAATAATCTTGTTCAATTTCCAAAGCATAAGAGGTCAAACAGGGAAGGAGATGAAGACCTTCCCAATTATTTCCCTTTTCATCAAATGTTGGGTCATCCTATCCAGGAGTGTTTTGTCTTCAAAGACGTCCTCCAAAATATGGTCGACTCGAGACAAGTCAAACTGAAAGGTTCTTCAGCTTTGGTAGCATGTGTTACTAATATAGTTCCAGAGGAGGAAGGTGAATGGAAAGAAGTCAAAAGTAAAAATGCACAAAAGTGTGATGATTGGATGGCCAGAAAGACAATCAACCGAACTCATGCTATTTTGCGAACACAATTACAGAAACTGATTGTATCTTCTTCCATGAATGTTGTGGCAGAACCCTCTTTATGAGAGGGAAAGTCCTCAAAGAAACGACATGATTCAAAGAAAGAAAAAGAATCATAAGAAGATGAGTATCTGTCAAAGACTATGATTTCATTGACTCTAACAGACTTCATGCCATATACTTAAAAGAAAACGGCACCTCCCCACCAAACGGCACAGCCTAAACAAGCTAATTAGGCAGAGTCTTCATCAGACGAAGAGTTAATCTTCGGTTCTATTAATATGAGTCAATTAACAAATCCATATGTGAGTCACAGTTTTGATTTCGATGAGCCTGAATTCCTTGTATCAAATAGTGGAATTAGAGGAAATTCAAGAGGCTCAGGATACAGGGGAAGACATGGATCTTTCAGAAGCCAATATTCCAATTATACCCCTTCTAGAACTATGTATGCAGCAGAAACTCGTGGTAGATCCCTTCAACGAGTTCAGCAAGAACAAGCATGCTCTTCTACCAATAGAAAATTCAGTCCTAGCACAATTATTTTGGAAGACAGGTTGAAGGTTCCTTCTTCTTCCTCTCAGCAAGTAAATGGATCTAATCGGTCTAATCTTCCAAAACCCGGAATATTTCCAACTCCTATCCCAATACAAGATGCATCAACTTTCAAAGCATATTCTTCCAAGGTACCAAATATACCACATATTTGTTTTGGGAAACGCAGACCTCTAGATCAAAAGTATGTTGTATTGAAACACTTGGCCCAAGTACCAACCAAGTTATCAATTTTGGATGCTTTGAATCTATCAAAAGATCTTCAGGAAGCACTCATCGAGGCTTTGTCAAGTCCTTATGAGTTTGAAACTGAAATTGCTGCAGCTGAAGTCTATCACATAGAGAATAATCCTGCAGAATTCCATGAAATAATATCTTTTACTGATGAAGATGAAGATGATGTTGTGCATGTGCATATTAGACCTTTGAACTTAGCTGTCAAGGTCAATGGCGTAGACGTCCGAAGAACTTTCATTGACAATGGTTCAGGAGTCAACCTCATGCCCATTCGTACACTTCATCGATTGTGTCTCACGGAATCTGATTTATCTCCTTCTACCATGATGTTACAAGGATATGATAAAAATAAAAAAGAACCATTGGGTGAAGTTACACTCAAAACTCAGTTTGGAGATCTTGTATCCAATTCGGATTTCATGGTTGTTGATCAAGACTCAGCTTTCAACATCTTCCTTGGAAGACCCTGGCTACATCATCAAGCGGCTATCCCTTCATCATATCATCAATGTCTCAAATATTGTTTCGATGATCAATTTGGGAAATTATATGGTGATAAGGCCTCATTCAAGACATGTGAGTCCCAATACATTGAGGCAGAATTCTATCACATGAATGGAAGGGAGAAATCCACAACAAAGGAGATTACCAAAGTTAATGCTCTGTATGGTTTGGAGAAGATTCTAGTAAATCCATTTACACATGTGAGTATTGATTATGTGTTGCCTACCAGTAAAATTGATAAGATATACCCCAATCAAAATACTCTTATGGAAAGATCCATAATGTCAATTACGAAAATCGAGCAAGACAACATGGGAGAAATTGGTAACCCACCAAGTAGTGATGAAAGCACAAATGGTGACGTCTTCATTTCATCTGCTGAAATACAACAAGTCTATAAATTTCCAATTATTCCAGAAGAAGTTATAGCAACATCGGAGGTGAACAATGATGTCGATTCTCAATCCATCATCTCCTCTTTATTACCCAAAGATGACCCTTCATCATCAATCGGGTCGGAAATGGAAGATTCTTCTTCAAGATGTGAAAATTTTGACATCTCTTCTAATCATGAAAATTATGCTTTATCATCTACTGTGCAAGTAGAAATGGAAGAAATAACACATGAAGAAGAAGAAGAGGAAGATCTCAGAGATGCTACTCCATCATTTGAAGAGGGTATCTCAACCACTATGGATGAACTCAGAGAAATAAATCTGGGTACAAAAGAAGATCCACGCCCCACTTTAATCAGTGCGACCATGACTCATGAAGAGAAAAAGATTTATATTTCCTTTTTAAAGCAAAATCGAGATATATTTTCTTTTAACTATATAGAAATTCTCGGGCTTGATCTTGATATTGCTACTCATCATTTGGGTTTACCTAAAGAACATCGAGGATTTAAGCAAGCCCCGAGAAGAACACACCCAACTTATGCTTCCAAAATTGAGGCTAAAGTGGATAAGATTATCAAAGATAACATCATCAGAGAAGTTCAATATCCCAAGTGGTTGGCTAATATTGTCCCTGTAAAGAAGAAGAATGGACAAATTAGAGTATGCATCGATTTCATAGATCTTAATCTGCATTACCCTAAGGATGATTTCCCAGTTCTGATTACATAACTTTTAATTGATGCAACAATTTCCTATGAAGCACTTTCATTCATGGATGGATATTGTAGATATAATCATATCCGAATGGCCCCAAAATACGATGAATCTATAGCCTTCAGAGCCCCTTAGGGTGTGTTTTGCTACCGGGCAATGCCCTTTGGTTTAATGAATGCAGGTGAAACATATCAGCGTGCCATGCATCGTATCTTCAAACCCTTCTTAGGGAAGTTTGTTGAATTATATGTAGACAATTTGGTGGTTAAATCCAAACAACATTCTAATCACTTGGTTGATTTGGAATTCATATTACGCAAGCTTCAACAATATAATTTGAAGATAAACCCCTTAAAATGTGCTTTTGGGGAAACCTCATGAATGTTTCTTAGCATTTTTGTACGCCATCGTGGTATTGAAGTCGATCCTGAGAAGACCATGTCAATCATTGGTATGCCACCTCCTCAAAATTTGAAAGAATTAAGAGGGCTTCAAGGACACTTAGCCTAATTTTGGTGGTTCATCCCCAATTTGGAAGGCAAAAGATTACCCTTCACCAAATTGATGAAGAAGGGAGTCACTTTCCAATGGACTGAAGAATGTCAAGAAACATTCGATATTCTCAAGAAATACCTCTTGAGTCCACCGGTACTCATGCCACCTGTTGACGGAAGACCACTTATCCTCTACTTGACTGCTCTAGAGCAATCATTGGCTGCCTTTATTTCTCAAAAGAATGATTCTGGGAATGAAAACAGCCTCTACTATCTCAGTTGAACTATGCTTGAAGCAAAAACCCAGTATTAATGTTTTGAGAAGTGCTTCCTGGCATTAATCAATGCAGTTCAGAAGTTGAGGCACTACCTGCAACATCATGAGGTCCAATTGGTATCTCGCAATAACCCTCTCAAATTCATCCTTAGTCATCCAATGCTTACAGGACGTCTGGTAAGGTGGGAAGTTATTTTCCAGCAATTCAACATTCATTATGTGTCCCAAAAGGTGATAAAGGGCCAAGCTCTGGCTGATTTCCTGGCTGAACACCCTTCAGTGGAAGACATATCTTCAGATATTGAACTCCCTGATGAGGAAGTCTTCTCTATTCAAGAAAGTTCTCAAGCATGGGAAATGTATTTTGATGGTGCTTCCAGAAGTCAAATAGGGAGGAAAATGGAAAATCCTAAATTCAACAAAGTTGTCATAGGAATTGTGCACATTTCTCCAGAAAAGGCAGTGTTACCTTAGTCCTTCTTATTGTGGGAAGGTGGTGATAATAATGAAGCAGAATACCAAGCTCTCACCGTAGGCTTGTAATTAGCGCTTCAAGCACAAGTGAATAACTTAAAGGTGAAAGGTGATTCAGACCTGGTAATCAAACAAATCAATGGGGATTATGCCATCAGAAAAGAATAACTAATCCCTTTGTATGATTAAGTCATAGAGTTAATGGAGTAATTCCCTTCGGAACTGACATTTTTTTATGTCCCAAGATCACAAAATGCTCAAGATAATGCACTGGATAATATAGCCACAGCTCTAGCAGATCCAAATCGGGACGAGAAAACCATCATTATTGCCCAGTGTCATGCAATTTCACCTTATGTTCGAATCAGAACAGAGGAAATTAATGAAATTAGTCCCATTCCTGAACCGTATGGTCATACTACATGATGGATGTCACCTTTCAGGGAATTCCTTCAAAATGAAACACTTCCACCTGATAGAGCCGAGAAAGAACAAATCTGGCGATGTTTGGTCAGTTTTACTATTTATGATAGCCTAGATCACCTAGAGAAAATTCTCTACAAACGTGGTTTTGATAGAGTTCTCGTCGGATGTATTGACGGTGAAGGGACAATGGCTGTCATCAAAGAAGTGCATGAAGGAGTCTGTGGTGCCCACCAGTTTGGACATAGACTGTCTGATCAGATTTGATGGCTTGGATACTTTTGGCCTTCAATGATACAAGATTGTGTTGATTTCACAAAGAAGGGTCATTCATTCCAAGTACATGCCAACTTCATTCATCAACCTCCATAGTTGCTTCATACTGCTATATACTCATGGCCATTTACCACATGGGGAATGGATGTGGTGGGACCTTACCCTTCGGCTACGGCCAAGCAGTTTAAGTACATTCTTACTACTACTGACTTCTTTTCCAAATGGGCAGAGGCAATACCTCTCAAGGAAGTTAGTTCTAAGTGCATTTTTAGCTTCATCAAGTCTAACATCATTACCAGATTTGGTGTCCCTCATACAATATTGACAGACAATGGAACCAAATTCTATTCATCTGAGGTGAATAAGTTGTATCAAGAATACAACATCAAATCCAACCATTCATCTTGCTATCATGCAGCGGCCCATGGCCAGATAGAAGCCTTCAATAAGACTCTGTTAAATATACTGCAAAAGATGGTGGATAAATATAAGAAATCATGGCCTGATAAACTCTTCCATGCTTTATGGGCTTATCGGACTACCACCCGCACTGCAACTCGGTCAACTCCATATTCATTGATATATGGAACATAAGTAGTCTTTCCAATTTATGTTCAACTACCCTCACTCAGTGTTTCCATTTGTGATCAATCATCTACAGATGAACAATATCAAAAGAGATTGAATGAATTGGAACAGTTAGATGAGAAAATATTGTTCACTTTGCACCACTTGGAAGTCTATTAGAATCGAACAACACGAGCTTTTAACAAAAAATATATTCTTCGTTCATTCACTCAGGTAGAATTTGTATTAGTTCTCAGAACTCTAATCATACCAAGAAAGAAACCTCCCAAGCATGATCCAAAATGGTAAGGACTTTACTCAATACATAGGGTCTACTCTAATGGAGCTTATTCATTAATCTCAATGGATGAAGAACTCATCACTACTCCATCCAACGCCAGATTTATGAAGAAGTATTTTTTATAATCACAAAATGTATCACCAATGGTCCGGTATGACCTTAAACTACATCACCATCTAGTGAGACGTTAAACTGCATCACCAATGGCCCGGTATGACCTTAAACTACACCACCGTCCAGCAACATGTTAAACTGCATCATCAACAGTCCATGCATATGACCCTAAACTATTTGCACATACGTCTAACATAACGTTAAACTGTGTCCCATTCATTGTCCTTTTTATATGACGTTAATATATACAACAACTGTCCATACATATTTTCTTAAATATTTTTATTCCTTTCGTATCACATGATGTTAAACTATAACGTCCTAACTACATGATGCTAAACTGTACAGATGTTCATTACGTCCAACATGACATTAAACTGCACCATCCACGGTCCATGCATATGACCTTAAACTATTCACACTTTCGTCCAACATGACGCTAAACTGTATTGTCCCTTTTTTGTCCAACATGACGTTAAACTGTGAAAACGTCCCTTACGTCCAGCATGACGTTAAATAGCATCATCAATGGTCCATAAATATGACCTTAAACTATTTGTGTTACTTTCATCCAACATAACATTAAACTATGAAAAAAGTCCCTAATACATCCAACATGATGTTAAACGGTGTACTATTTTTTCCTTACTGCATGACATTAAACTGCACAATCGTCTTTTTTTCCAACATGATGTTAAACTATGTTGTCTCCATCATCCTAACTAAATGACGCTAAACAGTACAGAAAGTCCTTTGATACGCCTTACATGACATTAAACTGTGCATCGTTAAGGTTGTTATTACCTCTTGTTTCTCACACCGAGTATGACTCATGTGAGGTTAGAGAAAAACTCAACCATAACACTCTCTCTGGGCTACTAACCATGTGTAAGTCCCAAAAACATCATTTTTTAGGTTATTGTCCCCATGAACAACTTGATCATTAATTCATCATTTAATTGAACTACGCAGAATTTGATCCTTGCCTTCCAGGTTGGGTACGTAGAAAACCTCCCTTGTTTCAAGCCCAAAACCAATCTCTTCACATCGGTTCACCTCCATCTCATATGATGTTGATTCGTGAAACCGCCCCTAGAATCAATATCTTTACATTGATTCACTTTCGTCCTTGCTATACAATGTTAAACTATACAGCACTGTTTTGTCCAGTATGACAATAAACTACAAATATTCTTTGATACCCTCACCTAAGAAGGAACCATTATTGAAATTGATTTTTCAATCATATTTCATTTCAAAGACTACATGCATACATGGGAATGCCCAAACCTTTTATCTTGGGATAAACCATCATTGCACTAAAGTCCCTTTTCACCCTTCCCATGTATGAACAAAATTTGTACAGAGGGTATTTCTAGTACTATGTGGGATTGATTCCCATCCTTATGGGATACGTAGGAACATTCGAGTGTCCCTCAAATCCAGCCCCAAGACTTTTGGGCGTAACCCCAAATTCCACTTTCAGTCCCTTGGATGAAAATTCCCCACGAAAACACACACTGTGTATTTCTTACAATGGTCCAAGCTCTATGACCCTAAACTAAGATCTCTAATCCATTTGTCCCACATGATGTTAAACTGTAGTTTATGAACTACGTATGGATTGATTCCCATCCTTATGGGATACATAGTGAAGTCCAACATTTCCATTCAGGACCCAACCACAACATAATTATAGTTAGCATTGATCTATGTATCTCTGTATACATTGGAAAATACCCATATTTATGTGTCATAATCCAAACCTTAAATATTTTCAGATCTTTATAACCCTTTTCTTGACTATAAGTCACAAAAATGTCAAATTTCTTAGAGTTCTTTTACCTGACTATGCAGCACGTGCCCTTAGGATGCCTTGCATAAATAGTCTCCATAAGAGATTTGTCAGCCAAAAGATACTATTATCTTACTATGCAGCCAATTCCCTTAGGTGGCCCTGCATAATTCAACCCCTTAACGGGTTTGTCAGATATTGGTAACTTCATTCTTGGGAAGAAAGCCTCTTTTGTCCATATTGGTCTTAAATGACAGTATGTAGGGATATGAAAAAATAGTCATCCTTAACATATTTTTACCATATCATTTTTCATGATCTGAAAGTATTCAAGTCTATGGTTTGTATTCTCTTTCCAGAATTTTGGGTCAGACTTTCGTAGGAGTGAAATCCATACAGTTCTACGATAATCTTGTTTGGAAATATCTTCTCCATATTCATGTACCTCTTTCCATACTGAAAACTCTATACTTTGGAAAATTTGAATCTCCATAACTTTAATTGGCTTTTTAGCACTAGTAAAGTAAAATTCTGAGAGTTCTTTTTCTTGACTATGCAGCACGTGCCCTTAGGCGGCCTTGCTTAAACTGTCTACATAACAGAATTGTTAGCCAAAAGATTCTATTTATTTGACTATGCATCCAATTCCCTTAGGTGGCCCTGCATAATTCAACCCCATAACAGGTTTGTTAAATAATAGTAACTTCATTTTTGGAAACTACTTCTTTTGATGCCTTTTAGTCCTTTTTCATATCATTCTTTAGATTCAAATATTCTTAACCCATAGTTTACATTTTTTCCCTAATACATGAGTATGGTAATATTTTTTCAGATAAATTGTCAAAGAATTGAGTCAATTCTAATTCATTCGGTCAAAGCAATTTTCGACCATAAACATTAGCCTCTGTATGTCTGACGTGCATGACGTTAAACAGCCTACAAAAGACAAAGGAACTCTGAATAAAATTCATGTTCCATCTCACTAAACATACATTTTGTATGATTTAGGTAATATTGAGCAATTAAAAGATTCAAAGTTTGTAGGGTTATTTATAATAATCCTAGTAAAAAATAAAACTATTCTTACTAGGCCCATTGGCTTCGGTAAAATTTAAACCAGGTAGCGATATAATACAAGATTAAATGATTGAAGATAAAAGTACTCTTCATTGCTGCACAAGAATTAGAGGGACATCCACAGATTGGAGCCTCTTCTCTTTCTCAGGAGATTACAAAAGACTGTCAACAAAAGTCCTCACTTGATGTACAGCATCTCGAGCTTCATCAGCAGCTACTTGAAGCTCGTGCACTCAACCAGCTTCACTCTTCTCATCTTGATGAAGTGCCTTCATGGAATCTGGAATGGCTTTCATACCATTCGTTTGAGATCCCTCCAATGAATTATTGAGCTAATCAAGTTCCCCAGTAACAACATCTAACTGTTGCAGGAGTTGCACCTGTTGGACAATTTTTTCTTTCATTTTATGCTTTTTCTCCTTCATCTTGGTAGCATAATCAGCTTCATCTCGAGATACCAAAACCTCAAATTCACCGATGTTAATTGACAGTTTCACCCTGGCCAGATCATCGCAACACTTTTGCACCTGCTCCCTCCTAAAATGACCTGTTTCACCGCGGCATGGATCTTTTCATATCCAAAACTGCCAAGTCCTATAATGAAAAACTGGGATGACAATCAAGGGATCTTTGATGATAGCTCTTCTAAGGGCACCTCAGATATGTTTTTCCATATGTTGTTCCAAGCCTTGCGTCGTGAAAAGATGAAAGTTTTAAGCACCTCTGGGTCTGATTCGACATCATCATCATAGGGGGGCATGTAATCTGGGATTAAGGCACTTAAGGAAGTGTCATGTTCTACTCTTTCCCCCCTGACCTGTGCTTCATCGCTTTCAATTCCCATTGGGGCAGAGGCTGAGGCCCCACCTCCAGATCTAGCCACTTTAGTTGATGGCCCTGCATGATTAATTTAAATCTTTAGTTAGCTTCAAAGGATAAAAAAAGAATTGATTGTCTTGCAAATTATGTACAAACACAAATATTTTTATCCCTTACCCGACAGTGGATCAGCAACCAGAGAAGCCTCCTCCCCATCTCTCCCAGTTTCAATAGGATTTTCAAGATGGGTCTCATGATGGTTTACTGGGTTTAGCTCCACTTGAGCTAATGTTTCTGCAATGGTAGGGTTGACATCAATGTCTACACCCTCTTTAGGCATTGGAAGTTCAGCATCCTCTATGGATGGAACTGCATATTATTTTCAGTCATGATTAGAAGTGTAAATTAGAAGAAAATTTACTGGGTGAAGGATAACACTCACACCCAAGGTCTTCTAAATCACATGATAATCAAGCATGATCATAAAATTCATTGAAAGACATGCCAAAATTCATCATTCCATCCAATTATACTTTAGAATCCTGGTTAGTCTCACTAGTGGGAGTGTTTGCTGTGTCTTCTTGACGACTTACGTCCTGCCACCCCTGACCCTGGACAACATCTTCTGATAAAATCACGGCATCTATTGCAAAAGTCTCCTGAAGCTCTAATGCAGGAGTTGACCTGAAGTATCATATAATGGAATTCAGTCGGTGTTTCATTCATCATTTTTATGAAGCACTGTTGACTTACCAGAAACAAGTTCTTCTCTTCTTGCAACAGCAGCAGGAGGGATACTCAGAATAGATGCTAGCTCTTCTCCAGGAGTAGCCAAGTCAGCTTGAATCTGTGATTGTTCCACAGCACCCTCCATGGTCATTGATGGAGGATCAGTCCTTTCCCTCAAGGGGAAATTGAAGAAGCCCATGTATTCCCTAGAAATATGAATAACCTTTTCATGGGTGTGGACTCATGATTACCAGAAGGACTTACTACTGCTAATAAAGCGTTTAGTTGTGGACTTCCTCCTTCGTTTCCTATGCTTATTTAGTTTTTTGGGAGTATCGGCAGTCTCCCTTATTGGCACTTGGATTGGCGAATGGAAGGCTATGTCCAACGCCTCATTCATGGCCTACTGGCCTGGAGATATCTCACCCGATTCGCGAGGAGAATCAGCAGAAGCCCCGATGGCAGTACCACCGGGGATATACTGTGGTGAAGGAAACTTAGTTCCTTTCTTTGCAAGCTGTAAGATGATGAAAATAATTTCCTTCAGTAACAAAGCTTCGACTGGAATCAAGTTGTAATGAAAATAAGTAAAGAAAACTTACATCTTCAGGAGAGACGTAATCATGCCACTCCTCATCTCCAGAACCACCACCCCCCTTAGTGGTGCCAAAATCAATCATTTCATTCAACCGCCTGGTGATAGGAACAGACTCATCAGTGGCATATATGAGCATCTTCAGCTCTCGGATGTATTCCCTCACTTCATTGGGATTATCCTCGTATTGGATATCTATAGAAGCCAGAAGAATTCCTATTCCAGGAAGTAGTAGGCCCTCACAAAAATCCTGCCAAGAGGTCTCAGTACCACAGTATAAAGCCTTCCATGTTTGGACAGCCTCTAGTCTTAGATATGATGGCTGCGAGGAAGGCCCTACAATCATTGATTTCAGTTTCTTCCCAGCTCCTACAACTACAGATAGAGAATAAGAAAATAAGACTTATTGCTTTATAAAGTAGTGGTGACTAAATTGCCAAAATGAAGTAACTCACTAGGAGTTTATGGAGTAGGTATTTTAATTATGACCGGAGGATTATATCTAGCATGAAACCTCTTTTCCACTGGTTGTGCCTCATCATCCCCATCATGGGAATCTGGTGAATCAGTTCTATAGGAGGAATCTGGTGAATCATCATCAGGTGGGGAAGCATCACCTTCATGAGGAAGGTTTTCTTTCTCTAAAGTCATCTTCCTTTTCCCCACCTGATATACTGGGTGATTCATCACCCCTTTGGGGTATGATGCTATCCAGGGTTTAGAATAATACGTAGTCAAATTATGTGCCGCTTTTTCAACTGGTAGATCAAATACCGCCCCAGTCTTCTCCCTTGACATCAGCAGGCATAGTTGTCGAGCAACAATCAGATGTGGCTCTAACCTGACATGTACTGGGGGAGATACATCAATTTCATGCATACACTTCATCTGATGAGAAAATCTATATGGAGCATAGGCCTCGCATATAATTTCTCCGTCAATCCTGGAAACTAGCACACCATCTCTACAAGCTAGCATGTATTCCCTCAGATCCAAATGGGTTGTTCAATTATCAACAAACTGCCCAGTTGGCGGATTTCCATAGGGAAAGAATTTGAATTCCATAAATATGCTCAGCCTCACTTTCATGTCATAGGAATTAACATATAATCGAGCAACTCCAGAGAATGCTTTCACTGGCGGCCTGAAAGAACATCAAGGAATTTGTAATCCATTCTGTACATTGTACGTCCTGAAGTGAGTGGCAAAACATCCCCATAAATTTTGGAATGGTACCACTATTCTTAAAGGAGATTTATGCATGAAGACATGAAGTAAACTCATGTGAATCTTTGCTAAAATGGGGGTAGCCAACCCAACCATTTTCCATCAGTTAACTTTTCCACAATGATGAAGGTCCCTGGCCTCACTCCTCCCTTTGAATCCCTGACTGGAAAGAGATAAACACTTAGCCACAAAGCCATGAAACCCGCCAGACGATTCTTCTTCGGGGTCTTTTGATTCACCTCATATCCGCATTTCTCAAACTCTCATACTTCTAGAGTTGGCCAAAATGTGCCAGGAGCACCCCTCTTCTCAGGTTTTGGGCAGGAGGTAGGACGTTTGGGACTCTTATCCTTGGATTTCTTTTTCTTGGATCCTTTCTCCTTTGGCTCCTTCTCCTTTGGCTCCTTCTATTTCTTCTCAATAATAAATATATTCATCCACCCCTCCGTATGAATATCCTTTCGAGAATGAGTTAACGAGGTCTCTCAACTCTTGAGCCTGTGGAAGATCTTAAATAATTCATGACCTAAAGCATGAGTCTTCTCTGAATCATTCCAAGTCACCTTGGGAGGATTGAATTTATCATACATATCGCAAAAAATTAGAGCCCCTAAGTTCTTGTGGACATCCCACATACTGATACCTACTTCTCCATGATTCAGATGGATAGAATTAGTTTCTGGGCTCCAGTGGCTGAGTATCTCCGGCACGAAGTTTTCATGTCTATAAACATATGTTTTCCCAACACAAACAACTTCGTATATCGCCACTCCTTTCAGATCCTCGACAAAATCTATACAGGTTTGTCACACCTAGTATGCCCACATCAAAGTTGGCTTCACACCTCCCCCAGGACGAAAGTCCCAACATTTATTCCAGCATTTGGATTGATCCATCTGAACATTTCAGAAGATTGAAGGATAACAATGTGGTCGCATCTCAAGCGTATGAGGTTTCAGATCTGGTGTACAAGGGCTATGATGCATCATGTTGGCCTTCTCCGATGTTCCAGCATTTATAAATCCTCCTCCACATAATATATTTGCTGAAGCAAAGTTGGTGTAATTTTCAAACCACGAAAATGGAAGATAGTTCTTTGCTTCTCGAATAGTGACTTCTCACAGATGACCATAGCCATACAAAGGCAGATAAGTGCTTTGGGGGATGTCGCGATGATATTTCTTCAGATACATAGCCAAATACGGAAGAGTTCTATCTTTTATGGTATAATAATCGTGGCCAATGATGTTCATCATATCATCAATCTACTTTCTAGACAGTTCATCAGCTATTCCGGTTCTAAGAGCCATTGATTTTGCACGAAAGTTGAATAAATTAACTTTTATGTAAGTTTATTTTTTTCATAAAATTTGTGAAGCAATTTCAAAAAATTTGCAAAGGCATTATGGAACGCAAGTCTATACTTGGCCCGCAAGTATGGATGTGTTGCACAAGTTTTAGTGTGTTGTGCAAGTTGTTGGCACACAATTATCACCGTGCATGTCCTATTACCTTGACAACAGCGCGAAAATGAAGAAACTGCGGAAAATGAGAAACTTGCGCAGTGCAGGTGACCTGCGCGGCGAGAGCTTGAGAATCCAGAATCAGATGTTATGTGCAGAAAATGACCATGTATTTATAGGCCAGGCAGCCCACCTACGCGCCTACACCCAATGCGTTCCATCCGGCGTGCTCTAGCCCTGCGCAAATCGAACCTTCATGCCAAGTGTTGCGCACTGAAAGACTTGAGTGCCGATTTTCCTTTGGTTTTCTTTTTTTCCTCAGAGTCACATCCTCATTTATTTTGGATCCAACTTTGAGGGGGGGAATTTTTTTTGATGCTCCTTTTTCATCACATAGTCTAATATAATAGAAAGGGAATTGACTTAGCAGAAATTGATTCATCCTTTGAAGAAAACATCACAAATTGACAAAGGCATGAACAAGGCTTCAAAAGCACATGTGTCGCGCAAGTTACATCACTGTCGCGCAAGTCCACTTGCGCGACGCCTAATGGTGGCGCAAGTGACTTGCGCGCCCTTAAGGATAACTGCCTGGGGTCTTCTCCAGCCTATAAATACACTCAGTGGGCCCCACAATTGAAGAGGATTTTTTCCATAATTCGGATTTAGAGCTCTGAATGCCCAAGTCTCTTCTTCAGGTCTTCTGAACACTTATAAGGTAATTCTTGACCTATAATAGAAGGTATAAGAAAGAGTAGTAAGGTCTAAGTGATAGAATTCACTAACACTTGCGCGCCTAAGGTGTTTTACCCTTAAGGGAAATAAACATACTTGCGCGCCGCCCTACTTCCTCCCCAAAACATGCGCACATATCTTTTTTAAGTACCTCAGGGTAATTATAAAGGAATTGGTCAAGGAACACCCATGTATTACCATGCTGGTTTACAAACACGCAAGTACCCATGTGTCGCGCACGTATACATGAGTGACCAGGACTTGCGCACCCACGCAGTACCTGCGTGCCTGCCAGGACTTGCGTGCCCCTACCTTTTTGGGTGCTCTTCATGCCCATTTGACCCCTCTTATGCCATTCCACCTCTCCTATTCAAGATTCAGTCTTCAAGACACTTTTCAAAGTCATTTATGGCATGATTTAATGATTTTAATTCCTTATTTTAAAGAAATTATGTGGAATATCTCTGAAAAACTTGTGATTTACACATGTTTATGTCACTAAAGATTGAGATTTCATTCATTCAACCTCATCCTTTAAGATGAGATAACTCATTAACCTGGGCCTCCTTTTTAGGAATAATCTCTAGTCATAATTCTCAAATATGGGCATCCTCTTTAGGAGTAAGCCCCAAGTCCCTTAATTTTTTCAAGTCCCTTAACCTGGGCCTCCTTCTCAATAGTAAGCCCCAGTCTTAATTTCTCTTAACAAGTCCTAATTTACCTTTGATCTGGGATTCCTTCTCTGGATTAAAACCCAATCATAAGTCCTCTCCTAATTTGGGCCTCCTTTTCAGGAGTAATCCCCAAGTTAGAGTATTCCGATCTCCAGGAAGCACATATACCTTTATAGACCATGTTCTTGGATTTCTTCCCTGAAGTAAATCATAATCTTCATTTATCTGGGCTGTCTTACATATATAAGCCCCACATTATTTCTTAAGATTGCATATTTCATGGAACAATTGTCTGTTTTTTATCAATACCTCTTGTTTCTCCCACTGAGCATGACACATGTGATCTTAGAGTGTCAATGTAATTATTACATACTCCTTTGAACCATCAATCATAAACATCATACTCCCTTACTCGAACTACATGGGTTATGGTTCCTTTTTTAAACAAAGGATACGTAGGTATCCCATCTACAGGTTCTATCCCAACTCTAAAATAATCCATGTCCTTCTGAATGTTAATAAACATCAAGTTCCCTCCTGAGTGGCTTTAAAACCAGCACAGTCGTCATAATGACCAAGAGACTTCTATATAAATGTGTCGAAGGATACCATTGATCAAGAATATCAAATAAATACCGATTATTCTCTATCAACGAAGAACCTCAAATACATATAGAAGAATCTCTAAATTTACTAAATATTTAATCATTGATTGTAAGATCTGAAGGAAATATCATTTTATACTTGGTAATGTAACAAGGATTCACGAACATAACTTAAATATATAAAGAGAGTCCCGGAGTAGACTATAATTCCCCTCAAAAAGGTCTGATGAGTCTGACCTCCCATCCTCTCGACCAATGAAAATTCCTAAGCCCCATCAGTCCACAAACTAATGAGCACCTACCATTGAAAAGTAGGTCCAAATGGATGTGGAATCATTGGATGTTTCTGGTTCTACGAACAAACCCGTTAGAAACCAATGGGAATGTTTGAACCTTCATTCAAGGAGGTCATCCCCAAATTCCGAGGGAAACATTGGGCCACTCTAAATCCACCATGTTTTGGACAGCGAATTATCCACAATAGATGCTTTTTGAGAAGAAAACACTCTAATTGAATGCAATACCAAGATCTAGTTCACAAATTAATATCAAGAAGAAGCTATCCCGATAAAAAATGGACCCCTATATGTTTCAATAAATCATGATAATTTCTTTATTAGAAGGGATCTGGTTGATAATTCATCTATGATAAAACTCAAATTAGGTATGACCCTTTAATATTTTGGAAATGAAAATGTTTAATAGTCTTTATTATTGATGACCATTAAGGGGTATGAAAAAATCAATCAAAGGCCCTCAGAAAGATAAAAATCAAGGCCAAGTTCAGATATCTCATATCTCATGCTAATTTTCTAATTATATAGAATGATACAACATTAAATGTCCATATTAAAAGGCATTATCATCATATATATGGGCTGGTTTCATTTACATTCCACCATTGTTTGAAATACCTAATCAATGGTATGTCTTGTATATTATAGGGCAACATCACCCCGTTTAATAAATTAATCCAAGATAATCTAAGGAGAGTTTCTATATGAGGAATAGAAAACCACTGATGATAGAGAGTGATAGGCTTGTTACTGATCCAAATAAAATGGTATTGTCCCTAATTCCCCTTACAATGTTCTTAACAATGATTGGGTGCTTACCATAAACATAACAACATAATTAGGTATAGTTCCAAGATGTCTTTATATACTAAAAACATCATAGAAAAATGTATATATAATAATACTTATGTCAGTATGTTAGTTTAAGAGGTTTTGATAAACATTATAAAATCTAATTCAATAATGGGATCCAAATATTTTCTTGTACCTCTAGGAGAAAAAAAATCCCCATGATATCTCCACCAATATAGTTTCCCGATACCTGTTCTTCTATTAGTAGAAATAGAAAAAAAGATGAATATATGATGATTCCCCAATAAATGACTATAGATGTTAGAGATATCAATTTCTCATCACGTGGCCTGTCATACCTTGATAGATATAGAGATTCACCTGTATAATGAACCATGCTTGAAGAATGCCATGTAGTCACAATGATAGAAGAGGAATAAGATAACATCAAGGCACACCGTCAGAATTTAACGAAAGAGTCTCTACCATCATTAATGAGCATAGGGAGTTAAGTAATGAATAAAAGGAGACCCATGGACTAAATTAATATTTTCCTCCATGCCTCTTAAAGATTAGAATATATATATTTAATTTATAAATTAATAATGAAATGTGTTCTCTTGGAACTATACTAAGATGGATGGGTTGACTTAGTTTGGGGCAACTCATCATCTAGGCTTGACATATAACCACCAATGTCTTAGGAATGAGCATGGGATTATAATCCCTTATAATGATACAGTGTTAAAATTTAATGATGAAATACTGATCAAAGAAACGCTTGTCTGAGATGTTTCCATCTCAAAATGGATTACCAACATCATCCCCATTAAGAAGAAGAACTAGAATATGAGGGTCTTTATTGATTTTTGGGACCTTAATTTAAACTTCAAGAAGGATGATTTCCTTGTAACAATAATAACATGTTTTATTGATGCAACAACATGATTCCAAGACCTATCATTTATATATGGGAATTTATGATAATACTAGATCACAATACCCCATTGACATGAAATATACTACCCTCAGTGTGCTTCAAGGGATATTTTTCTACTTGGTCATTCTCTTAATATTGAATAATATTTGCAACCACTTGTCAAAACACCATGCATATATTATTTTAACCATTCTCGGGATAAATCGTTATTTTCTACATCAAATACATAGTTGATACACCAAATCATTGACGTGATCAAATTATTGTTCTTTATGAAATCATTTCTAAATTATAAAAAAATTGAAGATGAATCCTCTAAATAGTTTTTTGGAGTATTATTAATCTAATTCAATGGGTTTGTAGTACGCCACCATGGAATCAATATAAATTTAAAAAATAATTATGAAATCCTTACCACCTCCACAAAATATTAATCATTTGAGAGGGCTCCAATGGAACCTCAATTGTATCCTATATTTCAAATATGACTTTGAAGAAAAATCACTCCCTTTCAATATGTTAATAAATAATGGAGTCACCTACCAATGGGATGAGGACATCCAATAAGCATTCATGAAATATAAGTAGTACCTATGACATCCTCAATTCTTAATTATAGTGGTATAGTTTAAGCCACTTCTCCTATATTGTCCTCCTTGGAAAGATCTCTTAGTTCCCTCCTAGCATGGAAAATTGATATTGAAAAAAAATTCCCACAACTATCTCAGCCAAATAATGATAGATAATGTGACATAATAGTAGATATTAAGAGGAAATTCATTTTTCTCATCTTCACTGTGTAAAATATATAGAATAACATAGAGAATCCTAATGTCTACACAGTCTATCATATCAGTCTACTCAATAATATTCTTGTTCTCCCAACGTTATCATGGAATTTGGACTGGTGGTACTTATTCTAAAATACTAGACATTCAACTCATGTCATATATGGAAATAAATGGAAAGGGATTGGACTCTTTACTTACAACACATCATTCCTAAAAAAACATACCAAAGGACACAAATTTTCCATAATAAATTTTTTTTATGGAAATGAAACTCCCCAATCCTAGGAAATTTATTTTTATGGATCTTATTGTACTTCAGTGATTATAGAAATGGATAAAATGAATCATAATCATGTTGGTATAGGGATTTTATTTGTTTTATGGAAATGGAAATTCTACCATACCTTTTCTCACTATCATTAGGCTAAACAAAAATGAGGTGGAATACTATACCCTCATCCTAGGAATGGAGCATGCCATGCATCTTCAAATATCCTACTCAACTATCACATGGGATTTAGATGTGATGATTAAATATATCAATGAATAATATATCATCGAGAATGAGGAATTGGATCCTCCCATTAGTTGCATTATTGTATTGATAGTGGAACATCAATTTGAACAAATGATGCATCACATCCCTCTAACGTAGAATTATCTTTATAACAACCTAACTACTGATGTAATTATTCATGAAATAACCAAATAGGATGAGGTAGTTATATATCTCAAAAACCAATGGCTAGTTTAACTAGTCATCATTGAAACATGAAAAGATTTATCAGAACTACACCTATATAGGGAACAATGATGCATATGGGTCAGACCTTTGTAGGGATTTTTCATGATATGAATATAATGTGGCTTGATTCTAGTAAGATGAGATATGCTGTTATGTAAGGATTTTCCATTTGAGGCCCATCCACGAGTTTCATCACATCTAAATATTTTCATCAAAGATGGTCATATTTGTGTTGATGTCCCATTCTATATTGAAAAGTGAATATCCCCACGAGTTCCCTTATTTGAAATATTGTTCAGGGTAATCGAATTCCATGTTTACTATTATTTCTCACACCATGTAAGAATCACTTGATCTAAAGGAATATGGAGAGCGGTTTTGAATAGAATGTTACAGGAATGTTTTAGTAAAAATAATATACAATGTCTTATTCACATTATATTAAACTACATGACATCATCATTGTCAAATTACATTAATCAAAATGAAAAGTTGTATTCCTATAAAACATATATTCCCCCTTGATGTCCATTTACTAAAGAATTACATGTTTTATTCCTTTACCTAAATAATGTTTTCAATATATATTATCATAAAATTAAAGGTACTAAAAACCATTATCTAATTAATGAGGTCAATAATACAAATCCATACCATCCATATATGATTTTCACCAACCTATTCGATAAGTTTATAAAGTTATATTGAGACCCCATGAGCCTTGATTCATTTATCATAGTTCTACTCCATTAAAAATTGGTAACATGTGATGGATAATACAGAGAAAACCTAGAAGGATTCATTGGTAAATAAAAATATTCTATTTATCATGGGACTAATAGATATTTTGATCACATAGTGGTGGGCACCATTAAATATAGAAGATATGGTTGAGATCTCATGGGATATGGGAATCCATCAATACTATTGGATGATATGTGTCCATTGATCTCTAGTTATCATTGACTAAGATATAATTAGGATTTTATTGACACTACCTAAAACTCAAATATAAAATCCTATTCATATATCCTTGATTTTATTATCTATGCATTATACTCACTATTAAATGATGATTATAACATCACATTCTTGAACCATTTGATTATAGTGTGTGGACATCTATGAGGACACATTACCCTTATGATTCAAAATACATTTTAAACACCACCTTTTCCCATTAATAAGTATTCATGACCCCTTCACCAATAAAATTTGTAGATTCCATGAGTTAATACTCTTTTATAAGAACTACATGGAGCATGAGCCCAAATTCTCTTGGTTATCCCTTGTAGAGTAGTGTAATAATAACTAAATGATATAATGGTAACCAAGTATGATTTATGAGTTAATAATATAATTCCAAAAAACATGATCCTTTTTCAATAAAAATAATGACATTTTTTATTTAAACCATTTTACAATGTCCATGTTTGATCAAGAATGACTCAGTAGTTGTGACCTTCACATCTAGGCCATAGTAGAAATACATTAAACATCACAAAATCTTCATGTGAATATAATATATTATTAAACTTCATGGATTAAATATTTACCACATGATTTTCAAATAAATTGAATATATCCATACAGCATGATGGTGAACTACACAGAACATTCCCTTCTTTCTCAAACCACAATAATTCTTCAACAAAATCATAAAATGCATGAGTCATATTTTAGTAGTAAATAATATTCCTTTTTTAGTATGTGTGAGTAAATTATTAATTACGAGTTATATATAATTACAATGTGTGGGTTGATCCTAGTAACCTTAGGATATGTTGTGATTCTCAGATATCAAATATTGCACTCAAATGCAATGAAATGAATGAAATTTCCCCCTCCAAATGTATGGGTACGACCTACATATTGAATTTTATGCATAAGAATTAAATTTGGATTGATTTCTATTTTAATTGGATCCATAGTGATACCAAAATAAAAAAGTATTGGAAATGATAAAATATAACATGTGAGCAAGTTAAAATTCCCCTTTCAAACATATTGGCTTGAAACATATAGAGAATTTTATCTAGAACTACCAATTTCTAGATTGCTACTAACAAAAGACACATTGTTATTATAGGATCTAAAATCATCTGTCACATTAAAATGTAAGACAGAAAAAAATTCTTATAATTTCCCTCCCTACAGATGGGCTAGACTTGTACTCAGTTTTTTCTTTCAACGAACTATGTGGGGATTGATTCGAATCATCATAAGATATGTAGCATCCCATGGATCCCTTATTTTAGGTCATAAAAATTATACAATAATCTATAATGTGTTTCCCAATATGAACATAAATATTGTGTGTATTCTTACTCATATAAAAATGTTATTAACCTAAAATATTCTTTGTCACGTACTATCGCCTAGCTCAATCAACTGTCCATTTGTCTCTTACATCTCACACCGAGCATGACTCATGTTATCTTAGGGAACCTAGAAATATACTCTAACTACAATGATCAAGGTGCATTGAATTTAATTATTGGTAAGATATCATTATAGACTTTTTCTGAAATCCAAGACCAATTACTAGTTATAGAATTCTAAACAACAAGAAAATAGGTCTACAAAAAAATAGATCATCCCCCTAAAGGAAATTTACTTAGGAATCATATGTTTTAACCCTTCACTCAATAAATATTATCATTACATATTGGTTTGACATCTATGGTGCTATATGACTCATTGAAATTTATCTTCTCCATTAACCAACTCTATATTTTTTATCTATGTGAATACCATCCAATCCATTTAGTTGTTATAATTATAGTGGATCCCCAAGGACCATGAAAAAACATTCCCTTGGTTCCCCCGATAGAGTACTTGTAATAGGGAATTATTTTCCTAAGGTAATCATATAGGATTAAATGGTGAATGAAAGAATGTATATGATCAGGTGAATAGGGGATGTTCTATTCCCATATGAGAGGTCCCCATTAAATCCATGATATATTGTAATGATTATATATGATATGGGATTAGTACATTTTTAATAGTTAACATATAAGAACTAGTCATTAAATCACATTGATTAATATATTCTTGGGGTGGAATGTAAACTTTCCATTACCCAACTATTCAATAGGATTGAAAAACACTTTCAATAACACATTGGACAATTGTATACATTTTCAAAGTAGTATTACATGAAATCATTCTTGAACCTCTTTTATTTTGCGGTATGTAACTTCTATGAATACTCAAAATACATCAGTGAGAAATTATTCAATGAAATTACATTTGGTTACTACCATAAGACCAAAAACTTCTTTGAGAGGGAAATTATATGTGTAACACTCCTTGTATAAGATCCATATGAAAAATGATCTATATTCCAAACATATTAAAGATATGATATGGTTTAATTTCTTCACCCCATATGAAGATAGGATATCTAAACACCCTTTCTCCATTTGTGAGATCATTCTATGTAGGGGACCCTTTATCTGACTATGATGTCATTTCTCATAAAGTGAAGATAAAAGATTCTATCTTATTACATATGAGATAGATATATGTGTTGGATGAAAGGGTGTTCATTGATAATATTGGATTTTGGTTTGTGATTGTTTTCAATCTATAACAGGATCACTATCGAGTTTTCATGGAATTAGGTCGTTAGATTGAGGAAGAATGTATCATTTAAGGTGGCACATATTCCCAGTGTTTTATAAAATTTTGGGCCTCAAAATCAAGAGTTTTGTGTTCGATGAAAAATGTTTTTTCAATGAGAAGTGAATGGTATTCAAAACAACAATGAAATTTGGAAAAATAAGGAAACCATATACCTCATAACAACGACCAATTACCGTGTTTCGGGAAGGGTTCAAGGATGTGTACCTGGCAGTAGGAATGATACATGGAGTGGTTCACATAACTGAAAACGGTTTGCAATAATAGTATACAATGAAGGTGTGCTGAACACAGAATAATGATGGTTCTCAAGATTTTTGCAGTTCTAAAAACAAGAGAGGTACATGGTGGAGTCAAATAGTATGCATTTGGAGTTATATAAATGGCTAATATAGTCCTGCATTTAATAATTGGGTAAATCAGATTAGCGGAATTTTAAGAGTATGCCCCAATTTAAGAAGTAGTAACCCCATTTGAGGAAAAATTCCATTGAAGACTAAACTTTTGGGATGGAATATGGTGTATTATAATGTGGTTTGCAGAGGAGAAGATGATACATGTAGAGAACCATCTTTATAAGAAAAAACAGCCTGCATAAGATAGTGTAGTTCATGAGGAAGCTCTCGTAGTACGTGGCAGAGAATGGTTGTATGAAAAGAAGGATGATACATAGAGGAAATGAAATGTATTTGGGGGTAGGTATTACAAAAAGTAGGGTAGTTCATAGAGGAGTTGGACGATCTGAGGAAACATCAATTTTACACGAAGGAGGTGAAGAACGAACCCTACCAGTCACTTAGTATTCATAAGAGTTAAAGTGTGTGAGGGAAGGTAAAATAGATCTGTGAGTCAAAACATGACTTCAAGACAGCACCCATTTAATATTGATGATTCATGATTTAATGTTAAATAATAGAAGTGACCTTCATGTGGATAAACTGAGTGAAGATTGATCTAATGCAGCGAGAAAGGCGAGTCAATGGAAGTGATATGAGGGACAAAATGTGCATTCCCTTAAACATTGTAAAGGTAGTGATCCTAGAAAAAAATGACTATGAAAAACACTTTTCATCCACATATTGTGAAAATTAGTAATTTTGGTAGGACCAACACACTATCATCTTATGATCTATGGACGTAACCCTTAGTGGTGAAACAAATAAAATTGTTGTTTCATTTCTTTTCATGTGTTTGTTTGTTTTTTAAACTTCCTCCTCAGGAATGTTTCATAGGTTTCTACCAACATGAGAACAAGATCCATAAGTTTAAAATAATACTTTGACATGTAGATTCCCAAATCCCCTCTCAAGGTATTCCTGGGTCCTTCACATTGTATCAAAGGGAAATGGTTTCATGTGTTGAATTTTTCTTCTGCAATCATGGAGAATATAGTCAATGTTAGGGGAGTTCCCTGCTTCGATGGAAGTAATTTTCATATATGAATTAACAAGATGAGATATAAGCTAAGATATATTGTAATGGATGTATTATTTTATATGGTGCATGAAATACATGTTATGGGTCCAACAAGACTATCGGTTCTAACATAGATATGAAATTTCTCCATGCTAATGCAAAAAATAGCGAACTCTCTCATTATAGGTATTTATGATCAGATTTTTCTGAAGATAACTTGTTGTATATATGTCATTTTAATGATTTAATAACTGGAGAATATTTATTAAGGAGATAGAAAAGTGAAGGATATGAAACATCATGTACTACACAACAGTTTTAGTGATCTGAAGATGCACCCTAATGAGGATGCAGACTCCATTTTCAATCAAATTACAAAATTTTTTGTAGAAATATGAGTTATGGGAAGTGAAAGAAAATACATGTATATAGGAATGAAAATCATAATAATACTTCCATCCCTTTACAATGAAAAGTAATCATCCCTTGAAGAAATAGATCTCTCCAAATTCTTGTTGGACTCTCTACTAGGAAAGATATCGACATATTAAACGAGAATAAAACCATAAGAAGCTATGACTTATCTGAGAAAGTAGATGGAAATAAAATACATGAAAAAACTGGAAATTTTAGGAGATATCGATGATGATGATGATGGGGAAAAGAAACACTTTCTATCATTTCCAACATGCTCCAGAAGGGAACATGGAAAATTGATTGAAATATACATCTGGAATGTTTTATCTTGAGAATGTTTAGTGTATTGCCCCTCAATGCCAACAAATGTTCATTAACGAGGAATGAAAAGAAAAATACATAAAAAACATATTTTTTTCAAAAAGAGAGACTTCCAATAAAGAATGAAATTTCAATTAATGTGTTTTATCAGTGAAAATGAATATGATGACAATGAATTATTTGAGGAAGAGGAAGGGAAATTCAAATTTGGGAACAGTGGTTTTATGATGGATATAATTGAAAGAATAGAACCATAAAAAGATAAAGATGGTGATAGTCAGTTTACCACAATGCGAATTTCCAGATGAGACTTAAGGATGCTTTTCATAATAATAAGAATCAATGTATGAGATGAAATGAGTGGAATGAAACTATAGAAGTGTCATTAGAATTTTTTTATCAGTTTGAATCATTAATTGAATGATAGTAAGAAATAGTGAAAGTGTAGACATCAATACTTGCAGGCATAGAAAATTTCGTGGAACTAAAACTCTGAATTGAAGAGGAGGGAAATTTTAGTAATGAACATACCTCCAAAATAGAAGGGATATCGATGACTATCTAGGGTTTACAAGAAGAAGTTTTTACTCTTAGGAGTAAATTCAATAGTGAATAAAATTCAAAAGAAGCAAACTAGAAAATAAAATTTAGAAGGTTATCGAATGATGATCTACTAGAGAGAGAAATGTGTGTTTTTATGGAGTTTAAAAGATCTTGAGTGATCAAAACCCCTCTTGAATTGGAAATGGTGGAACTATTTTTGAGATCAAAATGTTAAATGATTTAAATGAATTGAACCAGAATAAAGGCATCTTGAAGATTGATCATGTTGAAAATCCACCAGAACTACTGAGAAATAGACAGTTAAATCAAAATGAAATGAGAACATAATATTATCCCCATGTTTCCAAAAATGATAGGCTGTGAAAATATAATCCTTAGAATGAAGGAATGAGGAGAAATAGAAGTGAGAACACATTTCATCTCATGAAGAGTTAGTTTTGTGGATATCTAGGGCATACAATTTCATATTGTAAAGAAGAATAGAGCTATATAAATGCGGAAGAGTTATATATTTAGAAAAAGAGAACATTTTCATATACAACTTCTTATAGATGAAATATGTTCTATGTATATATTTTTTACTATTATAACATTGGCTGTAAATTTGTGTATTACAGGAAGAGGTATGATAGAATAAATTTTTACAATACTCAAAGACCGGACAATACTCATCAACCAGATATTGTTACGATTTCAAAAAGGTTTACTCCTCTAGAATACGAATTTAAAAATGAAGAACCTATGTACATGGATGAACGAATATATAATCCATATGTGTCCTAAACTCAACCAAATATATCGTGTAATGAAAAGTTGAATGATAAAAAATCTAATCATGCAGAATTATCCCTCAAAGCTACAAAGAACGACTACACCTAGATTCTTGATAAAATATGATCATCCCACATGATGGGTAATGTAGACATATTAATGAATATTAAGAAAAATATTGATGGAATAGTGATTTTCATTAAGGATGTTACTTTGAAGATAAAAGGACATGGAAGTACTGAGATGGCTAATTGAGAGATGAAGAAAACTCATGTCCTTTATGTGGACGGTATACATCAAAATATTCATAGTGTGAGTCAACTCTATGAATCGGGTATTATTGTGAAATTCAATCAAAATGATTTTACTATAAGAGAAAAGTTTTGTAATTCTCTCATGAAAGGCTGTAGAACAATTGAAAACATATATCAGGTTTATATTAAACAAAAAATTTTATACCTAAATGTTCAAGTGGATAACTACTTTAGCATCAGATATCAGATAAGATCAACCATCAGGACATGGAAAAGATATCTATGATAAATAAAGTCACGTATATCACTAATTTGAAGCCTGAATGAGAAAAGACCTATGATTATTTCATTTGAGGGAATATGGTCTACATTTCCTACCATCCAATGAAGAAAAGATTATCCAATATCCTTGACATCAACCATACATACATATGTGGTCTCATTAATTTTACCTAAAAACTAGGAGAAAGTTACTTTGTTCTTTTCATTGATGATTACCATAAAATGGCATGTGTGATCATTATACACAAGATGTGACAATTTCTTGATTACATGAAAACCAATCGTCGATATGCAGAGAATGATACTAGATGAAAGATCAATTTCTTGTGGTATGAAAGTGGAGGGGAATACACATCCATTTAATTTGAAAATTACATATTGAAGCATGGGAAACAACATGATTTGGATGCTATGAGAACTTCATAGAATATTAGGGTTGTTGTGCATATAAATGTATAGGTAAACAAGATTTCCAGAACTATGCTTATCATGAGTCGTATTCCTCAACATTACTAGAAAGAGGAAGTAAAAGATACACTGTATATTCAAAATTTAATAGGGCTATATATGGGTGACACAAAGACACCATATTAATTGTGGAATTTATGGAATCACTCATTAAAATATTTTCATGTTTTTGGAAGAAACTATTTTATCTAAAAAAACACTGGAAAACAAGGGAAATATGTATACAATATAGAGGAAGTAATATTTCTTGGATACTCGATAAATAATAAGGCCTTCAAGTGCTTCAATTAGTGCTTGTGAAGAATTGTAGAAATAAGTGATATTAAAATCATTGACGATAAAAACATGAATAATTCATGGAATTCTTATGATGATGTGATTGATGATAAAGAAAAATGTAAATATAGAAGAAATGCTAATATAGAAGAAGAAGAAGGTGTAGAAAACTATTTGGATTCACATCATGATGTTGACTCAGAATAAGAATTAGAAGAGGAATCCATAGCTAGGGAGAATTTGGTCGAACCTAAAAAAGAGAAATCGACAAGAAGATATTGATTATTCCCACATTATCAACGATAAAAAAGCGTCTATGCAAACAAGGATATTGAATAATAATGTAAAATCCTTATATATATCAGTTGTTGAACCGTCATTATTAGATGAGGCTACAAAGTTTGTGTCATTGGTGAATGCAATGAATGAATAGTTAGATCATATTGAAAAAAATTAGACTTTGGATCTAGTTTAAAGACCCTAAGGTAAAAATGGGATTGGTACGAAGTGGATTTCCCAGAAAAAATGTTGACGAGAAAGAGAATGTGATAAAAAATAAGGCACTCATGTTTTGTAATGGATATTCACAAATCAAAGGCATTGATGTTCGAGAGATATTTTCTCTAGTAGTGAGATGGGATTCAATCAAGATGTTTCATTCCATGGAAATCCAAAGATTATATTACGTGTATCAATTTGACATCAAAAAATCATTTTAAAATAGTGTGTTAGAAGAAGTATACATTGAACAGCCCATGTGTTTATTTATTCTAAATGATAAATTGACGGCTTGAAAATTATATTCTAATATTTGTTAGCCTAAAAGATGCACCACAGTCGTGGTACTCTCGATTTCACTCTTATATGAGAAGTCATGATTTTAAAAGATGAATAGATCACAAACTCTGTTTGAATAATTCTCAAAATATTCAATTCATGTTATTTGTACATGTGGATGATATTATTTTTAGTTGAAGAAGGAAGAGATCAGTGGGAAAATTATCCAATCACATAAAATCAAAATAAAAAATAACCAGGATTGGTGAACTCACATAATTTTTAGGGCTGTAGATGATTTAGGCGAATGATTACACATTCATTTCTCATTTAACTTTTGTAAGAGAGCTATTGAATATATTAAATATTCATGATTCCAAAACAATTTCAACTTATATTTCAGTTGGAACGATGGTTGGGAAGCATAAGGAAATGACTTCTTTGGATCCATCCATGTACAAAAGAATCATTTGAAGCCTATTGTGCCTGAAATAGACAAGGCTATATATTGTCTTTAAAACGTCCTTAGTAGCCCGATATCAGAGTAATATGATGTAAGAAAATATCAGGGAAGTGAAAATAATCATGTGGTACATTTGAGGTACTCATAACTAGGATTATACTTTACTACAGTAAAATAGTGTGAACTATCATCATTTTTTGTTGCTGATTGGGCTGGAGATATAGTGGAAAGAAAGTATAAAAGTGGTGGAGCATTCTATATTGGGAGGAAATGTTTCGGATGGTTGATAAACGAATAGAAAATTACTTATATTAGTCTCTCATATGATGAATATATATCTTCTACCAAGGTGTGCTCTCAGTTACATTAGATGAAACAACAATTTAATAACATAGGTGATGATAAGAAACAACCAATGGAAATATACAGTAATAACTATAATGAAATTGATTTTATAATGATTCATGTAAATCATCCTCGTATGAATAATATTGATATCAAATATCACATCATCAACAATGATGTTGAACTAGGCATGATCAAAATGGACCACGTGGGAAATGATGGGCAAGTGGATCAGATAATGACCAAGGTATAATCAGTAGCTGTGTTTGAGAAACATCTATTGAACCACAATGTTCGTCCACCTCCCAGTGTATAAAAGGGTTATGAGATTCCCATATCCCGATTTTTTTAATTTTTCTAAATATGGTTTTGATAATGATGATGGTTTATGGGGGAGATACTGTAACGACCCAGAGTTCTTCATTGGAAAATTTCCTTCTTATATCTATGTCATAAAAAACACAAATTAATGAACTACTAAGTGATAAGTGACCTTTAAACATAATTTTGTCACCCTAATGTTTGGAATTTTAAAAATCCAACATTCACGGTTGTGTTCAAGACAGTTTTTGGAGTCCAATGAAACAAAAATAATTTTTAGTGGATAGTAACATACCCTTATGAATAGTAACCTACCCTTATGAATAGTAACCTTCCCTTATGAATAGTAATATGACCCTTATGAATATTAAATATGAGTAACATTACCTATGAATAATAAAATAAAATTTAGACAACATAGAAAGTGATAATTTGACCTTAGTAAAATTTTTTGGTATTTTATAAGTCATAAATAATTAATTATAATTAATTAATTAATTTAAAAGAATAGTTATTTTCCTGAAATATATTCATAAATTATTGAATCAATAGTTTTTAGATAATTTTATAAGACCCTAAGTGATTTTTGAAAGAATTGAAAAATCAGTTTTAATCTTAAAAACTGTTTTTTAAAGTAAATTATGATTTTATTTAAATATTAAATTAATAATACTTAGATAATTATTTTTGAAAAATGGACTTCATTTTTGGATTCTACACGTCAAAAAATGGTTGGGGTAAATTTTTGGGATTTTTCTGCGGTACTTGAATTTTTTATGAATAGTGGAATCCGATAATTCACAATAAAAGCTAAATAATGTATTAATTGAGTCATTGCTGATGTTTTGCTGATGTAAGCCCACATGGTTCGGGATTACATTATTAAATTACTATTATTCGTAATCCAAGACTCACTATTCCTTGTCTTTGGTGGAATTAATAAACTAATCAATTTTATATTAAGGAAACCCCTCTCCCCTCCACTATAAAAGTCACCCTTCACTCCCTCTTTTCCTCACACCTCTCAAGATCCAATACTTCTCTAAATTCTGCCCAAACACCTTCCCTAGCTCATCCCCCACATTCAAAATCTTCTGGTCTCATCAAAAGACCAATCCTAACTTCCTTAAGGAGGTTTTCAAGAGAAGGATTCTAAAGGTAATTTCTCTATCTCTTCTCCTTTAATTTCCTTTCAAGTTCAAGTTCCTTTCTTGATCTCTCCCTACTTATCTTCATCCAAATTATTCTGTAAATCCATTATTATATATATAATGTAATCTTATGATTCTATGGTATATTATATCACCCCACACCCTTTCCCTCTTCCTTTTATTTTATTAAAGAGAACGTTGTTCATGTGGTGATAATTTATCACCTTCAAAAACAACATGCTCTCTTCTTCCATTTCTACCTTCAATCTGGTCATGAAACCATTTTTATGGTTGCACCAGAATCTTTTATATGTATTATGTTCTATTTTAAGTTCTTGAAATAACCTATGGCCTTATTACTAAGATAAATGTTAAAATAAGATCGTTGTGATCCAAAAACCGCTCAAATTAACCCAAATAACCATCATTAAATTTTTATCTTATGATTCGTCCACTTGGATCTAATATAACTCATTATAGAATCATTCAAGCTTCTATAATATAATTAATAACATGTAATATCAGTTCTGTATGTTTACCCATGATCTACCCAAGCATTAATTTAAGAATACAAGTGGACCGCTCAAGAAAACCATAAAAACGAACATCCCCGATCAATGTTTTTAAACTCTATAAGTCATCCAAAGGAACATAATATGAAATAATGAAACCAGAATGAACCCTGTTAATGTATAAAAGGTTCTGGAATTTCTAATTAATGAATATAATGTCATTATAAAGGACATTAAAGAGAAGGAGGCATTCAAGTACAAGGTAAGGGGAAATCTCGAACCCAATTTTCTTCCTTCGAGTTCTCCCTCTTTCACTCCATTTTTTGATATGGTTACTCCTCAAAGGTATTTTGTTCATCTTTTCCTTTACTTTTCTTGGATATACATGTCTTTAACTGGTCATTATGTCCATCAAAATGTTTTCCAAAAGAACTCTTCTTTCAAGATCTCACCTTTTACCTCTCATTCAAGGTTGATGGTTCTTATATCAAGTATGTTGTTCCCTCTTTCTTTTGGGAACCCAAAGCATATGAATGTGTTATTATGAGATGAAACCCATTCCTTTCCATGGGTTATTTATGTACATGTTTGATATGTGTTCTATGTGGAAATCATGATAATGATGATGTTATGATGTGACAGGTGCGCCCGGAATTATATAGCGCTATATGAATGTTTAAATGTGACGGGTGCGCCCGGAATTATATAGCGCTCCAATGCATTGGGTAAAGTGATGAATCTCATTAGTAAATGTGAAATGATGTGTGAACATGATGCTAGCTTTGTTCACAAGTATGTGTGTTAGTTAACCACTAAGACATGATGTTTCATTTTTATGCTTTGCCACATTTCACGTTTATTGTTTATGCTCCTCTAATGTTCAAGATCTTCTTCCTATGTCATGATTATGCTCACCCCATGATATATTGTTCATATCTATCCTCTTACTGGGCTTTTATCTCACCCCTTTTGATGTATATCCTCAGGTGGCTACATGTACTAAAGAGATGACAAGTGCTACTAAGAATCCATAGAAGAATAGATTAAATGAATTTTTTATGCTTGATGTTGTATTTGTTATGTATTGTCCTAGTTTTACCAAGACACTAATCCTATGGATCCTCCATGTGTAATACTATTATGTTGTTTATCTTTGAAATAATGTAATAGTAATGCAAGAAAAAGTTCGGGTCGCTATAGTTGGTATTAGAGGGAAGGTTTAGTTAATTTGGGAATTATGATTAGTGAACCCTAAAGAAAACCTCTAGCGTGAGACTAAGTACAAATATGCACACAAGGATATTTACCTAGGGATCCCATATGATATATTTTTGTTATAATTGTTTAAAAGAATAAGTTATTCATGACTTGTTTACTTATGTTTTGTTCTAAACTTTACTATTCTAGAAAATGGTGGGAACCAGGAGAAATCACGCCAACAACTCTTGCGAAGGCCAATGCAACGATTGCCCGAACGACATCCCCAATGATTTTGGAGGTGGAGTTAAAAACTTCATGGCAATGATTACCCAATTATCACGGGTTATGAATAATAACCAGAATAATGGGGAACGTCCTCCTTCACCAAAGAGTGAGCAGCTAGCTATCGAATGTTTTATGCGGCAACGACCACCGACGTTTTGTGGATCTTCTGATCCACTAGTTGCGGAACAGTGGGTCAACTCCATGGAGAAGATCTTTTCTGTTCTTCACTGTTCCGAGACAGAGAAGGTGACTCTAGCCGTTTATCGTCTATATGGAGAAGCTGATCAATGGTGGGATTTGATTAAGAACACCAAGCCAAGGGATGAAATTGAAGAGATGGAATGGGAAGACTTTAATATAATGTTTCTTAATACGTACTTCCCACGAACTCTTCACACGAATATGGAGAGAGAATTCATAGAGCTCAAGCAAAAAGAAGGAGAATCTGTCACAACCTATGAAGCAAATTTCACAAGGCTCGCAAGGTATGCTTCGGGTTTTGTTATCAACAATGATAGCAAAATTGATAGATTCATTAGTGGATTAAAACCACATCTTCGAAAAGCTCTTGTAATTCGAGACTTTGGGAGTTATGAAGAAGTTTTTCGGTGTGCTCTCAAAGTGGAGATGGAGTTTGGTGAATGGTCCCATGGCTATGGTGATAAGAAATGAAAGATGGAGTTTCAAGCTGGTGGATCTAGTGATAAAGATGGGAAGAAAACACAACGACCCACTTGCCAAAAATGTGGGAAGTTGCACAATGGGAACTACATCAATGGGACGGGGAAATGCTTCATGTGTGGGAAAGAAGGACACCTAGCTCACGAGTGTTGAAGAGACATGAAAAGGAAAGATAATGTAGCCGATGAAAGGAGAGAACCACTCGTGGTTCAATGCTACAATTGTAAGAAGATAGGGAACTATTCAAACCAGTGCACTAAACCTCAAGATTTCGAGGGTAATCAGCGCCAAAAACCACCAAAGCCAAAGGAACAAGGGAAGGTTTATTCCATCACTACTGCGGAGGTGGAACATGATAATGAAGTCGTACAAGGTACACTTCCTATTCACTAAATAATGGAAAAAGTCTTATTTGATTATAGTTCTACGCATTCCTTTATATCTTGCAAGTTTGCTAGAACTATAGAATCGAAGCCCCGAAACCTTGAAGTAGAGATATCTTTAAAAACACAAAGTGGTGCAATCATTACAACCCAAGTGTTTGATTCTTCTCATGTTGACGTATGTGGGAAGATTCTTCCGGCAAATCTCGTAATACTTCCCTTGGTGGAATTCGACACTATAATGGGAATGGATTGGCTCTCATTATATAGAGCACATATCAACTGTCGGGAAAAGGAAATATATTTTCATATTCCGAACCATCCCATGCTCCTCTACAAATGCAAGGAAGATCATGAATCTCCTTTGAGAAATCCTTCAATGGTGTGGGTGATGATTCCCTATGAAGAATCATACCTCGCCCAAATGATTGAGTCGAAGGAAAGTTCCAACCTTGAAGAAATGCCCATCGTAAAGGAATACGACGATGTATTTCCCAAAGAGTTACCCGGAATTCCCCCGGATCGTGAGGTAGAGTTCTCAATTGAACTCATACCCGGAGCTACTCCTATCTCGAAGTGCCCCTATAGGATGGCTCCTATCGAATTGGAGGAGTTAAAGAAGCAGCTTCAAGAGCATCTGGACAAAGGGTTCATACGCCCTAGTGCATCACCATGGGGTGTGCCAGTGCTCATTGTGAAGAAGAAGGATGGAACCATGCAGCTGTGTATCGATTATCGGGAACTCAACAAGATCACCATAAAGAACAAGTATCCTCTCCCAAGGATTGATGACTTGTTCGACCAGTTAAGGGGAGCTCAATACTTCTCAAAGGTGTATCTTCGTTCTGGATATCATCAAGTAAAGGTGAAGAAGGAAGATATTCAAAAGACTGCCTTCCGTACAAGGTATGGGCACTATGAGTTTTTGGTGATGCCCTTCGGACTTACTAATGCCCCTGAAATCTTCATGGATTTGATTAGTAGTGTCTTTAGACATTACCTCGACAAATTTGTGGTGGTGTTTATTGATGATATTCTCATTTACTCCAAGTGTAAGGAGGAACATGAAGAACATATAAGACATGTGTTGGCGACATTGAGAAAGGAGAAGTTGTATGCCAAGTTCATAAAGTGTGACTTTTGGATGAATCAAGTCACGTTCTTGGGACATGTGATCACAAGCGAGGGAATTTCTGTGGACCCTTCAAAGACAAAGGCGATTGAAGAATGGCACAGGCCCTCTAGTGTCACAGAAATCCGTAGTTTTCTTGGATTAACTGGGTACAACCGACGTTTTGTGAGAAACATCTCACGATTGTCAAGCCCGCTAACTAAGTTAACAAGGAAAGGGGTAAAGTATGTATGGACGGAAGAATGTGAGGGAAGCTTCAAGGAGTTAAAGAGAAGGCTGATCACTGCATCTGTACTCACACTACCGAAAAGTGGAGAATGTTTTGTGATATACAGTGTTGCTTCAAAGAAAGGCTTGGGTTGTTTACTCATGCAAAATGATAATGTGATAGCCTACGTCTCACGACAGTTGAAGATACATGAGCAGAACTACCCAACGCATGATCTAGAGCTGGCAGCCGTGATTTTTGCCTTGAAAATCTGGCGGCACTACCTTTATGGTGAGAAGTGTGACATATACACTGACCACAATAGCCTAAAGTATATATTCACACAAAAGGAGCTCAACATGCGTCAAAGGAGATGGTTAGATCTAATCAAGGATTACGATTGTTCTATTCACTATCATCCTGGAAAGGCGAACAAGGTAGCTGATACTTTAAGCAGGAAAGAACCTGCTACTCTATCCATGTTGAGGATTGAGAAAGACCCTATCTTCTTGGATATGCAAAGAATGGATTTGGGAATCGTGAGGGGAGGGGATACATCCTACCTTTCCCAAATGATTGCGCAACCATCCATCCAATAGAAGATTAAGGAAGTACAAAGGGATGATGTGGAGATACAAAAGAGGGTGAATGCAGTAAAGGAAGGGAAGCTGCAAGAGTTCCATATCGACGATGATGGTGTGATTCAGTTTGGAACGCGGCTTTGTGTGCCTTCATCACCTGGAATAAAGAAGGAGCTATTGGATAATGCACATAGCTCAACTTTCTCTATTCATCCTGGAAGTACCAAGATGTATCGTGATCTCCGAGAACACTTCTGGTGGGATAACATGAAGAAGGAGATTGCAGAATATATATCAAGGTGCTTGGTGTGTCAGCAAGTTAATGTTGAGCGGCAAAATTACAAAGGAATGATGCAGCCATTTCCTATACCCATGTGGAAATGGGAAAATGTCACTATAGACTTTGTCATGGGTCTCCCGAAAACATCAAGAGGAAATAATGCGATATGGGTTGTGGTTGATCGACTCACTAAGACTGCCCATTTTTTCGCTATTCGGGAAGACCTCTCACTTGAACAGCTTGCAAGGATATATGTGAAGGAAGTATTGAGACTGCATGGTGTTCCACTCTCGATTGTCTCTGAACGTGATCCAAGGTTCACTTCTAAATTCTGGAGGAGCCTTCAACATGCTTTGAGTTCTAAATTAAATTTTAGCACGGCCTATCACCCCCAAACTGATGGCCAGTCTGAAAGGACTATTCAGACACATGAAGATATGCTAAGATCCTGCTCTCTTGAATTCAAAGGTGGTTGGGATCATCATCTCCCATTGGTTGAGTTCTCATACAACAATAGCTTCCACTCGAGTATTCAGATGGCTCCGTATGAAGCTCTTTATGGGAAGCGATGTAGAACTCCAACCTGTTGGGATGAAGTTGGAGAACGAAAACCACTTGGTCCCGATCTTGTTCAAGAGATGACAGAGAAGGTTCAAGTCATCCAGAAACATATCAAAGCTGCTCAAAGTCGGCAAAAGAGCTATGCTGACAATCGTCGAAGGGACTTGGAGTTCGACGTTGGAGATAAAGTCTTCCTTCGAATATCTCCATGGAAGAGAGTCATGTGATTCGGGAAGAAAGGGAAGCTGAGCCCAAAGTACATTGGCCCCTTTGAGAACCTTGATTGTATAGGAGCTGTGGCCTATCGTTTGGCACTTCCACCAAATATGGCTCAAGTTCATGATGTGTTTCACGTATCACTACTGAGGAAGTACATTTCAGACCCCTCACATGTACTAAACTCAGAGGTGGTACAGCTGGAAGATGATCTCTCCTATGAGGAGCAGCCGGTAAAAATTTTGGACCGAAGTGATAAGGTTCTACGCAACAAGACAACCCGCCTTGTCAAAGTTTTGTGGAGGAACCAAAAGTTTGAGGAAGCAACTTGGGAACCGGAAGAGGCAATGAAGGAGAAGTACCCTCAGCTGTTTGTGTAAAGTAAAATTTCGGGGGTGAAATATCTTAAGGGGGGAAGAATGTAATGACCCGGAGTTTTTCAATGGAAAATTTCCTTCTTATATCTATGTCATAAAAAAACACAAAATAATGAACTACTAAGTGATAAGTGACCGCTAAACATAATTTTGTCACCCCAATGATTGGAATTTTAAAAATCCAACATTCACGGTTGTGTTCAAGATAGTTTTTGGAGTCCAATGAAACAAAAATAATTTTTCGTGAATAGTAACCTACCCTTATGAATAGTAACCTACCCTTATGAATAGTAACCTGCCCTTATGAATAGTAATATGACCCTTATGAATAGTAAATATGAGTAACATTACCTATGAATAATAAAATAAAATTTAGACAGCATAGAAAGTGATAAATTGACCTTAGTAAACTTTTTTGGTATTTTATAAGTCATAAATAAATAATTATAATTAATTAATTAAATTAAAATAATACTTATTTTCCTGAAATATATTCATAAATTATTGAATCAATAGTTTTTAGATAATTTTATAAGACCTTAAGTAATTTTTGAAAGAATTGCAAAATCAGTTTTAATAATAAAAACAGTTTTTTTAAGTAAATTATGATTTTATTTAAATATTAAATTAATAATACATCGAAAATTATTTTTGAAAAATGGACTTCATTTTTGGATTCTACACGTCGAAAAATGGTTGGGGTAAATTTTTGGGATTTTTCTGAGGCACTTGAATTTTTGATGAATAGTGGAATCCGATAATTCACAATAAAAGCTAAATAATGTATTAATTGAGTCATTGCTGAGGTTCTACTGATGTAAGCCCACTTGGTTCGGGATTACATTATAAAATAACTATTATTGGTCATCCAAGACTCACTATTCCTTTACTTTGTTGGAATTAATAAACTAATAAATTTTATATTAAGGAAACCCCTCTCCCCTCCACTATAAAAGTCACCCTTCACTCCCTCTTTTCCTCACACCTCTCAAGCTCCAATCCTTCTCTAAATTGTGCCCAAAAACATTCCCTAACTCATCCCCCACGTTAAAAAGCTGCTGGTCTCATCAAAATACCAATCCTAACTTCCTTAAGGAGGTTCTCAAGAGAAGGATTCTAAAGGTAATTTCTCTCTCTCTTCTCCTTTAATTTCCTTTCAAGTTCAAGTTCCTTTCTTGATCTCTCCCAACTTATCTTCATCCAAATTATTCTGTAAATCCATTAATATATATATAATGTAATCTTATGATTCTAATGGTATATTATATCACCCCACACCCGTTCCCTCTTCCTTTTGTTTTATTAAAGAGAACGTAGTTCATGTGGTGATAATTTATCACCTTCAAAAACAACATGCTCTCTTCTTCCATTTCTACCTTCAATCTGGTCATGAAACCATTTTTATGGTTGATCCAGAATATTTTATATGTATTATGTTCTATTTTATGTTCTTGAAATAACCTATGGCCTTATTACTATGAAAAATGTTAAAACAATATCGTTGTGATCCAAAAACCGCTCAAATTAACCCAAATTACCATCATTAAATTTTTATCTAATGATTCGTCCACTTGGATCTAATATAAATCATTATAAAATCATTCAAGATTATTTAATATCATTAATAACATGTAATATAAGTTCTGGATGTTTACCCATGATCTACCCAAGCATCAATTTAAGAATACAAGTGGACCGCTCAAGAAAACCATAAAAACGAACATCCCCGATCAATGTTTTTAAACTCTATTATTCATCCAAAGGAACATAATATGAAATAATGAAACCAGAATGAACCCTATTAATGTATAAAAGGTTCTGGAATTTCTAATTAATGAATATAATGTCATTATACAGGAAATTAAAGAGAAGGATGCATTCAAGTACAAGGTAAGGGGAAATCTCGAACCCAATATTCTTCCTTCAGGTTCTCCCTCTTTCACTCCATTTTTTGATATGGTTACTCCTCAAAGGTCTTTTTTTCATCTTTTCCTTTAATTTTCTGGGATATACATGTTTGTAAATGGTTTTTATGTCCATCAAAATGTTTTCCAAAAGAACTCTTCTTTCAAGATCTCACCTTTTACCTCTCATTCAAGGTTGATGGTTCTTATATCAAGTATGTTGTTCCCTCTTTCTTTTGGGAACCCAAAGCTTATGAATGTGTTTTTATGAGATGAAAACCATTACTTTCCATGGGTAATTTATGTACATTTTTGATATGTGTTCTATGTGGAAATCATGATAATGATAATGTTATGATGTGATGGGTGCACCCGGAATTATATAGCGCAATATGAATGTTTAAATGTGACGGGTGCGACCGGAATTATATAGCGCTCCAATGCATTGGGTAAAGTGATGAATCTCATGAGTAAATGTGAAATGATGCATGAACATGATGCTAGCTTTGTTCACAAATATGTGTGGTAGTTAACCACTAAGACATGATGTTTCATTTTTATGATTTTCCACATTTCAAGTTTATTGTTTATGCTCCTCTCATGTTCAAGATCTTCTTCCTATGTCATGATTATGCTCACCCCATGATATATTGTTCTTATATATCCTCTTAATGGGCTTTTAGCTCAACCCTTTTGATGTATATCCTCAGGTGGCTACATGTACTAAGGAGAGGACAAGTGCTACTAAGAAGCCATAGAAGAAGAGATTAAATGAACTTTTTATGCTTGATGTTGTATTTGTTATGTATTGCCCTAGTTTTCCCAAGACACTAAACCTCTGGATCCTCCATGTGTAATACTATTATGTTGTTTATCTTTGAAATGATGTAATATTAATGCAAGAAAAAGGTCGGGTCGCAATAGATACGATCCCGGGGAGCATGTTTTTTACTCTACTTGTGAGGATTCAGTTAAACATGTTTGTTGTCAATGGGGGAGAATGTATAAATTCAATGGAGAGTTTTATGACTATAGAGGGATACATGAAAAGGATTATAACTCTATTAATGTTATTCCTATAGTTTTCTGTAATAATAATTACTCATGTAGACATAGAGTAATGGAACAGTTGTTTATTGAAGGTTCATGTTTTGATCATGGCTGGTGCATCAGTGAATTTATCTAGAGATTTCCAATAGACCCAAAGGTGGATATTGATGGAACCAAAGAAGTTTTTTTATTATAATGGAGATTTTTTATTTTTTATAATTACTCACATTGATGACTAGGTATTTTACAAGGAATGAGGTCATATATTTCAGGATAAAAGTTTTATTGACGATGGAAAAATTTTCCATTGCTTTCTGAAATTTTTGTGCATCAAAATTGGGTGTATGGTTTTGGAAAACAATTTTTTCTCACATATTAGTGAATTATATGATAAATGACAAAGGAAATAATGAAAATATGGGAATCAAATACATCATAACATTGACCATATACCATGTTCTGGAAAGGGTTCACGGATGAATTTTTCGTAGTGGGAATATCACATGGAGTGGTGCACAGAACCAAAAATAGTTTATAATGATAGTACGTGGTGAAGTATTGTAGTATGTGGGATTCTGATGGTTCATAAGATTTATGTGGTTCACAAAATAATATTGGTACATGGTGTACTCTAACCGTAAATATATGGAGTTCATTATATAGTTAATATTATCCCACATTGAAAATATTGGTAAATTAGATTAGAGGAATATATGGAGTATGATACTATCTAAGGAGAAATAATCCCCTTCATTGAATAATGATATTGATTAGTAATATTTATCTAGGAAATATGGTGAATTACGAAGTGGTTCTTAGTGGAGAACATAGTATTCCCAGAGAACAATCTACGTAAGGAAAAACAGTCCACATAAGGTAGTGTAGTTTTTAGAGGAAGCTATCGTAGTACTCAGTATAGAAAGGAAGTACACAGAGTAAGACAATTTGAGATGGAGCTAAGGTATATGTAGAGGTATGTAGTATACAGAGTTGGGTAGTCCATGGAGGAGCTGGATGGTACACAGAAATAGTAGTGGTACATAGAGGTAGTGAACTGTGAACTATACCCATTACTTAGTACATGGAGGAGGTAACATGTGTGTGAGAAAGTAAAATACATATGTGAGTCATAAAGGGACTTCAACAAAGCATCCATATTCTGTTTAGGATGCCTTATTTAATGATAACCCACTGAAGTGTCATTAAATTTGATAAAATTATTGAAGATCCTACCAACGTATTTATTAAGGGGGTGTTGGAGGAAGTGATCTAAGGGAAGAATTGTACTTTCCCTAAATCCTTATAAAAGAAGTGCGCCCAGAATAGAGTGATTACTCTAAACACTTATAAAAAAAACATGTAATGATTTTTTTTATGACTAAAACACTATCGTTGTATAATCCTTGATTTACATCGCAGTGTAATAGTTGTGTCATTGTTTTGGATGTGGTTTTTGGTTTTCATCACTTCCACTTCATATAGGTTTAATAGGTTTCTACCAATGTGGGAACAAGATAGATCAATTTAAATGAAACTATTGTCACCCTCATTCACCCTCCCCACTAAACTTGTTTCATAACACCATTATAGGTGAACCAAGTAAAATTTTTGTGTCATTGCATTGCATGTGGTTGTTTGTTTTCTGCACTTCTTCTTCAGGCAGGTTTAAGAGGTTTCTACCAATGTGGGAACAAGATCCATAAATTTAAAAGAATAGGTTGGCACCCTGATTCACCTACCCCCACTTAGGGTTTTTTAAAGGTCCTTCACAATGTTTATATCATTTTTTAAGAACTGTAGATATCATGATTTCATTTTTTAGGATACATATTGATGCCTTGTTTCCCTAATCATAGTTTTAGTAGAAATATACATAATTAAAATTCCTCCAGTCCATCAACATGTTCCAAAAATATTTTTGTATCTATCTTAAGAAATTCATATAGCTTGATTTATCACCTCTAGTGGTTTGAGGTGACACATTGATATATTATCAAGGGTGCATCCACATGTTTTTCACTATCATGACCATCCCCAATTCTTGATCAATGTTGAATGGTGTCAAAATTTCTTGGCCCCTGGAATTTAAAGATTTTCACAATAGTGAAATACTCTCCTAACATGAAATAAATTTATCTTTGATGATATAACCAAAAGTTAGTGGTCAAACACCTAAGTGATAGTGGGTGACTTATCATTCCAGAGAACTATACCCTCGACCCTACATAAGTGGCAGATCTCTGTGGGGGAATAGTTATCTTATATAACTAAATATATCTTGATTCCTACCTTTATATGACACATAGTGATGATCATTTCACACAACACTGAGCCAAACCATGAAATGAAATTTAATTTCATCAGCATACAATAAATTGTGAACCATTTAAAATATTCTTCACTTATCTAATGGATTGTTACAATGGTATGATTGAATTCACTTTTCATATATGTGATCTTAATTCTTGCATTGGATGAACAAAAAATACTATGTTCGACTGAGAAAATTTCCATTCCCCATATATGAGTTTTATTTATGTGGGGATTAAGATGAGAACTCAGTCGAGCCTGATTCATGTTGTCACCTGATACATAAATATACTTAAGATACATCAAATATGGGACCATACAAAAAACTAAAAAAAGCATCTTTCCCCATTTCACATTTAATATATAATTCCCCACGATTTAGTACACATTGAATGACCATAAAATAATTATGAATTGTTGAGTTATACATAGTAACATCACTGAGATATGATCCAGATTTATATATAGATTTCTTATAAAGATGTCAGATCTATAGAAATGTGACCCATTATATTGCTACACACTTGAATTGCTATGAAATTATATAGAATGACTTTATCATTTTAAGGAGCATAATCATTGTTTGATTTCACTATAGGATACATTTCACAATTTTTATAACCTAACATTTCCATGTGACATGATGTTAAACATAATGGAAGACATATAGGACAAATATCATTCAATTGAATGAAAATTATATTCAGACCACATGAAGTTGAACAATAGGGAAGACATCCTGGACACATGATGTTAATATGTATGAAAATTACATTCTCGAAACATGACGTTAAACAATATAGTCGTTACGTCTGCACTAAATGAAGTGAAATTATTAGGAACATCATTCATCATCACTTTATATAATAACATCATAATAATCTGACCCCATCAACCCATATTTAGTGTTCTTTTGTCATATTTCTATGCAAAATTATCCATAAACCCCACTACACATCATGGGAATATCATGTTGATAAAAATATTCCATGTAACATTCAAATAATTAAATATCTCTTAGCTAGACCATGTTGGAGTTGGATAAATATAAGGGACCTATGGATATCATCCAAATGCATTTTTTCCTTACAATATTGGAATATTAATCATTGTGAGCCCATGGAGAATCATAATGGAAATCCTCACCATAGAGTGATTCATGATCATCGTAGGCATGAATGTATCATAACATCAATCATGATCCATGATTCTTGATTAAAAATTTACCACATTCTCATATCCCTATCAAAAGGGAGTGCGAGTACTCCAGACCACCAGAATATGAATTAGGATACTGTGTAAAACACCCATGGTACAACGTCCACATGCTCATGATCAAAATATATATTCTCTTTTGTATAATCCATATGAACATAAATGTATTCTGTCGATAGGCCAAATTTAATTAACCTAAAATACTAGTGAATGAGACATAAAACTAATTAGGCTGAATGAAACATCTGAATATTCAATGAATTTTTTTAATTATTTTAATATTTTCAATATTTTTCACATCACATAATATAGAAAATGGATTTTGTTATACAAAATTTACTAATTATAGATTTATTTATACCAAACACCAAGACAAGCATGTGCTACAAGATGAAATGTCATAAAATGTCATATACACAAAATAATTATTAGTCTGTGTTACAAATAATATCGAGTTATTTCCATAGCTTGTGTTACATGAAAGAATGTACTTTATTGAAAAATGAAAAATTATTAAAATATTATTATTTTATATAATAAGATTTATCATTGTCATTAAATTAAAATTTATTAATAATAAAAACAATATTTTGAAAATAAATTTTTTATAACATGAATTCATTGTTTATAAATTAATTATAAATAAATATTTATACAAATTTATATAATAAAATACTTTTATTTTTATGCATCCAAAGTCATTTTGTATTAATAAATTACATTATTTACAATTAGTGATTGATAATAATGAAATATATATTAAAAAAATTAAATAAAATGTTTTTTGTTGATCAATTTTATATAATACGGATAATATATAACCCAACCCAATCTTATGCATAAAAACCTATATTTTTCAAAAGGGTAATTTTACCACCTGTTAATGGAGAACCCATTTTAAATATAAATTTGGAAAAATTTATTATATTTATATGAAAAAAAATTCTTATATGAAATAGGGATATAAAAATATTCATTGGATTATTTTTTGTATTTTTTCTGAGAAACTTCATTTTTGTATTAATAGTGAAAATACTGCGTTTTAGTTCATCACGACATTTTCATCCATTTTATTTAGGTAGTTAAATTTTATTTTAATTTTGTTTTAAAGTTTTATTATGAAATTTATACATAAAAAAATAAAATTATGTTTATTATAATAAATTTGAGAATTAAATTGGATATAAAATTTTTTTTATTATTTGAATATTTTAAATTAAAAACATGTTTTTTCATCATGTCTGCATGATTATATTGAAATCTATTTTTTCAAAACATTTAAATTTAATTTTGTGAAATTGATTATATTTATGGAATTAGAAGGTGAATATTATTTTGTACATTCAATTTCATTTTTATTTATACAAAATATTCCAGGGTATACAAATTTTGTACCATCGTATAGGTAAAAGTGATACATGTTAATGTTTAATAGGGAACCTACAAAAAATACCTAAAAAACATTTAATGGTTGGCTTACTTCTGTAACTTTCTAATACTCAAAGAAATATTATACTATAAATATGCTGTCTTTTGATTTAGTTCCACCTCCATATTGTTGGATTTAAATATAATGTATTCATTATTTAATCTCCTAAACCCACCTCTCCTCAAGTATAAATACCACATATCACCACCCGATTTACAGCCAAAAAGCCCTTATATACTACACTCTCATCATAGACCACTCTTAATCAATTTCCCCACGTCCAATTGATTCTCATCTCAACAAAAGACTTAATCTATGGTACATAAGTGTCTCTAAAGGCGGGGTTATTCAGGGGTAATTTTCCAAAAGTATGTATGTTAATTTCTTTATTTTCCTAATTTAGAAATACCTCATTCAAACACAAATAAATGGTAACAAAAAATATTTTATATAATTTGGTAGTTTTTATAATGGAATATATCATATCCGTTTCATTTCAAATCTCCTCTAATTCAAAAAAAATTATTGTCATAGTTGTGTTGATTCATCGCCTCAATGAATAATGATTCGGTTAATTTTTCATTACTTCATTAATCAATGGTATATAAAAAATTTATTGTAAAATAATATTTTAATTTTAATATTGTAACCTAGTTCATATTTAGGAACTAATATATAGTCATATTGTTAAATAAAATGAATATAGTTCGTGGAGTTTGGAAAAACTTCTAAAATAAACTAAATTTTTATCATTAACGTTTTTTCTAAGGAATCATCATGATGTAATAAATTAAAAAGATATATAGGAAATTTCATTCTTCATGAAGTAGATTAATAATATTTCATTACACATATATTTTTTTAATCTCATTTTACAATGACATCAATGATTATATAGAAATGAATCAATCATGTTACTATTAAATAAACCCACCAAAAACAATGAAAATAATGAAATTTTATTAATAAATAATTTATTATATGTTATAGATTAATCATATATGTTACAATAAATATGAATATTGTTCTCAAATGAGATAATAACTTTATTTAAACCATTATGCATGATGTTTGAAAACATTTATAGTAATTCTAATGTAAGGTAATGGAATTTTGTCTCGCTTTTTTTAGTGAGATAGATGCATTATTCAATACTTATTTATTTTTTGTGGTGTAAATAATTACAAGAATGTATTCTATGAAATTTATATTTTAATTTATGCTTATTCACATATCCATTTTAATATCCATATTTCATGGGGTTTTACCGTTCAAAAGTTACCAAATGAGTAAGGCAGTTTCGTATAGATTTCTGTTATTTGATACACATGTTTTTTATGCACACATGTTATATTATAAGGTGTTTATAAGGATATTTTATGTGTTATATCTATAATTTTCTTATTTTAATGATATTTTAACCTTCATATAATATTTTTACTATGGGTTTATTTATCATCAATTCATGTGTTTCATAAAATTGATTTCTATAACATTTTTACAATTCTTATACAATATTATAAAGTTTCTTTATCCAATGAATGAGTTTTTATTAAATATTTAGAAGGAAAAACATGTCCTTTTTCCTAAGGAGGTACATTTTAATTTCTTTTTGGAAAAAGTATGAGAATAATGTTTTTTTATTCATATAGAATGAATAATGTTTTATGATTTAATGATGCCTTAATACATTAATTATTACCTTAAATGGTTAAAATTATATTTTAATAGAAAAATGTTTATTTTATAATTGCATGGAATTAGATGTAAAGAAAAAGTTTTTAGATAAGAAATGATACTTTCCTCAAAAACAATTTACACGTGTTATCTCAACATTATTTTCCATACAACATAAAATTGTTGTATGTCACTTATGTTTTACATTGGATATAATTTATTGTTGAAATTCAGATTATTTCTCAGAATGGTGATGTTTATGATGGAATGGTATTTGTAAAACCCATTTATTTTAATGTGGGTTATGTTTTTTATATCATTATGATTATTCTTATAACCATTTTATTCCTTATGTTCTGAAATGAAAAAATATTTTTTTGTCTTTTGGAACACATATGTATGATTTAATTATGATATTTTTGGGACCTATATCTCTCTCCAATGCATATGGTACTGATAAATTTTTTATGATCCTGTTAGGGTACATGGGAGGGAGTTAAAAGAACGAAACAAGAGGGTACACAAGAAGGCATGCAAATCCTAAAACAATATGGAACCCATGAGGGATTCCCAATCCGGAAAAATGGTGAATCATAATCTTAATAGAAGATGGTATGTGGGTTAATATCTAAATTTTGTAACAAGATGGTACATGGGAGCACATCTATATCCCAAAGTAGTTTCACTAGTAATTATCCAAAGCCTGTCATATTGTGATGGTCTTTGTAGGTTCCGTTGATATATGATTTATATACATATGTGTCTTCAAAAATTTAACTTATAATACCTATGTTATGATTTCATGGATCAGGTTCCTTATCTCATCATGATTCATTTATTATGAACTTCTAATATTTATGTCACAAATCTTGCATATGATCTTTTTATGTGAAGGGTGTGATCTTGAAATGTTATTCTTATGTTATATAACACTTATATTATTATTATGATAACATATATATAAATTTTACATCACTAAGAATCTAATATCACCATTTTCGTATGTTTCCTTTCTCCAGGTTATAACAATAGGTTTTAAGTAGGAGTTCTTAAGGAAATGATCTTACTGGGGAACAATGAAAATATTCAACCAGACTAGATGTTTTTATTCTATGCCTCCAAATGAAATAAAATGATACGGTATTTGGGAGATATTTTGTGTAATTTATTAAATATTATAAATAAGTTTATTTAATTTGCATGTATGAAAACCACGTGTCATTATAGTTGGTATCAGATTGAAGGATTAGTCATCCATTAGAAAAAAGGATTACTGAAATTTAGTGAGATCCCTATGAATATTTCCATGTATATGTCATGTAATGTATATAAAGACAAGTATAAGGATGATTTAACATTTTGGAAAATTTCCATGAATTTTTTTATAGAAAAGAGTTATTGGTTTCCATGAAATATATCAATTTCTATATACTACAAGTGATTGTGTCTTTGGTAGATAAGTACATAGGATTAACAACCCCAACAAGGTGTGTTTTTCCGGACTCTTTTTAACTTGGTATAAAACAATAGGAATTTTTGCACACCATGTTTGACACTCTAGAGGATATGCATTGAAAATTGAAAAAATATACAAGAACAATGAATAAGGATTTAAATAGATGTCCTATATAAATTAACTAGGGTAAACTCAAGGTTTCATATATTATGGAATGTTTTCTAATTTAAATATCATATATGGGACTTTTCATGACTATTTGGTTCCCCTATATGATAATTGTTTATTAAAATATGCATTTTCATCAATTCAATGGATGGAACCCGAAGGAACCACATAGATGTTGACTGTAATGGAAAATTAAATAATTTTTATGTTGATAATTCAAATGATATGGGTGATATAATCAAAACCCTAATTTATTTGCCCACAAATCATTCCCTTGATATGAATCATGATGAACATCCAAATGAGAAAAGGTGGGAACAATGTTCTATTGAGTCCTACATGTGGCAACCTTAAACTACATTCAGTTGGCCTTCTAATTGACTTTTTGTAGAATAATGGACCAGTACCACAAAATATCTATGTTGTTTTCTCTAACGTCTAAAACATGAGAAATTTATTCTGGACTTTGATCACATTGAAGGTGAAGAGAATCAGTGGTGTATTCTAATCCATAATAAAATGAAAAAATATTAAATTCAATACATTTATTTTGATGAGTTCATTAAATCATTTTTCAATAAGTACTTTCCTGGGATGCATCAAATGAATATGGAAAAGGTATTCATATAGCATTAGTAGAAGGATGACGAATTTGTTCCAGCCTATGAAGAAAATTTTACAAGGCTTCTGATGTACTCTTTGGGAAATATCATCTAACCTGAATGAAAAATTGATCCATTATCTGATGGCCTAAAACATAGTATTTGATAGGCCTTGGATATAAGAGATCATAACATATATGAATAAGTTTGTTGATGTGATATAATGGTTGAAATAGTGGTTCAATTGTGTATCAATCTCATGATTTTGATAATAAAGGGAATATGGAGTTCAAAGGAAAATATATCAACAATGGAGAAAAGAATTTGATCCTTCAATTTTGAAATTTTTTTTGAAATAAACATGGAGTGAATTATCTTAAGGGGGATCCAAAATATATTATGTGTGGAGGGAAATTTCAACAAGTGGATTAATGTGAGAGTGATGTGAGGAAGTTGGCTAATGATGAGAATAATGAAAATCCCCACCAAATACACCTCCCATACTTTAGTGATTCAATTTCATGTAGATTGGGAATTATTTCAAGAAGTTCAAAAATAGAATGACTAATGTGAATGATAAAGAAAATAATGATATGAACACAATGAAAACAATTTTATCATAATTGATGATGTTCTCCAAGATAATTAATAAATAATTGTCCTCAACTACTTAGTTGGAATTTTATTTTTGATTTAGTATGAATTAACACCATTATGGTCAAATTGTTTATTATTTTGTTAGATAACACACCTCAATATTGATTATGAAACAATAGAATCACATTTTTAATTCTAAATGTATAAATATTGATCATTGTTTTCAATTAAAATGTCTTTGGTATATTATAAGAGCTCATCTATGCAAAAAAATGATTATTTGTATTTTAGATGTGAGAAAAGGTCAAACATTTATGTAAAGTTTGGATGAATCTAAATATGATGTTTGGCGGAATTAATATATTATCTTTCCATATGTGGTTTTATGAAAAATTCGTCAACATATGCAAACCATGAGTTGTGTTAATGATAGATGTAATGAACTATAATTATATTTATTGATATCAATTTCGGCTAACAATTTGGAAATGAAAAATTCAACATCATTTCTTGTAATAAGAGATAAATTGGAAACTCATCTAGGAATAATAAACATAGAAGATGTATTGAATCCAATTAAATATATCTTCATATGAAAATTCTAAATCATTAGGAAAATTGATAGTGATGTAAAACATTGTCATGTTATCGTCATTTTTTATGAAATCAATTACATCCTTCATGCTTCTTTAGTTTATGGTTTTTTGAATATTAATGTTCTCATTATTACCCAATTTATGGTGATCAATGATATTTATCAATCCCGATGATTATTTAATCTTTTCCTCCATGACCAAATCATCACCTATGTTCATCTGTGTTGAGAAATAGTGATGATCTACCTTGGGTAACCATTTTTTCATACTTTTCCTCTTCAAAATGATGTTTAGTATTCATTTTTTGGATGTTGGTTTCTATGAATAAAAGTGTCAAGTATTAATATTTTAATAACATTGAAAAATATTTATGGAGAAATTAATTTTAAGGGGGTAGAATGTAACACCTAGAGATCATGTGAAATATTTTTTCTCAAATTATTTTTATGTTTTTAGTGTTTTTCCTTTCTTAGAATACTTAGTATGGCATCTCTTAGAATAAATAAATTATGTTTGAATTGTGTTATACTAAACAAAAATATAATATTTATCTACAAAGAAAATTTTCTTATATTGTGGTATACACAACATTATGTTTATCTTTGGCTACACAAAATGTTGAGTTCTTTCAATAGCTTACATTACATGCAAAACTACGTTCCATTGAAGAACTGTATATTATTAAAATATTATTATTTAATATAATAATATATAACATTGAAATTAAATTAACATATATTAATATTATTAACTATGTTATGAAAATACATGTTTTATAATATGAATTCATTGTTATTAATTAGTCAGTAATTAGAATATATACCAATTACTTATGAAGGAAATAGTTTTAATTTTATGCTCCCAATGTCCTTTTGTCCTAATAAATTTTATTAATAAAAATTATTCAATAATAATAATTATACATATATTTTATTTATTAAATATTTTTCCCTTATTCATTCATTCTATTTTATTGGCATTAGATAAGATCCAACCCAATCTTATGTACAAAAATCTTTATTTTTGAAATAGGTAATTTTATGGCCTCTAAATGGTGAAACCAATTTAAAAATAAATTTTGAAACATGAAATTTTTTTATATTAATAAATAAACGTCTAATTATATATTGGGATAGAAAATTTTTATTTGGTTTGTTTTTGTTTTTATTTTTTTGATAAACATCTTTTTTGGATGAATAGTGAAAAATATTGTATTTTTATTCAAAACACAATGTTCTTGAAAATTAATTATATAGATCAATTATCTTTTAAATTTTATTATAATGTAATTAGTTCCATTATAAATCAAGAAAAATAACTTAATTAGTTGTAAACAATATCACTTTTAAATTAGATACCAAAACATTTTATGCATTTGAACATTTCACTTTAAAACCCGCTTTTTTGTTGTGTCTTCAAGATTAATTTAAAATATAATTTTTCCAATTATATGATTTTAGTTAGGTAAAATGGATTATATTTTTTGGTCCCCTGTATTATTATATTATTTAAAATTCATTATATGTTTTTTATGTATAAAAAACATAAAATGGAAAAAAATTATACATCCGGGTATATGTAAAAAACAAAACATGTAAAAGGAAATAAGGTAATGGTTTAAAATAGCTAAAAACTACAAAATTAAAAGTATTTTAGGTCCTTATATATCCTATCCAGTATATGAATATTAAATATTTTTCAAATATATTTAATTTACGTCCACCTCAAAATGGTTGGCTTTAAATATAAAATATTCGTTATTTAATCACTTAATCCCACCTCTCATCAAGTAAAAATACCACTCATTACACTATTTAGAACCAAAAACATTAGGATGTCCTAATATATGTTCCCAAACTCCTTCCATTCACTATAACTATGGCCTAGTGATTCTTGTCTCAAAAAACAACCAATTGCATGGTTCTAAAGGGTCACTCAAAGAGGTGATATTTAAGAGATAAATTTCTCAATGTACCTCTCTTAATTTATTTTCATTTTTATAATTTCTTTAAAATGAATCATCTATAAAGGAATTATAACTATAGAAACTAATATATATTTTAGTTTTATTTTATATTGAATGTTTCATATCCATTTCCATTTTCATATCCTCTTATTCAAATAATAAAATTTATTGTCCATGTTATGTTAGTGAATCGCATCCTGGAATAATTTGTTTGTTCTTTTTTCATTAACGCCTTCATGGATAATATTAAAAATATTTTTATTGATAATTAATATTTTAGTACATGTATTACAACCCATTTTATAATACAAATATAACATATTTTCATAATTGAAAATAGAATGAATCTATTTCTTAGTGTTTAGAAAAGACACCAAAGTAAAACAAACGTTTATTATTAACATTTTATCTAATGAATCATTATAATGTAAGAAAATAAAATGATATATTGGTCCATTTAAACATCTGGAATTACATTAATATAATTTCATACAAATTTTAGGATTTTACTATCTTTAAATAATTACATCCATAATTTTACACCATTGAATCTATCATGCATCTATAAAAAACACACATGAATCAATGAAAATAACGTAATATTATTAATGAATTGGTCATAAGGTGTGATAGAGTAATAATATAAGGTAACATATATATAAATATGTTTCTATAATGGGTGAATAACATTATTTAAACCATTATACATAAGGTTTGAACATGATTCCAGGAAGTTGAACGTGATGTAAGATTATTTCATCTCACTTTTTATTTCTGTCAGATACATAACTTATTCACAACTCATTTCCCTCATGGGGTGTACATACAGAAAATGAAAGTATTATATGAAATTAATAATTAAATTTATAGGTATTTACATATATATTCGATAATTTAATGGGGTTTTTCTATTCAAATGTTACCAAATGAGTAAGGTTGTTTTGTCTCAACTTGCATTCTTTAAGACACATGTTTTGTTATGAAACTATATTCTTTTCTAAGTTATATATAATATCATTAGACATGATATATCAGAAATATTGTTATTTTAATTATATTTATTCTTCAATTAATTTTTTTATTTTACTGGTATTATGATACAAAATTATCAAATTTCTATGGGACACTTTGAAAAGATTTAAGATTATTTTCCACTTATAATACTGTCAAAAGTTATCTTAAGATATTTTTCGTTGAAAATGATTCCATATAAATGTTTTATGCTTTGATGTATTTTTCTTAAATATTACACTATATGTTTTGAATTATATTCTAAAATATTTTTTTATATATTTTATATGTTATGAAATGTATTTTTAAAATAAAATGTGTTTATTTCCAAATTTCATTACATTTTGATATTATTTATACGTAATTATTCACTAGGGTATATTTACCATTCATGTCCATTTTTCTTTAAAAAAATTCCAGAATATTTTTTATATTATTATAAAATTTTTAAATTTATTTTTAATCCAATTTATGAGTTTTCAATAAATATTTTGAGATGATTATATTTTCTTTTTTCTAACAAGTTACTTTTTGAATTTTTCGGAAAAAGTGCGAGAAGAATGATTTTTAACTTATATAAAATGAAAAAAATATGTGTTCCGTGTTATTTAATTCCATCGATATTCCCTTACCAAATTACAAGTATATTTACTATGAAACTATTTTATTTTTATATTTTGTGTAATTTCAAGAAATGAAAATGATTTTCGGATAGAAACAATATTTTCCTCATTAATCATTTTTAAGAGGTCACAAAAAATTATTTTCGATATAAGATAGAATTTTATGATATTACATATGGTTTAATCTATTTGTACTTAAATTATTCCATTTTTATTGTATATATTAATGGTTATTTTTATGATGGGTTGATATTTTTGAAACCCATTTCTTTTTCAGGGGTCATTTTATGATGGCATGATGTTTATCAAACCCATTTCACTCTATGGAATCTGATATGATAAATTATTTATGTTCATATCACAAACATATGTAAGATTTAATTAAGAGGTGGATGTGACCAATATCTCCCTCCAATGCATTGGGTAATGATAAATGTTTTGTGGGTACAATAGGGTACATAAGAGGGAATATGAATCCTGAAACAATAGGGTATATAGGATGACATACCCAACCCAAAACAATAAGATACAAGGTAGGGAATCTCAATAATGATACAAGATGGAATCATAATCTAGAAAAAAGAGTGTACATGGGTGGAAATCCAAATATTGAAGCAAGAGGTCACACATTAGTGCATACTAAGACTAAAGTAGATTCACATGTTTTTATCACAAACCTAACATTCTATGAAGGTCATTGTAGGTGGATTTTATATATTATTTTTAATTCTTATGTGTTTAAAAAAAATTATTGAGGTATTATTCATTTTTTAGTCTTTAGTGGATCATGGTATTTATTTCCTTATGATTCATGTCTTATTAACTGCATATCATTATGTTATGACTCATGCTTATGATATTTTCATATGAGGGGAATGATCTTTAAATGTTATACTTATTTTATCATACACTTATGTTCATATAATTCAAACTTATATTCCTTGTTTACCCTTATAGAGGTTTTGAGCTCACCCGTTTATTATGTTCCAATTCCCTAGGCTATAAAAGTGGTTTTTATGTAGGAGTACCAAAGGGAATAATTTTTGTGGGAAACAATGATGACCTTCCACCAGACTACATTTTTCCGTTCTATGTTTCCAAAGGCACTATAATTATATGAAAACAATAATGGGTAGTATAAGAAAATTTAATTTAATTTATTTATAAACCTCTCATCTCTATACTTTTGGAAAAAGATAGAGAGTAAATAAAAAAGGAAAATAGTCTCATTACTTATGTTGTGGACCATGCTAAAGATGATCCATTATTGTTTGTCACCTATAATACATGAAAAAATTATAGTAATTATGTATCACGTCATCTCACAATGACAATGTGTTAATCATGTAAAAAATAATAAGGATGTAAAACCCGTATTTAATAATATATATTCCATAAATAAAAACTATATATTAGTAAAGTCTGACTTGACACCCACTAATATGTTTATTTTATACAATACTCTTGTAATAGATTAACCATGATTCATTAAACTATGTTATTCTATGTTGAATATTATTAATTTGGAAAACCTATTTTTAAGGGCCAGTAAAAGGATTCATGGGTGAATAAAACCATGAATGAGATCTTGAGATTTATATAATTTTTTTCATGAAGGCATGGTCCCCCTTAAATCGATTATATATTTCCCTAAATATGATTTATACAGGTTTCAACCTATAAATAATATTCCTTATTCATTATTGAATCTTATGTTCCTAGGTCATGATTCTGGATTCATGTAACCAAATGATTTACACTGATTTGACATCATCACTATTATTTTACTCTGATTTATATGCATTCTCAAATAAGGAATCAAATAATCCTTTCTCAAACTATATTACGACTCTCATTATGTGAGATAATACCATGGGATTAAGGGACCATGCTAAATAAATATAAAACAAAACTACACTCAGGGAACTAAATACCTTCTTGTATAATCCTTCTTCAATAACCAACTTCAATGTCCAATGGATTGAAAATTAATAAATCTTATAAATCCCCTAGAATGGATTGAGTATCTATATTCTTGACCGTGTAGTTAATGATGTCTTGGATAATGTATATGGGTCTTGGACATGTCAACTAGTTCAATATATAACTTTAATGAGTGGACCTTTGATCCTCCAATGCCATAACCACATCACGGTGGATCTCGAATCCTTAGAGTGTTCTACAATCATCCATGGACTTTCTTCCCCATAACATATTTTATGACTCAAACTAATTGGTACATGATTTACATATCCCATAATTGAACTGTACCTATGGATTTTAAATCCATAATAGTAATTTACCATATTAAAAACCCATTTGCTCAATGGATCTATAATTTCATAACACTTCATGAATACCTATTATTCATAACCATTAAAAATTGTATATTTCAGCCCGATGATATTAATTACAGAAATATTTTGTCTAAGCTAGTAGAACATAAATTATAATGATAGAAGGTTTGATCTAGGAGGCTATAAAATATAGAAAAATGGCATGAACTAGAAGACCCGAAGCTATAGTTAAAGAAGGCCCAAACTAAATTATAGTAAAATATATAACCTCATCATGAAAAATTTCATGACATTAAATTTATAATAAAAAATGAAATAATTCATTCCAAGTTGAAAACCAACAAAGGGTACCTTGGGTACTATTCATGTGACTTATTTTTCAACAAAAATGCTTGGTGTGTTCCATGTATCATTGATAACTAGAAAATGGGAAGGGAAAAAAAATTCTTCATAAAAACCCATAAAGGGTATCCTAAGAAAAACCTAAACTTATTGTTACTAATAAATACCCTCAATAGTATTAAGAAACTATTAGGAATGAAAATAAGTTATATTAAGCTTGCATTGACCATTATCTATCGGTATAGAAAGTGGATTTATGCTCTCTAAGACCCTGGATTTGGATAAAGATAGAGAATTATCGATTTGGAATATATATACCCAAATAATCCTTTATAACTAAATGATATTAAAAGGATTGTAATCGATAAAAAAATTGGGGTCCTAATTCTTTGAATTATTCATGATAATTTCTAATGAGAGGTTTATTATTATTCACACATTAGAGTTCATATTTGTGATTTTCATGGAATTATGTGTTTTTCTGGATGTATTTGATGATTTCTATAATCATAATATTCCAAATAGTAACACCTGATAAAATATATAATTCATACAAAAAATTTTGAAATTAAAAATTTCTATTAAAAAATAATGAAAAAAGGAAGGTGGAATCTCCACAACTAAGACTACCTCCAATGATCCTCCCAAAAAATGAATCAATTAAATGTAAAATACCATTAAAAAATTTTATCAACATATTCCCAAAGAAAGGCTAAATTCTTATCCAAATATGATATGGATTTGGAAATTTGATTGACTGACTCTATAAATGAATTTTTGGAGCATTGTAATGCCTCTTCCCACGAAATAACATCATTTATAGCCTTCTTGACCACTTCAAAAGGAATTTTTTCCCTTCCATTTGTTATCTCCATGGATTATAAGATATATTGAAGCTATGAAAAATCCAAATAAATCATGTTGATCTCATACTGATGCTTTTCAATCTCTTTCTTCACATCACCCAAAAAAATTAATGGTATGATATTTTTGTTGCTTTATTGGAAACATCATTTATACCCTCATCATGATGTCGTTTTTATAAAGATGATTCCTCCACTTCTAACATCCCTTCTTTATGGGTTATCCTCTATTCCCTTGTGGAAAACATTTCATTTACCATGTTTTGAAAATATTCATAGTCAAATCCCCTATATTCAAGGGGGGGTGAACATGAATTTGAGGTCACCCAATAAGTTCTCCACCTCTACTAAAGGGATATATAATACTTACTCCATGTATAATCCCATAAATATCATCAAATATAAATAATGATTGATAAAGGTTCAATTACCTTACTTTGGACCAATCTAATAATTGGGTAATATTCCATAACTAATTAACTATTAACGTAACTTGTTATCACCTCCACTGAAAATCATTTTGCAGAGATGGTTTCTTAGTGTCATTTAAGTTGGTAGGCATCCCAAATTATGAGGATATAGAGAACATGATATTTTAGTAAAGAATACTTCAATGAAGTTATTATGAGGTTTATAATAATAAAATATGTTACGTAATATTTTTAGATATTCAAAATTCAGTATATGTGATCAAATCATTCTAATCTCATTTATTCCACTGGTCGTATATGTTATCCTAGTTCTATATTTGGGATAAGAGATGATCCCTTCTTATGTTGATGGACCTATGTATAAATCCCCAGCCTTAAACCTTACTTAATCTTGAGTTATTACAAGATTACACATTGAGGATCTTTTCGGGTTTAGAGTTTTAGAGAATTAGATCATAAAACTTTCATTACATTCCACATATAAACAAAGTGGTTACATAAAGATAGTATTCTTCATTCCCATCAATGGAAACACATTTAAAATAAAACATGGATTATTTCTTGACACATCCTTGACTCTATCATCTTATCATTTACCTTCCCCTTGACCTGTGAAAAACATTTCAAAAACATGGGATGAGCATAAAAACTCAGTATGGGTTAAAAAAAACATGGAAAGGAAACATGAGTTCATATATACATAAGAATAAAATCATACTTTACCCATAAAACATAGGCACTTTAACATACCTCATAAAATCATGAATAAATCATAGAAATCATAAGACATAAAGGTAACTTGAGGCATTCATAACATTCTTACGTAGGGAGTAACCCTCTTGGTTACGTTTGGAATACCCATCACAGTATATTCCCTAAAATCTCTTCGGAGAAACCTTAACATTTCACTCCTTCGTGTTAACCAATGCATTGGAGAGCTATAACGGGCTCACCCGCCCTTAGTTTATCACGGAACCACCCGTCTTCATAATAATGCCCAAGAACCATAACATAATCATATCACATAAAACATGCATAAAGGAAGCATAAAATTTCCACATTTCAATCACGAGATATCAATACAACACATTGATATAATAAAAACATTATGAAAACAATTTTCAATACCAAAGTAAAACATGGTATTTATTTTTCGTTTTAAAAAAAAAGTATGGCTTGTAGAGGAAGCCGAAACTCAAATAACGGTCACGACGGCGGAGAAGTCGTTGTCGCCGCATACGTACGACAAAAACATTCCCTTTTGTCGTTTAGTAAACGCTTCGTATAAAAAAGATTCCTTTTGAATAAACGTAAAAGTCAAAGGGGTTTATTCACCGTATAAAAGAAAGTTGTGTATAAAATAAAATATGCCTCAATGAAAGGAGATTGAGACGAAGTCCCATACTTCGTATCCGACTTGACCTGACCATTCTTTAATATCCTGAATAATAAACTTGAGTTAATCTCTAATTTCTTATGAATCTTTTTCAAGTTCATTATTCCTTTTATACCATGTTATGAACATCATGTAATCAGTTAAGTTAATAATGTTCATTTTGTCGGTATTTGGTTCTTAAGTCAAAAATAGACTTCTTACACTTACATGTTGTTAATTTGGTCAAAGGTTCATTATATCCAGAATGGTATTCATGATTTAGATATCATATATGTCATATATATCCAGTACATACATGCATTTATAATATTACATCACATTTAGAGGTAAGAAATGAAATGCACCGTTCATGGAGACGGAAAGCCGTACGTACGCATGAACGCTACTTTCATTTCTATTTCGTATTTTATAGAATGGAATCATAATGATATAAATGTATATTATAATTCCATTATAATATCATATATAATATCATAGTTCCATCCTTTATATGTCCCACATATGGTATTAACGAATCAAATCACTTTTAGGGGGCGGTAGTCCGCACTTCCTAAAATGAAGATATCGTGTTTACCCATAATGGAAACCATAAAGGTATGCCCAAAATGAAAAAAACAGAAGCTTAAGGAAAACATAAACATATTATATATCATATATAAAAATAGTGACATCATAATGGCCACCTTTGAAGGTGTTAAATGAGTATTGAACAATCATCGTTTCGGGAGGACGAATTTCGCCATCCACGGAAACCGTATGTTCTTTAACCATTTGATGTAGTTTTGTGAGAGTGTAGGTCAAATATATCTTATAACAACATCCTAGTATATTGAAGATACTGGTGTTGTTACAAAAGAAGTAAATAAAAAGAGTTTAGGGGGTTGAAGAAGCAAAATAAAACAAATGAACATGAGAGAATGAATTACCTTAAAAAGTGTAACTCCTTTTGATTTGAGCCTAAAGGCTTCCTTTGAAAGTATTCTTCCCAAAGGGAATCTTCTAGGATGAGTAGAGGGATGTGGAGAGAGTAAATGGGTAGGGGTTGGCCGAGCCAAAGGCTTGAGGAGTGTGTGGAATGAGGTAGAGGTGGGGGCCTTTTATAAGAGGAGAGGAGGGGCACTTTTAGAAAGTAAAGAAATATTACTTTATTTGAAAATGTGTTTCGGTTTCAAAAGGTCCCAAATTGATATAATTAGTGGATAAGGTGATAAGGGTTCGAAATCCACTCATCCAATTGGTTTTGGACATGTGTTGTTCATAGATTTTATATTATCTTTCCATTTTATTTAAATCGTCAAATAATGATGTCATCGTTGCATCATTATTATGTCATAAATAATTTAATTTATTTAATGTCTAAAAATTATAAAACAAATAATATGATGTAGGAAATATTTTTGTCTTTCCAATGACTATTTATAAACAAAAATCTGATCTTTATAACCCCATGTAAAAATTGTTTTCGTGAAACATCTCTTGTTTGTGTCATTTTTACTTTAACATTTAATAAAAAGTTATTTATGTCATTTCCAAACCAAAGTGTCTCCATGGGGTCCCCAAGTTGACCCATGGCTTGTCTTGGTCGTCCATGACACAACCAATAAGGTTGGGACATGTGTCTAGGTCATTCCCTATTATTAAAGCATTATTTATACTTTAAACTACCCTAATTACCACTAATCGCGATTAAGAACTTAATAAGTTACTATTCACCAAAAAATTATTTTAATCTCATTGAACCATATTTTACTTCTTAATGACAACCATGTATGTCGGATTTTCAAAATTCAATACACATTAGTGGTAAAATTTCATTTAACTGAAAAATCAGTTTGCTTGATTACCACTTAGTGGTTTCACTATTCATCAAAAATTGAAGTTTTTCAGAAAATTACCAAAAATTCACCCTAAGCTATATTTGATATTCCGAATTCAAAAATGAAGTCTATTTTAAAAAATTAAAATCATATAAGTCACATTAATTAATTCAATAATTAATTCCTTCTGCCAGATCAAATAGCGTGTTTTTACAAAACAATAAGTATCAAAATATTGACACCAGTTTAAGTCTAATTTCAAAGTGAAATTGATTCCAATGATCACCATTGGATAAAATGGTAAAAATATATTCTAATTTAACTTCAAAACCAATTCAAAACATAATCTAATCATATAAATAAATTAGATTAAAAAACAGTTTTGATGTAAAATGCAGTATTTTTTCACTATTCATTAAAAAATGAACATTGTCAGAAAAATACCAAAAATTCACACAAGGTAAATTTTGATGTCCCAATCATAAAGGATAAGTTTATTTTGACAAACATAGTTTATAAAATTGTCAAAATATAGATTCAAAATTGGTTTGCCATCAAAAGGCAGTAAAACAATCTTTTAAGAATATTAATGTATTCCATGCATAAGATTGTATTTATTTTCATTTTAAGCCTCTATAACACTATCTTAATCATTAATAGACATAGATAAAAATATCTATTATTCATTACTTACTTGGGATGTTACATCCTTCCCCCTTTAGAGAATTGCGTCCCTGCAATTTATTTACTTATCAAATAAATAAGGGTACTTATCCCTCATTGCATTTTCAGATTCCCATGTTGCCTCTTCAATCATGTGGTTTTTCCACAAAACCTTTACCTGCTTAATCACCTTATTCCGTAACACTTTCTCCCTATGGTCAAGAATCTGGACCGGTTGTTCCTCATAAGATAGGTTCTCTTCCAGCTGAACTATCTCTGGACTCAAAACATGAGATGGATCTGGCATATACATTCTCAACATCGAAATGTGAAAAAAATTGTGTACCTGAGATAAACTTGGAGGTAAAGCCACTCGGTATGCAACTGATCCAACTCTCTCCAGAATTTCGTATGGTCCAACAAACCTTGGACTCATCTTTCCTTTCTTACCAAATCTCATCACACTTTTCCAAGGAGAAACCTTGAGAAAAACATGATCACCTACCTCGAAAGATAGATCCTTCCTCCGGTTATCCGCATAACTCTTCTGCCTGCTCTGAGCTGTTCTCATGTGTTTCTGAATCAGCTGAACTTTTTCTGCCATCTCTTCTACCAATTCTGGTCCCATCAACTTTCTTTCACCCACTTCATCCCAGAAAGCTGGAGTTCGACACCGCTTCCCATATAATGCCTGAAATGGTGCCATCTGTATACTGGAATGAAAACTGTTATTATATGAAAACTCAACCAAAGAAAGATGTTGGTCCCAACATCCCTGATAATCCATAGAACAAGCTCGTAGCATATCCTCCAATGTCTGAATTGTTCGTTCTGACTGCCAATCTGATTGAGGATGAAAAGCTGTACTAAAATTTAATTCAGTACCCAACGACTTCTGAAGGCCTTTCCAAAAGTTAGAAGTAAACCTGGGATCACGATCTAATACAATGGAGAGAGGAACTCCATGTAACCTGACTATCTCTTTAAGATACAAACGGGAAAGTTGATCAAGAGAGAAAGTATCTCGTATAGCAAGGAAATGAGCAGATTTGGTCCAGCGATCAACAATAACCCAGATTGCATTATTACCTCGAGATGTCTTCGGTAATCCAACAATAAAGTCCATGGATATATTCTCCCATTTCCACTCTGGCACTGGTAAAGGATGAAGCATCCCTTTCAGTAATTGCCGCTCTTCATTAACCTGTTGACATGTCAAACACTTCACAGTAAAATCAGCAATATCTCTTTTCATTCCATCCCACCAGTAATACTCCCACAGATCTCTATACATCTTAGTACTGCCCGGATGAACTGAAAACGGAGAACTATGAGCTTCACATAACAACTCTCTCTTCAACTGTGAACCACAAGTCACACACAATCTATTCCCAAATCTCAAAACACAATCATTATCAATGTTGAATTCAGGCAACTTACCTTTCTGAACCAACTCTACCTTTTTCTGCAACTCACTGTCTTGCTTCTGTGCTTGCTTGATTCTATCTGATAGAGAATATCTCACTGATACCTGAAACAAAACAGAAGGACTTCCTGCACCAACAACTTCTATGCCAAAGTTCATCAAATCGTTAACCAAATGATCACGTTCCAACCGCAACATTGTTAATAAAGCATTACTTTTTCGACTCAAAGCATCAGCCACTTTATTTTCTTTACCCGGATGGTAATGAATTGTACAATCATAATCCTTGATTAATTCCAGTAATCTCCTTTGTCTCATTTTTATCTCTTTCTGAGTGAATATATACTTTAAACTTTTGTGATCGGTATATATTTCACACTTTACTCCATACAAATGATGCCTCCAAATTTTTAAAGCAAAAACAACAGCAGCTAATTCCAAATCATGTGTAGGGTAATTTACCTCATGAGTTTTCAACTGTCGTGAAGCATAAGAAATTACCTGATCATTCTGCATTAGGACGCAACCAAGTCCTTTCAATTAAGCATCACTGTATATAACAAACTCACCATTCCTGGAAGGTAGTGCCAAAACTAGAGCATTCACCAATCTTCTTTTCAATTCCTGAAAACAATCATCACATTCTTTTGTCCAGATAAACTTAACACCCTTCCGAGTTAGCTTAGTCATTGGACTAGATAACCGTGAAAAATTTCTAACAAACCTTCAGTAATAGCCTTCCAACCAAGGAAACTAGGAATCTCTATTTTATGGACTGACATCTGCTGAAGTAGTTGCAAAGGATTTCACCACCCCTTTCTGCTTGTAGTCTAACTGCTTCCCATCACTCAAGCTCTTTGTCGGACACTCATTTGCATAGTGACCCATCTCATTGCACTTAAAACATTTCACTAACTGTAAATCAAATTTGTTCTTACCTTCACCTTGATCCTTTTTAGTGCAATCACGAGCCTTATGTCCCATCTTACCACATCGGTAGCACTTCCCAGAATTCAGAAGACATTCCCCAGCATGCCTTTTGCCACATTTATCACAAACTGGAAACTTAGTTCTCTTACCATCAGACTTTTTTGAAGAATTCTTAACATTCTCCTGCCACCTCGGTCTCTTCTTCTGCTGGTTGTTATAGAAAACTTGGTCATCGGCAAACTCCATTTCCACCTTCTCAGCACATCGAACAAGCTTTTCATAACTTTTAAACTCACTAGAAGCTAATGCGCTTCGATACTTTGGCTTTAATCCTGAGTAAAAACGATTGATTTTACTATCAAGGTCCCGGATAAAATTTGGAGCATACCTTGCCAATCGATTGAACCTTTCTTCATAGGCAGCCACTGAGTCTTCCTCTTGCCTCAATTCCAAGAATTTCTTTTCCATCCTAAGTCGAACAGCCTTAGGAAAATACTTCTCATGAAACATACCTTTGAATTCATCCCAGTCAAGAGCATCAATCTCATCGGCGTCCATGATATTTTTAACCATAGACCACCACTGATCTGCTTCACCCTCCAAACGGTAAATAGCAAGACTAACCTTTTGATTGTCTGAACACCCCATGACCTCAAAAATCTTCTCCAGTGCTTTAATCCACCCTTCAGCTAGCACAGGGTCAGATGATCCTCTGAATGATGGTGGATGTTGCCTCATGAAATGTTCCACCACTGACATGTTCCTCTGCGGTTGATCTGGCTGATCTCGTGCATGGATACCACCACCATTTATCGTTTGAGTCAACTGCGCCATCACTACAACAAACTGTTCAGTTCCAATTCCGACTATTTCTGGATGCTGATTCGGAAGGTTATTTCCTTCTGTATTCCTTCCTAGCACTGCTTCCCTGTTTCCTCTATGGAAAACCATTCTGAACAAACATGTCTTAGGTGAAGCAACATGGTAATCTTCAAATGCTATATCATTTCAAAGAATTTTTTTTGGATAATAATTTAATAGAATTCTAACTCCTAATGTTATCTAAACCGACCTATGATACCAACTATAAATCCCCAGCCTTAAACCTTACTTAATCTTGAGTTATTACAAGATTACACATTGAGGATCTTTTCGGGTTTAGAGTTTTAGAGAATTAGATCATAAAACTTGCATTACATTCCACATATAAACAAAGTGGTTACATAAAGATAGTATTCTTCATTCCCATCAATGGAAACACATTTAAAATAAAACATGGAATATTTCTTGACACATCATTGACTCTATCATCTTATCATGTACCTTCCCCTTGACCTGTGAAAAACATTTCAAAAACTTGGGATGAGCATAAAAACTCAGTATGGGTTAAAATAACATGGAAAGGAAACATGAGTTCATATATACAAATGAATAAAATCATACTTTACCCATAAAACATAGGCACTTTAACATACCTCATAAAATCATGAATAAATCATAGAAATCATAAGACATAAAGGTAACTTGAGGCATTCATAACATTCTTACGTAGGGAGTAACCCTCTTGGTTACGTTTTGAATACCCATCACAATATATTCCCTAAAATATCTTCAGAGAAACCTTAACGTTTCACTCCTTCGCGTTACCCAATGCATTGGAGAGCTATAACGGGCTCACCCGCCCTTAGTTTATCACGGAACCACCCGTCTTCATAATAATTCCCAAGAACCATAACATAATCATATCACATAAAACATGCATAAAGGAAATATAAAATTTCCACATTTCAATCACGAGATATCAATACAACACATTAATATAATAAAAACATTATGAAAACCATTTTCAATACCAAAGTAAAACATGGTATTTATTTTTCGTTTTAAAAAAAAGGTATGGCTTGTAGAGGAAGCCGAAACTCAAATAACGGTCACGACGGCGGAGAAGTCGTTGTCGCCGCATACGTACGACAAAAACATTCCCTTTTTTCGTTTAGTAAACGCTTCGTATAAAAAAGATTCCTTTTGAATAAACGTAAAAGCCAAGGCTTTTATACACCGTATAAAAGAAAGTTGTGTATAAAATAAAATATGCCTCAACGAAAGGAGATTGAGATGAAGTCCCATACCTCGTATCCGAATTGACCCGACCGTTATTTAATATCCTGAATAATAAACTTGAGTTAATCTCTACTTTCTTATGAATCTTTTTCAAGTTCATTATTCCTTTTATACCATGTTATGAACATCATGTAATCAGTTAAGTTAATAATGTTAATTTTGTCGGTATTTGGTTCTTAAGTCAAAAATAGACTTCTTACACATACATGTTGTTAATTTGGTCAAAGTTTCATTATATCCAGAATTGTATTCATGATTTAGATATCATATATGTCATATATATCCAGTACATACATGCATTTATAATATTACATCACATTTAGAGGTAAGAAATGAAATGCACCGTTCATGGAGACGGTAATCCGTACGTACGCATGAACGCTACTTTCATTTCTATTTCGTATTTTATAGAATGGAATCATAATGATATAAAGGTATATTATAATTCCAATATAATATCATATATAATATCATAGTTCCATCCTTTATATGTCCCACATATGGTATTAACGAATCAAATCACTTTTAGGGGGCGGTAGTCCGCACTTCCTAAAATGAAGATATCGTGTTTACCCATAATGGAAACCATAAAGGTATGCCCAAAATGAAAAAAACAGAAGCTTAAGGAAAACATAAACATATTATATATCATATATAAAAATAGTGACATCATAATGGCCACCTTTGAAGGTGTTAAATGAGTATTGAACAATCATCGTTTCGGGAGGCAGAATTTCGCCATCCACGGAAACCGTATGTTCTTTAACCATTTGATGTAGTTTTGTGAGAGTGTAGCTCAAATATATCTTATAACAACATCCTAGTATATTGAAGATACTGGTGTTGTTACAAAAGAAGTAAATAAAAAGATTTTAGGGGGTTGGAGAAGCAAAATAAAACAAATGAACATGAGAGAAGGAATTACCTTAAAAAGTGTAACTCCTTTTGATTTGAGCCTAAAGGCTTCCTTTGAAAGGATTATGCCCAAAGGTAATCCTCTAGGATGAGGAGAGGGATGTGGAGAGAGTAAATGGGCAGGGGTTGGCCGAGCCAAAGTCTTTAGGAGTGTGTGATATGAGGTAGAGGTGGGGGCCTTTTATAAGAGGAGAGGAGGGGCACTTTTGGAAAGTAATGAAATATTACTTTATTTGAAAAAGTGTTTCGGTTTCAAAAGGTCCAACATTGATATAATTCGTGGATAAGGTGATAAGGGTTCTAAATACACTCATCCAATTGGTTTTGGACATGTTTAGTTCATAGATTTTATATTATCTTTCCATTTTATTTAAATCGTCAAATAATGATGTCATCGCTGCATCATTATTATGTCATAAATAATTTAATTTATTTAATGTCTAAAAATTATAAAAAAAATACTATGATGTAGGAAATCTTTTTATCTTTCCAATTACTATTTATAATCAAAAATCTGATCTTTATATCCCCATGTAAAAATTGTTTTCGTGAAACATCTCTTGTTTGTGTCATTTTTACTTTAACATTTAATAAAAAGTTATTTATGTCATTTCCAAAGCAAAGTGTCTCCATGGGGTCCCCAAGTTGACCCATGGCTTGTCTTGGTAGGCCATGACACAACCAATAAGGTTGGGACATGTGTCTAGGTCATTCCCTATTATTAAAGCATTATTTATACCTTAAACTACCCTAATTACCACTAATCGCGATTAAGAACTTAATAAGTTACTATTCACCAAAAAATTATTTTAATCTCATTGAACCATATTTTACTTCTTAATGAAAACCATGTATGTCGGATTTTCAAAATTCAATACACATTAGTGGTAAACTTTCATTTAACTGAAAAATCAGTTTGCTTGATTACCACTTAGTGGTTTCACTATTCATCAAAAATTGAAGTTTTTCAGAAAATTACCAAATATTCACCCTAAGCTATATTTGATATTCCGAATTCAAAAATGAAGTCTATTTTACAAAATTCAAATCATATAAGTCACATTAATTAATTCAATAATTAATTTCCGCTGCCAGAGCAAATAGCGTGTTTTTACAAAACAATAAGTATCAAAATATTGACACCAGTTTAAGTCTAATTTAAAAGTGAAATTGATTCCAATGATCACCATTGGATAAAATGGTAAAAATATATTCTAATTTCACTTCAAAACCAATTCAAAACATAATCTAATCATATACATAAATTAGATTAAAAAACAGTTTTGAAGTAAAATGCAGTATTTTTTCACTATTCATTAAAAAATGAACATTGTCAGAAAAATACCAAAAATTCACAAAAGGTAAATTTTGATGTCCCAATCATAAAGGATAAGTTTATTTTGACAAACATAGTTTATAAAATTGTCAAAATATAGATTCAAAAATGGTTTTCCATCAAAAGGCAGTAAAACAATCTTTTAAGAATATTAATGTATTCCATGCATAAGATTGTATTTATTTTCATTTTAAGCCTCTATAACACTATCTCAATCATTAATAGACATAGATAAAAATATCTATTATTCATTACTTACTTGGGATGTTACACTATGTGAATATCTGAAAACATTTCCATCAAAATAGTCATTATGTTCCCCCAAAGAGTTTAAGGAATGTATAAAGTTAATATGGAATGATATAGATTGAAAAATAAATTGATGTTAAAAAATGAATACTTACCCAACCATGAGTGATGCTTCTATCACAACCAAGTCAATGGATGGGTAACTCCCCATGTCAGCATCCTCTAAGAGTGAATTTTCCATTTCCAAGTCAAAATTACAATGTAATAGTACATCAGTAGTAGTAATTTGATATGATTTTCTTAGGCCTTATTATTCTCAATCTCTCTAGGGTATTATTTTATTATGGTGGTTCCAATGAAATAATAGAAAAAAAATATTTCAACCTAGTAACAGGTTCTTCCACTAATATAAAATTTCTATGAGGTATTGTATAATTATTTTAGTCCAAATAATATATAATTGAATACCATGTTGAATGATAAAAATAAGATTCTATTGTAATATACTCTTACCATATTCTAGTTGGGTGTAATTTATTGATTTGGTCAACATCCCTTTTCTTTTACTCTCTGTGTAATTATCTATAAAATTGAGAAACACTATAGGTGTTGAATATGTGAATAATAGCGGTTTGGATCATGTGGCCCAAAAGCTCATAATCATTTCTTTAACTATATTCATTTGACTAGGGGAGACCTCATCATTGGCCTCCCGACCATCACCTGAGTGGGACCTAACGACCATACCCCAAAAAATTGTATCAATGATTCCATGGTGAATGGGTCTCTTTAGCATCATATGGTACTCAATATTGTTGGTAGAGATCATCATATTTTTATGAATAAATTATGAATCTCAATAAAATAATGACCCCATACCTTATAACTCCACTAAATTTATACTTTTCTTCTCAGTCTATAGTGATCACTAATATGATTACATCCATAGTATTCTTTGTTATATTAGAATAATATATTTTACCCATCAAAATATTAATTAATTAATCATGATCTCAAAGTAAAACTATCACCTCATCATATTGATGTTTAAATGAGATATCTCTAGGAGTAGTGAAATTCCCTAAATCATTCAATTCTATTTCTACAAGGAATGAAACCCCCAAAAACAAAGTAATTGTGCAATCCATTCACCATTCATCCCAATTTGGACGTGTAATAAGAAAAAATGGTGTGGTTGGAGATTAAAATACAAGTGCCTTGTTAATTATAGTAACATCAGTTGGAAAATTATCTAATATTAAAGTTAACTCGAAACACGTCACAACTTTTTAAGGTACCTCTAGAGTCATCATTATTTTAGATGAATGTTGTTTTCATGGTCTCAGTTTGGATTCACTATCAACCATTGGTGGATATTTTTATTCTATTATCAGTGATATCCCGAGATTATCCTTCATGTAAGAAAAAGTCAAATTGAAATAATATGATTTAATGATATCGACTAGTGTACTAGTCATAGGAAATACTAATTGAGAATGATGATACTCCCGGGTAGTCATCAACCAAAGTTGTGAGCGACCATCAAATGTTTTTCATATTGGAAAAATGAAGGAATTTTAATTTTTTATAAATTCACAAATATTTTTTCTAGAAATAATATAATCCTTAAAAATCCTCAAGTATAATTCTATCAATAAAATTATAGATACTTACTTCATGAACCACGATCCAATAATATTTAGGATGAGGTCCAACCTAACCATTAATTTTTATGCTTCCAACAAGCGCCTCATATGGTATGTGGGTGAAATGATCTGAATAGATCATTCATTTATTATATTTTCTAATTATCCAAGGAAATGAGAAAAAAACCATAGATCCATTTCATGAAGGGTTTAAAATGTGTTTAATGTATTGTTTTAGAACTTATATATTCATACCAATATATGTGGGCCACATCCAACACCATAGTTATTGAGGGGGAATAATGAATCAGTATGGGGGATTTGTCTATATATGTGGCATAATAATAGGTACATCATATCTAGTAATGGAATGGACATACTAATATGCCTTCCCCTATGATGGTTTCCTCCATCATAATTGGGGTTACCATGATACTAACTTTTGATATGTTTTGGGGAAGCTACCTGATAATGTAAATTTTGTGAATGATGTGTGATTTAATGGGATGTTTGACGTCAAGAATGTTATCCCACCATGATTTATTTTAGAATCATTATTCATCCATCAAATATTAGGTTCATTCATTAACATGAGAGTCATTAAAAGGGAGAACCATCAGATTCTTGACTCAGGGTTCATAATAATCCTTCATGATACAAAATTCATCCCATTTCACAAATGAGATTTCTACTCCTAGAAATGGGGTCGTGATAAGGGACTCTATGGTCCACATGATTAGCTCCCTACATTTGGGGTGTGGTATTCTATACATCTTCCTAGAATAATGTTATATTGGAAAACCATTCATACATGCCTCATAGGATTGACACATAACATACATTCTTACCATCATCAAGTCTAATGCCAACCTCCCCATGCATCAGGAAAAACATGTATTTATCCACACTCCACTAGATGTGAATATATTATATCATAGCCTTGTTAAAATGAGTGAGGGTTTCCTAAATCCATGTTCCATAATATATTCCCAATAACATTATCTTAGTTTGAAATTCTATACAAATATGATACACCTAGATAATCCATCCCTTGTCCATCCCAAGTCATCCACCCAATAGATTGTCCAAATTGGGTAATCATCCTAATTTCATATATGAGGAAACATTTTCAATATATATTAATATCATGATATTATTTATGATGAATCCCTTTTAAAGGATTCATCATGAACATTAGAGGATAATCATAATAATATTTTTCCTCTAAGATGATGTGACCCATGTGCGGGATATTGGGTATGAAGATATTTCAGGATGTCATGATCGAAGAAGGAAGAACGACATCTGATTATAGTGCTATAATGGGATAATCATTTCAAATTATAAATCATTATAAAGATAACTAGTCTGAGATGTAATATGCCAATATATTGGATCACATCATACATACTGACTAAATTAATGATGGATGGACAACAAGGCATTGTGTGTCATCCACATTGGAATCAAAAACATTCTATTGAGTGACTACCACTACAATATTTTTTTTGTATGCTCTATAGTCAATGAAATAAAGAGAACACATTATAGAAAAGTTAGAGTCCTAATAATAGTGGGCTGAATGGGTAAAGAACATGAATTATATGGTGTCATGTGGAGAACATAATACATTGTATTCCTTATGATCCTATAGCCAAATTTAATTATAAGTATCACATTATCTATTACAATTATCATGATTGTGTAACTATGTGAATGAAACATTATTAAACTAGGCAATTATGCTACTACAATATTCTGAAGTACATTATATGATGTAACCCCAAGGATATGGACACATGTTTTGGTCCAGATAAGATTACCATTAATTAGATTCTAGGATGGTAGCTTGATTCATATAAAAAATGTTGTCACAAGATATTAAAAATATGATTGGATCACATTAACGGTTCTTGTGGTTGGGTTATGTGATGTAGTCTCACAATGCAATCACATGAATTTAGAAGAAATTATAGATCCCACCAAACATCAGAGCTACAAGAGAAATTAATTCCCACAATAACTAATATTTATATGGAATCTCATGGAATACAAATGGTCTCTTGGGAACTAACGATATCATTAGAAAACATAAAAAATAATATCAATGTTATTAGGATGGAATTTAGTTCCCTTAAGTCATGTAATCATTCCAACCACAAGATTTCACCTCTGGTGGAGGAATTTTTTATGATTCCCACCAAATTAGTATTAGGATCCTGGAGATAATAATAATCAATGAACAAGTATCCTTTTCTCATGATAGGATATAATTAAATTGAGGATGTATTAGATTTCAAAAAATTATATGAACATCTTAGAATCATGCGTTCAAATTACGTGGTGTCCCATACAGGGGTTTCCTTGAAAATATTTTCACAATAGCACCTGATCCATGACTAATCCTATGAATCCCCCTTTGAATTAATGAAAATAATAATATTTAAATTAGCTCACGTGAATGGATTAGAAGGCTCACTTGATTATCTCATTTATCATGTTAAAGTTACTAGATATTTCATTTGGATCATGTGAATGGACTAGAACATGTAAAATTGATCATGCGGTAATTAGGATGAAAGAAACCTAAAAATTCCCAAAGAAATCACGTGATAAAATTTTTAATATGATATGATCCTTATGATATTGAAGTTACCTAATTTTTAAATTTATGGGATTAAATTCATCATCTCATCAGTTCATTGACCATTTGAAGAAGCATGAACATGTTATTATGATCTCATGAAATCCCATAGACATACCAAATCAATCATGGGAAATCCAAGGAAATGATATATTAATCACATGAATCAATTTGAACATGAATATATAGAATATCAGGTGATAACCCCTTGAACTCTCACAATGATCAACATAACAACTAGGTCACAGAAAGGCATACATGATTTAGTGGGATGGTTATAAAAAGCTGTTAATGTTCTAATAATTCATCATACGATGAAGGGAGGACGTCATCATGGAAATGTTGTTGGATCAAATGCCAAAAATAATACATTTATGACTTATTCAAACATCCATTACATAGACTTAAATTGAGATGTGTGGATTTATCACCAGGTAAAACAATATAGGTATAGGGTAGTTATTCTTATAAATCACACCCAGAGGAAGGTAAAATGGAAACGTATAAGGAAGAGGATTATCTAAAGAAAACTGTTCATGTGATCACATGATTTTTTCATAACTATAATGTTGTTTCAGATGATTTATCTAGGGCATGCACATCCCTCTATTTGAGGACAACAAGGATGCGTGGTTTGTTTCCCCGCATTCCCTCCTTCCAATGGTGGGCAGTATCCGTCGCTTATTCCGGGAAGTTTCATCCTTCATCGAAATGGGATGATGGGATGTCAGTTCTTCCTTCCATGGATTCTTCCTCTAAACTCATTACCTAGTCCAGATATCCCTTATAGATTAAGATGTTGTTCTTGAAACTCTTCGTAGTGCCATATCATCATGAATTCTGGTTAATTACACTTCTTCTGTAGAGACATTCTAAGGGGTCTGGCCAGGGTAGCAACCTTCATTCATGAGAGTAGTCACATTGGACATCACTCGCATGTCTGGACACTGGAACACTAGTGGGTCTCAGTTTCTTGCCATTATTATAGGGATAATAAACAGTGAGGAAGCCCGATGCATCCCACATTGAATTCATATAATTATATTCCATAGGCGTGTCTCTGAGGTTTTTCTCAGCTTACCATGTTTATCAAATGGTATGCCACAGGTTTAATGTCTAGTGACGATGGACCGGACTGATCGGAACACTGACCAGAGTCGATCAGATGGGTACATCCCATGGAGGGAACACTAATCCTAGGAGGTGAACTGATGTGATATCACCGGGATGTGGGGGGGCAGGTAAAAAATAGGATGGATAATGGATTTTTAAATAATGTGGATTCATAGTGATATGGGGTCGACTCGAAGTCGGCGATGTTTCTGGGATTCATCCTCGAAGAGGCCTCCTACGTATCCCCGTGGTAGGGAATCAGAGTCCATGTAGTTCCGAATGGGGTATAGGATTAGGGTGTGTGTAGAGGACAGAGAACCGATGATATAATGGGGGTTATGCATGGTTAGAAGCTTGTGGTTGGCCTGATACCATAGGGATGGACTAGTGATATGGGTCCCAATGGAAGGGACAACAACGCCTTACTGCAGGGTTTGCGTTGACAACGGTTTACCGCAGAATGGGAATCACAATGGCCCACCTTTATGTGAGGTTCTCTAATGGATTATTATTGGTTAGAAGATCCCAAAACATTCGGATGGATGGGGTTTACAACGACATACCACTGGATAGGGGCACATCAACTTACCACTAGATGGGGGACAATTTAGCGTCATGCGAGACAAAAGGGGAGTATAGTCTAATGTTATGTTTGAAGAGGGTGGACCGACGTGGAGATGGTCGGGACCAATGGATGGTGGGATTGAACATCAGAGAGGCTTTATACATAACTTTCATTGGTCAGGATCAATGTCCTTGTAGTTCTGGAATGTTGGGAACCGATGTGAAGGGGTTCAGAACCAAATAGATGGTGGGCATGAACCTTAGAAAGGCATCCTACAGACCTTGCCATTACAAGGTTTAAAGTTCACATATATCAGGATAGTATAGTGACATGACATGAAGATGGTCGGGACCAATGGACGGTGGGCTTGAACTTAGGATAAGCATCCTACGTACCTTTCCTTGATGGGGATCAAATTCCACGTAGATTGGGATAGTGGTAACTGACATGAAAGGGGTTCAGATCCAATGGATGGTGGGATTTAACATTAGGGATGATTTCTACACACCTTTCCTTGACTAGGGTCAATGTCCATGTAGTTTGAGATGGTATGGTGACCTAACATGAAGATGTTTGGGAACAATTGATGGTGGGATTGAAACTTCGAGAGGCTTCCAACGTACCAAGCCACAGAAAGGATCAATTTCCACGTAGTATGTGATAGTTTGTTGGTGCTTACACTCTAGTCTTCCCAGAGAGGATTCCATAGTCGATGATTACTCTAAGCCCATGTGACTCATTCTTAGTGTGAGAAATAGGAGGTGGCAGAGACTTGAAAGACTCTTCGTGAAAGGTGTGTCTTTGGGATGTGTAATGGGGCTTATACATGGTTTGTTGCCCAAAATGGAAGGATGGGAATATGTGTGGTTAGAATCCCAGTAAGGTGGAGATTCGGACTTAATCCAAGGTGGAGGCCTGATGGTGATAAAACCAAAAGAGAGAGGGATTTGGAATTGAATAAAAAAGGTATCAGGTGCCCCCCTTCTTAGTCTATGTCACCGAGGAAGAGAGGAGGAGCAGGGATGATACATCGTGTAAGAAAATCTAGGGGCTTACACCATGATCGTTTCCCTATTCCCATAGATATATGTCTCTCTGATAAAGAGGATCTCATTCCATGTGAGGAATGATCTCACACTCGTGGATACCAGTAGTCTTAGAGAATGCCTAATATGGTTCACCCCGTGGATAATGCATGGGGAGATGCAACAATTTAACATCATGTGCTAAGGATGGTGGTACATGGAAGTTTAACATCCTACAGCTTGGACGAGGGGGGTTCACTCCACTCACCTAGGACCTACATAACTGATACTCAACATCCCTTGGATAAGGGAAGGCTTCTGCGATTCCGTTGTGAGGGGTTGTTAAGGAGTGATCAATTGAGGGGTCCATGTTATCATGGATATGTGAAAAATCAATATCTGTTAGCATTCTTATGGGAGAAATAATGAGGCGAAGAAATTCAATGGTAAGTACTACGCAAGGGATTTTGAAGTTACATTGTGAAAACCTAGAGGGTCGCACAAGAAAAGGAGTTTTAGAGAAAATGTATTCACAGGTAGAATCCTCGTGAAGCTATGTTGCTCCAGGTAGTAGAGGGTCTTCGTGAAGTGGTATTCTTCGGGAAATGAAGTGGCCTAGCCTAGGAATAGGGAATAGGTTTCTATGAAAGGTTCTTTGTGAAGTGGAAAGGCATATGGGGAGCAGTGCTTTGGGAAGCAAGGGTGCCTTTCTAAGTATAGCATTGTGAAGCAATGTGCTTGTCGAAGCCCAATGACCCTACCTTTTAATGTGGATCATATGTTCATGGAGGGTATTTCATAGAGAATAAGTACTCCATGAAGACCCGAGTCCCCTTAGGGATCCCCTTCCTTCACAGAGGCATGTGGTCTCTACAGAGGGAATCCCTCATTGAAGAGGGGCTCAATTCAATCCATGGGAGAGGCACTTAAAGATGATAATTTTCCTTGAGGGTCCCATGGTTTACAGAGAAATATTTTCTACGTAATTTGAGAACTATGATGGTGAATGGTTGGAGGATCCTTCTTTTGGGATTAAGGGGATCCCAGTATTTATAGCCTACAAGAACCACGAAGCATATATTTCTGGGTGGGAAGACACATGTAATTTTTTCAAAACAGCGATGCCTCCCTCCTCCTTGCTCTGGGGAATGTTCACAAATTTCAAATGGGTTTGTGGAGCAACCCACGTCTTTATTGCACGGAGGGTTTGCGCATGTCAAATAGGTTCGTAGATCCACCCACCTCTTTGCACCATGGTAGGTTCACGAACCTCAACATGGTTCGCGAAGGGGGAGGTTTGCGCTGGCCACGGTGCTACAGGGCTTCACGGGCAAGCTTCGCAAGGCAGCGTAAGTTCATTCCATTTGTTCTTGTTCTTCCCAAAAGTTGGCACCAACAAGTTCCCCCCCCCCCCCCCTCAGATTTGGTTCCAAGGAGAATTCGAGGGTCAATGTATGATGGTAAATGGGCAAAATTCCTTGGTCAGTCATGAGGCTAACTCATGAAGGAGGCTCACGAAGTGGAGGGAAAACTTACGAGCTAAGCGTGTTGCGAAACTCGCCTCGGTCGATAATGTCATGAAGCATCGAGTGTCCCTCGCATATAAATAGGGGAGGCTGACCTTTCTTTTGACCATTCTTATCTATGAGATTTCATCTTTTAGCACTCTCGATTCACGATGCTCTATGTACTTCGTGATTTCACTCTGCGAATTTGGCCATTTTCTTTGCGACGCACCACAAGTCTTTTGAATTTTGCGACGGTGGGCTCTATGGCTTGTGCCTAAAGGCCAAGGAAGGGATACATGAATATTCTTGATGAACGAGATCCACAAAAGAGCATCGTGAACCAACAGAAAAGAATGACCAAACTCAAAAAATTAATGGCTCACTATGAGGCTTCCAGGTGGGGTCGTTACGGATTCTACCTAGAGGGAGGAGGTAGAGGATAGCTCAGGTATAGGGGAGTTAGTGAATATCCTTTTCGACCATAATTAACATGTAGAGATACTGTCGGAAATCGAAAAGGACTGTCCACTATGTAAGAGGTTGAATCTGTATGTATTTGGATTGAGGGATAGGAGCACATCGTGTCGACCCCAGTGGTTCAGGGCAGCTGATGGCCATGTTGGGGAGGATATCATGCCTATCAATGCTGACTGCCTATACAATCACTTGAAAATGTGGATTGGAAGCAATTGCAGTCTGAGACGTCTCCCACGATATATCATACTATCTTGAAGGCTTCCTTGAGGAACTTTAGAAAGGGGTGGTCTGATGAGTGGGATTTACACTAGGGTGGAAACATCACTGATGACTAGTCCTAGGCCTACTACGTAGTTTCCTCGTTCAAGTAATTTTGGGTAGAAATGAAAATATTGGGCTTTTATGAGGTGGATTGGGCCTAAAAATTTCATATCTATCAGTCGATGCATTAGATGTCACGGTTGTTGAGAAGATGGTCATTGAGAACCAATACCATCCCTTTGCACCATGGAGAGGTCTGTATCAGTTTATGGGACCTGCATTAGTGCTCAGGCGTCATGATACTGGGCGTGATGTATGACGAGTTCCTCCCCGTTATGGGTGCGTGGGGTGATCCAGAACAGATTCCACAACTAGTGATGGCATTGATGAACCTTGTACCGTGAGAGAATGAGTAGTCGGCAAGGTATGTACACTTCAAAGGGTTTTTTGACCAGTTCTTGAAGTTCTATTAAAAACTAGCAATTCCTTGTGAGGCCTCATACATTCCCAAAGGGGTCTCAACGAGGCATGGAGCACTCGTACTGGAATCTTTTGGAGGATATCCAGAAGAAGATATGGGTATTTAGAGTCAGTAATGAGTAACAATCATTAGTTAGGATGGATACATTCATTGCGATGCTCATCTATGGATGGATCCTACTAGTGAGAGACACAAACATGGGGGGTGCATCCGAGCCTATTTATCATGGAGTCTATGCTGGCAACAAGAGGATGTTTCAACCTCATGATTTCGATGCTCACCAAGATGTATAGGATTATGTGGCATATCTTTGAGGGGAAGAAGCCACAAACAATATGTGGGACATTCCATCTCATGCATGGGTGGATAGTGGTTCATGTCAGAGAGATCTATGAATATACAAACCCCATATTCCCTCTAGGATCAATATTTTACCCATACATTATGAATTTAGTAGGGTGATTTCAAGCCAATCTGACCATGCATGCGGTACTGAACCAGGTTTGGAAGGTAGTGGAGTTCAATATTCACCTGTTCCCGTTACCAATAGGTATATTCCCCAAAAATGGGCAGAGAGTTTAAGAGCATCAATCCTACCTCCTAGAATTTTGAGGTGGATTCCTCATGGAATATGTGGAAATTGATCCCCTATGTGAGCTGTACACCCCACACCAATTCACCAGGCAATTTAGGTGCATGTCGCGACTGACCCCATGGGTGTATTTAGGGTAGATCTACGGGGAACACCCGTGCGTGATGAGATAGATATAGTACATGTTCACATGGGAAGATGGGATGATGTGGAATGAGCTGCCTCCACCCACAGCCATCTTCGGGGATAGTGAAGGAGTAATCCAAAAGCTGGGATGCAGCCTCCCCTTGGGAGATACTGAAGCATCCAACCGTTCACGCCAACGATGGGGTTCCTCCCTATCCTCGATGCCAGGGACGGAAGGTGGTGATGAAATCTCGCGATTGCAGGACAGTATTGGGGGCAAGGCCCGCACCATTTTATGGGGAGGCAGCGGTAGTAGATCCAGCGGCATCAGTGGACCCGGTGATTCTAGAAGTGAAGAGTTAACTAGAGGGAAGGCCACCAAGAGGGTTGTGCAGAATATCCACTCAGGCTCTGGGGAAGCAGTTGCATCATATATACATGCCTCATAATGATGCATTCCTTGAGGCTTGGGAAATCAGGTATGTTAATAGAAAATTCCAAGACCCGTCTGAGATGTGGAAAAACCTAAACTATCATGGGATGGTTTTATCGGGGATAGGCCGTATACAGGCTAGCTTTAAAATGTCCCAGGTGGAGGCAAAGTAAGACGTGGCAGATTTGGAGGACTTTGTACACTCCAGAGGTACCCCATGTCCAATAAATGACATGGGGAAGGTGTTGTTAGATCGAACGGTCCCTCCATAATTTTCGTCTAGAGAATTGATGGAGTGCATCCCTTTTCTAGAAGAATCGGACAAGTTCCACTTAGGGGAGGAGGCCGGTAGAGGGATCCCATTGTAGGAGGGTGATGTTAGTGACTCGAACATAGAGAATTATGATTATGCAGAGGCTCTTGAGGTAAAACCCTGAGTTTCTTCCCTGATATCTGCTTCTAGGATACTTTGGACCCCCCACTAACATTTGAACTATACAAGAGGGCCTCATATGTAGAAACCGCTCTCACCCCTGAATAGATGCAGATGCGGGGCCATCGGGATCTACGTCGACGGCTATGGAAATTACCATTTCTAGAGGGGCCATGACACCTGGGGTGTCTCCTTTGGAGTTTTCAAACATCCCAAAAATAAACGGATTTCCATTCCTAAGGGTGTTGACCTCGACAACATATGAATGAGACTGAGAATTAGATCTCTGTAACTCTATTTTACAAAATTCATGACTGCCACTCATTGAATAGCTTAACTAACTTCCATGACTTTTTTGTATGCACATTTCATCAACTTGGCTGGGCTACCAAGAAGAGGTTGGTTGGTACTTCTATCAATGCCTTTCCCAAGGGGATGCCAGTGATCATGTAGGTGGATATCCAGATTGACAGGGTAGCGGTGCTCCCAATCACTGGTGGGACCATTTGCAGGGCTAAGCCTGAGATTGTTGAAGTGGGATCTGATGATGAAGATCAATCAGATAGCACAGGTTCTGCCATACCCGATCTTCAACCAGATGTGGAACCTACAGATGAGTTCATTGGGGAATTCCCTACATATGTGCATGCAAAACTCGCAGAATAGGACGAGAAGGCCTCTAATGGATAGGATACCAGGATAGTCCATCGCTGGTCCGGGAAGATGGTCATGCACTTTATCACTAACGCCCCTAGATTAATGGATATAACTAATAGAGAGACATAGTTTGTGACTGTGAGAACTGTATACAGGGGGAGGTGATTCCCAGCATCCCCACATGCTCATCCGAGATCACTTGGCAGAGAAGATCTGGGAATATGACTACGGCCATGGTGTCAGATGGAAGTAGAGGAAAGAGTTGAACATCAAGAGTCTCTAGGAGACTGAAAATGAGATACAATGGTTGTAGATCCAGGAAGATGGGAATTATTCTGTCCAAAATGCATATTTGGAGATTATCATGTGGCTGATGACCAAGATGGAAGTGTCTAAAGAGCACATGAGGAAAGCCTCTGAGGAGATGACCGTTATTTGAACCAATGATGAGTGAACCCAGATCGCGGCTAACAAACTACACCCCATTGCTACTGAGGAAGAGCAGAAACTTAACAGGTGACATCGAATACTTGATAACACAAGCCATAGGGTGGCCGAACTGGAACACTCTTTTGAAGGGGTCAAATTGTCAATGGGAGGGTTCAATCCTTGAGTACTATGATGAGTGTAATTTTTGAACTCATCTTTATGGTTTAATTATTCATGATATATTCATGCATGAGTTATTTTATACATTTTTGGTCTACTGCACTACTATTATATTCATGGAACATCCATCGATCTGTCCCTAAGATCACATGGGTGGGGACTGATGCGAGAAACAAGGGATGAGCACCTTGTTATTCCAATAGAATATAAGTGTGCAAATCATGCTTCGAGCATCTAGGTTTTGAACTACCAATCCAGATATCTGAGAACCAAGGGAGAGGCCCAACTGGAGGATGAAGTCCTCAAATGAATCGACTTTCCATCATCAAAACTCGCTCTAGTGCACGAGCGTCGTAACACCAAGAGCATTTGAAATCAACCAGAACATATTGGAGTGGAAATTGTGAGTCACGTTACCCCTGATTAAAAACATTGGGGGTGGTGTGACAATGAAGTATAACCACTGACCGCATTTGAAATGTAGTATCCCTAATGTGTTAGCCGAAAATGGAGATAACAAATGAGGTCTGACTGTTGACCATATTGGGAACAAGGGGCCTGACTCGAAACATCATCCATGGGTCTTCCAGAAAGTTGGAATAGGATAGTAGGTGATCCATAGGCTGATTATCCGTACTATTAGGGAGTTCTTTTAGACGTGTAAGATGATGAGGATTTGAATAAAGGGCATGAAAAGTGTGGTGTGTGGGGTGATGGGTTGTTCAAATGGATTACAACACTCCTGAAATCATTCTACCATGGTAGAAACAGATTAGGTGGGCATACCATTATGATAAGGGATAAAATATACATCCAAACAGGACCTCTCTAGTAAGGACCTTGTGCAACCCATGACTAACATTGGGAATCCTGATCTTGTTTAGGGAAGAGATGTTGTTCTGTGTCAGGCATTGATGACATATGTACTCATGCATTTTAACGTCATACGATAGGATGTGTAGTGAAAGGGAAAATCCCAGAAAGTGAGCGTGTGATGAAACCCAATGTGAATGAGAACCCAAGAAGTCCACAATACACTAGGTATCCCTGGAAGACTTTTTTCATGTAGAGGGAGTAAAAAATTATTGTTAGGATGGTCCTCAGGTAAAGTGCTTAGGAGTTTTTACATACCCCATGTGGAAAGGAATCAAGCCCCACAATGTTCTAAGAGTGTATTTTAACATCATGTGAGGAATGGTTGTGCCAGAAAATGTGATAGAGTGTTGTCGTGGGCGCCCTCAAATTATTAGTGTGATTTTGGGGTATTTAGGTGCAGTAGAGTGGCTGACCAAGGTCGTCTCTCAAAGGAGGAAGTGAATTAAAACAACTTTTCAGAGGTATTCTAGAAACAAAATAAAAGGGAATAAAAACACTAATTGAAAGTATGGGGGTGGTTGTATATATTTTATAAATCTAGAAGAAGTTTGCTGGAAGAAGATTGCATTTTTTGTTTTTAATTTTGAAATGAAGTTTGATTAAAAAGAAACAACAAGAAGATGTTTTTTTAGAAAATATTTTAAAAGGTGTAATCTATCTAACTCTACCTATTCATTTACTTATTAATCATTATCATTTAAATCAATATCCACTTAATTATGATCCCCTAATTTTTTATCTCTCGAACCCTACGAGAGTTAACTTAACCACAAAGATGAAATTACTTAAACTTTAGGCTAGCTTCGGAACACGCAATCGCATCACCCTGCTTTGATTGTTGTTCTAATGTTAGCTTATGGTCTGTGGTTAATTAGAGCACATATCCATTCTAGAAATGAGGATGAATTGTGTTTAGGGATTATATTTTAACTCTATAAATTTATCCTGTATGGTCTTGTATTACCGATTAAGATTGCGCTCTCACAATTTACACAATTCCCGACCTCGCGTGTTTTGTGTTAATTGTTCAATTGCTTTCTTAGATTATTGAAATTTAAAAACACAATTCATGGATCATATTATGTGAATTACAGTAGCTCAATGATTAAAAATAATTAATTTAAGAAGGATAGAGGTCGATCGATTACTAAAAAGAACTACTCTTTTATGGGTGGTGTAGTCATCGTGGAGACGTTTTGCATAAGAAAAGGATTGAAAGCGTAGAACCCAATATTGTCTCCACTCTTGATTCCAACCCAATTAAGAAGATTAAGAGAATAAGAAGAGGGAAGAACACAGAAGATTATTTGAAGAAAAATTCAAGAAACAAACATGAAATAAAAGGAATACAAAGAAGAGGTGGGAGAGGAGAGCCTTTTTGGAAGAGAGGTTTGCACAATTCCTTACTTCTTCCTAGAGTTTTAAGGGGCTCCCAAGAGACACCCTTTCGGCCACACCTTCCCAAAGCCACGACCAGCCCTCTCAAAGAGTTAAAACCCCCTTTAAATAGATTTTGTGAGGGCTACGGATACATAACTTTTTTAGTGTGAAATGAAAAACTCGGCCAAATATTTTATTCCAAGTTTCACCGCCTAGTTGACCTCTAAAACGCATGAATTGACCAGCCTTCCAGATGGATTAATTCTTCTATATAATGTCCCCGAGCTTTCCTCAAAATTTGGGCTCAATCAAATCCCGGATGTAGAATCTATGGCCCAAATACAGAACCCATGTCCATTCTGCCGAGTCCATCCCACCATTGTATTAATGTCCCATTTACTCCAACCAAATGCGCTCTTTAGCTCTAGTATCCTGAATGAATGTTGTAGAAAATTACGGTAGGAACACTGTTACAAAATTTCAAATCCAAATAATAAATATAAGAATATGTATCTTCGAAATACTACAGTGAACTATTAATGGTAAAACTGGAATTTTTACCAAATTTTCAAATGAATGATGAAATCCCAAATATTTTATAAATAAACATATTAAACACAATGTGAGGAAATTATATCATTTATTATAAATAAAATAATCAACAAAATAGTGTTTTATCAACTCCCCCACACTTACCCTTTTTCACTCCTGAGCAAAACCTCATATCAAGTAAACATCAATATCAAATCAAAACCAATTTTAAAACACATATCCTTGAGATCAATCAATTTCACAGCAAGAATAAAAAGATATAATGCCTCATAAAAAACCTTATTTCAAGTTATCCATTTATATCATTCAATATATTTCCACTTCATTTATCCTCCCATGCACCAAACACTTACCTCGCTTGAATTTTCTCTTATCACACAAATGTCATTTTTTTGCAATGTATTTCTTTTCCAAACTCATACAAGGGTCACCATAGGCTTGATAGATTCCTACATCGATACCTGATGTGAGTCAAGGACATATTTTTATCATGAGGACTTTCCAGGGTTGTTCTGTGGCTTTCGGTTGGTAGGATTTAGATTTGAAAAAATTCTGAGGCTGAATGAGGAGGGCTTGACTCTTTTTGAAGCAAAATTGCATTAATCTAATTTTCACTTAAATATGGCCTTCTCATCAAATCCTATAGTATCAATTCAGCTCCATCATCATGAAAAGTAATGAAAATCTTACACCATTCATCATTTCAGCATAAAAAATTTCAATCTTCTCAAACATGATTTTCTTGAAAGCTCCAGATGGGCACAGCTTTCCACCTCAAATAGAAGCTCTAGAAAAGGCACAACTTCACTTGTCATGAAAGCTCCAGAAAGGGCACAACGTTCAATATAATGAATTTCTTCAGTATAAAACACATCTCTTCATAATATAATTTTACACCCAAAGTATCACAAAATGTGGTGGCACAACACAAGATAGATTCCTCTTGTGTGATCTCCACTGCACCATAAGGAAAAACATTAGTCACAATATAAGGACCTAACCATCTGGAACGCAACTTACCAGGCAGCAGCTTGAGTCGTGAACTATAGAGAAGGACATTCTGTCCAACATGAAACTCCCTTTGTTGGATCATCTTTTCATGAGCTTCTTTTGATCTTTCCTTGTAGAGCCTTGAGTTCTCATATGATGATAGTCGAATCTCCTCAAGATCTTGAATTTAAAACTTCGTTTGAATTCCATCTTGGGCCAAATCCATGTTGCATTTCTTTATATCCCAATATGCCCGATGCTCGACTTCCACTTGGAGATGACATGCTTTCCCAAAAACAATCCTAAATGGGGACATACCAATGGGTGTCTTGTATGCTGTCCTATAAGCCCACAATGCATCATCCAAGCGCTTGCTCCAATCCTTCCTATTTGGCTGCACAGTTTTCTCTAATATTTGTTTCATCTCACGATTTGAAACCTCAGCCTAGCCATTTGTTTGGGGGTGGTATAGTGTTGATGTTTACTGTGTCACCCCATACTTATGAAGGATGGAATAAAAATTCCTATTCCAAAAGTGTGTCCCTTGGTCACTGATGATGGCCTTTGGTACTCCAAACCAGCAAAAATCTGTGCTTTGACAAAGTCCACAACAACATGAGAATCGTCAGTCCTGGTGGCCTTGGGCTCCACCCATTTTCTCACATAATCAACATCAACCAAAATATACAAGAAAACATATGAACTTGTAAAATGACCCATAAAATCAGTGCCCCATACATAAAAAATCTCATAGAATAGTATGGGTTGTTGGGGCATCTCATGTCTCCTAGAAATGTTCCCAGTGTGTTTTCAATGAGAGCATGACTTACAAAACACATGGGAATCATGGAATAATCTAGGCCAATATAATCTAGAGTCCAAAACCTTCCTAGCTGTCCATTGGGGTCCAAAGTGTACACCACAAGCAAGTGTATGACAGAAATGCAAAACAGAATCAAACTCATGATCGGGAACACACCGCCTAATGACTTCGTCACTACACATGCTCCAGAGGTAAGGATCATCCAACACATAAAACCTAGAATCACTTTTTAATTTTTGGTCTTGATGTTTCTTTAAATTTGCAGGGATTTCAGAGGCAACAATGTAGTTAACTAAATCTACATACCAAGGATGCGTACTTGAGATGGAATAAAGATGCTCATCGGGGAAAGTGTCCCGAAGTGGTACCTGGTCCAAGGTGTCTTCCTCTAGTGTGTGAGTAAGCCTACTCATGTGGTCTGTGACGAAATTCTCTGATCCCTTCTTGTCCTTTATCTCAATATCAAATTCCTGATGAAGGAGCATCCAACGGATAAGTCGTGGCTTTGCATCTGGCTTCTTTAGGAGGTACCTCAAAGCTGCATGGTCAGAAAAAACAACTACTTTAGAGCCCAATAACGATGAAAAGAATTTATCTAAAGAAAATATGACATCAAGATACTCCTTTTCCGTGGTTGTGTAGTTTTATTAGGCTGAATCTAGTGTCCTTGATGCATAGGTGATCACATGTGAACATCCTTCCACCCTCTGAGATAAGACAGCTCCAACCGTGAAGTTGGAGGTGTCACACATAAGCTCAAATGGAAGGTAATACTGTGGGGGCTGTATGATTGGTGGAGTGGTCAGAGACTTCTTCATCTCATCAAATGATACCCTGCATGAATCATCAAAATTGAAGTCAATATCTTTTTGAAGTAATTGAGATAAGGGTAGAGCGATCTCACTAAAATCTCTGATCAAGCGTCGATAAAATTCAGCATGTCCAAGGAATGATTGAACTTCACGTACACATGTAGGATATGGGAGGGATGAAATAATTTCTACCTTAGATTTATCAACTTCAATGCCATGTTGTGAGACTATATGACCTAATACAATTCCATTTTCGACCATAAAATGACATTTTTCGAAATTTAAGACCATATTCTTCTCAATACAACGATGCAACTCATCAACCAAACTAGAGAGACATTCATCAAATGAGGACCCATAAACTGTAAAATAATCCATAAATACCTCCATTCAGGTCTCAATGAAATCTGAGAAAATACTCACCATGCATCTCTTGAAGGTACCTGGGGCATTGCAAAGTCTAAATGGCATCCTTCGGTAAGCAAAGGTACCGAATGGGCAGGTGAATGTAGTCTTCGCTTGATCCTCTGCTGCAATGGGAACCTGAAAATAGCCAGAAAATCCATCCAAGAAACAATAGTGTGTCTTCCCAGCTAGTCTCTCAAGCATCTGATCAATAAACGGGAGGGGGAAATGGTCCTTGCGAGTGGAATGATTTAGTTTCCTATAATCAATACACACACGACAACTATTTTGCACCCTCATTGGAACTAATTAATCTTTCTAATTTTTAACAACAGTGACACCACTCTTCCTAAGCACAACCTGAATTGGACTTACCCACTGAGAATCTGAAATGGGGAAGATTATACCTGCCTCGAGAAATTTCTCAACTTCTTTTTTAACAACTTCCAGGACGGTGGGATTGAGTCTCCTTTGTGGCTGTCTCACCGGTTTAGCCCCATCCACCAGGAGAATCCTATGCATGAAAATGGAGGGGCTAATACCTAATATGTCTTCCAATGTCCAACAAATTGCCCTAATGTTATCTCTCAAAAGATTCAATAGTTTTTATTCATGTTCAAAAGAGATATTGTTAGCAATGATAACATGTAATCTATCACCACTCAGCAGGTATGCATATTTAAGATTTGGGGGCAATGGCTTGAGTTCCAATGTAGGGGGGGTGATGTATGCATGTATAAATTGATGCAACAGATATATCTGCACAATGAACATCAGTATCAGAACAGAAATCATCATAATCAGAGAATAAAGCACCAAATCCATCAGCATACTCAATATCCATGTCATAATCAGAGTTCACAAGATCAAGATCAGAATATGATTCCATTTCAAAATCAAATCTTAGAGATTTCAGTTCCTTAAAAAATGGGTGTATAAGTACTCTTAGACATCAAACTAGAACCAATATTCATAATCTCCCTATGCATAGGACAATCCAATTCCATGGTGTTTTTACTTAGTGGTTCAAATGGGAGATAAAAAAAGTAGAATGGTCCTCTGAGGGGTACTTCATGGAATCTATAACATTAAATATCACAACTTCATCCCCAAATTCCATGGAAAGTGTACCCTCATATACATTTATGATAGTTTTTGCAGTTTTGAGGAAGGGTCTACCTAAGATAATGGGGTCATGAGAACTTACCTGATCGTCCTCCATGTTATGCACGTAGAAATATGCTGGGAATATCATGTCTCTTACCCGGACAAGTACATCCTCAAGGACTCCCGCTGGATATGTTGTATCTCTATTCACCAATTTCACCCCTACTCTTATTGGCATCAACTCACCAACCTGCAAGGAAGAGAATAAAGAGTGAGGAATCACATTTATTGAAGCTCCTAAATCACAAAGAGCATCAGAGAAGTGAAACTCCCCTATGGTACATGGGATGGTGAATGTCACGGGATCCTTGCACTTTGTTGGCATTGCTAGAGTTGGTGTAATGAGTGCCGAGACATTCCTTCCAAGGTTGATCCTTTCATTTCCCTTGAGCCCTCTTCGATTGGTGCAGAGTTCATTTAAGAATTTGGAATACCTTGGGATTTGATTAATTGCTTCAAGTAGAGGAATGTTGATCTCCACACGCTTGAATGTGTCCAAAAACTCCTTTTGCATTGCTTCTTCACCCATCTTCTTGGTTTGAAAAACCCTGTTTGGATAAGGAAGAGGTTTAGGAGGAACATCATCAATCTTTTTCTTACCTTTATCTTTCTCCTTGGATTGCTCATCAGTTGGTATGGAATGTGGCTTCTCTGGACTTGAGGTGAATCCCGGTGGAATGTTAGGTACAGATGTATTGTTCATTTGCTTCCCACTTCTCAATGTGATGGAACTAACATTCCCCTTTGGATTTGGTGTGGGTTGGGAAGGTATATTTCCGGAATTCTTACTTACAAGTTCATGGAGGGCGGTGGAAATCTGGCTCATTTGAGTCCTTAACTCCCTCATCTCCGAACATTGACTCTTCAGCTCATTCTGTTGATTAAGAACAATTTTCATCAAAAGATAATCAGAATTATAATCTACCTTTTTTGGGGGATTCCCTTGTTGTTGGCTTGATGGTGCTTGAGCTTCAAATCTCCTTTGGGGTTGTGTGAAACCCTGTTGGTAAGGTGGAGGATGCTGGAAGTTTGGTTGAAAAGGGGGCCTTTGTTGTTGTCCAGAGCCACACCTCATGTCCGACTGATCTTTCCACCCTTAGTTGTATGCTGGATCGAACTTCTTTTGGGGATATGGTTGTTGTTGTTGCTGCTGATATGGTCTCCCAGGAAACACTGTTGCACAATCTTCTGTTTCATGGAGTTGTGGGAAACAGTCAGTTGGGTGGCTTCTCTCAGTGCAAATACCACAAGGCCTTGAAGGAGGGGGTAGAGATGTCATTTGTGCCAAATCAATTTTCCTCATTATAGTGGTCAATTCTTCCAACTTAGTATCAATCAAATGACTTTCAAGAGAAGAAGGACTTACCTGATGTACTCCCCTGATATGTCGTGTACCTCGATCACCAAATTGTTGGGAGTTTTGGGACATCTTGTCGATCAACGCACATGCAGCTACTGGTGTCTTGTCCACCAATGCTCCTCCAGCTGCAGCATCAACCATGCTCATATCCAAGGGTGTGAGTCCTTCGTAGAAGTATTGGATGAGAAGTTGCTCGCTGATTTGGTGATGCGGACTGCTTGCGCACAACATCTTGAATCTCTCCCAATACTCATACATTGACTCCCCTTGTGCTTGCTTGATCCCCAAGATCTCCTTACGAATGGATGTTGTCCTTGATTCTAGAAAAAATCTCTGCAAGAAATGACATTTCAAATCGTTCCAACAAGTTACATCTTCGGGTTGTAAATAATACATCCAATATTTCACAGCTCCATCAAGAGAGAATGGGAATGCTCTTAATTTGATTTGGTCTTCAGATACATTTCTTGGTTTCAAGGTTGAGCAAACCACATTAAATTCTTTAAGGTGTTTGTTGGGATCCTCACCAGATAAGCCATGAAACTTTGGAAGAAGGTGAATTAATCCAGATTTCTATTCAAAGTCCGATTCGAGATTTGGGTATGCAATACAATTTGGTTTATAGTTAATATCTGGTGCAGCCAATTCTCGAATGGTTCTATTAAGTTCATTTCCATTATTCCCAGCCATTGGTTCCACTTTTATGTTTGAATTTGAATTGCTTCCATTTTCAATGTTTCTAGTAGAGAGGAATTCACCAACTGGTTGAATATTGAAACTTCCCGTTGACTGAGAATGTCTGATTCGAGCCCTAAGGCTACGTTCAATCTCAGGGTCAAGATCTAAGAGATCTTTGGGATCAGTTCGTGTCATCAATAATTGAAAGATGAAAAGAAGGAAATTGGACCATAGTAAACTAAAAAATTAGAAGTTTTAGTTGATGGTCCAAAAAGAAGTAGAAGGAAATAAAATAAGGAAAAAAACAAAATCAGATTGGGTAAAGATGGAAGAAAGAATAAAGGAAGAGAATAAAATGTAAAAAAAATAAATACCTCTAATTAGTTGAAATAATTACTTTCCTCCTCGGAAACAGCACCAATTTGATAGAGCGCTATCGTGGGTGCCCTTAAATGATTAGTGTGATTTTGGGGTACTTAGGTGCAGCAGAGTGGCTGACCAAGGTCGTCTCTCAAAGGAGGAAGTGAATGAAAACAACTTTTCGGAGGTATTCTAGAAACAAAATAAAAGGTAATAAAAACACTACTTTAATGTATGGGGGTGGTTGTTTATAGTTTATAAATCTAGAAGAATTTTGCAGGAAGAAGATTGCATTTTTTTTGTTTTTCATTTTGAAATGATGTTTGATTTAAAAGAAACAATAAGAATATGTGTTTTTAGAAAATATTTTAAAAGGCGTAATCGATCTAACTCTACCTCTTCATTCACTTATTAATCATTATCATTTAAATAAATATCCACTTAATTATGATCCCCTAATTTGTTATCTCTCCAACCCTACAAGAGTTAACTTAACCACAAAGATGAAATTACTTAAACCCTATGCTAGCTTCGGAACACGCAATCGCAGCACCCTGCTTTGATTGTTGTTCTAAGGTTAGCTTACGGTCAGTGGTTATTTAGAGCACATTTCCATTATGGAAATGAGGATGAATTTTGTTTAGAGATTATATTTGAACTCTACAAATTTATCCCATATGGTCTTGTATTACCGATTAAGATTGCGCTCTCACAATTTACACAATTCCCGACCTCACGTGTTTTGTGTTAATTGTTCAATTGCTTGCTTAGTTTCTTGAAATATAAAAACACAATTCATGTATCATATTATGTGAATTACAGTATCTCAATGATTAAAAATAATTAAATTTAGTAGGATAGAGGTCGATCGATTACTAAAATGAACTACTCTTCCATGGGCGGTGTAGTCATCGTGGAGACGTTTTGCATAAGCAAAGGATTGAAAGGGTAGAACCCAATATTGTCTCCACTCTTGATTCCAACCGAATTAAGAAGATTAATAGAATAAGAATATGGAAGAACACAGAATATTATTTGAAGAAAAATTCAAGAAACAAAAATGATATAAAAGAAATACAAAGAAGAGGTGGGAGAGGAGAGCCTTTTTGGAAGAGCGGTTTTCACAAATGCTTACTTCTTCCAAGAGTTGTAAGGGGCTCCCAAGAGACACCCTTTCAGCCACACATTCCCAAAGCCTCTACCAGCCCTCTCAAAGAGTTAAAACCCCCTTTAAATAGAGTTTTTCAGGACTAGGGATACATAACTTTTTAAATGTGAAATGAAAAAATCGGGCAAATATTTTATTCCAAGTTGCACCGCCTATTTCACCTTTGAAACGCGTGAATTGACCGTCCTTCTAGAAGGATGATTTGTGCTAAATCATGTCCCCAAGATTTTCTCAAAATTCGGGCTCACTCCAATCCCAGATGTAGACGATATGGCCCAAATACAGAACCCTTGTCCATTCTGCCGAGTCCAGCCCACTATTGGATTGATGGCCCATTTACTCCGTCCAAATGCACTCTTTAGCTCTAGAGTCCTGAATGCAAGTTGTATAACATAATTTAAGAACATGGTTACAAAACTTGAAATTTAAATAGTAAATATAAAAATATTTATCTTCGAAATACTACAGTGCACTATTAAGGGTAAAACTGGAATTTTCACCAAATTTTCAAATGAATGATCAAATCCAAAATATATTATAAATAAACATATTAAACACAATGTGAGAAAATGGGTGGAGGCCAAGGCCACCAGGACTGACGATTCTCATGTTGTTGTGGACTTTGTCAAAGAACAGATTTTTTGCAGGTTTGGAGTACCAAAGGCCATCATCAGTGACCAAGGGACACACTTTTGCAATAGGAATTTTTCTTCCCTCCTTCAGAAGTATGGGGTGACACACAGAATATCAACACCATACCACCCCCAAACAAATTTCTAGGCTGACATTTCAAATCGTGAGCTGAAACAAATATTAGAGAAAATTGTGCAGCCAAATAGGAAGGATTGGAGAAAGTGCTTGGATGATGCATTGTGGGCTTATAGGACAGCATACAAGACACCCATTGGTATGTCCCCATTTAGGATTGTTTTTTGGAAAGCATGTCAACTCTCAGTGGAAGTCGAGCATCGGGCATATTGGGCTATAAAGAAATGCAACATGGATTTGGCCCAAGCTGGAATACAAAGGATGTTGCAAATTCAAGAGTTTGAGGAGATTTGACTGTCATCATATGAGAACTCAAGGCTCTACAAGGAAAGATCAAAAGCAGCTCATGACAAGATGATCCAACAAAGGGAGTTTCATGTTGGAGAGAAAGTCCTTCTCTATAGTTCACGACTCAAGCTGATGCCTGGTAAGTTGCGTTCCAGATGGTTAGGTCCTTATATTGTGACTACTGTTTTTCCTTATGGTGCAGTGGAGATCACAGAAGAGGAAACTGGAAGGAGATTTACAGTCAATGGGCAACGTTTGAAGAGATACATTGAGGGAATTCCTAATAATGTAGTGGATTTTATAACACTGCATGGCCCCATCATCACTGGAGCACATCAGGCTGTTCCTAACCCTTTTACTTTTATATTCTTTGTCCTATTTAAAAATTCTGCATTTCATGTGCATATATCATCTCATGGGTTCACATTGAGGACAATCCAATATTTTATGTGTGGGGGAGGGAACCTTTTAGTTTATTAATTTAAATTGTTTTCCTATTTTCTTATTTTAAACAAAAAAAACAAAAAAATTGTGTTTTTTAAATTGTGTGTGTTTATTTTTTTCAATTTTCTTTGTGTTTTTGAAATTTTTTTGCCAAAATGATTCTCATCACTATTTTGAAATGCATATAAATGAGTGAAACAATTTATCCCATGAAACTGAGCTTAAATGGATGCTGAAATGACTTTGTTTCAAGTTAAAATTTATAGTAATTTCATGAAAAGTACACTGAATTTTGAATCCCATGCCACATCTCACTGTCTTTATATTTGAAATCACATTCCTATGAGGATTCTGAACCATTATTTTCATATTCATTAAATTCACCTCACTTCTTGAGAGAACCAAACCATTCTTGATTTAACCAGAATTTGATCTATTCCAATCAAAACATGAGGTTTTTAGGTAGATATGTTTAAATGATTGAGGCATTTGTTTGGTATTAAAGCCCCTATTTCAAAGAATCCTTTTTTATAATGGCCTACCTTGAATATTTAATATTTGTAGCCCTTAGAAGCCATGCACAACCTGTTAGGTCAACCATATTACAAGCCAATTTTCCCTATCCAACCAACTCTTGAAGTGAAATTGCATAATCTAGTTGAGCTTATGTGTGGGGGAATCTATCTTGTGTTGTGCCACCACATTCTGTGATACTTTGGGTGGAAAATTAAATTCTGAAGAGATGTGTTTTCTACTGAAGAAATTTATTATATTGAAAGTTGTGCCTTTTCTGGAGCATTCATGACAAGTGAAGTTGTGCCTTTTCTTGAGCTTCTAATTGAGGTGGAATGTTGTTCCCATCTAGAGCTTTCAAGAAAATCATGTTTGAGAAGATTGAAATTTTTTATGCTGAAATGATGAATGGTGTAAACTTTTCATGACTTTTCATGATGATGGAGCATAATTGATACTATAAGGATTGAGGAGAAGACCATATTTAAGTGAAAATTAGATTAATGCAATTTTTCTTGAAAAAGAGTCAAGCCCTCCTCATTCAGCCTCAGAATTTTTTCACATCTAAATCCTACCAACCGAAAGCCACAGAACAACCCTGGAAAGTCCTCATGATAAACATATGTCCTTGACTCACATCAGGTAGCGATGTAGGAATCTATCAACCCTATGATGACCCTTGTATGAGTTTGGATGAGAAAGACATTGCAAAAAAATGACATTTGTGTGATAAGAGAAAATTCAAGTGAGGTAAGTGTTTTGTGCATGGGAGGATAAATGAAGTGGAAATATATTGAATGATATAAATGGAGAACTTGAAATAATGTTTTTTATGAGGCATTATATCTTTTGATTCATGGTTTTAAATTGATTGATCTCAAGGATATGTGTTTTAAAATTGGTTTTGATTTGATATTGATGTTTACTTGATATGAGGTTTTTCTCAGGAGTGCAAAAAGGTAAGTGTGGGGGAGTTGATAAAACACTATTTTGTTGAATATTTTATTGATAATAAATGATATAATTTCCTCACATTATGTTTAATATGTTTATTTATAAATTATTTGGGATTTGGTCATTCATTTGAAAATTTGGTGAAAATTCCAGTTTTAACCTTAATAGTGGACTGTAGGAGTTCAAAGATAAATATTTTTATATTTATTATTTGAATTTGAAATTTTGTAACAGTGTTCATAAATTAAGTTTCTACAACTTTACTTCATGACACTAGAGGTAAAGAGTGCATTTGGATGGAGTAAATGGGCAATTAATCCAATGGTGGGCTGGACTCGGAAGAATAGACATGGGTTCAGTATTTGGGCCATATCTTCTACATCCAAGATTGGATTGAGCCCAAAGATTGAGGAAAGCTCGGGGACATGAGTTTTCAAAAATCATCCTTCGGGAAGGCCGGTCAATTCACGCGTTTTGGAGGTCAACTAGTCGGTTCAACATGGAATAAAATATTTGGCCGAGTTTTTCATTTCACACATAAAAAGTTATGTATCCCTAGCCCTCACAAAATATATTTAAAGGGGTTTTTAACTCTCTGAGAGGGCTGGTCGAGGAATTGGGAAGGTGTGGCCGAAACGGTGTCTCTTGGGAGCCCCTTACAACTCTGGGAAGAAGTAATCATTTGTGCAAACATCTCTTCCAAAAAGGCTCTCCTCTCCCACCTCTTCTTTGTATTTCTTTTATTTCATGTTTGTTTCATGAATCTTTCTTCAAATAATCTTCTTTGTTCTTCCCTCTTCTTATTCTATTAATCTTATTTATTGGGATGGAATCAAGAGTGGAGACAAGATTGGGTTCTACCCTTTCAATCCTTTGCTTATGCAAAACGTCTCCATGATGACTACACCGCCCATGGAAGAGTATTTCTTTTTAGTAATCGATCGACCTCTATCCTTCTTCATTTAATTATTTTTAATCATTGAGATACTGTAATTCACATAATATGATCCATGAATTGTGTTTTTAAATTGCAAGAAACTAAGCAAGAAATTGAACAATTAACACAAAACACGCGAGGTCGGGAATTGTGTAAATTGCGAAAGCGCAATATTAATCGGTAATACAAGACCATACAGGATATATTTGTAGAGTTCAAATATAATCCCTAAACACAATTGATCATAATTTCCTGAATGGATATGTTCTCTAATTAACCACTAACCATAAGCTAACCTTATAACAACAATCAAAGCAGGGTGCTGCGATTGCGTGTACCGAAGCTAGCCTAGGGGTTAAGTAATTTCATCTTTGTGGTTAAGTTAACTCTCGTAGGGTTCTAGAGATGAAAAATTAGGGGATAATAATTAAGTGGATATTTATTTAAATGATAATGATTCATAAGTGAATGAAGAGGTAGAGTCAGATCGATTATGCCTTTTCAGATATTTTCTAAAAAACATCTTCTTTTTGATTATTTTTAATCAAACTTCATTTCAAAATTAAAAACAAAAAAATGCAATCTACTTCCAGAAAACTTCTTCTATATTAATAAACTATAAACAAACACCCCCATACTTTCAAGTAGTGTTTTTATTCCCTTTTATTTTGTATCTAGAATACCTCTGAAAAGTTGTTTTAATTCACATCTTCCTTTGAGAGACAACCTTGGTCAGCCACTCTGCTGCACCTAAGTACCCCAAAATCACAAAATTCATGGATAATATTAATTGAATTACAGTAGTTCAATGATTAAAAATAATTTAATGAAGAAGGATAGAGTTCGATCGATTACTAAAAAGAACTACTCTTCCATGGGCGGTGTAGTCATCGTGGATACGTTTTGTATAAGCAAAGTATTGAAAGGGTAAGACCCAATCTTGTCTCCACTCTTGATTCCAACACAATTAAAAAGATTAATATAATAAGAAGAGGGAATAACACAGAATATTATTTTAAGAAAAAATCAAGAAACAAACATGAAATAAAAGAAATATTAAGAAGAGGTGGGAGAGGAGAGCCTTTTTGGAAGAGAGGTTTGCGCAAATGCATACTTCTTCCAAGAGTTTTAAGGGGCTCCCAAGAAACACCCTTTCGGACACACCTTTCAATAGCCTCGACCAACCTTCTCAAAGAGTTAAAACCCCCTTTAAATAGAGTTTGTGAGGGCAAGGGATACATAACTTTTTAAGTGTGAAATGAAAAACTCGGCCAAATATTTTATTTCATGTTTCACTGCCTAGTTGACCTCCAAAACGGGTGAATTGACCAGCCTTATTGAAGGATGATTTCTGGAAAATCATGTCCCCTATATTTCCTCAAAATTTGGGATCAATCCAATCCTGGATGTAGAAGATATGGCCCAAATACAGAACCCATGTCCATTCTACCGAGTCCAGCCCACCATTGGATTAAGGGCCCATTTACTCCATCCAAATGCACTCTTTAGCTCTAGTGTCCTGAATTAAAGTTGTATAAAATTAAGTTAGTAACAATGTTACAAAATTTTAAATTCAAATAATAAATTTAAAAATATTAATCTTCGAAATACTACAGTGCACTATTAAGGGTAAAACTGGAATTTTCACCAAATTTTCAAATGAATGATCAAATCCCAAATATTTAATAAATAAACATATTAAATACAATGTGAGGAAATTATATCATTTATTATCAATAAAATATTCAACAAAATAGTGTTTTATCAAAATGTCATACCAAAATTACTAAGACGATGTGAGTCACGCTCGATGTGGGAAACAAGAAGTTATGATGGGACATTCTAGACATAGGAAGGCACACATTAGGGGTAGTGGGATGCTAGGTGAGTGGCGTCCCCATAATGATGACCTTCCTACTTAACACACCATGCTATGCGAATGAGTAATTCCAAGTTTGTTAGAATTTCACTTGAACATATGGAAGTTGAAATATGTGAATCGTGATGCTCGACATCTGGAAAAAAATGATGGTGGTGTAAAAATAGGTAATAACCACTGACCGTGTTTGAAACAGAGCATCTATATCGCTTTTTTCTAGAATAGAGACATGAAAATGATGGTCGACTGTTATCCATGTTCAAACCATGGGGCATGTTGCAAATGTCGTCCTAGGATTCCAAGGGAGTTTCCCCAAGATAGTAGGTAAGACAATGTGGCATGAGACTTGGCTGTAAAGGGGGACCCTTCGAATACGGAAGAGGATGAGGATCCAAATGATGGGATCACAAAGTTAGGAAATGTAATGAGGTAATGTCCTAGTAAAAATTAAAATCTTCTGTCTATTTTTCCAAACACATTTGTGTCCGACAATAAGACATATCTGATATAGGGAGCCATGTCACCCAATATGGAAAAGGGTCATGAGGTTTCATGCATCCAACCTAATGGTTGTAGGATGAACCATTAAGGGGTCTGGATTTAGTGGATTGTGCATAGGGTGGAGAAGTGTCCAAACATGACACACATTTCCCATAGATAAATCCTAGTTTAGGTTCATAGAACTGAGACCAGGCTGAAAAAAGACATGGGAGGCTCACGATGCGTCTATTGAAAAACCCCAAGTGAATGAGAACCCAAGAGGTACTCGCCACACCACATGTTCCTAAAATGCATCGGGTATAGGGTCCGAGGGAGAGGGGACAATATTTTAGATTCCTGTGTCCAGACCCAGAGACAATATTTCTAGGCGTTCCTATGTATCCCAAGAAAATGTTAATCAAGCGGTACATAGTTGAAATGGTGGCATGGTAAGATTATAGTGCTAGAGATAATAAAGGGTGTGGGCCAGGGCCTTTCACCAAAGGAAGCGACATTTGATAGATCTTTTTTTTCATTAGGATGAATGTCTTTTTTGTGATGTGAGAGACCTAGGATAGAAATTACATGTGTCTCTACAAGAATCAAGATATATGAAGGAATTGAAAAAGGGTATGGTGGGTGACCTATACCAAACATGATGTCCACTTCAGTTGGACACCACAATGTAGGGCCGTTTTTCATCGTCTGGCCAGGACTATAATGTCACAGTTAAGGGAAATGTGATGCGACCAACCATTCACATTAATGTCGTGTTGTATTGATGTAACAGTTTAAAGTCATTTGGGACTAGGAATCATAGTTTAGAGTCATATGGCTTATACATATACCGGAGAGATGAGGTTTAAGAGGTGATTTGGACAGCATGATAAAACATACCTGATGTAAATGCAGATATGTCCCACATCACAACATGCCTGATTCCATGAAACAGTCCCCGGACCAAGGGTCCAGAAAATGTTATAGAATAGGGGGCAGGAGAGACTACTTCTTAGTGGAGTTGGACACAAATAAAAGATATCAGGGTATTCTTATATATTACATGAGGATGGGAATCAATCCATACTTAGTTCTAGAAGGTGTAATTTAACTTCATGTAGGACAAATTACATTTTAATGTCATGTGGGAAGTAAAATAGTTTAATGTCTTATGGCACAAGAGGTAAGCAGGACTATATACTTGAAGGGGAGTATATAGTGCGACTATTATAAACACAACATGAAAAAAGGAATAATCCCACACATGCCACACCATGCAGTCTTATATGATTCAAGGTCTAAAAGATAGAAGAGAATAGTTAAATTAGTGGAACTCATGTAGGACCCAATGACAAGATGTATGGGAATTCCTTGGTATCCCATGAGGATGGGAATAAGGACATCCATAGTTAAAGAAGGTGATGTATAAGGATATAACAGTTTAAGGTATTATAGCTCAGACCACGGAGAAGAGGAACATTTCCATGTAGGCGAATACCTCGATCTAATCCCTAAGCCCATGTGAGTCAAACTCGGTGTCAGAAACATGTCGGGAGAGGTCTTTGCTACATATGGGATACACATAAAGGGGACATCAGTGAGGATCCATGAACGACACCATAATGCGGCTTTGTCCTCCTAATGTGAAAATTTACACGGATGGGAAGTACCAAGAGTGTCGAAATACCACTTCGACATGATGGGGTGGAAAATTATGTGAATCAAGTAACCGACATTTATGGCTTACTGGGGTTGGCGTGATGATGGATTTTGACTATTGAAAATAATTGAAACATAGCATCAATAGTGTGTGACTTAAAATTGGAACAACATATGAGCATCAACAGTTGACTGTATTCACAACGCAGGACTTGTATCAATTTTTTGTTTGAAACCCTAAAGGACATTGTCCTGTAATTGTATGATATCCCTCGGGCTGAGCATCCAGGACAATTAGGAGTCCCCTTGGATATGAAAGATAATGATATCCAAAATTAAAGGGAACTCAAATCCTGAAAAAATCATTGAAATCATTTCTAAGTAGAATCTGACACTCCATGCTCTAAACCGGAGTACTCATGGGAACACTGAGAATCACCAAAGAGGGTAGAGGGACCCAACAAAAGAGCAGCTCACTCAACCAAATGACTGTAGGGAAAGGGAGTGAAGGGTGCTCCAGAGAGAGTGGTATGTGGAATGGTTGTTATAAACCATATGTGAATGGGGAAATATTCCTATACAACACCATATACCCTTCTCCAGGAATAACGCATGCTAAGGGGCCAAGATGATAGGTAGTTTTATAAGTTATGGTGCTCGAATCGAAGACTAGACATTTGAGCGGTCCAACATATTCCATTTGGATGGGAATCAAGACATACATAGTTATAATTAGGATGTTGTTAAGTTTTTCATCATGTACCAAGGCTTCTAGTGCTCTATGCTTAAGGTCATATGGATCAGATCATATATCCCTAGTTTAATGTGAATAAAGAGGGTGGATCATTGTGCCTGTTCAAAAACAAAAAAGTGATGATGATGATAGAGGATAATTGTTCATCATGTTCATAACATATTATACATATCTATGTGACTGGAGGTTGAGGAAAAAAATTGAGCATCAACCATTGACCATATTTGTAACATAAGACTTGTATCACTTTGTTGCTCGCAATCCTCGAGGGATTTATCCCATAATGGTAAGAGAGACCTTGGGCTGAGCATCCATGCTATTCGGGGGTCCATTTGGGTATATAAGATGATGAAAACCCAAATGACGGGGGTTGCGAAGCATGGTCGGGCTTCTGCTCACAGAAAGGACAATAAATGGAGGGATGTTTCAAAGGGGGTTTGTGTGGAGTGACAAAATAGCCCGATGTGAATTTGGATGGGAGTACAGACCACACTGCACACTCCTAACTAAGAACTCAGGCCCCAGGGCTAAAAGGGTCGATGGACCTAAGGTTGGGCGTCTCTGCCAAATTTAGCCAAATGAAATATCGTGTGGGTATTTCCTTACCTCATATCCCAATCCCACATAAGCAATGCTCGATTTGGAAAACAAGGATTAGGTCAAGGCTCTTCGCATAACATAAGGTTCTGGCCACTAGAATCACACTCATGCCCGAGGTTGGACAAAGAATGAAGAGATAGTGGGGCAGAATGAACCACTATACTCAATGTTTGGGTTATATGGTGGTGGTGACAATGAAAAATGATATATGTTGACCAAATTTGAAACACAACATCCACATCGTGGTAACCAAAAATGGTAACAAAAATGAGTATCGACCATTGACTATATTCATAACGCAAGGCCTATATCAATTTTTCATTTGAGTTCCCCAATAGAGTCAGCCCAAAATGATAAGAGAGACCTTAGGCTATATATGTATACCGTTCGTGGACCCTTTTGGACGTGAAATGAAATATGAACACAAATGATAGAGTTTGTGGAGCATAAATGTACATGTGGACCTTATAGTCAAGCTGGACTGTAGAAGTGGTGTGGATCTTCCGGGGAGAGGGATACATGGTGTGGTCATGATGAAATCGACATGGATGATGGAAAAATCCTATACCACACCATGTTCATCAACCTAATGGGAGGTCCCGAAGTTTGGGTTGGGCCTATGGATGAATTGTCTGGGTGTTCCTATGTATTCTACAAAGACGGGAATCAAGCAATACATAGTTTTAATGGCCAGGCAGTTTAGCATTGTATGGTGAGGATGTGGGAGGAGAGAAAAATGAGGGAGGGAAAATGGTGCAATCGTCATAATCCTAACATGAGTGGGGTCTAAATAATCCAACACGACACGATGTGGGATCCTCCAAGAGAACTATACCTAGGGGGATCGTTAAAGATGGTACTTGGGGATCGACTCAAGACAGAGCATCTGATCGTTCCTATGTATTCTATGAGGTTGAGAATCAAGCCGTACATAGTTATTGCGGTCAAACTTCTTGTTGGACAACACACGGTTTATCGTCTTGTAGGAAGACACACAGTCTAATGTAATGTGGGACAATGTACAGTTTAACATAATGTGGTACGACATACAGTTTAACGTCATGTGGGAGATTATAAAGATTAAGGTCATGCAGGACCACATAGGTTAAGGTCATGTCGGACCATATAACTTAAGCTCATGCAATACCATACATTTTATCATCATCTGGTACCATACAGTTCAAGGTCAAGTGGCACCATACATCTTAAGGTCATGCGGAACCATATACTTTAAGGTCATGCAGGACCGTACATTTTAAGGTCATGCAGAACCATACATTTTTATGTCATGTTTGTCAATACAGCTTATGGTCTTGCGGGACCATACAGTTTAAGGTCATGTGGGACCATAATGTTTAAGGTCATGGGGACCATATTGTTTATGGTCATGCTACACCATAGTGTTTATGGTCATGTTGGACTATACAGTTTATGGTAGTGCGGGACCAAACCGTTTACAATCATGCGGTACAATATAGTTTATGGTCATGTGGAACCATACAGTTTAAGGTCATGCAGGACCATACAACTCAGGAAATTATTTCATGAGGAACACGACATTGTTGTGAGGAGTTATATACTCTTCATCCTTGGTTATTAGGGTGTACGAACCATTGGAGTAAACCTTGTGAATATTTTAAGGTCCATCACATATGGGCTCCAAATTGGGTGGTTTACAGCTAGTTATCATTGGTGTTCTTAGGGCCAACACCAAGTCACCTTGAAAGAATGATTGGATGTAGACTTTCTGGTTGAAAAATCTACCTATCTTTTTCTGATTCCATTCCATATTGTGCGGGGCATGAAGCCTATTATTGTTGAGCACTTCCAGCTGATCAAGATGAATTTCAGATACTTTATCTTGTGCTTTCAAATCATATACAGCTGTGCGCAATTATGGAAACTGAATCTTGATGGGCAATATGGCCTCCATTCCGTACACTTGGTAATATGGGGTCTCTTGGGTGGAATTACGAGTTGTCTTCCAATAAACCAAGAGGGTGTTGGGATCATGTCTAACCAACTCTTCTTGTTCTAACCAACCATTTTCCTGTAGAATTATAGAGGGGGTTTTTTTGAATTCCTTGATATGTCCATTTTCTATAACATCATAATTAGAGGTATGTTTAGAATGGATTTTGTACTTAGTGTACAGTTTCTTCATCTCGTCTTCCTGGAATTTCATGTTGTTATCGGTGGGAACGACTTGAGGGACTCCAAATCAGTAGATTATGTTGGAGATCATGAAGTCAATGATGGAACATGCCTTTTCCTCCTAGAGTGGAACTACCTCTGCCCACAATGAGTTGAAATATGTTGCATTCAGGATGAACTGGAACTGGCGAGAAGCCGCCAGTGGATATGGTCTAATGAAATCGAGTCCCTATACGTCAAATGTCCAAGAGTACTTGGTGGAGTGTAGAGGATATAGTGGTTGATGCATAATGTTGTCATAAATTGGGCATGTGGGGCAACATTTTGAGAACTCGACACAACCATAGATCATGGAGGGCCAAAAATACCTTAGTCTATAGATCTAGTGAGATAGTTTTGGCTTGGTCAGATGTGCCCTATAGGAACTGGCATGATCCTCTAGCATGACTTGGTAAATCTATAATCCTTGAATGAAATGGAGGATAACCCCATCAAACCCACCCTTGTAGGGGATAGGTTAAGACCAAGACTATCTTGTAGGATAAAATGTAACAAGAAGCGTAGAATTCAACCGTGCTTGGCATGATCTGTAGGGATACCGCCATTTTGGAGGTACTCGATAGAGGAGGTTCTCCAGTCAGGAGTCACTTCAATCACTACATCCACGGGACATGGGGGTCCTGACATGGAGGCACCGGTGGTAAGGTGGATTACCTATAGGTTGTCATCGTCACCTCGAGTTACGAGAGCAATGACTCTCCAGTGTTCCATGTGGATAATCAGATCAACCAATTTGGGCTCTGCAAGTGATCAACAAGGATATATAGGGAATCAGATCGACCATTCTAAGATTGAGGGACATGAGTAACTTCTAGCCGAGTTGAGAACTGGGCCATTAGCTAGAGTGTGTATAGCATCCTGCCTCTTTATCACATAAACATTCATTACGTTTTACAAAACCGAGGATCTTTAAGGTTTAGTGTCTTGGAAACCATGAACGTTAAACATGAAAACATAAAACATTATTCTAAAACACTTGAAAGGCTTCTCCTCATGTTCATCCTAGGTTCATTACTGCATCACATAACCTGGGAGCATACATCAAAAGAAAGGGTGAGCAAAAAAGCCTAGTAAGGAAAACAAGAGAAACATTTTACATGTGAACTTGAGATACTTTAATAAGGTCATGAAAAAGAACTTTAGGGCATGAGAATGAAATAAGGAGGCATATCATAATAAAAATAACATTTTTCATAACTTGAAAATGTGGCTACATCATTTAACATAGAAAATCATTAACATATCACCAAGGTCCATCCCCAAGGTGTCATTTGAAAATTACCAAGGTTATTCACCAAGGTATCGTGAAAATTCTAATCTCTAGTGGTTACATCATTACCCAATGCATTGGAGCGCTATCAGGACGCACCATTAAATTTGCCTTTATTATCATGTGATCCACATATATCATCATCAAACATTTCATAAATAACCCATATAGCATAAAATAAATGGGTTTCATTTCATAATCACAACGTTTTAAAACTGCTTTAAAGACATGATCTTTACATCACTTTAAAACCCACAGAAAAGGAAGGTGGGTATCATGTATGTAAATCCCAGAATTTAAAATAGAACATTTTGGTATATATGTGAATACCCCTTTAGAATAAATATCTTTGAGTATTCACTTAATAATATAAAAGAACTTTAGAAAAAGAGAGGGACATTTTCAGACGGAAATTCTGTAGCATAACGGCTATGTTACGAGGTTTTAGAAGACATTAAAAAGAGAGGTAAAATGGGTCAAACATTCATAAATGACACATAAAATAGTAGATTTACAGAATAAGAAGGATACATGATCATGGTAATGAAATTTTAAGGACATACCATTTGAAATGAAAAACATGGAGGGAAGACAAAAATTAGATTTCTCTTATGAAAGTTCGGCAGCCTAACGACGTTACTTAAACTTCAACAAAAATGATTTGAAAAGATCAAATAGTGTCTCTCATCATGTGAACATAAGAGTTAAGTATGATATATATAGAGATAATTCCCCAACATAACAAAAAGGAACTTGAAAGAATTGACATGAAAGTAGAACTTCAAAATGAGAAGGGTGAAGAACCACTTAAAAATTCGGCAGCCTAACGACGCCACTTAAAACTTCAAAATACTGAATTGAAGAGATCAAATGGGGTCTCTAATCATATTAACATAAGAGTCCAGTATGATAGATATAGAGATCATACCCCAACATAACAAAAAGGAACTTGAAAGAATTGACATGAAAGTAGAACTTCAAAATGAGAAGGGTGAAGAACCACTTAAAAATTCGGCAGCCTAACGGCGCCACTTAAAACTTCAAAATACTGAATTGAAGATATCAAATGGGCTCTCTCATCATATGAACATAAGAGTCCAGTATGATAGATATAGAGATCATACCCCAACATAAAAAAAGGAACTTAAAAGAATTGACATGAAAGTAGACCTTCAAAATGAGAAGGTTAAAGAACCACTTAAAAATTCGGCAGCCTAACGGCGCCACTTAAAACATCAAAATACTGAATTGAAGCGATAAAATGGGGTATCTCATCATATGATCATAAAAGATCAGTATGATAAATTTAGAGATCATACCCCAACATAATAAAAAGGAACTTGAAATACTTTACATGAAAATAGATCTTAAAACAAATGAGAAGGGAGAAAGAATCCGTTACAAAAATGTCGGCAGCCTAACGACGCCACTTAAAACTTCATAAAACTAAATAATGAGAGAAAGAGTGGATCTCTCATTATATGAACATTAAAAGGGCAGTAAGAGGAGTATAAAAGAACATCCTCCAACATAAGAACATGTAGCATAAAAGGAATGACATAAAAGAGATTACTTGAAATGAAAGAGATAGGTCAGATCCCTTACCTTAAAACATAACTCTTAAAACTCAAAGGTTGGGACCTTGAGGGCTTGGGGGAACCATGGGAGGACTCCTTGGGAGGTAATGAGACCCGAACTTCGTTGGGGTAGAGTGGGGAGTCGAATGGATGAGAGGATGGCTTGGTATTTATAGGGAATGTGAGGGGACAAGGCATTAATGGAAAAGGGACACCTCATTAGTGGTTTTGGCAAAACCATGGGCTTGCCCATGGTTTTTGCCCATGGTATTGGCCACTTGGGACACCTAATACCGTATTTCACTATTCATAATTCGAACATATTTATTACAAACTTAATACATCATTTAATGATGTCATTAAACACCCGTAACTTAAAAACTGTATTTTCACTATTCATCGAAAATTCAACTTTCTCAGAATAATCCCAAAATTTCACCTTAACCAAAAATCAATGCTCTGATTACAAATATGAACTCCATTTTATAAAAATAATTTTCTAAATATTTTTAATTTATGTTTTAAATAAAAACACTATTCACCGAAAATTCATTTTTTTTCAGAAAAAACCCCAAAAATTACCATAGCATAATATCAGTGCTCTGAGTTCAAAAATGAAATCTGTTTTATAAAAATAATTATCTAAATATTTTTAATTAAATTTTTAATTAAAAAACACTATTCACCTGAAAAAACAAATACTTGAATAATAATTTATGAAACCGTTATTTAACCATTTTATTGAATCACATTACTTAATCAAGGTGCCTAGATTATATTAATACTTTCCATAAGTGAGATTACTAATCCATTTGGACACATTACTAATCCTAATCATAAAATCACTATTCATAATTTACTATTCATCAAAAATTAAGTTGATCTTATTAGACTCTAAATTTCGTACTGAACATAATTGTAGAAGACCATTTTTCGAAAATCATTACACATTTTTAATTATTTAAGGTTTACACAACCATTTTTATAATATCCTTTTTCTAAAATTCATCAAAAATATGCATACTATATTTATCCGGTCATTTGAAAATTCATAAACTTCATCATAAGAAGAAATCCCAATTTTTATTTAAAACAACGGATTACACAAGGCAGTTACTGTCTCCTTACATAGCCCCTTATCACACCAGCATAGGTCCTAAGTGTAAGGTGTGCTAAGGTGTGAGAATCCGAGGGAGGCTCGGCCAACATGGCACGAGTAGTAATTTCTATCAGTTTGAACTTCTCGCGAAGGCGATCCCGTTCTAGCTTTATACGATGAAGTTCAGCTTGGGTTTGGTCCAGAGTAAAGCCCAGTGGTGCTACCTCCTTCCAAAGTTCTGTTAGATGGGCTTCGATTGGTCCAAGACTACTGGGTGAGGCCATCGAATATTCTTTCTATATTAATTAACCAAGATTACTTGTATTTAGAGACAATAATCAAAACGTTTAGTTTCCAGTGGTCATATTGACCAATGGTCATATAACAGTCAAAAACAAACAGTATCATTTTAATTATACTCATGTTATCAAATGAAACATTTTTGTTGAGTATAAAAAATAAAATACCACATAAAATTAGGAAGCAAGATTTTTTCAAAATTTCGGGTTGTTACAATCTTCCCCCTTAAGAAATTGCGTCCTCGCAATTTTTTAAAATTAGGTTTTGAAATTTCATTGAAAGTCCCACATCGGAAAAGGAGTCAGTAAAACTGTTACTTTAAAAGAAAGAAAGGGAAGTACGAAGGTCACCCGAGTTAGCCCACGATAGGATTCCATGTAGGAAAACATAGACATGGAGGAGAAAACAAAGGGTCAAGTTCTGAGGGAGAGTGACAGAGCACATGATTATGAGAAAGTTAACCATAAGAAAATCCCAAACTTATGATGTGTGTAAACGATCTTTGATTACCTAGTAGGAAACGTAAACCAACAACGTTTTTGTTTTACGTTCCTTTTCATAATTTTGAGGAATTCATTTACAACATAGAACAAAAACATAAGGAAATATATCTACCTTCATGTAGAGTTTCACCCTTTAATAAGTTTATACCAAAACTAATCTTTTCTCCCAAGCAATGAGTATTCAAAACTACTTGGTCTCATCAAAACACAAGAATCATCTTCTAGAGAATCACATAATCCACAAAAGATTAACTATCTATTTCTTCTATCTTTAAAAATTATCCAAAAAACAGAAAGGGTAAGGTTAAACAACTATTCAAAAAGGAAGAATCCCATAGGAATGGAAACTAATTTTAAATCTTCAATGTTCCATGGTAATACCCAAAGTTCATCATAGACCATCCCATAAATAACGGTCCTTAAAAATCCTCAAAATAAACCAAACTAAGATTGAAACCCAAATACAAGAAGGATTTGATAACATAGTCTTCCAAAATAAACTTCATTGTTCATCTCCAAACAACATAAACCACTCCTAACATCTTATAACAAAATTGTCTAAACTAAACATATTTTTCCCAGGATAGGTTAATCATTCCCATAAGTAACCTAAATTACTATAAGTCCACCATAAATTCATCGATTCTTCAAAATATAAGTCAACCATACTCCTCAATTAAAATACCGTAGTAATCTATTTACCTCGATCATATAGGGTCCCTAAAATAGTTAACGTATTCCAAAATAATAATCATCTTTTAATCCCCTAATCACCTCTGTCATATTAATATGAAAATCGTCGCATTTCCTATCACATTGGATTTTGGGACATGTTCTTCCATTTCCCTCCATTAACTAAGAAAAAAAACTATAATTAGGGGCTTATTTACTTAGCTAATAATCATGAAAAGGAAACTTTAAGCATATAAGGATAAAGATGTAGAATAAAAGTATATCCTAACTTGTGATCCCCTAGGTTCCAATCTAGGTTATCCATGATCATATATTCTTAGGTGAATCTTTATTTTGTTTTATCCTTGTTCTTTTAATAATGGTTCATACTAAGATTATGAATTTACCAAAGCATATCCTCCGGGAGTGTCGTAACCAAGAGTGCAGCAAGGCCCATTGTCGTGTACCAGTTCCCGTTCGAGTCTAGCTCAAAGCGGTGTTTTCAGGTTTTACCCCTATGTACATCTATGCCAGAGCCACCTCTACCTGCTCGTATCCAGATAGGGATGTATTTTCTTGGAAACCCCTTACTCAATACTCACCAAAATACAAGGAAGATTTCAAATATTTTAACTTTTATATAGGGTTCTTTATAGATTTTTCATATCCTAATTTCCACAAATAACAAAACCATCCTTTGATACCAACTATAGCATCCCTCCTCTTTATCACATAAACTTTCATTATGTTTTACAAAAACGAGGATCTTTAAGGTGTAGTGTCTTGGAAACCAGGAACTTTAAACATGAAAACATAAAACATTCCTCTAAAATACTTGAAAGGCTTCTCCTCATGTTCATCCTAGGTTCATTACTGCATCACATAACCTGGGAGCATACATCAAAAGAAAGGGTGAGCAAAAAGCCCAGTAAGGAAAACAAGAGAAACATTTTACATGTGAACTTGAGATACTTCAATAAGGTCATGAAAAAGAACTTTAGGGCATGAGAATGAAATAAGGAGGCATATCATAATAAAAATAACATTTTTTATAACTTGAAAATGTGGCTACATCATTTAACATAGACAATCATGAACATATCACCAAGGTCCATCCCCAAGGTGTCATTTGAAAATTACCAAGGTTATTCACCAAGGTATCGTGAAAATTGTAATCTCTAGTGGTTACGTCATTACCCAATGCATTGGAGCACTATCAGGGAGAACCCTTAAATTTTCCTTTATTATCATGTGAGCCACATATATCATCATCAAACATTTCATAAATAACCCATAGAGCATAAAATAAATGGGTTTCATTTCATAATCACAACGTTTTAAAACTGCTTTAGTGACATGATCTTTACATCACATTAAAACCCACAGAAAAGGAAGGTGGGTCTCATGTATGTAAATTCCAGAATTTAAAATAGAACATTTTGGTATATATGTGAATACCCCTTTACAATAAAGAACTTTTAGTATTCACTTAATAATATAAAAGAACTTTAGAAAAAGAGAGAGACATTTTGAGACGGAAATTCTGCAGCATAACGGCTATGTTACGAGGTTTTAGAAGACATTAAAAAGAGAGGTAAAATGGGTCAAACATTCATAAATGAACCATAAAATAGTAGATGTACAGAATAAGAAGGATACATGATCATGTTAATGAAATTTTAAGGACATACCATTTGAAATGAAAACCATGGAGGGAAGAAAAAAATTAGATTTCTCTTATGAAAGTTCGGCAGCCTAACGGCGGTACTTAAACTTCAAAAAAAAAAGATTTGAAAAGATCAAATAGGGTCTCTCATCATGTGAACATAAGAGTTAAGTATGATATATATAGAGATAATTCCCCAACATAACAAAAAGGAACTTGAAAGAATTGACATGAAATTAGAACTTCAAAATGAGAAGGGTGAAGAACCACTTAAAAATTCGGCAGCCTAACGACGCCACTTAAAACTTCAAAATACTTAATTGAAGAGATCAAATGGGGTCTCTAATCATATGAACATAAGAGTCCAGTATGATTGATATAGAGATCATACCCCAACATAACAAAAAGGAACTTGAAAGAATTGACATGAAAGTAGAACTTCAAAACGAGAAGGGTGAAGAACCACTTAAAAATTCGGCAGCCTAACGGCGCCACTTAAAACATCAAAATACTGAATTGAAGATATAAAAAGGGGTCTCTCATCATATTAACATAAGAGTCTAGTATGATAGATATAGAGATCATACCCTAACATAACAAAAAGTAACTTGAAAGAATTGACATGAAAGTATAACTTCAAAACGAGAAGGGTGAAGAACCACATAAAAATTCAGCAGCCTAATGGCGCCACTTAAAACATCAAAATACTGAATTGAAGTGATCAAATGGGGTCTCTAATCAAATGATCATAAAAGATCAGTATGATAAATTTAGAGATCATACCCCAACATAATAAAAAGGAACTTGAAATACTTTACATGAAAATAGATCTTAAAACAAATGAGAAGGGAGAAAGAATCCGTTACAAAAATTTCGGCAGCCTAACGGTGCCACTTAAAACTTCATAAAACGAAATAATGAGAGCAAGAGTGGATCTCTCATTATATGAACATGAAAAGGGCAGTAAGAGGAGTATAAAAGAACATCCTCCAACATAAGAACATGGAGCATAAAAGGAATGACATAAAAGAGATTACTTGAAATGAAAGAGAGAGGTCAGATCCCTTACCTTAAAACATAACTCTTAAAACTCAAAGGTTGGGACCTTGAGGGCTTGGGAGCACCATGGGAGGACTCTTTGGAAGGTAATGAGACCATAACATCGTTGGGGGAGAGTGGGGAGTCGAATGGATGAGAGGATGGCTTGGTATTTATAGGGAAAGTGAGGGGACAAGGCATTAATTGCAAAGGGACACCTCATTAGTGGTTTTGGAAAAACCATGGGCTTGCCCAGGGTATTTTCCCATGGTATTGGCCACTTGGGACATCTCATAACTTATCTCACTATTCATAATTCGAACATATTGATTACAAACTTAATACATCATTTAATGATGTCATTAAACACCCGTAACTTAAAAACTGTATTTTCACTATTCATCGAAAATTCAACTTTCTCAGAATAATCCCAAAATTTCACCTTAACCAAAAATAAATGCTCTGATTACAAATATGAACTCCATTTTATAAAAATAATTTTCTAATTATTTTTAATTTAAGTTTTAAATAAAAACACTATTCACCGAAATTCATTTTTTTCAGAAAAAACCCCAAAAATTACCATAGCATAATATCAGTGCTCTGAGTTCAAAAATGAAATCCGTTTTATAAAAATAATTATCTAAATATTTTTAATTAAATTTTTAATTAAAAAACACTATTCACCCGATAAAACTAATACTTGAATAATAATTTATGAAACCGTTATTTAACCATTTTATTGAATCGCATTACTTAATCAAGGTGCCTAGATTATATTAATACTTTCCTTAAGTGAGATTACTAATCCATTTGGACACATTAAAAATCCTAATCATAAAATCACTATTCATAATTTACTATTCATCAAAAATTAAGTTGATCTTATTTGACTCTAAATTTCATACTGAACATAATTGTAGAAGACCATTTTTCGAAAATCATTACACATTTTTAATTATTTATGGTTTACACAAACATTTTTAAAATATCCTTTTTCTAAAATTCATCAAAAATATGCATACTATATTTATCCGGTCATTTGAAAATTCATAAACTTCATCATAAGAAGAAATCCCAATTTTTATTTAAAACAAAGGATTACACAAGGCAGTTACGGTCTCCTTACATAGCCCCTTATCACACCAGCATAGGACCTAAGTGTAAGGTGTGCTAAGGTGAGAGAATCTGAGGGAGGCTCGACCAACATCGCACGAGTAGTAATTTCTATCAGTTTGAACTTCTCGCGAAGGCGATCCCGTTCTAGCTTTATACAATGAAGTTAAGCTTGGGTTTGGTCAGAGCAAAGCCCAGTGGTGCTACCTCCTTCCCAAGTTCTGTTAGATGGGATTCGATTGGTCCAAGACTACTGGGTGAGGCCACCAAATCTTCTTTCTATATTAATTAACCAAGATTACTTGTATTTAGAGACAATAATCAAAACTTTTAGTTTCCAGTGGTCATATAACAGTCAAAAACCAATAGTATCATTTTAATTATACTCATGTTATCAAATAAAACATTTTTGTTGAGTAAAAAAAATAAAATAACACATAAAATTAGGAAACAAGATTTGTTCAAAATTTCGGGTTGTTACAGTGTGTGTTCCAACAATGGTACAAGATCTGGCATTCTGAAGACATAATCACTATTCATCTGCTTGATTACTAGTTCGGAGTCCCCTTTCACATGAAAATGGTATATGTCAATCTCGAGGGCCATTTTGAGGCCAGTAATGAGAGCCTGATACTCCGCCACATCGATTGTGTAGCTTTCTGACAATAGATATGAATTTTTCAGAATCTATTATGCATTGGTATTGAAGAAAATTCCCATGCACACTCTATTGAGCCTGGTGTCATTGAGCCAGATACCAATGGGGCTCCAGGAAGCACAATTGAAGTAAATTTTCCAGCACGACTTGGATTGGCCTACAGAGAGAATCACATCATTGGGAAATTCGAGATCTAATGACTTGTCTACAAGATCTGAATGGGAATCAAGGAAGTATTCCAACACCTACCCCATAAAATCCTTTTGAGTGGAAAACCTGTTGTCTAACTGATGAAGGATTACCACCCACCAATATAGATATCCTAACAATATGGGGTGGTTCAGGATGTACATCAGTGGATCCACCTGGGGCACCAGACGTACCTCATGATGTTTGAGGTAATGCTGCAATTTATGTACTGTGAATACCTGCGAAAAGCATATATTTTCGATATGGGATTATTTGGTCTTCGTATCGAGGATCATGAGTCTTATAAAGTAGATATTTTTATCCATCCCATCATTGTTCTTCTGGATGAGAAGAACACCAAGATACCATTCTAGGATGGCCACATAAAGGAACAATGGATATCCAGAGATAGGTGGCATTAAGACCATAGGATGGAGCAGGTACTTGTTTGTTTCCCCAATAACAGTCTGACATTCTTCATCCCACACATATACAGTGCCATTTTTCATGCTCCAAGTAATGGGGTTACACTTTCTGACCAGATTCTCGATGAATCGGCGTATTTTGATGAAGTTGCCTAGGAAGCCTTAATGCTCCCAAATGTTCCTCAGGGGATACATATGAGTGATGGCCTTAATCTTCTTCGGGTCAATCTCGATGACCCTGTAGCTAACAATGAAGCCAAAGAACATTTTAGAGGTGACACCTAAGGCACACTTCAATGTGTTTATCTTCAGGCGGCAAGAACCAAAGAAGATGAACACTTTCTCAAGGTCATTGAGATGGTCCAGACACTTGGAAGATTTGACCACCAGATCATCCATGTAACATTTAAAAAATGTTCGAAGGATCGGTTTGAATATGTAATTCATAGCCCATTGACAGGTGGCAACTACATTCATTAAACAAAAGGGCATGACTTGGTAACAGAAGGTACCTTGTGGTTCCCTGAAGGCTGTAGACTCCTCATCCTTGGGGGCCATTCGAATATGGTTATACCCAGAGTACCCATCCATGAATGAGATGTCTTGGAACATAGCTGTAGTGTTCATTAGCAATTCTATCACAAAATGGAGAAAGTTATCCATTAAATAGTGATGGTTGAGATCCCGAAAGTCGATGCAGACTCTGATTTTTCTGTTCTTCTTTCTGACTAGATCAATATTGGCTAGCCATTTAAGGTATTGTACTTCCTTAATAAAATTTCTTCTGATTAGATTATCAAATTCTTCCTGAACCATGGTTCCATGAGATGGGTGCATCATTCAGGGAGGCTACTTGAAGCCATGCTGATTTTCTGAGAGATCGAGGTCATGGAAAACTACCTGAAGATCTAATCATGGAATCTTGTCATAAATCTAGGTGAAAAATCATGGTGTTGTTTAAGAAATTTTATGGACTATTGTTGTTCAATGAGGGGCATGGCTGCACTGATCAATGTGAGTTTTGGTTCAACCTCAATACCAAGGATCACATTGTACCAATTCATCGACCATGGCGGAGATTCCCTCTTCAAAGGTGGGAGGAGCATCCGGTAAATCCACTTCCTCACTTATTAAGTACGGATCCCCGGTGGGAGGATATTCATTAGAGTCATTTGATCCCAATGGGATTTCGGTACCAACCTATGTGGGAACAGACACTGCATACATGGACTCTTGTGATGCCGAAACCCTAGTGGTGAAGTTTTTTGATCTGATCTCATCTGGTCTTTGGACCAAGGGACCACGCTAGGAGATATCGAAGTAATAATGGCGCATCGACTTGAGCCGGTTAATTCCTTCTTGGAAAAACAAGAAAGTATGATGTATTTCCTTTTCCATGGGGCATACATCCAGACACCTTATGGGTATAGTAGGATTTGGGATCACCTGAGCCTGATTTTTATAGGAGGATGAGGTAATCATTTGATGTCTCTTAGAAATGGGATTTTGTTCCTCCCCATTCCTAAACCTACGATGCATTCTCCCATGTTCGGGGTTGTGTCCTCCAACTGGTGGATGGAAAAGATATAGGCGTCATCATGATCTTCCCATGGGTCAGTCATTGTCGTGGAATACTCAACCTCATATTCCTGAATCTACATTTCATTTCTCTTGCAGTAGTCGACATCCAGATAGCATGATTCACAAGAGGAGAAGGGAGATGTGTCACCTTGGAGAACTCCCAATTGACCATTAATGGAGTACTTGAGGAACTAGTGATATAATGAGGGAACAACCGCATGCTAGTGCAGCCATGGCCTGCCCATGAAATCATTGTAGGCGGTGTCCTAGGAGACAACCATAAACTCTAGGCTAGAAACAAAACCACTGAACTAGGTCTTCAAATGGATCTTTCCGACTGGTGTATTCTTCATCCTATCATAACCATGGATTATTTGGTCAGAGGGACTCAGATCAACCTCCGACAACCCCAGTTTTCACAGTGTCTGAGTCGGGATTAGGTTGATTCTAGAGCCCATGTCGACAAGACAACGACGAACCTCCACGCCATTGAATAGGCTGGTGATGTACAGTGGGTGAATGTTCCCTTGTTTGAGGGAGCCTTCATCATCTCCATAGAACGAGATGATGGAACAGTATTCATCATTCTCGACTACCTCAGCATTAATGGATTTTACGCCTTCAACCTCTATCTCAAACTAGAGGGGAAATCATAAAGACTCAGTGAGGGCCTCATGCATATTCAGTGAAAGTAATATGACCTCAAGGATGGAGAGATTTTCTTGAATTATAGAAATATCTTTCAAAACATCATACTTCCATGTCATGAGTGAACTTATGATTACATGAGGTCTCTCTATGACAAAAGGTATAGTGGGACATTTTGGTTGGACTGACAGCTGACTGGTTCTTGGAATATCCCACTTCTCACTAGTCAAAGCTTGTTGAGTGACTACCAAATGTGGGCGTGATGACTGAGACCGGTTAAGAGCAATGTATGGCAGATCACAATGCAGTCGAGGTGGATCTGCCTGATCTGACAACATCAATGGTGGTGAAGGTGGACCTGATGTCACTAGATGAGAAGTTTTCATGTGCTATGACCTTCGTTGGGAATGATGCCTTATTTTAGTAGAATGCACATATTGTCTGGAAATAAAAACTGAGGAACACTGAAGACCTATATTGTCATGGCTTCGTAGACACTAGCTCGACTGGGGACGTTGGAAGGATCTGTCTGGCTCTTTTCATAGTCATGAATCATGTAGGGTTTCACCAACTCTATAGTATTAACCTAGGCGTACCCTTGAACATAACTCAAAGAGTCATCCACTACTAGATAAATTCTGTGAAGATTCGAAATTTCTAGTGGCATGAAATCGCTGAGAGTATGGGATGACAATGACATCGATGGGGGGACATTGTTTTCCCCTATGTCGCTAGTGCTTACTTTTATTGGAAGAGGACAGTTGAGATGACGATACAAAAGTAGTATCTATGGATTTTGAAGGCTCTAGTCAATTCATGCATGTACAGATAACACCATGTGAATGGGAGACTATTTTACGATCCATCCAGTTGTCATACTTCTGGGACCCACTGTTAGAAACCCGACGCCACTCTCCATCATTGTCACTAAGAATATCCGGCTTCACAAAGACACAGTCCACTAGTGCTGGAGCTGGGCCTAAATGGACTATATTGTTACCTTCTAAATATAGAAGTTAGTCTTTAAAAACATAGCACAGTTTGAGTTTGTTCCCCAGTATCAAGTGATATGGGCTGTAATTAGGGTGATCAATGAGGTTTGCCTCTTCTGGCCAACTGTATTCAAGAAAAGGTATAATCAACTGCTCCAAGGAACTATAGAAGTAACCAGATACTTGATCTTCATTTAATGAGTTGGTTCGGTTCCTCCTGTCCATGATGGGGGACCATGGAGCCTTACCCTGACGAGGGGCCAGAGGTGCATGTTGTGGAGGTGGAGCATTGATATCTCTCCTAGGTGGTGGTGGCGAATTGCATGGGGGAACCTACCAGTTCTGAGGTGGGAGAAGCTAGGCCGGAAGATATGCCTGAGGTGGAGGTCCTACATAAAGATATGGAGGCATCTCCACTGGTAACGACTCGAGTTTTTTTTTGGGGGGCTATATTTGGGCCACAACGGTGTGCTCAACCCTATCAGCCCTTCCCGCAGGGATTCCAGGAGGCAACAGACGTTCCTGCCTGGCCTATTTCAAGGCTTCATCTAGGCGCTGGACATTATCAGAGAAGTCTCAAAATCCCATGGGGTAGTTTTGGGTGATCAATTAGGGGACCCGTTTTGTCTTGACATTCCCTATGCACAACGTTAGTAGTTTCTCCTGAGTCAGTGGTATATTACGGGAGTACGTGAGCACTTTCCACCATGTGACAAAGTCTGCAACTTGCTCATCCGGCCTCTGCATGCACTTGAAGAGGTCCGTGATACTTGTATTATGAGTGGTGGAACTGAACTGGTAGATGAATTTCCTATGGAGGTCTTCCCATCCGGCTAAAAATCTGATGGGGAGCTGCTTGTACCAGATGAATTCCTGCCCACCAATTTCTGTACAAAGCAATGATGTTTGACATCTTCCTATTGAGATGAAGTTCTCAACATGGGCCCAAACCTTTAGAAAAAGTGCTCATGGTGCGTTGGAAGGTCCCATGTTCAATTGGAGGGGGAAATGTCTAATTTCATAAACCCAGGGGTGCTGGCGTATCATTCACCCATGTCTAAAGTGGATTCCAATCAGGCAGGACTGACACCTTTCGAATCTCCAATGCTTCAAGACGGGTAATGAGTGCTACCATTTTGTCATCTAGGTGGGGATTCTTATCTTGATGGGGATCTCAGACCACCAGTGCATTTGATGGTTCTTCGACATGATAATTAGGCCCAATGTCTCGTGGAGAGGCTTGTGGAATAGCCCATAGAGCATCATGGGGAACCTAAGATGGTTCTCAAGGATTGTCTCACCCCTCGGGTGGATTTAGTGAAACATACCGCGCCCTCTTTCCCTATGTTGCAGCCTGTAGCCTATCTGTGTGGGCAGGATGGTCAGGGTCACATGGATTCAATTCGCCAGAGGGAAGTTGTGCCTGCCCCTACTGCCATAGTAGAGGATCACCGTAGTCTAGTCATCGCTCAGTAGTTCATTCAACAAGGATGTCATCAACCATCTTCTTTTATTTTGAGAGTTTCTTACGCAACGTGAATTTTTTGGGATGACCTTCCACCTTCTGTACTGAGCCAGACAGGTCGGAGGGTTTGACGGCTCCGAGGTATTCCTTACCCTTGTTGGGATTTCAGCTGAGGACTAACACCTTGGTAAGCACGATAAGTCCCAGTGGATTCCTCTGATGATGATTAATCCTTCCCAATGTATCTAGAGGTGTGAAACTCCCTTGGGGAAGGGAGGTCCTATATAAGAAGATCTAGCTTGTTCTCACCCCCAGCGGGCTTTCCATGTTAACTACAACCCTGCTTGGATGCATATCCTCTATGCCGCCCATAAAATTGGTATGACATTTGATGGAACCAAAATGGAGGGCCTCGTACTGACCCAACCATGTATATGCATGTAAGGAGAATCCTCCTTGATTATCTTGAAGATAACATTGATGCTCTGAATGCATCATTGTTGGAGGGTCTTACGGCGACCTGGGGACTTAGGGCACTGGTCCATGGGGAGTGCAGCCAGATCCACTAAATACCATTTTTGGTCGATGTATTTGAAGTGAACTTGACTCTTGGAGTAGGAAACCTATTGACAACGAAGACAAAAATGAATGGATTAGAGGGTTTAGTGAAAACACTTCACCTCTTCCTGTGTGAGCGATTTCGGTGCACTGAAATTCGGTGTTGCAACTAGCCTAATCATATTATAAAAATGGTGCACTATGAGAATATCACAGAAGATCCATGTTCTAGATTTGGGGTCTGGCCTATCATTTCCCCACTCGTCAACCAGAGGGGGATAGGGAACAAGTTGCAGTACTGAGGCAGACCACTGGGATGGGGGGCTGGCCGGCGGAGAATATGGTGAGTGAGTTGACAACTTGTTGTATCTCAGGATGTCCTCCAAAAAGGGTAGTTTTATAGCCACCACATTGCTTTAAGATGGTCTTATGACCACAGTTTATAGTGTAGGGACTACGGCTGCTAGCGATAGTCAACGCTACTTCTCATCCACCATTGGTCCCCACGATATCCCTCAATGTTCTCTAGATGAGGTATAGAGTGATTTTGGTGGTGATTGTGGTGATTGCATAGCTAGAACCTATGGTTTTTCCAAATGTTTTTCCTCCAGGATATACCTATAGAGGGAGACATGAATCCTATTAACATTACATTCTATAATTATAAGGCCAATGCACCTTGTTCTTTCCCCAACCCATGACATGGAGGATCTAGGCCCGTGTTTCATCACTGAGTCAGATTCTTCCTCATAATCTGAGAAGAAAACGTGTTTAATCTTGTTCTAAATCCTCTCAGTATTATTTTTATGGGGGTGAAAACCCACCCTCCTTCCCTGGGATGGTTTTTTGATACATGGAATATTTCTAGCATGAAGAGGATCGTTCACCATATTGGTGTTGGGGTGGACAGAATTTTCGCCTGAGTGAGCTGGGGTGGGAGGAGCACCTGGGAAGATGTTCAGGGGAAAATGGTGGGGATCTCCAGGTCCAATAACTGATGTGCGTAGTGAATCTCCATAAGAAACACTGTAGAATGTAGGAACATCATTATTTTTCCCATAGTAGCATAAGTGCGAGGAAGATCCTCGTACTGGCCAAGACGAACACGAGTAGGACCTCCATAATGGATACTCTTGAATCAAAGATAACCTTCACTCCTCTGATTTCTGAGAAAAGGATACCTTTCTCTAGCTGCTGCAAGTACATGGGGATGGACCCCACACATGAGATTGACCAGATGTGCAACATCCCCACACTGGTGGTCTGCGGTAGGAGGCATGACCCCATACCCAATGTAATGAGCATGGGAGAGGCTTCCGTACAAAGTGTCGCTGCCATGAGGGGGACCCTCAATCAGATTAAAGGTGGAATAGGGAGGACCTCCATGCAGAGCTGGATAGAAAGGAGGACCAGAGTTCTCTATGGTAGCAGTTCGGGGAGGACCTCCGTATTGGGTGTCATTGTTGTGGGTCGATCGATGGCGAGCACTCCTTGTGTCGACGACCAAGAGAGTCGGCCCAGCCTACCCATGGGGTGGTTGGGGCCTTGATCTAGGTCAGGTAGATATGTTCTCTTGAATAGCATACATAGGGGCTGATTATATACATCGGCACTGGAAAAATCCATAGTAGTTGTTGACATTGACGCCCCTTGGAGGGAATCCTCCTCAGCCTGTGCCTGATGCTGGAATCGGGTCTGCTAGACTAGGGCCAATGATGTGGGCACATGGCTTACCAACACCTTAACTCGTGGGAAAATTTGATGCAGCAAGCAAGACCTAGTGGGAGACCTCATTGAGAGCCCCTAAAATGATAACCCAGCCAGGATGGCCCAAACATCAATAACCTCATCGGCGTAGGGGAGGGAGTCATAAAAGAATTTTGGGGAGAAGATCCTGAAAAAATTGTATGTTGGAGTGGGGAGTAGTAGCTTCCAACATGGACCTTGGGGGTGGCAGTGGAAACGAGCCACAAATGCCTCTAAATCCTGGTAGGCTATATCCCGAGTCGGGATAATCCTCTCCTCCTCATATCGGCGTACGAGGTCGTTTATCACCCTTCATTGTATGAATTATAAAGGGGTGATGGGGTATGGGTTCCCAACAGTTGTGGTTGTGTAAGCTATCACAGAAGCTATAGATCCATGTGGGATTGTCACATTGGTGCAACCCCTACACATGCGTCAGTGGGTGGGTGGTGATCAGATTCCGGATGGAGTAACATGGTTCTAGGAAAGCAGGGATGTTAAACCATTAGTGGTGAAACAAAAAAATTGACATCCAATGACCCAGTTCCATATCGTCTCCCATGGATGGTAATAAAGATCAACGCTGACTATGTCTTAGACTGGGATGTACAACATTTTAACTGCCCCGATTACTGGTGAGTTTCACACTGGGCCCACTATATTCTTGGTGGGACTGGATACCGAATAACTGGATCCGGTGATACGCTAATCCACTGATGTCCCAAACACTACTAATCTCCACATTGAGGATAAAAATTTGATGTGGGGTTCCCCATTTATATTTCCAACACTTTTTTGGGGGTGCACATATCTCTCTGTTTGAGGACGATGAGGATATGCTAGGTGTTTCTCCGCATTACTTCTTTCCAAAGGTTGGCGGCATCCATCACTATTTAGGTAAGTTTACTCATTGATGGAAATGGGATGATGGTATGTTAGTTCTTCTATCCATGGATTTATCCTCAAAACATGATACCTAGTCTGGGTCTCCCGTATAGATTAAGAAGCTATTCATGAAACTCTTCCCAGTTCCATATCTTCATGGAAACCATTTAATTACACTACTTATGTAGGGATATTCCATGGGGTCCATCCAGGGCAGCAACCTTCGGTCATGAGAGTCATATCTTTGGACTTCACTGGCGGGTCTGGACGCTGGAACACTGGCGCGTCTGGGATTCTTCTCTTTAATATAGGGCTTCTCAATGGCATAAATTCCCGAGGAATCCCACATAGATTGTAGAGAATTATATTCAATAGGCATGTCTCTGATGATCTCCTTATATTCCCATGTTTAACATAGGGTAGGCCACTGGTTTAACGTCTAGAGGAGATGGATCATACTAATCAAAACATTGACTAAAGTGGACAAGATAAGTGAAACCCGCATAGGGAACACTAATTCTAGGAGGTGAATTGACGTGATCCCATAGAGATGTGGCATCCTAGGTAAGAATCAAGATTGATAAGGAATGGTTAAATGAATTGGATGAAGAATGATATGGATTCAACTCGAAGGCGACGATGATGTTTGGCATGAGCCTCCCAGAGTCTTCCTACGTTTCCCCGTGGTAGGGAATAAAAGTAAACATAGTTTAGGATGTGGTATAGGATCATGGTGTGTGTAGAGGAAAACAAACTGATGATATAATGGGGCTTAAGAATGGTTTGTATCCCGAGGTCAGCCTGAAGCCACTGGGGTGGACTAGAGATATGGGTCCTAATGGAATGGATGACAATATCATACTGCTGGGTTTGGGTTGACAATATATTTCTACCGAATGAGGATCACAATGGCTTACTTTAATGTGAGGTTCACAACATCTTATCATTGGGAAGAGGATCATAATGGCTTTATTTTGGATGGTTTTTACAACATCTTAGCATTGGATGGGGGCACAATGGCTTACCGCTGGATGGGGGAGAGTTTAGTGTCATTATGGACAAATGGGGCGCATAGTTTAATGTCATGTAGGATAGGGGTGGATGAATGTGGAGATGGTCGGGACACATGGATGGTGGGATTGAACCTCATAAAGGCGTCCTTCATACCTTTCCATGGAAAGGATCAAATCCCCGTAGTTTGGGAATGTTGGGAACCAACATTAACGGGGTAGGATCCAATGGATGGTGGTTTTGAACCTCAGGGAAGCTTCCTACAAACCTTAACTTGGGAAGGATCAATGTCCACATATTTTGGGATAGTTTGGTGACCTGACGTGAAGACTGTCAGGAATAATGGATGGTGGGATTGAACCTCAGGGAGTCATCCTACGTACCATTCCATGATAAGGAAGTTAATCCTCATAGTTCGGGATGGTGGGAACAAATGTGTATGGGGTCGGAACCAATGGATGGTTGGATTGAATCTAAGGGAGGCTTCCAACATACCATACATTTTGATGTATCAAATTCCATGTAGTTCTGGATGGTTAGATGACCTGAAGTGAAGATGGTCAGGACTAAAGGATGGTGGGCCTGAACCTCTAGGAGGTTTCCTACATGCCTTTCCTTTCCAAGGAAGAAATTCCACATAGTTTGGGATAGTTTGTTTGGGATTAAACTCTAGGATGCATAGAGAGGATGTCATGGTCGATGCTTACTCTAAGCCCACGTGACTCATGAACGGTGTGAGAAACAAGTGGCGACAGAGACCTGATATTCACATCATGAAAGGTACAATAGTTGGATGTTGAATGGGGATTATATGTTGTTAGTGGCCCAAAATGGAAACTAGTTATTTAGTGTGGTTAGAATCCTATTGAGTAAACATGGGGTTGTGCCTAATTAGCTACCCAGGGAGATGGAGATTGGGACATACTCTTGGGTGGAGGCATGCTGTTGATAAAGCCCAAAGGGAGAGGGATATGGAACCAAATAATGGAGGGCTCTGGTACCCCCCTCTTATTCAATGGAACCAAGGAAGATAAGAGGAGTAGAGATGATACCTCCTAGATGAAAAGATATGGGCTTACACTAAGATGGCTTCATGTTCCCCACTGACATACGCCGCTCTGATAAAGTGGGTCTCAATCCAAGGGAGGAAGGATCTCACTCTTGTGGAGACAAGCAGGCATATAGAATTTCTGGGTGGGCGCAACCCACATATTATGTGTTGGGAGAGGCCACAGTTTAATGTCACGTGCTGGTGACAGTGGTGCTTGTAATTTTATCGTCCTATAGCTCTGATGAGGGGGGTTCAGTCTGCATCCCTAGGACAGACATAACTGATAACCACCCACACTTGGGGAAGCGAAGGTAACTGATATGCTATGTTTAGGGGGTGTTATGATGTGATCCATTGAGGGGTCCATGTTACCATGGATATGCGAGGAAGAATTAGATGTTAGCATTCCTAAACTGAGAAGCATGAGGTGAAGAAACACAACGGGAAATACCTCCCAAGGGATCATGAAGTTGCTTCAGGCAGACCAGGAGGGTCGCACATGAAAAGGAGTTGCAGAGCAAAGGGTTTCATAGTTAGAATCATTATGAAGCACTGGTGTTCCATATAGTAGAGGGGATTTGTGAAGAGGTATGCTTTGTGAAGTGATCTGGCCTAGCTTAGGCATATGTCGAAGGTGCATATGGAAGGTGCTTCACGAAGTTGAATGGCATTCGTGGAGAAGTGCTTTGGGAAGCAAGGGTGACCTTCGATGTGTATCATTGTGAAGAAATGTGCTTCGCGAAACAATATTACTCTGCTTTATTATGTGGGTTACATGTGCATGGAGGGTATTTTGTGAAGCATATGTTCTCTATGAAGACATGAGTCTCCTTGAGGATCACCTTACCACATCGAGGCATGTAGTCTTTGCAAAGGTAATCCATCTTTGAAGAGAGGCTGAATTCAATCTAAGGGAGAGGTATATTACAATGAAAAAGTACCATGAGGAGATAATTCTTCACAGAAAAAAATTTTCTTCTCGATTTGAGAATTAACAAGGTGAGAGGTCGGAGGATCCATCATTCGAGCGTAAGGGGAGACTAATATTTATAGGTAAGAGGCACTGCGATGTTGAGCTTTCTAGGAGGCAAGACACGTGGAATTTTGTCATAACCACGAAGCCCCCTACCTCTTTTCTCCATGGCAGGTTCACAAATGTCAAATGGGTTCATGGAGCCTCCCTTCTCCTTGCTCCATAGAAGGTTTAGAAATGTCAAAATAGAATCCAAAAAAATTATGCCTATTGTGATTATAATATTTTATTAGTTTGTTTTACACTACATCACTAGCCTGAGTGAAATAATTTCCAAATGAGGGAATGGTATGTATAGGGGGCCACTATCCATATTATAATAAAGAAAATAATTTAATAATTATACCCTGATTTCATACCTATATGATGAAGTAATGATATGATATGAAAATGGAGTTGAACAATATAAAAGTATTACACATAGTAACATATCAAAATAAAAAAATCACAATGGACATTAAAATACGATCACCCTCCAAATAAGTAAACACATAATAGGAATAAATATATCATAACCATAACCTATAATGAGGAAAAATTTATCAACATCACAAAAAAATAAATATCACATCAAATTTTACAAACAGAAATCACAATGGGTTCAATATAACGGATTAAAAAATAAAATCTTGTAAAAATATTTCAATGGGACATATTATTGTGGAAATATAATTAATGGAATCAAATACTAAATTTCAAAACCCATTAATAATCCCTTTCTCTATAGAACATCAAAATAAATCATGTATCACATGATGATTGAAAATACATTAGAAAGATGAAAATCATGGAATTATATTATGCTAATCAAAATTAAACATGATGATAATTCATTGTAATTAATAAAAATTTATTTTTATAAAATGAAACCATTATTTAATGACAAAAAATCATATTGTAATGTATTAAAACAAGAATATTGAATCATATTAATGAATATGAATATACCCCATTGAAATACATAAAATTCAATTTATGAAAAATGAATACTAATGTAGAAAAAGATAATTTGATAGTTAAATACTAGATGTAAAAACTTTACAATTTAAAACATTAAAAATGGTTTAAAAAATAATGTAGTGAAGAATTTAAATTAAAGGAAATATGTAGGGATCAACTATACACTAATTGGTGAAGTCATCAAGAAAATTTTAATTCTAATATATCATGGATAACGAATCCTCTATATTACCAATTAAAAACAAGACATTGAAATACGCACAAATAAAATTATGGATCACCAATCATTAATTCACCCTAAAAATTGACGGTTTCCAAAATAAATATGAAAAGGCAAAATTAAAGAGAATGGGGTCTTGAGTTGTTTTTATTTTAAAATTATCACATGTAGATAAACTAAATCTATAGTGAAGATAAAAATAAGTAAAAAATAAAAGGAGGATGATGATTTTGGGAATTGAATCATTGAATGTCGGAATAAAAATACCCAATTGAGATGAAATTGATAAAGTTAAAATACAAAATTTACCATTTTTCAGGAAAATTTTACAGGGGATCCTAGCATGAGATCAAAAGCGAGGTAATCATGGCTATTTAGGACTTCTTTCGTGTGGGAAGTGTACCGCAGGTTGCAAGTGCTAGTTATCTGGTTCTCATCTCGAAGATCAAAGATCCCTCCTCTATCCAGCATTATCGACCGATGCATTTGGGAAATTTCCCTTACAAAATCTTGGAAAGCATCATTAATTCTAGATTATCACTGCCTCTTTCCCGATGGCATTCCCTCAAACTACATGGTTTTGTCATGTTTCACCCAATCCAAGGGACGATTCCGCTATCTATGAATATGCAACACGACATAAACAACTGATCACATGGCTTCAATATGGCCATAAAATTGGATATGAACAAGGTGTTTGACATGGCTAAAAGAGGATTTATAAATAAGGTGCTCAAAAAATTTGGGTTCTCTCCTAGGGCTTGTGACCATCTCTTTAGAAGCTTTACTTCTCCTTGGTTAAAAGTGACATTTATTTTCCGTTCTCATGGGTTCTTCAAATAAATTAGTGGGTTGCGACATAGAGATCCCATTTCCCCTTGTATATTCATTATTATGCTGGATGAACTTAGTCACATGATCAATATGGCCATGTAAAATGATGATATCCTTCTATATCGAAGGAAATGGAACCTCCCATCCATTACCCATTTTATTTTTTCTAATGAAACTATAATTTTCTGTAATGCAGGCAGAAGATTTCTTTGCAGCATAAATAGGATCCATGAGGGGTACAACCACTAGACCAGAAAAATGATTAATTAGGAAAAGAGAATCTTTTTCCTACTAAAGAGGTGTGCTGAATAAAGAGTCTCACATATATGTCTTAGGCTTGGCATGTAGGGAGGATCATTTCCCCTGACTATCTAGCCACCCAGTCTCCTCATACAGAATCCTCATATGAGACTACGATCATGTGTTTAGTAAGATCACGAGGTGAATCCTCAACAAGAAGAACCACATCTTGTATATTGGGGGATATATTTCCCTACTTAACAGTGTACTGGCAGCCATGTTGGTTCATGCCCTGGCCTCCACCTCAGTTCCGATGACCGTTATTGAATCCATTGACAAAGTTCTCGCAGGATTCATTTTGGATACATTATTAGAGGGGAAACGACATTTGGGTTGTATTTAATAAAATTGCAAGGCCCAAATGTGTGTCTGTGGGGGGGAGGGGGGTTATCTCCAAGAGACTTGCTGATATTATACACCACATGCACGCAATGATTGTGTGGGAAATCATTAAGGGTCAAACATTGTGGGGTCAGACCATGACCAGTATCTAGGGAGGCAGTGAAAAGAATGTAATCGGGCATAGCTCTCACCTCACATTAGTGATCTTCTACCTCATCTTGACTAACAAATAGGACTCCCTATGGATTATAGAGGAGGGAAAGATCCTTTTATGGAATCACAACTAGCCAGCAAAGGCAATATGTTATCCAAGATGCCCAGCTCCCAACATCTCCATCCAGGAAGAAAGTATTCACTCTTCATTCGTCAGGTTAATCCTGGACCCAGACTAGAGCACAATATCTTATCTTATCATCATCAACTCTAAAGAGGAAAAATTCGTCTTCACTACCTCCAGCTCGAGGATATTCAATTCTAAGGACTTATGTTGGTAATCCCATTATCTGGTTCCAAAAGATAGATTGAATGCTCTGGTTCGGTTCATCAAGACTCCAACGAAGTATAATTTTCCCAAATGATGGATCAAGAACCCAATAATCCCTTCAAGTGAAAACATAAAAAGGATGGGCATTAGCCTAGATTAACATCGCCTCTACTACAGGAACAAGCAGGAGGAGACTGCGGGCCACATTTTCAATGAAGGTGATTGTGCGTAAGACATATAGGGAGATTTTTGTGGCTTCACGACATACTCTTCATGTGACCAGAGGGAAACTCCTTTATTATATTTCCAGTATAATGAAATAGAGTAGGTGGATCAAAAGGATTCTGAATGAATAGTGATCCTAAGTGCAGGGTGGTGGTGTTTATGGAAAGCACGAAATAGAGCTCATTACGAGGGGTTCTCTTCCATAGGGAGGTCTATCATCACAAGGGACCGTAGTCTACTAATCGATATGGTGTAAAAAATTAAAAATTGGCAGGAAGCACCATCCCTTATGGGGATGAAAGTCTCTTCCCCAATTGTTCACAACCCTACCCCAAGGCTTTCAGACAATTTGGTTCAATGGTTTCCACCTGCTATTGACCTGAAGTTGAAAATGGATGGATCATGCATCTCCGGAAGCATGTGAGTAGGAGGAGTAGTTCAGGACAGCATGGGCAGTGTGGGGTTATCCTATACAACATTTTATGGTAATGGAACCTCCATAGTGGTAGAGACAACGTCGGTTCTTATAGGACTATGCCTTTCTGATCAAGCGAAAATCCATCCTTCTAAGATTGAAACTGACTCAGTGGTTATTCACGATGCCCTCCAGGGAAAAGCACCCACTCATTAGCCCATCTCTTACATCAACAAGAAAATGCAGGATAGTCCTTAAAAACAACATCAAGGTTTCTCACACAAGGCATGAGGGGAATAATGTGGCGGACCACTTGGCTTTTCTAGCTGAACACGGCTCTGAAATCAAGTTCTTAATCAACATTTATTCCTTGAAATAAGAGGGGTTTAACCTAATTTGTGGGGATTCCCTAGTTCTTCATTACTTTAGGCCTCCTTAGACCTTGTTTCCCTTTCCTGTCTCAATTGTTTTCTTTAATAAAAATTAAATAGATGATGATGATGAAGTGTGATTTTAATATTTTATTCTAGATATGAAAAATTAAGCCACACTATTTCCCATATCCAATGGCCACCAAAACATTTATCAACAATATTTATGTTTAATCTACACAGTTCCATTTATCGCTGTGTTAATCACATGTTTATCAAATAAAAAAAAGGATTTTATGAATGTTTAAAATTCTAAATAGAGACATCCAAAATTTCACATTAAAATTATTAAATAAAAGAAAATGAAAATTATGATTGGGGTGGGGAAATTAAACCAAAATATATCTTTCTAACAAAATAATTTATTGTTAAACCATTACAAACCCATTTTAGTTTCAAAATCTAATCCCATAATATAATACAATATTTATGGCTCAAGATTTTATTATAGTATTTTTCCATTTATTTAACAATTTATAATTCTACACATGAAAAAACAAACAAAATTTGAAATAAATTTTTATTATGAGATAATTATATGTATTAAAATGTTAGAATTATAATTTAGTTTTGGAATTAGTGTGTCTAAATAGAAAAAACCAATATTTATAGAATTATAAGTGGGATCAGGTAGTAGAAGACTTTTTTATGAAACTAATTAATCTATTCATTGAATGGAGGGAGTGTTACCTCTATTTTTTTCGTCTATGTCAACTCTAAACTTCAACAAGTGTGGATTGAGGGTAATAATTTACTAGATAATTATAATCTTGTGGAAGTTTATGTCAGATCAATGCTACCTAAATCACAACATAGAACTATAACCAATGTTTTTATATCCTTAGATCAAATTTAAAAATATTTAGTGGATTTTTATGTATAGGATAAGTGGATATAAACCTGAATTTAAAATTTTAATATGTTCTTTATATGTATCACATGTATTATATACATTAAAAATTGATTATTTTTGATAAAAAAAATTATTCATATTTTATACTAATGAATTGATAATATTTAATTAGTATAAAGAAATGATAGATTATAAATGAATTAATTGCGTTCCATATCAGTTTATGAATGATGGATATAGAGTTTCATGACATGGAATACGGGTGTCATGCAGTGATGCCTTGATATATCACCCACATTGGGGAATGAAGTGTTCTAGGAATGAAATATAATCCCCATGTGTTCCCTTACACATGAAAATACATTATTAGTGACATATGGTTAGTCAGCTCCCCATGTGGGTTGTAATCCCAAATGGGGAACAAACCCATGAGGCTGTTATTTAAAAAAGAAAATATTGAAATGAAGGGTCATAAATCCTCAATTGAGATCATATAATTGGAATCAATGGTTCAGGGAGGGCTCTAATTATTATGGAAAGAACTAAGGGGAGACTTTTGGAGAGAAAAACTAATACATACTGCTAGAAAATGGGGTTTTGGAGACCCCTTACAGGGCCTACAAATCATTTGTTTTCCATTTTTAAAATTCCGTTTAAAGGGGGACCGGTACCCCAACATACAACCTGCAAAAAAGAAAGAGGAACCTTAAACGACATAGAACATCACAACATTACACATCATAATATCCATAATCGTCTCCAAAACCCATGCAGGATTAAAAATACTTCTCAAAAAAAATTTATACCCCCCGATCCCGAAACCGAACACTTCCTTGACCCCCCACAACCGCCCATCCCCTCCCTTGCCGCACAGACTTAGGATCATATATACCACCCTCACTCCCTTTCTACACAACCAAATCCAAATTGATGATGCCGTACCGACTCCGCCCCTGGTTTCCACTGACGTCATTGACATTCCCCTCCTCGCCACACTGCCCATCACCTACCTCGCTACCCCGACGACACCTCACTGCCTCCTCCTCCGGCTCCTCGCCGTCATCAGTGCCCGTCCCCTCACACACCACACAGCCTCCGACTCCAGCTCACCTCCTCTACCCGTCCCCTGCTTAAAAGCACCTCCTCCAACTCCCCTCGGTTTCGAATTTATGTCAATATAATGTATGCCTTAATTTTCCTTTTATGGTTTTAATTTTAGGTAATTTTCTGAATAAATATGACATGCATTAAGATTATATTAATTTTTTGTGTGAATAAAAAACTTTGGATATGGAATTTCATTTTTATATGGGTTTGTGAGCATAAATAATTATGAAACAATGTGTGTTGAGAGTGTGTGAATGAGAATACATCCAACTTTAATTGAATTTTAATGTTACATATAATACAGAGTTCATGTATATATTGATTGGATTTATATTATGTGTTGTGTTGTTATTTTATTTATACCATTCATGAGTTTATCACATGTCTCTATGTGTGTGTATCCCATGGTATAATGGTTGAGGTTTGACAACTTGTGTGTGCTTGGATATCCCATGAGACCAATGTTTGAGTTTAATCACATGTGTTTTGATACAATATGTTTTTATTAATATTACATGATATTCCTTTATATGATATTAAACAATGTATCATTGTGACATACTGTGTATATTTTAGAGGTATTATTGGGATGGAATTTGGGGTGATGTGTCAATATTTTTTCTCATTATTTTTATTTCTCAAACTTTTATTGACCAAAAACTTTGGTGGTATTTGAGTTTTAACTATATTACTTGAGATACCAACCATGGATTAGGATTTTTAATTGCTTATTGACTCTATTATGTTATTGTTTCATATGACAAGAGATCTCATCCTGTGGGACTAACTGCCAAAAAATGTATCCGCCAGTTGGGCCATATCATATGTTACCGACATCGATTTCCATTGACCACACGTGATCGGGCTTCGATCTCTCACAATACATTAGACAATCATTGTAGGTAAGTTGAGGTACGAAGACCATTTTAGTTTCTTTCCTATGTTTAAAAAAATATTAACATGTGTGATTTTTTATTTAAAATGGAAAAATATATAATTGTTCCCTGATGAGTTTTGGTTGGTGTGTATTGGAAAACTTCATAAGATGTGGAATGATTTTAAAGTAAAAATCAAGAGGAGCATTGGGTACCAAACGTGGGTGCCACAGACATTCTGGGAAAAGTCCATAGAGGTGTTCTTCAGGCTCTGTGGTGCAACATAGTTTTATATTGGTCTAATGAGGCTGTCGTGGTTATATATTTATTTTGGTATACATATTTACAACAATGTGTGACATTATATTTGTTTGAAATTTTAATTAATTGAATGTAGCAGGTATCAGCACACCATTTTGAGAATCAAGCATTATAGGGACCACCACACACGCTCGAGACATGTCACGTGTCTCAAATCCAACAACATGTTTTTATTATTCATTTTTAAAATTTATTATTTAATTTATATTTGGGTTATATTTTTATTTTTTATTGGTATACGGTTATGGGAGCAAGGTGCATCGACTGATAAAATGTCAGTGTGGATGAGAACTCGTGATCAAAAAGATCCAGTTGCGGCATCTATTATATTATGTGCATCTACTCATTACCAATACTTACATGAATATGTATATAAACATATATAAGTATATATATTTATGTTTTTTAAATGCTCAATTTGAAGATGAGTTAGAACAGCTGTCAGAGGACCAATGACATCTTCCCATACAAAAGGGATGAGATATTCTATCACATTATTGGTCATGGCGGGAATTGATATAGTTATACCTATAGAATGGGGATTCCTCAATCTTTAATATCATGTGTTGAGGTTGTCGGTCCTTCTGTTTCTTGGATGACACAACAAATATCAGATTTTGAGGCACGGTCGTGCGCTTCCTATGAGGTAAATTCTCAATTGATCAATGTGGTTAAAACCCTATGACAATATGTGCATCTTGGTGATAGTGATTGGGGTCATACGACGCATGTCTATACTGAATTTATTTATTTTCCTTCAATTATTTTCATTATTAAAATATTTATACATTTTATTTATTTTCCCCCGACACACCGGAAGGATGTATCTGGCATGAAAACACATGACACATGATATTAACGAGGCGTGTTTCTTTTATATTTACTACTAAATTAATGTTAAATATTGATTTAGGTGTTAAATATATAATTTTTTGATATTTGAAAAATTTATGTTTCAAAAAAACTCCACAGTTTTTCTTTACTTCTATTTATTAGGATCTCTATTTGGAATGTTCTCCCTCCACTTCAGTTAATTCATATCATTTTAGGATAGACCCCATATCAGTTTTCTATATATGTATTTTTTCTATTTTTGATGGTGTTTGTGGATACATTCAGTATATATGGTGCAACTCGGTTGGTCTAGTTCCATGCTATGATTTCTAGTTTTTTAGTGGTGGAATGTGAGGTGATTTGGTTTCCATCCTCTTATGGACTTTTTCCTTGTCAGTGTTCTTCTAATGGGGTGGGGTTATCCGGGGTAAGATGGAGGGGGGGGCATAGTTCGAGGGGGGGGGGGATTTCCAAGGGTGGGGGGTTGTCAGTGGTGAGTGGGGTGGGTGGAGGTTCAGTGGGGAGTGGGGGTTGTCCGGGGAGGTGTCCCGGGGAGAGATGTTTTGAGGGTTGGGGGTGGGGATGTCCGGGGTAAGTGGGGGGTTGTGTCTTGAGGGAGTGGGTGGGGGCTGTCTGAGTGGGTGTGGGGGGGGGGGAGTTCCCGATGTAGGGGGCTATTCAGGGTTTCTGTGTGTGGGGGGGGGGGGGGGGGTTTCCAGGGGGGATTTCTGGGGGTAGGGGGGTGTTCAGGGTGGGGGTTGTCCTGGGGGAGTTATTTAGGGGGTGACTGGGGGGGTACGTGAGGGGATGTTCGGGGGGTGGGGTTAGTCTGTGGTGGGTGGGTGGGGGGGGGGGTTCTAGGGGGTGTGGGTGCTGTTTGGGTGTGTCTGGGGGGGGGGGGGTTCGGAGGTTTGTGGGATGGGGGGATGTGCAAGGTGTGTGTGTGGGGGGGGATTTAGGGTGGGGGCAGTCCGGGGGGAGTGTAGGTTTTCTGGGGGTGGGGGCTGTCTCGAGAAAGTTTTGAGGGGGGGGGGGGGGGGCTGACTGGGGGGCATGAGGGGATATCCAGGGGTGATGGGAAATAAAGGGAGTGTGTGGAGGGGATGTATGGGGTAGTGGTGGATGTACAGGTGTGGGGGTTGTCTGTGGGGGAGTGGGGGTTGACAAGGTGTGTGTGTGGGGGGGGGGTGGTTGTCCTTAGGGAGTTTTGGGGGGGGGGGGGAGGGGCACGTGGGGAGCTGTCCGGGGGAGGGGCTGTCTGGGGGGTGGGGTTGTTGTTAGGGGTTAGTGGGGGGGATATTTGATGAGGAGTGGGGGTTGTCCGAGTGTGTCTATGTGTGTGTTTTTTTGGGGGGGGGGGTCTGTTCGGAGGTGGGAGATGGGGGTAGGGGCAGTGTCTGGGGGGAGTGGGGGCTGTCTGAGGTGGAGTGGGGGCTATCCGAGGTGGGGGATTTTCCCAAGAAAGTTTTGGGGGGGGGGGGATGAGAGGGGTTGTCCGAGGGAGTGGTGGTGTTCATGGTGAGTGGGGGGTGGTGTTCGAGGTGGGGACTGGGGTCTATCTGGGTTTGGGGACGAGGGTGGTCCAGGGAGGAGTTGGGGTGTCCGTGTGTGTGTGTGTGTGGGGGGGGGGGGGGCTATCCTGGGGGAGTGTTTCGGAGGGGGGGGGGGGGGTTTCTAGTGTCCGTGGGTTGGAGGATATCTCGTGGGAGTTTGGGGGAGTGTACGGGGTGAGATGGTTGGGGTCTATCCCGGGTGAGGGAGGGGGGGTCGCTGTTCATGGGGGGATCTGTTCGGAGGAGGGGGTTGTGGGGGCTGTGCCGGGTGTGGAGGGAGGGTGTTCAGGGTGGGGGATATCCAGGGGGACTAGGGCTATCCTGGGGTGGGGGGATGTCCGAGGGGAAGTGGGGGCCGTCCGGGTATATGGGAGTAGTACAGGGTGATTGTGTGTGTGTGTGGGGGGGGGGGGGTGTTTAGGGTGGGTGATGTTAGGGGTTAGAGTGGGGGCTTTCTAGGGGTGGGGGATCTCTTGAGGGAGTTTTTTTTGGGGCAGGGGGGTAGCTGACCTGGGGGCATGTGATGGGCTATCCTGGGGGCTTTCTAGGGGGAGTGGGGTATGTTTGGTGGTGGGGGGTTTCTCGGGGGAGTTGGGGTTGTCTCGATGTGTGGGGTTGTCCCGAGGGAGTTGGGGGGGGGGGTTGATGTCCGAGGGGGGGGGGCACGTAAGGGATATTTGGGGTGAAAGTGTTTGTGTGTGTGGGGCTATGAGGGGGTGTTCGGAGGTAGTTATTTTCGGGGTGGGTGGGGGGATTTCTGGCATGAGTGGGGGGGTGTTGCTGCCCTAGGGGAGGAGGGGGGGGGGGGGGGGCTGTCCGGGGGGGGAGTTTGGGGGCTGGAGGTGGTTGGGAGGGGGCTGCAGGGGGTTGGGATGGGGCTATCTACGGGTTTTAGGTACTGAATATTACTCTATAGAGTTCAATGTCGAGCAGACACAACCAAATGGTTGTCGAAACATCTTTTCAAACCACCTCATCCTGTACAAGAAACATAGTAGGTACTTACTAGAGTGGAACACTGATTCTAATGGCCTAATTTGAAAATTTACACAATGTCCAATTAGTTAAATGAAGACTTTTCCAATTTTCCAAATGGCCTAACGCCCTAATTTCATAATTCCCTAGTTCAGTAATAGCCTAATGACCGAATGGAAAATGGGTCAAATGGACTACTGTCCTAATTACCTAATGTCTTATTTTCCTAATGACATATTAGGCTATTGGCCTAATGACCACTTACCCTAATTCTGTATTAGACTATTGACCTAATGGCCAATTGTTTAAATAGAGACATGTCCAATTGGACAAATTCTCAAATTCCAAAATGACTGAATTCCCTAACTTCCTAATGGATTAACTTCTTAACATCCCAATGGCCCAACAACGTACCAAAAACCCAATGAATCAACAAATGACCTAACAGCCCAATGACCGAACAACAGCCCAGGGGCCGAACAATGGCCGACTGGCCTAACAATGACCCAACGGTGTAACAACGCCTTAACAATAGCCGAAAAGCATCCCAATGTCCTAACAACAGCCCAATAGACTCACAAAGGTCCAACGACCCAACATCATGATGGATTAATATCCTAAATATCTAATGTCTTATTGGCCTAATTACTTATTACGCTATTGGCCAAATGTCTTGTTAGCCTATTAGCGTAATGACCAAATGGCCAACTGGAATATTACCATATTGGCCTAATTGAAAATTTACATAATAGCCAATTGGCTAAATAGAGACTTGCCAATTGGCCAAATTTTCAATTGTCCTAATGGACTAACGACCCAATTTGATTATTAAATATAAATATTATCTAACTGAATAAATATTTCCAATTTGCATATTCCTTGTTTAGTTGTTTATTTTGTATCTTATTGTAGGTTTATTGAAGCAGATTATTGGAATGTATTGGAGCTATTTGGATCACTGGATATGAAGGAGAATGTCTATAATTTTTTCTTTTTGAACAAATTCACCAGTACACAAGCCATAGAAGAGAATATTATGATGGAGGGTCTTATGGACCCAAATCAGATCCTACCCTCAATTACTAATAAGATCATTGTGCACTTAAAATGTTTTATTACAAAATATACCTTTTATTATTCTATAAGTTTTTATTTTATGAATACAAATATACTATGATTAAATTGAATTGAAATATATTAATTACATGACTTGTATATTAAAAACATTATTATAAATTGATGGGAATAAGAATTAAAAGAAGTTAATATTTAAGAATTAAATTTTTTATTAAAATATTTTCTCTTCAGTATATGTCATCATTCCATTTAAATGTTATGTTCATGAATTTTTCAATTTGAATTTAGAAGAATGAAAAAAAATTGGATTCATAAATTCAATATTATATTTGAAATAATTTTTGAGATTTAATTTGAAAATATTGAATTTTAGGAGAATAGTACAGAACATGTTTTTTACAAATACAATTAATATAATAACTTCATTCGGATATAATAATGGAATTTAAATTTATGAAGCCTTTTTTTAATATTTAGATATTTATTTATGTAAAAGTACACATTTAAAATTATATAATTTAATAATTACCATTTGTTTGAAATTTTGGAACCTAAGAAATATTCAAATAGATTTATTTAAATGTTATACATTTAATAAATTTAGAATTAATTTTTAAAATTATAGAAATTAAAAAGTATAAATTAGTTTTAATATTTTAAATTATAATATCAAAATTATTTGATATGTTTAATTTTATTTATATACCTAAAAATAAGCTACTAGGGTAAAAAATTGTTTTCAATGTTAAAAATAAAATAGAGTAAAATGTCAAATAGAAGGGAAAAAGATTTAAATATCCAAAAACAATTATTAATTATATATTCATAATATATTAGGATAAAACAATACCACTCCAATTTTTATTATTTTCAACTATTGGATGCCCTTTTATTGGAATGTGACACAATATTAAAATAATGTTAGGAATATATTAAAAACTGCCACCACATTAACTTATAAAAGGACCCCTACACCACCCAACTTCTCCAAAAAAATCTTTTTAGATCCTAAAAATAATTCAAAAAAACTTTTCTAAATCCCTTTACATGTTTTATTGTTATTTCATTCCAAAAAAAAATATTTGATGAATCCTCATTGATTTTTCTTAAAGAGTATGGTAAAAAAAATATAATCACTCGTTTTCAATTCTATTTCATTATTACTTTTACCACCTCCTTCGAATATATTTTAAATTTATTTAAAAATAACATAATAATAAATAAACATTTTTTTTTGTTTTTCAAAAAACATTTATAAACTACTTTCATATATATTAGAATATAAGAGAATATGTTCTATATATATTTGAAGATTGTCACCTTGATTGACAACATTTTTTGTATTTTATCACCACCATTAATGGTTGGTTTTAATAATGCATTCAATGAATAAATATGAAATATATAACATAATTATTAATATATTATGTCAAAAAATTATATACATTTCTTTCTTTATATCATTTGAAAGATGAAAATGTATCTCTTGCATATATGAAATTTACCACTTTTATAGAAGATGTGTTTCCTTATTCATCAGTATTTTACATTGGTGAATATATATATATATTAAAATTTATTTGATATTATGTGTTAATTTATTTATTGAATATTGTTATTAAAATATGATAAAAAATTAAATGATCAATATAATGTAAAATTTTGATATTGGTAAATTACATGAAATATGATGTCAGAGATTTTATCTTCATAAATAATTACTAAAAATCACATTGAATGGTATTGAAATATTATAAAAAAATTAGGGAAATTATATTATTGTTCTTCAATAATATATTATTGACGATGCTTTTTTAAAGTAATGGAGGCTGACATTACTATTAAAGGGCATGTGTGGGGAAATTAAAATAGCATTCATCTGATGATGAAAATAACAATTAACTAACTAATCTGTAGTTAGTGAATGAGTTTAATTTATTAATTTAAAATTTAATATAAATTAATAAGTTATATAAATAACTTATTATTACTATTATGATTGTAAAAAAGTAGGTTAAGGAACATTCATTGATGATTGGAGTTAAGGTAATGATTTCTAATTCAAAATTTAGTTCATGGGGTCATGATTTATATTATGAAACAATTTTATTTTATTTGGCACATATAAAACATAATTGTAATATTATATCATTATTAAATTTATATTAATAGGTTATAATGTTCTATTTCTAGGTTACTCTTAATAGATCATTGGATTAAAATGTTACAAAATCAGTGATAATAATTAATATGAGACTTCATTCTTTGAGATAGGTTTCCTGTTATGAAATTATTTTTCATATAGTGTATATACTTTCTATATGGAATATTTTTTCATAGTTCTAGTTTTATCTAGGATAATGAAATATTTATTTCTTTTTTTATTTTCCAGTGGTTTATGAATCAAAGGTTTCCAATGTCGTCTGGGTTTTCTCATATTAATTTTCATTTTTTATAAATGATATATTCATTACTTATTTTTTTAGTTTTACTATATATATGAATATATGGATTAATTTAATACTCATTGTTCTGAATATTAATGGATTTAAAAATCTATAAAATTTTATATTCTTTAATAGTTTCAAATTCAAGTGTAACTAATTATTATGGTGTTTTTAACTTATTATTTTTTTATTAAGTTATAATGATTCATGTTAATCTTAATTATTCCATTTTTTATACCATACTCTAAGATTGTATTATGTCTTATTCATTATTGTTTATGAATTTAAATTTTTTTATCATGAAATAATTTTTTATGTATTATTACATCAATTATTCATTGGTTTAATTTTTCAATTTTATAAATGCAACATTGTTAAGAATAATCCTCATCATATTTAACGGACATTTTTACTTCAGATTCATATTTATTCAAAAAAAATTCCTTTATATCTTCCAATTACTAATATGTATTATATCATGTGATCTTATTATTTTACTGTAATGTGTTTTAAAATAAAAGTTTTTAAAATCATTTTTAATGATTCATTTATTGAAGGTATTTTACAACAATAAAATGGATTATAATTTATAGTGGGTATTTTTTATCTTCCAAAAAATATTTCTTCTAGATAACCATTTTGTAGATTATGTTCCATGATATTGATTTTTAAAATTATCTTTTTTCCAAAAAACTTATTACACCATCTATAAGATGATATTGGATAGTGAATCGCAACATCATCTATTTACAGAAAGGTTGAAATTTAATAATTAAATCACGTTTAATGATTTTGAATTTCTATTTTTCTATAAATAAAAACAATAAATTTAATTTTGAGGACCATTTAATTGATTTACCTATAGAGTATCTTGTACTATTTTTCTTTTGGGGGATTAATCTCATGACAACAAACAGTGAAATTTTTAAATCCCCCCATTTATAGAATTACTGAAAGTGTTATTAAAATTGGGGGTTTCACCTATAAAAACCTCTTTAATTCTATTCATGTAGCACTAATGAAATTTTATTATGCTACCATCAAAATAGTTTCTTTTTATGGATTAAATAATGTCATATATATGTGTTCATGTGACCAATATATTTTCCTTGGGTAAATTATGATATGTTTGAAATATGAATGCATTCATGTACTTTTAGAATACGTGTTTATGGTTTTCATTCATTGATGGGTCTGCATATAATTATATATACCTATAATTTATTTTTTAATGTTTTATCTGTTGAGAAAAATTGAAAAAAGTAGTGATATTGAACAACTAAAGGATAGATTTCATTGTACAACCGATGGTCCTAGAAATATAGATCCCTATAATTTATTGATTAATTACATATATATATTAAAATATGATATATTAGAGATTGAAGAGTGATGATTATACAACATGTAACTTTTTCTTCTACGTTTACAGAATTAAAGAGTAAACTTAATCTATTTTGGGACTATAACCACTATATAGTGATGGTTTTGGCCATTATACCTTATAATTTAAATGATTTAAATGTTTTATGTTTCTTCCAAAATCATATACTTTTCAAAAGTCTCACCATATGATGAATAATATATAAATTTATTCTCATATCCATATGAATTGAATTTAATGGATGATTCATTTATTTTTGGGTATGATTTATAATGTTATGTTCTTGTACAACGAATATACACTCAAACTAACATGATTATTCAGATGTCACATATGATAAAAAACTATTATCTATTTTGGTTACCCATTCAATGTATAAAACATCATATACATATTATTTTTTAATTACCAATAATATAGAGATGATTATAACTTGTTATAAATCATGACTGATACAATTATGGAAAAATGTTCAAAAGATATGTCATTTATGTTTTTTATTTATCCACATTACAATGTCAATAAATATAATGTTTATTGACAATTTTTCAGATAATTACATGATGTAATATTATTGTAAAATATTGTAATTTTTGGGTTGTGTAATGTTACATGGTATTAGATGCAGTGATTGAAGAATGATTCCTTATAATTAGATCTATGAGTCTGGGTTATAGGGGCCACAGTTGGTATTAATGTTGTGTTTAATTTTTTCCTAATTTATTTATTTATTTTTTAGGAATAGGAATAAAGAATGGTAATGAAAATCCGTAGAATAATTATAAATATAGGATGAAATCCAAAATTTTTGGAAAAGTTTTTTGTGGTTTCATAGTAATGACATACTTGGGAGGATATAAACAAGTGGATTAATTATTTGAAAACATTTCACATTGTGTTAATTATCATGGAAATTCTGGTTGAGGATTAACTTGATCTTGACATTGAGTATGAAGAAATGGCTTAACAAAACACATACATTGAATCTCTTGGTGGATTTGTATTTATTAATTCCAATTATCTTTATAAATAACTACATAGGAATAAAATGGAAATATATGATGTAATATCTTACTATCTTTCTATGAGAAAAAATTGGAATTTAACAATGATTAATTTGGTTTCAAAGGCTATAGTTATTGTTTAATCACATTATATCATAGTTAAAATTAATTTTTAACAAGTTGAAATGGGGGTTTCAAATGCGATTATATTTCATGATTCATGTTTCTTAATCATATGAACATTTATTCTAAATTTATTGGATATTTTAATAACCAAAATGTGTAAAGTATTTCATTGGAAACATGATCCTAAAAATGAAGTAGTGAAATGTATATTTCTTGGAACTAGTAAAAAATATTTAAATCTATGGGGGTATATATAGAATAACTATTTTAGAGTTAAAATATCTCCCTATAATGATAGAAATGATATGTTTCCCAATCTCATAGATGTTTATGATGTAGATATTACATTATAGATCTTATATCAAGTCATTAATTTTGTAAGAATAGTGTAAACTAATATATTTAGTGAGATAAATTAATATTTTGGGGGTGAATTATATTTTTGGGGGGAAATGAAATTCCTTGATAATTTAGTTTATATTTTTTTCTTTAATGATATATAATAGCTTCCATCACATGAAATACTCTTCTAAAACCATAATATTTTTTCATTAAGTGAAAACTATACACAATAAAAAGTGAACTTTGTATTACAACAACAAAATTATAGGGTATAAATATATGTAACTATATTATTAAAATAATTTGTATTGCCTAATAAATTGAATCAAATAGTATATGTCTTGCTAATGAGTTTCATTTATCTAATATGGAAATGAAGGTTTTGTCACTACTGTTTCCCCTTGACTAAGCCCGAGTCGAAAAAAACATGTTAGACATCAGAAATATTTTTTATAAAAGAAGTTAAAACATCTTAAAATCAATATGAGATCAATTCTAATAAAATGATATCAAAAACTATAGTTATTTCTAATCTTACATTGAGATATTATGTTGAAGTCGTCTACATTTTTTGATAACAAATTTAGGTTGATATTGAACTATAATTAGTAATATGTATCATAATTTATATATATAAAATTTCATTGGCAATTTTCATATTTTATGAATCAAATTATAGAAAATATCATTTCATGTAATTATTCATTGATATAATTAAATATTTATTGATGAATAACTAAAAATATCATTTTATTCTTAGAAATTTATTTCTTCTACAAATTTTATTTTTATGTGTTATAAATTTTATATCTTTGGAAACTAAATATATTATATTTAAATATTGGTGGAATATATTTTTTATATAAAGAATTGATTAAGGATATTTTTAAGAAATTTATACCCTAGAATAACTAGAATTGTTAATATTTAAAAATACACTTTCTTCTAAAAGTATTTTTAAATGTATAGTATGTTTCAATTAAAAGTAAAATTTAAAAAATTTGATTATAAATTTAAGAAATTGAAATTAATTATTTAATTCATAATTTTAAAATTATCCTAAATATGAATTTTTGTGCCATTTTATATTATTGTTTTTGATGTTAATAATACAAATTACTGGTTTTAAAAAAAACACAAATTTTATGACTACATTTTTGTATAAAGATTACATTAAAATTTATGAAACCATTTTAAAAATAAATTATTTATTCAATAAATAAAAATATAAAAATAAATATGATGTTTACATTATAATTCTAATATTTCCATTTTGGAAGATTTCTAATATTCTATTCTACAAAATTAATTTTATTCATTATATACATATTATTTTAGAATTTTTTTTCACTTTTGTAAATTTGATATTATTAAAATATATTTTATTTAGGAAATTGTTATATAAAAATTTACTAATAATGGAAATTTTTAGGTATAAATATTTGTTACATAGTTGAAACATATCTTCTACTCTAAAAAGTAAAATATGATAAAAATTAAAATCAAGGGAAATAAGACTATAATATTTCAATCCTTATCCTTAATTTTTTTGTATGAGATGAATATTTACCAATATTTTTCCCTATTAAATAATTCTAAACTATTCGGGAAGTGTTAAATTTAATGTTACTTGATATTAACAGAGTGTTATGGATTTCCACTGAAGTGAAACTCCTTTCACTTATGAAATATACCCCTTATCAACCCAATTATCTACACAGAAAACTGATATATCATGAAATATTTATTTCCAAACTACATAAAAAATAAATATTAGTAGTTATAGTGGTTTTGTTCTCAGAAAATCTTCATTCTACAAAGGCTCAAGAATTTTCCCAAATGATTACTATAACAACTCATAATCAACATGTTTTCACATTCTTTTTCATTCATTCTTTTACAATATTTGAATCAAATATTCTAGAATTCATAAATAATTACATACTTATCATTATTTAATCTAAATTGTTTATATTTACCAAATTGCCTTTCATTATCGCATTTCGTTCAATTAGAAAAAATGAAAATGTCTCAATGTGGTTAGTGTAGAATACCCCCTTAATAGAAATCGTGATCCGTTTTCACCAACACCATAAAAACTAGATCTATGAATTTATTTAATAAATAAATATTTAATATAAAATATTATTATGATTATGTAAATTTTAATTAAAATTTAATTTAATTTATTTATTTCTTGTGAAAATTGAATACTCACCCTGTGCTTACGTGCATACTGCCACCCTCATGGATGACACATTTAATTTTTCATTACCACCTTACATGGATGATTATGAAAATATATTTTATGAATTTATATGATGTTAATTAGTAATATATATCATAATTATGGTTAATAATTTATTATAAAATATCACAGATCATGATATTGTAATATGTTGATATCAGTAAACTACCTAAAATATGATATTCACATATTTTAACTTCACAAATAATGATTATGAAATAAATGGAATTATAATATAACATAATTAATTGTTATGTAAATTTTATTTTATTAATATTCTTAATATAAAATTGATTAATATTTTATCAAATAAAATGTTTTAGTTGTTCCATTTAAAATCATGCACGAAATAATAAAAATTTATAAAATCTGATTAGAAAAATTAGAATCAACTAACATATATTTTTTTAGTGAATGATTTTAATTTTATAATATAAATGTTAATAGACATTGAGAGGTTTATGAGATAAGTTATTAGGATGCTTAAATTTATTATATAGTAATTTAAATATCTTGTTTGTAAGTCAAGAGTTAATGTTAGGGTTTTCCAACTAAAATTTTTCTCATACATGTTTCATATTAGGAGCCTAATTTTCTTTATATGGGTATTATATTGTAACATTAACATATCATATCTTGAATTAATTTATATCGAGTTTATTTAATGTTTTATTTGAATTTATCTCTATCTAGTAAATTAAATTAATCATTTACCAAATATAGAAGGGTTATTTCATCTCAAACTTCATCCACTAAGAGGTGTTTCTTATTTTGAACCAAATGTTTTTCTTATTTTGGGTATACACAACCAATGTGTAATACTTTACATAGATTTAATTTTATAAATTATTACTAATGTTCTATTTCCAGTTTATCTTTCAAATGGTTAATATTCTATTGAAACTAAACACATATGGGTTTTCTCATCTCATTTTTTTGTTGAGACATATTCCATGGTCACTAATTTTTATACTTTACGTGGTGTATAAAATAAAATATGGATTAATTTTATAATACATATTATGAAATTAATGTTACTTACAAATCCATAATATGGTCTTGTATTCCAGGTGTAAGAGCCCGGTTCATACCTTATGGTTAAATGTTTATTCAATTTTTTTACATGTGTTATTTTTTAGAAAATAATAGGAAAATTAGAAAATGTTTGTTTTAGGGTTACACACTATGATATCTTATATACAGACCATGTAGTATAGCCGTTCATGATAGGGATTCATGGCATGGGGGTAGGTTGTCCTGGGATAGATGAAAACACACTACATGTTGTGTACTTTTTGATACACACATTGTAGTCATATCGGGAAGATGATGTGAGACATGTAAAGTAATTCAGAAAAATATTAAACATTAAGATGATTTATATTCTATGTATATAGATTAACAAGTCGTGTACTACTCCTTTTTGGTTTAAAATAGGCATTATCCTCTTTCTTCTATTTTGTGGATAGAAGACTCATAGGGTTGAAGAAGCAGGAGTGTTTGGGTTTGTTTCTCTTATAAATTCATCGTATGGACTCTGCTCCTTTCGTAGTTATTCTCATTTTGATTATTTTGGTAAGATATTTATTTTTATTAAGCTGTTATTCTAAATTCTTGTTCTATAAGATGTTATTTACCGATGACTATTTATACATGTTACTTAGATCAATATCATTGTAGCTCGAATTGGAGCACGAGGCTAGACGAGGGGAGCCATAAAAGAACAAGGTAGGGGGTCTCGTGCCTCTTGTATATTGTTGAGATGTTTATAAGTGTAGTTGTGACCTGTTCCCATTCATAGGGTGTTTCCATGAATGGAATTTGATCCTCATTATTACCTAATGTTTTTATGGTAATGAATTCAATGAATTAAAGAATGTTTGGCTTTGTTGTTTGATTAAAGGCCACTGAGTGGTTGTGATTCCCTTAAATAACTATTGTATAGCCTTTTTTGGGATAGTATGATTATGGGAATAAATTCTTTCCCTTTTTATGATTTTTAAAATGAACATAGTGATTAAATGGAATTGAAATTGCATTTAAATTTAAGTATTTTTTATCTCAGCTATAGGATCGTGTTTTCCCTTCTTCCATGCAGTATTATCACATGTTAAAGAACCTTGGGAGGTTTTTTTTTTAATTTTAATAAGTAAATGGAAAATATAATTAGGTTACATATGGGTTCAGATTAGAATTCAATTAACAGACTTGCATGAAAATTTTGCATAGCACCATGGGTGATACATTGGTTAATTTTAGAACAACATGGATATACTCAAGAGGCTTTTGATTTATATTTAATTAGTGGCACATCATCTCTCTTATAGGACCACTTGGGACAAACTAAACTGACATAATCTTATATCTCACATAAAGTGGTACACTGGGCTCCCTAGTAGAATCTCAAAAACTTATACCAATATCAAGAGTGATACTCAGGCTCCCTAGTAGGACCACTAGGATTGGACTCCTAAAATGTTGGTAAGATTACACCTATAGTGATACTTTAAATCCAAATTATAAATCTCATGTATGAAATCAAGTCTCACATAAATGATAGAATTGAATGAATCATGATGTGTCTGCCAAGGCAATTCCCATATTTGGATTCAATAATTACTTCTTGTGTAAGATAGCCTACAGAGATATCTATTGTGTTTAATTTTTTAGGTGATTTATGGGTTAGGATAGAACCTGAGACTTATATAATCCAATGAAATTTAAATGGTTAAAGAATATAAAATTAATGTAAATGAATTCCAATAATGGTATGATTATTTACTTTTATGTGTTTTTATAAGTAATGAATTTCACTATTGTGCACAATTGTTGCATATTCTCACTAACAAATTGGCATAACCATTTAGTTGTTACCTTTGGGGATATATTTCCCACACCCTATTTGGGCTAGGCATTTGGTCTCATACAGACTATATTTGCAATAGGTGTCTATAGGGTTAAGGTACCTTATAGAGGTACATGATTACATTTTCGGAGCACGATAGAAGGGGACCAAGCCAAGGCTTGTGATACTGATATGTTTTAGTTTTTATTGTTATATCATAGTATTTTATTGCACCTAATTGTAGTGTATATTGTTTTCATTGATTTCTTAGAAAATGTATCATGACTAATCATTCTATTATGTTATTCTTTCTTTTTATCTTTACCTTTCAGTCTTCCATTGTTCACTTCAGCTGCATGATGTTTACAACTTCCACTACGGTCATTATTTAATCTACTGTGTTATACTCTGCTAATTAAGAAATAGTTTACCCAAAATCACACTCTAGGCCCTCCCTACAAGTCAACATCCTCTGAAATTTGAGGAAATGTTCTTGAGGCCATGTGGACAACTGGGTACGCGACACTAGTCAAGTGGCTTCTGAACCTGGGATGTTACCAAGTCGTATCAGAGGATTTATTTTCATCATTGTATTATTGTTGGGAGCCTATAGATAGAGATATTAAGGATATATAAATTGGTAATTAGCTGTGACCAATAATAGCTACCCCATGTAAACGGAAAACCCTAATTTCCTCGAATTAAATTGTGCATTTGGATTTTTAACTATTATAGTTGATTTAATTTCACTTTAGGGTGATGAACATGATTTATACGATTATTTTTTAAATTTCTGTGGCTCTATTTTGTTACAAACCGATGAGATGAGGGAGTTCCAAATCATGTGTGATATAGACACATGTAAGAATAACATTACATGTATTATTCCATGCCATCTAGGATGCATTATATATTTAATATAGTTGTTATAGAACCTTGATAGATATTCATGTAGTTGTGATATATGTATTGTTATGTGGTATGGTTATAATAGAGTGGACACCAAACATTGATCTCTAATGTGTATTGGCCCACATGGATCAGAATTTGGTGGATCCTGATTCAACATTTTATATATAATTTTACTATGATATGGTCTAATTGGGTGGAAAAAATTGATGTGAGGGGAGTATGGGCCCTCACATGTCAAAATTTTCAACACCACTGGTTTGTTTTTCTATAGAAAAGTGGTTTTCTGGGAAATCTAGAGGTTTTGTTTAGAAAAGCACCAGTATACCTGGTGTGTATATTTACCTAACATGCCGAGTGTTCTTCCTGTTTGGGGAAAAACTGGGTTCCAATATTTAAGATGTACAAATCATGTACTGTGTGTACAGGTCGTATAGTAGCTAATCATGTGACCTGCTATTTGGGAGGAAACACAGGCTATTGAGTTATGATAAGAAAACACTATGTACCCTCGGTACACACTATGTAGCCTACCCAGATATAGCCCTTGTTGACCAGGTCATGTGGGAGTGCATGGAAAGAATGGAAGAACCGTGTAAACATCATGTACTCATGGAATACGATGTGTATTTTGGTTGGATACACACCATGCCAGTGGTAAAACATGACCATGTAAGAGCTTAAGGGTACACACTATGTAGTTCCTTTTTTTAAACATTGAGGGTTTTTCCTGTTTTGTTTTGGAACACTTAAAAAAGAAAACATTGATGATGATCTTGAACTAAGGAATGTTCTTGAACTTGCAGATTCATGTGGCCACAATGACTAGATGTTGTACGCCATGAAATAAGCGATGATCAATCTACTGAAATAGAAGACCATATATTTCTGATGGATCCTCTAATTGTTCCATATGCGGCACCAAGCATTATACCAGATAGAAATGCATATTCACAGTTATGTGCAGGTTTTTTTAGGTTTATGAGGACCCTTAATGGAGCTCCAAAGGCTACAACTTCTATGGAAGAGCTGATCCACATATTCCAGCATTAGGATCTACCTATTTTTTCAATATATGAGAACCGTATTCTGCAAAATATTGGATTGAATCTATGATGACTATTTTCGGGCATCTATAGATTTCCTATGAGAGGACATTCAAACTCACAACATATATATTGTGTGATTCCACCATGAGATAGTGGGATGTTATCACTCATGAATTTCATCATCGGGATATGACATGGAATTACTTTTGGGTGGCCTTATATGATTATTACTTTCCCGATACGCTAAGGGTTGACTGATTCCAGGTGTTCATTCACCTAGAGCAGGGCACAATGTCAGTTATAGAGTATTCTACCAGATTTATTATGCTTTATCATTTTACACCTGTTACAATGGATTATGAAGTATCGAAATCTAGACGATATGAGTATGGTCTTTAGTTCGACATCCAATCTCACGTGAATTTCTTTAGGTTTCCATTGGCCTCTACTTTAATGAATCAAGTTCTAATCACTGAGTGCAATCTGTGAGAAGCTTTTGGTGTGAGCTATGGAGGTTTGGCATCTTGATCGAATAATACCTCAACATGAAGTAAGAAGTGTCCTAAGGAACTTTCACAAGGGGATACGAGCAATAAGAACCTTTCTTCCAGTATGCAGGTTAGGTTCTAAAAGTGTAGTAGGCTATAGAAGATGAGGACCTAGTGCCTAATGGACCAAATTGAGTTCTAGGATTGTGTAAGGATTTGACATTTATAGTGCCTCTGTAGGATGTTTCCACCAGTGGCTAGTGAGAGGGGTTTTGAACAGACTCCACATGCAGGAGTACGATTAGTAGCTTCTCACCAGTCAGGAAAATGGAATTTGTTAGGGCCTTCATGCCAAGGCAGTGGTCATGGTCATGGTAGAAAAACACTAGGATCTCAGCAACAGTAGAGCGGGTCATCTCAGGGTATCCAAGTAGTGTCTTGGGGTTGTGGTGAATTTCAGACTTATGTAGTGAAATAGACCCAGAAAGACCGGGACCCCAAACCTTCTACTGTTATAGGTACTATAATAGTCACCTCTATTTTATCTTAAGCACTTTTTGATACTTGTGAAACACTTTGATTAATATATTTGTATATTGTGGAAATCCTATGGCTCTCTACTTATTCTAATTATGATGAAATCAGTTAAATGAGTTCCCCTTGAGATTGGTGGGTGTCATTTTCAATAGAACCGCCATTTCTTAGAGATGAAAGACATTGATTTCATTCTAGGAATGGAGTAGTTTGTTTTTTGAGCCTTTATTGGTAATATTGCAGTAGGGTGAGTTGCAAATCACCGGAGGGTAGAGAGTTTCTACATAAGGGTGAAAGGGATGTCTAGGTGATCAGATATAGACCTGAGCTTCATGGGCTGGCAGGGATGACATCACATATTGTGAGTATATATCTAAGTGACCAGGGAATATGTCTGGAATACCATCATCCATTTTTTGATCATTTCAGGGATATTTTTCTAGATTATTTTTTACACATATTCCAATCAGATAGGTGGAGTTCACTATTTATCTAGTGCAAATAAGTATACAAGTTTCCATTCCTCTTTATAGGACTGGTACGATAGAGTTACAATAGTTGAAGAGGTATTTGGAAGATCTATAAGCTAAGGGTTTTATCCAACCCAATACTTTTCATTGGAGGTCTCCATTCCTTTTCAAGAAAATGGATGATGGTACCCTTATGCTGTGCGTGGAATATCAGAAACTAAACCAATTTAAAATTAAAAACTGATATCCTTTTCTGCGGATAGATGTCTTTATGGATCATCTTTGAGGAGACTGGGTGTTCTCAAAGAATGAAATGTGGTCAAGATATTACTTGTTACGTGTTCAACTAGCATACATATCTCATTCTACGTTTCATAGTATATATGGTATATATGAGTACGTGGTTATGTTGTTTGGTCTCATGAATGTAGAAACCATTCTCATGGCGCTAATGACATAGTGTCCCATCGTTACCTGGATTATTTTGTGTTTGATTTCATAGGTGATACCTTAGTCTATTCTCAAAATAGACCTGACCAATCCAAACATCATGAGATATTTTTGAATACACTGAGAGAGAATCAGTTATTTTCTAAGCTTGTTAAATTCCACTTCTAGATGGATCAAACTCACTTCTTGGCTCACGTCATCTCCAAGACTTGAGTATCAATGGACATAGAGATGGTGAGAGTAGTATTTACCTAGGTGCAACAAAAGAAATTTTTTGAGTTAAGGAATTTCATTGGGATTTTTTGTTACTATAGGAGTTTTATAAAGGACTTCTCATGCTTAGCCGCACCGATGATAGACTTGACTAAGAAAGTTGTGAAGTTTGAGTGGTTAGACTCTTGTAATATATGCTTTTAGGAGTTGAAGGGATGTTTGAATTCATCACTGATACTGATATTTCTAGAGCTAGGAATGAGTAATAATGTACACTGTGATGCATCTGTCATTGTTTTAGGAACATTTCTTATGATGAGAGATCGAGTTATTGCATACAGGTCTCGGAAGATGAGGCCACATGAGAGGAAATACCCGATACATGATCCTGAGTTGGCTACAATTGTTCATGCATTTCCTTGTTGGAGTCATTATTTATTTATATAATATCTTGTGGTGTACATGGACCAAGAAATTCTCAAATACATATTTACACAACGTGTTTTGACTCTGAGATAATTATGGTTTGTGAAATTTATTTATTAGTTTGATTTTGACCATGCCTATACCTATGGGAAAGGTAATGCAGTGGCTGATGCACTGAGCCATAGGACTCAGATACAGGTAGTGCAGGAGGTCAATGGTGAATGGAAGCTGATGGAATTTTCCTCTAAAATTCATTTAAGGTTGCACAATAGTCAGTGAGAGACTTATATTTCATCTTTGTCTTTTACATGTAACCTGATGGACAGAGTGAGGATGAGGCAATTAATATATTTCAAAATCATAGTTCTACGGGATAGTGTGGAAGCTGATGACCCTCCTCTTAGATGGAAGACTAGAAAGGAGGATGTTATGTATGTCCATGCACATTTTTGGCTTCCAGAGAATATATGCGAGGACCTGATGTGATATTTCTATACTCTAGTTTTGGAAGTGAATCTCAGAGTCACTAATATGTACTGTAACCTGCGCCATCAATACTGGTGGCCAAGTATGAAGTGAGAATTATTTTGTTTTTTATTAGATATTCCACATGTCATCAAGTGAAGGTGGAACACCAATGTACAACTGTGAATTTACAACAGTTACCAATTCCCAAGTGGAAATGGCGTGATGTGTCTATGGATTTTGTGACAGTGTTACCGAGGATTCCTAGAGGCAATGATGTTGTGTGGGTCGTAGTTGTGAGGATTATGATGGTCTCTCACTTATTATCAATTAAGGAGACCATCTATGTTGATTATCTCATAATGATTTATTTTTGAGAGGTGGTATGACTTAATGGGTTCCCTTTTTCTATCATTTCAGATTGGGACACATGCTTTACATCTCGTTTGTGGAAGAGATTTTAGAGGGCACTGGGTAAATTGGTGCTTCTGAGCCCAGAATGCCACACTCAAACTCATGGCCTGTTAGAACATATGATATAGGTTCTAGTGGTCATTTTGTGTGAATGTGTCCTTGAATTTGGGAGATTTTGGGAGAAGCATATACCCCTAGTTGATTTCTCCAATAATAATATCTTTAATGCTACAATTCAAATCAGTCTATATGAGCCTTTGTATGGGAGGCAATGTCGATCACCACTGTGTTGGCTAGAGGCAAGAAGGAATCTATAGTGGGAAATCATCTTTTTCAGGAGAGAAATAAGCTGGTTCAGTTGATTAAGAAGTGGATGGATACATTGCAGTCTCATCAGAAATCATAAACTGATCACCATAGATGACCATTAGAGTTTGAGGTTGAGGATTGAGTTTCCAATTGTGTCGCACCAAGGTTGGTACATAAGAGTATTAGGTGATAGGGTAAATATTTACCATGATATGTCGGGCAGTTTGAGATTCTAGAGTGAGTCGGGTCGGTTGCCCATCGGTTAGAGATACCATAGAGGTACTGATCCATGCATGACATCTTCCATGTATCTCATCTATTTTGATATCACTCAGACCCATCTCAAAATTTTCATCCCAAAGAGGTAGATATTCATTTTGATGCATCCTTTGAGAAGCATCTGATTCATATTGTGGAAATGAACATGATGGTTCTCTCAGGCCAGTGAGTTCCTCTATTGTGAGTGCTATAGAAACATGGTCGCGTGTATGAAGAGACATGAGAGAGGGATGATGACGAATGTTATAAGTATACATAGTTATTCTGAAAAATTCTTTTATAACCCTTAGATGGGAAATTCCGGGACAAATTGATTTAATGGGTATGTTAGTAGAAACCCGATTCTTACCATGAGTTACAACATTTATTCTATTCCTTTTTCTTCTGTTATTTTTTAGAAAATAGAGGGAAACTAGGAAAATAGCAATTCTAGGGTTACATTCTGGTGTGTGTATAGGATTAAACTTCATGTGAGCAGGTTGGAATGGGAGAGAAGGAAAATCCACTACATTTTGTGTACTTCCTGATACATGTCATGTAGTCATGTCGCCGGGTCGGTGTGCGACATGTAAAATAATTCAACGAAATTGTAAACATTAAAATGATATATGTGCTATGTACATGGATTTACATGCAGTATACTACTGTTTATTGGCATAAATCAAGTAGTATCCTTGTTATTTTATTTTTTAGACAGAGGACTCACCAAGATGAAGAAGCAGGATTGCCGAGTATTGTATCTCCTTTAATTTTATCATTCTTACATCGATCCATTCTCTGTTAGTCTCATTTGGATCCTCTTAGTATGATATTTATTCTACTTGATTTTTTATTCAAAATTCTATCCCTAGAAGATGTTATTTATGGTTTATTTTCTATTCATTATATATATATATATCATTTTAGCTCAAATTGGAACTTGAGGATCGATGGGGAGAGTCATACCATGATGAGGTAGGTGGTCTCGTGCCTCTAGTTATTTATTGAGAATTTTAAATGTGTCAATGGGAATTTTTCCCTTTCTTATGTTGTTTCTTTAAATTGAAATTGATCCTCATTATTACCTAATTTTGTTATGGTAAATAAATCAATGAATTAAAGAAATTTTTATCTTTATTGTTTGATTAAGGGAAACACATTGGGTGTGTTTCCATTGGATAATTTTTGTATAATCATTTTGGTCATCGATGACGATGGGCATGACAAAGTTCCCTTTTTATGGTTGTTTAAAATAACCATAAGGATTAAATAGAATTTCAATTTCATTAGAATTGTATGTATTTAAGATTTCAGATATGGTATTGTGTTTCCCATTTTTTCATGAAGTGTATTTACTTGGTAAAGCATGTTTGAAGATTTTGTTGAATTTTAATTTTTAAAAAGCAAATAGTGTTATGTGATAGATGGGTTGAGCTTAGAATGATATGAATGGACCTATATAACTAGTGTCCCTTTCACCTTGGGAGAAACATGGGTTCAGTTTAGAACACCGAGGACGGAATCAAGACGCTTTTAATTTATATGACATTAGTGAAACTTTTTCAACATATTAAGACCATGATGTATAGAGTATATTGAAATAATATTATATATAACATAGAGTCATTACTTGATCTCCCTAGTAGTAATGTTGAGGAATTACTATCATGAACTTATACCAACATCGAGAGTGATAAATGTTCTCCCTAGTAGGACCACTGAGAACGGACTCGTAGGATGTTGGTAATATTATACCTGTAGTGATACATGAATTCTAAATTTGGAATCCTAAGAACATACTCAGACCATACTTAAATGATTTAATGGAATGAATCATGATGTGTCTGCCATGCCAAAGAACAAGCTTGGATTCAGTCTTTACATATTGTGTAAGATTGCATGATGAGGTATCTAATGTGTTTAGTTGTTTATAAGGGATTGATGGGTTATTCCAGACCCCAATACTTATACAATACAATTAAATTAAAATGATTACTGGACATAAAATGAATTTAAATGAAGTCAAGTAATTATATGATTATTTAATTTAAGTGTATGTTAATTACTACATTTCACAATTGTACAGTACTGTTGCATATACTCACTGACAGGTTAGTACATACCTTTTCTGGTTAGACACTAGGAATTATTTATCACAACCTATGTGGGTCATTATTTTGGGCCCAAATTGACTATATTGTTGCACATGATTATTGGGGAAATTTTTCTTTTATAGGTACATGATTTCTCTATAGGGGCAGGATAGAAAGGAACCATGCCAAGTATTATGATGCTTCCATGTTTCATTTCATGTTACTATACCATATTATTATATTGTAAATTATTTTAGTGTGTAATTTATTCAGTGTTTTTTATAACATGTACCATGCAACATCATTTTGATATGTTATGCCTTCTGGTTATCTTTTCCATTCAGTCTTCAATTTTTCACATCAGTTTCATGTTTTTTACTACTTCCTCTATTTTCAATATTTAATCTCTTGTGTTACATTCTTCCAATGAGGGAATAGTTTCCCTACTATTATACCCTATGCCCTTTCTTCTAGTCGATGGCCTCTAGAGTTTGGGGAAATGCATTTGATGCTATGTGGATAACTATCTACGAGGAACTATTCGAGTGGCTTCCAGAACTAGGATGTTAAACAAGGTTTTATGATTCTTGTGTTATTGATTTCATATGCATGTATCTTAACATATTATACTTTCATTAAGTTATAATGTATCTTCTTAAATAGTGTTATTACAATTTGGGCACATTTATCCTTATGATTTTACTATTTCGATTTAAATTTTCATTTTATTATGATTTAAATTTCTCTATCATGAACACCCATTTTATGTATTATTGCATAAATTCTTCATTTTCATACTTGTTTCTTTATCGAAATAGAATTTTTTTAATATTAATCATTATCCCATTTAGTGATTTTCCCCCCATATTAATATTATTTTCACAAATTCTTACCTTTATCATTAAAAAAAATTATCTCATTTGATCTTCTTGTTTATCTTGACCTCTTTTAAATGATTATTTAAAATTATTTTTGTTCTTTGGGTTTCAATATCAATATTATCTCATGTGATGTTCTTGTTTATCCCATTTAGTGATTTTTTCCTCCATATCAATATTATTTCCATATCAATATTATTTTCACAAAAACCATTGTAATCATTTGAAATGAAAGGATTTAATAAACATATAATCATAAAATTAAATTTTGAGAAACTAATACATAATATTCTCCTTCTAAATATTCTAATTAATGATAAATAACATTATAATCATATAAAAAATCATATTTCATTAAACTATTTAAAATATTTATTGATGATATATTTTTAAAATCACATGTAAAACTGAAACTATGTGAAAATTAAACTCTTTTTATAAATAGAATGAAAATGTGTTGAATAAAATTTAACATTAATCAATTTTAAAGTTTAATCCCATTGAAAATTAGACATCCATATATATATATATATTAATGTGTCTGTGTGTGTTGATGAATATAAATTAAAACAAAATAATGAAAACACATTAATTTTAAATCGTATACTTAATTGAATATAAAACTATATATAAAGATCAATTCATGATAGTAAATTTCATTTTCTTGAATATACATGACATACCCCATGTATAGGAATAATGTATGGAAAATAACATTCAATATATTTTCATTACAAAAAAAATTCCCTATTTTATAAAAAAATTATAAATAACAACTAAATAGTTTAATTTTTTTTATTTGAAAATACAACACTATAACTTCCCTATTCATAAATATTTAATTAAGAAACAAAATGTTATTTTAAGGAATCCATAAAATCTAAAAATAGAATCCACCACCACCAAAACATTGAAAAAATTATTCATAATATTTACCTAATATTAAATTATTAAAAATCACATTTTATAGTCCAGGTAACATGTTACAATGAAAACTCATTTTTTTTAAATTTTTTAAAATTCCTATGAAAACTACCACATTAAAAATTAAACAACCCATACTCATCCAAAAATATATATAAGTATGTGATTAAAAAATTACACATGAGTAATTACAAAACAATACCTTGACATCACTTCATACTAGATAAAAAAGTGATTAAAACATCTAACTATTTATTGAATATTAATGAAATTTCAAAAATCCATAATATAAAACCTTGAAATATTTTACACGACCTCCCTATTATATAAAACCAATGATTTTATAAGAGTAGAACAGGTTTTAAATCAAAAAATCAAAACAATATCATATATTATGAAAATAAAACATCTTTAAAGATAAGAACTATGGATTTAGTTTTAAAACATCATGATTAGAAAATAAAAAAAATTACAAAAGACCAAAAAATCAACTCAAACTTGAAAATGTTAACATTAATAAGGGATTACAATAGTTTCAAACCATGATAATTATAAATATAAATTTTTTTCGATGTTTTCACATATTCCAATTATATCACTCAGTGTGCAAAAATATTTATTAATTTTGAAAATTCTATTAGATTTTTCCAATAATTAGCTTTAATGTCTATGCATGATTTTCTTGTCTATTATTTGTGACCATTAAAACAATAGTTTCTCCCCATTTCACCCCAAGTCTTGGATATTCTCAAAATAAAAAATTATTCATTTATAAGGATAATAAATACTCAAATAAATACAAATCATATTATAAATAATCATGAACAAGGCCTGAACATTAGGCACATACAATTTGACTATCACTGGTAAGCCATTGTTTAATAAGAAAAGTGCATGTCAGACACCTAATTATACATACATATTTTGATTTGATGATCCTATTTCCCATACACAATGACATTCCAAATAAGAACTGATCTTTAAAAAAAATTATGAATCAACCACGAAAACCCCTAAAAAATCTCCCATCATGGCCTATGGGAAGGTATGAGAAAAATTATTAATTTCAATGAACTAGAAACTGGTGACTTGGTATCAAAAACTGAACTGATACAATTTGTTTCTCAAGATAAAATTAGAAAAAAAACTAGGAAGCACAAAACGAATGATTAGTATGACCCCTACGCAATTAAAAGAGATAAAAATATTAAAAATATATTTCCATAAGTTGTAAATAATAAGAAAAATGGATATGGTTATAAGATAAAATAATCAAACTCTAATTATAACCTTGAAACAAACCTAAAACTTCCCAACATCAATGAGAAAAAAAATAATTTTTAATAACCCCTAAATGTCAGAAGAAAACAAGAATAAGAACTCAAGAGTTTCATAATGCAAATGATAATGTGTAATTATAAATATAACATGATCTAGAAAAATCTAATCAACCATCTTCATGTGTCAAGTGAATAACCATCACTCACCACCTCCAATACATTCAAAACAACTCCCAGTAATCACCCTCTATATCAAATGAAAATATATACTGAACATATAAACTTTCATAATTGAGACCATATAATTCCAAAGAGGGATCCTCCTACTACAAGATGTAAAACCATTAACTAAAAATCATTTTTAATAAAGTTTCAAATATAGCTGTGAATATATTCATTTTATTTAAGTATAATTAAAAAACCTTCTATAAATTTTATGAAACCATTCATTCATATATATAAAGGATATAAATTTCAAAATAAAATAACTATGTATGATTTTTATGTGATGAAGTAATTTAATGAACAAGAAATATTTTAAATGATTACATTGTAAAATATAATATTTAAAATTTGATGAAATGACATTATCTTTAGTAAAAAATATCTTGTTTAATAATATGAAAAATATATTAATTATTTATATTATTTTAATGTTATACAAACATAATTAATATGAGTTAAATAGATGAATATTTTTTTTGTAAAAACTACACCCAATTCAACGGTAATCATTTTATTTTGAGTAATAAGAATCCTAATTTATGTTTATGTGGGAAATATGTTATCATGAAATCATGAAAAAAGTGTATGTATCAATGATAATAATAGTTATTATGATAAATATAGAAATTATGATAAGATATCATAATTAAATGTCAAAAGTTAGTTATCAAGAGAATAGAAAATAAAAACCAACATGGGAATCCCTAAGTGATCTTTAAATAATTTTTGAAAACACTAAACTACAATCTATATAATTAATGCATGATGTGTTTTAACTCTCTAAATAGATGATGTTACCATATTTTTCCTTAATGGGTGTAAAACACAACTATATAAATCATATTCCGAAAAGTGTGGCACTCGTAAAAGAAATAAAATAAACAAGTGTAATATTAATACATCTATTATTGACATAAAAACTCAATGAATACCATGTAATATAAATGGATTTGAGAAATAAATAAGCATTACACCTAATAATATAAAAAATAAAAAATAAAAAAATAATCAAGATGAAGCCACACCTCTAATAACATATCATATAAGTATAATCTTAATAAGAATCGTTATATCATGAATCTATCCATTAACCATGGTAAATACATCAATCACAATAAACATTAATTTAACATGAATTTTTACAGAAAAAAATAATAATGGGGGAAAATCAATGGTATATGACTCTAAATTAAAAAAAAAATTATATTCATATGAAATAATCTTGTTCAAATATAATTAATGTCATTTAATACCATGTCTTAATACCCATAAGAAATCCCGTTCTCAATTGGAAAATAAAATAAGTAAAGTATCATATGATAACATAAACTATTTTAAAAGGTAAAAAATTTTGACATTTTATTTTGATAAAACATAATAAAACATGAGGTTAATGTACCATCTCTATAATTATTTTTAAAACAAATACTCTTCGATAGCTTTTAAGATAAAAAACACTGAGCATAAAAAAATAGATTATTATTATTTAAATTTGATATCAACATCATAGTCATTAGATTTGTTGTAAGTAATAGTATTAACTACATGATGATAAATATTTAACCATCCTACTCATTTATAATGAAATAGTAAATTTTTTTAAATAACCTCTTTTTTTAAAGATGTAATTTTCTTCTCAAAAAATATTTTTTATTAAAAATTATATTTTCTGGATTTTAATTTTTGAAATTAATTGAATGTTTATAGAAAATGTATAAAAATAATTTGATTAAAATAAAATTATTTTTTTTAATTCATCATGTCAAAATTACGATAAGAGTTTTTTTTATAATTTCATGAAAATATTGATCTCACAATTAAAATTGAAAAATATTAATTTGTATTGAAATTTTCATTTTATATTTATGTATTTAACATATAAAAATAATTTTTTTTAATTTTCAAACCTTATTAGATATTTTTGATAATATAATATATTTTTTAAGTTATTTGAAACTTTAATTTTGTATATTTTTTGTATATTTTTAGATTATTTTTCTGAAAAATAAATTTTCATCTTGTTTCTCTAGGTTGATATTAGATTAAATTTTGAATTATTTTATTTGAAGTTTTGTAAAATGGATTCCCTTTTTGGAATCCTGTTATGGTTTTTTAATAGTCCTATTTTATTTATTTGTCATTATGAAGAACATCCACATTAAATTATATTACCACATTAAAGGGTAAATCTTGTAATTCATGCAAGAAATAAAATGATAATGATTTCAAAATGGACCTAAAACATGAGTTATGTTTATGTTACGAGCAAAATTTATCCAATGTCACACTACATTTGGTTATATAGTAATTTTTTCTATTTGGGAGTGGTTATAATCTTTATATTGTTTTTTAAAGAAATATAAAACATATCGTACTCTTATTTCTAATAAATATAAAATTTTCAACATAATGTTTACTTTATTATATATTATATTATAAATAATAATTATAAATAATAATGATTTAAATGAATATTGGTAATTTATTTATAGTTTTTTTAGATAAATATTCACAATAAATATTTACACAAACCTTATATATTAATTATTCAATTAATGTAAAAATAAAATAAATCATATTAAAATAATGAAAATAATAAAATTTTACATAACAACTGTGATATAAAAATTTTATATAATAAAATGACATGGTATGAATGTATAATAATATTTGGTTTTAATATTTTTTATTTTCAAGCTGTTCTAATAAACAAATAATGAATATTTCTAAAAATTTACATTAAAGATATTGTATAATAAATAGGATTTTACTAAATGATATAAAATTTCTAAAAAAATGTATATATAACAAAAATAATATTATATCGTTCATTATATTATTTATTTTCAATTTTGGGGCCTCTTGTTCATTTTGAGTGACTATATCAACACTTAAAAAATAAAAACCCTTGTTTTATAGATAAGTGATAAAGGGGTTAATGAGCTGTTTAAACCAATTGATAATAATAGAGATATGATCGAAAAATGTAAAAATATTATTCAATAATGTTATTTATTACTATATTTATCCAATATATGAAATAAAAAAGTTTGGATCCATTTTTGAATAGAAAATCAATTGATATTAATTTAATATTTTGATTAATTCCAAGACTGGCCCTCTCCTCTCTTATAAACGAGGACCACATAATCTCATTTATTCAAACATTAAAACCCATATTATTATCCAATACCTATCCAATTCCACTAATGAAATTACTATAGTCATTATAGTGGTATATGTTTTAATAAAACTATCATTAATTGTCCTCAGGTGTAATGTAAAAGAAGGTTGTTTGAAGAAGTGGTATCATTTTTTATATAGCGTTTCTATTTTATATGTTATTTAAACTCTTTTAAGTCATATTATTGCATGATATAATATTAAAATGTAATCCTTCATATAATAATATTTTATTATTTTAATATTTTAAAATATATCCATGTTCTATTCTATCAAATGGGATAAAAGTCTATCATTCGTGTGTACAACAGAATTCCACCTCACGAATTCATGTAATTTTCATCCCATCACCATATAGATAGTTAAAATTATATTGTTGGAATTAATTTTTTTAAATGGTATTAATGAATAATATATCATTATGAAATTTTTATTTTTCATATAACATATTACCATTGTATTGTATTGTCTTGAAAATTATGACATCTTTAACGCAAACGTGTAGACTACCACCTCAACGAAGAGATTAGATATATTTATCATCACCGTAAATCATGTATGATATATATAATTATATATAAAATATTTAAATTATAAATATTATATTATTATCATTTTTATAGATAAAATAATACTAAGACTATTTCTATAATGATCTTTGGAAAATGGAAACATTACCCTTGTATATATATGATCTACGAGCTCCATGATTGTAACATATTTCATTTTACCAAACCATTGTTAAGAGATAAACTTAACAATCTAATTGGAATATAGAAATGAATTTTATTTCAATATTTATTTATATGATGGAATAATGACTTCTTTTATCATATTCAACCTACAAAAGTCATTTTTAACATATGTGCCATATATCTTCAAATCGTGCGACATGAATTTAATTGACTATATAACTATATATAACATGGAATTAAATTAAATAAAAGAAAAATAAACATGAACATGATTCTTAATTAATAAGAAAATTATCACATATTTTTATTCTGGATGATAAAATTATATGTGAAAATATAGAATCAAGGTAAGAGGCTTTCTTTTAAAACTCATCTTTTTAATGTTCCACATTCATCACTTTTTACAAGGGTCAAAATGACTTTTTATTTTTAAACATAAGTAATAAATGAAATTTTCCTATATCAAGACTACTCAACACACTTAGGTCCCCTGTATCTATTTCAAAATTTCTTATGAAATAAAATAATTCCATCATTATGCTCAAACATTTTAGAATTTAATAAATTTTTTTATTTAACATTATTTAAATGGTTTCCAAAAAGAATAAATTTAAATAATGGTTGAATTTCTAAAAATAATAATAAAAGTAATGATCTATTATAATGTTTGTGGTTACAATGAATTTTCCAACCACAAAATATTGTATTTCTTGATTGGATCCCCTATAAGCATTCATGTTATCTTCAATTAAATACCATATTTTCTTTATTTCTTGGTATTTTAATATAGAAAATTGGAATTTAATAAGAAAGGGTATATTGATATCTGAAATGTTTTTAAAATTTTTTAAATACAGTTTTTCCAGATTTTTATTCCTCATTTGGTCCATGGTTATTTTTTTGAAGGGTTCGGTCCTATTACAGTTCATGGTTGAGGATGATTCAGTATATATGGTGGGTGTGCCCAGATAAAAATGGGTGATCCCATTATATCATATATGATTGGTGTGAATATATAATGCTCCAATGGATTGGTTAATGATTATGTTATCCATGGAATTATATAGGAATTTAGCCGCATGTTTATTCCAATTGGAAGGGTTTTTATTAGTTTTCAAATGTTGGTGTACCAATCCACCTATTAACATTTCTAGGTAAGAAATTCTATTTTTAATGATTTTTTTCCAAAATTTCAAACAAGGATGTTTTTAAAAGAAAAATTATGTTCTTTTTATATAATTTATTATGGATATTTTTTTATAGTTTTTCTGTTTTTCACTAAACTAATTGATTTTGTTTCCTTATGTATCATAATGTGTTTTTGGGATAATGCCATATTTTTATAATGTTTTTATAGGGTTTTAAGGTTATGTAAAAAAAGATCAATTTCATTTCATGATAATTTTGTAGGAAAATAAAACATGTTTTATTTTAAATATTTTTTTATGGGAGAAATATATTCACATCATAAGTGTCTAGAATGTAAAATATGGTCTGTTCTGTAAGGATTATGATCCAATTTTATAACAATATAATTCTAAATACCTTTGATAATTTCATAATGTTATATCTAGTCTAAGATAACTACAATGTATAATTTTAATTAATGACTCCATTCACTTATTTTCAGAGTATGGTTTACAAAACATTATTGGTTAGAATTTAATTTTTTAATATGTTACAATTCATTACAACCACAATGGTTAGTATGTGATGGAGTCCTAGTTTTTTTGGGTAAATCAATAGTGTTTGAGATAAAATGAATAATGATGTATTATTGTTTATCGTAATTATATAATGGTATCTTGTGATTTTATTTATAACCTCACATTATCCTATTGGTTTTAGTAAATGGATGGATCCATTATGGACCAATGTAATAATGGATATGAAGGAAAATGATGTGGTCTTCTAAATATTCAACCAAAGAGAATTGAAGCTATATTGAGAAATATTTTGGTTATTACTAACCTGTTATTAGGGGTTATTAGTAAAAAAAATTAACATAGGTGAGTTTCAATAATGTAATATATACAATGTTAATTAAACCCTGTGGATTTTGATGTGGTATTGATTATATAATATATATACTTTAATAACAATGTGTCAATAATTTGGAAAGAAGTACCCATGAAAATTTCTCAATATAACTGGAAGTTGTATTATATATAATAAATGATGTTATAAAGTAAGAATATAACATGGAACAAGGAAATATTTAGTTAACTCTAGGAAATGGAATGAATGTATTAATTAGGTATCAATTAAATACATTAAATGTAAATAAATTATTCATTTTACAAATCGAGGTACATAGAGGAAGGATGATTAATTTGATGAACAAGAGGATACATATATCCATTTAGGTATACCTAATTCCATAACAAATAAATATAACAAATTTATAAATGTTGGATTAATGGTATAGATTATTTCATGGATTAGGATTTGACATTGTCGAATCTTTATGCAAGATTCCTATTTTTCATAAAAAATAAGTCTCATTGAACAATATAGAAAATAATGGATAAGGGATTATGAAGAAAGTTGAATGATTAAGGTGATTAACATTTAGAGTTATGATATAGTGGTAGATTTAAACAATTCATAAAATTTAAAATCATTAATACACTTTTTATTATGAGAGAACATTGGGATATTTTTATTGAGTTTTGATAAATTTTTTAGGATTATGTATCCAAAAGGTTATCATGAAAAAAATAGTATTTGAGAAAGAAATAACATTTCATATCATGAAGAAAAGTTTAAATATATGGATATACATTAGTCGTGATATGAATTTTTATTTTTAGGTAATTACAAATTATTAATTTTCTGGGAATTTCTATAATTGGTTTATGATTAACCTTACGGTTACAAAATTTATCTAAAATTGAATATATAATTGTTATTTTTGAGGTTGTTGAGCGCAATTCTAGGAATGTTGTAAGGATTATATTTTATAAAAATGAAAACCCTCTGGTTTGGTGATAAACCATCACATCTAGCTTGTCTTTGTGGCTTGAACCGATAGAAGATGATTGTTAAGGGTGAATCACCTGCCATTTTCATGTATCATGTTCTTGTCTGTATGACATTATTTTCCTTCCATTAAATGATTTGAATTTTCATGATCTGAATCAATTCACCATCAAAACAGGCACCTAACCCGGCCCTCGACAAGAATCGAAGGGCATTCCATGTCCCCACCTACTGGAAGAAGTGCCTGAGTATCATAAAATGAATGTAGGGAATGATTTTCTTGAGTTTATAAACATAAAACAACAAAAAAATCTTATAAAAACGTCAAGATTTTTCCAAAAAATAAATATTTTACTAAAATTCATAAATGAATTAAAAAAATTAATCAATTTTTAATTATCATTACAAAGGTACAAAACCATAAAGGATAGCTTAGGAATATCTATATGGAGAGACTCAATTCCATCAAACCATCTCAACAACACTGCATCACGACGGGCAACTATAATCCCGAACAATTATCACAAAATATGTACCCAAAAATTTCATGAAACAACCAAGTCTACTTACACCTAATGGAGTAGGTAGGGTGTGATACAAAGCCACATATGATACCACCACTAATAAATTCCTTGAGATAAACATTCAAAGATTAAATGCTTACATGATTTCATAAACATGGAATTCTTGTAACAATTTCTAAATGATACAACTTTAAATAAAACTAGTTTTAAAGTAGGCTATTTTATAGAATCCACACATTTAAATAAAATAAAAAAGTTAATTATTTTTTCATCCAATCATTCCATATGTCTATGGTATGCATAAATCATCCAATGAGGACAAGGAACGAGAAATTACCTCTAAGCACTAGCTCGGTGTGGGTCCTAGATACCTCGTATCTTAGTGAAATTAACCATCACAATATCTATTCTGATGGACATGATCCACTAGTAAGGATCATAGTCATAACCAAGTGGACCCCCATCCTTATCATCATCATCATCATAGTATTGTTAGTGTTGTCAGTATCAATCGTTCTATGTGAAATTGAGGCCAAACCCCATGGGATCAATAGAATACTAGTACACGTCCACCCACCATGATACTGGAGTTTCCCTCATGTTCGCAAAGTAGTTCAAAAATACACAAAATATAATTTCCATATGAAAATACCACTTCCACAACACACATTCACCAAAAAACACACATGTATATCACATAAGTCACAAAATCCCTCTTTTCATTCTAATTGTTTTTTAAATCATACTTACACTAAAATATCCCACAACACTTTTCACATATTTTTAACACTTCAAAAAATATGATAAATTTTTTAGAAAATATTTACAAGGTGATACACGTCACATAACATCCCACACCCACTTTCCTCATAATAACCTTTTTACCTTCAAAATCATTTAATCATCATAATCACACGAAATAACCTACAAACATGTTTTGCACCCAATTCAAAATTTAATAAACTATATCAAAAAATTATAAAAAATTATCATAATTATAGAAATTATAAATCTCCAAATTATCTTTCAAAACCCAATTTTATGAACATACGCCCACCATAACAGTACATATACATTCTTTTAACACAGTGTGTTACACATTAAACCATTTAGATTTTCTATAGAACACTTTCAAAAAGAATGACAAGGTTTTTCACCAGGAACTCAATAAAAACCCCCCTTTTAAACCCAACAACACCCCAAAAACCTAACAAAGATGAATTGGGTTCCTAAACAACATTTAGAAACAAATTTTTACTTGTTATAAAAAACCCTAAAATTATCACAAGAGTTACACATTGAAAACACCCAATTTAAAATAAAAATGAAACTATAAAATTAACCGCTTAACACACTCCATCAAAAATGGTTTTCTCACAATTCAAAACATATAAGGAAAATTCAAAATAATTAAACCAATAATTATAATTCCTCAATTAATGCTTACACATGGAATCACTTAACTCTTGTGTCAAACCCCCAAACTTGGGTGAGAAAATTCAACAACACCACCGCTTCACCACAAGGAAGCGAAAATGAACCCTAAACCATGAGATTTCACAAAAAAGACACTAAATAAAACCCTAGGTATGAACTCTTACTTTTTGACACTCTGGAACTTCATGAATGAGGGAAAAAACCCTAAGGATAAGGATGGATATAATGAGAAAAACACTTACTTGAATAAATTGTGAAGAAAATGACCCAAATACATGAGTAGTTGAATTTAAAACATCCACTAATGCAAGTGAGGTTCGAATAAGGATAAGGAGGTCTTGTAGGAACTGGAATAGAGGATAAGAGTAAAAAATTGAATTATTTATGAAAGAATCATTTTACCTCTTCAAATGTGGGTGATTGGAGAAATCCAATGTAGTTTCACCCAAAATCACGATGAAAATGAGTTACAAAGAGGTGGCATAGAGCATGGGGGCACGCATTGGGTATGTGGGCTGGGGTGAGAGTGAAAATCACCAAAAAAAATTAATGAGATGTTAATGAATTAAAAAATCATTTAAATCCATAAATGGGCTTTCAAGATAGCACACAACCTTAATAACAAACCCAAATCCATCATTATTAAGAAAGCCTATGTGGTCAAAATTGATATGGTGGTTTCAATATACTAGGGGATTCCAATTGGAATATGGAATGGGTATCAAATGATGAATAATTAAAGAGTTATAAAAGAAACAATATATATTTTTAAATATGGAAATGAGGTTACGGTTTAGCCCAAATTATAGAAACCCACAATTTTCCACCAAAATGCATCGAACACCCCCATAACAAAGAAAGGATAGAAATTAATTGGAAAAAACCTTTCAAATAAAATTATTAATGTGACATTTCTCCCAGACATAAGACATTCCACCCTTAGAAATCCACAACATGGCCAAAGGAAAAAACCAAACCCAACTGAATGGCCTAAATAGACTAATTTTCCATGTTTCAATGCCCCTAAAAAAGCTAAGATATTTTCAGTTGATCAACCAAGGAATACTCTCAAAATCCAAAAAACTCCACTTTTCGTTAACGAGAAATAAATTTCGAAATTCATCCCAAAAAAAATACCTCAAACACCATCTGAATAAAACTCAAATTATTTACCCAAAAAAATTACAACATCGAACAAGGTTACACTGACAATATTTTAACTAATATTTTGGGATCCATTGAATACCAAAATTTAGCCGAGGATGATTTTGGAAGTTAGATATCTCCGAAAAAGTATACATACCTCAATGTCAAGACCATGGAAAAACTGATTTATTGATTTGAGGAGACACAAATAGACTCCCCACCATAAGAAACAACCTAAATTTTCTCAAGACAGAATCAATACACTAACAGGGGGATGCCCGAATGGACTCTCCAACATTAGGGGTAGAATCTCATTAGATTTTTCCAAAAAAAATACATTAGACTATAGTTGGTCTTCCCACAATAAGAACCAACCATATAAACTGACTTGCACAGTCTGTCATGAAAATACCCCAAAATTTAATGAGTTAGCACAACCACACAGTTAGTCGACATGGTTTGTGAAACTGTGTGCTACCCGTGCCGAGCATTATGTCCAAGGGAAAAATTTGCATGGTTACATGGGCCAAGGCACACAATCATGTTAAGATAGTGAGATAACTAATATCTCTTATCACATGGTTCCCAAGTTTGGCACATAGTTACTAATAACCATGTGAAAACAGTGTGCATTATTCTACATAGCCCAAATTTCAAAATTTTCTCAAAATAAATGATGGAAACCAAAGGGTGAAAGTATGAACTTAGGATACAACATTGAAACAAGGTCCTCCCACCTCTACCACCAAATAGGAACAACTAGAACAAGATGACGAAATCAAAGGATTAAACTATTCCAATCATTCATACTAAGGACAGAAAATAAAGCAATGGTTTTAATGACCAAGGGGTTTCCTTGAATACGCGTCTTCCTTACTACTTGAGATATGGTTGGATCTCAAATGATTGAAGAATATTCAGCCTCAATGTTATGTTTTTGAAAACCACGAAATGAATTTCATCTTCTGGTTCCACAAACAACTACACCTTGATCCCATGTAGGTTTAAGAAGACAAAGTTCACTCCAATATCACATTACCAATGCCCAAAATTTTACCAAAACAAGGGTGTATAAGATTCACCCACAACAACCCTTGTTTCTTCAAAGTAGAAATGTAAAGAGTAAATGACATATATAATTACCTTACTCTATATAGAGTTTGCTGAGATTTTATGAAGAGAGATACACATAAAAAAAGAGGATACTCTCATGTGATTTTATAACCATCACCTTTTAGTCTAATGAGCACATTACATCACATGGAATCACCAAACATGGCCATTGCCACTGACAGAAACAAGACAAGGAAATGTAACTTATGCCATGTCCCAAACAACACCATATTTAAGAAAAAAAAATATCCAATCTTGACCAGATTTTCCACATGGGTGGCTTAACATCGTCCCACACATCGAAGATACTAAAGAAGACCCATAGGTCCTCTTAGAGAACATCCGACACTAAAAACCCTGAACTACTATAACATTTGATGAATCAATTAACATAATGAACTAGGGTATCTTTCAACCTCCCACAACCACTCTCCCACTATAATAGGATCCACAAAACCATGAATGGAAAATAGAGTATACTCATTCTCCAAATCTTGAGAAAAAATATTCATTTTATTGATCAACTGGAGGACCATCCAATGGAAAAAAATTTGGGATTCACTTTACTTGTGCGCTAACCCTTAGTGGGGAAATGCCTTATCCAATGAGAGAATCCAATGACCCAACCAAGATGGTCCATTGCTTAAGACATACCACAAACCCGAATCAAAAACATAAAGGGAACCATCATAAAGGAATCCTGAATGATTTATCATAAGGGGACAACTAACTAGCCCTTCAACCCAGCTTACCAACCAATCCCAAACCCAAATCACTTTTCAAACAAGAGGGGTTCTTGGACTCAAAACATCTCAAAACAAAAACATTTATGAAAACACATAAGACTCACCATCCCAATCCATTAAAAAATAAATCATGTTTTTCTTTAAAATCATATCATTGAAATGAGACGGTTTAGTGGTTAATGTATCCCTTAATGGTTCCCCATGGGCCTCACACATGTATGTTTCCTTACCACACCAAGAACCCTCCTCATATCTATCTCGGCACTCATTCAGTCATTCCATTAACCATACATCATACCATATATCCCTGAGCATGTGGTCACTCATGGAGATACAAAATTATAAAACAAAAATATATATTCCACTTTTAAAAACCAATAATAGTAAACAAATACATCCTTTTTCTCATGACCGATAACCATGAGATCAAAATCCCAATTTACATCTTAGAAGAAATTTAAAGAAGAAAAATTCATTCATATAAGAACTAAATTTCAATTCATGTACATTAATTTCAATACTTGTAATCACATTATAACACCTTTCAATAGTTTATATAGCTATATTGGAAAAACTTTTTCAATACCAACATTAACATAGTTTCTACTTAAAAAAGTGGTGTAAACAAAAAATTTTCCATTTCAAAAAAATTCTGAAAATTCAGTTAAACCATTACAAAAAGAAAACCATTTCCCTCTTTATCAAAAAAATTATTTCATATAAACATTATACTTCTTAAAACCATGTCATTTTTTCATTATAACCGAACTTCCAAGATTTCAAAACTACAGAACTCATGATAATGTAAGAGTAAACTGGTTTCGGTGGGTGACATGGAATTATGGTTAGAAAACATACTCCAATCACAACATCTGTATAGAGAGTGTTCTAGGGAAATATCTCCATCTCCACACGGTTTTCCAGACCCTACGAACTCACTGGGACAATTAACACAACTCTCTTTTAATTTTCCCTAATCATCCTCAAACCAAACAACCAAAGGACACAAATAAATCCCGACATCCAATGGTGAATCAAATATCTTCATGAGGTATGGGAGCATGGAACACTACCCATAACCAGAATTTCAAGTCCCGAAAATCCTAGCTCAAAACTATCTCGACTCCTCCCCCAATAACATGACCCAAGGAGTTCATCCTGAAGCTCCTTTGATACCATTTTGTTACGAATCGAATCTAGTCCACATCAAAACCGACACCCAAACTTGTCGGTGAAAAGGCCTAATAGGCAGTACCGATCCCCATCAGCTGGAACCAGTGTCTGGTTATCATAAAATGAATTTTGGGAATGATTTACTCGAGTTTATAAATATACAACAAAAAACAAATATAAAAAAAAATTCTAGATTTTTCAAACCAATACTAGTTTTACTAAAACTCAGAACAGAACTAATCAATTTAAAACAATGTATAAAGCCCATTACAATGGTAAAAACCATGAATGACAGCAAGATAACCTCCACATGGAAAAAGGCACTTCCCTCAATCCATCTCCACAACACCGCATCACGATGGACCGCTAAAAACCCAATCCATTGGCACAAAAAATTTACCCAAACCTGTGACAAAAATAACCAAGTCTTTTTTTCACACCAAGGATTATATAGGGTGTGAGAAAAATCCCAATTGGATACCACCAATAAAATATTCCACACAATAAACATTCAAATATGAAAATCTTATATGTTTTAAAAAAAAACCAAATTCTTGTAACAATTTGTAAAAGATGAAACCGAAAATAATTTTTTTTTCTTGGGGGGATATTTTAACGAATCCACACTTATAAATAAAATACCAAATCTACTTAATTTTAGATCCTATTATCCCATATGGATATTTTTTTAAAAATCTTCTTATGGGCACAAACAATAGGAAATAAACCTGACGAACTAGCTCATTGTGGGTCCCAAGTACCCCATATATCTGTGAAAGTAACCATTAAGACATCAAAAAAACATTAAGGATTTTTATAAAACCCTTCTAAGAAGATACACAACAGATATCATCCCACACACACATTCCACATAATACCCTTTTTACTTTCAAATTCATTTTAGCATCATACTCACATGAAACATTCTATAATCATGTTTTTCACCCACATCAAAATTTATTAAATCATCTCAAATTTTTTTAAAACATTATCAACATATATGAAATTAAAAATAAAAAAATTATATTTTAAAAACTTATTCTAAAAACATATACCCACCAAAACAATACATATACATCCTTTTCACAATTTGTGTTACTCATTTAACCATTTATGATTTTCATAAAACACTATCCCAAATCATGGAAGGTTTTGGCACCTAGATCCATTCAAAAATCCTATTTTAAATCCAAAATCACACCAATACCCTACCAAAGAAAAATTGGCAGTCCAACCAAAATTTTGTAATCTATTTTCACATGTTTTAAAAAACCCAAATATCACCACATGAGTTACGCATTTAAAACACCCAATTTAAAGCAATAATGAAACTATAAAATTAACTGCTTAACAAACTCCATAAAAAATGGTTTTTGAACAATCAAAAAAAATATAAGAAACATTCAAAACAATTAAATCAAGATTTCTAAATCATCATTAAATTAATACACAGGGAATCACCTTCCATTTGGGTCAAAACCCCCAAATAATGGGGTGAAACATCAACCACACCACCACCACACCACATGGAAGTGAAAAAAACCCTAAACCACCAGATTTCACAAAAAGCCTCGATATCAGACCCTAGGTTTGAACCCTAACTTCTAGACACTCTAAATATTCATTAAATATGATGGAAACACTAGGGAGAATGGATGAAATGAAGAGAGAAACACATACTTGAATAAATATTGAAAAAAAGACCCTAATTCATCGGTAGATGAATTAAAAAAAACCATAATTGAAATTGAGATTAGAATAAGGCTAAGGAGGACACCAACGAACTCTAAAGGGGTAAAAAGAATAAAAATTGAAGGATTTTTTAAGGAATCAATTTACCTCATCAAAATTGGGCGATTTGAGAAATCCAAAAACTTCTCACCCATATTCGATATGAAAATGATATCCAATGAGGGGATGAAGAGCATGAGGGAGAAACTTGGGTAATTGGGATCAGGTGATAGTTGAAATCACTAAAAAAATAAAAATTTAATGAGGTACTAAAGTATTAAAATATAAATTTAAAGTAATAAATTGGCTTTTAGGCAGGATCAACACCTAAAAAACACAAATCCATCATTATTGTGGATGTCGATGAAGTCAAAATTGACATGGTTGTTTTAAAAAATAGGGGATGCCAATTGGGATGTGGAATGGGTGTAAAATGTTGAAATATTAAAAATTTATAAAGCATACAAAATTTAATTTTCAATTTAGAAATGGGCTGATGGTTTGGCTTAAATTTTGTAAACCCACCATTTCCACTGGTATTAATGGAAAATCCCCATAAAAAAGGAAGGAAATTAAATGAAAAATAACTATAATATAATTCATGTTTGTGACTAGAAGAACATATATTATGTTAATTTTGGTAACATATATATTATCATAGAGAAAAATTGTTATTGGAAATTGATTTGAGGATTATGTGGCTAACGTTTTTTTTCAGAATAAGGTCACTATATTTTTTTAGAGCATTATACGATTTAGATAAAAATTACAAAATAGGATTTTATTTTGAAAATAAAGATTAAATTACTTTTGGAAGAATATATTTTTTTATTCTAGATTATGTTGATTCAAGGGAATTATACAATTTATAATATTATCTTGGAAATTTTATGGTTTGGGAAATTATATTTTAGGTATGAGATATGGTGATTTATTAATGTTAATTAGGAAAATAAAAAAAATATCTTGGAAGCCTAGATGATCGAATCCTTACAATTTTAGGGTTTTAATAGTTTCATATAATTTTCTTAAAAATTTCAAGGATATCCTTTTTTAATGATATATACTGAAGTTTGGAGATAATTGTTATTTTTATTTTGATAAAATATATTTTTTATATTTTAAGGATTATTCTTTTGAGGAATAATCATATTTATTTCAATATATTATTGTTTTTGATAATTTTTAATGAAAGGAGGAATATATTATTATTATTTATATTTTATGATCCATTTAATTTGATTTCAGTAATTCGGAAATGAATATTTTGTCTTGAATACTCATTGTATATATACAAATATAATATTGAGGTGGGAAATGATTAAAAGAATAAATTTTCATTTTCATTTCAGAATAATTATATACATTCATAATGTATTAAGTAAAATAAATCTATAGTATTAGGAAAAATAATTTTAAAACTAAATCATTATCTGTTACCTTTTTTACAGAGATATTTTGGTACTTTTAACCCATCACAGATTTATAGTTTTTTACTGGTCGCCTTTATCATATACATGTTTTCTATCACTATATGATAGTACATAGATGTTTTGATTTTATTCCATAACCATATTTTCACATTCAAATTATGATGTCATAGTATGAAATCTGTTATTTGTTATTATATATGACCTATTTGCGTCCCTTTAACTATTTTCAAGAGGAAGATTTATTAACCATATTTTTGATGTGGGATTTCATCAATGGTATTATGAGAGGATGAAAACTAGTTAATGAGTTGGAATTAAAATTTTTAGCAAAAAGATCCTTAACATGGGATAATTAAATATTCAATAATTTTTTTAAATAAATTTTATGTTAAATAGAATAAAATATACACAATTTATTGATCAAATGAAGAATGGATTTTTATTATTTAAATGTGAACATTATAACCATGTTCTTAAATTATTTTCAATGAATAATAATAGAAAAATTATGAAATATATATTACAGTCCCACTAATTTCTAATGTATTAATTATTTATTTGTAAATAACATATCATTTTTAAGGTAATTTATATTAATCTTAAAAAATACTTTTTTATCAAAAGTTGTGTTTCATTCATTTTATGAGTGATGATTAAAATTAGTGTTTGGAAATTTTATAAAATATAATTTAATAAATAATTTAATTTTTAATTCAATGATTAAAAATAATCTTTGAATGAATTTTTAGAATTTTCATTAAATATTTATTTTTCAATGAATATTGAAAATAATTTTTTATTGAATAAAATATTTTAATATAATTTATATAAAAATTAAATTTTTATTTTGAGTATGATTTTATATTAATTTTTTTTATTATAATCAAATAATTGTTTTTGAAATATATTTTAACAAATAATTTATTATAAATATAAATTCTATTTCAAATATCATTTTTATGGAAAAATGGTTTTCCATTGGGTTTTTACATTTGATATTGAATTAATTTATACAAATGACTTTTTTTAAATTTTTAAAAATGGATTTTGTATTTACTATCATTCTGGTCCCAATTTAGTAAATATTTTAATTTTATTTATTGAATGTTTGAAAAATAATGATAGAAATTATTATGAACATGAAAAAGGCTATATCAGGTTATTAATATAAATTGTAAAATGATAAGGATTATAAAATGAACATAACAGTTGAATTGAAAATATTTTTATAGTATATTTTATCCAAATTAATTAAATATTATATCATATGACCTTTAATTCCATTTGTGTGTGATTAACATTTTTTAATATTTTATTTAATGAAAAGTAAAATAAATAATACTTTTTTATTAATAATAGTAATATTATTTTTCTCAGGCTTACCATATGTTATGTTAAGTTATAAATATTAATTTTAAATCTAAAATATATATATTCAACTTGGTAATTTCAGGACATTTTTTATTGATAAATAATTACCTTAAATAATTCAAAAATGTTGATGTAGTAATTATTCATTTAATGATAAAATAAATAAATGGTATTAAAAATATTAACAATAACATAAATTTATATAATTAGTTTTATAAAAAATTTCAAGAAAATAAATACATAGTAGTGATATATTAAAATTTATTATTCAGTTTTTACTTATTTTATTGAGGTTGTTAAAATCAAATGAAGGAATAGTTTTAAATTTTAACATTAATGATATATAATAATAAATAATAATTTATTAAAAAAAATTAAAATTCATAAAAATATTATATTGATCTATGTGATTTAGGTAAGTATTATAATATCAACCATTGTCCATTTCTCAACTGTTTTTCAATTTATAGTAACTGAATTAACCAACAATGTGTAAATAACATTATTGTCCCCTTATAAGTGAACGGGGAAACAAGTTGTTAAGACCAAATGATATAGGTAAAAATGTGACCAAAAATTGTAAAAAAATATATTTTTGGACATTATATAAATCCATACCCATAAAATATTTGAAATTAACTATTTTTTGTCATTTTTAATAGATATTTAGTTTATATTAATTTTATATTTTGAGTAATTCCAAGAGTTCCCCTCAAATCACGTATAAACGGGATCCACCTCTTCGTTGTTGATCATGCATAACACTCCATTTTTTCATCCAATGCATTCTACAATACATAAATATAATTTTTATCCTCATATGAGATGTAATTTTTAAGTATAAAACAATCCATAGTGGTCTTAATGTGTCTGGGAAAGAAAGTTGATCGAAGAAGAGGTATGGTTTTTAATTGAGCATTCATGTTTTAATTATTATTACATATCCTTAAAATATTATTATAATATTATAAATTAATAAAAAAATTATCATCCATAAATTTTGATTTTATAATTTTAATATCATAACCTATATCAATCTCATTATCCCTCAAATGGGTAATGAAACTATTGTTCGGGTGTTTGGGGGACAACCACCTCAATAACTAACCTAATTTTGTCTCCATCACTATCTCTCATGGAATGATTATAGTGATGAAATTAAGGTTTATATATCATATAAATAATATACTTCTTATTATTAAATGATAAAAATAATTTACCTTTATACCATTCCATTCATTAAAAATTATAACGTTTTTTGTTTGTGTGTGTGCACTGCAGACCTCTATAAAGCGATGCGATTCATTTATTATCAACACATAATGTGGATGATTAATATAAGTACATTTAAATGATTACCATTATATTTATGATATTATGATCATTCTATAAATTTAAAATAATACTTACCCACTTTCTATAGTAATCATTTAAAAATGAAATCATTACTGATGTGTACGTATGAGATACATTATCCATGATTGTAATATAGCACATTTTTTATAACCATATTGAATGGATGGATTTATAATTATAGTTTATTTATTAAAACTACATTCATTTGATGATGATTATTATGTATATGTTAGAATACTGATCTCTTTTACTATATTATACCTTCTAAATCCATTTCAGATATATGAGCCATATATCATCAGAAAATTTGATGTGAATTTAATTGTTTATGTAATTTTACAAAGTAGGAAATTAAATTAAATAAAGGATTATTCAACATGAAAAATATTCTTAAGAAACAATAAAATTAAAACATGTTCATTAGTCAGGATTATAATGAATTTATGTGATATGTTGGACATAATGTATGAGACCTTCATTTATAAATTCTCTTGTAAAGATACTCTTTCGTCACTTTTTACCAAGGTAAAAGTGAATTTATATTATTTTATAAAAATATGAATGATACCAACCTACACCCTAATTCCTTAATACATTTAGTTTTTTATAATAATTATCCATGTTATTTTCTAATAAAATGATTTCTTTATTATGTTCGTATATTTTATTTTAAAAAATGATTTTATTTAACATTTGTTCAAATGTTTTAAAAATGAGTCTATTTACAAAATTCTTGATTTTATTTACAAAAAGAAAAAATTTAATGTTCCATTTTATTATATATAGTGAAAATGAGTTTTCTCAGTACCAAAAATATTATTTGATGTTTTGATTCCACTAAATACATTCATTTCATCTTAAAAAACATCTTCCTTTTAATGGGAACTTTGTTTTTGTAAATTGGTTATAAATAAGAATTAATATTTAGTTATCTAAAATATTTTTCACATCAGTTTAATAGTTTTTTTATGATATGGTCTTTGGATATTTTTATAAAGTGTTGATCCCCAATATAGATCATGGGCGAGCAAGATATATCTTATACAATGGATGCGTCTATATAGCACCAGGTGATACCGTTATAATTTATTTTATGAATGCAAGCAAATAGTTCTCTAATGCATTGGTTAATGACTATATTCTCATGATAATTGTATTGGATGTTCATCGTATTTTCATTATAACTATATGTATTTTCTTTTGGTATTAATATGAAGTTGTTCCATGGAACCTACTTGGGTTTATATGCATGTTAATGAGTTTTAATTGAAATTAATTTACTTAATAATATAATATAATTATATTTTTTAAAATAAAATTTGATTCCCTTTTATGATACAAATGTTTTTTCTTCATTTTTTTCATAGTTTAACAATTTATTCACAAGACAATCAAAATTATTTTACATATATCCTTTACTGATCTTCTTGTATAAAATCCAACATTATTGAAATGTTTTTTAAGTACACCATGTTTCTAGAATGTAAGACTTACTTGATGCCTTTTATTGTTATAATTTTTAACAGTGATTATTGGAGGAGTTGGGATGACTTTAGAAGTGTTTTGGGGAAAAGTGAAGGTTACACATGCAACACACGATTTATATAACCGTTCATCTAAACCATGAACAATAGTACTCTTAAGGTAGTAGATTCATCACATTTAGTGCCCAATTTTGGATACCATGCCAGGGGAGGCAGTGCAGGAAGCCGCTACCACATGGTTAGCACACGGTTTGCCTAATCGGGTCGTCTAACCGTGCACAGGGTCAAAATGGAATCCATAAAAATAGGTTCTCATTCTTTTATGCAATAACTCTCTCATGCTTTTACCCATACTTTCCATAACACGTTATTTTTCTTCTCATATGGAAAAATAATTTTCTCCTCTAGATCTGAAGGAGATCGAAAGGCTTCCGTTAGTGAATTGAAGCCAAATTCATGAGTTACGTGATCGTTCTTCAAAGTTCTTGATCAGTTTCTTTAATATACTTAAATCTACTTCTCCTAAAATCTAATTTTCTCGTATATATATATATATGTTATGGGTAGATATAAGTTTTTTGATTACATATATGATAATATTTGGTCTTGATCATTCTTGGAGAAGAGATGTATTATGGGTTCATGGAGAATCGAAAATGTTTTCTAGTGAAATATTTTCGTTGTGGTTTTCATCAAAATCATTGATGTAGGAGGCTTTACTCTTGATGCCTTTGTGTAGAACTGATTTTCATTCATTGAAAATAATTGTATTGTTTTGAATTTATTTTGTTTTGGTTGGTTAACAACTATTAGAATACTTTTTGATTGACGATTGTGACATCCATAAAATTGTGGATTCTGAATGTGCGATTCGGTTCTTTTAGAGTTTAATAAAGGGGTTTTTTGGATTTTTGGAACATGAATTGGTATATACATTTTCAATAAAATAAAACTTTTTATTGAAATGAAATGATTCTTTGAAAGTGGATATGTTTTGTTTTTCAATAAATGTTAAGTTTTATTGAAGTAGTTTATTTTAGTAACAGAAATATTTTTAATTAATGGTTTTAGTGTGAGTTAATTTTTAACGGGCCCATAATAAGGGTCATGTAGCATTGGGGTATAATGGGAGTGACCTCTGATTGGTGGCATGTTTCATTGTGACACAAGGTAATTTGATGAGAGACCGCTTATGTTAATGGAATTGTCGAACGAATCATTCATGTGTGGGTCTGTTGTGAACTATGGAATGTGTAAGCCAAAATGATAACAAGAATTGGTTTTAAAGAATTGATTAGTTATTTATTGTAAAATAACTTATTGGAATGTAGTTTAATTTACATTTGTTTCTACTTGGTTATGGTTGGTTTTCAAACAAGTTTATATTGGTTACAAACATTTTTGGTAAGTTGTTTTATATAAATTGTTTATATAACGTGCTAACCATTTTATCCTAGTTTTGTTAGTAGGGGTGTCATTACGGAAAAGCTACTAAATTTTATACACAATAGTGGTTTGGAACTTTGGTGCTTTTGCAGATGTTATCTTCCAATATAAGAGAAAAGGTATCATTTCTCACGTTTTTAGTACTATCTCAGGATACATGGGATGTTCGGTGACTTTGGAACATGTATCATGTGGATCATTAATTCTTATAGTATCTTGAGATTCATGAGTTGTTTATCCACTGTTTATATTTATACATGATTGGGCTTCCACTATTGCACACATTGATGTGGTTTTGCGATACATAAGGTTGTTTAGTTATCTTTTTTTAATTCACCATTTTGTGAACATTTTAGTTATGGGTTTTTGGTTTATTAGTTTAATACTAAATGTTAATATCATCCTCAACACGTACATGAAATCCTACATCATTTTTTCATCCTTTGGTGTCATGGGAATTTCGCTTAAGGCCCGGTAATAACTCATTGTATTCTCAATCCAATGAGGATTAGCGGGTAATTCCCTTTTTTATATGTTTATAAGGATAGAGGAAGAAAAAGAATATGTCATGATGAAGTCATAATGGTTTTTCATGAAAAGAAATCACGTTTCATATTGATGTATTATTATTTTTGGGTAAAAATAAATATTCATCCCGAATTTCCTCTTTGTAAAATAGGGTTTGTTCTGTATGAGTTCTGAACTTATTTACTAAAAAATAAATTAAAAATATCATTTGAAATGTAAGATATTTAATTCTAGACTATAGTCACTAGAATATGTAATGTTTAATAATTGTTTCTTACATCTAATTCCTTAGATATCAGAATCAATATTTTTATAAAAATAAACCCATATATATCATAAAAAATATGTTTCAATTTTAAAAAACACCTAGGGTGAATTATTTTCATGAAACATATATTTGATAATGAAAAAACAAGAAGTTTCACTTATAAAAACTGAAAAATATGGGAGAGGAAATTTTATTTGAAAATAAATAATTACATATACAATCATTATGTTTAAATGATTAATACATGGATTTAGGAATAGAAACCACTCCTGCAGTTAAATATAATGGAACATTTATGGATATACCACCCTTATATTGATGAACTTGTTACAAATGGTTTCATTCACTAATTTAAGGGACAATGAATCCTTTGGAATACAACATGAAATTGTATCATAGAAAACCCACTGAAAATGTTCACGTAACACCAAACCCTAGGTCAACATGACTACCATATGGAAAAAAATAAATATGAAAAGGGAAAATAAGACGATGGGATTAGGTATAATTGTAATTCTCTTACAAAATCATCACCAATGGATTGAGGAAATCAATAAAGAATACAAATGGTAGGTAGAATAAAATTATTAAGAAGAATCAGTGATTAGCACAATCATTTGAGAGAGGAAAATGATGAGATCCCATATGGTTTTGAAATTAATCAAGAGAGGTGGTAAATTGAGTTCTTCATGTTTTATTCACATAGAAAAAAATTGTCTTATAGTTTTGATAGATTTTTTTTATCATTCTTTATCAGAAGAAGTTTGTGAATATAAATGAATAAGGATAAGAATAAAGGAATATATTTATAGTTCTTTGGGGAATAATAGCCCAATAGTTGACTCCACCAATTCTCTACTCCACGAGAATCATGTCATTCACTTGATGAGTATTTTTTATTGGTATTTATATCCTATTATAAATATTTTTTATTAATGAATGAATGTAGTCAAAAAATAATTACAGAAGAAAAGTTTCTTTATATCAGTAACCTGAAATAATTTATATACAAAATCTTTTTTGGATATTTTATCAAGAACAATGAAAATGAAAGATAGGAAAAAAAGAGTGTTTATAGACGTAGAACATAGTTCTACGATATAAGAAATTGAAGATTGAAATATCCAAGAGTTATGATTTGAATAGAATTATGCTCAAGGATAGTCTTTTAATATAGTATCATGAATAAAAAATAATTAACAATTATGGATCAAAAATCATATTCTTCATTTGGTATAAACATGAGAAGTAATGAACATATATGAGATAGAGTTTTTGAAAATATGAAAAAAATTATATTTTTCTGATAATATCTCAGGTATTTTCATATATAAGATCATGATATTACATTATAAATAATTGTATAGCTTCTTATATAAACAAACATATTGATTTCAATAGAATCATTGATTAGAGACACGTCGTTTTCTATTAAATTCCTCAACAATATTGATGACCAATAAAACATTCTTTTATATGTATACTCTCATGGGAAATTCATATTATTATAATAATTTTTACAATATTGATGAAATATTGCATTTAATGATCATTAGAAATCATTAAATTCCAAATTAAGTGATTTTATGGTAATAAATATGGATCGTATCATGATGTATACAATTACAGATCATCACATATCAATTTTTAACATCTAAATTCATGTTGCTAAATTGATAATAGACTTTTTCATACAGCCTATTTGGTTAACTTAGGCTTTTTACTCTCCTATCCTAAACTAAAATTACCATTTAGAGTTATGAAACTAGTTTCACGAGATACTGTATTCCCAAAATTTATTGATATATAATTCATATTTCTCATGTAATATATCTAATTGACATTGGTACATAGTATAATCTATGACATAACCGATTGAATTTGGATAATTCATCTACTTGGGAAATATATGTAGGTGAATTCTCAAATAATAAATTTTTCCACACTTAAGAAAACATCTATAAAATGTTGAGAATGAAAACTGAATGAAATTGTTGGTTTAAACAACTAAAAATAAGTTAAAACCTAAATAACACAATTAAAATAATCATCAGTAATATATTAATGTTACTTTAGATCCTCAAAATGAAAATTAATTGGGATATGTTAAAAAAGAATTAGTAGTCAAACAATGTCATTCTTTTATATGGTCACAAAAAACAATTTGAAATCAAAAAATCAATTGGAAATCGTTTATTCATGAATTATCACAAAAATATACAAATTATATAATTGGATTTTAAAAATTAGCATTTATACTATTTTTTTAGAATAAATTTGAAATTCCCCCCCCCCTTTTTAAAAATGGTTGAAAGGTAAATAACTTATCTACATTTTTATATCAGCAATTAGGGCACAAAACAAGATGAAGGAGACCTTTATTGGTAATATATTAGAGTAACTAAATATGGTGTTATTATTTTTAATGTGAATAAGGGATTATGAAAGAAATATTATTTATTTAGGATATATATATATATATATTAGAAACATTGTGTGAATATAATCACTAAGAGAATCATTATAAATAAATAAGTAACAATAGATGAAAACAATCACTAATAAAGAACTGACTAAATGAAGAAAGAGTAATTTCAAATATTTTAATAAATATACAAATTTTCTTCAACTCATGAACCCGAAATCCAAAAAAAATTGTTCATGTGACCCTTTTTTATGAAAGGGTTAAAACTAATATGGTTGTTTTGGTGGACGTAACATGAATGTCGATTTAGTTCGAGAGGCTATTAGTGGTGGAATTTCTAACGAATTAGTTTCCTTCTCACCAATAAAAATATCTCCACATTATAATGAAATAAATTATTTTAATTAAAGAAACATTACAAGACAATTTATAATGTTTTCTAGATGGCCTTGACCAAGACTAAAGTTCTACGTTCCGGCAAGATAGAAGGGAATTTTTTGATAGGCTTATAAAAAGAGGGTAATTCTCTAGAATACATTGGAAATAAAGATTCATCCTAATTTTATTTATATTTCTAACACATAGATGATAGACCATATACATGGTTAATTTTTTAATGATCACATATATAATTTTTAGAAGGATCAGGACTAATATGTCACTTTCTCATATTTTACAACGTTTCGACACACATGTCATTACATAGATTAGTTTATGGCTTATAGAACTCATGGATAATGATTGATTATTTCTACTGAATCTAAGAAAAACATGAAATACCATTAATTAATAATTATATTAAAATATTTAATCAATACTAAAGAAAAACATCATGGGAAAAAGTATTACGAGCGATATGAAAAGAAGAAATGTCTATAACATTAAGAGATGAGGACAAATCCAAAAAAAATCAAGACCCTCTGTACAAAAATATTAATGAAAATCTTAATTCATTTATTTAGACACTATATGCATGATTATCACATTATCTATCAGAATATGTAAAAATTTATATCTATAACTAATATAATATTCTGAAACAATATAACTACTAATTAGAGGACCCAACATAACTCATAATTATACTACAACAACATGAGAAATAAATTAGAAAATTGAACTATACATTGAGTTTTATATACATCTAACTCTTATATTATAATTGACACATCAAATTATATATATTATTATGAATGTTTAGTCTATAATTTCTCTAATAATTCATAATATAGAATCATTATTTCAAGAAGGATTTCCTATAACATTTTTATCTTTTTCTTTTCATTAATATGTCCAATGGATCATGAGATTATATCCATTTTTTATTATTTAATATTATGTTTTATTTCAAAAAACATTGAAGAAGTTATTTCTGATTTTAAAAATTCTAATTCATGCCCACATCTAAAAAACAATATTCATTTATAAAACTACTTTAGTTTCTAAAGTATCACCCAAAAGATCCTTTGTCAACTCTTCCTCCGAATTAGTGTGTGAAAATACGATTGATTAAATAGGATATTATAATACAAATAATTCAAATCTAATAGAGCATGATCCACTACAGACTATCAATATTGTTAATAGTATATTTCATCTATGGGAGAAAATGTTACTATAGGTTGTAACATATGGATCATTTATACCATTTATCACTATACTTCATTAATTGGGTAAGGATTGTTTGAATAATTTCTAAAGTAATTAAACATATAAATAACTTACTATGATAAGCATTGTTTCACTTAATGATTTTTTGGAAAACATTTCATTTAGAAACAAATATATAACCAATATCATCAATAATATTCTTTTTAGGTACAAAATCCTTCAATTATCTAACTAAATATCTAATCCCTTTATGAAAGCTGGAAATTATATCTGAAAGAAAAGTATTCTAGGATAGCGGAATAAGTTGAAATTTTTCTATCAAAACATTTTTTAGGTAAGAAACTAACCATATTATAAAAAATAGATTTGTAAATAATAGATATGCTGGGTTATCTAATCTCAAATATTCATGAAATAATTTCAACCATTAGATAATTAAACTATTCCCAGAGATTATCAAATCTTTTAATTATAGAATATGAAAATGTTTTCATTACAGAGGTTTCTAACCTCATATTATCATGGGTTACAACCACATGGTCAACTAGATGCATTGATTGAGAAGGATGTGAATTGAAATTCTCTATAGACAGTATAATCAAATCATCAAAACATTAACCATCAGTAGGTTATTTTGAAACAACATTAATCTCTATATGGGATTATTACTCAACCACAAACTATTATTGAATATAAAAAATATACGAATGGTTTAAAATATTATTTCCATAGAAGTAAAATTAGATATCTCAAAAACTACACTTTATCATTTCAAAATCATTAAAAATACTCATCAACATTAGCCTCTTGAATTTGAAAATCCAATTATAGGAAATGAATAAGATCAACCACTATAGGAATTATAGCTGGTATAAAAGTATGGAATTTACATGGACTAACACCTGCAATTCCCTAAATGGTTCCATTATTGAAGGTAAAGAATTGGTAGGAAGTGATATTTGAGATTGTTCTCACTAATCCACTCTTTATTGACCTACTTCCATCAAAAAATTTATTACAGTGTCCCAAAAGTAACAAATTTTTTTGGACATGATAATCGATAGAGTGTGACATTAGTGACAATTTACAATATCTCCATCATTTAAATCAATGACATTCCTCTTTATAATGAATTAAATTTACCTATTATAAGTAAATTAGTAGATATTACCCTTTATATTGGAAAATGATGAATTATGTGCATCAAATAACTTGTGAAATTCAATTTAAAGTTATATATTAGAGTGTATAAAAAAAATTTAATAGAAAATAATTTTCTCAATATCACTATCCATATTGGATTTTATAGTATGATTAACGTATAAAAAAATTTATATTCCATTGGAAATTCCATTATATGATTATTTTCAAATCACAGTACCAAATAAAAATTTGAACATCTATGAAGGACCAATAGAAAAAATATTCACTATGGTCCGACTAAAATTAAACTCTCCCTTCTAGAGATAATGGAAAATGACACCCAAATAGAGAGATAAAATAAGGAATGGATTTACATTGACATTTGATGAAATAGTATCCCTTTTTCAATGAGACTAAAACAATACATTTCTCATAAACTCACAAATATATTCCTCAAATAGAAAACATATCATCGTTTCATCAAACAATAAATTCTGTCTAAGAAATTGTTTAGACTTTTGACGATAAATCATAGATGTCTTCATCTATGATATATAAATGTCTTTCAATACAATTACTCTTTATAAAACACTACTGATACACTTTATATACAAATATTAACTTCCTTCATCCATGTAATTCAACATTCACTAGGCCGATAGGGTTAGTTGAAGTTTGATAGGTGAATCAAAATACTTTGAGTTTAGGGTGGGGGTTTGGATTTTTGAATATTTTATGAGAGAAAATGGACAATGGGTTATGTGAGGACAATTTTACAAAATTGAATCCCTAAATAAATATAAAATTTAAAGAGATTTTAGGTTTTTATTTCAAAAAACTAAAATGAAATAAAATATAAAGTGATTAATTTTTTATTTCATAAACATTTAGCTGTTTTAAAAATATAATAATGTTGTCTAATTAAATATTTATGGTAAATTAATAAAAATATTATAAAATAAAGATAAAATTTGTATCAAGAACCTAAATTATAATAAATTTAATTTAATTTTTAAAACACATTTTTCATTAAATAGAATTTAAAAGTAGACATAAAAATAGTTTAGTAAAAATAACTACACACTTATTCTTTATAAAGATATATTCAAGAGTAATATCACTTTCTAGCGATAAATCCTTCAATAAGTGATCCATAAAATACGAATTCTTGGTTCTTAAATAACTTATTATATTATTATAAATTTTTGTACCATATTTTTTTTATCACATTTAATTGATTGTTGATTATAGTTGAACCCAAAATCATCATTGTGCATTTCATTCATAATACCCATGCACAAATATTTACTGTAATAAAATATTCATCTTCAATAGTTGAAAATTAGAAAGTTTTTTTTTATGAGACCGATATACTAGTTATTTTCCTAGATAATATTATGTTCGTGATGTACATTTCTTATCATGTGTATGACCATCATTGTATGAATCTGAATATAATTATTAATTAAAATTATATTTTTTTGAAAATTCTTTGAATAGCCAGATTATTCCATTAAAATAGCTTAAAATTATTTTGGAGCCTTTAAATTAATATTCATTATTATATTCCTGAAATATTGAACATAAGTACCCTAAAAATATAATTTCTAGTCTAGTAGAAGTCAAATACAATACTCATCCATTTAATCATATATATATATTGTTTTTAACTAGTCTCCTAGCTTTATCTAAGTAAATATTTTCATTAGAAATCATTGGAGTTTTATTTACATTCCCACTTTCCACCCCAATCCATTTAAGTCAACAATGTATTTTATTTGATTTACTATATTATCAATGTAATTTTAATAAATTTTAAAACATAACAAAATTAACTCCCCCCATGCATATTCCAATTTCTATTTTCATGACTTTTTGAAATTCAATTCATAGTATATTATTTATAAAAAAAAGTTCAAATCATCAAAATATTTCCCCACAAAAAATTGAATATAATGATTTCTTAATAAATGAATTGTCTACCATATTAACATGAAAATAATTTGTTAAAAGAAAGATGTAAAATGTTCGTATTGTTACATAATTTGTTTTTTAAGACCATTTATTGTTTTATTAATTTTAAAATTTTCAATTTTGAAAATTGTAATTTCACTACTACAAAAACGGGAAAGGGAAGCGCTACCCCTTTATCCACACTTCTTTTAGTAGAATTGATAAATGGGGTCTTTATCAGCCCTATCAAAATAAATTCATGAAAAATGAATTATTATTACATAAGTATATTCATTTTTATATAAATATATTATATATTTTTAAATATGTTTTAGATGCGTATAAATATACTATTACATTTAATATGTAAGAAATATAGTGAAAATGGATTAAAAATATTTTAAATTGTTTTATTAATTAATAATTTGCTAATTATTATCGATTAAAAATCATTTAATAACAATTTGAAGACACAATAAATCAAAACAATTAATAAAATATTTAAAATAAGTTGATAATGTATCTCAAATGTTAAACGCACATAACATTTTATCCGGGTGTTCATTTGAGCTTTACAACATAACAAATCAAATCCTACGCTGAGATCTATGCACTAATGACCCAAGATAAGCTTCTGTAACATTTTTCAAAGCCAAAAAATGGTCATAAGGCCTCCAAAATTGTGTTTTTTGTAATGATACCCCCATTTGTTATCATTCAAACAAGTATAACTTCTGATCCGGATGTTTTTTAAGCCTATACCACATATCATATCGAAGATTGTTTCATATTATTCGATTTTACTAGTTGTGGAGTTGAAACAGGCTTCTTGATTATAAGTTATGGTTGTTTTAACATTCTATGGATTTTTAAATACACATATATATGTATTTATTCGTAAATATATATGTGCTTGTGTGTCTGTGTGTCTCTGTGTGTGTATTTTTGTTGTATATATATCTTTAGTTATTTATTTATTTATTTTTAAACACACATAAAAAACATATTTTTTCAAAAATTTATTTACAACTAATCTTATAAATATATTTTAATATACAAATAATTATAAGAATAAAAAATTTTAACTATATATATATATATAAATTTAAATATATATTAATATACGAATGAATATTTATATACTAATATATGAATAAATATATTTATATTAATATGAATCTATATCAATATACTAATAAAAATAAATAAATAAATATATATATATCATTAAATAGAGAACAAAATTAAATGTCTTAGTGGTAAAGGTGCAGCCGCGAAAGGGGGAGGTCGTGGGTTGATGTTCGGGTAGAAGAAAAGGGGTGCGCTCATATGAGGATGCGGGTGAAGGGAAGCACTCCACCATGTGCTAATAGGGGGTCAAGCATTGTTAAAAGAACTCCCCCACATATATAATTCTTTTTTTTATTTATTTTTATTTTTTTGACTTTTATCAGGGATTTTTCTGAGCGCTGATAGAAAGAAACTTTTATCAGCAGTTTTTAGAGCGCTGATAAAAGGGAACCCCCTATATTAGTTCTGAGCTTTACAACACATTTTTAGCGCTGTTATAGCCCGTTTTGAGCACTGATAAAGGCCATTTTTGTAGTAGAATTTTCAATAAGTGGAGGTTGTTTGACATACGATTCCTCTATGTAAACAATTTTGAAAAGAAAATTTTATACCCATATAATTTAATTTAAAACTAATATGTGATTCATAGTCTAAGAGAATACAAATGGATAATAACTTAGCTACATTAGTAATTTTATCCTCAAAATCAATGATTTCTTAATGATTGTAACCTTTAAATACTAAACTAAACATTGATCACATATATCAACCATTGATCTAACAGTCTCTTACATGGTGAAATTGGGTTAGTAACATGGCATTAAGTGTGTGTCCCCTTATTCCAAAGGCTTCTGAAAAGGATCCAGGGGTTAATGAAAATTGTTGGGAGAATATACCTACTATTATATATTATCATCAGTAGAAGAAATAAATTAAAGGTGATATAAAAAGATGAAACAATAGAACTATAGTAGATAATCTGAAAAGGGAAGGAAGAAAATCAAACCAATAATACAAAAAATGATATAATTAATCGATAAAATGCACCTAAGTGTCCTGATCAATACAATATAGATAAATTACTAAATCATCTCAAAGAATGAACTAATGGCCCTGATTTGGATCCCCTTTCCAGTCCTATCTCCATGCTTCAACCCATCATGTAAGAACATTCAATTTAATGATCATTTTTTATTGTTCAAATGTGAATCCACATAATATTATTATGTTACAAAAAAATCACATATATTCTATTAGTAAATCTCAGTAGGTCGACACCAAAATCTCTAAATAATACTGATATGATAGTAAGTGGACAAAATAAAGAGATAATTATAGGATTTTATGATTCAATTAATATAGTATAACAATTATCCTACTATAGAACCATGGTGGAATGTATCTAAGTAGGTTGAGTGACGATGAAAACTATAACAACATGTAAATGGAATAATCACATAAACTGAACAACCCTATATATAATAATTTTAACATAATTAAGACAATGCATCTAAAAAATAATTTCTGCATAACTAGGATAATCCCCTTATAAATACATTTCATCATAACCAATCCAATACCTCTATATAATCATTTCTATATAAATGGGCTAAGACTTCAATATAATTATTTCATCATAATCATTCCAATAACTCAATATATTCATTTCAGCATAACCAACAACATATTTCATAATAAAAATATAAACACACCATATGATCATAATACATAATGGTCAATGTCTACCAACAACCCTTTTATCTTCTAATTTCCATTTCATTCCTCATGTTATGTCATAAGTTGTTAAAAATAAACTATAAACAACCATAAAATATCAATATATATCAATTCAATTCAATAAAAATGTTTTCTATCATCAAAATTTATCATATCACATGGAATCAACTAGGACATAAGGTAATTTTAATTATTGATTAAATCTAGTATTCAGTTCAATATATTTTAAAGAAAGGACCTCCCTTTGGGTTTCAATAAGCTTGGTCTCAATAATGTTGGATCCAATGAGATCTAAGGAGAGTTCTCAACACAGGATAATCATCTACAAGTATTTCATTATTAATGAACTTGTTGTGATAAATTTTCCCATAGTATTGAAAACTCTTGAAAAATAGAAATTGACCACATGGATTGGTTAATTAACACCTATAGTTATCTAGTGAAGCAAAACACCGTCTTCTATGAATGCTAATGAAAGACAAAGGTGATAGAGATAAACATGGAAAACAGTGATCACATAATCATCTATATCAAAACCCTATTAAATAGTGGTCATGATATCCCACTGATATAATGGAGGAAAAAAATAAAGGAGAAAAAAATTAAAGAAACTCAATAAAGATAAATGTATATACTAAGAATTCATATTGGGAAAAGTTTCCCAAAAATCACACATATTCACCAACGTATTTAAGAGGGGAGACTGGATAATGGATGGGGCAAGAGTCAGACATGCAATTTGAATAAAAACATCTATCTTTATGAGTTTATAGTGTGAAATCCATTTACAGTGTGAATACCACATTCAACGAAAACACACTACCTATAGATAAAATAACATGTATCACTCTTTTCATGATGGGAAATGAATTCATGAATCATATAGTGTTCACATTAGGAAAATATGTCATGGATTCTTCTACAGAATGGATTCATGTTTTTTATTATATATACAATTTCATTTTTTCTTGTACGTAGTATCGAATGTAGATTCCAAGAGGAAGGATAAAGAAAATTCAACTCCATCAGAGCCAGGGGAGAATCCATTTTCAAAATTAGAATAATTTTTACATAGACTACACTAATTAAAAAAACCAAACATACGTTATTTTTTTTTCAAAATTCACCAGAAAAACAATGTATCACAAATGAAAATCCCTGAGAACAATGGTTTAAAGGAGAAAAAAATCAAAACTAAAAGGGGTTTGACCTAAAAACAATGTGGGATGTAGCTGGAAAAGATATGATCAAACATCCTACTCACCATATAACATATCAACCCTGATTTTATCCATGAATCACTATGGGTTATCTATTAAAATTTATATACATTATACTGACACAACAATATCCCTATCCTAGGTATCATGTAGAACACAACCATACTTACACTTCAATCACACAAGTGTTTTGGCATTTCCTCGAAGATACTTTTCACTACAATCCATAGTCCTTATTGGATGTTTCTCAAATGATCCATCAAACAAAATATAAATGTATTAAATATATATCAAGTGGGAAGGTATATTAATATATATTAGAATCTAATATACGTGAAACTGTCTGTGAATGGAATTTTGGTGAAGTGGATGGGCCAATTAGAATTCCAATAGACTGACTCTCTCCTCTATCTCTAATGGTCTAAAAACCATATGCACTTTCATTACCAATTTAAGAGTGTGATTTTCTCCCAAAAAAATATTCATAAAATGAAAACATGATCACCCACCAAATCCTATATAAGATATCTCATTTGGTCATTATATGATTCTATCCTTCCCTGTATTGTCATAAACCGCTTTCTGATCAACTGAACATACTCAAATGTCTCCTTCAAAATATTAGGTCTAAAATGTACTAACTGAACTGACTATATTGAATAATGAGGTGAATAAAAAGGAATATAATGAAACAATCTTGAACTAAATAGGTATTTAATATTTTTTAATATTGATTCAATTACACAAACAAGCACCCAAACACCTTATTAGTTTACTACCTTATGAAACAAGGAACACAAACATCGAGTCTAGAAAATGATATTCAACATTCTATAAAAGATATTCACCATCAGTACCAATTAATAAAACCATTAATTATAACCTTTTTGATTGAAAACAAAAAAAATTGGTGATATTAGATGCTCAGTAATGTTAATTAAGGGAGACTCGAACCGTAAAATATACACAAATGTATAAAAATATTATTATAATGGTTAAAAACTATACACTCCATATGAATGAACGTAATATTGAGTCATTAAATAAATCAAAAAAATTAATAATAAATATATAACTAAATAACAACTTTCGAATAAAAACATGTATTTTTTCATATACATAAGATTTGAAAAACATTTCCATTTTATATCATTTCTCCTACCAAGACTATCATAGTGGAAAAGTCGTCTATTGATCCTAGGTTACTTCTTATTCTATCTCAGTATTAGGGAACCATGATTACTCATATTTATTCATGTATTACTAAACCATGATTACACATGTTCCAGTTCTGCATTACTGAACCATGATTACCATTGTTCTAGTCCGATTTTACTAAACCAAGATTACTCTCATTCCAGTCATTTATTATGGAACCAAGCCTGCACCCATTTGAGTGTTTTATTACTATAAATGAATATTCCAAACACATGTGATATAAACCTTTCCCTAATATATTTTATGGAGTTATAGGTCCCAATGACCATATAAAATGAAAACCAAATATTTTTTTTCCATAAGAACATAATGAGATGATAAGCAATTAAATGAAATGAGTTTCAGAAACATTTTATCATAAAATAACTCATGGAAAGAAAATATAATTCATAATCATAAATCTATCATAAAAATAAAATATTTAGGGAAATAATTTAAATAGTACCATTGGACTATATCTCTAGTAAAATATATCTTATATCATAAAATGTTTTCTTATATGGAAAATAATTTTTATTGATCACTTGAAATAATTATTTATAATAATATCCATGACATTTTTGAAAGAAAACTATTTTTAAATAATAAAATTTTTATAAAACATTTTTCATTGAAAATACCCATTAAAATATATAAATTATTCTCTGAAAACCATTCAATAATTCATTTAAATAATTTTCTATGAAATTAAATAAAATATCAATCAAAACACCCTTAAAACCTTTTTAGAAAATAATGTTTTGAAGGAACACATATTTTTAACCAAAGTGAAATTATTATTACATGAATATTATAATTTCATGGAAATAAGGATATACATAATAAGTAATTTAAAATGTAAATATATATTCTTTGTAAAAGATCATAGGTAAATAACTTATCATATGTCTCAGTGACGACATATTGATACAAAATTACCTTTCTGATTTGTTAATTTTTGATAAGTAAACACCATGAAAAAGAGATCATGTAATGCATATATAAATAATCATAAATTTAATGTTAAGGATCATATAATATAGTCATGGGATGTATATACACCACAAAAAATAAATAGGTGGTGAACATGGCTTATATCTCACTGAAAATTATTGTAAGATTAAAATACCTTACCTTAATTGTTGAGCCCCTTAAAACACATTAAAACATCATGCATAATAAATATATATTTATTATACATATAACACACATCCATATTATTTGTCATCATAACATAAATTATGTTCTTATTACTTTATATTACTCTCTTATTAACAATCCCATGTTAATGTTATGTATCGGGTATTAACAACATTTTTCATTAATATTTTAAATTTCTATACTTGTTCTGCTTATATAGATCATAATTTCATCATATTACGAATTATTAACATTATATAAATATCATATAAATATTAAGTATATATTTATTAATGGCGATTCATAAAATTTTTATATATAAAATGAAATACATTGTTCAAGGAGACATTTGGTTTTAAGTACGCATGAATGCTATTTTCTTTTTATTATTGAGTAAAAATGAATGAAAGTATATTGTATATTATCATTAAAATATAAATATTATTCCATATATAACAAATATATTCATAAAAAGAAACTTATTACCATACATCTGATGTATAGATGAATCACATCACATGGTGTAGATGGTAAAAGAAAAGTTTGCACAAAAGACAATATCATTTTCCCTGCTTGGTAGATGGTAAAAATATAGACATGATATTATCATTATAGAAGTAGAAAAATTTCTTAAATACAATATATAAATAATTAAATAAATCAAAATTTCATCTATAATTGTTGGTAATGGAAAATTAATTTTATCGCTACATGGATACTATACATCATACATTAACATGAGCGACTCTTTCATTTGTTTTGATTAGATATAGGATATATATTAATGTGTTCATAATAATAATAAAATTTCATTATATTTATGATTATTAATTAATTATTTAATGTTATATAAGATATATGTATATGATAAATAGTTTGGTAGAAAAATATGGTGATTAGATATAGCGATTTACTGGTATTCAAAAGAGGGCCCTTAGATCTCCTATAAGAGACTCTAGAGTTGTTCCATTGTGAAGAACAGTGCCTCAATAACATTTCTAGGGATGTTTATAAGGGCATCTATAAGAGGTAGTTCATGCTAGAAATACCATTTTGATGAAATGAGATGAGTGAGGATCTGTCCTTTTATAATGAAGGTGACATGATCTTTTTGAATCTTCATAATATAATATATTATAAATTCAATCATAATTAAAATACTCACAAAAATAAACTTATTTGAATATTTTATTATACAAGGTATAAATATTATCATACCATATATTTTAGACGTGTTTTGGTATTATTTGTAACCTTATCATTTTTATTAACCATTAGTTATCATATTCTAATTTTAACTATGATAATGAAATTTCTAATATTTAAAGATTTATATTTTCAATTATCTGGTGTCAATTGAACCATAAATAGTAAATTTATGACATATTAGATCCTAATTTATACAATTTTTTAAAATTTAATGATTTTTATATATATTACAAATTTAATAAATTTTATTTTCATAAAATATCATTAGTGTCATTTTTGACATAATTCATTACATTAACATTAGGATATTCCATAAAAATGATAAATTTGCTGTTATTTATCTAATAAAAATATAATATTTCATATCCATGAATAAAATTAATGGATCACATTAATTAATTCAAATAATATTTAGTTTTTTCTTACTAATATAATTTATTTAATTGTTTCTTTAAATGAACATTTGTTGTATCATAATTGGGTAATTATTTAAGATAATTATGAATTAACTAAATATAATAAATAATTTACTATGATGAACAACAATCAATTATAATTCCATAAAAATATTTATTATATAATATAACTTCGGGAAAATATTATAACAGAAATGTTATATTCATTTAAAACAAGAAAGTGGTACCATTAAATTTACTTCAATTAAAATATTATATATTTCATAATAATTTCCAAGTGCTTTAAAATGGAAAATAATTAGAATCTTTGATTATTATAGTTTATAAATACATGAAAAATAATATTTAGTCATGTTTTATTTACCTTAATGGTTATTATCATTTAATTTAAGATTATTTTATTGAATTTTCATTTATTAAACAATTTCTGCATCCTCATTATATAATTATTTATGATATTTTTTTATTAACTAAAAACATAAAATTAAATTAAATTCTGTTTAAAATACTCTTATATATTATAAAAATATACACTGCTGATAATATATTCTATTTAATTATATATTAAAAATATTATGCTGGTTAAAACTATGACTACAATTTTTCTAGTCCATTTGATTTTAATAACATTTTCAGCATTCTTATGGAAAAGTGTCCATTAAATTATTCAATTTGGGTCCTTAAGTGTAAGGGTTAAATTTACTTTATCTAAATGAATTTTTTAATGTTCTTTGGATGTTTTTTAAAATTAATAACATTATATTTACCCTAAATATACCTAATTTTCACTTAAAAGTTGTAATAAAAAATTTCTAATGTTACTATTCATATTTTGAAAAAAAACACTTTATAAAATCTGTACCCATAGATTCAAAATTGGAAATTAATTTTTTAAAATAAAAAACACATAATTCTGAGTTAGTAATTTAAAATTAATCCATTTAACAAGATGGGAAAACGAGTTATTAATGGTAAAACATGAAAAAGATAAGAAAATTTATATATTAAAATAAAATGTAAAATTCATGAAAATGACAAAAATTAATTTAAATGATATAAATTTTATCTAATTAAAACATTAAAGATGTATATAATTTAACACTATAAATTTTTTCCAAACAAAATGTCATATTTAATTAAAATATAATACCTTTTTAATATTAATCAAAACAAGAATCATATTACAAAAATACCAAATCATTCAATGTAATTAAATTTTTTGCATCGCCATTTAAAATGAGATGTATATTTTGTATATATGATATATAATTGTGTATATAATGGTATTTTAAATGGATTATCTGTAAAATTGTGACAAAATTACCCTTTTAAAATCAGTAGTTTTTATTTATAATATTAAGAATGTTTTTTTCTTATTCCAATACATGTTTTTTGATTAATATAGAAAATAGTTTGTTGAACATGTTACATATATATTTCTTTAATATAATTAATTAATTGTAATTAATTTCATTTATTAACATAAAGAGACATTGAGTGCATAAAAAAATATTTCAACTATCTTCTATTAGTATATAATTTTTTTTCTAATTAATTTATAAAAATTTAATTAACTATATAAACCATAAATTATCGTAAATTGTTATTTCAATTAATAAATTCTAATTAAATGGATAGATTATATTAAATTATAAAAAATATTAATATTTTCATAATATACTACTTTTCCTTAATGATCAGTATTTTATGTAACACGATCTATCGAAAGAACCTGAAATTTTGTAACTAAATCCATGTATAGTGGTTTGTATACCTAAATATAGTTACTTGTTTCATGTATCCCAACCTTGACTAGGTGTTTCATTTAAATCAAGACTAATTTTAAATAAAAAATTCACAAAAACAATAAACTAACTTGAAAAACATATTCCAAAAAATCATGGGGTATTACATTCTACCCCCAATAAAATGAATTCCTCCAATGAAAATATTTTGGGTTATCAACATTTTTATACTTGAATGTTTTATTCATAGTAACTCACATCGTTAAAATGAATTATAAAAAATACATTAAAAAAGGTGGAAAGTAATAGACACCCAATGTAAATCATAACTAGGTTTTTATGTAAGAGAACATATGAGATTATTCGGATATGGGGGGAAATAATAAATAATGAAAAATATTGATAAATATCATTGAACAGAAGAATATTGGGAATCAAGATAAAGTTAACAATTTTAAAAAAATAATACCTAAGTATGTTTGAATGTGGAAATTATCATTATCAATAACAATGATAATATGAAAAAATTTATTTCATGATCATTTTCCTAATGTTGAAGAATGATCCCATTGTAATATAATTACTTTACTACCAGATAACGTAACCCAATATTGTTCGTTGATCAATTTACAATTCAACGCTTATTCCAAGAAATGATGTTGAATATGAGCATTCAGAAGCGCTAACAGATCATAATACCCATTAATATATTGATAGGTCACTCCCTCTACCATTAAAATGTAGAGGTTAATACAAGTTATATAATATGCCTAAATCCACTTATGGTGAGATAATACTTTGATCTCATGAAAATTATCTAATGTTAAATAAAAAAAGTCCATAGAGGGATAAACATATAGTCCTTCCAAAATCTAAAAATTTGATACTTGATAATGAATAGAACTAATTGATCATAATATATATCTCCCATATATGACTATGTATCACTTGGTTTTCACATTCAAAACATGTGAACACATTCAACATGTATTCTATTGAATCATAATAATAATTTAAATTGCAATTGATACTTATTTAAAATATTAATTTTTTGTTATTCCAATGATTATATCATATGTTGGTTCATTCTAAAATTTATTAAAAATTATCCATGAATTCATAACCATAATGGAAACAAATCCATATTTAGTAACATAGAAACAATTATCATCAAATTTAATTATTCATATCTAACATATATTTATCAAAATATGATTATCTTAACAGAAGGATCATATTATGGGTTATCTTTACATTAATCAAAATATTACCTATCAATTAAATCAATTTTCTATACCATCAAAACCCTTTACTATATACATTAAAACCCTTAATGAAAAAATTATACATAATTCATCAATCTTTATTATTAAGTCATTAATCATGCCTTATCATATTGTTCATTCTATTAATATAATGTTTTAATCATGTATTATGCTTTCTAAACCTCAACGTTATCAATATTATTATGTTTAATGTTAAACATATTGTTGGAACATCCCATGCCTTTCACATGTCATTTGCATTCTCTTTTTCCCCAATAATATAACTAATACATGTACCACCTTCATGATTCTCTTCATGATATTTTCACATAGAACATTGATTTGTAAAATTATCATACATTCAACTTCTGAACCATTTAATGTGAACCTTGTTCTTTCTTGTTTTCATTATTGATTAAGACCATGATACATAGTGTGAGAAACAATATCATGATCATAGAAACACATAGTCAAAGGATTATATATATAATATTTTAATTTATTACACATTAGAATTAATACAATGATATTCATGAATAATACACAAACATTAGAACCTCCGATATAATAAATTTTATTTTATTTTAATTCAACTAGATAGTAATATTCATATTTTTAATTCCATGTATAATTTAATTATGAATTTATTTTTCTCAATTAATAGAAATTCATTGTTAATGTTTTTTTTCAAGTAATAACAACTTTGTTTTTCATTTATATTTTGATTTATCATCGTGGCCCACTTATATAGAAAAATATTTCCCCATATCCATAATTATAACCATGTTATAAATATCACATATATATATCTTCAGTATATAAGTTTTCATGTATATTCTTAATAATTTATGATATAAAATAAATAATATCATTCATTCAGGCAGTAGGCCATACATACACATGAACAATGATTTCATTTAATTTTTAGATTAATAGTAATTAAAATATATGATATATTATCATTCTAGAATAATTTTAATGTCGTATATACCACATATAATTATAATATTTCTCCTTAATATGATCCATGTGATGTATATGTTAACGAAATCGCCTCATTGAGATTGTAAGCCCCACGTTCTCCCATTCGATGTTATCATTTTCAATCAACATTAAATAGTAAACGGTATACATGATATTATCATTAAAAAAGAATAAATATAACATAAATTTTTTATATAGAAATATTAAAACCTTAATAATTATCACTCATAATCTATGGTGATGTAAAATGAATTCTATCACTACGTAGAGACAAGATGTATGAACATATAACAAATACATTCATTTTTCATTTTATGAGAAAGGCGTTGTGTAATGGTTTCTTAATAATCATAATAACATATAAAAACATTAGTTGTGATGATGATATTATATTAAAATATATATTCGTTATTTATAGGAGTTATAGAAGATTAGAAAAATATGGTTATCATTTAGAGCAATTAACTCTTCCTTGATTTAGATCCTTTATATATGTTATAAATAATCTAATCTTTTTCTATTGGTAAGACTGAAACATCTATTATGTGTCATGGGAAGTGAAGAATATAATTTTTTGTAGGTTGGTTATTCTAAATATATCTATTAGATGACATGTGATGGTAGAGGAGGTGTTCTTTTATATTGAAGGTGAGGGGAACTTTTGGAATATCTGAAAATAATAATTTATAATAAATTCTATATTAATCCAAGTAGATCCACATTGTAATGTATTAGAATATAAGGGTAGATATACTTTTAATATTACCATAAAATATATTTTAGGCACTCTTTGGTATTATTTTTAACCTTATCATTTTATTAACCATTAGTAAACCTATTTTAATTTTAACTGTGGTATCAACAGGTTCAATATTTAAAAGTGGGTATTTTTACCTATAATGTATTAATTGAATAAAAAATAGAAAATTTATGAGATTTTAGATCGAAATTTATAAAAAAATTATTTAGTATTGTTATGATTTTCAACTAATTTAAGGAAATATTATTTTCTTAAAATATCATTAATGGCAATTTTGACACAATTGATTACATTAACCTTAATAAAATAAATACAAAATCATATCATTGAATGAATTAATTTAATAAAATTATAAAATAAATATTCACTTATGAAATTCTCTTATAACATAACTAAATCAAATTATATTTAATTTAATATTTATAGTATTATTTAGAAAATTTTTCCTTTAGTACAATAATTAATATATCCTAATTGTATAATTATTTATGGTAATTATGTAATAAAAAATGAAAATAGTTTTATATGATTAATATAAATAATTTATATTTATAAATAATATTTGTAATCAATTATATATTCTGGAAAATATTATAATAAAAATCATATAGTTATTTAAAAAAATTACAACACTAAATTTACACTAAATTAAATTCTATATGTGTCATAATATTTTCATAAGCATCCAAATTGAAAATTAGTATACCCGTGTATAACAATGATCTATTTATTACAAAAAAATATTATTTACTATATTTTTTTTATTTTATTCGTTATTATCTTTTTAATAAAAATTATTTTATTAAATTTTCAATAAATAAATAATTACTACATCATCATTTGTAATTATTTATGATACTTATTTAATCACTAATAATTAAAAATTAAATTCAATGTTATAAAAAATAAATTTATTTTTATAATAATGTATATATGTCACGACCCGCCCTCGGGGTCCGTGCCGTGACTACCCCAAGCCCGCCTTCCATAGGCCAGGGGCTGGCGACTAGCACCAAGGCGTAAATCCCGGTTAAAAGGGAAGGCATTGCCTTTGTAAAGTAAACAAACACCACAGAGTAAGCAAGCGGAAAGTAATCACAAAGCAAAAACAGAGTACAACTAAAAGTGCGGAAAGTAAAAGGGGGCCGGAAATACAAGCCCAACTGTAAAGTACAACTCGAAAGGGAAAACAGCAACTGAAAAGTAAAAGCCGCTACTCCGAGCTGTCCACTGGAAATCCCACCTGAAGGGTGGGTACAGATAGCTCCTCTGCTCCACGGGTCTCGCCGTCCGCTCCGAGCACGTCCCGCCCAGTGGTCCACCTCCGGGTACCGTCCCGCTCTGCAAGCCTCAGCTAAGGTCAACGCTGTCCATCGTCTGCAACCAACACAACATAGTGCGGGCATAGCCCGTGCAGGGGTGAGTATAACGATACTCAGTAGGGACCCCGAGACCCTCAAGGTCTCACTAAACCTACAAGGATAACCACAAAGAAGATCTCAACAGATAACCTCTACTTAGGTATATGCCCATACATATACCTAAGTTATCAAGTAACCCATCTCAATCATGAGGAAACACAAGGATTGTGAAAACAACGGATAACCACTACCCGGGTATATGCCCATACATATACCAAAGTTAGCAAGTGACCCAACTCAATCATGAGGTAAACACAAGGTCAAAAGTCTCAGCTCAAACCAGTATTTTCATTATCGAAACCGTAACTGCTGAAGAGCTCCGTCTCTAGAGTGTACAGTGGTCCTGTCACGACTCCGAGGTACTGCTCACTAACCTAAGACTGCTGAGGTACTCCTCCTGTCGAGTACTGCGGGTTTGCGGCCAACTACCTGGCGCTCCGTCCGCTGAGGGTCTGTCGCCAAATACCGGGCGCTCGCCCAAATAGCCTACTGAGGTACTCCTCCTGTCGAGTACCGCGGGTTTGCTGCCAACTACCAGGCGCTCCATCCGCCATGGGTCTGCCGCCAAATACCGGGCGCTCCGTCCACTGGGCTAGTCGACTCACTCCAAGTCGAGTGGGTCAAGCAGTCGTCAGGTCTCAGCCGGCTACACGGTCTCCGTACTCTGCACGCTCGTCTCCGGGAGGGTCCGCTCCACGAGCTACTGGTCGATACTCCAAGTATCACAAGTCCCTCAAAGAAGTATCTCAAAGGACCGTCTCGTCACAGGGGTCACAACGCAACAGACGGCGCGTCGATCAGACGCCCGGTCTGTGAGTTATTAGCCTTTTCGTCCCAGGGGCCCGGTTGGTTTTATGAGCGAACCAATCCCGGCCGTATCACAACTGTACCCTGAACTTCCGTAGGGTATTCTCAAAGGGACCGTTACTCAACATAATCACCAACGTCGCTGACGGTTCGTCAAACGGACGTCCTGTCTGAAAGATATCAGCTTTCCCGATCCAGGGGCCTGGTTGGATTTCGGGTGCGATCCAACCCGGCCACTACTAACTGTATCCAAAACTCTGGCGAAGGATGCCAAAAGTTCCGTATCGTCAACAGGAAAACAACGCAACAGACGGCGCGTCGATCGGACGCGCGGTCTGAGAGTTATTGGCATTTTCGTTCCCGGGGCCCGGTTGGTTTTTAAGGCAAAACCAACCCGACCGTACTCCACCTGCGTCCAAACCTCGGGCGGAGTATGCCAAAAGATCCTTCTCACAAAGAGGAACACAACGCGGCTGACGGCACGTCAATCGGACGTCCGTAGCTCAAGATATTAGCGTTTCCGCTCCGAAGGCCCGGTTGGTTTCGTGAACGAACCAACCCGGCCGAACTCAAAGTAATTCGAAACCTTGAGTGCGATATACCAAAACGACCGTCTCGATCCAAGGATCGCGTTGCCGCAGACGGTTCGTCATTCGGAGGTCTGAGGCTCATGATATGGCCAAAAGACCGGAACTAGTTCGAAACGGGGGGGTCCGGGTCCGGGCCGACCCGGCCCGACCCCCCCCTGGGGCGGCCCGGCCGGACGGCCGGCCGGCGGCGCGGCGGCGCGGGGAGCCGCGGCGGCTTGGCGCCGCGAGAGGGCCGCACGCGGGGGCTAAGCCCCCGCTGATTGATAAGGCGGCGCGGCCTTTGTGCCGCGCCATTTGCAAGAAACGGCCCCCGCACGTGGGGGCCGGCTGGAAACAAACCGGGGGGCCGGCTGCCCCCCTACCTTCAAAGAACCGCCCCCCTCATAAAGAGGGGGGTTTTGTGTGTTGGCCGGGGGAATTAATTCCCCCGGTTTAAAGCCTTCCGGCCGGCCAGCTGGCCGGCCGGTTTTCTCCAACGGGACCGGAAATTCCGGTCCCCCCCTTCGGCTTCCGACGCCGGCGGCCCGGCCGCCAGTCTTCTCTTTCCGCCGCGGCCCGGAACCGGCCGCGGTGTTCGTCGTCCGGCGCGGTGCGACGGCACCGCGCCCCTTCGCCGTGCCTTGATTCCTTTCAACGCGACGCGACGGCGTCGCGTTCTTGAAGATTGTTCCTCGGCGGGGCGCGACGGCGCCGCGTAAAATAATTGCACGATTATCCGCGTGGTGCGACGGCACCACGCCACTTGCTTCCACCCGCAATAATAAACAAGAACGATGGAGGGGGGTTCGGCTGTGTTCGTGCGGTCCGGCCCCCCTCACGTTAAAATAATAACGCAACTTTAAATAATTCAAGCCACACGTTAGACTTGCTAAATTCACGATCAAGAATAAAATAACTAAACAATAATCAACAAACCCTACCTTGGGTATAAGTTCGAGGATTCGTCAACGTCCACGGAAGACAACGTCGCGGAGGTCGGACGTCGCGGTCGTCGTTCGTCAAATCCGTTGACGAAGAGATGCGTCCGATGTCATACGTCGTTGGCGAAACCTTGTACGCCGACGAAGGTTGTCCGAGGAAGAAGCAGTGTTCTCTCTCGTTGACACGGAAGACGAAGAAGAGTGGAGCGGCGTTCTTCGTCGGAACATGAGCATTCTTTGTCAAGTCTTGAGGAAAGTCAAATAAAAAGAAAACAACGAACTCAAGAACCCCTACCTCGATAGTCGCACGTTGACGTAGTCGTGGAATATCGGTGTCGATTCCTTTGACGTCGGAGGAAGAGTCGTTGTCGATGGCGTTCGTCGCGGAAAACCGTCGCGGAAGAGATGATGCGGAAGAAGAACGTCACGTCGCGGATATGGCGTCGCGGAAAAACCGTGTTCTTCGGCGAAGAAGTTCTTCATTGAAGAACGGCGTTCTTCGTGTTCTTCGTCGAGGTTGAAGAAGATGAAGAAACAAGAAGAACCTTTCCAACTCTCTCAAGGAGACAAAACTAAAAACCCAAAATAAAATAAGACTCTATCTTATTTTATTAACACAACAACACACTAGAATTCCAAAAGTTTGAAATTCAAAGAAGAGATAACTCCACATTAATTAACAAATTGTCATGTTAATTAAAGATGGGTTAAGGGAGTTTGAGGGAAGATGTAAAGTTAGGTTTCGTGTGGGCCCCACCACACTTAATCCTCTCAAGGGAGGTTAAGTGGGTGTGGGTCCCACACCTAACTTCCTTTGAGAGAAGTTAACTAATAAGTTTAAATAAAAATTGTGCTTACATATTTTTATTTAACTTATTCTAATCTCCCAAAAACTAACTCTCAACCCGAAACAAACGCAACTCCCGAAAAGGTCTCTTTAAGCGAATATCGGCGCTGCGAGTTCATCGGTGCCCTCAGATTTCAATTCCGAGCACCGGATCAAAAGTTAGAAATTCCCGCTCGTTCGTTCACTGAACGTACCCGAGCCAAACTTCAGAAATTAATTCCGGGCACTCCGGGCCTCGGAATCGGGTGCCGTCTGAAACCGCGCTCTTGTAAAATTCCAAAGAAAATTAAGAAAAAAATTTCCCTTGAATTTTACGGGTCTTTACATTACTCCCACCTCAGGGCTTTACGTCCCCGTAAAGATACATCAAAAACTAGGGAAACAAAAGAGGGTACTGAGCACGCATCTGAGCCTTCCGCTCCCATGTGCTCTCCTGGAGATTCCCGTGCTACCAACTGATGTACACAAGAGGAATCGATCACCCACGCAGGACCTACTCCTGTCAATCCTCTATCTCCACCGGGACCTCCGTAAAAGTCGCCCCATCGTCAACGTCAAGCTCCCCATGGTCAATGATGTGCGTCGGTTCGTGCACGTATCCCCTCAGCTGAGATACGTGGAAGACGTCGTGCACCCGGTGCAACTGAGGTGACAGAGCCAGGCGATAAGCCACCTCGCCAACCCTGTTGAGGACCTGAAAGGGTCCGATGAAGCACGGAGATAACTTGCTGCCTCGGCCAAATCTCCGAATACCACGTCGAGGTGAGACCCGCAAGAAGACGTGGTCGCCGTCCTCGAACTCTAGTGGTCTCCGCCTCCTGTCAGTGTAAGGCTTCTGCCGGCTCTGAGCTGTACTCATCCGCTCCTGGATGACCTGGACCTTCTCTGTCGTGGCCTGGACCATCTCCGGTCCCACCAGAGCTGCAAGATTTCTTCTTTGCCGATAAGAGAAATCTGGTCTCATCCCCTGGATGAACCACATTATTTGCCTAAAACAGTCAATCCTAACATGGATGATACTAATCCATACCAAGGATGACGTCGTAAGGCCTCGACGCTACTACTAAGAGATTCAACCGTTACTCTCGCCTCCAAAGGTTGAGTCACACTGTCGGCATCAGTGTGTGGTAACTGGGTCTCCTCCAGTAGATGTCTCACAAGTGAGGGTCAAGTCAACAGTCAACTGGAACCTCTTAGTAACAACACAAAAGAGGACAGGAATGGAAACATCACAAAGTATGCGTCTTTTATTATCGCAGCTCATAATACAAAGATGCTACACAAAAACAACATCAACATGGATCTAGAAGTACAATAGACGTATCCACTAGTTCCGCTCCTGTCCACCTGCTTTACTGTTGCTCAAGCATTTGTCGCTGCCTCTACCTCGGTGGCTCCCCCAAAGCCTGCGGATCGAGGAGTCGGACAGTCACGTGCCAGGTGACCCTTTCCGTGGCATGAGTAACACAACCTGCTCCTTGCATGGCTGGCTCGGTTCCCACTCCGGGTGCCCCGCACCACCGGTCCTAAAACCCGAGATCGCCCAACTGCTGGTCTGGTCCTCCTGGACCTCTGCATCATCTGTCTACTGCCCACAGATGACTCGGCTTCTGATCGAAAAACACACGGCAAAGGCAGCAGCTCCTGAACACGCTCGGGGTGTAGAGCTACTGGCACAAACTCCACCCTGAAGAAGGTCTCAAAGTCTTCCCATGTGAAAGCCATCCCATCGCAAAACTGGAACAAGTGGCTCCACCACCTGCCTGCTGCTGCCTGAAGAAGGCTGGCAGCAAAGGTCACCATGAAGTCCGATGGCGTCCCCACTAGCCTGAAAACTCCCACCACAGCCTCCAGCCAATCCTCAGCCGCATGCGGTTCCGTCTCTCCCCTGAACCTGGGTGGCCTCTGGCGCTGGAACTCATGCAGCGCACTCAAGCGTCGTGCATCGTCTACTGCTGGGGCTGGTGGCATCGGTGGCCCAATGTATGGTTGTATCGCTGGTGCCTCCGCTGGTGCCTCAACTGCAAGAGGGCCCTGTACCGAAGCCTCGTCGCTCGGCAGACTATCAGTACGCACATCCCTCCGGGCTCTAGCTGGTCGTCCGAAAAAAGGCATCCTGAAAGAAACAACGTAACACGATCAAACGGTTACACCTAGTGAGCTGACCTGGTTTGAGTTGTTTTAAGGGGGGGAAACCTTTGAAAACACACACGCAATCAGTGTTTTCGTGCACAAAGTCGGAAATCAGTTGTCAGGGTCCTGGTGTATGGATACGTCGGCCGCCCGCACCAACACTAGACTCCCTGAACTGAAAACCACACTCGGTACTCTCAACACTATTGCTTCACAGAAAGAAACATCAGAGTTATAAGTTCTGCGGTAGAACCGAAATCCTCTGATACCAATTTGTCATGACCCGCCCTCGGGGTCCATGGCGTGACTACCCCAAGCCTTCCTTCCATAGGCCAGGGGCTGGCGACTAGCACCAAGGCGTAAATCCCGGTTAAAAAGGGAAGGCATTGCCTTTGTAAAGTAAACAAACACCACAGAGTAAGCAAGCGGAAAGTAATCACTAAGAAAAAACAGAGTACAACTAAAAGTGCGGAAAGTAAAAGGGTGCCGGAAATACAAGCCCAACTGTAAAGTACAACTCGAAAGGGAAAACATCAACTGAAAAGTAAAAGCCGCTACTCCGAGCTGTCCACTGGAAATCCCACCTGAAGGGTGGGTACAGATAGCTCCTCTGCTCCACGGGTCTCGCCGTCCGCTCCGAGCACGTCCCGCCCAGTGGTCCACCTCCGAGTACCGTCCCGCTCTGCAAGCCTCAGCTAAGGTCAACGTTGTCCGTCGTCTGCAACCAACACAACGTAGTGCGGGCATAGCCCGTGCATGGGTGAGTATAACGATACTCAGTAGGGACCCCGAGACCCTCAAGGTCTCACTAAACCAACAAGGATAACCACAAAGAAGATCTCAACAGATAACCTCTACTTAGGTATATGCCCATACATATACCTAAGTTATCAAGTAACCCATCTCAATCATGAGGAAACACAAGGATTGTGAAAACAACGGATAACCACTACCCGGGTATATGCCCATACATATACCAAAGTTAGCAAGTGACCCAACTCAATCATGAGGTAAACACAAGGTCAAAAGTCTCAGCTCAAACCAGGATTTTCATTATCGAAACCGTAACTGCTGAAGAGCTCCGTCTCTAGAGTGTACAGTGGTCCTGTCACGACTCCGAGATACTGCTCACTAACCTAATACTGCTGAGGTACTCCTCCTGTCGAGTACTGCGGGTTTGAGGCCAACTACCTGGCGCTCCGTCCGCTGAGGGTCTGTCGCCAAATACCGGGCGCTCGCCCAAATAGCCTACTGAGGTACTCCTCCTGTCGAGTACCGCGGGTTTGCTGCCAACTACCAGGCGCTCCGTCCGCCGTGGGTCTGCCGCCAAATATCGGGCGCTCCGTCCACTGGGCTAGTCGACTCACTCCAAGTCGAGTCGGTCAAGCAGTCGTCAGGTCTCTGCCGGCTAAACGGTCTCCGTACTCTGCACGCTCGTCTCCGGGAGGGTCCGCTCCACGAGCTACTGGTCGATACTCCAAGTATCACAAGTCCCGCAAAGAAGTATCTCAAAGGACCGTCTCGTCACAGGGGTCACAACGCAACAGACGGCGCGTCGATCGGACGCCCGGTCTGTGAGTTATTAGCCTTTTCGTCCCAGGGGCCCGGTTGGTTTCGTGAGAGAACCAATCCCGGCCGTATCACAACTGTACCCTGAACTTCTGTAGGGTATTCTCAAAGGGACCGTTACTCAACGTAATCACCAACGTCGCTGACGGTTCGTCAAACGGACGTCCTGTCTGAAAGATATCAGCTTTCCCGATCCAGGGGCCTGGTTGGATTTCGGGTGCGATCCAACCCGGCCACTACTAACTGTATCCAAAACTCGGGCAAAGGATGCCAAAAGTTCCGTATTGTCAACAGGAAAACAACGCAACAGACGGCGGGTCGATCGGACGCGCGGTCTGAGAGTTATTGGCATTTTCGTTCCCGGGGCCCGGTTGGTTTTTAAGGCAAAACCAACCCGACCGTACTCCACCTGCGTCCAAACCTCGGGCGGAGTATGCCAAAAGATGCGTCTCACTAAGAGGAACACAACGCGGCTGACGGCACGTCAATCGGACGTCCGTAGCTCATGATATGAGCGTTTCCGCTCCGAAGGCCCGGTTGGTTTCGTGAACGAACCAACCCGGCCGAACTCAAAGTAATCCGAAACCTTGAGTGCGATATACCGAAACGACCGTCTCGATCCAAGGATCGCGTTTCCGCAGACGGTTCGTCATTCGGAGGTCCGAGGCTCACGATATGTCCAAAAGACCGGAACTAGTTCGAAACGGGGGGGTCCGGGTCCGGGCCGACCCGGCCCGACCCCCCCTGGGGCGGCCCGGCCGGACGGCCGGGCGGCGGCGCGGCGGCGCGGGGAGCCGCGGCGGCTTGTCGCCGCGAGGAGGCCGCACGCGGGGGCTAAGCCCCCGCTGATTGATAAGGCGGCGCGGCCTTTGTGCCGCGCCATTTGCAAGAAACGGCCCCCGCACGTGGGGGCCGGCTGGAAACAAACCGGGGGGCCGGCTGCCCCCCTCCCTTCAAAGAACCGCCCCCCTCATAAAGAGGGGGGTTTTGTGTGTTGGCTGGGGGAATTAATTCCCCCGGTTTAAAGCCTTCCGGCCGGCCAGCTGGCCGGCCGGTTTTCTCCAACGGGACCGGAAATTCCGGTCCCCCCCTTCGGCTTCCGACGCCGGCGGCCCGGCCGCCGGTCTTCTCTTTCCGCCGCGGCCCGGAACCGACCGCGGTGTTCGTCGTCCGGCGCGGTGCGACGGCACCGCGCCCCTTCGCCGTGCCTTGATTCCTTTCAACGCGGCGCGACGGCGTCGCGTTCTTGAAGATTGTTCCTCGGCGGGGCGCGACGGCGCCGCGTAAAATAATTGCACGATTATCCGCGTGGTGCGACGGCACCACGCCACTTGCTTCCACCCGCAAGAATAAACAAGAACGATGGAGGGGGTTCGGCCGTGTTCGTGCGGTCCGGCCCCCCTCACGTTAAAATAATAACGCAACTTTAAATAATTCATGCCACACGTTAGACTTGCTAAATTCACGATCAAGAATAAAATAACTAAACAATAATCAACAACCCCTACCTTGGGTATAAGTTCGAGGATTCGTCAACGTCCGCGGAAGACAACGTCGCGGAGGTCGGACGTCGCGGTCGTCGTTCGTCAAATCCGTTGACGAAGAGATGCGTCCGATGTCATACGTCGTTGGCGAAACCTTGTACGCCGACGAAGGTTGTCCGAGGAAGAAGCAGTGTTCTCTCTCGTTGACACGGAAGACGAAGAAGAGCGGAGCGGCCTTCTTCGTCGGAACATGAGCATTCTTCGTCAAGTCTTGAGGAAAGTCAAATAAAAAGAAAACAACGAACTCAAGAACCCCTACCTCGATAGTCGCACGTTGACGTAGTCGTGGAATATCGGTGTCGATTCCTTTGACGTCGGAGGAAGAGTCGTTGTCGATGGCGTTCGTCACGGAAAACCGTCGCAGAAGAGTTGATGCAGAAGAAGAACGTCACGTCGCGGATATGGCGTCGTGGAAAAACCGTGTTCTTCGGCGAAGAAGTTCTTCATTGAAGAACGACGTTCTTCGTGTTCTTCGTCGAGGTTGAAGAAGATGAAGAAACAAGAAGAACCTTTCCAACTCTCTCAAGGAGACAAAACTAAAAACCCAAAATAAAAAAAGACTCTATCTTATTTTATTAACACAACAACACACTAGAATTTCAAAAGTTTGAAATTCAAAGAAGAGATAACTCCACATTAATTAACAAATTGTCATGTTAATTAAAGAGGGGTTAAGGGAGTTTGAGGGAAGATGTAAAGTTAGGTTTCGTGTGGGCCCCACCACACTTAATCCTCTCAAGGGAGGTTAAGTGGGTGTGGGTCCCACACCTAACTTCCTTTGAGAGAAGTTAACTAATAAGTTTAAATAAAAATTGTGCTTACATATTTTTATTTAACTTATTCTAATCTCCCAAAAACTAACTCTCAACCCGAAACAAACGCAACTCCCGAAAAGGTCTCTTTAAGCGAATATCGGCGCTGCGAGTTCATCGGTGCCCTCAAATTTCAATTCCGAGCACCGGATCAAAAGTTAGAAAATCCCGCTCGTTCGTTCACTGAACGTACCCGAGCCAAACTTCAGAAATTAATTCCGGGCACTCCGGGCCTCGGAATCAGGTGCCGTCTGAAACCGCGCTCTTGTAAAATTCCAAAGAAAATTAAGAAAAAAATTTCCCTTGATTTTTACGGGTCTTTACAATATAGTTGATCATATCATCAATTTACAGATATATTAAAATTTGTATACTTATAAAAATAAAGAGTGTGACATTATGCTTGTCCCTTTTGTTTTAATAAAATTTAAGTCCATATTAAGTTAATGTGTATATATAATTTTTAATTGTATATATTTTTGTATTAATGGTTTAATTATATTCATAAAATATCATTTAATAACTTCTTAGGTTGGTTTTTTAATATTTATAATATTATTTTACCATTTTTTACTTAATTTATACATAATTGCGGTTATGAAAATTATTAAAGTCATTATTCATATTATCCAAATATAAAAGATAATTATTTACATCATTTGAACCAATTTATTCCAAATATGGAATCAATATTAAAAAATTTAAAATTTATATGTATTTCTAATTAATATAAAATTAATCTCATTGACGGGTTGAGAAAACATGTTATTAAAGATAAAACATGCAAAATATTGAAAAATTTAAATATATAAATACAATTTAATATTTATTCCTATAAACTAAATAATATTGTATTTTAAAAATATGATATAATTATAATTTAAATCGAATCAAAAATATTATTAAACATTATAAATTATTTTGATGAAAATGATGTATTCAGTTAAAATTTTGCATTTTTTACTGTTCGTCAAATCCTGAATCTTATCAGAAAAATACCCGAAATTAATCCAAAGTAATTAATTAAATTTATATTTAGAACAATGATATAATTTTTCATATAGAATATATATGTGTGTCAAAAATGGATTTAGAATGGATTCTCCATTAGAAGATGATACAAATACCATTTTGAAAAATATTAGTTTTTATGCATATGATTTTGTTTTTTCTTATCTTATACCTATAAAACTTATTGGATAAATTTAAAAATTATATTATTGAATTTATTACATATATAATTAATTAATACCATTAATTAAATATAATTAATTTAATTCATTATAACAGAGAAACTTTTGGATAATAAAAATAAACAAATTCTTTTAATATCAATTGGTACATATTTTCATTTATATTTAATTTGTAACCATTGAATTTATCTTATAAATAATATATTTTAATAATTTATTTAATACTATTAATCAATTATAATTTAAATTCTAGGTTATATATTATTATATAAAATAATAATATTTTCATAATATATTGTTGTTCAATAAAAATCAGTATTTCATGTAAGACAAGTTATCGAATGAACATGACATTTTATGTAGAACAAGCTAGGCATAGTGGTTCATATACCAATATCATGTCCAAGAGTTGATTGTAACATAACCTTGACTAGGTTTTGTGTATAATAAAATTTAAATTGGTTATTTTCATATAAAAAAACAATATTTCGTGTTGTCTGAAATAAAAAGTATCGAAAATATTAAATTAACACAATGAAAAATATTTCTCAAAATATCCAGGTGTTACATGGACTCCGAAAAAAAGAAACAGAATCTATTATTGGGATCCATTACTGGATGATTTTTTTATATACAAACTCTATGTGGGACATATAATTCTACTTTGTGCCACCAATATCTAACACATAGGCTGATAACATATCCTATAGAATCTAAATCATTCATTCAGATTGGCTATCTCTTTGGGGGTGATAGGTTGTACCTAAAATAACATCTAATCCTTATGGAATTTAAATACAATATAATAACTAAAACATGAAATGGGGATCTCTATCATAAATTATATTCAGAAAAACATTCATTTGATTTATTTCCCCCTTGTAGAGACTACCTATATCATTAAATGTGAAGATATTACTAATGGGATAATAGTTGGATACCTTCGTCATCTGATCTATGATCAACCATATTTCATCATTAATATGTTGTCTATTGGGTAATCTCATTAAAAAGTCCACAATGACATTATCCCATTTTTAATCAGCATTGGGTAGGGGCTACACTTTCTAGTATGAAATTGATGTTCGACCGTCACCTATTAACATTCGAAAAATTTGGCATCAAATACCACTATATATTTATTCATTATGGAATAATATTAATATCAAAAATTACTATGATACCACTTTTTTAGTACTTAGTGTACCTTCTCTCTAAAATAATGGAACTACATAATATGATCCTCACACAAGCCCGTAAGAACCTGTCGTGAACCGCCTTCACCTAAAGGAGGGAAGGGTCGGCAGATTTCCAGGCCCTTCCTTCTTTAAGTTGAAGGAGAGATAATGACCCCCGAGACCCGCCTTCAATAGGTCCTGGAGTGGCGACTAGCACCAAGGGTATATAAATTTCTCACAAATGGAAGGTATTACCCCTTTTTGTTTTATAAGATTGAGAGATGAGATGATGAAACTCAACAACACCAAGGTAAATGAAAATTAAAGCAAAAAATAAACCATTCCCACAAGCATGTTCCAAAAGTAAAGCCACAAGGTACAAAAGGTGACTGCAAAGGTAAGTACCAAAGAGGAAAAGCAATAACTGCAACTACCCCAAAGGTCTGAGCTAGTAAGGTCCTGTGTGATCCCCGAAGTCCTCCTGGAAACCTGAAAGCAGTTTTATATACGTAGGGTGAGCATACAAGTACATTCAGTAGGGAAAACCAAAGACTCCCGTGCACAAGTGGGGGAACATACTAAAGTCCCGTGAGAAAAAAAGAGTAAACCAAACACCTATCAAGGTAAACTATCCACCCCAGGCCTCACCAAGGCACACTCCCCAAATAATTCAAGTCAAGTAATATATATAATTAGTGAACATCGATGTTTGGGTACCCCGCGCCACATTCCCACTGGTTATTGAGACATCCTACACATCGGACCAATCCCGCCATTCTCACTGCAGTCCCACTGCCACACCCGCCCTCACAGACCTGGGCCACAACCACACGCAGTCCCTCTGCCAAAATCCCGCCCGCACACACCTGGGCCACAACTGTCACACGTAACCACGCCTGCAAACACCTTGGCCAGAACAACCACCACTACGCCCGAAGACACCTGGGCTAGAGAAAATCCACTGCCACGCCCGAAGACACATGGGCCTCATGTCATGACCCGCATTCAACAAAAGGAGGGAAGGGTCAGCAGATTGCCAGCCCCTTCCTTCTTTATGTTGAAGGAGAGATAATGACCCCCAAAACCTGCCTTCAATAGGTCCCAGAGTGGAAACTAGCACCAAGGGTATAGAAATTTATCACAAATGGAAGGCATTACCCTTTTTATTTTATAGGATCGAGAGATAAGGAAAAGGAATCCCAACAACACCAAGGTAGAAAGAAAAGTAATGCCAAAAGTAAACCATTCCCACATGCATGTTTCAAAAGTAAAGCCACAAAGTGCAAAAAAAGGTGACTACAAGGTAAGTACCAAAGGGAAAAGAAAAACAACAACTGAAACTGCTCCAAAGGTCCGAGCTAGTAAGGTCCTGCATGATCCCCGAAGTCCTCCTGGAAACCGAAAAGCAGTTTTATATACGTAGGGTGAGCATACAAGTACACTCAGTAAGGAAAACCAAGACTCTCATGCACTAGTGGGGGAACGTACTAAAGTCCCGTGAGAAAAAGAGTAAACCAAACACCTAACAAGGAAAACTATCCATCCCAGGCCTCACCAAGGCTCACTCACCAAATAACGCAAGTCGAGCAATATATATAATAAGATAACATCGATGTTTGGGTACCCCGTGCCACTTTCCCACTGGTTATTGAGACATCCTACGCATCGGACCAATCCCTCCATTCTCACCGCAGTCCCACTGCCACACCCGCCCGCACACACCTGGACCATAACCACATGCAGTCCCACTGCCGAAATCCCGCCCGCACACACTTGGGCCTCAACCGAACGCAGTCCCACTGCTGAATCCTGCCCGCACACACCTGGGCCACAACTGTCACATGTACCCATGACTGCAAACACCTAGGCCAGAACTACCACCACCACGCCCGAAGAAACCTGGGCTAAAGGATCCACTGCCACGCCCGAAGACACCTGGGCCTCATCCCGAAGACGTGTGGGAAACCACCTGCCGCACACACCTTGCCAACCACCACACTACCTAGAACGAAGGTTCTTAGGCTAATAATGGACCTAAGGCCATCACAGCCTGCCCGAAGATACTTGGGCTATTTGGGAAAGGGAGCAAAAAAGGAGCTAATAACCAGCCACTATGAATAGTTTTGGGAAAAACACCCTCCCCCATGAAATGGGGGTGTTCGGCACTAAGTGCTCAACTTGGGTGGGGCGCGAATAAGAATGACAAAGCTACAAGTATATATATAGGTAGCAAGCACTCACCCAAGCTAGGATTTTCTTCAGATGGCCTACAGATCACAACAGCACTCAAGTCTGAGTCACGACTCACGCTAACAACCCATTTGTCCCCTTTCTTATTTCACGTTCAGTAATAATGTTTACGTTTAAGCACTACTGGGAAACTAGTAGGCATAGGCATAAGTCCAGGAAAGTAAACAGTCAATCATCAACCAAAACACCCACACCTGGTTCTCAACAACAGAGGATTCCACCCCAATTTGTGATATAAACAAGTAACCACCCGTATCCATATCAACAAGAGATCCCATCCCCAAATTCACACAACCACCGAGAGTATAAAAGAACAGGGGATCCCATCGCCTCCCACATCACCAGCAATCGGCCTGAAAGTAAAACAACCAACTACCACCATCAACACAAGCAGGGCCTTGCAGGTATTTTCATATTTAAACGACTTAACACACTCCATGATTCAAATTTTGTGTGTTCTAACCGGGAGTTATCACAAAAGGGTTGATCCTGGTGCTTTCGATTATTCGGCCGGATATACGTGATTAACCAATTCACTTTTCACAGCAGAAGTTTACAACCACAAACAAGAAATTTAAAACATCAGCAGGGTTCATTAGTGCCCAAACAATGACCACCAACGACCTCGATTTTCAGGAGGCATAAGCCAGTACAACTCAACAAGATGGTCATAGAAGAAACGATATCAAAATATAAGACATCATCAACAATCACAACCCCCCCTCTTTCTGTATAGAATTCGTTCATTATCTTATTTAGGTCCGGTTTACCAAATTCTACAGAATCAAAAGCATGCCCACCCCGCATGATACACAAAAGAGAGAGACGAAGGAGAAATTCCCTACTTGTTGATAGATGATCGACGTTTAGGCCGGGGGCGCGGAACTTTACGGATGAAGATGCACCTGATGCACCATAAGCAGTTTGTGAAAATCCATGATCGAGGAAAGAAGAAACCACGAATAACCCTTAGTTTATAAGAGCCAGGGACGGTTGAGGTGAAAACGCGAAACCGCGTAAGGCGCGGGGGTCGTGGGATGACCATGCGGCCCCATCATCACAAAAGGGGGTCAGGTGGTTTAATCTGACTCATGAATTGATGAAGTATTTAATTAAAACTCTTATGGGTGTTACGGGTCTTAAAAATACGCTTAAACGAGTCAGAATAGGGTTTAAAACCCTATTTACGCAAAGGAGCGCTACTGGAAACAACTTGACAAGGCCGGGTGACGCCGATCGGTCTCACCGATCGGTCGCGCCAATCGGTCTCCCGGATCGGTCTCCCCGATCGGTCTCACCGAGACGCCACTCCTATAGAACCCGTATTTTGGCAAAGGGAAGGACCAAGGGAGTCCGGGTCATCACACCTCATCCCGATGACACTTGGGAAACCACCTGTCGCACACACCTGGCCAACCACCACACTACCCCGCCCGAAGGTTCTTGGGCTAATAATGGACCTCAGGCCATAACAGCCTACCCGAAGATACTTGGGCTATCAGGGAAAGGGAGTAGAAAAGGAGCTAATAACCAGCCACCAAGAATAGTTTTGAGAAAAAAACCCTCCCCCATGAAATGGGGGTGCTCGGCACTTAAGTGCTCAACTTGGGTGGGGCGCGAATAAGAAACACAAAACTACAAGTATAGATATAGGTAACAAGCACTCACCTGAAGTCTAGGTTTTTCTAACCACACAACACCACTACATCCAAGTCACAAGTTACGAATCTCCCCGAAAAAATCCATTTGTCCCATTCTTGTTTCATGTTCAGTAATAATGTTTATGTTTAAGCACTACTGGGCAACTAGTAGGCATAGTCATAGGTCCAGGGAAGTAAACAGTCAAACATCAACCAAAACGCCCACACTCAGTTCTCAACAACAGAGGATCCCACCCCAATTCGTGATATAAACAAGTACCCACCCGGTCTTAAAACTCACAACCACCGGATCCATACCAACAGGGGATCCCATCCCCAATTTCACACAACCACCGAGGGTATAATGACAGGGGATCCCATCCCCTCCCACATCTACAACTATCAGCCTGAAAGGAAAACAACCAACTACCACCACCAACACAAGTCAGGGCCATGCCGGTATTTTCAGATTCAAACGACTTAACACACTCCATGATTTCAATTCCATTTTGACCGGGGTTAGCACAGAAGGGATTGATCTTGGTGCTTTCAATTTATTCATCCGGATATACGTGATTAACTAATTACTTTTCACAGTAGGAGTTTACAACCACAACAAGCCATTTAAAACATCAGCATGGGTTCATTAGTGCACAAACAACGACCACCAACAGCCTCGGTTTTCAAGAGGCATAAGCCAGAACAACTCAACCAGATGGTCATAGAAGAAACAACATCAAAATATAAGACAACATCAATGATCACAACCCCCCTCTTTTATTTATATAATTCGTTCATTATCTTTAATTAGGTATGGTTTATCCAATCCTATAGAATCAAAAGCACGCCCACCCCGCATGATACACAAAAGAGAGAGAGACAAAGGAGAAATTCCCTACTTGATGATAGATGATCGGAGTTTAGGCCGGGCACGGAACTTTATGGATGACGATGCGGCGCGCCTGATGCACCAGAAGATGTTTGTGAAAAGCCACAATCGAGGAAAGAGAAACCACGGCTAACCCTTAGTCTATAAGAGACGGAGATGGTTGAGGTGAAAACACGAAACTGCGTAAGGCGCGGGGGTCGTGCGTTGACCACGCGGCTCCACTCGTCATAAAAGGGGGTCGGGTGGTTTAAGCCGACTCATGAATTGATTAAGTATTTAATTAAAACTCTTATGTGAGTTACGGGTCTTTAAAACAAGCTTAAACGAGTCAGAATAGGGTTTAAAACCCTATTTGCGCAAAACGGAGCGCTACTGGAAACAACTCGACAAGGTCGGGTGACGCCGATCGGTATCACCGATCGGTCACGACGATCGGTCAAGCTGATCGGTCTCTCCGATCGGTTGCGCCGATCGGTCTCACCAAGACGCCACCCCTTTAGGACCCGAATTTTGGCAAAGGGAAGGACCAAGAGAGTCTGGGTCATCACATCAGATACCTCTCGAACTATTCTCGTCCTCGAGAATTTAAACAACCCAGAAGGAAAGGGCGGGTCAGAACAACCACCCCGAAATATACCTCTCAAGAGTGAACCCTGTTGTTAACTAAGAAAACCTTTTGTCACGAACCAAGCAACATACCATGCCAAACTACCTGGGCAAGTGGGTTGGGGAGTCTCTTCCCCCATGTCAAGATATTATCTGCTTTGGGCGGCACTGACTCGCCCGCACGGGTTTAATCGCTTCCACCTTAATGCGTCTTGATTAGGGGTTGTGTTCTCCCCTTCCCCATATCCGGGGCTTTTCACACACAAACAGAGGAAAGAAAACCAGTACATTTCATAGCCAAAAGACAAAATGTTCTACCACAATAGGTACAACAAGGAAAAAAAATCAAAACAACTCCGGGTACTGGGTACACATCTGTGCTTCCCGGTCCCACGTACTCTCCTCAAGCCCACCATGTCTCCACAACACATGAACCAAGGGGATGGTCGCCCGTGAAGCACCTTCTCCTTGCGATCCTCAATCACCACCGGTCTCTCCACAAAGGTCACATTGTCCTCATTGTCCAGCTCACCGCAATCAAGGATGTGTGAATCGTCGTGCAGATACCGACGGAGCTGAGACACATGAAAGATATAATGTATCCTTAGTAGCGGCGGTGGCAACGCTAGCTGGTAAGCCACTTCGCCGACCCACCACAACACTTCGAAGGGTCCGATGAATCTAGGAGAAAGCTTACTCCCTTTGCCGAACCTTCGCTGCCCATGCCGAGGGGAGAACTTCAAGAACACGTGGTCCCCAACCTCAAACTCCAAGGGACTCCTCCTGGTATCAGCAAACGACTTCTGTCGGTCCTGGGCTGCCTTCATCTTTTCCCGTATGAGTTGGACCTTCTCTTTCGTGTTCTACACCACCTCCAGGCCAAGGATGCCTGCCTCTCCTACTTCGGTCCAACACACAGGTGAACGACATGGCCTCCTATACAAAGCTTAAAACGGGGCCATACTGATGGTAGAGTGGTAGCTATCACTGTAGGAAAACACTACCAGAGGCAAGTATCGCACCCATGATCCTCCTTAGTCTAGAACACTTGCCCGCAGCATATCCTCCAAGGTCTGGATGGTGCGCTCTATTTTTCCATCTGTCTGGGGATGGAAAGCAGTGCTAAGGCGTAACTGGGTGCCCAACGCATGCTGCAATCCTCTCCAGACTCGCGAGGTAAACCGTGCATCCCTATCTGAGAATATAGGCCTCGGAACTCCATGCAACCGCACCACTTCATCCACGTATGTTCGTGCCAAAGCGTCCACAACACTCGACTCCCTGATCTCCAGAAAGTGATCCGATTTTGTCAACCTGTCCACTACCACCCAGATGGCGTCGTACCCTCCTTGGACCTTGGGTAGTCCCGTGACGAAATCCATCGAGATGTCATCCCACTTCCACTGGGGAATATCTAGAGGCCGTAGTAGGCCGCCTGGAACTCAGTGTTCAGCCTTCACTTGCTGACACACTAAGCACTTGGCCACAAACTCTGCCACCGCTCGCTTAACTACAAGCCACCAAAACTGCCTCTTCAACCCCTGGTACATCATGGAAACTTCTGGGTGTACCACCAAGGGTGAGTTGTGGAACTCACTGAGAACCTTTCCGCGCATCGCCTCCGAGTCAGACAACATCTTCTGGAAAGGCATCCGGTTCTGACCATCCTCTGTCCATCCTTCTGGAGCATTTCCCTGGTCAACTTGGTCACACATCACTTTGCACTCTAGGTCTCCACATTGAGACTCTTCCACTTGCTGAAATAGGGATGACTGCACAGTCATCAGATATAGGCAGCCTCTGCCGCTATCCATCTTCGCGTCCAGGTTTACGGCAGCCAACTCCTCCATTTCCTTCCAGGTGTTTGACGACTCTTGGACCGCATCCTTCTACGTCTTCCTACTCAAGGAATCGGCCACTACATTGCCCTTGCCCTCGGTATAAGAGATCTCAAAGTCGTAATCCTGGAGGAACTCCACCCATCTCCGCTGTCGCAAGTTTAAGTCCCACTAGGAGAAGATATACCTCAATTTTTGTGATCCGTGAAGACCAAAAAGCGTTCCCCGATGAGGTAGTGCAGCCATAAATTTAGCGGAAAAATGACTATTGCAAGCTCCAGGTCGTGGGTGGCGTAATTACGCTCATGGGATCACAACTGCCTGGACCCATAAGAGATCACCCCTTGTTGCTGCATCAACATGCATCCCAGGCCCTGTCCTGAAGCATCACAGAATACCTCATAAGCCGCCCCTTCTTCTGGTAATCTCAGCACTGGGGCACTGACCAACTTCTCCTTCAGATAGTTGAAGGCTGAGTGGCACTGCTCACTCCATACGAAAGCCTGGTCCTTCTTGGTCAGAGCCGTCAAAGGGGCTGCTACTCGGGAGAAGTTGGGTACGAATATCCGGTAGTAACCTACCAGCCCAAGGAAACTACGGACCTCTGCCACATTCTTGGGTGCTGCCCAAGAAACAACCGCCTCAACTTTTGATGGTTCCACTGCTACCCCCTGCTCAGACACCACGTGCCCGAGGAAGTGCACTTCTCTGGTCCAGAACTTGCATTTTGACAAAATCTCATAGAGCTGGTGCTGTCGGAGGACCTCCAAAACTGTCCTCAGGTGCTCTGAATGGTCCTCCTATGATCTAGAGTAGACCAGGATGTCATCGATGAACACAACTACGAACTGATCTAGGTACTCCCGGATGATGGGGTTCATAAGCCTCATGAACACAGCTAGGGAATTCGTAACACCGAAGGGCATGACTACGAACTCTAAGTGTCCATACCTACACCTAAACGTTGTCTTTGGGATGTCTCTCTCCTTCACCCTCAGCTGGTGGTACCCAGACCACTGGTCGATCTTCAAGAACCATCCTGCCACTTTCAGTTGGTCGAAAAGATCATCTATCCTCGGAAGAGGTTAGCGATTCTTGATCGTCACCTGATTCAGCCTCCTGTAGTCTATGCACAACCTGAGGCCACCATCTTCCTTCTTTACAAACAGGACTGGAGCGCCCCATGGTGACGTGCTCGGACGAACAGAACCCCTCTTCATCAGATCGTCAATCTGTATCCGCAACTATCGTAGCTCTGAAGGTTCCACCCGGTAAGGAGCCATCGAGATCGGACGAGCACCGGGCTCTAGGTCTATCCCGAACTCGATATCACGCCGAGGGGGTAGAGTCGTCACCTCCTCAGGAAATATGTCCATAAACTGACGGACAATTTCTGGCACTTCCACCATTTTAGCATCTACTGATTCCACTGTCAGCTCGGTCAACAAGGAGAGGAGAGGTTCCTCTCTCCTGTTTCCCTTCGGACTGCTTCGCTCGCCGGTGAAGGTAACACGCCGGCCATCCATGTCTAATAACACCACCCTTATTTGGAAACAATCGATGAAGACTCACACAGAAAATAGCCAGTCGATGCCTAGGATGACATCGTATGGCTGAATCTGTAGCAGAAGAAGATCTCTAAATGACTGATGTGGCCCTATCATCAGTCTACATCCCCGACAAACGAACAACACGTCGGTCTGACCTCCGACTGGTGTTCTCAACACCAGGGGCACTGGAAGTCTCTCGGCATCTAGACCCATGGCACGGGCTAGACTAGGTGCAAAAAAGGAGTGTGAAGCTCCAGTATCGAACAAAGCATAAGAAAGAGTGCTAAACAGACTGATCATACCTCGAACAACCTCTGGCCCTGCTGGAACAGCTGCCTCTGCGGCGTGTAACTGTCCACGCCCAGCTCCCCTGCCCCTCGGCTGTCGGCCACCTCCCCGACCATGCCCTGGTCGAGGTCCCTATGGAGTGCCCTGAGGTTGGCCTCCTCCTCCTACGCCTTCCCTCGGAGGAGCGAGAGTTCGCTGTCCCTGCTACTGCTGTTGGAAAGGTTTGGCTGGAAGCTGCTGCTGGGGCGGGTGCTGGGGATGACTGCCACTGATGTACTACACCCGGTCGGGGAACTAACTCCGGAGATTCCCAGGGCTCCCACAGATGAAGCACCGCGGTCCCGGGCCCAAAGGAAAAGGGCAAGGGCCGGGGGATCGAAACTGAAACTGCTGCGGTCTGCTCCCTGTGAGTCAGAACCTGGAGGGTCCTAACGCTGGAGGCCTGGTGCTGACGACCTTCCCTTTTGATGGTCCCAGCTGAATCCCCTCTCCTGACACTCCTCCTAGAGCATGCATCCTATCCAACACTTTGTCCTTCTTCTGGATCTCCAAGTACGCCGGAAGGGTTAAGGGGGTAACAGCATACTGGAGGGAGGGTCGGAGCGCCTCCTCCAAACGTCTTGCCCGAGACTCCTCGTTGGGAAAGAGGTCCGGAGCAAAACGTAGGAGGTCCTTGAACATGATCACTATCTCCCTCACAGACATACTCCCCTACTGGAGGGAGAGTAGTTCCTATATCTTTTTTGCCTTCATCGTCGAGGAGAGGAATTCCGCCTGGAACTCCCTCTCGAAATCCGCCCAAGCCACCTCAGACTATCTCCTCTCCCCCAGGTAAAGAATCCACCACTGACGTGCTGATACCCACATCTGGCTAACGTCCAGAGGAACCCAGTACTCGGTCAGGGCCCGAATCAGGCCGAAGGCTATTACTAGCTCCTCTAGCCAGCCTTCCGTCTTCATATCGGAGGTGCTTCTCTCATACTTCTCGACGGCCTGTCGCTGGAAGGACCAAAGAGTCTTCTGCCGCTAGTCGTCCTATTCCTCTCGATCAGCTCTCTACCGATCGGACAACGTAGTCTGTGGGGCCTCGATCGCCGGCACCACACGCGGTCGCCTTCCAGGTGCCATAGCTGCAAGGTAAACAAGGAATGCCTAATCCCATGTAGTGTAGAATATCGTTCTTAAAACATCTTAAAATTTAATTTATTCTTAATTCCCAAGACATCCTAGAAACACAAGAACACAAGTCATTATGATGCATGTACCTTTCCTAGGGTCTCTACCCTGCAATCAGTGTGGCCTCACTTGGTCGTTCAGAAGGTCCAAAGTTCTTGCATTGGATCACGGGGGGCCCTAAAATCCTGTGTCCTAGCCGGTCTTCCCTGGCCTAATTCATGCGCCAAGGTCACCCAACACTTTTTCTTTACCATCCCATGCAATCCTCACTGTGCCTAACTCCAGACTGCATCCTATCTCTCAACGTCCTCTGATACCATTCTGTCACGACCCGCCTTCACCAAAAGGAGGGAAGGGTCAGCAGATTGCTAGGCCCTTCCTTCTTTAAGTTGAAGGAGATATAATGACCCCCGAGACCCACCTTCAATAGGTCCCAGAGTGGTGACTAGCACCAAGGGTATAGAAATTTCTAACAAATGGAAGGCATTACCCCTTTTTGTTTTATAAGATCGAGAGATGAGATGATGAAACTCAACAACAACAAGGTAAAAGAAAAGTAAAGCCAAAAATAAACCATTCCCACACGCATGTTCCAAAAGTAAAGCCACAAGGTACAAAAGGTGACTCCAAACGTAAGTACCAAAGAGGAAAAGAAACAACTGCAACTGCCCCAAAGGTTCGAGCTAGTAAGGTCCTGCGTGATCCCTGAAGTCCTCCTGGAAACCTGAAAGCAGTTTTATATACGTAGGGTGAGCATGCAAGTAAACTCAGTAGGGAAAGCCAAAGACTCTCGTGCACAAGTGAGGGAACGTACTAAAGTCTCGAGAGAATAAAAGAGTAAACCAAACACTTATCAAGGTAAACTATCCACCCCAGGCCATACCAAGGCACACTCTCCAAATAACGCAAGTCAAGTAATATATATAATCAGAGCACATCGATGTTTGGGTACCCCGTGCCACTTTCCCACTGGTTATTGATACATCCTACACATCAGACCAATCCCGCCATTCTCACCGCATTCCCACTGCCACACCCGCCCGCACACACCTGGGCCACAACCACACGCAGTCCCACTGCCAAAATCCCACCCGCACACACCTAGGCCACAACTGTCACGCAGTCCCACTGCCGAATTCCCGCCCACACACACCTGGGCCACAACTTTCACACGTAACCACGCCTTCAAACACCTAGGCCAGAACAACCACCACCACGCTCGAAGACACCGGGGCTAGAGAAAATCCACTGCCACGCCTGAAGACACCTGGGCCTCATCCCGAAGACACTTGGGAAACCACCTACCGCCCACACCTGGACAACCACCACACTACCCCACCCAAAGGTTCTTGGGGTAATAATGGACCTCAGGCCATCACAGCCTGACTGAAGATAAATGGGCTATCCGTGAAATGGTGCAGAAAAGGAGCTAATAACCAGCCACCAAGAATAGTGTTGGGAAAAACACCCTCCCCCATGAAATGGGGGTGTTCGGCACTTAAGAGCTCAACTTGGGTGGGGCGCGAATAAGAAACAAAAAACTACAAGTATAGATATTGGTAACAAGAACTCACCCAAAGTCTAGGTTTTCTTAACCACACAACACCACTACATCCAAGTCACAAGTCACGACTCTCGCCGAAAAAAACCATTTGTCCCATTCTTGTTTCATTTTCAGTAATAATGTTTAAGTTTAATCACTAATGGGGAACTAGTAGGCATATGCATAAGTCCAGGGAAGTAAACAGTCAAACATCAACCAAAAATCCCACACCCAGTTCTCAACAACAGAGGATCCCACCCCAATTCGTGATATAAAAAAGTACCCACCCGGTCATAAAACTCACAACCACCGGATCCATACCAATAGGGGATCCCATCCCCAATTTCACACAACCACTACGAGTATAAAGACAGGGGATCCCATCCCCTCCCACGTTTCCAGCAATCGGTCCGAAAGGAAAACAACCAACTACCACCACCAACACAAGTCAGGGCCATGCCGGTACTTTCAGATTTAAACGACTTAACACACTCCATGATTTCAATTCTATTTCGACTGTGGTTAGCATAGAAGGGAATGAACCTAGTGCTTTCAATTTATTCAGCCGGATATACGTGATTAACCAATTACTTTTCACAGCAGGAGTATACAACCACAACAAGCCATTTAAAACATTAGCAGGGGTTCATTAGTACACAAACAACGACCACCAATGGCCTCGATTTTCAGGAAGCATAAGCCAGCACAACTCAACAAGATGGTCATAGAAGAAACAACATCAAAATATAAGACAACATCAACGATCACATCCCCCCCCTCCTTTCTTTATAGAATTCGTTCATTATCTTTAATTAGGTCTGGTTTATCCAATACAACAGAATCAAAAGCACGCCCACCCCGCATGATACACAAAAGAGAGAGAGAGAGAGAGACAAAGGAGAAATTCCCTACTTGTTGATAGATGATTGGCATTTAGGCCGGGCGCAAAACTTTACGGATGACGATGCGGCGCGCTCGGTGCACCAGAAGCTGTTTGTGGAAAGCCATGATCGAGGAAAGAGAAACCACGGCTAACCCTTATTTTATAAGAGCCGGGGACGGTTGAGGTGAAAACGCGAAACCGTGTAAGGCGCGTGGGTCGTGGGTTGACCACGCGGCTCCACTCGTCATAAAAGGGGGTCGGGTGGTTTAAGCCGACTCATGAATTGATTAAGTATTTAATTAAAAATCTTATGCGCATTATGGGTCTTTAAAACACGCTTAAACGAGTCATAATAGGGTTTAAAACCCTATTTGCGCAAAAGGAGGGCTACTGGAAACAACTCGACATGGTCGGGTGACGCAGATCGGTCGCACCGATCGGTCGCGCCGATCCGTCTCACCGATCGTTCTCACCGATCGGTCTCCCCGATCGGTCTCCCCGATCGGTCTCACCGATCGGTCTCACCGATCAGTCTCACGGATCGGCCTCACGGATCGGTCTCACCGATCGGTTTCGCCGATCAGTCTCACCGAGACGCCACTCCTTTAGGACCCAGATTTTGGCAAAGGGAAGGACCAAGAGAGTCTGGCTCATCACAGAACCCATACATGGCCCAAAAAAAGAAGATAATTTCTAATAGTAAGAGACCATCATGAAGATGGATTCACACTATTCAATTTATCCCTCAGAGCTAAGACCACCAGTTAGAATATATTCCCAGTCTTGATCTAGTCCAAAATCATGGGTAAAATAGATGTCACTATTAAAGATACTCATCCCTATGACTCTGAATCTTCTTCTTGCATATATGAAAAGTATTTCATTATATTCTAGTCATTTTAAGACTCCCACACCACCACTGAATACTAATTCTTGGTCAAATAATAGATAATGCTGTTTATTTTCCCGTTATAGAAAACAAATCGTAGTTGGAATACTTGAGATACTCGACCTGCTTCCAGTAGCAAAGGATCAAGTCCAACTGATAAAATAGGTACATGAGGCTCTTGTGGTCCTCGAATACAATATTCATATTTCCAAAAGAAACTATCTATATCATCATAGGGAAGTTATTACTATAAGAAAATGATGTTCATGTGAAATGTAATTAATCACATAATGTTTCAACTATCAGAAACCAGAAAAAACCCCATGATCCTCCTATATCATTACTATCCATAGTCACACACAAGATGCAAAATAGAACATTATAAAATCCTTTCCATGAAAAGGAAAATTTTTAATTGGTTTTGTTTTAATCATTATATTCAACTCCTTAAAAAATATAACTTAATAATATGTACAAAAAAACATCACATCGTTCTTGGTCAGTATTTATATCAGTGCTACTAAATGGGAGAAATCCTAGAAAAAGAACTAATAATACATTGTTATAAAAATAAAAAGAAGAATCCTAAACACATTATTGTGACACTACTAAGATACTATATCTTCACCCTTCGTAGAGACTATTCCCCCACATTCCATTGAGAAAACATGACATAGGAATCTCACATTGTTAATCTGGAAAATTAATGTGGTTAGCATGGCATAAGGACGACTCTCTGCCTCAATATACTTAGGTTGATGTTTATATCAATGAAATGATCATCTGTATTATGGGAGTACATTTATATTTCATCATAAAAACAAAAATTAATTGATCTAGGAAATATAAAAAATTCAGTTCCATGGACACAAATAGAGCATATGTGTTTGTTAAAATGAATATGATAATTATGAAATTGTACAATCTATATATGATCCTAAATGATGTATGAGGTAGGAATCATGGAATAACTCTCAACTAATGATTCCCTAATCAATTTTCAATAATAGATTAAATCCATGCGCCTAATAGATGATTAAATGTTTCATTAAATCGTAGATGGGGATATCAATTATTGATTGTCATATGGATCAATCTCCAATTATCTTCACACAAGAACAATGTCCCACTAGTATTCTTAGATAATTTCATAGAAGATACCTATGATGATGTACCAGGTTGTATGAAACATTTATATTATATATCTCCAAACTAAATATCATGAAGCTCAATTGTTTGTCTCCTATAAATTGGGATAGAAACTAGCACTACTCTCAATACTAGCTTGGATATAATCAAACTATTCATCTTATGTGATAATCCATATAACAATTCAATTATAATACCTATAAAACATTCTGCTCCAAATTTATCTTTCATGGTTGGCCTTTAGATCCCACTATCCATAGTGAATGTATAAGCCCCCTTCTTGATGCTACTTTCATGCACTAGGGTAGCACATCCCCTACTTTAAACAAAATGTATAGTTGCACTAAAACTGTGAGTCTTCTAAGGTGAATGTGAATCTATCCATGTTTATTGTACTTGTTTTGATCCCCTTACACTAATTTGTTACCACATTCCACAAAAAATGTTATGTAGGTGGTCCAGTCTACTAAATGCATGCCACTCTAGAAAAATTTCTATAAGCTAATGATATTTTATCCCAAAACATCAATAACGATTGCAATGTCATGGAATATTTTCTTTATATGCCTTCCCACTTTCATAGCTTCTCTTCCATTTTTTCTATGATAGTAACAATCATAACAAGGATTCTCCCCACTAGAATATGATAACAAAATTTAAAAAAACATAGAAGCTTCTTGGGACCTATCTGAGATTTCCTTTTGTTATGAGAGACAAATTCATCACTCCTAAAATTCTACACAAGAATAATAAAGTTCACTTGTGACCTGGTCTCATAGTGAATACCAACCCTTAAACACCTCATCCTTAAAACATTATCAACTGTAAAAAATATCTAGTAAATCACTATATTGTAGTGAAATGTCTATAATAGTGCATTATTGAAATTCTACCCTACTATAGGTGCATGAAATCACATGACATTCCCTATGTAACCATTGATGGGTAGAAGTCTGTCATAATCATTATATTGAATCCCTTCCAGGATTACTCCTTTGACAAATAAGCATGCTAGAGAATGTCCCACTAATGATTGGAAGGACTAAAAAACATGTAATAATAATGTTAAACCATTTAATATATAGTTCTATCCTGGTGGTTGAAGATAATCAGATCTAAATCGATCTATAAATTTGTGACCTGGGGGAATCTCTCCCCCGTGAATATTGGAATATTCTATAGAAAAAAAATCTATCTCCAACTAATATATTGATTGTATTGTGTGATATGTATTTGTTTCCATAGATCACATGACACTTAAGAATCTATCATGAATTTAAACATACATCTGATTAGAATGAGATATAGGATTCTATTATTCATCTATGTTAAATGTGTACTTATTACCACTCTCCTGAAACTATATTTGAAGATGAAGAAAATAAAATATTTTCAAAAGAGAAATACATTCCATAGAACACTGGACAGAAATCATCGTCAAACTAAACATGTGAAAAAAGATATAAAATAGATCAGGGTATCTATAAACATGTATTATCATGTTAATTGTGATGTAATAATAGTTCAGTTTTCCCCTTTTCAATAGATATAATCGGGACATCCTATCATAGTTAATTAAGGAAAATATATCATATGAAATAATGTCCCTATCCTGAATAGTGCATGTCATTACAGATCCCTACATCCCTACGATGATGAAATAAAACTCATCACATGATTTGTTAGTTGAAAACTATATATCACATTAATTAATGACATCACAAAACAAATGAATCACCTAAGGTGAAATATTATCAATCATAATAAATAATCAAAATTAATAGAAATATTATACATGGGTACTAGGATATTCTATCAAACATTGGTTGGATACTTCCATGTACATGTTCAATACCAAGCCCCAATACAACTTATTCTCTTTTTAACCATTTCCAAAATTTTAATGAAATAAAAAAAGACAAACCTAAAACTATAAAATTAATTTTTTAAATACCCATATTCTAATAGTCTCTCACTTTTCCAAACTGGGTTGGCCATAGTAGATAATGAACTCTAACACATATGCTAGATTCTTCCGACTAGCAGTGGGAGTTGAAATAACATACTGAGGAGACTATAATGCGTATAACAGAGTTTCTAAAATTGGAAAAATAATATGAGAGTAATGGAAATAATCTAAAACTTATTAAAACTGAATAAAATTCAAATTGTGTGGGTAATATAGATAATTTTCAACGTTAGAGTAATAAAAATTAATGAATTAAGAAACTGAAATAAGGCCTAAAGTCATATTTCCTAATTTGATGGTCGGTCATATCTCTAAGATCCATCCCGTACAATAAGAAATTATCAACAATTTTTTTCCCTTTTTTGAAACCAATATCTCTGTAATCATCATGGGTACTGAATGACGACACAAATAGGGTGTATGTAAAACACAGTATGTCATCCCAAAAGGTCAATAGAAAACATTATAATTTTAATTAAATGAAATTTGGAGATAAATATGGGTATTAATTGGCAAATTAAAATTATATAACAGTTAATTTTATTCTTCACCATGCATGAAAATCATTGATCATATTGAATCATAATTCCATTCAAAAATAAAAGTCCAAGAAATAAAGACGTATATGGGAGATGTCCTGTGTGTAGTAATTTCATCACAATTGTGCCAAGACCTCTATATATTAACTTCATCATAACTTTGGTAATATATCAATATATGAATTTTTACATAATTAGGATAATCAATATATATAATCATTTCAATGATACCAAAACATTCCCAATATATAATACATTCAGCATAACCAGGTTCATCCCTCTATATAATAATTTCAATATATCTAAGTAAAGTCCTCTATATAACCATTTTATTATAACCTACAATATGGTTGATAATAAAATTATTATTACAAAACCAGAGAAAAAATAAAAATTGGTCAAAATACAATAATTAAATAGTTAATTTTGAATACCCTTTCTTTCATCATGTTAGATCTTTGGCATTATCATGCTAGTGAAAAAATGAAATATCAATGTATATCCAATAATTTCAATAAGTAAGTGATACATCTTATAATTTTAACATTTTATAATAAATCACATAGGATATCATATAATTCTAATTCATGTTTCAATAAAAATGTTAGTTCATTATCATTCAATGGTAGGCTAACCGTATGGGGGTCGATAAGCCTGATCTACTCAATGTTGGATCAAAATGGAACCAATGATTGGTCTAAACACATGTTCATCATCTCCCATTATTTATTTAGCTGACTAGAACCTTTTTTCATCATGATTTCATCATATTTCACAAACAAAAACAAATAGACTAATACTTGAAGACTTTTTCTAGACCACCTACATTTATTCAGCGATCAACCAAACTCCCTCAAAGTGGAAGACCAATAAATAACAATGGTGATAGAGGTCAATGAGGTAAAAATATATCAAATAAGAATCAAGATAAAACCACAATTCAATGGAATTCAATAGATAAAACCAAAATTATAAAGTATAGAGAAATAAAGGAGAAAACCAATGTGGAGGAAATCATTAGAGGTCAATTGCATGGATGATATTTCTGGTTGGCATGTAATTTTCAAAAAATTATATTTACTATCTAGAGGGTTTGATAGAGGAGGATTCATAAATAATGAGAAAATAGTTAGCTGTGAAACCTAAATTAAAAAATTATTTCCTTGATGAATTATGTTATTGACCACCATTCATAGTGTGGATTACTAAAATGTAGAAATACACATCAGTATGGGTTAAAAATAAATGACTGAACATTTCATGGATTGAAAATATTTCTTATCTTGTATAACATAATTTCACTAAAATGATTCTGCTGAGAAATATATTCGTGTAATTTATTCCTAATGTGAAATGAATACATCATGCACAACGTAGTCACTACATATTCGTATAGCGAATTCAATGAATTATTTGACATCATCTAATACAATGTAGAATCCCTCTATGAACATAGACTCAATTATTACTAGAATCCAATAATTCATACATACATAAATCCCATAACATTGTGGAATTTCTCTAGAAAATTATATTCATACCCAATGAAATGGCTTGACTAAAAATGAATACATAAGAAATGTGAACCCATCTAAAAGAGGTTCAAGTAAATCTCAAGGAGAGATATACATAGAAAAGGTGGGATCATACATCAAAACACAATCATTATTTTATTTCTAAAATTCCATTTTTTGCGATAACAAAAAATTCAACAGTTCTAGAAATTAATTCCCAATTCATATTCCTTTTGTAATGGTTTAAATCATCTTCCATACAAATAGACTCTAATATACTATGTCATATTCTATATAAATAGAATATTTTTGAGATTAAAGGGTAAAAATATTTTCATGGTTTCTTACACTCTATATAGTTTTAATTACTTCAGTCATGCTTCTTATAAATATTTCATAGTGTTTCTACCTAATGGTTATAGGATGCCTCTGAAGAACACATATTGGATCATTGGTATCTATCCATTATAGATTTAGTTTTATCAAATATTTCTAAAATTCATCATTATTTTTTTCATTCATAGATAGTTGCATGACTCACGTTTTCAAAAGAATTGTTTTGTTCATCAATTTGAGTCAGTTTTTGGTAAAATTGATCATATTCATAAAATTTCCCATGATTTTATTCATCAAAAATATTAAAAAATTTATTGAAAATTATATTTTTCTTGGATTTAGTATGATATACAAGAAATATCCCCTCGCCATATTTTGGAACAAATTTAATAAGATAATCCTTAGTGTTTATAATATAAACCTAACATCCAAAAAGCATAATGAATCATTCTTTTTGAGTTATGTTATTTCTAAGATCATAGGGTATTTTCTTCAAAATAGGTTTAATTATAATTATATTTGTTACACAACATTCAATATTCACAACTTCACCCCAAAAATGAGTGGGATTGTAATATTCACAGAATATTGTCGTTACAATTTATTATGAACTATTATTTCAACTCCCAAAAGGATATTTTTGTTGAGGTGTTCTAACTGATGAAAAATTATGTTTGATAGCTTGTTTTGATTTATAAAAATTAAGATAATGGGTTTTAAATTCCTCTCAACATTCACATTTTAAAAAAGTATTTTTTGAACGAATTTTTTTAAAGCATTTATATATACTTGTTAAAATTGAACAAACATCACTAATATCAAATAATAATAAAAACCATGTAATTATATAGAAATTATAAATTAAAAAAAATATTTCCCCCGTAGTCTTGGTGTAACACCCCAAGATTTCATAGTGTGTTATTTCTTCAAAATAATACAATAACTTGCACTACACGCATCACCGAGTTCAAGCACACCATGACTTACCATACAAGCCATTCAAAAGAGGTTATGAATAGTATTAACTAAATTTTAAACTTTATATAATCCTTATAATTTTAGAATCTATATTATGAGTTTCACAGACATAATGTAAGAACAAATTCATTTTCAGTATTTCACTTTTACCAACTTTTATTAGTGAACCCTTTTTAAATACAATATTTTAAACTTTTTGACTAAATGGGGACATCAAAAAATTTAGAATGAAACATCCCAAGCTTCCACAGTACGCTTTCCTTTGAATAATACAGTAGCCTGTGTTGTACGCAACTTCGAGTTTTAACACACATCATAACCGATCAAACTAGTCATTATGAATAGTAATACCTACTTTTTGAAATTTTATCTCTCAAAATGGACTTCATTTTTGGATTCATATTATCGAATTTATCCTAGGGTGAAATTTTGGTACTTTTCGGGTAACTTTAATATTTTGATGAATAGTGAAAATTACTAAATTTTAATTAAAAACAACTTTTTTAATCAAAATAATTAATAGTGATAAATTATTAATATGAGTGGTTTTAAAGTATATTTAGAATATATTTTTACCATTTAATACAATTTTGGTCATTGGACATAATTTCACAATTAAACCGAACATAAACAAGTATCAATCTTTTGATAGTTATTATCTCTTAAAATCGCGCTTTTTGTTTTAACAACGGAAATTAATTTTAAATTAATTTCTGCCACTTCTGTGTATTGAATTTGGAAAAATGGGTTCCATATTTGGAATCAGGATGTTCAAATTGTGTAAATAGGTAACTTTTATTTTTAGACATTTTTGAATAATTACTGCGGTAAATATTTTATTTACCATGGTTAAAGGTAAATCTGGTAAAAAAGGGTTAAAAAATAATATTATAATAATACTTAATTATCCTAAAACGTGTCATAACCTTATCGGTTGATACATGTTCGGCCCTAGGCATCTTTTGATCGATTTTTGGACCCCATGGAGCAACTTGTTGGTGATAGGGACACTTTTTTTTAATTAAGTTAAAATGAATACAAAAATGACACAAGCATATATATCCTTTAGAAAAACAATTTTTACATAGGGTTATATATGTTGGATTTTAGATTGTAAATATTAATTAGCAAGATAAAAGGATTTCCTACATAATGATATTTTATTTAAAATTTTTAGAGATTATATAATTTAATTTATTTATGACACAATGATGATACAGTAATTACCATAATAGTGAAAGTAAAAAATAATTTATATTATAAATACCCAAATAAATATAATTTGAGACTTTTAATGAATTAAAATAATTTTCTAGGATAATATGACATATTATGATTTATTTAAATAAATTTTTTCGAAGTAATAAATCTGTTATGAGTTTTACAAAAATCAACTATTGAATAGTGTCAAAATTGACATAAAAGAGTTTTTAAAACATATATTATATTATTAATTGATATTGAATTCCTAAAAATCTACAGTTCGGCCAAGAGACTTATTTCACGATTGGTGTATCATTAATGGACCACTTGGGGGTCTCTTGGATGTATATTGTATGTTTATTAACCATATAATTTAAAAATACAAAGAGACATTGTAAAAGTGAAACTAATTAACTTAGAGTTAATACTTAAAGATAAGGTTAATATAAGTACCCAAACCTGTCTAAATTCTATTTGTTGAGTGTCTTTCGACCTATACCCACCTTAAAATTTAAATAATCTACTTTGGTGCCATTATAAACCGAATATGAATTTATTATAAATTAATATTTCTAGTTTTTCCAAAGGTACCCCTCACCCCTCTTATAAAAGGGCACTCCTCCTTCTCATTTCTTCACACCTTAAAAGCCTTTTGGATCGGCCAAACTCTGCCCAAATACTCTCCCAGCTTCCCTCACTACATCCTAGAGGCCTTAGTTTGATCAGAAATTCAACCTAAGGAGCCCTTTTGATCAAATCAAAAGGAAGAACCCGAATAAGAGGTAATGATTTCACCACCCTTTTCCAAGTTCCTTTCTTCTTCCACTTCTTCTTTCGTTGTTTTTACCATTCTAAAATAATACATACAGTATCATATATATATACTGTAATGTTATTATAAATATGGTACAACCATATTCAGTATTCTATCCACCCTTTTGAATAACATGTCACCATACGTGCGTACGTACGGCTTACCGTCTCCACGTCGTGGTGTAATTGTTATTCAATATATTATTATTTGGATGGGTATAATAATGATGTGTAACTCATGTAAATAATAAATATAACATGTTAATTATTCTGTATATATGATATACCATCCATTTATATATTATTTTAATATTAAAAGAATGATATTGTCGCTCGTGGGTACGTACGGACTACCATATCCACTAACACGAAGAGATTCATTCTCCATCGTATCCATTCAAGTATAATTATCATTTGATTATTTAAAAATGATGTTTAAGGACTTGATATCATTCTGGATATAAATAATATACAACCTATCCATTACAAACATGGATTATGTAACAAAACATATAAAAGAAAACAAGTAAGTTAACACCCGAAACAACGATAATACTAAGATATTATTATCAAATCAATATTAAAAGATCATATATGATATCATATTAATGTATACGATTCTTTTATAATTTAATAACAATTATTTCACCATTATAAAGGAGTTTAACCTACCCCAACCAAAGAAAAGTACAAGGTAAGGGGTTTTCATCTCACTCCTTATTCCCGTGAGATTCATGCCATATTGCCACCATTACCTTTTGTGTGGTGTATGTACTGCCCATAATTATATTATTTGTCTAATACACTCTAATTTATGTGTATTTACATACTCATGGTATGATACCTCTTTCATGGCTTGTATGTTTCATAAGTTACAAAATTGGTAAGGGTTTATTTCGCAATCTCTTCATTATCCGAGGTTGTTTATACGTAATAATCTTCTGGGATCTCTTTATCATCCACATCCATGTTTCTTAAAAATGTATTTAAAAACATTTTTACTATTTACAAGAATATGGGTTAATGTCATTTATACCCTTTTTTGACTTTTCATAAGAGTTTTATAAAGTAATCTTTCCGTCGTTTTCCAAACAAGGTGCTTTTTAACCTTTTCGACAGAATTAAGGTAAGAATGTTTTTTTATACGACAGGTGCGGCTATTTTCCTCCATAATAAAATATTCGAAACTTCCATTACAAGCTTATAAGAATATTTTCAAATTGAATGTCTTATTTTATAATTATGTTACTTTTAAAATGATTTAAAAAAAGAGATATTTCTCTAAAATAGTTTTGATTTCATCTATGTCAACATCCTTTGATGGATTTTAAGCTTATTTGAAGTTGATTTATTATGATACAAAAAATCCATATTTTATTGAAGGTTTTGTGATATTTTTGACTGTGTATAATTTATTCTTATGTCACTCATGGTTTTTGTTTAGAGTATTGACATTTCATAAGTTATTTGTAATCCGAATGTTTATGTTATATTTCAACCTTTCATTCAGATGAATGTGTTAGACAAGTATGTTCCGGGTTGGGGACCGGTAAAAGTAAGCCCTCCGGTTTGGTCTCCGGTTATTAGAGGAACTCTGGTTTGGTCTCCGATTATTAGAGGAACTCCAGGTTGGTGTCTGGTTATTAGAGGCACTCCGGGTTGGTGTCCGGTTATTAGAGGCACTCCGGGTTGGGTTCCGGTTACAGTTAGCCCCTAGGTCTTGGGACGAGGCCTTGACTAAGAAATTAAAGTTCAGCATTATGCATTCCAACATTATGAAAGTGGTTATTGATATTGCATGTGATTATTCGATTAGTAGAATATCCATGTGAATAAGTAAATGGAAATATTTCATTTTACTTTTTCCATACTATGTTGAAGTTCAAGTTTTAAAGGCTTTTGTTTTAGTAATGCATTGCCTTAAATGTTTATGCTTATTTTTGAATGTTCCGCTATATTGTTATCCTTACTGGGAATTTGAGCTCACCCATTTTCTATGTTTTTTTTCCCAGGATGTGAAGAAGTAAGTTATGAATGACCTACAGGGATATTATGAGGGGATAATAGTGTGGACTATGGAGACATTATGTTATTGTAGTAGTTTTTTCACTTTATGATGTAATGTAAAACTTATGAATATATCTAGTGTTTCCATGTCTACTAAACCAATCGGTCTTTCGAGATTTGATCTTTCTTGTGATCATGCCAATGTTATGTAATAATGCACCGACTCTGGGTAACTAGGGTCGGGGCGTTACAGTTAGTATCAGAGAAAGTTTAGTACAACCCTTGGAAGCTAGATTTAGATAAACTCTGATTAGAGCACATAGACCTAAGATGAACTTTGAGGATTAGTATAGAAGAACTTTCTAGAATTTTGGTATTGTAGAGATTTTTTGAGTTTTCCAAGCAATACATCCCTGTCTGGATACGAGTAGGTAGAGGCGGCTCTGGCACAGATGTACCTAGGGGTAAAACCCAAAAACACCGCTTTGAGCTAGACTCGAACGGGAACTGCTGCACGAAAACGGGCCTTGCTGCACTCTTGGTTACGATACTCCCAGGGGATATGCTTAGGATAACTCTCATTTTCTTTACAAATCATTATGAAGGGTTTATGAGTATATACTTCCTCAAAGAAAACATTTTTATGATTTTGGATTATATACATAAACTATTTAATTTATGTTATGTGTCTTACAAGTTTGGGATTAGGTATTTTTATTCATAAACTAATCTAGTGTATGCCATTGTTTAGAAATGGAACCCAATATAAGGAATGAGAACTCCAGCAATGCACATGATCCAAAGAGAAAGAAGGATCATATCTTTCATGGTCTTAAGCCAGAATTTATAAGAGAAATAGTCTCGCATGTATTATCATCATATGAAGAAATAATATCATGTGTTGATAAGATATGTAAAGAGTTTACTAAGTCCTATTGATTTGAAGGGAAGCAAGAGAAGAAAAGGATGGAAGAGAGAAAGATGGATAAACGGAAGAGTAAAAAGATGAATTTTCCCATATGTGATAACTGTGGGAAGAAACACCCTGGAACTTATCTGAAAGGAATGGGAGTTTTGTTATAAGTGTGGAGGAAAAGGGCACAAAGTACGTGACTTCAAGGGTAAGAAAATGGTTTCAAATGTACAATGCTTCATTTGAAAGGAGTTTGGACACTACGCGAACCTATGTCCCTATCATCAGACTATGCCGCAAATGATGCTATTGGATAATAATCAAGTTATGATACTACCACAGATTAAGAGGAATGATTAGAGTTCTTATGTTGATTAAGTCATTTGAGTGTTGTATCAACAATGTACTTGTTATAATAATTATGGAGTATATAAGGATTGTACTGCAGTACTATTTCATTATGGACTTGAGATTGTGTGGAACAAAGAAAAGTGACTCAATAGCAGGTTAAATTTTTTGGAAAATATATGGTTGAGAGAAAGATAAAAAATAATATGGTTCTAATACCGAGGTAGTGATTTTAGAATAATACATGATTGATTTTGGATAAATTATATTGGATAGTCTTGACTACCTTGAAGCTGATTAATGATTTTTATATTCCATCATTATTGGGGTTTAAATTTTTTTTTGTATTGATGAAGTAAATCCAGCACTCTATATGGAATAAGGGAGCATGAATGTAATCAATAAGTATTATGTTAATTCAGGATGTATCACTGTTTTAAAAGAATACATGATGAAGGTATTCATATGCTATTACGGGGTAAAAATGATCTACATTAAGTTTTCCTTCCTTATAAATATTGGACTGTGAGTTTGGACAGAAGTATTTTGGATAAATTCTAGTTTGAGATTAATTTTTGATTGCCATAAAAGGACAACCCAGAGGTCGGGTGGAAACCCGTCGCGACCGGCAAGGCCGCGAGACTTGAACCCGCAACCGAAGGGCGACAAGGGTGTATCACCTAACACTGGCCCACGAGATGTCCTGGATTAAATAATGTTGTTTTTTAAAAGATCTGGTAGATTAATTATAAATTCGTTTATTTTGGAACCCTGTACGAATAGTATAAATAGATTCTTTTTACGAGTGAAAGATGAGTTTGTGGTAGAAATTTATTAATGGATAAAACTCTAATTATAAAGTAAGTATATATCCTTATGATCTTAGCCAATCTCATAAATAAATTCCTCAACATTAAGAAAAGGAACTTAGAACAAAAATGTTGTCCAAGATGGTACCTTAAATCATCACTAATATATAGCTTTGGGATTGTTGGCCTTTTCATAGCCATGTTCTCTACCACTCTACATCAGATAATTGATGGTTATATTTCTCTTCCATATCCATATTTTCCTACATGGAACCCTAGTATGTGTTATTTTCGGTAATCTTCATACTTTCCACTCTTTATTTTAAATAGAGGCCTCATTAATTCATTTTTCGATGTGGGATTTCAAATAAGATATTTTGAAATGTCAAAAATGTGTTATCCTAATACCTTATGTTTTGTTGAATCGATGGTATTTTAAATCATCGTAGATTGATGAATTTAAGGTCCTCAATTTTAAACTTGTTTGTGATTGATGACCTCAATCACTACATATAAATATTTACGTTTTTCCTCCAATTATATGTCTCTAATTGCCACCAATGTTCTCCTAATCGAGATCATAATTTGGTGGTGACCCTTTCATTTATCTTTTCCTCATATTAAGACTAAATTTTAGTAACCCAATTTCCGATGTGGGTTTCCCACAAAGATAATTTTTATTTTCAACCTTCTATTTTCGAAGAACAATTTCAAATTGCGAGGACGCAATTTATTGAAGGAGGGGAGAATGTAACACCCCAATATTTCATAGTGTGTTATTTCATCAAAATAATACAATAACATGCACTACATGCAACACCGAGTTCAAGCACAGCATGACTTACCAAACAAGCCGTTCAAAAGAGGTTATGAATAGTAATAACTAAATTTTAATCTTTATATAATCCTTATAATTTTAGAATCTATATTATGAGTTTCATATACATAATGTAAGAACAAATTCATTTTCAGTATTGCACTTTTACCAACTTTTAGTAGTGAACCCTTTTTAAATACAATATTTTAAACTTTTTGACTAAATGGGGACATCAAAAAATTTAAAATGAAACATCCCAAGCTTCCACGATACGTTTTCCTTTGAATAATACAGTAGCGTGTGTTGTACACAACTTCGAGTTTTAACACACACCATAACCGATCAAACTAGTCATTATGAATAGTAATACCTACTTTTTAAAATTTTATCTCTCAAAATGGACTTCATTTTTGGATTCAGAATATCGAATTTAGCCTAGTGTGAAATTTTGGTACTTTTCGGGTAACTTTAATATTTTGATGAATAGTGAAAATTACTAAATTTTAATTAAAATCAACTTTTTTAATCAAAATAATTAATAGTGATAAATTATTAATTTGAGTGGTTTTAAACTATATTTAGAATATATTTTTACAATTTAATACAATGTTGGTCATTGGGCATAATTTCACAATTAAACCGAACAAAAACAAATATCAATCTTTTGATAGTTATTATCTCTTAAAAACACGCTTTTTCTTTAAACAACGGGAATTAATTTTAAATTAATTTTTGCCAATTCTGTGTTTTGAATTTGGAAAAATGGATTCCATATTTGGAATCAGGATGTTCAAATTGTGTAAATAGGTAACTTTTATTTTTATACATTTTGAATAATTACTGCGGTAAATATTTTAATTACCATGGTTAAGGGTAAATCTAATAAATAATGGTTAAAAAATAATATTATAATAATAATAAATTACCCTAAAACGTGTCCTAAACTTATTGGTTGATACATGTTCGACCCTAGGCATCTTTGGGTCGATTTTGGGACCCCATGGAGCCACTTTTTGGTGATAGGGACACTTTATTTTAATTAAGTTAAAATGAATACAAAAATGACACAAGCATATATCTTTTAGTAAAACAATTTTTACATAGGGTTATATATGTTGGATTTTAGATTTTAAATATTAATTAGAAAGATAAAAAGATTTCATAAATAATGATATTTTATTTATAATTTTTAGAGATTAAATAATTTAATTTATTTATGACACAATGATGATGCAGAAATTACCATAATAGTGAAAATTTAAAATAATTGATATTATAAATACCCAAATAAATATAATTTGAGACTTTTAATGAATTAAACTAATTTTTAAGGATAATATGACATATTATTATTGATTTAAATAAATGTTTTTGATGTAATAAATCTTTTATGAGTTTCAAAAAAATCAACTATTGAATAGTGTCAAAATTGACATAAAAGAGTTTTTAAAACATATATTATATTATTAATTGATATTAAATTCCTAAAAATCTATGGTTCGTCCAAGAGACTTATATCATGCTAGGTGTATCATTAATGGACCACTTGGGGGTCTCTTGGATGTATATAGTAAGTTTATTAACCATATAATATAAAAATACAAAGAGACATTGTAAAAGTGAAACTAATTATCTTAGAGTTAATACTTAAAGATAAGGTTAATATAAGTACCCAAACCTGTCTAAATTATATTTGTTGAGTGGATTTCGACCTATCCCCACCTTAACATTTAAATAATAAACTTTTTTGCCATTAAAACTGAATATGAATTTATTATAAATTAATATTTCTAGCTTTTACAAAGGTGCCCCTCACCCCTCTTATAAAAGGGCACTCCTTTTTCTCATTTATTCACACCTTCAAAGCCTTTTGGTTCGGCCAAAATCTGCCCAAATACTCTCCCAACTTCCATAACTACAACCTAGAGGCTTTAGTTTGATCAGAAAGCCACCCTAAGGAGCCATTTTGATCAAATCAAAAGGAAGAACCCGAAGAAGAGGTAATGATTTCACCACCCTTTTCCAAGTTCCTTTCTTCTTCCACTTATTCTTCCGTTGTTTTTACCATTCTAAAATAATAACTCCAGTATCATATATATATACTGGGATGTTATTATAAATAGGGTACAACCATATTCAGTATTCTATCCACCCTTTTGAATAACATGTCACCATACGTGCGTACGTACGGATTACCGTCTCCACGTCGTGGTGTAATTGTTATTCAATATATTATTATTTGGATGGGTATAATAATGATGTGTAACTCATATAAATAATAAATATAACATGTTAATTATTCTGTATATATGATATACCATCCATTTATATATTATTTTAATATTAAAAGAATGATATTGTCGCTCGTGCGTACGTACGGACTACCATCTCCACGAAAGAGATGAGATTCATTCTCCATCGTATCCATTCAAGTATAATTATCATTTGAGTATTTAAAAATGATGTTTAAGGACTTGATATCATTCTGGATATGAATAATATACAACCTATCCATTACAAACATGGCTTACGTAACAAAACATATAAAAGAAAACAAGTAAGTTAACACCCGAAACAACGATAATACTAAGATATTATTATCAAATCAATATTAAAAGATCATATATGATATCATATTAATGTATATGATTCTTGTATAATTTAATAACAATTATTTCACCATTATACAGGAGGTTAACATATCCCAACCAAGGAAAAGTACAAGGTAAGGGGTTTTCATCTCACTCCTTATTCCCGTGAGATTCATGCCATATTGCCACCATTACCTTTTATGCAGTGTATGTACTGCCCATAATTATATTCTTTGTGTAATACACTCTAATTTATGTGTATTTACATATTCATGGTATGATAACTCTTTCATGGGTTATATGTTTCATAAGTTACCAAATTGGTAAGGGTTTATTTCGCAATCTCATCATTATCCGAGGTTGCTTATACGTAATAATCTACTGGGATCTCTCTATAATCCACATCCATGTTTCTTAAAAATATATTTAAAAACATTTTTACTATTTACAAGAATATGGGTTAAAGTCATTTATACCCTTTTTTGAGTTTTCATAAGAGTTTTATAAACTAATCTTTCTATCGTTTTCCAAACAAGGTGTTTTTTAACCTTTTCGACAGAATTAAGGTAAGAATGCTTTTTTATACGACGGGTGCGGCTATTTTCCGCCGTAATAAAATATTTGAAACTTCCCTTACAAGCATATAAGAATATTTTCAAATTGAATGTATTATTTTTATAATTATTTCAATTTTAAAATGATTTAAAAAAAAGAGATATTTCTCTAAAATAGTTTTGATTTCATCTATGTCAACATCCTTTGATGGATTTTAAGCTTATTTGAAGTGGATTTATTATGATACAAAACATCCATATTTTATTGAAGGTTTTGTGATATTTTTGATAGTGGATAAGTTATTCTTATGTCACTCATGTTTTTTGTTTAGAGTATTGACATTTCATAAGTTATTTGTAATCCGAATTTTTATGTTATATTTCAACCTTTCATTCAGATGAATGTGTTAGACAAGTATGTTCCAGGTTGGGGACCGGTAAAAGTAAGCCCTCCGGTTTGGTATCCGGTTATTAGAGGAACTCCGGTTTTGTCTCCGGTTATTAGAGGAACTCCGGGTTGGTGTCCGGTTATTAGAGGCACTCCGGGTTGGTGTCCGGTTAATAGAGGCACTCCGGGTTGGGTTCCAGTTACAGTTAGCCCCTAGGTCTTGGGACGAGGCCTTGAAAAATAAATTAAAGTTCAGCATTATGCATTCCAACATTATGAAAGTGGTTATTGATATTTAATGTGATTATTCGATTAGTAGAATATCCATGTGAATAAGTAAATGGCATTATTTCATTTTACTTTTTCCATACTATGTCGAAGTTCATGATTAAAAGGCTTTTGTTTTTGTAATGCATTGCCTTAAATGTTTATCCTTATTTTTGAATGTTCTGCTATATTGTTATCCTTACTAGGCATTTGAGCGCACCCCTTTTCTATGTTTTATTTTTCCCAGGATGTGAAGAAGTAAGTTATGAATGACCTACAGGGATATTATGAGGGGATAATAGTGCGGACTATGGAGACATTATGTTGTTGTAGTAGTTTTTCACTTTATGATGTAGTGTAAAACTTATGAATATATCTAGTGTTTCCAAGGCTACTAAACCAATCGGTCTTTCGAGATTTGATCTTTCTTGTGATCGTTCCAATGTTGTGTAATAATGCACCGACTCTGGGTAACTAGGGTCGGGGCATTACACTTGGAACTAATGATTCTAAAAAAATCAATATGGATTTCTTCTTGGGGTTTCCTTGTAGAAGCCACTGTAATTGGATTGAAAGATTAATTATGATGCATTCCAATATTTCATGCACCACATAACATATTTTTTCAATACTTGTTGAGATAAAAAAAGAAAATAAATTATTTTTGGAATATTTTTTCATGTAATAAATATAACAATGTAAAAATATTGAATTCTATATCCAAAATTCATCAATCTCAACTTTTAAATAGTTAACTTTTTTGTTTAATAGAAGAATTAAGATCTAGAGTTTATAAATTATGTATTCTTTATTCCCATAATTTATGAATTTCACCTTTAAATAATGTACGTAAATTATTTCAAAAGTCAACAAAATAAACATTATAACAATTATGATAAATAATTATCTGGGTATGGTTTAATCCTTTATCATAAGGAACATTTTTTTAGGAATTAACATGGATTTATAATTGATCCAAATGTCATAATTTATCCATTGGAATTTAAAAAAATGTGGCATTGCCACTGTATACATTTGATAAGGAATGAAAATTGTCAAAATGTTCACTAATATTTCATGAACATCCTCTATCTGTATACAATAAATCATTGATAAACATATTCCTATTTCCCTAAATGGGAAAATCGAATATGAAATAATTTTGGTACCCATAATTTCATGGGTCTTTTAAAGTAATAAACTAAATATTTTGGAACCCAAGTCTATTTGTGTGATCCTATAATTCCATCCATAATTTTTTGAAATGATTTTTAAATAATAAAATTTCGTAATACTATAAATAAGGTATTTAAATACAAATATTAGGTATTGGGTACCAACTATACATAATGAAAATAATAAATTTTAAAATTATTCTTTTTTAGAATTATGGCCAAAATATATATTTTTTGGATTCACACCTTCGATACCTATTATAAATATAATTATATGAGTTTTATTTTTTGGAAGTATTTGGATTAATGAATTTTCACTTTTTTAAAAAACACAACCAGTATCATTAAAATCAATAACTTCATTGTTTAAATTATCAATCTTATTCCTTTAGTCAAAAAATGATGCAATAGTATTTTCAATAATGGCTTTTAATTATGAAAATCCTTAATTCATGTCATGTTTTAAACATGTCATTATTTTATTTTTTAATATATTTTATATTTTCATTTTCAAGAAATCAAACACAGTTCCCAACGTGGTAAAATATTCATTCAATTCCTCATTATATAAAATTATTTTTTTATATTAAACTTCATGCTCAAGAAAATAAAATGAATAAATTTTATTAAAGTGTTCCATAAATTAAATTTTGGTTGTTTAATTTGAGGGTTAGTTTAATAATACTTATATAAAATATCACAGGAATCCTCAAAATAACTCTACGTTTACATAATGTCTTTATGAAATTTATTCTTATAAACAACTTTTGAAATAATTTTTCTTATCCATCTTACTATCTTTTTACTATGGACAATAATTTATCATTTTTCCAAGATTCATGCATTCATATAATCTTACATATTTATAATTTCTTTTAGAATACTTGTACATATTGAATTATTTCATAAAAAAATTATTTTCATAGATATATTTTTGAATAAAATTTCAATGTTAGAAAGATCTCTATTCAAATAAGATATTTTTTTCCATTGATCATATGAAATTTATTTTGGTATTTATATTTACTTGTCGTCATAATATAATGATGAATTCATGGAGCATAATTTTCCATCATACCTAATACAGACTCTCCATGTTTATATTCCATATCTATATTATACATCATAAGAGTGAAAATATGATCTTTTTATTTTAATATTATTGACCACAATAGATTTGAAAACATTATTATAAATGACTATCTATCTAGGTGGTGAGAATTATAGCACTTTCAATGAATTATTTGTGTTCGTAATTTATATTCCTATATAGAAAATAATAATTTAAAATATCTGTAAGATTACAATTTTAATGTATTAGGCTTCTTATTTACATTATTCTGAATTTATTAAACATAAGTTTGATAGTATCCTATATGATGGAAATCTCATTAGATATACCTTCTTATGAAAATTAATTGGTATTATAAATTTCAATGGATATTTGGCATTGAGATACTCTGTTGAAAACATTAATACCTATTACAAATAAAATTTCATTCAACTCTTTATAATTTAAACAAAAAATAGATTTTGAATATATATCAATGTTTTTGGTTGAGTTTTTTGAATTTTATAAGGCTTCATGGCTTTGAGATAGTTCTTTTAAACAAATTTTATTTTATATATAATCATCCATGACTTCCACCACTCCTAATTATCACCATTGATTTATATAGCACTTAACACTGACAGAACATTTATGTTATTAGTAGTTACAAAAGATTTGAAACAATTTCATTACACGTCAACCTCTAATAGCTGATAACCCAATAGTTTCACACTTTGATACTAATTGATGTCTCATTTGTTTAAAAAATTACTGAATAGGGGTGGTGGTTGAATTTATGCAATAAATCATTCCTCATATAGAAAAATAGTTTCTTGGATCTATTTCTTATTTTTTTATTTCCTTACAACAAGAAGTATTGAAAAATAATCCCTGAAAGAAAACTTATAGACACATAGATTAAATTTAGTTTGGAGAATATAATTCCTAGAGTACACTCCCCTAACCACATTATGTATTAGTTTGGTGATTTTCACTAGTATTTTTATTATTATACAGACTAATATTCCTTTTTCTAGGGTCTTCATGACTATGTCCAAATTGTGGACACTTGTTACAAAGGAAATAGATATTTCAAATGATATTCCCCAAGTATATAAAAATAAAATCATTTATGTTATTTTATAAATAAAAATTATAATAATAGAATATAAAATAATTAGGCTATAGATATACAAAACAATTTTAGGATATAACTGACTGATGTAATAAATATCCAAAAGGGATGATTTTAAAAAAACCGGATAAGATCCATCTAAAATTGAATTTGTAATAGTTGATAAATTAAATCTATGGATTTAATACCTTATTTATATTCTCGTATTAAAAATAGTTGAAATTATGATATTTGAGTTATTATTATTTATAATATAAAGACTCCTAAACTTTTTATAAATATAACATTATTACATTCTAATAAGAGATCATGTTATTCCATAGAAATTAATGAAAACCATTTTACATAAACAAAAAACTCATTACCCATATATTATATGACCTGAGACATGTACTTTTTATGGAAATACCTCGATAATATTAAATAAAAATAAAAAACATCCTGTAATTTTCAATATAGTTTGTACACACCTCCTATTGTAAGTGATTTTACCTTAAAGATAAAATATGTTATTTAATGATTGTATGTAAGTGTTAAAAACTAACTTAAGTGATTAAATGGTTACTAAAAAATGCATAATGTTTTAGCCAAATTAACATTATCATGTAGCCTTTTTTTCATTTTTTTGGAGTTATTTTAGATGAACATTTTAAAAACTTATTCATGTCGTTGATTTGATTCACATATGATTTTTATGAAAAAATGTGAAAATAATATATTAGTTTGGAATGACATATACATAGTTGATTGGTGAAAATTTTATCTCATCAACATAGGAGATTTCAACTGATACGAATCTACAATACAGTCGATATATATGGGATAATCCTTCTTGTTCGAATTGTACATCGTCGAATGCCCCCAATACTAATATTTATAAAAATGATAAAATTTCATAAAAAATTAATTTGGAATCCATAATTAATGAAATTATTATGAGAAAACTTATAAATAATATAATATTATATGGGAAAACTAAAAAATAATATATAATGTATGAATTATAATTTAGATCATCAAATAAAAATGTACATGGGATATGATGACAAAAGGTCGGGCGAACTGCACCATTGCGATGCTCTCAGAGAACCATGTCAAATCGAATATTCATACAGTCAAAGTGGATCCCTGATGAGAAAGCTATAGTACGCTGTAGACATCTCAAAATATGGACTGTGGGTCCCATTCCTCTACTCAGGCTTCATCGCCTGAATCCACAATGGTCAACCTCACCTCGATGTCAGGGTCACAACACTGCTGATGGCGCCTAAAATAGACTCCGGATACCGAAGCTGTAATTCCCCTCGTTATACGCAAATGGGGCCCCATGGGTGCCACACCTCCGGCCTAAATTTAGGCGGGCGAATTTCACCATTGCAATCCCCTCAGAAAAACACTCAGAAATGATTACTCAAACACCACAAATGGGTGTGAGGTAAAAAGTGGTGTTTCACCGTAAAACATGCGGACTAGGTACTGCGTGTCCCGCACCTTGTCTCCAACCCGAACACTTCATAGAGCATCTCAAATATTCCACAAGTGGACTGGGGTCACGCTGCCGCGGACGTTGCGTCAATCGGACATCCCAAGTAGGAGTTAGGTCTGGTGGAATAATTAATTAATTAATTAATCTCTCACATTGAATTTCATGTCACCGAGCAACAAAAACAACCCGCAAAGGTTCCAAACCAACCTTGGAAAGATCGTCTCAGCTCCGGGACCACAACGCCTCTGACGACACATCAGACAGACGTCCGGCTCACGAATCCCATCCGTTGAAAACTATAATAATAATTTTATATTATTAAATTAATGTTCTAAGGTTACCTACCATCGGTTGCATTACCGAAAAAACTGAGAGATTCCTTTAAAAGGTCCGCCTCGTCGACACGGTCCCTCATCCATAGACGATGCGTCAAACAGACACACCGTTAGGAGATACGACCCCCGGAATGCAAGGGGGCCTAACCAGGTTGGTTCACCCCGACCGGCCCGGTCCAAACTGTCGGCCCGCCGCCTAGCCGCGGGTCCAGTCCATCACGTCATGGCCTGCCTCAAACCACCAGACCAAATCGAGTCCGGTTTTCCCAAACCGATCGGCCATGTGGGCGGTGGTCTTCGACGCCATAGCAGGACCCGCGTTTCATGTTTCATCGCCTCCCAGACCAATGAGACATCATCACTTTGTGGATAAAGTCCTATAATGGATTAGGATCACCAAAAATACCATACACGACATCTCAAGACCGTAAAATGTTTCCCTATGTATTTTGGTGATATATAATTTTGATCTCATTCAAGACATGTATATGAATATGTTTTCTATGTAGTAAATTTAATTATAATGTATAAAACAAAATAATTACCCATGAAGTAAAAATGAATTTCAATATGTTTTCCAATATCATAGTAGATTGAGACATCATAAAGAAGGAATTTGTGAAATGATCATAAGGCTTGTAGTACAATAGAAATAGAAGGGAGAATGAGTTAGTTATATATGTCTGAAACACACATATATAATTTATAATCATTATATAAAATTAATGGTTGTTGTTTTTTATGAAAATAAATACTTTTAAAAATACTAATAACAATCATGGAGAAAAAAACTTTTTCAATTTGAAAAAGAACTAAAATACTAAAAATTAAAAAAATGAAAAAAATTCATGAAATTAAACTTTGAAGTTTATAATTAATCTTAAAATAAAATAATTTTAGGTCAAAGCATAATTCCTTACATGATGTATAGCTTTAAATGAAAATTCCATTCACATTTTTTAGCAAAATGTTAAAAAGTACATCATTAGTGAAAAAAAAGATGATTACATTCAAATGAAATCAAAAATGAATTCACGGGGAAAATGAATTTAAAAATCATACAAGAATACGAGAAAATTATAGGAATCATTTTAAGGAAAACATCATCATTAGAGAAAAATAGTTTTCAACTGAAAACAAAAATAAAGTCGATTTTCATTAAAAACATAACCAATGATTATAATTACCAAATTTAGGAAAAGTGTAAAATTACATGAAAATTTCATGAATTTAAATAGTATTATTAAATAAATTATTGATTAATATACAATGAAAAAATAATTTACATTAATGGAAATTTGAATATAAATAATATCAATTTAAATGAGATTGAATCTTCAACCCTTACTGCCTTAGAATCATTTTAATCCTGACCATGATGATTTATGTAAGCTAATTGTATTATAAAATACCAAAAATTATAGTGGTTTCATGATATAATTTTTAATGGGGTAACATATAAAAAATGTTAAAATATTAGTTTTATAAATGAACACGGGTCTAAAAGAAGGATGTTTCTATATGGAAACCTTTAACTCGAGTCCAAAATTTATTGTGAATGTATTTCTCCTCATATATAAATAAATATATCAATTATATGTTTTATTAAGAATTATTTCTAAGTTTAATCCAAAAAAACTAATGAATGTAATTTTTTTATTTTAATGTCATATTTAATTAATTATTCATATATGTTCACATTGGACATTTTCATGATTCTCAGTTAAAAATTTCAAAAAGGTATCGATGTGTTGATTATAGACAAAGGCATTATTTTTCTATCATATAAAATAAATCTATAATTTCATAATTACCATTTATACATTATTTATGATATTTTAAACCCAAGATGAAATATGGTTAGGAAAAATGATCTCATTTACAATCTTGGATATAGTTTTTCGTACATACGCATGCGTGTTATTCAAAATTTTAAACAATCATGATGGGAAAAATTTATTTTTATTTTAACTTTAAATAATTATATTAATATTATAAATATAAAATTACCTCTTGATATACACTTACATTTACTATCTAGTTGATGTTGTAATAAAAAATGAACATAATCGATTCACTTTGCGAAAATCCATCATACAAACAAAATATGTTATCATTTTTTAAATGGATGGTAAGGTAACAATATATATGATTTTTATGATTTAAAGAATTTTTAATATTTCATTTATATAATATATAAATAACAAATCCATATTCATTATCATGATTATCCATGAGATGCGATGATAGAAAAACATTACATTGGTTTGTGATGTTGTAATCCAACGTATAGATGAATGATTGTATCATTTACCATTTTATGGAAGGGGAGATAGGTAATAATTATTAAAAAAAGGAAATATAAATATATATGATATACTAGTTTTATTATACTGTAATTTATAATCCTTAATTGAATGATTAATAAAAATATGATTAAAGGAGTGAGTGAAAAATAATAAATTCTCATTGAAAACCCACCAAGGTGATTTTTAAGTACCAAATGGTTTGTAATTTTTGAATAAAATAATCTAAAAATCGATTCTAATGATTTTAGGTTTCTATTTTTGGTTGGTTCTTTAATATAAAATAATCATTAGAGGTGTGATGATGTGAGAGGAGGGCGGTACCATTTTATAGTTGAGGAGGAGTGGAATTCTTATAAATAAAAAATATTATTCAATAATGGGAAAGAATTCTCAATCTATTTGAGTAAAAAATTGAAATATAAAATATTATCAGATATATATATTTGAAAAATCATTTAAAACTAAAAAAAATGGTTTCCAACTTGTTAACCTTTTTACCTTTAAAGTTACGAACTTTTACAATTTTAATATTTAAACCACAATAAGTATTTTTTATATTTTTACTATTATTTTTCATATTTTTACTATTATTTTAAAACAAAAATTAACTATAAATTCTTATATAATATAATTATTTCTTAGAAAAAATATGTAATCCATTTTAACAAATTAATAAAATAAAATTTTTAATTTGTAATTTAAAATAGATTCTGCAAGCATAATGAAATGTGGTTTTCAATGAATGCATTTTTGAATGAGAAGGTTATCATATTATAACAATATAAATATATATCATCATTATATAATTTTAATTTCAATATATATAATATATAAATTTTTGTTAAATTATTCTTCATTAGGGGTTATTTTATAAAAAATAAATGGATAAAAGATTATTCAATGAATTTTTATCCAAAAAATTTTGTTATTACGACTATAAATAAAAATATACAAATATAGAGTTAAAATATTATTTATAGGTAATTAAGAAATTATAATATTATATAATAATAATTATTTTAATTTTAAATCAAATGACATGAATAAAATTATTTCTATTTACATAACTTATTAAAATAAAGGATAATTCTACAAATTTGATATTTTTAATTTAAAATGAATATTCAATACATTCTAAAAAAACCATAAATATAACACTAATATAATATTGTTATTATGAAGAATTTGTTTTTGATCTTATAAAATAATATTTCTAAAAAATAAAACTATTAATTATAATATTTTATCAAAAAAATAAATATACTTATTGAGGAAATGTTTTTTTAATAATAGATGTCATTATTAAAAATAGATTTCTTATTCCCTATGAATTTATATGTAAGTTCCACGTTCCGGGTGCCACTCAATGGGTGCCCCGAACTCGGTTCGCCACGTGACCTCAAACGCATTTCCCCTAATGCCAAAGGCTGCTGACTAGTAGTGAGGGCCCAAGTCTGATAGTGGGGAAACTATTCCCTCATTTGTCAAAGTGTATCACAGTGGAATATAATAAAAATCATACAACAACAGCAGAACCAATAAACCATACACATTTAAAATAACAACTATAGTAAAAGATAACTAACAAGATATTTGGATTTGAAGCAACATGTCTCATGTTCTAAGAAAAAAGCCAGAACATGTTATAAAGCAGTACAATATATTACAGAGTATTGTAAAACAAAACAGCCGGTAGCATCGCGAGCCTAAGCCCGGTCCCATGCTCCCCTACTCCACATCAGCAATCAAGTACATGTATAGGGACTCTTTCCCCAATCTAAACCTGCAGCAATATAATTAGTTTGGGCCAAAAAGCATGACCCAAACAGGGTGTGTGAAATAAATCCCAATAGGCACCCACCAAAGGCCCGTGCCCAAATGTGTGTAAACATGCAACAACAGTGTGTAGTAGTAAAATGCAATAAAGTAAGTAGTACTGAAAAGTAACTAACATAACCAGTTATATTGCCACTTTAGCATCCATTAAATCATTTAATTTAAAATATCACCACAGTGAATATTCTAAGTAAAAAACCAATTTCCTCAGACACGTAAACCCCTACCCACAGGGAAAGAGAATCCAAACAGAAGAATCTTCCCACAAGATAAGGATATTGCCCACGGGCATAAGAAGTGTTGCCCACAGGCACATAATCAACTGCCCACAGGCATGGAAGAAGTTTCCCATAGGCTAAATAATACAGTGGCCACAGGCTAATCACAACACAGCCGTCAGGCTAAAACTGGTAACCGGGCCATGCCCAACATGTAAACAAATAGTACACAAGAAATTCCTCTCAATTCAATTCTATAATCATTATTTTAAAGGCATACCCTCGGTTATCCTGAAAAAATGGCTAAATAGAGGAACGCACCCCCAGGGTGGTGCTGGATCCAAGAAACAATCCCAAACAGAAGTTTAATATCACAATTAATTACCTATTCAATTCTAGGTATTTATAATATCCATGGCCTCATCCCCACGAGACCCCAAAATGGGTTTTTGGAACAACGGTACAAAAACACACACAATAGTTTGAATATAAACACCAAGAAACCTACCATAAATGCCCCTGATCAGAATACTCGAACGACATTCCACGAATCGTCTCAGAACAAGGTAGATCTGAGGTGAAAGAAAAATCACTTAAACACAAATAACTTCCCTTATAAGAATAATTGGAAATAAATACGCAAGGATATGGGAGAGATTACCCACACATCTCCAATGAGATCGCCCGAGGTGGAAACGGATTCCTGACACTCAATCTAGAAATCCTTGAAGAATCATTCATCCCCTCCTGAGCACTTGTACGGATCTAAGCCTTCCATGTGAACAAGGTTCTCTACTGCCCATTTTAAGTGAAAAAAACAACGTACATGGTGTGTAATTTCGAGTACACAGCGTGTACTCCCTTCTTTTAAAAATTCTTCTGGCGGCACTACCAAATTGTTCTTCCGTCAACATGAGTACATGGTATGTATTCCCAACGTCACGACGTGTACCGTCACCCAGTTGGCCACCGCCGTACTATTTGCCTGCTGACTATCTACATGGCGTGTAAATAACTACTATACAGTGTGTAGTCTGTTTTTACACCTTTCATCCCCGACATGGCTATTCGACCTGTGTACTCTTCCCACATGGCCAAAAGTACACGATGTGTGGAAAAGTACACGGCGTGTAGTCCCAAAAATTAGTATTTTTCCCCATTTTCCTTATTTTCTCAAAAACACTTAAAGAAAGGTGAAAAGAAGAAACATGTACCTCAAAACTAAGAACATAGTTCTTACAAACATCCCCCCTTAAAGCAATTCGTCCCCAAATTTCCCTTCCAAGGGTGGTGATGATATAGCCATGAACAAATCCAGCCACTGAGCACGTACGTCGGTCTCTCCCTCCCAGGTTTTATCCTGCACTCAGCCATGCTGCCATAGCACCCGTACTAGAGGAACTGACCGACCTCAGAGAACATCCGTGCTCTTATCAATGATACGAATTAGATACTCCTCAATGGACGCATCAACATCAAGATCAGCCTCCTCGGGATGAATGATGTGAGACGAGTCTGAATGACAATGGAACAATTGAGATACATGGACGACGTCGTTCCTGGCTTGGTACCTCTGTGGTAACTTCAACCGATAGGCAACCAGCCTGACTCTCTCCAAAATATCAAATGGCCCTACATACCTCAGTGAAAGTGTACCTTGTCTCCTGATCCGCTTGTGCCCCAACCTCGGTGAAGCACGTAATAAATCATGATCCCCAACCACGAACTCGAAGGGTTGTCTACGGCAATCAGCATAAGATTTCTGATGAGACTGTGCTGTACCCATCCATTTTTGAATCTACCGGACCTACTTAGAAGTCTCCTACATGAGACGTGGTCATAGTAAAGATGCCTCACCTGCTTCTAACTAGCACAAAGGTGATCGGCATGGCCTACCATATAAAGCCTCGTAAGGTTCCATCAAGATGGTTGCCTAAAAACTATTATTATAGGGGAACTCGACAAGGTTTATATGATTCTACCAAGATCCCCCAAAGTATAGGATGAATGCACGCAACATGTCCTCAGGCACCTGTATCGCATGCTCTGACTGACCATCAGTCTGAGGGTGGTAAGTTGTGCTCAGAAGCACTTGTGTACATAGTTCCCTCTAAAAACTCTTCCAGAGACGAGACATAAAACGAGCGTCCCTATCCGAAAAATAGAACGAGGAACCCCATGAAGATGTATGACCTCTCGGATATACAACTTCCCTAGCTCGTCAACTCCTAAGGTCTACCTGATCGGAAAAAATTGAGCTACCTTTGTGGGTCTGTCCACAACAACCCACACGACATCATTGCCTCGAGGTGACCTCGGCAACCCAGTCATGAAGTCCCTCACAACATCGTCCCATTTCCACGCTAGAATGGGTAACTACTGCAAAAGCCTGGCTGGCCCCTAATGCTCCACCTTCACCTTCACCTGCTGACAGGTGGAACACCTCGTAACAAAACCAGCAACATCACTCTTCATTCCCGGCCACCAGTATTGACATCCCAAGTCTCGGTACATTTTGGTAACCCCAGGATGAACTGCCCAAGCTGAAGCATGAAACTGCCGCATCAGCTCCTCCTGTATATCCCCTGAAAGCCACAATCATTAATGGAAACTCAAAACTTCATCATCTCATATCGTCCAACCAGGAGGAGGGTCCTCACTTTCCACTGACTCCCATAGAACTAGGCCTTCTGAAACAGATAGTTGTCTCATCCTCACTCTATCCAGGAGGGTAGAAGTCACATCAAATGAGGAAATATTAGTCTGCCCCTGACTATCATGCACCTCCAAATACATCTGAGAGAACAATTCCATAAGCTTCCACTTACCACTGGCCTCCTACACTACCTATATCTGAGTCTTCCTGCTCAGTGCATCAGCTACTACATTACCTTTACCAGATGTATAAGCAAGCTCAAAATCAAAGGACTAATGGTATTCAGCCCACCTTCGCTGTCTCAGGTTTATGTCACACCAGGTAAAGATGTACTTAAGACATTTGTGGTTCGTGAACACCACATAATGTTCTCCCAAGAGATAATGTCTCCAACAGTGCAACACATGAACAACTACAGCCAACTCGAGATCATGCGTCGGGTAATTTCTCTCATGTGACCTCAACTACCGAGACCCGTACACAACTACTCGATTTCCCGACAACTAAACAGATCCTAGCCCAATACATAATGCATCATAGTAAACTGTATAGCTCTTCCCCTAATCTGGGAGTATCAGGATCGGTGCTGATTTTAACTTTCCCTTCATCTCCTAGAAGGTTGTCTCACAAGCTTCTGACCATAAGAACATTACACCCATCTTAGTCAAACCAGTCAACGACGCTGCTATGTGGGAGAAGTCCTGTATGAAGTGTCTATAGTATCCATCCAGCCCCAAGAAACTCTGTATCTTAAACATGTTCTTGGTCTACTCCTAGGAAACTACTGCTCTCACCTTCACTGGGTCTACTACAAATCCTGCCTTTGAGATGATATGACCCAGGATGTGTATCTGGTCTATCCAAAAGTTTCACTTTGAGAGCTTAGCATATAACTGATGCTCTCTTAGTGTACTCAATACGATCTCAAGATGGGTGGCATGGTCATGTCGATTATGAGAGTACACCAAGAAGTCGTCCATGAATTCTACCACAAAAGAGTCCAGATAAGGATGGAACACACGATTCATCAGAGCCATGAAAATTTTTGGCGTGTTTGTGAGTCCAAACGGAATAACCGTATAATCGTATAGACCATACCTCCTCCTGAAAGCTGTGGGAGGTATATCAGATGGTCTAACGTGCAGCTGATGATATCCTGATCTCAAGTCAATCATCGAGAACACTCGTGCTCCACGAAGCTGATAAAAAAGATCATCAATCCTTGGAAAGGGATATCAGTTCTTAACCGTCAACTGGTTCAACTTCTGATAATCCACACATAGTCTGAGGGTACAGTCCGCCTTCATAACAAAGAGGACCAGCGAACCCCATGGAGATGTACTAGGTCAGATGAAACCCTTTTCCTGTAACCCTACTAACTACCTCTTGAGCTCCTGTAACTCAGGCGTGGTCATCCTATAAGAAGTAATGGACACCAGTGCTGCTACTGGAACAAGCTCAATAGAGAAATCCACCTCATGCTCTGGAGGAAGACCTAAAAAGTCGTCTGGGAAGACATGCCTGAAACGATCAACCGTTGGAGGGAAATATTTCTGACAAGTCCCCTATTCGTCCAGATATAAGCTCATGATCTGGGCTATGATACCACCTCTCCCATGATGCTCTGGTCCAGATCGACTCACCTGAAGAACCCACTCACCCTTGTATAGAAACTCTCCGCCCTTTAGTGACGTGTAACTCACCCTGCGATGATAGCAATCCACAATGGCTAGAAAGTGAACCAAACAGTCCATCTAGAGAATGACATCATAGCTCATCATCTCTAAGACATAGAGGTCCCAAAGGAAGTGACACCCACCAGCCTTAAGGGGGAACTCCTTGCACTGACGCACACTAGCCGTTCTAGTTCCCAACGGAGTGTCTAGCGTCATAACAGTAGAAGAAGAAGAAACACAGAGCCCAAGTCTCTCCAAAATGGGCACATATATGAAACTATGCGTAGCACCCATATCAAAAAGTAATGAAGATATGACCGAATCTAGTAGAATAGTACCTCTAATAGTAGATGGTCCGGGATCTAGCTCATGCTGGGTCCGTTGCACTGCATATGCCTGCCCAGTGCCTCGGCCCTGCGACACAGCCTGGCTACCCTGAGATGTCCCACCCTGCTGCCTCTGAGATCCTATTGTCTGGTAACCATGACCACAACCACCATCCCTTCCTGCACACCCTGACGTATTTCAGTTCTCCGACCAGTAAGAAGCTGCTGGTCCCGCTCCCTCCTGCGGAGTCTGCACAAAACCCCTATCACTAGCTACTGGTGGAAACGCCCTACAAAAGCATTGCAGATGACCCATTCTGCTGCATGCTCGGCACTCCATTGGGTCTTGTGGACACTGCAGTCTCCTGTTCTCCTCCTTACCACACTGGTATCACATGACCTGGCCACCTGAAACATTTTTCTGGATGGTACTGCCACCCTGAGAGAAGTCCATCTGTCTCTTTCTCTTACTAGTGGAAATAGTACCAGAAACTAGTGATGAACCGCCCTGGCCAACACCACTAGCTTCCTGTAGGTTCCTCTCTGTAATCAGTGCCTGGTTCACAACAGCATGTACAATCGGCAACATGAAAACATTCACCAGTGCTCAGATGTCATAACGAAGACCATCCTAAAAGATTCTGGCTCTCAACATCTCATCACCCACCAGCACGGGTGCAAAGCGCTGAAGATCGGTGAAACGAGCAGAATAATCCATCATCGACATAGCGACCTGCTTTAGGTTCATGAACTCTCAAGATTGATATGCCCTCCGCATCTCTGGGAAGAATAATTCATAGAATGATGTCTGAAAATATTCCCACGCCATTCCTCTGTGATGACCTGACTGGATGGTAACATCCCACCACCTCTTGGCGGAATCACGCATCATATATGTCGCGATCATGACCCTCCACCCTGGAGGCATCTCAAGATGCTCGAAGATATTCACCATAGACCCCATCCATGACTCCGCATCCTGTGGTCTTCCATCCTTTGGAAATGTATACGGATGCTGCTGTTTGAAGATACGAGTTAGCTCGGCCATAGATGTGGCAGCTGGTGGTGATCCCTGAAAGCTCAGCATGAACCGCATAAATCCTTAATGGAATTGCGCCTCTGCACCTATGTATGGTATAACAAATGCCACCACATCTGGCTCTACTGGAGGATCAAATGGTAGCCCATGGCCCACCATTTTTGGAGTATACTCGTTGGCGCTCTTCTGGCGAACAACGTGTGAACATCTCGGTGGCATGACACTACAAGGTCAAAATCACAACTTAGATCAATATTATCATACACTGAAAATGAAGGAACCAAAAGGCAAACAGGAGGAAGAATGCATTTCAAGATTTTCAAAACAAGACTACACGACATTTTTACTGACTACACGACGTGTACTTGACTTCCCTTGCCTGCCCAGGTCCTTCTACATGGCTAAGCCACAGGGATCCCATTGAACTAAACTACACGGCATGTATATAATCTACACGGCGTGTATGGTGTAATTTTTGAACTTCCCGTGCTGTTTGTGACACGGCCGACTACTCGGCTTGAACTACACGACGCGTTACACCCGCACACAGCGTGTACACTACCATGTTTCCCAACCACAAGGCTATGTACACATGGTCTGAAGCTGGTCAAGACTATACGTCGTGTCCCACAGGTACACGAAGTGTACCAGACGAGCTTCGCCGACCCGTGTTGTTAGTTACACGGCCGTTTACACGGCTCACACTACACGGCGTGTTCACGATATGATTACAGCGACCCGTGCTGTTAGATACATGGTCAGATCCCAGGTCAGACTACACGGCATGTTCCACAGTGGACACTACGTTTATGTCTTAAGGTCTCCTTCATCCGTGTTTGTTAGTTACACGGGCGGACTCCGGGTTAACACTACACGGCGTGTACATCCAGTACACGGCGTGTTCGCCCCTAGAATTTCCCTTCCTTGTGTCCCTGCCCACACAGTCTATGACATGGGAAGAGACAAATCAAGGTGAACTTATGGTACATGGCGTGTACTAATTTTTTTTCTTCTCTTCCCGATCAGAAGATTACACACGGCGTGTTTAAGGTACTACACGGCGTGTATACTGGGTTTTTGGACAGTATTCCTTAGAAACATCTCAGGAACCCAGAGAATACTGAAAAACAACACCTAAGTTCCAAATTTTGATCCTTGAGGCCCCATAATCCCCACGAATCAATGTTTGGCGTCTTATATGTGTTATAACCAGATAATAATCCAATGATCCACCAAATTTCATTCAATGAGGGCCCAAACTCCCCAAAAACCAAAGTTTGGCGTCTATTCTATAAACATGATCACACAATAATACCCTATCAAACAACAAGTATATATCAAAGTATTTATCACAACAACATTCTTTTACTATCACAACATGTATCACAACAACATCCAATTTCTAATGCATCTACATGGCATGGAAAAAATGCATGGAATGTGATTTCTAACATGTGCATAAATGATGCATGAGATGGCATACCCTCATCTCATCAGGTTGAAACTAAATAGAACCCATGAATCAAATATAAACATCACAATAGAAGTGTGTCACCCTTCGATGAAAATCAGTTCAACTGTAAAATTGGAAAATCAGAAAAATTGCAACACGTGGTAAATTGAATTTTCCCTATACATGGGTTTGCGACGCCCAGACACAGATTATTACCAACTACCATTCTCGTCCTATCCCTGAATAAGGATCCAAATAGTATGCCAAATAAAAGAACTCTTATGATACCACTTTGTAACATCCCAGTTTCGGGTGCCACTCAAAGGGTGCCCCAAACCTGGTTCACCACGTGACCTCATGCGCATTTCCCCAAATGCCAGAGGCTGACGACTAGCAGTGAGGGCCCATGTCTGATAGTGGAGAAACTATGCCCTCATTTGTCAAATTGTAGCGCAACGGAATATAATAAAAAGCAAAAAAAACATCATAAGAAAAAAACGATACACATTTAATATAACTACTACAGTGAAAGATAACCAACCAAACATATAGATATGATGCAACACGTCTCAAGTTCTAATAAAATGGCTAGAACATGTTACAAAGTATTACAATATGCTACAGAGTACATCGAAACAAAACATCTAGTAGCATCGCGAGCCTATGCCCGGTTCCATCCTCCCCTAATTCTCAACAGTAGTCAAGTACATATAGTGACTCTTGCCCCTATCCACACCTACAACATTATAATCTGTTTGGGCTGAAAAGAATGAACCAAACAGGGTGTGAGAAATAAATCCCAGTAGGCACCCACCAAAGGCCCGTGCCCAAATGTGTGTAAACATTCAACAATAGTGTGTCGTAGTAAAATGAAATAAAGTATGTAGCATTGAAAAGTAACTAACCAAACTAGTTATATTTCTACTTTAATATCCATTTAATAATTTAATTTAAAATATCACCAAAGTGAATATTCTAAGTAAACAACCAATGTCCCCAGACACGTAAACCCCTACCCTCCAGTAAAGATAATCCAGACACAAGAATCTACTCATAGGCATACAGATATTGCCCACATGCGTAAGAAGTGTCACCCAAAGGCACAGAATCAACTGCCCACAGGCACGAAAGAAGTTTCCCACATGCTAAATAGTACAGTGCCCATAGGCTAATCACAACACTACCCTCATGCAAAAACAGGTAACCGGGCCATGCCCAACACGAAAGAAAACAATATACAACCAATTCCTCTCAAGGAAATTCTATAATCATTACTTTAAATGCATACCCTTGGGTATCCTGGACAAATGGCTAAACAGAGGAACGCACCCCTGGGGTGGTCCTGGATCCAAGCAACGATCCCAAATAGCAATTTAATATCACATTTAATTACCTATTCAATTCTAGGTATTTAATATATCCATTGCCTCACTCACACGACACCCCAACATGGTTTCGGGGCACAACGGTACTCAAACACACACAACAATTGGAATATAATAACCAAGACACCTACCTTAAACGCCCCTGATCAATATACTATAACAACGTTCCACGAATCCTCCCAGAACGAGGTAGATCTGAGGTGAAAGAAAACTCACTTAAATGAAAATAACATCCCTTAGAGGAAGAATTGGCAAGAACTACACAAGGATATGGGAGTGCATACCTGCGCGGTTCCAACGATAACATCCAAGGCGGAAACGGATTCCCGACTCTTGATCTGGAAATCCTCGATGATTCGGCAGTCCCCTCCCAAGATTTCGTCCGGATCTAAGCTTTACCTATGAACAGGGTTGGTTACTGCCAATTTTAAGCGAAAAAACTAAGTACATGGCGTGTACTTTCGAGTACCCGACATGTACTCCCTTCATTTAACTGTTCCACTGGCGGCACCACCAAACTGTTCATCCGTCGACATGAGTACACAACGTGTATTCCCGACGGCACGACGTGTACTATCACCCAGCTGGCCACCACCCAACTGTTCGTCTGCCGACTGACTACACGGCATGTAAATACCTACTACATGATGTGTAGTCGGTTTTTACTACTTTCATCACTGACATGGCTACACGCCCTGTGTACTCATCCCACACGGCCAAAAGTACATGGCGTGTTGAAAATTACACGGCGTGTAGTCCCAAAATTTATGATTTCCCCCATTTTCGTTATTTTCTAAAAAACACTTAAGGAAAAGAGAAAAGAAGAAACATGTACCTCAAAGCTAAGAACCGAGTTCTTACATTATATATAAATTTATATTGATTTAAATATTTATATCCATTTCATAAATTAGTTAATATAATCCATAAATTACAATTATAATTGATAAGATATAACTATCATGTTTATAGAATGATATTTTAAAAATAAATCATGATTTTATTAATCTTAATTATTTTTTTATATTCTTTCAAACATAATATAATTTTAAAAACTCTTGGTTAATCATTCTACCACAAAAATAAATTGGGTTCTCACAATTTAATTTTTTTCAATAACTAAGTGTTTTACATTTGGAAATTCCCTTTTTGGATAACACACATCATGAAAGGGGTTAATGAAACTTATTATATAGAAAGAAAAATTGGTATATAATGGCCATATTGAATAACACATAACTAGGATTCAAAGTTTAATAATAATCATGGGATGTATAAAAATTGAAATTTATATAATGAAAAAATAATCATGAAGAGTGATAATTATAATTTTCACATGAAATTGAATGATCAAGAGAAAGACACAGATTGGTAAAATAGATTTAAAAGACCCTTGATTCATAATATATAAAGGTAATATGGAAATTTTTTTTGTATTAATATCCTCTTCATAGAGTTTTGGGATTCATTTAATATAGGTAACATCAGAAATTATATTTACTTGAAATATTTTATTTCATAAACATAATTTCAACCTTTGGGTTGTGATTTGAGCAGTTTCCAATTCACCTCTCGCACTATGTAATGAATATCAAATCTGAATTATTTATTCCTAAAGAACTAAATATATCATTTAATGGATACGATGATCTATAAAAGTGTTACTAAATATTTCTCCTATGTTTATTAAAAAATAATTGTAAAGTCTCATAATTTCCTTGGATTTTTTTTAAATACATGGGAATTTTTCAAGTCCGCGAAAAAGGAAGGTGCGTGAATTTGAGGCCTGGTGTGATCGGAATCAATTTTTGACGTTTTTTTGGGTACGTTCAGTATTTTTACGAGCGGGTTTTTATAACTTTTGAACCGGTGCTCAGAATTGAAATCTGAGGACACCGTTGAACTCGTAGCACTCGTCTTCACTTAATAAGACTATCACGTCAATGGTAGTGGGTCAAGATTAAATGATAGTTTTGGTTTTTTAAAAATTGAATTAAATAAAAGTTAAGTGTGTGTCCCAATTTTTATTTTGTTGGTTAAAACCTCATCATAAAAGTTGATGGTGAGACCACCACACCTTAACATCCCATGAGAGGTTATGGTGGTGGGCCCACCCGAACTCAATGTCCCATGTGAGGATTAATGTGGTGGGGACCACCGTAGACCACATATCCTACCTTTTTAAATAGTAGGGTGGGGACCACCCAACCCCTATTAAATGAGAGGAGAGGAAAACCTCTCAACCCCCTCCCCCCTCTCTATTGTGGAGAAACCACCTGAGCTTCCTCCGCAATAAAGTTTCCAACACACCCAATTAATGGTTCCAATTCAACCCATTAATTTGAATGTTCCAACAAATGTTTAGTTTTTATTTTGAAATCTCTCCAATGAAGTAATAGATTTTATAATCTATTATTTGTCACATCTATTCTTTTTGGGGGAGAGGAGAGATTCGGAGTAATGGAGTTCTCCAATGAAGAATGCCATGTTCCAACGAAGAACGTTAGCAATGATCTTCCTTGAACTTCTTCCCCGGACACCTACCGACGTGGAGCGTCTTCCACAACTGACGTGAGAGCTTGGGATTAGATGTGTGCTGCAGACGCAACGAATGAAGATCACCTTCATCTTTTTCCCGTGACTTCTTCGATGATCAACCAACAAAGGTAGCGGTAGTTTTCTTTTATGTTCCATGTTCTTCTTTTCTTTCAAAATACAGAAAGAGGTTATGCTTCTTCTTGAGGGTCAGTTGTTGTTCGTCGTTCTAATACCTTGATGAGCCAAGTGTTATGACCTTAAACACAGAGGGTGTGGGTCAAACCAACATGGACTGACACCTCCGTCATTTTTTTTCATGACAATCTTCGACATTGGGACCTAAAAACGTAGTGGCGTTGAAGGAGATGAAGGAAACATGCAAAGGCCAGGATTACCGTGTCCTCCGCAAACCGCGTTGCCCCTACGCTGTTTCGGTGCTCTATGCCAAACCATGACCCTCATGTCGGGCTGCCATGGTCGCGTCATCTGCCAGCCGACCCGGCCAAGCCACCCAAGCACGCACCACCATCGGCCTCCCGCGCGCCCCAGCTAAACCCTGCTGGCCTCCTTGGTGCCCTGCCTGGCCGCCCGCCTGGCACCCCGCATAGCCGCCCGTCGGCAAGGTCAGGCCCTGCACGGCCGCCTGCCGGCCTGGCCGCACCCCGCAGGCCTGTACGTTGGCCTCCCCGGCCTCCCCGGCTGCTAGCCGGCCTACCCAACCACCTCTCATGTGACCAGTCAACCACACCGGCCGGCGCCTCATGTATTCTTCATGTGCCTTATGCTGCCCTAGCCGCACCCTCATGGGGTTCTAGGCCGAACCGGCCCCGAGCCCGGGCCGAACCGCCCATGCGGTGTACAGGGATGGGCCGAACAGGTCGGGCCAAACCTAACAGGCTTGCCACCAAATGGGCCAGTCCAGACCCAACTAGTCTTACAAGGGTGACGTAGACCGGGTCAGCCGAGACGGGGTCAGACCAGGTCGGTTCGACCGCGTCGAATAGGACTCGGGCCCACTAGGGATCCTTTACATTCTTTTAGCCATATCTTTGGCACCTGATGTAAGTTTTACGAGCCATCACTGGTGCTGGTAATCTTGGAGCATGGCAGGCCCTTTGAGTATACCCCACTAGATTTTGGGGTATAGTTGAGATACGTTCAGGTTGGATCATGCACGAAACCAACTGGGCCCCCGGGACTAAAAGGCTAATAACTCACAGACCGTGCATATGATTGACGTGATGTCTATTGCATTAAGGACTCTATGACGTGGGAGACCATTGAGATACTTCTACGTGTGACTTTTTGATAGTTGAAATTTTGACTAGTAGCTCGTGGAGCAGACCTTCTGGTGACGAGTGAGTAGAGTGCAGAGACCTAATATCTATCTGAGACCTGATGACTGCAGACCGATTCGATTCAGAGTGACTCGACTAGCCTAGTGGGGAGGGCCTTGGTGTCGCGGCAGACCCACGACGGATGAGTGCCCAGTTGTGGTAGCAGACCAGCGGTACTTGACAGGAGGAGTACCTTTGTAGGCTATTAAGGAAAGCACCGTGGTGACTCGGCAGTCCACATTGGGGAGCACCTCTGTGTGACACAATAGACCCACGGTACATGATAACAGGAGAACCTCAGTAGTTCAAGGTTCGTAGGAAGCACCTTGGTGTCACGGCAGGCCCACTGTACTCGATTGAGAAGGAGTTCTCCAGCTACCATGGTTTTGATAATAAAAATCATGGTTTGACCTGAGTCTATAACTTTTGAGTTTTCCTCATGATTTAGATGGATTACTTGATAACATAGTTATATGTATGGGAATATACATAAGTGGGGTTATATGTTGATTTCATTCATTATGGTTTAGCCATTTTGGATTATGTGAGACCTTGAGGGTCTTAGGGGTCATACTGATTATCGTTATACTCACCACTACATGGGCTATGCCCACACCTCGTTGTGTTGGTTGCAGACGACGGACAACGCTGACTGAGGCTGAGAGTAGAAGGAATGGACGGTACCTGGAGGTGGAACATACGATGTGTCGGTACAAGGAAGATACCAACATACATGGAGTGATGAGGATCCTACGTGTACCTACCCTTCATGTAGGATCCGTGGTGGAAAATCTAGGAGTTGATTTTCACCATCTAGCTGTTTTTCCCTTTTTAGTTGTACTGGTACTTTACAATTGGGCTTGTATTTGTGGCCAATTTACTTTTCGTCACAACCTTGTTATAATTGTTTTACATAGAGTTTTGTATCCAGTTGTGTGCTCTTTTTTCTATGTATACAGTTATAAAGGCAATGCCTTCCCAGATTTAGGGAATTACCCCTTTGGTGATAGTTGACAAGCCGTGGAAAATAGAAGGTGGGCTTGGGGTAGTCACGGCATGGGCCCTAGGGGATGGGTCGTGAAAAATTGGTAGCAAGGGATTCAGTTCTACCATAGAAGATAGGACTCAAATCTTTTCTATGAAGCAATAGTGTTATGTGTAGTGAGTGTGGTTTTTAGTTCAGGGAGTCTAGTGTTGGTGCGGCAGCTGACGTATCCATAAACGAGGACCCTGACTTTTGATTTTTGACTCAGTGCACAAAAACACTGATTACGTGTTTGTTTTCAAAAGATTTCATTAAGTCATATCAACCAGGTCAGCTCACTAGGTATAATATTTGACCATGTTAGATATTTTTCTTTCATAATTCCTCCCTGCGGACGACCAGCTAGAGCCCCGATAGTTGTACGCGCAGATAGTCCACCAATCGATGAGGCCTCGGTGCATGCCCCTCTTCTAGTGGAGACACCAATGGTACCACTACCCATTGGGCCACAAATTCCACCAACCTCATCAGAAGATGATGCATGTCACCTGAGCGCATTGCTTGAGTTCCGGCGCTAGAGTCCATCGTGGTTTAGGGGAGAGATGGACCCACATGCGGCTGAGGATTGGCTGGAGGCTGTGGTGATAGTTTTTCGACTGGTAGGGTCACCAGCCAAACTTATGGTAATACTTGTTGCCATCCTTATATTGGTAGCATCGGGAAGATGGTGGAGCTTGATGCTCTAGGTTCCTGAAAATATGACACATCTCTGGGAAGAATTCGAGGGCCTGTTTGAGGTAGAGTCTGTCCTAGAGAATCTTCGTGAAGTGCGCATACAAGAGCTACTTCATCTAAAGTAGGGAAGTATGACTGCAGCTTAGTACTCAGCAAGGATCACCGACCTCTCATGCTACTCCACCAATATGGTTCAATATACATTCTTCAGGGCCCGAAAAATTGTGTAGGGACTCAGGCGAGTGATCAGAGATTTTGTGATCTCACTCAGCATCTCAGAGCAAGTAGGGGTGCTAGAGAGATCCCTCCTAGTGGAGAGTCTACTTACTGAGCAGTCTCCACCAGCGAGATCCACCACCAGTCAGCACGTAGTGGATTATTCTTCAGCTGGAATCAGGCAGATGTCGCAAAGGTCCAAGAAGACCATACCTATAGGTGGATGACCGCATGACCTAGGATCGGTTATGGAGGGAACCCGAAGTGGAGACAGGCCTGATATGAGCAGGTCATGTTACTCATGTGGTCGGTAGAGTCACATGGCTCATGAATGTCCGAAACTCCATTCGGAGGATCAGCAGACGGTCTAAGGACCGCCCAGGTAGACACATATATTTGATCGAGGCAGTCCGTATGGAGCAGGCGGACGTGGAAGAGGAGATGGCCATGCAGATGGTGGTGGGCGACTAATCGTTGTTTTTCCGCCACCACCACTAGGAGGACCACCCCGACCATAGGGACTAGGTGGAAAGGTGAGAGCATAGATTCAGGCAACTGATGCATACGACCGGGGTGCTCTGGAGATGATTCTAGGTACGATCTATGTTTACTCCACCTTAGCTGCAGTACTTATATACACAGGTACCAGTCACTCTTTTCATTGCCACTGCACTTGTTTGGAGCTCAGAGATTCCGACGGAACCGTTGGGTCGATCTTTACAACTAGAGACTCTTATGGAAGCAAACTCGATGATTATGCACTGGTGCCGGTAGTGTGAGATTACTCTATGAGGATAAATAATCAGCTGGGATCTCCTTATAGTGGCATCGAGGCCATACGACGTCAACTTGGGTATGGACTAGTTATCTACAGTCCATACTCAGATCGACTATATTAGGAATAATGTGTGATGTGTCTGCACGGATGGGACTAGGTTTACCTTCACTAGTGAGAAGGGTTCATTTTCCGCACAGGACGGACTTACTCAGAGGAGGGTGTTACCGATCACTCATTAGTTGGCATGCCTTACCCTCGGAGCAGTTGATGTGGAGATTTTGAGCTATCCTATAGTGGTCGACCAGTATGCGGATGTTTTCCTTGACAATGTTCCAAGACAACCACCTCGTAGAGCGGTGGACTTCTACATTGACTTTTACCCGAGGACAACACTTATATCTACACCAGCTTATCTGATGGATCCTACAGAGCTTCACGAGCTGCGGGTACAGTTAGAGGACTTATAAGAGAAGGGATTTACGCATCCACAGGTTTCTCCCGGGGTAGCCCTGATTTTTTATCCAAGAAAGTGGATGGGAGTATGAGGCATTGTGTCAACTACCATCACCTAAAACAGGTGACAATGAAGAGAAATTACCCACTCTCGAGGAATGTCATCTTCTTTGATCAGTTGAAGGGAGTACGGTGGTTCTCGAAGATTCACATCAGATCTTGGTATCACCATCTCAGATTTCGAGATGAGGATGTGAAAAATATGTCTTTTAGATGTCGGTATGACCACTAAGAGTTCTTAGTTATTCTATTCGGTATAAAAAATTCTCCAAAAGTGTCCATTATACTCATGAACAAGATTTTACATCCTTACCTCGATCACATTATTGTAATATTCATCGAAGACATTCTGATCTACTCGACTACAGAGGAGGAGCATGCCTTCCATTTGCAAGTAGTAATGGACACACTCCGAGAGAACCACCTTTATGGTAAGATCTAAAAGTGAGAGTTTTGGATCCGATAGGTTCACTTCATGGGAAACATCATCTCGAAGGCTGGAGTTGCAGTGGATCCAGTGATGATTGAGGTGGTATATGCTTGGAAGCCACCCATGAGTGTGATGTAGGTATGAATCTTCTTGGGTTTGGTTGGTTACTGCTGGAGGATCATTCTAGACTTATCCAGGGTTACAAAACCATTATCAGCCTTCACGAAGAAGGGGAAACCCTTCATGTTTTCGGAGAGATGCCAGCAGAGCTTTCAGGAGTCGAGGAAGAGGCGGAATCATGCCCGCATCTTGAGACTTTCAGAGGAAGGCATAGGGTACGTATTCTATAGCGACGCATCAGGGACCAAACTCATGTGTGTATTGATGTAGGAGCGAGCAGTAATCGTGTTTGGTTCTTGGAAGCTAAGACAACATGAGCATAACTCTGCTACCCATGACCTGGAGTTAGAAGCAGCGGTCTTCACCTTGAAGATGTGTCGACACTATCTGATGGGAGAGCGTTTTATCATGTACTCTGATCACAAGAGTCTCAAGTATATCTTCTCTCAGAAGGACCTGAACCTGAGACAGTAATTATGGCTTGATTTCCTCCAGGACTATGACTTCGAAATAGTCTATGATCTTGGAAAGGGGAATTTTGTAGAAGATACACTCAGTAGGAGATCTTGTATACAACTACTAGGTGAGCGGACGGAGTAGCTGGCCGCTTTGTAGATAATCATGGTGTATAGATATGGAGCATCATTCCTTCAGTCCCTTATAGTCACAACCTCGGTTCTTCAGCGAGTCGGGCAGGCATGTCATGGGGACACCGACTGCGAGACACGACGTGCTTCGATATCTATAGGGTAGGATCCTGATAGATTTTTTGAAGTTGGGGAGCACGTCATCCTCTTCAAAGGATGTACTATGGTACCAGTGTCACTTTAGGAGGATGTGTTGAGGGAGTTCCACACATCCCCTATAGTGGTATAGCAAGGAGTGGCGAAGATGTACCAGGATGTTCGACGATATAAATGGTGGCTAGGTATAAAGATGGAAATAGAAGATTTTGTCTCTCGATACCTCACTTGTCTGCAAGTGAAGGCGGGGCACCAGGTACCAGCAGACATGGTTCTTCCTTTAGAGGTCCCAGAGTGGAAGTGGGATGGAATATCCTTGGACTTCATGACAGGACATCAACATATATCCAAGGGTCACAACTCGATTTGGGTCATAGTTAACGACTCACCAAATCAGCCCCCTTCCTACATATCAGATAGCAGTTTTCAATAGAAATGTTTGGATGCCTCTATGTGAAGGAGATTGTGAGGCTACATGGAGTACCATTATCTATTGTATTCGATCATGACACACAGTTTACTTCCCAGCTATGGAAGAGTTTTCTTGGATGCTTTCAGGATGTAGATTCATCTGAGTAATGCTTCCATCCTCAATCGGATGGCCAGACTGAGAGGACCATTCAGACCCTCATGGACATGTTGCGTTCTTGTGTCCTAGACTTCGGTTGAATCTAGGAGGATTACTTATATTTGGTGGAGTTTAGATACAACAACAGATATCACCCCACCATAGGGATGCAATATTTTGAGGAATTATATGGGAGACCTTTCAGATCAACCTTGTGCTGGACAGACCCAGGGGAGTCCACACTGGTGGGACCCGATATGGTACGAGCTCCATAGAGAAAGATTAGATCATCCAGAAGTAGATGAAAAATGCACAGCATAGACAGAAGTCATATCCTGATAGGAGACGGAGACCTCTGGAGTTTTAGGATGGACACCACGTCTTTCTATGGGTCTCACCTCAACGAGGACTACAGAAATTTGGACGAGGCACCAAGTTATCTCCAAGATTCATCGGACCTTTACAGGTCCTCATAAGAGTTTGTGATGTAGCATACCTCTTAGCTTCTCCACCTCAGTTTCACCGGGTGCACAATGTTTTCCACATATCTCAACTGAGGAGATACATGAACGACCCTTCTAACATCATCGACCATAGAGAGATGGAAGTCGACGATGGGGACGTATTCATAGAGGTTCTAGTGGATATTGAGGATCAACTTGAGTGGGTCCTACGTGGATGGTAGATACCTATGATTCACATTTTCTAGCAGCACATGAACCTCCAGGAGAGCACATGGGAGCGGGAGGCTCAGATTCGTTCTCAGTACCCACACTTGTTCCCTTAGTTCGAGTTGTACCTTACAGGGATGTAAAACCCTGAGGTGGGGAGAATGTAAAGATCTTAAATTTCTATGGATAATTTTTTTCTTAAATATATTGGAATTATTTGAGTCTGTAAAAATTGACAGCGCGTGATTTCGAGGCCTGGTGTGCTCGGAATCAATTTCTGATGTTTTGTTCAGGTACGTTCAGTAAACGTACATGCTGGTTGTTATACCGTTTGAACCGGTGCTCGGAATTGAAATCTGAAGACACCGTTGGACTCAATGCATCAGTATTCGCATAAAAATACTATCACCTGGACGGTAGTGGGTCGATATTAAAAGATAGTTTTTGGGTTTTTAGATAATGAATTAAATAAAAATTAAGTGTGTGGCATATTTTTTATTTGTTGGTGAAAACCTCCTCATGGAAGTTGGAGGTGGGACCACCACACCTTAACATCCCATGATAGGTTATGGTGGTGGGCCCACCCAAACTCAACCTCCCAGGTGAGAATTAATGTGGTGGGGACCACATGAGACCACATGACCTCCCTTTTTGAATAATCGCGGTGGGGACCACCCGACCCCTATTAAATGAGAGGATAGGAAAACTGCTCAACCCCCCCCCCCCCCACATTAATATCGGGGAGTCTCTTTAGCTTCCTCTACATTAAAGTGTCCAACACACCCAATTAATGGGGAAAATTCTCCCATTAATTTGAATGTGACAACAAATGTTTAGTTTTCTTTTGAAATATTGCCAACAAAATAATAGGTTTTATAATATATTATTTGGCACATCTATTCTCACTGGGGAGAGGAGAGCTTGGGAGAAAAAATGTTCTCCAACAAAGAACCTCATCTTCCATTGAAGAACGCTAGAAATGATATTATTGAAACTTCTTCCCCAGACACCTACCAACATGGTGCATTTTCCACAACTGACATGTGAGATCAGGATTGGAAGTGTGCGGCGGACCCGACTAAAGACGATCACCTTCGTCTTCTTCCCCTGACTTCTTTGGGGATCAACAAAAAAAGGTATGGTTTGTTTTCTTTTATGTCCCATGTTCTTCTTTTCATTCAAAATGAAGTACGGGGTTATGATTCTCCATGCGTTTGAGTTGTTGTTCATCGGTCTCCTTCCTTGATGAGCCAAGTGATATCACCCTATACGCAGAGGGTGTGGGTCAAACCAACATGGCCCTAACCCTCCTCCGTTCTTGTTTGTGATGATCATAATCATGGACACGTAACAATGTAGTGACGTTGAAGGCAACGAATTCAACCTGTAAAGGACCTGCTTCCCACGACCTCTGCAAACTGTGCCACCCCCACGGCGTTCTGGTGCTTCAGGACAAACCGCACCCCTCTTGCCATGGCCATGCCATCCTCTGGCCAAATCGTTTGGGCCCCCATGGACCGCATCACCGCCAGCCTCCCGGGCACCGCGGCTGAACCCCGCCGGCTCGTGCCGGGCCGAGCCATGCCGGACCGCGCTAGACCGACATGTCGGTCTCTCAGCCACCCACCGACCCACCTAGGGCCCTACCAGGCCGCCCGCCGGCCTGGCCACACCCTACCTGGCTGCCTGCCAGACTGGCCACACCCCGCTTGCCAGCCTGCCAGACTGGCCACACCCCACTTGCCAGCCTACCAGCCTACCCGGCCGCCTCCCGGCTTACCCAGCCACCACTCGTGCGCTTTTCCGAACCATGTCGGCACGCGCACCCCGTGTCGCATGAGCCACACCCTCGCGGTGCTCCGGGCCGTACTGGCCCCGACCATGGGCTGAACAACCCATACAACCTACTAGGTAGGGTCAAGAGGGCCGGGCCGAACCTAACAGGATGGCTCTCCCAATTCTCTGGGCCCGACCCAACATGTCTGACTGGGTCGGATAGGACCCGGGCCCACTACCGACCCTTTACTTTCTTTTGGAAATATATTTGGCAACAGAAGTCCATTTGACGAACCGTCAGCGGCGCTGGTAATAATGGATCATGATAGACACTTTGAGTATTCCCCACTAGATTTTGGGGTATAGTTGAAATACGGTCAGGTTCGATCGTGCAAGAAACCAACTTGGCCCCTGTGACTAAAAGGCTAATAACTCAAAGACCGAGCATCTGATTTACGCGCGGTCTGTCGCGTTGAGACTTCTATGACATGAAGGAACTTTGAGATACCTCTATGTGGGCCTTCTTGACTATTGGAGTTTTTAATAGTAGCTCGTGGAGTGGATCATTCCAGGGACGAGCGAGCAGAGTGCAGAGACCTAGTAGCTGGCTGAGACTTGATGACTACTGACCGATTCGACTCGGAGTTACTCGAATAGACTAATGTGGAGGTTCATGGTGTCACGGGTGACCAACATCGGAGGAGTGCCTTGTTGTGGTGGTATACCTGTGGTACTTGATAGTAGGAGTACCTTTGCAGGCCATTTGGGGGAGAGCCTTGGTGACGCGGCAGACCCACGATACACGACAAGAGCAGTACCTCATTAGTTCAGGGTTAGTGGGAAGCGCCTTGGTGTTGGGCATGCCCACATTTCTCAATTGAGCAGGAGTTCTCTAGCTAGTGTGGTCTCGATAATAAAAATCCCGATTTGAGCTGAGTGCATAACATTTGTGTTTTCATCATGATTGAGATGGATTTTCTGATAAATTAGGTATATGTATGAGAATATACCTATGTGGGGTTATCTGTTGATTTCATAATTTGTGGTTTATACTTATTGGATTTTGTGAGACCTTAAGGGTCTTAGGGTCCCTACTGAGTATCATTATACTCAGACCTACACGGGCTATGCCCACACCTCATTGTGTTGGTTGCAGATGACAGACAATGCTGACTAAGGCTGAGAGTACCTGGACTGGACGGTACCCAGAGGTGGACCATACGACGTGTTAGTACACGGAAGAGACCAACAGATGTGGAGTGCTGAGGAGGATATATGTACCTACCCTTCACGTAGGATCCATGGTGGATGATCCAGGAGCTTCTTTTAACCTTTCAACTGTTTTGTCCTTTTCAGTTGTACTTGTACATTATAGTTGGGCTTGTATTTCCGACCCCTTTACTTTTCATAACTCTCTTGTTATACAGTTTTACATAGTGTTTTGTATTCATCTGTGTGATTTGTTGTGTGTGTTTATAGTTATAAAGGAAAATCCTTCCCAGATTAAGGGAATTACACCTTTGGGGCTAGTCTCCAGCCCCTAGCCTATGGAAGGTGGGCTTGGGGAAGTCACGACACGAGCCCCGGGGGACAGGTCATGACAATAGTTTTTATAAAAATGATAGATAATTAATAAAATGAATATGAGTATATAAATATATAAAATTAAACAAAAAATTCCATATGTTTAAACTATATAATTCATTAAATAAATCACCTTGTATTCCAAATAACCTCAATAAACACAACATGAATGAATGTTTTTAACTCAAATGTAATCTCATTCCCCTATGGTTATATCTCAAAAAATTTAATATAATTCTACCTAAATAATCCTTTTTGTTAAACCTAAAAGTTATATATATATCACAACCCAATAAATCTTTTCCCAAATTCTCAGTAATCGCCTTAAAATACCATTACATGGAACCTAAAGTGTTATTTATATGAATTTTATTTTACGATCAACTATAAAATAATAAACCCATGATTGTATACAAAAATCTTAACTAAATATTTCATGATTACATATATGCTTCCAAAATTAACAAAATACATATATAATTCATGATTATTATAAAAAAAATACAATTGTTCAAAAAATTTATTGAACAAAATTATTGAATACCATTACATAAATAATTTATCCATTTTACCTTAATTGTTTTGTATAACATAGGTCCTACTTTGGTTAAGGGGTCAACCTGCTGTTTTGGTCATTGACATGGATAATCCACAAATATAGACCATAGAAGACATCTTATTCATTGTAAATTATTAACTCCATAACATCTATTTCAATATAGAAACATTTCCCCTCCCATTGATATATTTGTCTAGGTGTTTATTACCACCATATTAATATTTTTATGTTGAATATTCTTTCCTCTATGATAAGTACAGCATGAACACTTTTAAAATAATATAATCCTCTGATTTTACACATTAACAATATCAATGATGTTCATATTGTTAATCATATATAAAGATCAGTGAATATAAATTACTAGAATAATCATCTCTGTATTCATCAAAAATATTATTGTTTCATTATCACAAAATGTTATAAAAATTTTTTTGTTATATTTATTCCTCTAGTATTCAAGAATTATCAAAAACAAAAATACATCATACCAGAAATAGAAATCCAAACCAGGAACCACAATATCATGAAATTTAATTTATATGGGGTCTAAATACTAGATCATTTTCTCAATATATAAAACATTACGTTTTCTTAGGTCACTCATTACAATCATTTATTCAAAACAATTATGATGATATATATGAAGGGTTAATTTTCAAAGAATATCTCTTATTAGTGTAATACTATATGTGATAAAAGGCCCATTTTTATACACCAGGTGAAGATCTAGTCAAATCCTAATGCTCCCTTTTCATAGTTACTACCCCAATGTAAAAATTGTCTAATTTTATATAAAATTTATTATCAATATAGGGATTCAATTTAATTGAAACAATTTTCTCTATCTAATAACTAAATTATATGACATTTTAATATAATATGACTTACCCTTAGTCTTACTCATATAGTTATTAAAATTTGTTTTCTCATATTGGATTCTAATGTAAAACTAAAACATTATTGGATACCAAATATATATACAAAAATTTAAACTTAATATTACATTTTTTTTCATCAAAATCAATTAATTATACCCCAAATATTATAAGGTCTTACGTATTTGGATGGATTGATTCGAAAGACATCAATGCGAGACTATTTTTTATTCTACATAATGAGTTCCAAAATCTATTAAATCTCTTAAGATTACTAGGGATTCCATGGTGAATACATAATAAATGGGGTGATTTATAAAGACAATTAAGGGAATAACATGATAGGGAAACATAATATGTGATTCAAAAGTATATAATGAAAACATAAAATATGTGTAACTTGAGTAATCAAATGTTTGAATAACATAATGAACATGGTATCAAAATATCATGTCATAATAGAGATTTAGAGAGTTTCATATGTCATTATGTAAACATAAATCATTGATAACCACAAAGACAATATCAGTTTGTGGATAGAGTTCCATACTTGATTAGGTTCACTCTATAATCTCACACACGATGTCTCATGAGACTAAAACATTACCCAATTCATTGGATAGATATAAAAATTGAGACCCGCCTAGTACATTCATAAAATGTACATGAATGTGTGAAAAGCATAACTAAATAAATCATAAGGGATATACCAAATAATTATCCATTGAAAAATAATGGGTCACATAATCTTTTCTTATATCATAATCAAAAGATATTTCATACAAATGGAATTTGAGAAATGATCACAAGGTATGTAATATATACTAAATGGAAGAGATAGTGATATAGATATATATATATATGTATATTATAGACAAATGTTGATATATAATTTCGGTCCATTCCATATTATTTAAATTTTTTTTAAATGAATAAAAATAAATTTCAATGGATTAAAAAATCATGATGAAAATAACCTTTACACTTTGAAAATTACATTTAATCTATTAAAAATTCAAGAAATTATTGTTTAAATATTTTTATTTGATAATAAAAATGTAAATTATGATGCCATTTTCAAATAAAATACTTTTTATGATAGTGTAAAATTTCATACATATCATATAATTTAAAATAATGTTTCATTAATTACCTTATATTAAAATATATAAATCACCTCATTCGAAATACAATGATAAAATTACCAAAAAAAGTATTTAAAAATTTATACAAGGGTAATATTAAATGAAAATAATTATAGAATAATTTAATACTTTTTTAATACCTTTAAAAGACAATGTGGTCTTTTAATAGAACCGTTTTCTCATCGAAGAGGGAAATAATGATTATTTTCATTAAAAATATTTTTTCCATCATCTAATTAATAAAAGAGTGGAAAATCGTATTATGTGAGGAAATGTTCACTAATATAAATATGATATGTAAATTAAAATATATTAACAAACATTGACAACATTATTTTCTTTAATGGAAATTTAAGCATAAACAATACATTATAAATTGAGTTTAAAACATAAACCCTTACCAAATTGGAAAAAAAATTTATTATTACCTCTCAAAAACGATAGTGAATTGTGTCATAAAATATCAATATGTAATTAATTATATAACATTTATGTTGAATTATACAATTTTTATAAAATAATTTAGATGTATAAAATAACATGTGTCTTATAGTAAGAAAATATTGATACAAAAACCATGTCCTCAAGTCCATAATTTTTTTGTGTATGTATTTTATCTCTTACAGAAAAATGTATTAAATTTTTTTAACTAAAAATCATTAAATTCTTTTTTTACATTAATTATAAAAAATTTAATTCATTTAGTTTATGTGCATATTTTATTACATATTCATTTATGTTCATTATTGTTGTTTTAAGAAAGTCCAGATCATAATTTCCGAATGAGTTCAATGTTTTACCTATGTTCAAAGTGTAAATTTTTCCATAATCTAAAGAATAATAATAATTATTTAATTATAATTATTATATACAAATTATAATTTTAAAACCACAATGAAATATTTTTCTGAAAAATGAAAAACATTATAATTTTGGAGATGGTAGGTCAAATGTACGAATGTGTAACATTTCTATTAATCAACGATCATGAGGAAAAAAAGGTAAGTTTAATTTTATAATTAAATATAGATAATAATATAAAAATAAGATATTAATCAGTAAAATACTGTAATATATAATATCAAAGACATGTAGTAATAATAACGGAATAACATCACTTTGTGAGGTTGTTGTCTTCCATAAACACGAATAATGTTATCATTTTTTGAATTAATGGTAAGGTTAGAAGGATTATAATATGTCGATTTTAAAAAATTATTTATATTTCATGAATATTATATATAAAAATTAATTTCACATACATAAACATTAATGAGTGTTGATGATGTAAAAATTATTTCGTCGTTTCACGAGGGGGTAATCTTTTGTACACATGAATAATGGTTTTTTCCCTGTTTAATGTAAGAGAATATGGAATAATATTATTTAATAAAATTGATTATATACAAATATATAGTAGTAAATTTTGTTTATATACATTAATTATAAATAAAAAATGAAGGTAATAAAATAAGATATAAAAAGAATGAGCTCGATAAAGATGATTACCTTCCCTTATAAGCACCTCCATTAGATCACTTATTAAGGACCATAAAGATTGTATTTTGAGATGAATAAAAACAATAATATGTGTATATGAATTTCGAGGATAATATTTTTCATGAAATATTCCTTGATGGGGGTGAAGAAGTGATTTTATGGGTTCTTTTTTAAAATCAATTCAGAGTGACATTTTTGTAAAAACTAAAAACAATTCAATAATGGGAAGTCGATCATAAACCAATGGAATCCAAAAATGAAAAATAAAAAATTTTCCAGAGGGATAATTTTGGTAAACACCTCTATCAATATTTCATTTAAAATGTGATCAAATTTACCACTATGTTTACTCACATTTAAGTTTTTTTTACCACGGTAAATTTTATTTTTACTAATTTTATAACACATTTTTCAAAAAAAATAATTATAAATTATTATATAATATAAATAAGTATTAATAAAAACATTTTATAATTTTTTTCAAATTTAATTCACATAATTTATAATGTATAATTTAAAAAAAAACCCATGATTGAGATGAAAATAGTTTTTTATGAAATATATATTTTCAAGAGAAGATGATTTTATTGTAACAGTATGAATAAATGTCATCCTTATAAAAAAATTAATTAAAAACTATGGATATATAATTTATAAATTTAATTATATAATTCATAAATAAGAATTATTTTCCTAAAGTGATATGAAGAAATATTGTTCACTTCAATAATGATTTCAGAATTTTTTACGCCAATGAGTAATTTTATTTTAAAATCTAATATAACGATGATTTTGAAGTAATTAAATGGATTAAATATATGAAAATAAAAAATATTAATTTTCTATAAAATTAAATTCATATTTTATATTTTCAATTACTTAATTTATTATAGAAATTCTAGTATTTCAAAAAACGTGATTTTTTACTAATCAATATAAAATCAATATTTTCTAAACAAAATCATAAAATTTAACCGTAGGTTATTATTGATATAAAGATTTCAAAATTTATGTTAATTATATAAAAAATACATATTATTCATAAATTAATTATAATATTATCTTTAAAAATTAATGAAAATCATTTTTTTGTAAAACAATTTTTTTATTTATAAAAGTATTTATTTAAAATTCAGTGCTTATTCCAATAAATTTATAAAAAAATTTGAATTGATTATAACCGGTATATATATTTTTTAATTAATTGAAAATACTATAAATACACTGAAATTTATGTTCTATTGTATAACCATGTTGTTTATATACAAATATTATAATAATATTTTGGAGTTTTTTTAATCTAAGCATTTCAAGGTGCATATACTATTGAACATGGTGTTATTTTAAAAAAAATGGGTTTTACAACATCACATAAAACCATCATATTTATATGTTCGAAACCCAAATGAATTCCAAAATATTTGAAAACAACTATTATGTTATGAAATTATCCATTTTAATATAGTAGCACGAAGGATTTCATCATGATTAAAAAGTCTAAATCACACAAAATAACATCAATAAACCCAAAAGAAATATCACAATTCATCGTATAATAACATTTTAAATGAAAAAATATGTTTTAAATTAAAAATAATTTATATATATAAATTTTAATAATTTAAAACTACTCATGGGTTTTCCATATATTCTAGAAACTCAAGTGTTAATGATATGATGTCTACCAGAACATTGCCATAAAATGGAACATATTCTAAAAAATATTATCTTGACCTAGAAAAATAAATTTGAAACTAAGGTTTTCATCAATTTTTCAATACCTATTGTGGAGTTTCATAAAATATCTTATAAATTATAAATATAAAACAAAAATAATCGAAATAAAACTAAAAAACTCAAAAATAATCATGAATAATGATCTAGTTTGAGACACAGACATCCCAAATAATACTGGTAACTAATTTTAAAATAAATAAAATTATTGGAAAACAAATATACTCTTAATTAAATCTCAATTGTTCAATTTCCTATATTATTTCAATAATGAATTCAAAATAAAAATGATCTTTGATACAAATCTGTTATGAACCGACCCATGTCAACCCCACTTGTTTCCCAATCAATTGTGTGGCAATGGCTTTGGGGGAATTATTGATCACCATAAGATTGAAAATGAATCTTGGGAATCAAAATATATTATAGAGGGAAGAATTTCACTTAATAAAAAAAATATAAAACCACATTCATCCTTACTGAGGGGCATCATTTCCACAATTTAAATCTTTAATTCTAATATATAAAATAAAAATATCAATACATAAATATATCCCTTCATATCATAAGGGTATATTCATAAATAATTAAACAATAATTAATTCTTGTTAATTTAACAATAAATTCCACTTATATAAGTCAAAAAATTACGAATAGGATCCAAAGTAAAACAAAAATTTAACTAGAATTATAATTATAAAGTGGAATGATACACAAGATAAACTATATACATGGATCAAAAATGATCTAAAAGAAATACCAACCCCTATATCTATTTTTCTAGTGGATAATCTTTACTTACCTCCTCTGATAAAGCAAAAAAAGTTCTGTCAAATTTCCAAAAAGTCATAGAAGAACATATAATAAAATTGAAATAGTTTATAGCCATGACAATATAATTTTTAGTAGGTATATTACCCTTACACTGTGAATCAAAATAAATTGAAAATATACATCTTTAAAATTTGAGATAAAACAATGAACTTAACTCTTTTATTTATCGATACATCAAATAACATGTAAAAACCATAATAATCGATTCTATTCAATATAATAGGATAAATATTTAAATTTTAATAAATATATAAATGTTTTTTAGGAATGACTTAATTGAATTAGACGTGGTTTAATATTTCACTTTAGAAATACAATTTTTTAAAATGTGGAGACAATATCATAATGTTAATAAAACATTTTAGTTTTTAAAAAATAAAAACATATATTATTTTTATATAATATTTTAAAATGGAATGATTTTCATTATTGATATTTCAATAGAAAATGAGAATATTTAGTATGGTAAAAACCAAACCCACATAGATGATATTTATTTTATTAAAATGAATAAATGAACTCATTTTAACTCATATGAGAACGAAAATGTTATGACACCATAAAAAGGTGTATTTATCAATAATAAAGTAACTAACATAATAAATATAAAAAATTATGAGTAACCTTCTCATATTATACATAATCAATTTCCATTTGAATAACAAATCACAATCATCATGGTAAAACAAAATATATTTACAGGAAACATAAAAACAAAATAAAATGAAACCCATGAAATTTGATCAGAATTAGGTCTAACTACCAAAAGATTAATTTTTTTATAAATATGGATTAGATGAGAGAAAAAATAACCTAAGAATATAATAGTTAATAATTCATTATCCTATATAAAGTGGAATGTTAAAATATTTTAGTATCAAACCATAATTTCCTATATAGATACCCAAAGAATCCCAATATAGTTTAACAGAGGTCTGTAGTCAATATGTATCACAGATAATTATCTAATTAAATAAAAATATTCATAATGAACATTCACCATATATCATACTATATATCATACATTTAATATTAATAATGATATAAAGTCAATATCCACTAACCATGATAAATTCATCAATCAAACATAACATAAATATCAAATAATGGTTTAAAAAACCAATATGAATGGCCTCACATAATTTGTATAAAACTATTTAATAATATGAATGTATAGATATTAGACATATTATTGTGGAAATATAATTAATTTAATGGAATATTATACATTAAAACCCATACAAAATCCATTTATCCATAACAAATAATATGACTTATGTATAACATAATTACAAAAAATGCCTTAAAATATATCCCAAAAAATAATTAATTTTTATAAATCATGACACAGAATATTTAAAGTCACCATAAATCATAATTATTAATTTTTTAAAAAATATTATTATTTAATCATAAATGAAGACCTCTAGATTTTATATTAAATTGAGGGTTAAAAATTTTCAGGAGAACTAAATTAATGTGTTAAAATATTAGAAGTGTTCATTATTCCAAATAAAATATGATGGGGAAAATAATAATTTGAAAAATATTAATTCCATATTTTCACTACAACCGTTAAAAAATTAAATAAATAGGAAAAAATGATAATTCACTAATAACATTATAATTTAACAGAATAATCATAGAGAAACATTCATGAAATGAGTTAGATCATTATTAATGATGTTATTTTCCGATGTATGGATCAATGAATCCTCTAGAAGACCATTTAAATTTTAATGTAGAGTAATGAATAAATAAATTATAGATAACCAAACCATATATAAAAATGAAAATCTTATTGAAGGATAAAAAAATATAATGGAAATTAATTTTAGAGGTATATATTTAGAAATGATTAACTTGATGAATCATCAGTAATGAAAAAAACCATTTAGTATCCAAAGTGGGAGTTATAACCAATGTGGGAAAATGAATAGCTTCCAAAGCATTTCATTTGGTAAGTGGTGGTACTAACCAATTTGAAATATAGTAAGTGAAAATATAGAATTTTATAATTTAAAATCATTGGAAGGAAAATTGGTTTGGATATGAATTTTTCTGAAATGTAAAACATCTATTTGATTGAAGTTATAATCCCCAAAAATTTTATAGTACATTCTTACTATTAAACCAAAAAAAATCATGTAGATTACACTAAAATTAATCATTACATGTTATTAACCAATAATGTTACTCATGAACATTCTCCAATCATACCCCCCAATGAAATATAAATGTTATTTGTCAAATTAATTTTTATGTTGTATGGGTTTTTTAACTATGAATTTTTAATTCTCATGGTTACCCAAAACCATATTTAAAATATGTACCACCAAATTACAAAATATACACATATAATATTAATATTCATTGTTTCTTCTACACATGTGTTAAAAATCAAATTACTATATTACAAAAACATATTTAATAAATCATTTAGAAATTCATTCCCAATATTCATATATTTTATGAATAATATTAATAAAAAGAATGTAGTTTCTTACAATTCTCCCCCACAATATATCATTACACCCCCCTAAAATCATGAGAATCCATTACAACCACATTTTATAATGAGAATATAATTTTAAAACAAAATAAAACAATAATATTTACCATTTCCTAGATCATTATTCATATATAGGGATATTCACACAACAATAATATCCCCCTTACAATTTTTAAAACACAAAATTAATACTATATTCCATTTTATTTAGGTATTAATTAAATAAATTAAAATTGAATATCAAGTCATCATATGAAATATTCTAACACCAACACCATTAAAACTCAAACATATGTCCTAAACAAGGCATAATACAAATAATTCATTACGGGATCATCATTTTTATGTCTATGTGAAATACCGAATCATTTTTAACCCATATAAGTTCAAGATATAAAATCAAATTCAACACTTTTAGGAACAATTTCAACAACGAGTACATGTTCAAACGTTGTGATTCACTATATGTAACAGAAATAATTACAAATTTAATCATATTTCATATATATATATAATAACATCCAAAAGTATTATTATAAATGAAAGTCACTCATATATCAAAAAAAGAATCTTTTTTTAATTCCACCACCTAATTTTTTATTTTTTACATTTTAGAATTAAATACCATAACATCCCCATTTATAAGTATTTATTCAAAAAATAAATCTTAAAAAAATGTATCCGTTATAATTGTAAAAATATCCTTAATCACTGATAATATAAATAGTTTATTTAAATTATCATTCTATTTTTTTAAATACAATTGTCTATGTAATTTAAAAAATAAATGATTAAAACAAAATTTTCAAAAACTATTTCGTGAATTTTTTGTAAATCATTATAGAAATAAAATACCACCTCTTCAACCAAACAATATTCAACTAATTGATTTATAAATACTAGTGTTTAATTACAAAAATAAGTTGCAAACAATTAATAGTTAATGAACATAATTAAAAGGAGGTTTATAAATTTTTAATTCAACAGGAATTTCATAAAATCATAAATTATATAAATACTCAAAATTGGAAAAAATTTTGTTTAGAAAAATCCATTCATGTTGAAGCATGAATTTATAATATCACACCACATTCTAAAATTGAGACACCAAGATTTTCATCATGTAAACCATATATAAATCTATAAAAATAACATCAGAAATCCTTGTATATCATCTCAAATCATCCTAGGTTAACAATTTATAGGGATATATACAATTTTAAACTAAAACGAAACAAGATAAAAAAATTTAAAAAAATTAAACTTCTTATGACCTCACAAAACATTTAGAAATTCCATCACTATCCATGACATTTCCACTATAATTTTCCTAGAAATAGCCACATATTATAAATATGGTTATTTGGATCATGAAATGATCCCATAAAACATAGGTTTTATCCCCATTTTGATTTCTAACAATGGAATTGTTGAGTCAAAAGTTCTACATTGACTTCTATATCATGTTTTGGAAATCACAAATGTATTATCTTACTAATTGTACTAACTCTGTCAATCATATCTTACTGACTTTGTCAATCATACTCACTTTCGTGTATCTTACTTTGTGTCATATAAATACATTACATTTAGTAATACTTATAATACTCATACTTTCATTACTTTCTTGTTTTGGTCCTTAGTAAAAAAACACTTGTTTCATATTAATCGTACTATTGTCTATCATCTCCATGCATCTTTTATTTTACCCAATACAATGTTGTTGAGTTAGTTACAAACTAATCAAAACGATGTCGTGCTTTCTGTTTCAAAATGACCGTTATAATGCCAGGTTTCCAAGTCACCCCGAGTTTTTTGGATAAATATGACCATTGGAGGAAATGTGACTGTTGGAACCTGAGGCCTATAAATAGGAAGTCATTTGAAGCCGAGAAAGGAAAACTGTGAACGACAGTGAACGACGTGATACAATTGTGATACTTTACATCTATAAAGTCCTAGAGAGAGACGTTGTGACTTCTCTCATGCTTTGCGCTTTGTGCGTCCGATCATCATATCGAGGGAATTAAAGTAATTGAAAGACAGAGGTGTCGATTACCTAAAAAATTGAGGGCTACTAGGGATAGGCAGACAGACGTTCTGATCATCGTATCGAGGGCTGCTGGGGATAGGCAGACAGACAAACCGATCATCGTAACGAGGGCTTACCAAGGTATTGGTAAGACATAACTCTTATCCTAGGTGAAAGGATAACCCTTCTCTATGGGTTAAAAAGAATTGTAATACTTTTACATTTCTGCTGCTGTTTGTATTATAAAGGAATTTGTATTGTTTCCTTTCTTCATTAAACATTCAATTGTAATTGTTTCAATTGCAATTATTCTATTACAATTTTTATTAATAGATTCTATACGCTTTATGGTAGAATCTCTCACTCTTGTATGACTCTGATTATTGTATTCATCTTGAATACAATCACTTTACTTTTCTAATAGTATTACATTACTTCATTCCTTTATACTCAATAGAATTGTGGGTGTTTTTATTTGTATTAGTTTAAGATCATTTAAACTAATTTCTTAAGTGTTTAAACACAAAGTTTTAATCCTACAATTCACCTCCCCTATTGTATTGTTCCCTCTAATACACATCTACATCTATATATTCGATCCAACAATTGGTATCAGAGTAGGTTTACATTGAATTGTTTTTACTATCATTATTTCTTTGGAACATTCATTTTAACTACTTACTATACTAACATGTGGAGTGGAAAAGATTTTTTTATTAGATGGTAGGAATGAATATTGGGTCAATAGACAACCTAAATCCCTCTATACCACCAATCTTTTATGGGAATGATTATGAGTATTGGAGAGATCGAATGAAGACTTTCTTGATCAATACTGGTGTATACAATTTTATTATGCTTACTGGAGTTTACAAAATTACTGACAAAGAAGTCAGTACTTTCACTAACCAAGAGAAGCAAGAATATCAACTGAATTACAAGGTACGCAATACATTATTAGGTTCTATGACTAGGAAAATATACATCCAGATATCTTCTTGTGAAACATCCAACTGTATTTGGATGAAATTAGAAGTCACTCATTTTGGTACATCTAAGGTTATAGAAGCAAGAAGAGAAATGCTTCGAGCAGAGTATCATAGATTTGTTTTCCTGTATGGAGAGCCAGTATGTAAAGTACAAAAAATATTTATGACCACTGTCAATAGCTTACAGTCAATGGGAGAAAAAGGCCTTTATGATGAAGCTCTAGTAGATAAGATTATAGATATAATGCGAAATGAATGGGAGTAAAAAAGGACAGGTATTGATGAAAATAGAAAAGTTTCCCAGATCACTCTTGATGAACTATTTGGAACTCATTTGCAGCATGAAACAAGAATGAAAAGAGATGTTGATTTCAACTAAAAGATGAATGGAAATGGTAGTGTAGCTTTTACATCTAATTCTAAAACACCTGAAAGGATAACAAGATCCAAAGCCAAGAAAGTTTGTATATCTGATTCAAGTGATTGTGATCTTTTAGATAACGAGTTAGCCAATCTTGCTCGAAGGACGAACAAGATTATGGGAAAGAAACATTTCCGATAGAGATTCAAAAAGAAATATAGTAAGGATAATAAAGATTCAGAGGTAACATGTTACGAATTTAATAATGTAGTACATATAAGGCCTGATTTTCTTTTACGGAATAGAAAAGACAGAAAGGAGAAACACTCTTAACAAAACAAGAAAAAGTATTATAAGAAAAAGAATTTCTTGAAGGAAAATGATACTTGGAGTCCAAGTTGTAGTGATTCATCAGATAATTCTTCAGAATATGAGTCCTCAATACAAATAAATATTGGACTTATATCCAGATTACCAATTGAGGATCATTGTCTTATGGCCAAGGTACATAATGCTAAAGCTATTACCAATTTCTCTTTAAATGCAAATTATACTGATAAATATTATGAATATTCAAATGATAAATCTTCATCATCAGAAGATGATACATTACCTTATTTTGAAGAAGTATCTAGATTTTCTAAATTACTTGAAAATGAAAATTCTAAACGCAAGATGAAGTTTTAGAAAGCAAACTCTAGAATTTCAGTTTTAACTAAAGAAGTATCATATCATTCTAATGATCTTAATATGAAAACTTCTGATTTTGAATGTTTTTTAAAAACCATTTACAAAGTCAAATCTAATAAGGATAAACTTTCTAAGGATCTAGAAAATGTTATTTCTAAGAGAAATGTTTTAGAGCCTAACTCTACTTTAAAATCAAAATTTTTGGAAGATAAAAACATAGTTGTAAAACTAAAGTAAGAAAATTTCTTTTTAAAGAAATGTTTTCCAAACATTACTCATGGAAATGAAAAATTTGACAAAATTTTTTCCCAAATCCGGCCTCTGTGAAATTTTTCTAGACTTGGTTATACTAATTCCAAACCAATTTTTAGTAATAACTATTTTGTTCCACAAAAAAACTCTATTTGTTCTATGTGCCAATGTGGCAGACACTAGAAGAGAGAGTGTTCACTCAATAAAACTCAATCTTTATGATTTCATAAATCTCATTTTGTAAAACAAATGTGGATTCCTAAAATTCTGTTATCTAACCATTCTGGATCCAAACAAGTTTGGATTTCGAAAATGTAATTGTTTCTTTTTCAGGAAAATTAGAAGTGTACCAACAAGAATATTTGGTACATGGATAGTGGTTGTTCTTGAAACAGGACCGAATACAAAGATCTATTTGAAAAGGTTATCAAAACAAAAAGAGGTATTATTTTAAAATTTATCGGAAGGCAAGAACAACATGTTGACTTTTTCACAAAACCATTACCTTCCGATAGATTTGAGTTTATAAAACAGAAGCCAGGAACGATTACATTAAAATAATCATTCATATCCAATTTCTGTTTTTAATTTCTCTTTACATCAATCAACTCCTCTAGAAAGGAATATAACATTTCTTACTATGTTTTTTACTGTGTTTTCTTTTTATCTTATGGTATGTGATTTTTTGTTTTATCAGTTTTATCGTATTCACAGTTTTATCGTATTGACAATTTTATCGTAATATTCTCCTATCTATCTACCGTACTGTCAGTTCATGGTAATGATTTTCTTTTCCATCATATCATCAGATCATTGTAATGAATTTCATTTCCATTGTATCATCAGATCATGGTAATGAATTTCTTTCCCATCGTATCATCATATCATGGTAATGAATTTCTTTTACATCGTATCATCAGATCATGGTAATGAATTTCTTTTTCATCATATCATCAGATCATGGTAATGAATTTCTTCTCCATCGTATCGTCAGATCATGGTAATGAATTTCCATTCCATCGTATCATCAGATCATGGTAATGAATTTCTTTTCCATCGTATCGTCAGATCATGGTAATAAATTTCTTTTCCATCGTATCGTCAGATCATGGTAATGAATTTCTTTTCCATCGGCATGACCATGGTAACAAGACTTTTTCCATCAATTTATCAGTTCATGGTAATGAATTTATTTCCCATCGGCATGACGATAGATAGTATTATTTTTCTTTACGTACGACTATGTTTTCGTTTTAATGCTACTAGAAACCAACAATTACCATATGTTCTCCAGTAGGTACTTTTCATTTTTTTTACAAAAATTTATTTCATTATAATCCTAACCATTGATCATATTTCCTTTAATCTTGACCATAGAAGATCAATGGTCACCCCTATATCGTCTAAAATGTCCCCCCTCCGCAAACCCACACCGGTTTTTCAGGTTTTATGGTGAAGCCCTACTCCACCGATTTAAGGCATCGTACGACCTTTCAAGATGCTTCACCTATATGTCTCAGTCCTCTTCTAACACTCCCACCGAAATGTCTTCAAAGACATTTACAGAGAAAGACTTTTTCAGAGAAAGGTTAGTTTCTCGGGACTTTTTTGTTTCGTACGATTCTACAATCAGAAGAATCATTCTGTTCCATGGATGGGAACATCTATGTGTTGAAAAACCAGTATCTCAAGATCCAGTTCTTTTTGATGAAGTCACTCAGTTTTATAAAACTGTATCTTTCGAAAAAGACATGAAAATCAATTTTGTTGTGTAAGATAGAAAGTTGTCTATGTCTGTGAAACAAGCATCTCATTTTCTGAATGTCCCAGTAGAAGGTGATTCTTTCTATCCATCTCATAAACTACAAGAGGAGGTTGGTACGTTTAATAGAGAAAGTGCCGAGAAGTCTTTGTTTTTTGTAAATGAAGATAAGAGGAAAGTGGATCATCTTTCTCCAGACAGCAGGTTTGTTTCACTTTGGATGCAAGGTTTTCTTATCCCAAGGAAATGGGAAAGAGAAATTCTGAAAGTTTCTGACACTTTCATGCTTGACTATCATGTCAATAAGAGAAAAGAATATCTGATGGGATACATTTTTGAAACAATTATGAATGTAAATTCAGGAGCTATTAAATCTCATTTGATTATGTATCCAGCTATCCTTACAATGTTCATTCTTAAGAGTATGAAGTTTTGCAACATTCCTTTGAAAGGAAACCTCATAGATTTGAATCCCTCCTGGATTAGAAAAATTACTTTGAAGAAGTTGAATGTTTGTTTTGACCCGAATTCAAAACATTTTGTAATAGATTTAGAAGCAGAATCGGCTCAGAATCAATCGTCACCTATGTCAGGAAAATACAATCCTTCTATTGGTATTACTCAAAAGTCTGATCCGCAAACCAGCTCAAAGCCAAAGAATAATCCAAAGTACAATAAGGAGGTTTTATCCAAATAGAGAATGGATAAGGAAAAGAGAAATTAAGGAGATCCAAATTTGGTCTTGACCCAACGGAAGCTTTTGCAGAAAGACTAAGGGTAGAAGAAACCCTTCAAGACGAAAAGAAAAAGAATATTGTTTTGAAAATAAAGGCTCGATACTTTGATATCTCTAATGTCTTGAAAATGGTTGAGGATACAAGTGCTCAACTAACAAATGAAGTGCATCAAGAGCCCATCGTACAGAGTCTTCCAGAGAATGAAAAAGGAAAACAGATGTTGGATGAAATAGAAGAAGTTGAATAAGAGGAAGGAGATTTTCTTTTAGAATTCCTTTAGAGTTCGAAGAAGAGTAGAGAGGAATCGGTTTAAAAGCAGAGTGAAGGTATTCAACAAGCTCTTCATGCCGATCATGCACCTTTTGAGACTTCCGAAACTCCGAATAAAAAAACCCCTCAAGCAATGCAAGGTGCTCAATCCTCTCATACTGAAAAAGTTATTGTCATAAGTGACAAAGTAGAAGAAGAAAGAAAAGAGAAAGAAAAAGCAAAAGGAAAATATCTAGTTGTTGACTCAAGCCGGTCAAATGAAATCCCATCGTACGATGAGGATACTGATTCAGAACACACAATATCTCCCACGAAGAGTGATTACATTGTTCATGTTTTGAGAAGAATTGAGAAGACTATTCCATACGTTCCCAGGATAGAAGGAAAAATAGATTTTATTACTGACAATCAAAATAAAAAATTTGGTTCTGTAAAATAATTGAGAAAGAAAGTTCTCTCATTTGAAGTTGATTTGAATGTTCTATATGAAACATCACCTACTCATAAGAAGGATTGAAATAGGATGACCAAGTTGTCATATAAAACTGAAAGAAGGTGAATGACCATGAGATAGATATTGAGGATATAAGGAGGTTATCAAATGATCTTGCGATTTCTTTCAATAAGCTTGACAAAGAAACCGTTGAAAGGGTGAATCAGGTAACTCATGGAGCTAATATTCCTTTAGTGAAAGAATTGAAAGAGAGAATGAATGCTTTTCAGTCAGAATTCTCAAAGGATTCATCTCTCAAGGATGAAATGGTTTTGTTGAAGAAACAAAACTCTATTTTATTCAAAGACAACAAGAATTTTCATGATATAATTGACACTCTTGAAGAAGTTATCAGAGTTCAAGAGGAGACAATCATAAATCAAGATCAACTCTTTGCTGATCAACAAGACCTTCTTAGATCTCAGGGTGATGCTATTTTTGAAGACAAAAAGGAAATCAAAAAGATGAAGACAATTCTTCATGAGCTGATAAAGAAGGGAAAAAAAAGTGAAAACATATTACTATTGTATTTGTTTTTCTTTTATAATGGAACCTGTCTGTTTTGTAATGTCTTTTATGATATCTTTTCTTTTTTCCTGCATTTATTTTCTCTAACTCTTTTAGGAAACTCAAGGTTACCCCATTCTTTTTGTAAACCACAAAGGGGGAGAATATTTTATAAAGGGGGAGAATGTTTTACAAAGGGATAATGATTTAATCAAATACTTAAAAACCAAGTATAATCTGTGAATACAATCCTTATGGAAGTATACACCTATGGGGGAGTTAGTTTTATTCAAATTCATATTCAGAAGAGTTTCCAATAACTCAAGGGGATATAATTTTTTCTTGAAGTCTTTACTTTGTGTTTTGTGCTTTACAAAAAGGGGGAGATTGTTGAGTCAAAAGTTCTCCTTTGACTTCTATATCATGTTTTGTAAATCAAAAATGTCTTATCTTACTAATAGTTCTGACTTTGTCAATCGTATCATACTGACTCTATCAATCATATCGTATTGACTCTGTCAATCGTATCGTACTGACTCTGTCAATCATATCGTACTGACTCTGTCAATTGTATCGTACTGACTCTGTCAATCATACTCACTTTCGTGTATATTACTTTGTGTCATATCAATACATTACATTTATTAATACTTATAATACTCATAATTTCATTACTTTCTTGTTTTGTTACATAGTCAAAAACACTTGTTTCATATTAATCATACTATTGACTATCATCTTTATTCTTCTTTTTTTAACCAATATGATGTCGTTGAGTTAGTTACAAACTAATATAAATGATTTCGTGCTTTCTGTTTCAATATAACCATTATAATGCCAGGTGTCCAAGTCCCCTCGAGTTTTTCGGAGAAATATGACCGTAGGAGGAAATGTGACCGTTGGAACCTGAGGCCTATAAATAGGTGGTCATTTGAAGCCGAGAAATGACAATTGTGAACGACGGTGAATGACGTGATACAACTGTGATACTTTTCTTCTATCAAGTTATAGAGAGAGACGTTGTGACTTCTCTCATGATTTGTGATTTGTGCGTTCGATCATCGAATCGATGACATTCATGTAATTGAAAGATAGAGGTTCCGATTACCTACAAAATCAAGGGCTGCTGGGGATAGGCTGACAGACGATCGGATCATCATATTGAGGGCTACTGGGGATAGGTAGATAGACGTTCCGATTATCGTATCGAGGGCTGTCAGGGATAGGCAGACAGACGAACTGATCATCGTATTGAGGGCTTACCATAGTAGTGGTAAGACAGACCTCTTATCCTAGGTGAATGGATAACCCTTCACTTTGGGTTAAAAAGAATTGTAATACTTTTAAATTTTTGCTGCTATTTGTATTAGAAAGGAATTTGTATTTATTCCTTTCTTAATTACACTTTCAATTGTAATTGTTTCAATTGCAACTATTCTATTACAATTTGTATTAATATATTCTATACGCTTTATGGTAGAATTTCTCACTCTTGTATAACTCTGATTATTGTATTCATCTTGAATACAATCACTTTACTTTTCTAATAGTATTACATTACTTCATTCATTTATACTAAATACAATTGTGGGTGTTCGTATTTGTATTAGTTTAAGATTATTTAAACTAATTTCTTAAGTGTTTAAGCACAAAGTTTTAAACCTACAATTCACCCCCCTCTTGTATTGTTCCATCTAATATACATCTACATCTAATTATTATATCCAATAGGAATATCACAAAATAACTCACATATATACTATATAAAACATAAATACTCTAAAACGGACTAAAATACCAGAATATAATTATGAAAAATTATAATATTTGAGAAGAATACATCACAACCAACCCTAATAACTTATGGTTGAATAGAAATAATGTTTTCTGAAAACATACTCATAAATGATTCTCGATAAACCACGATCCTTTATCTTATCTACCTTAACATTCAAAATATGAATAAGAACCCTAATAATATTGTTAGAAACCAGCCTATTTCAAACTGACATATGTACAATTGTATTCTATAACATTTTCCAAGGCACAATCATGGTATTATTAGGCAAGGAAATGTTTTTGGGATAAAAAACCTAAAATGGTAGGAATTATTCCACATAATAAAACAAAATACAACAATATAATAAAATCATAATGTAATCATGTGCATCCCATAATTAAAATATCCACTACTGAAAAAAGGAATAATTTTTTTTTGAAAACAAAACGAAGAAATGTTCATGTTTATAAAAACCACACATTAAAATAGAATTTAAACTCATAAAAACTCCCCAAAGAACTGAACATCACTATGTAAAAACATTATTTACTAATGAAATATGGTAGAAAAGAAAATAGACTTAAAACATGAAGTGGTGTGATAAAAAATAATCAACAAGAATGAATAAACCATTATATAAAATAAATACCAAGACCTTCCTATAAGGTTTTAGTGTATAATTATCATGTCCACATAAAATAAAATTAATCTAGATTCTGAGGACTACCCACTAAGTCAAATAGGGTCATATATAAAACTTTAAATATTATATTGATATGGGTAAATAATTCTTAGTGGATAACCTATCTAAACACTAATCATTAAAAATAAACGTAAATTATAACACTCGAGCCTCAATTATAGAAATATTTTCATTTAAAAGAGTAAAATGAAAATATGTAAATTTATTTATTTAATAATCTGATTTCATCACAAAGGAAATCAATTTTTTAATATAAATTTTTGAAAAAAATCATCATTTTTGAATTCAGCTTGTCAAAATTTTTTAAGAACTTTTTTTCATATATATTACATAAAAAGTTATTTTTGGATAAATAGATAAAAATAAACCATTTACATGAACATACATTTTTAATAACATAATAATTCACAAAATAATTTTTAAGAATTAAATATATTGATTTATGAGGTAATAAAATTCATATAAAAATATAATCTGGAACATCGATGTATTTTCTATCATTTTGGAATTCAATGTAATTGTTTTCCTCAAAGAAAAATAAATTTACTCGTCCACTCTAAATAATTTATTTAAAAGGTTACATTTATTTTTGGTTAGGTATCAAAATAAATTTATATTAATTTTATTTGTAATAATCCAATTAATTACATATGAATCATATATAGAAATAAATGTTCTTTAAAATCTTTTTTATTCTAAAAACTAATTTTTCAAAAAACATACTTCATTTCATATTGTGCACTAATATTGAATTTAATGTTTTATAAACCGGAAAAAATAAAAAAAAATTAAATATAAATATTTAATCATCATTAATAATATATGGTAATATTTTCATCATAATTTTATATCTTATAAAATAATAATTAAAATATGAAGAGGTGTCAACAGATAAGGTTAAACTGAGTTTCTCAGGGAATTAAACCATGAGAAAAGTATATAAAATATTTTTAAACATTTTTAATATCGTTCTTTTAAAATTTTTATGCTGTATATTATCTTATAATCAATGTTTTTCTATCTATCGAAAATTTATTCTAAAAATGGAATTATTATTTAAATATTTTATGTAATTCAATGTATATCCCTCCCATCAATTATAATGTGGAACTATATTTCCAATATTATTCAAAAATTATTGTCCCTACAGATTTTCAAATCCATAGAAAAACCTTCCTATATTCCTTTGCTTCATTCATCATTATTGGTTCATATCCTAAGAACATCCTAAGAGGATTTCAGGTGTAAGGGGATGGATGCCTCTCGAAGTAGAGGTAATTATATTTTCTGAATATTTAAAAGATAATGTCTTCATCTAATTAATATAAATATATTGAAACTATCCTATAATAATTAATATAATATATTAAATATACATATATTTTATAATGATTATGAGATACCAATTTTACACCTCATTTCCATTAAAAGGGGAATTTGTGTATAACTCATGTGTATATGAAAACTGCCATCTATGAGAGAAATATATTTCATTTTCAAAATCAGAGATTTATTGAAGGAAAAAAAATATTTTTTTAATAGATATAAAAACTATTACATGAATTATATTTTTTAAAATTCATAATATAATTATACATTATATTATTCTTACCCATTCAACCTTTATAGCATGTTCAATTTTCGGTCGGTAATACTTTCTACTTGAGTGATGATATAATGTTAATGATATGAATGATTAATGATGTTTTAGTACTAGAGATAATATTAAATAAAAATATATATAGGTAATGATTAAAATTATACAGATTATGGAATAATGATCAATGTTCATGAACCAGAAATTTTGGACTAAAACATACATGAAAAACAAAATAGTAACCATCTAAAATAGTTATTTTAAAAAATAATTCTTTATAAAAATATGAAATGATGTTATAAATGTAGAATGTATGATATAATAATAATTATTATTGATAATTAATAGAATAATAAAAAAGAATTATTTTATAGGAGTACAAAATCACTTCTAACGAATTTTGAAGAGGATATATGGGATTTCATTACAATCAAATCATTATTCAAATTATTTGTGTCTATGTTTCTATAATGGAAAATATTTCATATTTATACATTAAACACAATATATTTTATTTTTTAATTTTTATCTATCGATTTAACATGTTTAAATTTCATTATTATCTAATTTCTTGATAAATTTTATCATGAAACTTTTTTAGCAAGATAAATCCATATTTCTTCTTTGATAAAAAAATCTCAATTAAAATGTTTCATAAAATGAGTTTGGAAATGTTATTATTTATAATAAAATGTTTATTTAAATAAATTTTCAGGCATATTGTTATTTATTTATTATTTTTAAATGGATTCTTCTTTCTGTTTTTTAAATTTAGTACTTTTGAGTTTCTATCAAAATTGTAAAAGGAAAAAATATTGTAATGTTTACCGTATGAATTTTTTTTACTATAATATTAACTGTTATTTATGTTGATGATAAATTTCAAATATACTATGTAAATATTCAGTGGATGTTTTTCTCAATATTTTGGACTTTTTTATTTTATAATTTATCAAAATATAATGATATTTTTCTGTTATTTTCATGTAAATATTCAAATATTATTTTAAAAAGTATTTCTATATGTACCAATATATTTTGATTAATTTTTTTCATTACATTGTATATATTATAATGATACCATCCACCATGTTAATCTTGAATTTTTTTATCTTTTTATCTATTTATTTATGAGATATATATTTAAATTTAGTATTATAGTAATTCAATATGAATATTTATGTATATTGTTTCATAAATCATTATTCTTATTTTCATATAATGAATTCTTTATACATTGTATATAATGGACGGGTCCTTATAAAGCCCCAATATTGAATGGTATGTCTAATGAGACAAACTAATTTGGGTATTTGGCATATTCTATACCCATTCAGGTATGATGTCTTCAAATAATCACTTGATTGTAAGATTATTATGCAAAATATTATCCATTACACTATATTAAATCTAGTTATTATTATCAATGTGATTATTTATTTTTTTAAGTCATCAATAGATATAGTCCCTATTTTTTATATTAGTAATATTTAATATTATATTGTTCTTTATTTCTATTCTATTATTCTTTTTTACTTAATCATTGATAAAATCTCTTGTATGCTCCCCTACATAGAATCTAAACTCACCCTTTATTGTTTATTCTATTTCCAGGATACAAAAAATTGGATTTATGAAAGATTTCAATGATATAGTTGAATATATAATATTTATCTCACTAAAATATTTTTATGTAATTCATTTTTTTGAATATAATTTTATAATCATATTTGTATCTAGATTCCCATTAATATATTTCAAGTATGTCCTCTAGGATGAAATATCATATATTTGGTGAAAATTAATTTAAACAACAACCTACTACAAGATACTGGAGTTGGTGCATTAAAACTGGTATTAGTTCATGTTTATTATAGACCATGGGAGGCAGATTTATTAAAATATGGACTATCAAGCATAAACCATTCATAAAATATTTTCCAATTTACAAGTTTATAATAATATCATAATCTTTCTATAAGGTATTGAATGTTTATATTTATAATAATAAAATCAATGTTTAGATACTAATTACTGTATGTGGTTGTGGAACATAATCACCTAATAGTAAACACACTAAAAAATACTTGTTGAGTGTTAACTCAATATTCCTACAATGCATTATGAGTGGGACTAAGACTAATCAACTAGAAATAGAGTCCAAGGGTATATGAAATGGTTTATTAATAGAATAATTGCAAACTAATATGAACGATTTAAAAATACGTTATTGATTTCAATATATTCCTAATGATTCTATGATTATGATTATGATAATATATATACATAATTTTTATGAATTTTTATTATATGTTACCTAAGTATTCAAATGAAACACTATATTTTAAAATTCATAATACTTTGAGAAAATTGAGTTTATTTGTTCTATTATATATGGAATGTAGTCGAAGGAAGGTAAACCATATCAATTTTTATTATCTATTTTGGGATTTCTATCATCGTAAATTTAGTAAAGATGAAGTTATATTTGAATAGATTATAACTATATTGTGGAAGATAGAGAAAGTATTGACAAATAACATTTCCTTTACAGAATATCCTACTGATCCTCAATAAGGAATAATTATTATAAGATAATTTACATGATTTTATCGTCTGTCATTTTGTTTAATTACAAATCATTTTGTATACATGCAGTGAATAATTTCCCAAAATAAGATATTCCATCCTTTGAGTTGTAGTGAAAGCGGGAATATTATAATGGTAGTTTATCATCATAAGGGAGATGTTGATCCACAATAGTAATTGTTTTAGGGAACTAAGAAGATGGAGTAAATAAATAGTATATAATGGATGAGTTTGATTTATATATTCATTAAAAAATAATATCCACATAATCAATGATATGACATGGAGAGTCAATTCAACCATCGAAGGAAAAATGAAGTAGAAAATAATATTTAATATGAACACAACATATCAAGGGAAGAAACTCAAGCTAAAAATTATATACATAATAGAAGGATTATTATAGATAAATTGTCCAATAATAAAAGTATAATTTGAAGGGAAATAAATTTTTTTGAATTTTTAATTTATAATCATATAGGATAAGGTCCACCGAGATATATAAATAATCCAACAGGTCAAATTTTATATAATAAAAAATGTAACAAAAAGATATTCTAAGAAATATGAAAAAATAATCACAAAAAACTACAAGAATTGAAGGATTTAATATATAAAATTTTTAATTTCGTAATAAAACATCATAGAAGATGCTTGACTGGAAGGGGTATTTTATTAACGTGCAGAGAAAAATTCCATTAGAATAATTATTTCATAGTTACAAAATAAGACAATAATGATTAATCCTAAAAGTATATGTATATATAAAAATATAATAATATATAATTCCAGAATAATATTAGATTTACAATTAAAATGAAACAGGCTGTATATACATGTTTAGGTGGTCACTAAATTCGATTTTGTTCTTCCTAAAGATGATGTGCCATGTATAATGACCATATCTTCAATACTTGTTATTAGGTTTCATAATTTTGGATCCTTTTACACTTTTTATATCTTTAATACTGTTTAAAAAAATTTAAATATAACTAGTACCTTAAGATGAGATTTTTAAATCAAGCCTCATAGTGTAATTCTTATTACAATAAAGTTATATTTTTGAGTTTTCATTATGATAAATAGATATACCCTACTTGAAGACATGGATATTTTAAATGTGTATTACATTGATATAATACCTGGTATATATTTCATTTAAATTTATATTTCCAAAAATTAAAACGTAGAGAGGAATACAAAAAATCACTATTGGGATATGGAATACCTTATCTTCAAAGGATAGACTAATTTATCTAAATCATGTCTGTATCTACCTATAATAGATATCCATAATGAAATTATAAGAGAAGAACAATAGATAGAACCTGTTAATGGTGATTGATTCTATTTAAGAAAAGATAGATAAATTTTAGTAATAAATTGAGGTGTTTCTAAAAAATACATGGAAACCAACTTGAACATGATATTTAGTTTTTCATTGGTTTTTCCCGCTGAAAAAATAATATTTATTTATCCAAACTATATGACCATAATAGAATAATGTAACAAAAAAACACTATATAAGTTATGTGATAAGGTATTTATATTCCCTAGTATTTCACCATGGGGATCCCATGTTCTTGTCATTATGATGACAGACGGTTCTTGGGTCATGGTTAAAAATTATAGGAAAACCAACTCCATTAAAATAAATAAAATGTATCATAGACCTCATCTTGAGGATTTTTTTTTCAAATTCAAAGATTTTTATTTTTTTCAATGATTTATAGTATTCCTATATGAAATAATATTCTTAAAAACAAGGATGATTTTCAAATAATTACTTTAAATATAAGGTATAAACATTATCAATTTACTGTACTCCCTTCAATAGACTAATGCATCGTCTTTTTTTATAATTAATAAATTATTCAAGGATTATCTTGATAATTTTAAAATCTGTAATTATTTGTGATATATTGATATACACTAAAGTATATTATGTTTATAAGAGTAATGTGAGATTCATTATTTGGACACAAAATGAAATAGTTTTATATAGAAAATTTAATAAATTTGATTTCTAGCCTAAAAAAATTTATTTTCATTCTAATATAGTCTCTATGGATAAAACATCATTTAGTCAATTAAATAAAAAGGATGTCATTTCACGGCCAACACAAATGAATAAAACTAATTTATTCAATTTCCTTACATTATCAGGGTACTATTAAAAATTATCTCAATAGTTTTCTTGATTAGCCAATTAGTTATCCTTATTTACATATAATGGTATTTAAAATAAAATTGGTAGAAGAATATAAGGAATTGATTTTTGAAATAAAGAGGTTAATAGACATTGAATTGATATTGACATTACAATCATGAGGGATATTTTTTTTATATGTAGTGATTCCTAAATGGAATGAATTAAATGTTTCTATTGTAAAACGATAATTTTTTTTTATTTTCCATCATGGTGGTTATAGAATATTGAAATGAAATATCCAACCCATGATCATGAGTTGGTTTCCATATTTTTTGTATCAATTATAGTTAATAATTACTTCTTTGGGGAAAGAAGTTAAATTTATTGAATGAAAATTGATTGAAATTTATATTTTCACATAATGAGATCAACATGTAGAAAGGTGATTATTAAAACTACACAAGAATTTTGATTTCTCAATTTATTACCAACCATGGATGAAAAATAAGTTGAATTTTTTGTTGATATGGAAAGCTCGTAGATTTTTTCATAAAATTAATATTTCAAAAGATTAAACGTTACATGATTTATAAATGATATAAATTGGAAATTTAATGAAGTTGAAACTAAATATTTAATCAAAATCGTCTCCAAACCATCCTTATTATAGTACATAAAAAGTTTTTATATTGAATAATATATAACTAAAAAGAAAATTAATGACATATATAATTATACCATGGTCGACTTCATCTATAGAGATGAAATTATTGATTTCTTAAAGTGGTTATGTGTTCTATTTTAATTTGAGCTAAAAATTTAATTATTATATGAATATCACAGAACGAAATTCAGTTTAAACTCTTATAGAACCAAAAGGTATCTTAATTTAAAAGAACAATTCACGTGTAATAATATGAAATAATATGTTAATGACTATGTATAATGATTTGGGTTTTTCAGAATGTAAATATTGGACATAACAACTTAGATGACTCATGAAACCTCTACATATTAATACGTTGAAATGGGTTGATATTAAAATGGAATTTTTCATTGGATTTAAAATCACTTCTATAATGAATGATATCATATTATATAATTGATATACTTACCATGTCCAGACATTTCCTTTCTATGATGAAATATTTTTTTCTTGATCACATAATGAGGATAAATATTAATGATATTATGAAACATCATGATTGACCATATATGATGGATTCTAATCAGGATCATTAGTTTACATTCAAATTATAGAATTTTATTTTGAATGCTCTTAACTCTGAGAAACATTTGAGAACATTATATTTTCAATAATTTGATTGTCAACATGAAGGTCTAATTTTACATTAGAGGATATATTAACAAAATTATCACACGAATTTTTAGGTACTTAGGAGCAATATTTAATTAAAGTTGAATTTTCATATAATTATAAATTCCATTCAAGCATTAAAATATCATATATGTGGAATTGTACAAAATGTGATGTTGTACTCTATCTTTTAATGAATATGTTAGTGAAATGAATCTTGGAGTACTAAATATTATTTCGGAGACAATAAGGTATTTAAATTTTATTTAGATTTATAATAATGTATTCCCAAGTTTAAAAAAATGATATACCAATAAATGAATAAAAGATTTAGGATTTCAATTGGGAGATCATGTTTTTATTATGTTTTCCTAATTTGATGGATTAATATGAATTAGAAAAAAATAACCTATTTTATTAGAAGGTTGTAAAATATGATATTCTAGAAAGATTTGGAGTAATGGATAACCATTTGGAAATTACACTTATCTTCTCTCATGTTCATAATGTCTTCCATATAACATCATTGAATATTTACAAACTATACCCAATACATGTTCTCACATATGAAGTAATAGAATTGGAATTTAATATATCTTACTATGAGGTGACTTTCTAGATTATTAACAATAGAGAATAAGTGTTGAGGAATTAGATGACATAGTTGTAAAAGGCACTTTAAAGAAATAATAAGATAAAAGAGGTGATATTGGAATTGGAAGAATTTAATATAAATAAATTTGATCATCTATTCATGAGGTAAATTTATAGAAAAATTTTGGATTTAATTTTTCATGAATTTAATAATATAATTCATAGTCATCAATTATTGTAATATGTTCATTATAAATAAAAAACAAAACAGAAATAAAATTATTAAAGAATGTGATTTGAAAATAAATTTCTAAATTTAATAAATTTAATTCTGAAAAATAAATTTCATTTTTGAATTCAACATTTCAAATTTACATTAGCCAGAATTTTTTAAATCTTCCAGAGGCAGATGATTTTTCAGTGAATAGTAAATTAATGATTTTAAAAAAGTGTAAACATTAAACACATGAGATATTACAAAAATAATTTTCTATAACAAATATATATTTAGAAATTAAAATAATTCATCTCAAAATATACTTCAACACATAATAATATATGTTTAATATTTTTGAAATATACGTACTATTTTTTCTCAAATAAAAATTATTCTTTCTTATTCTAAAAAAATATGTATTTAAAGGGTTAAATTAAATTTTAGTTATTTTAAAGGAAAAAAGACACATATTAAAAATCATATGTTAATTAATTTAATTATAATACAAATTATATTTTACTATTATTTTAAAAAAAATCTTCATAAATTTATCATTTTTTTAAAAGTGGGTTTCATTCTATAGTGCAAAATTATATTAAAATTAATTTATAGAAATTATAAAAATTGACTTTTTTAAAATTTAATTGAAATTTGGTACAATAGAAAAAATTATTATTTAGTAATTTCAACATTATATTTTCCCTATGGAATATTCAAAAAATTCCACAGTTATGGAAAAAAACGAGTTTACTATGTGGTTAATCTAAGAGATAAGGGTAATTATGCCACATAAACATGCACGAATCATATTTTTTTATCAGAGTATGACCTTATATTATATTAAAATAAAATTATATTCTATTTGGATACAATATAATTTGAAGATAATTATATATTATTTAAATATTTTATGTAATTCCATGTTTGTCCATCCAATCAATTGTTAATTGGAACCTTATTCTACTATTACTCATAATCGTTATTAAATCTATCATAGATAATCCATTTGGAAAAATATTTCTATATTTATTCTATTTTTTATTTATGATTTTTTCTTCTCTTATTTAAATCATAAGAAGAATTAAGGTGTAAACCAACTAAGGTGTCACAAATTTGTTGTAACCATCGTAACCAAATCATTAATATTTTATTTATTATTCTACATATTTTAAATTTATTTTATACATCCTAAAATAATTAATATAATATAATAAACATCTATATATATTATCATCACTATTTTAAAACCATTTTTCATTTCTGTTCTATCAGATGATATAATGGAGTGTCATTCATGTATATGTACGGACTGCCATCTCTGTGAGCGATATATTTCATTTTCTATATCCACCTATCATAGAATAGTATAATATATTATAATATATAGATATAGATATAAATCCTAAGTTATTAATAATAATATTATTATTTAATATTATTATTATACTATATCATGGTCTTACATATGTGGTCTTTACGAAAAACTCTTTGTATTTCAGTTTTACCAGCATAATTATTGATGTTTTACTGTATATGAAATGAATGATGATTTAATGATTGATATGGGTGATATTAATTCATAATTAAATAAAATTTAAATTATTTAAATTTTTTTTCTTGATGTAGCCATGATCAAATAAAATTTTTTAGAACTGCTAAACTGAACATGCATGAAAAGAGAAATATTTATAATCTAGAATTTCGAATTTAATAAAGAATTTTTAATAAATGTGTGATAAGATATTATAAATGGATCATATGGGATATTATATTTATGAATATATTTCATTAATATATGTATAATAATTTTTTATTTATTAAATAAAAGGATAAAATAACATATCAAGAAAGTAAAACCTGTAGTAATTGTTTATTTTATATTATCATCCCATTTGAGGGTTGTTTATTTGTATGATTATATTTGGGGAATTATATGATCACTATATCATTTATACCATATATTTTATTATCATATATTTATTTATAGATATTATATGGTTTCCTATCATTTTTCTCTCTTGGGTACATCATTTTATTTCGAAGATGTTATTTAAAAAAATTAAATCTTATTTCTTTTTTTGTTCTTGAACTTTTACTTCAAAATAAATTATTTATAAAATTAGTCAAAAATGTTATTTTAAATTATCATAATATTATTAAATGTAATTATGACCATTATTTACATTATTTTCATTTATTTAATTGGAATATTTTTTCATATTTGTAATGATGTAGTTCTATCTTTGTATTAAATGTGTGAAAGGAATATTTATTTTTTGGTTTACCACAAAATCAAATTTTCCAACTAAAAAAACATTTATTTGATTTAATGATTACAATATATTTTTCCTTTTTTATTTCATAATAAATATATTTTCTCAATATTTTGAATTATTTTCCAAAATTTAATCAAAATATTGGTTATTTTTCTAATGTTTTCAAAGAAGTGTTTGAATGTTATTTTAAAAAAATATTTTTATCTCTTTAAACATGTATTTATTGATCTTATGCTTTTGTGTTGTTATAATATTATTCTACTATCCATCGTAATAATATAGATGGACTATGCCCACATATATATATATTTTCAGTCTAGAATATATTAACTTTTCACTTTTTTCCATTTCAATAAAAATGTTTTTGTTGATTATGTGTAAATATATTATTTATGTATTTCATATAATTAATTAATTAGACTTACTAATTTTTGAGTCGGGACTATTATATCCCATATAAACATTATTATGTCTATTAATAACATATATTTTGGATATTTTTCATACATGTTACATTTTTATGTATGATGTCTCTCAATGACACCTTGGATGTAATATTACAACATCTTGAATTATGTTTTCGATCAATTTGAAACCAATTTTTATTATCCATGTGACAATTGATATTTTTATTTTCTCCATGTATATAGTCTCTTTTTATGACATTTTATTCATGAAATATATAATTATTTTTTATTTCTAACATATAATTATTGATTTATTTAATTCTATGATAAATTATATTGTAAAAATTCCATTATTGAGCTTCTAACCTTACCATCTATTAAACTTTCCTATCCTCAATATAAAATGGTGTGATATATTAATTATTTATAATATATTATATAAGAAATGATAATGGTCTTACTATAATATGAAATCATATTAAATGTTTTCAAATATAATCTGATTATCATATATATAAATATTTTACCAAGAAAACTAAACTATTGTATTCCCTAGTATGTAATAAATTATATCTTATGCCACTTTAGAAAATAACCACTGACTCAAGGTGAATTGAGTTAGGGTGTTACACAATGTTTTTCACTCTATTTCAAAAAATAACTATTATTGTATTCATTTCCTTTAATTTTAAATCATATAACATATATAGAACATATAAAACCATTATTTATAAAATACATAGTTTACACATTTTAAATTTATAATAATAAAATAGTATGTTAATTAGTGGAAGGAATCGAAGAATTGGAAATTTTTTTAAAAATTATATTAGAAATACCCATGTTTAAATGTTGAATATAATATTTCAACATTAATAAACCAATTATGGTTAAAAAATCATGTCTTTGTTATGTCTAATATTTTAATAAAAAACACTTTTCATTTTTAAACTTAAAATAATCTAATAACACATTTATTTACGTAACAACCATACCCACATTAAAGTTAATAATTTTTATTCAACGTAGGAAGGAACTCATTAATGAAAATATACTATTAATTATCGACCTCCTTGTTTTAATGATCCCTAAATATTTATTATTATCATATTAATGTTATTTATTTATCTATAGAATTTAATAATATTATTATGATTGGAGAGAATATGGTAAAGTCTAGGAAAGACTAACCATTGTGGTGGAGTCACTACATGAAATATCTCACTGCCATGAAATATCCCCATTCAGGATGAGTCATCCTCATGCATGACTATCCACTGGGATCTAAAAATACGATTAGTATTGAGATAAAACATTATCAGAATGATTCACCACAAGATCATAATTTTTAAAATTTTTAGAAAAGAATAACCTTTAGAAAATAGTTGTGAAATACAATTGGATCTGAATATAAATATATACATATTTTATGAGATGACTGGTCGATAGAAAATTTATCACCAAATTGACACATAGATAGCCTATGCCTTACCTCATGACTCTCAGACACATCCATACATAGCCACAACCAATTTTACAATTCAACAAACTGAACACTACTACATATAATTATTATATTTAATAAAATATTTCTAAATGTAGTTTATCAAATTTAATGAAAAAATTTGATTAAGTGGTCATTATTAATTATTTGATAGAGATGTACTAATGATTTTTCAATCAATTTTTATGAATATAAATGATGTAAACATAATTCTATTTGCTACTGCATATTGTTGAAAGAAGAGGGCGAAGTCTCCCTCATAAGATTGAATGGGAAAATCACAAAATTTAAAAAAAATATACATGTACAATTTATGAAATCTGAGCATAGGTGAAGTGTTCCTTACATGATACATCAATAACCATGATCAACTATTGACTATGTAGAGAACACTGGTTATCTATAAAAATTTCTTTTCCCTAACCTAAAAAATATAATGACACACTATTCCACTGTATATTTCATAACTTCAACAAATGATACCACTGAAATTACATTCAAGGAGTCCCATGATGATTTATTATCAGAAATAGAAACAATATTATTTATTACAAATTTACCATTTATGTTTCTTTATTTACATTAAATTATGAGTAGTGTGTTTCCACTTGTTTATCACAAACACATTATCTCATCCTTGAAACTATGAGATATATAGATACTTTCTAAACACTATATTTATATTCTTTCCCACATATTTTGGTAGATGTCAATTTGTAATCTATTTTCTTCTCCATAAAACTATGGAATCCATATCTATGTGAACATTCCTATTTTATAATTTTAAAATACCTAATCTAGGTTTTGATCAATGTTTCTTGAATAAACTACTTGGAAACAGGTGATTCCCATGTGAATGACACTATGTCTCAGCATGAGACATAATCTACTATATTTAATTATGATGTGTGTTTATTTTGATTTATTCTCATTAATCAAAAACAAAAACTGCGTGTAAAAAAATAGAAACCACTAATTTTATAGTTAGTTTTATTTTTTGTTTATATATGGTTTTGATCGAGTAAGTTTATTACGAATGATAATATATTTTTCAATATATTTTTAAATAAGACCTAATTAATATTTGAGAAATCATTTAAATTTTTTAAACATATAAATCATATTATATTTTTACTAACTAGGATGTTTTATAAAAATTTATGGATTTTATTTAAATCCATTTTAATTGGAATTTTTATTTAGTGCACAGTTCACCACCTCTTTAGATTCTCACTCTGAATAGCTTTTTGTATCAAATGTTTATTCTTTGGTATCATGGTTTTTAAAATAATTTTTAACTATGATTTAAGGTGTGCATTAAATATATTAAATTTATTTTATTTATTGGTTTAAATTACTTAATGGGAAAATAGACTAGAAGGCCCTCCTAGTAACGTAACTTCTTTTTTCATTGGAAGTAATTATTATCAGTGGAAGATCAAAATGAAAATAAATATTGAATTTATGGGTTTTGAGATTTAGTCTAATTTTTAGGATAAATATGAATTACCTAAGACACCATGAATTTACAGGTATGATTCAATGAAAAATTGTTATAATAATAACAATAAATATTTAGATTCCTCAAAATGTCCATTAGCATATGAGAAATTAAATATTATTTATTCTTATAAAATCAATATTGAAATACGGGATACCTAAGATGTTTCACATGATTAAACTACTAATATTAAAGGAATGACAATAAATGAAAATACTATTATGTATTATAGTTTTAAGATGATTCCTGATAAATTAATAACAAATCTATACATCATGTTTAACAAACGTTTGGAAATAATAAACTCCCTGGGAAATACAGTGTTTGACAAAGGAAAAATCTAGAGACTTCTAAGATGACATTCTGAAAGATGTAGAGAAACATATGTTTCAATTAGTGATTCTTATGAAATTTCCAATCTACCAATCATGTATTTTGTTGGGAAACTGAATATGTATAAATAATAACTGAATTTCAACATAGAGAATGATTTTGTGCCAAAAATAATGTTAGTTTCCATTAGGTTAATTTTATCTAAACTAGAAGAAAAAATAAAATAATCATGTTGAATGTTATAAATGTAGTGAATCATCACCAGATATTTATTAAGAAAAGAACCATCTGGATAAAATATATAAACAGCTTTATAAGAATAATTAAATTTCTAGAAACCATTTTTATAATGTAAATTATGATTATAGTGTAACCATGATGAAAAATTTGAAAAGGATGATAGTACCAATGAAATTAAATTATATTAATGAAATATCAAATGACATGTAATATAAGACATCGCAAAGAATGACTGAAAATATAAACACGAGGAAAATGATATAATATTTAAAATGGCATGAAATAATCATCAATTTTCTATGAGGATAGCTCTAGTGAATTGGACTCTACCCCATAATAAATGTCTAAATGTAAAAAAAATGTTCTTCACGAAAAAAGTATCTAAGGTACTTCATGTAATTACTATCTTACCTATACATAATGATGATAATTACGTGAATGAACATGATTATGATAACATGTCTCTAGATTAAATGTTTTAATATTTTAATATTATCATGGATACTTTTAATAAACTAATAGAAAATTATCATTATTCTAATAGATATTTTGCTTCATCTACAAATTTTAAAAATTACCATAGTGTTAAAAAAATAATTCTTAGTAAATAATAGATAATAATGAACATAAATTTTCTAATGAAAAAATAAATACGTATTTTGAAAATATTACCAATGGAAGAGAAATTCTTACACAAATATTTTGTGAAATGGTTGCTCAAATATATGTTACAGGTCTAGGATACCAACCAAGACAAATAAAGATAGTTAAAAGAATATTTGTACCTAAATATAAATATAAAATTTATCTTGGTAGTTATTTTTCTAAATGACATAATAATGTGTTTATTTAAATAATCATAAATTGAAAATACATGAAACATATTATGAAAATGTGGGTTTATGAATCCCTAATTAATAACACTTCTGTAACCTTGCAAATCTAGGCTCCAAAATCATTCCTTGTATAATTGTTTATAGGGAAACATCTTGAAGTCCTCATATAAATGTTTATTGTATTTTCAAAATATATGATCAAGTAATATTATAAGAGACTATTTTATCATCATGCGCTAAATAAGTTTTCATGGTGGCCATTTCCCCTTTGGTGGAAAAGCTAAAGAAATAATCGTCGGCCGTTGATAAATTGATAGCACCATTATTTTTATCCTAAAGTACAATTTTTTTATATTTGATGTATAATTTTCTTAACATATCAAAATAATTCGATGATGGGTTTCATGATAAATTTGAATATAGATAATGTAATGTTTTTAATTTCAAGGATTCGTTATTTTTACTATGTTAAGGAAAGAAAATAATTTTGATATTGATAAAAATAGAACAATTTATAAAAATGATTCTTGATTGAGTGCCTTTCATAAAAAATGTAGTCCTTAGAATAAGATACAAGGAAATAATTGTATTCAATCCCTTAGTAAGCATACTATGAATTGTTTTTTCAAGTATCAATTAAATCTACATATCAAAAAATTGAAAAAGTATATAAAACCTCAAAAAAGGGAAACATCACAAGATTTATTTTAAATCAATCAAAAAATACAAATTTTCACATTCTTTAGTGGGTACATATGGATTTATTTAGATCATATAGTGTTTATAGTGCCAATGGGATTCAATATGATTATATAATATTAGATGATATTTCTAGGTAAACATTAGTAGTCTTTTTATCTCACAAAACTGAATTTTTATCAAATTTTACTATGTATTATAGTTATGTTGATAACATATGTGGACATATTATTATGATATTAAGAATAACCCATGTTCATGAGTATGAAAATGATGAATTTGAGTAGTTTTTTCTCATAAAATAGATGTAATAAGTACTTATCTTCTCCCATAACCCCTCAAATGAATGGAGTTGTAGAAATATGGTATAGAAAACATCAACAAGCACACCAATCTATGTTAAATTCATAAGAGTTAATTATCCAATTTTGGGTCTAATCATTGAATATTACCTACAATATAATCAAAGGATTTTTTATTAGACCTATCAGGATGAAGATTCCTTATGAGGTTTTGAATTGTAAAAATAATAATCTTAACTACATTAGTGTTTTTAATTGAAAATGTTTTATTTATATAAGTAAGGATAATCGGGAATGATTTTTCTATCAATGTTATGATGAAATTTTCATTGGATATCCAACCTATAGAAAATAATATATTGTTTTATATAAAAATACAAAAACATTGGAAGAGTCTATCCATGAAATATTTGTGATGACATGTCCAAATAAACCCAAAACCTATTTAGAAATATTCGAGGATGATTTATCAACTGTAAACATAAATTCCTAACCCACTAATTTTGAATGAATGTAAGATAAAAAATTCCCAGTTATGATGAACTTCCAGAATGTAAAAATCAACAATTAAAAGATCTAGTAGTGACTAGATATTATTTTTATAGAGATATTAGAACCATTATAGTATATCATTTGGATGTTGTTGTTAGAGACCTATATAGAGGCACATATGGTATAGAGTCTCTCCAAAATTATGTTTAACATCAATCCTTATTATCAATACTAAAACAAATGAACATAAATGATTAAATTAAAAATTAATTATTAGTAATGAAAATATAAGTAGAATAAAATTAGTTTGGAAGAAATATTTTATGGGAATTTTTTAATAGGACAAAAAATAACTTAACTATATGCACGAAATGGTATTTCTAAAAAAATGTTTAGTAATATGGTATAATTGAAACGAAAAAGGATATACATATTACAAAGGAATATTGTCGAGAAAAAAGAATATAGTATGAAGAGACATTTTCACCAATAGACATACATGAATCCATTATAATACTACAAAAAACAATAGCTCATCTATAATTCAATCAATATCAATTGTGTGTGATTATTGAATTCTTAAAAGGTCATATTGCAGAGGTTGTTTTTGTAGAAGAACTCCCTAGATTTCAATGTCTTCATTTACAAAATCATGCCCTATATTTACCAAATGCTTTATATGGTTTGAAACAACCCATAGAGCATAGCCATAAAATATTATCCCTATTATTGTTCGATAAGAATTTTCAAAAGGTATATATGATTATAACATAATTATAGTAGTTCTTTAAAATGATGTTTTAGTTGAAAAATGCTATGTAGAAGAAATTATTTTTTCATCTTTAAATATAATTTATGTACGGAATTTTATAGAATAATGAAAAATGATTCTGAAATGATTTTAAAAGGTAAACTGAAATTCATTCAGGTTTTTTAGTTATATGCATATAATAAAAAATTATATAAAATCAAATTAAATATAATAATGAACTTTGGAAAGATTTTAAATTTTCAAAACTATGAGGAGTGATACTTATATGAGTACAACATATAAATTGGATATTGAGAAAGGTGGGAAACTATAAGATTAAACATGTTAAAATGTTATGATTGTAAGTCTTATCTATCTTACTAGTAGCTAACATGTTATTATGTTTCGTGTCTGTACATGTTCTCATTTTCAGGAAAATAAAAATGAAAAACCCTTGGTTTTTGTAAAAATTATCTTTAAATAACTCAAATATACATCAAATTTTGTAATTGTTTTACCTATAATAATAATAATTAAACTAGGTTAGAAATTCAGATGCATATTTTTTAAGTTGTAATATACATAGAAAATTAACATGATAATTATGTCACCTTTTAAGAATGTTACTGGTATTTTGGTGTAGTAAGAAACAAAATTCTATTTCACTATCTGTGGTTGAAGTTGAATTCATAGCTACTGGTCATTGTTGGGACAATTTTTTGGGTGAAACACACAATACAAGACAACACATATAAATACTGACATTTCTCTATAAATTGTTGAAATATATGTCATATAAATATTTCAAGAAATCCAATATTACATTTTCGAATAAAAAATATTAATTTAAGTCATAAATATCTCAAATATCATTTTGAAAAAAGGTGGTATAACTATTTAATACATTGGTTCAAAGCATCATCTTACTGACATCATAAATAAAAAATTTATTTCAAAGAAAATTAATTACATAATTCTTGAATTAGGTATGATAAATTTTTATTATATTTTATTTTATAGGACTCACCATTATGATGTATCACCATTAAATAATTATCATAGTTGTTAATGTCTCACATTTGTCTGTTGGGTTCCCCTTACCCATCAAAAGGGGGTCTATCTTAATAAAAAATTAATTTTCAGTCAATGAATGTCTCCCCTTTGAGAATGTTTCTCCATTGTGAATGTATCTCTATTGTGAATTTCAAACCATTTTGAATGTATAACCATTATAAATATATCACCTTTGTGAACATCTCACATTTATTAATGTCTCAGAATTTTATAAATCTCACAATTATAGAATTCTCACCATTTTAGAGATCTCACTGTTGTAGGTTTCTCACTGTTGTATAATTATCACTTTTCTAGACCTCTAACATTTGTAGACTTCTCAATACTGAAGATTAATAACCACTAGATGTTCATAATATTTGTTTTTCCCAAAATTGTATTCTCATGCCCTTTTCAATTTTAATTTCTCGCTTCTAAATTTTAAAACTGCCATTTTTTCTTTCATTAAATTTTATATAAATTATGATTCGAGTTAAATATTTCAATATTTTCAGTATTACGCATTAGATATTTTTTTATTTTTCAAATCCTTAATACCAAATTATATGAATAATATATTTTTTTAATTCCATCAATCACTCTTTCGTGACACTTTTTCCCTTGACACATGTTGCGAACCATTCTTTCCTGAACATTTGACCTTCACCTTTCATTAGATTGAGCCAACTAAGATAATATCTATGGCTAGAGTGAATTTTCCTTCAAAATAATTTCTTGATAAATCATTTTATATAATGAATTATAAAGGTGGAATAATTATTCCTGTTATAATAGAATATGTAAGTCTCGAGCTCGCGAAGAGGGTTGCTGTACCTAAGAAATAAGTGCAAGATTAATGGCTTCCTTCGAGTAAGACATTAGAGTAGATAATTTTAGGGAAAAAATGATGTATTCCATGGTTATTTTCAATTGAGATATATTTTTATCCTATGTTGGTAAATTATTTTAATCTGTATATTGTGTTCGGTATTGAAGAAGAATAATAATGACGAGTGTGATGTAGGGTTAATTGTGACAAAATTGTATTTTCTTCCAAGAAGTGGGATGAAAATTTGAAAATTTCCCATGATATTGTATTTAATGATTATTATGGGACTATTCTAGAGAATAGTGATGATAAAAAAAAATTTAATAAGCCTTCAATATGTGATCATTAGATGACATTTTGAGGATACTATTTTCATCTATGATATATGGAGAATGTAGGTTTATTTTTAAAACAATTGAGCACATGTTGTGCCAAAGGAAGGGTGAATTTTCTTAAGGTATCCGTATGTATAATTTTTAGTTTTAAAAATAAAATAGAACGTTAAAAGTTTCATATACCTCATGAATAATATGTTAGAAATGATCAATCATATATATATATATTATATTCTATAATCTACCCCAAGATAATTTCTGCAATGTTAAAATCCACAGGCTTAATTATTGACGATGATGAGACACTTGTAAACTATGAGGGTTTTTATATCATAAGCATAATCTTTCGAATGATGAAAATTAGTTGGAACCCTTGTAAAAGGTAATGGGTTGGGGAAAATGAAAATTTTTATGATGATTTCAATCTGGTTGTCCACCCATCAAGACCAAGGAACACAATTGAACCTATTATAGAACATCATGAGATTCTTGAGTATTGTGATTCTAATGGGAATGAATATGCTGATTTACCTATGGATTAAGAGGGGAAAAATTTTATTTAGATGAATATAGTGACCCTAACTTTCCTCCTAGACATACTATTATTTATTATTAATATCCTAGCCGTCTTTAGACACTCCCTAAAAGAAAGAAAATGTTAAAAGAATGATGTGATGAGGATTATACTGAGGACTTCAGTTAAAATTTTTTACAAGAATACTTAAAAATATGGTAATGATAATAGCGATGATAACAAAGTTGATGATGAAGAGGAAAACGATTATGGAAATGATAATTGAAATGTAGATGTTAATATATATGTTGATGTTGATAGAGGATCATACACCAATGGATCCTGTGTAAGAATTATTAAGACGGATACAAAGACTCATTAAAATCTAGTATCTTCTCTACAAGTATATTGTTCTATATTTGAGGAAATTAAATGTATTTTTTAATAAAAATATAAGAACAGTAATAATCTATTGAGGGAGATAAATATGCATGTTTGGAAAACTATAATTCTTTTTTATGATATGTTTGTGTCAGATCATGTTTTTTAGTAGATGATCATTTTTGGACCTTTGGAGAATTATTTGCATGAACATATATAAGTTGAATATTTTTAGAATTTTATTGATGAAAAGTGATTTGATGACATTCCTACAAATGTGGGCCCACATATTGTCATAAATTTTGTATTTTTGGCCATAATTTCAAAGGAATGATTGCTTGAAATATTGGGTAATCATCTATAATGTCCATAAAAACGAATATATAATTCATGGGACATGTTTTCCAGTACAATTGGGACTCCACCAATAAATGGTGGTCCCAATATTCAAGAATGAAGTGATCTTGATAGATTATTGATTTATCAGATAGATTCTTTTATAGATGATCATTTATATACCTTAAACTCTGGTTAAAGGGAATGGAAAGGCACATTATTATCCTTCAACACAAGATGATGATATGAATTTAGTATTACAGTTATTACAATTGATGGTTTTTTATTGTATGAATCCTTTTATGTTACTTGTTGATGAACATTATTTTATTTATCCTTTATGAATATTTCTAATTTAATTATATTAACTTTATATTAACTTTCTATTTTATTCACATATTTTGATAATCGCAATACTAGGATAGTGGTTACTATGGTCTTTAACAATAATTTATCATTAATACCATATATGTAAAATTTTATTATTTAATATTGATTTAATGCATTTAAGATTCCCTTATTTATGATCATCAAAAGAGGGAGATTGTTGATCTCATTGAATAAATGATCCCAAAATCAAGATTATTATGATATTATCAAGTATCATGTTTTTAAGTAGCATTTTATAAAATTATAATGATTGTTGAAAATATAGTTATGTCTTGGAATTACTCATGATTGGGTTCGAGCAAAAAATAGAAATCCCTCACTACCATTATGTATGATAGTTAGGGATGAGTCACCATTAAGGATGACTCACTATTTGGATCTGAAAAGCAGATAAGTACTAATATAACTCACCATTTGAAATATTCACTAGAAAAAATAAGATTGACAATTTTTGGAAAAGTATCACTAAAAGACAATGACTCACATTTGGCTATGCCATACCATTTGACCAAAATGGAAATTTTTTCCAAATTGTTGAGATGACTGACCACAAAAATATTCATCACTAGACTGATACAACATCAACCTATGTATCACCGCCAATGTCTCAAACACTAGAACACATTGAAACCTCCGGTGTCACCATTCCAAAGACTCACCACTACTAAATCTTCTTATCATTTTGAAAAAAACTTTTGTTATGGATATTCTATCGAATTTAGTGTTCAAACGTATTGTAATGATTTTTATTTATTTTTCAAATGGGATGATTTTAATAATTTTTTATCCCTAAGTAAATTATGAACAATGTATAGATTGATCTCTTTGAGACTTCATAATACTGATAAAAGATGAAGATGGCTCTATAGTTATCATCACTGTAAAAATCAATAAACATAATGAAAAAAATACATACACATGAAGAGATATATATTATTGTGAATTATTCTTTATATGATGAATCTATAGTAGTGATCATCTATAAGATAATTATATTACATTGAACATTTGGAAAACATCATATAGAACCACAATAAGGAGTTTCTGACACTCTATTTTGCTTTATGTTTCAGAAATTAAAAATAAGGCACCACTCAAACTACATTAACGGAGTCACGAGATTCATTTCATTTTAGTAAAAGCTACACTATTATTTCTCAGTCCTTTAATTTATATATTTGTTTATTTTAATTACTTTAAGAGAATTTTTTGTTCACTTTTTTATCACATGCACATCTTACCCCCGTTCAAACTAGATGATACAATGATATCATCCAAACACTATCAATTCCTCCTTTACGATTTATTTTTTTAGAGGCCGATTGTGATTTGTTATTTTTCCTCCAATGGAACCTTTTGAAGAGGTACTTGTGTATTCTAAAAATTTGTTATATTGTTGTAATGTGTGTTCTAGGTTATGGATCAAATTATATTTTATATAATATACATCATAATAAGTGATTTCCAACTAGTGAGTACAAAGTATCATATTGATACTAAACATATTTTATTAATTATTTCTATGTGTTTTCATGGGTTTTATTGTCTTCACTTCAAAACCTAACCATTGTTTACATACAACCATAATGACAATAATGGTAGTAATTTTTTATTAGTTTTTATATATGGTTTGGATCCGGATAGTTTATTTCAATAGTAAAAATAATTTTCTATGTTTAATTAACTAAGCCCTAATCAATATTAGATTAATATATGAAATTATTTCAATATACATCAAATATCCTATTTTAAAAAACCGGAAAATTTTATATAATATGTTGGATTTTATTTAAATCCATTTTGACCTATTTTTTTATGGGGTAATAAATTTCCTCCCTTCTTGAGATACTCAGACTGAAATACAATAATATTACCATGGAACCATAAAAATGTGGAATTATAATGAAGAATAAGAAATGATGTAATAAAATTATAAAAAATTATATGAAACCATCCTAAAATATCTATAACATATTTCTATGGGAATATAAAATCCCTGTCATCATGGGAACAAAAAAGATAATCTAGATAATTTCATGAATGAATCTAAAATTAAATGAACTTAATTACTATTAGATGTGATTCAAATTCTTCAACAAAATGTTTTACCACAACTGGCCAGATCAAGATAAAAAATCTTCTAGGTATATTATATTACTGAAATGGGACTACTTACTAGAGTGGAATCTGAAATAATTTCAACAATCATACATATATTTCTGACATAACTATACTGGTATTCCCCTGAAATTGAAATATAGGTGATCAATCAATATGTATAAAACACAAGAGTACAAAAATATATATAATTATCATAATGATCATCCAGATCAAATAATCCTCAAAACAGAAATCCATTTAACAATAATTACCCTCTAAATATTCCATCCTCTAATTAGAAAAAATTCATCTTCCTCATATAACATAAATATCATTTTATCATTCACAAAAAAACATATATTTGCTCATTTTATGGGCATTAAACTGTCATATCATGTAAAAGTATATCAATGAGCCATAATCCTAAGTGAAAATATTTTCAGTAATCAATTTCAATAATTAAAAATATTTCCAAAATAACTTTCTCATTTGAATATTAAAAAAAATTATCATATTGTTTAGAAACTATTTTAGAAAGATTAAAAACATACCAAAATAATTTGATAAACCATAAAAATGTTATTATTTCTTTATAAATCATAATAAAACAATATTTTACAAAAATTAAACCTATTTTAATAATTAAACTATAATATTAATTTTATTAAAATCGTATGATGTATCATTTTCATGAAAAATATGTTATATTACTAAATCATGAAAAATACCACTTCTACTAAGTGAAATATAGTAGAGAAAAATGAACATTTAAAAAGTAATAATTATATAAAAAGACTATAGCCATTAAGATAATCAAAAAAGAAAAAAATAATAAATCACACAAGGATTTAATTTTAAATTAATATATAGGAATAAACCTACCTAAAATTGATGTAATCATTATAAATGATGTATTATAACCATTTATGGGTACGTGAATCCAATAGACGAATATATAAAAACCTAACATAGATAAATTCACAATTAATTAGAGAGAGATTAATATATATGTCGACATGACTATAAAAGGGAGAAACTGAAGAAGACATTTGAAATGAAGAGTAGTTGAGGAGGATTATAGGTGTCTTCCTTAACGAATCATCACTAAGAGAAAAAAAAATTCAATCCAAAAAGGGAATCACCTACATATTTTATATGTATTTCTTTTAATATAATCAGGAAGTAATTGATATATAGATTTATATACAACCTAATGTACATTAGAGCAGCAATATAATAAAATGATGAAACTTGTTTTTTAAATTATAAGGTCTAAATTGTAATAAAAACATTATGGAAGTATTTATACATTTTTTAATTATTTTTTAATTATTTTTTAATTCATAATTAATTGGTACTCAATTTTCAATAATGTTATTTTATGCTTCAAAAATATTATTTCTTACAAAACAATTTAACCAAATTTTTTACATGGGAACATTATAATTAATTTCAATCATATAAATAAAATTATGAAATTCATATAGTATTTTAAATCACCATGTCAATATTATGTTATGGAAATTTTATAGTATTGATCTAAAATAGTTTATTATTCAATGAATAGTGAAAAATACAATATTTTGAAATAATATATAATATATTATCAAGTAAAAGTCACATTATGTTTTGAAAATGATCCTAAAATAAAATAATTCACCATTAATTACAAATAATCTAAAATTTTACATATTAATCATCATTATTCTTGACTTCTATATAAGTTAATTTTTGGCATAAAAATACATTTTTCTAAAAATTGTTTTATACCATTAATGTCTTCTGATATTAATTACTTAAATTAATCATATTTTATAAATTACGTAAATGAATCATTGAGAATATATGATAGATATAAAATTTTAGCTTTCATTTTCTTTTTTATGTGGAACGTTTTGGGTGGATATTAATTTTTATACATAATCATTAATTTTTGTCAAATAGGATTACATGTATCATCCATGATTACCAAAAAAATATAATATTCCACTCATTGAAATTGAATCATTCAAATTGGATTCTATATTTTAAAAATTAATAATTTATTCAATCCAAATGGATCAACAAAATTATTTGTCCTATTGAATAACTAAAATACAATAATTTTGTTACCCCGATTAGGGTTTAAATGATTTTATGGGGGGGGGGGGTAATGTAACACCCCCCAAATGATAAAGGGTTAATTGGATAAATGATATGACTCATGTCAACAAGGTGGACCTTCCTTTTCGGGAGCCTATCTGATTAGAACTCCATAGTTAAGCATGCTTGGACTGGTGTAGTGATCCGGATGGGTGACCTTCTGAGATGTTTCTCAGGATGTGTGTGAGTGAGGACAAAGAACACATGAAAGGAAATGTGTTGGCCTGTGGGGACAATCATTAGTCAGATGACCAGTTCGGGCATGTGTGTGGACATTGGGGTGGGCCCCACATGTCTGCGGGGAAACTGGTGGTACCTGGTGGGTCAGGACCCGACGACCATGTTATGGAGGGGTGCTTGTGCTGTCACTGGGACCCGGTTGTCACATTTGGTATCAGAGGAGGATCCCAGCCTTAAGTGCCGCACACTACCTGGGTTGAGATGTAGAGCCCACAACGAGGACGTTGTGCTCTAAAGGGGGGGTGATTGTAACACCCCCCGAATGATAAAGTGTTAATTGGCTAAATGATATGACTCATGTCAACAAGCTGCACCTTCCTTTTCAGGAGCCTGTCTGATTAGAACTCCAAAGTTAAGCATGCTTGTCCTGGAGTAGTGATCAGGATGGGTGACCTTCTGGGATGTTTCTCAAGATGTGTGTGAGTGAGGACAAAGCACACTGGAAAGGACATGTGTTGGCCTATGGGGACAATCCTTAGTCAGATGACCCGTTCGGGCATGTAGATTGACCCTGGGGTGGGCCCCACATGTCTATAGGGCAACTGGTGGTACCTGGTAGGTCAGGACCCGACGACCATGTTATGTTGGGGTGCCTATGCTGTCACTGGGACCCGGTTGTCACATTTATGATGATTGGAGACCACTATGGTAGGAGGTGTTTCCCTGCCGGTGGCTCGTGCATGGGAAATGTATGATTTGGTTCACCGAGACGTGAGGTTTTAGGGTCCCACTCAACTTTAGAAATTTAGGACCTCTCCAACTTTTGTTACTCTTGTGTGATTATATACTCATCACTGGTTGGTTTTGGAGACTTTTGTGGGTTCAAAAGGAAAAAATGTTTCTTTTTATTTCAGTACCAAAAATCCCTTTTTCCATTTTGTTAAAACTGGCTACCTTTCTTTAAAATTGCTTCTATCAAAATGTTAGTGCATTTATTTATTTTCTCTAAAGTTTGAACCTACAAACTGTTATGGTCATCTAACCCTTTTTATGCGGAATCATTTTCCTAGTGCCAACCAATTGAGCAATTTCTCACACCCTACTTAAACCCTTGGGTGTAAGTAGATCTTATTTTGTCTGATGTATGGAAATGCCAAGGTTTTGAGCATGATGGTCCAAGTTGTTAGTTGACTCATCTGGTTTGGCCCTGGTGGCAGAGGCCTGACGGTGATATTCTTCCATCAGGTGACTGTTGCTGGTTTGGTTTTTGGTCACCTTTTTTGGGATGTAGTTGTGGTTGAGTTGTAGTTGCTCTTTTTGTTGAGACTCGGTCATGCATTTTTAAAAAATGTGGTTGTAATGTTGATTTCAGATTCCAGTTTTCTTATGGTTTGTTTCTAGTCGTTATGTGGGTAAATCATTCCCAAAATTCTAATTTTATAACCGGGAACTTGTGCAACCCCGTGGGGATCGGGAACGCCCTTCGGGCCTTACTGCGGGCCGGGTTGGGCGTTGAGTTGATGGAGACCCGATTCGGTTCGTGACAAAATGGTATCAAAGGAGGTAAACTCTTGGTCTATTTTATTTGGGATGAGTTTTGTTATACAGAAGTTGGGACTGTCTGGGCTCGGAATTTATGTTGCGTGTAGGGTGCCTGGACAGCACGCCTCGTGACAGATACTGAGTCACCACGGGATGCTTGTTAAACTTTTTTCCTGGGTGGGACATACAGGCTGCAGACTGTACGTGGACACCGGGTACGAAAGTAGAGTTTTGACATGAAGTCGTTTTTTCAGGATTGGTTTATTGATGATTATTTATCTTATTGAATTTTTTTTCTCTTGAGATATGTAATACTGATGCTATTTCTTTATGACTGTTGCCCTGTGCAGCAAGATGCCTCCCCAGAGAGCTCCCATGCACCCACGGGATGAAGCCGGAGAGAGTTCTCCCGCGCCGCCTGATCAGAGATTGGTAAATACTGTGGTCCGAGCCGTTCAGGCTTTGGGACAAGGGGAAACTCCTTCCCCCTCCCCTATTCCAGCTAGAGGGGAAGGATCTGGCTACAGGAAGGATAGACCTCAAGGAGTTTCTAAAGAAAAAACCTCCTTATTTCCGAGGCAGTTCAAAATCTCAGGAGGTAGAGGAATGACTTGAAAAGATAGAACACATGTTCGATTTCCTTGACACGCCCGAGGATGTCAGGGTGAAGTGTGCCTCGTTCCTGCTAGAGGGTTCTAGTCTCAAATGGTGGGAATCAGTGGTCCAGGCTGGGAAACATGAGCACATGAGCTGGAAAGATTTCAAGGGTATCTTCAACGAGCAGTATTGTCCAGAGTTCATTGCCTATGCTAGATCTCGGGAGTTCATGGATCTCTCGCAAGGGAGTCAGACAGTGACAGAATATGTGAACCGATTTTTTGAGCCGCTGGGGTACGCACCTGAGATAGTTTCAAACAAATTCTTGAAAGCTCGGAAGTTTGAGAAGGGCCTTCGAACAGAAATCCACTCTCAGTTTTCGTATTCAAGCTGAAGACTTATGCCGAGGTGGTCGATCATGCTTGAATGGCCGAGATTGACTACAGAAGAAATTGTGGGGTTTCTGGATCAGTTTCATGCTTTGGCAGTGGCAGTTCCTCAAAAAAGAAGAGGAAGCGTGTTGAGCAGTGGAAGAAGAGTGGTGGTGGATCAGGTCATCCATCCACGAAGACATCATCTGCGGCTTCTGATGTGAGGCCCATTGTATGCCATCAGTGCGGAAAGGCAAAGAACATACGACCTGTGGGTCCACGTCCTCCCACACCTTGCTATTGGTGTGGAGTCATGGGGCACCAACAGCGTTTCTGCGGGACTTTACGCCCTTACCAGAGTGGGACTGGATCTGTAGCTTCCAGGGGTGTATCAGTGCAGTCAGAGCCGACCAAGATGCTAGGATCTCGGTTCGGTGGTCGTGCTGGAAGGACCAGAGCATCTTCTGGGTAGAGCCAGATTAGGGTGGAGCCGCAGGCGAGCGGTCGTTCTTAGGCAGGGACCAGGCAACTGCATGCTATGGATCAGGCACCAGTGGGATCTGATTCAGGACCTTCGATTGTTCGAGGTACCATTCTGGTTGCATCTTCTATAGATTCAGTTTTATTTGATACTAGTGCTTCAGTTTCTTTCATATCTGCTCGCCTTGTGAATCTGCTGAACATACCAACCGAGTTTTTATCGTTTTCTATGGAGTTGGAAACACCGTTGGGGAAAAGGGGGGAGCAAGGCCTTAGTTGCCCATCGTGCACACTCTCTGTTTCGGGAGTCGAGATGGAATGGGATTTATTGGTCCTTGACATGGACCTACTTGATGTGATCCACGGTATGGACTGGCTGGTGTGCTTTCAGGCGCACATTGATTGTTATCGGCACTTAGTCAGTTTTACGGCACTAGATGGGACTCACTAGTTATTTCACGGAGAATGGGATCCTCGCTCGGGATGCATGGGACCTCCACTCCCTGAGTTGGGAAATCATGCTTATCAGTTTTCGTCACTCGCACTGGAAGACTATGGTGGTGTTTTACAGGACGGGCTACCTCATGTAGTGGATAAGTTTCCATAGGTCTTCCAAGATGATTTTTCTGGCTTACCCCCAGAGCGGGACGTGGAGTTCTCGATTGAGTTGGTGCCGGGAACACGGCCTATATCTCTTCCCTCATATCGCATGGTCCCCACCGAATTGAGGGAATTAAAGATATATCTGGACGATTTTGAATCCAAAGGATTCATTCGCCTGAGAGTCTCTCCTTGGGCTGCCCCGGTTTTATTTGCGAAGAAGGTCGATGGAACCCTCCGGTTGTGCATTGATTACCGGAAATTGAACAAGGTAACCCTCAAAAATAGATACCCTTTTCCCCGGATTGACGATTTGTTCGACCATATGAAGGGGGAAAATTGGTTCTCCAAGATTGATTTGTGTTCGGGATACCACAAGCTCAAGGTGAGAGAAGCAGATATCCCAAAGATGGCTTTCCGAAGTAGGTACGGTCACTTCGAGTACTTGGTCATGCGTTTCGGATTGACGAATTCCCCTTCATTTTTCATGGTGCTCATGAATAGGGTGTTCCACCAATATCTTGACTCATTTGTCATGGTATTCCTGGATGACATCCTGGATTATTCTTGATCTGAGGAGAAGCATGAGAATCACTTTTGCGTTGTTTTGGGCACTTTGCGGGATCACCGCCTGTATGCCAAACTCTCGAAGTGCCCATTCTAGATCAGGGAAGTGAAGTTTATGAGGCATGTCGTCTTAGAACAAGGGGTTTCCATGGATCCTGAGAAGATCAGGGTAGAGATGTCATGGGAGAATCCGTGAAATGTGTTTGAGATCAAGAGTTTTCTGGGCTTGGCTGGTTATTACATGCGCTTTGTCCGGGACTTCTCAAGGCTTGCCTCCCCCATGACAGGACTCACCTAGAATGGGGTGAAGTTTGAGTGGAGCCCCCAGTGTCAGGCATCCTTCGAGGAGTTGAAGCGGCGGTTGACCACCGCCCCTGTGCTGACCTTACTAGATTCAGGAAAGGGCTATGTGGTTTACTGTGATGCTTCAGGTACGAGCCTTGGATTTGTGCTCATGCAGGATGACCATGTAGTGGCTTATGGTTCTCGCCAGCTCCGGCCGCATGAGAAAAATATCTGACTCATGGCTTAGAGATGGCAACAGTGATGTATTCTTTCAAGATGTGGCACCACTATCTCTTTGGGGAGAAGTTTGTGGTCTATTCTAACCATAAGAGTTTGGCCTGCATTTTCTCTCAGAAAGACCTCATTTTGAGACAACGCCGCTTGGTCAAGTACCTGAAGGGTTTTGATTTTGATACTGTCTATACCCCTGGAAAAGGTAACGTGGTAGCTGACGCTTTGAGCAGAAAAGTACCAGTGCAGGCATTGAGGAAGTCCAGTGATGAGTGGACTTTGATGGTGCTCTTCGCAGAGATACACTTGGAGAGCAGGGAGCATAGTGGATGTACTTTCTTGGCTAGAATTCAGTTGACTCCTACTCTTATGGGGTTGATTCAGCGGGAGCATCCCGGTGATGAGATGTGCCAGCGATCTATGCAGTTTCTCCATGGTGGGGAGACTCCTTCAGATTGGTCTTTGTCTTCCCATAGGTTCTTGTGCTTTAAGGGTCGTGATGTGGTGTCGTTGTCTCTGCGGAAGGTGGTGATGCAGGATAGCCACCAATCTCAGTGGGTCGTCCATCCTTGTACCACAAAGATGTATTACGATGTTCTCCGTCTGTTCTAGTGGCCAGGTATGAGACGGTACATAGCCGACTTTGTGTCAAGGTGCTACACTTGCCAGCAGGAAAAAGCAGAGCATCAGAGACCATCTAGCCTACTCCAACCACTACCTATTCCTACCTGTAAGAGGGATGAGGTCTCCATGGAATTCATTATTGGATTCCATCGTACACCTTGGGGGAGGAATGATATCTGGGTAGTGATTGACCGCTTGACCAAGTCAGCTCACTTTATCCCAATCAGAGATACATCAAAGGTAGATGAGCTGGGCCGCTTGTATGTTTAGGAGGTGGTCACACATCATGGTGTATCGTCGACATTTGTTTCTAACAGGGACCCCCGCATTACATCTCGGTTTTAGGGAGGCATCCAGAAGGTTTTGGGGTCGCAGATTAAGATGAGCATGAAATATCATCCTCAGACTGATGACCAAACAGAGCAGGCGAATCAGATTCTGGAAGACATGCTCTGCGCCTGTGTGTTAGATTTCAGTGGCTCATGGGATAGCCATTTGGGATTGGTCGAGTTTTCTTATAATAACAGTTACCAGTCTTCCATCAGAATGGCACACTTTGAAGCTCTCTATGGACAACCTTGTTGGTCTCCTTTGTGTTGGGATGAGGTAGGTGAGACCTCACTCTTGGGACCGATCCTTGTACAGGAAATGTCTGAGAAGGTCAAGCTGATTAGGTAGCGGTTGTTGATAGCTCAGAGTCGCCACATGTCTTATGAAGATCAGAGGTGGCTGGATCTTGAGTTTTCAGTGGGGGACAGAGTGTTCCTGAATGTGGCCCCTTGTTTGGGTCACCGTCGCCTGGGGAAGCAGGGGAAGCTGACACCAAGGTATGTCGTACCTGTTAAGATTCTTGAGCGGATTGGCAAGGTGGCATACAGGTTAGCTTGGCCCTCATAGATGACATCGATTCACAACGTATTTCATGCCTCCCTACTAAAGAAGTACAACCTCGATCCGTTGAATGTGCTGAATTGGGAGGAGCTAGAGATAGAGTCTGACTTATCTGTGTTTGATCGACCAGTGCGGATAGTGGATTCTCAGGAGAAGGGGCTGCGTGGAAAGTCCATTCCTCTGGTCCATATTCTCTGGAAGCATGGGAATAATGAGCATCAGACATGGGAGTGGAAGTCGTGGGTGGAACAAGATTACCCATTTCTATTCTCTGATCAGGCATCAAGCTGACTTTCTAAGGGCGGAAAGTTTTCATGGTGGGGAGAATTGTTAAGCCCAGACTTCGCTGAGGTACAACTTTAATTTTAAATTTTTATTTCATGAATTAATTGCCTGTTTATTTAATTGTTTGGTTGTAGCATGGGATGAACCCGATGTGGTTTTCCCATTGTGGCAATGATGTGTACACGTGGGCCTTGCGCCGCTCGACACACGGGCAGGGCACAGGCAAACCCATGCGGCTTTTCCATTTCAACGTGCGGTGCCCATGCGCAAACGTCTCAAACACAGGATGGTTAACATCAGCTTTATTATTATTGTTATTATTATTATTATTTTTATTGTTTTTATGATTAATAATTTTATTATTATTATAACCTTTTTCATTTACTTTATTTTATTTCATATAGTTCTTTTATTTATGGAATTTGGATTTTCTCTCTTTTTATTTATTTTATTTATTATTTATTATTTTATTATTTCATTCCATCCCTTGCTAACCCTAGCCGCCACCCCATTTTCCCTTTTCTTTTTTTTCTCTTCTTCCCTCCTCTTTCTTCCTCCCCACGCATCTCCCCTCTCCTGCTACCTTCCTTCTCCCTTCCTCTCCCCTTTCTTCTCCTTCTCCCTCGCGACCTCTCCCTCACCCGCGCTCCCCCTTCCCCTCATCTCCCTCACCCGCGCTCCCCCATCCCTGCTCACCCTCACTGGCGCGCTCCCCCATCCCCCTTCCCTCACCCGCCACACTCCCATTTCCCAGCCTCTCCCCTCACCCGCGTGCCCCCCCTTCCCTTCTCCTTCTCACCCTCTCCGCCCGCTGCCTCCCACACCCCAGGCCGCGCCTCCCCATTCGGCCGCCCCTCCGCCTGCTGCCTTCCGCTCACCAGGTCGGCTCCCTCTTTCCTCTAACTGAACAACATCCCAGTAGGCCCTACTCTCCTCCGCTCCACGGCCAACCTCCCCCCAACTCCCTTCCACCGCTCATCCTCCCTACCTGGACCGACCAATAGTCGGCACTCCTCCTCCCTCTCGCCGGACAGGGCTTCCACACCCCGCTCGGGCTGCCGAACCACTGTGCCACCCCTTCTTCACCTTCCTGACTTTCATCAAGGGTTTGTTTTCATTTTATTTAATTATATTAATTGGTTTAATTGATATTGATTTATTTAATTATTAATGAAATTTTTTAGGAGTTAAATAATTAATTTATTGTTATTAAATTTGTTAATTATTTTATTATTTATTTGAAATGGTTAAATCATCAATTAATTTATTTAATTTGGTGAGATGTTAATTAATTTACTTGATTATTATTAAATTTTTTAATAATATTATCTAATTTAAATTGTTAAGTCGTTAATTATTTTATTTAGTTAGTTTTGAAATTGTATACTTATAAATCAACCTCCTTAATTGTTTTGGTTAAATTGATAGTTAATTAATTTAATTACTATTGAACCTGTTTGGCTGTGAACTGAATTATTTAATTGCTGATTTTTTTTAATGGACTACTGATGTTTCACTGGTTTGGTATTGAGGGTATTTGGTCCGCTGTTTTAGGACCCTTTTAACGGCTTCTAACGGTGTGACCGTTGCACACCGGGAGTTTTGCGCTGTGTCGCTTCACGAACCTGTTTGAGGTAGGTGGTTTCACATGCTTAGGGAATTTGACCATTTGGTCTGCTGGTTTGATTAATTTAATATGTCTTTAAGTTACATACTATGGTGATTTGTAGGTTTGACTGGTAGAGCATGGTGTTTTTCTTTTATTAGTGGCTTGTTTAGATTGTCGGGTTTATACTCTGTTGTGCCTTGGTTTTTTATCAAATGCAGTAGTTGAAATTGATCCTTGTTACAGTCTTAGTGTGCGTCCGAGTGGGTTATGCACTGTTGGTTGTGTTTTTTTGTTTTCCTAAAACTTATAAACGAGTTTTCCAAATGTTTGATAAACATTAGTTTGGCCATCGAAATTCTGTTGTTCTTGCATGTTGTGAGGTTTTCTGTTGTGTATTGTGTCTTGACCTTGATGAGTAGGGTGAACATTGAATAATGTGCAAAAAAGGGAAGCCTGGTTATTAGGTGGGCAGACTAGACTAGCGTTCTAGTGATACGGAAGTGGCCTCGGCCCAGTTTCACTCAGCAGGATTGACACTTACAACACTAACTAAACTGGATGATGACTGGTGACCACTACGGTAGGAGGTGTTTCCCGGCCGGTGGCTCGTGCATGGGAAATGTATGATTTGGTTCACCGAGACGTGAGGTTCTAGGGTCCCACACAACTTTAGTACTTTAGGGAATCTCCCACTTTTGTTGCTCCTGTACGATTATATACTCATCACTGGCTGGTTTTGGTGACTTATGTGGTTTCAAAAGGTAAAAAATTTTCTTTTACTTTCAGTACCAAAAACCCCTTTTTCCTTTTTTTAAAAATGACTTCCTTTCTTTAAAACTACTTCCATCAAAATTTTAGTGCATTTATTTATTTTCTCTAAAATTTGAACCTACAAACTGTTATGGTCATCTAACCCTTTTTATGTGGAATCTTTTTCTTGGTGCCAACCTATTGAGTGATTTCTCACACCCTACTTACACCCTTGGGTGTAAGTAGATCTGATTTTGTCTAATGTAGGGAAATGCCAAGGTTTTGAGCACGATGGTCCAAGTTGTTAGTTGACTCATCTGGTTTGGCACTAGTGGCAGAGGCCTGACGGTGATATTCTTCCATCAGGTGACTATTGCTGGTTTGATTTTTGGTCACCTTCTTTTGGTATGTAGCAGTGGTTGAGTTGTAGTTGCTCTTTTTGTTGAGACTCAGTCATGTAGTTTTAAAACATGTGGATGTAATGTTGATTTCGGATTCCAGTTTTATTATGGTTTGTTTCTAGTCCTTATGCGGGTAAATCATTCCCAAAAATTCTAATTTTATATCCAGGAACTTGTGCTAGCCCGTGGGGACCGGGAATGCCCTTCGGGCCTTGCCGCAGGCCGGGTCGGGCGTTGATTTGATGGCAACCCGATTCAGATCGTGACAGGTAAACTATGAAATAAATGTAGTAATTATTACCACGCAAATATATTTTTTATTGTTTGAAGATATTTATACATTATATTATCCTACCCTTAAATACATATCCATTTTGAGACACTTTTACACGAATTTGAATGTATATAATTGAAATCATTTAAGAAATTCAATGTGTGTCCCTCCCCTTATATATAATATTTCACCTTTTCTAATTCATTATTCATGGAATTTGATACTTTTAGTTCCAAATATCCTTTCTCCAAAACCATCATATAATCCTAAAATTCATTCTAGAATCTTTTCCACCTCCCAAGACCAATCCTTCAAGGCATCAAGAGTATGCCAAAGGAGGTCCCTCAAAATCATTATATAGATCATAACTAAGATCATTATATTATATTTTTTATTCTTATTCCAATAAAAATTTCACATCGATGATAAAATAATAAATATAGTAACATAATATATATAAGATTTTATAATAGTTATGTTACAACCATTAACCACCTCTTCTCAATCAAATGGTAGAAGAATTTATTGCTTGTGAGTATATGTGGACAATCGCCTCTACAAGGCAATGTGATTCTTCTTATGCCACCATCATTATCAATTGGTTATTATAAAAAATTTACTGTTTTTATGTGGAATTGATGTCATAAAATTTATTCTATAATGGTGATTTTATATTTAAATTTTTTTAGTTTCATCCATTAATAAATGGATACAAAACACATGTGTACATACAAACTATCATCTTAAAAATGTATTGTAATTTTTTTTCATTAACCTATTATATCAGTGTTCATATTTTTTTATAATGAATATATATGATATTAATATCATTACCAAAATTATTTTTATTAATTAACCTTTATATATGTTCATAGACCATAGCCACTGAACAAAAACATAAAAAACTTGTTTACACAGAATTTGGGGAAGAAAATGAATGATTGATAATGAATTGATAATATGTTTTCAATATTAAACCATGTATGTTATGAAATGTGTATTATAGTTATGGTATAATGTTCTAATATAATTTAAAATTAGTATATAGGAGGTTAGAGTTCTTATGATTAATGAAGGACTTGAGGCAAGGTGTTCGCCTCCATTTCACTTCATTAAGATATATTTTATTATTATGGACAATCTTCTTATTTTTTTGGTATATATATCTACAAAATATTATTTCACAATATTCCATAATTTAATTCTATCAATTATAAAGGATATAAAAATTTGATTCATTGATTTAAATTCCATTAAAAAATCACTAAACCTATAAGGGTTCATTATATCAATTTTTTTAATTGATACATGTTTGATGTTATCCATTACAATTATATTATGAGGTGTTTCTACTAACCCATTGATATTTGGTATCATGAATACCATATTGTTCATAGTATACATTTTTTATTTTTTACTTTATTTTTTTCATTGTGGGTTTTAATTATAATTTACAATGTTATTAAGAGTTGTAATATACAATATAATTGATTTTTACGAGTATTGTTTATGCTTATAATTTTTTTATGATAAATTTAATTTATATATCAATCCAAATTATTATATTCTATTATGTTTTATATTTACTTCTAGATATTTAAATTTTTAATTTATTTCCCCCTATACATGTAATCATGGGAAAAAATAAATTTTTTAAGAAATCTTAAATTATATTACTCTTGATCTGGAATATTTTTCCTTGAATATATATTTTAAAGAAAATCAAGAATGGTTTTAATAAAATCAAAATATTAATGATATTCATCATTAGGTATACATAAATTTCGTTTCCAATTATAAAAAAGAATTTTCTTATTGTTTTAAAAACAATATAATTTTTTATTTCTATCGAAATTGTTAAAGGAATTTGGGTTTAACATATATTTCATGAACAACGTTCCCAAGAATCATGAATACCCATTTCATTAAATATTCTATTAAATTTTTTGTTTGTTATTTTTTTTAAAAATGGATTCCTTAATATATTAAAAAATTTGACTTTATATATATATATATATTATATATAATAAAAAGATTATTCTTCTAAATAAATGAATTTGTTATCATTTAATTGTATTTATATCTATAAAAAATGCATTAATATTTCTTATGATTTATTAGAGACAAGATCTAATGTTTTAAAAATTATTATTTCTTTATATGGTTAATTATTTGGATGATGTAATATTTTTGGAACCTATGTCTTTTATGGGTTATTAATAAATACATCGTGTTAACCTACATAAATGTTACATATTTATTTATTTAATACATAAAATATTACACAAATATATGCCCAAAGTCTATATTAATTTAGTTCTATTGGAAACATCAAAACATAATTATTGTTACATGACTGAGATACATTATCTCCCACTAGGTTCTCAAAGAATACAACCCTTCTTATACATATAATAAATTAGATAAATTATCAATGCCTTGGGAAGAAACATAAAAAAATGATGAGATTTGATGCTCAGTATGGGTAAAAATTGATAAATGTATGAATACTCTTGAGCGTAAAAATATGTGAATGTTACCATAACATTAGAGTACCATAATTTATTATATAAAATATCATAAAAAATGAATCATATCAAAAATAAAAGAAATTAATATGTCATGAATGCTATGATAGACAAGACCAGGATCCATGAAGTAATAACGAATGGATTTGTTTCTATACACATAATCAATGAAATCCCTATATTGAGGCTATATAAAAATTCCTTCATGAAATGTTTGAAATGGGTGGATAACCAGTATAACATTTTAGTGGTTTTGATTCCATAATGTGTACTATATTATTGTGAGAATAAGATTCCCTCCCATATACCATCTTGTTTTGGTCCTAATATTCCCACTCTTGTACCCCTTGATTCGGTCATGGTATGCCCTTCTCTTTACCCTCTTGTTTTGGTTTTGGGATTCCCTCAAACATAACCAATTGTTTTAGGATTCATATATACTATTATTTTTATCTTGGTATTCCCTATCATGAACCCAATTGATCTCATAAAAAATTTATCTCTACCCAATTCATTGGAGATAGATATAGGTCCCACCCATCTCATAATAAAATAATTCATTCATGTTTGAGAAGATAATAAAACATTCATCCTAAGATGAAACATAAAAATTGATGTAGTACCCCGGGACACCCTGAGAGGGGAGGGGTGAATCTGGGTGTCAAATTTTTCTTTTAAACTGAAGGATCTTGTTCCCACTTTGTTAGGAACTAGTTTAATGTATATGATGGATATGATCAGCAATAAAACATTCTCATGCAAAGAGAAGACGCATAAATTTTTACTTGGTTCACCACTAAGGACTACATCCAAGGAGCATACGCCGACATGTTGTCGGTCGTACCAAATTCCACTAAGCTTAAATAGTTTTATATTATAATGGTTTGATCAAGGTCACATTATCCTAGGCACACTGCCATTACAAAGGTTCAAGGATAGCTCATTTAGTCCCTCGGGTTACTCTCGTTGACTCCCCCTGGCTCACTACCTTTGGTGAAGTCCCACTCAGTTTGTTGATGTGATGGTCTCTTCAATAGATTTGCACTTAAGTCTTTGCCTCTACATAGAAAGAGAATATGCTTGCATAGAAGACCGGTAATGATGCACTTAAATGCACTAAACCACTGAACATGATAATCAGAAACTGCAAGTAGGATACACAGTTGATTTCATGCAGCAACAACCCATTGCACACAAGTTCACACATTGAACCGATGGTATTGGGAAATCATCCAGCTTTCGTGTAGCTCCAAATATACTGGCGAGCTTCTAAAACACCTAGAAAGCTTCTCCAGGCCCGACACGCATGTTTCAAGACAACACGCAAGTTTCAGTGCATAAGTCCTAACCGTCGTTCAAGTTCGCCACAACTACTTGCGCGACCCTCACTTCTTCAACTTCAACCATGCGCGACCAACTTTTATTTTCACCCAAACCACCGTGGGCGCGCAACTATCACCTGGCGCGCAAATACTACTTACGTGACCACACACCACTTGTATGACCACCAAACCTACGCGACAAGAGCTATGATTTTCTCTATGTTTTGATCTTGTATGGAATGAGAAAGGGGTCGACCTTTATTTATAGTCATTTGGACACCCTACGCGATGGTGCGCAAGTCTCCCCTCGGCGTGAAAGTCTCATCACGGAAGTCTCTTCCCCTAAAAGTCACTTGCGTGAACAACTTCAAGACTTGGGTGCCCTTCTCCCCTTTCCATATTTTCATGTTCTGATCCTGAAAGACAATAGGCGCACAAGTTCCCAAGCCTCCAAGTAATCGGCGCGCAAGTCCCTTTTTCCATGCTAGTCACCTACGTGAACAAACCCAAAACATTCATGGCCCTTATCCCTTTTCCATATTTTGATGTTCTGATCTTGAGAAACATATGGTTTTCATGTTTCTTCTTTTTCAAGTCAATGACGTGCAAGTCCCTTTTCCAAAAACTACTTTTATTCATTTTACAATTTTCAGGCCCAAATATTTGGCAAACACTGGAAAATGGGGCCCCCTTGTATCTTCTCTTTTTTAACCGTCTCCAAATCATCCATTCCATTATAAACATTCTTGAATAAAACATAGATCATTAAACACATCCCTTGAACTCAGAATTCCACCATTAAATCACCTTTGTCAACAAATTTGTGTGTCATTTTTTTCTTTGTCAACAAGAAGAATCACCTAAAAAAACATTTTTCGTTGATTGGAATTCATCAGTAACTCTTCATCATTCATCACAAACTCCACTATCATGATATATATCATTTGATAGACCAACTTTAGCACAATCATATTTTGATACAATGTGAAGTGCATTTCCATCTCAGAATTCCAATCCCTTGCACTTTGACTTCTTCTTCAACAGTCATTCTCTTCTTCATGCAAATCATATGATTCTATTATTCAAGAAGACTCTTGCATGGTTCTCAAGAAATCATGAATAATTGAATGGTATTCATCAACCGTCATGTCTTCTTCTTTAATCATCCTCAGATGGACTATACCTCACCATTCTTCGCTGTTGTAAACAATGTGTCACCTTTGACACATGTTCTTTGAACTTATGATCAGTACAACAATCATCTGAATTTCAATTCTTCCTTTTCATTGGAGTACTTTTTGATCTCCTTAATTTTGATCTTCATTGACAACTGTTGAAAACAAATACAACCTTATACACAAAGTGGTCCCAACTATTTATGGGTTTCATAAAAATAGTATCATAATCCATGAAATGAAATGGGCATAATAAACATGTAATCATATCTTATCCTCTGGAAAATACTAGTTTCATAATCATTTTATAAATTCTTAAATAGAGAAAAGGTGGTTTTCATATGAATGAAACCTACAAAAAAGGAATGGGTTTCATATATGTACAGCAGATGAAAGAGTAATGGGGTTAATAATCATCATTATATTAAAAAATAAACCATTTGGAGAAATCCTATGGATAAGGCCATTGGACCATTAATCATAATTGTATGGATAACATCATTACATTTCATCTTAGATAAAAACCTTTTCTTGAGGAAAATATCTATCTCTATTGAAAAACAATTTTTAATATATTAAATAGTTTGAAAACAATTTCCTTATAAAAGAACCCAAAAACATAGAATAAAGTCATGAAGTCACATTGAAAATCATTTCCCTTGAAAACTATAAAATAATCCTGGAATATATTTTGAAAAATGTTTCTATTGAATACATTTAAAATAAGGTTGGAAACATTTTAAAATACCATTTCTCTAAAAGGGTCCTTGATTTTTTAAAACCATTTATTTGATGAGAAATATTAATTTTTGTAAAACAATTATTTGAATTTAATTTTAATGAATCTAAATAATTTTTGAAAAAAATTTATACCCCTTTTATAAAACATAGTTTTGAATGAAAACAATAGATTTATAACCGAAGAGATAGGTAAAGTGAAAATTTATTAAAAACACTTTTTGAATCATATTATGTGTTAAATAGTTGAAAATTAAAACCAATAAACTATGATATCATGAATATATAGGGTATAATAAATTTCATGAGTTATTTTGTTTGGTGGGTCATTAGATATGTTTCAATGGAATAATAAATATAATTAATCTTGATAAAATGAGATTTTTCAATAAAATCATTCAACAATGTAATTTTCAATTAAAATCCCTTCCTGATAAAATGAAATTAAATGAGGATTCATATATCGTAAAAATAATTAAATTCATGGTGTATCATGTAAAAGTTAGTATATAGAAGGAATAAGAATATATAGGTGTATAATATGGCATGTGTCTCCGAAAAAGAAAATAGAGACAAAATTACATTACAAATTTGTTATTTTTTGAAAAATAATACCAATGAAAGAATGATAATAAAATTGATATGTAATTACCCATAAATTTATTTATAAATATCATAAAATACATTTATGTGATGTATAAAAACCTTTTATAATACATATGGGGTAAACATGGGTTGTGTCTCATGGAAAATAAAAGTGATATGAGAAAACCATTACAAACAAAGTAAAATTGGAATCATGACCCCCCTAAAATAATAACATCAAATTAAATATTATGATATATTAAAATGAAGGAATTTTAATGATATAAAATTTCATAGTGTATTATATATCCTTCAAAAAATAAGAAATTTTTTAATATGGAATGTATCTCATATATATAAAAAGTGTGATATAATTCTCATACATTTTGAATTGATGTTCTTCGCACGCATTCAAACCTCATTTATAATAAATATAATAATATTATAAAACATTTATATAACCTTGTTCATATATATAATACTATTTGTGGTTGTATTAAGACTTTATATTACCCACATATTAACAATACCTTGTTAATTTTTCGCTTTATGTAATATCTTTTTTATTTTTGGAATGTCATTTAATCTCTTATGGTAATGGTCTTTATTATCATATATACATTTTAATAATGTAAAACATAATATAAATATCATTTATATTCAGTATATATGTATTTATAATAATCTTTAGAATATCAAAATACGAACCAGATACAATATTCATAGAGACGGTAGGTGGAATGTACACATAAATGTTGTTTATGTTTTTCTTTACAATATTGAATGAAATAAACTAAATGAAATATATATATTTATATATAATCATTAATGTAGAAAATATTATGTCGTATATATCATATATAATAACCAAACCCATCCATAATTCATTCCATATAGTGTGTGAATGAATTACATATCTTTTAGAAGGCGGTAGTCCACAGTTCCCTAATCGAAATTATCATTTTCACACAAAATGGATAATATTAGAGTATTATTTATATAATAAATAAATAAGTATAAATACACCATATATATATCATATATATCATATAAAAGTAGTTTTTACATACTATTTAACAATTATTACCTGTAGTAAATTTAAAACAAACAACATCATTTCATTAGGAAGTAGTTCAACGTACACAAGAACAATAACATCATTAACCATTAGATAAAAGAATGTGTAAGTGCTGGTAGAACCCTTATAATAATAGAATATATGAATGTTTTGGAAATTTTTGTTTTTTTATTAACATTTAATATGAATAATTGTGGTGGTGGGAAAGGAAGACGATGGAAGGGATCTTGAGGAAGGATGTTACATCTTCTTTGGTTGACTCATTTTTCATTGCACAAAAGGGATTATTGGGTGGATTTATACAAAATCAGAGCTCTATAATAGGTTGTTAGGAAATTTGGGAATTAAATTGGGTATATATTGGATGAAATTTTGTTTCATGAGTGGTATAAACATGGTGGATAGGTGGTGAACTTTATAGGGGAGGGAGGGGACACACTTGGCATTTTTTTAAACAAGTTAGTTGTACCAATGGTTTTACAAACCCAAAAGTAATAATAACCTACAAAAAATATATAATATATGGTTTATCTATAACAAATTTCTTTTCAATTGGTGTTGGAATGTTTCCAACTCATTTTGGAACATTGTTTTAAGGTTTAGTCCCTTATTATTATTCATTTTACCATAATCACAAAAATCAATATTAATCAATTTCACGAGTCATTTTGGTAAAAAATTATGTCGATCATATTATACTATAAATATCATACCACATGAAATCAAGTTTATGAAGATTTTAGAATAATTATAACATAAACTGAAAAATATATCTTTAATGCTAATCCTACAGACGTTGCGATAAACCGAGTTTTAAAGTGAGAATGTTCAGATGTCCTTTAAGATACTATATAAAAATTCAAAATAAAATTGCTTAGAATGAAATAAAATGAATAAATATAAGTTTTATTGTTATATTTAGACTTTTAATCCAACATAAAGTAGAATTTTATATACAAATAAATTTGACAAAAAAGATGTTTTGGCTTATAATATAGTAATTTTCGATATTCATCTAAAAATGATGTTTCTCATAAAATCTTCCAAAATTAACCCTAATATAATTTCTTCATTAGGAAGTAAAAAATAACATGTATTTTACTAAATTATATTTTAGAAAGTGTCTAAAATTAATTTTATAGTTTTACACAAAATGACAAAAGAAGAAATACTTTTAAGAAAATAGTATTTTCAAACATATAAAGACATTACTAAAAATAGTATATTTTATCATCATTGTGTTATATTTATATAGAAACATTATAAATTATATTTAAAATTTTTTATAATTTTTTATATATTTTAATGGCTATTTCATATATATATATTTTATTTATTATAGGAAAATTGTATTTTGTGGAAACTCAGTGTTTCATTTAATGCATGAAAATTCAGTGTTACATATAACACATACCAAGATAATATTTCATTTAGTGAAAATGCATATTTTGGTATTTTGTAATGAACTATTAATATATTATAGCATAAAAAATGAATAAATTGGTCCATTCATATAAAAAAATTACATTCAGTGTTGCGCTAAAAGAAAATTATTAAAATGAATAAACTATTTCAAAAAAATAACAAAAAAATGGAATGTTACATTTTACCCCCTTAAAATATATTCTCCCTAAACCTTTTTATGGGTTATTAATGGTTTTATAATTTTATCTTATTTTATTATAATCCCACATCATAATAATTAACACTCCAACTTCTGTAATTATTTAATGTTAGAAGCACAATGGTTGACCAATTTGACTCATAGCTTGGATTCCATGTAGTAGAACACAGGTGGAAAGAGAAAACATAGAAATGAAATGGAAATATTACTATAATGTTATAGAGGAGAGTGATAGATAAAATGTTCATTATAAATGTTACAATCACAAATCCATAAATCTATAATGATATTGGGGAAATTTGATCGATCAGAAATGAAGGTACCAGGATAACATTTTCGATTAAAAGATTAATTACGTAAATTTTATAAATTTCCTTGATAATCTATAATTAGATGATTTAATGTCCTTTCATAAGTAAAAAAAAAATATATTTAATATGTTGACAAATTTTCACTTTTCCTTATTCTCTACAAATTATGGTGAATTTTTCATTAATTATTCACTAATAGATCAAGAGATCCATGATAATTCAACATATATCTCTTCAATAACAGTCTACACAATGTCGTTAGATCATGTTATCAAATATGCCTGAATCCTCATGTTTTTAGATAATACATTAATATATCAAACATTATCTGAAAATTTAATTATACATTACATAAATGTTTAACCTTATAAATATTCTGATAGATGATAATCCAAAAAATTAAAAATAAGTCACTAAATTGTATTGAAATTTATCTTCCATATATCACAATGTAGCTTTTGGTTGTCACATTCAAAACATTTGAATAACCTCATTGCTTATTCACATGAAACATCATAATTACAAGAATTACAATAAGTTCTCTTCGAAATCATGCATGATTCTATATTCCATAGACTACTAGATATATTCATTAAATCTGAATATGTTATAAACCAAGTAAACGATAGAAAAAACCACTCCTCATGAGGTCCATAATGAGTTTCATGACTAGAATTGTTGTCCATCATAGATATTCATATCCAGAATATATCTATCCATGCCATATAAAAAAAAATTTAGTGTTGCCATCTCTTTTACAGAATATCACCTTATCATTAAATCACTTATCATGTCCATAAAAAATCAACATAATCTTGTAAATCGTTTGTGAAAACAAGAACTAGACAATCCTTGAATATTTTTTCATTCATATAACATAATAAATAAAACTGAATATTTAAAAATATCGACTATTCTATATTAACTATAATCCATTTGAAGGAAATATCATCATATTACATAATAAGTCTTTTCTTTCAAATTTAATTTTTTTTCTCATCATCATTTGAAATATAACCAATACTTGTACCACCTCTCAAATTATCTTCAAGGGATTTCCATTATAACAACGATATTCAATATGAAAATTAATTCCACACAAATAGAATATAAAATTTCATGTAATCTAATGTAGGCCATTATTCCCATCAATCCTGCTAACTGAAAACATCAACATTTCTTTTCACATTCATGACTTTTGTCCTTATTTTACATAGTAAAAAAATATTTTGCTTCCTCTAATAAATTCAATTTGGTGATACATTAAACATTCTTGAAATAAAAGTAATTGAATTATATTTACCCCATAGTCTCTATAACTCAAAATCTCAGTGAATTTATTTATTCTATTCAATGGTGTTTTTGAAATTTAGTTTAGGTATTTGTTGTTAATCATATTCCAAGAAAAATTATTAGGCATGATCCTAACATGCTTCACTATAGTGACAATCCCATATGACTTCTCATTAGAAAAATCAATATAACATCCAATTTTAATCCAGTTCCTTTGTTTCCTACCATTTTCTAAAATAAACAAAATTGAGTATGAAATGATTATCATAGTGAGTAACCACATTGTAAGAAAAAACAACATATATCATGTCAAAATTGTGACACCTTCCGTATTATATAACTCCACATGTTTATACTAGGTTATTCATAGCCAACAACAATTTAAATCATTCATGACGGTTCATAATGAGTTTGTGAGTTTCCAAGGCATATCCCTCGAGAGTACCAACACAGGTGAAAAAAAGGACTATTTTTATATACCAAGCTATGTTGAGTCAGTCCAAACACAACTGGTCATAGTTTTTACTTCTAGGTACATCTATGCCAAAACCACATCTACATATAATTTCATGACCAGTTTTTATTTCTATGTAACCACTCAATATATCATTTAAAAAAAATCGATGAAATTTTCATAAACATTAAGTCATCCTAATATATAACCTTATAGAAATACCTATACACACCCTTATAATTATATATATATAGATAAAAATTATATTTTATCCTTGTTTCTAATGTATTGCTTATCCTTCACTCTAATACAAAAAATAATTTACCAGAATTAATGTACATTTACGTAACACCATTTTTTTGAAATACCTAAAAATTTAATCAAATAGATGATCAAATATTATATTAGTTTAGTTCCATTAGATATAAGGAAACATAATCATTGGTATATGAGTGGGAAACATTATCACACACTAGGTTCTCAAATACTATCATCCTTCTTAGAAATAGAATACATTAAAAATATATTAATAACCTGGGGAAGGAAACTAAAAATTATGTGAGATCAGATTCTTAGTAAATGTAATCAAGGGAGATATATAATCATAATAATGAGGACAACAATATAGAATTTGATCACACAATTTTAGGATCGTACTCTTCTAATAAAATATCATAAACATGATTCACATCTTAAATTTTCGTAGTAAAAAATTCATGAATAATAAGGTAAACATGAGGATGATCTATGAAATAATAATAAGTGGAATTTGTGACATACGCATAAACATAAAAAATATTATGTTGAGGATACCTACCAATATAATCATAAAATGTTAGGCTTGATCTAAATACACATGTACCATCTTCGAGCTTTATATGACCTCTTGTGTACCCAATTATTTTGGGATTGGGATGATATCTCATGTACCCTCTTGTTTCAGGATTAATATTCCCTCCCATTTACCCTCTTGTTATAGGCATAATATTTCCTCATGTTTTAGGATTGGGATTCCCTCATATGCAGCATCTTGTTTTGGTCTTCTGATTCCCTCATGTTTACCCTATTTTTTTAGTGTTAGGATTCCCTTCAATTTACCCTATATTTTTTTGCCCATGATTCCCTCTTTTTTGAATCTTAGGATGCCCTATCATGTACCCTCTTGAATTCATAAAACATTTTTCATTACCCAATGAATTATATAGAGATATCGGTTCCAAACATCTACTAACTACAATATTCAAACATAATCCACAAGATAATAAAACATTCATCATATAATGACCCATAAGATGAGATGTGGTTTATAAAAATCCTATGATAACCCATGAAATGAAATGGTTTTCAAAAACATGTTATAATATATATAGGGTGTGTAAAATACATGTTTAATAATCATATATTCAATGAATAATAAGTGATAAATAGTGGTTTTATAAGGATAATATTGATGGAAGTGGAATGACACTCACAAACAAGTAACTTGTTAAAGTGAAATGGGACTCATAAAGATAACTCTATAAAAACATACATCATTTAGAGAACGAATATGAATAGATCCATTAAATAAATTTTCATAAATTAATTATTAACATCAAAAAACAAATTCTTAGTTAAAAGACATTTATTATGGAAAATATATTTTCTTCTTTAAAATTTTCTTTAAAAAAATAAAAAATGTTGAAATTTTTTTCTCAAATAAAATAAATTGAAAATGTAGACTAAATACATGAAATAAGTATTGAAAAAGGTTTCTTTGAAAATATATTAAAGAGTCATGATAATTTTACGAAATGTTTTTCTTAAAAACATATATAATTATATTGAAAAAATCATCGAAAATAAATGAATAACATATAAATAATTATTCAAAATATTTTGAAAACATTTTTGAAAACACGAATTTTAAATAACATTGATTTCAGACCGAAGAGAGGGATAATCGAAATTTCATAAAAACACATTCTTAATTTCATTATAAAACAAATAGTAGTGAAATGGTCCCAATACATGAATATATCATTTATATAATGAGTATAATAAATTTCATGTGTTCTATTGAAATATAGATCATAAAATTTCATCAATGTAACATTTATCATAAACCATCTTGATAAATGAATTAATTGTCTCAATAAACTCTTACTAGATGGTAAAATTGTATTATACATGACATGTAAGAAAATAAAAAAAATTAGGAATAAAAAATATTTAAAATTACTAGATTCTTGATTTATCATATAAAATGTTGTATATACACCTCATAGAATAATATATTGTCATAACATATGTATGAAAAATAACAAAAATGAAGACATAATTACATTAACAATTCTGTAACTTTTTAGACATGAAACCCATGAAAGAATGATCATAAAATAGATATGTAAAAACCCATAAATTTAAGTATATATACCATAGAATACATTTATGATTAATATAAAAATCACATATAATTAATATGTGGTGAACCTGACTTGTCTCTCAATGAAAATAATTGCAAGACTTGAAAACCCATACTATATGAGTAAAATTAGAATTGTGATCCCCATGAAAAAATAAAATAAATTTAATTATTTTAATTTCATTTAAAAATTAAATTTTGTGACATAAAATTTCATAGGGTCGTACATACACCACACAAAAGAAGCAAGTGGGGAATATGGAATTTGTCTCATGGAAATAAGAAGTGATATGAAATTTGTTTTCCTTCTGTATTTTTTTTCCGTACTTGTACAGACCTCCAGAATATTAAATATGTGTTTATTATAAATTTTTTTTAAAAATTATTCTTATATATAATATTAAATATCATTTTATTATTACATTCTATTTCAAACTTATTAATAATTGCAGTTTAAGGTTTTACTTCCTGTAATATCATATTTTTAATTTACATTTTTCTAAATTTATTATATTTTTTGTCATCGTACTTATATATTTAATTACATAATTTAAACCATGATATATATATCATTCATATTAATTATATATGTATTTATAATAATCTATAAAATACATAACTATGAAATATAATATACCATTCATGGATACGGTATGTTATACATGCGATTGAAAGTTATTTCAATTTTTCTTTGTATTATAGATTAAATGAAAGTAAATGATTTATATTTATTTACATAGTCTCATTAAATAATAATTATTATGACATATATATCATATATTTTCACTTAAACTATCTTTAATACATTCTATGTATTTTGTGAATGAATCAAATTTCTTTGAGGATTCGGTAGTATAGACATCCCTAAATGAAATTATCGTATTTAAAAAAATAGAACTTATGAAGATTGGATTTCTATAAAAATGAAAGGAGTATAAATAAATCATAAATATATTATATATCATATAAAAATAGTTTGTGAATAATAATTCCCAACCATGAGAGGTGGTAATGGTAAAACGAATAACAACATTTCAAGAGGTGGTAATTCATTCAACACAATAACGGTAGGTTCGTACCCATTTGATTTAATTTTGTATAAGTCTACATGAAAACCATAGAATAGAACGATAACATTATATTTTTTTATTTTATTTATATTATATGATAATAAAATAAGAATAATTGAGTTTTTGGATATATTAAATAAATGAAAGGATTTTGAGGAAGGATGTTACATCTTCTTTGGGTAACTGCGTTCGATTTCCCCAAAATGGCTTCCCCGGTTTTAGTTATGACCAACGGGAGGATTCGGGGAGGAAGGTATATATTTGGGTATTCAATTGGGAATATTTTTTTTCAAACATAAGTGTACTAAGAGGTGTGAAGATGGGGGATATGTTGTTGTCTCTTATAGAGGAGGGAGGGGACACACATGGCATTTTTTAAAACAAGTTAGGTGTACTAAAATAATTACATAAATTAGATATAAAAACAAAAACTAAAAAATAATAGAACTTCATTAGAATATATATAGACATAAAATGGGTTTTTTAGGGTATATTGGTCACTTTTATTGTTATGTTTATACTTTAGTCCCTTATTAAGAATATGTATACTATAATCATTGTAATAAATCGTAATCGCATTCATTGATCCTTTTTGTCAATAAATAAATTTATATTATTTAAATATAAATATAATAATTACAACATCCATTTATGTCTATTATTCCCAATTCATTTAACATAAGTTTAATAATTAACATTAATTTTAATCCCACGGATGTGGCCGAACATTGTGGTTTTAATGTGAGAATATGAAAATGTTCACTATGTTTTTTATCTAAATTAAATATAAAAAATACTCCAATGACCCAAATGGGATTAATATATATATATAGTATATATATTGACACTATAAATCCTATTTAAAATATAATTTAACCTAGAAAGTAAAATACATGAAAAAAAAAATTCAATTAGAATTCAGTATTTGTCACTCTTCATCTAAAAATGACGTTTCTCATTAAAATACCAAAAAATAACTATAAGATAATTTTAAAAATATGTTTTCAAAAATTATTTTTTTATAATATTAAATATCTTAAAGTGTTTAATATTATTTTTAATATTTTACACAAACAGACATAAAAGGAACTTCTTTTAAGAATATAGTATTATCAAACATATAAATACTTAACTATAAAATACATATTTTACCATCATAAAGTTTATTTATATAATAAATTTCTAAATAATATTTAAAGGAATATTATTACCATTATCATTGTTTTTTCTATTGGATATGTTATAACTATATCGTTTAATTAATTATAATAAATACATGATGTTTTTTAGAAAGTCGTTATTGCATGTAACACAAACCAAGTTAATGCTTCTTATGAAAAACTGATTTATTATAGAGTGTATCGAATAATTATCTTCGATATATTTTAATTAAATCATTATATAAATTAGAATATTGAATAAATAAAAATTATAGATTTCATATAACTCAATTGATATTCATTATTACATGAAAATAAAAATATAAAAAATATTAAATTAATTGGAAAAAAATATTCCTCAAGATCTCAGGGAGTTACATTATGATTTAGTGATATGTTGAATGATATATAATATTTTGTAGCACATATGTAAATTTTCATTATATTATGTGTGTTCTTGAATTATATCTTCCTCAAATTCATTAGGTAATGATAGATATTTCATTAGATAACAATTATTCGAATGGTGAGGGAAGCCTCTTTAGAAATAGAATTTTTCCAATATGATATTAATGAGATTCAACCATGAAAAATGAAATTATGGAATTTTGATTGAACCAAGTCCACAATTATAATATTGGTAGTGAGACCCAGTTAGAGAAATAATTTTATATTATTATGTGTATCTCAAAAACATATTCCCAAGGATTATGATATTTCATCACGAATTTATTATTTATCATTACACACACTTATGTTAAATGATATTTGATTGATCAATCATTATGTAATATTTCATGATAATGATTAATGAATTGAATTATATGGCTTTATATTACTAACATCACATTGTAATACAATTATGAATGGAATATACTCAATTATTATCATTAATTGATATATATTATTTTTATATTTACTGATCATCAGAGAAAACTAATTTTTATGTTCCCTATTCCAATGTTATAGAGAACGGTTCTATGTTTGTTATGTCTAGAAATGGGTTTTTTGAGAAATATATTCAATGTGATGTTGAAAATTTATTTAATGGTTGTTCATATATTCCTCATTTCAAAGACACTAAAAAATATTTCCACGTATTCATCGCAATGATATATAATGAATTTTTTCACTATTAAGATATAGTATTTATGTATGGTTTTTTTGGGTTAATATAGTTAATATTAGAGTGTTTTTTTAACATTTTGAAAAAATGATGTGGAATCATTTGTGAGAACTTTTAATATAAGACAAATTATAAGAATGCATCTTAAAATTTTGTAAATAAAGGAGTTTTTTTCTAATAAAATATACCATGGTCTAAAACTACGTGTAGACATAGTTTTGACATAGTTTCATTAATGTTTGACATTTTATTAAAGTGTTATTCAAGTATATATTTACCATAATGTCGGTGTATAGTGAATGTTATATTATTAAGCATATGGTTTGACACTATTGGGGGAATATAAATATATTAATTCACATTTTTCATAATTTCAATTTTGAATTATTTTAATTGAAAATTATTATGGATTACTGTGGTTAAAAAAAGTATCATAAATTGAAAATACCTGATTTGGAAAATTGATACGTTATTTTCATGACAATATGATTCCCCACTATGATTATTTTACATAATACTATGATTTTTTGTTTTATTGAATATATGGAACAATAAGGAACTATGTTAACAATGACTGTTATAGACAATGTAATTAAATTCCCCCTTAATGTTACGGTAGTTATAATGAAGAATCGTGTTTAAATGATTTTGAAATTCTCCAAAAAAAATTTATGATGATATTCTAAATGAGAAAAAGAAAGAAAATATTGATATAGTTTACCTATTCAATAAGAATCAACCTTATTTTAGTTGATCAAATGATCAATAAATCACTAAGCAATATATGATCACTAATAAAAAGATAATTTAAATTATATTGAGATCATTTCATGATAATGTTATCTTGGATTCTTATTATTTGGAAGGTGAAGTGGAATAATGGTGTACTATTATCATGGATATATGGAAATATTATGAAATTTAACTTATATAGTGTGATTATATTATATCTTTAATTTTTTTTTAAAAATATAATCATATTAATTTAATGAAGATGGAGAATTAATTCCTTAATCATAATGGGAAGAATGATTAATATTTTAGATCATAAGAGGATCATATTACAAGATTTATAAGGTATGTGTTTACTGTTATTTCTCCAACACATCATGATATTAAAATAATGACTTTTTTCAAAAATATTATTCAATAAAAATCATTCTAAAATTACCAACAAAATATATTTCATTAAATTTATTCTCTTGGATAGCTTGTAAAAAACAAAAAACTAAATCAAAATGAATAGTAATATTGTATATAATTATAAATAATCCATTAAATGTTTTGTATTAAAAGAAGTAAAAAAGTTATGAAAATTATACTTTTCTGCTTATTATAAATAAAATAATAATCATTTAAAAGAAATGTAATGTTTTCTGATGAAATTGTTTTTTTATAAAAGATTGTTCATCACACATTTCCAAAATAATCTAAAAATTAAATCATACTTTTTATTGAAAATTTACCTGATAAAATGATGTAAATTTTTTAATTTATCATTATAAAATTATATTAGTGTGAGTGTTTTGGATTTTTCTTAAATTTTTCATTCTTCGATTGAGATTGAAAGATAAAATTGTTTAACTGATAACTATTATTTTGTTTAAATTTTTTATACATTTAAAATATATTTTTTATTTATTATAATGTAAAATTATTTCAATTATATTTTAATTAATTGAGTTTAGGTCATTGTAATAATTTTCATAATTAATTATCAAATGAAAACATTGCAAACTTTTGATCATTTTCTCTTTCAAAACCCACTTTCTCATCACATCTCTATTATCATTTATAAATTAAAAATTTTCAATTACGATAATAAAATTTTGAAAAATTTATTACATATTTTGAATAATAATTATATATATTATCTAATAAGGTTAATGTTATTTTTAAACTAGATGAAAATTAATAAAAGAAATAATTATCTATCACGCTTATGGTAATTAATGGATTTGTTGGTGGCGGGAGTTTAAAAACATTGATAATAGTTAATGTATCCAAAAAAAATTCTAACATTAATTTTATGAACATATTTAGACATTATTATTTAAAATAATTTAAAATAATCTATTTGTAATCATGTTTTCATGTGAAAACGCAACTATAACTTCTCTTTTGAAAACAAACAGTTGTGCCACTCACCTCACTTATAAAATTCCACCCCCACTCATATATTGCTCAGACATTAAAAAAAATTGGTTCATAAAATAACTACAAAAATAACTTCCTGAATTTACTCCTATTATCATATACTACTGAATATTGGAATAAAAATATTCTATAAAGGATTTTGGTGAAAACATAAGGAGGATACTTGAAGAAGTGTTATTGTTCTATAATGAGCATTTTTATTTTATTTCCTCCTCCAAATCATTAAATTATTTCTAAAATTTTTGGATATAACATACATAATATAAATGGAGAGGAGAAATAAATTAGTAAAACCCATAACAAAACAGAAAAATAAACAATATTTGTATGGAATCATAATATTTTCTCACCCTAAATAGAAGCCCCCACATATCAAATATAACTATTTCAATACATAATCCTATAACATGGATATATTATCTAATCTTAGGAAGCATGAATAATTAACTATTTCAAATACCAGAATTTAAAACCTATCTATGTTCCATTTATCCCTAATAAAAAAACTAATGTTTCCAACTCTGAAGATAAAAATATTATACTTTCAAATGGAATTAAATTATGACAAAATATAATAAAACATGATTTTAATTATATTTATTAAATAATATTAAATTTTTATAAAAGGAAAAACAATTTAATTAAATAATAGGATTCCATTTCATAAAAACATATGTTTAATTAATATCTTGAAATCCAGTACAATGTGTTAAATATGAGAATTTACATTTTACGAAACTAAATATGAGGGTGAAGAAATATAATTTGTCAAATTGAAATTATATTTACACACTATAACCATTAAAACATTCAAAAAATTTAATGTAAATAATAAATACATGATGCCTTATCATTTAATTGAATATGTATAGATAAAACATACATAAATCCAAGAACTCATTAGAATTGATTTAATTTTTCCCTAACTGGGTCAATAAATCCTATAGAAGAAAAATTAAAAACATAGTAGAGATTATCCCAAAAAAAATTAGAGAAACAAACAACCATATGTCAATACATATATCAAAGGAAAAAATAATAATAATAAAATAGATAATATTTTAGAGAATATGGTTTAAAGGTGATAAATCTAATGATTCATCAATAATGGTAGAATAAAATTCATGTAGAATCCAAACGGGGGTAAGAATTGATGGTATAAGATGCATGGGTGACTAAGATCATTTAATGGGGGTTTTATAGTACCAAAATAATCAAAAAATGATTATAGAAAAATAAAAACAGCATAATTTTGTAAATTAATAATCTCATATGGTTCAGATCCACCCTTTGGGAAAATATAAAATAAAAAATAATTTGGAACTATAAAACCATATAATTTAGAATTCATCATTACTCTAAAACCTGTTCAAATTATTTGGGAACTACTAAGACACTAGAAAAAATGTAATTACACTACATGATTAATCATAAGGTTATTCTTTCCATACTATACAATTAAAACAGAAATATCTTTTTTAAATCCAACTCTCATGGTGTCTCTAATCAAAGAAATTTTTATTTTCGTAGATACCCTTAATCATGCGCCAGCCATGTGTGACCAAAATGTGGATAGTATGAATATAAGTTTAAGACATATAGTTTCTTCTATATTTTTAGAAACCATGTGTTGAGAATAAGAAATATAATGATTTCAATGCATTATAAATTTAAAGCAATGACATCCTAAATTTCATAAAATAATAATTAAATAATACATTATGAATAATTGAAATAATATTGTGGAAATTCTGCATAAAATAATAATTATGTCCCCTATAAATTCATTGGATACCATTACAAATTTATTCTACATATTAAAAAAAATTAAAGAAAAACAAAGCAGAAAAGATTTTAATTACCTTAAAATTGACTTATATGTGGGATCATCCTCATCATAACAGTACTCCCATTGATCTTTAGAAAACATTAATTAATGAATACAATTACAATAATTTAGTTAGTAAGTAGACCAATACGAAGTCAAACAACTTTTATTATTTAAAATAAAAAAACCCAAAAAACCAGAAAACCTCTTCCTAATGTTACAGAAAAGGAATCATATGAATGTTTTATACCAATATCATAGGTTTCTAGTTGATATGATGTATAAAACCACATTATAACCCTTAATTTACATGTAATAAACTAAAAATAGAAAATTTTAGCCAAAATTTCAATATATTAAATGCATTTCACAATTAATTGTACCTAGGTGGAATTTTTTAGGGGATGACTCGACATTTTCATGTTATCGCCATTTGTAATATACTTGAAAAAATGGAAAATAGTGTACCATTTTGGGTTAGTCCCCCTCTCATTTATAATTTTAACCACCTAGAAATTGGTGGTTTGGGGTCAATTATTTTCTTATTTACAATGTTTCATTTCCCGATTTACTTAAATTTTTTTATTCATTCCATTAGTTTCCAAAAATGTGGGTAATTATTCATAGTTATTAGTATTAATTCAATTAAATAAAGGTGTAATAATTTGAGGATGATTGCAATTTCCTACATCTTGTCAACATGACATCATAAGGTATTAATCACAGGGAGTTTCATTTCTATATCATTATATATACATTTCTTAGTGACTATATTTATGTTATATTCCAAATTGTATGGAATTTTAGAATGATTTGGTGAAAGGTGTTAGGTATTATTCTATGGATTTTTAAGGGGATTATTTATGGAACATTCATGTGATGTTGGTCACATATTTGGAGATTTATGGAGAACTAGTGTTTTTTCCAATAACTATGCTGATTATTGTTAATGTTAATAAAAAATAAAAAATTAATCTAGTATATTATTTTTTTGATAATTATGTAATGTTTGATTTTGAGTGGAATTATAAGATTATACATGGAGTGTGATGGTTTAGATTATAGTGAAAACATCTTGTTGGGCCGTTAACCAAAATTATTCTTTCATATTTGATGCATCATTCTATAATTTTTCATGTTAAAATTTAGTTAAATTTTTTTATTATCCATAGAATAATTACATATACAAACCATAAACACAGGTATGATCTCTTGAATGTTAAATTAATTATAAAATTATATTATATCTTATAAATTTTTTGCTAGTCTTATGATATTTGTTAACTGAATATGTTTATCATATGAAAATATTTTTTTTCTATATTATATTAATTTCTTTTGGAGGATTCCATTATTAGAATACTAGTAATAGCGATCCCCAAATAAAACTTTGTTCATCGAATGAAACTGATTTATTTTCATGTGAATTCTTAGAAGACCTATCATCGTGATTTGTTCATGATGTCTAATTTTAGTTTCTTTAGGATTGAAGGATTCAATCTAGTTCTACACATTCTAGAGAGGAGAGAATAAGTAATTTGAGAGAGATTTTCATTTTTTTCAATGATTTTGACTTATTTATTTATTTATTCACACATCACAATATACATATCATTAGATTTAATGATTTATGATTTAGGAATAAATATTAATTATTTTCCCACCACCCCTTTAATAATATTACTAATATTTCATAACACCATTTTATCATAATAAAAATAGAATATTTTTTTGCGCTAACTAACACAATGATAAATATTATTCTATCAGATTGTACATTAATATTTATCAACAAATATGATATATGTATGCTTGTATTCTTATGAAGTTATTGAAAATATTAAAAAATTATTTAATTAAATTTTATATTTATGAATAGTTATATTTTTAGAATCATATTAATTGATATAGTATAAATATAAAATAAATAATATTAATATTATATTTACCTTCTAATGAATTTGTATTTATTTATTATTTGAGATAAAAAACATGAATATCAATATTTTTTTGACTTGATGCTAATATTTATTCTATTAATTGAATTCAAATATTATTTAATTGATATAAATGATAACACATTTGTTTTTGAACCTCTTGGATTATTTCTCATTGTAATTAGGTGGGAATGCTTAATGTCAGAGATTACTATCCACCAATGAGTGGAATAACCCATGAAAAAATTATATGTTTTCTCAATGTCAAAAGAATTATATCAATGCTCTTTTTGTAATATAATTTCTTTTTAATGATATCTCATCTAGTAGGATTCACATTCTGGTCATTTACTTTTTTTTCAAATGAATTTCTAGGACTATATTCAATAAATACTATGTTACACCATATCCATGGATTTTTAGGTGATAGATCCATTCCAATCAATGGGTTGATATATAATATTTCATCATGATTAAAGGGACATGTACTTCTCAACATATCAATTAATAACATGTACATAATGATGCACCCAATATATGAAAATTCCCATGAAAAAGTGTCATTGATTTTTTGGTCATTGAATTTAATGTATCAATTTCATGAAATCAATTAATGACTGTATTAATGTTTACGGACCATTGGAAATTATCACATGTAAGAATATATATGAATCAAATATATAAAGAAATATTATTGGTGGTTATGTTATCATAATCACTCATGTTTGGGAATTAAAAAAAATAAAAGACTCAAGAGATGACGTCTAATCCTCTTAAGATTATTCATACCTGATAGTCAACATAATATTTCCCCCATCATGGAATTTTATGAGACCCCAAAATTGTATTTATTATTTATGTCTTTTGATTTCAAGTATAAATTAATTAAAGGGAACTATTATGACCTGGTAATTGAGAATAATACTTAACACATTAAAATATCAATATTATTTAGAAGAATGATCAATATGTTATAAAATGATTTATAAATTTTAAAACCATTGAATATACTTATAATATAATATTAAAATAGTTGGTTCAAAAAAATATTCAAAAAGGGCACACTTGAACTAAAACCAATTTCCCATGATTTTCACTATAATAGACCATACATGATGATAATGATTCATTAAAGTAAATGGTATAGTCTTGGGGACAACTATGTTGTGTTTTGATGATAATATAGTCACAGAAACATAAATTATTTACTAAATATCCATCACGAGATGATACTTATAAATTCTATGCTCCATCTGATGTTTTGACCTTAGATCCTTGGATTGGGCCACCACTATAATATTATTATAGTAGATATTCGTAGAATCATTACTAATGGGTACCACATCATGATCTAAAAAAATCATTTTTTCGATACTATATTGTTCAATGATAGATAATTTAAAATATATATTTAGTCCTTTATAGAATCTATGGCCATAGTATTCCCTATGATCTTCCAAATAACATTCCATCCATTTATATTAATGAGTATCCCATATACGATTTCATATAATATTCATCTATTTGTAACTACAATATGTATATCATCTTATGTCTTGATCAACATTTTTTCCATAGTCTAGGAACATATCATTATATTGTTTTAGATACTTATGGATAGTCATGAAAACCATTATATGGATGCCACATGGATTTTTTTGGTTTAATTATTCCAAACACAATATATTGGCTACATCTAGACTTATACATAGTATATCATACAAGATTGATGAAATCATATACATATATAGGATCTTTCCCATCCTTTTTATATTCTATCATGTCTGACAAACCATATTCATGGAATGATCAATACCATGTGACAATGGAATCAATCCCTTATTAGATTATTTAATAATAAATATGTCTATAATCATTTTTATATATGTACCTTGACATATGCCAAGAAGAATCTTGGAACTATCAATACTGATCTTATTCCCAAGAATATGTAATACTTTTCCTATGACAATTTTTCGTGGAAGCATTTATCAACATGGATTTACAGAATGTAAGACTCATATTTAGTTTGAAAAAAGTTAAATTTCATCAATGTGAAATATAAAGAAAATAAATTCACTCCCACTAAACTGTGTATAAACAAAGTTTCTCATTCATTATTTATGAAAAATAATTCCACTGACGCTTCATAAAATCAAATGTTGCATTGTATGAAATAGATATTAATCTACAAATGTATATTTTAAATTTTCATAAATTTATTTAATCATTAAGAGTCACAATACTTTTATGTTGTTTATATTGACATATTCTTGAACATTCCAGTTAAGGAAGGAATTTTTGACTTGTATTTTTCAAATATTATATTAATGAAAAGAAAAAATAAAATATATAATTTTGATGGATTTAAATATAGATACTATAGAGACAAATTCATCATAGTCTACTCATTGAAGTTATATTAATCCTTTTCAATGACTCATTTTTTATAAGTATTTAATTATCCATTTTTCAGTAGTTAGTTCTAGAATACAGGTTTAAATCCATTGGTCTCCAAATCCATGAGAGGATATACCATAATATAAATGTGGTTTTGGAACATGGAATCCATTTGAGAATTCATAGCTTCTTTCTACTTGGAAATATATATTTCACCTCCATATTTCTTTAACATTAATGGATAGTTATTATCTAAAAATTACCAGTCACCATTCTTGTTGACCAGAATAAAAAACCTATCTAGTTATCTAACATAACTTTTAAACTATTGAAATACATGGGTCTCTATAACATCACCATTCATAGGACATTGTGGAAGTTATTATTTCACCAATACATGTCTATAAGTAGGGTATAATTATTAATGAAAATATTTATGCCATTATCAAATTTAGATGTGTGTTCCTGCTCATGAAAAATGAAGTGTCATTCAACTATTACCTATTTGTCTAAGGGGTAATTTTGGTTATATTTCCATTTTTAATAGGGATATTCAATAATTGTACACTATGTGTATTTTGGTGAAATACTGTATTTCAAAGTAGCTTTTACAAACTCTTCATAACCCCACACATATGTGTATTAAAAAACCTATTGCTTTACAATTAAAATAATGTTTAGATTAAATTCTTCAACTTTTTTCAAACTCATTTTAGTATATATACTGAGGTACATAGCGTGTATCTACTAAAAATGAATATAAGACACACATAAATCATTATTTATTTTAGAATATCAAACATGGTGTGTTTCTTCCTTTATAATATAAAATTCTATGGAGTAATACAATGAGTTTTGAGTTGTGATAGAATATGAAACCACCATAAATATTCAAAACAAATCATGGTTATGTTATTCTACACCATGGTCTCAAATTACTTTCTTAATCTTCTTATATTGATTTTCCTTATCCTTACTCATTTATTCCATTAATCTATCCTTGGAATTTAACTTATACATCATTATGTAGACATATACATAACAACTAAAATTATTAGTTAATATTATGAATTTCCAGTACCCACCAATTTATTCACCATGAAATGGTCTACAAATAATAGTACAATCTAGTTCAAGATTCTATTTGGCCATTTAAATAGGTCTAGAAAACAAGGATATTGTCATTATTCTTTTTTAGCATGTGTGACACACACCATATTGGTTTAGTTAAAAAGAATAAAAATATCAATCATGGTGTAATTTGTTGAAATAATATTTTCTACATAACCAAGATGGTGAACCTGATGTCAAATATGGAATAAATCATATAAAGTAATTTTATTATTGATTAACATTAATGGTTTGGTGTAATCTGACACATAATGATTTGAATTCCAATATTTATTACCATAACAAATTCAATCTTTTTAATACAAGAATAATATTTTCTAAGACATGAAAATAAATAATTCTATATCATGTTTATGTGTAAAAATATTTATTTTGATGATAGATGTAATAGAACAAATTACATTAAATGAAAGATTTATTATATTATAATCTAAAGGTGGAAGTCCTAAATATCCACAATAATATGTTTAACTCTATTAGTTGGTCCTAAATCTACCTCCACTTAGAAAACCTTCACAAATCTTATTAATTCTTGTTTTCAGGGCATAAATGAAAACCCCATTCTATATGTAATAATAATTTTTTGGAAGAATATATATTACACTCAATAAATAAGGGAATATTCCCCTTGATTATTTTCATAGGTTTTCTTCTTCGAGTTAAACTTATTGATGCTTCTGAACAAAGTCCTAAAACACATTTTTATTACCCATGATGATTATATTCTTATAAAGAATGTGTGAAGAAGGATTTTGAATAATAAAAATTTTTATGAATCCCATTTTATTCATCATGAGGAGATAAGGAGTTTCCCGATTTGTTTACTTATAAACATGGATAAGAATAGTAAGTAGTTTTGGGATAAAATTCTAATTTTTTTCATATTAATATTAATAACAAGTGGGCAGAATATATAATTCAATGATTCAGGAATTATATTGGGTTACAATTCTTCAAAGAGTTTAAACACTATTAACTCATGCTTTTCAATGTAGCTAATGATTTTCACTATTTGGAAACCATTTGGTGAAACTTATCCGTGATTACAATGAAATAACACCTTGGATATCTCAATCTATTCCAATATATCTCTCTCCTAATAAAAATTAACTATATTCCCAAGAAGGATAAAATAATTCATGCCTTAAAAATTCTTCGTAAATTTAATAGTATTGGGGAAATAATTTAATGTTGACCACATAAATTATGTTATTATCATAGAAAGTGAACTATTTTACACTCACCCACTTCACAGGTGGATATGGAAATAGGGATTATTTCATATCTAATTTCCCTTCAAGTACCAACACAACATGAAAGTGTCTAAACATAGTCATTGACATTACTGTTAATAATAATATGTTCCTTCTACAGTATTGAACACATGGATAATGTGGATCAAAATCATTCTCTAATTATAAAAATATAAATGAAAATATTATTTTTACATCACTTTTTTATAATTTATATTAGTCAAAATTAATTAAATATTATTATGTCTCTGAATAATATATCATGTCCTAATAACCATTAATGAATGACTAAGAATGTCTAGTATCTTTGAAATTATTGTGGGATGTATGGTATTTCCATTCACATAATCCCAACATGGGTTGGCTTAGGAACATGATGTTATTTTGGTTGGATGGTCTTTATCATCGAAAATATTACAACTCCATGATCCATTGATAAGTCTACCAATCTATAAATCTAAAAAATGATTTACTCAACACATACATCAATTTTAAAAAATATATATCATGGGATAATCTACTATACATATGATGGTTTATTCAAATCAATTATTATCATAATAAATCCACTACAAATTAATGTTTCCCTATATAGGTTTCTTAAACTAATAGTTTAATGGGTTTCATCCCTAATTATATAATGGTTGTCCATGATTTAATTAATACATATTTGATTGATTTTATTTATTATGGGTATATTTTATTTTGTTTTATCCATTTCACCCCATTTTATTTTTTTGTGGAGCTTACATAAATAATTATCCTTGTTAGATAAAACATTTCTGCACAATCCAAATAATTATATTCCACCATTGAATATTAATTTATTTATTTATATTATCATTGTCTAGCATAGATAAAATATAAAATACATAATATTGGAACAGATAAATAAACAATGTAAATAAATAAATAACCCAATCATGATCTTATATAATGGGTGATTTATTACGATGAAAATAAATCAACCTTTGATCTTGGAAAAACTCATTATGGCGGTCTTCACAGGACTTGTATCATTTCACTTATCCCCCATGTATCACATGGGTTGGCATTGTCTTAGTTTTTTCTTGAACTACCACTACCTATATTGGAAAACTCTTTTTTATATGTATTTATAACTCATACGCATGTTAGGTGAACCGAAAGATCATATAATGTATATTACACCAATCAGCAAGGAAACCAAATACCAACATAATAATTTAGGAATAGATGAATCACATGATAGCATATTAAATTTAATAATTAATAATCTCAAAAACCTGACATAAATTAAATTATATAAAACCAATTAATAGACATGTCTTAATCATGGACATTAATGACCATACATATGAAATTAATATAAAATAAAAAATGGGTAATATCCATTTCAATTTATTCATAATAATTATGATAAATTTACATATGTTAATTAATTAATTCACTTCTATATTGATGATCATCCAAATTACCCTTAGATATTATCATCACAAATGAAATCATGATATAACGTACAATTAATGATAAATATAATAAATTAATTGTGCATATTTAATTATTTGAACTATTTATTTCATTTTAAAAATCATTTATATCAAATCAGTGTTATTATATTTCAATATAGGAAATAATTATTTATTGTAATTTAACACTAACTTTTACTGGGTGACTAGATATTGCGTACTTATGAGTTACACATCATTTACCATCATTATTATGTATCTGGGATGATCTAATCGAGATTCATTATATACATTAGAAGGAATATTTCTCATGTTCTAGATAGCTACACATTGTGTATCAAATTTTCAATATGTCTGTGAAACCCAACGAAAGACTTAGTGTTTCAATTGGAAACATATCAGAAGATAGGTATTCTAGTTAGAAATTGCGAGTTCCATTATATTTGTGTCCTTATAACATTCTAAATATCTATGTTGTGTTTCATTAATGAAAAATAATGAAACAATTGACCTGTATGCTGGCTAAAAATCTTGTGTTTCAGGAATATTATTAATTTGTGTCCCATTCGGGGAAAAGTGTGCATTTAATAACTTGGTTTTAATGAATTACATCATTAATTAATGTAAACCACATGGAATGTTCACTGACTACACACTATTTAATGTATCAATCCATGTTATAGGACTTCCTAATCTATATGTCGTGTTTATTAAATTTCCCCCATGTAGTTACAATTTTTCATTCCACATATCCCATGGAACATCTAGGTGGAGATGACTTGTGTAAAAAATGTGTACCTTGAATACTTATAGTGTATCCTAACATCACTATACATATTATTTATCACTTCCCAAGGGAATAATCATTTTTTATTCTTCTATTTTTATTGTATTGTTAAAATGAATCATTCCCAGATCATAATTAATATGTCCATTTAATTTTTTAAATATCGTATTGAAAGAAATTATTCTACTAAATAAATATCTAAAAAATATTTTGAATAAAAAATAAATAAAAAATTTAAAATTTCACCCCTTTGATAACATTTGATTGTTCTCGGTATAGGTGAACATCCTTGGTGGAAAAATAAGTTGTGGTTTTTACAGATTGATGGATTATTTTCCATTTGTGAAAGATGTAAATGTTGTTACCAATGATACTTTCCTCCACGTATTGACATATAGAATAATATAACCCATAGAGGAAATTTTTCATGTAAAATTTATTTAAATATTATATTTAATCTAGTGAAATAATACCATGTCACATAATATTTCATTATAGATGATGTGGATTATTTAAAAAACCTATTTTGAATTACTTTAAATTCATAAATATTATCCATGTGTGGAATCCCACTATAGGTTATCCAAAAATTCTCCATTGATTTACAAATGAACCAAATTTATTAATTGATGGTTGTGTGAAAAATATATCATGTTTTGATTTTTATCATGATCATCTCACGTTCATTCAAGATTAATGTTTTCTCAATAGATCTTCTTGTTCTTGAGAGGATGAGAGTAGGAGTAATTTAAGAGAAAATTATTTTGTGTATAATGATTCTTAATTCTCAATTTTTCAATTAACCATAATATGTAAAATTAACCATATATTTATAGTTCTGGGGATTCATTTAAAATGGTATTTAATTTTGTACAGGAACATAAATTAAGAATTAAACCATTCTTGAAAAAATTAAATAAAAATAAAAATAACATTATTATTTAATATCATTATCTAGCTATAATATTTGAAAATAGTATTTTACCCACATTCATATTTATATTTATTAATATAAATGATCATGTTTCACTTTTATTCAATCATATTTATTTAATACTTGAATAAAAATATTATTAAATATTTTATTGACAAATAAATATTTTATTCCCGATATGGTGACCAATATTTAAAAAATAAAAAATAAAAGAAATATATATTATATTCATACTCATTAGATTAAATATATAATTATCATTTGTAGTAAAAAAATATGACTAAATTTATTTGAAGATCAAGAGAATAATATTTATTTAATTAATGAAAATAAAATACAATTTACAAATGATGAACCGTAACAAAAAGTTTGGGATACTATAGGATTCATTCACATTGGAATTATTCATGTGTTTTTTCTAAAGCCTAATTTTACTATCTAATATAATGTAATGGAAACCAAGAGAAATTTAATATTGTCGCAACATCAACAACCACATATAAATTCTTAAAAAGTAATATATTTTATTTTTCAGAAAATCTCATCAATTAGGATTCATATCCATGATATCAAACAATATTTTTGATATATCATTCATTGAATATCAAAACTAAAAAAATCATTAAACAATTGTCATTGAATTTTTGGTTTTAGATCCAATCAAATTAAAGGCATAATATATAAAACTTTCAATTATGGAGTGTAAAAATATTCCCTAAAAATTTCCATTTATAAAATTTTATTTATGATGCACCCAACATAACCAACATCTCATCAAAATATAGATTTTCTATTTTGTTTCATAAATATAATTTTGTGTGTCCTAATATGAATTAATGATAGTATTTTTGTCTATATACTATTACATAATCACACACACTGATTGAAATTATAGATACCACAACAAGACTAGAAATTATTTCTATTGGGTTTATTCCTATAATATCTCATCCTGGATACTATAAAGTTTGAACATCATTAGATGATGTATGATCTGATTACAAGTACTCATACTTTACCATCAACATTCTATGTTCCTCATAATAGAATCTTATCCTAGTAAAAAACTATATATAAGAATATCAACCTTTACTTTAAGGTTCACATCACATCGGAGAACTAATATGACCTTATCAATGTGATATATACCCAAGAAATTTTTTACTTCAATGTCATGTTGAATAATGAAAAATATGCTTCAATTTTTTTTATCTATGTTAATTGTTTTTTGATAATATTGTCATCAGAAGTAAAAATAGTTCGTTCTAGAAGACCTACCCCAAAAGTATGAACTAGCATTGTTTATGTGATCTGGATCATGGTTTGGATGGTAAAAACTTCATAAATGTTGGTAGTTCTAATGCTAAAAAATAAAATTCATTTTAATATACAATCCAGCATGCCTTCATAATTTCACGGGATTGGGTTTATGGTCTAGGGATCAAGGTTTAATTCATTAGAATAGATAATATGAAATTAGGACTCTTGTTCATATCATATGTTCTCTTTATCTCTCAGGAAATTAGTAATTTCATGATATTATGTATTCAAAGGGATATGGTGTCGGTCAGATTGATATGACGCCTTTGGTAGGTATTAATTTGTGACTAATGATGAAGGATAACATAGGATGGGATTTTATGGAACCTGTGAATTTATATGTGGTTTTGGAATTAGTGATTATGGTTGGGTTTGGTGAATGACTCACAAGTGACAAGGAGATATCTCTTGAGTTTAGAGGAGAGAATTGGTGTTTGAGGCGAGTGAGATGATTCATATTTTATGTGATGTGTGTGCTAGAGGGATGCTCTCTCTGGATGAATTATTATGAGGTATCTGATATGGGACACAATATATAGCCCATGATCTAGTTATTTGAATTTTTAAATATATGGGATTGGTTTTCTATGGGGATTGGAGCGGTATATCATGGGATAATAATGAGTTAGTGATACCATTCATGATTATGGATCATGGCGAGGTTATAAAATTGCTTGATTTTTACGTCAATAGATTCTATATGATGTGATATCAGTAATGAGTGAAAGCATGAGATAGAAATGATGATATGGAGAGCTTATTTTATGAGTTGTAGGCCCTATGTACTACTACATTTGTGTATATTCGTTTACTTATTATGGGTAAAATATTCTTATATGGAGGGCTGATACTAATTCATGGACCCACTATCTATGACATGTTTTGTATTGGATATCCATACAAGAGATAGAACCATCCTTATTAAATAATTTTAGGTATAACTCAAGATAAAATGTATCACTTGAGACCACATTGATTCTATTTATTGATATATATTTATTGTGTACCTTTCCTTGAGTACAAAGTTAAAGGATTCCATAATGGATATTTTTTAGTGATAATGTTACACATGTCATTATATGGTATGGTAAATGGAATTAGAACCTTACAGGGTGATAATAATATAGATTAAGACATGGATTTGGGACCCTAATATATTTTTTAAGGTAGTGGGTCAATGCATGGATTTGCGAAGCTGCCATATTAATTTAGGGAAGTGGTTGGTAGTTGGTATATTGTTTACCAAGCACGTTTCAGTTTGGATTGAGGGCATAGATAGAGACATAACCTAATCTATTGTATACTATCTGTTGTGTGTGGACTGAGGTGATGTCAGGATACTTCAATAGCGTCTATGTTGGTTTGGTTAGGTGTCAAGATGGCTTGGTTAACACATGATGACTCATCTCTCATGTTCTCCTCATCGAATGTTATAGACTCATTATTAACAAATAATAACTCAATGTGGATATATATATATAATTAATAAAAAATCATATAATATAATTTATTAGAATTTTATGGGGAGATCCTACAGATTTATATTCACACACCCTATAAGGGAACCCCATTGCATGTGAGAACTTCATATTTACATTCATATTTTTCATAAGCTGTGTAGTGGATTCAGATGGAGTAGGTTGTGGGTATCTAGAGATTGGAAATTTACTGTGTCCAATAGATCTAGGAAGCACCAATTATTTATTTTTTAATTTGTTATTTTGATGTTACGGTAATCCCTGTTTATGAATATATTATATGACTTAATATTTTTTTCATAACACATATGGTGATAACATTTTTGTCTTGTTGCTTATATATATTATAAATATTCATGTGGAAGTTTTTTTTTTGTTTTTTTAATTATTAAATTTTTATGCTTTAGTATGATATTATTCCCATTTCATGGATTATCCCTTTTACCCTAGTAAAAATCATTCATCTTATAGGGAGGTGCATATTAGGTCTTATAACACCTCAAACTATATCACCATCATTTTTCACAAGTCCATGGGATTATAATGTGATGGGGGATTGTAATACCATTGGAAATGAGATATAAATGACTTGATGGTATCACTCACTCATAAAAGATGAATGTTTGTTTTCGAGATAATATCTATGTATAAATCCATGGATATAAATGCATGTATTAGTGTATTTTTATAGTGGGCGATCAAAAATGATATTTGTTAGGGTGCGTATCTTTGAGGATAATTCAAATAGAAATAACATATTTTTTCTTATTTGTCATGTCAATAGAAATCCATATTTTTTCATAACATGTGGTGTGGAGGTAAATGATCCTTGTTAATCTTGGAGACCCATGGGGTCAAATGACTAGGTACATGGCCTAATGAAGTCGAGTTGTGATAGTTGGTATGAAATTAAATACTCATCCAAATGTATAGTGGTGTGGTATGTTTTTTAGTTGTGGGGACCACTATTAAATCTCATATCAGTACAGGTTTTTAAAGTCAGATGAAATTATATTTTTTCATAAATTATGTGTTTCAGTGCGAAAATAATATTTCATTTTATAATAAAATATGAGATAATTTTTCAAACCACAATTTTTGACTCATAATAGAGTGTTTTCTATAATAAATGAGTTTGGTTGAAATATTATCCCTTCATATTTTTATTAAAATGTTATATATTTACATAATTTAATATTAATTTATTCACACATGTTCATTAGGTTGATATATTTTAAATGGAGTTTCGGATTGAGATTTCATTATTACGATTAAGCCTAAAATTGTAGGGTTTGTTCTTTGAGATTGAAAAACCATTTATAGGTCCTAATACCAGCCCCATTTTTATTTATATATCTATTTTATTCCTTTATAATTTTTTCCTTTTTCTTTCCAATTTTTTCCATTTAGCTTCTCATGAACAACCCTTGAGAGATTACATTCAAGATGACTGAGATATGGATAGGTTAATAAGACGTTGAGGTGGAAGGGTAGGAATGAAAATGGATGTTTACTGAACACATTTTCTTATATGTAGTTCATATTTCAGGGTATGGGATCAATGTTATTGGTTTACCATTTAATGGTTTTTTATTTCATCATGTGAGATGATGTTGATTTTAAGGATTTATGGTTTATTTTTTTGGTCTTGTCTCATTGGAATGTGCCCGGAGTTCATGCATCATGATAGGAAAATAGGATTCGCAAGAAATATTCCCTTCTATGTGTGTTTTCAATGAATATAGAGGTTTATTTGTTTAATGACTCTATAACTACCTATAAGGTAGGTGGCATAAATATCCTTAGTGTAATTTTACTCAAATGAAAAACTTATATATTCATTCTTATGATGATGGGTCATATATATCATGTGGTGTAATGTACACCAAAGATATAAATATATTCCCTTTGTCAGGGGATGTATAGAAACCATAGTTGGTTTTTGTGGACTCTTAGTAACATTTGGGTGTCTATTTGAGGGAAATTATTTTGGATGGATCATTGGATCAACATGAGGTTTTCTTGAGATGGTGGTTCCCCTGAAGTCATAGTGATGGGTTCCATCATATGTAGTAAATATTTCCACATGTTGTCTATCAAGTAATTTGTAAGGGACCATATTAAATATATATCTGATAGATTGGGTGGGAAAGAATAAACTTCCATGATGGAGCCACTGAGGTCATCTTTCTCTTATATTTTCTTAGCCAAGAGTATGACTGGTGATTGAAAAGTGGCTAGTTGGTAGTTCTCATTTTCTCATGGATGGCTTGAGAGGGAATGCATGGTTATAAAAATTTTTAGGATAATTTTTATTTCCAATTATATATAATATTAGATGTGTGGTTGGAGTATTGTGTCCGAGATAATATCCTATGATTTGAATGAATCAAAATCTACAATTGAGTATTCAACTTACAAAAGTGATTTTAATCAAATAACAATATTCTATTAAAATATTACTATGTAAATATGATCATTATAACCTATATATTAAATTTTTGGAATTAATATTATTAATAATGTTATAATAAAGATATAATGGATTTGATCAATAATAAAATATTTATAAATTCTTAGGAAATAAGTACAACATTTATATTAGAAATAGTTATTTCAAAATTGATTTTAATAGATTTTTTATAATCTATAATAATTATTCATTCAAGCTATTATATATTTTTTTTATAAAATTAACATAACAATTAAAATAATAACAACCATATTAATTTATGGCGATGTTTATGGAATTTTCTAAAGATGTTTTTTATTTGAATATTGAACAATTCCAATTTTTGTAAAATGTTGATTTGTTATATTAAATTATGTAATTTAATAGTCCTGTTATTTTTTTGGTTGATTTAATATTAAACTATGCGATACTTAGTTAAATATAATCTAATTAATTAAAATTATATCACCATTTTATTGGATTTTTTAGAAGTTCCTTTTTGAGCTTCAAAACACATTTTTTATTTGCATTATTTTATTATGAACATTATTTCACCATTTTAAGTAATTAAAATTAATTATAATGGTGAATTATTTAAATGAAATGAATATATTATATATCAATATTTTAAATTTAAACTGATTTAGTAATTATTTTAATTCATATAATTTCTATTTGATTATCATTTCTTTGAAAAATTCATTTTAAACAAATCAATTTTTAATCAAGTTGGAGGTTTTTATATTAAATCATATTCTACTAAATGTGTGAATTAAAAATCATAAAAAAAATTATTTTTTTTAATGTTCTTAAATTAAATTATATAGCATGATCAACTTCATTTTTTTCATAATTAATAGTAAAAATATTATAAACATATTTATAATATTAAAAAAATTAAACATTTAAATTTGAGTAATCTAAGAGTTAATGATGCTAAAATGTAGAAAAAAATATATTTTTTGGTTTGAGAGTAATTAATCACCCTTATATCTCATCCACAAATTTATTTTTTAAATTTTCAGACACATGTCTTTAGAGTGATTTCCAATTATTGTATAGTAATGTGAATTGACCAAAACATTCCCTCATCAATTATATATAGGAACAACCTCCTATCACTTATTCACATATAATAATTCATTTTGATAAAAAACCCATTTAAAAAATCTATACCCAGTATCATTATACACATTTTATAGCTTCTTTTTCTCCTAAAATATATGTCTTGTATTTACTATGAAATCCCAAAGAGGTTCTTATTGAAGGTAGGCATCTTCCCTAAGATCATTCTTTTTACATCTTCTTTTTCCATTATAAATTATCTCTTCAAAATTCCTATAAAACAAAACTATAATCAATTATATAATGAGACTATATTTTGTTAAAGTATAAATATCTATCCATATTCTCTTCCATAAATTGGGAAACTGAGTCATAGTTCATCTGAACAATTGAATACTACCAAGAGAAGTCATGAAATTTGTTTTCCATCAATACCATTGATGATTATTTAGGATTTTTAGTTTAATATATATTTATTGTATTCAATATAAATTAATAAAACTTTAAAATTCTCATATTATATCACTTCTTTCATTGCAATCTTTAAAAAATTGATGACATCAATTTTTTGTATGACATATTACCGCCTAATGAAGAATTTTTATTCATTTATATCAAGATATACATTGAATTATTTATATATGTGTATTTAATATTACTATATAATATTTATGATCAAATAATTATTATGTGAAAAAAATATAAAATTAACATTCTCACTATCTTGATTGTTAAAAATTGAAAACTTTAATGGTGCATACGTACAACCTACCATATTTATGATTGTAACATACATAATTTCAGATAACAATATTTAATTTTTTTTCAAAAGTAAAATTGATGTATAAATATTAAATTTACATAATTATTATTTATACAAAGATATTTTTCTGTTGACTACGTTCACCATGGTATAATTAGTTATTCCATTTTGAAATTATGAACATAGAATCCTCCAAATAGCCGACCGTGATAAAAAAGGATAAGTAAAAAAATAATCCAAATAGTAAAATAAGTAAATTTTTTTATAGGAGATTAATCAAGATATAATTTCATAATAAAAGAATACATTTATAAATTTTCATTATATATGAGATATAACACCTGCACGACAATTACTTGACATGAGGTAAGGGTTTCTATGCCAAAACATATTTCTTTGAGAAACATGTTCTTTAATGAATCTAATTTATTTTAAATGGTGTATATGATTTGCCCTTAAATACTATATCTTGAATTCATCATACTCTTTTGTATTTTAGACTTCAATTCACATACTTCATTCATGGATGTAATGAATCAAGTGATACAATGCTGTGAAGGGTTATTTCATCAATCTCATTTTAATTGGGTTTTTTATTCCTAACATTATATTAAAGAAAATTATTTTATAATTCTCAATTATAAATATGTAAAATTATTATATTATGTATGTTAATTAAATTTTAAATTTATAATACTATTTTTATCATTTTGTCACTAAAAACAAATGAGAATATTTTGACGACAATCAATAACAATTTAATCTTCAATCGAATACTATTTCACATCCATGTCTATGTGTTATATAAAACGTTTTAAAAATGATTTAATATTATTCTATGAATATTAAATACTAATATATATTATTCAATGGTTATTTTGAATTAAAATAAATTCCCAATATTTTCATGAATTTTTATTTTTTTAAAAGAAGTTTCAATATAGAAAAGTTATTTCCATATATATATTTTTAATCTATTTAAAAATATTTATATTAATAATAAAATAAAGTAATTAATGTTATAGAATTTTTATAAATTATATATATATGTATCTTACTTATATATATAGCTCATTCACCATTCAATTGAGGTGTGGGTATATGAATTTTGTTCATTTGTCTAATATTTGTTTAATAAATGTTTTTTGATTGTGATACATAGAAAGATTATAAGACTTATTTTCTTTCCATGAGTAATTATATTAATTAATAATTATGATTAAATTTCTTTATATAGATAAAATATTATTGTACATAAAATGAATATGATGGGTTGGATTTGAATATTCATTCCATTTAATTCATTGGGTAAAGTTTTATTTCATTGAGACGTCCTGTATGGGGTTATGGAGTGAACCTAGACTATTGTGGGACACTATCAACCATATATTGTTATACCTGTAGTTAGTCATGACATAATTTTATGTTGGGTTTTATGTTTATGCAACATTTTCACCAATTCCTAAATCTTACGATGCGATGCTATTTATGTTAATCTCCCTTGTGATTACTCATGTTTCTACTCATTTATGATATCATGTTTGTAATTCTAACTCACCTGTTTTATTTTGTAAAATATTTATTCCTTTACAAGAACTTTTATCTCATCCCTTATCTATATGTATAACACAAGTTATCCCCTTATGTTTTATGAGGTTGAAATAATTTACTACCTCACTATGAAGAATAATATAAGGAAGTTTTATTTTTCCTAATTTGATGTATTGTGAACCTACAATTACAAAGACACTAGGAATCTCAAAAATTGGTTTTTAATTAATAGATGATTATGTTAAAAATAATGTAATAATATGTGTAAATGTGTTGGGTCACTATAGTTGCAATCGAGGAAATTTTTTAGTTAAAAAAATGAAACTGAAATAAAGATATTGTACTGAGAACACTTGGGATAAGTTTATGGGTGAATTTATGTACCAGAAAATATCATTAAATATTGGTGAGTGATAGAGTGAGATATTATTGAGAAATTAAAACCTTTTCTAGATACTAACATTGGATGAGGATATAGAATAGTTTTAAAAAGGTTTAAAAACATGGAAAATGGTGAGTTAATACTGACCCAATCATCACATGCTCTATAAAAATTGGCTTTGCTTCATACCTTTATTCAAACACCCTAGGGTTATTTTTTTGTAAGTTCAAAAAAACTTTACAAAACAAAATTTAATAACTAGTTCAAATTTTCAGCTTCCAAAACTGAATAAGAAAAAATTCCATGTTTAAACTTGATTTAAACCTATTGAATAATATGTCATAATATACATATAATTTATAAGTTATTCCTACAAAATCAGTATTATTATATTATATTAATTTATTAGTAAATATACTACCATCAAATTTTTATTATTTTAGTTAATAGAGTAAAATATGGGAATGAATTCCAACTACCAATGATATTAGAAATGTAATTATTTTCCATATTAGTTACCTAAACTTAGTGGAAAATTAGTTATAAATCTTACTATAATCCCAAATGAGATATATTGAATAATGAATAACAACTAGAATCTAGTTTAATTTCTAAACAACTTGAAGAAGTGAATATTGGTGTATGATGGAAGTTATATTTCCAATGATGATAAAAAAGAGATGACTCAATTATTATGTTCAAAATGGGAATGGAAACAATTGAAACATCCTTAAAGGAAAATGAATATATTTTTTGAGTGTAGAAAATGATATATAAATTAGGTAATTATGAATAAAAATGATGTGTACGTTTAAGAAGGAAGAAGGAAATATTGTTTGGACAAAGGAAAAATAATTATTCTATGTCATAGGTATGGGGAAGATGGAAATTATGAAATTAAATTCCGTAATATTTGGATTAATTAAAAAGGTAATCTACTATGGGAATAATTGACTTTTAATTTTTGAAGTTTTTGAGAAATTTAAATCAAGAGTCATTTTTGATGTAATTTTCTTAATGGAATTCTAGTTATTAAAATCATAAAATTGTTTTGCATTTCTTTGAAATATTCTTTATATATGTGTTTTAATGAAGATATTTAATAGTATTAATGATATAAAATGTTGTTTTTATGTTAATTAGATATATTGTATTGTAAAATGACTATGTAAATGAAAGGATTTGATCTTTACTTGATGATTATGTAAATATTATCAATTATAATTATTTTATTTTGTCTTTAAAAATAAACATAGAGAAGACATTATTGGTGAAAACAACATTTTATGAATAATGTTTTTTAAGATGTTCATTATATTTTCTAAATATTTTATAATAATTATATTAATACATATTCAGAAAAAAATGAAAATCATCATTCTTGGTGGAAAATAATAATATCTAGAAAGAAATTTTGTTAAACCCTCAACTGAAGGGTTGTAGGGGTAAAATTCCTACTAGTGGATTTTTTAATTTATTTGTTTGTTTGAGATTGTTTCGAAATAAATGATTTCATGAATAAATTTTATGTTTATTTTGGATAACATATTATTGGATCAAATATTTTTATTTTTATTTTTATTTTGATGTTATTAATTATATTTTGGGAAACATTTTATTAGGTTAATATATATATAACCATTATGTTTAATGTAATGATTTATTTGGGAAAAATATTTTTTTTATTGAAATTTATGTTGAAGGGTATGAGATATCATTTTTTATTAAAACCATTGATCATGTTGAGGTTATTGAGGTTATTTTTTATATTAGGATATTTATTTGAGGAATTATCTATGGAAACCCATTGGTTTTTTATTGAATTATATATATATATATATTCATTATGGGTATTATTTTAAATTGTGCTAATAATTTTGGTTTTATTAACGATGTATACAATATCTTGTTACTATATTATGGATTTATGATATGTTAAAAAATAATTTTATATCATCAAGACAAAAAATTAAATTGTATTTTAATTCATTAGAGTATTAAGTGAAGTGGAAATTGATTAGTGAACAAAAAAAGAACAAAATGTGTTTTCAAAATAAATATATTTCAAATAATAAATTTTTGTTGTTCTCAATTTTCATTTTAATTTAATCTATACACTCTAGGGAAAATATCTTAAAACCAAAATATTATCCTATTAGCTTCATATCGAATGAATCAATGATCTTTTAATTCATCACATATTTTTTATTTTGTGGTTCATAACCTTCTCATGGTTATTCACTATTTTATGAAAGTAACATTTACCATTCTACATTATTATTTTTTATTTTATTATGTGTCTATAATTTCACATCCCAAGAATTTTTTACCTCATGGAAAACTATTCATGTGTTATTCTATATGACCTATGTATATCCCTCTACATATTTTAAGAGGGTATTCTATGAACCCTTTTTTAATTTGGGGTTTCCCCAAATAGAATTTTCAATTGTAAAAATCATGATTATAGAAATGATGTTGAAATTTTGAAGAATAAATTTATCTAAAGTATTATAATTAGCATCCTGATATTTTAATATAATACAACGTTTTATAGTGTATTCAAAATGAAAAAAAATGAGTTTAAACAAACCGAAACATATTAATAAAATATTTTTAATTAACTATGATCATTATTACATATATATTATATGAGTGAGTATGAATATGATTAAATAAATTATAAAATAGATATAAAATTTTTAATGGATATTATTGTATTTTTAAATATACAGGAAATATGAAATCAATTTTTTTTGAAAAGATTTATTTCAAAACGTGATTTTAATTTATTTTGTTAAGAAAATATTATAATTATATTTTGGAACATTTATGAATTTTATTATAAAATTAATATAATTTTTAAAAGATATTATCAATATAAACATATGGTTAAACATTGTGTTTTTTGGTAAATGGTGATTTTTCAGTGAATAATGGAAATACCGTTTTTGTGAAAAAAATGTCAATTTTATTAAGTTATGTAAATTGAAAGTATATATTTCATTTTACATTGATTTAAGTTTAACATAAGTATTTTTTATATATATAATCCAATTAATAAAAATTTTATCAAAATTATACTGGATTTAAATATAAGTTTATTTTTAGGCATAAAACAATTTTTTATAAAAACTATTTTAAAATCCAAAATGATACACTATTTAAATTTTTTTAAAAACTAATATTGATGAAAGATTTAAATGAAATTGTTATATTATATATTTTTATTTTTAAATTTGAATTCATAATATTATTGTTTATAATCATACATTTAAAATAAGATCTCTTTTTCCTTAAAATATTTATTTTTCTGAAAACTTTTTTTCATCTTTCTTGATCATTATATTAAAAAATAAATTCCTCAAAATAAGTTAATTTAATTTGATAATGTTGATAAAAAATTTTTAATTATAATAAATTTTATTATACAATAATATTAACTCAATATTTTCCAATAATTAATAATAATAATAAATAAACAGTATTTTTTAAAAAATTAAATTTATAAATGTGGGTAGCCGTAGAGGTAAAGAGGTTAAAATTTTTAAAACTATATTATTTTTATTTATACTAGTGTTTAATTTTTATATTCCTCAAAAAATAATTTTTTTTCAAATTTGGAGGTACATTGATTGAGAGTGACATCCCATTATTGAATAGTTTTGGGTATTTACAAAATTGTCACTTCACATCGATTATAAAAGGGAACCCCATAATTTTAGTTAATTACACATGTTAATATAGTTGAGATAAAGAAATAATTAAATTATAAATCTACAAAATAATTATCAATACATTATCACTTGATATATTCCTAAAAGATAAGCCATATTGTCGTTAATTGGAGATCCAATGTATGTTCTTATAAGAAAAGGAAATCATGTTCACCGAGCCAATTTTATTAGTTTATTGTTATCCACCATCATTCATGTCATAAAAATTAAAGTATAATAAGAAAGTAACTTATTTATAAAAATATGTTATTATATTGAGAGAATAATGTTTAACCATCACATCTTCTATCAAATGGGAAACAAAACCATCATTTTTTGTGTATTGTAGACTACATGCTCACAAACTAATGTAATTCATTTTCCATTATCACTTAAAATGAAATATAAAGATAATGGATTTAAGTTATAAATATATTATTCATGAAATATTAATCATTATATAAATTAAATATATCATATAACTTCTTACCTTACCGTCCACATAAAATTAATAACATCTTTCATGCGCACCGCAGATAAGGTCATTACAAAGCGATGATAGTGGTTATTTATTTACACATAACATATATGGTGTGTGTATTATTATTTTAAGAGATATTATGATATTTATGATTTAATAATCATTATGGATATATAAAATAATACTTAACTTATTTACATCATGATTTTTGAAAAATGTGACTTTTACTTATACGTATGTGCGACCTATTATCTCAATAACTGTAACATAGTTCATTTTTCATTATGATATATCATGGATAGTTTTACCATTAAACTGTTATAAAAAATTTATAATTTCTTCATTGTTATTAATAAAAATATAGAACAATAATCCATTTTATCTTGTTCAATACACTGATGTAATTTTGAACTTAAGAACTGAGCTAAAATAAAATACCCCAAGGAGAAATAAATGATTATTTCATTGAATACATCATTAAAATAAATAATGTATATGTTTTAGGAATAATGTATTAAATATGGAAAATTTTACTGATAAAAAATAATGTATATTTTTTTGTTATATAGATGATAAAATACAAACATGATAATGTCTGGACATTAGGTAAGTTTCTTCCTCTAGAAACATCTTTCTTTATGATACTTGATATTTTATAAACCAAGTTTTTATATGGTGTATATAATAACTGGTTATATATTATACCATAAATCTTTAATAAATATAAATAATTTATGTTTTAATTCAATTAATTCATTCACAAGTCTATGATTCAAAAGCTACTAAGGTGTTATGGGATAATGCTTTAATCTCATTTAAATGTGGATTTTTTATGCTTGAATTTATGTTGATGAAAATTATTATATAATATTATATAAACCTAAATAAACATTTTTATCATAATATTATTAATTATCATTTCAAATATAAGTATAATATTTCACACGTTAGTACATAAAATCATTGGGATATTTTTTATGTAAATTTATATTATTCCACAGTTCATTTGAAAACCCTTTATATTCCATGTCCATGTTTTCATTAAATTGTTTTCTAAATTTATTTAATATTATAACATATTTAAATTACATTTTACCATAACTAAATTCTTACAAAAGGTATTAAATGTTTTCATCTTTTCATTTTTGGTAGGACATAATTTGTAACTTAAAAAACGTAGAAGGATTATTTTTTTAACATATATGACTTGAATGGAATTATATTCATATTGGACCAAATTTTCATTGAATATTAATTGATAAATTTCAATTTTTATTTCCAATGAAATTTATTTTCTAAATACATGGTGAATTTTTATTTTTTCCATAATTGTTATTCAATTTGGAATGGTAAATTTCATGAAGATTGTTTTTAATTTTTAAAATTAGTTCAATTTAAAAACAACAACTAAAATAATATAAAAAAAAAATTAAAGAATATTAATATATATATATCATGCATATATAACTGGATTACTATCTATTAACTTTGTGGTGTAGTGCATTACTTTTGATCATTTCACAATGCCCTTATTTAAGAAACATCATTTTATTATGATATAAGGAAATATTATGAAACCCACATTCTTTTCCTATATAATTCTTATGTTTATGAATTATGATTTATTTCCTTATGTGGAAAAGATATTCATTTGAATGAAATGAATGTGATTAGTGGGAAAATAATTATATATCCCTCCAACTCATTGGATAATTATTTGTCTCATTAAGAACCATGTATGATAATATGGAGATAATATTATTCAACATGGGACTCTATCCAACGTGTGATATTGTACTTGTGTTTGTACATTATATATGATTATATAATTTTCTACTGTTATTATACATTTATTATGATTCCACGATCATATGAAACTATTTTCTTTATGTTATTTATTATTTTGAAAAATCACATTCCTTCTATTTTATGATATTATGTTATACTTATGATTGTCATGTTATGTTTCCTTATAATATTATTCCCATAGTAGTATTTTTAGATCAACCCTTTTTTCTATGTATTACATTGGTCATTCAAAACATTTTTGCAGTGTTTCAGGTTTTTAAGATCTCATTATGGATAATAAAATATCATTATTTTATTTTAATCATACTTTTATGTATTATGAATGATGTATTCCATAGACACAATTCCTAATATTCGTTTGGTTGTAATTAATAGATTTTTCTATCAAAATTTTGTAACTTTATTTATAAATCTATTGGGATGGTATTTATTTAGATTTTCTCTATAGTGGAGGGTGGTCATGTGAATCATCAATGCATTAGGTACATGCCTCGTTTTTTGTGAGTATTGATCGTTCTTTTTTTTTGTAACAAACAAGAGGGATGTGCATGGTCATTGGTTTTAGGCATGTTATCCATATTTTAATAGGACATGTACCTTATGATTGTGACTAATATTTAATTCATGTGGAGTGTATTAATAAATCATTATGTTGGGTAGTACACAATTGGATATTGGGGAAGTGAGCCTAATTTATGTTTTCTATTGATCATTGATGCTCTAATTTCTAGTGGGATGAGAATGAGAATGGGTTGTCATAGGTTTTACATTTTTTAAATTAGTTATTAGTGGTTTTAAAATGTTTAACCAGTTATTTTAGTTATTAATATATAAATGTGTCTATGGTTTTCTCTTTGGGAAGAAGAGATATGATAAATGCACTATAGTTGTTGGGAACATCAAATTGGTTTTGTGTGATTGTCTCTATTGTTTAGAGAGATTTGTGGATACTATAATACCAACCATTATAAGTAAAAGAATTTTTTTTATGCCAATAATTTTGGTGATATAATCGTTTTTGGTTGAACACCTTTCCTTCTTAGAGGAATTAAGTGTTTGTGGTGGGGATTTTGTGACATCTGACAGTAACATTGGATGTGAATATTAGGGTAAATATTAATATTTTTCAATGTAATTATTTTAGGTTTAAATGATAATTTTATATATAATATTATTTCATAAAATTTTCCAAAACACAATATACATAAATAATTGGTTTTTTCTAATAGGTTCACTATTTAGTTGAACTCTAAGATGACTATACTATCAAGAAATACTTAATATTTAAATAAATAAATATTAATTTAATCCCATGTTTTCAATCAGTGGTATATTTCTAATGAAAATTTATATTTAGATTCCATGTCTATTTTTTTCTTGATTTATGGGGTTTTATAGGAAGGAAATAAACTATTCATATGAGTCGTTGCTAGAGAGGGGTTATAATTCATTTCATTCTATTTTTCTTGATTTTGATATTTTTCATTTTTATTTTCATTATTTTTAATTTGGTTTCCAATGAACACCCTTTTGGGTGATTTATGTGGTATACAATATATTGAGAGAGGGAGATAATAGGGTTAGGTTGAAGAGGATGTGCCAATGGGGTTATCCAAGGGACCAGATTGGTTTTTAGTGGCTATAGGTGGTTGATTCAGTGTAGTGATTTAGCGGTTTCCACCATGAGGTAGTGTATTTCTATTTTATTTTCTATAAATCACTATAGTTTACTTTTTTAATGTTTTTATTCTATTTTGGGTTTCTAGGGACCATGTAAGGGTCTCCTTATTTATTTTCCAATGAAATAGATGTTCTGATTCATTTTAGGGGTTTTCCATTTAGGAAAACCCATTTTCACAGTGTGTAGTTCAGAGAACACATATAATTTCTTCTTTCTTTCCAAGTAAGACAATTTACTTGGAATATAATATATTTTATGATGACATAAGTTGTGTTTTGGGAACATGGACCTATAGTTTACATAAACAGATACCATTTTGGGTACATGAGTAGTAGTTCTGTATTGTGCTTGGATAGACTATGTAATGGGGTAAATGGCCAGGTATATATCTAGGGACCAAGAATGGGGTACACATCATGGTTGAGGAATTTGACATTATGTAGTTTAGTGATCAACCCATTAAATATTCTAAGGTACACAGGTAGGTATCCTGCAAGGCTTTCGGGCCACCCAAGGCCTTTAGGCTAGTTTATTCTCAAGGCCTTTGGGCCACCATAAGGCCTTAGGGCCACCCCAAGGCCTTCGGGCCACATGAATGAAGGCCCCAGACACACTACATAAAAGGAGCAGCCCCTGAAGGGGATTCACAGAAGGTGCACTCACCAGAGAAGAGCCAAATGGATTGTTAGAATGAGAGGGTATGGCTATGCCATCGGTACCAGCCTCTGTTTTCATGGGAAGCCTAGCCAGACGGTCATGGAATGTTGGAGAGCTACTATGAAGATGCAGATGTGGGGGATGGGCAGTTCCTTGTAGATAGTCTGGTTGAATTCCCTAAGAGCTTCGGGTCATGTAATCTCCTAATCCTATAGGCCATGTAATCTCTGAGCCTACAAGCCTTGTAAGGGTTCCACCTCATCCCTTGAAAGGGGGGTTATCAAAAATCAATAAAAAATGAAGGCCTTCAGGCCATTCAGGCAGGCATAATGGGAGAATCCTTTTTTTATATGGATTCTATGAAGAATGTGATTTTGTTAGCAAATTTTTTTGGATGATTTGATTAATGTTTAGTATAATAATCTTTTATGGGGTTGGTTGTGAGGCCATAGGCCAAAGTGATGGTTGTGATATTATTAACTATCTTGGCCTTGGATGTTTTTGTATGATTTCATAATTTTTATTTCAGAATGATCATGGATTGTTGGGCGAAGTTGTATTTTATAAGAGCTATTGGAATTTACTTGTTTGTTGGGACTAGTTTCACTATATTATATAAAATTTTAAATAGATCATTTTTATGATGATAAAACATATTTAATCATTTTTATTGGGTTTACATAATGGTGTGGTGGTTGTGACTGAGTGTCATTTTGTTAATGAGATGAGTATAAGGGACTGTAGGGGATTCCCTTGTGGGATCATCTCCAATCTATTGATTAGTGTGTGTTATAGTAAGCATTTTATAATTCCCAAGTGGAAAATTTTATCATTTCATTCCCTTTGTGATGAGTTGGTACCCATATATGTTCTTTTTTCAAAAAAAAATTATTTTTTCTATCATGGGATTTCTCCATAGGGTTTTCATAGATGTGGAGATCTTGTTTGGTATATCTTTTTAAGTGTTCATGATTATTTTTAATGAATACATTGTCTATCTATTCTTTTGTATTCCCATTTCATGAATTTCTTTATTAAGGACCAGTTAGAGTACAAGGGGTTTCATTTGGTAAATTCTAACACATTCTATATCTCATGATTTTGGAATCACTAAAGGAAACTATTTAATGGTATTATGATCTTACTACAATTGTTGGGAAAGTTCAGGATCATGGTTTGGGTTTGTATAATGATAATGGGAGTAAAATGGGAGACTGTAGTTAGAAATCACATTATGTTGTCATCTATGGTAATGTGTTAAGCTCATATTTTTTTGGCCTGAAGGTGCATTGTTGAGGTTTCATAGTGGTTTTCTTTTGGATTATGAAATCTCAAAAACCATGAGAGGCCTCTTTATTATTTTATATGAGTTAATAATAGATAATACTTATGATATTTTAACTAAGGTTTTGAGGATTTCATTTCCCACATTATTTTTCTTTTGGCCATGAAATTTTAGGAAATTCTTCCTCATGAGTTCAGATTAAAGAGGAGTCACATGGGAAGTAGTTGATAGAGCATCGAACCTATGTTATATTCTTGTTCTCTCCATTGTTGTATTACTGTTTTTAGAATGGTTTAGAGAGAAATTGGGTGGCTAGGTTCAATACACCCCCCTAATTTGGTGTTCACAATTTCAAGACCGGATTAAGGATCATGAATTTTAGAGGCAGTCACATAGTAGGTGTTGCCTTCCATGGATGATTTTATGTACACAGTCCTACGATTATTGTGTAATCCTATGTTTATGATTGGATCCCACATTGTTTTTTGTATAAATGGTTCTCTATTTTTATATTTGACCTTTGGGAAGGATAATTTATCTATTTTCATATACGATGATGTTACATTCTCTATTTCAGATCATGCTGCTAGAGTCCTATGGCCCAGTAAATGCACATTTTCATTTAGAAACCAATATTATGGTTTTGGGGTTTAAAATTCCTTATTTTTTTAGTGGTATTGGTTCTCCTACATAGATTTTTATGATGAACCTAATGTTATGTGTTTGGGTAATACCCTTGATATTAATCCTCTAGAGTATGTAAAGTAGGTGTATATTTACCTTTACTGTCAGAATAAAACCCATTATTGGAATTATTATTTTTATTTCTCTCTATTTTTATTGCACAATATCTATTTTCTGAAGGTTTTTATTATTCTTTAGTTGGAATGGAAATATTGAATGTTCATGGAGATGTTATTACAATAGATTAACTACTTGTCATCTTGGATGGATTATTAATATTTCTTTATCACGTCTTGATTCATGCACCTCATTGTGAAACCAATACCCAATATAATGTGTGAGTACATTTTTTGTAGTGGACGGGATTTAGGAACAGTGTTATTTAATCTAGATGAACTACTCCTCTAGAGTATTAGGATCAGGATGGTGTAACTTAAAAATTATGGAGTCTGGGTGCATTTTTCTTCTCAGAGTTGGATGTAGATAATTATGTATTTAATATTTAGTTTTTTTATTTTGTATACATGTTCATCCCATTGGGTGACTAGATATTTTATGTTTTTCAATCTTTTGAGTCTATATGATTATAAAATGCATTTCAATTATTAAATCTTCCTCTTTTATCATTTTTTTTCTTTTGTGTTATCTTCTTTTTACCATTATGTAGGTGTTTGGTTATTTTCATTTCTAATTGATTTCTGACAAGACGATAAATTTTCTCCATTGTATCTATTTTACCCTTAATTATTTTTGACATTCTCTTCCATTTTGGGAGTCCTGTATGAGGCTTTTTGGTGACCCAAATTGAATGATGAGTATGGTTGACACGATATGGTATGATAAAACCATATTAACCATTTCGTTATTAATATGGGGAATGAATACCCTTGTAAAATGGAAAGATAAAATAAAAAATTTTACAAACCATTTTATAAAATTCAAAACTCATTTCAGGATTCATTTATTAAGAACCCAACAATTATATTTTATTTTCATTATATATAGGTATGATAGAAAACCTCATTTGATGTTTTATAGGTTGTGTGTGAGTTTGTATACAGAACAATAGTAGGTGATTTGTATTCCTGTGGTGATAATCATTTGTTGAATAATTGATCGTAATGGATAATATCAAGTTGTGGGATGAGAAGGAACCAAACATATTACAGGAGAACCATTGGGATAGATTACATTTTTCATGGCCTAGAGAGATCATTGCACAATAATATTTATCAAATACCACCTTTAATACAATTGAACAATTGCGTTATGAAAATATAAAATATATATATATATACATCTTTTAATGAATATTTTTTTATAAAAGAATATTTAATGCAATGTTGGTATCCTTCAAACACACCATGCATAACCATAAAAATGAAATCCATTTTCAATAGTTTTAAATATGTATATGAAAAAATAAATTTTATTTAATAATAAGTTAAATAACATGTATCAATCATATGAAAACATTATTCCCTAAAAAATAAGGGGTACACATTTAAATATAATTTAATTTTTCATTATTTTAAAGAGAAGGTATAATTCAATGAAAGGACATTGTTTAATACATTATATTGAAAATAATTATGTTTAAAATGAGATGGAAATATTTCAACTATAATAATACTCTACAACTCATACCAAACTATGTTTTGAGTCAGTGATAATAAGGGGAATATATTTTATGAATATGAGTTAACCACAAAGAAAATAATTTATTTCCATATCAACCATCCTCGCATTAAATATAATCAGTTTCTTTTTATTGGAGAAACAAGTCATTTTGGATTTAATGAGAATGATATATCATGATTTTAAAGTCTGTTTGAATATATTGAATATAAGAAGCACTAACATTACAAACAAAACAATAATTAAATGTAGCCATTATTGAATATCTATAATCCATTATAATGTTAATAAAATGATGAATTAATATTATAAACACCTAGGATCACTAGATACAATTTAAGAGAACCCCAAAATATATTCCATCTAATTTTTTGTTTAATGGAATTCATTTGTTTAATAACATTGTGTTTTCATACATCGACAAACTAAATGGTAAAATCACATAAGAATATCAGTTTTCAAACATGAATCCACTATATATAAATGAATTTATTAATTATTTAAATAATGATACATAGATTTACACTCTATTCGAAAGAGGATTCCATTTAATAGTAAATTGTGATGAACAATCCTAACATATAAGAAATAATACTATAAAAAACATCAACAATAGTGATCCTTTTTTAATGATAATGCTCATAGAATAATTCATATAACAAGAATAATCATTTAAATACTATATCCCCTAAGAATTATATTATCATTACTCTCACATATCAAAAATATAACATTAAATTTTCATGAAAAGCTGTAATGTGGATCAATTAAAGGGTACAAAAATTTAAATAATGTAAATGGAAATAAATGACATATAACATTATTAAAATATGTTTAACATTATGAAATAAATCATTTGAAAACCCATCCACAATCCCTTTAAAAATTTAATAATAATATCTTATGTATCAAATACTACCAGATAGATCCTCAGAATATAGCCAACAACACATTATATTTCGATAATATAGGATAATAAATGAAGTTAATTACATAAAAATAATAATAAGCTTTTTGAATAAAATTATTCAACTATTTAATCATACCAACTTAGGTAAAAAATTTATCAAACCCATTGGGATCATTATTTTCATGAGAATTAGTTTAATACATTAAAACTTTAGAAATCCCATATATGAAAAAATGAATACCGAGGAAGAAAAAATATCCATTTATATATAGTCATTAAATAAAAATAATATATCCTATAAAACATAAAAAATCAGGACTAAAAAATGATAAGCACTCATGGATGTAAATTGAAAATAATTTTTATAGAGAACCCAACCAAATTTCAGTGAACTCATTAGAAATAATGTATCTATTCCATGTAATGGATCATAAATCATGTATATTACCATTTTAATTATATCATAATGAAAAAAGAAATAAATTTGATGAACCCCAAGCCAAATTTTTTCATGAACATCACAGTGCATGAAATAAATATGATATTGGAAAATAAGATGGGATGAGAAATTTTAGAGGTGTTTACTCTAATTAATCATAATTAATTGTTGAAATCTAGGCATAAGATTAATATGAGGTATTTCTGAATGAGGAAGACGGTTGATGGTCAATATTTATCTAATTATTGAAGATGATGACCCAAATGTATATAAATAGTGAATGGGAAAATAGAGGATTTCCAAAATTTATATATATGAATCTCGTAAGGGTTATCTACATAATCTGGGATAGCATGTTACTACCATTACAACCCCACTATATTTAGACTATGAAACAAACATAATTAGGCTACAAGGTTACGTCATTATATTCTCATATAGTCCATTATCCTCTAGGATTTCACAAAAAATATATATATAATTTATAAGCACAATTACCCTTAACCATGTTCCAATAATACACCATCGCTAAAAAAGGTAAACTCATATATAATATTATTTCACATATTTTATTCTAACTACACATTAATGTTCCACACTTATATCTATAACATTAAAATCCCATATTCTACCACAAAATTAAAACTACACACATTAGATTAAGTGTAATAGATCATTCTATCCATGTGATGAACATATAAAAAAATGGATTCCAACACCTTAATAATTTCGAACCTAGAATTCATAAATTTCAAATAAAACAATAATTGAATATGAAAAAACAAAAATTTATATTGTTGTGTGAATAAAATCATGAAATTTTATTTAGGTTCCTTATTTATTGTGTAATATCCTATAGATTCATCTATAAATAGAATAATAAATTAATCACGGTTATTTCTAAATACCCTGTTCATAAAATATATATTGATAAATGAGGACTTTATATGTCCAAAAGGTGTTATCATGATTTCATAGTGTGCATATCTTGAACAAAAAATTATTGGGTATATCTATAGTTTTAATACATAGATATTAATAAATATATTGATTATATTCATTTTATAATTATTTAATTCCATTAATATGAATAAATAATTCTTAAATATAATAAAAATTATACATGTTCTTGAACACAATACTATTATGTTAACGGAAATATATGATAATATACATTGATCCATCATTTTTCTTTAAAAATAATACTGCATCACCCAATGAAAATCAATCGAGCCCTAAATAAACCACATAAAATTTTTCTTCAATATTAATATAATATCCCTACTATATAATGGGGTCTGTTCAATAATGACTCTTTAATATCAGTACAAAAATGGTACATGTTCAATTCAAATATCAACCTTAACATCAGGGTGATGTCCAACCGAATTTTATAAATATATCCAAATTTTATATTATAATTTTTATATCATCTATGATGAGTTTATACCTAATACCAAAAACCATATATCCTTTATTATTGGGTTACAAGTATCATATAAAAGGATTATTTTAAAAATTATGTTTATAATCATCCTTGTATTAGATAATTAACATATAATTTTTTGGGATATGAAATATTCATCACCTAACCTAATAATTAAAATGATGTCTATATTTAAATATAAAACCCATTCTTAATATCATATTTAATTTTACAATGGAAATTATATTTATATGTTTCTGAAGTACCTTCCCAAAATCCACTATTTATGAACAGTTATATACATAGGTAAAAACCATTGAACTATCATATTTTTTCCAAAATATAACAATATCTACTATTTGAGGGAAATAATTAATAATCATAAAATTTTAAAAAACTGAAATAATCTATATAAGTATATTCAAAAAATAAATTTAATGTTCTTGATTGGATAACATGTTTACATTTTTCAGCATTATTTTGATGATTCACATTTATTTTAGTGATTGTATAAGTCCTAACATTATCTATTTGGTTAGAGTTTTGTGATGGAAATTTTCCCCATTAGTACATGGATTAGTGAATTTATTTACAATGTTCATAATTATTTAAAATTAAAATATTTAACTATTAATGTATTATTTTCTATACCTTTTTCTAATTTATTTTGATAATTAGATTTATCATATCACCCCAACACTTATGTTTATAAAATAATATTATTCTACAAAAAACTATTTCAATTATCTAGTATGTATTTTTTTGGGGGATTCACCACACATGTATACTAAAAAAATAGATGAATAATCTTTCGTAAATTATTTTTATAATTGAAATATAAAATAATTTCTATTTAAATTTTGTATCTCTAAAAACATAATATTAATGGGAGGGTCTAATTTAAATTCCCGATATTAGAGAACATCTAATAATTGTTTTTATATCTTTTCCTTTTAGGGACATTATTTTATGTAACTACCGAAATGATTTATTTTTCTTTTAATAACCATAAAAAACAATAGGTGTACCATTAAAACTACTAATTTTTTCAATATAAGAATACATTTTTATGAATTTAAATACTCCTTTTAAGTGTTATGGTCCTTATATATGGATGGATTCATTCTAGATGATGGGTTTCATGTATTAGTGGATTTATTTAGTATCAAATATTGATGGAGGAAGGATTTTTTAATCTAGTATCAGTTAGAAATTGAAGATATACTTATGGAATCATAACAGATTTGAAATAAAAAAATAATTTAGTATTAGAAAATTATACATGAGATTCATTTGAGGATATAACAATAGAATAATAATATATTATTAAATTATAGTAGTATACAATGAGTGTGTTGAGGTTTATATTTTTTAAAATATATCATAATTATTTCTTTCACTATTCACTGAAAGAGAGTGGGTGAGGTTATTTTCCAAAATACCACTAGAGGTGTGCATGACCAATGTTGCATTTTCAATTGTCATTGGATTGAGGTGGAACCAATTTTATAATTTGGGAAAGACTAAAAATAGGTAGGTTAAGGGTCCATTGATATTGAATATTATGAATCTACCATTCTTCATAAATTAATATAAATAATATAGTATTTCTCTCCCATGGAGTAGGACTAAATTCAGTACCATTATTATTAAAGATTGGAAAGACTTGGTTTATTTTCATTTGGGTTTATTGTTCCAAATTTTAATTTTATTGAGTGTGTGTGTGTAGTGATTACATGTGATAAATAGGATAAACTTTTGTCTTCTCAATTTCATTACATTGCGTTTTTTCACACATTTTTAAAAGAGTTAAACTCTATTCCAAAATTCATGTTCATGTAAATTTCTTATTGATCAGTGGTTCTAGAAGAACATTGTTGTATCAATGTTTATATTACATTATGTCTTGACACAAATATAAAAAACATTAGGTAAGGTAATTGTTTCTATAATTTTTTATTACAATACGATTTCTATATTTTGGAATTGAATGAATTGTAGGAATGAAACTATTGAATTTAAATGTTTTGATATTATAATGATCAAAATTATATAGGGTTTATAAGAAATATTATCTATTATAAAAAGTTATTTTGATTTAATTAAATGTACTTATACTAACATTATGTTATATAATGGAATATATATTATTCATCATATGGCAGTTAGTATGATATAGATTTCATTAGCATGGAATATATCCATTAACTTCTGGGAGGTGATGACTGCAAAGTTGATTGTGGAAGATAATTTATATATATAAGAGATAGGAAATGAAATAAACAAATTACTAGTAATGAATATTGAAATGTTCACATTAAATTTAAATGAAATATAATTGGATAATTATATCAACTAATTAAACATGATATAACTTCAATTGGAAATTTTATGTGTGATTCTTACGGACATTAGTCATGAATGATATCAACTACCTTCACATATTGAATTATTGGATGTGTTATTGAATTATATATGAAATTCCATTATAATTATTGTTAAAATGATTTAATATGTTCATGAAATTATTCTAAATAAATAGATTATGAGGTCTTTATCACATGAACCATATGAAACATATCTTAATGTGGAAGGAAGAGGATGTCCCATTTCATTGAATGGATCTAAAATGTCATTTTAGAAGTGATAAATAAGGTGATGTATTCTAGATGGGACCAGACCATTATGTGTATACAAGGGTATTCAAATAAAAATAATGAAGGATTAAGGGATATTATTTTTAATAATTGAAGGGGTTCATATGAAAGTTATATAAATAATAAATCTAATGATAGATGAAGATTACAACTACGTTTAAAAATTAAATTTGATTCATGGAATATTTATTATGGGCATTTATTCTATTATACACATAGAGGGTAGTCATGTAGATTATTATGAATAAATTATTTTAAAGACTTTATTAATTAATATGAAGCTCTTAGTTTCATTGTAATGGGTGATGTAAATGATTAAATGAAAAAACTAAATCTTCATGGAGATTCATGGACTTCAAATAATATTAGCATTGTTGAAAAATATAATATCAATGTAATAGAATGAAAAGTAGATTTTCATCAAATCATTTTGCAAGGAGTGTAAAATATCACCGCGGAATCCAAAATATTCATAAGTGGTGTTATAGACGGTTTCTTATATTTCATGGGATGATATTATAAAATAAAAATTACTAGAATTCCAACTTATAGAAGTTCAATGTTGTGTAATTCCAATCATGTTAATAAAATTGAAGAGAACTTTCATTTTATAGTGTAGAAAGGGATACTATTGTTTTTTCAAATAGATTTCAGTTCTTATAAGAGTTCTATACTAGGAGAGTCGATAAAGGATTTATATATAAAAAATGTATACCTCTGTCAAATAAGTTATATCTCAAAATACAATAACTTATGGGCCAACCTCCAATCTATACACATAGAGGGGAATTTAACATTTTTATTGTCATCAATGATTTAATAAAAAAATGATGTGCATATCTAATTAATCACAATATTGAGTTCATATAATAATTTTTTATAATGATGATACATGTTGGAAAAAATAGATCACAAATATTAATAATATATTATTCTTTGACAATGGTATATAAAAATGTATTCATAAATTCATGAGATTTTAGAGAAGAAAATGAAATTGTTTTGACTATAATGTTCTCAGAATATAAAAGTTGGACAGTGTGGATGATTTTACAAATAATACAATGATTAAGAAGGACTTAATAATTATTTTTCTCATAGTTAACCCAAATTTGATATGAGTGGAATCTAACTAATATGTTTCCTATCTGAAAAAAGAATTCCTTCCTTGATATTGGAGTAATATTTTTTATAAGAAATCTGGTCCAAAAAATAAACGGATGTTTCCAACATGAATTTTTATAGATGTATCTCTTCTATTCTTTTTGATGTATAGGATTGTTAAAAACAATAATCAAAGACCCAATAATGTTTCATTATTGGTATTAGTGATGGTAAATTTTGGTTATGTCTAAGAAGCAATTAGAATTGGAATTTAACTGAAATATTTAATGATATTTTAATATGAATATCTAATGGAATGATCCAAACATGGTGCATAATGAATTTTGGATAAAATAATCAAATTACCATGTACATGTTCAACTAAACAAAATTCATAGAAGTTTGAAAATTAAAAAACTACCAGTTATAAAAAAATTACAAATGATCCAAAAAGTATGATAGAATAACTAAATAACTCTAGATATTATGAAGATAATGTTAGATCTCTAAAATAAGATGTTTCAAAAAAAATGTTTATGTATGGAATAGTACAACATATTTGGTTATTTAGGACTACCCAAATTAAATTACTTATTGAAGGGTTTGGAAATCATGTTCACTAATTCCTTCTTATGTATGTATGAGATCATATGATATTATAATAAAGAATGAGTCAAATTGAATTTATAATGTATTTGATTTTAATTAATTTCGATATGTATTAATTACATGAAAATTAAATGTATTATGTAATAGAATAATCGTTGGGGAAGACAAAACTATAAAATAAATGTTTTTTTTATTATAGGAGGAAGCATATATAGGGAACAGTTTAATTCAGTGTTTTTATTAATTTTTTTTATAAAAAGGTGATTTATATATTTGAAAAATTTTAACAGTTTAAAGAATAATTCCAGTCATAATTTTCTTAATTTAGTTTCTTTGGATAGCCAAAATATGGAATAGATGGTTATTAAGACAATGTTCGCTCAGAGATATTTTGAAGAATAAATCCCTATGTGGTAGTCATTGGTATTCATAAAAAAATTGAATAATTGAATGGTTTGTAAACTAAAAAATATCTGATATAGTTTGACTAATGTATGAAGGACATGAAACTAGAATTTATATTCCATTAATGTTGGGTCTAGGATCATCTATAGAAAATAAGATCATTGTTTCTACTATATGGGTTTTAAGGATCGAGATTAGACCATCCTTGTATTATAGGTGTATGTTATGATTCTAGATGATATGTACATGAATAATATCCCAAAGTTGAATGATGATATGTCTAAATGATTTGAGAATAAATATCATATAGAATTCAAGTTGATTTTTTGGATACAGATCGAATGATATTGGGATAAAAGAGGATTAGATTTAACTTAGTGGGATTATAACCTAAAAAGCATATTTATTTTCACAATTAAAATATGTAAGCCTATACCTACCCCACTAATCATCATTCATGTAATCCAAATAGTAACCATCAAAAAATAAATGATAAGTATAATATCATTTTGAAAGTTCTATTTTCATTAGCGTTTAATGGTTTTATGTTAACCATGATTTATATAAGGATTGAAATTAATCATGAATTGGGACTTGTGATCATATTTATAGAAAATATAAGAATGGTTTATTGAGAATAAGGGATTTTAATTACATGAAACCTCAATGTTTGATAAGATATAATATTTTTATTTTATAAATTATGATATATTATAGGGTTTTTTAATTGACATTGTTGGAGACACATATGAAAATTAAATTACTACCATCTTTGTGTTTAAATTCAGAGGAATAACCACTAGTGGTATTTTAACACTATATCTATTTGTAATACAACATTAAATAGAATAATAATATTATGCTATTATATAAAAATAGATAAAATTATTTTGATGATGTTATTTCTGAAGGAAATCATGATAATATATGAAAACGTGGTGTTATTATTGATCGTAAAAGTGAAATCATATTGAATATGATGAATTACATAATTCATAGAAAAAACCGAATTTTTATATGTCATTTAAACTAGATGACACTTAATAATATCTTGTTGAAACAATAGATGATTAATATGATTGAAAATATGGATGAGATTCCCACCCATGTCTTAGTTCTATAAATTATAAGATTGCATTATACCTATGTGGGTTTTTTCGCGGCTGAAAAATAAATTGGTTTCGCTGAATATTGGTTTATAATGGAAATTAATGAAAATATGATAGGTTTAGAGGAGGCTTTAATCCTTGAAATTAGTCTTAAATTGGGGAATTTTTAGGAAGGGGAAGACTCATTTGATTATCCATATTCCTCGATTTTAGAAGGTGTGACATTATAACATGGTTTTTGGATTAAAATGGATTCCAATTTAAGTAATTTCTATAGAAGGAATGATATCCCATCCTAAGAAATGTGAGATCTATAAAATAGTTTATTTAAAGCATAAACATAGTAAAATTTCAGATTAATAATTCATTTTCAAAGACTATATAAGATTTATTTTGGTCCAATTACAGTGAAAGTTTCTAGATGAAAAATGTCTAGAGGATGAGTATGTTATAGGTGGGATATAAATTATTATAAAGGATTTTTAAAATGATATTTCACAGTTCACCCTTATAATGTTATTGGAGTGTTGTATTAAATGGGAAACCAAATGTGGATTTTAAAAACAAATGACTTTCTATTCACATTAAATGACATTAGACAAAATATCTCTTGTTTTTTCTCATTGTTTATAGGTGTGGGTTGGGGAACTAGTTATATAATTCCTATAATACATATTTAATATAATTTTTATTTAAATACTCAATTATTAATCTCCTATGATGATGGAATACATTCTTAACTAGTAAATATGTCATTTTTATGAAATTATATATGTGCTACTAATTTGGATGATTATTATAAATCATTATTTCATTGAGTGATTTAGGGTGGAAACTCAATTTTCCATCTATGATATATTTTTTATTCTATATTTTGATATATCAAGTTAATATGTTCATTCATTTTTTGGATGTTCCAAAAATTATTATGCAGATGATTTTTTAGTGGGATTGTATATAATCAGTGGGTCCATAACCAACACCAATTGATATATATTATTTTTTTATTCATAAGGAATATTCTATCCATCTTGATGTAAAAATTTCATGTATAATAATTATAAAATTTTTTAATTCCTCCCACTCTATTGACTTAATTTTTTCCTTTTTTCTTTTTTTCCTATTATATCACATCCTTTAATTCTACAAACCTAACATTTGAATAATTCAAACAACTAAATTTTCCTAATTATATCATTAAAAACTAGAAAATATATTTTATTATACTTATATTCACTATACCAAAACTAGTGGATCATAAGATCAACTAATGGATGGATTTTATCATAATATGATGTAATCAACAGTCTGTTTTTAATTCATTAGGCAATTTGAGTGTGTGATTCTTTTCAAATTATTATTTAAAACATGAGGTAGATATGTGTGATGGTTTCTAAAACATATCACATATTATTTGATTTATCATTAGGGAAATTAATCCACTATATATTTAATTCATTTTATGATCAATTACTTATTATTTCATCAAATTTTTAAAACCAAAATTGTTATCATGGGTAATATAAAATATTTACTAAAAAATATATATAATAAAACATTTCAATATGAAAATTATTTCATAATAATTATTAACCAAATCACAGAAATTTAGAATAATTTTATTCTCTATTCAACCGTGTTTTATTTTATTTATTTCATCATATAATTACCAATATGATAAAAAAATTATTAAACATCACTCTTAGACCAACATAGATTACTAAAAAAAAGACATATATAAATTATCATTTCACATAATAATAAATAAAATGTAAAAAATAAATCACAATTCAATATCCTAATGTTTTAGTGTCTTTTTATATTATTATTATAGGCAATGTATTTAATGATATAATGAGAATTTTTAAAAATTATATCCATTGTACATAATTTCCATATATTCAGATCATACAATATGTTATTACTTATTACATAGATAATTTGTCAGACATAAAAATAATGTGATCTCAAACATTACATAAGATAAAATTCATATTAATAATTCAATGAGAATATATTATTATATCATATAGATGAGTGTAAAATCAACATGGAAAAATTGTATTGTTAATGTAATAAGATCAGCAAAAAATAAAAAAGTTACAATGTGGTTTGTTAATATTTTCATATATCATTGAATAAGAATGTATAATCCTCAAATGGGTCATCATGAAATAATAATATATACCATTACATAATAATAAGAATTATTAAGATGATAACCATGAACCATGGATATAAAACATGGTAATTTTGTAAAATAATAAACATAATAAATCATAAAAAATATCATTGCTAACCATTATGACATTCATATCGTGGGGTATATGTCTTACCACCATTAAAATATTACATTATGGGAGGGGATAAAAACCAAGATCCCATATCATAGTAGACTTGGATTACCACGCATGCCCCATAACAAAATGGATTCGGCTTGCAAGTCATGACCCATGACCCAATGGACTAGGCTAACCACTAGTATCCCATAGTAATCTCTTAAGATAAACATATATTTCAAATACATTTGAAATATACATAATTTTTACCCAAAATATTATATAACAAATAAACATACATATTTTTTTCCAGTAAAATAATCTATAAATGATAGTTTTATTACCCTATGGAAATGAAACATGTTACATATCAAGATGTATCACATATGATAGAATCAATAATTTTTTCAGATGATACCCAAAATATAATATCCCAAAATAAACATATCACTAAACAATTCATGAGGTGATATATGAGGTATATGAAATATTAACATATTATGAATCTTTAACATAATGAATGGAAATTTTAATATATTCCATGAATATTGTTTTTGATATGTTTTAGTTATATTTTTATAAAAAATATAACATTTTAACCATTTCTAAATTGTTATAAATTACATCTAAAAAACTATTTTGATAAAAATTTCCCCAAAAAATTCAGTAAAATATATAATGTTAATGTAGAATAAATCTTTAGTTGAAGATATACAAAATGTATGAAATTTGAAAGAAATATTTTTAAAAAATTTAAAAATGGCTTGAATAATACTATCACAATAAAATGGATATAAATTTTCAGTTTGAAAAATGATAAATAGAATTATCAATGTTACAAAATAGGAAAAATAACTTTCAAAATAAGAAAATGTCATTTTTTGGTAATAAGGTACACGGGCATGATAGAGAAATATCAAATATAGAGTTGGAAAATTATCCTTTACAACAAAATTTTTTCATAAATCGAAAAATTGGTGTAATATAATAATTTGTATAGAATAAATAATTTCCATAAAAATAAAAAATAAATATTATAGTGCAAAAGGTAAAAAAATAGGTCGAACATAAAATACCAAATTCAAATATGAAAGGGTATGACTTAATAAAAGGTGATACTATTAAGAAATACTCTAGCATTTAAAAATATCTGGGCCAAACATTCCTTAACTAAATGTATCTGTAATATAGTATAATTAATTTAGGTTTACTATAAATCTATATAAATTTACATTTACATGTATTTTAATTAGTGAAATTATTTTATGTTTTTCTATTACCCATTTCTTAATCTTTATAATTAACAATAGATATTATTTGTTTCATTTATACCACTTCTTCTATGTTTTATTTGATATTATATATTTAGTATATTCCACATCATCGTGGGTACCCCACCAACATAATATTCATAATGACTATACAGATAAATCTTTTAGAGTTTTAGAGTTACATGATTATTTCATATATTATATGTTATCTGTTCAAAAAGAAGATAAAAATAATCTCTTTTTTGAATATTGAATCAATAAAAACAATTGATCTTATTAATTAATATAAATAAATATATTAACATAAAAAATTTAATGAATAAAGTAAATCCATAAATAATATCATAGAATAAATTTATTTTATTTTTCATCACTAAACTTCATGGAATCTATTTCTTCATTAAAGTATATGGTAAAACTTATATTAAAAATTATGTGTTATATAAAATAAATGTATAAGAATATGTCATTAAACAAATATAATATAAATTTATTGAATTATTATACTTTGAAATAAATTTTATTAATATGATAAATATTATTCATGAAAATATGGATGAATAAGATTAATAAAATATTTAATGAAAAAGAAAATACTCATTTTAAAGGATTGGATATCTTATTACGTACCTCCATTAAAATATAGGATGTAGGGATCTATATTATGAAAAAATAATTATAAAAATTATAGAGGATCATTATTGAGGATAATTTGTAATATATTAATGAGGAAACTGTATGTATGGTGGGATTTTATGTAGGTGGAGGAGAGGTCCTATTATAGATGAATTTGAGTGTCTTATACAGAAATAGACAATCTATAATGTAAAAAATTAAATTTTAAAAGTAATAGGACATAAAGAGTGTAAAATGGTTAATATCAGTGATTATTTACATGATACACAAATATAAGTGGAATGTTTTAGAGAAATTTTATACCATTACACATTTCATTAACCCTTTACATCATTTTATATTTCACTAACATTACACAATGTTTACCTTAGTATGTTATAATCATAAAATAAAATGATATTTATAATATTAGAAAAATTTTATTTCCTAAATAAAATTACAAAAACCATTTTATTAAAATCAACCACAAGAATTAATCTTTTTTTCAAAAAATAATTCATGATGCACGTGGAAAAAATTATTTCAAAAAACAATTATTCATATTTTTTTGAATATATTATTTTTTATTTTCATAAAATAAACTATAAATTAGTGTTATATTTAGATTATATCATCCCTTAATGAAGATCAGTTTAATTTACTAATATAATATCTCCTAATGCATAAACAATATTTATTTCTAATTATTTACATTTTATTAGTATATTAATATTTATTCAAAATATATTAATATCCTATTATACATTAATTTTCCATTATCAATACATTTTTAAAAAAAAGTTATTGATATTTATAAATATATTTAATTTCAAAATTTATTTAAAATCCTATAATACAATATAAATGATTAATATATAATCAATATACAAAATAGTAATATATTAATAATATAATGTTTTCAATACATATCATTACATTAATAATTTACTATTGATAGAAACTTATTAAATGATCCATAAATACTATGACATAATCTCCAAGGGCTAGAAAAGTAATTTTGGTAGTTTGGTGTTTTGATTCCTCAAACATGGGTATCATAATGACTTCTATGCGGTAGGACTTCTTTCATTGTAGATTTTGCTCGAGAAATTTATTTTGAGTTTTAGATTGGGAATCATGAAGGGTAAATCATAGATATTATTTCTATTTTATATAAAAATTAAATGATCCTCATAAGGGAGACCTATTATCTATTTTTTCAGAGAATAATCCTTTATATATTTTTAGCAATTCCATTACATAATTTTCTTTCTCATCATATCAAATGAATATATCATAATGGTTACATCACATGGCTATTTTAATTTATTATCAAATTTTATTTCCACTATTGAATTATTTAATATTATTAATCACCCTTATAACTTATGACATTATACTCCAAACTAAAATATATTTCTAATATACATATATACCCAATGACATTATAATGATCATATTAAATTTTTTCATTTTTATATATTTTTATACACAATTATCCCAAATAATTCGTCATATTAACAAATATATTATATCAAGGGGTTTAAAAAAATATAATGATTTTCATTAACTCTATAGGTTTCAAAAATTATATTATCATTTTGGGAGATCTTGATGTTAAATATTTCAATCATTTGTTTTTTTACTAATAATTTTGTTCTATTTTATATTTTCTATAATATATTAAATTAAACTGTCTTATTGTGTATAATTTTCTTAATTAATGGTTATGTTATAACATTGTTGAATATGTTACTCTTAATTTAATTTTTGAAATTCATTAATGGGAAAATTTTAACATAATGTAATAATAAAATGTGGTTTCACACTGATAATACGTAGTGTTACAAAATGTATAACCAAGTATACTCACTTATACGTAAATTTTCCCTAAGGAAACATCAAATTCACATCCACCTTCAGATATCTTGGTGTAAATATTTGTACCAATAAATACCTTGTTTTATACGTCTCCAGCCACAAATACCAATTAATAATCCAATTTTCCCATATAAATCGGTGTGTTCCTAGATGTTCCCTCATTTAAACACATGTACTTGTGAGTGCTTGATGGAACCCACATATACTGGCATGTACCAATGATTTTATATGGGTATTAGTTCATACTATAATATTTTCACACATTTACCATCATATACATTTCTATACATTTATTTTCCCATATATAACTACGTGTACAAATGTGTTCACATATGTGCCTATATATACCTTTATGTAATATCTTGTATCATTTGATACCCCTGGTCACACATGTATTCAACCATATCATAACTTGAACCTCCAATTACTTTCTAAATTATTTATAAACTCTTTTGAATGGGAGTGTACACTACTATTCCAACATATTAATGAATATACGCAATTATACGTAGGTGTTCATGGTTATACACATGTAAACCTATGTATACCATCTTTTACGATTGTACTCATGTGAATAGTTTTTTGATTGTATATACCTACCTTTACTAATATATATCCAGGTGTACCTACATATACTCATGTATAATAATGACTGATTGGGGGTACCCTCTTGTGTCTATATGTAATTCAATGATCATGCGTGTAATTTCATATGATCGAGTGTACCTATTTCTATATGTGTGTACCCAGATGTTCTTATGTGTCACAATACACTCCCATGATTACTTTAGTGCACTCACATGATCATGGATCACTCTCTATTTATGCATATATAATTTTTTTTACCTAGGAGTACACATCTTTTTATGCATATACCACTGCGTATTATAGTTTACTCATGTGAATATATCGGTATCCATGTGTTACATGACAGACATGGGTACATATCTTTGTATATATGTTTTTTACATGTCACCATGTGTACCAATGTATGTTCTGATATACACATTTGTGCTAAATTGGACTTGAAAATATCTCAATGCATGAAGGTGTACAAATATGTAATTATTTTATAACCACCTATACATATGTTTACCCATGCATACCTTGTTGTTCCCAAATTACCCCTAGTATTCCTATGTTTACCGATGTGTGTCGTGTGTATACTAAAATACCCATTTATACATGCGTTCACCATGTTGAACTAAGTTTCACCCATGTTTACCCATGTGATCTCATATTTAATTATATATAATAGAGTTCACCAGTATTTACCCACAAGAATGACAGCATTATCACATTTTTCCACATGTACTTTCAAGTACTCATAGTTAATTGGGTTTAACTATTTATAACAAGATATAGAGATGTGTACTATAGTGGACCTATGTGTAGATTCATTTTTATACATGTAAATGGGTGTAGCTCTATATAATAATGTTTACCTGAGTGTACCCATTTGTATTCGCTGGTACCCAATTATACCATATATAGCCACATCATGTTGTACCCATGAGTTAGGGTGTGTACCCTTGACTACCATATGTACTCATTTTTTAATGGATGTACCCATGTGTCAATATATACCTTCATATACCAAAGAGTGACCAAATCAATCATATTTAATTTAATATACTCAATAATACATTTTTTTACCTGATGGTACCCATCTATGTAATTACCCAGTGACGAACCAACCAGGGTCGACACTGAACTGGTCACCTAAGCCAAAACACAGAATGGTCTATGAGGCCTTCCCAATCCTCTCGGGTAGGAGATAAGTGCCATGGAATTGATAGAGATTATGTGAATGATTTATAATAATAAATATAAATAATATAATTAGAAATAATTATGAGTATCATAGAATTAATAAATGAAATAAAACGACTAAGCGGGAATTGAAGGAAATAAAACTAACTAAATGGGAAAAAAACTATCTCCATGGGACCCTACTGATCACTATCCATCTCAATGGTCAATCCTTACATAATATGAATTCACCCATTCTAGAGTGTACACAATAACTAAAATAGAAAATAACTTTAGGTGTGAGTATTAGAACTCGGTAGGCGAGCCTGATAATCTATTCCCAACACACTTCCTTTAAAATAAAAGAAACACCATTTCACGTTTGAAGAATAATTTATAAAATAAGTAATTCTAAATATTTTCCTTTAAAATAATGTACGAACCCTTTTCCATTACCATTTTTATATTTAGATTCTTTTCTTTAGTGTCAATGAAATTTTCAAAGGGAAAGTAATGTCTACATTTTCATATTTATACAATGAGTATAAAACACTTTCATTTTAAACCCATTTCAGGAAACATATTCAATCCCAAATCAAACACATTCCATGAAAAACCATAAAAAAAAATTCCAAATAGGAATCACATAGCAAGGGAAATGATGTCAAACATTCAAGCATCATAAAAAATATTGTAAGCAACAAAATCCAGATAGACATGGGTGAACAAAGAAGATCAAGAATAATCCATAATACACCAATACCAGAGACCTTATATTTGTTGACATGTCACACATGATGAAATAAAAATTCTCAAAATACTTGACCATCCTTTCCCAGGTAGGTCGAGGTAAAATCCCATAGGAATAAACACAATACATCCAACTACTATGGGCCACTAGTCAGTACCTTAACCTACCAGTGTGGAAGTCATTCTCAAAATATTATGTCAATATTCCATATTCCCATGTCTCAAGTATTTAATGGGGGTGGGCCAACCGTTTCCATCCGATCATCCAATCACATATATATATTATTAATGCACAACATGCATCACCCTGAGTCACTCCAAGGATCGATCTGATTCTATTAATCAAAATAACATAAAGAGTCTAATCTGAGGCACCCTCATAATGGATCAGAAGGATTTCATAGTAAAGATATCTCATCAATTTTATACATATAATCATGCCCAGAGAAAAATCCATAGAAGGTTTTCATAATAAACAATTCCCCTTTTTAAAAGGTTTCCAAATGGGCCTTAAAACATTTCTTTTTTATAAACCGATAATTATCATTAACACAAAATCTTCATTTTCTAAATAGGGAAAACCCATCATCTCCACACCAAAACATTGATAAATTCTCTCAAAATATTTATATTACATTTCCCAGGGAACAAAAATTTTAAATAATTTTTTAAATAGCTATTTATTAAAACACATTCTAAAACACCCTAATACTCAACAACCATTTATTTCAAAAAACAAAACCCACTTTGAAAATTCAAAAAAGGACCCCCAAAATATCATTTTGAACACATCCATTAAATTGATACATTAAAAAAATCGTTTTCATTAACACTAAGAAAGTAAATGAAAATAGGTCTCAGTGTATCATTACATTTCAAACTTCTTTAAAAGCTAAATACACACTTCATTAAAACATAAAACTACATGGAACACTTTCAAGAAACCCAAGATCACAATTTCACATCAATCTTGTTTAAATCCACAACTAATCGTCCTTTTAATTTTAATCAATTTAAAAATACTATAAAAATAACATTTATCAATATACACAAGCAATTTATATAAAGGGGTGTAAACACAAAAAAAAACATTGAAATGATTTTTTTTAACAAAATGTTAACAGTGCCATTTATCAGTGGAACATGTAATGTTTGTAAAAATTGTTTATAATTTACACTCAAAATTTTTACAAAAACCAATTCCATCACATAAACTTATTTAAATTATTAAATCAGTTTCTAAGAGTCACAAACTGGGTGAAAATTTAATTAACCATTTAATTAAACCAACAGTTTGTGAAATTATAATAAAATGACCACATTTTTTAGAAAACTTGAATTGAACAACCAATTAACATAACAACTAAATTTACCACATGATTTATAATAATAATTATCACATATATAGTGCATGAGTAGCATGAAATATATGAAATATAAATTATAAAAGGTAGTGCAATGGGATCCTACCTTAGAACCATGGCATGATGAAAAAATGCACTTTCATAAATGCTTCACAACAGTTTCAAAACCCCTAACCTATGAAGATAAACCATCCAAAATATCCACTAACAATTATAAAACCCCATCAAATTAAAAGAATACAATGAAATAAGATGATTATACTGATGTGGGGTGGGGATGAAATTCAACGGAAGGAGGCGGCACCCCAACTGGATGTCGACAGGGTTGTGCACACTATAGAAAGGTAGGATGGAGGTGGCTCATTGGTGTTCCGTGTACCGGTCTGAGGAGGTTTGTGTGGCGGGAAGTGGGAAAGCGAGCACATCGACTAGCTAGGAAAAACGGTGCAGCACTACTACACACCGAGGAGGGGGGTGAGGGCTGGTCGGGCGGAAGCCGAGCCAAAGAAGGATGGGAAGGCTTCGTCTTTGAATGTCGGGGGTGGTCAAGGCCGGCTAAGAGAGTGTGGTCATGCTTAAGCTGGTGCAAAAGAAGGATCCTAGGCTAGTTGGCCACAGTGCATGGGAAAACCTGAGGGTCACGAATGGCATAGGGGAGGGGTAGATTCCAACTGAGGGATTTATGGAATGGGAAGAACACCAATCGGGATATTGGGGAGACACCCATATAGGGATATGGTGGATGCTGAATTGGAGAGGGGAGAGTTGTCAACAAAACCATAAATAAAACTAATTAAAAAAATGAAAAAAATAACAATACTACTCCCATAAAAAAAATGATAATATGAATAATAATAATAATTATATAATAATAATAATAAATTAATTATAAAACATGTTTCATTTTTGATAAATTTTTCATAAAAACATAATTAAAATGAATAAATTTTTAATAACAATTTTGAACAATAGTGAGAATTTTTAATAAGAAAAAATATTTAATAACAATAATAATTCATAATGCATAATAATAGAATTATCTATTTCATTTTTCACCTAAAATAAAAATATTAAAATTCCAAAAAATTAATGGTATTCATAATTGTTTTAATTACATAAAACTACTTGTTTTAATTTTCGAAATATGGACTGGTTGTGTGGCTTCCCATGATGAGCCACATTGGGGTCCCAAAATGTGCTCCGCTCGTGCATCCTATGACATCAACTCAAAATTTAACTTTTTAACATAACATAAAAAAATTATGGTACTCAACTTGAACCCTAGAAAAAATAATTTAAAGGTTGAAAATAATAAAATAAAATAATCCCATAGGTCGGGGTGTCAAAATGAGTGACTCGTGGTGTCACACAGAGATAGTTTTTTCTCATTCAGTTATTTTTGGTTCCTTCATTTCATGATTAATCATTTTATTAGTTTTATTTATTCTAATCTACTATTTATTATTTCCTCTGTTTTATTTATTTGTATTGGGGGAAATTGATCACATTATCTCTGTCGATGCCCTGGCACTTGTCGCCATCTCGGGGGGATCGGGAAGGCCTATTGGGCCTTACAATAGATTGGATCGGGTCACCGGTTCAGGGTCGACCTGTGTTGGTTTGTGACAAAATGGTTTCAGAACAAGTCAGATCATAGTGGACCTCACTTTTCAGAGCACCATTTGTTATTTGGGATATCAAGGTAGAGGAAGTAGCATTATTAGGACTCGAGGGGTAGGTGCAGGAAGAGTGTCACGATATGATGCTCATTCTGATCCTTGTCTTTCTATGAGATTTCGGGTGTAATTAGTTTCATTGGGATTTTATGGAATGTTTTTCAATTGGGATATGACAATGGTAGTTTGAAAAATAGTCATCATGATCTGCACGGCCAGGAAAGGCTTGTGGAGATAGAGGCGTGGACCTAAAATGATCTCTCAGTCGGTGACATGTTTGGCACACAACCTCCATCCATATGGTCATGTCACCCATCGACATGGGTTCCCAATTCGATTTGAAAATAAAGCTGATTCATTTTGGCCATGGTGTTCATATGGGTGCTCACATGCATAGTGGTATGTTGGAATATGAATGAATGACTTGTATGGTGGATGGATGCCCAAGGTGGAACAAAAACATTCATGTGAGTGAGACTCTAAAGAATACTAATGGAGAGGGTTTAACCCAACAATCTTGTTTTAAATTAAATATGTTTTTAAAAAGAAAATATTTGATTGTATAATGGCTCATTTTCATCTATTTAGATATTGTCACCTATGATGTGTTTGATTTTGAGGATTTTTATCATTGAGTTGTATTGATTGGGTTCTTGACTATACAAGACCAATGGTTATCCCCTTGAAGTATCGATGGGTGATCCTTTTACGGTTGATCAACCTAAGGATTTTATGATTGAGTTTCAGATGGTACATACACCACTCTGTTATGGTCATGAAGACCCTCACGTAGCCGAGAAGTGGATATTAACAATTGAATGAGATTTTTACCTCGTTGATTTTATCGTGTCATTAATGTTGATTTTTGAAACCTTCATGCAAGAAGGTTCACCAAGGATATCATGGAAGTCATTATCTGGGAATAATCCCCATTAAGATCTTATGTGGGAGTTTTTCAAGGCTTTATTCATTCATCAGTATTTCTTTTTTAAGGAAAGGGTGAGAAAGAGGATGTAGATGTGTTATTTATAATAGGGTGGATGATCTGTGTTGAAGTATTACCAGGGCATTAAGGAGATATTCCCATATTATTCAGGGTATCCAACATATGAAAAAAATGATGGCTTGATGTTTTGTGGAGGGCCTCTATCCAAATCTGTAGTCGATGGTGTCAGCGTCCAGCCTAACTTCATTTGTTGTTGTGTTGAGGAAATCTATTCATGATAAACCTGTGTTGGAAAGAGTGCCCAGGGTGGTCCTCCCTTCTTCAAATCCTATGAGCAATGGGGTGACATCCAATATGAATATGTGGAATTGATCGAAAGTCAATGGAGCATGTCGTGGAATAAAAAGGCATCTAGATTTTTCATCGACCTCTTCAAAAAAAAATATTCACATGTGTTATCAGTGTGTAAATATGGGTCACAAGAGGAAGGCATGGCCAGGTATTCTTAATACCTTTCATGCTTGTGGACGTTTGGGTCACCTAAAATGATTCTGTTAAGGCATCAATAAAAAGCGTCAAGGATTATGTTCTTAGAAGTGATGTGTTGTTGGGTTTTTCTTAATAGGATCTTGGGTATGTTTCCTTCCAGTGTAATGGATAACTCATCATTATAGTTTTCCTAATTGTCTTTTTGGGTTTTGAAATGTATGGGAATATCGTGGGTCTTTTGATGAACTATGGTTTCTAATGTAGGTGTGGTTTTTATTTTTGATTTATATCCTTTCATATGTCAGATCAAATGATGTATGTTCCATATTGGAAATATAAATACTTGAATATGAGTCAAGAGATTCTTCATCCATTAGATCTCCAGCCAAAATCCATCAGAGTGAATCCAGTGTGTAGTCATGAACCCTTGAGGAATTTTAGGAATCTTGGTTATGGTTGTGCCTATATCATACTGTGAGCCGGTTTTGGATTTTCTGTAGTGGTTTCTCTATTATTTTAAATTTACTCTTGTCACAATGAGAGTGATGGACTTATCCATTACGCAATGTCAGCAATTGTGTATTTTTGTATGCGAGTTTTCTATTAGTGTCCTTGCATGGACCATCTATGTGAATCAGGTGAGGTCTTGGTTTTATTATTCCTTAGTTAATATATGATTTTATGGTTTAAATTTTATTACTATGTTACATTTATCATGAGTATGTCCCGGTTCATGGAGAAATCAGTTTTATGTTTGGATTTTTTAGGTTAGTTCTTTATGGTTGAGAGACCCACTATGAGTATCTTGGGACTTTCTCTTATGTTGTTATCAGATAGTAGTTGAATTATTATGGTGGGGAGTCTATGCAGGCTTCCCTTATGCTAGTGATCTACTTCTGGAAATGATTTTGAGTCCCTTTGGTGGTTGATGTATGGCCGTTGGATTAAGAGGTTGGATTGTCTTTATGTGGAATCCTTAGGTGTCGATCGATCATCAGGATAGTGTTGTGGCTTTCTGGGGGAAAAATGTTTTTTGCAGGGGATAATTATCTCTCCCCAACCTATGTTATTATTTTATTTTTTTATTTTTCTACCTTAAAATAATTTTTATGGTGGTCTAGTTGGCTCCTAGATGAATTTTTTTGGTTACGTTAAAAAGTATGATTTTTGAGTTGACATTGTAGGGAGCACGAGCAAAGCACATTATGGGAACCTTGTGCGGCTCCACCGGGGTATTTTCATATCCCGTTTATCATTGAAAAATTAAAACGAGTAGTTTTTTTAATTAAAACAATGTTGTATTCCATTTATTAATATGAATTTTAATACATTTATTATAGGTGAAAACTAAAATTGTTAATTTTATTCTTATGCATTATTATTATTATTATTAAACTTTTTTTTATTAAAAATCATCACTATTGTTAAAAATTCATATTAAAAATTTATTAATATTAATAATGTTATTTATGTTATCATTAACAAAAATGAAATATGTTTTATAAATAATTTTATTATTATATGATGATGACGATGATGATGTTGATTATTATTATTGTTATTATTATTATTCCTATTATTATTATTATTAAGGTATTAGTATTATTATAATTTTTTAAAAATATTTTCTTTAATTATTTAGTTTTTTAAGGGTTTCAATGAACCCCATCCCCTCTCCCTCTCGGTCTCTAACCCAACCCTATAAGCATAGAGTGCCAGCTCCCCCCTGGTACGCTTCCCATTCTGAGCATCTCTCAGGCGGTGCGCACCCCTCCCCTCATCTAGTCGTGACCCCCAGATTTTCCCCTACTCTCTAGCTAGCCAACCCTTGCTCCCTCCTTTGTAGCATCCTCGACGCCGCCAACCACTTATAGCCGGCCTTGACCTCCATCGGCTGTCCCAATTGGCGCCGTCCCGACCTTCTCATGCTCAGCTTTCGGTCGATCGGCCCTTGCCCCCTGATCAATGTGTAGAAATTTCATCCCCCCTTTTCCTTGCAAGATACTTTTGTAGCTGTCCCGCTTCCATCTATAAAAACCTTTTTTTATCGCCACATGCAACACCAGCGATCCACCTCTGGTATTCCCTCCTTTAGTGCGCACAACCTTGTCAACCACCTTCTGGTGTGCCGCCTCCATCTGGTACATTTTACCCCCACCTGTTGGTATAACACTCCTATTTCATTATGTTATTTTAGTTATTATGGGGATTTTAATTATTATTTGTCATTTTGGTTGGTTTATCTATGTAGGATAGGGTTTTTGAAACCTGTGTGAAGCATTTCTGAATGATAATTTTTCCATCGCACCACTATTCCGAGGTAGGTTCCAATTTCACCACCTTTTAGAATTTATGTTTCGTATATTTACTTCTATTCGTTCCGTATATATGTGCTAATTATTATTGTGCAATATGTGGTTAATTTATTTATTATGTGAATATGTAGTTCAATTCTGGATTCATGAAAAATAATGTCATTTTATTATAATTGTTCACAATATTTGTTTAATACAATGGTTCATTAGTTTTTCACATAGAATATTACTCATTAAACCTAATTTAACAAATTAAATTAGATTGTGGGATGGAATTTTAATTGGAACCTTATTGAGTATTAGTTATAAACTTTTTTGATAAACATTGCATGTGTTGCTGATAAATGACCATGTTGGCATTTTTTATAAGGAATCTTTCATTTCAATGTGTTTTGGTGTGTTTACACACCTTTATAAAAAGTCCATGTGTATATTGATAAATGTTTTTATAGTGTTTTCAATGGATTTAAATTAAAATTAAGAGTTGATTAGGCATTGAATTAGATTGATGTGAAACGCTGATCTTGGGTTTCTTGAATGTGATCTAAAATGTTTTATATTAAAAAGAGTTGGGTATTTGTATTTTCATGTGGTTTGACATGTGATGATGGATTGTGCCTGATTGGAGTTTATAAGATAAGTGTAATAAAAAAAATTAAATTTGAATGTATCAATGTATTTTTAGTGTCAAAAAATATATTGGGGGGGATTTTTTGGATTTCCAATATGGGTTTTCATTCAATAAATAAATGGGGGTTACATTTTAGTGTGTTTTTGAATAGGTTGTTGATAAATGTCCATTTGACACTTTTATAAAAATGGTAGTTCCCTTGGAAACTTAATCTGAATACTTTTAGATCATTTTTCAATGTTTTTTTGTGGATATGATTTATTTTACCTCTTTAGAAAATTCATATTTTTTAATAATGATAATTTTCAGTTTCTGAAAAGAAAATGGATTAAGGCATGTTTGGAAATCTTGTGAAAAATGGTGAAATTTTTTATTATGATAGCCTCATGTATATGTTTCTGAAGCATTGAATGTATGTATATAATTGACTGGATTCCCTTACTATGGAATCTTTGTGATATATTATGTGGGTTCCTCATATTGGACTCTTCATATTATTTTCATTAATTGAATGGGATTGGTACATAGAGTGACTCATTGTGATGTATGTGGTGCATTATTGTAATGTCTTGGAATTTCCGTGGAAATTTTTTTCCTTAAATATAGGGGAATTTTACGAGTTCGTGAAAATTTACGGCACTTGATTCTGAGACCATGTGTGCCCGAAAACAATTTCTGAAGTATAGTTCGTGTATGTTCATTAAACATGCGAGTGAGATTTTATTACTTTTGAAACGGTGCTCAAAATTAAAATTTGAGGGCACCATTGAACATGTAGGGTGGATATTTTCTAACGAAGACTTTCACCTCGACGGTAGTTGGTCGAGAATGGATGTTATTTTTTGGGGATTTTTATTAAAATAAAATTAAAGTGTTAGCTTATTTTTATTTGAGATGGTTAAACCCTCCAAGAGGAAGTTTGAGGTGGGGGCCACCACACCATAACCTCCCATGAGAGGTTATGGTTGTGGGGCCCACCCACACATAACCTCCCTTGGGAGGATAATTTCTGTGGGGACCATCCCAGATTATAACCCCTTGGATCCCCCAATTAAGTGGAGAAACCTTTTATCTTGCCTTGTTCAATTTCGTGCCAACACTCTTTATTTAATTGAAAATCTCCACCTCTACTAATTTTGAATTTTAATCAACTCCCCCCTATAATTAAATGAGTTGTACCATTTAATTAAACACAAAATTTTGTATTGTTGTGCCAACATATAATAGTTAACTTCTTCTATTATTTTGGCTTGGCATTTTGGCGGTGATTTGGGAAGAAGAATAACGCTCTAATGAAGAACGATCATCGAAAGAAGAAAGAACCTTCTTCTTCCAACAAAGAAACTTTGGCCGAGGGATGAAATGGTCGCCAATGAAGAACGCTGATGAGGTCGTCTTTGAATTCATCTTCTCTGAACTCTCCTTCCACCGTCAACGATCGACGAACGAGGTACGGGGATTTGAGTTGATTTTGTTCCCGATCTACATCGTTGAATTCATGGAATGTGAATTGATTAATGATAAAACCATAATGAGGAGGGATCGGACTACACGAACACAGCCTGACCCTCCCCCTTCATTTCCACCTCATTCGATGATGACGGCGGTGGCACAGTGGCACCACCGGAAGAGTTGACCCCACCAGAGCAACAGCGGCCGATGACGGGCCGACCGCGAAGTAAACTGGTGGCAGAAGGCCACCGGGTCACCAAAAGGGTGAGGAACCTATAGGGTGCATAGAGGAGGAAGGCCACAGATAGGGCGGGCCTCGGCAGAAGGGGAACAACGCTATCACGCCGTGCGGAGGAGGAGGCCAGCAGCCAGGGCGGGCCACAGCTGAAGGGCACGACACCGGCGCACCGCGTAGAGGAGCATAACCGTGGTGTCATCGCGCCATGTTGGAAGAGCTGGGATGGCTGGCGTCAGGATGGCTACCGGTGGTTTGGAACCGGCTGGCCGCTCGGCCAGCGGACAAGGCGGGACCCCCCGAGTCCCACGGGATACTGAACCGGCACCTATCGCTGGTTATGTTCGGAAATCAGGGTGGCGCGAAACCCAACCCCCCCCCCCCCCCCCCCGCCACCCCCCACACATGGCTAGGGTGAGCCTCACAGGGCCCCACCATCTGCTGGTTGGACAGGCCATGGGAGCCGTCGGCTGGCCACGCGGGCCGCCTGCCATGCCACCCGGGCCACCCCCGGGCCGGGCCGCCTCCCCAGGTCTGGATGCTCTCGGGCATGGCTGCCCTCTTCCTGGGTCTCCCATTGGGCTAGGATGCTCTCTAGACGGGCCTCCCTGTCGGGCCGAGTCGAACCTGCGGACCGGGTCGGACCCTAGTCCGAACCCGTTTTACCCAAACACACATTTTCGCCCATAACATGGGCTACGGGGGTCTGATCGACAAACCGTCTGTGGCGAAAGAAATATTGGAGCGAGTCAGTTCTTTTGGAATACCCCACATGAGGTTAGGACATGGATGGGGTATGTTCATGTTGGTTTGAACCTAAAATCCAACTGGGCCCCTCGAACGGAAATGCAAATAACTCAAAGACTGGGCATCTGATTGATGCGTCGTCTGTTGAGTTGAGACCCCTATGATGAGGCGATCCTATGGGATAATTCTAACTAGGACCTCGTGACAGTTGGAGTATCAACCATTAGCTCAAGGAGAGGATCCTCCCAGAGACGAGTGAGTGAAGTACTGAGACCTAGTAGTTGGCTGAGACCTGACGACTGCTAACCTTTCGACTCATAGTGTTTCGACTAGCCCAGTGTGAAGCGCATATGTGTGACGCGACAGAACCACAGTGGGGGGTACTTTTGGATGATGCAGTAGACACACGATACTCGAAAGGAGGAGTACCTTAGCAGGCTATGAGGGGGAGCACCTCTATGTGAGGCGGTAGACCCACAATGGGGAGCATCTTTGTGTGACGCAGTAGACCCACAGTACTCAACATGAAGAGTACTACAGAAGTTCAGGATAGTGGTAAGTGCCTTTGTGTGACATGGCAGGCCCACAGTACTCTCTAGAGGAGGAGTACACTAGTATCTGAGGTTTTGACAGTTTCATTGGTAGTGTTACATGTTACCACCCCTATAATAAAATATTGGTTTTGAGCTGAGTCAACGCCTTTTGTGTTTCCTCACGATTGAGATGGGTTACTAGATAACTTATATATATGTATGGGAATGTACCTAAGTAATGGTTATCTGTTGATTCCATACTTTTTGGTTTATCCTTGTTGGATTTAGTGAGACCTTGAGGTTCATGGCGTCCCTACTGAGTATCATTATACTCACCCCTGCACAGGCTATGCCGCTACCTTGTTGTGTTGGTTGCAGACGATGGACATTTCTAACTGAGGTGGAGAGTAGCAGGACTGGACAGTACCCAGAGGTGGACTACTCAGTGTGACGGTACACGGAGTGGATGGATAGACGTGGAGTGGTAAGGAGGTCATCTGTACATAGCCTTCTAGTAGAAACCCCGGAGGATGACCCATTAGATGCTTTACTTACTTTAAGTTGTAATTTCTTTCAGTTATACATGTAATTTCCTATTGGGCATGTATTTTCGGCCCCTTTTACATTCCAGCACTTCTTTTTTTTATACAGTTTTACTTAGTTCTTTTCTTCCAGTTGTGTAGTCTGATGTGTATGTTTGTAGTTATAAAAGAAATGCCTTAACATTTTAGGGATTTACACCTTTGATATTAGTTTCCAGCCCCTGGCCTATAGAAGGTGGGTTTGGGGTAGTCACAATACGGGACCCGAGGGACAGGTCGTGACAAATTGGTATCAGCGTGGTCAGTTCTACCACAGAACATAGAACTCTGATCATTATTTTCTATGAAAAATAGTGTTAAGGGTACTAAGTGTGGTTTTCAATTCTAGAAGTAGAGTTTTGGTGCGGGCGGCCAACGTATCCATACACAAGGACCCTGACAACTGATTTCCAACCTAGTGCATGAAAAAATGATTGTGTGTGTGTCGTTAAAATTTTTCGTTAAGTCAGATTGACCAGGTCAGCTCACCAGGTATTATTATTGGACTATGTCACAACTGTTTCTATCAGGATGCCTCCCCGCAGAGCCCCGAGAGTCATACGGTCTGACAGCCTAGCGAGTGACGAGGCCTCGGTGCCGGGCCCTTTACCAGATGTGGAACCAGTGATACCACTTCCCATTGGGCCACTGATGCCACCAACTCCAGAAGTAGATGATGCACGCCTCTTGATCATGTTGTAGAGTTCTAGCGCTAGAGGCCACCAAGGATCCAGGTTGAGATGGACCCACAGGCGACTGAGGATTGGATGGTGGTTGTGGTGAGAGTCTTCAGGCTGGTAGGAACACCAGAATACATTATGTTGATCCTTGTTGCGAGTCTCTTTCAGGAAGCGTGAGGAATATGGTGGAGCCTGGTGCTCCAGGTACATGATGAGGCGACACAACTCTGGACAGACTTCGAAAGCCTTTTTTGAGTGGAGTTTGTTCCTGCGATACTATGAGCACTATGGATACAGGAGATACTGCATTACAGTAGGGTAGCATGACGGTAGCTCAATACTCATCGAGGTTCCCCAACCACTCACGCTACTCCGCATATATGGTACGAGAACCATTATTCAGGGCCTGGACATTCGAGTCGGGGATCAAGTGAGAGATCAGTGCATCAATGATCTCCCTCATCATCCCGATGCATGCAGGGTTGTTAGAGAGAGACCTTATAGTAGAGAGTTTCCTCTCTCATTAGTCACCAGTAGCGAGACCCACTACTAGTTGACAGGGAGAAGATTCATCTACGGCTGACAGTAGACAGATGATGCATAGGTCCAAGAGGATAAGAACCACAAGTGGAAGACTGCATGACTCATGATCAATTGTTCGGGGAACCAGGGGAAGTGACATATATTCCCGGAGCGGACAGTGTTACTCATGCGCGGGTAGGGTCATAAGGATCTTTATTGTCCAACCCGTCGTGGTGATGATCACGAGACTATTGAGGGACCTCCAAGGCAGAGGTAGAGGTTCTATCGAGGTAGTCCGCAGAGTGTAGGAATACGTGGAGAAGGATCTTGTCGAGTAGTTAGAATTGGACGACGTTATGAGGCGTTACCACTACCACCACGAGGAGGACCACCTTGACAGTAGGGAGCTAGCAGACAGGGGAGAGCTCAGCTTCAGGCAGCTGAGGCATACGACCATAGCGCTCCAGAGATGATTCTAGGTACTATCTGTTTCTAATCCACCTTATCTGATGTTCTTATAGACACATCTGTCATTCGTTCATTCATTTCCACTTCTCTCATTCGGAGATCGGAGATTACGAAGGATTCGTTGGATCGATCTTTACACCTAGAGACTCCTACAAGAGCAGACTCGACGATTACACACTGGTGTTGGCAGTGTGAGATTACGTTAAGAGGAGAGATCTTGGGCTGCGATCTTCTTGTAGCGGCGTTAAGGCCTTAAAACGTCATCTTGGGTATGGACTAGTTATCTACAATTCATGCTTTGATCAACTGTATTAGGAGAAAAGTGTGGTGTGTCCGGATGGATGGGACCAGGTTCACCATCACCTGTTTGAAAGGAACCTTTGTAGCATAGGAATGACATACTCATAGGAGGGTGTAGCTGATCACTCACCAGTTGGCATGCCTTACCCTCAGAGTAATTGATGTGGAGAGTCCAACTTATCCTATAGTGGTTGACCAGTACACGGATGTTATCCCTGATGATGTTCCAAGACAACCTCCCCGTAGGGAGGTGGATTTCTGCATAGACCTATACCCCGTGACAACACCCATATATACACCAGCATATCGGATGGCTCCCACTGAGCTTTGTAAGCTGCGGGTGTAGCTGGAGGACTTGCAGGGAATGGGATTCATCTGGCCCAGTGTTTCCCCCTGGGCAGCCCTGATTCTATTCGCCAAGAAGGTGGATGGGATCTTGAGGCTTTGTGTTGACAACCATCGCCTTAACCTGGTGATCATAAATAACAAGTACCCACTCTCCAGGATTTACGGCCTCTTTGATCAGCAGAAGAGAGCACAGTGGTTCTCGAAGATAGACCATAGATCGGGCTATCATCAGCTTAGAGTTCGAGATGAGGATGTTCAGAAGAAGACCTTTAGGTGTCGATATGGTCACTATGAGTTCTTGGTTATTCCCTTTGGTGTAACCAATGCTCCAGCAGAGTTCATGTGTCTCATGAACAGTATTTTCCAGCCTTCCCATGATCACTTTGTTGTCATCTTTTTCGACGACATTTTGATTTCTCAATTACTGAGGAGGAGCATGCCTTCCATTTTCATGTAGTACTGGACACAGTACGAGGGCACCATATTTATAGTAAGCTCTCAAAGATCCAATTTTTTATTCGAGAGGATAATTTCATGGGACATGTAATCTCAGAGGCTGCAGTTGCAGTAGATCCAGTGAAGATCGAGGCGATTCATGCTTGGGAGCCACCCAGGAGTGTGACAGAGGAATTCGGTTTCCTGGAATTGGCTGGATACTACCAGAGGTTCGTTACAGACTTTTCTAGAGTTGCAGCACCACTATTAGCCTTGATGAAGAAGGGGAAACCCTTCATGTGGTTGGATAGATGCCAACAGAGCTTTCATGAGATGAGGTAGAGGATGACTAGTGCCCCCATCTTGAGGCCACTATAGGAAGTCATAGGGTACATAGTAAAATAAGACACATCAAGGATCAGAAATGGGTGTGTCCTGATGCAGGATAGAGCTGTGACCGCGTATGGTTATAGGCAGCTGAGACAGCACGAGCAGAACTACGCTAGCCTTGACCTGGAGTTAGCAGCAGTGTTCTTCGCCTTGAAGATGTGGAGGCACTATCTGGTGGGAGAGCATTTCATCGTGTACTCTAATAACAAGAGACTAGGGTATATATTCTCTCTGATGGACTAGAACCTAAGATAGTGGCATTTTATTAAGTTCCTCTAGGACTACGACTTTGATATAGTCTATACTCATGGGAAGGGGAACGTTGTTGTGGATGCACTCAGTAGGAGATCTTGTATACTGATAATAGAAGTGGTGATAGAGGAGCTGGCTACTTTACAAGTTTCATTTGTGGACCGAGATGGAGCAGCTTTCCTTCAATTTCTTAAAGTCACTCCTCCACTTATTCAGCAAGTCAGGGAGGCACAGCATGGGGACACTGACTGTGAGACACAACGTGCTCAAATATCCACAGGGAAGGCACCTGATGGATTTTCAGAAGGTGTGGAGCACATCATACTCTTTAAAGGACGTAATATGGTGCCATTATCACTTCAAGAGGAAGTGTTTAAAGAGTTCCATATGTTCCCTATAGCGGTATATCCAGAAGTGGTGAATATGTACCAGTACCTTCAACGACATCACTAGTGGCCAGGTATGAAGAAGGTATTAGTGGAGTTTTTCTCACAGTGCCTCACTTTTCAGCAAGTCAAGGTAGAGAACCAGGTACTAGAAGGCTAGGTTCAGCCATTAGAGGTACCAGAGTGGAAGTGGGATGAGATATCCATGGTCTTCGTGATGGGTCTTCCACGTACATTCTGGGGCCACGACTCGATTTGGGTGATCATCGAGCGACTCAACATGTCGGTCCACTTCCTAAAGATTAGAGAGAAGGGATCAGTATAGATCTTGGGATGCCTCTATGTGCAAGAGATTGTGCGTCTACATGGAGTATCCTATTCTATTGTCCCCATCTGTGACGCACGATTTACTTCCCGTCTAGGGAAGGGGTTGTAGGAGGCTTTCGGGACATAGCTTCACTTGAGCACCACCTTCCTTCCTCAGACAGATGGTTAGACTAAGCAGACCATCCAGAACCTCGATGACATGCTCCGTGCTTGTGTCCATGACTATGGTAACATTTGGGAGGATCACATACTATTGGTTGAGTTTTCCTACAACAAATTCTATCACTCCACCATTGGTATGGCACCCTTTGAGGCCTTGTATGGTGACCTTGCTGATCGCCACTGTGCTGGACAGGCCCAGGGGAGTCCGCACTATTGGGACCAAAGATGGTACAGGCTACCACGGAGAAGGTGAAAATCATTTAGGAGAAGATGAAGCCTACACAGAGCAGGAAGAAGTCATATGCTGATAGGAGATGGAGACCTCTGGAGTTCGAGGATGGCGAGCACATCATTCAACGGTTCTCACCTTGACGAGGCCAATAGAGAATTTTCCGAGGTGGAAAGTAATCTCTTGGATTCTTTGGACCGTTCTAGGTCCTCAGTAGAGTTGGTGAGGTGGCTTACCTCTTAGCTCTTCCACCTCAGTTGCACCGGGTGCACAACATCTTCCATGTATCCCAGCTGAGGAGATACGTGAACGACCCTTCCCACATCATTGACCATGGAGAGATGGACATCGATGATAGGGTGACCTTCACAGATGTTCTAGAAGGTATTGACGATTGACAAGATCGGGTCCTACGTGGACAGTCGATACCTCTGGTGCATGTTCGCTGGCAGTACGAGAACCTCCAGGAGAGCACATGGAAGCGGGATGCTCAAATGCGTGATCTGTACCCCCAATTGTTCCCTTAGTACGAGGTGTAGCTTACGGGGATGTAATTCCCTGAGGTGGGGAGAATGTAATGACCTTGAATTTACATGGAATTTATTTTCATAAATACATTGGAATTTTATGTGTCCCTGAAAATTTGCAATGCTTGATTTCAAGGACCGATGTTCCCGGAAAAAATTTATGAAGTTTAGTTCGGGTACGTTCAGTAAACATGCAAGCAGGATTTTATAACTTTTGAACCAGTGCTTGGATTTGAAATCTGAGGGAACTATAGGACTCATAGCGCCGGTATTTTCTCAATAATAATTTTACCTTGAAGGCAGTTGGTTGAGAATGGATGTTATTTTTTGGGGGTTTTTAATTACATAATAAGAAAGTGTTAGCTTATTTTTATTTGGAGGTGGTTAAATCCTCCAAGAGGAGGTTAAAGGTGGGGGACACCACACTATAACCTCTCATGAGAGGTTTTAGTGGTGGGTCCCACCAACACATAACCTCCCTTGGGAGGATAATTTCGGTGGGGATCACCCGGGCTTATAACACCTTAGAACCCCAAATTAAGTGAAGAATCATTTTAACATCTTTGGTTTAATTTCCTACCAACTCTCTTCATTTAATTAAAACTCTCCACCTCCCCTAATTTTGAATTTGAATCAACTCCACCCCATTAATTAAATGAGTTGCCTTATTTAATTAAATATAAAATTTTTTATTGTTGTTCCAATAAATAATAGAAAACATCTTCTATTATTTTTGTCTTGGAATTTTGGTGGAGTTTTGGGAAGTTGAATAACGCTCCAACGAAGAACGGTCACCGAAGGATGAAAGACACTTCTTCCGCCAACAATGAACATTCAGCCGGGGGACGAAACCGTCGCCGATGAAGAATACCGATGACGTCCTCTTTGACATCATCTTCTTCGAACTCTCCTTCCACCATCAATGACTGAAAAATGAGGTATGGGGATTTTAGTGGATTTTTTTCTCTTTTTACATAGTTGAATTTTGGGAATATGAATTTTCAAATGATAACACTATAATGGAAATGGCTCAGACCACAAAAACATTTCCCATCCCTCCCCCTTTGTTTTCTCGTCATTTTTTTATGACGGCGGCAAGGAAATGGCGCCACCAGAAGAGTGGACCGTAGAGGACCAACGACGGCCAGCGACGAGCCGGACGCGAAGAAAACTAGAGGTGCAAGTCCATCGTGCCATGTATAGGAGGAGGGCCATAGACAAAGTGGGACGCAACTAGGGTGGGTTGCGGTGGAAGGGAGCAACATCAGCACACAACGCGGCGGAGTAGAACCATGGTGCCATCACGCCACCATGGCGGAGCCGGGACGGATGGTGTCCAGCCCGCCACTGGCGGTGAAAAACTGATTGGCCGCTCGACCAGCCAGACAAGGCGGGACCCCCCAGGTTCTATGGGATACTAAACTGGCGATATCACTGGTTCTTTTTGGAAATCACGGGGTCTGACACCCCCCCCCCCCCCACATGCGGCTAGGGCGGGCCTCGCAGGGCACCGCCAGCCAATGGCCAGCCAGGCCACGCGGGCCGCCAGATGGCCACAGGGGCCACCAACAGGCCACACGGACCACCAGCCAGGCCATGGGAGTCGCCCCATCGGGTCGGGCCGCCCTCGTGCTAGACCACACTCGGGCCAGGGCGCCCTCTCCGGTCGGGTCGGACCCGCGAACCGGGTCGGACCCCAGTCCGAACCGGTTTGACCCAAACACACCTTTTCACCCATAACATGGGCTACGAGTGTCCTATCGACGAACCATCTGTGGAGATGAAAATCTTGGAGTGAGGTTGTTCTTTTGGAATACCCCACTTATGGTTTGGACACATTTGGTGTACGGTTAGATTGGTTTGAACCTAAAATCCAACAGGGCCCCTGGAACGAAATTCCCATAACTCACAGACCGGGCGTCCGATTGATGCGTAGTCTATGGCATTGAGACCTCTATGACGAGGAAGACCTTTGAGATACTTCTACATGGGACCTTGTGACAGTGGGAGTATCGACCAGTAGCCCAAGAAGATAATTATTCCAGAGACGAGTTATCGGAGTACGAAGACCTAGTAGCTGGTTGAGACCTGACGACTACCGACCTTTCGACTCAGAGTGTTTTGACTAGCCCAGTGGGAAGAACATCTATGTGATGCCGTAGAACCACCATGGGAGAGCCTTTGTGTGAAGTGGAAGAACCACAATACTCGACAGGAGGAGTACCTCAGCAGGCTATAAGGGGGAGCACCTCTGTGTGACACGGCATAGCCACAGTGGGGAACGGCTCTATGTGATGCAGTATACCAATAGTACTCGACATAAGGATTACTACAGCAGTTCAGGATAGTGGGAAGTGCCTCTGTGTGTTGTGAAAGGCCCACAATACTCTAAAGAAGAGGATTACTCCAGCATCCATTTTTCGACAGTTTGACTGGGAGTGTTACATGTTACCATCGCTCTAATAAAATCCTAGTTTTGAGCTGAGTCATTGAATATTGTGTTTTCCTCACGATTGAGATGGGTTACATGATAACGTAGTTATATGTATGGGAATACATCAAAGAAATGGTTTTCTGTTGATTCCATACATTGTGGTTTATCCTTGTTGGATATAATGAGACCATGAGGGTCTCAGGGTCCTTACTGAGTATTGTTATACTCACCCTTTCATGGGCTATGCCTGCACCTCGTTGTGTTGGTAGCAGGCGAATGACAACACTGACTGAGGAAGAGAGTAGTAGGACATGACGGTACCCGGAGGTGCACTACTCGGCGTGACGGTACACAGAGGAGACCGACGGATATGGAGTGCTGAGGAGGAAATCTATACCTACTATTAATGTAGGAACCCCGGATGATGATCCAATTGTGTCTTTACCTGCTTTAAGTTTTAATTTCTTTCAGTTGTACTTGTACATTTCTGTTGGGATTTTATTTCCATCCCCTTTTACTTTCCAGCACTTTTTTTTGTATACAGTTTTACTTAGTGATTTGCTTCCATTTTTGTACTCTGATATGTTTGTTTACAGTTATAAAGGCAATGCCTTCCCAATTTAGGGATTTACGTCTTTGGTTCTATTCGCCAGCCCCTGGCCTATGGAAGGAAGACTTGGGGTAGTCACGATATGGGCCCTGAGGGATGGGTGGTGACAATTATTATTATATATATTTGATTGGATACTCTCCTATAATCAGTTGTATCACCCCCATTAAATATATGATACATGGGATATTGTAATTTTAAGAAAATATCATGATAATTATTTCTGAACTGGTAGTTTATGGTACTTAATAGTGGCCCATAGTTGGTGGATGTATTGGGTTTATTGATATGGTGTTTCCCTTGGCCTACCTAAGAAAGGATGGCAAAGAATTTTGAGAGTATTTATTTCATCATGTGTGGCATGTCAATATGGATAAGGTCTCATGTATCAGTGTCTTCTGGATTATTCTGGATCTCCTAGGCTCACCCATGTCTATTTGGATTATTTCCTAGTAGTAGTGATTATGATACTTCTATGTATACCAACATTTCCCTAGATGTGTGATTACTATTGCTTTATGTATTGTTTTTATGGGAAAGTGGTGAGATGGTTTTGATTAAGATTCTTGAAATGGGTTTTAAATGATTTTTTTGTCCTTTTTTATAATTATCAAAATGTAGACAACACTTTCCCATTTAAAATTTCATTGAAACTAATGAAAAGAATCTATATTTGATAAAATAATATGGAAATGGATCGTACTTTTATTTTATGTACAGTATTTAGAAAATACATATATTTATATATTTTAGTTGAAACTTCAAATGGTGTACCTTTAATTTTAATGGTACTGAATTGAGAATAGATTATCATGCTAGCCTAATAAGTTTTAATACTCACGCATACATTTATTTTCTGTTGTAGTTCTTGGGAATGTTCTAGCTTGTGTTCCTTCACCTTGGGGGATGTTTCATCGTTGAGTCAGAGAGCCATATGTGGGGTCACATGGAGATAATGCTTTCCAATTCGGTTAGTTTTATTTCCTTTAGTTCTTTTTTAGTTTTTTTCTTTGTTTATTTATTCTGATATTCTCTTTATTATTTCATCTTCTGTTATTTATTTATATTGGTTGAAATCATTCCCATCATCTTTTTTGATGCCTTGGTTATAATCACCAGTGTGGGAGGATCAGAAACGCCTCTTGGGCCTTTGTCGCGAATCAGCTCGGGTGACTTGTTCAGGTTCGACCCAGGTCTGTTCGTGACAAACCCAAAACTCTAATCCTTGTAAGACAAATTTTATGTTTAATTAGTTTGTTTTCACACTATAAATATTGTAAGTAAAGAAAAAAATACTAGATAAAATTACAAATAAAAATATAAAAATAAAGAAAAGGAAAACAAGTATTAAATATTAATACATCGGGAAGATAAATAAGTAATATGGGTTAATATTTAAAAAGGGGTGTTTTAGTAATATTTTTTATCATTATATTTTGAATTTTAAATTGAATGATAAATTCAAAAAATATATATTACAATTAGAATTTGATAAAGAAATGAATTTTATAATTACTCATATAAGGATGTTTATACAATAAATGTTTTAATTTTTTCTTAAAAGTTATAATTTTAGTCAAATAACAAATTTTTTTCAATTTTTCTTATTTTATAATCTTTTAATAGTATCTTGGACGTTTAAGATCCCTCTTATGTTAGGAAACATGTATTTATAGAATAAAATTATAAATTTTAAAGTATTCTTGGTACTAAGAAATCTTATTTCATAAAATTTTATATAAGAAATAAAAATGTTGTTTTTAATCCTTTGGATAAGGAAACAATCGATTTCCCTTTAATTGAAATATGTAAATAACATATAAGAAAAAGTGATCATGCATAGTAAAGAAGTCCACCGAAAAATGCCCCCAAAGGAACTAAAATTCAGGAAAACAGATAGTATAGGTAAGTTAGTTTCCCTAACAACACCTCTATTGAAGAGGTATTACCTATGATTGTACTCCAAACTTCCATGCCATAAATATATTCTAATGTTCATATTATTCATAGTGAGATGATTCCCTAGGATCAGTTTCTCAAATATATTCATGATCAAACCTATTCCTGACTTCCTTGAATTAGTTTTTAATTCCACCAATGGTATAATTTTTCTCTGCATGGTTCATTGAAATCATTATCTACAGTGGCACATTATTATATGGAATAAGCACACCAAATATATTGTATATCAGTTAAAAATAATTATTCGTGAATGTTACTTCCAATAGAGTCTTCATTGTATCAATTTTAGTGTAGAAAAAATGTTAAAATCGTTTTCAACCCCTACATGGGTCTCATGAGGAATACCACTCTATGTTATCTAAAAAATTATTAGAGGTGGATAATCATGACTACACACACATCCCAAATTTTATTTAAAAAATAGATATATTGAACAATGAATAATAGAATAATAATTTTGAAAAAGTATTGGTTTCTTCCAATGATACCTTTATCTTTACATATATATGTTAACACTCACACCACTTAAAGAGTCATATATACATAATATTTATTCTAAAAATCATAAAATATTCCCCTCTATACCAATTCCACAAGCATATGGTCACCATTATGATATTTTAGTCTACCATTTCAATGGATTTTTTCAATATAAGACTCAAGCTTCCAACATGAGTGTTACATTCACTTTGTATTTCATTTTATTCTTTTTCATACTATATTATATATAAACTACCAAATATAATGAAATAATTATAACTATAATTAAAAAATTTCATTTAATTAATTTGAAAATTATTTTCAATATTTTCCACCGATTAAGAATACTAAATAATATTGATTGTGCATACATAAAAACAACTGCGTCCTCAAAGAAATGTTTTCTGTTTTTCATTACTACCAAAAATGTATGGTAATATGGATTTATTTTAGGAATTATAATGTTCTATATTTTACACATATAATTATTAAATTATAATTCATCATATACTATATTTGTTCCTATTGAATTTGAAATGTGAACTTTAACATTCGAACATGCAGATCACTGCCTATATGAACAATGAATTTTGATTCACATCCTCAATGGAATGTATGTTTTATATAATGTGTTTATTTGGATAAATTTTTTTTATTAATATTTATTAATATTTATTTTTCATATAATATTTATTTAATTGTACCTCTAACTCATTGAAATCATTATAATGTGTTTCCATTTCCGTTGATTTAACCGACAATATAAATTATGTTACTTTGATTATAAAATAAATTTTTTGGGGATATTATACGATTGTAATATACTATAATAATTGAATATTAATTATTTAACAATAATTTTAGAATGGTTATGTTTATATTTAAATAAATTTTTAATATATCACCATTTGAGGGTTAAACAAGTCAAAAACTAGTAATCATGATTTCCATTTTTGAAAAAAGTATTCTTATTTCTCAAAAAAAATATAGAAAAAGTAATTATTGAAAAATAAGTATTAGGTTTTTCTGAATTATCTTTGATTTATGAACATTAAACCACTTAGTGGGATTCTGTCCATTCTTTATAATGACTACCAAATGAATAACAGAACGTTCAAAAACGAGATAAAAGAAGTAACCAATAATATATTAAAATATTATTAATATATGGTTATAAAATAATTATAATAAATCAAAGTATGTTTATATTAATTTATAATATAAGTTATTGAAATTTTTTATATATAATTTTATAAAATATTAAACTAAGATTAAATACAAGGAAAAGGGTTTTTATATCATATTTCCATCATTGGTAGAAGTTTAATATTAGGAACCTCATTTATATTATGGTTTGAATTTGATACATAAAGTGTGATTAATATTATGAAGTAACAATTATATAATTTAAAAAATGTAAAATTTAAATATCACTCATTTTTAACATATTTTTTGTTAAATACTTCTCCAATTGTTAGGGGTTCTTGTGATTGAATTTTTTTCCTTGTGTCATTATCACCCCACGTTGACCATTGCAATTCAATATTGATATAATAAATCCCAATATAATTTCATGTTTTGTTTCCAAATTAGATTCTATGTAAATCATGATTCACACCATACTCAACATGCTTCATGATTCAATTGTGTCATGAAAGTGTAATTTTATTAAAAAATATTACTATTTAGTTTCATGATTTTTTATACGTATCATTTTATTTACATAAAATTCATGTACTCCATTCCCTAAAAAACATACAACATTTTATCGGATGATCCTAATATTCTAAATTATTATATGTAAATGTATTCATTATCATCATAGTGATGTGGGTATTCAATAATGGCGTTTAAAAAATATTTCGAAGGATTTTTATTTGAATGATCATATATAATTAACTTATACATCATATTTTGGAATTTATTTTATTTATTGAAAAAAAATATTTTATGAAAAATTATTATAAAATAAATTTGTATTTTGATTATTAATAAAAATAGTTTTGGATGGTGAGTTGAATATAACCTCTGTTTAATATGATATTATCATATAATTTTTTAGAATTTTTATATATTTTTATTTCTATTTTTAATTTATTCTACTCTAATACAGTAATGATTCATAAATTGTCTTATATTCTATCAAATTAGTAATTACTTTTAATTAGATCATGTTTTTATCAAATTTTCACGATATTGTTTATGTGATTCCATTTGGAATGGTTTTGAAACATATTTTTGACTCCTATGTAATTTATTATAATATTATTGATATTATTTTATGTGGAACGATATGTATAGATGGTTGATCAGTTGGGTCGCATATCATCCTCTAACACATTGTTAATGCATATATCCAGTTAGGTGAAAATATAGACAAGATGATTTAACTGAATATAAATTGTACAAGGGATGATTTATGAAAATTAAATGGATAATAATAATATTTAGACCAATGAAAATTAAAAATTATAGGATTTAGCCTAATACATTTCGTACATAGAGGATTAATCTGAAGAAAAAAATTTATATATGAGGATTTAACCAAATTAAATGGTGTGTATGGAATAAATTCCACCAAGCCCAATGGTATGTGATAGGATAATCCCAATCATAATAAGTTACATAGGTGATTAGTCCTAGCATACAATGTCGTGAATTTTTTATTAGGTATCCTATAAATATTATTTCATGGAATGAGTTTAGTACATAATTGAATGTTGTTAAGGTTGGTTGATTATACATAGGATGATATTGTGCTCTAATGGATCTTGTTAATTGATGACTATCACCACATCCATTTTATTCATGACTTCTATTATGAAATCCTCTATTCCATTAATCATGAATTGTGATATATACTTTTTTTGGGATTTGTCTTTACAGATATGCTGGTTATTCCAATACTTTTTTTCTTGTTTCCACATATATAATTTTATGGGTATTCCTTACATTTCCCAAAACCATGCATTTGAGAACACCCCTTACTTATTATTCTGCCTCCATGTTATGAATATTATTGTACCTTTTTAGATTTCCAAAAAGGATTCAATGTGGATTTATTATTGGGAAATTATCAGATGATCCGCATGTAACTCGTCTTAAAAAATAGTATTCCTTATGTTAATGGAATTTTATTATTATTTGAGAGATTTAATGTTTATATTATAGAAATAATGAGAAAAGGTATATGTTTTTCTTTGAAATCAATATTTTTATTAGATTCTAGTTTTGTTATTTTTTAGTTTTGTACACTTTAGTTATATGGAATAGGATAGGAGAACCTTAGTTAAAACCCCAGGAAACGACTAAGGTATAAGTCTTATTAAATGATAACATTTTTATTATTTTGATAGTTAATATATTATGTTGTTATACTAGTAATTATATTTCTTTTTGGATATTTTAGGTGGATTATGTCTCTAGAACATATGTACTATGGGGAAATAAACATCATACAGTCATGTTATCAATTTAGTAAATTTTCACATAATGTTTGAAGATGATGAAAAAATGTTCCCCATGTTTGATAGTCCCAATGGATGTTCATTCTTATATCAATACATCTTTATAGACATTTTTGAATGGATTAGTATGCTACGTAATTAAAATATAGTGTATGAAAAAATCCAACATAAATTACCCAATATTGATCCAATATTTATTTCTGTTAAACTAAATGATATTTTGATGGTTTCATTGAGTAACACATTTCAAGTATGAGTTTTCAATAATTGAATTATGATGTAAATATTTATCACCAATGACTAAAAATTATGTTTTTACAAATGGTTCGAGTAATTAGAATCCAAAATAATAATATACATGATCAATAATATAGTACTTTTTAAAATGAGACACATTGTGGTATAGAATCTAGAATTGAAAACATATTAGTTATTCACACCCATCAATGTTATGTAATTATCAATAACAATCTCAATTTAAAATATTTTAACACACCAATGAAGTGAATGATTATATTTTATAGAATATTAGTTGATGAAGATGATGAGGGAATGAAGATCCAACTTACTAAATGACTTAAATATTTAATGAAGCACCATTGGTAATGCATCATGGGAACATAGAAGTGTGTCAAGTGTAAAAGAGTTTTCCATTTATCCCATTCCTTTTGTGATATGATAAATATGTTGTACAGGGAACTATAGGTGAAGAATATCCAATTCCTCAAATATTTATAGTTTTTAATTTTTTCAAATGTATTCGTGAGTCATATAGATAGTCTTGATAATACAAATATGTGACCAAATAATCCATGTAAAATAGATAAATACTATGTTATGACTACTATGGAATGTTGTTTACAAAAAATAAGAATAAATATTTTACTTACCATCCACTGTATATTTTTTGATGTAAAATTGCAATATACTTATTTCAACCCTTGTAAGCATAAGATGTTCTCTAGGAGAATTAGATTAACACGTCAAAGTCATTATATTAACATCTATTATTATTTTATTCAAATTTTCCTATTATATAATATTCTTCACGGATTTCATGTTATCCCCCATTGGTTGAATTTAATATGATTTTTGATGTTTTTTGGCTTTCACCGAATTGAAATCAAAGTAAGAAAAATAATATATAAACAACCTTTTATAATTAAAACAGCATATAATCATTATTCATGGAAATGATATATATGATATCTTTCAGAAAAATATATTCATTATAAGAGTTATTATAAAAAATCATGAGGATTGTCTTTCTTAAATGAATAGAGAATAAATTAATATTAGTATTTACCTATTTGGATGATAAACGATATGTTTTTAAATTTTGATGATAACACATTATAGATTATAGTGAGTCCTATTTATCACTTATATACCCCCACAAATTATTTTCACAAGTTATTTATCGTTAAAATGACTATTAAAAGATTTATTTAGGGTGTAGGGAGACAATGTGACAACATGAAATTCATGAACTCATAAAACATTTATTACATTTAATAACATGTTCCACATTATACACACATGGTAAATGAACCCAAAATTATCATAGGTCCATTTTAAAAAAAATAGACAAAAATATAATGATAAATCATTAAAATTTGTTACCTTTTTAATATTAATAATAAAGATGTGTTAATATTCAAAAGGGATATTTAAAATAAATTACATTATCATTATGGTGTGAAATACATTTAAAATCAAAATTTAGACAATTTAAGTGTAAAAGTTTGTAAAATAATAAAAAAAAATTTAACTCCCCACATAAAATTATTCATAGAATAAAAATTTAATATTTTTTATAGATGTTTTATTTGTAGTTGATCATTACGGTTTTATAAAGAAAATATTTTATATGATTTTATCACCATGTAAGAATATCTAAGAATATTTGAAAATATTTTCTAAAAAAATATGAACTTTAGAAATTAAATAAGGTATTTTAATGTATTATTTCTACTTTTAAATCCTATGGAAAAAAATTTAGTAATAAATTTTAAATTTCATTTAATAAAAATATTTTCTCATTATTTTCTTCTAATTAACAGTTTTAATGGTGAAATTTCACTTTTCCATCCTTTTAATCCCACATACTCTTTGGTTATTTTTAATATAAAATAATTTATATTAGTAAAATTTATTTGAAGAGAAATATTATTATGTATATTAATTTTTAAATGTAATAATGAACTATTCATTAAAAAAATTATGTGTTATTTGCATTTTTTAATGTAACAATTTAAATAATTAAAAAAATTATTTGGTAATATTATTTAAAAAAACTAAATGTGTCATATTAGGAAAATAGTTAAATCTTATGTTTCATCAACATATATTAAATGTGTATAAAATTAATTAATAATTTAATAGTAATTTTGACTAAATGATTTATAGTTAAATAAAAAGGCGTAAAAACTTCTTTGACTGTAAAATGAGTTGATGATAAGAATATTGACCAAAATATAATTTTGATCCAATTTATCCACTTTTGAAAATTTCACTACGTAATAATAAAATTATGTTATTTAAAATGATATGGAATGTTCCAAAAGTACCATTACCTTATATTATAAATATTAAAACTCCCACAAAATCCTGACTCACCAATCCTTTGAGTTTCATATTTAATATCCTCAAATTTTATCCTCATAAATCCCACTTCAACTTCTATAATATTCTAGTCAAATTTAATTTTTTTAATATCTCCACTTCTAAGGGTTTTTCAAATAAAAAACCCATGCATCAAACATGAGTGTTACATTCCACTACTCTTTTTAATTTTTAATGATACATCATAAACATGTTATTAACATACTAATATAAGGAAATTAGAATCATAAGTATAATTAAATTTCAGTATATTAATTTAATAAATATAATTCATTCAATTTTTTCCTCTTGGGAAAAAAATAAAATCATCAGTATCCACCGGTGGACTTATGTCACTATAAATAAATATTTTTTTGATATTAATCACCACCTATAATGGTCCTTAAATATGATATAATTGATTAATTTTTATGTTTTTGAAGTAAAAATTATATCTATTAAAATAAAATTTATCATATACATTATTTTTTCCATTCATTATAGAATGAGATCACCAATATTGTGTTACTGCAGACTACCACCTCCATGAACAATGAATTACTTTTATCAACACTATCTATCATATAGATCTTTGATTTATTGGGAATGATATTCATAAGTTTCATGATTAAAAATGTGTGCTTATTTACTTATCAGAGATGAAATTTAATTATTATTTTTCATGTTTTTACTTAATATGAATCAATGTTCACCCTATTAATATATTTTGATATCATGATTTTTGAAGATTAGTGTATCCTTTGAGATTTCTAGAAGGATATTTAAATAGTAATATGGGGAAATTATCACAACATTGGAATGTAATATTTCTTTGTAGACACTAAACCTTATATTCCCCAGATAATGTGATTATTAGTGACTTGTAATGTTTTTATTATAAATAATATCTAAAATAATGTCATGTTTATCATGGATCATTATATTTTATTCCTGTGTGTACTATCTTGTTCACTCAGTTGTACCAAGGTCTATTCATGTGTGCCTATTTGTACTTGGGTGTATCCACATATTGCCTTGTTTACAGACATTTAAATGGGTATAACTGAATCTTTCAGCCTACACCATAGTTTACTAGGGTTTAACAAAGAAATATCATATGACCCTATTTATTCCAACACGTGTTTGAGTATTACCATGTATAACCCCATGTATCTAGGACTACCCAAATGGACCAATGTGTACAATCACAAAGTTCTGTGTATATATTCATAAAAATATGCACCCTGTTATTACAATGATTATATATGAGTAATAATGTGTTCCTGAAAAAATAAAAATTATATAATCAAGATTCAGGTTTATAGTTCCCTATGTTCAATATTTCGGTGACTTAAATCACAAAACCTTACATGCCAAAGGTTACTAACATTATGACATGTCCGATTCCAAACAATGGGTATAATATTCCCCTGAATCAATGTACAAAATTAACCATAATAACTATTACAACCTCTGACCATCTTTCCCAGATCTATTTCTATGACCATAAACAATATATTTTCTAATTTGAAACAAATATATCTGAAATAATTCTTCTACTCTAATGCAGAAAACGTCAAAATAAAAATATTTATTACTTACATATTAATGGAATTTTATATATAATGTTTTACATAATATGACAAAATATTAATAATAAGGGTTTATAAAAAGACGATTCATAATGATCAGCATAATCTTCCATTATTCCTCTACTTTCAAATTTGATTCCAATTAAACATATCCCATAAAATTATTCATATATGAAACCATTCAAAATCAAATTCATTTGGAATCATTGTACATAAACATGGAAAAGGAAACCTATTAATGAGTAATCGTCAATTATCTATAAGGGTAATCATGGGAGATATAAATTAAAGATAATATTAATTAATATGAAAATATAACTGTTATAAGATCATGATCATTACATAAAAATTTCAAACAAGGCGTGAAAGGATCAAAAACAAGATTTATGAAATATAACAATAGAATTTCCAAATATATGAATCATATGAATTGCAAATCATCATAACAATAACATGAACTATAAGTTCATGTCATAAATATTTGAGGAACTGAAATATGTATTTAAATCATTTCACATGTTATGGATAACCACCTAGAACATTAGATCTAGATTCAACAAGAGTTTCCCATAGGGAATCAAGCACTTCGACATGGTTCCTATAAGAATATCAATATATACAATATATTACCCAATGAATTTTATCAAAATATAGGTCCCGCCATTAAATAATTAAATTCATATATATGTTCCCTACTAGATCATATATAATTTATTATATCATAATAATGTAATAAAAATTGTTTTATAATAATTTAATCATAGCATTACCCAAGAAAATTAAATGGGTTTCATAAAAAATTCATCTCAAAGTCATAAATACAACCATAAAGCTATAATAATGGTGATATCCACTTATCATATACCTATTAAATCTTGTGTATCATTAAATAATAACATCATATAATGAAGTGAATTTCAAAAAATCACATTGAATAATTCTTGAAAAAAATAAATTTTACACATTAAAATCATTTATATTTTTATAAATATGTCAATATATAAGTCCAAAAAAATTATTTTAAAATAAACATGAAAAAATTTAAAGGATTATTAAATAATATAGATGAATCTCTATGGGAGAAAATGCCAATAATTCTATATCTGTAAGAAAACAATCTTTCAATGATATTTTTGAAAAAGACACAATGTACCTCATTTTGAAAATTTAAAAAAGTATTCCTTTCATACCATTTTTAAAAATTTATAACATGTGTTAAAATAGTTTTTTATATTTATATTAGAATATTATAAAATAATAATACATTTTTAAAAATCATTGATTTGGTAGGGAAACATTCCTTTGGAGAGACTTAAACAAAAGCAATCAAGAATAATGAAGATATTATGAAATAAACACTTGCCTTATTGTAAAATTATGAATCATAAGCCTCATGAAAATAAAAAAACAATATATATATATATATAATAAATTAAATGAGAGTAGTAATTAATTAAATTAATCAGTAGTATATACATCATAAAATACATAAGAAGTGCATAATTCATGTGACCTATATAAATAAAATTGTGATGATAATCCTTAACCTTGAGTCAAACCCATCACATACATTCATGATAATAATAGATAATAAACATAGTTTAATAATTTATTTTCTTAATAATCTTTTTCATTTTTATTATTACTTATTTCTCACTTAATTTTGTTGTTATAAAATTAAATAATCATTCATCTTCAAGTTAGAAGATTTAATGATATTTTCTACATAAGTAAAAAATGAATATGGTAGGTAACAAATTTCCAATGTGTTTATTATTAAACACGCCCAAGAACAATAATCATGAAATAAATATAATTTTTATAAATAAATATGAATTTTAAATCCATCAATTAAATAGGTTTATGAAAAATGAACTATGATACTGTTGATTCTCCTATCCATCACAGAGTCTAAAATGTATAAAAAGGGAAATTCCTTAGAATAAATTGACTTATCCTTTGAAGAAAACATCAAAAATTGACAAAGGAATGAACAAGATTTCTTTTCCATTTGGTTCGCACAATTTCCCACATAGTCGTGCAAGTAAACATGTGCGTCGCATGATGGTCGCGCAGGTGACTTGCGCACCCTCTTTGAAATTTCACCCAGGGTCACTCTAGCCTATAAATACCCCTATGGGCCCCCCATTTGAAAGACGGAAAAATTACAGAACCTCAGATTTGAGTTCCCGGCTCCCTAGTCTCTTCTCAAAGCTTTTGAACTCTTCTATAGTAATTTATTATCTAGATTGGAAGATCTAAAGAGGGGGAGGAAGGCCTAAGTGTTGAAACTCATCAACACTTGCGCTCCTAGGTGGCCAGCCCTTAGGGGAAATGGACACACATGCATGCCGCCCTACTCCTTCCACATAACTTGCTCGATTATCTTTTGGAAGTTTCTAGGGTTAGTATTAAATGATTGAGCCAGTCCTTGCCCAAATTCTACCCTAAGTATTGGTCGGCATGCAATTACCCATGTTTCGTGTAAGTAAACTTGCGCGACCAGGACTTGCGCGCCCACTCAGTACTTGCGTGCCCACGCAGTACTTTCTTACCCCTCTCTTTTTGGGTTCCCTTCCTGCCCATTTTCACCCATCTTACACCTATCCACCTCTCCTCTTCATAATTAAGCCTTCAGAACTCTCTCCAAAACCATTTATGTCATGATTTCTTTGTTGGCCTTCTTATCTGAAAAGAATTCTGTGGAACATCTCTCAAAACCTATTGATTTACACATCTTTACATCACTAATGATTAGAGAGTTTATTCATTCAACCTCATACTTTAAAGAGGAGATAATCCTTAACCTGAGCCTCCGTTCAAGAGTAATCCCCAGTCCAAATTTTCATTAATTTGGGCATTCTTATTAGGAGTAAGCCCCAAGTCCTCATTAATTTGGGCCTCCTTTTCAGCAGTAATCCCCAAGTCCCCTAATCTGGGCATCCTCCTTAGAAGGAATCCCCAGTCCTAATTCCCTTAACCTGGGCTTCCTTTTCAGTAGTAAGCCCCAGTCTCAAAGTTCCCAAAATATGGGCATCCTCCTTAGGATTACGCCCCAACCATAATTATCTTAACCTGGGCTTCCTTTTTAGGAGTAAGCCCCAGTCTCAAATATGGGCATACTCTTTAGGAGTAAGCCCCAAGTCCCTTAATTTTTCAAATCCCTTAACCTGGGCCTCCTTCTCAGGAGTAATCCCTTGTCTTAATTTCTTTTAACCAGTATTAATTTACTTTTTGATCTTGTATTCCTTCTCAGGAGTATAACCCAATCATAAGTCCCTCCTAACATGGGCATTTTCCTTAGGAGTAAGCCCCAAGATTATATTATTCAAATCTCCATAAAGTACATATACCTTTATGGACCATGTTCATGGATTTCTTCACTGATGTAAATCTTAATCATCATCTGTTTGGGCCGTCATACATACATAAGCCCCACATCATTTCTTATGATTGTAACTTTCATGGCACAATTGTATAGTTTTACCAATACCTCTTGTTTCTCACACTGAGCATGACTCACGCGAGCTTAGAGTGTAAAAGTAATTATGACATCATTCTTTCAGCCATCAATCATAAACATCATACTCCCATACTCGAACTACATGGGTTCTGATTCCTTTTCTAAACAAAGGATACGTAGGTAGCCCATCTGCGGGTACGATCCCAACTCTAAAATAATCCATGCCTTTTTGAATGAAAATAAACATCAAGAGCCCCACTGAGTGGCTTTAAAACCAGTATGGTTATCATAATGACCAAGAGACTTTTATATATTGAAGGATGTCGTTGACTAAGAATCTCTAACAAATACATATGATTCTCTATCGATGAAGAACCTCGAATAAATATAAAAGTTTCTCTAAAATTCCTACATATTTAATAATTGATTGTCATATCTAAAGAAAATCTCATTTAATACTTGGTAAAGTAATAAGGATTCACAAACATGACTTAAATCTATAAAGAGAGTCTCGTAGTAGACAATAATTCCCCTCAAAAAGGTGTGATGAGTCCGACCTTGCATCCTCTTGACCAATGAAATTTACTAATCCTCATTAGTCCACAACTAATTAGATCCTACCATTGGAAAGTATGTCCAAATGGATATGAAATCATTGGATGTTTCCGGTTCTATGAACAAACCCGTTAGAAACCGATTGGATGTTTAAGCCTTAAATCAACAAGGTCATCCCCAATTCCAGAGGAAACAAAAAATGGTGAACCCAACGTGAATCCTTAACCAATTTAAATTTATTTTTTACCTATTTTTAGGCCCCTATTTAAACTCAATTAGAGGGCCAACAAGAAAATCAATAACATATGTGCCCATCCAAAAGATGTAGTAGCCGAAGATATCTTAATTAAGTTTATTATATCGAACATGCATTCTTTTCCAAGATCTTCTGCATTACAAGAATGGATTTTCATAAGTTCACTTTTGTGAATGCCTCTGCAATGAAAACCTCTACTGTGAGTGCATCTGCTGCTGCTCCTACTGGATTGTTGTCCGCTCTGAGAACGATATCACCTACTCAGCGTCTTCAACGCTGGGTATCGAATGCACTGGTTAAGGACTACCATCAACATGGTACCATTCCAACTTTGGAGGCTGCTCAACAAGCCCCCCATGTGAACAACTCACCCTAGTCGTCCGGACAGCGACGACCAGTGATCAAGAAGCAGGCGGTGCTAACCACTGTCTCTAACCGTTTCGGGTCGTAATCCCCGGAACGCAATCACCATTCACTCCCGTATTCTGGGGAGGTTAATGAGAAGGTCCCTTAGGTCCATAATTAATGGAGACATGAGTCCTTCCCGAGGGCTCCCATAAAAATCACCGCCAGACTCATGCGGCAGTGCGACCTCAACATGATGAGGGAATAGACTCCAGGCATTCGTCTCTGGTTCCTCGAACCCGAGCAGGCAAGACGAACCACCAGAGGTGAAAACCGGTTAACAGTGATTAGGTTCTTATCTCTGTAGTTTCTGAAGTAGTCCACCAACCTAACTTGGTAGAAAGAAACGAACGAGCACACACACCCGTCCGTTTTAATTCCACTGTCTAGAAGACTCATCTGGCAACATCACGCCAATCCTGCCAGGAAATTCTGGTGGAGTACTATATACAAGAAACATACACCTATTTATAAATCATCAGCTAGTCAGCAGGCTCGTCTGACTACATACGATGAAGCCCACCAACCCAATGTTTTGATAACTGGTAAACATGCACATACAACTGTTTACACTCTTTAATCCTGCCAGCAGCCTCATCTGTGAGTGTTGAAGGAGGATATTAAACCAAGTTCAGTGGAGTGCAATTAGCAGGCAAAAACACCTGCTAGTATTGATCAAGCCTACCAACAGTCTTGTTTGTTAGCATTTGGAGAAGTCAGTCAGAATGCTCCGGCAAAAAACAAGAGGCAGAATCAACTCTCTTCCCACACACATGAGTACTGTCAGGATTCACGGACAGGAAAAGGATGACAGAAGAAGGAACACACACCTACTTCAAGCACAGAATTGATTTATATCCCCGTTTCTATAGCTAAAGTCACCATGCATATTCTATCAATGGTGAATGAGCAGAAGCAAATCCCTACTCATATTCTGGATACCTGCCAGGATATTATAACAACGTCTGCAGTATCTCAGGGAAAGAAACATAAATCTATCCCTGTCAGTGGAGTGACACATCAATAGTTCACTCCAGAACAGACACACACATATGTTCCTGTCCAAGAGGGTTGTGGGGCGTACTCCCCCATATCATACAGACAACCAAGTGAGGCACATACACCTAGTTTGAGCGGAGATAATCAGCCTAAACAGATCAATTCTCTTGACCAGGCACATACACCTGCCAAATTGAGTAAGACGGCATATAATAAGAAGACATGCCCAGTACAGTCGAGAAATCAAGGGCCAATATATAACAAGGCCTTACTCGATGCTGGGGTTCTTGATGCATTCAGACAACTATCTGTTTCAACTCAAGAATCTGCTCCCTCAGTTCCCAATTGTGGGAACATTAATTCGAAAGGCCTGCATCAGATACATACTCATGAAGGCGTGATTCATGACAATTCAGTCGATCTGAAAGTTTCATCTTCAGATGAGAGCCACAGAACCCCTCTGTTTGATTAGAAGACCAAGGAGAAAAATGTTTCATCTTTTATTGTAATCCACCATGGTGGTCCTCTCCATGATAATGAATTTATATGTGAATGTCCTCTCCGCAGTAGTGATTCACATTGCATGGAATAATATTCAATAGAAAATGTAGTGACGAGAAAGCCCTCTAATCTTGAGGCACATGAAAATTTGAATCCAGTCATGTCTGATGCTTTATCATTAGCAGGTGAAATACTTTCTCAATAAGAAGATATCCCAGGGTGTACGTCATTCTCTGAACCACCCCTGGGTCGTTCATCTTCTAGTTTGATTAGTGAATTCTATACCAATTTTGTTGAATCCAATGAAGCAACAAGGAAGCACCGGATCTGGTCTAATCAGGTAGAAGAATCTTCATCTAATGATAAGGAGGAAATATTGAATATGAGAAAAACAATTATAAAAAGGTGAAGTGCCAGTTATGTTTTGTCCTTTGGCTAACTCTCAGTATAACATTCCAGAGATGTTGAGGGAAGATAGAATCCAGGATATTCATCTCAACATATGGAAAACTCTTTGTCAGTTGAAAAAGAAAATATTATCTTATGATGAATATGAAAATCATGTCAAGATAATAGAAGGGTTAAAACGCCAAATTTATTTGGAATCTCTCTCAGTTTCTCGATATCCGAAGGCTGAAAAGTAGCAGAGAGCCCTTCAGCATTCGTGCCTTGGCGCACTAATAAGATTGCACCAGTTAATTTCCAATGCCCCATCTTGTATTCATATCCGAGGATGGGGTGTTCATGTAGCACTACATTTTACTATACTCTCTAGTCATCAATGCTCGCCGAAAATGGTCTCATGGAATATTATTTTCCATGGCTGGCCACAGACAATTGGTTTTGTTTGCAATCAAAAGCTAGCCCAAGAACATGCTTCAACTAGTTCCTCTCAAAATCAAGAATACAGAGAAAAATTTGTTGAATTACTCTTGCATAAAGAAAACTAGAATATTTAATAGGACTCTCGTTTAGTGCAAGCCCATCATCCAGTGACAGACGTGTCAGAAATCATCGACGGTCTTTTGAGACGGGTGATAAAAGTGGATGCAGGTTGATGCATCCAGCTAATTTCTGGACTATGGTCTTCATGATCAGGGGAGCTTTCAAGAAAGTCTCAGATATAGCATGTCATGAACCAACCAAGCTTGCCAGACTGGGGAATCTTTTAACCCAACCCTCAGAATCAACAAATAGGATTCTAGGAGTTGATCAAAGACAGTAGGAACATCCCCAGTCCACTGGACTTGGGACTTTTTCAAATCCTCAATCCCTCCCTCAGAGAAAGTCAATCATCTCTCTATTAGGGAAGAAGCCTCAAGAGGAACAAAAAACCAAACTATTAGGAGATTCCCTCCAAATTACAGTTCGTCAAGAAGTTCCCGAGGGATCAAATCAACAAAAGGAAATGTCTCATCAAGGACATGGAAGAAGACAATATCGCAGAAATTCTGATAGAAGGGATGAAATGCATTATGCATCAATAAATGTCATCAATTCCACAGTTTCTGATCCACCAGATGAGGCTCACTCAGAGGGATCAGATGAATATATTCATGCTCAAGAAGTTGTATGAACATACACAAATGAAGAAGGTGTGCGTACACAAAATCAAAGGATTACTCAGAACCCGGCTAATCCTTCAAGTAACCCACTTCCCCCTATCCAAAAGGGATCCAACAAGGGGAAAGGAAAGAATCAGGATACATACCCTTCCTATAGAGAATTCCAATCACTCTCACTAGAGAAAATATTTGCACAACAAGTGGAAGAAATGAAGGAATTGAGGAGGTTGAACGCATAACTACTTCAAGGTAGTATCCCTCCTAAGTGTGCTGGAGTCAGTCAGCCAAGGGAATTTGTTGTAGCTACTGAGATGGATTAATAATATCCTCCTTTATTAGTACACCATTACAGGTCTAATCCTATGGTTCATGTTCAACAACAATCGACAGTGCTTCCATTGGTTTCAATGCTAACTACAACATCTGTACCAACTCCAGTCATTGCACCTGTTCAGGTCCAAGCTCAACCAGATGTTTCTAAAATTTAATAAATACTATTGAATCATTAACAGATCGGTTGGAAGCTATGGATGGAAAGCATGGTCCGGTTCAACCAAAGAAGAGAGCTTACCCTGAATGGGTTGATGCAATTCCTCCCCCATCAAATTTTTCAGGTACCACATTCCTAATCTTTAATGTTTCGGGAGACCCAGAGCAACACTTAACACATTTTGTTTCTCGTTGTGATCCTATGATGGGAAAACTTCAGCAACGAGAAGCAGTTAAGCTCATGTGTTTTGTACAATCATTACAAGGACATACTTTTGTTTGGTACACAAGCTTGAAGTCCCGGTAAATTACCGGATGGGAGGATCTTCATCAACAATTTCTTCTTCAATTCAGCTCAACGTTGCCAATGACAACAGTTTTTGATCTTACATACTATAAGAAAAGGGGGAATGAAGAAAATCTCAATTTTAATTGCTTGCTATAAGGGATTAACATATTCCCTAAACTTAACACTCCCTCAAGAGGAATTTTTGCAAATCTATGTGGTGAATTTACGGGATGAGTTGTGCACACCGCTAATCCCTATGAAATAAAAAAGAGGGTTTCGAGACCTTAATTCAATCTCTCAACAGATTGAAGATTCTCTTATAAAGACTAAGGATAAATCTTGTGCAATTACATCAACTACAGGAAGGAGAATGGGTAAAGTAGAGACTGCAACAGTTATTCTTAAACAAGCACCTCTACCTGCTTCTACTTCAAAACCTTCATCTTCTAGAAGGGCTCCACCTCCTGAGCACCAAAAAAAGAGGCCGATTCATCATGATGATCAAAGAGATAAAAGACGAAAACAATTTGAGGATTTGAAAAGAAAAGTTTACTCCATCCGAAATGAACAAGTTCCTGGTTATTTCATTTCGGCTCTCGAAAATAATTTGGTTCAATTGCCAAGGCCCAAGAAGCCAAACAAAGAAGGATTTGAAGATAGTCCCAACTATTGCCAAATTCATCAAATGATGGGGAATCCCATTTAGGAGTGTTTTGATTTCAAGGACCGCCTGCAAAAAAATGGTCGATTTGAGACAAGTCAAACTGAATGGTTATTCAACTCAGGTAGCATGTGTTACCGCTACAGTTCCAGAGGAGGAAGGTGATTGGCAAGAAGTTAAGAACAAAAATGCACAAAAACATGATGATTGGATTGTCAGAAAGATGATCAACGGAGCTCATGACATTTTGTGAACCCAATTGAAGAAACCAATTGTGCCTTATGCCATGAATGCTGCAGCAAAACCCTCTTCATCAGAGGAAAAATCCTCAAAAAACTGGCATAATTCAATGAAAGAAGAAGAATCAGAAGAAGATGAGTATGTGTCAAAGCCTAAGTTGTCTTTGACTCTAGCAGATTTCATGCCACCTACTTCAAAGCCACGAGCACCACCCCACCAAACGGCACAACTTATATAGGCTAATCAGGCAGAGTCATCATTGGATGAAGATTTGATCTTCAATTCTGTTAATATGATTCAATTAACAGATCTGTATGCCAGTCACCGTTTCGATTTTGATGAGCATGAGTTCCCTATATCAATCATAGGAATCAGAGGAAGTTCCAGAGTCTTAGGATACAGGGGAAGATTTGGATCTCTCATAGGTCACTATTCTAATTCTAACCCTTCTAGAACAGTGTATATAAGATAAAATCGTGGTATTGCTCTTCAATGAGCTCAACAAGAACAATCAAGTTCTTCCACACAAAGCATACTCAGTCCTGACACAATTATTCTAGTAGATCGGTTGAAGGTTCCATCTTCTTCCTCTCAGCAGGTAAATAGACCTATTCTGTCTAATCTTCCAAATCCAGGAGTATTACTAACTCCTATCCTGGTACAAGATGCATCGACTTCCAAAGCATTAATTTCCAAGGCACCTGCTAAACCGCATGTTCCTGTTGGGAAACGCATACCTTTGGATCAAAAGTATGATTTATTGAAACACTTGGCCCAAATACCAGCCATTTTATCAATTATGGATTCTTCGAATTTATCAAAGGATCTTCGGGAGGCACTCATCAAGGATTTTTCAAGTCCTCAAGAGTTTAAGACTGAAATTGCTCCAGCTGAAGTCTACCATGTAGAGAATAATTCTGCAGAATACCATGCAGTAATATCTTTTACTGATGAAGATGAAGATGATATCATGCATGGACATATTAGACCTTTGTACTTATTTGGAAAGGTCAATGGTGTAGACATCCGAACATCTTTCATGATAATGGTTCAGGAGTCAACCTCATGCCCATTCGTACACTTCATAGATCGGGCCTCACGGAATCTGATTTGTCTCCTTCAACAATGATGATAAAAGGATATGATTAAAATGAAAAAGAACCACTGGGAGATATTACACTCAGAACTCAGTTTGGAGATATTGTATCCAATTCATATTTCATGGTTGTTGATCCAGATTCAGCCTTCAACATCTTTCTTGGAAGACCCCGGCTACATCAACATGCAGCTATCCATTCATCATACCATCAATGTCTCAAATATTGTTTCGATGGTCAAGTTGGGACATTGTATGGTGATAAGCCCCCATTCAAGACATGTGAATCTCAATACATTGAGTCATAATTCTACCACATGAAGGGAAAGGAGGAATCCACATCAAAGATGATTACAAAATTTAATGCTCTATATGGTTTGGAAAAGATTCCAGTAAACCAATTAGCACATGTGAGTACAGATTATGTGTTACCTATCAGTCAAATTGACAGGATAGACCCAAATAAAAATCATCTTATTGAAATCTCCATAATTTCAATCACGAAAATCATGCCAGACAGCATGGGAGAAAGTGGTGATCCACCAATTAATGATGAAAGCTCAAATGGAGATGTCTTCATTTCATCTGCTGAAATCCAGCAAGTCTATACTTCACCAACCAGGATAGAAGATGTTATAGAAATGTTAGAGGTGAATGATGTTGTCGATTTTCAATCCATCATCTTCTCTTTATTACCCAAATAAGACCGTTCATCATCAATCGGGTCAGAAATGGAAGCTTCTTCTTCAAGATGTGAAAATTTTAACGTCTCTTCGAATCATGAAAATTATGCTTCATCATCTAATATGCAAGTATAAAAAGAATAAATAAAACATGTTGAAGAAGAAAAGGAAGATCTCAGGGATTCTCCTCCAGCATTTGAAGAGGGTATCTCTACTACCGTGGATGAACATAGAGAAATATATCTGGGTACAATAGAATATCCACGCCTCACTTTAATTAGTGCGGCTATGACTCTTGAAGAGCAAGAGATGTATATTTCCTTTTTAAAGAAAAATTGAGATATATTTGATTGGAACTATACAGAGATTATGGGGCTTGATCATGATGTTTCCACTCATGGTTTTGGTTTTCCGGAAGAACATCGAGGATTCAAAAAAGCTGCTAGAAGAATACACCCAACTTATGCTTCCAAAATTGAGGCTGAAGTGGATAAGACTATCCAAGAAAACTTTTTCAGAAATGTTCTTTGTCCCAAGAAGTTGGCTATTATTTTCACAGTGAAAAATAAGAATGGAAAAATTAGAGTTTGCATTGATTTCAGGGATCTTTATCGGCATTGTCCTAATGATGATTTTCCAGTTCCAATTACAGAACTATTAATTGATGCAAAAACTATCTATGAATCACTCTCCTTCATGTATGGATATTCTAGATATAATCAAATCTGAATGGCTCCAGAAGATGAAGAATCTACAGCCTTCAGATCCCCTCAGGGTGTGTTTTTCTATCGGGTAATGCCCTTCGCCCTAAATAATGTAGGCGCAACATATCATTGTGCCATGCATCGTATCTTCAAACCCTTTTTAGGGAAGTTCGTTGAATGTTAAGTGGACGAGTTGGTAGTCAAATCTAGGCAACGTTCTAATCACTTGGATGATTTGGAAGTCATATTCCACAAACTTCGGCAACATAATTTGAAGATGAGCCCTTAAAATGTGCTTTTGGGGTATCCTCGGGAAAATTTCATCGCTTAGTTGTATGCCATCATGGTATCGAAGTCGATCCTGAGAAGACATATTCAATCCTTGGTATGTAACCTCCACAAAATATGATATAATTTAGAGGAATTCAAAGACACTTATCCTATATTCGTTATTTCATCACCAATTTGGCAGGAAAAATTTTACCCTTCGCCAAATTGATGAAGAAGGGAGTCACCTACCAGTGTACTAAATAATGTCAAGAAGCATTTGATATTCTCAAGAATTATCTCATGAGTCCACCGGTGTTAATGCCACATGTTAAAGGAAGACCACTAATTCTCTATGTGACAGCTCTAGAGCGATCATTGGGTGCCTTTATTGCTCAAAAGAATGATGCTGGGAATAAAAATAGCCTCTACTATCTCAATCGGACTATGCATGAAGCCGAAACCCAATAATCAAGTGTTTAGAAGTGCTGACTAGAATTAATATTTGTAGTTCAAAATTTAAGACACCACCTGCAACATCACAAGGTCCAATTTGTATCTCGCAATAACGCGCTCAAATTCATCCTTAGTCGTCCAATGCTTACAGGACGTCTGGAAAGGTGGGAAGTTATCTTGCTGCAATTTGATATTTAATATGTGTCTCAAAAGGCAATATATGGCCAAGCTCTGGCTGATTTCCTTGCTAAACACCCTTTAGTGGAAGACACATCTTCAGATATTGAACTCCCTAATGAGGAAGTCTTCTCTATTTAATAAAGTCTTCAACCATTGGAGATGTACTTTGATGGTGCTTCCAGAAGTCCAACGGGGAGGAAAATGGAAAATCCTAAATTCAACAAGGTTGGCTTAGGAATTATGCTCATTTCTACAGAAAAGGCAGTGTTAACTTATTTCTTCTCATTGTTGGGAGGAAATAAAAATAATGAAGCAGAATACGAAGCTCTAATTGTAGGATTGGAGTTGCCACTTCAAGCACAAGTGAATCACATAAAGGTGGAAGTTTATTCAGACCTAGTAATCAAACAAGTCAATAGGGATTATGACATCAAAAAGAAGAAAAAAATCACATTGTATGATTATGTCATAGATTTAATGGAGGAATTCCCTTCGGAACTGACATTTTCTTATTTCCCAAGATCACAAAATACCCAAGCTGATGCACTGGCTAATATTGCCACAGCTCTGGCAGATCCAAATCGGGAAGAGACAACCATCAGTATTTCCCACCGTCGTACAATTTCACCATATGTTCAAACCATAACAGAAGAAATCAATGAAATTAGTCCCATCTCGGAACCATACAGTCATACTACATGATGGATTACACCTATCAGGGAATACCTTCAAAATGGAACACTTCCACCTGATAGATCTGGGAATGAACAAATCTGGACACGTGTGGTCAATTTTACTCTTAATTACAGCCTAGATCACCAAGATAAAATTCTATACAAGCATGGGTTTGATGGAGTTATCTTTATATGCATTGATGGTGAAGAGATAATGGCTGTCATGAAAGAAGTTCATGCAGGAGTTTGTGGTGCCCACCAGTCTGGACACAGACTGTCTGATCAAATTTGAAGGCTTGGATACTTTTGGCTTTCAATGATATAAGATTGTATTGATTTCACAAAGAAGTGATATTCATTCCATGTACATGAAAACTTCATTCATCAACCCCCAGTGTTTCTTCATACAGCTAAATACTCGTGGCCATTTGCCACATGGGGAATGGATGTGGTGGGACCTTATCCTTCAGCTACAACCAAGCAGTTTAAGTATATTCTTACTGCTACTGACTTCTTTTCCAAATGGGCAGAGGCAATACCTCTCAAAGAAGTTAGTTATAAATTCATTGTAAGCTTCATCAAGTGTAACATCATTTCAAGATTTTGTGTCCCTTATACCATATTGACGTACAATGGCACCAACTTCTGTTCATCCGAGGTGAAGAAGTTGTATCAAGAATACAACATCAAATCCAATCATTAATCTCAGTATCTTGCAGCGGCCAATGGCAAGATAGAATCCTTTAACAAGAAACTTTCAAACATACTGCAAAAGATGGTGGATAAATATAAGATGGCATGGCCTGATAAAATCTTTCATGCTTTATGGGATTATCTAACTACCAACCGTACTGCAACACGGTCATCTCCATATTCATTGGTATGTGGAACGGAAGCAGTCTTCCCAATTGAGGTTCAACTGCCCTCGCATAGAGTAGCCATTTGTGATTATTCATCTATAGATGAATAATGTCAAAAGTGATAAGATGAATTGGAATGGTTAGATGAGAAATGATTGTGCACCCTGAACCACTTGGAAGTCTATCCGAATCGAATTGCACGAGCTTTGAAGAAAAAAGTTCGACTTCGTTCATTCGTTCAGAGAGAATTTGTATTAGTTATCAACACTCCAATGATACCAGGAAAGAAACCTCCCATGATTGATCCAAAATGGGAAGGACCTTATTCAATACATAAGGTCTACTCCAATGGAGCTTATTCTTTAATCTAAATGGATGGAGAACTCATCACTACTCCAACAAATGCTAGATTTCTGAAGAAAAATTTTGTACGAACACAAAATACACCAAGGGTCCATGCATATGACTTTAAACTGTTGGAACTTACGTCTAGCATGACGTTAAACTATGACGTCCTAACTACATGACGTTAAACTGTACAGAAGTCCCTTACATCCGAAAAGACGTTAAACTGCATAACCAATGGACCATGCATATGACCTTAAACTATTTGAACTTTCGTCCAACACGACGTTAAACTCTATCCCTTTCATCATCATATACGATGTTAAACTATATAGGAATGGACCATGCATATGAACTTAAACTATTCTCACCATAGTCCAACACGACATTAATCTGTATCATCCCTTTTTAGTCCAACATGACGTTAAACTGGGAAAAAATGTCTCTATTACGTCCAACATGATGTTAAATTGTGGCCTCATTTGTCTTTACTACATGACATTAAACTGCACGGTCCCCTTTTTTGTCCAACATGACATTAAACTATATTGTCCCCCATCGTCCCAACTACATGACACTAAACTGTACAAAAATCCCTTAATACGTCCAACATGACGTTAAACTGTATTTTGTATCTGCTACATGACACTAAACTGTGCAGCACCAATAGTCGTAACTGAAAGACTATAAACTGCATAGTCCCTTCATGTATCCTACATGACATTAAACTGTGCATCGTTAAGGTTGTTTCTACCTCTTGTTTCTCACACCGTGTATGACTCATGTGATCTTAGAGAAAACAACAACTATAAAACTCTCTCTGGACCTCTAACCATGTGTAAGTGCCAACACCATTTTTTAGGTCGTTGTCCCCAAGAAAAACTTGATCACTAATTCATTATTTAGTTGAACTACACGGAATTTAATCATAGCCTTCTATGATGGGTACGTAGGCAACCTCCCAAGGTCCAATCCCAAAACCAATCTCTTCACATCGGTTCACCTCCATCTCATATGATGTTGTTTCGTGAAACCACTCCCAGAATCAATATCTTTACATTGGTTCACCTTCGTCCTTGCTATATGACATTAAAATGTACACCACTTTTATCCTGTATGACAATAAACTACAATATTATTTGATCCCCTCACCTGAGAGGGAATCATTATTTATATTTATTTTCAATCATGTTATATTCCAAAGTCTATGTGCATACATGGAAATTCCCGAACGTTTTATCTTAGGTTAAACCATCATTGCACTAAAGTCCCTTTTCACCCTTCACATGTACGAACCAAATTTGTACAGAGGGTATTTCTAGAACTACGTGGGATTGATTCCAATTTTTATAGCTTATGTAGGAACGTTTCGGTGTCCCTCAAATCCAGCCCAGTGTCTATTGGGCCCAACCCCAAATTCCACTTTTAGCCCCCTGGCTGAAAAGTCCCCGTGAAAACACACACTGTGTATTTCTTATAGTGGTCCGAGTTCTATGACCCTAAACCAATATCTCTTATACTCTCGTCCCACATGATGTTAAACTTTATTTCAAGAACTATGTATAGATTTATTCCCATCATTATGGGAGACTTAGTGAAGTCCAATATATCAATTCAGGATCCAGCCACAACATGATTATGGTTAGCATTGATCTGTGTATCTCTGAAAACATTGGAAAATACCCATAATTATGTGTCATAATCCTAACCCTAAATATTTGTAGATCTTCATAACCCTTCTCTTGACTTCTAGTCACAAAAATGTAAAATTTCTGAGCATTCTTTTGCCGGACTATGCAGCACGTTCCCTTAGGCGGCCTTGCATAAACAGTCTACATAACATACTTGTCAGCAAAAAGATACTATTATTTTACTATGCAGCCAATGCCCTTGGGAGGCCCTGCATAATTAAACCCCCTAACGGGTTGTTAAATAATGGTAACTTCATTCTTGGGAAGAAAACCTCTTTTTTCCTTATTGGACTTATAAAAAATATGTAAGGATCTGCAAAAAATAGCCATCCTTAACATATTTGATTCATGTCCATTTTCATGATCTTAAAGTATTCATGTCTATGGTTTATATTTGACTTCCCTACATTTGGGTAAGACCTTCGTAGGAGTGACATTCATCCAGTTCTTGGATAATCTTGTTTGGAAATATCTTCTCCGTATTCAAGTACCTATCTCGATACAACAAACTATATGCATTGGAAAATTTGAATCCTCATAAACTTCCACTGGATTTTTATCAGTAGAAAAGTAAATTTCTGAGATTTATTTTCCCTGACTATTCAGCACATGGCCTTAGGCGGCCTTGCATAAGTAGTCTACATAATGGACCTGTCAGCCAAAAGATACCATTATTTGACTATGCTGCCAATGCCCTTAGGCAGCCCCGCATAATTCAAACCCCATAACGGGTTTGTTAAATAATGGTAACATCATTATTGGGAACTACTTATTCTAATTCCTTTTAGCCATTTTTCATATCATTCCTCAGATTCAAAATTTCATAAGTTATCGTTTACATATTTTCCCTCATACTTGTACATGGTAATATGTTTTCAGATAAATTATCAAGGAATTGAGTCAATGTTAATCTGTTCGGTCAATGTTATTTTGACCTTAAACATTAGCCTTTTTTTGTCCGAAATGAATGACATTAAACTGCCCACAAAAGACAAGGTAAATCTGAACAAAAGTCAAGTTCCAGCTCACTAAATATACATTTTGTATGATTTAGGTAATATTGAGCAATTAAAAGATTTAATGTTTGTAGGGTTATTTATAATAATCCTTGTAAAAATTAAACTATGCTTACTAGGGCCATTGGCTTAGGTAAAAATGCTATGCAGGTATCAAAGGATAATGCGTGCACAGATGATTGAAAATGAAAGCGTTCTTTCCATTTGATGCACAACAATTAGGAGGACGTCCATAGAATAGAGTCTCTTCTCTTTTCCAAGAAATTACAAAAGACTATCAACATATGTCTTCAAATGATGTATAACATCCCGAGCTTCATCCGCAGCTACTTGAAGCTCATGCACTCTACCAACTTCACTCTTTTCATCCTGATGGAGTGCTTTCTTTGCATCTGTGATGGCTTTCATACCACTCATTTGAGCACCCTCCAATAAATTGTTGAGTTGGTCAAGTTCTTCAGTAAGAGCATCTAAATATTGCTGAAGGTGCATTTGCTGGATGACTTTATCTTTTATCTTGTGCTTCAGCTCCTTCATCTTGGCAGTATAGTCATCCTCAGCCCGGGATGTCGTAGCCTCAAATTCACTAATATTGGCTGACAGCTTCACCCTGGTCAGATCTTCACGGCACTTTTTCACATGCTCCCTTCATACGATGACTTGCTTCACTGCGGCATGGATCTTTTGATATCCAAAACTGCCAAGTCCTAGTATGAAAAATAGGTATGACAGTCAAGGGATCTTCGATGATAGATCTTCTAATTGCACCTTAGATATGATTTTACATATGTTTTTCCATGCCTTGAGTCGTGAAAATTGGAATGCCTTCTGTATTTTTGGATCCAACTCAGCATCACTGTCACAGGGGGGAATGTAATATATGATTAATTAACTTAAGAAAGTCCCATGTTCTGCTCCTTCCCCCCTAACCCGTGCTTCTTCACTTTTAATTCCCGTTGGGGCGGAGGTTGAGGCCTCACCTCCAGATCTAACCATTGCAATTGATGGCCATGAATAATCAATTAAAAGATTTGGTTAGTTTCAAAGGATAAAAAAAGATAATTGACTATCATGCAATTTAAGTACAGTCACAAATATTGTTATCCCTTACCCAACGGTAGATCCGCATCCTGAAAAGGATCCTCCCCATCTTTCCTAGCTTTGAAAAGATTTTAAGGATGAGTTTGAGAAGCTCTACTGGGTTCCCCTACACTTGTTCTAATGTCTCTGCAATAGTAGGGTTTTCTGGACCCCCTTCAGGCATGGTTAGTTCAGCAGCTTGCTCAGACAGAACTGCACATTTGAACCGATCATGATTAGACATGTAATAAGAAGATATTTTTAATAGGAAGAAGGATGACACTCACGTCCATAATCTTCTGAATTAAATGGTAGTTTAACATGATTTATAAAATCATCGAAAGATGTGACAACTTCCATCATTAAATCTAATTTCATCTCAGAATCCTAGTTAATCACACCAGTGGGAGCACTGGATGTGTCTTCTTGACAACCCTCATCCTGTGGTCCCTGACCCTGGACATCATCTTCAGATTAAAAAGCGGCATCAGTTGCAATAGGCTCCAAAAGCTCTAATGCAGGGGTTGAACCTGAAATATCATAGAATATACTTTATTCAATGTTTCATTCAACATTTTATAAAGCATTGTTAACTTACCATAAGCATGTTCTTCTCTTCTTGCAACAGTTGTAGGAGGAATACTGGGAACAGATGCCGACTCTTCTCCAGAAGCAGCCAAGTCAGCATGAATTTGCTATTGTTCCACATCACCCTCTGTGGTCCTCAAAGGAGGATCAGTCCTCTCCCTCAAAGGTGAAACTGAAGAATCCTCTGCAATCCAAAATAAAATGAGAAATCTTTCTCATGGTTTAAGACTCATGATTATCTGAAGTACTTACCACTACTGATGAAGTGTTTAGTTGTGGACTTTTTAAATTAGTGCCTTTCTCTATTTGGCTTTATGGGAGTGTCGGAAGTCTCCCTTATATGCACTTGAGTTAGATAATGGAAGTCCATGTCCAACTCCTCATTCATGGCCTGATGGCCTAGAGATATCTCACCCGACTCGTGAGCAGATTCAGCCGCAGCCCCTGTGGCAGTACCACCAGGGCTATACTGTGGTGAAGGAACCTCATTAGTTCCTTTCATTGCAAGCTGTAAGATGATGAAAATAATTTCCCTGATTAACAAATCATTGACTGAAATCAAGTTTTAAATAAAATAAGTAATGAAAAATTACATGTTTAGGGGCCACGTAATCATGCCACTCCTCATCAGTCCACTTAGTGGCACCGCGATCTATCATTTCCTTCACGCTCTTGGTGACCGGAATGGAATCGTCAATGGAATATATGAGCATTTCTAGCTCTCTGATGTAAAACCGCACTTCATCAGGGTTATTCTCGAAAAAGATTTCTTTAGAAGCCCGAAGAGTCCCTATTTTAGGGAGATGTAGCCCCTCGCACAAATCCAGCCAGGAAGTTTCAGAACCACAGTATAAACTCTGCCATGTCTGTACAGCCTCTGGTCTTAGATATTCAGTATGTGTACCATAAGACTATAAAGAAAGGTCCTAAAATATTTGACTTCACCTTCTTCCTGGCTCCTTAAATTACTGATAATGAATAAGAAAAGAAGACTTGTTTCTCTATAATGTAATGGTGATTAAATTTACACAATAAAGTAACTCACCAGGAGTTGATTGAGTGGGTCTTTTGATTTTGACCGGAGGATTATATTGGGCACGAGGCCACATTGCCGCTTGTTGTTCCTTATCATCCACATCTTGGGAATCCGGTGAATCAGTCCAAGATGAGGAATCTGGCGAATCAGCTTCAGGTGGGGAAGCTTCACCTTCATGAGGAAGAGTTTATTTCTCTACAGTCCTCTTCCTTTTCCCCACCTGATAAACTGGAAGATTCAGCACCCCTCTAGGTATGCTGCTATCCAGTGATCGAAATACCATGTAGTCAAGTTATATACTGCTTTTTCAACTGGTAGCTCAAACACTGCCCCAGTCTTCTCCCTAGATGTCCGCAACCATAGTTGCCGAGAAACCATCGGATCTTGCTATGACCTGACATGCATTGGGGGAGATACGACAGTCTTCTGCAAACACATGAATTGACCTAAGAATCTATATGGAGCATAGGCCTCGCATATAATCTCTCCTTCAATTCTGCCAACTAGGAAACCATCTCTGTAGGCCAGCATGTATTCCCTCAAATCCAGGCTGGCTATTCCATCGTCAACAAACCGCCTAGTTGGAGGATTTCTATAAGGAAAGAAGTTGAATGATTTATACATACACATCCTCATCTTCATGTCATAAGAATTGATAATTAATAGAGAAATTCCAGATAATTACTGCACTGATGGCTTGAAATAACTTCCAGGAATATATACTCTATTTTGTACATTATATGTCTTGATGTGAGTGATGATCCATCCCATTAAACTTGGAATGGTCCCACTATTATCAAAGGAGACTTACCCATGACAACATGGAGTAAGATCATATGAATATATGATAAAATGTGTGTATCTGACCCAACCATTCTACCCTCAGCCGACATTGCCACAATAACAATGTTCCCTGACCTAACGCCTCCATTCGAGTCCCTGACTGGCAGAAGATAAACACTGAGCCATAATACCAAGAAGCCCGCCAGATGAGTCTTCTTTGGGATCCTCTGATTCACCTTATATCCCCACTTCTCTAATTCTCCTACTTCTAGAGTCGTCCAGAATGTACCAGGATCACCCCTCTACACTTTTTTGGGGAAATTGGTAGGACGAGTGGGCTTCTTCTTCTTGGATCCCTTCTCCGTGGGTCCCTTCTCCTTGGATCCCTTCTCCTTCAATCCCTTATCCTTCGGCTCCATTTCCTGCTTCTCGATAAGAAACATATTCATCCATTCCTATGGATGAATATCCTTTATAGAATGAGTTAAGGAGGTCTCTGAACACTTGAGCTTATGGAAGATTTTTAGTAATTCCCGAGCTAAAGTAGGAGTCGTCTTCGAATCATTCCAAGTCACCTTGGAAGGGATGAATTCTTCATACATATCACCCAAAAATGGATCCCCTGAGATTTTGTGGACATATAATAGACTGATTCCTACTTATCCATGATTTAGATGGAAAGAATTGGTTTCTGGGCTCCAATGGCTGAGTATCTCCGACATGAAGTTATCATGCCTGTAAACATATGTTTGCCCAACCCAGACGGCTTCGTATATCACAGCACCTTTCAAATCCTCGACAAAATCTGCACATGTTTGTCGCACCCATTATGCCCACATCCAGGCTGGCTTCACACCTCCTCCAAGATAAAAGTCACAACTTCTCTTCCAGCCTTTGGATTTATCCATCTATGAGTTTCGGAAAATTGAGGGATAACATTGTGGGTGCAGCTCAGGCTTATGAGGTTTCAGATATGGTGTGCAAGGGCTATGATGCATCATATGGGCCTTTTCCAATGTTCCAACACTTAGAAATACTCCTCCACATGAGATATTTGATGCAGTAAAGTTGGTGTAATTCTGAAACCAAGAAAGTGGGAGATAGTTCTTTGCTTCTGGAATGGTAACTTCTCATAGATAAACATAGCCATACAAGGGTAGATAAATTCTCTGGGGGAAGTCATGATGATAATTCTTCAAATACTTAGGCAAATCTAGGAGAGTTCTATCACAGTTGGTATAGTAATCATGGCCAATGATGCTCATCATATCATCAATCAATTTCTAGCTAGTTTGTCAGCCATTCCGATACTCTTGAGAGACATTGAATCTGTACAAAAGTTGAATGAATTAACTATTAAATTGGTTTTTTTCAAAAAAAATATGAAGAAATTCAACAAAATGGAAAAGTCATTAAGGCGCACAAGTCTAATCAAGGCGTGCAAGTATGGATGTGTCGCGCATGTATGATGTGCTGTGTAGTTTTTTGGTGTGAAAGTATAACAGCGCAAGTCCGAATACATTGATAGCAGCTTGATAGTGAAGAAATAGAGGAAAACAGAGCAACTTGCATGGTGAAGACAACTTGCATGGAGAGAGCTCGAAATTCTGAAATTTGGGGTTTTGCAAGGAGAATGACCGCGTATTTATAGGCCAGGCCGCACCCCTGCACGCCTAAAGCCAGCGCACTCAACACCTGCGCACCTCCCTCTGTGTGCTCAACGCATACGGGCCACCTTTCCTTTGGTTTTATTCTTTTCTTCAGAGTCACATTCTCATTTACTTCGTATCCAACCCTGAGGGGGGGAATTTTTTTGACTCTCCTTTCTGTCACAGAGTCTGAAATGAATAAAAATGGAAATTCCTTAGCATAAATTGATTCATCCTCTGAAAAAACATCACAAATAGATGAAGTCATGAACAAGGGTTCCTTTCCATTTGGGTCGTGAAAGTTCTATCATTTTCGGTCAAGTACACATTCACGCCACATAATGGTCACGTAGGTGACTTGCGCGCCCTCTTGAAATTTCGCCCAGGGTCTCTCTAGCCTATAAATACCCCTGTGGGCCCCCCCATTTGAAGGACGGAAAAATTCCAGAACCTCAGATTTGAGCGTCCGGTGCCCTAGTCTCTTCTCAAATCTTCCAAACACTTCTAAGATAATTTCTTACTTAGAAGGGAAGATCTAAAGAGGGGGAGAAATTCCTAAGTGTTAAAACTCATTAACACTTGTGCGCCTAGGTGGCCAGCCCTTCGGGGAAATGGACACACTTGGGCACTGCCCTACTCCTTCCACATAACTTGCGTGCTTCTCTTCTAGAAGATTCCAGGGTTAGTATAAAAGGCTTGGGCCAAGCCTCACCCAAATTCTACCCTAATGATTGGCTAGTGCGCAAGTACCCATGTTTCATGCAAGTATACTTGCACGACTAGGACTTGCACGCCCATGCAGTACTTGCGTGCCCCTCTCTTATTGGGTGCCCTTCCTGCGCATTTTCACCCCTCTTACACCTATCCACCTCTCCTCTTCAAGATTAAGCCTTCAGAACTCTCTCCAAAACCATTTATGTCATGATTTCTTTCTTGGATTCCTTATCTGAAAGGAATTCAGTGGAACATCTATCAAAACCTAGTGATTTACACATATTTACATCACTAAAGATTAGAGAGTTTATTCATTCAATCTCATCCTTGAAAGAGGATAGAATCCTTAACCTTGTCCTCCTTTCAAGAGTAACCCCAGTCCAAATTTTCATTAATTTGGGCATCCTCCTTAGGAGTAATCCCCAAGTACACATTAATTTGTGTCTCCTTTTCAAGAGTAAGCCCCAAGTCCCCTAATCTGGGCATCCTCCTTAGGAGTAAGCCTCGGTCATAATTCCCTTAACCTGGGCTTCCTTTTCAAGAGTAAGCCCCAGTCACAAAATTCCCAAAACTTGGGCATCCTCCTTTGGATTAATCCCCAACCATAATTCTCATAACATGGGCTTCCTTTTCAGGAGTAAGCCCCAGTCTCAAGTATGGGAATCCTCTTTAAGAGTCTTCCCCAAGTCCCTTAATTTTTCAAATCCGTTAACCTAGGCCTCCTTCTAAAGAGTAATACCCAGTATTAATTTCATTTAACCAGTGTTAATTTACTTTTTGATCTGGGCTTCCTTCTCAGGAGAAAAACCCAATCATAAGTCCCTACTAACTTGGGAATCTTCCTTATGAGTAACCCCCATGATTAGAGTATTAAAATCTCCATAAAGTACATATACCTTTATGGACCATGTTCCTGGATTTCTTCCCTGAAGTAAATCTTAATATTCATCTGTTTGGGCAGTCTTACATACATAAGCCCCAAATTATTTCTTATGATTGCATCTTTCAAGGCACAATTGTGTGGTTTTACCATTACCTCTAGTTTCTCACACTGAGCATGACTCGCGTGAGTTTGGGGTGTAAAAGTAATTATGAAATCTTTCTTTGAGCCATCAATCATAAAAATCATACTCCCTTAGTCAAACTACGTGGGTTCTTATTCCTTTTATAATCAAATGATACATAGGTAGCCCATCTGCAGGTACGATCCCAACTCTGAAATAATCCATGTCCTTCTGAATGACTGTAAACTTCAAGTGCCCCACTGAGTGGCTTTATAACCAGTATGGTTATCATAATGACCGAGAGACTTTTATGTATCGAAGGATACCATTGACTAAGAATCTCTAACAAATACGGATGATTCTATATCAATGAAGAAACTCGAATACATATAAAATATTATCTAAATTTCAGACATATTTAATCATTTATTTTAAAATCTAAAGAAAAGCTCATTTTATACTTGGTAATGTAATAAGGATTATCGAACATAACTTAAATATATAAAGAGAGTCCCGAAGTAGACAATAATTCCCCTCATAAAGGTGTGATGAGTCCGTCCTCCCATCCTCACGACCAATACAAATTCATAAGCCTCATCAGTCCACAACTAATGAGCACCTGACTTTGTAAAGTAGGTGAAAATGGATATGGAATCATTGGATGTTTCCAGTTCTATGAAAAAACCTATTAGAAACCTATTGGAATGTTTGAACCTTCAATCAACGAGGTCATCCCCAATTCTAGAGGAAACAGATATAATCATGGAGGTGGTAGGTTTTACTTGCACATGAGTAATGTTTTCATATATCAACGATCATTATACAATGAAGTTGGGTATTATTATCTAATTACCCCATTAACATGGAATAATACATATCATGTTGACATAATAAAATATATTAATATTTATCATCGATGTTTTTAGGTGATGAGAAATGGATCACATCGATTAATTGAGGTGGTTGTCCACATGTACACACGAATAACATAATCATTTTACAGTGCATGAAATGGTATGAAGGTAAATGCTTTATTATATTTTTATAATGTTTTATAGGTCATGAATATAATATTTAATCATTAATTTCATCATTATGACTAGAAATTATAGATAGTAGTGGAATGTAAATTACATAAGTTCATGATGTGGAAATTCATCATACACATGAATTATAAACTCATTTCCATTTGATGGATATTGGATGCTAATATTGGATATTATATAGAATATTGACATATATTTGTATTAATTAATTTTTTGTAATTATTTTATGATTGTTAGTAACTATTTGAATGAGGTGGGTGAATATATTAAACCAAAATTATTGATTAAAAGGAAACATCTTCAATATAAAACTACTATTTCTTATCATCTTCAGACCCCCAAATGTAGTATTTTACCTATGAAAATGCATCAAAATTGAAAGAATAGATTTTATTAAAGAACTTTTTTTTGAAAAGGTTTATATTAAAGAACATAATTGTTTTTTATGGTCCAAAATGGTTTATATTCGAGGAATAATGAGATTAAGTGGTGACCTTTTATTAGAGATGGGATGTGAACTATTTAAAATGCTCAAAAATTTAAAATAATATAAATTAATATTCAATTTTAAATAAATTATAAATTATTTAGATCTAATATAGTTTGTTTGTGGGTCTAAATATAATTATTAAAGAAATTTTTTCCTTCTTTACTTCACATTTTAATGCTCATCATTTGGTTTTAACTACCCATTAACCCATTCTATATATAATACATTAATAATGTTTTTTTCTCATTGTGTATCTATATAATTACTATAAATGAAAAAATTTCTATAAGTTGATCATGGTTTACAATATCGATGATATCATATTCAATTGTTTGAATATTTTATTTTTTAAAATTTTATATCATTTAATAAAATAACATCTTTAAAAAAGTTCCATTTTAGAACTATTCATCAAGTTGATTTTAATAATATAAGGATAACACATATAGTTCAAACTAATTATTTTAATAAATACCATACATGTAAATTTCATATTTAAAATCACTATATTAAATAATTGATATCAATTTATAATGGTTATAATATTTTTATATCATTTTTTTAATTTTTAAGAAAATTAAAATAATTACCTCATCAATGTTGTTAAATTATTTAAGGTAATTGATTGCTAACAAAAAATTAAAAAAAAATTACAGTGATAACTATAACTATTTTACTTTTCCAAATAATTCATAACCTCTAAAATATTCTATGGATGACCTCAAATTTAAAATAATATCATTGTTTAAAACAAGAGTGTGACAATATTTACATATCATGAAGTAAAACAGTATAAAGTATATAATCAAATACAACTATCCAAAAAACTAAATTAATGAATAGTTGATGTAGATGGATGAAATTAAAATGTCCAAAAAAGGCAGGTCACGTTTTAGTACTATTTTACAATCATTTTCAAATTATTTTTACCATTAATTACATAATTTAAACATTAGCATGGTAATTAAATTACTAAGGATACTATAAATATTTGAAAAAAAATAATATTGTTCTATTTAACAAATTTAAACATAATAATTACAAATATAGAATCCAATTTTCATGATTAAAATCATATATGAGGTAAAATTTAATATAAAATCAATCCCATATAGTGTAATGAAAAATAATTATTTAAACAAAATCTATTTTTTAAAATTAATAAATGTTTTATGGTAAATTATTTAATAAAATACACTTAAAAACCCATAATTACATTATTCAAAATCTAGAGGAAATTATTTATTTGTATGACTAATCTAAAATTCAATTATAATTTTCAAATATTTTAAATAAAAAATATAGTTCTCCATAGATTTTATTGTTTTTAAAAATTCAATAAATATAATCTTCTCAAAAAATTATCATAAATTAATTTTAAAATAACTTTTACATCATGAACTAAAAGTTTAAATTATAATTTTTTTCACAAAATTTTAATAAATCATTTTAATTAATTATCATATTCACTTATAAAAATGGAGAAACTCTTTCCTGATGATAATGTATTTTTTTAAGAATATAGAGCCATTAATAAACATTGTGTCATCATTTTATATGAAATTTTAAATACATTTATATTATGTTTAGTATTTATATTTATTTACAAAATAACATAATCCTATTAATTGAATCCAATTTATTAGCTAAGTTACAAAAGTGACATTTAAATAATAATAATTTATTGGTTGTTTAAGCATGATGTTGTAAATATTTTAGGATAAATAATTTCATTTCATATTCTTAAGATATTAAAATATAAAAATAATATCAATAAAAACCCTTAGTTTAAATATTCAATTAAACACATTTCTATTAGATATATTTTGAGTTGAATTATATATTCATACGCCAGCTAATCACCAGTGATCCCAAACACATTTTAATATTTAAAATAATATATAAAATACACAACTGGACTTATCTCTATCCCTTGGAATAGTCACAATATAATTTTTATGTAACCATCGACAAAGATCACCTTGACCCCATAAAAAAATTTGGTCAAACAGATTGTTATTATATATTTTTCACATAGATCCTAGTTGTCTTATATGGAAGGTGAAATATATATCCCATGGGCATCATAATGTTCCCATAGTATACACAATCATATAAATGTATAATTGATAGATGTAAATATACAGAGAATGTTAAAAGGTAATAATGTGATAATTAGGCCACCAACAAACTTGGTGCATTAGTTCATTATTTGATAAATACGCTTCCACAATAGTTGGTCACACCTAATTTAGTAGGATGTGACAATTCCTTCATCACATTATGTTATTAATCCTGAGATCCATTCCATAACCATTAAATAAGGGTAGGGTTTCACCACGACACAATCAGTAACCACCTCATTAACATAGTATTATATTTCTAAATCACAACCCATCCCTATGTTGGAACCATGAAAGGATGCTTGTTTCTAATAATTGAGTTAGGTTTGTTTTTGTTGTCAATATTCACGTGGATGACTAGGGAGTACGCAAAGAATAGGGTCAAATGTTTTATCTAGAAAGTTGTATTGAAAGAGGTGCAGTTTCCTAGTGTTTTCCAAATTTTTATCCATCAAAAACCAAGAGTTTGGAAATGGTTCGCAGAAACGGTACATGGTGAAGGAATGTGCTATGCGGTAAAGGCACATGGTATATAGTGAAGGCACACAGTACACGGGAAAGGCATGCCGTATGCGTTGAAAGTGTGTGGTATGCGAAATGATGTGTATAACTAAGAATAGTTCACAGTGATGGTACACAGTGAAGGCGTGTGGTAGGCAGAATGCTGCTGAAAATAGATAGCAATGATGGTATGATGTGGAGAGATGTGGTACGCAGACTAACAGAAATATGGTATGTGGATGGTTAATGGTACACAATAAAGTTTCATAGTTCATTGGATTTTAGTACAATGTGGAGGCTAATATTACACAGACATAGTTCATTTTAAAGTGAAGATTTTACCACGTTGAAATTGTGGGTTAATAAGATTACTAAAATTTCCAAAGTGATGTTCTTTTTTATGGAGTGGTAATACCCTTTGTTAATGTATGATATTAAAGATTAATATTTTGTGAAAACATTTGAAAAAGTATGAAGTGGTATATGGAGGAGAAGACATTACTAAGAGAGAATCATTAGTGTAAAGAAAATAGTCTGTGGGAGAGAGCATGGTACGCACATGGAGCTCTCACAGTATGAGGTTGAGCAAGTAAGTACATGGAATAGGATTATATGTGGAGGAGTAAAGTAGTAAGGAAAATATGGTAGTATGTAGAGAATTACAGTTCATAGAAAAGTTAGAAGGTATGTGGAAATAGCTAGATGGAACGCGAAAACAACTGGATGGTACACATAAATGGAAACGGTACACAAAAACTACAATGATATATGGAAACAAATGTAGTACACTGAACACCCAAGGAAGCCTAAAAATTGACCAAATAAATTTATGAAAATAATTTCTATAACATATCGTTGTATCAGAAAATAAATTACATCTTAATATGATTACGAGACATTAATTGAGCATCCTTTTACACTTTATGATGATGATATAAGGATAAACCATTGAATAAACCCTCAATTAATTGAACTAAGTGAATATTCTTCCAACATAGTGAGGAAGGGGGATTCAGCATATGTGATCTTAGGGACGTAGTGTGCTATCCCTATAAACATGTAAAGGAAGTGCAGCTGGAACCAAGTGACTATGATAAACTATTGTAATCCACTACATATGAAGATTAGTGGTATTTCGTATGACATACACACTGTCAATATATGCTCTTTGGATGTATATCGTTGTTTTGAACCATGTAAAGTTTATGTGTCATTGAATTTCATGTGATTGTTTATTTTTTACAATTCCTATTTAGACAAGTTTAATTGGTTCTGACCAATGTTAGAACAAGACCCATCAGTTTAAGAGAAAAAATTTACACCCTAATTCACTCCTCCCCTATCAAGGTGTTCTAGGGTCTTTTAAGATGTATCAGAGGGTAATGGTTGTTGGTTTTGAATATTTATGTCATGGAGAATCTAGTAAATGATAGGGGAGTTCCCCTCTACGAAAAAAGTAGTATTCAAAAATGTAAAAACAAGATGAGATATCACGTAATATATCTTGGAATGGATGACCTATTTACTATTTCATATGGAATACAAGTCACTGATCCAACATGACTGTTGATGAAAAATACATATATGAACTTTCTTGATACTGATGCAAAAGAACATAATTCTATCAATGCTACCCATTCTGACAAGATTTTTTTAAATATAATGAGTTGCACATATACCAAGTAAATATGAGATAAATGGGAGAATATACATGAACGAGATAAATAAGTGAATCAGGTAAAACTTCCCGTACTACACAACATGTTTGATGATCTGAAGATGCACCCTGATAAGAATGCAGACTCCTTTTTCAAGAAAATTACTAAAGTTTTAGGAGAAATCTGAGGACTGGGAGAAGAAATCAATGACATTGACAAAGTGAAAAAAATTGAGAAGTTTTCCACCCCTTTACAATGAAAAGGTGTCATCCCTTAAGGAAGGAGATCTATCTGAAATCTCAGTGGATGATATTATGAGCAATCTATTATCTTATGAAATGATAATAAAACTAGAGGAATCTACATCTCATGTGAGTAAGGAAATGGAATTCAAAGACACGTACAAAGAAAATGTTTTAGCAGATTGTGGTGATGAATATGGGGAAGAAAATTAAATTCATTCTCTCACTTCCAAGAAGATCACGAACAGAACTATGAAATTGGAAGGCAAGCTACCTCTAACTTCTTTTCACTATGGAAGATGTGGGCACATTGCCTCTAATTACACAAGAATGTTTGGTGATGTAGAGAGAGATGTTGAAAACATGAAGAAGCCTCAAAATTGATTCTTCAAAAAGGGAAACATCAAATATTCAATGAAATTACAAACAATGTTTTTTGTCTATGAGGAGGAAGATGGTGATAATGACTTCTGTAAGAAAGAAGAACCATAATTTAGGATTGGAAACCATGCCTCTATGATGGATGCAATTGAAAATTCTGAACCATTGAAAGATAATTCAAGTGATAATCAGTTTCCTAAAAATGAAAATCCCATGTTTAAACTTAAGGATGAATTTGGTATTATTGATATTAAATGTAAGAGATGTGATAAGTGGAAAGCAATGGTGCTGGAATCATTAGAACATATTGATCATCAGGAATCGAAAGTTGAATGACTTGAAATACTGGTTAAAGTACAATCATTAATCCTTGAAAGCACTAATGATGTTGTGGAACTATAACTCATAATTTAAGAACACAAAAAATGGCTTCAATGAAATTTCCTCAAGACTGGTGATGAAGTCAAAGACCATTAAGGGAATTGAAGAAGAAGTTGTTACTCTGAGAAGTAAGCTCGAAAGTGAATCTATTTCAAAATAATCAAAGAAGAATATACAATTTTGAAGGTTCTTGTATGCAGAGATGATATAGATATAAATATGTGGTTATAATGGATTGGAAATGATCTTGAGTGATCAAATACCCACATGCAAGGGAAATAGTTGAATTGGTTGTGATGTTGAAATGTCGAATCATATAAATAGTGTGAGGCAGAATAAATGCATGATGAAATTTGATCATGATGAAAATCCAACAGAAGTTCTGAAAAAGAAACCCATAAATAAAACTAGAAAGACAACTGTAGATTTTCAATGAGATTCTAGAAATTTTAGGTCCTTAAACTATTATCTTGTGGAAGAAGAGTTGAGGAGTAATAGAATTGATTCGACATTTCCTTTCATGAAGTGTCAGTTTTTTGGCTATCTGGGCCATACCATGACAGACTGTGAAGAGTCATGTCAATATATGAGTGGGGAAGAGTTTGGAGTTAATCAAAGGTGAACATATTCATATCATACTTATTATAGAAGAAATAATTTCTTTGGATATTTTTTTCACTATTCTAACATTAGCCATAACGTTGTGTATTGCAAGTAGTGGTATGATAGGAGACATTTTTTCAATGCTCAGAGATGACTCAATACTCATCAACCAGGTAATGTTTCAATGTTAAATAGGTTTTCTCCTATATAAAGAGAATATAAATATAAATAACCCATTTCTATTTATGAGATAATTGAAATACCATCAGTTATTTGTGCTCAATCCAATATCACATGCAATGAAAAGTGTAAATTTAAAAATTCCATTTTTGAAAATGTATCCCCCAATGTTAAATAGAACAATATCACCAGGATTCCTGATAGTTGATGATCTTCCCATAAGACATTTAATTTATACCTATTAAATAATTTTAGGAAAAAGGTTGATGGAATATTGATGTTCAGTAATGATGGTGCATTGAAGATAAAAGGTAGTGGAAGTACAGAGCAAGCTAATGGAGTGATGAAGAAAATGTATGTCCATTATGTGGATAGTATACATCACAATCTTCTTCATTTGAGAAATAATTGTTACTCAGGTATTATTGTGATATTAAATCAGAATGGTCTTACTATGAGACGAAATTGTAGGAATTATCTCATGAAATGACGTGAAATAGAAGGAAAAATATATCATGTTGACAGTAAATACAACATTTGATTCCCAATACATGGAGTGGAAGACAAGTTATGGAATCAGATATTATATCACATCAATTAGAAAAACATCGAAATGATATATAAGCTGAAGATAGTCATGGATATCCCTAATATGAAGAATGTATGAGAAAAGACATGTGATGCTTACATGCAAAGGAAATTGGTCTGCAGTTCATACCAGCCAACGAAGAAAAAAGTATCAAATCTTCTTGAACTCACTCATATAGATGATAGTGTCCTAATAAATATTGATGGAATGCATGGAGAGAGATACATTGTTCTTCTCATAGATGATTACAGTATAACGACATGTGTGATCATTATACACAGGAAGTGGAAAAACGTTTTATTGGATGGAAACCTATCAATGAATTGCTGAGAGTGATATTGGATAGATGGTCAAACAAATATGGTCTAAAAATGTATGGGAATACATGACAATTGAATTTTAAAATAACCTTGAGAATAATTGTATACAACATGAGTTTGAAGCTTTGATAACTCTACAAAAAAATAGAGTTTTTGAGTGCATGAATCAACAGGTAAACAACATGTCCAAAACTATAGTGACTGAGAGTTTCATTTCTCGACATTAATAGAAAAAGGCATTAAATAATGAAGTTTATATTAAAAATTTAACAAATCTATATATGTGTAAAACAAATACACCATATAAATTTATTCATGGAATGAATCTCTCTTATAAATATTTTCTTGTTATAGGAAGAAAATTATTTATCCGAAAGAAAGAATGAAATCAGTGGAAGTATGAGGACAATACAATCAAAGGAATATTTCATAGATACTCAATGAACAGAAAGTCCTACAAGTGTTTCAATGTGCTCTTGTGATGAATTTTGGAATGTAATGATGAAAACGTTCATTAAAGAAAAAACCTTGAATGCTCTAAGGAATTCTTATACTTATGTGATAGAAGATGAGGGAGAATGTGAAAATTGAAAAAATGATTATATAGAGGTTGATCAAGGTGTGAAAACCCCTAAAGAATAACATCATGATGTTGAATTTGAATAAGAATCAGAAGAGGAATCCATATCTTGAGAGAATTAGATTGAACCGCAAAGGAGAAGTCGAAGCGAAAATATTTATTATTCTAACATTATCAACGATTAGAATGCACCGACAAAAATAAGGAGAATAATAAATAATGATTTTTTTTATTTTTATCAATTGCAAACAAGTACTCCTTTAAAGAGGCTTCAAAGGAGGAGTTATGGGTGAATGCAATGAATGAAGAGTTATATTAGATTGACAGAAATTATACATGAGATCTTCTTAATAGACCAGAAGATTGTAATGTGAATGGTATAGAGTGGATTTTTATGAAAAAAATTGACGAACATGGAAATGTGATCAGAAATAAGGCGTGCTTGGTATATAAATGATATTCACAAATCTAAGTCATTGATTTTGAGGATTTATTTTCTCTTGTAGAAAGACTTGAGTAACATAGACTATTTCATGCCATGGAAATCCAAATAGGTTATAAAGTGTATCAAATGGATGTCATGATAGCATTCTTAAATGGATTATTGGATGAAGATGTCTGCATTGACAAAACCATAGGGTTCCTAAATAGAAATGATGAACTTAATGTTTTCAAATTATAGAAAGATCTCTATGTCTTGAACCATGCAACATGTGAGTGATACTCTCGGTTGGACTCTTATATGAGAAGGAATATGTTTAAAAGAAGATGACTGGATCAAAATCACTTTGTGAAGAACTATAAATAGGATCAGTTCTTGGTATTGGAATATGTGGAAGATATTGTTTTTCATGGAAGCAGACATGGATCAATGGATGAATATTATAATCACGTGAAATCATAATTTTAAATATCCATAACTGGTGAACTCACAGACATTTTATGGTTGAATATACTTAAGAAGAAGGATTACTGATTCATTTCTCAAGAAAGTTATGCAAGAGAGATACTAGAGAAATTAAATATGCATTATTCAAAACCAATTTAAACTAGGATTGATGTTGGGTAAATCTCAGAAATCATGAGAAAGGGACTTCTATGGATCCCACCATGTACAGAGGAATCAATAGAAGATTACTCTACATGATGGTAACTAGACCAGATATTGTCTTTGTAACTTGACTTGTGACACACATTCAGAGTAATCCAAAGGAAGACCATATGATGGCAGTGAAAAGAATCATGAGATCAATTCAAGGTACACATAATTATGGGATATATGTTGTTGCAAGAAGAAATAGTAAACTATCAACATTTTATGATGCTGACTGTGCTAGAGATGTAGTAGACATAAAGTATACCAATGGTGGATCATTCTATAATGGAATGAATGGTGTGGGATGGTTATGAATGAAATAGGAATGTACTTCACTTAGCTCGGTTGGAGTTGAATATATATCTTCTACTATGGTGTGCACTCTGTTACTTTGGATGAAGCATTAACTGGGTGACATAGGTGATGAGGTGAAACTACCAATAGCGATTTACTATGATTATAATAGCACAATTGTTCATACACGGAATCCAATTCAACATTCGTGAATGAAGAAAATTAAGATCAGATATCACATTATCATGGAAAAAGTTAAACAAGGTGTGGTCAAAATAAACCTTGTGGGAATTGAATATCAATTGGTTCAAATTTTGACCATACCACTATCAGTGGCTGTTTTTGAGAAACATCGGTTGAACCTCAGTGTCCAAAAACCTCTCAGTAGATAAAGTGGTTATGAGAATCCCCTATCCCAAGTGGTTTTAACTTTTTTTTAATAAGTTTGTCATAAACACTCAGGATTATGGTGGAAATAAAATCCAAGTGGGGCATTTTTTTACTCTAGAAGTCATGATTTAGATCATTGGTTTTATTACCAATGGGGGAAAATTGATAAATACAATGGAGAGTTATATATTTATTTTTGGTTTCTAGAAAGATAGAAAATAGAAGTACCCAGAAATGAAACTAATGTGGAGAAAACAAAAGGATGAGAACTCAATTAATGTCCTCTCCCTTGTTTCTACACCGATAAATATTCATGTAGACATAGGGTGATGGATGAGTTGTCTCGTGAAGGTTCATGTCAGGATTGTGGATGGAGCATCGGTGAATTTATCTATAGATTGAAAACAAAACCAAAGGGAGATATTTTTGGAACCAAGGAAGGATGTTCATTGCTAATAATGGAGTTTAGATTCTATTTATTGTCAATATTGACTAAAAATTGACCAATTTAGATGGGGTTATTATTTACATTAGAAGGGGTTATAAACCCTTCTAAAGACATTAGCGACGGTTGTGAGAACCGTCGGTAATGTTCCCGCCAACTGTTAGTAGATGAAGATGTGGGAAAGTAGTTCTAAATTCATATAGAATATAGCAGTGGTTCCATTAGAGGGGGTTTAAACCCCCTCTAAAGTTGCTCGAAATTTACTGCATTTGAGGATATTATAAAAAAACTGCCTCTAATATAGTGATTTATGGGTGTTTTGGACCACCCTTATCGGTGATTGCACCCTAGCCCCAGATTCTGCCCCCTAGACACCCATAGACACCCCATCATGCTCCCTTGACACCCGAGCCCGCAACCTTCACACCCCCAAACATGCAAGCATGCACAACGCACCCCTTGACACCCCAACCCGCCCACGAGACTGCCCCCGATACTCCCAGGGCACCCCCATGACACCCCATGACACCTAATCAATTCCCCCGCGCACCCCAATGAAACCCCTTGACACCCCAGCGCCACCCCTAGAAATCCTAGAACGCCCTCATGACACCCAAGTGTGCCACCTTGACACCCCCAGACACCCGAACACCCCATAATTCTCTTGTGACACCCAAGCCCACCCCATTGACACCCCTGGACACCCCATCACTCCCAGCGCACCCCCTAACAACCGAAACCACCCTAGAGACCACCCCCATCATGCCCAGGTCATCACCATGACACCCCATGTGTAGAGACCCGAAGCCTAACGTACATGGAAATTACATTACTTTTGCGGAATAATTAGTACATTACAAAAACACACACACAAGGATCGTAATAGTTTAGTGTCTTTAGAAACTCAGAATATAATCTTCTAATTCCTGGTGAAAGATCTTCAACATCTCCCATAAAGATCTTATTTTTGTTATACCTAAAACCTTTCTTTATATCCTGGGGAAAAGAAAACATAAAAGGGTGAGCTCAAATGCTCAGTAAGGGTAAATAAAAGAAATATCAATCACATCATATACATAAGCACATAACTTTTGGAAATCTTATCCTGCAAAAGAGATCATAATTTCATAACATGGGATAAATCATGGAAGTGAAATGTAATCACAATAATCATAACTTAAAACATTAAACTTTGTGGCATACACACATAATCATAGATAATCATTTCTTGTTAGTCAAGACTCATTGCCAAGACTATCTTAGTGGACAAAGTCCATTTCTGAATCGAGTGACCCTCGTTTCAGTCCTGTTTTACTGAACCGGTATAACCTACCATTCCAGCCATGTCTATCTCATGAGATATAAAATCTTTACCCAATGCATTGGAGGGAGATATAGGTCCCACCCATCTTATAATGAATCCTTTCTTATGTGTGCCACATAGTCATAAATCATACATCATCGCATAACACATGTAACAAAAATGGGATTCTTGAAACATCATGACATCATAAAACAAATCATATAAGGTAAATGACTTCATAAAAATAATTCTCTCAAAACATAATCAAATAAATGTAATAATAGGGATAAAAACAGAACCCTATATTATCTTATATGGAAAATAATTTTGATAAAACATTTGAACTCCATTCTTGAGGAAAATATCTTTTCTACTTCAAAAACACTTTTCTTTTCTTAACATGTCATACAATTATAAACTAAAAGAAGTTGATTAAAAATAAACATGAAAACTTATAAAGGAGGATTCTTGGAAATAATGTTTAAAATATCCATTCTTTCCTTATAAGTTAAAAAAACATTCTTCACGTACTTTTGTCGGAAAAGTCAAAAAAAGTACCTCATACGAAAAACGACAAAAGATTCCTTTCATATCTTTTACTAAAAACTCACCGAAGGGTAAAATGGGATTTAAAATTTTTTAGGTGAATGGAAATAATATTACATATTGAGGAAACATGGATTTGGATGATAAAATACACCCCAGTAAATACCAAAGTATAAACAATCTCGGATAAAAATGAGATTGTGACATTTCCCTTACCTTAGGTCTGATATGCTTCGTAAGTGTCCGAACCTCCTGTATAATGATTTAAATAATGTTATTGACTTATTCCAGAATCATACTCATTGTTATGATATCATATATGGTTCACTTATGACTTTATATTACCCGTTCTTTTGTAAATTCCATGTTAAAGAAGCGTTTTGGGTAAAATTGTTTCATTTGTTGTAGGTGTTTGGACTTGTTGTTCTTGACATTATTATTACTTATATCAGGATTTACTTACTTCCAGAATCTAAAACATGATTTATATATCATATATATTCATAATATACATATATATAATGGATCGATAAATGGAAAGAAATACACCGTTCATGGAGACGGTAGTCCGTACGTACGCATGAACGCTGTTTTCGTTTCCTTATTGAAGTGAATGGAATTAAGTAGATGACATACATATAAATTTACATAAATCCAGTATCATTATTATGTCATATATTTCATTAGTATATACTTTATAATCATTCATGAATGGTTAATCCTTGAGAATGAATCTCATCGCGTCTGGAGACGGTAGTCCGTACGTACGCACGAGCGATGATATCGTTCCCATGGTCGTGGAATTGTGTTGAAGTGTATGTAGACTATTTCAGTGTCAATATAACTTTATAATAATCATATATAGTTACTCATTACACCATTATACCCATCCTTTTAAGGTGGTGGTGGAAAATAGATTACACCACGGCATGGAGACGGTATTCCGTACGTACGCACGCGCGGTGATTTCATTTTTCCGTAGGATGGATAGAAGGTGAATTAGGTTTGTTTCATATTTATAATAATATATCAGTATTTAAGTAATACTGATGTTATTACTTTGTCATGAAACAACTAAAGAAGAAGAAGTTGAAGAAGAAAGAAATTGAAGAGATCGGTAATGGATATTACCTCTTCTTTGAAACGCCTCTTTGAATCATCCACTTAGGGAACTAAGATTGGTCTTTTAAGAAGACCAGGACCTCTAGGATTATTCTAGGGAAGTGGAGAAGGGATTTTGGCAGGGGTTGGCCGAGCTTGAGTGCTCAAATTGGTGTGAGGAGGAGGGGGAGGAGGTGTCCTTTTATAAGGGAGGAGAGGGGCGCCTTAGGAATATCTCAAAATATTATTTTATATTAAAGTCAAAATCGGTTTATAATGGTTGCAAAGGGTCTTATTTCGAAGGTAAAGTGGGGATGGGTCGAAATCCTATCAACCAATAGGATTTAGACAAGTTTAGGTTATTATTTTAACCTTATAAATTAGATTTAACTCTAAGTTAAATAATTTAACTTTTACTGTGTCTTTTTGTTTTCTTACACTATATGGTTAATACACTTACTATAACATGCCAAACGAACCCCAAATTGTTTATTATTAATATATATATCCTTATCTAAGTAATTTGGCCAATCCTTAGATTTTTAGGAATAAAATAACAATTAATAATATAATATTTGATTTAAAAACTATTTTGTGTCAATTTTGACACTATTTGATATATGATTTTTGTGAAAGTCATAACAGAATTATATGTTCGAACCATGTTGATTAAATCAACACTAATATATCATAGTAACCTAGAAAATTAATGGAATTCATAAAAAGTCTCAAATTATATTTATTTTGGTATTTATAACATCAATTATGTCAATATCTTATTAATAAGATAATTACTGCATCATCGTTTTGTCATAAATAAATTACATTATTTAATGTCTAAAAATTACAAATAAAATCCTATTATGTAGAAAATCTTTTTATCATTCTAATGAATATTTATAGCCGAATTTATCTTATGTATAACCCCATATTAAAAATGTTTTAGTAAATAAACTTTGATTTTAACTCTTTTAACCCTTCTTTAAATAAATTAATTATAAATGTCCTAATCTAATCCAAGTGGGCATAAATGGTCATATTTTATTCCTAAGTTTTTTTTGGTCGAATTAAACTTATCCAATAGAATTAGGACATGTGTTAGGGTAATAATAATATCATCTTTACCCTTAATTACCCTATTTACTTTTAAACGTGGTAAAAAAAGTAAAAAGTTACTATTTACCAAAAAATTATTTTCATCTCATTGAACCAAATTTTAGTCCTTGATATTAACCGTGTCTCTCAGATTTTCGAAATTCCCCTCACAGAAGCAGTAAAATTAAGTTTTATGAACAATTCAGTTTTTTTTAACTACCACTTAGTGGTTTCACTATTCATAGAAAATTGAAAGTTTTCCGAAAAATACCAAAAATTAGGCATAAGATATATTTGATATTATGAACTCAAAAATGATGTCTATTTTACCAAATTCAAAACATATCAGTTGCATTAACTAATTTAAAAATTAATTCTCATCGTCAAAACAAATAGCGTGTTTTTAAGAGATAATAACTATCAAAAGATTGACACTAGTTTATTACTGGTTTAAATGTGAAATTACATCCAATGACCAAAATTGTATTAAATTGTAAAAATATATTCTATATATACTTTAAAACCACTCAAATTAATAATTTATCACTATTAATTATTTCGATTGAAAAAGTTGTTTTTAATTAAAATTTAGTAATTTTCACTATTCATCAAAATATGAAAGTTATCCGAAAATCACCAAAATTTCACCCTAAGATAATCTCGATATTACGAATCCAAAAATGAATTCCATTTTGAAAAATAAAATTTACAAAATTTTAAAAAGTGGTTATTACTATTCATAACGGCTAGTTTTAATAATATTTTAATAGCATATCGTTGTTTAGTGAAACTCGGTATTGCGTACTACACACGCTATCAAGGAAATTCGTGATTGCGTGTAATGAAAGGCAAGTCAAGGATGCGTGTTGTGCAAGCTCCTTTTGGTGTAGCGTACAACATAAGACATTAATGAAATTAAAAAGAATATTTTTCATAAAATCTCGGGGTGTTACATTCTACCCCCCTTAAAATGAATTTCGCCCTCGAAATTCGTCGGGGCTAAAAATGGTTTACTATTTGAAAGTTTCTTTAATCGAAACCCACATCGTAAAAAGGAATACCAAAACCAATCTTTAAAAACAAAAGTATGAAACGTAACGGTTACCCAAATAAACTAATCACTGGGTTTCCACATAGGTGAAAATATGGATATGGAAGAGAAATATGACCATCATGTTATGATGGAGAGTGGTAGAGAACATGGCTATAGAAAATCCAGTAATCACAAATCCATATATTTGTGATGATATAAGGTACCATCTGATTCATCAGGTATAAGATCACTAGGACAACATTTTTGGTTTTCATGATCATTTCCCTAAAGTAGAAAATTTGAATTAGAATAAATACTTACTTTATTTTGGTACAATCTCACTGTTGTTCATGCCTTGAACAATTTCCACTTCATCTATTAAATAAATGAAGTTGAATTTGTTATTCGTGAAGTGTTAGCAGATCATGTGATAGAATGACGGGTCATTCCATCTGTCTCAAACAAAAGGTTAGCAAAAATTATATACATAAGTCGATCTATAGTGAGATTAATCATATATGGTTCCTAAAATGGACTTATACTTCATATATCATACTGCTTAATATAATAAAACTAGTTTCTACTAAACAAGGACTTCCTGTAGGCCAGTGGTAGGCGATAAAGGCCAATCGCACTTCGATTGTGGGTACGATTTCCACAGCCTTGTCCGACGCGATGGGTTGTCGCCCGTCCTGCAGGTTGTCCTTTTTATAAAACTATATTACTATAACATCCCAATAATATCGAAAAAAACTTCTATCCGTAATCAATACTAACGTATATCCAACATAATCCATTCCAATCTCCAGGCTTATCCATAATACTGCAGTCCACTCTCATAACATAGTGAAAACGATTACCAGAGATTTAACACCATCGTCGATCCCCATATATCATAAGATATGTTTTGTTGGTTACATTCAAAGTCTTTAATCATGTATTCTCTTGAATACCTTAGTGAAAACATGAATGCAGTTAAAAGTTAACACTTTCCACATACCAAAATCCTCAAAATTCTATATACTCAAACCATGTTATCACTTAGTCCTTATATCAATCATGAGCTCATGAATACTGTTAAACATTTCATTTTCTCGTTTTCCCTTCATTATGTGCATATCATCTTATTTCCAAAAATATCTCAATTACTTTGAATACCACATTAGACCAATACATAAATATTCCAATACTTTATGATACAACATTATTTTGGAATCTCATTACATAAACACTTAATCATTTCACCACATTGTTGTCATATTCAACATTGCCAATAGTGATCGCATGTGACTTCCCTTTGTCCTTTGCCTTAAGCGGTTTCTCATGTCGATCATCACTGACCCTTGGATTAGGGCATTTATTAGCATAATGCCCCATTTCCTTGCACTTGAAGCATTGAAGTGTTGGTTGTGCGTTCTCTGCAGTGTTTTCTTTATTCACATCATTAGAATCCCTTTTTCCATTACTTCGACACTCAGCTGCTCGATGACCTTATTTTCCACACTTAAAACATTTTCTAGTCCCTTTATGACAATCTCCACCATGCTTCTTTCCACACTTTGTGCATAAGGAAACATTCATCTTCTTTTCACCATTATTCTGAGATTTCTCCTTGAACTACATCTTTCGTTTCTTGTCAAAACCAAGAGATGGATATATAACACCAACTTCCATTTCTACCTTGATAGCACAACGCACAATTTCTTCATAGCTACTGAAGTCTCTTATAGCTAATGCCCTTCGAAGTCTTGGTTTTAAGCCACTGAAAAATCGATCAACTTTACTTTCAGGTTGGATGATAATGCCAGATGAATACCTTGCAAGTCTTGTAAAATTCGCTTCGTATATACCAACAGATTCATCATCCTTTTGCTTCAGTTCAAGAAACTCTTCTTCCATCTTTGTTCGGAGAATACGAGGGAAGTACTTATTGGAAAATAAGTTCTTGAACTCGTCCCATTCCATGGACTCAATTTCATCCCTTTGCCTCATATTCTTAATAAGATTCCACCATTGATCAGCATCTCCTTCCAAACGATACACTGCTAGGATGACTTTATCATGTTCAGAACATTGAAGAACTGAAAATATCTTTTCAATGGTACTGATCCATTGTTCAGCAACAAGTGGATAGTAAGTCCCACTGAAAGAAGGTGGACGTTGCCTCATGAAGGACTCAATAGAATATTGTTCCCTTCTCTGCTCATTTGGAAGTCCAGAATGATTCATAGCTTGTGTAAGTATAGCAATAAGATTTTGCACTCCATCTCCCATAACATTTGTTTATTCAGGAGGGAAATCATTGCATTGTCCATTGCATTGATCAACACGGTTCCTTCGGGTTCCAGCCATCGTCTAAAACCCAAAAAGAATAGTGTGAGAGGCAAAAATCATTCTAGGGAAAACAACATAATAAATGGGGAGTACCTTCAATATCTAACATCTTAGGTTTAATTCTATGATCGTTAGCGTAATTATAATACTATAACCTATATGTATACTTAACCTTAGAGACATCCCTAGACATACCTTAGAAATATCTCTAGGGATCTCACTAAAGTTCTCGAATCCTAGTTTCCAAAGGTTGACTAAACCTTTCCTCTAATACCAACTCTAGAGACCCGAAGTCTAACGTACATGGAAATTACATTACTTTTGTGGAATACTTAGTACATTACAAAAACACACACACAAGTATCGTAATAGTTTAGTGTCTTTGTAAACTTGGAATATAATCTTCTAATTCCTGGTGAAAGATCTTCAACATCTCCCATAAAGATCTTCTTTTTTTTATACTTAGAACCTTTCTTTATATCCTGGGGAAAAGAAAACATAAAAGGGTGAGCTCAAATGCTCAGTAAGGGTAAAAAAAAGAAATATCAATCACATCATATACATAATCACATAACTTTTGGAAATCTTATCCTGCAAAAGAGATCATAATTTCATAACATGGGATAAATCATGGCAGTGAAATGTAATCACAATAATCATAACATAAAACATTAAACTTTGTGGCATACACACATAATCATAGAGAATCATTTCTTGTTAGTCAAGACTCATTGCCAAGACTATCTTAGTGGACAAAGTCCATTTCTGAATCGAGTGACCCTCGTTTCAGTCCTATTTCACTGAACCGGTATAACCTACCATTCCAGCCATGTCTATCTCATGAGATATAAAATCTTTACCCAATGCATTGGAGGGAGATATAGGTCCCACCCATCTTATAATGAATCCTTTCTTATCTGTGCCACATAATCATAAATCATACATCATCGCATAACACATGAAACAAAAATGGGATTCTGGAAACATCATGACATCATAAAACAAATCATATAAGGTAAATGACTTCATAAAAATAATTCTCTCAAAACATAATCAAATCAATGTAATAATAGGGATAAAAACAGAACCCTATATTATCTTAGATGGAAAATAATTTTGATAAAACATTTGAACTCCATTCTTGAGGAAAATATCCTTTCTACTTCAAAAACACTTTTCTTTTCTTAACATGTCATACAATTATAAACTAAAAGAAGTTGATTAAAAATAAACTTGAAAACTTATAAAGGAAGATTCTTGGAAATAATGTTTAAAAAATCCATTCTTGCCTTATAAGTTAAAAAAAACATTCTTCGCGTACTTTTGTTGGAAAAGTCAAAAAAAAGTACCTCGTACGAAAAACGACAAAAGATTCCTTTCATATCTTTTACTAAAAACTCACCGAAGGGTAAAATGGGATTTAAAATTTTTTAGGTGAATGGAAACAATATTACATATTGAGGAAACATGGATGTGGATGATAAAATACACCCCAGTAAATACCAAAGTATAAACAATCTCGGATAAAAATGAGATTGTGACATTTCCCTTACCTTAGGTCTGATATGCTTCGTAAGTGTCCGAACCTCCTGTATAATGATTTAAATAATGTTATTGACTTATTCCAGAATCATACTCATTGTTATGATATCATATATGGTTCACTTATGACTTTATATTACCCGTTCTTTTGTAAATTCCATGTTAAAGAAGCGTTTTGGGTAAAATTGTTTCATTTGTTGTAGGTGTTTGGACTTGTTGTTCTTGACATTATTATTACATATATCATGATTTACATACTTCCAGAATCTAAAACATGATTTATATATCATATATATTCATAATATACATATATATAATGGATCGATAAATGGAAAGAAATACACCGTTCATGGAGACGGTAGTCCGTACGTACGCATGAACGCTGTTTTCGTTTCCTTATTGAAGTGAATGGAATTAAGTAGATGACATACATATAAATTTACATAAATCAAGTATCATTATTATGTCATATATTTCATTAGTATATACTTTATAATCAATCATGAATGGTTAATCATTTAGAATGAATCTCATCGCGTCGTGGAGACGGTAGTCCGTACGTACGCACGAGCGATGATATCGTTCCCATGGTCGTGGAATTGTGTTGAAGTGTATGTAGACTATTTCAGTATCAATATAACTTTATAATAATCATATATAGTTACTCATTACACAATTATACCCATCCTATTAAGGTGGTGGTGGAAAATAGATTACACCACGGCGTGGAGACGGTATTCCGTACGTACGCACGCGCAGTGATTTCATTTTTCCGTAGGATGGATAGAAGGTGAATTAGGGTTGTTTCATATTTATAATAACATATCAGTATGTAAGTAATACTGATTTTATTACTTTGTCATGAAAAAACAAAAGAAGAAGAAGTTGAAGAAGAAATAAATTGAAAAGATCGGTAATGGATATTAACTCTTCTTTGAAACGCCTCTTTGAATCTTCCACTTAGGGAACTAAGATTGGTCTTTTAAGAAGACCAGGACCTCTAGGATTATTATAGGGAAGTGGATAAGGGATTTTGGCAGGGGTTGGCCGAGCTTGAGTGCTCAAATTGGTGTGAGGAGGAGGGGGAGGAGGTGTCCTTTTATAAGGGAGGAGAGGGGCACCTTAGGAATATCTCAAAATATTATTTTATATTAATGTCAAAATCGGTTTATAATGGTTCCAAAGGGTCTTATTTATAAGGTAAAGTGGGGATGGGTCGAAATACTATCAACAAATAGGATTTATACAAGTTTAGGTTATTATTTTAACCTTATCAATTAGATTTAACTCTAAGTTAAATAATTTAACTTTTACCGTGTCTTTTTGTTTTCTTACACTATATGGTTAATACACTTACTATAACATGCCAAACGAACACCAAATTGTTTATTATTAATATATATATCGTTATCTAAGTAATTTGGCCGAACCTTAGATTTTTAAAAATAAAATAACAATTAATAATATAATATTTGATTTAAAAACTATTTTGTGTCAATTTTGACACTATTTGATATATGATTTTTGTGAAAGTCATAACAGAATTATATGTTCTAACCAAGTTTATTAAATCAACACTAATATATCATAGTAACCTAGAAAATTAATTAAATTTATAAAAAGTCTCAAATTATATTTATTTGTGTATTTATAACATCAAATATGTCAATATCTTATTAATAAGATAATTACTGCATCATCGTTGTGTCATAAATAAATTAAATTATATAATGTCTAAAAATTACAAATAAAATACCATTATGTAGGAAATCTTTTTATCTTTCTAATGAATATTTATAGCCGAATTTATCTTATGTATAACCCCATATTAAAAATGTTTTAGTAAATAAACTTTGATTTTAACTCTTTTAACCCTTCGTTAAATAAATTAATTATAAATGTCCTAATCTAATCCAAGTGGGCCTAAATGGTCATATTTTATTCCTAAGTTTGTTTTTGGTCGAATTACACTTATCCAATAGAATTAGGACATGTGTTAGGGTAATAATAATATCATCTTTACCCTTAATTACCCTATTTATTTTTAACCGTGGTAGAAAAAATAAAGTTACTATTCACCAAAAATTATTTTCATCTCATTGAACCAAATTTTAGTCCTTGATATTAACCGTGTCTCTCGGATTTTCGAAATTCCACTCACAGAAGCGGTAAAATTAAGTTTTATGAACAATTCAGTTTTTTTTAACTACCACTTAGTGGTTTCACTATTCATAGAAAATTGAAAGTTTTCAGAAAAATAACAAAAATTAGGCCTAAGCTATATTTGATATTATGAACTAAAAAATGATGTCTATTTTACCAATTTCAAAACATATCAGTTGCATTAACTAATTTAAAAATTAATTCTCGTCGTCAAAACAAATAGCGTGTTTTTAAAGGATAATAACTATCAAAAGATTGACACTAGTTTATAACTGGTTTAAATGTGAAATTACATCCAATGACCAACATTGTATTAAATTGTAAAAATATATTCTAAATATACTTTAAAACCACTCAAATTAATAATTTATCACTATTAATTATTTCGATTGAAAAAGTTGTTTTTAATTAAAATTTAGTAATTTTCACTATTCATCAAAATATGAAAGTTATCCGAAAATCACCAAAATTTCACCCTAAGATAATTTCGATATTACGAATCCAAAAATGAATTCCATTTTGAAAAATAAAATTTACAAAATTTCAAAAAGTGGTTATTACTATTCATAATGGCTAGTTTTAATAATATTTTAATAGCATATCGTTGTTTAGTGAAACTCGGTATTGCGTACTACACACGCTATCAAGGAAGTTCGCGATTGCATGTAATGAAAGGCAAGTCAAGGATGCATGTTGTGCAAGCTCCTTTTGGTGTAGCATACAACACAAGACATTAATGAAATTAAAAAGAATATTTTTCATAAAATCTCGGGGTGTTACACCATGACACCCCTAGACACCCCAGTAATGCCCCTGTGCACCCCCATGAAGTCCCTTGACACCCCATCACTACCCTCAACACGCCCAATGTACCCCCATGACACCCGAGCATGCCCCTTGTCATCCCCAGACACCCCAACACACTCCCTTGACCCCCGATCCCACCCCCTTGACACACCATGACACCCCAACGCTCCCCCTTGACACCCCCTGAAACCCCAACGCACTCCCTGACACCTGAGACCACCCCCGCCCCTAGCACGCCCAGCGCACCGCTTAACACTCTAGCCCACCCCCGAGACCGCCCCCCTAATAGTCGTGCCCAACCCCCAGCACGCCAGGTCACCCCACTGACACCCCCATGACAACCCATCGCCACCCCAAGTTCACCCCCATGACACCCATTTACACCCCATCGCCTCCCCCAGCACGCCCAACACACCATCATGACACCCAGCACATCCCCATGACACCCACAAATACTACCTTAACACCCCGGGACACCCTAGTGCTCCCCATAACACCTGACACCCCATCACACCTAGCGCCCACCATGACACCCCAGGGCCGCCCCCAACATGTACATCAGACCACCATGACACCCAGCACATCCCCCTAACACCCACCCTAGTTCCCCCTTTACACCCCAATATGCTCCAAGGCACTTGATCCTTCCCCCACCACCCATTATTCCCAGCACACCCCATGACACCCCATCCCATCCCCGGACATCCAAGCCCGCCCCCAACACACCCAGGGTACCCCCATGACACCCCCATGAAACCCCAACACCGCCCTAGCATGCCTTGCGCACCCCATGACACACCAGCACACTCCCTTGACACCCCAAGACACCCCAAGACACCCCAATGTTCCCCCTTGACACCGAACACCCCAACACGCCCAGCACCCCCCATGACACCCTAATGCCAACCCTGGGTATGCCCAGCAGACCTCGGAGGAAACTCAATGCATCCCCTTGACACCCTCGGACACCCCAGAACGCTCTCTAACACTTGATCCCACCCCCACCCCCTAGCACGCCCAACACACCCCCTTACACCTGAGCCCGCCCCCGAGACCGTCCCCCTGACACCCGAGCCCGCCCCCCCCCCCCCCCCCCAGCACGCCCAGGGCACCCCCATGACCCCCATTGTACCCCATCGCTCCCCCCCGTGCACCCCCATGAAACACCTTGACACCCCAGCGCCGCCCTCGTGCATGCCAAATGTACCCCCCATGACATCCCATCACATACCCATGAAACCCCAAGATGGTCCCTTGACACCTCGGGACTCCCCAATGCACCCCTTGATATAATACAATTAAAATATATATTATAAAAATATTATATTAATTACATTTATATTATATATTAATGTATCTAATTATATACATTTATTTTATATAACCAACACACATATATATACAGTCAAAATAAAATGGATTCACATTATTGGAAATAAATTATATAATTTAATGATATATATATACTAAATTAATTTATAATTAATATTCTATACTAAAATATACATAAAATAATTATGAAATACATATAAATTTATTTATAATAATATATTTATAATAATATATTTAATATAGATAAATAATATATTTTTATTTTTATGTTTATTTTCATTCTTTCTAATTTAAGAAAATTTTTATACAAAATAAAATATAAATTTATTTATACATAAGTATACAAAAAAATTTATTTATGTATGCATGTGTATAACAATAATATTATTATTTATTAGATGATATATATATGTAGGAAATTAATAAAAATTTATATTCTACACTACAATATACTTAAAATAATTATATAATAAAGATAAATATATTTACTATAAATTATTTATAATATAATATATAATATAATATATAATATAAATAAATAATTTATACATATATATTTAATTTTGTCTAAATTATGTAAATTAGTATACATAATCTAATATAATTGGATTTATACAAAAGTATACAATACAATTGTATTTATTTACATGTGTGTGTAACAATAATTTATTAATTATTATATGATATATATATATATATATATACTAAATTAATCTATAATTAAAATGAATGATACAACATATGTAAAATACTTATAATATATATATATATATAATTAAATATTTATAATATATATATAATATAATTATACAATATAGTTATATAAAATATATATGAATATGTAAATTTATATTTAATGTAGTTTATATTATTTATATTTGTATACATAATATAATATAAATGTATTTATACAAAAATATGCAAAAAATGTATTTAATATAATATATGTATAATATAACTCATATTATAAATGTTTTGTATTTATAAAACCATATATAAATTTTCTTAATTTGAATAAATATATTTATAATTACATTTATATTATATATATTAATATTTATAAATTTTTTACATTTTTGTCTATATGTATAAGTATTTATTTAAAATATTTATATAATGTCCTTATATAAATGTGTTATAAAGTATTTAAATATATCTATCTAATGTGTTTATGTAATATATATATATACCACATGCACACACCCACATATATATTAACTGTTTTAATTTATATAAGATTTATTTTATAAAATAAATAAAAATTTAGATGGAGGTTAAAAACTCGTCTAATCAAACTGATTTCCAGCGGTTCATAACCACCATCAAATTTCATGAATTAAATGGTCTTAACAACCCCCGATAATTTCATAAATTATAGGGTGTTCAAAACCCCCACTAATTTCTTAAATTAGAAGGGATTGAAACCCCCTCTATGGTCATCAATTAGAGGGGTTTCAAAACCCCCTATAATGTCATCAATTAGAGGCGGTTCCAAACCCCCTCTATTTTCATAAATTATAAGGGTTCAAACCCCCTATAACTTCATGAATTGGAAGGGGTTAAAATCCACTCTAAAGTCATAAATTATAGGTGGTTCAAAACACCTCATGATTTCATAAATTGGAAGGGGTTCAAAACCCCCTCTAATCTAAGGGATTTGCGGCGTTTCATGAACCCCTATAATATCTTAAATTAGAGAGGGTTGTGAACCCCCACTATTTTCATTAAAAAAAATTAAATATATATATATATATATGTAAGTATATATATATCCAAACTATGGTTACATATATAGCGCCTCTAAAATCAAATAGAATATATATTTCCTATAATTATATAATTAGCCGTGGTTTTGATATAACCTGATCTAAAATCAAATGAAATATTAAAAAAAATGCTAAGAATTTTAGAGGGGGTTGTGCACTATCTCTCTATAAGTTTTTTAGAAAATGAATTTACAGGGGGTTTATAACCACATCTAAATTCCATGACAAGATGTGTTTGTGCAGAACCACATCTAATGTTACAGAAAATTAATTTAGAGGTGGTTGTGCAGAATCCCCTCTAAATAACCCCCTCTAATGTAATACTTTATTTTGTAGGTTATAGAGTTTGATATGAATAAGGTCATACGTTTGGGTTTGAAATCAGTATTGGTGGTGGGTTAATTTAGCAGTATTTTCCAAATTCTCTGTCTTCATTATTCAAAAGTATGGTAATGGTTCGCAGCAACGATGCGTTGTTAAGGCATGTGGTACAAGGTGAAGGTATTCTGTACGTGGTGAGGGCGCACTGTAACACCCGAGATTTTAAAGAGAAATGTTTTGTTTTTATGTCATATAAATCATCAAAGGAATATTTCACTACACACAACACTAGCTTGGCTTGCTTTACACGCAATCACGGCCATCCTCGATAGCTTGCATCGTACGCAATACCGAGGTTCACTAAACAATGATATGCTATTATCGGTTATGAATAGTAATACCCACTTTTTGAAATTTTGTAAATTTTATCTTTCAAAATGGACTTCATTTTTGGATTAGGATTATCTAAATTAGCCTAGGGTGAAATTTGGGTATTTTTCTGGAAAATATCATTTTTTGATGAATAGTGAAAACACTGGGATATTATTTAAAAACCAACTTCCTATTTAATTAATTATATATTTTATTTAAATTTGTTTTAGGTAAAAATTGATACATAACACCTATATAAGTTCAATTTAAATCATTTGAGTCCTTTTATAATAATTTTAGATATATAAAAATTTTATTGAACTTTTCACCGTCTTTTACCCACCTCCTATGAGAATTTGAAAACTCACATAAAACATAATTTTACCACTTCTATGAGTGGAATTTTTAAAATACGAGAGACACAGTTAATATCAAGGACTAAAATTTGGTTCAATGAGATGAAAATAATTTTTGGTGAATAGTAACTTTTTACTTTTTTTACCACGGTTAAAAGTAAATAGGGTAATTAAGGGTAAAAATGATATTATTATTACCCTAACACATGTACTAATTCTATTGGATAAGTTTAATTCGACCAAAAACAACCTTAGGAATAAAATATGACCATTTAGGCCCACTTGGATTAGATTAGGACATTTAATATTATTTTATTTAATGAATAGTTAATATAGTTAAAATCAATGATTAATAACTAAAACCTTTTCAATATAGGGTTATACATAAGATAAATTAGACTATAAATATTCATTAGAAATATAAATATATTTCCTACATAATGGTATTTTATTTATAATTTTTAGATTTTAAATAATTTAATTTATTTATGAGACAATGATGATGCAATAATTATCTTATTAATAAAATATTGACATAATTGATGTTATAAATACCGAAATAAATGTAATTTGAAACTTTTTATGAATTCCACTAATTTTATAGGTTAATATGACATTGTATTATTGATTTAATTATGTTTTTTAGAACTAATCATTCTGTTATGATTTTCACAAAAATCAATTACCAAATAGTGTTAGAATTGACATAAAATAGTTTTTAAACAAATATTATATTATTAATTGTTATTTTATTCATAATAATATAAGGATCGGCCAAATGACTTATATATGGTTATATATGTTAATAATAAACAAATTGGGGTTCTTCTGGCTTGTTATAGTATGTTTATTAACCTTATAGTGTAAGAAAACAAGAAGACACGGTTTAAGTAAAATTATTTAACATAAAGTTAGATCTAAATGATAAGGTTAAAATAGAAACCTAAACTAATATATATTCTATAGGAGGGGAGGAATTCGACCCATCCCCACCTTATCTTTGAAATAAATCAATTTTGAGCTATTAAAAACCGAATATTACTATATAATAAAATAATATTTTATGTTTTCCCAAGGTGCCCCTCTCCACCCTTATAAAAGGGAACCTCATCCCTCTCTTACTCACACCACTTTGAGCCTTCAAGCTCAGCCAAAACCTGCCAATTTCTCTTCTCAACTTCCTTAGAAACATCCTAGAGGTCCTGGTCTTCTTCAAAGTCCATATTTAGTGCCCTAAGAGGAGGTTAAGAAGAGGTGCTTCAAAGAAGAGGTAATGTCCGTTACCGATTCTTTCAACTTTATTTCTTTTTCTACTTATTCTTATTTAGTTGTTTCATTATGAAGTAATAAAATAAGTATCAGTAATATACTTATATGTTATTATATGTATGAAACAACCCTATTTCACCATCTATCCATCCTATGTAAAAAGAAATCACCGCGCGTGCGTACGTACGGAATACCGTCTGCACGCCGTGGTGTAATCTATTTTCCACCACCACCTTACTTGGATGGGTCTAATGGTGTAAATAATAACTATATATGATTATTGTAAAGTGATATTGACTCTGAAATAATATACATACACTCCAATACATTTCCACGATCATGATAATGATATCATCGCTTGGGCGTACATATGGAATACCGTCTCCAAGATGTGATGTGACTCGTTCAACAGGATATTCATTGAATAATGATTATATAATTGAATTTATTGAATAAATATGATAGATATTACACTAATAACATTCTGGAAATGAGGTATCTATAACCTAAAAAGAATAATAAGAGTTTATTCGACAAAACACGCAAAATAACAAAAAAGTAATAAACACTCAAATAACAAGTAGCAATGAAATATTAATAGGAAGACAAGAATATGACCATATATGATATCATAACAATATGTATGATTCTCTAATAAGTCAATGACATTATTTAAATCATTATACAGGAGTTTTGGACACATATAAAGAAAATCGGTCCTAAGGTAAGGGAAAATCCCGATATCTCAATTTTTATCCGAGGTTGTCTTTACTTCAGAATTTAATGGGGAATATTTATCATCCACATCCATGTTTCATCAATATGTAATAATATTTAAATCCTCGTACAATTTTTTAAATCCAATTTTACCCTTCGGTGAGTTTTTAGTAAAAGATATGAAAGGAATCTTTTGTCGTTTTTCGTACGAGGAACTTTACGACTTTTCTAGCCAAAGTACAAGAAGAATGTTTTTTTAACTTATAAGTCATGAATGGATTTTTTTAAAATAATTTACATAAATATTCCTTTACAAGTTTTCAAGTTTATTTTTAATCAACTTCTTTTAGCTTAAAATTATATGACATGTTAAGAAAGGAAAAAGTTTTTTAAGTGGAAAGGATATTTTCCTCAAGAATGGAGTTCACGTGTTTTATCAAAATTATATTCCTTCTATGATAATATAGGGTTCTGTTTCTATCCCAATTTTTACATTATTTTGATTATGTTATGATGGAATTACTTTTTTTGATGTCTTTTTATCTTATATGGATTGTGTTATGATGGCATGATGATTAAGAATCCTATTTTTATTACATGGGTTATGTTATGAAAGATGGCGAGACGGGAGGCGCCTGCTAGGGTTTTCTACCGAGCGACGGGAGGCGAACCGAGCGACGGCGCGGAGTGATGGCGCCTGCTAGGGTTTTCTACCGAGATGATGCTTCCGCACTTCCTTGGATTCAATCGCCACGACGTGCGAACGGTGGGAAATGATCCGGTTCCGAGCGGTATTTCCTCTGCGCCGAGTTCCGATTTCAGAAAGCCAGCGGCTTCCTCTCTTGATTTGCTCGCGTCGGCTGGTGGTGTTGTCTCCTCCGGCGAGCGACAACCTTTTGGGAAGGATGCAGACCCGAGCAGCTTCAAAAAACTGGAGGCTTCCTCTGCTGATGTCGCATCGGCTGGTGGCGCGAAGGTCTCCTCTTGTGAGACTGTTTTGCTGAGATCGGAGGATGGTGCGGCGAGGGTGGACCGGTTGAATCGCGTTGCTGCGAAACCTCCGCCCTGCAAATCCCTTAACCTGTGTGCTTGGGATTCTTCGAGGTCCATGGTAAAGGATGTTTTGAAGATTTCCACTTCTGATGTCAATATTGGTCAGTTTCAGGAATCTGTGAGGGTTCCTCCTGGTGCCGCATCATGTGGTCAGCGTTCCTTTGTTGATGTGATGAAGGATTCTTTATCGGATCAGAAAAAGATTGAGAATTCCTTCTTTAGAAGGAATCTCCGAAAGGGATCTTTGGCTCACGTTGAGGCGAACCCCGGTGTGATTGCTGAAAGGTTGGCATTGGGCGAGAATTCATTGATTGCTCGCATTGTTCTTCCTAAAGGTGTGCAACCCTGGAAATGTGAAGATTTATTCCATAGAATTTCGATGTTGTTGGGCTTTGCTAGCTGGAAATGTGTCTCCCTTGGGCGGGGATTCTTTCACTGTTTGTTTCCATCGACGGATCTCAAGATTAGGGCATGGAGTTCTGGTTCCATGTTTCTAAAACCGGGATGGCTTCATCTGCACGAATGGTCACTTGAATTTAATGTATCGAATGAAAAAAATGTCTTCGCTCAGGTATGGGTGCGTCTTCATGGTCTTAATTGGGTTCTTTGGCATCCAGAGATCCTGCATGATATTGGAACGGCAATTGGCACTCCCATCCGCCTTGATAAGGAAACAACTGATGTCAGATTTGGTCACTTCGCCAGAATTCTGGTGGAAGTTGATCTCAGATCCACTCTCATTGATACGGTAACTCTTTCTATTCCGTCTGATCAAATTCTAATTGATGTTGAATATGAAAAGAAACCTCTTTTCTGCACTAAATGCATGTCTATGGGGCACTCTTTAGAGTTGTGTCGTAAAAACAACTCTTGTAAGGAGTGTGGGATGCGAGGACACCCCTCCAATCTCTGTCGAAAAAAGGATACTTTGAAGGAATTGTCCTCTCCAAAGCATGTCATCAAGGACAGCGACCCTCCTATGATGGCATCCCCGGATGTGCCGACTCCTGCAAAGGGCAAAGAGTTTATTGTTGATTCTACTCCGAAAAGATCTTATAGCGGCCCTTCTAGAGATCATGAGGTTATCACTTCTGATAATTTGATCCATGACTCTCACCAGGTTGATGTCTCTAATCAGGGTGATGTGCAACTACATGTTGATTATCATCATGAAATCCAGAAGAAATTTCAGATATCTGAGTTACCTGAGAAATGGGGGAACATTTCTGAAGATGAACAAGGGAGGGTGTGTACCCCGATCAGGGTCTCGGGCAACAAGTCAAAGACTACTGAAGGTGAGGGTCCTCCCCTTAAGATTCCACAGCCCTCCTCTTCTGCATCTGAGAAAGGAAGGGGGGAGGAATCCACTCTTGGAGTTGGGGACCTAACTCTCTGCAAAGGGGGTGCCTCTCATGTTGAGTCCAAGGGAAGAGGTATGGATGCAAATACAATATCATATAGTGATATTGTCCGAGGAGAAAAAAAATAGGCTCTGACAATGAGGGTGTCAGATCTGCCCCTGTTTCAAGGAAACCAAGGAAGGACTACTCTGCAGTTCCGAGGACTGTGACCACTAGGGCATCTGCCAAGAAGGAGATTGAGAAGCTATCGAAGGAGCAGCTGGACAAACGGAAGTTCTATAAGAAGTTTCTTAAACAATACGAGACCCAATCAGAATGGGAATCAGCTGATGCTAATGACACAATCGGGTATGGGGGTGGTGACTATGAATGTTTTGACTTGTAATCTCTCTCTCTTCCTTCTCCTGTTTCTGCACTTTTATTTTTTTAATAAATTTGGTGGTCCAAGCTTGCTTGGATCGGACTTTCTGGGTTATGTTATCATGTATTATTTATGATTTTGTGGCACACATAATAATGGATTCATTATGAGATGGGTGGGACCTAAATATCCCACCAATGCATTGGGTAAAGATTTAGATCTCATGAGATAGACATGGCTAGAACGACAGGTTAATCTGGTTTAGTGAAATAGGACTGAAATGAGGAGTGAACTTGGTTCAGAAATGGACTTTGTCCGCTAAGATAGTCTTGGAAATGAGTCCTGACTACTAAGAAATGATTCTCTATGTTTATGTGTGTATGCCACAAAGTTTCATGCTTTATGTTATGATTATTGGGATTATATTTCAGTACTATGATTTATCCCATGTTATAAAAATATGATTTTTTTGCAGGTTCAGATTTCCAAAATGTTATGTTATTATGAATATGATGTGATTGATATTTCTTTTGTTTACCCTTGCTGAGCATTTGAGCTCACCATTTTGTATGTTTTCTTTCCCTATGTCAGGAAAGGGTTATTAAGTTGGATATGCCAAAAGGGACTCTAAATATGATGAAAAAATGGGAGACAACGTAGATTCTTTATGAACCAGTTGTTTATGTTTCCCAGTTTCTAAAGACACTATACCTATACGGTCCTTCGAAGGTTTTGTTATATGTTGTAATAAGTGTTCTTCAATTTTGAATCAATAACAATGTATGTAAAGTATGGGTCGTTATAGTTGGTATTAGAGGAAAGGTATAGTCAACCATTGGAAACTAGGATTTGAAAGCCTTAGGAAGAACCCTAAGGATAAGTCTAAGCATATTACACAATCATAGTGTTTTAGAAATGTCCATTAATAACCTATGATAAGACCTTAAGTGTGAAATTTTATTCTTGATTATGTGGTATTCCTATTTTAATTAGTGTTGCTCACACTATTCTTCTTTGTTTTAGTCAATGGCTAGAACACGAACGGACCATGTTAACACAGAATGTGACAGGCAATGCAATGATTGTCCGCCTGAGCAACCAAATGTTATGGGTGCTGGAATGTAAAATCTTGTAGCCATTCTCACACAACTTTCTCAAGCTATGAATAATGCATGACTTCCAAACGACCAAAAGAAAGAGCAACATTCTGTTGAATCCTTCACGAGGCAACGTCCACCCTCATTCAGCGGGTCTATTGATCCTTTAGTGGCTGAACAATGGATCAGTACCACTGAAAAGATATTTTCAGTTCATCAATGTTCTGAACATGATAAAGACATCTTAGCAGTATATCATTTGTATGGTGAAGCTGATCAATGGTGGAATCTTAACAAGAATACAAGGCCAAGAGATGAAATTGAGTCCATTGAATGGGACGAGTTCAAGAACTTATTTTTCAATAAGTACTTCCCTTGTATTCTTGGAACAAATATGGAGAAGGAGTTTCTTGAACTGTAGAAAAAGGATGATGAATATGTTGGTACCTATGAAGAAAATTTTACAAGACTTGCAAGGTATGCTTCTAGTATTGTTATCTAACCTGAGAGTACGATCGATCGATTCTTTAGTGGCTTAACACCGAGTCTACGAAGGGCATTATCCATAAGGGAATTAAATAGCTACGAGGAAATCGTTCAATGTGCTGTCAAAGTTGAGATGGAGATTTGAGTAGCCCATCAGTCATATGAGCATTATAAGATGAGGAAAATGGAATTCAAAGGAAAATATAAAGACCACATTGAAAAGAAGATGAGTTTTCCCTTATTCTCAAAGTGTGGAAAGAAACATATAGGGAGTTGTCTTAAAGGGATAATTAAAGGGTTCAAATGTGGAAAGGAAGGTCATCGGGCATTTGAATGCCGTAATTATGGGAAGAAGATTTCTAGTGATGTGAACAAAGAAAAGGCTACACAGAATGCACCTCCTACACTTTAATGTTACAAGTGCAAGGAAATAAGGAATTATGCCAATCAATGCACTGATCCAAGGGTTGTTGATGATGATCGACATCAAAAAACTCTTAAGGATAAAGACAGAGGAAAGTCACATGCAATTTCTATCAGCGATGTGGAGTATGAGAATGAAGTGGTGAAAGGTACACTTACCATACACTCTAAAGTAGAAAATGTTTTATTTGATTCTGGATCCACCCACTCTTTTATTTCGGAAAACATTTCTAATTGTATCTTCGTATTACCTCAACAATTAGATATTGAGTTAGCTGTGACAACCCCTAATGGCATAACAGTTGCATCAAAAGTTTATAATTCTTCTCCGATTGGTGTTCGTGGGAAAGTGATTCCTAAAAATCTTGTGATCCTTCCTATAGTGGAATTTGATGTGATTCTTGGCATGGATTGGCTTTCTTTATATGTATCTCATATCAATTTCCAGATAAGGGAAGTCACATTTCATATTCCAGATCAATCTATGATTGTAAATCGATGCAAGGATGAACATAAACTTTCAGTGGAAATTTATTCCATCTTATGGGTCTTCATTCCACTAAATGAAGGATATCTATCTCAAATGGTTGGAGAGAAACTCACGATTAAGTTTATTCCCATTGTATGGGAGTTTGATGATGTTTTTCCGGATGAATTATCGGGTCTTCCACCAAATCGTGAAGTTGTGTTTTCAATAGAACTTGTATCGGGTGCTTTACCTATTTCAATGTCACCTTGTAGAATGGACCCAATTGAGTTGCAAGAATTGAAGAAGAAGCTCGAAGAGAATCTTGATAAGGGATTCATACGCCCTAGAGTGTCACCTTGGGGAGCACTTATTCTATTTGTTAAGAAGAAAGATGGATCAATGAGACTCTGCATTGATTATTGAGAACATAACAGGATCACTATCAAGAACAAATATCCTCTCCCATGCATTGATGACTTATTTGACCAACTACGCGGAGCTCAATACTTTTCCTAGATTGATCTTTGTTCAAGGTATCTTCAATTAAGGGTCAAAAGGGAGGATATACCAAAGACGACTTTCCGTACAAGGTATGGACACTATGAATTTATAGTGATGCCATTTGGTCTTACGAATGCCCCTGCTATCTTCATGGATCTGACGAATAGAGTCCTTAGAGACTATCTTGATCAGTTTGTGGTAGTTTTTATAGACGATATTCTTTTCTATTAAAAGAGAAAAGAAGAACATGGAGATCACTTGAGAATTGTATTAAAGACCCTAAGGAAGGAGAAGCTTTATGCCAAATTTACGAAGTGTGAATTTTGGCTTCAAAAAGTTTCATTTTGGGTCACATAATCTCAAAAGAGGGGATATCTGTGGATCCTGCAAAAATAGAGGTTTTCGAAAGATGGTCGAGACCAACAACAGTAACTGAGATCCGAAGTTTTCTTGGATTGACTGGATATTATCGACGTTTTGTGAAAGATTTTTCACGATTATATAGTACACTCACCAGGTTCACTCGAAATGGAGTTATGTTCGGGTGGACGGAGGAATGTGAAGAGAATTTCCAGGAGTTGAAAAGAATGTTATCACGTGCACCAGTACTCACACTTCCTTGTAGAGGAGAATGGTTTGTTATCTACAGTGATGAATCCAAGAAGGGGCTGGGGTGTGTTCTTATACAAAATGATATGGTGATAGATTATGCCTCACGATAGTTGAAAATCCATGAGAAAAATTACCTAACTCATGATTTGGAGTCAGCTACAGTAATATTTGCATTAAAAATTTGGAGGCATTATCTGTATGGTGAATGGTGTGATATTTATATTGATCAAAAAATTTTAAATTATATTTTAACACAAAAGGAGCAGAATATGCGCCAAGGAATATGGTTGGAGTTGATTAAGGGTTACGGCTGCTCAATTCATTACCACATAGGGAAAGAAAACAAGGTGGAAGACGCATTAAGACTACAAGACCATGTTAGCTTATCCATGATGAGGATCACAAAAGATCCAATATTTATGGATTTTCAAAGGATGGATATTGGAATTATAATGGAAGGGGGGAAATCTTATCTTTCTCAAATGAATGTTCAAACATCTATAAATGTGAAAAATAAAGAGGCATAGAAAGAAGATGTAGAGTTACAAAAGAAGGTGAGAAATGTTCCTGAATTCAACCTTGATTGTGATGGGATAATAAGGTTCAGGAATCGGGTTTGTGTTCCTCCCATCCTATAATTAAAGAAGGAGCTACTGGATGATGCTCATAGTTCTTCATTCTCTATTCATCCTAGAATCACGAAGATGTATAGGGACCTGAAAGTCTACTTCTGGTGGGATGGCATGAAAAGAGATGTTGCTGAATATGTCTCTCGATGCTTGGTTTGTCAGCAAGTTAAATCTGAGAGATAGAAGTATAAGGGGATGTTACAACCATTACCCATACCCGAATGGAAATGGGAAAACATCACTATGGACTTTTTCACTAGACTTCCTAAAACATCCAAAAGAAATAATGCTATATGGGTCATAGTTGATATTCTTACAAAGTCTGCACACTTCATTGCTAAGAGAGAGGATTTCTCTCTGGATCAGCTTGCCAGGATATATGTAAAGGAAGTGGTAAGATTTCATGGAGTACCACTTTCCATTTTATCTGATCGGGATCTGAGGTTTACCTCAAAGTTCTGTCGAAGTCTTCAGAATACTCTAGATACAGAGTTGAGTATCCGCAATTCTTATCATTCTCAAACAGATGGTCAGTCTGAGAGGAAAATTCAAAATCTATAAGATATGTTAAGAGCTTGCTCTATGGATTTCAAGGGTGGTTGGGATCAACACCTACCTTTGGTGGATTTTTCTTATAATAATATCTTTCATTCCAGTATTCAGATGGCTCCTTATGAAGCTATCTATGGAAATAAATGCTGAACTCCAACATAATGGGATGAAGTTGGGGAAAGAATGCTATTAGGAACTGATCTTGTAGATGATATGGCAGAAAAGTTCAGATCTATTCAACAACACATTAGAGATTCTCAGATTCGACAAAAACGTTATGCTGATAACCAGAAAACAGACCAAGAGTTTGAAGTGGGTGATAAAGTGTTCTTACAAATATCTCCTTGGAAGAGAGTAATGAGATTTAGAAAGAAGGGAAAGCTAAGCCCTAGGTATATCGGTCCTTTCGAAATACTGGATCATGTTGGGAAGGTAGCTTTCCGATTGGCGTTTCCACCGAATCTCTCTCAAGTTCATGATGTGTTCCATGTATATCTCCTGAGAAAGTACATACCCGATCCTTCACATGTACTCAGCTCAGAAGTTGTACCACGAGAGCAAGATATTTCTTATGAAGAATAGACGATAGAGATTCTGGATTGTAGCGAAAAAGTCCTACGGAACAAGACCACTCGCTTGGTGAAAGTTATATGGAGGAACCACCAATTAGAAGAAGCTACATGGGAGATTGAGGATATGATGAGGGAGAGGTATCCTCATCTGTTTGATAAAAAGTGACAAATTTTGAGGGAAAAATTAATTTTAAGGGGGGTAGAATGTAACACCCGAGATTTTTATGAGAAATTTTTTGTTTTTATGTTATATACATCATCAAAGGAATAATTCACTACACACAACATTATCTTGGCTTTCTTTACATGCAATAATGACCTTCTTCGATAGCTTGTGTCGTACGCAATACTGAGTTTCAATAAACAACGATATGCTATTAAAATATTATTAAAACTTGCCGTTATGAATAGTAATACCCACTTTTTGAAATTTTTTAAATTTTATCCTTCAAAATGGACTTTATGTTTGGATTCAATGTATCAAAATTAGCCTCGGGTGAAATTTTTGTATTTTTCTGAAAACATTCAATTTTTTATGAATAGGGAAAACACTGGGTTACTAATTAAAAACTGACATTTATTTAATTAATTAATTATTTTATTTAAAAGAAGTTTAGTTCAAAATTGATACATAACACCTATATAGGTTCAATTTAATTCAATGGAGTCATTTTATAATAATTTTAGATATATAAAAATTTTATTGAACTTTTCTCCGTCTTTTACCCATCTCCTAGGAGAAGTTTCAAATTCACATAAAACTTAATATTACCGCTTCTTTGAGCGGAATTTAGAATATCCGAGAGACATGGTTAATATTTAGGACCAAAATGTGGTTCAATGAGATGAAAATAATTTTTTTGTGAATAGTAACTTTTTACTTTTTGTTACCATGGATAAAAGTAAATAGGGTAATTAAGGGTAAAAATGATATTATTATTACCCTAACACATGTCCTAATTCTATTGGATATGTTTAATTCGACCAAAAAAACCTTAGGATTAAAATATGACCATTAGGCCCACTTTGATTAGATTAGGACATTCAATATTATTTTGTTTAAAGAATATTTAAAATAGTTAAAACCAAAGTTTAATAACTAAAACATTTTTAATATAGGGTTACAAATAATATAAATTCCAATATAAATATTAATTAGAAATCTAAAAAGATTTTATACATAATGGAAATTTATTTATAATTTTTATACATAATATAATTTAATTTATTTATGACACAATGATGATTAAGTAATTATCTTATTAATGAAATTTTGACATAGTTGATGTTATAAATACCCAAATAAATGTAATTTGAGACTTTTTATGAATTATACTAATTTTATAGGTTACTATGACATGTTAGTATTGATTTAATAAATGTTGTTCGAACTAATAATTCGGTTATGATTTTCACAAAAATAAATTACTAAATAGTGTCAAAATTGACATAAAATAGTTTCTAAACAAATATTATATTATTAATTGTTATTTTATTCCTAAAAAATCTATGGTTCTGAAAAATGACTTTTATAAGGTTATATATATTAATAATAAACAACTTGGGGTTCGTTTGTCTTGTTATAGTATGTTTATTAACCTTATAGTGTAAGAAAACAAGAAGACACAGTACAAGTAAAATTATTTAACTTATAGTTAAATCTAAAATATAAGGTTAAAATAGAAACCTAAACATGTCTAAATTCTATAGGATGAGACTATTTCGACCCATCTCCACCTTAGCTTCGAAATAAATCAATTTGTATCTATTTGAAACCGAATATGACTTTATAATAAAATAATATTTTACGTTTTCCCAAGGTGCCCCTCTCCTCCCTTATAAAAGGGCACCTACTCCCTCTCTTCCTCACACCACAATGAGCCTTACATCTCGTCCAACCCCTACCTATTTTTCTTCTTCACTTTCCTAGAAACATCCTAGAGGTCCTGGTCTTCTTCAAAGACCATTTTTAGTGCCCTAAGAGGAGGTTAAGAAGAGGCGCTTCAAAGAAGAGGTAATGTCTGTTACCGATTATATAAACATTATTTCTTTTTCTACTTCTTATTCATTAGTTGTTTCATTATAAATTAATTACATTGGTATCACTCATATATTTATATGTCATTATAAGTATCAAACAACCCTATTTTACCGTCTATCCATCCTACGGAAAATGAAATCACCACGCGTGCGTACTTACGGAATACCGTCTCCACGTCGTGGTGTAATCTATTTTCCACCACCACATTACATGGATGGGTATAATGGTGTAAATAATAACTATATATGATTATTTTAAAGTTATATTGACTCTGAAATAGTATACATACACTCCATTACGATTCCACGATCATGGGAACGATATCATCACTCGTGCGTACGTACGAAATATTGTCTCCACGATGTGATGCGACTCGTTCTACATGATCTTCATTGCATAATGATTATACAAATAAATTTAAAGAATAAATATTATATATATTACACTAATACCATTTTTTAAATGAGTTATCTATAACCTAAAAAGAAGAATATAAATTTATTTGACAAAACACGCATAAGAACAAAAAAGTAATAAACACCCGAATAATAAGTAGCAATGAAATATTACTAAGAGGCTAAGAATATGACCATATATGATATCATAACAATATGTATGATTCTGGAATAAGTAAATGACATTATTTATATCATTATATAGGAGGTTCACACACTTACGAAGAAAATCGGACCTCAGGTAAGGGAAAATCTCGCAATCTAAATTTTTATCCGAGAATGTTTTTACTTTAGGAGTTTCTGGGGAATATTTATCATCCACATCCTTGTTTTGTCAATATGTAATATTATTTCTATCCTCATACAATTGTTTAAATCCAATTTTAACCTTCTCTGAGTTTTTAGTATAAGATATGAAAGGAATCTTTTTTCATTTTTCGTAAGAGGTACTTTTTGACTTTTCCGGCCAAGGTACGAGAAGAATGTTTTTTAAACTTATACGGCATGAATGGATTGTTAGAACATTATTTCCATGAATCTTCCTTTACAAGTTTTCAAGTTTATTTTTAATCAACTACTTTTAGTTTAAAATTATATGTCATGTTAAGAAAGGAAAATGATTTTGAAGTGGAAAGGATATTTTCCTCAAGAATGGAGTTCAAGTGTTTTATCAAAATTATTTTCAATCTAAGATAATATAAGGTTATATTTCAATCACTATTTTTACATTGTTTTAATTATGTTATGATGGAATTATTTTTATGATGTCCTTTTATCTTATATGGATTGTGTTATGATGGCATGATGATTAAGAATCCCATTTTTATTACATGAGTTATGCTATGATGTATGATTTATGATTTTGTGGCACACATAGAATGGTTTCATTATGAGATGGGTGGGACCTATATCTCCCTCCAGTGCATTGGGTAATGATTTATATCTCATGAGATAGACATGTCTGGAATGGAAGGTTAATCCTGTTCAGTGAAATAATACTGAAACGAGGAGTGAACTCGGTTCAGAAATAAACTTTGTCTGCTAAGATAGTCTTGGAAATGAGTCTTGACTACTAAAAAATGATTATATGTGATTATGTGTGTATGCTGAAAAGTTTCATGTTTTATGTTATGATTATTGGGATTACATTTCACTACTATGATTTATCCCATGTTATGAAATTATGATTTCTTTTGCAGGTTAAGATTTCCAAAATGTAATGTTCTTAAGAATATGATGTGATTGATATTTCTTTTGTTTACCCTTACTGAGCATTTGAGCTCACCCTTTTGTATTTTTTCTTTCCCCAGGTATGGAAAAAGGTTATTATGTAGTATATTCCAAAAGGGACTCTAGATATGATGAAATAAATGGGAGACAATGTAGATGCTTTATAAACTAGTTGTTTATGTTTCCCAGTTTCTAAAGACACTATACATATACGGTCCTTTCATGGTTTTGTTATATGTTGTAATAAGTGTGCTTCAATTTTGAATCAATAACAATGTATGTAAATTATGGGTCATTATATGCAAGATACATGGTAAAGGTTTGAATCACATGGTGAAAGCATGTAGAATGCGATACGGTTCACAAAACTGAAAACAGTTTGTAGTGACGGTATGTAGTGATAGAGTATAGAATGCAGAATGCGGCTAAAAATGGTTTGTAGTCATGGTACTCAGTGACGGGATTTAGTATGCAGACCAACCGACCTATGGTACGCAGATGGTTAATGGTGTGCGATAAAGGATCACATTTCAGTGGATTGACGTAATTTCTGGAGGCTCACTGTACACAGATGGAGATTAGTTTACAGTGAAGAAGGTTCCTCATTAAAAATTTGGCTAAATTAGATTATCAAAATATGCGGAGTTATATGCCTTTTTAAGTAGCTGTAATCCACTTTGTTAATATACGATATTGGAGAATTCAATTTTGGGAAGAAAATCTGTGAATTATGATGTGGTACATAGAGGAGAAGACAAAACGAATAAAGAATCAACTACATAAGGAAAAAAGATCACAAAAAAAAACTAGGGTTCATTCTGTAATCTCTCGAAATATGCTGTCTAGCAATGCAGTACATAGAGCATGATAGTATTCTGAGGATTGATGCAGTACATGGAGATGGGAATTAGGCGGTGGAGGACTAATGACGGAGGAGTTGGATAGTGTGTGGAAATAGTTGGACGATACATGGAAATAGCTGGATGGTATGCAGAAACATCAGCAGTACATGAAAACATCAATGGTATGAAGAAATATCAGCAGTACATTGAACTACCATGGAAGACTAAGAATTTTCCAAATCAGTTTAAAAAATATATTTCTATAAAAAATCAGTGTATTTGAAAATAAATTACATATGTAGGTTATTATGGGAATTGAACAAAGCATCCATTTACAACCAAGGATAAATTATCTAATTCTAAAACTTTGATGAGATCTTCATGTCGTTAAACTGAGGGTAGATTCATCCAACACAGTGAGAAAGGGTAAGTTAGCAGATTTGATATGATGGATGCATTGTGCTATCTACAAAACCATGTAATGTATGTGATCCAGGAACATAGTGATTGTGCTATACTGTTGTAATCAATATCTTGTATAGACTAATGGTTTTTGGTATGACCGACACACTATCCATGTATTCTCTCTGGACGCAACCCTTAATAGTGAACCACGTAAAATTGTAGTGTTATTTTGTTCCATGAGATTGTTTATTTTCATCACTTCCTATTCAGACTGGGATAGTAGGTTCCTACTAATGTGGGAAAAAGACCCATCTGTTTAAAAGAAAACATTGACACCCTAATTCACCCTCCCCTCTTAGGGAGTTTCTGGTTCCTTCACCCTTATCACTAAAGGGACATTATCCCTTAACCATTTATGAAAACATAGACCTCATGATAGTGACCCATTTCATTGTATTGAAATATATATTATCTCATAAGGTAGTGTTCATCATACACCTCCACCATCATATATAATCCTAAATTTTTATGTCGTATTATTTTTACCACTGTCTTGACCTTTCCATTTTCACTGATGGAAAGGTATACAAAAACTGCTTATTAGTTATAGATTGTGGAATTTTTGGCAGAAATACCTTCCCACTCAATGAATTTATACCCAACTTAGAAAACTAGGATTCCATCTCACTCATTATGATCCTTATATTTAGATAATACTCATAGTAAGAACTAAACATAAGATTCATATCGTATATCAGATTCCATTATCTGACATAATAAGATTCAATCCCTAAATGTTGTTCAACCTATAACCCAATCTTAGTAGATCGACCTTGGGCACTATTTATATGCACATAATCACACACCTTGATGTACCCCTTTATCCATAAAAACATGGGCTACTCTACAAGAACATCTCAATGACCATATGTATGTTCCTAGAGCATGTAGCATTTACCTAATCTAGATATCATGTGTCCAATAAACATCCTCTTATATTTCTTACAGCACAATCCAAACACAAGTACCATCTCACATATCATAAGGGAGATGTATCGAATAAGAAAAATTAGTAAAATCTGCTGTCAATAAATATCATCCTAAAGGAATAGTCTCACACATAGTTATTACCAGTCCTTAAACCACCTTCATGATTTTGTCTATCACCAGGCATGAAAATCAAAAATTTCCCACCCACTCTCTTAGGCCTAAGCCTTTAATGAATGGATAATACCCCTAGAAACCCAATATAGCATACCCATGACACATCTAGAACATCATGACCTATAAATAATATATTATTATCTCATTTTACACCTTTTCCTATATGTGACATTATAATCAAGTGATCCCACACAACCAAAGTTCTAATGATAAATTCGAACATCTCAGGGTAGAAAAATTAAATCACATAATAATAAAACCCATGAAACATACATGTAGTAAGAATACATGCATAAATATTAATATAAAATTGTACCAATAGGATCAAATAATGCATTAAAGGAGTAAATATCCCCACAAGGATAAACATAACATAAAATATGTCTAAATAGTTCTCTTCCAATCTTGTATTGTAACCTAAGATTCTATCTTATGAGACAACATCAAAATAATTAACAATAAAATTTTATAATAGATTATTCAACCTACTAAATAGATGAATATTCAATAAAATACTCCCTGGGGTTTTTGGAATATCTATATCACTAAAACATCAATAGAGTGCTCTGAGATGGTCCATGGAGCAATTCTAGGACAATTTTATGAAAACTATTTCATCATATACACATGATAAATATATTAATTAATAAATTTTAAAAAACCCATAAAAAAGTTTAATGAAATACCAAATTTAAATTGTTTTTTGATGAAATCTTTTAATCCTCATAGAATATACTCTCCCCATGTCAAATAAAATTCCTTTCATCCTCAACTAATTTGACCACTTTATTTTTGGAATCTTTTCCAAACACAATAAAAATGTGCTATATTTAATGGTCGAGAAATTTGGAACTAAAATCAAGGAAGAAAGAGAAATAATTATCATGAATATATATCAGAATAATCTAGGAACATCGCATGACATGAGGGTCCATCGGAGGAATGATAGGAGTAATGATTGTTGAAATGTGAATTTCCTAATCAAATGCATCCTAAAAATAGATATGGTAATAATTAAAATATATGAGTTATGAAATTTTAAAATCCATAGTCCATGGTCAGAGTGTAACCTAGGGGGGTGTGTTGTATCATTATTTATAGTTTCATGAAAAAATTACATAGTGTAGGGAAATGGTTATAAAGAATCACTCCCATGGTAGAGGGACTAACCCTTATCCGTACTCGGTTATGGAAGGTTCTTTATAGAATGTAATAGTGTTGATTCCTTCTTAGGTGTTTGAAAAAAAACTCCCTCCTTTATTCCATGAATAAAAGAATTTCTTGTGTGACACATCACCTATTGTATTACTTCATATCAAGATTCAGAAATTTATTTATGCCATATTTTTGGAAAATATTATATCATTTCCTCTATTTCTTACTAAGATTTCCACCAATATTCTAAAAAACCAATTCAATATTCGTTTTTCACCAATTAATATATTTTCAAAATTTGTAAACTCTAAACATTATTAACTATAACCAATTTTTTTGAAACAAAACATACTATAGATTAAAATTTTTAACTCTTCCTGAAATTTAATGACCTTGATATTTAGAATATGTTAAAAATAAACCCTATTATTTTTTTCCTCCTTATGAATTTATTGTAGTATTTGATCCATCATTATAATATCACAATTATCAAAAATTCACTTCCAAATCGCAATTTCATACCACCCCAAATTCCAAATATTCTTTTGATTCAAAACTCTGACCACAAATTTTTTAAATTCACCATATGTCGAGCCACATTCTCACCAGCAAAACAAATACAAAGATAAAATATTTCCATGCATATCTCTCTCAGTACTCCATATTATCCATGATTGATTCATCTAATGAATTATGGTTCTTCCCAACATATTAATATTTTTAAAATGGTAATCTCAATTCTATGGATCTCCCTTCCATCGTAATTTCTATAGTAACACTATCTCATTGGTCGTACGACATTCTTGATGTGAGTTACACCTCATGAAATATGTTAATACAACAAAATATGCATTTTCATTCATATGGATAAAATTTCTTATTAAAATCATTTCCAAAGATAGTAATGAAATATTACAACCCCTTAGGTAGTTTTGAATCATAAACTCTTAATGGAATATTCTGACAATGAAAATGTTCGCATGAGAGTAGGAACCAAACTATTGATGTGATTATACTATTGAAATACTAACCAGTGAACCCGACAATCATGCCCTATCTTCGTGAAATGGGGAACCCTTGACTATATTTACACCTTGGACACATAAATACGGCTTAATAATTATTCCAATATATGAACCCTATCCTACACTATAATTGAATTTTAAAATATTGTTTACCATTGAACTATATCACATCAAATATTCCCACAAACTAGTATATTAGAGACACATTTACTCTTCACTAACCTATTATAAAGAAACCAAGACATTATTTAAACAAGGGTCATAAACCATTGATAATAAAATACTCTCAACCATTGGTGTATCATTATCATCACCATACAAACAAAAAAGTTGTTCTCAATTACCCATGAAAATTTTATTAAACTATTTACTGAATAGATGCGACCATTTCAGCAATACCCATACATCATCATGGAATAAAAATCACTACCGATAATTTAATTTTTTTGTAACCACCATTATCATTCATAAAAAAATATCATTATAAGGATCAAATTCATTTATTTCTAATTGCATGATACCCAATATAATTTTTTCTTTACATCACTCACTATGTTCCTTGAAAATTTATTCCCACCAGCACATCTGTACCACTACACCCAAACCATTACCACCCATTCTAAATATAGATTTTAAGGATCAAACCCTCTGTCCATCATCAGTGAATTTTCACACTAATCATTTCATTTCTCAACCCATGCATTACTGCACAATAATCCTCACTTAGTGGCCACTACACATAATCATTGTGCATATACCGTCTCATGCTAACGATTTCTAGGGAAAGCCTTATTAAAATTGTCTACCATCTAAAAGATGATTACTGTTATTATATGAATAAACCCATAGGTTCTTACTCATGATATTACTCAATATCACTGTTACATAATGGGTTCACACCCCCGTACAACCAGATCTCACAATCAGAATCATACACCCATGAGATTGTCCTAATGAACCAAGGATCATATGGATAAAATACTGTCCATTATTCTATCACATCTCTATATCATATTATATGAAGAACATGAAAAATTAATTTCTAATAGAAAAAATGAATCTCACTCATTCCATGGATATAAATATAATTACTCACCACGTAGGAATCATTCCCAACATAGGATCTTCTACCCACACAATCATCATGTTTTTGAAAGAACACTTAGAAAAACAAGTTATATGAATCCAATATATCATTCCCCCTCACTCAACCATTTTACAAAGTTCTCCATTGGTTCTCTACACCCGATGAAGATAGAATTCACATGCGTTTACTAAACTACATAGTTTAGTCTTGTAGAGTTCCAAAAAATAATCTATATGGGAAAAAACCATATTAGTTCTTTTGGATGTTTATGTAAATGAGCCCACATACTAACTTTATCCTATACATGAAATTATAAAATCTATAAAATGTAAAATGGTTATAAATAACTCAATATGGTTCCATTACTGATACATTAAACGTCTTCATTGACCCACCATAGGTCTCTTTATATCCCATGCCCGATGTAAATGTATAACCACTATATGAGAACATATTATACCAAGATAATCATAACCATTCATTAGAGAAAATACTATTTCTCAATTGAGAAGATTACTAATATAATTGTATATTGGAATATTATTTATATGTTTTTTATTACACACTAAACAATTGGATGCCTAGTTTGTGACGAAATCACACACAAGTATATATATGTCATTTGAATACCTTGTGATTGATATTTTTAACATATATAGACAATTTTCTAAAATTATAAGTGAAAATATCAAAAATAAAATATCAAAATGATAATAAATATTCAAAAAGAATCTATTTTAGAGAAATGAAAATAAGTAACTCTAATCTCATATCCTCGGTAACATTGATTTCCCACTAAAAATGTGTTCATGGTGCACTAGTAAATAGTCTTTAAAAAGATTTATAATATTCATATATAAAATATACAACATCTTTTAAAATATACAAAAAAATAAAATTAATTGATATTAGTTGTGCAATATTTTTCTATAATATCCTTTTGAACTGAAGAGATATATTGATTTTAGAATGCTTCCATGTACAGAAGAGGCTACCAAAATGTTTTGAGGCGTTAATCCATACAATGGGGATACGACTCCCAAGAACAAGAAGAAAAAATAATTTAAATACCAAAAAATAGTCATCAATAAACATAATGTTATAACCATTTTATCATAAAAGGCATAAATATGGACATTAATTTATTTAACCCTTATAAAATATCATAAATAGGAAAAAAAATAATGAAAACAAAAAATAAGATCTACAACCATATCTTAGGCTCAATACACATAGATATTCTCATAACCTAAGTAGCTCAATACAAATCTCTAATAAAAGTGGTGCACAATCTGAAAGAAAGCATATTAACCATATACAAACTAGGTATCTCTTGATATGTGTGAGGAAAAAATATTAGTAGAATTTCACAATGTTCACCTAATATACACCATTACATAATTGTATGAATAAAGAAAAACAAATTTCATGAAGAGCATTGAATTTTGTCTATAAATTCATCATCCATGACTCATGAAATATCAGGATATCATATGTTATCCAGGAAACCATGAAACTCTATCTTTCATTATTCTATACCATGTCTAAGTCCTCTCATCTTTAAAAGTTATCAATCTCAAAAAAAAATCCCACATTTATGGTCCTAAGGTTTTTTCCACTAAGCCTCATCCAAAATCACAATATATAGGGTAGGGTTCTAAACCCAATTCTCGAACATCCCTTATCACTTAGGCTTAGTTTCTCATTATCTTTTCCCTCAAAACTTTTATATATTGAAAGGATTCACATCCATGTCAAAACTGTTAATTTATCACTCCAGGTAGGATCCATAAAATATGTATTGAATCACATCTAAAATAAACTAGTATCCCACTAAATAAAATCCAATATCTTTATAATTTCCTTCTCACACAAGGAAATTTTCATGAAAAACACTTATTTTCTATGGTATTCAAATTGTTTTGAAGACACATTTTATCAGTCAATGTATACCTAGAATTAATGAACAACTAATATACCATATCACTCATGATAACCCTTCCAGCTCCATTTGATAATTTAGACGTCATGCTCTAATTATCAATCCCCCATACTAGAGTCTATAATTTATCAGTTGTATATATAATTTTTTTATATGAAATCTAATCGAAAAAGTTCACCAGTTTGTCATCAGAATTATAGTATGTTGGAATATACCCACAACTCAACAAATATAATAATCAGTTATTACCTAAGGCCAATACACAATACAATCTCCAACACCAAATGAGAGTTCTAACAAACCACCGTCTCCATATATACCAACCATCAATAGGTTGGTCCATATCTCCTCTACATTCTCACATTGTAATCCTGAATTGATTCCATTTTCACATCATCAATGGGGGATCATTATGTACACCACTCATAGGAAGACCCTCTCTATCCCACAATATATCATTTGGGTCCCAGTGGTCACTGTGTTAGTTCCCACCCGCCAATAGATTATTACTTCTGGGGAATTATATATAAGACTATATCACCCCTATATCTAGGCATAAGTCGATCATTATTTCCAACTATCCCTTAGAACCCATCCTTTACAACCCAATGAATATCATTAACACCAAATAGATATCCATGGTCTATCAATATCATATTTTAATCTGTTTCCACATTGATTCATAGTCATCAGGACTTTCGAAAACCACTCATGTGAAAAAGAACACATATCAAAATCTAAGGTGGTATAATACCACCCACCACTATTATCTAATGTTCCCTCAGTTCATATATGCACTACCCAAACAGAAGAAAAATTTATTTTATAGGAAAAAATAGATAGAAATATATATAATAATTCATTATATGTACCTCCAACTTCTATATTAGAGTTACCACCCTCTACATGCTCTACAAAACCCAAGCAAAGTATGTTCCCACCCCAATAATTATTATATTTCAACACATGATCTGGTCTCACACTATAACCCCAAAATAATTAGTTACAGAAATTTATAATAAATTATTCAAATATTTGTATAGATTAAAAAATAGTATAAAAATGATTGAGAATCAACACATCCATAAAAACTCAAAAGATCATACCTTTACGGTCAATGGCACACCATTTTGACATATATGAATCAAATAATTATTCACCAAAACTAGGTAAATTTCAAATTTAATCTATTTAAAAAAACACAATTATAATCATTTTAGACATTTAATTAAAATAAAATATTGAATTTTTTATGAGTTAATATCTAGAGTAAAATTTTCTCCCAGACACACATAGGGGCCATCATCCTTTCCTAATTCAAACACTCTCCAGAGAAATCTTTTCCATTCTCTAGTTGGGTGTCCTCCACATTTTAAACCAATTAAAACCAAAAATTCATCTAATAATGAAATAATAGTCTATAAATGTATCTCATTTAAGTGTTTATCATTTACAAATCATTCATCACTCTCCATGAGAATCCAAATTCACTAATTAAACCACCAAAATACATCTTACTCAATGAATAAACTATAAATTTACAATTTTTTATTGTACAAGAAATACTAGAGTCATAATCCCATAATAATTACATCCATAATTAGTTAAAAAAATCACAATTTTATATGAAAAGACAAATAATTTTAAATTATAACTGTTGATGACCTAAAACTTTTCAAAGAGGACATCATGTTACCAACACATTAGCAAAAATGTGACATGAGAGCTCAAAATAATAAGCGATGTAGTAACACTATTATGTTCATGAATGCTATGAAGCATAAGAGATAATATATAGTTCATGTAATAGAGAGAAACCAAATAGATTCTATAAATATTAATAGTATTCCTCAAACACATTACCCTCCATTGGTACAAAATGAACCTCATAGAAGACAAATTGTTCCTTTAAAATTATCAATGGATACTTGCACTGGTCTTTCCACAAGAATGCCTAATACTTTTTTGTCAGTTCTATCATATGTTTCACAATTATATATAATTTGATCATAAGCATTCTATAATAACTATAAAAACAAATGAATCATTACACCTCTATAATGTTCATGGTGTATCCTTAATTAAAAAACAACCTCTATCTTCAAAGGAAACCTGACTATATTGTTCCATGACCGGAAATGTCCCACCAAAATAACCACATAGGACTAGAACTCGTATTTAAACTGTTTCATGAATAGCTACTATTTGTAATGAACTCCTGAAACTGCTTGTAGAATCCCTAAATAGTCATATTTTTACATAGAGAATGTAAGAATTTCATAGATAGGCATTATCAAAAATCAATCTGGGAACATATAAATCAATTTATTTATTACCCTGATGAACATGGATAGATAAATATTCATATTATAGAACATAAAATTGAACCCATATTTCCCATAATTATATCAAAATTTAGTTTCTGATATATAATCATCCTCCACTCACATTTTATGATAACCTCCCCATAAATTGATCTTCATGAATATGATATATCCATTAAACTGACTAAATAATTCATCTATCCATTGGAGTGGCTAGGGGTTCTTCAAAACCACATGATTCAAATAGTGATAAAATATACATAGACAAAGAAATTATTATTCCTCCTTCAAAAAAATAACTATATCACCCTAAGGAAACATACATTTTTGAATGAATTATCTCTACAAGAGACCATAAACATGAATATTTAAATCATGCATCTCAAAAGGGGATATACTATATGGATACAACGATATAAGAGTGACTCTTGCCATTAGATCCATCATGAACTCTAGATCACATTAAGGGAGTAATGTGAAAATAACATTAAAAATGGAATCATGATACTTTTCTAAATCCACTGTAAATAACACCGAATTATCCCCCAATAATCCCCTCATCATTATTAATATTAATAATGACATGCACCTTATCAACATATAATCCATATCAGGGTCTCACTTGCTTAAAAACACCATATAATATCTATCTTTTTCCTAGAATATTATGTTCCTATAAAACCAATCCTCAATAACCTAAACAAAATATAACAAATATATTATAATGATGTTGTCATATGAATGTATATATATATTCACACCTAGATAGATGTTTCGCTATCATCAAAACACACACTAGAATACATATCATTATCTATATTAACCTGCACCTTACATATTAAATTCTAATAAACTAGAAGTATATGTATCGCTTGTCCCAAATCAAGGAATATATTTTGTGAAAAAGAGAGTTTATAACTTTTAAATTATACAATTAAAATATCCAACAATAAAATAACATGTTACTACCCCATATGACATTTGGAATTTCTTGTACTAACAACATTATGATATAAATATGACCATGGCCCACTCTAAAACCACCACATCTCTAATTGTAACCACCTCTATGAAACAATTTTTTTCATTGATCCTAATGAATAAGGGCATCATGGGAATGTCCTATAATTTTTTATCCCCTCTCTTTTATTTAAAGTATAGAGTTTCCCTCTGCCTATGTTGTCTTATAGGTTACTAATCTAATAGATGTGCCTAAAGAGGGATTATTGATCCACAAAAACAATAATGGAAGGTTTTAAACTATTGATTCTTTTTTCAACTATATCCACATTAATAAAATACATTATTGGTCTTCTAAGAGGGGACTAAATGTTACCGTCCCAATTTAAATTCCATTTATAATGATATAATTGACTCCATGTTGAAAATTATTTTCCCCATTTAATTGAGAACTTATAGCCACCACATTTACCTATGGGGAATCGTGATGATTAACGTATCATGTTTAAATAATCTTTGTTAGTGTCCTATCAATTACTTCTACCCTCACTATCAAATTATTAAATTAATTCAATATAAAATAGGTGACATGATGCTGCAACATCATATGAAAATCCACCTTACAATTCCTACCCCTAAAACCCCCATATAAAAGATATTTTATTTGGTGACATATTAAGTTCTTATTTAATTTGTTAAACTCTTATATACTAAAAATTAATTGACAAAGGTTAAGAATATCTTATCAAAAAGACACCTTCATTGTAAAAGAAACCAATTTTCCCAAAATCTGATCAAAGAACATCTGTCTTATGACAACCAGAACAACATAATCCATGAGTAATAAGAAGCATTGTACTTGAAATTATTAAAACAATATCATTCCATCAAAATAAACACAATATTTTTTTAACCCCAATAAAATTAAATGAAATATCCATATCCTACAACAATATTGTTGTCAACTAATATAGACTAAAATTCACTTACTTCTGTATACATTGGTGTTAAAACAATAGGTGTGTACACATCTTTGTTACATTGATTTCAATATAAACTACACGATGATTCTCTGGAACAATATATTTAACATCATCATTGCTAAACTTGTGGGGATTTTTACATAGAGTCATTATTCCTAGAGAATAACCAATAATGATGTCATTGTATCAGAATATTGAATATTTAATGATAATTAATTAATTATATTCAATATAATTCCCTTTTTCTACTCGATTCAAGCACTAGTGTAGTAAATCAAGAGACAGAATGCTTAACTATATGTTTACCACAAAATGAGGATAACTTTTGTTATAATGTTTTGTAAACATGAAATTTTTTCGTTTGGGTCTTAGGGTGCTATAAAATCATCTCTCTTTTCTAGTCTCTTTTTTATCGCAATATTTTTAATAGAAATTTTTTTCCACCCACCCCTATATCCTGAAGAGTGAACCTATATGAACAATATCTTATCATTTATCTAAAATCTATAGAACCACATAGTCACGACTAAACATCCAATAGTACACATCCTTGAATTGAAATGAAGTGATATATGTTGAATTGAGAATTATGCCTCCAATAAGCCACATGTTTGTTACTATAATCGATAATATATAATGAAAAATGGGTGGAATTACCCTTTTTATGTGTGTTTGTGGAATAATAAATAATAATACATCCACCAATAAAAACAATATATATTGTAATGAATCAATACTAACTCATGAATTTTATTTAATATTTAAAATGAAACAACTAGAAATATATAAAAGGAACAATCCTAGTATGTAAACATGAACTCCAACAACTCCTAAAAATCCCAATAATCTGGTAACACAAAGATAATTTTATAATAAAATTGAAATGTCTATAATATTAGTATATAAATATATAGATAATAAAATTATACTTAGTAGGATCCACCTTGAAACATTTCCTAAAAAATGTGAATGAAGAATACTAAATCACATTGAATACACAAATAAATAAGACATATCACTTAAACAGGTAAATCTATTCCAAATCGTCATCATGGATTCCTCAACATGGTACTCATATAATAAAAAAATATTATCAATATATATATATATATATATTAAGGAATCCTAAATATACTACCCCACTAGTGTGTCTCTCTCATCCTAACACAATAATTTATATTTTAAAAATTCATGAAGACTAAGGTTATCTAAAGTGAAGAATCACATGGGTATCTTATCTAATAGTTTTCATAAAATAATTCATAAGAAACATATACAATGATACATAATAGTATTTTCACTAAATCCTACTATACTGGCCATATTATCTATTAGAAAATTCCATTATCTACTTTTATGCTTGACTTTTATACCATGTACTATTAGATTCTTTCACTTTATGGTGTGCCTCTATCATTCTTCAATGACTCAAATATTATTCTCATACCTCCCATAAATCATCCTATTTCTCATTTTAATTTATTATATCCATTTTAGATCACATAAAACTAAACACAACATCATCATTATCTCATACATTACTAAGTTATAGTCCTAAAATCACTACAACCCATATATCATTTATTAACCCACAATCCATAAGAACCCATGTATGTACACTTGTTAAAAGACACAAACACCAGAAATGGATAAAAATATGTTATAAACTCTTGAGATTATCTTTTATACAAAATTTTATAGTAAAATAATGGATATCACAACTCAAGTGAGTGTATACCGTATTCAATAAGCTATCGTAGACCTGGTATGCCAACATAGTCTACTACAACCGAGGATATATTATTGGATACAGTGTATCAAACTATATATTACCACACCATCATGGATTTGGAACAAAAAATACTAAAAAAACATTAGGTGATGGTTGATCTTACATCTCAATTAGTGAAGTGTAAGGAATCAAAAATTATATCATATGAAACACAAAACAACCCTAAGGATTAGCATCTCTCCAAAGACTCTTATAAAATTATAATATCAATTGATAAACTAATTCCACATAAAGTTTATAGATATTAACCATTAAAACATGTATAATGAATAATATATTTAATTATCAGTAGTTTTTAATTTAAAAAATTAGTTTTTATTTTTTAATAGCCACAAATTATCTAATAATTCATTAAACCATTATTACAAATAGTTTTACCTAACCATTCCATTGGAAGAAATATAACTTATTAATTAATATTTCATTTTCCTAATTAAATATGAATTATCTTAGAGAATTTATTCTAACCAATATGTAGTTCTCATTATTATATAAATCATTTATTATTAAAATAATAAACCACCCCCGCATATCATGGTTCATTTATTAATGCACTTGTCATTCCATAATTAAGTGTATTGTTGGACTCATACTGTGATACCACATATAAAGAAGCACATTTCATATTTATATAGAAATTAAACAACATGTTCATAATAACAATAATGAACTACCCAACAACAAGACATTTAAATGACATAACTATGGTAGAATAAATATTTAATCCGTGATCAGAACTCTTCCAGACCACCCTAGATCCATCCATGGCACCATTTCACGCAACATACTCTATCCATATATCATTGACATCAAACGCAAACTTAACCGAAAAAATCCCAACCATTTTCACTAGTTATTTAAATATTTCATTGGGATTAATAAAACAACATTCATATTTAATTAATAATTACATCATAATTCCGTATTTTTGTAAAATATAAATGTTCATTATTAGTAATTTCACTAAAAAAATAATAAACCCCAAATAAAAAAGATAATACTATATCTATATAATCATGATGAAATAAAAGATACTGCATTAATTATAAGAAATATAAAATGTCAATGTTCAAGATTCATTTATTTAATTTCTATATTTTAACAATATTATTTACTTATGTGAGATTAATTGATTTTGAATATTTAATATCAATATCATGAATGATATAATCCATTTTATTTCATCAAATATTTTCCAGATTATTACGTTTTTAGTGATGGTAATGAAAACATATTCAATGTAAGATAAATAATTATAAATTCACAATTTCAAAAAAGAAGAGATAAATAATCCCCTACCTCATTAATTATCTAAAATTGAAAAACAAAAAATTGGGGGAGAATATGATTTGAGTAGTTATGAAAAAACATAGGAGGTGACTTGATAAAATTGATGATTCCTCTCTGAAATTTGATATGGAATCTATTATCACATAAGCTCGATGAAGAAAAAATTAAAATCCATTATGAAAATAACACCTATTATAAAGTATCATATAAATATATCAAAAAAACCCAAAAACTCTGCTAGTTTATTATAATATAATTCATATTAAATCTAATTCCATTTAATTCTCTTTCGTATTAATTTCAAAGATCATAAATATTATAAATTGATCAGAGAGTCAATGATTATACCGATGTTCATTAGAACTCGTATTAAATCAAATTATTATTTTAAATATTTCAATTATTTTCATAAAACAACCCATATATTTATATATATGTGAAAATCCATTATTTTCTTTCTGAAAGGTTACCCACATATTACCAGTGTAATTAAGGTAAATTTAGTCCTAACTATATTTACACATATTCGATAACCTGATATTTGTGATGGAAGAATCCATAAGAAAGATTAGTTTAAATAAGTTTCTTTACCGAGATGTCAGTGAAGGAAATCCCACATTACATTAAAAATAATTAATATAAACCCACATTCATTAATGATATAACACCACATGATCATAATTTATTATTAACTTTAAATAAGTCATTATGCTTAATATCTTTCTCCACATGAAATACTGAACTTTAATGAAAACACATTATATTTATATTAAAATAAAAAAAATTAATAATCAATGTTAATATAATAACATTGAATTATGAGTAATGAATAGATATAATTTCTAAATGGAATATATATAATTAAAATAAATTACACTTTTAATATGAGTGAAATTAAATTAATTAACATAAAATTACTATTAATATCATTTATTATTTAGTTTTATTTAGTTTTATTTTTTTATGAGATACAAATTTGAAGAAACTTCTGATTAATAATGGTAAATTATTTTTTATATTATAATTTCATTGAAATATTTTTAGTTGTTAAATTATATTAAATAAGAATGAAAAATAGATTCTATATTTTGAATCCATTTCCAATAAAAAATATCATGTAATATTTTATGATTTTATGCCAAAATATAGTTTATAATAAATAATATTTAAATTTTCTAATATTTTAATAATTCTAGGTATTGAAAATCATAATATATTAATATGAAATTTTGGGTTTTTCCCAATACATTTATTTTATTAATAAAATATTGTATTCGTGAAAGGATTAATATTTATTATTTTATAATTATTTACGAATTAAAAAAATGATTAATTTTTTTTAAATAAATAAAATATTTATTTATTGAGTACAAATATTCCTTTTAATATATTCATTGAGATTATAAAGCAAATTACCAATATTTTTAGAATTAAAATAAATTTTTATTTTAATTAGACAAATTTTATTCAGTCCTTTTATTTAATTATGTAATATTAAGGTGAGATATAATTGTTTCTTACCAATAATGAATATTTAATTTTATTTTACTTATAATAATCAAATTATATCATTGGATTCATTAATTTTAGGAACTATTGATTCCTAATAAACATTATGCTTCTTAAAAGGAATATTTTCAAAATACTATTATTACACATTATCTCTGAAGATACAAAAAATTTATTTTAAAACCTATATATTTATTATTTGGAAAAATAGTATTAAAATTTTTAAATATTTTTTTTACTTTTTCAAATGGTTCACAGTTATTTTCCTCATTAATATTAATTAATTGCGTAAAAAATTAAATAACAATGTTAATGTAAATTGGGGTACGGGGTAAATAATTAAATTAAAAGGACATGAAACAATTAGATTTATATAACAAATGATTTTTTTAGGTGAAGATAAACTCAAATTCACTTTAACCAACTAATTTTTACATTTTGTCTTCATTGACCTTGGAATAGCAACATCATATTATTCGAAATAATAAGTGTTCTCACAAAACTACCATTCCCGTCGTATTTATAACTATAAACCCTATACACCTTAATAACTCAAAATTCCATATTTCTGTACCTAAAACTATTCCAAATTGATCTTTATTGAAACATATATATAGTTAAAAATATTCTTCATACCATTAATTAGAATATGTCCATCATTTCTAAGGACATTTTAATGAAAATTGATATAACTAACATGAGTATTATGAATTGCACCTCTCCTCTTAGTGTTTATATTAATTTATATTTTTTGACATAATAATATAATTATATTAATATCATTACAACATTTTAATTTCACTATATTATGTGTATTATGATTTCCTAATTTTCTATCCCATCAATTAATAAAATTGAAATCATCATTTGTGCATAAATACATAATACCCCCACCACGACCAATAAAATCCATTATTCATCACTACCAATAATTGATGGTTCTATAATGGTTTAATGAGGAAATAATTTTTTTATGAATTAATTAAATTTATGTAAGGATATATTTTATACCCAATTAATGATAGGAAGAAAATTATTATAGTTAAAAAAATCATCTAAAACAGGTGAACTAAAGTGGAAAATGATCTGGTCCCCTATGTAATATAATTATAGAAATTATCTTCTATATATATATAATTTCAATTTTTATACAGACTAGTAAAAATAAAAAAAATACATATTATTTATATATAATAATATTACAATTACACAGTCCCATTATTAGCCACTAATCATTCATAGTTCATGTTTGTGTTTGTTTATCCAGCTTTTTGAAAAATACAATACATTAATGTCTTGGATGACTATGTCACAACCCATCCAAGTGGGGCCTGTACCACAACTCCTCAAGCCCACCTCCAATGGGCCGGGGGCTGGTGACTATCACCATGTAGGCATATCACTGACATGGGTGGAATTTTTTATGTACCTATTCAGAAGCACACATCTCTAAGCCCACAAAATGATGAAATGAAAAAAACCACCAAGAACCAAAAGCATGAATACCACTATATCCCAACCAGATAATGAAAAGATTATTAAGTACATCAAAGTGAACTAGGATAGAATACAATACCAAAAATATAATTTTCTAATCCACAATGTCAAACCAGTAAACAAAGTGTACAATGATTACTATCTATTGTCATAAGAACAAACCTTGGCCTATCTGAACTCATAATGATCTGTTCGGCCCTGATCCACATAGGAATCTATCAAAATTAAACTAATCTACACAAGAAATGACATGTGCTTGAAAAACCCATTTAGTGGTGATTATAACAATATTTAGAAGGACACCCCGATACCACAATGAAATACACAAAGAATAGATATAGTCATCTTTACACAATAATATATCCAAAAAATTTATAACATGAATTTCTAGATACACTAAATCAATTCCACATAGTTTGGGGTACGTCACAACTACACCATACCACAACATAGTATTTTTCTCTAAGATTCCACAAATCATTCATCTATGGGAATACTCATGAGTCCAAAATAACTAATGAAATATATCCGAGAAGTACTGTTTGTTGGGAATTTTTTTGAGAGAGATACATTGACATATCCTGTGAGAGATATTATTCATCATATGAGAATCACATCCAGAGCTATGGGGTGACACCAACAACTGTAAAGACCCGAAATTTCTGTGTATTTGTTTTTAAATAAATTGGAATTTTACGAGTCTGTGAAAATTTATGATGTGTGATTCCGAGGCCCGGAGTGCCCGAAATGAATTTGGGAACTTTTTTTCAGGTACGTTCTATATACGTGCGAGTGTGCTTTATCTAAATTTTTAACTGAAGCTGGGAATTAAAATCTAGGGCACTGTTGAACTCACAGAGCTGGTATTCGCTTAAATATTCTTTCACATCGACGATAGTTAGTCGAGGGTGAATGTTATTTTTTGGGTTTTACATGAAGGAATAAAATAATATTAAAAGTGTGGGACATTTTATTTTTATTTTCAACACCCATGTGGGTGTTGGGAGGTTGGGTCCAGTAGAACTAAAACTACATGTAAAATTTGATGTGTGGGGACCACTAGACTTTAACCTCTCATGAGAGGTTATATTGGTGGGGAAAACCCGAATAATAACTTTACTTGAGAGGTTATGTTGGTGGGTACCACCCGGTATTAAACCCCCCATAAAAATTCCATTTATATGAGAAAAACCTCTCAACCCCCCCCCCCCCTCATTAGTGTGGTTGAGCCTCATGAATTCCTCCACATTAATTATGAAAATGCACATACAATTATTTGTTCTAACCTAGGTGTTTAATAAGGCTAATTTGAATTTGTCCAAATGATTAAAGCTAGAGGATAGACATCAGTTGGCCATTTTCATTTTGGTGGAACCTTGGGAGAAAAGCTCTCCAATGAAGAACTACTTCTCCGAACAAAGAACACGTTAGTACAACGAAGAATGCCAATGAAGGATGTTGACCTCGACTTCAACCATTTTCTTCGAGACTTCCTCTAACGTAGGACGTCTTCGACTATGATGAACTGATGCACAAACCGACGATCGAGGAAAATGCCAATGACACCAACGTTCATATTTTTCCAATGATGCACCTTCTTTCCAAGAAATCCATCTATGTATCAACCCGAGGTAGTGGATTTAATTGCGTAATAATACATTCCTGGGTTTCTTTTGCAGGTTGGGAAAGAATCATTGTGGAGGTCGTAATGTTTGAAGTTTATTGTTTTTCATTCTTATTGATCCAAATTCTACCACCTTAACTTGGAGGGTGCGGGCCAAATAAACATGGTCCGACCCCTCCGCCATTCTTCTTCATGGTGTTATTTGGAATGAAGGAAGACAACGAAGTCGAAGAAGGAAACAACACTACCCCCGTTGCCGCTGCGACCTGCGTCACCCCTGCGACCCTCCGGCCTCTCGGCCACACTGGTCATGCGCTCTCGCTGCACTATTCCACCCCAGGCCAAATATTCCCCATGCCCAGGCTTGCACCGCCAGCCGGCCGGTCCTCCCTACAACACCACCCATGGGCCGCACCGCCCCCCGACTGTGCCCCCCCATCCTCGCCAACCCGCCTGTGTCGCCATCGCCGATTGCTCCGCCCGCCAGCCAAGCCACCCAAGCCATGACACCCTCTCCATCCCCACCGCCCGCTCGCCATGACACCCGGCCGTGCCACCCGCCGACCCTCCGAGATGCCCCATCTCTCACTGCTCGTGGCCCTCTGAGCCGCTACGCGACCTCGTTCCAGTGCGGCTCCCTCGGCTGATGAGCCACCCCCACGGCTCTTCATGGCCCCTCAAGGGATGTTGTGCCAAACCCAGTGATCTGGGCCGAACCCAACGGGTCAGGACGGGTCGACCTAAACTGGCTCGTCCAATGCCCGGTCAGGCCGGGTCAGTTTGACTGGGTCAGACCAGACACGAGCCCACTACGACCCCTTCACTTTCATTTAGAAATATCGTTGGCACCAAACGTCTAATTGATGAACCGTCAGTGGTGCTAGAAATCTTGGAGTAAGATGGTCTCTTTGAGTATATTCCACTGGAGTTTTTGCTTGAGATGGGAAATGGTCTTGTTGGATCGATCACAAATCCAACCAGGCCCCCGAGACTAAATTTCTAATAACTCACAGACCGGACGTCTGATTGATGCACCTTCTATTGTGATGGGACCCCTATGATGTGTCAGACCATTGAGATAATTTTTTTTGGGACATCGTGACAGTTGTAGTGTCTAAAAGTAACTTGTTGAGGGGATCCTTCTTGAGACGAGAATGCATTCTACGGAGACCTAGTAGTTTGCTAAGACAAGATGACTGCTAACCGTTTCTACTCAGAATGACTCGACAAGCCCAGTGGGGAGTGCCTTGGTGTCACGGTAGACCCACAGTGGAGAGAGCCTTGGTGTCGCGGTAGACCCACGGTGGGGAGCGCCTTCGTGGTGTCACAGACCCACGATACTCGATTGGAGGAGTACCTCATGAGGCGTCTAGGGGGAGCACGCTTAGTGATGCAACAGGCCCACATTGGGGAGTGCACTTAGTAATTCGGCAGATCCATGGTATTCAACAGTAGGAGTATCTCAGCAGTCCATGGTTTGTGGGAAGAACGCTTGGTTTCGTGACAGGCTCATTGTACTCGTTAGAGGAGGGGTTCTCCAGCAGCTAGGGTTTCAACAATGTGACTAGGGATGTTACTTGATACTACCCCTAGAATAAAATCATGGTCGACTTGAGTCAGTTTTTTGTGTTTTCCTCATGACTGAGATGGATCACTTGATAACTTAGGCATATGTATGTGAACATACCTATTTAGGGTTATCTATTGATTTCATTTTTTGTGTTTTATCCTTGGTGGATTTTGCGAGGCCTTGAGGGTATTAGGGTCCCTACGAGGTATCATTATACTCACCCCTACACATGTTATGCCCGTACCATGTTCTGTTAGATTTAGACGATGAACAATGCTGATGGAGGCTGAGAGTACTAGGAATGCACAGTACTCGGAGGTGGACCATACATCGTGTAAATACGTGGAGGAGACATACATATGTGGAGTGCTGAGGAGTTATCTGTACCTACCCTTTAGGTAAGAACCCCGGAGGATGATCTAGTAGTTGTCTTTATCTTTCTTCAGTTTTATTTCATTTCAGTTGTACTTATACCTTCAAGTTGGGTTTTTATTTTGGACCCTTTTTACTTATTGTACTAACTTGTTTACTAGATTAGTTTACTTGTGTTCATATCTTGTTGTGTGCATGGTTATGTGTGCTTGTAGGATATAAGGGAAATGCCTTCCCAGTTTTAGGGAATACGCCTTCGGTTCTAGTATCCATCCCCAAGCCTATGGATGGTAGGCTTGGGTTAGTCATAGAACGGGCCCTGAGAGACAGGTCATGAAAAATTGTTATCAGAGGAGTTGGTTCAACTGTAGAACATAGGACTCTGATCTTTTTTTATATGATGAAATACTGTTAAGTGTAGTGAGTGTGGTTTTTAGTTTTGGCAGTCCAGTGTTGGTGCAGCGGCAGACGTATCCATACACCAGGACCCTGACATCTGATTTTCGACTTAGTGCACGAAAACACTGATTACATGTTTGGTTCAAAGAGTTATCATTGTGATTTCTTAAGTCTAGTCACCATGTCATCTCACCAGGTATAACCTTTTTGACCATGGAAGACTTGTTTCTTTTAATAATCCCACCAAGTAGATAGCCAATTAGAGTTCGGAGAGTTGTACGCACTGATAGCCCACTGAGCAATGAGGCCTCGGTGTAGGGACCTCTTCCAATATAGGCACCAGTAGATGCACCTGCGGTACCACATCACATTGGTCCACCAATGCCACTAGCCCAATAGCAGACGGTTCACACCGCTTGAGTGTGTTGCATGAGTTCCAGTGCTAGAGGCCCCCTAGGTTCAGGGGAGATACATACCCACATGCGACTGAGGATTGGCTAGAGGATGTGGTGAAAGATTTCCAATTTTTAGGAACACCAGCCGATTTCAGGGTGATCCTTGCCACTAGAATTCTACAGGAAGAAGAATGTAGATGGTGGAGCTTGATGCTTTAGGTCCATGACAAGTTGACGCTTCTCTGGACAGACTTCGAGATCCAGTTTCGGGTAGATTTTTCTCCAGCGACTCTTCATGAAGGGTTTATTCAAGAGTTAATTCATCAACAATAGGGAAACATGACAATAGCTCAGTACATAGTGAGGTTAGTTGACCTCTCACATTACTCCACCGATATGGTGTGGGACTCTTTCTTTACGGCTCATACCTTGGAGCTGGGTCTCAGACGGGAGGACATGGCTTCAATGATCTCACTCAACATCCCGACGTAGGCGGTGGTATTAGAGAGATCCCTCTTGGTGGAGAGTTTCCTCATTGAGAAGTCACCAGCGACGAGACCCACCATCATTTTTCATGTAGTGACGTCTTCTGCAGTAGGTTGTAGACAGATGCCACAGAGGTCCTAGAGGACTAGACCAATAGGTGGATGACCACTTGACTCATGATCAGTTGTGTGGGGCACCCGGAGAAGAGTCATACATGATAGGATTGGAAAGTGTTTCCCAAGGGTTGGGCAGGGTCATATGGCTCGTGAATGATTGACCCACCATTAAGATGATCAGCATATGGTCAAAAGACCACCCAGGCAGCGACATAGATTTGATTGAGGTGTTCTGAAGGGAGCAGGCGGACGTGGCAGAGGAGCTGGTCGTGCATCAGGCGATGGGCGATGATTTGAGTTGTTGCCACCACCACCACCATGAGGTCCACCCTAACCACGGAGGAGCAGGTGGATAGGGGAGAGCACAGATCTAGGTAGCTTATGCCTATGATCACGGCGCTCCGAAGATGATTCGAGGTACGATCTGTGTCTACTCCACCATAGCTACAGTACTTATATACACAGGTTCCAGTCATTCTTTAATTTCCACATCCCTCATTCGGATCTCAGAGATTCTGATGGAGCCATTGGATCTATCCTTACGGCTAGAGACTCCTATTAGAGAAAATTCGATGATTACACAATATTTCCAATAGTTTGAGCTCACTCTAGGAGGCGAGAGCTTCAGCTGGGATATACTAGTAGCGGCGTCGAGGCCTTATGATGTCATCTAGGGTATGGATTGGTTATCCAAATTCCATACTTTGATAGACTGTATTAGGAACAATGTGTGGTGTGTCCGCATAGATGGGACCAGGTTTACCTTCACATGAATGAAGGGAGCCTTTGCAGCACATGATGGACTTGATCGTAGGAGAGTGAATCCAATCACTCATCAGTTGGATAGCCTTACAATCAGAGCTGTTGATGTGGAGAGACTAAGCTATCCTATAGTGGTGGACTAGTACACGGATGTTTTCCCGGATGATGTCCCAGGTCTACCTCCTCACAAATAGGTGGAATTTAACATTGACTTATACCTTGGGAAGGCCCCAATATCTACACCAGCGTATCAGATGGCTCCCGCAGAGCTTCGGGAGCTGCGTGTATAGCTGGAGGACTTAGAGGGGAAGGGATTCATCCAGCCCAGTGTTTCATCTTGGGTAGCTCCGATTTTGTTCACCAAGAAGGTTGATGGGATTGTGAGACTTTGTGTCGCATATTGGAACCTGAACTAGGTGGCCTTGAAAAAAAATACCCACTCTCGTGGATTGATGACCTCTTTGATAAACTAAAGGGATCATGGTGGTTCTCGAAGATAGACCTCAGATCAGGCTATCACCAGCTCAGAGTGTGAGATGGGGATGTGAAGATGATGGCCTTCAGATGTCGGTATTGTCATTACGAGTTACTGGTTATGCCATTCGGTATGAAAAAATATCCACTATTGTTCATCGGACTCATTAACAAGATCTTTTAGCCATACCTTGATTGCTTTGTAGTGGTCATCATGGATGATATTATAATCTACTTGACTACTGAGGAGGAGCATGGCTTTCATTTGTGGGTAGTACCAGACACACTCAAAGAGCACCAGATTTATGGTAAGCTCTCTAACTGCCAGTTTTGGATCTAAGAAGTTCACTTGTTAGGACATGTCATCTTGGAGGATGGATTTGTGGTGGATCCAGCAATAATTGATGCGGTACTTGATTGGGAGAAACCCATGAGTGTGATGGAGGTATGACGTTTCTTGGGATTGGCTGGATATTACCGGCAGTTTTTCCCAGACATTTCTAGAGTTGCAGAACCAATATAAGACTTGACGAAGAAGGTTCAACCCTTTGTGTGGTCAGAGAGATTCCAGCAGAGTTTTCAGGAGTTGAGGTAGAGGCTGACTAGTGCCCCCAACCTAAGGCTTCTAGAGGAGGGCGTAGGGTACATAGTCTACTATGACGCATCAGAGTCCAGACTCGGATGTGTTCAGATATAGGAGAGAGCACTGATCACATATGGTTCTCGACAGCTGAGAAAACATGAGAAAAACTATGCTACCCATGAACTAGAGTTAGAAGAAGTGGTCTTTTCCTTGAAGATGTGGAGGCACTATCAGATGGGAGAACGTTTTACCGTGTACTCTGATCAAAAGAGTCTCAGGTATATCTTCGCTCAGAAGGACCTAAACCTGAGACAGTGACATTGTCTTGAGTTCCTCCCTGACTATGACTTCGAGAGAGTCTATACTCCTAGGATGGGGATCATTGTTGTAGATGCACTCAGAAGAAGATATGGTATACAGCTTCTAGGTGAGGCGACAGAGCATCTAGATGCTTTGTAGATATCCTTTTTGATAGAGATAGATCTTATTTTCTTCAGTCTCATATAGTCACTCCCCTACATCTTTAGTGAGTTAGGGAGGCGGAAAGTACGAACGCTAACAGTGAGACATGACGTGCTCAGATATCCATAGGACAGGCCCCTGATGGATTTTTTTTATGATGGGGAGCTCGCCATTCTCTACAGAAGATGCACCATGGTACCAGTGTCACTTCAGGAGGAAGTGTTGGAGGAGTTCCACACATCCCCTCTAGCGGTACATCTAGGAGTGGCGAAGATTCACGAAGATCTCCGACGACAGCACTAGTGAATGGGAATGAAGAAATAATTTGAAAAGTTTGTTTCTTGGTGCCTCACTTTCTAGCAAGTGAAGGAAGAGCATCAGGTACCAGTAAGCTTGGTCCTGCCTTTAGAGGTCCCATAGTGGAAGCGGGATGGGATATCCACAGACTTCGTGACATGACTTCCACATACATCCAGGGGACATGAATCGATTTGGGTGATACTCGACCGACTCACCAAGTCATCCCACTTGCTAACTATCAGAGAGTATGGTTTAGTAGAGGGCATGAGAAACCTCTATGTGCAGGAGATTGTGTTGCTAAATGGAGTACCTTTGACGATTGTCTCTGATCGTGAAACATGATTTACTTCTCAGCTATGGAAGGGGTTGTAGGAGGCATTCGAGACACAGATTTGTTTGAGCACCGCCTTCCATTCGTAGACGGATGGTCAGACTAATCGGACCATTCATACCCTCAATGATATGTTGCATGCTTTTTTCCTCGACTACAGTCGCAGATGGGAGGATCACTTACCTTTGGTGGATTTTGCGTACAATAAAAACTATCACTCTACCATTGGGATGACACCTTTTGTGGTGTTGTACGATCGACCTTGCAGATCACCTTTATGGTGGACTGACCTAGGGGAGTTAGCACTAGTTAGACCAGAGAGGGTACGAGCTACCACAGAGAAGGAGAAGATCATCCAGGAGCATATTAAGACTGCACAGAGCAGGCAGATGGTGTATGATGATAAAATACAGAGACCTCTAGAGTTGAATGATGGAGACCACATCTTTCTACGAGTCTCACCTCGAAGTGGTTTGTGGAGATTTGGATGAGGTGGAAAGTTATTTCTGAGGTTCATTGCACCTTTTCAGGTCCTGAATAGAGTTGGTGAGGGGGCATACTACATAGATCTTCCACCTCAGATGCACCAGGTGCATGACGTCTTCCATATATCCCAGCTAAAGAGATGCGTGAATGACCCTTCCCACATCATCAACCATTGAAAGATGGATGTTAGCGATGGGATAAAAATTACGGAGGTTCCAGTAGTGAATGTGGATCGACAGTAGCGGGTCCTTCGAGGATGTTAGATACCTCTGGTGAGAGTTCGCTGGCAGTATGGGAACCTCCTTGAGATCACAAGGGAGTGAGAGGCTCAAATGCATGCTCAGTATCCCCACTTGTTTATCTAGTTTGTGTTGTGGATTACGGGGACATAGATCCCTAAGGTGGATAAAATGTAAAGACCCAGAAATTTCATATAACTCTTTTTAAATAAATAGGTATTTTACGAGTCCACAAAAATTGACGGCGCATGATTCCATGGCCCAGAGTGCCTGGAATGAATTTCTAAACTTTTTTTTGGGTATATTCAGTAAACATGCGAGCTGGTTTTTCTAACTTTTGTACCGGTGCTCGGAATAGAAATATTAGGGCCCCATTGAACTCGTAGGGCCAGTATTTTCTTAAAGAGACATTCACCTCAACGACAGTTGGTTGTGGGTGAAATTTACTTTTTGTGTTTTTATTGAAGGAATAAAATATAAATTAAAATGTGGGACATTTTATTTTTATTTGGAACACCCATGTGGGTGTTGAGAGGTGGGGTCCACTAAAACTAAACCTCCATGTGGAAGTTGAGGTGTTAGGACCACCAGAAATTATCCTCTCATCAATGGTTATGGTGGTGGAAACCACCCAAACCATAACCTCCCATGAGAGGATATTGTGGTGGGGACCACCTGAGATTAAACCCCCCTTGAAACCCATGTTTATTTAAGAAAAACCTCTAAAACACCCTCATTAATGTGGAAGAGCCTCATGAATTCCTCTACAGTAATTGTGCCAAATCACATACCATTCTTTGTGCCAACATATGTGTTTAATTAGGCTATTTTGAATTTTTTTCCAATTATTAATGATGGGGGAAACACATCAGTTGGTCATTTTCATTTTGGTGGAATAGTGGGAGAAAAGCTCCCTAGCCAAAAACTACTTCTCTGAACAACGAACGAGTTTTTCCAATGAAGAACAGCAACGAAGAATGTTGACCCTGACTTCAACCTTCTTCCTAAAGACATCCTTCGATGTAGGATGTCATCGACTATGAAAAATTAAAGCACAAAACAACGATCGAGGAAAACGCCGACGACACCAACGTCTATTTTTCCCAACAATTTGGATTTTTTCCCGTGACTTCACCGACGTATTAACCCGAGGTAGGGTATTTATTTTCATGTTAATAATTTCTTTGTTTTCTTTTATCAATTGGGAAAATAATCGTTGTAGAGTTCATAAAATTTGAATTTCATCATTCTTTTTTCTTGTTGAGACAAATGCTACCACATTAATGCGGAGGGTGCAGGAAAAATCAACATGGAATGAACCCGCCGCAATTATTCTTTGTGGTGTTCTTTGGAATGAAGGATGGTGATGAAGGAAAAGAATGTGACGAATTCAACAAAGTAAAGAAGGAAAAAACATTGCAACCCATGACCATTGTGACCTACGTCTCCACCGTTGTGATCCGGCATCCAGGCCGAACCAGCGGCTCGCCCTCACCGGGCCATGCTGCCCTGGAGAAAACCCGCCCAATGCCCTATCTCATGCCCCCTGCCGGCCGAGTCCCCTTTTTTTGATTCCCTCTAGCCATGCCATCCGCTGGCCTCCCCACCCCGGTCGTGCCGCCCATCTTCCATGCCTTCCGCCGGCCGAGCTACCCAGGACAATTTGCCCTCACCAGCCGCACCGCCTATTGGCCGAGCCTCCCTAGTCTCACCGCCCATTGGACACACCACCCTCGCCAGCCACACCAACTTCTGGCTGAGCCACCCCGGCCACGCCACCGTCATCCATGTCGTCGGCTTCCCTCATAGCTACCCCGTGACCTCATGCCATCGCGACACCCTCTGCGGCCGAGCCACCCCCGCGGCTCTCCCCGACCCCTCACGACCTACTAGGCCAAACCCAGGAGGTCGGTCTAAACCCAATGGGTAAGACCGGGTCATTGTGAACTGGGTTGACCCATTTCAGGTTGGGTGGGTCGGTCCGACCTGGTCGGACGAGACCTGGGCCCACTACGACCCCTTTACTTTCATTTGGCCATATCTTTGACACGAGAAGTCCATTTGAAGAACCGTGGGTGGCACTGGAAATCATGGAGCAAGACGGTTCCTTTGAGTATACTCTACTAGAGTTTTTGGTTTGAGATGGGAAACGGTCAGGATTGATCGAGGATGAATCCAACCAGGCCCCCAAGAATAAATGGCTAATAACTCACAAAACGAACGTCTGATTGATACACCGTCTGTTGCGTCGGGAACCCTATGACTGGGAGAACCATTGAGATACTTTTCTTATCTAATTCATGATAGTTGGAGTATCGACTGGTAGACTGTGGAGTGGATCCATCTGAATACCACCGAGCATAGTGCGAAGACGTAGTTGCAGGCTAAGACATGACGATTCCAGAACGTTTTGACTTAGAGTGACTTGACAAGCCTAGTGGGGAGCACCTTTGTGCCGTGGAAGACCCACTATGGAGAGTGCATTGGTGTCGCAACCAACCCACAATACTCAACAGGCAGAGTACCTTAGCAGTCTATGAGGGAGATCACACATGGTGACACGGAAAACCCATGGTGGGGAGCGTTCTTGGTTTTGCGGCAGATCCGCAGTATTCGGTAGGAGTACCTCCGCAGTCCATGGATAGTGGGAAGCGCGCTTTCTGTCAGGGAAGGCCCACTGTACTCAATAGAGGAGGAGTTATCCAGCAGCTGAGATTTTAAAAATGTGACTAGGGATGTTATTTGATACTACCACTAGAATAATATCCTGGTTGAGATGTGTCAGTTTTTTTGTGTTTTCCTCATGATTGATATGAATCACTTTATAACATAAGTATATGTATGGGAAAATACCTATATAGGGTTATCTATTTATTTCATTATTTTTTGTTTATCCTTGGTGGATTTTGTGAGTCCTTGAGAGTCTCAGGGTCCCTACTGAGTATCGTTATACTCCCCCCTACACGGGCTATGCCCGCACATTGTGGTGTTGGATGTAGTCGATGTATAGTGTTAATCGAGGCTGAGTGTACCAAGACTGGATGGTACCAAGAGGTGGACCATATGGAGTGTCAATACTCAAAGGAGACAGACGAACGTGGAATGATGAGTAGGGGTCCTGTACCTACCCTTCATGTAGGAACCCCAAAGGAGGATCCAATAGCTGTCTTTCTATTTCTTTAGTTGTATTTCATTTAAGTTGTACTTTTACATTCTAGTTGGGATAGTATTATATCCCCTTTTTACTTACTGTAATCATTTGTTTACTAGTTTATTATACTTGTGTTCCTATCATTTTGTGTGCATGGTTACATGTGATTGTATGTTATAAAGGAAATTCCTTCCATGTTTTATAGAATATGGCTTCGGTGCTTGTGTCCAGACCCTCGCCTATGGAAGGCAGGCATGGGGTAGTCAGGACACGAGCCTCGGGGGATAGGTCATGAACACAACTATATCTATATTAACCTTTAATCCTGAGGATCCATGCTCAGGGATTTTTCTCACATCAATACCGAAGACAATAACTAGGGAATGAAGAAGGAATAGAGGATCCTAATCCGGTCCTATTGGAGGGGATTCTAATAGCTATATCCTAGATTTCCAACTGAAGAGATCATACTCCTATGAGTAGGAAAAGATCCTAATCACCCTTCAGTGGAATAATCACGGAAACAAACGCTAATAAAATTTTCCTATGATGTGGTGGATAAGAAAAAAATTTAATGTAGACAGGGGTACAAGGTGTATAGTAGGGTAACACATAATGTCCCTTGTTCTGGGATACTACCCCTGTACAATGAATCGGGTTATTTAGATCATATCATACATGAATATGGTTACAGGCTGCGTAAAAGGGTCACATGTTGTGTCCTTCAATACAGGGTCCACCCATATACTATGGTCATGTGCCGGTACATGGTGTTAACTCATGTTCTCCTTCTTGTGTACTAGTACACGAGTAAACCAGTGTATCCAATCAGGGTTAAGCTGTGTGGTCGAGTACACATGATGTGTAGGCAACCCATGTACTTCGCCCCATGTTTGTGTATCCCCTAGGATACACACTTATTCTCTAGCAGTGTTCTATATTCCATGTGACAAGGTCCCATGCAGTTTTTCCCTAAACCAACACCTAAAACCCTAGCTACCACTTAGAGGGGGCCTCAAACCATGCAACCCCGAGTTACACGTCAAGCCCTTTTCTATTTTTCATAATCTTAAATTCTTCCTCTACGCACCTTAGATGGTCTCTTGATTCTCTATCTAATGAACCATTCTTCAAAAAAATGTAGGTCCATAGTCGTTTCGGCTCCGTATCACTAAATCTGTGAGTTTCCGGCCTTCAATCATCTCTGAAATTTGATTTTGTTCAATATCTCAAAAATCATCCAATGAATTGGTACTCCCAAATCACATTGATTCATATGTATCCATTATTAAAATAAACTCTATTTTGTTTCATCATTTCTAGATATTCAATTTAGGATCATTTCACTGAGGAATGAAGGTGCAATTATTAATCATTCATAACCCACAATGAAAAAAGAACGTGAAGAAAAATACTAGGAGAAAATACGCACAATGAATCACCCTAGTGATGAACCTAAACCATTTCATGTTCTAGGATCGATATTTAATTTTCTGAATGATCATAAACAATCATTTATAAAAAAAAACCTCAATTAAACCCCATAATTGAAGCTCATCTTTCTTGAAAGATCAATCCACGGATCAACCCATTTGTTGGTTGTTCTGCATTCATCGTTGAATCCTATAATGTCGAAATAGAAATCATAACTACATGCCCTAAAATTTATTTGTATTACTCACTGAAGAAGATAAATTATCACATCCCCACTATTGGTGAGATCCATTCACAATGGGGTCTGTAAATCTTTGATACAATGTTTCATCCCCATTTTCTATTGATAGAATTATATATGGTTTATCTCCAGAGCCCCAATAGAATTTTGGAGTCAGAGCATAACCATGGATTCTTTCTTCTTGTTTTGTTTAAAATAATCCATCACTTCGTCGACATAATAGAATGAAATAAAATAAATCCACAATATATTTTATTCATTATAACATTCGTAAACATTTTTTCATAGTCGACCCAAAAAATCTAATTATATCCCTTTACAAAATTAAATCCACTTCATCAAAGGCAATAGTGACCTCATATTTTTGATATGGGAACTTGTTTAGATGTTATTATTCATTTTTAAGAAAACTTAATGTGTGTGATATTTATTATTTTAATATATTTCAATCATTTTTTCTTGGGCACACGGAACCTTGGAATCGCATGCTATCATATCACATATTCTTGTAACTAATCAATTTAATAGTAAAAAATAATACCTAAAAAAATATAAAACATTACATCATCCCCACCTTGGGGATTTGCGTCCTTTAAAATCCAATACAAAAGCTACTAAAAAAGATGTGGGTACTGAGAAAAAATCTAATCCTCATGCTCCCTTGTTTTCTCCGGGAGATTCTTGTTCTACAACCAAACACAAACTAAATGAATTACTTTCCCAAAAGGATCTTTTCCTTTTGATCCCCGACCTCAACTAGGCACTCCAAAAAAGTCGCTACATCATTGATTCTATGCCCTCCCCAGTCGATGGTGTGTGATGTGTCATGGATGTGTCTCTATAGTTTTGACTCATAGAAGATTTCATGTAGTAGATTTAACTACAAGGGTATATCTAAGTGGTACGCCACCTCTCAGTAACTACATTGTATCTGAGAAGGGCCAATGAACCTCAAATATAACATTTCACCACATACAAATCACTACAATCCCCATATTGGTGAAACTCTTAGGAACACATTGTATCCTTCCTCGAAATCCAAGGTACATCATTTCCTTTAAAAAAATACTTCGGAATAAGCTATGAAATACTGATTATTTTATGGATTATTTGAACCTTCTATATATTATCTCACACCAATTCCATGCCAATGATTGTTGAAGCTCCTAGGACTGTCAAGAAATGTGTTTGATGGAAGGGTCACCCCTAAATGTCCTCAATAGTGCATTACCTATTGTTGAATGGTAGATATTATTTTATGAAAAAAATAGAGGACGATGATCCTCCCTACTATAGCTAAAGTCCAACATGAATTCTCACAACATGTCCATCAGAAAATGATTAGTCTACTTCGTCTGGTCATTTGTTTGTGGGTGAAATACTTAGAAAAAGTGTAACTAGGTCCAAAATACCTCTTTGAATTCCTTCCACAATTGAGAATTAAATCGAACATCATAAGTGGAAATAATCCTTGATGGAACTCCAAGGAGTTGAAATATCTCTTGAATGACGAGGCCTCTCATTCTATCTACCAAACTCTATTGTCCGATAGCTAGGAAGTGGGACAAAATGGTGAATTAGTAAACAATCACCCAAATATAATAATGTACACTAGATATATGTGGTCAAATGATCATGAATTCCATATATATCTCATCCCACTTACATTCTATCACCTCAAGGAGTTGAGTTATCATAGTGGAACCTAGTGTCTAGCCTTCACTTGCTGACAAGAAAGACATCGAGAAATGAACTATGCAACTCTATTCATTATTAATAGCCACCAAAACTGACATTAGAAATCATGGCACATATTTTGTAGACATAGATGTATCTCAAAAAGGGTACATTTGAAACTCCCTTAGAATCTCCTCCCATAATTCCACTACACATCTACAATCCTTTTGAAAAGGAAGACATTCTCCCCACCTTTCAAATATCCATTAGGACTATTACCTATGGACATATGAGCTCATAATGTCTCACAGTTAGTATACCCAAGCTTTGCCTCTCTAACTCACTGTAAGAGTGTATGGGAAACAACCATCAACAGAAGGTAACATTCTCCATCTCTATCCAATAATGAAAAGTAGAATAAGGCCAAATTCTCGGATGCATCATTCAACAATTGTGATCCCACTACCCTACTTCGAGCATCATCCACTACATTATGCTTCCTATGAGTATTGAAAATTTCAAAATCGTATTCCTGAAGGAAGTATAATCATCACCTATATTTCAAGATTAGATCCCCCATAGATAATATATACTTGAGACTCTGGTGATTAATGTTGATGATTAACTACTCACCCATTAGGCAGTCACTCCAAATCATCAATGCGAATACTGGAGCTATAAACACCAGAAAGTGGGTAATGTAACCATTCTCAAGTGGTCACAACTGGTGCTAACCAAATGAAATCACTAGGTTACACTCTATGAGGACACAACCAAGCTTTGTCCCTAATTCATTATTGAACTCTGCGTACTGGACACCTTCCTTTGGTAATCTCAATATCTGAGAGATCCTCAAACATATCATCAAATATTGAAAAGCTTGTTGGTACTTCTCTATCCACATGAACGCATTCCCATTTTGAGTAAATGATGTCATTAGTGATGATGTCATAGAGAAATTACGTAATAATTTTTTTTAATAGCCAGCTATCCTGTGGAACCTCTACACCTCTGTCACGCACCTAAGTTGAAGCCATTTTAACACTACTTTACCTGTGGTCAAGTCCATATCCACTCAATATACAATGATAAAATGCCCAAAAAAGTAGACTTCCATAATCCGGAGTTGGAACTACTAATGTGTTCCATTATGATTGTACCCATATAGTATGTCCAGACCCACTATTAAGTGCCTCTTGTGATCCTCCATAGATGCTGAGTATAAAAGGATATCAACGATGAATACTTCCACAAACTGATATAAATAATGCTGGAGATCCAGTTCACAAGTCCCATGAACTCTTCTCGGGAATTCATTATGCCAATGGTAATCCCAATGTACTCATAATGAACCTAACAACATCTGAATATCATCATGGGTATATCATCATCTCGTACTCAAAGCTGGTGATAGCCTGATATGTGGTAATTCTTTGTGAACCATCATTCCCCTATTTATTGATCAATGAGGTCATAAATTATTAGAGATGTATATTTGTTCTTCATGGTCATGAAGACCATGTGTTTGAAGGAAAAAAAATCCTAAATTCCCCATATATATATTAGAAAACAAAACTGGGGATGCCCTGGGTGAAACACTAGATCACATAAAGCCATTCCTCTGTATGATCTCTAACTACACCCTCAGCTCACGATGCTTTATAGGAGCTATCTAAAATGCTGGTGCACATAACAATGTAGTGCCATAGTTTAAATCAATGAAAATTTCTATCTCTTAGTAGGCAGGTAATTCCGGAACATCTTTGGGGATGATATCCTCATACATCACCACCATTGTAGGAAACCGTTAACTCATAACATCTGATGCACTTAGAGTTTGGATATACAACTGATCAGTAATAATCTTTACCCTCCTATGCATGATACCATCCTGTACATACCTGGTTTTCTTTTGAAAAAAAAATGGCAAACATCATTCCATCACTATAGACACCCCAAAAACATCACAAAAAATTGGTAATCATCGCATTGACTATAGAAAAACATTATATAACAAGAATTACATTGTATGAACTGAACGCTGCCACCAAGAGGTTGTAAAAAATACTCTTGTCTAAAAGGTTCAATTAACACTCTCCAAATAGATATGTGATCTCTATGGCTTATCCATTATATTTAGCCACGACTATGGTTTTAGTCAATGTTTTGACCAAAATCTTATGGTTTTGAATAGGATATGTGGTGTGAAATGAATGACTACAACCTATGTATAGAAGTAAAATAGATAAAGTAGATATGACCCATATCATACCTTGAATCACTCTTGAGGCCCCTAGGTCATATTCCCTAACAACATGTAGTTGTACCCACCCCTTTCATCCGTATACCTAAGCCTGGAGTTGACCTCATTGGGGTAGTGGTGGTAGTATGTTGAATCACTGACAACATCCTACTACTCTTCCAGCTTCTCCACCATTTATGTATCTCAACAAATTTTCCTTCTCTTTATATTATCTCCACCTCGGTTTCCCATCCAATGATTCCATGTTTGCAATATAGTGGTATGGAAAATATCAGGTGAGATGTCCTCAACCATCACTAGATAAGAATTGACTCTTTCTTGGATGACTGGACCCACTCGGTGTGCCTTAAAATATAGTCATATGTATTAGGATATCATCCAGAAACACGTACCACATCTGGATCCCTGATACTAATTTAAGATCCCTTTTTTCGGGGTCTATTCACCAACACATCCGCTGATGTCTACAACATGCTATATACGCTCGGGCAGGATGATTTTGAAGAAAAAATCTCATTCAAGAACCTTATAATTTTTAGAAATGAATATATGGATAATGTTGTCACAGGTGCCTCTATGAAGACCTCAATCGATGTTCTGAGCTCAAAAGTGCAAATATCTAACCATATCCATTGAGTAATTGGATATTTTATTGAACCATGAAGAATAATCAGACATTTTCATGCAACCCTACTGGAGATGAATAAGCTTCTATATACTCACAGATCTTAGAAAAAATGGTGATAAATCCCCTCTAAAGATATTCTCGGTCATTGTCCAGAAAATAGTCACCTCATCATGAGTCCAAATTGTCAAACTCTACCATCACCCTATCGATCCATATAGAAGTCTCACATTTAGGACCACCATTTGATATGATGGTTCCATTAATAGATATAAAACATGGGTCACCATTTTGAGATAGTCCCTAGCATCTTGAGGGTCATGATCACCACATATCCTATGGAGTCTATTTCTTTGGAACTCTTGAATCACACTCATCCTATGCTGCTCAATTTTGAAAATTGTGGGTAACATGAGATGCTCCACTGGGGGTGGTATTGATGGTACACCACATGGAAGTAACCTCTGGGGAACTCATACATGTGTCAAAACCTATTCAATGAGGAGATCATTCTTGTGATTGAGGTACTAAATCCAATATTTTATGCATCATAGGGGCATCTTTTATGAAAAAAGATGTACCCAAATCAATGATTATATCTTGAGAGATAAATCAAGAAGTACATGGAACCACAACCAATTCCTATTTTATACATGTACCAAAATTTTCCATGTAACCAATGTTCTCAAATATCGAGTCAAAATGTTGGGTATCCATTTATTGGTGTTTGGATATGTTGGCTACCTCACGAATACTAGAGTCCCTGGCCTGAAATATGATCTTAGAACACTTAATACTATTTCCCCAAACAAATATTGTTCTCCTGGTTCTATAGATGAACTGAATCCCCTTTGATACCACTCTGTCACGAGTCTTCATAGTGGGGTCCTTGTTTAGACATCCCAATAAATCCTCCAATAGTCTAGGGGATGGTGACAAGCACCATGTACGAATATCACAAACATGAGTGGAATTGAAAATGTTCCTAGACACACCCTAACATACATCTAAAATCCCACAAAATGATGAAATGTAAAAAAACACTATGAACCAAATGTATTCATACCAATATATTCCAACATTAGAATAATAGAAAATTATAGTGATGTAATGAAAACTGGGACATAATAAAATCCCAACAAAAGGTATCTATAAACCAAATATTCCAACCTGAAAACCAAGGGTACTAGGAAAGTTTTTTGTTGTCGTAGGAACACACCTTCATCAGTCAGAACTCACAATGCTTGACCTGGTCCTGGTCTTCCAAAGACTCCATAAAAAATTATCTCATATATATAAGACACAGCTTTTTTGGGAATAGAATGTGCCTGGGTGAGTATAACAAAACTCAATAGGATACCCTGAAACCATAAATAAATAAACAATAGAAATATATAGTCAAAACTATACAAGTATATATCTAAAAAGAAAATAAAATTAATATCCATATATGATTAATCCATACCACATAGTTTGGGGTAAGTCATGACTAATTCATACCACGAATAGGGATTTTTCTTGATTATTCCATAACACAGTCATCAAGAAGAGCAAAATCCTATATCTGATAGCACTTATGACATATGTCCATGATGTAGTATTCGTTAGGAACTGTCATGATAGAGAATGATGATAGATCTGGAGATAGATTTGATAATCCAGATGAGGATCATTGACAGAGAAATGGGGCGATACCATCAACTCCAACTAGATTACACCACTGTGTCGAAGTTGAACTTCTGATGAATTTGGTCACATAAATACTAAAGACTCAACTAAGGGAATAATGAATGATTATAGGATCATGATCTAGGCCCCTTAAAGAGGATTTCAACAACTCTATCCAGGAAAACCTACTAAAGGGATCGTAGTCATTTGTGAGCAAATGATACCCACCAATCATGTATGATTGAATAAAGGGAAGGAACCCTAAAGAGCCCTGTCTGAGATTGGGTGAATAATGAAATATTATAATGTAGAAAGTGCTTCTCAACATGTAGTATTGTAACATGCCATGTTCATTGACCCGTGGTATTGACCATGTACAATTTCCCATTTCAAACATAACATGACACGTTGAATATGGTTACATTCCATGTAGAATGGTAACACAATGAATCCTTCTATAAGGGGTCCTCCCATGTACTTTGGTCATGTGCCAGTGAATAGTTTCAACCCATGACTTCCATCCAGTGTACCAGTACATAGGGAAACCCACATATCTGGTCTGTGCTAAGTTGTATGGTGTGGTACACACCATGTACAAACCCGTGTACCCCACCTCATGTCGGTGTATCTCCAAGATACACAGTATGTCTCTAGAAAGGGTCTACACACTGTGCGATAGGGTCACATGTCGTGTGGCATTCAACCAACTCTGGAAAATGTAGTTTCTACAGAGAGGGGGCCACACACCATGTATCCTGGGGTTATAGGCTATGTCCTTCATGGGTTTTTAATATCTATTGATCTTACTCTATGAATCTTAGTATATCATATGGATCTTGATCTAATAGTATTTTCACCTCGAAACTGTAGATTCGGGGTCGTCCCTCCATAGAAACATGGAATTAGTGAGTTTCATTTCTTTAACTAGCTCTAATATTTGATTTCGTTCATCAACCCATAAATAATCTGAAGAATGGGTATTCCTAAATAACATATAATTATCAATCATCATTACCATTTCAACTTCAATAGGTTACCCTGATGGTAGATATTAAATTTTGGATCACCGCGCCGAGAAATGAAGGTGCAAAAATCAATCGGTCATAACCTCTAAAGAACAATGAATGAAGAATGAGAAGAAAAATATAACGGGAAAAGGGTACAAAAAATAATCAAAGGAATAAAACAAGGATGTTTTTTCTTCTAGCCTCAGTAAATTCCCATAATAATGATCTTAAATAAATACATTCTCAATCAATAAACATTGATAATACCTCGTAATTAATGCTCTTCCCACAAGAATGATTGATCCTCTGATCAACATGCTTATTGGTTGATCTACGTTCATCGCTGAATACAAGAATTCGAAAAGATAAATCAAAACAACATGAACAAACTTTTTTTTGGATGAATCATTGAAAAAATGAGAGATCCATCAAGAAAGGCATCCTTCAATTTTTGATCCATGGTTTTGTCGTTATCTTCCACTGAGAGAACTCTCCTGGGTTACATTCCAAAGCCTCTAGGGAATTCTAGGATTATGTGATTAACAACAGATCGCTACCCCTAGGTTTATTTAAAATAAATAATCGATGTGCCATTGTGTCGATGAAACAGAAAAAATAAAATTTATTCAAAATTTATTTTATTCATCAAAACATTTTAAAACTACTTTTCACAACCAACCTGCACCGACCAATGTTAGTTCTCAACTATTGTATATTTACTACTCTAAATGTAATGTTTCTATGAGATATCAGGTTTTGGAACCCATTTATAATTTAGTCATCTTTTCCAGGAAAAATGTAGGTGTGTGCTATTTAATATTTTAAAATAATTCAAATAGTTATTCTGGCCAAACTGGGCCTTTGAATCACATGATGACTTAGATCATGGTCTCAAAATTAATCCATATAATATTCAAAAATAATAAACAGAAAAATATTATACATTACAGACGTAGAGAAATTATATTATGGTGAAAAAGTATATATATATAGGTAATAACTACTTTAGGTTTTTATAAGATAATATAATGTTTAAAAAATTAATTAATAAATCACCTTACATTCATTAAGAATCACTTTATCATGATAATTATCAATATCTTCACGAAGGTTTTTAAGAAAGCTGGCATGAAGTGAAACAATATCACTATATAAAATATTGAAACTTATATTTTGTGAATCTAGTTGAACTAATAATGTTGGAAATTGGAAAAATAATTGTAATTGTTATGAATTTTATGAAACAAGATCAAATTGATAACAATTATAAACACCCATTTTCCAATATAGTTAAAAAATAGATAATATAAATATAATTATTTTTAAATAAGTAGTGTTAATGTTTATTGTTTTTTAAAAGTTTTTCTGGAATGTATTTAATTATAATAATCATATTATTTCTTATATTTGGAGAAATTGAAGAATAAGTAGGACATAGTTAACTAGTTTTTGTCTCAAATCCCACCATTTGAGACATGAATGGTATTATTAAACTATGTAAATTTATGTGGTTCATATACATCCAATTTTATATATCATATGATGAAATATATTTTAATCATGGTATATTAGGTTTAATGAAAAACCATACAGTACAAGGGGTTTTAATTCAAATGGTTGTAATGTGGTAGGGTTTTTTTTATCAATTCTAAATCTTCGATACATATATGGTTTTATGCACCTAAATTAGATTATGTGATATATATACTACCTAATTGAGATATAGTATCATGAATTATATTTTTATCATGTTTTTATGTTTAATTACAATCCCACTCTTTCATTTAGTTTTGACTAATTATATCTTAAATATACAATGGTTTTCTTTGTCTCAATTCCAATTCTTCAAAACATAAGATATTTTGGGCACCATTTTAGTTGAATATTGTATTAAATTCAAATTGAATCATTTTTATTATAATATTTTCAATTCATGGTATTTTATTCCCAAAAAATTCCCATTTATCAAGTGTCTATTGATTCAGTTTTCCCCAATAGTAAGGTTTTTAACTAAAAAAACATTCATTCATTTTTTTATAAACATTATATTGTATTTATATAATACATCCTACACATAAAATGTATCATGTTTTATTTTATTATTCATTATTTTGATATATATTCCTACAAAAAATACATAGATAAAAATTAATTCCATAATGGTTTATGTTCTTTAATAGCGATCCACATACATTATTTGGATTGGTTATGATCATGATATCACATTTCGTAACATAGGAAAATGTATTTTTTTATATCGGATGTTATTATTCCAATTTGGAAAATTATTAGAAAAGTGATTGTGTGTCATTTGACCATCAACATTTTTTCTCAAGATGGGTATTATATTATATTATACATTTATAGTCATGGTGAAAATTAATAACATACTTGATGATTCATTACTTCTACCATAGGTTGATCATGAATTTATATTACAATTTTTATATGTATTATAATATCTCTATTCATCCAATGGTTCATTATATAATGGGGAGAATGATATTTTTAGCTCTTTTGTTTAATGTAATATATATATAAAATAATTGATGAGTTATGAAATTATATTTTTCCTCAATTCCACAAAATGTTTCATAAGAAATAATATTGGTAATTAGAGAAAACATATTTCCATAATATTGTAGTTTTTTGGAATAAGGAATTCAAACAATGTTTTTCAGGTTTGATATTTATGCATTTGATCATTTTGGGATCAATATTATTAAAATACTCATATAATTTTATCTTAATTAATATAACTTCATCATATTTTTATATGGTTATTAAATTATTTAGATTATTTATTCTTTCCATACTACATATAAAATGATTTTTTTGAATCCTTTAGTTATATTTTCTCATTCTATGAATTTCAGATCACCCATTTCTTATATTTTTATTTAATATTTTATGATGTAAATTATTAAATATAAAATTTCTAGAGGGTTAACATGTGAGAAATAGTTTTTGAGAGATATTAAATAATCATAATGTGTTATAATATTTTATATACAATAAATGAAAATATCCAATTGATAGAAATAACATTGGATTTATTTTGTTAATGTTCCTTCAAAATTAGTTATATATCAAAACCTAACAATTTCATTGTTATTTAAATAATTTATTGATGGATATTAATTATTAAATTAATGATTGTTATATCCATGCATTAACAGTATGGAATCATTGTTGGGCAGAAATCTCTCAAGGCATCATTGAAGTATTTTTAAGGTGATTGTGTTTGTTGACAAAGGGATCATCTGTGTTGTGATTGTTGACAATGCAAACCATGACATGAAATTATTTTGACAAAGGGGATTTCATGGTGGAATGTCGAGTTCAAGAGGTGTTGTCAACAATCCATGTTTGATTCAAGAATGTCGATAATGGAATGGATGATCTGGAGTCGGTACAAAAAGAATAGATACAAGGTGGCGTTGTTTTCCAGTGTTTGTCAAATTTTTGGGCCTAGAAATCGAAAAATGAAGAAAATTGTTTTTGTAAAAGGGACTTGAAAGCCGAGGACTTGATGTATAGGAATCTTGCACAACATATTTTTTTCAAGATCAGAAGATCAAAATATTGCAAAGGAAACAGGTTCGCGCAAGTTTGGGAGTTGGTCGCGCAAGTGTCTAGGAGGACAGAAGACATGCGCGCTGAGATGGGGCCGTGCAGGTGACTTGTGCGCCGTCACGTAGGGTGGTCAATTTTCCTATAAATAATTGACCACCCCTCCTAATTTACTACCAGAGTTAAAAAAATTTAAGATTCAGAGCTCCCGTCGCGCAGTTGTGGTTGTCGCGCAAGTGGTGTGTGGTCACGCAGGTGAAGTTGCACGCCTGTGATTGAAGTTGTGCGCCGGTGTGAGAAGTTGCGCACCGGTTGGAAGTTGCATGCCAATGTTGGCTTGGGCGTAAAAGGAAGTGTGTCACACAAGTTTGGAGTTGAGGAATCTTTAGTCACGCAATTGTCTGAGGAGGACTTGCACGCCCATTGTGACTTGTGCGCTGATACATGTGCGCCAATATTGTCTTACGCGCCATGTACGGTTTATTTCCAGCAGTTATTTTCGAGCTGCGTGGAAGGTAGATGTTTTCCTAACACCTTCGGTACAAAGAGAGATTCATCTAAGGGTGAATATTGGGCTTCAACAGAGAATCTACTTACAGTGGATGATGCATTACTTCATGCAAATGAAGATACCTATAGGTCTATAAACTGTGAGTGGATCCTTTCCGACGTAGTGAGCAAAGGAAGAGGAAGAAGGTGATCCTCTCCACCGGCAGTGCGCCAGAGAGAGAGAAACAAGGAGTGACCCTTGGGAAAGAAGTGATCTGACCCTAAATCATGTAAAGGCAGTGTGCCTGGGACAGAGTGACTGTACCCGAACCTTGTAATCCTCATCTAGTGAAGTTTAGTGGAATTTGGTACGACCGGAAACTTGTAAGAGTATGCTCCTTAGACGTTGCCCAGTGAGGGTGAACCAAGTAAAAATCTCTATGTCTGCATGTTTGCTTTCCTGTATTGCATTCAAAGAATCATCATTAGATAAAAAAGTAAAGAATTGATCATACTTTACACACAAGAGTAAACACAGTGACCCTTGTAATAAAGAGGTCACGATACAATGGGGTAGGAAGAAATTTGAAAAACAATATCCATACCTTGATTCACCCCCACTCTCAGGGTATATAGGCCCCTATTGGCCCTAACAACTAAGTATGTAATGTATGTGTTTATGGAACCAAATTGTAAAGTGTGGGTCTAGAGTATTATAGGTGGTGTTATATGAACGGTTAAGGTCCCTTTGGAGATTAAGTAGTTTATAGAAGAAAATTTAATGGAAGACATGATAAGGTTAATAATAATTTCAATGGTATAAAAAATATTTTTTAATAATATATGATTTAATTCTAAGGTTGTAATGAATATTTTATTTATGATTCATGAGGATATAAATTTAGTGAAAAGACTATACATAACACTATATATTGTATAAAATATTGATTATTCTGGTAAAATATTGCATATGATGTTTTTTATATAAATACATCCATTCCGGGTTACATGAACATTCATGCTCTTTTTTATAAGTGGAAAAAGTGGAAATCAAAAAACAATTAATTTGGAATTGACTACTCAATACCCAAAAAAATGTTGAATGTGCCTAAGACTGGACACATGGATAGTGACTCCCAGGTGAGATGATTTTTCTGGTAAAATTTTCCTTAATAACCAAAATTAATTATTTTTGGAATGATTCTAACTGATTTGGTTTTGAGGAAATAATTTAAAAATTGACCATGAATTATCGAGGATTTCATAAATTGTGTTCTAAATTATTATAAATAATTAATATATTGAAAAAAGGTTCCATAACAGAAATAATATAATTATTTTTTATCATCATTCATAATTTGGATATTTTCATAACCATGTTGGATTTAGTGTATTGTTGAAATATGATCATGAAGATGAATCTATGAAATGTATGTTTTCTAGAAACCAATATGTTCTATAATATAATTACGGATCATAAGTAATTTCTTTTTTAATGTAGTATATGAATATAAGTATTAAATAATTTAGATTCCAAGTATTATTGATTGAAGTAATATTGATATTTTAATAGAAAATAAATCATTAAACCATTTCTATTCCCATTATGGAATGATACTTATATATATTATATTATAGTATTTCTTAAATGTTATTAGGATTTTTTGAAACATATATGGATTTTGTTATTATTTTTACATTAATGGAATGAAGAAATACATTAAATCATATTAATAATATTAAAACATGATTTTATGTTTTTTTTATTTTTAGGGATAACTATTATAGAACCCATGATTGAGCTGTAGTTAAATATTCTGTTTAATACACCCTTGATGTTGATATAATAATGGTTTGATTTATTTTGAAAATTTGTGATATAGATTATAGAAACAATTGGGTTTTATAATTTATTTATGGTGTTTTTTTATATTAATCACTTTTTTGGGGAATACATTGACTTTCTTGGGACCTTCCGAAGTTGTTAATCCACTTTAGGGTTAAAGATGGAGTAAATTTTTTATAGAACATATAAACCCATTATATACTTTTCACTTGGATATTCAAATAAATATTCGAATGGTATAATATTGTGAATATATGAATAATGTATATGAAAACATTGGTATATGATTATAGAAGTTTTAAATTTAATTCTATGATATTTTGGTAACATTATCTATACTAAGAGATTATGTTAGATTCTATATTAGTGGTTTTACCACAAATGATGAATATTTAAACAATATCCTCACATACATTATTCATTGATATAGAATATAATGGTACATTATATAAATAACATAGGGTGGAGATAATGAACACCGTTAGATTATATTATATGATTAACTTTAAATAAGTCACATTCTCTGATAGCATGAACCACATGGAACAATGAATAGAAATAAAACAATGATATATTAAGATAAAAATATAAATAGTAAAAATGAACATTAAAACCAATCTATTGGTTTAGAAGGAAATAATATTAGTATCTAATTTATGATATAAATATATAAAAACAAAATAATGTAAACTTTTAACATTAATGAGTTTCAGTTTGTTTTCTCGAAATGACAAGTAGTTAATTAATTATTGATAGTAGTAATTAAAAAAAAGCGTTTTTATGAGACATTAATTTCATGAAGATTTTTTTTAATTATGATAAATTGTTTTTGATATTAATAATTTTTTTAAAACATTTTATTTGGAAACAAATATCAAATAGAAATCTCTAAAGTTAGTAATTGTAAATTGTATTTTCCAATAAAAATAGACTATAATTATATATTATAGATTTATTATATAATTGAATATTTAATTATTAGAAGTCGAGTTTAACCTAATAGAAATGATTTATTTATTTTTAATTAAAATATTATCATAAGATGAAATATTCTATTTTTTCAAAATATTGTTTTATAGTAGAAAATTTGGATGATTTAGAATGATATTTTTTTCATCATCAAATCATATCCTCAATGTTTAAGAAGACATTTAAGAAATAAAATATATATTTATGGAATAAAATAATTAATTTTTGTATATTATTTTATTATATAAATCCTCTATCCAATATTCTTAGAACTAAAATAATTTTTTTTTAAAAATTATATATCTTCATTGAATAGATTATTTTCAAAGTGATATTAATTTTTCGATTTCCATTAAATATGATGTAAATTTATATTATTTAAAAATACACTAAATATTTTATGTTAATTGATATTTTTTGTAACTATGAAATATACAATATTAAATTTACTAATAAATAATTATTTGATTTTTTTTCTATACATTATGAACAGTAATATTAAAATTTACTTCAAAACTAATGATATTTTATTTAATAAATATCTTTCAAAATATGAAAATCATTATCATGAAATTTTTTAAATGATGGATTGTTATTTATTCCATTAAAATAATTGAGTAATATTAAAAATTAATTAAAAGGGTAAATGTAAATTAGGGTGAAAGATCAAATGATTAAAGGGAAGGACATAAAACATTTAATGTTTTCTCTCAAATGAGTGTTTCAGGTAATTTTAGACCCAAAATCAAATTTCATAATATTTTTCCATTTTCTCATTCATTGACACGGAATTGTAACATCTCATTTTTGAAAATGTTATGGGGGCTCCCAAACAACCCTTCCATTCATATATTAAATGACAACACATCCACCAAATTAAGACAGACCATAACATTAAATTTTTTCCTAAAAAACATCAAAATTTATATTGATAGAACCATATACTATGATCAAAATCTTCTAGTAACCATTAGAAGAACAATTAGTTTATTTCCAAGGATAATTCCAAGGGAAGTTCACGTACTTGATGTGAGTATTATAAAAATATTTATTTTTATTCTTGATTATCCTCATTAAAATTTATTATTTATATATTAATATAATATTATTATAATCACTTATATATTTTTATTATACCATATTTATGTTATTAACATTTTAAATTCATATAAAAAATCTATTGATAAAAATGAAATCATGTTTCTTGAGTACATCCGGACTACCGCCCCTAAGAGCAATGTAATTAATATTTCACCACCAACAAGAATTCATGATTACTAGAAACTTTTCATGAGTAAATTTGATACTAACAAAATCATTAATGTTTTATTTTATACAATTGTACATAATATTATCGATATGATGATCAAATGATTATCGTTAATTAAATTATTTTATTCTAGAGAAATAAGAGGTAAATGATGTTTGTTTTAATTTAAATGATATTTTATAAATTAAATTAACATCATTAATACTTTAAAATTATGATATATAACAAAAATAAATATATAATAAAATCATTATCCCTCTATATAATGATATTATTTGGATTCCACTTCATCATCATATACTATTCAATTTAGGTTCATGGTTGGGTCGGTCTAACCACCAAATTGAACAATATTTTATGTTTATGTCATGGATGATTGTGAGAAATTATTTTATGTAATAATATATTATAAATATATAAATATATTTTTTAGTTATATTAAAGTTATATCAATATTTAACTAATTAATATTTAACACAACATTCATTCATAATGAATCACCAAAACATAATCATTAATGATTTCATATTCAGGGATAGTAATAAATCTGAAAAATAATTAAAATAATGATTTATATACTATCATTGAATGCCTATTATAATAAATAAAAATATATAATAGTATTTGATATTGAGAATGAATATATACCACCATATATGTTTGTAATCAATATCAATAGTATAATGATTATTTATAGTCGATGATGAAAATAGGTAAAAGCTATAATATATATTTAGAATGATTACCAAATGAAGAGTATAAATGGTTATAGTTAAAAATATTGTCATTGAGTTTGTATTTGATGATATTAATTTAATTATTTAGAACATTTTTATCATGTTCATAAATGATAAAGACTAAGAAAATATTTTGATCATCTAAAATCCATATCAATGTGAAAATATTGGCATTATCCACTTAACTGAATTTATATACTGTTTGTAAAGAAAATTTAAGTGATCCAATCTTGAATTATGTTTTAATAATGGTATTTTATTTTTGATTAAAATACCACTTTTCAAAAGGTGTTCATATTTGACTGTTTTTATAATATGAATGGGTTTTGTTCTCAAATTACTCCCATAGAGACATGGTTGGTATTACAGATTTAAATTTATTTATTTGGTGTTTATAATTCACATATGAAAATTGATGTCATGAAATGAAATAATTGTATTTTATGTTCAATTGAAATCCAACTCTATTAATAGGGTTTTATTCAAGAGTTTATAATGTTATAAGGGTTTTGTGGGTGTAAATTATTACTCAATAATATGTAATTAATTTTGTGAAACATGTTTTAATTTTGAAGAATTTTCATATGAAATAGCTATATTTTTTTCATAATCATTGTATTTACTTGGATTTACTATCTACATAATTTTCCATTTTTAATGTTGTTATTGATTAATTTGTTTCCCCAATAATAAGTTTTTTTGTAAACTCATATTTTTTTAATTGGGGTATGGCCATTCTATTGAACTTATTGAAAATAATATGGTTAAAATATTCACATTGATATTTTTAATATGGGTTACTTTAATTTATTGAGAGGATTCACATTCCTACAACAAAACCCCCTTGATAAATATCTATGATTTATTTGATTATTTCTTTTAAAAGAAACCTCAATCTATATCATGTTGATTTTTTATTATGGAATCCCATTTATTGATATATGGAAATGTTCTGGTATACCATATATTATTATTCCAATACAGATTATTATTGTATAGTCTTATATGTATTCTTTGACCATCATCCCTCTTCATTTGGATGGGCTAGGATTATTTTATCACTTCAATTATGTAGTGAAAATTATTTATATTCTTTACGGTTATAGAATACTAATACAATTTGATCATGTTTTGATTCATTTTGTATTTTTGATGATATAGAATACCATGTTATTATTCATACAAAGTATCCTAAGGGAATGGTATGATAGTTAATATTAAATATAATTGATAATGAAATGGATATAATGAAATAAAGGGTAGGTCCTAAGATTATATAACCTATTGATGAATCAACATGTCACATTATAAAAAAATGTTTGCATATTTTTGTATACCAATTTCTATAATAGGAAACCATAGTGATACAAGGCCTTCAAAAAAAGGGGTTTTATGTTGAAAATTATGAATTTAAAAAAATGATATTAGTGTTATTGATATTGATATATTTATTTATTTTATTTTATATAGTATGACCTAATTTCTAGATGAATATGAGATTATTAAAATTATTTATTCGTACAATTTTATGTATACCATACTTATATTATTGAAAAAATCATTTAAATGTTCCAATTATGGATAATTTGAGATCGGTCCGTTATTATGTTTCAATTCCTTGTTTATAATGTAATTTAATACACATTACATGTTTATAGGGATAAGAAGTATATATGAATTTGTCAAAGATGGTGAAGACTAATTAAGGATTAAGTCGTTTTGTTTTATAATGAAGCATTGTCTATTTGATACAAATGGAATGAGATTATTTGGTTTATGTTTTTTCTTAATTCATTATATCTATAAAATTGAATATATTATTCTCATATAAGAGTTTAAATAATTTTTTTTTATTTGTTGATGAATTAATGTTATATTTAGGATTTTACAGTTTTTTTAAAGAGAGCATGGAATTATTTTTTTAAAGAGATAGATCTAGATGGGTTGGTTTAAGGCATCACACAATCCCTCCACTTTCAAAGGACGAACCCTCATTTATGATATAAAATACCTATACTCATTCAAGGTACATCCATACTATGAGGAAGACAATACCTTTAGTTGAGTTTTAGAAAACATAGGTGACCCTCAAAATTGATATATTCCCTAACTACTATAAATAAAACCACCCACCGATTTATTCAAGAAATTATGACCCAGATATCTCTTACATGATAGTGTCTAATAAATATACAATAGACAAACATTTACACAAACTACATAGTCATTAGTTTCCTTTTACATAGATATATAAAATAAAATTATGGAATATATTAAAGATGGAGACTTAACTGTTATAGGTATTTATGTTAATATAGTAATTTTGAACTAAATTAGAATAAAATAGAATTTTTTAAAAAAATTAACGTTAAATAATGTAAAAAAAATTTATGCTCCAAAACACCTCAGGTTATTGAAAAATTAAATGAGGGAATTTGTGAAAATATATAATCATTAAAAAAATTCTTACACATAGAATACATATCCCATATATGGAATAATTATCTTATGAATAGATAAAATTTAGTATATCTAGTAGAAATGTCTTACAAAAATTACATTTTCATTGATAACTTTCTACAAATAAAATATCTTACAGAAAATCAATATATATTGTGGACTCCAATAATTTCATACACATAGGATGATTCTATTACAAAAGTATAAAAAAAATTACACATTACCGAATGCATCATCACTACTCAGATTTTTTATTCATTGCTCATATAGTTTCTTATAAGGATTTCAAACGACTTTTCCCATTTCTATTTTTCCAAAGACTACCAAAATACAACATGAATAATTAATATACTTCTGGAAATCAATTCTAGGAGAACATATTTTGTTGTAAATGACATGGAAGCTTATAAAATATTAATAAAAGAGTATTCTATCAACTCTTATGCCATATAATATTTTGAACTATTTACTCAATGGTAAATAAATTGGCATGAACACCCTCATTAATTTCCCATTTTTTCATGCTATCATGGTGAAGACAATTCCATGATATTCTTCCAAAAATTGCCATATTATATAATTTTTGGATTGTCAATCCTAACATCTAATGTATATTTTTATGCTCCCATACTACATAATGGCATGATGAAAATTTTTAAATATCAATCCATTCAAAAAAAATATTCACACCATAAAAATTTTATTTTAATATAATATAAAAATAATAGATCATATTTGAATACATAATTTAGCGATTTTAAAAATATTGACACCATAAAATGACATTACACTTTAGTATAAAAACATATTAGAACAATAAAAAATTATACTTGAGTAAATTAATTTAATTTAACACCTATATAATATTATGAATTTCTAGACTATTTCAATTATACTAAAATTGATCCTTAGAATACATGGTTCATGATCGGAAAATATATTTTTGATAAAAAAATAAAATAGAATTGATGGAAAGTACACTTTTAAAAAAACATGTTTCATAATATTATAATTTCCCTATTAATAATCTTAATTCAATTTTTTTTAGTGTGTGTAGAAATTAAATTTCCTACTATTTTTTCTTCACATGACCAGTTTAATCGATATTTCTGAACAAATCTATTAATAAAATAGTATGAATTTTATTGTTGTATTATTTATATTTCTTTGTATGTGGATATATAATTATAAGCATAATAAGGTACTTTATATCTACTTAATGTTTGATGTATTCATTAATTTCTTATGGAATTTATTAGGGTTTTATTATGTCTTATGTTAGATTTGTTCAAATTGAAAATATTTGATAGAATTATGGGGTTTTCTCTATGTTCGAAGAAACATTCATGACTTTTAGTTTCCATTAAGAATGAGATCCTCCCTTATCATTATCTTCTACTAATTCTTGTTAAACTCTATGGGTTATTTGGGAATTCCACAGATTTGACATTTCAACAGTTATATTCATTCCCCTTCTCAATTTTAATCGGTATGTTATGAATAATGTTGTTTTCTATATCGGTTCTAATTTTGTAGGTGTAGAGGTAAATTGAATTTATTTTAACAAATTTGAGGTATAGTTTTCTTAATATAAAAAGGTATTTCCTCACTTTTTATGTATTTTAAATAATTTATTTGCGAATAATAATAATTTCATTCAAAACATAATTTTATGGAAAACATTTAGTAAGAATCATTAATTTTGTTGTGTTCTAGGCCACATATGCATCATATGGTGATAGTGAACCATTTATTAAAATTGGTATTTCATTCATTGAACTCATTTATGGAATGTATGTGAATCATTTAATAATCCATATCAATGATTATAACTAAAGGAAACCCATTTCACGGGTTTTCATAATGATGAATTCATCCCACACATGCTTCTTATGCCTATAATTTTATCATCTGATATGATAGATGTATAATAGGATTTGTAATACACATTTATTACCAATTATTCTCCAACATAATGGTTTTAAAAGTGAAATTAATATTTTAGAAGATGATGATAGACTCATCAAATACTTTATTTATCTAGTTTATCTAGAGTGGTTATTCTTCTAAAAATCTTTATGGGACCTACTCAATCACCACATAAAGATCGATTTTTATCTGTTCATCTTGAAATTACTCTTGTTCAATTTTCATCCCACCCAAACCAAAAATTATTTATTCATTCTTTCAGATATAACCATTTTGGAAAAAAAATTGAGTTCAATATGATTTTTGAAATATTGTCATTCAGTTATCTTAGGATAACAATCAAATATAACATTTTATAGATTTGGAGACAATCATATTAATATAAAAAATATTTTGAATTCTTCCAATGACTAATTTTTTTGAATGAAATAATTAGATTTTTCTCATACCACATTCCCATGGGGTATTTATGAATTCATTGTATATAATATAGTTTAACGACAATTTACTAGTATTTAGAGCATATGACTATAAATAAATTCGAAGAACATATTAATAATTCATCTATCAAACCATGCCTACCTAGGTATGATAACCCGTCTAATGAAATTAATTACATTATGAAGTTATAATGGGTCTTTATTATGAATCAATTTCAAAATCCATTATATATCCAATGATTTCGTGGATTCCATAAATCCCCCCCATTCAAATATATTGATCTTAATATTGTTTCCCAATTAATTTTATTCCTATTTCTGAAAATCATTATTCAATTATAAATTTTCATTATTATATTTCTTCATAAAGACATATTAATATTATGAAATATCCTCATTTAATGTAGAATCATATCTAAAATCCCCAATTACATGATTAGTCATTGGTCCTCACACATCACTATATATGTGGTCGAATATTCCACTAACCCTTTTCTCATTGAAATTTTGGATTTCCTTTATTATACTAAATATTAAAAAAAAAATTCTATTTTGAAATTCAGTTTAATAAAAAGGTTCCAAAATTTATTCTTAATATAATTTTTGGAATTTCTTCTCATTTATATTTATATGGAGCGAATTTCTATTACTAGTGGCATAATAATAAAACATGGACTTCTTATTATACATTCTATAAAAATTATTATCCATATTTAAGAAAAGTAAACAATATATTATATTATTAATTCCATTAAATATCTCATTCATATATAGAGATAAATTCTTATTCTGAATAGTGAATGACATTACCTTATTATCCAAACATGGTATAGAAAAAATAATTATTTATAGTATAAATATAATAATAGTTATCTAGTCATATTATTAATGATGTTTTGAAATACTTATAATAACTAAAAACAACTAATAGAAAATATGTTTCCCCCTTATCTAAATAAATATCTAATTTAGACAATATCAACTCCCTCACATATATTATATTCTTTTTGATAGAAAAAATGAGCACGAAACTATCGGTATCTAGTGCCTATGAGTCAATGTTTTTCAAATGGACCTCTATAACAATCATATTCAGATTCAAAAAATGATTCCCTTTGAGAACACATCCCATCCTTAGATGCCAATCATGTAATGTTCCATAGGTCATATGTATTGGGTCTCTTAGTATAATTATCATGACACAATCCATAACCTGTAATATAAATGTATCTATGGGTGAGTATCATGTATTATATCATTTATTGATGACATTTTATCAATATAACCACACTCTAAATGATGATCCAGTACCTCATATCAATTTAGTGATAGAATATCCATATTTAATCATGACCTATACAGTTCATCCTTGTAAATATTCCCAACTATAATAGATATTTGAATACCATGTTATTATTAATTTATAGTGATGCATAAGTATCATTTTAATGATTAGTGGAGAATATTTTATGATTATAAAACTCTAATTCATTCATTTAATTGGATTAGATGTCATTATTGAACCATTATCTACATAAATTTTATTTTTTAAAAGCAATTTTATGTCCCATGATATGTTCCAACATTGATGACACATTATTTATATGTATATGAATAGGTGTAATTTTTTTTGAAGACCATGTAGAAAGGAATTGAATTAACATGGAATATTCAGAGAGATGGTTTTGATATTTAGGTTTTCGTATTTGTGTTACTCATTTTAAATATTTCACTACATATTTTAATTGGGGCTCAAAACAAATATTGAAATCTACGCTAACATGTTAGGCCATACCGACCATTCATTGTGGTAGAATGCTTAACCACCCATGGGATCTGGTCAATAAATCCATCATGGTGGAAGGATGCATTCCTAGAAAAGTGGTCTGCATTGGGACAACAATGACTTGTATCTGGTAAGGTGGGATAATGTAGGAAATAGATAATCAATATGATCATGATTTTGATGTGGTGTGGGTGATGAACCATTCTATCTGCTCGAGTGGTCAACAAAACATATTTTCATATATAGAACATATTAAATGTGTGATCTTATTCTATGGGACATACGAAGATGATACATTTCTTATCTTGGTTAAATGATTGAAATAAAAGTATGGTCATTCGATCAATTTTTTCTATGATATCCAATTACATCATGAATCATGTTTTAATTCAGAATGATCATGGGGTTTTTGTGATATCATACAATTTATGAGACATGAAGACGAAACAACTAATGAGTATTTTTGAAACCTTTCTCTAGTGTTCATATATACTCTTATGCTATGTTTAATTGATGTATGTGATCATCATGTACTTAAACCATACATCAATGTAATTATTTGATCCATGCACACACAAATTGTCATGTATTTTTTATAATATTCTGAGTTATGGAATTTTCCAGTGATAAATAATAATTTATTACACTTGTGAAATTAAAATGATAAACTCATGATGTTTTGATTTGATGAATGAGAATTAAATGAACATGAATGATATTTCTATACTGCTATAAATGAGATTGATTCACATATATATTTTTATACATAACCAAAGATTCCATAAAAAATATCCAATTTAATAATGACATATCTATGTTCAAAGAAAACCAAAAATTCATATAAAATATAAATTTGAATAAACATTTATAGAAGAAAACCATAATGTTATTTATTTTACATAACCTAATTTATACAAGTCCACTTTTAGTAGTGTACTACATAACATGTTAATTGACATATCCATTTTTCAACTTAGTAGCATTTATTAATTCCAATTATTTTAAAGAGATTCACATAACCATTTGTGTTATGTATACAATTTCTTCAATACATGAAAATCATATATATTTTTTAAAATATGTGAGAATTGAGAAATTTAATATATAAAAAATATTTTAATGTCATCTAAAATAATACAAAAAACATAATGATATTATGGTGTCGTCATTGTATTTTTCCACAAAATTATTCATTGGTAATATGGGATTGTCCTATTTTTTTCATATCTTATTACAATATAATTTAATTAGAGTGTGTGATGATATTATAAATAAGTAGACAAAAGGAAGAAAACAAGGAAAATTGGTCTATCAACTTCATGATATTTTAAGAGAGATAATTCTCTAAATAAAAACGATGAAGTAATGTAATCTGAAATAAAAAAATGAAACCCATGAGACCTGTTAAAAAAAAGTTATAGTTTAAGACTATAAATGGTCACATAAACGAAGAGGAATCATTAGTGAGTCAAACATGGATTTCGTAGTGAAGTCGGATGGTTCTCTTACTCATTCAGGTGAAGATATTACAAAAAACCATGAGGATAACTATATCTTTTCTTGTGAATAAGTAGAGATTCTTCAAGAAGTACTTTAAATAAAATAGATTATCGGATGACCATTTTTGTTTTATATTTATATATTTCTATATGTGGTGAATAATATTGTAGATATTGAATTTTTATTATTGAATAAATATTTACCTGTTTAGAATTCAATAAGGTTAGAAGAGATGCTTGTGTGTGTTATATTTTGCAAAAAATAATATTGATGAAATTATTTTTATCCCATGTACATATGTAATTGAGCCCATGACTTCATTAGAAATAAATATTAATTAATTTCTGAGAATTTAATTAAGAAATATCTTTTCATTCATAGTAGGTCTTATGTAAAATAGATTGGAGGAAAAATATTCTTATTGGAGGAGTCTTTAATGTCTATTAATTTAGTAAATTAGGAAGAATAGAATTATTATAGATATTAAATGATTGGGAATCCTGACCAAATGTCTTATTATAAGAAGTTGTTTAGAATTTTGATTAATTACTTGAGTGAAACAGATCCATTATACTTATCGAGGATGTACCATTTCAGGTGTTTCAATAGAATCATTGAATAAATAGTGATTTAAATATATTTAAATCGACGATATTGAAAAGAAAATGATCTTGTGGCTAGTGGATATGACGAATTACTAATTATTCTAGATATTGGATTTTATAACTAGTCAAGAATAGTTAGATGAATAGATTATCTAGGTGCCTAAATAATTGATGTTAAAGAGTTTTTTGTAGGCATGTTGAACTGGTATAAACTATTTGGGTATATAAAAAATTTATTCCTTTTAAATTATAACCATTTATAATGTGATAGTGGATATCTCAGGTTGGTAAATCCAACCAAGACAGAAAGGATTTGTATTTCTTACTAAACCATGTAAATTTTGTCTGTTGTGCTATCTCATATTATTCTTCCATACCAAGTGATTTGGTGATATTTAACTAAGTGAATTAAGAATATTAAAATGTTCAAGAGTTTGAATTATAATGATAAATAAATAATAAATTTATACCAGTATGTCACCACCTCACATGGGTCATTCTGGATTTTGTGTTTTACCAGTGGTATCAAAGGAATGATTTCCTCAAAATATCCATTTGATTCTTCATGAAGATAATATTTTAGGAAATGAGTTAACTACATCAAATGGCGAAAAAACAATCCACTAATGAGTATAATAATTTAGATTTTTCTTCTAGTAGTAAGATGAATATAATTATAAGACAATCATGGAAGAAGTAGAATTATCTTGATTTAACGGCAACACAAAAAATAATGTTACTCAATGAGATATATGATTAAATAATTCAAGTCATTTTGACTCTTATAATGAATCTTGATTATGTTTTATTAGAAATATATCAATTAGTTATATTAATTATGATTTAAAATAACATATGTAGAATGTTCCCATGGAATATTAAATTATATTGATGGGGTTTAAAGGATAATAAAAATGAATAATTACTCCTTATAAAAAAGGATGATGCTATGAAATATTCATTGGCCAAAAGGTTGAAATATATACTACTGTCATAAATATTTTTATTGAAAATTTATAATCCATATATATTTTAAGTGAATGATATGATGTAGTTATTTATTAATTAATAATATATATTTGTGAGAAAAATGTATGCGATAGTGATTTTTTAGAAATGTTCCATGAATTTTAAAAATTATACAATGCTTCTATTGATGTAAAAGACGGTGAGTTAGAGTATGGAGTAAAAAGAGTTAATAATATTGAAAATTATTTTTAAGAATCATGGAAAATTCATTATGAATAGAAAACTAACTAAAATAAGATAGGTAACACTAGGATAGAAGAGATTAGGATTAGAATAACTACATCAACTTGATGTTTTTAGAGCGAGATGTCATGGTGAAGAGTATAGAATAACTAACTACTAAATAATCATAAAAAATCATAAATATTGATTCTTACAAAAATTAATGGGTTGTGGATTGTGACTCCAAGAGGATCATTATATCAACATCTAAGAAAAAGAACACGGTGAAAAACTAACTAAGCATACTATCAAAACTGATACACTAGACGATTCTACACTAACTTGAAGAGAATTTCAGATCTCCACAGAAAAAAATCTCCTCCTCATTATTAAATAACAATTAGGAGTGAAATCGCCGAAAAAAATATTACAATAGTCAATGTAAAATGTGGAAACAATATCAGTAAAAAAATATGAACCTCTCAGAGTACAAATATACTATATAAAAATTAAAAGCGGAACCAGACAAAAAAACCCCTTCTCTAGTTGTACATAAAATCCCAAAAGACCCAATTCACCCACACTTGTTCAAAGTTGCCTGAAACCAAAAAATAATTGGGATCACAAGAATCAACTATATAAATTAAAGAGTAGTGAATGGAAATTTATATAAAATATTTGTGAGATATAAGGCATAGTAGGATTCCACTAACGATTATATGAAGTCACCGAACAAGGTAATAAAAATTGGAAATAAAATTAGTTTAAATAGTAGTTTTAAAATCTATTTTCTACATATAAAAATAATTTATCAAACCATATCTGTAAAAAATTAAATTTCATTAATTGTAATCCAATCAATTTCTAACAAATAATTAAAAAACATTTCAGAAGATAAATTCTAATTGTCATGAAATGATGGGAATATGCAGCATGTTAGAAATTTATAAAAAGTAAAATAAATGAGATAGAATGTCAATAATAAAATAAATCGATAAATAAATAATAGTAATCAATTACAAAATGAAAAGTTCTTCTATGTTGGTAGCAAAATGATATCATGTATTTATTTTCTAGTAAATTTGTGTTATTGGCACAAAATAGTTATGATATTCATTCCACCATATAATAGATAATAAAAGGTCATATTTTCCAATATCCATGAATACATCTTTTATCACAATATCTTATGAAAACTAATTCAATGAACACCAACTTTAATAGATGCATGCCCATTTCATGAACATTCTATATTCTTTATAGGTCCAATATATGTGGGGTGAGTCTGCTAATGATGCATAGAACTAAATCATCCATTCAATATATTAATGTTCTATTGACTAGTAAAATTATATTATTGACATAATAATGTTATGAGGATCACAAGGAGATCCTTAACAATATCAATCATTGGATCATGCCCTTAACATTTAAGTCATTCACACATGCCCTCAATTCATGTCTGAATCTCGCACCCAAACTACCCTTATTTAAATAATCAAAATTTTAACACCAAAAATTTGATGTATATGAATTAAAAATTCCATAATAATTGATTATTTCATAAGAAAATTAAATAGATTGCTATATAGGTTATTAATAATTTTAATTTTAAAATTCAAATGCAATTATAAAATTAAAAATTCACAAGTGTAATCATACCCACTAATTTTAAGAAATTATCATAGTAATTACAAATGGGATTTAAAATAATCATTTCATTAAATGAAATGTTAACATAACATCCCTTACATTACATGTATATATTTCATGAACATTGAAGAATATTTATTACATAAGAATAAAAATTCTAGGTTTCTATAGATTTAGTGTCTTTAGAAACTGTGAAACATAAAAAACTAGGTCATGAAACATCAAAATTGTCTCAATCATATTTCTCCAAATCTACACTCATTTTTGACATATATTACTTAATAAACATCTTAATAACATATTTAGACTAATCTTATGAAATGGTGATATCTGATTATTAGTAAGAGAAAACAAGGGAAATATCAATCATATCACAATCATAAGAACAAAACATTCCAAAGTGATATCATGAATATAATAGATCATAATATCATGTCAAGGGATAATTCATAAAAGTGAAATGTAATATTGATATTAATAACATAGATATTATGATTTGTGACAATCACACAAAAACATATAAAATAATTTCATATTATTTAAGGCTCATTTCTTGGACCATAATTGTGGACAAAGTCCATTACAAAACTGAGTTCACTCATTCTTCCGGGCCTGTATTAGTTAACCATATTTTTATGACATTTCAGTAATATCTATATAATGATATATATATTATTACCCAATGTATTGGAAGGAGATATAAGTCCCACCCATCTCATAATGAATCCATTATTACATGTGCCACAAAATCATAATTCATTTATCATAGTATAACACATGAAATAAAATGTGTTTCTTAAATGTAACGTCCCAGTTTCGGGTTCCACTCAATGAGTGCCCCGAACCCGGCCCGCCACGTGACCTAAAGTGCATTTACCCAAATGCTAGAGGTTGCGGACTAGCAGCGAGGGACCAGGTATGATAGTGGGGAAACTATGCCCTCATTTTTCAAACTGTAGCTCAGTGGAATACAAATAAAATATACAATGATAGTGGAAGCAATAAACCATAGAAAACTGAAAATATATAACTGTAGTAGATATAACCAACTATATATAAATCATGATGCTACATGTCTCATGTTATAAGAAAACATTCCAGGAAATGTTATACATCAATACAGTACAAAAAAATAGAGTCTAGCTGAACAAGCAAAACAGATGGTAGCGGCATTGCGAGCCTAGGCTCGGTCCCATGCCCTCCTACTTCTCAGAAACAGTCAAGTACCTGTATAAGGACTCCTGCCCCTATATACACCTACAAAAACGTAATCTGTTTGGGCCGAAAAGAATGACCCAAATAGGGTGTGAGAAATATATCAGGTAGGCACCCACCAAAGGCATGTGCCCAACTGCGTGTAAGAATGCAACAATAGTGTGCAATAGTAAAATGAAATTAAGTAAGAAGTACTAAAAAGTAACTAACTTAGCGGTTAAATTTTCACTTTATTATTTATTTAATCCATTAAATATTAGAAATCACCACTGCGCATTTCAAAGTAAACAGTCCACATCCTCAGACAAGAAAAACCTTACCCTCTGGTAAGAAGAATCCAACACGCAGGTATTTCCCTCAGGCGTAACAGATTTTGCCCTCATGCATAGGTAGTGTCTCCCTCAGTCACAGTGTCTACTACCGTCAGGAAAGGAAGAAGTTTCCCTTAGGCTAAAAATAACTACTACCCTCAGGCTAAACAGTGTAGTGCCCACAGGCTAATCACAACAATGCCCTCAGGCTAACAGGTAACCAGGCCATGACCAACATGTAAACAAGTAGTAAACAAGAAATTACTCTCAAGGAAATTATACAATTACTACTTTAAAGGCATACCCTTGGGTATCCTGGCCAAATGGCTAAACAGTGGAACACAACCCCGGGGTGGTTCCGGATCCATGAAACGATCCCAAACAGCAGTTTTACAATTTATTCAATTACATATACAGTTCTAGGTCATTAAAATAGCAACAACCTCAGAAAAATGACACCCCAACATGGGTTTGTAGCACAAAAATGCACAGAACACACGGCAGTTGGAAAAATAAACACCAATCCACGTACTTTATACGCCAACGAACGATATACATGAACGTCAGTTGCAGAAACACCCAAGAAAGACACATATCAGAGTTACGAAAACTTTCACTCAACATCAAATAACTCTAGTTAGGGAAATAATTGGTAAGATACACACTAGGAGAAGAGAGGGATTACCCGTTCGGTTCCAATGAGATCGTCCTAAGAGGAATCGGATTCCAGATGTGCGCCCGGTGGATCTCTGAATGTTCGGGCTTCCTCTCCTGGGCTCTCTTCCCATTCTAAGCCCTCCTCGTGAACAGGGGAGGCTACTTCCCATTTTAGGTGAAAAAACAATTTACAAAGTGTGTAGTTCTGAGTACATGGCGTGTACTTCCAATTTTTTAACTGTTCCTCTGGAAGCTTCCCACCAGTGTGAATTGTTCACCTACCGACAAGACTACACGAAGTGTCTTCACAAGTACACGGCGTGTTCTGTCGCACAGCTGGTCACCGCCTTACTATTTGCCTACCGACTGACTACACGGTGTGTAAGGGACCACTACACGGCGTGTATTTGGTTCCTACACCCTTCATCACCAGTATGGCCACACTCCCTGTGTACTCATCCCACATGGAAAAAAGTACATGGCGTGTGGAAAAGTACATAGCGTGTACTTTCCAAAATTCAGTATTTTTCCCAGTTTTCATATTTCCGTAAAAACACTTGAGTAAAGGAGGGAAGGAGAAACCCGTACCTCAAAATAAGAACCGGGATCTTAAAAACTTCCCCCTTATAGCAATTCGTCCCCGAATATCCCTTTCAAGGGTGGTGAAGATATAGTTGAGAATAACTCTGGCCACTGAGCACGTACGTCAGTCTCCCACTCCCATGTTTCATCCTACACTCGACCATGCTGCCATAACACCCATACGAGAGGAACTGACTGGCCTCGGAGAACCTTCGTACTCCTATCAACGATACGAATCAGATGCTCCTCAAAGGACGCATCCATCTGAAGCTCAACCTCCTCTGGCTGAAAGGTTTGAGATGGTTCTGAATGATAGCGGTGCAACTGAGATACATAGAAGTCGTCATGCATGGCTCAGTACCTCTAAAGTAACTGCAACTGATAATCAACCATCCCGAATCTCTCCAGAATCTTAAATGGCCCCACATACCTCGGTGAATGTTTACCATGTCTCCTGATCCGCTTGTGTCCCAGCCTCAGAGAAACACACATGAAAACCTGATCCCCGGCCACGAACTCCAAAGGTCGTCTACGGCAATCAGCATAAGACTTCTGACGAGACTACGTGGTAGCCATCCACTTCTAAATCAACTGGACCTGCTCAGAAGTCTGCTGCATGAGAGGTGGTCCCAGTTCAGCTGCCTCACCTTCCTATAACCAGCACAAGGGTGATCGACATGTCCTACCATAAAAAGCCTCCTACGGTTCCATCTCAATAGTTGCCTCAAAGCTACTGTTATAGGAAAACTTGACTAAGGGTATATGCTTCTCCCAAGATCCCCCTAATTCTAGGACGCATGCACGCAACATGTCCTATAGCACCTGTATCGTACGCTCTAACTAGCCATCTGTCTGAGGGTGGTATGTTGTGCTCAGAAGCACCTGTGTACCCAGTGCCCTCTGAAAACTCTACCAGAAACAAGACATAAAGCAGGAATCCCAATCTAAAACGATAGAACGAGTGACACCATAAAGATGCACGATCTCTTGGATATATAGCTTTCTGAGGTCGTCAACACCGAAGGTCTCCTTGATCGGCAAGAAGTGAGCTACCTTCTTGATTTTGTCCACAACAACCCACACGAAGTCATTGCCACGAGGTGACCATGGCAATCCTGTCACGAAATCCATTGTGACATCATCCCATTTCCACTCTGGAATGGGAAACTGTTGTAATAGTCTAGCTGGTCTCTGATGCTCTGCCTTCACCTGCTGACAGGTGGATCATCTTGTAACATAACCAGCTATATCTCTCTTCATACCCAGCCACCAGTACTGACGTCTCAAGTCCTAGTACATCTTGGTAACCCCTGGATTAACTACCCAAGCAGAAGCATGAAACTCCCACATCACCTCCTCACATATATCCCCTAGAACCCATACGCGTCCATGGAAACACAGAACATCATCATTTCCTATCATCCAACCAGGAGGAGGGTCCACACTTGCCACTGACTCCCATAGAACTAGGCCTTCTGAATAAGATAGTTGTCTCATCCTCACTCTATCCAGGAGGGTAGAGGTCACATCTAAATAGGAATGATAAGTCTTCCTCTGACTGTCTTCCACCTCCATATGCATCTCAGAGAACAAAGCCATAAGGTGCCACTCACCACTGGCCTCTTGCACTACTTGTATCTTATTCTTCTTACTCAGTGAATCGGCTAGTGCATTACCTTTACTTGGTGTATAGGCAACCTCAAAATCGAAGGAATGTAGGTACTCGACCCACCTTCTCTGCCTCAGATTCAGGTCATGCTGAGTAAAGATATACTTGAGGCTTTTGAGGTCGGTGAAAACCACAAAATGATCTCCCAACAGATAATGTCTCCAACATCAAAACGCATGCACAACTACAGCCAACTCATGGTCATGCGTCGATTAATTACGCTAATGCGGCCTCAACTGCCGAGACCCATACGCAACAACTCGATCACCCTACATCAACACTACTCCCAGACCAATATTTGATGTGTCACAGTAAACTGTATAGATCTTCCCCTGCTCTGGGAGTATCAGGATCGATGCTGATGTCAACCTTCCTTTTAGGTCTCGAAAGGCTATCTCGCAAGCTTCTGATCAAACGAACATCACACCCTTCTTAGTTAGACCCTTCAACGGTGCTTCTATGTGGGAGAAGTCATGTATGAAGCGTCTGTAGTAACTGTACAGCCTTAATAAACACCGTAATTAAAACACATTCTTAGGCTGCTACCAGGAAACAACTGCTCTAACCTTCTCTGGGTCTACGATAACTCCTACATCCGAGATGATGTGACCTAGGAAAATAATCTGGTCCATCCAAAAGTGGCACTTTGAGAGCTTAGCATATAGTTGATGCTCTCTCAGTGTACTCAATACGATCTCAAGATGGGTGGCATGGTCGTGTCGAGTGTGTGAGTACACCAAGATGTTGTCCACGAATACTATCACAAAAGAGTCAGGATACTGATGGAACACTCGATTCATCAGATCCATGAATACTGCTGGCGTATTCGTGAGTCCGAAAGACATAACAAAGTACTCGTATAGACCATATCTGCTCTGAAAAGACGTAAGCCGTATATTCGATGGTCTCACGTGCAGCAGATTATATCCGGATCTCAAGTAAATATTTGAGAACACTCGTTCTCCTCAAAGATGTTAAAAAAGATAATCTATTCTTGGTAATGTATATCGGTTCTTGACCATCTACTGGTTCAACATCCAAAAATCTATGCAATTTCTGAGGGTACCATCCGCCTTTTTCGCAAAAAGGACAGGCGAACCCCATGGAGAAGTACTGGGTCATATAAAACCCTTCACCTATAACTCCTCTAAATGCCTCTTGAGCTCCTGCAACTCATGTGTAGCTAACCTATAAGGAGGAATTGACACCGGTGCTACTCCTGGAACAAGCTCGACAGAGAAATCCACCTCTCACTCTGGAGGTAGACCTGAAAAGTCTTCAAGGAAAACATCCCTGAAACGATCAAAAACTGGAGGGAAATCCTTCTGACAAGTCCTGTGATCATCTAGATACAAACTCGCAATCTGGGCCATGACTCCACCTCACCCATGATGCTGTGGTCCAACTCGACTTCTGGAAAATCCCATTCGCCCTTGTATAGAATCTCTTCACCCTCTGGTGACGTGAAACTCACCTTGCGACGATAGCAGTCTACAGAGGCTCAAAAGGGAACCAACCAGTCCATTCTGAGAATGACGTCATAACTCGTCATCTCTAAGACATAAGGATACAAAAGAAAGTGACATCCACCAACCTCAATGGGGCACTTATTGCATAGACGCACACCAGTCGTTCTAGTCCCCAACGTAGTGTCTAGCATCATGATATTAGAAGAAGTAGAAACATAGAGCCCAAGGCTCTCCACAACGAGTACAAATATGAAACTATGTGTAGCACCCGTATCGAAAAGTACTGAAGATAAAACAGAAGCTACTATAATAGTACCTCTGACTGTAGAAAGTCTGGGATCCTGCACCTGCATGGTTTGTTACACTGCATAAGCCTGCCTAGTGCTGCGGCCCTATGACACAACCTGGCTACCCTAAGCTGTCCCACCCTGCTGCCTCTGAGATCCTGGTGTCTGGCTACCATGACCATGACCACCATCTCTATTTTCACGCCCGGACGTATTCCAGTTCCCTGACTGGTAAGAAGTTGATGGTCCTTCTCCCACACGTGAAGTTTACACAGGACCCATATCACTAGCCACTGGTAGAAATTCTTTGCAAAAGCGCTGCAGATGACTCATCTTGCCGCAATCTCGGCACTCCACTAGGTCTCGTGGACACTACGGTCTCATGTTCCCCACTCTACCATAGTGGTACCACCAGATCGGGCCACCTGAAGAAGCTGCATGGCTGGTACTGCCACCCAGGGAGAAGTTCATCTGTCTCATCATTTTGCGAGTAGAAATAGTACCAGTAACTGGTGCTGAACTACCCTGGCCCACACCACTAGCTTCCCGTAGGTTCCTCTCTGAAATCACCGCCTGGTCACAATAGAGTGTACTTAAGGCAACCTGAAAACATTCACCAGCGCTCAGATGTCATATCGAAGACCATCCTCGAAACGGCTGGCTCTCAAAGTCTCATCACCCACCAGCACGGGTGAAAAACACTGAAGCTTAGTAAAACGAGCAGAATAGTCCATCACCGACATAGCGCCCTGCTGTAGATTCATGAACTCTCGAGCCCGTAGCATCTTGGGAAAGAAGAAGTCATAGAAGACTACCTGAAAATCCTCCCACGCCATGTCTCTGTGATGCTCTGACTGGGTGGTGACATACCACCACCTCTTGGAGGAATCACGCAACATGAAAGTCGCGAGCTTGACCCTCCGCCCTGGAGGTGTCTCAAGATGCTCGAAAATATTCTGCATCGATCCTAGCCAGGACTCCACATCTTGTGGTCCGCCATCCCATGAAAACGTAGGCAGATGATTCTGCTGAAAGATATGAGTAAGCTCAGCCATAGATGTGGCAACTGAAATTGCTCCCTAAAAGGTTTGCATGAACCATATAAAGCCTTCACAGAACTTCGCCTCCATGCATGTGTCCGGTATAGCAGCTGGGGATGCATCAGGCTCTACTGGAGGTTAAACTCATATCACATGGCCCACCATTTCTGGAGTATAGTCATCGCCGCTCTCCTGGCAAACAATGTGCGGTCCTTTAGGCAGCATGACACTACAATGTCAAAACCACTCCTTAGATACAATATTTATCAAAGACCGAAAGCTAAGGAACCACAAAGGAAATAAGGGGAAGATGGAATTTCAAGATTTTCAAAACAAGACTACATAGCGTGTACAATAACTACATGGCGTGTACTTGACTTCCCCTTCCCATGCCCAGGTCCTTCTACACGGCTAAGACACATGGCTCCCATTGAACAAAAACTACAGGCGTGTATATAAACTACACGGCGTGTAAGGTGTTGTTTTCAACTTCTCGTTTCGTCTGTGACACAGCCGACTACTCAGCTTGACACTAAACAACGTGTTCCACCTGCACACGGTGTGTACTCCACCCCGCTTTCAGTCACATGGCTAAGTCCACATGGTGTGTCCTCGGACAAGCCTACATGGTGTGTCCCATAGGTACACATCGTGTTCAAGGAACAGTGACACCGGCCTGTGTTATTAGTTACACGGCTGAGTCCCCAGGTCACTCTACATGGCGTGTTCATCATTGAAACTGTGTGTTCTGTACAGGAGTTCACCGACCCGTGTTGTTATTTACACGGCCGGACTCCGGGTTAAAACTACACGGCATGTACATAATGTAAACGAAATGTTTTACCCAAGCCTTCCCTACCCCGTGTCTCCGCACACATGGTTTGTGACATGGGAAGAGACTACACGGCGTGTACTCAGAGTACACGATGTGTACTTAAAAATTTCATTTTCCTTCCTGAACAGAAGGCCTACACGGCATGTTTAAAAAATACTACACGGCGTTTATACTGGGTTTCCGGACAGTATGCCTTAAAAAATTCTCAGGAACCCAAAAAAATACTGAACACCCACACCTATGTGTCAAATTCCAACCCGTGAGGGACCATACTCCCCACGAATCAAATTTTGACATCTTATCTATGTTATAACATAATATACAGTCAATGATCCACCAAATTCTAGTCAATGGGGCCCATACTCTCCAAAAACCAAAGTTTGACGTCCATTCTATAAACAGGCTCACACAATAATACCCTATCACATAACAGGTATTTATCAAGAATCTATCACAAAAACATGATTTTCTAGCACAACAACTATCACAACAACATGCAATTTCTAATGCACCTTCATGGCATGGACACTATGCATGACATGTGATTTCTAGCATGTTCCTAAATGATTCATGAGATGGCATACCATCATCTCATCAGGTTGCAACTAAATACAACCCATATATAAAAGATAAATAGCACAATCACAAGTGTGTCACCCAATGGTGAAATCAAATCAACTGTAAATTGAAAAATTAGTAAAATTGAAATACAAGGTAAATTAGCTTTTCCCTGTACATGGGTTAGCTATGCCCAGGAACAACTTATTACCAACTATCGTTCGTCCTATCCCTGACTATGGCTCCAAATAGTATGTTAAAGAAAATAACCCCTCTGATACCACTTTGTAACGTCCCAGTTCCGAGTGCCACTCAATGGGTACCCCGATCCCAGTTCTCCACGTGACCTAAAGCGAATTTCCCCAAATGCTAGATGCTGTCGACTAGCAGCGAAGGCCCAGGTCTAATATTGTGGAAACTATGCCATCATTTGTCAAAGTGTAGCACAACAGAATACAAATAAAATATACAACGATAGTGGAAGAAATAAACCATACACAACTGAAAATATATAACTACAGTAGATATAACCAACTGTATATAAATCATGATGCTACATGTCTCAAGTTCTAAGAAAATAGCCAGAACATGTTATACATCAATACAGTACAACATCAAAAACAGAGTCCAGCAGAACAAGAAAAACAGATGGCAGTGGAACCGTGAGCCTAGGCTCGGTCCGATGCCCTCATACTCCTCGGCAACAGTCAAGTACTTGTATAAGGACTTTTTCCACTTTCAACACCTGCAGAAAGGTAATCTGTTTGGGGCGAAAAGAGTGACCCAAACAGGGTGTGAGAAATATATCTCAGTAGGCACCCACCAAAGGCCCGTTCCCAACTACGTGTAAGTATGCAACAATAGTGTGAAATAGTAATGTGCAATAAGGCAAGTAGTACTGAAAATTAACTAACTTAGCGGATAAATTTCCATTTAATTATTTATTTAATACATTAAATATTAGCAATCACGATAGTGCATTTCTATGTAAATAGTCTATCTCCTCAGACAAGCAAAACCTTAACCTCAGGTAAGCAGAATCCAACCCGCTGGTATTGCCCTCAGGTGTAACAGATTTTTCCCTCAAGCATAGGTAGTTTCACCCTCAGGCATAGAGTATATTTCCTTCAGGCATGGAAGAAGTTTCCCTTAGGCTGAAAATAACTACTTCCCTCAGGCTAAACAGTGCAGTGCCTATATGCTAATCACAATTATGCCCGCAGGCTAGCACGTAACCGGGCCAAACCCAACATGTAAACAAGAAGTAAATAAGCAATTCCTCTCACTGAAATTGTACAATTACTAATTTAAAAGCATACCCACGGGTATCCTAGAAAAATGGCTAAACAGTACAACACACCCCAGGGGTGGTTCCGGATCCAAGAAATGATCCCAAATAGCAGTTTTACAATTTATTCAATTCCATATACAGTTCGTGGTTGTTAAAATATCCACGACCTCAGCCACACGACACCCCAACATGGGTTTGTGGCATGAAAATGCACAAAACACATGACAGTTGGAAAACTAAACACCAAGCCACCTACCTTATACACCAACGAATGATATACATGAAAATATGTTCCAAAAACACCAAGGAATGATGTAGATCTGAGGTAAGGAAACATTCATTAAACCTCAAATAAATCATGCTAGGGAAAGAATTGGTAAGAAAAACTCCAGGAGAAGATAGGGCAAACCCGTGCGGTTCCAACGAGATCGTCCAATGTGTAATCGGATTCCAGATATGCGCCCGACGGATCTCCGAAGGTTCGGCCATCCTCTCCCAAGCCCTCTACCCATTCTAATCCTTCCCTGTGAATGGGGGAGGCTACTGCCCATTTTAAGCGAAAAAACAAAGTACACGGCGTGTACTTCCTAGTACACGTCGTGTACTTCCCATTATTAACTGTTCCTCTGGCAGCTTCCCGCCAACGTGGCACTATTTGCCTGCCGACATGACTACACAACATGTCTTCACAAGTACACGACATGTTCTATTGCACAGTTGGCCACCACCTTACAATTCACCTACCGACAGACTACACGGCGTGTAAGGGACCACTACACGGCGTGTATTTGGTTCTTACACCCTTCATCCCCAGCATAGCCACACGCCCTGTGTACTCATCCCACATGTCCAAATGTACACGGTGTGTGGAAAGGTATGTGGCATGTACTTTCCAAAATTCCATATCTTTCCCAGTTTTCATATTTCATTAAAAATAATTGAGTAAAGGAGGGAAGAAGAAACTCGTACCTCAAAATAAGAACCTGGTTCATACATTAAACATCATTCCATCACAATCCATATAAAATAAATGGATTTGATAAAATAATTAAATCCTAAATAAATTTAATCAATGTAATAATTCGGATAGGAACATAACTGTATGTCATCTTAGAATGAAAATATATTTGATAAAACAGTTGGACTTAACTCCAGAGGAAAATATCCTTTTTTTAATGTTTCCTTTTCTCAAAATGCAACAAAATATTAAGAGGAAAAAATAGTTGAAAATAGTCTTGAAATACTATAGAAGAATATTCATTGAAATAAGGTGTCATGAAACTCTAGAAATCCTTACAAGTGATATAAGTTAAAAAACAATATCCTCGTACTTTTCCCAGAAAATATGATAAGTACCACAAATTGAATAATGAGAAATGATTTTTTTCAAACCATTTAATAAAAATTAATCTAAGGGTAAAATTAACTTTAAAAAATTTTATACTAATAAAAATAACATTACATAATTAAGAAATATTGATGTGGATGATAAATATACGCAATAAAATACTTACGTATTAACAATATCATATAAAATGGAATTGTAAAATTATCCCTTACCTTAGGTACGATATCCTTCATATGTATTCGAACATCATGTTTAATAATTTAAATAATTTTATTTACATATTACAGAAACATAATGATTTTTATGATAACATATATTATTACATTATTATCCATTTGTTAGTAACATTTCATAGTCACTCGTTATTCAGATATTGGCTGGTTTATTTTTTATGAATGATTCACCTGATAAGTTCATGTTCCACTTCTTAGGATATAGTTAAATAATTTAAGAAATAATATTTTAATAATATATATCATATTTTTCCATTAAATTAAGGTATAAAATCATGTAATAATGTAGATCGTATAGAATGTGTCGCGTCGCATTGTGGTGAAAGAAGGTCGAACATATGTAAGGGTGGTGATATCATTCCAAAAAACATTGAATGGAATTTATTTGGATAGTGTATGATATTTTAGAATTCTTATCATATTATAATAATCATATATTATTATTATTTCCATCTTGATACTCATCTATGAATGGTGTAGGTGAAAAACATATTACACCACGACGTGGAGACTGTAAGCTGTACATACGCACGTGCAGTGATTTTGATTTTTGAATGAAGGATAGAATATTAAATAGAGTTGATTCATATTTATAATAACATATCAGTATATGAGTGATATTTATTTTTTTAAATATTTCAAAAAAATAACTATGAGTATGTAGAAGGATAATGATGTTTGAAAGAATCAGTAGAAGAGATTACATCTTCCTCGACATGCTACCACTAAATCTCTTCTTAGAGCACTAGAGTTGGTCTCTCAAAATGACCAAAACCACTCTATTAAAAATAGAGATGGTTAGAGGGAAATATTATAGGTTATTTCCAAGATTGAAGGATCAAGATAAAGTTAAAATGTGAGAGAGGATGTTCCCTTTTATAATTGAGGTGAGGGTCGCTTTTGGAAACTCCATAAATAATAATTTTTGATAAGATCAAACCCCAACCAAAAGACTCCAAAAAGATATACATTTAAATTATGGTATGATATAGTGTTGTAATATCATTAAAGAATAAATTATGGACAAATTATTTTGTCCATTTCAACCATATATTTATAATTGACACTTAGTTATTCTATTTAATTTTAATTGTGGTAAACACATACTAAATATTTAATGGTTATTAATATTTACTTATATGATGTTAATTGACATTTAATATACATTTAATAAAATTTTATCCCTTTTAATTATAACTTTGTAATTTTTAAAAAATTCATGATTATTAAGTTATTTAATAAAATGTTCTCTTTATAAAATATCAACAGTTTCAATTTTGAAACTATTCATTTGTTTGAAATTAAATAAAATCCAAAAAAATAGAAATTCGACAAAAAATATTTAATACACTCCTAACATGTCATAGTCACCTTTAAAATTCTTGTTGAACATAAATTATTTCATATGATATTCCATTTAATATTTTTAAAACCTTTTTTTGTATTTCTATTAATGAAATAATTTCTAAATAACTATTGTAACATCAATAATGGTAATTATATAATATCTAGAAATTTAAAATAAATATATACGAGTTAGGTAATTATTATTTTTCCAGATATTATATATAGTTGATATTATCTCGTAGTTATAAATATATAAAAAATAATATACATGTTTATAATAAGGTTGTGACATTTTTTCTCATTCATTTGTTTTTTATATTATTGTTATATTCATGGGTAAGTGTCCATTAAGTAATTATGTTTTAAAAAATAGATGATAAGGGTAAAACTTATTCATCAAATAGAAATTTTATAGTTGTTTAGATAATATTATAAAAAATACCTCTAGTTCCCGATTTACCTTTAACCATGGTGTTAAGAATAATTACCAAAGTTAATATAATAAAAGCATCCTATTAAAATAATTTTAACATAATTATTCATAATATAAAATACATTGTTCGAAATTCCAAAAAGTTAATATGCAGCAATTAATAAAAAAAATCCCATTGTTGAAATGATAAAATGTGTTTTAATAGTGAAAATATTACAAAAGATTAAAATGGTTTTACATCTGAATATAATGTAAAATTAATTCAAATAACCTACATTATATTAAATAGTAAAAATGAATTCTATTATTACTTTTATTCTATTCAATAATATAATTTGACTATATAATTTATTTCAATGAAAAATTTTATTTTCAATTAATATTTAGCGTATTTTTACAGTTTATCAAAACATGAATTTTATTAGAAAAATATCCAAAATTCAAAGAATGGAAATTTTTATATCCCAATACACAATAACATGTTTATTTTGACCTATAAAACATATTAATATGTAAAAATATTAATTAAAAAGGTTCTTGATATAAAATTTTAAAATTAAAATTTTTTAAAAAAAATTGGTTTTTCTACATCTAATGGTAATTGTTTCATAACCTATGACTAAAATATCATTTGGATGAATATAAAAAATATTTTATTAAGTATATAACACATATATATTTCATTAATTTCATTAAAAAAGTAATTCAATAAAAAAAATCTAATTGTTTTATAATTTTCATAAATAATTGATAGCCATTGAATTCACAATGCATTTTAAAAAGTTAGTTACAATTATTCCAGATATCCTAACAGAATGTTTATAATCGTAATTTTATAATAATGGAATCCCACAGTTCATTTAAAGTCATTATTTCATGTAAAGAATGATATTTAAGAATAAAAATTGTTTATTGAAAATATTTCATAAAAACTTCCAGGTGTTACATTCGACCGCCCTTATACTGAATTTCACTCGTGAAATTTTTCACATGGAATAAAACTGATAATGATACCTCTCCCACATAAATTCCTCAATTTTTCATGTTTCTTATTAAAATTGGTGGTTCCTTAATAAAACATTAACTAATAAATAGGTCTTATTTCATTTAAGTTTTCTTCCACCATCTAGAATCTATATCGATTGTCCTTCATTGGATAGATCTTTCTCAAGAGGTATGACTTCTCTGTTCAGTACATGTGAAGGATCAGGTACATAATTTCTCAAGAAAGACACATAGAACGCATCATGATCTTTTGAGAGATTTCGTGGAAGCACCAATCAGTAAGATAAATTCATAACATGATCCAAAATTTCAAAAGGAACAATATACCTAAGGATCTTCTTTCCCTTCTTTCCAAAAATCATTACACTATTCCAGGGAGATATTCATAAGAACACCTTATCACCCGCATCAATCTCTAGATATTTCTTTAGTTGTCATCATTTTTTATCGACTATGAAATTATCTTATGTGTTGTTCAATAGATCTGACCTTTTATACCATTTCATCAAAAATATAAGGTCCCAATATGTTTTTGACCTAACTTCATCCCAGCAAGTTGGAGTTCTGCACTTCATTCAATAGAGGGATTCATAAGGATCTATCAAAATACTAGATTAAAGGTTATTATTATAATAAAATTCCACCAGTGATAGGGTTTGTTACTAACCACCAATGAAATAAATAGAGTATGATATCAATATGACTACAAGAGTTTGAATTATCCTCTCAAACTGAGTGTCTATCTTAGGAAGATATGTAGTGCTGAAACAAAACTCTTTATCCAGAGCATACTGAATACTTCACCAAAACATTGAGGTAACCCCTGGATCCTGATCGGTTATAGTGGAATGTGTAACCCCATGAAATCTTACCACATTCTGTACATATATGCAGTGAAACTGATCAAGAGATAAATTTTATCTAATAGTAATAAATGGTGCCTGCTTATTATGGTGATCAACTGTAACACAGATAACTTTGTTGGATTCGGATTTTTTGGGATATCTGATGAATAATTCCACAGTGATGTTTTCCCATTTTCATCCTAGAATGGGTAGTGGTTTAACATCCCATTAGACTTCTATCACTCATCCATAACTTTCTAACAAACCAAACATCAGGAAAACTATTTGGAGAAATCACTTTTCCTTCCATCCCACTCAAAGTACCATTTCAGACCCTTGTACGTATTTATTCTTCTAAGGTCAATAGAGAACTAAGAACTATGATCCTAATCAAATATCACCCAATTAAATACAATCATAGGCAGAATAAAAAACTTCTTATCAAACCATATTGTTTCATCACTAACAAGGTTGAGTTCAAGAATATTTTTCACCTTCTTTTTTACATATACATATTTTTTCTGTGCCTCCTTAATATTCACATGTATAGATTGTTGAACATTCATTTGAAAAAGATATGATCTCACCCCTTACATTAAAATTTACAGATCCATACTTTTCAAATCCATAAATGATGGATCTTTTTTGATCTTCATCATGGATAATCTGGCAAGGTCATGACAACTTAGTGCATCTATGACCTTGTTTTATTTCCCTAGGAAGTAATGTATTGATCAAAATTATTCTCTAATCAACTGCAATAAACTTATTCAGTGCATATTCATCACCATATTTGATGAAAATATACGTTAAAATATAATGATCAATTAAAATATCACAGCTTTAAAAATTAAGATAATTCCTTTATATCTTTAATTCAAATACTACTACAGCTTTTTTTTTAAAGATAAACCCCAAAAATTTTAATAAATAAAAAAGGAAACAGTGTACACATGAGGTGTAATGAGCTTACACCAACTAGAAATTAAAGGGAAAAACAGACATACAATCATACTCACATCAATGAAATACCCCGAAGTGAATATTGCTAGTTAGTAGTCGCGGCTATTCACCATTCCATCCTCCAAAAGCAGGATTTGATGACGTAACCCTCTCCTTGTGTGAAGCGAGACCGAAGTCATCAGCCCCTGCGTGCCCCTAGAGCTCCTTGCCACCCGTCTCTTTTACATCCAAGTGTTTCCTCAAGCATGCAGCAAAATATGGAATCAGCATAACAGACCATCTGTGAAACAAAAGCATCCCTGGCAAGCCTAATAGCCAAATGACATCCCTTCAATCAGATTCAAAATGCAGAGGGATCTTCCATCCAGGGAAAGCTCGGGCCGAACTCAAACAGGCTGCAACACTTCTAAAAGGAAAAAACATGCAGCAAAGCTACATAGAAAATGAAAATCTCCAAATAATAGGCAAAACTCAGAATCTGATCTCAACCAGGCAGAAAAGCTCCATCAAAAAGGCCAAAAACAGAGAAAGATAAGCAAGGGAAAGATGAGAAAATCCAGAAAAACTCATCTTCAGAAAAAGAAATCGCAGGTTGACCTCAATGTCGAAATAGTTCCATTTTAACCCTTCTCAACGATGTAAAACAGAGTGTCTCCTTAGCAGAGAAGAACAAGCATCAAAACTTCAAAATTCCAGGCACGTGCATATTAAAAATCCAGCATATACAGAAGACCCTGCAATCCTGGAACAAAACCAAGCATTCTGCACTATGCACCATTCCAAAGAACCAGTTCCAGCAACAAAAAATCCCATTTGTGTCACTTGCATCCCTAGCAGTCTGCACTACGCTTAAATAAGAGCAAGCAGGACCAGCACCATCTAAAGAACCACTTTAAAATGAAAATTGAAATATGATCTTCATGGAGTAAATAAAACAACCAGCAGAAAAGCAAAAGTCAGCTTAAGAAATCTTTCCTGTTTCTTTCATTGAAAATCTCCTGCTTTGCAGCCAAATAGGCGCCCTTAGTGATCTCTCCTTTCTTAAAGGAGTTGTATAAAATTTCATCACTGAGTCCCACCGAAGAAATATTTGGAGGATCCTTTACAGGTTCTGGATTGGAATTCTCAACTTGAGACTTCTCCTGGAGAACTTCTACATGTTCAGCCTTAGAATTGTCCACTGACCTGGTAATAATGGTACGTTCTAAATTTGAATAATCCTTACGTCTTCTAGTTTTCCTTGGATGTGGAGTGATGAACACATCTTCATCAACCATAGGTTTTTTACCTTTTTTGGCCATGCTGTTTAGGTAAGATTCCTCAATCTGGACCGAATTATCAACTTCCTCAACATTAGAAACAAAGTCATCATGAACCTCCTCTTCTGTGTTTTCTTTAGATTCAGTGGGATCATTCTTTCCTTGCTGGGGAAGTGAGTTCTGAGATTCTACATTCTTGGAATCATTAGGGGGAAGGATCCCAATAGGATCCTCCTTAGGAGGAACAACTGCATTATCAATCACAGCTTCAATGAAATCTGAAATTTGGTTTTCAGAATTATGTGCACGGTTGACTTCATCAGGTTTAAGTCTATGCTCAAATTGAGAGGTACCAGCCTTATGGCTATTAACAACCCAGGTGGATTTCTTGATCTTAGTACAGAATTTTTCCTTGCCACAGCAACTAGAAGGGTGACCGAGTCTAAGACAAAAGTGACAATAGTCTGGGAGTCTCTCATATAAAATTTCCTGAAAAAAACCTAGCCTACCACTCTGGATCCAAATCTGTGCTGGTAAAGGCTTTGAAACATCTACTTCAATGAAAATTCTAGCAATGGAAGGCCTGGAGAGAGACTTAGTAGCAGAGTCTAGTCTCAAAGGCTTACCAATGAGACTAGAAATAGGAAACAAAGGATTTTGATGAAACAAGTGTAAAGGAAGTTCAGGAAATCCAACCCAGATCGGCTCAACTGGGGATTCAATGTGCGGATCAAAATCCGGTTCCCATTTTAAAACTCTCATGAAGCAGCCACCAAAATACCACGATCGACGGACCCATAATCTATAATACTCAGCTTCAGTCCGGAATCTAGAAATTATGTGAGAAGAATTGAGGAGCCCTAAATTGAAACCCGAAAATCCCATAGATTCAAGTGCAGAACGAAGATACTTCAAAGAAGGTTTGCGATTAAAAAATTTACCAACAAGAGTGAAGCGCAAACCATACGCGAGAGATTTAACCTCATCATCTGAAAAGGATATCGCGGCTTGCCCTCTGTGCCGATAAAACATAGGTAAGATTTTGTGCTCTGGATCCTCGACACTCTGAGGAATATCATCTCCTGATCTTACAGCAACCACATCTGCAAAAGATCTGAATCGGGGGTTAGGGTTTAACGCATCTTCCGGGTTCAAGAGTTGCGGCGCTGAGGGCTCCATCAGATTCCCAAATACCTAATCCAACTACTACTACAGCTTTCTCCAACTCCTGATTTGGTTAATTTTTCTTATGGATTTTAAAATGTTGTGAGGAATAAGAATTAACCATCTAATTTTTCTTGAGAAGACATCCTAGGCCCTTCTTGGAAGCATCACTATGGATCACAATCCTTTCTCCACTACAAGGCAGTGTGAGAACTGGTGCATTGGCTAACCATCTTTTTAGTTCATTGAAATTTACTTCATACTCCTCCTTCCAAACAAACATAAATACTTTCCGAGTAAATATGGTGATTGTTTTATAAAATCATGAAAACTATTTCACAAAACGACCCTAATAACCAGAAAAGACAAGAAAACATCTGAACTAAGTTACAGTTGTTAGTCTCGACCATCTTTTTATAACCTCTATTTTTTTCGTAATCCATAAATATCTTCTCACTTGAGATTATGTGATCCAAAAATTAAACTTTCTAAAGATAAAATTCATGCATGATAAATATGGTGTAATTTTTTCCTTTATAAGGGTATTTAGTAAAATTCTCAAGTGATCATCAGGTTATTCCATTCTATATTAAAAGACAATAATATTGTCTATAATGACTACCAAAATATAATAATGATAGTCTCTAAAGACTATATTCTTTAGATACATGAAGATAAAGGGGGAGTTTGTAAGATCAAAAGGCATCACTATAAATTAATAGTGTCTATACCTTGTACAAAATGTTGTATTCGGTTTATCATTATTTTATACCCTTAATAGATGATATAAGGAGTGAAGGTTAATCATAGACAAGTAATGTGATCTACTTAGCTGATAAAATAAGTCATCAATGTAGGGAAGTGTATATTTTATCATGATAGTGATCTTGTTATGTTCTCAATAATCAAGGAAAAGTCTCATTGATCCCTTTTTATTATTGTAAAATAGAACAAGTGAACCCCAAGGTGATGCACTGGGGCTTAAAAATCCATTATCAAGATTCTCTAGAAGATTCTTCTTCAATTCATGTAACTCAATTGGGGAAATTATCTAAGGTGTATTTGAAATAGGAATTTCACCCGGTATAAGTTCTATTGAAAACTCAGCATCACAATTTGGTGGAAGACCTAGAAATTCCTCAGGAAATATATCATCAGACTCTCATACAATTGGAATATTCTTAAATGTCAGATTATCCCCAATCATTTGAGAAAAATAACCTTCATTTACAGGAATCATGACCCATTAGATGGAATAAATTTCTACCAGATGGTTATATTCATTTTTACTATGATATATGTTCATAGATTGATCTATAATATGATATGTGGCTTCCCTTACTTGGAAATTGATAGGATATCCATATAGATTTTCAAAATCAATTCCTATAATCACATTCAATTACAATATAATAAGGATGACAAGATTTGTAGGAAGCTCTTTTCCATAAACATCCACCGGAGAAGAATTATAAACTTTTAATGCGACCATTGTTCCGTTAAGAGTTTTCACAACTAACTCAACATCTAATTATTCAGGTAATATGGTGAAACCCATAGAAAATTATTTGAATATAAAAGATTGGGTGGATCTAGAATCAAATAAAACACTTGCTACATTATAGTGGATGATAAGTGTACCTTTCAAAACATCATTATCTTAATCCACATCTCCAATAATTATTTCATGTGACATTCCTTTATCTATGGCCTTGAGATTATTTTTTAAAATGATCATCACAAAAAACAATTGGATTAGGTAATTTATTGGCATAATTCCCCATTTCATTATAGTTGTAGCATAGAAGTGATGGAGATGCATTCTGTGTATCATATTGTTTGTTCACATCATTTGAAAGCTTTTTTCCCATCACATCAGCATTAAACAGCCTAATTAAATTATTTTTCACACTTAAAACATTAACTAGTACTTTATAGACAATTCCCTCCACATTTCCTTCAACACATTCTTCATTAGTGAAACTCATCTTTTTTTTCGGTGTGATCATTATATTTTCCTTTGAATTCAATTTTTCTCTTCTTATCAAACCAATATGACTCATAGGTTACTCCAATATACATATCATACTTGATATAACATCAAATATTTTCCTTGTTTCTATTGAATTCCCTTTTGGGTAATTTACTTTGGAGACATGATTTTCAGACACTAAAGATTCGATCAATTTTACTATCAAGTGAGATAAAAACTCTAGAAGCATACCATGATTGTCTTGTAAGTTTTTCTTCATAGGTACCAACAAATTAATCGTCATTTTTCTTTAATATCATGTAACTCATTCTATATCTTTGTTCGGGGAATATGAGGAGTGTACTTATTGAAAAATGCATTCTTGAACTCATCCCATTCCATGGACTCAATTTAATCTCTATGCCTTGTATTCTTGATAAGATTCCACCACTAATTAGCTTCACCTAACAAATGATATACTAGTAAGATGATTATATCATGTTCCAAAAATTATGGAACTGAACAAACATTTTAGATGTACAGGTCCATTTTTTATCCACTAATGGATTAGAATACCCACTGAATAGAGGTGGACACTGCCTCATAAAGTATTAAACATAATGTTACTCCATTGCTTTCTCATTTATATTTATATAATAATTCATACCTTGAGAGAGTTGTGTGTTCATTTATATAAGATGTTTTCATTGCAGTTCCCATAAAATTTGGTTTCTCATGTGAAAAATCATATCATTTCATGTCACATTCACCATCAACACGGTTCCTTCAGTTTCTATCCATTGACTAACACCATGAATTATAGTTTGGGAAAAACTAATAATAATAGTAGAACCACATAATAAAAATTAAAATTTCAATTAGGATACTTTATGTTTTATCCAAGCTAATTCATGTCCAATTCTAAAACACTAGGATTGTATCCTGTAGATAGACATATCCGTAGGGTTCTTATGAGGGATATCTCATCCCAGTTTCCAAAGGATAACTATACCGTTGATTTGATAAAAAATACAATTTCCCGTAAATTTCCTAATGATATTACATAAACATTGATAAATATTTATTAAATATCATAACAAAACCCAAACTATGACTATATAGGTTTAGTGACTTTAGAATCTAAGAAATGTAAAAATCTGGTTCTCAAAAAATCTATATTGTCTCCCAGTTATTTCGTAGAAACTATAAAATTTTTATGAAATATGTTACTTAATACCCTTCTATATAACCTAGGAAAAATATATATTAATGGGTGATCTCAAATGCTCATTAAGAGTAAAAAAGATTAATATCAATCATATCATAATCATAAGAACATGACATTTAAAAATCATATCCTGCATATAAAAGATCATAATATCATGTCATGGGATAAATCATAAAAGTGAAATGCAGTCCCAATAGTCATAAAATAAGAAATGATGTTTTGTGTAATAGAGACATAATCATACACATTTTTATCATATTATTTATGGATCATTTTCATGACCATCATAGTGGACAACATCTATTACTGAACTGAATTCACTCCTCGTTCCGGCCTTGTATTACAAAACCAGATTTCTATGCCGTTCCCATCATGTCTATATCATGGGATATAAATCTTCACCGAATGAATTTGAGGGAGATATAGGTACCACCCATCAAATAATGAAACCATTTTCCATGTGCTACATAAACAAAAGTCATTTATCATAGTATAACCGATGAAATAAAATGGGTTTCTTAAACATTATTCCATCATAATCCCTAAACAATTAATAGAATTAAAAAAATATTTCCATAATAAAAAAACAAATCAATGTAATAATAGGGACAAAAAACTAATCTTATGTCATCTTATATGGAAAAAATGTTTGATAAAACACAATAACTTAATTTCGGAGGAAAGTACACGTTATTTTTCTAAAATGTTTTCTTTTCTCAAAATGCCATATAATTTTAAAAGAAAAAAATTAATTAAAAATAATCATGAAATAATTTATAGGAGGATTCATAAAAAAATATTTCATAAATATATAAAAATCATTTCGTGTTGTATATGTTAGAAACATTCACCTCGTACTTTTTCTAGATAAGTCAAAAAGTACCACGAATTGGATAACAACTAAATATTCTTTTCATACCGATTTATATAAATTCACCAATAGCTAAAATTAACATTAAATAAATATAAAATAATAAAAATAATTTTATATAATTAGGAAAATGGATTTGAATGATTAATATAACCAAGAAAATACTTATGTATAAACAATCTTAGATAAAATGAAATTGTAAAAATATCCCTTACCATAGGTCTGATATCTTTAGAATGTATCTGAACCTCCAGTATAATGATTTAAAAAATGTTATTGACTTATTAAAGAATCATAATCAATTTTTTGATATAATATATTATAATATTTTTATCTGTTTTTTAGTAACATTTCATTGTCACTCGTTATTCAGATATTGACTCTTTTATGTTCTTATGCAAGATTTGTCATATAAGTTCATGTCACACTTATTAGGTTATAATTAAATAATTTACATAATGATATTAGTATAACATATATAATATTTATTCATTTAATTAATCTTTAAAATCCATTTTTAATTATGATTATGTAGAATGAATCACATAACATCGTGGAGACGTTAGGTCGTATGTACAAACAAGCAATGGTATCATTCCCAAAATTAATGAATGGTATTGAAGTGGATGTTTTATTATATTTTAAAATTACTATAATTTTATAATTACAGTATATTTAATTATTTCCATAATCATACCCATCCATATATGGTGGTGGGGAAAAATATATTACACCACAATATGGAGACAGTAAGGCGTACGTACACACACATAGTGATTTCATATTTCATTATATTGATAAATGTGAAATAATGTTGTTTAGTATTTTAAAAAATATATCATTATATAAGTTATAAATTATTTGATTACATTACCAAGAAACAAAAAATTATGATTAAGTAGAAGAAAAAAGAATTATGAAAGAATTTGTATAAGATATTACCTCTTCATCGATGTGCTTCCTCTAAATATTTTATTAAAGAACTCGATTTGGTCATTGAAGATGACTATATCCTCTTGAAAAATTAAGGTATTTTAGAAGGGAAAATGGCTTTCGATGGCCAATCATGGAGGATCAAAATTAAGTGACTAGGTGAGTGAGGTGCTTCCCTTTTAAAATTGACTTGGGGGTAGTTTTGGAAACTCCATAAATAATAATTTATAATAAAATTAAAACCTACCCAAAAACATAACAATGGTCTAATATAAAATATGAGATGATATAGAGTTGTAATATAATCAAATAATATTTTCTGGAAAAGTTATTTTATCAATTTAAATCATATCATTTTAATTGAAACATTGTAATTTTATTTAATTTTAATTATGGTAAAAAAAATTCTAAATATTTAATGTTTTTAAATATTTACACATATGGTATTAATTGACCGTAAATGGATATTTTATGACATTTCATATCTTATATCTAAAATTTTTTAATCTTCCAATATTTTTTTTATTTTTAAAAAATTTAATAACATGGTATTTTTGTAAAATATCAATAGTGAAAATTTTCACAGTATTTATTATTTGACATTAAATAAAAAAGAAATAAAAGATAAATTAATGAAAAAATATTTAATACAGTCCTATAATGTTATATAAACCTATAAAATTCTTGTATATAATTAATTATTTCAGATGACATTTTTTTAAATTTATTAGTACTATTATTTTGAGATTTGTTTTAATAAATAATATCTACATCACTATTGTGTTATTATTAAGGGTAATTATTTAATCTATAAAAATTAAAAATAAATTTCTATGACATAGATAATTATATTATACTTCTATATAACATTTATAGTTGATATTATCTTCAATTTAACCATATATTAAAATTATAATAGTTATATGAAATGAGATTGTGACATTTGGTCACATCTATTAGATTTTATTATATTAATGTTAATTCATAGGTATGTTGCCATTTAGTTTTTAAATTTAGTATAATAAACGATAATGGTAAATTTTAGTCATCCAATAGGATTATTTAAAGAGTTATATTAAAATTTTAACATTATATTTTTCTTTAGTTTCCAGATTAATCTTTATCTTTGTTAATAAAAAATTACAAAATTTACTATAATAAAAGTTACCTATTAACATTATTAGTATCTACTGATTCCAAATATGGAATAAATATTTCAATATTCAAAACACATAAGTTTCAGTAATTATTTTAAAAATAATCCTTTTGTTGAAATGAGAAAATAGGTTTTGAAAGTTAACATATTGAAAAAGATTGAAATGTTTCTGAATATGAATTTAATGTTAAATTATGTATAATGACTCGAATTTTATTAAATGATAAAAATATATTATATTTATAATTTAAAAATTTTATATAATATAATTTATCAATATAAAATACTTTAATTAAAAAAGTTATTTCCTATTAAATTTTAGCATACTTTTATTGTTCATCAAAACATTAAAGTTAACAGAAAAATATCACAAATTCATACAAAATAAATACTAATGTCTCAATTAATAATAAAATGTTTATATTTTCATATAAAACATATTAATGTATAAAATTATGAACATAAAATTTTTCATCCATTCAATGCTGAAAAAATATATTTTTTTAAAAAACATGTTTTTATACATTAAAGGGGGTTTTACTCATACCTTTTTTCTACAATATAGATTGGATTAATATAGAAGACATTTTATCAAATATATAAAACATATATATCACATTAACTTCATTACCAAAAGTAATTCACTCAAAAATAAAAATATCTATTAGATTTATATTTTTCCTAATTAATTGATAAACAATAAGTTCACAATTTATTTTCATAAGTCAATTATAATCATTCCCACCATCCTAATAGCTAGTATATTAATGTAATTTTATATTATTGGTGTATCATAGTTCATTTAAACTCACAATTGTGTGAACCAATTTCCACTATGGAATAATAAATATTATAATAAATATTTCATAAAAACATGTGGGAGTAACAATTAATTCATTAAAAATAAGTATTACATTTTTATAAGGACTTAATACATTTCAAAACATATATTTACACCCTCTCCCCATGTGAAAAAATAATTTTTTCATGTATCCCAAAAAAAAGTTTCAAATCAAAGATATAATAATCTGAAGTGTGTTCTTTTTCATATCATGAATGAAAGTAATTGAAATTAGATCAAAACAACATTTTTAACCTATGAAATTTATGTAAAATAATAAAAAATTATAATTTATAAACAACCCTAATCCATATCATTCAATAGTATAAAATATAAAAAAATATATGGAATCTAAATATATAAATGTTTTATCAATTTAATAAATCATGAGAAAAACACATCCCATGATCAATTTATTTGAAATATGATCAAATATAATTTCACATAGAAATTATCAAGTAAAAACAATAGAACATGTCTTGGAAGGAGGCACGAATCGATACATTCTCATGAAATAATGAGTTAAAAAAATGAAAATCATTGAAACACCTAAATGGGAAATCAATAATCTATCCAAAACGTAGTTAATGTGTTTCACCACTGATGTTGATCCCTGAATCTAGGAAGAGGGATATTGAGATAGGATAAAAACAACCCCATATCCATAATTATACATCATTCAATCAGGACCAAATGAAAAATAAGGTCATCTTAAACACTATAAAGAATAAATCAAAAGAATAAGATATATTAATGACCATGATGAAAAATAAATCTTTGAAATAGTATTAATACATTGATCCACACTTTAATCCCTATGAAACGATGTTGGGAGAGTAAAAATTTATCACGATGGATCCTAAAATCCTATGTATCTAATTACCTTATAATGAGACAAGTCTATGCATAATATGGGTTAGGGGATTCCAAAATTTAACAAATATTTTAAATGGATATAATTAATATATTCATTATTTCCTAGGAAAGGTAACAATCTTTACACTAACAATAAACATAACCATACTTCTGAAATGTAACCCATGAATGTTTTGCATGGTTAGGCTACATAGTTTTTCTAACCATCTTCAAAAATTGTGATTCCTTTTATCTAGTTTTAATTTATTATATATATGGATCTTCTAAAAATATAAAAACTATTTTCCCCAACCTAGGATACTAAAAAAATTCATGATTCTGATGAATGGTTTTTAAAACCAATGACCAACTGTTCATAGGCCCATAAACAATCAAAATTTGTCTACAAATATCATGGACACATCCTACAACGAGATACATTCTTTTGATAAATAAATCAATGTGTAAAAAAAATAAAAATATTTAATGATATGTTATATCCTCCCCACCAATGAAATTTATATCCACAAAAACATTCCATTTGAAAAAGAATGTTATCCTTATAAGGGTGAAAATCCACAAGTCCCAACCATAGAGGCCACAGGAAAAATAAAACCATTATCGCATCATCAATAGAAAAAAAATTGAATTTCCATAAGTGATCATAGATAAGGATTCAAAATCATAAAATGAAGATTTAAAAACCAATGGTTTCTAAAATAGAAACTCCATGACAAAGAAAAAATCAAGCATTTTCCAATCTGTCATTACAAAAACAAACTGAATCAACATAAAAATATCAGGTAACCAAAATATGACAATAAAAAGGCCTCCACTACATGAAATGGATTACTCCTAGGACTATTCATAGATACCTACTATACGAAAGCATTAAATTCCCCATTGATTGGATTTGATAACCCAAAAAGGAACATCCGATAATAGTCTCCCAACCTAAAAAAATATCATAAAATGAACCAAACAGGAACACAATCCAAAAAACATTGCATCATTTAAGAAAGACATATCCAAATGAACATGTTGTCAATAGTGTAAATATATAAAGGGAATCTTCATTCCCTGTGGAAATTTTCATTTCTCTTCCATTAATGAGGAATTACTTAGTTTACATGATTTCAATTTCGTCGCTTCAATTGATAAAATTCATATTTATTTTCTCTCAATAATAGATCATAATTCCTGTAAGAATATTGGTTAAGATGTTTGTGGGAAATATCATGCTAAAATAAATATCATAATTGATTCATCACTGAGAATCTTTAAAAATAATCACACCAAATGAGAAAATTTTGTGGCATTCACCACAACTAATATATAATATTAGGAAAAACCAAAAATAACATAGAAACATTCTATTTATTTAATTTCATAGTACACATCTATCAAATGGTGATTGATAATATAATTTTCCAATATATTCCTTCATTTAAAAAATAGGTCTTACAACTTCCCATCATTCCTGGATAAGTCCCTCAAATAAAGAGTTCATTGAAATTACCTTCATATTGAATGAAATTTTGATATAATTGACGATTCGATCAACTTATTGAAGACACATTACATCCTTAAGAGATAATATTTTCATTTATTATTAGGAGTATGAAAATATTATATGTAAATATTGCTGTTTAAAATATGCAATTTATCTGGATAAACCACCCAATGTGGAGTTTGGGTGGAGTTTTAAATAATATAAGCCACTTAGGATAAATAAAACAGACCTCTCTGAAAACCAAATTGATGAATGCTAATTATTTCATTCATTGAAAACATCCAAGGGTAAAACTATAGATATCAATAAACACAATCGAATCAACTCATGCATCATATAAAACTTAAATAAAGAACAAAATATTTTTAAAAAAGTCACATCCCACATTTATTAATGAATCATTGATTTTAAAACACACATGATTTCACCATTTATAAAACATTTCACTTCCCATATAGAATGATAATTCTTATTATAAATTCATTATAAATTTTTAGAAAATTTTAACCATCTCCACGAAATGAATCCATGGTTTTAGAAACAGAAATACTGCATTATAATTATCTATACCATTTATTTCAAACCCATTAAGAGAAACAAAATTATTAAAAAAATTATTTATCACATAATCATTAAGGAATTTAAAATCTATATTCTAGATTTTTTACTGGAAAAACTCTATTGTAGGTAATTGAAATTTTTTCCAATAAACTCTATCAAAATAAATTAAATACAATGTTCTGTTCTAGAATGTAATTTGAAATCATCATTGTGGGAGTACGTCTGAAATGAACAAACAAGATAATGAAGAAAGCACAATACATATCATTTTAATCTTACGCCACAAAAGTTAATATATACTAGAAAAAATTGTAATGGAAATAGGTTCATTTTTTATTTGAACTATGTATGGTTTGGTTGCATGGGCGGGTAAACCACACATTAACCAAATAATAGTTCATAGATTGACATGAAAATCCATCACATTGATTCCTCACAGATTAGCAGACTATGATGGAACAATTTAACATTGGTATTCTTTTCATTCCTAACATAATATCATAAGAAATTTCCATAATAAAAGGCAATCTATGTAAGAATATAAATCTCATTCACCATTATGAACCAAATAACTCAAAATAATGGCTCAAGTACACATATCCCTAATAGTTCAAGTATCATCATGTGGGGGTGTTGATTAAGAACCCACTCAAAAATGACTTACTGAGTCTCAACACATTATGAATATTCATTCAAAAATGAATTACCCAAAGAACAAAAATTCATTAAAAGATATATTTTTCATTTTGATGAAATACCTCTTTCATTTAATTTATTATGAACAAAAGTATAATTTAATCAAAACTAATACCAGCTCTGATTCTATACTAACATAAATATATGTTATAATAATACTTTACTTGGTAAAATCACCTTAAGTGTATGAAATAAGCATTGGGAAAAAATTGTTTTCAAAACACGATTTTTATTTACATGGATTCGTAGTATTTCTTAATATATTTTCTGATCCATGAGCCAAGACGACATCTAATTCTAAATCCTGATGTGCTTATAATTTATTTAATAAAAATATTTAATATTTTTTATATAACCTATTAATTTTTTATTAATTTAATTTAGATAACCATAAAAATAATCAATGGTTAGAAATCCAAGCCACTGTTGATTCCAGAACATGATGATTTCTGTATGCATGTGATAAAATTTGAAGTTGTGGAAATTTTAGCTAAAATAATCCATTAGAAGTGAATTAAATATGTCAATTAAATAAGAAAATAAATTAACCTATATAGTATCACCATTAATCATGCCTCTAAATAATTTTCTTTGGGTTATCCACATAATCCATAATATAATTAAGAAACATTCTTCCTCTTCTCTATTGGTGAATCGAATATAGACGATGGAAGAACATTGTATTAGCTATGATTTAGATCTATTGAGTGTAGATATTCCACATATTCATTTTTTTCAATGTTCTTGATCAAATAATTATCCAAAACAATGTAGGACTTGTAAATTATTTTATTATTCCTATATTGATAAAATTGATTGAGCATGATCATATATCTTTTGATGTAATCCAATTGGAATAATTTATAATCGAATGTATACATAATTAAGTGATTAATTTTTTTCATCTCACCAATGATATACCTAAATATGTTAATTGGAAATAAATTAGTTTTTTATAATCATTTTACTTATTTTTCATATAAATTTTTCCCTTCATTAATTATGTAAGTTTTCATTGGACCACAAGGTCATGATTTGACAATTATTTGAAGGATCCATCACGAAAAGAATTTTAAATTCACAAAAAATAATTTACAGTGAATGAAACAATGATTTGGGGATTAATTACGATGTGTTCTGAGATAAACATGACGAATACTATGAATTTTTTATTCTTGACTGGATAGATGAAGGAGGAAAATGCATGGGTCATACGACACTTTACCATTGATCAACCAGTACCCTTTTTTAGCCAACAAATGACTGGGAATGATAAACAATGGTATTCCCCTCTAATTTCTACAGAATATGAAGTCTGGTTAAAAGGAGAAAGAGTCAGATATATATTATGGAGTTCATATCTTAGTTTTGGAAAAATTCATGACTACCCATCATATTTTCTAAAGAATAGAAGACATGAAATACATACTCTAAATAAGATAGGGATTCACAAGATTATAAGTATCACAAAGAGTGTAGGACACCTACATGCCATGATACCCTTGTGTGGGAGACCTAGAATTTACATTGGGAGTACACATGCATGGTCATAGATAGACGCATGATATTTTATTATGATCGTGGATTGTATAATGGAGCAAGAGAAGGATCTTAGGAGGATAAGGAACGCCATGTATTCAAACTACATGTCATATATGCCAAAAATGGGAGAAGTCCTTGTAAAATGAGGGAAACATCCATGGAATGGATAAAGGCAACATTTCTTATGGGTCCCCTTATTTATTGCACACAGTTACATTCATTATGAGGAAAAATCAATATCTCATATATCTTTCGATTGGTCTATTATTTTGGCCTACAATTAGCCTATCAAGAGAGTTTTTCTACGTATAACAAGATTTTAGCTTCTATAGTGGACTTTTAGATGTTATGTGATATTTTATATGCCTTAATTTTATTTAGTAAATTATAAATAATGATAGTGATCACACATGAACAACATAGAGATTAGAGTGGTACACTTTTTATAGAAAAGGAATGGATCTATTATCGACTACAAGAGTGGTACCCACCAGCTAGGTTGTGCATTGTTCCTCAAACGACTATTAGATTGGAACCCTCATCATAGAATGAGGAATGGGTCCTCTACTTATCCATAGAGTGGAAACCTCTAATAGAGTTAGGGAACGGGTCATCGACTATGAGAGTGTAACCCTCAATATGGACTTAGAAATGGTCATCTATCTTATATTTGAGTGCCACTCTTATATTATATTAGTGAATGTGAAATGTATCAACTACTATAGTGGAACCATCTAGATGGGTTGGGTGTTTGTCCCTCACTAACTACTATAGTGGAACCCTCTATATTGACATGGTGTAGTTCCACTATGTATAGTTTTTTACCCACGACTGTGTGGGTTAGTGGGGAGGTGATGATTGTCTTGGACGTCTCATTAGATAGGCACGAGAGATAATGGGTATCAGTGATGGACTTTGGGAACGGATGGAACTCCTTGAATTGGTTGGACAATAGAATGTAGATCCCCTTATCTCTCATTTTGGTCTCTTTTGTTTGATAATATATATATATATATATATAATGTATATATATGTCTATGTTGTTAGATTTTGTTTACTGAATTTATTTTTCTTGAGATGTCTATGTGTTCTTATTGTGTCTATTACTACTCCCCATTCATAGTAGGGGCAACCTACGTGCATGTATATAATAACCACATCATGTTAATTTCTAGAAAAAATTTTGTTTTATGCAGATGATGGATAGTTCTACGATGGACTACATAGGATATTTGGTGTACATGGCACATTTGAACATGTATGGGGGTCAAAACATGGATATAATGTTATGGTCATTCTCAACTCATTAACATTAAATTTTTTGTCAGGTTGATACATCATTCTGGATGGGCGTGTAATTTTTTCCAATACATTATGTTTGAACATTCATACTCTTCTACTCCTCTGATTTATCTACATTTGTGGTTATATTAAAGATATTTAATATTTTTATTATTATTCTTATGTTCTTATATACTGAGATGGTTTTGTGTAAGTGCATGTAGTTACATTAGGCAATGACCTCACATTTAGGTTATTCCTTTCGACTATTTTCATCACCCATAGCCTATGAAGGAGGGATTTGGATTGTTACCAGTCGAGCTCGGTAGGGTTGGGTCATAATATATTGTTATTAAAGAAATTCATTTGATGGTACAATGTTTGGTGTAGTCCCCTTATGGGAATTTCGTTGGGATTTAGGGGAACTATGTTATAATGTATCGACCGTAGCTCTCAAGAATTCGAATATAGTGTTGTTGTGGCGGCCAACGTATCCATTCACTAGGTCCATGACTACTTACTTTTTGACTCGACATACTTGGATATTGGTTGTAGGGATCAATGATACATGCATGCTATAATATCAAGTCTTTAACTATCCTTCTTGAGTGATCTCTCAATTTTTAGATATACAATTATCCGGTCGTGGTATATTATTATTAAATTTTGATGATTCCTCTATGATGACAGCCAGTCAGGTTATAAGTGACAAATAATGATGATGATTCCATGAGTAACGAGGCTAGAGTTCACGGTCTTCTATGTGTGTTTCTTCAACCATGTTGATAGGTAGGATCACCCAACCTATTGGAGTGAAGATCATAGTAGTATGAGAGGCTGAATACCTATGTAATCTTATCACACTCTATGATTTCAAGAACCATAGGACACTATAATTTCATACCGATCCCAATCCATTGGCCGAATATGATTGCACTAAGTATGCAGTCTATGTATTCAGGATCATATGGAAATTTAATGATAAGGTGGTTTCCATGTTAGTGATTCTTTCCACATAAGACACGAACCATCCCAGGTCGACCCTGAAACGGTCACTCGATCCGGTCTACGACATGGGCCGAAGGGCATTCCCGATCCCCATGGGTTGGAAACTAGTGTTGGGAATCAAAACTAAACAATAGGGAATGATTTGTCCCATAAATAGAAGACAAGTAAAGAAACAGAAAAAAGTAGAATAATTCAAGGAAAATAAATGACACGAAAAAGGGGGAGCAACCAACCACATCAAACTAACCTGACCACGACCAAAACTCCTTGTGACTCTGGGAGTCGCTCACCAGTCCAAAACCAACTACCACCCCAACACTGAGCGACACAAACCAATAAAACCTGAACAAAGGAACCTACAACTGAAATGTCAAATGATAGGTGTGATTACAAAAAAATACTCAATAGGTTAGACCAAAAACAAACCCCAAAGCACTTCCAATAAATAAAGAATTCACAAATTCAGGTTTGAACTACAATGTATAAAAGTTTGCTTTCATAAATACATAACTTGAAAAAACACAAATCATTGCCCTTATTCATTTTCAAAAGTCAGATTCCTTTTATTAGTGCCAATAGCATTTTCAAATAGAGAGTAATGTTACATTTTATATTTTACACAAAGAGAATAAAACATTTTCATTTGAAACCATTTTCAAAAAAAGAACGAAGTACCAAATAAAATAGTAGGAACCACATAGTAAGGGTAATGAAGGTATAAAAACAAACACTACACTGATCACTATAATCAACAGAAATCCAAATGACATGTGTCAAACCTAGGGGCTCATGAACAATCCAAAACATACCATACATGGGACTCATACTGAAGGTATTCCCTTAATCGATGTTGTCATAACACCCTAACACTCAACATAACCCTACATGTCATAACCGAGGGACCCAATCCTCATAGAAACAATAACACAATATTCCCCTACTATGGGGCCACTAGCAAGTGTGTAATCTAAACTAGTGCGGAAATCATTCTTAGAAGATTCCCTCACTATGCCAGGTTCCCACGTCAATACAATCAATAAAAAGGGGGTGATTCAACAAATACTAGTCAAAAAAATCAACACATTCATTATCATCTTACTCCATCAACACACACACACAATAGAAACACCCCCGAGTACCCCAAAGAACAAGACCCTTTCCTTTAAACAATTATCGAACAAGGGAAATCCCCAATCCAAGGTAACCCATATATTTAATCAACCAACAAGGCGAAGACCCATTCCAATGAGGGTTTTCCGATGAAACAATTTTTATTTAAAGTGCCATCCGGGTCTCAATATCCTTTTAATACCAAAACATTTCCATAAGACGCAACACACGCCATCCCGTTGAAAACCATAAACACACCTAGAACCTCATTTACGAAACTCAAATAATTATTTTAAAATTGAAACACATTGGTGTCAAAAGTAAAACCATTTTCCAATATCTAAACGCACCCACTTTCATCAAGAGCCAAACAGGACTTTTATAAGTTTTTGAAGGAACGCTATTTCTCAAATGAAATCCAAAAATTTATTCATGCGCCAGAGGAAAAAAAATTTCACTTAACAAGAACCACACTTAATGTTTCTAAAATAAAGTTTTAAGGCCAAACAAGAATTTTCTCTATTCAATGTTTTAAGAGAACACCATTTTCTATAAACAATACACCTTCCATTTTACGCACAACAAAACCATTTCAAAACCCACTTCAACATGACTTTCACATTTCATAAACAACCCATCTAGCAATATCACAAGAAAAACACAGAATTAAAATCCAAGAAAAATACTTCTAGTGTAATGTAATAGATAAACAACTTCCATTTTCAGCAGTTTACCACACTAAAATAAGTACATAATACTATGTTAAATTTTCTGAAAATCAATGAAAAGTCAAGAAATAAATAAACTCTAAATTTAAAGGAAAGTGCAGTGGGAGACCAACCTCAATTTTCAAACCATAGTCGAGGACACAACAAACCACACTCAGGCGCGTACGCACGTGCAAGACGAAGACCACATCGTTGCGGAATTATTCCGCCAATGCACTACAAAAAAACACCAAAACAACCAAAACAACCAACCACTGATATAAAATAAACTCAAACAGATTAACGTCACAAATTTTACCTTGAGACAGAGATGTGCTCGACCCATAGGATCGTGCACCAGTCCGAAGGGGTGGCACGCTCAGGCACGAAGACTACCGGGAGTCACACACCGACCGTCAGGTGTGTTGCTGGCCGGTGCAAGGCAGCGGTGGTTGGCCGGAACGCGGAAGGCCAGAACGCGGCCAGATGAAGGTGCGATGGTCATAAAACACACATAAGGTGTGCCAAAGGAAGTCAGAATGCTGGAAGGAGAGCCTGAGGGCACGCTGGAGCGCCGGAAAAAAAATCTGGGAGTGCCTGGGATGCCGGAACGGCGATCGGAGGGCTGCTGGCCAGAGGCAAGACTTGCCGGAGCTCGGTCGGAGGGCACCAGAGTCCGATGTCTAGCTACGGGGATCACCGGAAGGGCTGGAAGTGGGCGCGAGAGCACTGGATAATGGCCACTGGCGGGGTAGGTCAGCGAGGTTAGGATTCAGGAGGTCGGGGCAGCGCGACAGTGGCGAGGGAGGGCGGGAGAGGGCCTGCGGGGTGGCGTGTGGATGGCACGCGGGATGAGCGAAGGGAGCTTTGGGGGCGAGGCTGAGCCGGGGTGGTCTATCCATGCGAGTTCAAGAGTGGGGAGCAGCGTGGTGCCAGAGGTGGCACGAGGAGCAGTGGGGTGCGGGGTTGATGGTGCTGGTCGGGCCTGGGGGAGAAGCGGGGGGCTGGATGGGGTGGTTGCGGATGCGGGGATGTGCCATGGGAGGGGGCGGCGGTTGAGCGCAGGAAGGGGAAGGAGGGGGGTAGCATGAATTAGGGTGAGCGTTTTTTTTCTTATAATAATAATATTATTACAATAATAATAATAATCATCATCATAATAACAATAATAATAATACAATAATAATATTAATAATATTAATAATTATAATAGTAGAAAAAGAATAAAAATAATAAACACAATGAAATGTAGATTAATAAAAATAAAAAAATGTTAATTATAGCATATTATCAAAAGTAATATAAATAATAAAGAAGGGAAAAATTCCAGACTCCTGGGCCGACTGCGCGGCGGCCGCACACGGTTCCAAAACCTGGTAAAGGTGTTAAACGACAACAAATTTTAATCTGGGGCTCGACCCAAACCTATGCGCGAAAATGGAGTGCCCAAAAATAATAAAATTATAAAATTATATTAAATTAGGAATTCGGGGTGTGAAAAGTCTCCCCACCACTGACACTTTCTGCCCCCAGAAAGTCACCCTGCCGAACGATGGACCAAACAAGAATACATGCCCAATTGAAACTGAAAGGAACCACACTAAAAGAGAATGGGAGAACACGAGAGGGTTCTCCCCACCACAAGAATTCAACTACCGTGGGAGTTTAACACCTAAACATACCACGTCGGGAGGGGGTGACATAGGAACTCCCAACAGATCCAGACTATCCTCCATACAACGAGCAAAACAAATTCTCCGAAAAACTTGGAGGTCTCGACTCAGACAAAAGAAAGCCGGAAAACTAGAGAAAAAATCCCTACAATACCTAACCCAAGTGGTATACCAGAGCATAACTGCAAACCTGGACTCCTCCACAGGCACTTATATCTCCAAATGAACACTTCTAAACCAAGATTAACCCACACAAGGTCCAAACATACTTTTATGAAAAACGCACGATCCATGACACCATAATCAGATAGAAACAACTGTTTGGATTACAAATGAACACATTCATCCCACCTCAGGACGACACAATGAATCTTCAACAACACCAAAACTTTAATAGTGGATGGATGAGAACATACGGACTATAAATGTTTCCTTTCCAACATAGAACACGAAACCCGAACCGAGGCATCACACCCCTGACAACTCCTGACTGCTTGCGAGATTCATCCCAAGACCTATGTCTTAGGCTCTGATGGTTGAAGCATCTCCTGCCTCACATTTGGGCTCTGGAATATTCTGGTCACAGTGTCTTCCCCTGAAGATGCTTCCTGCAAAACTTATCTAGATGACCTAGACACCTACAATGATGGAACTTCCTCGGTGGGGTGTGACATGATGGCTTTGCATGCCCTAAACTTCCAAAATGATGACACGCCACTGAATGGTATGACGAACAAGAAGCCAGAGCCATTTCAGGTGACTCTTTAGGAACGGGTCCCTATGGAACACTCTGCTCGCCAGATGGGGAACCATCACGAGTAGCTGGATACGCGGGATTTCCAATCGTCTTCTCTCTAAAGACCAACTCAGTTAAAATCACCTCATCCACCAACTTCTTAAAATGATGGTACCTAGAAGGTAGGACTTACTCATTGACATATTGATGAACACCCCTAATGAAGAGGGAAGTATTCATTAAATCCTGTAATGCTACCCCTGATGAAAAGGACACAAGTTCCTTGAAATGGTCAACATATGCCTTCACCGTCAGTTGGCCTTGTTGAATACGTGTGAGTTATTCCCTTTTTCTTCTTCTTCAACTCTTCTTGTATAAACCATCGAATTAAGAATGATTTAAAATCAACCCACATCATCTCAAATTGTAGTTATGGCAGGGTGAAAAACTCTCATTTCTCAAGAGTCGGACCTTCAAACAGACACAAAACATAATGCACTCAGACAACATTAAGAGTTCATAATACATTGAAGACATGATCAACCTCTTCAAGCCACTCAACTGTTTCTAACAGACTCAAATCACCATGAAGGACATACAATGTCCGAGAAAGACCAAAAACTAGGCATGACTCATCAAAACTCTGGGGACCTTTCTAGGCTGCATTTTTTAATAACATATATAACACCAAGCCGAAACCGATACCAATCAAAGCAAAATCAATAAAGAACCCCCATCCAAAAACAACCAACTCAAAAAAACCAATCAACTAGAAGAACAACCCAAAATTCCCTGTCCAAAATTCTCGTTTCATTTTAGATTCAAAACCCACCTTTCTTCAAGGCCACTTCTCAAAAACCAAACCCACTATTCAATCCAAATTCAATTTTTTTAAAAAAAATCATTTCCCTTTTATAAATCAGTTTTGAAAAACAAGTTCAAGCCTTTAATTCCATGTGCACACTCCAATAATCCCAGGAATCATTGCACATGTATTTATCTACATCCATCCATACAAACAAACAAACAGTTCCCAAGCATTCCCTCACATGTGCAAACATTCATAAAGCGTAACTGAGGTTGCACTCAAACCATATCTCTACATTTTCCAAGAAAATACCAGATTTTTAGACCAAGAGATTTCAGTTTTAAAACAAATCCATTTCACTATTTTAAATCATTTTATAAGAAATATTTCTCTTTTCAAAAACTTTATTTTTTCATTTTCAAAAGTTCACTTACACCCACAAGAACCATGACAACACACAACTTGCATCAAATTACCAAAGTGAGGTATTAGTTGTTATGCTTGTCCAGGAGACATGGTAGTGAGCCATGCCCCATGAAAGCACCAACATCTTGGAGTAAATTAAACCATGTACTCAGACTCCATGTGGGTCACTACTCCATGTAAAATCAGAATGTGACATTGGTTTTCCTCCATTGTCACACATAAATCCAAAAAAAATCACAACGAAACAAGAACTCAATTCTCGGACTATCCCTGGGGACTCAAGGTGCAGAACATTAGAGGCTTCATGACATCCTTCATGTACCTACATCTTGAGTCTCGATAATCATAATCTCAATCTACCAGACACCCCAAATAACAAGGGCCACTCTAATACAACTTTTTCACGAACCAACCTGGTTCAACCCTAAACCGGTCACCCAAGCTGGTCTGCGACATGGCCTGAAGGGCATTCTCGATCCCCACGGGCTGGAAACTAGTGATGGGAATCAAAAATAAACAAGAGGGAGCGACCTGGCCCACAAATGAAAGACAAGAAAAGCAGCGGAAAAAAGTATAATAATGCAAGGCAAATAATCGACACGAAAAAGGGGGAGCAAACAACAATAAAGAACTAACCTGACCATGACCAAAACTCCTTATGAAATCGAGAGTCGCTCACTAGTCCACAACCAACTATCACCTCAACACTGAGCGGCACAAACCAAGAATACCTGAACAAAGGAACCTGCAACTCAAATGGAAAAAGATAGGCATGAGTACAAAAAAAACTCAGTAGGTGAGCCCAACAATAAATCCCAATAAACTGCCAATAAATAAAGAATTCACAAATCCAAGTTTGAACTATAATGAATAAAAGTACTCTTTGATAATACTTTACTTGAAAACAAAACATGAATCATTACCCTTATTCATATTCAAAAGATATATTCCTTTCATTAGTGACAATAACATTTTCAAATTGAGAGTAATGTTACATTTCAGATTTAACACAATGAGAATAAAACATTTTCATTTGAAAATGTTTTAAAAAAACAACAAAAAGGAATAGTAGGAACCACAATGTAACGGAAATGCAATTATAAAAACAAACACTACAATAATCATTACTAACAACAGAAAGCCAAAAGACATGGGTCAAACCTAGGAGCTCGTGAAAAATCCAGAACATACCATATGTGTCACTCATCTTGAAGGCATTCCTTAACTTGATGATGTCATACACCCTAACACTCATTATAGACCTACATGGCCTAACCGAGGGGCCCAATCCCCATAGCAGCAATAACTCAGTATTCCCCTGCTATGTGGCCACAAGCCAGTGCGTAATCTAAACTAGTGCAACAATCGTTCTCAGAAGATTCACAATTTATGCCAGGTTCCCACGTCAACACAAGAAATAAAAAGGTGGTGAGTCAACAAATACTAGTCAAGAAATTCAACAAATGAATTATCATCTTACACCATTAACACACACACAACAGAAAAACCACCGAGTACACCAAGGAACAAGACCCACACCTTTAAACCATTATCACACAACGAAAATCCCTAAGCCAAGGTAACCTCCATATTTCATCAACCAACAAGGTGAGGACCCATTACATGGAGGGTTTTCCGATTAAACCATTTTTTAAAGTGTCAATCGGGCCTCAACAGTCATTAAATAGTAAAACATTTCCAAAATATGCAACACACACCATCACGTTTAAAACCAAAAACACACTTAGAACCTCATTTAAGATACTAAAATCAGTATTTTAAAATATAAACACATTATTATCACATGTAAAACCATTTTCCAATATCCAAACGCACCGAATTTCATCAAGAGGAAAATGAGCCTTTTATAAATTTTTGAAGGAACATTACTTCTCAAATAAAATCCAAACATTTATTCACATGCTAGAGAAAAACAATTTTCATCAAACAAGAACCACACATAATGTTTCCAAAATCATGTTTGAAGGCCAAACATGGATATTTTCTATTCAAGGTTTTAAGAGAACACCATTTTCCATAAACAATACACCTTTCAATTTACACACACCAAAACCATTTCAAAACCCACTTCAACATGACTTGAACTTTTCATAAAGAATCAATTTAGCAATATCACATGAGAAACACAGAATTAAAATCCATGAAAAATTCTTTTAGTGCAATGAAAGAGATAAATATATTCTACTTTCAGCAGGTTACTGCACAAAAATAACTATTTAATACTACTTTAAAATTACTAAAAATCAATGAAAAGACAAGGAATAAAAAAATTATAAAATTAAAGGAAAGTGAAGTGGGAGACCTACCTTAATTCGCAAACCGAACTCGACAACACAACACACATCATGCAGGTGCGTACGCACGCACAAGCCAATGACCGCTGCATTGTGGAATTATTGTTCCAATGCGCTACAACAAACACCAAAACAGCCAAAACAGCCAACCAATGATATTAAACAATCTAAAATGGATTCATGTCACAAAAATTACCTCGTCGTAGAGACGTGATCGACCCATGGGGTCACTTTCAGTCAGAAGGGGCGGCACGCTCAGGCACAGAGACCGCCGGGATCCGCACACCGACCAAAAGGTGCGCCTCTAGCTGGTGAAAGGCTGTAATGGTTGGATGGACAAAGGATGGTCGGAACACAACCGACCAATGGTGTGGCAGGTGGAAAATGTAGTGCAAGCATGACAGAGGAAGCTAGAACACCGTAAGGGGAGCCAGAGGGTGCGCCGAAGCACTGGAAAAAAGGTCGAGAGTGCTTGAGATGTCGGAACGACATCCGGAGGGCTGCTAGCCAGAGCCAGGGCTCGACGGAGCTCAGATGAAGGTCGCCATAGGGGGACGGAGGCCGCTGGCCGGTGGAGGTCGACGTGGTCGGGAGCTGGGAGGTGGTGGCAGCGCGATAGCGGCGGGGGAGGGCCGGTGAGGTCCTGCAGGGTGTCGCATGGGAGGCGCGGAGGACGGGCGAAGGGAGCGCTGAGGGCATGGTCAAGCCATGGTGGTCGGACCGTGTGAGAGCAGGAGCGGGGAGCAGCGATGTTCCGTAGGTGGCACAGAGAGCGGTGGGGAGCGGGGTCGACGATGCTGGTCGGGCCTAGGGGTGAAGCGGGTGGCCAGATGTGGTGGTTTTGGACGAGGGGTGGTCCTAGGGGAGGGGACAGTGGCTGAGGAAAAGAAGGGGAAGGAGGGGAATAACGTGAATTAGTGTTAGGGTTCTATTTTTTATTATAACAATATTATCATTACAATAATAATAATAATAATAAACATAATAACAATAATAATAATACCATAATAATATTAATAATGATAATAGTAGCACAAGAATAAAAATAATAAATACAATGAAAATTAGATTAATAAAATAAAAAAATAATTTTAATTACAGCATATTATAAATAATAATAATAATAATAATAAATAAGGGGAAAATTCCCCACACCTGGGCTAACTCTGCGGCGACTGCCAACCGCGTAGTGGCCACACACGGTTCTGAAACCTAGTAAAGGAGTTAAACGACAACAAATTTTATTCCAGGGCTCAACCCCGACCTTGGCGCAAAAATGCAGAGCCCATAAATAATAATAGATCACAACCCTTATGAGCTACGCTCATTTCTGTGTGGTGTACTATGCAAATTATTTTTTGTCAGTTTGGATTCATGACCTTCTTGAGGATAAACATGGAGGGATGTCAGAGTACGATTACATTGAATAGATCACAACCCTTATGAGATACTCGCTTGAAATGATCCTACATGGCTACTTCATTGAATAATATATTAAGTAGGGATTCCAAATGGGTATCCATTCGAGTTTAGTTACCTTGTACATTCCCATATATGATGGGGTGTTGAATCAGACACTGCTTTAAGATATCTTCTTATTAATGTGTTGCCTTATAAATGTTGACAGAAGTGGAAATAAAATGCATGAGTCATCTGTAGTAGCTATAAGACAATAGTCGATTGGATCTCAGTGTCGGAGATTTTTATAGAAATAGGCTGGAGCATGTGGTCTGAGACATCAGATATGAATAGATAATACCAAATATGGTTGGTTCTATTCATGTGATTGGTGATGTCACTAGAAGTGTGACATCACGACCAGACGTGCTGAGGAGTATAGAATGATATCAGATGGATCATCATAGAAGAGGTAGAATTGTTATCCTGGATTACCAAAGAGAATGTTGGGTAACCCCTTGGGATGTTGATATATTGACATAATTGTTAGAGAACCATGAGTTGGATCTATGGGTGGTGTAAATTTGTATGAATTACTTCCACCACCTACACGAGGCATCCAATGTCTGGTTCAGGGATAAAAAAGATGTGGTTGATGTAGTTACAGATATCTAAAGATTACGATGTAAAAAAACTAGTGGTGATTCAAGGTAAAATATTTGATTATTTTACTCTTTCCTCATAATTATTAGACATGTGTGATAGTCATTCATTCATCTATATACTCATGGGGTGATAGGTAGAGCTCATAGATGAGGTACATTAACTATATCATTGTCTTGTCGTTTCTATGGGGAATTGTTTATCTATATCATTCCTCTTCCATAAATATCAATTATCACATGGTGGAGAGTGGTTATATTGGGACCATTAAGTCATTATGATGGAACCCTGTGACATAATATTGATTATGGATTGTTTATACACGGTTTGATCTCAAATTGAATCTAACCATAGATGAGTTAGATAAATTCAGACAGATGGGACTAGATTCAACTTTATGGGAAAGAGATGGACAAGGTTAGGGAAGGTGGGTGTTGTGAGATGGTGATTTCATCCCATCACTCATTAGTTTGAGAGTATAACCCATTTTGTAGCTGGATCTTCATGAATCTGGATTCCTACAATAATGGAGGATTTATGTTTGCCATACATTAGGATGTTGTAGTATAAACATTGAAGATTTATTTTGAGATTTTAATCTACATGTATCTAGAAACCACTGAAATATCATCTATGGCATATCATATATCATTTACTGGGCTAATGGAGCTATAGTTTTATTTTTAAGACCATTCTGATAATAGTTTTATCTAACCTAGTTTGTCCCCAAGGAATATGCAGTGTTGTTTATAAAAATGGTGGATCAAAGATCACTAGATTGTGTGCATTATCATTCTATAAATTAGTTCATGATATAGAATAAGTACCAATTTCAGTGGATTGAAAAAATCATTGAGTAGCTGAGAGGTGTGTGATGTTTTGAGAAGATAAATCTCAGGTCAGATTACCACCTATTGAGAGTTCCTGAGGGTGATACTCCAATGATGGTATTACTATGTCACTCTTAACAATATGAGTTACTTATGATTCCCTTTGGTGTGATTAGTTCCACCACTATGTTTATAGATTTGATGATCCATATCATCCAACAATATTTATACCAATTTTTCATTTTATCCATTGAATAAATAATCTTATACTCTGTATCAAAAGATGATCATGTAGTTCACATGAGGATAGTCCTTTATATTCTACAAGATAACTGGAATTATGAATATATATCTATGATCAATTTCATCATTCATGAAGTTATATTCATGTAGAATTTCATTTATAATCATGGTCTACACATGGACCTAATAAATTTTTATGATGTTTTTTCTTGGGATCCACCCTAGAGCATGTCATATATTCAGAGTTTTCATATCTTGGTGTGGAACATCCAAAATATTGTGAAATTATCCACTCAAATTACAACCCCTTTGATATCCCTAACATGGAAAATGGCATATTTTTTTACTTGTACTAATCAGTTCTAGACATACATTGATGAGATGAGGTTGTGGTGGATTAGAGCTCATGTTTGAGACCACAAGAGTAGGGTGTGGAGTATGTAGAGTATTAATATTCTTCGGGATTTGGGATAAGCTATGTTTTGATGTAAAAATAGGAAGTTATAGCTTATAGTTCGATGTGGTTAATACCCCACGATTAGGACTCTGAAATACAAAAACTAGGGAAGGAAACGGTAGAATTTTCCCTAAGAATGTTGAGGAAATATATATTCAGAGTTCTTTGTGTATTAATAAAACCATGAGAGTATCATCTATGTATTCATATAGAGAGACATGATCCTAAGATAATAGTGGAGATTGAATTATTGTTGTACAATGACCACAATATTTTATACCAACCTGTGAAGGGAAACACCGAAAAAGTTTCCTTAAGAATAATGTCCTAGGATCATTTGTTGATGGAGGACTCTAAGCAGTTGGCTTCCTTACAGGTAAAAATGGAATTGTTGGTGGATGTTTCTTTTATTCAATCAATGGTGTGGACTCTTTCACACCACTTTGTGATAGATAAATTTTGGGGTATTGCATGACCATATATCCTCATGAATTCACCTGATTAATTTTATGAATAAATTAATAACTAAATCATTTTCCAAGGATGAATGGTGGTCCTAGTCATGATGTATGAGGTAGTGATATGTGAGGTTCACACTTCTCTCTTAGATGTACATCCTGGTGTGGGAAAAATGTAAAAATACAATCAGAAGATGTTTTTATGGGACGATATAAGACGAAGGGTTGATGAGATCATTTCACAATGCCCCACCAGTTAGTTGGGGAAATCAATGTAATAGGATCCAACCAGTTTATTGTATCCTCTTGAGATCCTACAATGGTAATGAGAATAAATATCAATGTACATCATGATATGGATTTTGTGTCAAGGAACTGTCACAATGCCACGTTTGTTATTATTGAAAGACTCACTACATCGTCACACTTCATTATTATCATCATGTAGTGTTCAGTGGAGAGTTTGGGGAAGATGTATGTACAAGATAATGTTATCCATCTTGGGTAACCTTCACCAAGGGCCTCCAATAATGTACGAACATTCACCTCATGCTTGTTGAAATGCCTCTATGAGGGATTTAAGATCCATAATAGGGAGATTACGAAAATTCACCACTAGAAATATTGGTAGATTAAGTGAACAATCTAGATGTTGAATGATATGTCGAGGGATTATGTGTTAGACATCAAGTAGAGTAGGGAGGATTAGTAAACCTTGGTAGAGTATTCATAGTTCCATAGAAAAATTAATACTATCATCATGGAACCTTTTATGTCCCTAAATGAGGGACACTTCTTGTCACCCTTTAATAGACAAAGATCATCGAGGCATCTATTCTGGGACTATAGATTCTGAAGAACATTGGAGAGAGTAAACTTCATCGATCTATTAATGTGGATAGAATAACATAGGCATAAATCATTCACATATATACGTTAGAGGCCCTTGGAGTTTGATAAGGGAGACCACATATTGCTAAGTTTCTCCCCATGAAAAAAATGTGGAGGTCTATATGGGGAGGAAAGTTATCCCCAAGGTTCATCACATCATTATAAATCATAGAGTGGTTGATTAATTTCTCTTACCACCTCACCCTACCCCAATATTTTGTATGGCTGAAAGCCTTCTTCCACATATTACAACATAAAAGATATATAATTGACCATATATAATATATTGAATGTAGAAAGATTAACATTGGGGAATGAAACACTTATTAAGATCACTTGGTGGTGATCGATGATTGATATAATATGACCATGTCTTGATGGAAAAACACCTTTGATCAAGTGTTTTGTTAGTACAATAATGAGAATGAGAGATCCTATGTGTCTAAGATTCAGATGGGGGCTCATTATCCCAAGCCATTATTCATTGTTTCTATTGACATGGATGAAAATATTGATGTACGTAATGATGTCGAGACCCTTTTTTAAATTTAAAACATTGAAATATTTTTAACATTGTTTTCAAATACATGTGTTCCTACGTCGTGAGATTCCACGAACTTATGTTTCTAAAATATATTTAAAAAATATATTAAATAAATTTTCTATTGTAGCTGTGTAGTTTCCCAAATGAAATGGGATAAGAAACACAGAAACAAAGTAATATATTTTTAATTATAAGTTATAGTTAATTTCTTTTGCATATCATTATTATTTACAACAACATTATAAGCTTACTCTTCACAAAACATGGAGCTAATTATGTTAAACACAAAATTGAGTTTTACCGCCGTTTAATGGAATTCCTATTTATTTAAAGTAAATTTTGACAATTTAATAAATTTCACTTTTCAAAATAAACATAATGTTATTATTTATAATTTCTAAATTATCTTCTAGTGAATTTTTTAATTTTTCTATGTTGTTTCATTTGTTGATGAATAGTAAAAATATCATATTTTAATTAAAAACTGGCTTTTAATTTAAATAGTTATTGGTGATAAGACCAATTAATTATATATTTATAAAATTTGATTTATTATAATGTTTATTATGATTATATTCAATATAAATACTTGTGGAGCTTTTGAACATTTATAGTTTAAAAACAGTTCTTCTTTACCATGTCTATAGGATTAGCGTTAATCTTGATTTTTCCACTCGTGTGATTTGAATATTTGAAAATAGACTCGAAAGGTTATAAATAGTACAATATCTATAGAATATTATGATGAACATATATTTTTTCCATAAATATTAGTGATAGAGAATAAAATTAATTACATTGATTAAGGGAAGGTTATGCTTAATAAGGTCCTAAACAATAATCATAAGGACCAAAATTACATTTTAATATTGTCTTAAATCTATTTTATAACAAAACTTAGATAATATCCCTGATGGGATAGAATTAAAATTTTTATTGTGATAATATTAATTAGAACATCCATATATAAAATTTTAAGTAATGAAAATTATTAAAACAGAATTTTCCTTACCGTGAAAATTTATAAAACATTTATACATGTACAAACTGTCATATTTTCAGTTATATATGACTATTTTGAAATATAAATGGTTTATTTTGTATCATAATAATGTATTGATTTTTTTTATTTTATCTAGTTTCTTAAATGGAAAAATAAATTCAAACATATTGAATATCAAGATAACATTTAAATAAAATAAACAATACTATATATATTGGAAGTGAAGTATATTGATTGAATTATGGTCATTAAATATTTTTTATATGAATATATCATGTTAAAAATGTTTTAAATAAATATATTTGAAATCCAAAATTGTTTTCATATTTTAAAATAATAATTAAATAAATAATGTCTAAATTGACATTCTTGATATTATTGAATAAATTATAGTTTATTAAATATATCAAAATTAATAAATATCATATATTCTTCTAAGTGACTTTTAAGTATTAATAATTATTAAATATGAATTATTAGTGGACCAATTAAACTTTTATTGTTATCATATTGACTTATATATTGTAAAATCTTTGTTAACATAGTCTGGGTTTGAGTAGTGTTTTAGTGTATCACATGTGCTTGTTTTAAAATTAATATTGAAAACATGTGGGATTTTTAACTTATAAATTATAAATAATTTTAATAATTATGTGGATCTATATTTTCAAATATATCACACTTTATTTGGTTCTTAGTGGTTGAAATAATAAGATTAAAATATATTCTTTAATAAAAATCAAAATGATATAATTGGAGATTCGTTGATGTTAAGGGATGTTTTTTATATTAAATTTTTTTCTATATAGGAGGCCTTTATAGACCAATATTACCCAAAAATATATTATTTGTAAATTTTTTAGGAACATTGGGTAAGGTAGACCTCCCATTAAGGAATACCTTTTTGTATTTATAACAGTATCCCTACACCTCCACTATAAAAAGGAAAGAACCATACCTCTTACTCAATCCTCTCAAGCCACATTTGATATAAAAACAAAGCTCTTTATATCACTCTTAATAAAAATTTATTTCATAAAATCTTTACATGATACAACATAGAAGTTCAAAATTTCTAGTTTCTTCGGGGCTTAAGATCATTATATAATATCTTAAAACATGAAATACAAATCTTAATTGAAACCATATTTTACATGAACACACACATTCCTTCGTACCTATCATTTAATGGGATAACATGAGGACATGTAGAAGAAAAGGTTAAGCTATAAAGTCCTGTAAGGGAGTAAAAAAGGAGTAAAATGAAAAATAAATTACATGTTAGGAAATAGTCTTATCAATGGGTTATAAGAGAAACATGTACATAAAGATATGATATATCATGATTATCATAACATAGAAATGTGGAAACCATAATTAACCTGATATTAGCATGAGCATGGAGAAATATTAAAAACAAATTGCACAGAAATTATATTGAGTATACACTCATTTCACATAATGTATCATGATCTTAATATTTACCGAATGCATTAGAGTGGTATCAGGGCACAACCTTCATAATCATTTCATTTCATCCAATAGTGTGGAACCTGGATCATATAACATGGATTTCTTAGACATCATCATTTATTAAACGATAAAAGAATTCAGAATTCATACATGAAACTCCATAATAAATATAGAAATGTGCATAAAGATGAATACCCTTGATAGTGATATGATCATGGTATTCACTATATAATGACTCTGGAATGGAGAATCACGGAGCTATTTCTGCAGCATAATGGCATTAAATAATAATTCATAATAATGGATGATGAGAGATAAAGGGTTATATCACCATATTTAAATTAAATGGAATTTAAGGGGGACAAATAGATACATTTTCCAACATATGTAATGTTTTTGGGAAAAAATCCCTCAAGGTAACATTGAAACATTTTTGGGTTGATTTTGTTTGTCGACAAAGCATGTTCCCATGGTGAATTGTTGAGTTCCTGAGAAGTTATTGAAAATCCATGTTGAAAAAGAAAAATGACAAAGGAACGGACGATATGGAGGCAATAAAAAATGTGTTGAACAAGGTGGTGTCATTTTAATATGGCATATGTATGAATTTTGGGAAGAGTGGCTTCATGGTTTGAAATTCGTGAAGACCTGAAAAATGATGGCGGTGATTCTTCACGATTACGTCAAGATTTGCCAATGGAAGAGTTGAAGCACATCATGGTGGTGAAGGTATTTGTGAGGAATCTTCATGGGGAAGGTGCGAAAGAATGATGACGGTGATGCTCTACAATTACGTCAAGCTCCTCGATCAGAAAATTTCTATGGTGCTTCACAATTTTGAGAGAATTTCGGCAGAAAATTTGGAGCAACGTGATTTGTGATGACATGGCATTGAATTCACGCAGACAGATTGTGGGTCGGTGTTATCGCCTATAAATAGAGGTCGACCCCCTCGATAGAAAAAGATTGAATTTTCGAAGAAAATATTTTTCCCTCGATTTGTGAAGGTGGTTCATAAAGGTAGTGTTATTCTCAAAAGAGAGGTTCTTCATGGCAGAAAATCTCGCTCCGTGAAAGAAGTGCACTTCGCGAGGCCGCGTGCACTAAGGAGTGTTCTTCGCGAAGAGTCAGGAGCTTCGTGAAGACCTATGCTTTTCAAAGGCTTGAGCTTCGTGAAAATGCTGGAGCTTCCCAAAGGCCTGTTTGAGCTTCATGAAATTGGGAGGCTCACGATGTAGGGTTCTTTACGAAGGTTTTTCCAAAGTAATTTCTCAGTGTTCAGGGGAAAATGGGTATTCATCAATGGATTAACTTTGAACTTCAGTAGAGCATCTATCAACATTTGAGGATGCATTCTTTCATGAAAATGAAGGGACTTATAGGTCTATAAACTGTGAGTAGATCTTCTGAAGAAGCAGTGAGCTCACTTCAGTTGAGAGACCAGTGAGTTCTCAAATTGTGAGTGGTTGTAAACCAGGAGGGACAGTGAGTCCGATTCGAACTTGTAAACAGCAGTACGCTTATAGTGGAATTGGTATATCGGAATGTTGTCAGTGTATGCTCTATGGACATATCCCAGTGAGGGTGAACCATGTAAAAATCACTGTGTCCTATTCCTGCTTTTAGGTTTATTCATTCTCTGCATTGGGAAGAAGAGAGAAGAGGGGTTTTTCTAATAGAAAAACATGATCAAGAAGGGGTAGTTGTTTAAATCATTCGTACCTTGATTCACCCCCTATTAGGGTATCTATCCTCATGGACCTAACAAATGTAATTTAGATTCACAAAACAGAAGAATTTCTATAACGTAAATGAGGAGGGAGAAATCCCTTACGGAATTTCAGTATAGTAACTAGTGTACATGGGAGGAATTAATGAGACAGGAAGGGGTCTCTTGTCATTCACACAAAAGGATTTCAGTATAATAGAGGGGCGAAATCATAGCCCCCAATGTTTATAATGGAAAATAAAAGTGCATAACTAGGAAAAACAATTTGGAAAAAAAGTGATATGAAGAAATCCCATACATGGAAATGTGATATAATGGCTTGGGTGGGGCATGAAAGAGGATTATTGGGAACTATGGGCACCATGTGAGGATTATAGAGAAAAGAGTTTAGGTTTAGTAAAGATTCAAGGGCTTTGAGTGAAGAGGAAGTGGGAGCATGGTGGGGTTATATATGAAAAGATATGAAATTCATTATTATTTAGGTTTTGGAAACCACACATTAAACTAACTGAAATTACAAACCATCCCATGGTTTTTTCGCACGATATTTTCCAAATTGTCTTGGGTAAAATTAGTTTATTATTCCAATGTCCTTACTTCTTAAAATATTAGGGTTTTTTATGTGGAGGTGAGTCACACTAATAAGGAAATCATTTTAAAAGGTTGAAATATTTTATAAGCCTTAGGGGTTCCACTAAACCTTTGTAAAATCAACAAATCAAAACTAAAATCACATTATTTTAATTATAAAACAAATATTTGCCTAATATCCTATTTATAGTACATTATTACTTCACTATTAGAAAATTATTATGTCATCAAACACATTATATAATTAAACGATTTGTAATTTTTCACAAAAAAATTGGCCATCTCACAAAATAATGAAAATTATCTATTGGTTAATTTTGATGTCCTTATTCATTACTAAATATTAATTTTATCTAAATAATTTTCCTAATATGTTAATTTTTACTTTTAAAATAAAAACCGACATTTATAAAAAAATTTTTGTGTTTTAATGAAAACTCCTTTCATTCCTTAATAAAAATTAGAATTATATTCTTAAAAATTATATGATCATTTATATTTAATAGAAATTAATTTAGTAATAATATTATATTAAAATATTATTAATTTAAAAAATCTATTAATCCATCAAAATATATTTCATAATTGAATATTGACAAAAAAATTAAATTTTTTTGTTTATAAATATTTACAAAGATACAATAATAAAATGAATGAATATTTTTTATTCTATAAAAAATAATATAGATAATCATAGTGCTAGGGGCTTATAACATAACCTATTAAAACACCCACATAAGACAGAAGGGTTTGGCATGTAATGGCAGCAGACTCATGGGGAGACTCATATGACATTGCTCGGGTTGTAATATCTCTTAACATCTACATCTCACATTAGTGGTTTCATTCAATCATAACATGTTGATACATGGCCTGGGCTTGGTCAATATAGAATCTTGTTGATGCCACCTCCTATCCGAGCTCCACCAAATGTTCTTTGTACAGAGACATTCTACAGGATGAGGTCATCACTCCCTTTTTCTACATAAGTTGGATATGTTAAAGCACTATATTTACACTAATATTGTGGTCACTTCTCAACAGATATATTAGAAATGATAATAATTATTAATGTTATTTGAAATATAAAAACATAAAACTGAGGAAGTGAATATGTCTTATATAAAAATTTTATATAATAGGATATTTAATTAGATCATGATGAATTTTCATTACCAAAAGGTTGGGTCATTACAATCGTCCCCCCATTTGAAATATCACACTTCAAATTTCATTTTCCCACACTAAATTAGATGAGGGTATCTCTAGTTCATAAAATCTTCTCATTCCCATGTTTCCTCTTCACACATTTTCATTTTCCACAACACCTTGACAAGGGGTATTGTCTTATTTCGTAGAACTTTATCAGTACGATCTATGAGCATCACTAGACTCTCTTCATAGGAGAGGTCATTCTACAATGTTACCACCACTGAATTGAGTACATGTGACATGATAGGTATTTAATTCTTCAAGAGTGATACATAGAATACATCATGTATTTTTGATAGGTTCTATGGGTGTGCTAGTCGATAGGCCAATACCCTAATGCGATCAAGGATCTCAAAAGGGATGATGTTCCTTGGATTAAGAATTACTGTCTTCCCAAATCTCATAAAATGCTTAAAATATGATATGTGGAGGAATACCGTGTCTCTAAAATCAAACTCTAGGTCTCGTTGGAAATTATCATCATTGGTCTTTTGTCGACTCTGAGCATCTTTAATGTGATGTTGGATTGTCTTAACCTTCTATACCATTTCTTCGACCATTTTTGGACCTACAATTTTTTGATCCGCTACTTCATCCCAACATACCGGGGGACTTCTCCTCTTCCCATAAAGACCTTCATAAAGAGCTATTATGATGCTTGAGTGGAATCTATTATTGCAAGATAACTCAAAAAGAGGATGATGTAGATCCCATCCGCCTTTTAAGTCTATTGAACATGCTATCAATATGTCCTCAGGTGTTCGGATAGTCAGCTAAAATTGGCTATCGGTTTGGGGATGATAAGATGTACTGAAGTTAAGCTTAGTTTTCATATCATGTTGGACACTCTACTAGAACATAGAGGTAAATCATGGATCTCGATTAGATATAATCGATATTGGTACTCCTTGCAGCCTTAACACATCTCTGATATATATCCATGCAAGTTGATCAAATTATAAATCCTTTCAAATTTCAATGATTTGTTTTGTCTTTGTAGGATGATCCACAAAAATCCAAATAGAAATATTTCTTTTGGATGTTTTCGGAAGTCTGATGACAATGTCCATGGTGATGTTCTAAAATTTATATGATGGTATGGGTAAGGATTACATTGTTCCTTTATAAATATGCCTCTAATACTTCACTTCATGTCATATCAGGTAATTTTATGTATACTCAACGATCTCCATCTTCCTGTTATCCCACCAATATATCTCTTAGAGATCTCAATACATCTTTATGTTTCCTCTGTTAATAGAGAATTTTGAACTATGTGCATCATACAAAATATTATTCTTTATCTCCAGACTTTATGGAAAACATAGTTTTGACCCAAATCTCGCAATTCCTTATTCATTAACATTGAAATCTGAGGATTTCCCTTTTCTAATAGTTTCTACATTCTTCTAAATTCCAACATCATACTTTGAAAATACTAAAACCTTCCCCAAAGATTTGGTTGAGAAGTCATTTGAGAAATTAATGATGACGATCCCTTCATCAGGAGTTCCTTGTCCATCTTCATCAAATCTAAGAAGATTTGATCTTTTTCATTTCTCATCAATGATAGAATTTATTCAACTGTTCTACATAGATCATCCTCCACATTTTTCACATTACTACGGTTGTAATGGATTGATAATTCATAGTATTTGATCATCTCTATAGATATTCTTTTTTTCATATTCAACTCTTTCCATGTCAATAAATACATGAGGCTTTTGTGATCCTTATATAATTCCCACATATCCACAAAGAGTAAATGTTTCCTAAATGATAAAAGATAATATTACTATATCCAACTACATGTCATGTGTTGTATTGTTTTTCTCATGAACTGTCAATTTCCATGATACATAGAAAAAGAATTTTTCCTTTTTCATTAACACAAATCCCATGCCCTTCTTCTAAGCATCTCTAAATACCAAAAAATGTTCCCACGTGTGGGTATTGTGATATTGAGATAAGTGATATACCGCATTTTCATCTCCTTGATTGTCTATTCACATTTATCACTCCATGAAAACTTGACTCCCTTATGAGTGATATTGGTAAGAAGGTTTGACAATCGTGATATATTTCTCAATAACCAGTAAAAATATTCATCTTACCCCAAGAATCTATAGATATTCGTCCCCGATGTTGGCCTGAACCATCCCCATATTGGATTTGTCTTGGATGGATCCAAATATATCCCATTCCTTATGTTGATATGACCCATGAATGAGACCTCATTCAACCAGAACTCACACTTTCTATACATTTCGTAGAGTTTCTCCTTTCACAATGTCTCTATTATGATTCTTAGATACTCTACATACTCCTCATTGGTTTTGGAGTATGTTATAATATCATATATAAAGACTACAAAAAATCTGTCTATGTAATCTATAATGATTCTATTCATCATGTATAGGAATATTTTCGGTGCATTTGGGAGTCTATAAGGAATTATTATAAATTCAATGTGCCTGTAGCATGTAAAAAAATCAGTCACTAGGATATCCTCTATCTTCACCCTTACATAGTAAAATCCCAACCACAAATCGACCTTAATGAGGACATGGGGTCCACCTTGATGATCAAACAAGTCATTAATTTTATGCATAGGATACTTGTTATTTATTAATAAGTTGTTGAGCTCACGATAATCAATTAAAAGGTGCATTGACACATCATTCTTCTTGACGAAGAGGACTCATGAAACCCATGGTGATGCACTTGGGCATATAAACCCTTTATCTAGATTCTCCTGTAGTTGTTTCATAATATCCTCAAGCTCCAAAATATCCGTTCTATACAGAGTCTTGGATATTGAAAATGGACAAGGTATATGATCTATTGAAAATTCAACCTCTCTTCAAGGAGGAAGAAAACACAATTCCTTAGGAAACACTTATACAAATACCCTCAAAATAGGCATGTCTTCATGGATGGTTGCTTCTTCAGAATCAATCATCTAAGCCAGATACCCATTCTCATATGGTTGTAATATCCACAAAGTTGATGATGTGATAAAGAATATTCATCCTCCTCCTTTCACTCGTACATACTCGGAGGTTGATTCCCCACATAGAGAGTGATTTCCCTCTCACATAAATTGATGTTGGATCTATATAAGGAAAACCAATTAATGATAATAATTGCATCAAATTCCACCAAAGTGGGTATGATCAGGTTCATCGTGATGTTAAATCACTAAATTATGATAAAGAAGGAGTTATATTCAAGGGATGCAATGACTTCTAAATTTTCTATTCTCACTGAAATCATTAGATCCATAACTTGAGGTGTTGTTGGGATTGTTCTACTAAACATTTAAGATATAATAGAATGTGTAGAAATAGATTCCAAATTTACATGTTCCATTATTGAATGAATAAGTAGCATACCTTTCACCACATTGTTGTCAGGGTTCACTTCGGTAGTTGTGATGGAAAAATATCACATTTTCTTCTTTGGATGTTTTTGGTTGCCTCCAAAAACCCTTGGATTATGAAATTGGTTTGAAAAGTGCTCCGGTTCATTGCAGTTGAAGAAATGAACAACACATTGGTGGAATAACAGAGCATTCTTCTCCTTTATCAAAGCCTCAAGTTTTTCTTTTTAGCAGTTAATGTAGAGGTTCCCTTCTCTTCCACACCTAAAGCATTTCCTCATCCCCTTTAGGAATTTTGTGGGGTGCTTCTTTCAACACCTCTGGCAAGTGGCATTAAGTATTTTCTTGCACTGTTGAATATATCCATAAGTCCACTGAAATTAAATTCCACTTTATGCATATTATCCACATGATCCCCATGAGATTATCGGATCTCCATTTAGACATTGATGCCTCATGCGAGAATTTCATCATATTTCTCGATGTCACAGATTTCTAGGGCTTTCTGTAGGCTAGGTTTTATCCCATTAAAGAAGCAATCATCCTTGAATTCGGTGGTAATGACAAATCCAGAGGCTTAACATGAAACGCTTGTAAGGATGGCCTCGTAAGCTCTAATGTATTTATAATATTTTTTCACGAGGACAAGAAAATCCATTTCTATTTTATGTAGGAGGGTTCGAGGAAAATATTGGTCGAAAAACATTTTCCAGAAATCCATCCAATCCAATTACTGAATTCTCATCATTATGCTTGTTAATTGTTTTTAATGACCACTTTTGATCATATTAACCCTCCATACGATATATATCCAGAAATACCTTATCTTGATTAGAACATTGAATGATGGAGAAGATCTTCTCAATGGATTTGATCCATTGTTCAGCGATTGAGGGATCAAATTATCCATTAAATGTAGGAGACCTTTGTCACGTGATTCTCTCGATGGTGACATGTTATTTTTCGGTGGGGGGGGGGGCTGAATATTCCTCTTGACCCACGTATCTATTCAAAAACATGAGTTAATTAAGAGAGTATCACGACAATGTTTGTGAATCCCACTCCCATTGGAATGGGCTTCTCATTGGAATAGTCATCACAGTAATCTTCACATCAGTTGTTAGCCCGAGTCATCCTATTACCAGACAATAGATGGAATAAAAGGAAAGTTAGGGGTAACACATAAAGGTAAATTATAATAAAAAATGGATGAATTAAAAATTTCATTTATTTCCTTAACTTATGAATTTATAGTCTTCAGTCTATGTTATCCATGATCTAATTCCCAACATATATTCCTAGGGGAAATTTTTTATTCCGTTAATAATGGTTAATAATATGATTGTGAGTTTACCGAAGAATATCCCTTATGAGTGTCATAACTAAGTGTTTATCAAGGCCCGTTGTCATGCACCTTTTCCCATTTGAGTCTATCTCAAAGTTGTGTTTTCTGGTTTTACCCCTAGATACAACTATTCGATACCCTCCTCATCATGATCGTATCCAGACATGGATATATTTTCTTTATAAACAACTTACTCAATACCCTCCAAAATTTGGGGATGATTTTATTATATGTAGTATTATTCCTATGGTTTCCAATAGGATTTTCTATTCCTAATCAAAAAATAAATAATGCTATCATGTGATACAAACTATAACAACCATACTCTATATTTCACACAAAAACATAATTTATTACATAAAAACATCACATGATACAAAAATTGATAGAAAGGGTTAGTTTATTTGGGTCTTAGGATCATTACATAAAAACTTAAAACATAAAATAAACATCTTTATTGAAAAATTATTTTACATGACCTCACACATTCCATCGTACATAGCATTGCATGTGCTAACCAAAGTACATACATGAGAAAAGGGTGAGCTATAAATCCTAGTAAGGGGTTAAACAAATCAATACATGAATAATACAGTACATATTAGGAAATAGACATATAAATGGATCATAATAGAATCATTAACATAATGAAATGATATAACATTATTATTATAACATGAAAGTGAGGAAGCAACACTTAACATGATAATAGCATGAGCTAAGGATCATTGCACGTGAAGTTTTAGTAAACCCTCATTGCACAAGAATTATAATGATTAAACCCTCATTTAACCTAACATATCATGATACTAATATCTACCCAACACATTTTAGCACTATCAGGGTGCACCATTCTTAAACATTTCACTTCATGCATAAGTATGCCACGTGGATCATGTAACAAGGATTCATTAAACGACATTATTTATTAAATAATGAATGAATATAGAATTAATAAATTAAAATCAATAATCAATAAGTAAATGTTCATAATGGTGAATACCATTGATAGATATATGGGCATGATATTCACTACATGATGACATTGGCTTGGAAAACTGTGCTGCAATTTCGGCAGCATAACAACATGACATAAGAATTCATTAAAATGATTGATGAGAGAGAAAGGGGTTCATAATCATATTTATATGAAATGGATAGTAAGGGGTAATAAATATAAATTTCCTAACATAAGAAATAGAATTTAGATTCATAAAACAAAATAATTGCAGAATGTAAATGAGAATAGAGAGAAATCCCTTACGGAATTTCAGAAAGGTTACATGTGTACATTGGAGGCATTAATTATAAGGAAATTTGTATATTGTCATTATTAAATAAGGAGGACAATATATGGGATGTGAGAAATCATACACCAATGTTTTTAATTTAAAATAAAAGGTCATAACAACATAAAAAATGGGGACAAAAAAGTGAACGGAAGAAATCCCTTACATGGAAGTGTGACCCCAATTGTTTGGAAGGGGCTTGAGCGTGTATTATTGGGAGCTTGGGGTTCCATTGTAGGATTATGGATAGATTAGGTCAGGTTTTTGTCGATATTTAAAGGCTTTTAGTGATAAGGAAGTGGGAGCTTGGGTGGGTTTATATAAGAAAATTGAGGAAATTCTCTATTAAATAGGTTTTGGACACCACACATTAAACTAATCAAAACCACAAACCAACCCATGGAATTTAGAATTGGTTTTCCCAAAGTGTAGGGGAAAAATTATTTTATAAGGCCAAATGCCGATCATCTAAAAATATTAGTCTTTATTATGTGGAGGTGAGTCAAACTCTCAGTGAAAACATTTTAAAAGGATAAAATATTTTATAATCCATGGAGGGTCCACTAATGCATTGTAAAATAAATAAATCTTACCTAAAATAACATTATTTTAATGGTAAAACATGTATAGGCTGAACAATCATTTTATTTAATTTTATAACATAACTATTAGGTCATTATGATGTCATAAAACATATTATATAATTAAATGATATTTAATTTTTACCCAAAAATTTGACAGTTTAATAAATTTATGAAAAATTCAACGTTGGATAATTTATACTTCTTGATTCCAAAGAATAATATACATTTTATCTAAATGATTTTTTAAATATTTGATTTTTTACATTTATAATAAAAAAACATTTATCGAAAATTCATTGGTTTTTACAAAAATGGCTTTCAAACCTTAATAAAAATTACAATTGTATTCCTAAAAATTATATGATCAAATATATTTAATAAAATTTAATTTAGTTATAATATTTCATTCATTTATTATTTAATTAAAATATCTATTAATTCATCAAAATATATTTCATACTTGAATATTAACCAATATAATATTTTTTGTTCCTTAAAATAAATTTACAACAAAACAATAATAAAATGAATATATATTCGTTATTCTATAAAGCAATTATCTCACATAAACATAGTGTTAGGTTATTATTAGATAACAACTTAAAACTGCCACATAATATCCAAAGGTGAGGTGTGAGATGGAGAAAGACTCTTGGATCGGCTTAGATAACATTGCTCGGGTGGTAATATTATTAAATTCCACTTCTACTATAGGCAGTTCCGTTCAACCTTAACATGTTGAAGCTCGGCTTGGGGTTGGTCAAGAGTGAATCCCAATAATTCCACCTCTTTTCCGAGCTCAGATAAACGGGCTTTGTATGGAGAAATTCTACATTATGAGGTCATCGCTCCATTTGTCTGAGTAAATTTTATTTGTTAAAGCATAATATTTAAACCAATCATGTGTTAACTATTCAAAGGCTATATTTTCAATAGTAAAAATACATAAAGATATTTTGAAATACCTAATTGTAAAACCAATAAGTTCATATTTCGTATATAACCATTTTACATAGTAATACATTTAATTACATCAAGAAGAAAATTCATTAATAAAACTTTGGTTTGTTAAATTGGATCAACCATGATTTCCCAAAATAGCAATCCAACACCCCAAAACATGACCAAGAAGCATCCATTTTTTAAGTAAGTAATCTGAGGGAGAATTTTGGTACAAAACCAAAGAAGTTACCCAATTAATAGGTAACACCTTCTCTCATGCTTTCTAATTTAATTTCTATTCTCCACCCCCTCAAAGATTCATATTTATGGTTATATAAAAAAATAGTATCCTCAATATACATATTTTTTTATGTTAATATTTATAACTACAATAACAAACACCTCCATCTAATTTGTAAAAAAACATGTTGTTTCGGTGTATGTTGAACTACATCATCATGAAACGATAATTGTTCATTTTTTATTTACCACTTATCATGGTGGACATTATGATGTAAAATATATTTTTATGTGATAGATTTGGTATTTAATATGTATTTAAAAATATATAATTTTTTTATAACACATATTTTAACAGCACACATTTTTCGTTAATATAATAACATCATTCGAAGATGTGTAGACTACCACCCCCTCGAGTCGATGAGATTCCTTAATTATAAACATGTAACATATTAAGATGATTTTAATAAACATGTGAAACATATAAAACTTATATATAATACTATAAATATAATATAAATATTTATAATTTATATTCCATTCCTCTAATAAAAAATTAATTGAATATACCATTCATTCGTACGTAGGACCTACTGTCTCCATGAATGGTGTTGTTCATTTCTAATATTTTAATATAAATAACTACAATAAATACATATACAATGATTATATATTGTAATTAAGTCATGTATAACATTCTGGATATGATGAAACATTAATATAATTAATTATAACAACATATAAAATGTTAAAACATATTAAAAAAATTGGTTCTTAACTCCCGATATAGTTAAATCAATGAAAGTTTGTTATCAAATGTGAAATGAGCTATTATAAAAATAATATATATTGATTTATAAGTATGAGTATGTTTATGATATTAGATATTACAATATTTAAAACCAACTATAAAAGAGGATAATACAACATAACAAAAAGGAAGGATATGGTAATGTAATTTCATCTCAATTTACATTTCATTAAGACTTATTTTTTATTCTTCCCCAATTCAATTTTTTTATATATACTACCTTTTTCATGTTAAAACATGTATCCCCTTATTATCATTATATTGTATATTTCTTTTAATTTTATAACATTTTTTTGTAAATTTGGAATCAAATTTTTCTATGGGGTATGTATCACTTGGGAGTGTTTAATTATTATTCTCCTCAATACTGTTCTTACAGATTATATTTTCAATCTCAATTCCTTTTTGTATTATTAAAATTATATTGAGAAAATGACTATATTGTAATCATTTTAAATAGGAAATTAACATTAATATCTATATTCTCGTACTATGGATATTATTATTTCTTAAACCGTTGACCATTTTACAGAAATTGTCTATATTGACAGTTACATTTTTATTTTGGTGAAATATTGATAATTATTTTTTATTTATTTAATAATAATATTTAATATGGAATATTTTTTATTATTATTAAATATAGTGAAATTTTTTTACAGGAAATGACAAGTGGAGCCCAAACATTGTATAGCTCCTCGATGGATTGACAGGTTCTAACCAGAAAAAAAGGTTGCCAAATTAAATGGGTTTCTATACATAGTTTTAAACCATCATATGAAATATATTGATGATATATGTTTCCACGTTATATAGACATTATTTCCATTAATAAATAAGTTCACCCATTTAGGTCTAGTTATTATTCATCCCTAATATTTTACATTGACCTATCTATGAAAACATTTCATTTTCATTTCATTGAATAAATGGAATGAGTTTCAATTTCTTAACATTACATATAGATTTTTTAATATCTAGTAATTTGAATTGAATGCATTATCAGTTATTTACTTTGAGATGTTAAATTATTCTCATTGATTAATTATTTTGCATGCTTAATATACATTAATTGACCATTTTAAATCACCCTTATTGTGATTCCTTTCCCTGGGATATGATAAATAAATCATTGAATAAGATTTAAAGGATTATATCTAATTTTGTAAATTATGTATCATGTTTTTATTAATTATTTAACATTTTTTTGTTGGAATAATTATGTAATATATCAATCGATGATTGATAAAATAACTGAACATTTAGGATTTCATTCACATTAATCATGAAAATTTAATAATATAATGCATTGACATTAGGATTTTGGGGTTGGGGCATTATAGTTGGGTTTAGATGAAGATTAGGAGAAAACATGGAAACAAAATTTATAAAACATTGAATAGGTAGAAAAATCCTGTGATTGACATTGAGGACAAGTATAAAATAACATCCATGAATTTTGGTAAGGAAACAACCATATTTTCTTTCCATTAAATACAACCTTGTATGGATATTATAAGTGGGTGTGGTTCTGGAATAGATTTAGCATTTAGTAATAACTATGAAATGGTGTTTCAGGCCTTACATAGGGTAACTTGGTACACAACAATGAGCCTTAATTGAGACCTTTTTCTGACACTCTTGGGTGATACTCTTAGGCTAATTCACATTTTCATTAGAAACCATTATGAATTACTTGAATGTAATGATTTCCCCAATGAACCCATACTTAAAAATATGAGATTAGATTTGTATAAAATTTTCAATTTATTTTATGATTCCCACTGGTATTTGGATTATAAATTATTAGAGAATGTAATCTAGTCCATGCCAGTATTTAGAAAAATGAACATATTTGATGGAATGTGAACTCCACTAAAGAACGTGATCAAAAGAGTGTGAAGAATTACTTTGTTCATGGTATTAAGAAATTTTTTTGAATGGAAATAGTCTACCATGTAATAACAAAATATGGGGAAATAATATCATCTACTAAAAATATATGTTAGGAATTTTCAAAATATTATGTATTCGAAGGGAACCAAGATTATAATATTCCATATGATAAATATGTATAGGGGAATGAGTCAATGATGATGAAGATAAAGAATGATTTTATGACATGTGTTAATTATTCAAAAAACACCCTGGTATATTCTTGATAGGAATGTCAATTTTTTTATAAATATGGAGTGAAATGAAAACATATCTTTGATTTAAATGTTAAGAAAATTTATTCCAATGTAAATGATTCAAAAACAAAGATATTGGACACTATAGAAACCAATTTCCCATGAATCAAAGTAATATACCAGAAATGATGCTAATGGATAATGAAAAAGTTATTGTAGTACTGTAGATGTATAGTAATGATTAATATTCCAATTCAATAATTATTTCATTTTAAAATTTTATCTGATATGAATAGGTTATACGAATTATGGAATATATGAGTATTGTACTGTAGTAATTATTTCTTAAGTATTTGTTATCTTACACTGAATGGTATGAAAAAACATTATTCATTGGAATATTAATATTTTAAAATGTGTTTGAGGGTAATAAAAACATTAACATGATCGTGATGTTTCTATAATTATAATTAAAAGACTATTTTGGAAAAGTAACGAATACATTAGAATTGATTAATAAATTTTCAAAAAGTGGTATATGCTATTATTGAGGGAATTTACAACACTTGGATTACATGAATGAATCCAATAACATGTGTATTATATATTAAATAAGTAATAATGAATATTTCCAAAATCTTTTTTATATTCATTCTAGTTATTACCAAACATTAAGAGGATACATGATGACATATTCAAATTATAGGAATTGAAATTTTTTGAGTTTTTTCATTTTGATTAAAGGGTAATGGTATGTTAATTTTGTAAATCCAATGAATATCATTATAAATTTTTGGATCATAATATTCTTGAAAGGATAACCACTGATGAAATTGTTAATGATAATCATTGAATTTGGTTTTAGAGGATGATATAATATGTCACTATTTGATGAATAATTTTATATGATACGATGTAAGGATAATTATGGCATGACGAAAGTATATGTTTATTCTTATAGAAATGTTCCATGTAAATAAATTTACTTATATTCTTAAGGAGTGAAAGAATTACTCAACTCTAGATAAAATGAACATGAATAAAAAAAATGTCCACCTAGTATCCACGTTTATAATGTTTCAAATGAACTATATACCTTTATAGATTTAGGCCTTTATAATAGTTAACATTCTCTTAAACATGTTCTCAAGCACCCTCTATTAGAACATGATTGATATTTTTTCTATGTTTCAAGGTTTTTGGTTTCTATTTATGTCATCTTTCTAAAACACTAGGTTATGTGATCATTTTAACTTCATCTTTCATTTAATACTAATGTGTGATATTAACCATTTTAAGATTTGGGTCTTTTTAAAAATAGTTTATTTTCAAATATTAGTCCCCCGATTACTGACATCTTTCTTGAATAAGGAGGTCATAATTTAATTAATGTTGGAAGAATTTAACTACCCAATTCATTAAAATATTTTTTTTCATTTAAAGAAAATTAGTTTTTTATTATTCTTCTATAAAATTACAAGATAATCTAACTCTACCAATAATTCTATGTGAGTTGTGTTACATGGAAAACTGAGTTTTATCAACTTTTAAATAGTCTTTCTATTTTTACAAGTAAATTTTGAAAATTTTACCAATTTTAATTATCAAAATAAACATCCATTTAGGATTCAGAATGTTGAAATTATCATAGGTATAATTATTGCTTTTTTGTGACTTCTTTTTAGGATTAGAAAAATTAGACCATTTTAATTAAAAATGGTCCTTTTGATTAAATTATTATTATAGTTAAGTTATAAATTAATTTTTTTAAATACATAATATTTTAATTATAAAATTATGAATTTAGTGTTGGATATTCTAATAATTTCATAATTTAAATTAGATATAATCACATGTTTATGTTTTAAACATTATTACATAAAACCCCGATTTCTCGGTACATTTGTGAGATTAGCATTTATCATGATTTTTTGAATTTTTATATTTGAATTTTGAAAAATTGACATATACAGTTGTAATCATTAAAATATTTTTTTATATGATCAACATAATTATTGAGAAAAAATATTAGCAAAGGTGATTAAAATTAATTGTGGTGAATAAGTTAAAATTTAGCTTAATAAAGGATTAATCCTTAATCATAGAGACCAAAATTATTTATACACATTTCAAAAATTCCTCAGATACCAAAAAATAGACCATATCCCATCTTGGTTAGATTTTTATGAGTTATTGGGATATAATTAAATGGATTTTTTCTATATAAGAGGTTGCATAAATGAATTGACAAAAGTGGTAATTCCTTACATTAAACATTTATAAAAAATTTATATGTGTATAAAAAATCATATATTAGGTTATACATATCCTTAAAAAAGATAAATTAATTATTTTATTATAATAATTATTCCATAATTTTTATATATGATTTATTTACATAAAAGGCCTATAAAATGACAATATAAATATTATTTAGCTAAAAATCAACTAAAATAAATGGTACTATAAATATATAAATTGTTGTATATTGATTGAATTTTCATAAGTAATTATTTTTTAAGATGTATAATTCAGGTTACATATCTTTAATCTTAATAAATTTTAAATCCAATATTCTCTTGAAAATTTAAAATTACAATTGAATAAATAATGTCACAATTGACATTGTTGTTATTTTACAATGAATGATATTATATAAAATGATTTAAATTTTATAATAAAACTATATTTTTTAAATTTAATTTTATAAGCTAAAAAATATTAAATATTTTATATTATTGGTACAATTGATATTTTATTATTTTCATATTTACTTATATACTGGAAAATTATTATTATCACATCCTGGGATTAAGATGTTTTTTGGCACATCATAAGCGATTGTTTTAAAATTATATTCCAAAATTTGTGGGATTTTTTCATATAAGTTTAACAAAATATTATTATATCAGTGTCCTTTTATTTTTAAGAAATATCACATTATTTTAGTATTAAATATTAAATTAACACTATTATAAAACTAGATGCTTTAATAAAATCCAAAATGATAAAATGTGGGAAATTTAGAAGCTAAGAAACCAAATTAATTAAATAAAAATATTTTTGTGTGATGGAGATTATAATCTACCATTAATTTCTTTCAATCAATTATTATTGCAATTTATATTCACATTGGTAAGGTAGACCTTCCATTAAAGAATAATTTTTTTATAAAATAGTTCCACTCCCCCTTCACTATAAATCAGCAACCACACTACCTCTTACACAATCCTCTCAAGCCACATTATCTCTAACATGATCTAGAAAAATAGTCTCCCAATATCCATAAAATCCACCTAGAATCATCCCGTTTGGATTCCATAAATTCAAGGATCTTTTTGGTACCAACCAAAAGGAGTTACACGATAAAGAGGAAACATCTTCTGTCAACGTACCTAGTTTCATTTCTGTTCTCATACTATCAAATCATCTTATTCCTGACAATATAAAAATACAATATCAAAAATATAGATGAATTTGGTTTGTTAATATTTATACCTAAAGGTACACACACCTCTGTCTAATGGGTAATGATCATATTGTTTCTATATTGGGGGAAAAACTGCCTCATGAATTGATGATTGCTTATTTTTCTTTTACCACCTATCATGGTGGCCATTATGATTGTAATACTATTTTATATGATATATATTGTATTCATTATGTATTTATAATTATTTAATCTTTTTATAACACACACCTTTAATACCCCCCATTTTCCATTAATATGATATTATGGTTTGTGTTAGTGTAAAATAACACCCCTTTGAATATAAGTTATTTATTCACATGATACATGTAACATATTAAAAATTATTTTAATAAAAAATGTATAATATATAACATATATATGATACTGTGATTATAATATACCTATTGTTAACTTATTTTTTATTCTTTTAATGCATCAAAAAAATAAATGTTTCTTTCATGAGTACGTATGACCTACCGTCTCAATGAACTGTACACTTCATTTCTAGTCAAAAAATATAATAAAATAATATAAATAAATATATACATATTATATATGGTAATTAAGTCTTGTTTTTAATTAAGGGTATGATGATACCATGATCTAATTAATGATAAAAACCAATATTATGTTTACACATATTCGAAAAACTAGGAAATTAACAACCAAAATAGTTAAATTGATGGATGTTTGTTAAGAAATGGGTAATGTGATTTTATAAGAAGATAATATATGTTTTTATAAATAATATCGGGGATAATATATTAGTTATTAATAGATATTAATCCTATATTCACAAGGGTAAATACCACACCCCAAAAAATAAAGAAAATGTAAGGGAATTTCATCTGAACTTTCTGTTCATTTAGACTATTATGATATTATATCCCAATTCCAATTTATTTAGTGTATTATTAACTTTTTCATGTTATATCATGAATCCCTTTATTCTCATTATATTCTAAGTTTCTTTAAATTTAATTCCTTTATATAGATTCTGAATCAACTACTTCAATGTGGTATGGGATGCTTTGAAATGTCTAAATATTATCATCCTCAAGATTATTATTCATGACTATGTTTTCAATATCACATCCTTTTGTGATTGTTAACATTATCACGAAATAGTAACTATATTGTAATAATTTTACACTAGATATTTACTTGAATATCTATATTCTCATACAACTTATATTAATAATCCTAAAATCGTATACTGTTTTACAAATGGTGTCTACTTTGACAGTCATTTGATTATTTTGGGGAAATAATTATAATTCAATATTCTTTAACCAATAAGAATATTTGATCAGGGATATTATTTTTTATGATTATTCAATACGAGGAATAATTTATACTGGAAATCATCGGTGGATCCTAGAAATTATATACCTCTTCAATGCTTCGAAAGGTTCTCATGAGAAAAATAATTTGGACAAACTAATTGGGTTTCTATGTTTATTTTTAAATCATCTTATAAATGATATTGACAATATAAGTTTTCATGTTCATCAAACATCATGTCCATTCAGAAAAAATTTTACTCATTAAGTTCCATTTAATATTCATACATCAGATTTTTCTCCACATATCTAGGGATACAATTTAATTTTATTCCATTGATTAAATAACATGACTTTCAGTTTCTTACCTTATCAAATTGATTTGTTACTTATCTAGTTTTTTTAATGGAATGATTTTTTAGTTATTTAGTTTAGTAGGTAAATTTATTAGTATTGATTAATTATTTCTTCCACATAACGTACACATACTGAGCTTTTGAGCTCACCCTTATTATTTTTCGTTTCTCTATGTCATGACGAAAAAAATATTTGAATAAGTATCCAAGGATGATATTTATTTATTTCTATTATGTATCATGTTTTTATTTACTATTTCCTATTATATTACTTGTATCATTATGTAATATAGATTTCTTGGTCTACTAATCTGACTGATCCTTCAGGATTTGATTCCATGTAATCATGAAAATATAAAAATATAATGCACCGACTTTGGGATTTTGGGGGAGTGAAAGACATGATATCTATTAAACAAACCTCATATCAGAAATATTAGTCCATATTTGAGTCATCAATTTTTCTTACAATATACATGATCCAAAATAAGTAAATGTTAGGAATTTGGATAAAATCATCCATTGGTGGTAAATTAATTAGTTAAATTAAATTTGTTAACAAATTAATAAATTAATTGTCCTGTTATATATTTTCTCAACATAGAAAAGTATATAAATTCCCATTTTTTAGAAACATAAACTGTGGGAGAATTGAGAGATGTTTTTCTCTTTATTCATTGTTAAATTGAATTTAGATAACATAAGAACACTGGATTGGAGAATATTGAGATATAGAAAAATCATTGACTCCTCTTGTTCATTGGAAGTGCGTTCATCATCAAAAAAATTGATCGAAAACAATGTATGATTATTAATTTCCATTTTTATAATGTTATTGTTTAGATTAAATGTGAATTATCATCCATTTCGCTGTTCTATACAAAATAAAAGACTATTCTGATGCTTCTATATATATTTAATTTATTATTCAATTTTATTCTCAGCTTGAATATCACATAATGTGTTATTCAGAAAATAAATACTGGGAAATGTTCATTTAAACTCTTTTTATTGTGTTTTAGTTAGATTATTCATTACTTAATTCATCATTGGACCATGACATTATGATTCGACATTGTCGTATAGGTATGAGACTGATCTGACCACCATATTCAAGAAACAATCATGAGAGACAAACATAACAATGATTTGGGGATGTATTTGGTGTGTAAAGGGATAAAACTGAGGAATACCTTATATTTGTGATCTATGACAAAAAAATTAAATACTGGAGACACACTATTAATGTGACACTGTACCATGTATCTATAGGTACCATTTTCCAAAAACTGGATGACCAAAAATGACGAATAATGGTATTCCCCTCTAATTTTGAAAGAGGACTAGACTCGATTAAAATGAAGAATAGATGAATATAGAGTGTCGTGTTTATATCATAGTTTCTAGAAAATTACAATTTACATGTAGTGTAGTCCAATGAACACATAACGTGTAGGTCCTTGGTTGTGGAATCTATGGTTTCATGGTATTATAGTTATAATAAATTATATTTTTCCCCCATATTTTATTTAACCATTGTGATGGTGAACCAAAATGAACCATGGGAATACATGTCTAGATGCATTTATAGGAACATATTCTGTGAATAAGTATACTAACATAGAACTTGAATATTCTTAGGAAAATAGGTGGTTGTGGCACACCGTGTAGTCCGCCAACATGTTCCACTTTGCTATATTGGTAGCAACATGTGATCTAATTGGAACATGGCTCAGTGAAGGAGTAGGAAAAATGTAATCTGGGTACCATTACACACTCTATAATCCAAATAACCTTCTTAGGAAGCATTAACCTCTTGTATATATTTCTATTGGAATCGAATTTTGGACATTGAGTTGCCTATCCTAATTTTTTCAATGTGGAACAAAATGTAGGCCTCTATTGTGGATTTAGAGTAATAAAGAAATATTTTAGTGGTGTGAAATTTTTTTAGGTTATTTCCTACAATTAAAATGACAAGTAAGTTACAAAAGAGAGATTATAATGGCATCTTATTTCAAGGAAATGAATGGTTCATCATTTTAATACTAGAGTGTGACCCTTTAGTTTGTCTGGGGATGGGTCCTCTATAGAAAATTAGATTAGAAACCTATATAGGTAAATTGGATTGTTCCTTTATCTATCAATTGAGTGGAACCCACCATTAGAGTCAATGTATGTGTTATTATATATAATAGTGGCACCCTCTAGTTGGAATCTATTCGAGTGGAAACCTACAGTTGTATCTATGAATGAGACCCAAAACAACCACTACAGTAGAACCCTCATGCTATGTTGTGCATAATTCTGGTACTGAATAGTATATCAGAACTCTCTACCTAATATTGAAATGGGTTCACTACCTTGATATTGTGACCCTCAACTATGTGGAATAGTAGATAGTCATGGCCTGACATGGGCATCTCTTTAAAAAGATGGGTGTGCTGATGGGCTTCGATTATGCAATTCTAAAACGAATGGCACTAAATGAGCAGGATCCTCTGTGATTTAGAGATCCTCATCTCTCACATTTGCGTTTCATTGGTTTTAGAATATATATATATATATATATATATATATATATATATATATATATATATTTCTATTTATGTCGTTATATTTAATTGATCTCTTTCTTTGGGATGACCATTCTATCTTTCATTATTTTTTTCAAACTACACCCCTTTATTTGGGGTGCTCCACAAGGTATGTATATACTAACAGGAATATTGTATTTTCCAACACATGTAATGTTTTATGAAGATGAAAAATAGGTTAACAGGGACTACAAAGGAGCATATAAAAACATGGTTCGTTGGGCTTTGTATGGTAGTTCAAGCTTAGAGATTTGTAACTACTCCCTCTCAGTACTTTCACCATCTAGTTTTTTCATATTCAAACATATTTTGGGTTGGGAATATTTTTTTTTCTCATTACAAAATGTTTTCTCTGTCATAATCTTGTATACCCTAGTGTTTTTTACATGCATGGTTATATTTAAAAATTTTCATATTTTTATTATTATTCATATGAACTTCAATATTTATATAGCCACGTGTGTTCATATAGGTAAATTACAAAATGTACTCCCATTTAGGTTATTCCATAAAGTGTATTTCTACACCATATTTCCTATATTGGAAGACTTGGGTTGGTTATAGCTATTACCCCTTGAGTAAAATAATAGAAATCTAATCTAAAAAATATTAAAATAATTAATCTATAATGTCGAAACAATATAAGTTATAAAAATAAATACATACATCTCAGAGTACAAAGATACACTATAAATACAAAAATAAGAATATGACAACCAAAACCCTTATCCTTGTGGTCCCTAATCAAAAACCATGTCCCAAGAATCCCACCCTCGGTCAACCTAACACAAAAACACAAGAGGATAGAAAATCAATAGCATGTTCTATATAAATAATAGATTTGTAAACATTAAATGATACAATAAGGGTGGGACCTATAATGTCATGTTGGACTCCACAAAATATTATACAAATTTACATCAGATAGTAAATCAAATATTAGAAAATATTATTTAAAATAATTTTTTAATTTTTTTAAATTTACATATGAAATTTAAAAATTACGTAAAACATTAAATTTCATCAATTAAAAATATAATTTTTTCCAAAAAGATATTGGAAAATTATTTCACATTATAATGATAGATATTCTTGAAAATATGAGAATTTACCCCTAATGTTAAAGCTGTAAAAAATTAAATACAATATATTCAAGATGTACAATAACAAAAAATATATCCATAATGAAGAGTAATCAATAATGAAAATAATATATGGTTTCAACTAGTGAAAAAGAAGAATTATGTGTATTGCGTGTAATGAATTTTGGTATCATGGATATGTTCTTTATGTATTTTCTAAAAATAAAAAAAAATGGATAATATTTTCTCAAAATCAAAAAAATGGGATTTAACTTCTTGATATATTTTTTTCTATTATATGTTAAGTACATAAGAATATTTTATATTCAAGATTCTATTATTGAAAATTATTTTAGAATTTTTATTTTAATATTCAACATGAAACCTCATGAAATGATTATCAAGATTATTTATATCTACATTTATATAAAAATGTTATAGATGATATATGAATGTTATTTTCAATGTTATTCTCCCATTTTACACTTTATTATTGAATAGGTTTTCCTTTAGAAAAATACATTCAGTTTATATGAAATTATGGTGTCATTGCAAACTATTTTCTTATTATCACTAATGTAATATACATACTCTCTAATATTTACATAATAGTATACCTATTACTCTATAGGGGAAAACACAATATTTTATATAAATGATATTAGAGGTTATTATCATGAAATATGGATCATTTGTTGAATTAAGAAATTTGAAAATATTTAATCCTTTTAATTCTATATATATTCTTATTGACTGTGGGGGGTAGTTGATTATGTATTTGGGAATATTTAAAAAATCTATACATTATTTAAAAAATATTTTTTTTCATATTTGTCCATGTTTACTACATATTATATTATTATTTATTTTATTAATAGTATGAATACACTAGAGTTTTAATGTGAATGAGAGGGAATAAAATATCCCCTTAAAGTATAATAGGTCTCAAAATACACATAAGATTTATTATTTTGTGTATTTATGACCTATTATACATGATGTCTTGGAATGAGGATATTATGGTATATTTATAATGTATTGGAATGGGGATTCGATGGACAGTTTATGAAGAGTTGGAAGAAGGAATTTATGGTAAGATTACGATTTTTAGTATTATGCATTCTATCATTATATAACTTGTTATTTTTTTCATTATGATTATATATATTTTTATGCATGGATATATTTTATTTTCATATTTTTGAATAAAGGGAAAAAATATTAATCACCTAGGTTGATTTTTTATCCATTATATTTTAAAGTTATATTCTGATTTCCATTTTCTAATAGTGAATTATCCCGAGTTAAGATGACACATAACCAGAGAATGTTATTCCACAAAGACCGATGAAGGATCCCGATCACCCTTGGTTGGTGATAATCACCTGTGGATAATTAGTTAATGATTATGAATTATTTCATTATTATAAAACTAGGATCAAGTAAATTTACAACCAATAACATTGCACGAGGTATCCATATGGTGGATGACAATTCATAAATAAATGAGAGGAAAAATACAGGAATAAAATAAAGAATAAAACATAATTAAAAAATTTAGATACAAAATTTTTATACATGTAACCATTTGTATAGAAATATTAAAAAATTTATAAAATTAAGGAAAAAATAAACTTAAATTAATTAGGTGGCCTGTGTTGATAATACACCACTTGAACTAAAACTAGTTGAATTTAAATCTTTGGTAATCATAAACATTCACATGTGAATCCCATGTCACCACAATAACCTAAAAACATGAAATTAACAATAGGTAGTGATAACAATTTACAATTAATGTTATAACCTTAATCCCATAGAAAATAATAATTTTTCCCTAAAAAATGAGTGTGCATAGTGTGAGGTAATGTCTAGTGGAATAGCAACATTAAATCATTAGAATTATACATATAAATAAACCAACAATCTGTGTTTGGAATGAATAAAATGATATGCTTTTGTTTTCTTTATAAAAATAGAAATAAAATAATAAAACGTACATATACTTTCTCAATACATGATATTTAAAAAAATAAACCTGAAAAATTTCTTATAAATTTATTTTGAATACAATAATCAACATACATATGGAGTTAAAATACAGACACATTATTATCAAATAGAACAATGTGGTGCTTTTATTTTAAAAAATCCCTCCTTTGAAATCAAAAATCACCCATGGATTAAAATAAAAATTCCAAGGATTATAATTACAATGATTTCATTTAAAAATAATTCATTCCCTTTCAAAAATCAAAAACACATAGAACCAATAAACATGGGTATAATAAAAAAAATAAATTATACAATGAAAATCCATAAGATATTATAATAATTAACAGTAAAAGTTAAAATCCATTCTCACCCCCATGATGATCTCAAATAAATCATTGATGTAGAAACAAAAATAAATTTATAATATCATATTAAAATAATAATAAATAATCATAACATAAATACAAATAATGGTGAAACACTAAAGAAATAATTGTAGCTTGTTTCACAATGTGTAAAGGTGGAACCAACTATTGTCTACTTAACGGTTCCAAAAATCATCACCAAAATCACAATCACATAGTATCATTGATGACACATATCCTAGGATGTTTTTAAAAACTACAAAGGTTTACCATATAGAGTATCACTCCCAACTACTAAGATGACCTCTCAAAACATCACACATATTGACATCGCCTACTAATGTCACAACTAACAACAGGTCATTAGATTTTAAAAGTCATAATCATGTGACTACCACACATCACTAAAGAATTATACCTTGAAAAGAAATAAACATCTTACCTCTAACACTACCACTTATATATTTCTCCCCAACCAAAACATAAATCCATGAATCGTAATTCATATAAACAAAAACATACTGAAAATAATATTTTTTGTGATATAAATGGTACATATATTATTTAAAAAATATATATCCAATGACAATCACAAAAATTGAAAAAAGGTATTCTATTTAAACAAAAATACCCCATTTTTTAAAATTGCCTTTTAAAATACTTTCATTATCCCAAAAAAATCCATGGAATAATTCTAAAGACCCCAAATTTCAAACAAAATTTAATATTGGAAATTATATTTATAACTTACATTCTAAATAAAAAATAAATTTCATAAATTTTCAAATTACAAAAGGGAATTAGGATGACAACAATATTAAATTCATCATATGAGATAAAAATAGAAAAAGGGAACAACAACACATTCTTTAAAAAATAAATTTCATTTTATCATGAAATACATAATTTTACACTGAAATTAAAAGCATTAACATATAAGGATGTTTCTATTTGAATATTTGTAACATCATAAAATAAGAAAACCGATTTTTAGTCATAGAAAATATTATTTATTAAAACCAAATTCATTCCAAACATAAAAAAATGTATTTATCCAATTAAAAAATTAATGGAATATATTAAACACCGATAAGGCAAAAAAGTCATTTAAAATTAATTTTCCAATAAACTATTAATCTCACACAATTTTTCTAAAATGAAAAAAAAATTAATAATAGAAATAATAATGATAATATATTTCAGTATATAAATAATGTAGTTATTTTTTCTCAAAATCACTCCTAAAAAATACATCAATCATGGAACTCTTTGAAATAAATAAATGGAAATAATAAAAAAAGTTAATTTTTTAAAATTTGTCTCTGATGAAAAAAAATTACAAGTATCCATAAATGTAGTATTAATGAAATTAAAACTAAAAATCCTAAATTTAGAACCAATTGAAACATGAAAATTATCCATTGAAATCCACTGTGTTAAGATGAAATTATAAAAAGTTGATGATATTAAGAGAGGAATATTGGACTATTAATAAGGACCTCCGACCATTTGATCTATATGAATAACCAAAAAGAAATAACTCTAAATATACTTATACAATCTTGGGGGATAAAGTTATATCCTTGAGAGTTATCATGGTTTGGGGAATCTTGTTTTGGAATCTAACTATGTAATACCTACTAAAAAAGAATATGAAATAAAAAAACTGACCCAATTAGGTCACATAGTTTTTCAATCAATGTGGTGACTATATGGGTTCAAATACCTCAAAATCCATGAGGTATCATGGTGGTATTGGTTAATTTGCTAAATTTTCCCTATATTATTTATTAACATCATTAATAAACATTCATAATTTCAAATGTATTATTTTCCAACCCATGTTTCTAACCCTACAACATTTGAATATAATCATAAACCCAATATTTCAACCATGAGTACCAAATATACTGAGGTATAAATAAAAAAGTTCATGAGAATGAAATTGAACATACAATGTTTTACATTTATCCTAAAAAATTGAAATTCCTGACCATCATAAATTCAAATATCTTATTGTATTTCGGGACTATAGCTAATGGAATTTCTTTATTCACTCACCAAATATAATGATCTAAATAAATTCCAACTTCTAAACAAAGAACCAAGAGAATGATACTCTAATAGACATCCTATTAGAAAAACTAAACGATATAATATTTTCTTACCCTAGAGTCCCTAAGAATCCTAAAAATAGATCCAATAGAAATTGAAGCATTATATAAATAACATATTAGATCTATAAAAAACTTTGTAACTCCCCCATACACAAATACTAGAACCCAAAAGTTATTTTTTAAGCCATGAACCAGATTAATGGATAATCCAACACCACAAGAAAATTAAGATTTCAAGGTAAATATTTATTTTCACATCCAAACATAATACTACTCAATAGAAACTCCATGACAGGAGAAAAAATATTGAATATTATAACATGGACTCTCAAAAAATTATAAATAATATAATATTATGAATCATTTCTAATAAACCTTGACAAAGATCCTTTCCAACTATGAAAACCACCCCAAATACCCACAAATTGGGATTACTCAAAAAATCCAAAATATCAGAAGGTAAACACACTCTATATAATTAGTTTAAAACACCACAATAAAAAGAATTCTGCAATAAACAAGGAATAAATCTAGAATTTGAATCATGTGATTGTATGAATGATATATCAGGGGGGAAATTATAAATCCCTACATGATGTAATTTTAAAATAAATAAATTTCTAGATATCTCATTTTCATCATAGAAACCTGAATCAAATTCCTTATAATCTATACATCACTAAATTAATGTCCACTAAATTCATTAATAATCCTCAAACCTTTTCAACACTATGAAGACCAACTACTAGTAAGAACACAATGACAAATAAAAATTCAAAATATTATAATCAAAGGTAAAATATATATTATCAATTACTACTAATGATATTTTCTATACATAGGAGATGTGTAAAATTATAATAAAATAAAGATTATAAAATAGAACATCCTCAAAACTGTATAACAACTTCCAGATCTCCATACAGAAGAAACACTTCATATCACTTCACAAAACATTACTATGTCTTAGAACTCTTCCTCTAACATCCATTTATATTTAAAAACTATTGACGTATATTTAGATATCCAAATAGATTATAGTTCGTTGATGTTTTTTGGAAGAATGTTTGAATGTGGTTGAATATTCCATATTTATAACACAAAATATAGCATCATGTCTTGCAACATAGAACACTCATGATGACACAAGATAGGGCCACATCATCACTTTCTATAGGATTCCACACTAAAAATATTTTAATAATATATACATAAATATATATTTATTTAAGGTAGTATGTATATAATGAAACACGATATAACTAAGATCCAGGAGGAGGTGTTGGAAAATTGCCACACCATCCACAAATCATCATTATTAAATTTTGGGGAAAACATGGATAGTACTATGAAAAATTCCAAATATTCTATCAATAAAGCACTCAATAAATATATAACCTAAGATATTATCTCCTACTAATTTTAAAATTAATTAATAATTTTGGTATTGAATCACTCCCATGAAAACAGTTCAGTTGATTAAGAATCGATAGTCTACCTTATGAAATATAATCCCAAATGATCAAACAAGTAAGCCATACACCTTAACCTAGATGAATCTAGATTTACTAGAAACATGAATATATCTTCAAACATATTTATCCATTCAATTTCTATATGGGATCATTTATCAGAAATATACATAGGTGGATGATGATTTAAAAAATCCCTCACAATATCAATAAGCTAAAAAGAACTAGGCCCTATCCCTCAATCATGAGTCAAGGAATAGCCTGAGATTTAGATAAATTATTCTATATCAAAGTAAAAATAATCAATAGATTCTCTACAAGATATTTATACTACATTCATGGGGTCACTTACGGAACATAAAAATATTATTAAATATCAAAAAATAAAAAAACTATTAAATCACTATTAAAAAACATGATTACAAATGTACCATTGGAAACATAATTTAAAATATTCATAACATGACATCCATTACCATTAAAAACCACCAAATGGGTTCAAAATAATAAAATAGATCAAAAACAATGAATGAAATAATTAATTCCATGTAAAAAATATCCACTAGAAGAACTCAGAAGAAAAATTTTCTAATATTTACCTCACCTAAAACTCATGAAATATTTTCATTGTATTCCGTCTCATGAAAAAATTATTTTCATGATATCAGTAACTTTGCCCCCCATTTTTCTCATTCTATAAATACAATTTTTTCAATACATAAATAAAAAAAGTAAAATTTATTTCATTAAAATAATAATAACACATTTAAAATACAAATTAAATTCACTTAATCACTCAGAAACATTAACCAAAAATAACAAGTGTCTCTAAAAGAAATAAATGTGGGAAGCAATTCTCAACATTATACACTAAATATGGATTGTATGCATGTTTTTTAGACTAGACAAAAGTCATCTGAATGAAACTAGAATTTTTCTAGTAAATATTGCACATATACCAAATGGTTTGAAAGACCATGCACCTTATCTTTGTTCCCCTAGATTTTCTCCTACTTCACGACGAAAATTTGAAACACCTAAAAAGTTTACCGTGTTTTTTTATAACTTATATTAGTATAATACCACATCAAAAAAACCCAATAAAATGTTACCATAAATACTAAAATTATTTATATCACCTGACTACCCATGGAAGCTCCAGATATTACATAAGGAAGTGCGAGCGATGAACATACCCAAGCCTACTATATTTGTTCCAATATTATAAGGTCTAGTTATTTTCACACCCAAAATTTTGAAATGTCTTTTTACTATTATTTATCTTTGTGTTTGTAGTTTTTTCCAACGTTCTGGTGAGTACTTATTCATATTTTTTTTATTTGGGAGATGTTTGTGGGTTATAGGTCAGTTCCCGAGCACAGTGTGTCTTAGTAGAAGTCATGTGGACAGTTTGGTTACCTGTGTGGTCACTACTAAAGTCAGTAGTGGCCTCCGCTCTGCCTGTGCATGGTCGACTGAGCAGTAAGGGGTGACCACGAAACTACCTATACGGTTAATTAAATTAGTTGTTTAGATGATGATGTAATTAAGAAATTAAATGTGACAATGCGAATAAATATATTTATGTATATATATATACATATATATATTAAAAGTGAATGTATTATAATGATTTGTTAATTTTATTTTTATTATTTATTAATGTATGATTCTAATTATTATTATAAATGTCATAAAATAAATTATTAATGTTAATAAGGATTTACTTTTTCCATTATTGTTGTTATTAATGTTTTATTATTATTAAGGTTTTATTTATTTCATTATTTTTATTTTGTTTTATTTTATTTTTATCATTATTTTTTGTTACTTTTTTAGGGTTTACCCCTGGTGTGTGTGCGGTGAAGATGCCACCCCCTCCCCCTTCTCTCTTCCCCCCTGCCCTGCATAGTGCCTGTCACGCACCCCTCCTACTTACCCATCCCACCTATATCCCCAAGATCCCTCCTGCTCTGCCTTCGGCCTGCACATCCAAACACCCTTGGATAACCCTTTCCTCTAGGCCAGTTCCATATTCATCATACCCTATACACCATCTGACACCACACCCAAACGCTGCACCTGCTGCACACTCTATGCCTCCTACAGGTCTCCTGCCGGCTCCCCTCCACGTGACCCCTCTGGTCAACGCAACCGGCGCACGACCTCCTATCCAAGAACCATCTCCTATGCTCCTCCTGGTACTCCCCCTTGCTGTGTCTGCAACATCTAGTGAACCCACTCCTACTAAAACCCTCTTGTTGTCCTTGCACACCAGGCGTGGCCAGCCACTCCCTAGCATACAGCCCCTCTACACAACTTCTAGCAGCGTGCCCTTTCTTCCCAGCGAGCTGGGCCCCTCAATGTTGGGTCGCTGCATGCTCTTCTAGTTGTGCCCCACGTTTGAATGTCAGGCCTCTCCCTAACTGATTCTTGTCTATCCACTTTGATATTCAGTCGGACTTCTTCCGATCGTGGATCCCACTAGCCAGCACCACTCCAGTCAACCAGTGCGCACCAGCCTCCGGCATACAAGACTTCTTTCTGGCCATCACATAGTTCCGACCAGCCACACTTCCTACGCCCCATCCTACATTATATTAATAGTAGAAGAATAGTGCCCCGATACATTCCCCTTCACTGCACTGGCCGCAAATCTCCTTTCAGCTCCCGCACAACTTATTCTCAATTGGACTGGCGAATAACGCTGCTGCCGAAGGTGAGCAGTTTGGGTTCACCCTGTTCCACCAGCTACATTTTTTAGGTGAGTTTTTGCACTATCTATTCATTTGGATAATTTAATGTCTATTTTTCTCAGTTTTAATTGTTTTTGTGATTGTTATTGAATGTTGGCAAGAAATACCGTGAAATTTCGATTGTCAGCATGCACATGTTTGCATGCCCGCTTGAGGAGTGTCGCATCATCATGCTTGGACTACAAGTCAAGGTAGGTCCCCATCTACCCTAGCATTTATATTTTTATTTTATTAATTTCATTGTATTTTTTTAATTTTAATAAAGATAAAGAGTATTAGATAATTTCATTATGGAATAATTAGTCAATTTTAAAAGAGTGGTTAATTTTATACACTCAAATGAAATATTTTCTTGGTTAATTGATGCACAATAGTGAAATAATGCCCATTTTCCCTTTGAACATAATTCATAGAATATCAATTGTAGTTCTGGTTTGATGATAAATTTATTCTTATGATGCGTGAGAAAGTGTTTTGGGTCTCCTGAGAAATTGGGGTTTTCTTTAAAGAGGGTTATGGCCCATTTGACACTTTGATAAAATAAACTAACTTGGAAAAACAATATTTGAGGTGACTCATGGGTGATTATTTTGTGTACGTTGGTTGGGTGAGTTGTGGGTGATATTTGTGCCACATGACTAGTTACTTGATTGACATTGTTGATTCGCCCCCTTTTCATTTCACAAGTTTACATGAGAACCTAGCATAATAATTGAATATTCTAGGAACAATTGCTATACTAGTTGAGATTACGCACTGGATAGTGTCCCATAGTACAGAGTATACTCTAATTGGGGATTGGGGTCCTTAGTTAGGCTAGGTAGGGAAATACAAAGCATTTGGGCATTATGACATCATCGATAGTAGGTATTCCTTATATGATAAGTCACATGTATAGTAATTTATGAATTATTCATGAGCTCATAAGTTCGACCTATGTTTTATTAAGTGTTTATTTGTATGTGGTGGATATTTTAGAGGTCTAGTTCGGTTGCAGGCCCCTGTATGCCAATTTTTCCATTTCCTTAGTGTAGGTTTTGTGTTGTGTCTGGTTTTCCTTTTGAATAACAACTAAAATTTGGATATCATAATTGTTCGCAAATTTTTTTTAAAATGTAAGGATGTTGTTCCTTTAAAAGGTTAAACCTGTTTTTAAATTAAAAGGGGAATTGACTATTACTTGTTTTAGAAATGAATGTGTGTGTGTAGAAACCCATATTTTATATAATTTAGTTCAAACCTGGAATTAGTAAATCCTTTATCTAAATGTAGTGCATTGGGAATAGTTTTTTGGGAAATTCTACTGAGTTTTAATACTTAAGACTTTTGTGTTTTCCAGTTTTTAGTTTCTGTTTCAGGTTTGACTTGAGCTAGCTCACCGTGTGTGAGTGTTTGTTATGGATTGGTGAGCGACTCTCGGAGTCGCGAAGAGTTTTTGTTGTGGTCAGGATAGTAGGTTGTTGTTGGTCATTATTTTATTTTTTTGTTGTTTATTTTCTTTGTGTTGTTCTATTTTCATTCCATGGATTTATTTATTTATTATCAAGAGAAATCATTCCCTCTTTCTCTCTTTTGATTCCTTAGATCTTTTTTCCATCCTGGGGGGATTGGGAACGCTTCTCAGGCCATGTCACGGACGGAAATTGGTGACAGGTTCAGGGATGACCCAGGTTGGTTCATGGAAAACGATATTAGAGGAGTTCAACTATTGAGTAGACCTTGATTTTTAGAGAGCCCATTTTTATTTTGGGTTGTCGTGGTAGAAGGAGTATAATTTTCTTGATTCAAGGAATACCAATGAGAAGGGTGTCATGAACCCTTTCTCGTTCTAAAGCTCAGGTTACCAAGAGATGTCCAGGTATTTTGTTTTCCTTGGATTGTTGTGAATCAGTTTATGTTGGGGAATGAAAAGGGAGTTGGGAAAGTAGACTCATGATCTCTCAGGGCCTGGAAAACCATGTTGAACTGGGGTCTTTACCCAAAAATGCTCTCAGTGATGGTGGTTTGACTGGCTTATGGCCTCCAACCATATTTCTGAGTCACCCATCATCATTATCTTCTCCCAAGTGAATTTTTTGGGAATTCCTCCATTCTAATAAATATTTAATAAATTTCTACTTTGGAAATTGTGAAAAGTTGAATTTGAAATGGAAATGACCATGTTTTGATCCTGCTCTTTTTTTCTTGTTCCACAGTGTTCTCCCCCATGGAGGTTTGATGGATTCCCAAGGTGAATCTTCATGTGGCACATCCTTAGAAAATCCTCTAGTTGATCAGCTAATAGTCTATACTCTAGAATTCCAGAATTTGAACATTCCCCAATTTTATGTTCAATTAGATCCACTTGAGGTAGAGGAGTGGTTGCCGAAGATTGAGAGGAACTTCAGCTTCATTGGTTTTCCAGATTCATTGAAGGTGATGTTGGCTACCTTTATTCTTGAAGGTCTAACCTGGAAATCGTTGAAGTCAATGTCTTGATGAAAGACTTTAGAATATCTCACTTGGGAATTATTCATGTCTTCATTCACCCAATAATACTTCACCGTGTTAACGAAGATGAGGAAGAGGATGGAGTTGTGTTGTCTTGAGAAGGGTGTAGAATCAGTACTAGAATTCAATCAACACTTCATAGACCTAGATTCGTATGATCCGGGGTTTGTTGTGAATGAACTTGGGATGGCTCAACAATTTGAGACTGGAAATCTACATGAACTGCGGTCTAAAGTGGTAGAGCTCAACCAAATCACCTTCACAGATTTTGTAGGGCATGCCTTTTTGGATGAAGCTGGGTTAGCATGAGGACATGATCTAGAAAATACCCTAGCTTTGGGAATCAGTGCAAAGGATCATGATAAGAAGAATGGGAAGTGACTAGATGATGGTGGTGCTAGCAGAGTGACCAAGGGACCTTCATACCTTCAATCATCTACTTCACATTTCAATGTTGTGATCTTTCACTAGTTTGGTAGCAGGGGTAACATGAGGCTGACGTTCCTGAGTGCTTTGGGACCCTTCCACACCTGTGGACATCTGGGTCACTTGCAGAGATTCTGCCGAGGTGTTTCCAAGAAGTGCGTTGATGCCAGACCTAGCTCATTGATGGTTACCTTGGCCCGTCAGCAGATGTGGGGTGATGTTTGGGGATCATATTGATGTTTTCTCTATTTAGTGTTTCTTGGATTTAGTAATCATCTCTTGTAGCATTTTGCGGTACTTATTTTCTTTAATTTGTATGAATGGTTGTGGTTGAACCCTTTTTAAACTTTTATTTTATTGAAAGTGTGTTTGGTAAAATTCCAGTTTGTGTGTTATGTTTGGGAATTTATGAAGCCTCACTACGAGGCAAGAGATGCTTCAATCATCGGTTCTCCAACCATAGGTCCCGAAGCGAAGTTGGAGAGTAGTCAATATATCCCTAATTTGAAAAAAGGGAATTGGTTTAACTTATGTCCTTCGTGTGACGTGGTTTGTTTTCATATGAGGGTACGATGTGGATAATATAGAAATGGTGGTTGTTTTGATGCCCATCCAGTTTGACCCTCCCCTCCCCTACCCTTGTGGTCGGGTTTTTGGTCTAGGTGGAAAGTTTTCATGTTAAGTTAATCTCGTCAGTTCATTCGGTGGGGAGACCAACATTGTATTTCGTAGAGTTCCAACTGATGTAGTTTAGTGTTAACATGATCTTTATGACGGGGAGTCCGTACGGGCCTCCAAGTGTCACTATCAGAGTTTCTTTTCAAGTATCGTTTAGTGTTAGGTGGTCTCATGTAGAACCACCTAATTTTATGTTCTTTATATTGAGTAAAATTTAGCATAGGATTACACCCAATAGTTCTGTTGGACTATGATTATAGGAATAAACATTGGAAGTGGTTTAATTCTATTCCTTGGTTGAAACAGATGGTCTGGGTTTTTTTGTGGTGGTTAAGGTGTCCATGTATAAAGATGAGTAGTGTGTCCTGGGTTTTCATTGTCAGTTTGGATCGATCAACTTGAGGCTATAATCATTTTCGGGGAGAGTGACACTTAATGAGTTTCATATTTGGGTCTTGGTCTAGTCGTGGCTTTACGAGGGAGGAAAGAGTTAGGGGGGGCGGATTTGTCACAATTGTCTTTTCAAATGTTTTATCATATTATGTATCATGGTGTTGGGTGGTTTTTTCAATGTTTTGGAGGGCCTTGGTTCAAATTTTTGAAGTTGGGAGAAGTTTTTGGGTTCTAGGTCAGTGAGTGAGCACTGTGCGTCTAAGTGGAAGTCGTGCAGATAATTTAGTTTCCCATTTGGTCACTGCTGAAGTGAGAAGGGCCACCGCACGGCCTACGCACGGTCGACTGAGCCATGAGGGCCGACCGCGCAACTACCTATACAGTTAATTAAATTAGTGGTTTTGACGACAATGTAATGAAACCATTAAAAGTGACATTGTTGTAACACCCCGAGCTTCCACGATACGCTTCTCGTTCAATAATGCAATAGCTTGCATTGTACGCAACTTCGAGTTCTAACACACCGTGACTAATCAAAGTAGCCATTATGAATAGTAATACCCACTTTTTAAAATTATAGAAATTTTATATTTCAAAATGGACTTCATTTTTGTATTCGTAATATCGAAATTATCCCAAGTTGAATTTTTTTGTAATTTTCTGAGAACTTCCATTTTTTATGAATATTAAAGAATACTTAAATACAAATTTTTTAATAAAAATAATTTATACTAATAAATTATACTATTTTGTGGTTTTAAAGTATAATTATAATATATTTTTACCATTTTATCCAATGGTGGTCATTAGAATTAATTTCACTTTGAAATCGGACATAAACAATTGCCAATCTTTTGATATATATTGTTTCTTAAAAACACGCTATTTGTTGTGATAGCTGGAATTAATTATAAAATTCATTAATTCAACTTATCTTTTTGGAATTTTTTAAAATAGAAATCATTTTTTAATTCGGAATATCAATTATAGCTTAGGGTGAAATTTTGGCATTGTTCTGAAACACTTCAATTTTTGATGAATAGTGAAACCAATAAGTGGTAGTTAAAAAACAGATTTTTTGTTTAAATGAAACATTACCACATCTGTGATTTGATTTTCAAAAATCCGACATTCATGGTTATCATTAGGAAGTAAAATGTGGTTCAATGGGATTAAAATAATTTTTTGGTGAATAGTAACTTTTAAGTTTTATTAATCGTGATTAAAGGTAATTAGTGATATTTAAGGTAAAAATGATATTATAAAAATATGAAAATAACTTTACACTTGTCCTAACCCTATTGGATGTGTCATGGCCGACAAATACAATCAATGGGTCAACTTGGGGACCCCATGGAGCCACTTTGGAAGGAAAATGACATAAATAACTTTTATTTAAAGTTAAACTAAAAATGTCACAAACATAATTTTTTTTACTAAAACAATTTTTACATTGGGTTATACAAGTCATATTTTTTACTATAAATATTCATTAGAAACCTAAAAATATTTCCTACAACATGATATTTATTTTATAATTTTTAGAAATTAAATAAATTAAATTATTTATGACACCATGATGATGCATTGATTACCTCATTAATTAACGATTTAAATAAAATGAGAAGATAATGTAAAATACAAGGATTACACTTGTCAAAAACCTATTGTATGAGTATATTTAGAACCCTTATCACCTTATCCTCGAATTATATATGTGTGGGACCTTTAAAATTCGAAACTCATTATATAATAAAGTAACATTTCATTACTTTCCAAGAGTGCCCCTCCTCTCCACTTATAAAAGGCCCCCACCACTACCACCTTACTCACACTTTCAAAGCCTTTTGGCTCGGCCAAAAACTGCCCAAATACTCTCCCAACATCCCTCCCTTACTCCTAGAAGCCTCACTTTGGGCATAATTCTTCCCAAGGAAGCCTTTGGCTCAAATCAAAAAAGAGTTACCCGATTTTAAGGTAATGTGTTCTCTTATGTTGTTTTGTTTTAATTTTCTTCTCCAACCCCCTAAACTCTTTTTATTCAATTCTTTTGTAACAACAACAGTATCCTAAAAATAATAGGATGTTGTTATAAGAATTATTTGAGCTACACTTACCCACACCTACATCTAATGGTTAAAAAACATACTGTTTTTGTGGATGGAAAATTTCTGCCTCACGAAACGATGATTGTTCAACACTCATATAACACCTTCAAAGGTGGCCATTAAGATGTCACTATATTTATATATATGATATATAATATGTTTATGATTTAATTATGGTTCTGTATTTTTCATTTATGTCAAACCTTTATTGTTTCCATTATGGGTAAATGCGATATTTTCATTTTAGGAAGTGCGGACTACCGCCCCCTCAAAGTTATTTGAATCGTTAATCCCATATATGGGATGTATAAAGGATGGAGGAAATGCTATTATATATGATATTATAATGGAATTATAATATAACTTTATATCATTATAATTTCATTAAATACGAAATAGAAATGAAAGTAGCGTTCATGCGTATGTACGGCTTACCGTCTCCATGAACGGTGCATTTCATTTCTTACCTCTAAACGTTATGGAATATTATAAATGCATGTATATACTGGATATATATGAGATATATGATATCTATATCATGAATATAATTCTGGATATAATGGATATATCACCACATGAACAACTTGTAATTATAAGAAGTTTATTTTTTCCTCAAGTACCAAAGATCGACAAAACGACCGTTATTAACTTAAATAATTACATAATGTTCATAACATGGTAATAAGTGATATAAAATGAATAAAAAACTTGAAAAATGTTATTAAGAAATTATAAATTTACTCTAGTTTATTATTCAGGAGGTTAAAGAATGGGCGAGTCAAGACAGGACGCAATGTAAGGGAACTTCTTAACCCAGTTTACTTTCATTGGGTTAATCTCCTACTTTCAAATTATGTCATGATATTATTATATACTATCTTGTATTTGTAATTTAATTATGTTTAATTATAGGCAATACACATAATATATCTATTTTATTTAAAAATTATCATTGTAAGGGACTTCGTCCCAATCTGCTTCCATTGAGGCATATTTTTTTTAATACAGAACATTCTTTTATATGATGTATAAACCCCTTTGGATTTTCGGTTTATTCAAAATGTTTTATTTTATAATTATGTGATTTTAAATTATTTCAAAAAATAAATATTTCTCTCAAAAATATGAAAATCCAGTGCAAATGTATACGTATTCAACGCAAGCTTAAAAATGTTTTCAGAAAACCCGACTCTCGAGTGTGGTAGATAGAAAGGGATTGGGAGTGGACCCATCATGGCCTGTAATTAGTCGAGAGGTCTCAGAATTAGTTATTTTGTTTTCAGAAGCTTGCATAATGTTTTCAGAAAAACACTGGAGTATATTTGAGCAATTTTAAACGTAAGTATCTTCTAAAAAAATTACATCGGTAGGTCTCATGAGACAAACTAGTGTCTTGGCACGAGGCCTTGACAAAATCTTATTTGTGGTCTTGGCACGAGGCCTTGTCTACGTGGTTATGATAGTCTGGCATTATGCATTCCATCATTATGATAGTGGTTATTTATATTTCATGAGATTATTCGACTAGTATACTATCCATGTGAGTAAGTAAATGGCATTATTTAATTTTATTTTTTCCATATTATGTTGAAGTTCTAGTTTAAAAGGCTTTTTTTAGTTATACATTGCCTTAAATGTTAATGTTTATTTATGAAAGCTTCCGCAATATAGTTATCCTTATGGAGCATCTGAGCTCACCCCTTTCAATGTTTTAATATTTTCCAGGATATGAAGAATTATTTTATGAATGACCTGCAGGGATAGTCAGAAGAGGATATGAGTGTGGACTATGGAGACTTTGTTATTGTAGTTTTTCACTTTATGATGTAAGGTAGCATTTATGAATGTATCTAGTGTTTCCAAGGCTACTAAACTAATCGGTCTTTCGAGACTTGATCTTTTGTGATCATTCCAATGTTAGGAAATAATGCACCGACTCTGGGTAACTGGGGTCGGGGTGTTACAGTTGGTATCAGAGGCAGTTTAGTACTAACCTTGGAAGCTAGATTTAGATAAACTCTGATTAGAGCACATAGCCTGAAGATAGACTTTGAGGATTAGTATAGAAGAACTTCCTAGAATTTTGGTATTATAGAGATTTTGTGAGTTTTCCGAGCAATACATCGCTGTCTGGATACGAGCAGGTAGAGGTGGCTCTGGCACAGATGTACCTAGGGGTAAAACCCAAAAACACTTCTTTGAGCTAGACTCGAACGGGAACTGGTGCACGACAACGGTCCTTGTTGTACTCTTGGTTACGACACTCATGGGGGATATGCTTAGGATAATTTTCATTTTCTTTACAAACCACTATGAAGGGTTATGAGTATATACTTCCTCAAAGAAAACATTTTTATTATTATGGATTATATCCATAAATAGTTCAATTTATGTTAAATATTTTAAAAGTATGGAATTATGTATTTTGATTCATAAACTAATCTAGTTTATGCCATTGTTTAGAAATGGCTCCAAGTGGAAGGAATGGAAACCGTATCAATGCACGCACTCCGTGTAGGGATTTCCCTCCTGCTCAAGATAATTATTGTGGATATGGAGATACAACTGGTGCTGATCAACGTATTACCATACTGGGACAACTCACTCAGGTTATGAATAATAACCTTACTCTTATAGAGCACCCTGATCCGCAACGTGGAGGATCAATGTTAGACCGCTTCATGATGCAACAACCACCAACATTTAATGGGGGTACAAATCCATTATTAGCTGAGCAATGGATAAACTCCTTAGAGAAAATATTCCACGCCTTGGGGAGTAGCGAAAGGGAGAAGGTTGTCATGGCAGTCTACCGCCTCACTGGAGATGCCGATCAATGGTGGTTGCTGATTCAAAATACAAAGGAAGATGAAGAAGTATCAAGTATGTAATGGAGAGAGTTCAAAGATCTTTTCTTATAAAAATACTTTCCTCGTGACCACTGAGCAGATATGGAAAGGCAATTTCTGAGTCTGAGGCAGAAGGAGGATGAGAATATCAGAAAGTATGAGGCTGACTTTACAAGGATAGCAAGGCATTCTGCCGATTATATACGTAACCCAAGAAGTAAGATTTATCATTTCTTTGATGGGTTAAAACCATTTCTCCATCGAGATTTAGTATCACAATCTTTCTCAACATACGAGGATATAGTCTCGTGTGCTATCAAGACAGAAAAGGAATTCTCTAAGTCATATGACAACAAAGTAAAGAAAGAGAAGAAGAGAATGGTGGAACAAGAGACAGATAAAGGGAAAAAGGGAAACGAGGATTTTCCATTATGTGATAATTGTGGGAAGAATCACCCTGGTACTTGCCTAAATGGAATGGGAGTTTGTTACAAATGTGGAGAAAAAGGTCACCAGGCACGTGATTGTAAGGGAAAGAAGGAGGCTATCAATGTTGAATGCTAGAATTATAGGGAAATGGGTCATTATGCAAATGAATTTCCTAAGCGTCAGGGAAACTTACCTCAAAAAAGGCCAAGGGATCAAGGACAATCTTATGCTATTACTACAGTTGAAGCAGAATAATTAATGTATTGTTGCATTTGTATGCCTGGATTATATTCTGGTTATTAGAATAATGTGATATATATATATAAGGATTGTACTGCAGTACTTGTTGATTTCATTAAGGTTTTAATATGATGAAGGTAATAATATTTTTGTATGTGACAATAAGAGAAACTTTACCTTGTTTGAGGAATCTGATGATACAATTGATTTTGGAATTTGGGGACCTTTTAGAGAAAGTCTGGTTGGAGGTATTTTGGATAACTATAAAGGTTGGAATGGATTAAGTTGAACATTGGATAGTATTGTTTAAGGTTAAAACATTTATGAAGATTATTTTTGGAATATTATAATACTATAGTTTTAGGAAAAGGACAACCTGCAGGGTGGGGCATAACCCGTCGCATCGGACAAAGCTGCAGGAATCGAACCCACAACCATAGTGTGACATGCCTTTATTACCTACCACTACCCTACAAGAAGTCCCTAGTTATTACAAAATAGTTTTACTAATCTATATGGTATGTGTTAATATTTGGAACCTTATACAATTAGGATAAATAGAATATTTTTGAGTTTTATTACCTTTTAGAGTGAAAGATGGGTTTGTGGTAAAGATTTATTAATGAATGAAAGTCTACATAACAAGTATGTATATAACCTTACATTCTTAGTAAATCTCTTAAATAAATTCCTCAACATTATAAAAGGTAACTTAAAACAAAAACTTTTCCAGTTAACTTTTCCAACCGGGGATTCAATGACTGTTTAACCAATCACAAGTTTGTGATTTTCTTATGGTTAACATTCTCCTAATCCAGTGTTCTACAACTCTCCATCAGACCTTGATGGTTTGTTTTTCTACCATAACCATAATTTCATAGAATCTTAGTATGGGCTATCTCGGGTGACCTTTGTACTTCTCTTTCTTTCTTTTAATGTTATATTTTTATTAACCTTATTTCCGATGTGGGTTTTGCACAAAGGTATTTTCTATTTTCAACCTTTTATTTTCAAAGAAAAATTTCAAATTTCGAGGATGAAATTTCTTGAAGGAGGGGAGAATGTAACACCCTGAGCTTCCACAATACGCTTCTCGTTCAATAATGCAGTAGCTTGCATTGTACGCAACATCGAGTTCTAACACACCGCGACTAATCAAAGTAGCCGTTATGAATAGTGATACCCACTTTTTAAAATTATAGAAATTTTATATTTCAAAATGGACTTCATTTTTGTGTTCGTAATATCAAAATTATCCCAAGTTGAAATTTTTTGTAATTTTCTGAGAACTTCAATTTTTTATGAATAGTGATGAATACTTAAAAACAAATTTTTTAATCAAAATAATTTATAGTGATAAATTATACTATTGAGTGGTTTTAAAGTATAATTAGAATATATTTTTACCATTTTATCCAATAGTGGTCATTTGAATTAATTTCACTTTGAAATCAGACATAAACAATTGTCAATCTTTTGATATATATTATTTCTTAAAAACACGCTATTTGTTGTGATAGTGGGAATTAATTATAAAATTAATTAATGCAAATTATATGTTTGGAATTTTGTAAAATAGACATCATTTTTGAATTCGGAATATCAATTATAGCTTAGGGTGAAATTTTGGCATTGTTCTGAAAAACATCAATTTTGGATGAATAGTGAAACCACTAAGTGGTGGTTAAAAAACTGATTTTTCGTTTAAATGAAACATTACCATTTCAGTGATTTTATTTTCAAAAATCCGACATTCATGGTTTTCATTAAGAATTAAAATGTCGTTCAATGAAATTAAAATAATTTTTTGGCGAATAGTAACTTTTAAGTTTAATTAATCGTCATTAAAGGTAATTAGTGATATTTAAGGAAAAAATGATACTATAAAAATTTTAAAATACCTTTACACTTGTCCTACTCCTATTGGATGTGTCACGGCCGACCAATACAATCCATGGGTCAACTTGGGGACCCCATGGAGCCACTTTGGTAGGAAAATGACATAAATAACTTTTATTTAAGGTTAAAATAAAAATGTCACAAACATAAGTTGTTTTACTAAAACAATTTTTAATTGGGGTTATACAAGCCATATTTTTGACTATAAATATTCATTAGAAAGATAAAAAAATTTCCTACATCATGATATTTTTTTTATAATTTTTAGACATTAAATAAATTAAATTATTTATGAAACTATGATGATGCAGCGATTACCTCATTAATTAACGATTTAAATAAAATGAAAAGATAATGTAAAATACAAGGATTACACTTGTCAAAAACCTATTAGATGAGTATATTTCGAACCCTTATCACCTTATTCTCGAATTATATAAGTGTGGGACCTTTAAAATCCGAAATTCATTATATAATAAAGTAACATTTCATTAATTTCCAAGAGTGCCCCTCCTCTCCACTTATAAAAGGCCCCCACCACTACCACCTTACTCACACTTTCAAAGCCTTTTGTCTCGGCCAACCTCTACCCAAAAACTCTCCCAACTTCCCTCCCTGACTCTTAGAAGCCTACCTTTGGGCAGAATTCTTCCGAAGGAAGCCTTTGGCTCAAATCAAAAATGAGTTACCCGATTTCAAGGTAATGTGTTCTCTTATGTTATTTTGTTTTAATTTGCTTCTCCAACCCACTAAACTCTTTTTATTAATTTCTTTTGTAACAACCCCAGTATCCTCAATATAATAGGATGTTGTTATAAAAATTATTCGAGCTACACATACACACACCTACATCTAATGGTTAAAGAAATACTGTTTCTGTGGATGGCGAATTTCTGCCTCACGAAACGATGATTGTTCAACACTCATATAAAACCATCAAAGGTGGCCATTAAGATGTCACTATATTTATATATATGATATATAATATTTTTATGTTTTACTTAAGGTTCTATATTTTTCATTTATGGCATACCTTTATTGTTTCCATTATGGGTAAACACGATATTTTCATTTTAGGAAGTGCGGACTACCGCCCCCTCAAAGTGATTTGAATCGTTAATCCCATATGTGGGATGTATAAAGGATGGAGTAAATGATATTATATATGATATTATATTGGAATTATAATATACCTTTATATAATTATTATTTCATTAAATACGAAATAGAAATGAAAGTAGCGTTCATGCGTACGTACGGCTTACCGTCTCCATGAACAGTGCATTTCATTTCTTACCTCTAAACATTATGGGATATTATAAATGCATGTATATACTGGATATATATGAGATATATGATATCTATATCATTAATATAATTCTGTATATAATGGATATATCACCACATGAACAAATTGTAATTATAAGAAGTTTATTTTTGACTCAAGTACCAAAGATCGACAAAATGGCCGTTATTATCTTGAAAAATTACATAATGTTCATAACATGGTAATAAGTGATATAAAAGGAATAAAAAACTTGAAAAAAGGTTCTTATGCAATTATAAATTATCTCTAGTTTATTAGTCAGGAGGTTAAAGAACAGTCGAGTCAAGACAGGACGCAAGGGAAGGGAACTTCTTAACCCAGTTTACGTTCTTTCGGTTAATCTCCTACTTTCAAATTATGTCATGATATTATTGTATCCTATCATGTATTTGTAATTTAATTATGTTTACTTATATTGAATACACATAATATATCTATTTTGATAAAAAATGATCTTTGTAAGGGACTTCGTCCCAATCTGCTTCCATTGAAGCATCTTTTGTTTTATACACAACTTTCTTTTATACGATGTATAAACCCCATTGGCTTTTACGTTTATTCAAAAGGTTTTATTTTATAATTATGTTATTTTAAAAGATTTAATAAAAGAGATATTTCTCTCAAATATAAGAAAATATAGTGCAAATATATACGTATTTAACGCAAGCTTAAAAATGTTTTCAGAAAACCCAACTCTCGAGTGTGGTAGACAGGAAGGGATTGGGAGTGGACCCATCATGGCCTCTAATTAGTCGAGAGGTATCAGAATTAGTTATTTTGTTTTCAGAGGCTTTCATTATGTTTTCAGAAAAACACTGGAGTATATTTGAGCAATTTTAAACTTAGGTATCTTCTATAAAAATTGCATCGGTAGGTCTCATGAGACAAACTAGTGTCTTGGCACGAGGCTATGACAAAATCTTATTTGTGGTCTTGTCACGAGGCCTTTGCTACGTGGTTATGATAGTCTAGAATTATGTATTCCATCATTATGAAAGTGGTTATTGATATTGCATGAGATTATTCGACTAGTAGAATATCCATGTCAGTACGTAAATGGCATTATTTAATTTTATTTTTTCCATATTATGTTGAAGTTCAAGATTAAAAGGCTTTTGTTTTAGTTATACATTGCCTTAAATGTTAATGTTTATTTATGAAAGCTTCCACAATATTTTTATCCTTACTGAGCATCTGATCTCACCCCTTTCATTGTTTTAATATTTTCTAGGATGTGAGTATTTTATGAATGACCTGCATGAATATTCAGAAGAGGATATGAGTGTGGACTATAGAGACTTTGTTATTGTAGTTTTTCACTTTATGATGTAATGTAACATTTATGAATGTATCTAGTGTTTCCAAGGCTACTAAACTAAACGTTCATTCAAGACTTGATCTTTTGTGATCATGACAATGTTACGCAATAATGCACCGACTCTGGGTAACTGAGGTCGTGGCGTTACAATTGCGAATAAATATTTATATATATATACATATTAATATATATATATATATTATCAGGGATGTGTTATAATGGTTTGTTATTGTTATTGTTATTATTTATTAACGTTTGATTATAATTATTATTAGTAATGTATTAATGTAAATTAGTAATGTTATTAATGATTTACTTTTTCTATTATTGTTTGTATCAATGATTTTTTATTATTATTAAGGTTTAATTTTTTTGTTTATTTTTATTTTTTTATTATTAATTTTATTTTATTTTTATCTTTATTTTTTTGTTTTCCACTTTGAATAGTGTTTACCCCTTGTTTATGTGTGGTGCAGGGGTACCCCTCCTCTCTCTTCCCCCCCTGCCATGCACATCCCCTGTCCCGCTCCCTACCTGCTTCCACAGCACGCCTACATCCCCGGATCCCTCATGCTCTCCCTTTGGCCTGCAGGCCCAGCCACCCTCGACTCGCCTTTTCCTACGGGCCTTCTCCCTAATCAGTGCGACCCAGTGACCCTCTGACACCGCGCCCAGCTACTATGCCTCATGCGCACTCTACACTGCCCGTAGCTATTCTGCCCGGCTCCCCTGCACGCGACCCCTTTTCTTAGTGCAGCCGGCACACGACCCCCCCGTCCGGGCACCATCTCTTGCACTCCTCCAGCCACTGCCCATTGGTGCGTCTGAAACCTCTGGCATACCACCCCATGTTGAAACCTTCCCTCCAGCCTCAAACACCATGCATTGCCATCCACTACCCACCATGAAGCCCCTCTGTGCGACCTCTTGCTGCGCGCTAGTTTTTTCCAGCGAGCCATGCCCCTCGCCATTTGGTCGTCGCGTGCTCTCCCAGCCGTGCCCCTCATTGGAAAGTTAGGTCTCACCCTTGCCGATGCTAGTACACCCTCCACAATCTTCTGCCAGACCTCCTATAATCAGTTAACCCACTGTCTATCCCCTCTCTAGCTAACCCACATGCACCTACCTCCGACCTATGAGTCTTTTTACCGGCTGTCGTGTAGCTCTGACCAACCGGTGCCCTCCAGTCGGGTGCTATTGACCTATCGCGCGCCCTCCGACTAGTCGTGCTTCACACGCCTCGTACCTGCTTTATCCGGCCTACAACGACACCATGCCAAGATACTTTACCCTTCACAAAAGGGGTTGCGAACCTCCTTTCAACAGCTACGCACCTTATTCTCAATTTGGCATGCGAAGAACGCCGCCGCCGAAGGAGAGTAGTTTGGGTTCACCCTGTTTCTCCTGCAATACTGTTTAAGTGATTTTTTGAAATATATCATTATTTGGATCATTTGACATCTATTATTTTGAGTTTTAATTTTTTTTGTAATTGCTGTAATGTGTTGGTAAGAAATTCTGTGAAATTTAGATCATCATCCTGCACATGCTTTCATGCTCGCTCGAGGAGTGTCGCGTCATCGTGCTTGGACTGCGAATCAAGGTGGGTCCCCCACTGCCCTTGCCTTTGAATTTAGAGTAAATTAATTTCTTGATATTTTATTAATTTTAATTAAAAATAAATATTATTAGATAATTTAATTTTGGAAAAATTACTCGATGTAAAAATAGCTGTTTATTTTATACACATCACTTGAAATATTTTCTTTGTGAATTAGTGCATAATAGTGAGAGAATGCCTATTTGGATATTGAACATAATTCATGTAATTTTAGGTGTAGTTATGGTTTGATGATAAATTATTTCTTTTGATTCGTGAGAAAGTGTGTTGGGTCTCTTGAGAAATGTGGTTTTTCTTTAAAGCTGGTTATATCCCGTTTGGCACTTTGATAAAATAATTTTTTTGGAAAACATTATTTGAGGAGACTCAAGGGTGATTCTTTTGTGTATGTTGGTTGCGTGAGTTGTGTGTGATGTTTTCTGTTGTGTGACAAGTTTCTTGATTTACTTTGTTGATTCAACACCTTTTTATTAAACATGTTCACATGTGATCCTGACATAATATGTGAATCTTTTGACAAATATTCTTGCACTAGTTTAGATTACACACTTGGTAGCGGCCCTTAGTAGGGGGTTGGGCCCCTCGGTTAGGCCAGTTGGGGTGATACCAAGAATTTGGGCATTATGACTTCATTCAGAGTAGGCATGCCTTCAGGATGAGTCACATGTATAGTACGTTCAAGATTGTTCATGAGCACCTAAGTTCGACCCATGTTTTCGTTAGTTTTTATTTGTATGTGGTGGATGTTTGAGAGGTCTAGTTCGGTTTCTGGCTTATATGTGCCACTTTTTCCATTTCCCATAGTGCATGTTCTGTGTTCTGTGAGGCTTTTCTTTTGACTAACAACTAAAATATGGATTTTGAAACTGTTTTCAAAAATATTTTAAAATGCAATACACTTGTTCCTTTCCAATATTAAACTTTTTTGTAAATTTAAATTTGAAATGGACTGTTACTTGTTTTAAAAATGAATTTGTGTGTGTGGAAACCCATATTTTATATAATTAATTCAAAAATAGAATTAGAAAATTCTTTATTTAAACGTAGTGCATTAGGAATCGTTTTTTTGGGAATGCCTACTGACTTATAATACTCAGGCCTATAGTGTTTTTTGGTTCATGTTTATATTGCAGGTTTGAATAAAGCTTGCTTGCTATGGGAGAGAGTTTGTTATGGATTGGTGAGTGGTTATCGAAGTCCGGGGGAGGTTTGGTAATGGTTTGGTTAGTTGGTTGTTGTTTTTCATTCTTTATTTTCATGTTGTTTATTTTCATTGCGTTGTTCTCTTTTCTTTCTGCTGCTTTATTTATTTATTACCATGAAAAATCATTCCATGTTGATCACTTTTGATACCCGGGCACTTTTCGCCAGCCCAAGAGAATCGGGAACGCCTCTCGGGCCATGTCACAAACCGACTTGGTTGATCGGTTTAGGTTTGACCTGATTTGGTTCATGACAGTTATACTTTACCCTCAAATTACCAAAGGGCTTGGATACAATTTTTAATGAACTAGATTTCGCTAACCTAACATGTCACCATGTCAATCAACCTCATGGACCACTGTGTATTCGTAATCTCCCTAGGCCGGTGAAAAGAACTAGTGTATTATAAGGGAATTCATTGTAATTTTTTCACCAACATAAAAAATGAATAAAATGTATTAAAATTGATAAGATGAAAATATGTCTCCCAATATTTGATAAAAATCCCTAAATAAATATGTGTATATGAAATACATACAATAAAACAAGCCATAGAAGTCAAATAAATGAAAATCCATTAAAAACCTTTTTCATACATAAATACATTTTTATAAAAATTATTAAACATATCCTATTATAAGAAATAAACTATATAGAAATGAACAATATAGGCCAAAAGGCCAATACCAAATTTAACCTATAACGTTTGGAATTAAATCTAGTAACACACCAAAAAGTCCCCTTTTTTAATCACATGTTGCAACCATTACCTGAAAACATGTGCTTCCCAGTTGATATGGGTTACAAGAAAACCAAAATTCCTAAATTGAATCCTATAAAAAATATGAATAAATAATAACTATAAAAAGTATTATATTAGATGTAATCCAAAGCACATTACAATACAAAAATGAGTCCATAAAAATTATATTTATAAGGAAAATATTAATTCTTGTTTGAAAATAATGTATATGAAGATATATTTTATCCACCTTACAATATAGATAGAAAACATATTAATCTACATACACATTTCCAAGACATTCTATTTAAAAAAGTCCTAAATGAATAAATTTCATGTTAATTATGTTTCAAATACAACCACATATAATTAAAAAACACACTTACTTTTAAAAAAGACCAACAAGATCATTTACATTTTAAAACACCCTCCATTCAAATCAAACTCAGACAAGATTTAAGATAGACATTAAAATGAGTCACATTCCATAGAATTCACATGAAGAAATACCTCTCTTCCATTTTTAAAACATTAACACAAACATCCCACACACACATATATATATAGTATAAGGAACATATAATTCCATTCAAAGCCAATGAAATCCATAAATATATGACAATAATAATTTAAGGCATGTCTTACCCCCACAATGAAGACTCATAATTCACTAATTTATGAATATAAATAAATATATGTAATCAAGTCCCAATAACTATAAATAATCATAATATAATGTCCAAACCATGAAGAAATACCCAAGGAGAAAATGTTAAATGTACATTAGATTGAAAAGGTGGAACCATATATAGGCTAGTTAACATTCACTTAACTCTTCACATGAATCCCTCTCATATAGCCTCATGGTAACACATCACCCAGTTTGGTGGATCATACAGTCAGGGGTTAGTAGATAGGGTATAATACTCAATTAGAATGGAATAATTCCAAAAAATTTGAATTATAATCTTATTCTCCACATGTCACACTGAAAAAAGTGAATAAATATAAGATAATATGATCATGTGTCAAGTGCATTTCCATTATCCATGAGATTTGGCTATCAAATAACCAACATATGTTCATGACACCGCCTTTTATATTGGCACTAAAATAAAACATAAAAACATGAATCAAAATTCATATAATCAAACATGTGATCATAATTACAAATAATGCAAATAATTGACTCATCAAAGGTTTAAATGATTGACATAGAGAGAGATTCATAAAAATATCCAACCTAGCCTTCTCTTTGTACATAAAGATCATATTATTGTGAAATTGAATCTTATAAACCATTTTCAAAAAAATGAATCAAAATGACATATTATACACAAACCAATGTGTAACCCAAATTTATATATTAAACACATTCATCAAAATAAACATCTAAAAAAATGTAAATTTAGAATATTCATAAATAACAACAAGGCTAAAAAATCCTAAAATATTTGAACAGATAATCAATAGGAAATGTCCAAAAATAACTAGATATTTTTAAAACATGTAAATCCATTTTCTCATGAAGAACACCATTTTACACTAATGGTAAAACTACTCACAAATAAGGATAAACATTAAAACAGTGGATCCACATTAAATATGAGAAAAACTCTTTACTAAATGACAAAATCAGGTTTTAAAACAAAATTAGTTCCAAACACAGTAAACAAATTATTTTTCTCATGTCAAACCATAAATGTAAATTTATCAAACACCAGAAATATATAAAATATTATTTGAAATAATTGTTTCATTAAACCGGGCATATGAAATAAATTTTTGACAAGAAAGACTTAAAAAATCAATAAACATTGATAATGAAAACTATATATCAGACATACAATTAATTTTTTCTAGAAAAATCATAAAACATCAAGAAACCATGAAAATCAGTAAAAAATTGAAATATAATGGAATCACCTAACTCTACTTGTGGAAACATGTCAGCTACTATGGAAACTAACATAATAGGTTTCAAGGGATAACTCTTTTTATATACAAAAAAAGAAGAAATTTAAGAGAAACCAAACCATGAAAATAAGCCACCCATGGAATCTAGAATTAGTGGAAATTAGAAAAATGTATAAAAAGCCAATAGATGAGGATATGATTAGAAAAGATAAGCTCGTGCTTTTATAATAGTATTAATAACCACAAAGAAATCACATTACATCTTTTTAGAGGAGACTAGGTGAGGGAGAGGTATACATGGGAGGTTCCAAGGATCGAGGAAACTATATGGGGATCAAACAAAATTAATACATATGAAAATAAGGCCAAACAACAAAAAATACATCAACCTAAGAAGCTCCCATGGTTCTGTCTCATGTGTTCACAAATAGTGAGAAGACCAGGGAATTTCTACATCCTCATAAACATTTATATCACATGTTTTTTTCATATGGTTTTACAAATGTTTTGCATATTTTAGAGTCATTTATATCATATGGAAACAAGGTGCATTATATATACCATTAGCATATACAAAATGTGAGAATAATCAAGGTAAATTGGAAATGATTAAGAAACACATAATTTCTAAACCTATACACCCTGATCCCATTGGATAAATAATCCAAAAGATCAATATAATGTGAGTGAAATTTCCCGATGTCACATTTCCATTAAAGTTCATTTGAGATTTTCCTTTCTTATGTTTCTATTTCCTCAGGTAATAAAGATGAGAAAGGTATATGATATATCTATGAGGCTATAAATAGTGTAGAATTTCAATGAAGATATTGAATTATTTTTATTCCATAAAAATATATGGTTATAATGGAAAAATTAACATTTTACAAAAAAACATGAGACTTGGTATGTATTTTTTCCTTTTCGTCAAAAGGAATAGACCTAAAATTGTAATGGGTGTGTTTGTGGATGAACCATAATTTTAATTCTACAATATTTGATATTCAAAATAGGGTCACATGTGTTGGTATGAATTCCAATGTATGTTAATTATAATTTTAGCACTGGATTTGAGAGTATGATATTGGGATAATTTAGTGTAATAATATGTAATAATGGGAAATTAATTCTTCCCTCATGTAAACATTCATAACATTGTGTGGTTAAAATTTATGATTATGTTAATGAGAATTCCAAAAGATGCTCAATTATTGTTGAGTTGATATGGTAGAACCCATGTTTATGATCATGAGTTTATAAATTTGTACTTTAGAGTACCACTGTGTACTCAGGTGCACATAGTTGTAACAATATTCAACTGGTTGTGGGAGGTGTTCCCATATTTTACATCATGTATCTATGGGTAGTCATATATACCCATGTCTAGTCATCTGTACAAGGATATATGTTGGTTCACACACATGAACCTCTGTGTACATACATGTATTCACTTATACTTTTGGGTATAAACATATAACATTTTGTAATATAGTTCACTCATGTATACTTGGATTCACCTGGGTGTACAATCATATACCCAGGTGTACTTGTATAAACATACATATACCAATGTGTAACCATGTGTACTTTTATGTAACTATGTCTCTTTTCAAGTTCATACATATACATATTTGTAGTATAATGTTCCCAAATGTATAAAAATATTATATAATATTCCCATGATCCCTTGAGTATAGTTATGTCAACAAATGTATACCTACATGAAAATAAATTTGCATAGATCTACCCATATATACTACTGTGTACCAATTTTTTCATTTATATTCTCATATAAATGAATTCATAACCATGTGTACTGGCATATTCCTTTTTTATAATTATATATACTCTTTTGTATATGAATTTCCTCTCATGTACTGACATGTTATTGCATTGACACATATATTAAAGTGTATATATATCTGTAATATCACGTAACCATTTTTACCAGTATATAATTTGATGTAAATCATAAACCTTTCACAACCCCATTGATCGAACGTGCACCTATGGGTACCCACACGTACTTGAGGGTACTATTATTTGTGAGAGGTGATGCATGGTCAATGACCAAGATAAAAATTATTATATTAAAAAAATTGGATTACAAAAAATCTGAATGATGTAATGATTTTAAATTCCTTATTATAAATTGGAAGAACATCATCAGGAAGTTTAATAATCTTGGTTATGTCCTGTTTACCTCCCATTTTAGCAAGATCATCTGCCTCCTTATTAGGCTCATAGAAGGTATGAGTGTTAAGGTAACAGATCTCCATGAAATAATGAAGATAGGTAATCCATTGGTCTGGGAGCAGCCAAGCAAGATCCACAACTCCATTCCAAATGGATTGCATAATAGGGGTCGAATAACTCTCAAATAAAATATTGGTCCAACACTATAGATTAGAAAAGGAAAAAAATTGGATCACACTAATCATTTCATCTTCCAAGGTTGAATCCATTCCATACCTACTATAGAAAAACTCAAGTAATTTCCCAAAGTGGTCTCTTAGTATTGTACTACAACCTGAGGGACCCAGATTTCCCATAGAGGCACCGACCACAATCATATTATCCATAAAGGAAATGTGACTTTCTAGAACACAAAAAAATTAATCCTAGGATGATGATATATTCCTCGAATAAGAAGATGTCCAAAAATATCATTATCTTGGGAAATGTATTCCCAACAAGACTTCGGAATCGAAGATGTTTCTCGAATGGCAATGATGATCTACATATGAACTGCATTTAGAATAAATGATGAATTGTAATGAGTGAGAGAATTTTTATAAGACCATATTACATGGAGAATCTATGAAATAGTAGTTAATAAAATATTTTTGATTTGCTGAGACGTAACAATTTCCCCACATTGGTTTAGTTGATGGCAGAGATAGTCAATAAGAATCAACCATTAATAAAAAATGTAAAAAATATCATTCCAAAGTGCCGAATTCCAAGCACAAGACATGAAAATATTTTTAATATCTTATCTATGTTGGTTGTAGAAGTTTTTTTAGGGAAATGTTAAATCCAAAATGATTGAAGAAATCATCAGTTGGGACCCTATTGTGCGCTATACACCAAACAAGATTAAAACTTAAGGACATATTCAATGGTTTATCAACAAAATAACCAGTTGAAATTCTTATCCAAATTTTTAATGTTTTGATTATATAAATTTTTAGAGTCATGAACACCATTATAAGAATAAGGAAGTCATTTGAGATGGAATATGGATAATTATTAATGAAATGAATAATATAGTTAGAATGATTAGAGTTTTGAGAATTTAACACCTCTCTGGTTTTACAATTGGTGTTTTTTGGTAAATTATTTCCAGTAAAAATAGAGATTAATGGTGTACCAGTAAGGTTTTCAAACCAAAAATTCATGGAAGAGTCATTTCTAACCGTACAAATCGAGCCAATCAAGATATTGGAAAAGGCATGTCTAATGTATGACCTAATATAAAAACTAATATTGTTTGAATTTCCATTCATCATATTGTTATGGAATTATTTTTTGAGAAATAAAACGGATTCTGAGCCATTGTGAATGAGGCCCCATGTTATTTATTCTTGTATGGAATCATTGATATGATTAATGTTTCTAATTCCAAGGCCTCCTTTGTATAAAGGGTTACAAAAGTTATTCCAAGGGATGGTTAGATGTTTATTTTCAAGAGTTATCCCTATCCAAAAAAATTGTAATGTACACATTTTTTTTAGGAGACTAGAAGGCCATTTCTAGACCATCAACAAGTATAACATTTTTGGGAAAATTGTGGATTCAACCAGATACATTCTACAGGACATAGATAGGTCTTTAACCTTCCATGATGTGAGCTGGTTGAGAATTTGGTCTACAATTACGGAATAGTATCTAGCTTTAGGTCTTCTAAAAAATGGGTACTCCAATATTAGTTAGGTTGAAGGAACCTATTTTAATGTCTAGAATATTTATGATGGTACATTTTATAGTATTATGGATGTTTTTCCCAAATAAAAACAAGGATTTATTTCAGCTAATGTTTTGGCAAGAGATTTTGTCATAGTGCAAAAAGAAATTTTCTAATGATTGATTGTTATTTTTATCAACATCTAATAATTGTATAATATCATCATAATAGGGGATATGCATGGTATGATTTATGTTTCTATAAGCATGAATATTTTTATGCTCGTTCTGATTGAAAATGAGAGTAAGCCATATACTGCAGTAGTATTTCACAATTGTGAAAAGAATGGAAGATAGGGGATCACCTTGCCTAACTACCATGGTGCATCTATAGTTACCCTCAGGGGAACCATTGACGCAGATGGAAATAATATCTTAATTGAAACGTGTCATTATTCTACTAATTAAGTTTTTATTGAAACCAAACCCAATAAATCACATTGAAAAATAAAATCCAATAAATTGAATCAAATTCCTTCCTAATATCAAGTTTAATGGAAATATTTTCACCCCTAGTGGGTCTATTCACGGTGTTAGTACATTTAGAGGCAAGATAGATAAAATATTGAATTAACCTACCCTTGATGAAGATATATTGATTCTAGGAAACAATTCTACTAATTATCATAGTGATTCTATTGTAAATGAGTTTTGTGATAATTTGGTAAAGGGAATTAATGAGTGCAATAGGTTTTAAGAGATGAATCTCAGAAGCATTTTTCTCTTTGGTAATTAAAGAACTAAATTTTTCATTCATGTCGTGGGGGAAGCTACGTAATGGAATAAAAGGTTTTAAAAAATTTCCAAACATTATATTGGATGAATTCCCAAAATTCTTGATAGATTCCATTATTTAGTCCATCGGGATTGGGTTTACTATCCAGATTAATAATAAAGATTGTTTCTTTCATTTCATGGTTAAGAAGAATGGTTAAAAGTTATGCATTATCTTCCTCATTTACCAAAACTGGAATGATATCAGGTAAAATATCTTTATTGACATAAGGACCATTGACAATATTTTTAATATTGGATACAACATTACATGAAATTCCAAGCTCAATGTAATTGAGGTTGTGTCCATCTCTATGGAAAGTGAGAGGTCAATTAGCTTTCTTGATTCATTGAAGAGAATTGTATAATTTACTTTTCCAATAACCATATTAGATCCATTTAGTTTTAGAAACTTATTTATGCATGTTATCCTTATGTAAAATCAATCCATTCTATTTCATAGATGTAATAATCTCATTTTGAGGGTCCCTAGTGATGTCAAAACTATTGTTAGAGTATTGTAGTGGGCTAAGATCATTTCTATGGGAGGGAATGTAACCATCATTTTTTTATTTAGAAAGACACCAAACATTACATGAACTATTAATGATTTTTATGTTAGATAATAAAAGAAAATTTTCATTGTTATGTTTCATAGAAATCCTGAAATTTTGGATAACACAAGAACACCCAGGATCAGAAGACGAAGGATTATTATATCTGAAAGGTAGGGTATGTTTCATTATTTTAATATGAAGACTGAGAAGGATGGGATGATGATCAATGTTCTGCATGGTAAGGGTTATGCAAGATTTGGTTTTTGAATTGTTCAAAGAGTAATCATTTTTGAGGTCTCTCTCTAATTTACTTGAAAAAAATGGTAGTTCCTTCTATACCTAGTGAAGTTGGCACCCGTACGGTTTATTTACACAAGATTACTATTTTCGATCAATGCGTTGACCTCTTACGAATAGATTAAAGAGTGATTCGGGCCCAATTTATCACTTGCGAAGAGGATGGAATTAAGTGCATGTGGACACAAATTATTAAACACATGTATAAATGGGTACACCAAGCTTGGTACACATAGGTATATGTGGGTATATAGATGATTCAAATGGTATACAAGAGCATATTTTATATGATTAAAGTAATATAACTTAAATGGATTATTGTAACTTATGAATGATAAATATTTGAATATATATATATATATATTTGGGTTAGAAATGAAATATAAATATTTTGTAAAGAGTTATACATAAATTTTGTTAATACATATTGACTTATTGGAATGAATATAGTTTCTAAAATAAATCATTAAAAGAATTAATATATGTAAATTGAATAAATGAGATAAGTTATAGGTATTAAATAAAATTAAAAAGAGATATGCTTTGGATTCATTCCATATAAGATACTTGTAACTGCATAAAACATCAAACTCTGTAGGTCATGATAAATTTTGTTTATACAAAATTATTTTCTGTAAGGAATGAAATTAATAAGGATTCCCTAATAGTTATTTTCCTAAAATTAATATTTATTTCAGATATAATTAAATAGAAAATACATGGGATGTATACCATATATGTGTTTTTAGCGTATGAATATGATAGACTATATAAGAAATAATTAGAATGAAGGATTTTCAAAAACATCAATGTGGTGATAGAAACATAAAAATGATCTCATTGATCAATGAAATTTTAATCATGGACCACTACTGGATATACGAAGTTTAATTTTTTTACACATTTCTATTTGAGAATAGTTTATAATATTAATAATTAAATGGATTTAAAACAAGATTCTAATATGATAAATGAATCTTTTTTATATATAATGTCTTCGTCATAATATAATATTACATTGATATTAATTTTGTTAAACGGTAATTTTTATTAGAGAAACATTGTGACTAGTATAAAAAATTATGAATATTTCACTTTTTGGGTGAAACATTATATGTATTATAGAAAATAATTCATAAGGAAATACCTTCTCAAGATCTTATTCATTAATTAATAATATCATGTAGTTTTACTTGGTAAGCTATTCAAAAATAGAAATTGGATTATTATGAAATTTAAGAATGATTATATTGACATGTCAACATGGAAAGTTTTATATATGCCATATAAACTCTACAATAATCATGAAACCATTGATTCTTGTTTGACTCTAGAAAACCTAAATATGATATATGAAGTGGATGATATACATTAAAGATAAGAATCCTTTAAAACATTATTTCTATGTATGATAGATAAATGTACTTCCAACTCCACCCATATACTAAATATTATTGGGTAGTAAATGAAATTAAGGGACATGACTATCCACATGGGATTGATCTACCCATTTAATATATTATAAAATAACTAATAGAATTTATCTTCAAAATTATTTCCAACCTAAATGAGATTAATGAAAGATTACATGAACATCAAAATATGTTATGGATACTTTTTAAGGGCCTATGAGGTATAAGATCATGTAACATGATAATGGTTTATAAGGTAAATGGTAAGGAAATAATGGATGTAAATGAGTTTTTGGGTAGTCTAAAAAATCAACTACAATAATTAAAATAAATTTAATTAATGTGTAATGATTTCCCTATTTAAAAACAGGACATTGTATAATGACTTTTAGAAAATATGTAAAGTTGTTAGAAAAGAAATTGATATTCCACCTCAAGTATAATTTTATATAAATAAAATATTATATTTTAAAAGGTATATAATACTATATATATATTTAAAATTTGGTGTAAATGAAAAAAATAAAAATTGATGGAGAAGTGAAGATTAAGTCATAGAATATGATTTCAAGTGATAGAGTAAATGGTTTCAAAATAATACTTGTTATGTGATTGAATAATTTAAAATATTAAATTTTTGAAATTAAATATTTTGTATCATCATCGTGTTTTATCTTGTGTGACAGAAGACATTAGTATGTAATAGTAGATTTTGGAAAATAAAATAATAATGATTTAATACCAATGGTTATATTTGATCTAAAAATACAACATTGAATGAAGAAAATAACATGGAAAAATGTATTTTGTATAAAATATTGGATAAAATACTATAAAATGTGTTCCCATATCCATTAGTGGAATATTGATAAGAAGAAATTATTATTTACGTAATAATAATCCCAAAACATTGTATACCATATATTTTATGAGTGTATTATTTTTTTATAATTAGACGTAAAGTATATAAGTTTTAATGGATGAAAAATATCGTTTTTGTATATTAAGATGAAATTATTTATAGAATATGGTTTCTAGGATAATATTGGGATTATTATTTAACATATATAAGATGAAATTAAATCAAATTAAATTTTAAGAAACCTATATTTAAATGGAGTGTCACATAAAATCATAATTTTTTTTAGGATATGTTAGTTATTGATGGAAAAAAGAAAATTACTATCAATTACCGTGATGAAGTGAATATCATTTTCAATCCTAAAATACTGTAGGAATTAATTCCTACTAATAATATTAGAATAATTAGTTATAAATTTTTTTTAAAATGTTATCGAAGTAAATTTTTAGATTGAAGATTTCCAAGAATATTGGGAATGATGAACATCAAAGGAGTTGTTAATTTAAAAAAATAAATATCATTTAAACATTAGATATTTCAAAAAATGGAATCAAAATACAATATATAAATATTTTAACATCGTGAATATAATTAATAATCACCAACATTATTCAGGGATGTTTTTCTTCCTAGATGTTTTTACTAAAGGCGTTTTGTGTGAGAGAGTTATTAGGTAGTCACATGGATATGATCATGAAATTATTATAATATATAATCAGTTTAAATTATATATATTATGGGTAGTGAACACAAAGTCGATTTGGTGTTTGACCATGTTTCATATGAATATATAAATAATCTTATGTATGGGTTCATTAGTATTATTAAAAGTCTGTAAAAATAAAATGTCTCATAATTTAAAATATTATGTCTCCAGATTAACATTATCTCATTTTGGCTACGTTTATATCATGAAATAAAATGACAGTTAAACTCTGAAAAAATAATGTTGAGTTATATATAAATGGTGTTATTCTAAAAGTTTTTATTGTTTTGACAAAATATTAAGGTTATAGTGGGTTATAATTTATATATTGATACAAAATAATCCAACGAGGAATAAAAAAGTGTTTTTCCTAAAGCAGAAAAACTAGTATACTTCATAGAGATTCATATACTACATATTTTGTATTATAGGGGTGAATTATTCTTATGGAATCCCCATTAATAATTTTTTAATGATTCATAAGATGAGAACAATTATACCTTGAAACATTTATTATATAAGCTTTGAGGCCTAGCTATCCTTAGGATAGTTTGGTATTTTGCAGCTCATTTCATTAGTTGATGAAAAATCTAGATGTGTTTTCACTTATTTTGTGATGGGCATGACATCAAAAATCTCAAATGATATAGATCGAGTAAACGTACTAATATACATATATAGGGTATATGAAATGTTCTTGTCTACATAAATAATGGACATGTGATGTCATAATACTCTCATATGTATGATATGTGGTGTATTTATTAGAATGGATTGTCTATACTTAGAGAATCAATGTTGTATGAGTATGCTATTTTGAATTTACACACACATTGACCCATGGTCACTTAGTGAATTAGAAAATGATGTAAGAATTTTAGTTGTAAGTCTATATCATAGTTTTTTTGGATATAGGTATTTATATACATGTTTTTATATGTATCATGATATATACCATTATATCTACTATTAAATTAATTCTCTTTTATAGGAAATTATTTTCATTCATTTATAGATTTTGTAATTTGTAATTTTTTTTCATGTAGATTAGGCCCATTGGGTCTCACCCCATGGTTTTGTGAATGAAGATATAATGTATAAATCATTATGAGATACACTGAAATTTTCTCAAATAGTATATACATTATTTTTTTGATAGTTTTTGAAATTATATCATATATTATATTATATGGGGTGAAGATATATGAGAAAGAATTCAAATTGAGTTTTTTAAAATATCTAAATGAGATTTCGGATATGGTTTACAAAATTAGTACATATCAATGAAATAAAGTGAGTTTTTTTCCCTTTTATGTTTTTTGTGTAGGTTATTGAATTTTTTAATTTTATAATAAATGAACCACATGGTCTGAGGGAATTATACCATGTCATGGTCTATCCTTCATTGAATCGTGATATAATGTGAGACATTGTGGAATGGTTATTCTTCCTTAGTATTATCACATCATGTTTTAATGTGAATAAATTGATTATATTCATGTTCTTTTTTTATCTCATTAATATGTTCATCATTTGATTATAGTTATAAGAGATTTAATATAATAAAATGAATGTTTAAATGGTATAAATTTATTATGAGTTTTATGTTAAAATATTATAATTTGATATATTGCATGAAGTTTTTTAAAACTTCTCATAAATATATTTGTATATTTTATAATATCCGATTCTTATTATAAATAATATTGATCCTTTTTGTAGTTAGTAATTCTTTGAAAATTACCAGAATAAAATTTACAACATCTCATTTCTCTTGAGTAGTAGAACTTAGTTCGAATAAACTAAGATAAGGTGGAATATACTTCTTCAGTATTTAATGATTCATATGATTAATGGTATACTAGGGAGGAGGAACCCATTAATTTCTCATTTATATTGATTTAATACCTATTTCATGTATAGAAATAATAGATTATCAAGGTAATAGATCATACTTTTTCCATCATTGTTTAGTTAATTCATTTTTTAAATAAGATCTTATGGGCTAGACATTATATTTATTGTTATTATACTATTATTTTTATATTGTATTCTTATAGAAACCCTCCAATGCAACCTAGTGTACTGGAATATTTGAATTTGAAAATAGGTGTACCCACATTTGTCGGTCTTCTCTAATGCGTAGGGTGGTTTTGTCTTCTATTCTCTAGTACATTCTTATATATGTAGCTAGCTTGGTTTAAATAGATATTTCTATGTTTACCAATGTATACTCATGTAATCATAACAATACTCACATATTTCTTGTTGTACTAAAATTTTCACCAATATACCCACACACAAACACATGTTTCAATGTGTAACCATTTATATTGTATTATATATATATATATATTTAATTCACTATACACTCTTATAATTTGTTCTTCATATAATACCCATGTAGTCATAGGATTATGAATGTGTTCTTTTCTATCGTCTCATATAACCAAGTGTACCAGTGAGAGTTATTTTTTTTCTAAAAAACCATTAATCAATAATATGTTATAAATTTCAAGTAACTTTTTTTGTATTTCTACATTCATTATTGTTTTGAATTTTATTTTTAGGATGTGGTTAGGGAATCAGAAAGTACATAAGTTTAATAGTGTGATTGTGGAGTGAAGCTGAATGTGCCTATAATGATAATTTTCTATAGGTACATCTCCATAAGGATGAACATGCCATTGACATCCCCATGATAGAGGTCAATATTTTCAACATAGAGTATGTGGTTCCTACATTAGGTGTTTCACCTGAAGAAAATTTCACTGAAAAAAGGGTGAAACTCTATATATTTGGATTTTATAGAGACATGGTGTCACCTATGGGAAGACCACCACGTTTTAGTACTAATAAATTGTGAATTATGGTGTTCTTATCAATATATAACATGGGGAAATGGGTCTAGACTATGATAAATGGTGAGAGATGGAAGACCCACAATTTTGGTATTTGGAATTTTACCATCCTCGAGAGAAACATGGATGTGCACCTCAGTATATAAAATTATATTGTGCATGTTGTTTTGGCATACCTTAGTCTGATTTTTTTAGGTGTCATATGTTTTAATTTTTTATTTTAAACTCCATCCACTAAATATTTTCTTTCTCCCTCAGTCGTGGAAGACTAGGAGGGTCTATCCATGTTTCTCCTCAAAACCCCATAAACTATGGTTGGATATTAAGGTGGTTCTTATGTGGATAAATTCTTGTTATTATATCTTCTCCCTCCATTTTATATATTCTTTATTCAATTATGTTTGGTGATCTTCTTAGGAATTGGTGTTATGATTCTATCAAAGCCTTCTATAATTGTCACATTATTATTTGAATTTTTCTTGGCATGGATATAGGAGGTTCTAATAAGATTATCACATCTTGTGGAATTCTTTTTAAAAAAATGAATCATTATAGGTGAATTTTTAATATTTTTATCATTAAATTAATTAAATTTTACGATTTAATGAGTACCACTAGTTATAGATTTTGTCTTGGAATAATGTTGACGGTGTTCCACAGACTATATCAAGTGGTTTTTCTTTTCATCTAGGTGATAAGGATGATGTATGAGTTCTAATGTATATGATTTTTTAAATAGAAATATTTTTGAAAACAAATACCACATGGATTAATTTTCAAGACTTAGCGATGGTTTCAATTTTTGACAATGATGGTTGAAAACATTATAGAAATGTTTCCATTAAAGAATGTGTTTTGATAGGGGTATATCATCCATTTGATGGAAAATATTTGAGGGCTCATCATCAGGATATGATATATTGAATATAAAGGATTTAGTGATATCATTTTTGGAAAATATTAAAGAGGTTTAATGAGTTTTTTCAATGAAAATATTCTATATTAATTTTAAAAACTAGAAAAAAACATCATTGTGCATAGTCACTATGTTATTCTAACCAAAAAGGAAGTTTGTGAGGGAGATTGTTTTTAACTGATTAAGGCAGTAAATTGTGGATAAAAAATTGTTTATGAACTATGTGGATAACAAAAAAAGAACATTTTTCATAAGGATCAATTTTTTTACGAGGATTGAGATTTAATGGGCATCAAAAAGAAAAAAATTCTCTATAAAAACTACCTTGTGAATAATGTATTCAGTGATAACTATGATGAATACGAGTTAATGGTAATTATTTTGAGTGGGGTTTCTATAATTTAAATTCCAATATAAAACAACCAAATAAAATTATTTCATAGAGGTATTATTTTAGTAGAGATGATCATCGCTGGGGGAATTCAGTTAAGTCTGAAGTGGTTCATGATATAGTTAGTTCAAAATGACATTTCATATAAGGGTTATGTTGTGAAATATTGGTCGCAAATGAAAAGAGGGCATGAAGCGATTATAATGACCCATACTTTACATACATTGTTATTACTTCATAATTGAAGCACACTTATTACAACATATAACAAAACCATGAAAGGACCGTATAGGTATAGTGTCTTTAGAAACTGGGAAACATAAACAACTGGTTCATAAAGCATTTACTTTGCCGCCCATTTATTTCATCATATCTAGAGTCCCTTTTTGGAATATTCTACTTAATAACCTTCTTCCTGGCCTGGCGAAATATAACATACAAAAGGGTGAGCTCAAATGCTCAGTAAGGGTAAACAAAAGAAATATCAATCACACCATATTCATAAGAACATAACATTTTGGAAATCTTAACCTGCAAAAGGGAACATAATTTAATAACGTGGGATAAATCATAGTAGTGAAATGAAATCCCAATAATCATAACTTAAAACATGAAACTTTGTGGCATACACACATAATCATAGAGAATCATTTCTTGTTAGTCAAGACTCATTTCCAAGACTATCTTAGTGGACAAAGTCCATTTTCTGAACCGAGTCACCCTCGTTTCAGTCCTGTTTCACTGAACTGGTATAACCTACCGTTATAGCCATGTCTATCTCATGAGATAAAAAATCATTACCCAATGCATTAGAGCGAGATATAGGTCCCACCCATCTCATAATGATACCATTCTTATGTGTTCCACAAAATCATAAATCATACATCATTGCATAACCCATGTAATAAAAATGGGAATCTTAAACATCGTGACATCATCAAACAATTCATATAAGATAAAGAAATTCATAAAAAATAATTCCATCACAACATAATGAAATCAATGTAATAATAGGGATATAAACAGAACCCTATATTATCTTAGATGGAAAATAATTTTGATAAAACACTTGAACTCCATTCTTGAGGAAAATATCCTTTCTACTTCAAAAACATTTTTCCTTTCTGAACATGTCATACAATTTTGAAATAAAATTAGTTGATTAAAAATAAACTTGAAAACTTGTAAAGGAAGCTTCTTGGAAATAATGTTTTAAAAATCCATTCATGCCATATAAGTTAAAAAAACATTCTTCTCATACTTTTGTCGGAAAAGTCAAAAAGTACCTCGTACGAAAAATGACAAAAGATTCCTTTCATATCGTTTACTAAAAACTCACCTAAGGGTAAAATTGGATTTTAAAAAAATGTAGGTGGATGGAAATAATATTACATTTTGAAAAAACATGGATGTGGATGATAAAATACAGCCCAGTAAATACCAAAGTATAATCAATCTCGGATAAAAATGAGATGGTGATATTTTCCCTTACCTTAGGTCCGATATGCTTTGTACATGTCCGAACCTCCTGTATAATGATTTAAATAATGTTATTGAATTATTCCAGAATCATACATATTTTTATGATATCATATTTGATCATATTCTTAGCTTCTTAGTAGTAATATTTCATTGCTACTTGTTATTCGGGTGTTTATAACATTTTTTTCTTATGAGTGTTTTGTAAAATAAATTCTTATTCTTCTCTTTAGGTTATAGATAACTAATTTCCAGAATGTTATTAGTGTAATATATATCATATTCATTCATTCAATTCATTTATATAATCATTATGAAATGAAGATCATGTAGAACGAGTCGCATCACATCGTGGAGACGGTATTCCGTACGTATGCACGAGTGATGATATCGTTCCTATGATCGTGGAATTGTATTGGAGTGTATGTATACTATTTAAGAATCAATATCACTTTATAATAGTCATATATAGTCATTATTTACACCATTATACCCATCCAAGTAAGGTGGGGGTGGAAAATAGATTACACCACGGCGTGGAGACGGTATTCCGTACGTGCGCACACGCGGTGATTTCTTTTTCCGTAGGATGGATAGATGGTGAAATAGGGTTGTTTCATACTTATAATAACATATCAGTATATGAGTGATACTGATGTTATTACTTTATAATGAAACAACTAAATAAAAATAAGTGGAAGAAGAAATAAAGATGAAATAATCGGTAACAGACATTACCTCTTCTTTGAAGTGCTTCTTTGAGACCTCCTTTTTGAGCACTAAAATGGGTCTTTGAAGAAGACCAGAACCTCTAGGATGTTTCTAGGGAAGTGAAGAGAATAAATTTGCAGGGTTTGGCCGAGCTTGAAGGCTCAAAGTGGTGTGAGGAAGAGAGGGAGGAGGTGCCCTTTTATAAGGGAGGAGAGGGGCACCTTTAGAATAACTAAAAATATTATTTTATTATAATGCCATGTTCGATTTTAATTAGCTCCAAATTGATTTATTTAGAGTCTAAGGTGGGTATGGGTCGAAATCCTATCATCCAATAGAATTTAGAGAAGTTTAGGTTCCTATTTAAACCTTATCATGTAGATTTAACATTAAGTTAAATAATTTTACTCTTACCGTGTCTTCTTGTGTTCTTATACTATAAGGTTAATAAACTTACTATATTAAGCCAAACGAACCCCAAGTTGTTTATTATTAATATATATAACCTTATCTAAGTCAATTGGCCGAACCTTAGATTTTTAGGAATAAAATAACAATTAATAATATAATATTTGTTTTAAAAACTATTTTATGTCATTTTTGACACTATTTAGTAATTGATTTTTGTGAAAATCATAACAGAATGATAAGATCGAAAAAAGTTAATTAAATCAATAGTAACATGTCATATTAACTTATAAAATTACTGAAATACATAAAAAATCTCAAATTATATTTATTTGGGTATTTATAACATCAATTATGTCAATATTTCATTAATAAGATAATTACTGCATCATCGTTGTGTCATAAATAAATTAAATTATTTAATGTCTAAAAATTTCAAATAAAATACCATAATGTATTAAATCGTTTTATCTTTCTAATTAATATTTATGGTAGAATTTATATTATGTATAACCCCATATTAAAAATTATTTACTTATTAAACATTGATTTTAACTATTTTAACCCTTCTTTAAATAAATTAATAATATATGTCCTAATCTAATCCATATGGGACTAAATGGTCATATTTTATTCCTAAGGTTGTTTTTGGTCGAATTAAACTTGTCCAATAGAATTAGTACATGTGTTAGGGTAATAATAATATCATTTTTACCCTTAATTACCCTATTTACTTTTAACCGTGGTAAAAAAAGTAAAAAGTTACTATTCACTAAAAAAATATTTTCATCTCATTGAACCACATTTTACTTACTGACATCAACCGTGTCTCTCGGATTTTTGAAATTCTAATCACAGAAGCGGTAAAATTAAGTTTTATGAAAAATTCAGTTTTTTTAACTACCACTTAGTGGTTTCACTATTCATCAAAAATTGAAAGTTTTCAGAAAAATACCAAAATTTCACCCTAGGCTAATTTCGATATTCTGAATCCAAAAATGAAGTCCATTTTGAAAAATAAAATTTATAAAATTTCAAAAAGTGGTTATTACTATTCATAACGGCTAGTTTTAATAATATTTTAATAGTATATCGTTGTTTAGTGAAACTCGGTATTGCGTACGACGCAAGCTATCGAGGAAACTCGCGATTTCATGTAAAGAAAGCCAAGAAAGTGTTGTGTGTTGAAAAAGATTCCTTTGATGATTTATATAACATAAAAGTCTCGGGTGTTACATTCTACCCCCCTTAAAATGAATTTCGCCCTCGAAATTCGTCACTTTGTAACAAACAGATGGGGATACCTCTCCCTCATCATATCCTCAAGCTCCCGTGTAGCTTCTTCTAATTGGTGGTTCCTCCATAAAAATTTCACCAATCGAGTGGTCTTGTTTCGTAGGACTTTTTCGCTACGATCCAGAATCTCTATCGGTTGTTCTTCATAAGAAAGATCTTGCTCTAGCGGTACAACTTCTGAACTGAGTACATGTGAAGGATCAGGTATGTACTTTCTCAGGAGAGATACATGGAACACATTGTGAACTTGAGAGTGATTCGGTGGAAGCTCCAATCGGTAAGCTACCTTCCCAACACGATCCAGTATTTCGAAAGGACCGATATATCTAGGGCTCAACTTCCCCTTCTTTCCAAATCTCATAACCCTCTTCCAGGGACATATTCGTAAGAACAGTTTATCACCCACTTCAAACTCTAGGTCATTTCTTCGGTTGTCGACATAACTTTTATGTCGACTCCGAGCTGCTCTTATGTGTTGTTGAATAGATCTGACCTTTTCTTCCATTTCATCAACGAGATCCGGTCCTAATAGCTTTCTTTCCCCAACTTCATCCCAACAAGTTGGAGTCCTTCATTTCTTTTCATAGAGAGCTTCATAATGAGCCATCTGAATACTGGAGTGAAAGCTATTATTATAAGAAAATTCCACCAAAGGTAGGTGTTGATCACAATCACCTTTGAAATCCATAGAGAAAGCTCTCAACATATCTTCTAGAGTTTGAATTGTTCTCTCAGACTGAACGTCTGTCTGAGGATGATAAGCAGTGCTGAAACTCAACTCTGTATCCAGAGTATGCTGAAGACTTCGCCAGAACATCGAGGTAAATCTCGGATCCCGGTCAGATATAATAGAAAGTGGTACTCCATGAAATCTTACCACTTCCTTTACATATATCCTGGCAAGCTGATCCAGAGAGAAATCCTCTCTAATAGCAATGAAGTGTGCAGACTTTGTAAGATGATCAACTATGACCAAGATAGCATTATTGTCTTTGGATGTTTTAGGAAGTCCTATGAAAAAGTCCATTGTGATGTTTTCCCATTTCCATTCGGGTATGGGTAATGGTTGTAACATCCCCTTAGACTTCTGTCTCTCAGCTTTAATTTGTTGACAAACCAAGAATCAAGAGACATATTCAGCAACATCTCTTTTCATGTCATCCCGCCAGAAGTACTCTTTCAGGTCCCTATACATCTTCGTGCATCCAGGATGAATAGAGAATGAAGAACTATGTGCCTCATCCAGCAACTCCTTCTTTAATTTGGGGATGGGAGGAACAGAAACCCGATTCGTGAACTTTATTATCCCATCACAATCAAGGTTGAATTCAGGAACATTTCTCAGCTTCTTTCGTAACTCGACATCTTCTTTCTGTGCCTCTTTAATCATTAGATGTATAGATGGTTGAACATTCATTTGAGAAAGATACGATTATTCCCCTTTCATTATAATTCCAAGATCCATCCTTTGTATATCCATAAATATTGGATCTTTTGTGATCCTCATCATGGATAAACTAGCATGGTCTTGTCGACTTAATGCATCTGCCAACTTTTTTGCTTTCCCAGGGTGGTAATGGATTGAGCAGTCATAATCCTTAATCAGCTCCAACAATCTTTTTTGGCACATATTCAGCTCCTTTTGTGTGAAAATATACATTAAACTTTTATGAACAGTACAAATATCACACCTTTCACCATAAAGGTAATGCCTCCAAATTTTTAATGCAAATATTACCGCAGCTAACTCCAAATCATGTGTTGGGTAATTTTGCTCATGGATTTTCAACTGTCGTGAGGCATAAGCTATCACCATAACATTTTTCATAAGAACACACCCCAATCCCTTCTTGGATTCATCACTATAGATCACAAACCTTTCTCCACTACAAGGCAGTGTGAGCATAGGTGCACTGGATAACCTACTTTTCAACTCCTTGAAATTCTCTTCACATTCCTCCGTCCAAACAAACATAACTTCTTTCTGAGTCAACCTGGTGAGTGGATTAGATAATTGGGAAAAATCTTTCACAAAACGTCGATAATATCCATCCAAACCAAGAAAACTTCGAATCTCAGTCACTGTTGTTGGTCTCAACCATCTTTCGATAACCTCTGTTTTTTCTGGATCCACAGATATCCCCTCTTTTGAGATTATCTGACCCAAAAATGCAACTTTTTGAATCCAAAATTCACACTTGGTAAATTTGGCATAAAGCTTCTCCTTTCGTAGGGTCTTCAATATAATTCTCAAGTGATCTTCATGTTCTTCATTGCTCTTGGAATAGACAAGAATATCGTCTATAAAGACTACCACAAACTGATCAAGATAGTCTTTAAAGACTCTATTCATTAGGTCCATGAAGATAGTAAGGGAATTAGTAAGACCAAATGGAATCACTATAAATTCATAGTGTCCATACCTTGTACGGAAAGCCGTCTTTGGTATATCCTCCCTTTTGACCCTTAATTGATGATACCCCAAACGAAGATCAATCTTGGAAAAGTATTGAGCTCCGCGTAGTTGGTCAAATGGGTCATCAATGCGCGGGAGAGGATATTTGTTCATGATAGTGATCTTGTTAAGTTCTCGATAATCAATGAAGAGTCTCATTGATCCATCTTTCTTCTTAACAAACAGAACAGGTGCTCCCCAAGGTGACACACTAGGGAGTATGAACCCCTTATCAAGATTCTCTTGGAGTTTCTTCTTCAATTCCTTCAACTCAATTGGGGCCATTCTATAAGGTGTTTTGAAATAGGAAAAGCACCTGGTATGAGTTCTATTGAAAACTCAACATCACGATTCGGTGGAAGACCCGGTAATTCCTCCGGAAAGACATCATCAAACTCCCGTACAATGGGCATATTCTTAATCATGAGTTTCTCCCCAACCATTTGAGATAAATAACCTTCATTTAGTGGAATCAATACCCATAAAATGGAATAAATTTACACTGGAAGTTTATGTTCATCCTTTCATCTATAGACGATCATAGATTGATCTGGAATATGAAATGTGACTTCCCTTCTTTGGAAATTGATATGAGCTCCATGTAGAGAAATCCAATCCATGCCAAGAATCACATCAAATTCCACTATAGGAAGGATCACAAGATTTGCAGGAAGAACTTTCCCACAAAATTCAATTGGAGAAGAATTATAAACTTTTGATGTGACTGTTGTGATATTAGGTGTTGTCACAGCTAACTCAACATCTAATTGTTGAGGTAATATGGTGATACCCTTAGAAAATTCTTCAGAAATAAAGGAGTGGGTGGATCCAGAATCAAATAAATCATTTTCTACTTTAGAGTGGATGGTAAGTGTACCTTTCACCACATCGTTATCGTACTCCACATCGCTGATAGAAATTTCATGTGACTTTCCTTTGTCTTTAGCCTTAAGAGTTTGTTGATGTCGACCATCATCATCAACCCTTGGATTAGGGAATTTATTGGCATAATGTCCCATCTCCTTGCACTTGAAACATTGAAGTGTAGTAGGTTCATTCTATGTATCCCTTCCTTTGTTTGCATCATTAGACATCTTCTTCCCATCATCGTGGCATTCAAATGCCTGATGACCTTCCTTTCCACATTTGAAACATTTACTTGTCCCTTTAAGAAAACTCCCTCCATGTTTCTTTCCACACATTGAGCATATGGGAAAGCTTATCATTTTTTCATTGTAATCTTTAGATTTTCCTTTGAATTCCATTTTCCTCTTCTTATCAAACCCATATGACTGATGGGTTACTCCAATCTCCATCTCAACTTTGAGAGCATATCGAACGATTTCCTCATAGCTATTGAAGTCCCTTATGGCTAAGGCTTTTCAAAGACTTAGTTTTAAGCCACTAACGAATCGATCGATCTTACTCTCTGGTTGGATATTAATACCAGAAGCGTACCTTCCATGTCTTGTAAAATTTTCTTCATAGGCACCATCAGATTCATCATCCTTTTGCTTCAGTTCAAGAAACTCTTTCTCCATATTTGTTCGGAAAATACGAGGGAAGTACTTATTGGAAAACAAGTTCTTGAACTCGTCCCATTCCATGGACTCAATTTCATCGCTTTGCCTCGCATTCTTAATAATATTCCACCATTGATCACCATCACCTTCCAAACGATACACTACTAAGATGACTTTATCATGATCAGAACATTGAAGAACTAAAAATATCTTTTCAGTAGTACTAATCCATTGTTCAGCAACTAATGGGTCAGTAGACCCGCTGAATGAAGGTGGACGTTGTCTCATGAAGGATTCAACAGAATGTTGCTCCTTCCTTTACTCGTTTGGATGTCCTGCATGATTCATAGCTTGAGAAAGTTGTGTGAGCATGGCTACAATATTTTGCATTCCATCTCCCATAACGTTTGGTTGCTCAGGGGGACAATCATTGCATTGCCCGTCGCATTCCGCATTAACACGGTTCCTTCGGGTTCCAGCCATTGACTAAAACCAAGAAGAATAGTGTGAGCAACACTAATTGTAATAGGAAAACCACATAATCAAGAATAAAATTTCACACTTAAGGTCTTATCCTAGGTTATTCATGGCCATTTCTAAAACACTAAGATTGTGTTCTATGCTTAGACTTAACCTTAGGGTTCTTACTAAGGCTTTCACATCCTAGTTTCCAAAGGTTGACTATACCTCCCTCTGATACCAACTATAATGACCCATACTTTACATACATTGTTATTACTTTAGAATTGAAGCACACTTATTAAAACGTATAACAAAACCAAGAAAGGACCATATAGGTACAATGTCTTTAGAAACTGGGAAACATAAACAACTGGTTCATAAAGAATCTACTTTGCCTCCCATTTATTTCATCATATCTAGAGTCCCTTTTTGGCATATTCTACTTAATAACCTTCTTCCTGACCTGGGTAAATAAAACATACAAAATGGTGAGCTCAAATTCTTAGTAAGGGTAAACAAAAGAAATATCAATCACATCATATTCATAAGAACATAACATTTTGGAAATCGTAACCTGCAAAAGGGAGCATAATTTCATAACGTGGGATAAATCATAGTAGTGAAATGAAGTCCCAATAATCATAACATAAAACATGAAACTTTGTGGCATACACACATAATCATAGAGAATCATTTCTTGTTAGTCAAGACTCATTGGCAAGACTATCTTAGTAGACAAAGTCCATTTTCTGAACCGAGTCACCCTTGTTTCAGTCCTGTTTCACTGAACCGGTATAACCTACCGTTCCAGCCATGTCTATCTCATGAGATATAAAATCGTTACCCAATGCATTGGAGGGAGATATAGGTCCCAGTCATCTCATAATTATACCATTCTTATGTGTTCCACAAAATTATAAATCATACATCATTGCATAACCCATGTAATAAAAATGGGAATCTTAAACATCGTGACATCATCAAACAATTCATATAAGATAAAGGAATTCATAAAAAATAATTCCATCACAACATAATCAAATCAATTTAATAATAGGGATATAAACAGATCCCTATATTTTCTTAGATGGAAAATAATTTTGATAAAACACTTGAACTCCATTCTTGAGGAAAATATCCTTTCTACTTTAAAAACATTTTTCCTTTCTTAACATGTCATACAATTTTAAACTAAAAGAAGTTGATTAAAAATAAACTTGAAAACTTGTAAAGGAAGCTTCTTGGAAATAATGTTTTAAAAATCCATTCATGTCGTATAAGTTAAAAAAAATATTCTTCTCATACTTTTATCGGAAAAGTCAAAAAGTACCTCGTACGAAAAATGACAAAAGATTCCTTTCATATCTTTTACTAAAAACTCACCTAAGGGTAAAATTGGATTTTAAAAAAATTTAGGTGGATCGAAATAATATTACATTTTGAAAAAACATGGATGTGGATGATAAAATACACCCCAGTAAATACCAATGTATAAACAATCTCAGATAAAAATGAGATTGTGATATTTTCCCTTACCTTAGGTTCGATATGCTTTGTACGTGTCCGAACCTCCTTTATAATGATTTAAATAATGTTAGTGACTTATTCAAGAATCATAAATATTTTTATGATATCATATTTTATCATATTCTTAGCTTCTTAGTAGTAATATTTCATTGCTACTTGTTATTCGGGTGTTTATAACTTTTTGTTCTTATGCATGTTTTGTCGAATAAACTATTATTCTTCTCTTTAGGTTATAGAGACCTAATTTACAGATTGTTATTAGTGTAATATATATCATATTCATTCATTCAATTAATTTATATAATCATTATGAAATGAAGATCATGTAGAACGAGTCGCATCACATCGTGGAGACGGTATTCTGTACGTACGCACGAGTGATGATATCGTTCCTATGATCGTGGAATTGCATTAGAGTGTATGTATACTATTTCAGAATCAGTATCACTTTATAATAATCATATATAGTAATTATTTACACCATTATACCCATCCAAGCAAGGTGGTGGTGGAAAATAGATTACACCACGGCGTGGAGACGGTATTCCGTACGTACGCACGCGCGGTGATTTCTTTTTCTGTAGGATGGATAGATGGTGAAATAGGGTTGTTTCATACTTATAATAACATATCAGTATATTAGTGATACTGATTTTATTACTTTATAATGAAACAACTAATGAAGAAGAAGTGGAAGAAGAAATAAAGATGAATGAATCGGTAACAGACATTACCTCTTCTTTGAAGTGCTTCTTTGAGACCTCCTTTTAGGGCACTAAAATGGGTCTTTGAAGAAGACCAGAACCTCTAGGATGTTTATAGGTAAGTGTATTGAAGAAATTGGCAGGGTTTTGCCGAGCTTTAAGGCTCAAAGTTGTGTGAGGAAGAGAGGGAGGAGGTGCCCTTTTATAAGGGAGGAGAGGGGCACCTTTGGAATAACTAAAAATAGTATTTTATTATAAAGTCACGATCGGTTTTAAATAGCTCCAAATTGATTTATTTCGAGGATAAGGTGGGGATGGGTCGAAATCCTCTCATCCAATAGAATTTAGACAAGTTTAGGTTCCTATTTTAACCTTATCATGTAGATTTAACATTAAGTTAAATAATTTTACTTTTGCTGTGTCTTCTTGTGTTCTTATACTATAAGGTTAATAAACTAACTATATCCAGACGAAAGAACCCCAAGTTGTTTATTATTAATACATATAACCTTATCTAAGTCATTTGGCCGAACCATAGATTTTTAGGAATAAAATAACAATTAATAATATAATATTTGTTTTAAAAACTATTTTATGTCAATTTTGACACTATTTAGTAATTGATTTTTGTGAAAATCATAACAGAATGATAAGTTCGAAAAAAGTTAATTAAATAACTACTAACATGTCATATTATCTTATAAAATTAGTTGAATTCATAAAAAGCCTCAAATTATATTTATTTGGGTATTTATAACATCAATTATGTCAATATTTCATTAATAAGATAATTACTGTATCATTGTTGTGTTGTAAATAAATTAAATTATATAATGTCTAAAAATTACAAATAAAATACCATTATGTAGGAAATATATTTATATTTCTAATGAATATTTATAGTCGAATTTAACTTATTTATAACCCCATATTAAAAATGATTTACTTATTAAACTTTGATTTTAACTATTTTAACCCTTCATTAAATAAATTAATAATAAATGTCCTAATCTAATCCAAGTGGGCCTAAATGGTCATATTTTATTCCTAAGGTTGTTTTTGGTCTAATTAAACATGTCCAATAGAATTATGAAATGTTTTAGGATAATAATAATATCATTTTTACCCTTAATTACCCTATTTACTTTTAACCGTGGTAAAAAAAGTAAAAAGTTACTATTCACCAACAAATTATTTTCATCTCATTAAAAAACATTTTACTTACTGACATCAACCGTGTCTCTCGGATTTTCGAAATTCTACTCACAGAAGCGGTAAAATTAAGTTTTATGAAAAATTCAATTTTTTAACTACCACTTAGTGGTTTAACTATTCATCAAAAATTGAAAGTTTTCAGAAAAATACCAAAATTTCACCCTAGGCTAATAATAATATTCCGAATCCAAAAATGAAGTCCATTTTGAAAAAAAAAATTTATAAAATTTCAAAAAGTGGTTATTACTATTCATAATGGCTAGTTTTAATAATATTTTAATAGTATATCGTTGTTTAGTGAAACTCGGTATTGCGTACGACGCCAGCTATCGAGGAAAATCTTTATTTCGTGTAAAGAATGCCAAGCAAGTGTTGTGTGTAAAAAAGATTCTTTTGATGATTTATATAACATAAAAGTCTCGGGTGTTACAGCGATGAACGTCCATGTAGTGAATGGTATTAATGAAAAGGTAGTGGATTCAAACCACTCACTCTATGCAGTGAAAAGGGATTCACAATTGGTATTATGAAATCCATGAAAAAGAAAAAAAATGTACTACAACGGACTCTCAATAATGAAAACTTCTCATGGTGAAATGAATTTCATCTACCATATAATAATAAGAATTCATTTAAATCTCATAAATGTTTGAAAAGTTCTTAGTTGATTTACAACTATATAAAACTCCTCTAAAAAATTTATGGGAACACATTAGTGGAGAGAGAAGTTTTCATTAAAAATTTTATTTGTTGTAAACATGGTTAGTTAGTGAGCCCACTACGGACATTTTATTAGAATTGAACTTTTGTGGAGTTTGTATATAGGCCCAGATCATGAGTATCTCCTTCAAAACAACCCAATTATGGTGAATCAAGTAGTGTTGATATGTCTTATTCATGTTTTAATTATCATAATATTCTCTCCCATGGTAACGTAAGAGAAGATTGTTTTTTTAATGAAAATGTTATAATTATAGAATGATTTTTAATTCATTAATACACTGAGTCACCCAATATATAGGGATTAAAAATATTAGGGATAACATTTTTTTATTAGAGAAAATGGTTTACTATCATTGGTTTTCTATCCTCATGTAAAATGGAATCTATTAATTACAAAAGTATTCCATTTTTCGATGGATGAAATTATCATCTCCATAATAATCACATGAAAAAATCAGTAATTGGGTAAAATTGTTTTTATATATGGAATGGATGGAATTCTATTCAATTTTTGTAATGAGGTTTTATCAAAATTAGATAATAGAAAAATGGTTGCGGATTGTAATGGAATCAATGCTTGAGGGAGATGTTTTCCTAGCATATTCTATATGTAAGTGATGTTAGGTAATCCATGAAATTATATGTTATAATAGCTTATAAATATCAATTATTGTGATTATGAAGAATAATAATAAAATTTTAATGTTTTTTGAACAAATATAAGTACTTGAGAATACTCCCCAATGACTCAGTAGATGAATTCATTTAATGGGTGATGTTATTGTTGAAAACATATGTGGTATTGTATATATTATTAAAGATGTAATGATCATTAAGAATATCCTATGATGACTATAACATAATTTCAATCAATAATTATATATACTAGTGGATAAAGAACCTAATTAACTGATAGTGGATAACATACAAAGTACACTTGTATTATATAAGATGATCAAGTAGGATACTGATTCTATAACATCCCAGGTAAATAAAGAGTAAGAAATTTTAATATTTATTAACATTTTGGGTTAAATATTAATTTTATTTTAGAGGGGATGTTATGTCTGATAGTGTACTCAAATCTCAACAACGAGTTTCTTTGAAATCTTATGTTATAGTCAAAGGTGAGGTATACCGAAACATAATATAACAATATTCATATTTTAAATGGTAGTTAATTCCGAGCCATTGTATTGGTGGGAATGAATAGAACAAACAAAAGTATGATTATTCATGTTTGTTAAATGAATTTACATTTATTCAAAAAAAAATATATGCTTAAAAAAATGAATCATTTTTAAGCATTAAATACTATAATTTTAATTAAAAGGTTGATTTACAGTCATTTGATGAGGATTACTTTTTAAATCTAGTTTTGTCTCTTTTATATAATATATGTGAAAATAATTAAATTCTTCATTATAATCAGGACAAAAAATTTAACTTTGGATGAAATTTATTTATTTTTGGATAAAGTTCATTTTTTAATAAACAGTGAATATACTGTATTTTAATTCAAAAGTTCCTTTTAATATAATTTTTATTATATGAATAGTTTATCATTTTAATTGTTTTTAAAGTTTAATTGGATTATGTTTTTACCATTTAATGCAATTTTGGCCATTTAAAGTAATTTCACATTGAAATTGGACATTAACAAGTGTCAATATTTTGATAGTTATTATTTCTTAAAAACACTCTATTTATTTTGAATGCGTGAATTAATTTAAAAATCAACTCTTCCACTTATGTGTTTTGAATTTGGAAAAATTGATTCAATATTTGGAATTAAGTGGTCCAAATTGTTCAAATATACATGTTTTTTTATAAAACATTATGACATTTTACTATGGTTAATATTTTATTTATCACGGTTAATGGGTAAATCTGGTGAATAAGGGTAAAAAAATATTATTATAATAATATTAAATTATCTTAACATGTGTCATAATAATATTGGTTGATACATTTCTGACCATGGTCATCGTTGGGTCATTTTTGGGGGCCCATAGAGCCATATAATAGTGATAATGACACTTTATATTAATTAATTTAAAGTAAAGGCAAAAATGCCTTAATCCTATATCTTGTAGTAAATAAGTTTTTACATGGGGTTCTAAAAGTTTTCTATTAAACTAAAAATACTAATATTAAAGAAAAAATATTTTTTACATTATGGTATTTTATTTATAATTTTTAGAGAACAAGTAAATAAAATTATTTATGACACAATGATGATGTAGTGTTTATCTAATTAATGAGAGATTTAAATAAAGAAGATTGTAAAAATAAAAAAAAATTATCCAAACCTAAAAAATTCTTATTGGATGAATTTATTTCAAAAGAGTCATCTTATTTTTGACTATAATGTGTTTTGGACCTTTAGAAACAGAAGATATGTTTATAATAAAATAATATTTTCCAACATCCATAAAGTGTCCCCCCAATTATAAAAAGCCATAACCTCTAACCAATTAATCACCCTTCTCAATCCCCTTAGCTCATCCAAACTCTAACCAATTAATCTCATTAAACCTCTCTCCTCCTTGAAGCTTTAATATAGGCACAATGCACCTCATGTATAATGTTTTTTTCAAACCAACGGGAGTTACCTGATTTAAAGGTAACGTCTTCTCTTAAGTTCTTTTCTTTTATTTTACATGTCCAACCCCCTAAACACTTTTATTAATTTAATTTATATCAAAATGTTTAACCTCAAAATACTAGGTTGTTTTTATGAAAATTAGTCCAACTACACTTGCACACACCTTCACCTAATGGGTAAAGATAATACAATTTCTCGGGATGGTGAACTACAACTTCACGAAACGAGCATTGTTCAATTATCTCCTACCTCCTCTCATGGTGGAAATTATGATGGATGTATATTTATATGTGATATATAATATATTTATATTTTTTCTAGGATTCTATATTTTTCCTTTGTAACACACCTTTATGGTTTCCATAATGGGAAAATGTGATAATTTCATTTGAGGCAGTGCAGACTACCACCCCCTCAATATGATATGACTATTTCATTCCATACGTGGAAAGTATAAAAGATGGATATAATTAAATAATATATGATATTATACTATAATTATAATATACCTATTAATCATTTCATTTTCATTCCACTAAATTTGAAAATATAATTGAATTTAGCGTTCATTCATACGTACGACATATAGTCTCCCTAAGCGGTGCATTTCATTTCTTATCATCGAATGTTATTACTATTATAACTACAGATATAGTGGATATATATGATATATATGATTTCTAAATCATAAATATTATTCTTGTAGATTATTTAATTATTACCACATGGGAAATTTGTAATATAACATGTTTATTTTTTACTCAAGTTCCGGACATCGACAAACTGTTCAATATGTACTCCAATAACTGAATTATTATTATAGAAAGATAATAAATGATATAAAAGGAATAAAAAAAATTTGAAAAGATTATTAATAATGTATAATTTAACTTATGATTATTATTCCAGAATAACAAGGAACAAACGAGTCAAGTCGGAAATGAGGCAAGGGGTTTCTTATCTCATTTTTTATTCCACGAGATTTCCATTGTTCGCCAATTATTTATTGAATGTTGTGTGTTGTGTACTGCCATTTGATATATATTATCATTAATTTATTTATATTCGTTTTATTATGTTATTTACATGGTCGTTATTATCATTTGTTCATACGAATCGATTGATTATAATGTGGAACGGCATTTTGATATCACTTTTTATTCTCGTGATATTCATGCTATATTTGACACTATTTCCTTTTGTGTGGTGTATGTACAACACATGATTTTATTTATTATGTAATATAAATTAATTTATTGGTATTTACATCTTCATTGTATAATCCTTCTTTTTGGGTGTGTATTTTACAAAAGTTACCATATTGGTAAGGGAATTTCAAATTTCAATTTTCACTCATTGGGATTTACGTAAACTTCATTGATTATATTACACCATAATTTTGTTTAAAATCACTATTTATTTATTGGTGTTGTAATTTCCACTCCCCTTTGTGTGGATAAAAATTTGATACACATAATCACTGCATTGATAAATTCTCATGTCATTTATATGAACATTATAAGGGTAATCTTAATTCAATTTCTATTAGTTGAGTTAAACATCCAAGTCATTGTTTTTGTTTTAAAAATAGCATGTCTGTATTCCCTCTGATTGATTTACACTGAATATCCAATCATATTGAGTTTATTTTTAATTTTCAAATTATTATGTAATTGGTTTATCCTCAATCAAAGGATACAGTTTTTATAAGGGATTTCATATCAATTTACATTCCATTGATACTTCATTGTTTTTATACACCAATTCACTTTTATATGGTGCTTATACTGTCCTTTGGCCTATTATATCATGAATACCTTTATTTTTACGATATTATAATGTTTTGATTAATTTTATGCTACATTTATTTGTATTCAATCATCTATAATTTGGTTAGGAACTCTATAACTAAAATATCATTTTAAATGATTTAAAGATTTTACTCTTCAAAATAATTCTCATTAATGACCATGCTTTAAAAATGGTTGTAAGGATTTATTAATATTGATATGAGTGTTTTGAAATTAAAATTTCTTTCAAATTCTTAATAGTGGTATGGGTCACTTTGATTCAAAAATCACTTTATTAAATTATTTAAATGGTTTTGAAAATGGTTTGATAATGAATTGATAATGTAAATATCTTGAAATGATATATTGTGATTTCAATGTGGAAATGTTATCATTCATTTATGCTTATTTTATGGGTTATGAATATGTTATGGTTATTGGGATTTTCTTTTGTATATGGGTGGTTCCAAAACCAACCTAGGGAGGGTGACCTCGAGATATCTATTCAATGCATTGGGTAACTTGATGAAGGTAAACATTATAGTTTATCCTAAAATACTTAGAGAAGATACTATTATGGGTTATCCAATGTTACATCCTATGTAGCTATGATAGCTATAATGTATGTATGTTATGTATTCCATACTTTACCCTTATGATTTATGATTTCTGTGTGTTATTCATAAATCTTATGATTTTAGTAGATGTGTTATGATTGAAAATAATGGATTCATTGATTTGTATTTATTGACGGTATAGTGTTTTCTTTCATTATTTTATAACCCTTACTGTGCTTTTTATGCTCATCCCATGTTTTTGAAATGTTTTCCATAGGATTTAATGATGAATAGGGTCTAGGATGGGATCAAAGAAATTGTCATGCTTTCTAAAACATGGAACTAGTCATGTCTCATTTTAAGTGTTTCTATTAAATGATAAAAATTAATTCTGAGTTGTAGTGTCTATATGTAGTTTTCAAGTTGATAAGTAATAGTTATAGCCTTATTCTCCAAAACTCCAAACCTGAAAATATCATCAATCCGAATTCTTGATTATCTCAAGATTAATAATGTTTAAGGCTGGGGCGTTATAGTTGGTATCGAAGGTCAGTTTAGATAACTTTAGTGGTTAGGGTGTTATTTAAGTATTAGTGACATAACCATAATGGTTAGGGTTTTAGAAATATTCATAGTTATTTTAGTTAATTTGAATGAGTTTAAGATTACATGAAAAAAAATATCTTAGTATTTACCATCCTAATAAGATATAATATGATTATTTTAGTAATATAATCAAACTGGCCTTGTTGGTTTTTGTAAATGGTTGGATCTAGAAGGAACCAAAGTAACTATGGATATGAAGAAAACTGTGATGGTTTTTTGAATGATAAACTGAACGAAATTAGAGATACAATGAGAACTCTTGTGGTTATTCTCATCCCATAGTCTAGAGTCATGATCAACCACCTGTACCTTGGAGGTTTTTATAATTAATCATATTTGAAGGAAACTAATCCCTATGGAAGTTTAGGTAATAATAATAAAGGTATGTAAGTATATTAAAACAACTATGTGTCAAAGATGTGGAACAAAACACATAGGAAAATGATTCAATGGGATGATAATATGTTTTAGATGTGTTAATGAAGGTCATGTAGCAAGAACCTACCATGGAAAAAGGAAGCATCTAGTTGTTCCAAGAAAGGGAAAGAAGTTATTTCTGAGGGGAAAATTGAATGTTTTAAATGTGATGTGCATGTTAACTATGAAAATAGATGTCCTGCAAAGATGTTTTAGGAAGAAGATCAGTTTAATAATAGAATTTTGCGTTTATTGATTACTAATTCCATTCCAATTGAAGACGACAAAACTAAAAATGAACTATGAAAGGTATAGATTATTTCTTAGCACATGTTTTGAAATTACTATAATATGAGGACATTATGCATGATTTTGTTTGTAGGATAGAATAATAAATAAATAAGATAGAAAAACATGGATAAAGGATTAGGAAAGATGTATGATTATTAAGATGTCTACATTTTAGTGATTGAAGAGTTATGGATGATGATATGTCTGAATGTATTAATGATGGGATTATATTGGAAACCTTTTCTAATAACTGTAACCCTGATATTTGATATGTGAACCTATTATTCGAAATATATTTGACTTTTAGTTTTTGGATATAATTATAAATAACCATTTGGGATTATATTATCCTTGAATTTGAGGTAATTATAGGTTATTACATTATGTGTTGCAAAATGAATGTTATTTGATAACCTCTGTGGTTAAAATATGTTATAGATATTTTTGATGAATTTATATCTTTTTTGAAAATTTCATTAAATTATATAGTTTTTGAAAATGACAAAAAGTATAATGTCTGACAACCCTTCATGTCGGAGAAAGTTGTGGGAGTCGAACCCACAACCAATGTGTGATGGGAATTTATCACCTACGGCTAGACTACGTGAATTCCCAGGATAGTATGACCAATTCATTTTATAGAAATGATATTACAAATCAAGAATCTATTAATTTTGGGTTATATATAGAAATGATTAACCTATCATGGAGAATATGTGTTTTTTTAATTATTTTTCAGTATGAGACTTTAAGAGTAACTGATATTATTTTGAGATAAATGTTAAGATTTATCTTGGAAGACTATGTGATTAAATACTTCTGAGATCTGGATTTCAATCTTAGTTTAGATTACATTAAATAATTTTATGGATTGTGGTTATCTGAATGGTATTTTTTGAACTTTGGGAATTGCTTGACAAATTATAGAGATTAAGAGTAGTATTTATTTTTTTAAAGATTATACTTTTTGGGAATTATCTGAAGTTGTGCTAACCATTTTGGTTTTTTAATGACTAAAGGCATGGGAAATATATAGTTCATTTTTTTTGATTATGTGATTCTCTAGAATTTGATTATAACACATTTAATGCGAACATGTCCTCTTGAATACTCATAGTACGGAGAAAAGTTGATTTTGTGGTAGAAATCTAGTAAATGATGAAAGCTTCATGAAAAGTAGGTATGTTTCATTTTGTAATTATACAAGCTCATAAATAAATTTATGAACATTATGGAAAGGAACATAAAACCAAAACATTTTCTGTTTACTTATCTTACCCGGGAATTAAAGACCGTTTTACCCATCACAAGTTTGTAATTTTCTGGTGGTTAACATTTTCCTAATCATTTTTTATCACTCTCTACGAAAGCATGATAGATTGTTTTCTCCTCCACAATCATGATTTCATGGAATATTAGTATTTATTATCTCGGGTGACCATTTTTTATTTCATTGATTTAATTAATGTGATAATTTTATTGACTCTTTTTCGATGTGGGATGTTTAATAATTTTTCCGAGCCCAATTTTTAAATTGTGAGGAGACTATTCACAAAAGGGGGGAATGATGTATCATCCCAGATAAATATAGAATATGAAATTGTAATTTTTATTAGTATTTTTGAATTAAATATTAAATTTCGTTAATGTGGGTGTTATGTATGATTGTGTACTCAACTCGCAATAATGGGTTTCTTTGAATTCTTATGTTTCACACAATGCTGAGTTATTCCAAAAAATAACATATTAAAGTATTATTTTAAAAGGTTCTTAATGCCTAGCTACTATGACGGTAGGAATGAATAGAACTAACTAAAATATTATTATAAATGTTTGTCAAATTAATTTACATTTATCCAATAAATTTTAAATTCCTAAAATAAGAATGAATCCCATTTAATGCATTAAATACTCTAATATTCATTAAAATGTCATTTTACCGCCTTTTGATGGTCAATCATTTTTAAATATTATTTCTGTCACTTTTATATGTAATATTTAGAAAAATAAAATTCTAATTTAGAATCAGGATATCAAAATTTACTTTGGATTTAATTTTGGTATTTTTCTGATAATGTTCATTTTTTAATGAATAGTGAAAAATAATGTATTTTAATTCAAAACTACCATTTAATCTTATATATATATATTGATAAATTATATTTTTAATTTAATTTAACGTTTAATTAGATTATTGTTTTACCATTTAATCCAATTTTCGTCATTAGAAATAATTTCACATTGAAATTTGATATAAACAAGTGTCAATATTTGGATTGTTATTATTTTTTTAAAACACCGTATTTGTTTTTACTGTAGGAATTAATATTAAATTAATTTCTGCCTCTTATGTGTTTATCATTTGGAAAAATTAATTCTATATTTGGAATCAGGAGGACCAAATTGTGTAAATAGGTAACTTTTATTTTTAGACATTATGAAAGTTTACATTGGTAAATATTTTCATTACCATGGTTAAAGGGTAAATCTGGTAAATAAGGGTAAAAAAATATTATAATAATAATTTAATTTACCCAAACATGTATCATAATATTATTTTTTGATACATTTTCTTTCATGGGAATACTTGGGTGGTTTTGTGACCCCATGGAGCCACATAAAATTCATAATGACACTTTATATTAATTAATTTCATGTATAGACAAAAATGCTTTAAACATTTATTTTTTAGTAAATCAATTTTTACATTGGTTTATAAAAGTTATCTCTTCAAATATAAATATTAAATTTAAATATAAAAATATTTCCTACATCAGGTTATTTTATTTATAATTTTTAGACATCCAATAAATAAAAATATTTATGACACAATGATGATGAAATGTTAACCTCATTAATGAATGATTTAAATAAATAAGATTATAAAAATTGAAACAATATCCAATCCGGTCAAATTATTATTGGATGATTTTATTTAGAACATGAGTCATCTTATCATCTAAATTAATGAATTTTGGACCTTTTAAATCTGAAAATATATTTATAATAAAATAATATTTTCAATATTCAATAAAGTACCCCTCCTCCCTCTTATAAAAATTAATCACATCTAACACATTACTCACACCACTCAATCCCATTGTATGGTCCAAAAACTGCCAAATTAATCTCCCTAAATCCATATACTCATTATAGATGCCTTCATTTTGGTAGAAGGAACTTCATGTAAACTGTTTGGTTCAAACCAAAGGGAGTTACCCGATTTAAAGGTAACATCATTTCTAAAGTTCATTTCCCTAATTTTACTTCTATATCCCCCTAATCACTTTTTATTCAATTCAATTATCAAAAAACCTGTATCCTCAATATACTAGGTTTTTATTATGATAATTATTATACATACACTTACACACAACTACATCTATTTGGTAAAGAACATACTGTTTTTGTGTACGGCGAACGACTGCCTCACGAAACAATGATTGTTCCATTATCTCCTATCGCCTCTCATGATGACCTTTATGAGGGAAATATATATATATATATATATATATTTATATTGTTTCTTTGTATTGTTATTTTCCATTTATATCATTACTTTATGGTTTTCATAATGGGTAAATACGATAATTTTATTTGAGGAAGTGCAAACTACCGCCCCCTCAAACTGATATGACTCGTTCATGCCATATGTGGAATGTATAAAGGATGGAGGTAATTAAATTATATATGATATTATACTGTAATTATAATATACCTATTTATCATTGTGTTTTTATTCCATTAAATTTGAAATAAAAATAAAAGTATTGTTCAAGCGTACGTACGACATACCGTCTCCATGAACGGTGCATTTCAATTATTATCCCCAAATGTTATGTACTATTATAAATAGATATATACTGGATATATATGACAAATATGATATCTAAATCATTAATATTATTCTGGATATAATGTAACTATTACCACAAGGACAATTTGTAATTATAACAAGTTCATTTTTGACTCATGTTCTGAACACCGACAAAATGTCCAATACGGACTCAAATAATTGACTAATTGTTATAGAAAGGTAATAAGTGATATAAAATGAATAATAGAATATAAAAAGGATCTTAAAAAGGTATAAATCAACTAATTATTTTTATTCACTAAGAACTAGGAACAAACAAGTCATGTCGAACATGAGGTAAGGGTTCTCTTATCTCACTTTTAATTACATGAGATTTCCATTGTTCGGCAATTATTTATTACATGTGCTGTATTGTTTATTGAAATTTTATATAAATTATTATGATTATATTTATATACATGGTATTTTGTGATTCATTTGTGGGTTATTATCTTTTGGTCATATGACTCGATTGATTACAACGTGGTGAGCATTTTTCATCTCACTTTTTATTTCCGTGAGATTAATGAAATATTTTACACTATTTACTTTTGTGTGGTGTATGTACTATCCATAATTGTATTAACAGTGTAATATAATTTAATTAATTGTTATTTACATCTTCATTTTATGATCTTTCTTTTTTGGGGTTTATGTTTCCTAAAATAACCATATCTGTAAGAGAATTTCTAATTTCAATTTCCACTCATTGGGTTTTACGCAAACTTCATTGATTATTTGACTCCAACATTATGTGTGATATTACCATTTATTTAGTTATGTATTAACTTTAACTCCCATTTTTTTGGACATATTTTTGATACACATAATCACTACCTTGATAAATTATCATGTCATTGATATGAACATGATAAGGGTAATCTTAACTCAATTTCCATTCATAGAGTTAAACATCAAATTCATTGGGTTTGTTTTAAACAAAATATTTGAATTTCCACTGATTTATTTACACTGAATATCCCATAATATTGATTGTTATTAAATTTATCAAAAATTATTATTTAATTGGTTTATTTTTAATCTAAGGCTACAGTTTTCATAAGTGATTTCATCTCAATTTACATTCCATTAAGACTTCATTGTTGTAATGCACCAATTCACTTTTGTATAGTGTTAATACTATCATTTGAAATATTATATCATGAATCCATTTATTTTCAGGATATTATAATTCTTTTATTAATGTTATTCCTCAGTTATGTGTACTCAAGTGTCACTCATTTGGTTAGATACTATTTATGAAAAATGTTGTTTTAAATGTTTTAAAGATTTTATTCTTCTAAATGTTTCTCATTAATTTCCTTAGTTTAAAAATGGTTTTAAGGATTTATTTATGTCGACATGAATGTTTTGAAATTAAAATTTAATTCAAATTGTCCATAGTGGTATGGGACACTTTGATTCAAAAATCTCTTTATTAAATGTTTTAAATGGTTTTGAAAATGGATTGATAAATAATTGATGATGTCAATATCTTGAAATAATATATTGTCATTTAAATTTTAAAATGTTTTCATTCCTTTATTCATAATTTATGTTTTAAGAATATTTTATGGTTATTGGTAATTGTTTACGTATACAGGTGGTTCCCTGATAAACCTAGTGTGGGTGTGCTGGAGATAGCTCTCCAATGCATTGGGTAACGTGACGGAGGTAAATGTTAATGTTTCACCAAAGAGATTTTGGGAGTATATTGTGATGGGTATTCTAATGTAACACCTTATGTAGGTATGCTATCTACAATGTAATTATGTTATGTATGCCACAATTTAGCCTTTTGATTTATGATTTTTGTATGTTATTCATAAATCTTACGATTTCAAGAGGTATGTTATGATTGAAAAGTATGGTTTCATTGAATTGTATTTACTTATGGGATAATGTTTTGTTTCCTTAAATCGAAACCATTACTAACCATTTTATTCTCATCCTATGTTTTTGAAATGTTTTCCCCATGAATTAAGATGAATAATTTCAAGGATGGGATCAAGGAAAAGTCAAGTTGTCTAAAACGTGGAACTAGACATTTTTCTTTTTAAGAGTTTTTATTTGATGAAAAAATTGGATAATGAGTAGTTGTGTCTACATGTAATTGTTATGTTGATATGTAAAAGTTATGGCCTAATTATTTAAAACTCTAAACCTAAAAAGATCTATAATGTGAATTCATTATTTAACTCATGATTAATAAATGATTAACGGTGGGACCTTATAGATTCAGTTTAAAATGGGATGCCTAAAGATATTGAATTAAAATACATGAAGAATATCACTATTAATGGTAGTATGGAATAATAACATATGGATGGGGTCATGTTATTTATATCCTAAAATATAGAAATTTGAAGAGGAAATTATTGAGGGACCATCCAATTTCAGGATTTTGATGTATATCAATTAAAAATTATATAAGAAATTTCCATAATTATTTTGAAGATGATTATTAGGTTGATAATGAAAATATAAGGTTTAATGATTCAGCTAATGGGTAATATAGGAGAAGTACCCATGAAAATTTATTCAAAAAGTGGTTAATTGTTTAGAACAATCTATGGTATATGAGTTGGAGGATTACAATTATCATTTTAAAATTCCGTGGATATTGCTCTTACAAATTCACCAAAATTAAAGAATGTGGGTGTGATTAAGGATATGTAAATAGAGAATTTAGCCTTTCACCGAATTTTAATCTCCATATAAGCATATAGAGGTATGGAGATCCTAAAAAATAAAACTAGGTGATTAATGATTCCTAACACTATAATAAAATCTATAAAGAGTATAAGATAGATATTGAGGCTAAAATTCACTTTTGCAAATATGAGAAGTAAAATTACAAAGATAATATCATTGAGTACAATCTCAAAGTTGCAGAAAAGAATGAAATTTCTATCACAAGACCATCACTGTAAAAGTTCATGTAAAATGCATTGGAGAGCTTGAGGAAGAAAACATCATCCTATGAAGAAATTTAAAATATTATTGTAACATTTTGAATCTAGTAATGGAATAATCATGTTAATATAAAAAAAGTAAAATAAAATATTATGTTCTAGTGAAACTGAAAAATTAATGCCAGGTTAATAAAATAATAGATTAGAAGGTTAAATATGTTTTGTTTATTGCTATCAAAATTAAAATATTAATGGTTGATGTTAAGCCTAAAACAACCTCACTCATTTTGAAGATGTAATTGGGTCGGATGAAGAACCATATAATTACGAGAACCCAACGGTGTACATATGGAGTTGAAGTGACATGGAGGAATGCATACAACATTAGATTTTATTTCTTAGGAATGATTGTACAATCATCAATGTTTGTTTCATAGCCAATATGTAATTACTATAACAATATAAATAGATAGATCCAAAGAGATCTAAATATTCCATTATATCATCTTATGGTCATTGTTTTGTGTTTGAATGATTTGGACACATGTCTAAATATTTTTCATCAACTAAACTCAAGAATGTTCCAAAACAAAGTATAATTTGGCAAATGAAAAATATCATCGAATAAAAAAATTATATAAAAATGTAATGTTTATATTCAAAATTTAATGATGAATGTTGTTTAAAATACAATGTGAAAGATCAATAATATCTATTAATGAAATAGAAAGAAATAAAATGGATGATAAGGTAGTGTTTATACGTATTTCTTTTTATGTAATTTTATCAAACTAGAAAATGGATCATTGATAGTTAATTAACCTATCATATTAAAATAAATAAGGATTTGATGATTGGAATCATAGATGAAATGGATCACATCTAAATATTTTGAAATGATGAGGTGATACATGTTTTTTTAAAAAATAACCTATGTTTCTGGGATGATACATGACATGTATGGATGCATTGGTTATTGAAGGACTCAATAACAATATTTTATTTGTTAGATAAATTTGTTACTTAGGACATGTGATAATATTTTCAATTAAATTATATATCATCTTGTAAAAAGATGATTTAGTTGTTTTATAGGAATGTTCACAAAGGGGATGCTATCTCCTGTGAATGGAGAAGAAGATGTGTCATTTATATCGAAGGAATAATAAAATTGGTTTTGAAGTAAAGGTTTGGTTAGATGAGAACATATTCCATTGAATATCTGATTAAGAGTGTTCCTTATCCAAATATTCATAGGTCATAACAAGATCATACTCATATGTTTGATTCTTGTCAGCAAAGGAAGATCATTAGAAAGATGTATTATGTATAAATGTGAAGGTCAACAAATGTGATTGAGTTGGTTCATATTGATTTCTACAGACCAACATTAACAGAATATTATTATGGGAGGAGATATTATGTTATATTCATTGATGATTTTAGTATTATGGAATTAGTTTCAATCATCACCCCCATGTTTGAGGTAATTAGATGTAAAAAAAATTATTGAAAAGATGTTGAAAATATTCAAGGTAATAAAATCCATATGTTTTAAACATATAATGAAATAGAGTTTACAATAATCTATGTGGTAGATTATCATATTAAACATTTGATAATTCACCATTTTCTTTAGTAAGATAATCATAGAAAAATCACATTGCTGAGAGAATAAATCAGATCATCAACAACATGTCTAGAATAATTATCATTGAGAAATAACATCTTGGTTATTTTGGAATTAATAAATGATGAATTTAGTTTACATATCAAATAGAGACATGTTATGTAAAATGTAATAGAATATTCTCTATGAGATTGGATATTGAAATAATCCAACTCTTAAGTATGATCATGTAATCAGAAGTAAGTGTTTCATTATAAACAATGAGAATCACATGAATTTTGGATATTTTTTAGAGGATGGGATATTTCATGGATACTCAAGAAACATAAATGTATATAAATTTTTCAATAATCAGTTTGTATTTTAGAGACCCGAATATTGACGTACATGGACATTACATTACTTTTGCGGAATAATTAATACATAACAAAAATAGACACACAGGGACCGTAATAGTTTAGTGTCTTTGGAAACTTGGAACATAATCTTCTAATCCTGGTGAAAGATCATCAACATCTCCCATTAAGATATTACACTTTTTTTTCCTTACCTAAAACCTTTCTTTTAATCCTGGGGGAAAATAAAACATAAAAAGGGTGAGCTGAAATGCTCAGTAAGGGTAAGAATGGATAAAATAAAACATACCATATTCATTTGAACATAAAAACATGAACATAATGTTTAAACATCAAAATCTTGAGCAATGACATAAAACATGGAAGTACATAAGGAATAGATCATAATGGAACATAAATCATGATAACATATCATGGGAATACAACATGTAATTGTGGCATCCATTAAGCACATGTAATTATTTCCATAGTATCCAAGGCATTGCTGCCAAGACCATCTTTGTGGACAAAGTCCCTTTCTGAATCGAGTTCACTCCTCGTTTCAGTCCTGTAATACTGAACCAGATTAACATACCATTCTATCCATGTCTATATCATGAGATATAAATCATTACTCAATGAATTGGAGGGAGATATAGGTCCCACCCATCTCGTAATGAAATCATTCTTACTTGTGCCACAAAATAAACTTAAAACATTCATCATAACCCAATGAATAAAATGGGTTTCATCAACATCATCCCATAATCACATAATCCATATAAAACAAATGGATATTTCATCATAAGAAAAGTGAAACCATGTAAATCATAGTTAAATTATACTTGAAACATACACATATTAAATAATGTCATCTTAGATGGAAGATGGTTATGATAAAACACTTGAAATGAATTCTTTAGGAAAATATCCTTTCTTATTCAAAATCATTTTCTTTTCACAAAATTCCATGCAATTATTAAAGATAAGTATTTTTATGAAAATAGTCGTAAAATATTTTGGAGTAATCTTCATGAAAATAAGGCTTTATAAAACCATAAAAAACTGTTCGTACCATATAAGTTAAACAAACATTCTTCTCGTACTTTTGCTGGAAAAGTCAAAAAATACTCGTATCGTAAACAAAAGAAATATTCCTTACATACCATGAAGTAAAAGTAAAAGAATGGGTAAAAAGGACCTTAAACATACATGATAACATTTTTATAAAACGTGTACATGGATAATAACAATAACCCCAGTAAATATTTACGAATAAACAATCTCGGATAAGAATGAGATTGGAATATTTATCCCTTACCTTAGATCTGATATGCTTCGTACGTATCCAAACCTCATGTATAATGATTTAAATAATGTCATTGACTTATAACAGAATCATATTCATTGTTATTATATCATATATGGTTCACTTATGACTTTATATTACTCGTTCTTTTGTAAATTCATGTTAATGTAGTGTTTTGGGTAAAATCATTTCATTTGGCGTTCGTGTTTTAACTTGTAATTATTCATATTATTACTTAGATATTTATTACTTACATCCAGAATGTAAAACATTATTTATATATAATATATACTTAGAATATACATATATATAATAGATCGATAAATGAAAAGAAATACACCATTCATGGAGACGGTTGGTCGTACGTACGCATGAACGATGTTTTCGTTTCCTTATGGAATTAATTAGATGACATACATATACATAAATCCAGTATCATTATTATTTCATATATTTCATGATTACTTATTATATATACTTTATAATTTTTAATTAATGGTTAACATGGAGAATGAATCTCATCGCGTCAGGGAGATGGTAGTCCGTATGTACGCACGAGCGATGATATCATTCCCAAGATCGTGGAATTGTATTAATGTGTATGTATAATATTTAAGAATCAATATCACTTTAGAATAATCATATATATTCATTACTTTCACCATTTTACCCATCCATGTTTGGTGGTGGTGGAAAATAGATTACACCACAGCGTGGAGACGGTATTCCGTACGTACGCACGCGCGGTGATTTTTTTTCCGTAGGATGGATAGATGGTGAAATATTGTTGTTTCATAATTATAATAACATATCAGTATATGAGTGATACTAATGTTATTACCTCATAATGAAACAACTAAAAAATAATAAGTGGAATAAGAAATAAAGTTGAAAGAATCGGTAACAGACACTACCTCTTCTTTGAAGCGCCTCTTTGAGACCTCCTCCTAGGGAACTACAATTGGTCTTTGAAGTAGACCAGGACCTCAAGGATGTTTCTAGGGAAGTGGAGAAGAGAAATTTTCAGGGTTTGGCCGAGCATGAAGGCTCAAAGTGGTGTGAGGAAGAGAGGGAGGAGGTGACCTTTTATAAGGGAGGAGAGGGGCACCTTTGGAATAACTAAAAATATTATTTTATTATAAAGTCATATTCAGTTTTTAATAGCTCAGAATTGATTTATTTAGAAGATAAGGTGGGTATGGGTCGAAATCATCTCATCTAATATAGTTTAGACAAGTTTAGGTCATTATATTAACCTTAACGTTTCGTTTTAACTCTTAGTTAATTAGATTGACATTTACCATGTCACTTTGTATTTTTATATTATATAGTTAATAAACTTACCATATACATCCAAGAGACCCCCAAGTGGTTTTTTAATGATAAACCTATCATTATATAAGTATCTTGGCCGAACCCTACATTTTTAGGAATATAATAACCATTAATAATCTAATATTTGTTTTAAAAACTATTTTATTTCAATTTTGACACTATTTGGTAATTGATTTTTTTGAAAATCATAACAGAATTATTAGTTCGAAAAAAATTAATTAAATCAATAATAACATGTCATTTTAACATATAAAAGTATTTTAATTCATTAAAAGTCTCAAATTACATTTATTTGGGTATTTATAACATCAATTATGTCAATATTTCATTAATAAGATAATTACTGCATCATCATTGTGTCATTAATAAAATAAATTATTTTAAGTCTAAAAATTACAAATAAAATACCCTTATGTAGGAAATATTTTTATATTTGTAATGAATATATATAGTCGAATTTACCTTCTGTATAACCCTATATTAAAAATGATTAATTATTAAACTTTGATTTTAACTATTTTAACCCTTTTTAAATAAATTAATAATAAATGTCATAATCTAATACATGTGGTCCTAAATGGTCATATTTTGTTACTAAGGTTGTTTTTGGATGAATTACACTTATCCAATAGAATTAGTACATGTGTTAGGGTAATAATAATATCATTTTTACCCTTCATTACCCTATTTACTTTTAACCGTGGCAAAAAAAAGTAAATAGTTATTATTCACCACAATTATTTTCATCTCATTGAACCAAATTTTAGTCCTTGATATTAACCGTGTCTCTTGGAATTTTGAAATTCTACTCACAGAAGCGGCAAAATTATGTTTTATGAAAAATTCAGTTTTTTAACTACCACTTTGTGGTTTCACTATTCATCAAAAAAATGAAATTTTCCTAAAAAATACAAAAAAATTGGCCTAAGCTATATTTAATATTATGATTTCAAAAATTATTTCTATTTTACCAAATTAAAAACATATCAGTTTCATTAATTAATTTAAAAATTAATTTCCATCGTCAAAACAAATAGCGTGTTTTTAAGAGATAATAACTATCAAAAGATTAACACTTGTTTATGTCTGGTATAAATGTGATATTACATCCAATGACCAAAATTGTATTAAATTGTAAAAATATATTTTAAATATACTTTAAAACCACTCAAATTAATAACTTATCACTATTAATTATTTCGATTAAAAATTTTGTTTTTAATTAAAATTTAATAATTTTCATTATTCATCAGAATATGAAAGTTATCCGAAAAGTACCAAAATTTTACCCTAAGCTAATTTTGATATTACGAATCCAAAAATTAAGTCCATTTTGAATGATAGAATTTATAAAATTTCAAAAAGTGGGTATTACTATTCATAACGGCTAGTTCATAATAACATTATAATAATATCTTGTTTAGTGAAACTCGGTATTGCGTACACGCTATCGAGGAAGGTCGTGATTGCGTGTAATGAAAGTCAAGTCATGGATTCATGTTGTGCAAGATCCTTTTGGTGAAGCTTACAACACAAGACATTAATGAAATTTAAAAGAATATTATTCATAAAATCTCAGGGTGTTACAGGTATATTTTGTATAATATAATGAGGTGTTTTTGATATTAAGGAAGAAGAATCATCAACACATACCTGAAGAGTTTCAGGAATATATTGATGAAGATAAATGGATATCATAGGGAGAAATGATACCTATGGTTTAATTAGAATAATATTCAAATAATTAATTGTATTAACATAAACATGTATCCATGATGGGAATGAAGAATTAATAAAAAATCGATAGATATAAAATTATTAATCATTACACGACCATGTGTAGTCAACGATGATGCATACTCTGTGATGACCCAGACTCTCTTGGTCCTTCCCTTTACCAAAATCTAGGTCCTAAAGGAGTGGCGTCTCGGCGAGACCGATCGGCAAGACCGATCGGGGAGACCTATCGGCGCGACCGATCGGAGAGACCGATCTGTGCGACCGATCGGCGTCACCCGGCCTTGTCAAGTTGTTTCCAGTAGCTCTCCTTTTTGCACAAATAGGGTTATAAACCCTATTATGACTCGTTTAAGTGTGTTTTAAAGAACCGTAACGTGCATAAGAGTTTTACTTATATACTTAATCAATTCATGAGTCGGCTTAAACCACCTGACCCCGTTTTATGACGAGTGGAGCCGTGTGGTCAACCCACGAACCCCGCACCTTACGCTGTTTTGCATTTCACCTCAACCGTCCCTGGTTCTTATAAACTAAGGGTTAGTCGTGGTTTCTCCTTTCCTCGATCGTGGCTTTTCACAAATAGCTTCTGGTGCATCGGGCGCGCCGCATCATTATCCGTAAAGTTCTATGCCCGACCTAAACACCGATCACCTATCAACAAGTAAGGAATTTCTCCTTTTTCTCTCTATTTTGTGTATCATTAGGGGTGGGCGTGCTTTTGATTCTATAGAATTGGATAAACTAGACCGAATTAAAGATAATGAACGAATTCTATAATGAAAGGAGGGGGGGATGTGATCGTTGATGCTCTCTTATATTTTGATATTGTTTCTTCTATGAACATCATGTTGAGTTTATCTAGCTTATGCCTTATGAAAATCGAGGCCGTTAGTGGTCGTTGTTTGTGCACTAATGAACTTTGATGATGTTTTAAATGGCTTGTTTGTGGTTGTAAACTCTTGCTGTGAAAAGTAAATTGGTTAATCACGTATATCCGGATGAATAAATTGAAAGCACAAGGATCAAACCTTCTGTGATAACTCCCGGTTAGAACACACGAAATTGAAATCATGGAGTGTGTTAAGTCTTTTAAATCTGAAAGTACTAGCATGGCCCTGACTTGTGTTGTTGGTGGTAGTTGGTTGTTTTCCTTTCTGGCCGATTGCTGGAGACGTGGGATGGGATGGGATCCCCTGTCTTTATACCCTCAGTGGTTGTGTGAAATTGGGGATGGGATCCCCTGTTCATATGGATTTGGTGGTTGTGAGTTTTAAGACCGGGTGGGTACTTGTTTATATCACGAATTGGGGTGGGATCCTCTATTGTTGAGAACCGGGTGTGGGCGTTTTGGTTGATGTTTGACTGTTTACATTCCTAGACTTATGCATATGCCTACTAGTTGCCCAGTACTGCTTAAACATAAACATTATTACTGAACATGAAACAAGAATGGGACAAATGGGTTTTGTCAGTGAGAGTCATGACTTGTGACTTGGATGTAGTGGTGTTGTGTGGTTAGAAAAACCTAGACTTTGGGTGAGTGCTTGTTACCTATATCTATACTTGTAGTTTTGTGTTTCTTGTTTGCGCCCCACCCAAGTTTAGCACATTAGTGCCGAACACCCCCATTTCATTGGGGAGGGTGTTTTTCCCAAAACTATTCTTGGTGGCTGGTTATTAGCTCCTTTTCTGCTCCCTTTCCCGGATAGCCCAAGTATCTTCGGGCAGGCTGTGATGGCCTGAGGTCCATTATTAGCCCAAGAACCTTCGGTCGTGGTAGTGTGGTGGTTGGCCAGGTGTGTACGGCAGGTGGTTTCCCAAGTGTCTTCGGGATGAGGCCCATGTGTTTTCGGGCGTGGCAGTGGATTTTCTCTAGCCCAGGTGTTTTCGGGCATGGTGGTGGTTGTTCTGGCCTAGGTGTTTGCAGGCGTGGTTACGTGTGACAGTTGTGGCCCAGGTGTGTGCGAGCGGGAATTCGGTAGTGGGACTGTGTGATAGTTGTGGCCCAGGTGTGTGCGGGCGGGATTTCGGCAGTGGGACTGCGTGTGGTTGTGGCCCAGGTGTGTGCGGGTGGGTGTGGCAGTGGGACTGCGGTGAGAATGGCGAGATTGGTCTGATGCGTAGGATGTCTCAATAACCAGTGGGAAAGTGGCGCGGGTTTCCCAAACATCGATGTTCTCTGATTATATATATTACTTGACTTGCGTTATTTGGGGAGTGTGCCTTTGTGAGGCCTGGGGTGAATAGTTTACCATGATAGGTGGTTGGTTTACTCTTTTCTCACGGAACATTAGTACGTTCCCCCACTTGTGCACGAGAGTCTTTGGTTTTCCCTACTGAGTGTACTTGTATGCTCACCCTACGTATATAAAACTGCTTTTAGGTTTCCCGGAAAACTTCGAGGATCACGCATGACCTTACTAGCTCGGACCTTTGGGGTAGTTGCAGTTGTTTCTTTTCCTCTTTGGTACTTACCTTGTAGTCACATTTTGTACTTTGTGGCTTTACTTTTGGAACATGCAAGTGGGAATGGTTTATTTTTGGCTTTACTTTTCTTTTACCTTGGTGTTGTTGAGTTTCATCATCTCATCTCTCGATCTTATAAAACAAAAAGGGGTAATGCCTTACAATTGTGGGAAATTTCTATACCCTTGGAGCTAGTCGCCACTCCGGGACCTATTGAAGGCGGGTCCTGGGGGTCATTATCTCTTCTTCAACTTAAAGAAGGAAGGTCATGGCAATCTGCTGACCCTTCCCTCCTTTTGGTGAAGGAAGGTCGTGACAGAATGGTATCAGAGGAGGTTGAGAGATAGGATGGAGTCTGGAGTTAGGCACAGTGAGGATTGCATGGGATGGTAAGGCAACAGTGTTGGGTGACCTTGGCGCGTGAATTAGGCCAGGGAAGACCGGCTAGGACACGGGATTTTAGGGCCCCCCATTATCCAATGCAAGGACTCTGGACCTACCGAATGACCAAGTGAGGCCACACTGATTGTAGGGTAGAGACCCTAGGAAAGGTACATGCATCATAATGACTTGGGTTCTTGTGTTTCTAGGATGTCTTGGGAATTAAGAATAAATTAAATTTTAAGAAGTTTTAAGAACGATATTCCTCACTAATTGGACTTAGGCATTCCTTGTTTACCTTTCAGCTATGGCACCTGAAAGGCAACCGCGTGTGGTGCCAGCGATCAAGGCCCCACAGACTACTTTGGCCGATCAGCAGAGAGCTGATCGAGAGGAAGAGGACGACCAGTGGCAGAAGACTCTTCGGGCCTTCCAGCGACAGGCCCTCGAGAAGTATGATGGCAGCACCTCCGATATGAAGACGAAAGGCTGGATAGAGTATCTAGTTATAGCCTTCGGCCTGATTCGGGCCCCGAAATAGTACTAGGTTCCTCTGGCCGTTAGCCAGATGCGGGGAGCGGCACGTCAGTGGTGGATGCTTTACCTGGGGGAGAGGAGAGAGTCTGAGGTGGCTTGGAAGGATTTTGAGAGGGAGTTCCTGGCGGAATTCCCCTCCTCGAAGATGAAGGCAGAAAAGAGGCAGGAACTACTCTCCCTCCAGCAGGGGAGTATGTCCGTGAGGGAGCTAGGGATCAAGTTCAAGGGCCTCCTACGTTTTTCTCCGGACCTCTTTCCTGACGAGGAGTCTCAGGCAAGTCATTTGGAGGAGGCGCTCCGACCCTCCCTCCAGTATGTTGTTACCCTATTTACACTTCTGACGTACTTGGAGGTCCAGAAGAAGGCCAAAGTGGTGGAGAGGATGCATGATCTAGGAGGAGTGTCACGAGAGGGGATCCATCTGGGACCATTGAAAGGGAAGCCCGTCAACACCAGGCCTCCATCATCAAGACCCTCCAGGTTCCGACCCGCAGGGAGCAGACCGCAGCAGTTTCAGTTTCGATCCCCCAGCCCTCGCCCTTTTCCTTCGGGCCCGGGACCGCGATGCTTCATCTGTGGGAGCCCTGGGCATCTCCGGAGTCAGTGCGCCGACCGGGTGCAGTACAGCAGTGGCAGTCATCCCCAGCACCCTCCCCAGCATCAGCTTCCAGCCAGACCTTTCTAGAAGCAGCATCAGGGACATCGAACTCCTGCTCCTCCGAGGGCAGACGTAGGAGGAGGAGGCTGACCTCAGGGCTCTCCACAGGGACCTCGACTAGGGCATGGTCGGGGAGGTGGCCGACAACCGAGGGGTAGGGGAGCTAGGCGTGGATAGTTACTCACCGTAGAGGCAACAGTTCCAGCAGGGCCAGAGGTTGTTCGAGGTACGATCATTCTGTTTAGCACTCTTACTTATGCTTTGTTTGATACCTGAGCTTCGCACCCCTTTTTTGCACCCAGTCTAGCCAGTACCTTGGGTCTAGATGCCGAGAGACTTCCAATTCCCCTGGTGTTGAGCACACCATTCGGAGGTCAGACCGACTTGTTGTTCGTTTTTCGGGGATGTAGACTGATGATAGGGACACATCATTTGGTTAAGGATCTTCTTCTGCTACAGATTCAACCATACGATGTCATCCTAGGCATCAACTGGCTAATTTCATGTGTGTTCCGTCAACGACTATTTCCAAATAAGGGTGGTGTTCTCAGACTTGGACGGCCGGCGTGTTACCTTCACCGGCGAGAGGAGCAGTCCGAAGGGAAAAAAGAGAGAGAAACCTCTCCTCTCCTTGCTGACCGAGATGACAGTGGAATCAGTAGATGCGGAAATGTTGGAAGTGCCAGAGATCGTCCATGAGTTTATGGAAATATTTCCTGAGGAGGTGACGACTCTACCCCCTCGACATGATATCGAGTTCGGGATAGACCTGCAGCCCGACGCTCGTCCAATCTCGATGGCTCCTTACTGGATGGCACCTTCGGAGATACAGGAGTTGGGGATACAGATTGATGATCTGATGAAGAGGGGTTATGTTCGTCCGAGCGCGTCACCGTGGGGTGCTCCAGTCTTGTTGGAAAAGAAGGCAGATGGTGGCCTCAGGTTGTGCATAGACTTTGGGCGGCTGAATTAGGTGACGATCAAGAATCGCTACCCTCTTCCGGGGATAGATGATCTTTTCGACCAGCTGAAAGGGGTAGGATGGTTCTCGAAGATCGACCTGCGGTCTGGGTATCACTAGCTGAGGGTGAAGGAGAGAGACATCTCGAAGACAGCGTTCGGGTGCAGGTATGGACACTTCGAGGTTGTTGTCATGCCCTTAAGTGTTACGAACGCCCCGGCTGTGTTCATGGGGATTCTGAACTCCATCTTCCAGGAGTACCTTGATCGGTTAGTAGTTGTGTTCATCGACGACATCCTGGTCTACTCTAGATCAGAGGAGGACCATGCAGAGCACCTGAGGACAGTTTTGGAGGTCCTCCAAAAACACCAGCTCAATGGGAAGTTGTCGAAATGCATGTTCTGGACACGAGAAGTGCACTTCCTCGGGCACGTGGTGTCCGAGCAGGGGGTAGCGGTAGACCCATCAAAAGTTGAGGCGATTGTTTCTTGGGAAGCACCCAAGAATGTGGCAGAGGTCCGTAGTTTCCTTGGGATAGTAGGTTACTACTAGAGATTCGTACCCAACTTCTCCCGAGTAGCAGCCCCTTTGACAGCTCTGACCAAGATGGACCAGGCTTTCGTATGGAGTGATCAGTGCCAGTCAGACTTCAGCTATCTGAAAGAGAAGATGGTCAGTGCCCTAGTGCTGAGATTAACAGAAGAAGGGGTGGCTTATGAGGTATTCTGTGATGCTTCAGGATATGGACTGGGATGCATGTTGATGCAGCGACAAGGGGTCATCTCTTATGGGTCCAGGCAGCTGCGTTCCCATGAGCGTAATTACACCGCCCACGACCTGGAGCTTGCAGCGGTCATTTTTTCCCTAAAGTTATGGCAGCACTACCTCATCTGGGAATGCTTTGTGGTCTTCACGAATCACAAAATCTTGAGGAATAACTTCTTGCAGTGGGACTTATACTTGCAACAGCGGAGATGGGTGGAGTTCCTCCAAGATTACGATTTTGAGATCTCTTATACTGAGGGAAAGTGAAATGTAGTGGCCGATACCTTGAGCAGGAGGACGCCGAAGTATGTGGTCCAAGAGTCGGCGGATTCCTGGAAGGCAGTTGAGGAGTTGGCTGCCTTAAACCTGGACGCAAAGATGGATAGCTGCAGAGGCTGCCTATATCAGATGACAGTGCAGTCATCCCTGTTTCAGCAAGTGGAGGAGTCTCAGTGGTGAGACCTAGAGTGCGAAGTGATGTGTGACCATGTTGACCAGGGCAATTCTCCGGAAGGATGGACAAAGGATGGTCAGAACCAGATGCTTTTCCAGAAAAGGTTGTTTGTCCCAGAGGCGATGCTCGGCAAGGTTCTCAGTGAGTTCCAAAACTCACCCCTGGCGGTACACCCAGTAGTTTCCAAGATGTACCAGGGTTTGAAGAGGCAGGCATCCTGGGCTCGGAGGTGGTGCAGAACACAACAGAGAAGGTTCAGCTCATATGGGAAAGGATGAAGGCGGCCCAGGACCGATAGAAGTCGTATGCTGATACCATGAAGAGGCCCTTGGAGTTTGAGGTTGGGGACCACGTGTTCTTAAAGGTCTTCCCTCGGCGTGGGCAGCGGAGGTTTGACAAAGGGAGTAAGATTTCTCCCAGATTCATCAGACCCTTCCAAGTGTTGCGGTGGGTCGGCGAAGTGGCTTACCAGCTAGCGTTTCCACCACCGTTACTAAGGATACATGATGTCTTTCATGTGTCCTAGCTCCGTCGGTATCTGCACGACGATTCACACGTCCTTGATTGGGGTGAGCGGGACATAGAGGATGATGTGACCTTTCTGGAGAGACCAGTGGTGATCAAGGATCGCAATGAAAGGGTGCTTCGCGGGCAAACCATCCCCTCGGTTCGTGTTTTTTGGAGACATGGCGGGCTTGAGGAGAGTACGTGGGAGAGGGAAGCACAGATGCGTACCCATTACCCATAGTTGTTTTGAGTTTTGTTCCTTGTTGTACCTTTTGTGGTAGAACGTTTTGTCTTTTGGCTATGAAATTTACTGGTTTTCATTCCTCTATTTGTGTGTGAAAAGCCCCAGCTATGGGGAAGGAGAGAACCCAACCCCTAATCAAGACGTATTAAGGTGGATGCGATTAAACCCGTGCGGGCGAGTTAGTGCTTCCCAAAGCGGATAATATATTGACATGGGGGAGGAGACTCCCCAACCCACATGCCTGGGCAGTTTGGCATGGTATGTTACTTGGTTCGTGACAAGAAGGTGTTCTTAGTTAAAAACGAGGTTCACTCTTGAGAGGTATCTTTCGGGGTGGTTGTTCGGACCTACCCTTTCCATCTGGGTTATTTAAATTCTCGAGGACGAGAATAGTTTGAGAGGTATCTGATGTGATGGCCCAGACTCTCTTGGTCCTTCCCTTTGCCAAAATACAGGTCCTAAAGGAGTGGCATCTCGGTGAGACCGATCAGGGAGACCGATAAAGAGACCGATCAGTGAGAGCGATCGGTGAGACCAATCGGTGCGACCGATCGGGGAGACTGATTGGTGAGACCGATCAGCACGACCAATCGGGGAGACCGATCGGTGAGACCGATCGGTGAGACCGATCGGTGCGACCGATCGGGGAGACCGATCGGTGAGACCGATCGACATGTCTGATCGGCACGACCGATTGACACGACCGATAGGTGAGACCCATCGGTTAGACCGATCGGCACGACCGATCCGGGCAACCGATCAGGGTGACCGATCGGGGAGACCGATCGGTGCGACCGATGGGGCGACCGATCGGCGCGACCGGAGACCGATCAGCGTCACCCGGCGTTGTCGAGTTGTTTCCAGTAGCGCTCCTTTTTGCACAAATAGGGTTTTAAACCCTATTTTGACTCCTTTAAGCGTGTTTTAAATACCCGTAACGTGCATAAGAGTTTTAATTAAATACTTAATCAATTCATGAGTCGGCTTAAACCACCCGACCCACATTTATGATGAGTGGAGCCGCGTGGTCAACCCACGACCCCCGCGCCTTACGCAGTTTCACGTTTTCACCTCAACCATCCCTGAATCTTATAAACTAAGGGTTATCTGTGGTTTCTCCTTTCCTCGATCGTGGCTTTTCACAAACAGCTTCTGGTGCATCGGGCACGCCACATCGTTATCCGTAAAGTTCCGCGCCCAGCCTAAACACCGATCACCTATCAACAAGTAGGAGATTTCTCCTTTTTCTCTCTCTTTTGTGTATCATGCGGGGTGGGTGTGCTTTTGATTCTGTATAATTGGATAAACCAGACCTAATTAAAGATAATGAATGAATTCTATAAATAAAGGAGGGGGGATGTGATCGTTGATGTAGTCTTATATTTTGATGTTGTTTCTTCTATGAACATCATGTTCAGTTGTGCTAGCTTATGTGTTCTAAAAATCGAGGCCATTGGTGGTCGTTGTTTGTGCACTAATGAACCATGCTGATGTTTTAAATGGATTGTTTGTGGTTGTAAACTCCTACTGTGAAATGTAAATTGGTTAATCACCTATATCCGGCTAAATAAATTGAAAGCACCAGGATTAACTCTTATGTGATAATTCCCGGTTAGAACACACGGAATTGAAATCATGTAGTGTGTTAAGTCGTTTAAATCTGAAAATACCGGCATGGCCCTGACTTGTGTTGGTGGTGGTAGTTGGTTGTTTTCCTTCCGGGACGATTGCTGGAGACGTGGGAGGGGATGGGATCCCCTGTATTTATACCCTCGGTGGTTGTGTGAAATTGGGGATGGGATCCCCTGTTGGTATGGATTCGGTGGTTGTGAATTTTAAGACCGGGTAGATACTTGTTTATATCACGAATTGGGATGGGATCCTCTGTTGTTGAGAACCGGGTGTGGGCGTTTTGGTTGATGTTTGACTGTTTACTTTCCTGGACTTATGCCTATGCCTACTAGTTGCCCTGTAGTGCTTAAACTTAAACATTATCACTGAACATGAAATAATAATGGGACAAATGGGTTTTGTCGGTGAGAGTCGTGACTTGTGACTTAGATGTAGTGGTGTTGTGTGGTTAGAAAAACCTAGACATTGGGGGAGTGCTTGTTACCTATATCTATACTTGTAGTTTTATGTTTCTTATTCTCACCCCACCCAAGTTGATAAATTAAGTGCCGAACACCCCCATTTCATGTGGGAGGGTGTTTTTCCCAACACTATTCTTGGTGGCTGGTTATTAGCTCCTTTTCTGCTCCCTTTCCCGGATAGCCCATGTATCTTCGGGCAGGCTGTGATGGCCTGAGGTCCATTATTATCCCAAGAACCTTCGGGCGAGGTAGTGTGGTGGTTAGCCAGGTGTGTGCGGCAGGTGGTTTCCCAAGTGTCTTCGGGATGAGGCCCAGGTGTCTTCGGGCGTGGCAGTGGATTTTCTCTAGCCCAGGTGTCTTCGGGCGTGGTGGTGGTTGTTCTGGCCTAGGTGTTTCAGGCGTGGTTACATGTGATAGTTGTGGCCCAGGTGTGTGCGGGTGAGAATTCGGTAGTGGGACTGTGTGATAGTTGTGGCCCAGGTGTGTGCGGGCGGGATTTCGGCAGTGGGACTGCGTATGGTTGTGGCCCAGGTGTGTGTAGGCGTGTGTGGAAGTGGGACTGCGGTGAGAATGGTTGGATTGGTCCAATGCGTAGGATGTCTCAATAACCAGTGGGAAAGTGGCGCGGGGTACCCAAACATCAATGTGCTCTGATTATATATATTACTTGACTTGCGTTATTTGGGGAGTGTGCCTGGGTGAGGCCTGGGGTGGATAGTTTACCTTGATATGTGTTTGGTTTACTCTTTTCTCACGGAACTTTAGTACGTTCCCCCACTTGTGCACGAGAGTCTTTGGTTTTCCCTACAGAGTGTACTTGTATGCTCACCCTACGTATATAAAACTTCTTTCAGATTTCCAGGAGGACTTTGGGGATCACGCAGGACCTTACTAGCTCGGACCTTTGGGGAAGTTGCTGTTGTTTCTTTTCCTCTTTGGAACTTACCTTGTAGTCACCTTTTGTACTTTGTGGCTTTACTTTTGGAACATGCATGTGGGAATGGTTTATTTTTGGCTTTACTTTTCTTTTACCTTGGTGTTGTTGAGTTTCATCATCTCATCTCTCGATCTTATTAAACAAAACAGGGCAATGCCTTCCATTTGTGAGAAATTTCTATACCCTTGGTGTTATTCGCCACTCCGGGACCTATTGAAGGCGGGTCTCGGGGTTCATTATCTCTCCTTCAACTTAAAGAAGGAAGGGTCTGGCAATATACTGACCCTTCCCTCCTTTTGGTGAAGGCGGGTCATGACATACTCTATAAAAAGAAGCCTTATTATCAAAATTCAAGACATCCTATTGTGAATAATAACTATGGGATGAGATATGGGTTTAGGAAATAAATAAAATTCGTTATCAAATAGAAAATATTCAAATATGGGTGATATTTTCAATAAAACAAGATAAGAATGTTACTAGAACTAAATGGGAATTCTATAATAAAAAAATGAATATGAAAAGATAATTTCAATCAATGAAATGTTAATTTTAAAATATTACTTCAAGAAAGAGGGTATCAATGTGAAATAGATAATTTGAAAATTTATATACTGTGTGAAAAAATAATAATACTTGTAGCTATAACCATGGGATGATATTTAAAGATTTTCCTGATGGATGTCAAGATTGAATTTATGAATGGGGGTTAGAATAAGTGTATATAAAGAAGCTCGATGGTTTTGTCATTCATTCACATGAGAATTTTGTTTCCCTGATGTGGAGGGAACTATATGGGTTTAATAATCACTGATTTTGGTATTCAAGTCTTGATTAGTTTTTAAGAAGATTGTTTTTTAGTAAAAAAATAATTTTTTAAAATCTGTATGTAAATAATGAAATTAATAGATGGATAATGGAACTATTGTATGTTTATAATATATTCCTTGGTCGATCAGATCAATAAATGTCAAAAAAAATCATTGAATTCATTAAAATTGATACTGTAATTTCAATGATTGATGAAATACCCTTCTTACATGGTTTTCAAGTGACACAAGGAAAAAATTAAACATTTATTTCTCAATCAAAATATTCCAAGGAGGGTTTCATAATATTTTAAATAGAAAATTACAAATAGATGAAGACTACGGTGGCTACTCAAATGAACCAACCATGAGATGATAAAATAAAACATGTTAATTTCATAGAATATGGGTAGATAATTAGATTTATGTTTTACTTGACAGTTACAAGACCAAATATTTATTTTCCCCATTCCATGTAGCATGGTATCAATGAATTATTAATGAAATCCGCTAACATGATGTAAAAATAGTACATCATATATTCCTTGGAAAATATGATTTTGGCCCGGAATGTAATAAATAATCATAGAATTCCTTATTGGGACTTACAAAAATAATTGGGTTATTTCAGAATTTGATAGAAAAAAACATTTGGTGGTGCATTATATAATTTTAGATAGTGTATTTCTTAGATAAGAAAAAATAATACCATATTTCATTAATCACTACAAATGATGAATATATTGTGGCTAGTCAAAATATCACATAATAATTATGGATGATTTAGTTTCTTGGGGATATGGGATTTGAAGTGAAGTTGATAAATTGAATCCATTACGATAATTCATGTTCTATAAATATAACAAAAATATATATCTACCATTGTGGATGATTCCCTTTGAAATAGAGAATCATTTTATCATGGAAGTGGTGGATAATTGGATTTTAGAAATAGAGTATGTGCCTATATAACATATAACGAGGATATTCTAACAAAGCCCTTACCCGAAGAGGCATTTGAGTAGCATCAACATGCACCCTACATTTAGTTGACTCCCCAAACTTCAAAATGTTTATATGTGGGACCCTATTTCCCAGATTTATGGTGTGTTTTACCCTTATGTGATAATATATGATCTATACAATGTTCTAGCCAAAAACGAGTGACCATTGGGTTTATTGATAAAGGGAAATAAAATATCTCAATTTGGATATGGGATAAGCTGATAAAAGGAGCATCGAAGTAGAAGATCTAATCATATTAATGAAATGGTTTCCATGAAGGGTCTTAATAAATTCATGAATTTGGAGAAATCATTCTCTATGGTGTCATTGTAAGGGAAACCATTCACGGTGAAGTTTATTTCATTTACATGATTCCAATATGAATTCCTGGAAAAATCATATATATGTGAAATAATTATATGGTGATTCATAAAAATAAATGATTCCTCTAAAGAAGGGGTCTTAACAATTTAGTAGGGAGTGTAGTGATATTAAATGTTGTGATTTTTTTTAAAACCATGATGGGAAGTAATTCCAATCTGATCTTTTTTTGATGAAAGATTTAGTGTATTTGGTACATAAAAAAAATATTTGAATATTCTATTGGCGTATCCCAATAATGATGGAAGAAGTAAATTTAACGTGTTCTATGAATTTATTAATTCATATATCATTATCTACAATAAGAATGACTAATAATAAGCATTCATTAACAGAAAAATAATAATAATATAAACAATTTTTCATTTTTAATACCTTGATTCACCACCCACTCTAGGAATTTAACCTATTTAGGATATCAAATTCGTTTTAAATATTTATAATTAAATTTTTTATTTTTAATGATAAATTTTTATAAAAAGTATTCGACATTTTGACTTGAGATAGGTCATGAAGGTCATGGGTTATGACTGGATATACATGGATAATCATAAGATAACACTGACTGATTATTCTAGATGAAAAAAATTTCATTTGAGTTAGGTGTTTGTGAAATTATTTTTATTAGTTTTTAATTAATAATTTCATGTCTTGTAGACATCATTATTATATTTTCCTACACGTTACATGATTTTTTTGATATATTAATAAATTTGGATGGACTCATTTCCTCTTTAGATTATTCATTTATGTAATAGCTTAATAAAAATAAATATTGACCCACATTGTTGAACGAGTGATGGTGGACCTATTTGTTGTTTTATGGATGAATTCATTGTATTTTGAATGGAAAATTTATTTAATTTTTATAATGTTACATTAAAAAGTGATCTGAAAAATGTGGAATCTCGATAAAATATTGAAACATATACAATTTATTTGGTTTTTTATTTCCACAAGAAAATTAAATTTTATAATGAATGTTATAATGTGATTTTTTCCATTGTCACATTGTGAGTATTACAAAAATTTATTTCCACTAAAATGAAAATGATGTTGAGTTTGAGTTTGTTTATAAAAGGAAGAAGGAATGGTTTGTTTAAATTGTTTTTTTTTTCATTTTAACTCATGTGGGTGATGCCGAATTTTTTAAATCATGAGTTATTTTTTGGGACCCTTACTATGATATCCACGTATTCATCTTGTTTCATGATAATTCATACCACACATGTTATAAAATGATTATTGCTTTAGGAAAAATAGTAATAAGTTAATATAGAATTTTATGATACATCCGTAGTTGGTTGATATTGGTTTGTTGGACCCAATAGATTATTGAAAAATGATATAGGTATAATAACATATTAGGACCAAGAGATGGTAATTTTATTGACAATCACATGTATTGTTATCTTGTTGTGGTTTCCCATATGGGACCCATTATGGGTTATCATGAAGTAAGTTAAATATATATTAGGAGCATGTGGGATATGATTAATAACTATTAATGGTGTTTACTTATATTTGAATCATTATTTTAAGCATGATATTTTTCAAAATGAGTATATGTCATTATATTGTGTGTATGAATTCAGGTATGTGAGATATATTTTTGAAGTTGGAAGTCATTTGTGACACATGATACCAAGAAATATATCAAGTCATATACAATCACACTCTGATGTATTTATTATATTGGATCCCTTCGACTAGATCCTTTGATCCAACCTTCAATTCTATTTACCCACTAATCATAAATTGGTCAAAACCTACATGGAATAGTATGTACTAAAATGGGATGATGGGGATATGCACCTGGGTTTTACCAATTATATTTCATACAATGATTTCCTTTTTCCACCCCCAAAAAACAACAAAATATTCCTCATAATTCTGAATGATAGGGACAAAATCCATGATTAAGTTGAAGACACATAATATATTTGTGATGAAATAAATCTTTCCCTTAGTCCTTATTGTCTAATTGATCTCCTAGGATTACCTTATGGATATAATAATGTATCATGATAAATTATAATTCCCTAAGATTACCTCATGGGGATTTGTATCTTCACCTGATGAATACTGATTCCAGGTAAACGATTCTTGGGTCAAAAATTACTCTAGAAACATATAGAATTCCCATGAAAATATGAGTATTCCTTTGAAAATATGAGATTAACTAGGATTACCTCTTAAGGATTAGTTTGGATCTTAATGACATTGATAACCTATGGTTACCTCTTAGGTGTCATCTTGAATTCAGATAACTATTTATAACCTATGAGTTACACTTTGGGATCTACCTTTACAAAATTTACTTACAGTATCCTATGGATATATATAAGTATCAATTGGTTATACATGGTATTCGAGGGTAGATAAATCAGTATTGGTTTTTATAGTTTTTTAATGTTCCCAAAATAAAATCTATAACATACTGAAGCATGTATGGTCGAGTGAATGGGTGGCATGTCAGGAACCCAATGACTCAAAATATGTGTTGATGTGCATACATTTTTTGTTTTGGGAAATAATATAACCCAGTATTATTGTGGGGTTTTTAATATTACCAGGTTTGCGAAATCTACCTCCTCTCGTATATATGCAATGGGTTTTCATGTACATGTTCAAATTTTCATTCTTTTCTCTTAGGGATCATTATTAACGTAGAGAAGGGCTCATAGTATAAATCTATTTGTGAAATGGAGTCTATGGATTTATAGATATTATTATGTGAGTTTGTCTAGAGGCCTATTTTAATTTTGTGGTGATAAGTATTTATTAGTAAATCTTACATTATAATAAAAATTATATGATTCCTGATAATTTTTTACCTTTTCATACTAATTTTTTATAATTGAATTATAATATAGACTATTTCATTGAATTATATTTTAGATAGTGGGGTCCATGTGGCCTCCAAATTTTATAACTATTGGTTTTTGGAATGTTTTTTTATTGAAATGTCCAATCGAATTAATTTTGATTTTTTCATGATATTTGTGACTAATATTTGTGGAAATATACTCCAAATTATTATTCTAGGCCCTAATTACTACTATCTGGCCCTTAGATTATGGTTAGTACATCTAAGATCTTGCACCATAAATACATTACTTCAATTAAATAGATCATTAAAGAGGACTTACAATGTGATATTGTAGTATTTTTTGGGATGGCACATTGTTAGTTAGTGATGGAGATTTGGCTTCCAGACTCTAGAGGTAGTATAACTACATTACTGGAAAGTATGAGATCATTTAAAATTAATAATTCCAAAGATATATAATGTAGTTTCTTGGAACTCTATGATGAGTTAGGTGTTGATGTGGACTAATAATCCCATTGTGGGATAAATGAGTTTTTTATGAGTTATAAATCTCAGTTATCTTCTCATTAGTTGTTCATGACTCATGATGGATATATGATTAGGTCGTGAGACCCATGCCTCTGGGTACATTTTTTACGTGTTTCCTCACATTAATCCATTATTAATTGAATCAATTTATAATATATATTGTTTTTACTGATTATTATAAAATGGTTAATTACATTACTATGGAGTATAGGATGTTATTTTATTGGTTTTAACATTGATTATTTTCACATGAATGTGAGAATATTTTTCTTATGCTCAGATTTTGATAAGATCTATTTTTAGGAAGGAAATACTCATTCACTAGCATGGGGTCTATTTAAAGAGAATTTAAAATTTTATTTTATTTTAAAGGGAACATGTATCTATTGATTTTAAAATAGTTCCATTTCTGGTATTATAAAAAATGATGAGAAAATGGTTTCCAATATGATCAAAAATTCAATTTTGATAATATAATTAGTTTTTAATAAAAAAATGATGAATATTTTTTTATTTTAGTTTTTTAAAAAACCCATGAATTAAAATCGGTGTTTTCCCAAATGGGTGCGAATTTGTTTGAGTGTCCTATTTTGAAATTAGTTTTATAGTATGAAATCAGTTCCAGTGTCGATCGGTTTTATTAGATTTTTCTTATTGCAAAATATGGGAAATCCATATTCATGGATTTTTATATTTCATTGTGTGCCATGTTAGATTAAATAATGACCATGATATGTTTTTGGGTTTGTTAAGATAATTATTTTTTGCGTAGAAAGTAGATGGTGTTTGGGTTAGTCATTTTAAATGATTTTTCATGGCTCAATGAGAGTTAATCACCTTCTTGATTCTTGTGTTTGGAAAGTGTATCTTGATTTTTTGGATTATTTTCATGTGGTTATGTCTTGTGATGAATTATTTTTCCTAGATGTAGTACCCAGATGTGATTTATGTTGTCATATTGATGGGACCCATGATGCATGACTTCATTTATTCATGGCATAGAATCTGTTCTTGTGTTTTTTCTATCAATAAATACTTGATGGGAAGCACCATTTGTAATAATCAGTAATCTAGAGTTGATTCTGATAATGGGAATTAACATAATACTTTAAATGAATGGATAATTATATTTTAAATGTTTTCAAGACAACTATTATGGTAAATTACATCATGAGTGGTTATTAGAATATGGAAGAGGTTATTAGAATTGAGTTGCAGACCACGAGAGTTTTGGGTCTATAATAAAAGACCATTTTGATTTATCTAGCATATGTTTTTTAATGGCCAGGTGGATATAAAATAAATTTTCCTTACATGTTATATATATTATATGGAATTTGATATATTTTTATTTAAAATAGGACAAACTTCTGAAGGATTATTTATTGAAATTTTTTGTGGCCCAATGTGTAATTTGGGTTATAATATTTGTGGTGGTGTATTACTAAGTGATCCTTAATAATGAATTCACTATAGGTAAACCAGCATGAATAAGAACATACTTTAGTGGTTGTAAAAATTCTCAAATAGGAGGGTATGATGAAATGGCTAGGTGATAATCTTTAGGGGTTCACATTTCATAAATAAAATAAGATAAATTATCGGAATGGTTGTTTTTGGGTGAATGTTTTACTACCTATCGAAATCCCTCTACATTGTTGTGTCTGATTCCTACGAATTTTGGTTGTCTATTTAGTCTTCTCACGGTATGGGGGAATGGAAAAACTTGTGAATATAGTGTATGGGGGGGGGGATCCAACATCACAGTACTCACCTTTCTAGGATCCTTTAGGACCACCGATCTATTCACAATGTATTATGAAACATCCTCACAATGATCATTTCATTTGAAATATTGTGTTATTGGAAGTTATTTTATATTTTCCCCCATAGATTTTAAACACCAAGAAATATTTTTTCATCCTTAATCATACACAATCATTATTAATGAGTTTATCCATCCTTTTCCTTAACAAAATATTTATTTTCTGTTTATTCATTAGATATTTATTTGTAGTTATACTTTATATATCATCTCATATCCATACCATTTCCTCTTATTTTTCCACAAATTTATGGTGACTCGATTAGAGATTTGAGTAATAATTACTACAGATCATGGTGGAATCATCACGTTATTATGGATTTTTTGATCCCTTAGTATATGTTAATAAAAGTGGCTGATAAAAACCCCTTTTATCTTGTTTAAATGATTGTATGTCACAGATTTAATTTATTGATGGTTTTTTAAACAAAATTTATTGGTTTATTAGATGTGTTCTATGTATGAGGGATTTCTAAAAGAATGGTTTTAGGATTTTTTTCAGGGTAATTACATAAGTGTTTGGTCTAAATTTTAGTGTACATATGTTCCATAGTGAGCTATATGTATTTTTGATTTTTTTGAAATATAATTATATTATAAATTTGTATAATTAAATTGAATAATTATTTAAGAGATGTATAAATAATTTAATGACATTCAAAAATGGGGTAATTCTTTATGATGATGGTTACTTATTGATTGTACTAGGAATCTCTTTGATGATCTTCTCAATGCTTTGGATTGTAGAAATAATTCAATTTGATAAGGGTATAGATGACTTTTATTTAATCTCTAGTTAATTTTGTAATTTTGTGTTCATGATGCATCATTATTATATCTTCCAAAGAAATATTTTACTTATATGATTTAATAATAAATTTTTATAGACTCTTGTAGGTAGAATAGTCATCATTGATCACATTAAATTAAAAAAATGATAGGGGAACCTTAGTCGAATAAGTTTTGATGTTCCTCTTCAAGTAATTTTTAGATCCCAAAATTTTATTTTGAATGTAAAATGGATTTAAATTCAAAATTATACTTTTAATGTTGATTTGTATCAATAGTTTTCCAAATTTAATAAAGGTAAATTTAAAATGTGTTTTTAAAAGGTAATTCAAACTAAAAATATAATTTTATTATGAACATTTTGATATTATTTTTTCTTATGTATGAGTGTGTGTAAAAAAATTATTATACCATTTAAAATTATTTAGAATGAGATTTTCATTTTTATTGTAATGTAATTCAGAAATTTTTTTGTTAAATTATTTTGGTCTATTTGACATCTAATCGGTGATTAATTTTTTCTAATGAAAGGGTAATTTTTTATGTTATCCTTATAGTGATTTCCTTGTTTTCTACATGTTTTATAATGAATCATGTTGCACATGTTGGAAGATGATGGTTTTCTATTCTATAAAATTTATATATTTTTTAGATAGATATGATATACCCTTATATGAAATATATGTCCCTAATGGAAAACATCATTTTTTGGCAGACATTATGAATGGAATTAACAGATAAAGATGAGAGAATAAAATTGGTTGGGGGATTAAATTTATAGTGAAAACATTATTATTTAAACATTGGGGATCCTAGGATGGTGCCTCATCATTATGTTGAAACTAAAATGGGTGTTTTTTAGATAAGGGTATTGGTAATTACATGTGTTGACTGAGGCTGAGATCATTGATGAGAGCTGGACATGGATGTATTATTAAGGATATTTAATTTTCCATAGAGTATATAATCATTTATGTGAAATTTGTTTTGGAATATTAGAAACTCTTTTGAGACATAGAAATAAAAGATGATTTTGGTGGGAAGCACTACAATCTAAAATGTATCTAATATATGGGATTCATATGACAAGATCATCATATTAGACATTCTTGATGAATTATTCATCAGTAAATTCTGGTAGATACCTCCCTCAGTTTGATATGTACTACCATAATGTATCTATAGACTACTCATACGATTCATTAGTAGTTCCTGATACATTGATTTATTAGGGCCATTCGTTATGAAATGAAAAATATTATTAATAGGTTTGGATGTCTTGGAAATTATTCTTGGATCAAATGATGATGCCTAATATATAGAAAATACCCATGATTATCTAATTCCACATTAGGTTCTATATTATTTTATAGAATTACTTAATATTTATCCATGGGGATCTAAATGAATATTGACTAAATATGATTTCCTCTTATGTTACATAGTAGAGCATTAGGATTGTTGGTCCCCTATGATTAAATTTTATGGATAAATGATTCTGACTGAATCTTGTATCTTAATTTGACACAACAATCACAACTATTTATGATTTATAATAAAAATAAAATTCCCATGATTCATGGATTTGGTCATAAAATATAAATTATTTCGATGGATTCCCTAAAAGAAATCATCAAGGAGGCTAATGATTATTATTGGTATAAGTTTACCTCATGCAAATCAAAAAATATTCTTGGTAACTACAAAACAAATTACATATTTCAGAAGATCCATTCTTTTGGACTGATACAGTATGTTCATTGACCTCGAATTTGGTTGTGGTAGTTTTATGCCATTTTCTATGAAACTTTGGTACTAGATCATTCATGTATTTTTTGGTCACGTTGTGGATTTCCAGGCCACATATGAATTTATATCTATGTTTGATATTTACAATGTGATATACTCATTTTTGGGTTCTATTCATGTTTACTACTCATCCTCCTATATATATTTTTGATTAACATCCACTTGATAATAAAACAGATAATATTGATGAGGCATTGTGGATTCCTACCTGATCAGTGCCTCACCCCTTACAAAACATAAAATGAATGGGATTTGAAATAAATGGGTATATCTCAATGTGTCCCCTCATGGACCATGTATCTATTATTTTTAGACCCATATTGAAAACATTTTTTTTTGAGACATAAGATTTAGAGGGATGATTATGTATGTGTGGATAGAGTTTGGTTTTATTGTAGTTATTATTTAGAATTTATAGTCTAGTGGGAAAATGTTTTATTTTATATATGATTTGAGTTCATTTTTTATATTTTATTTATATTCTATTTTGGTTTATGAACTATATATAATATTTTATAGCTTTTTATGTTGAACTATGATAGTCCCTTCAAATACCTATTTTTATGTCTATAGGATTTTGGAAGGTTCATCATGCATAGATGTCATTATAAATTTTTGGTATAATTATACCTGAACATCAAGTATTTTATTATAGATCATATTATTCACATTATTTTTGAATTACATAAATTTTTTTTAGTAGTAACTACTGTATATGGAGGCATGCCTGAGTTCATGTAGAGTTTTTTCTCATGAGCCATTTAGAAGAACCAAGTCGGGTCATTATCGTGCCTATAAATACAAAGTTATTCAATTGTAAACCTACCTGAACACTTTTTTACCAACATATATATTCATATAACTAATTATATCTCCATTTTCATCTCTAAACCATTATATATTATTGTGTACATATGAATACACATGTATAACCGTGTGACCTTATTTTTAGCTATATACACTCACATATTACATGGAGTACCCATTTTTACTCACATATTCTAGTGTATACTCAATTATATTTATTAACCCTCATGTACAATTTTTGAAAAATATATAGCATGGTATTCACAATTGTAATTGGTTGTTCCTTTGTGTACTAGTATGTAAACACCCACACCCAATAATGAAAGCCTACACGTAACTATTCTTTCATATACCCATGGCTACGTTCTTGTAATTGGGTGAACATCCTTGTACACAAAACATACAATATATAATTGAGTATTCCCATGTGTGTGACTGTGTACACTTGTTGACATATTTAAACCCTTTTATACCAATGGAATCCCACTCATATCAATTTTTATGATGTAACACCTGAGTATACCAATATTTACCAACATGTAATCGAATACACCAATGTATACCCTCATTTACACAAGTATAAATTATTGGACTAACATGTAATCAAATATGGAAACATGTTTCTATGCGAACCAAATTCTACCAATGTGTACCCAAGTGTACCTAGGGTGTTATTTTGTGTGATTACATATACCTTGGTTTATGTTAATGTTTTCATGTATACCCTCATTCAAACATATGTTCCCTTATATAAATACATGCATCTTATTTTACCAATATTTACCATTGTTTAGCCTTTTTTACCTGAGTATCCTCGCTTTTATCAAGGATTACCCACATGTGATTGTTTTTATTAGGAATATCCACATGTACCCACATATAATCACATGTAATGGATTTTCCCCACATATTACCATATGTCACGATGTGTACCATTGTGTGCCTATTTTTACTAATTTGTGCCCATTTGTAAATATGTGCATCCACATGTACCCACATATAATCACATGTAATGGATTTTCCCCACATATTACCATATGTCATGATGTGTACCATTGTGTTCCTGTTTTTACTAATTTGAGCCCATTTGTAAATATGTTTTTTCACATGTACATATATACACATATGTGTAATAGTGTATACCCACATCCATGTGGTAGTAATTTCATGCATCTAATTTTACCTATATGTCATGTAACTAATATTATATAACTATTACCATTTTTAATAATGTATACCCATATATACATGTATATACATGAACTTACTATTTTGAACCAATGTATAATTTGTTATATTGATTTATTCCTATATATATAGAGATTTATCAATTTTCCGATGGGTGTTCCATCATATATCTATGAATACTCGGATATTCATTAGTGATCATGGGTGTTCCAAGTTGTGACACCATTTACACTTATGAACCTCATAGTAAATGGGCGTTCCAGGTTCTACACATCTTCACAATAAATATTCAGGTTTACTCTCATGTACTCAGTTAACCCCTTGTGTTTTAATGTATGTCCATATGTAACAGCATATACCTATATGTAACCACAAACATCTTTATTTACATTACTATTCCCTTGTGAACATGATATTATTCATTTTTTAGTGAGCATATCCTGAATACCAAAAAATTACTCAGATCATGTCTTCCTAACACCCCGAACATACCTCCTAATAGCCAATGTTTGGTGAATCATCTAGGTGTTAAATAAATCATGATTGAGAGAAGGTTTTTGACTTATGGATGAAATAATCATCTACATGATTTCCCCATATATAATCTACTTGACATGGTTGAAAATTATATATCAAAGGGATATTGTAAAAAAACCATTGGAAAAAGTGATTAATGGAACCAGATAAAAGATAGATATGTTATTAACTTGAATCACAATGATTAATGGGATAAAAAATACCACATTTACTCTACATATGTTAAACATATACGAATAAACATTTATACCTAATGTGAATGAGATAAAGAACACTAAGAACATAATGTGTGGACCATATAGTGAGACATCCCAAGAGGGAACCTTTTGAAAAAATCACCTTTATCCATATTAACCTTCCATCAAAATGATCTAAAAAATTCTTAGAGTCTATATAGGTCATGTGGAACTGTATTTGATGATATAGTGAATTACCCTAATTATGTTCATGGAATAAATCATTTACAAGAATCCCATAATGACATATATATAGTGGAAGGTATAACAAATGCACAATATCCAGTTTCGAAGCCCACTTCTTAACCACGTATCATAATCTATTTTTTATGAGGAACAAATATAATGACAGTGTAAATAATCAGAGTATCATTAAATATTATTTCATAACTAAACTATCTTGAATAATAGTTGTAAAAACATACCCCATATTCTAATATGGTCCATACATATCATACATGTTTTGGGAATTTTCTAGATTCTGAAGCATAGTTCTAGTGAAATCCCATAAAGGAGGTAGTTCACACAACTATATATACAGAAAAACACACATACATATATAAAAATTTTATTATATATTTTTGTGTGTATGTGTTTATGTCTGTGTGAACACTCTTACCTAAGGAGGGACCTACAATTCATAATATGGAAATGGAATTGTGTATACTTATTTTGGGAAATTCTATAGTTCATATCTCCATTACATAATGAAATTTGTATATCATGCCATGTTTTTTTGATCCCATTCCACAAAATCTACATTTTAAAAGACATGTGAACCCTACTCCGGATTACATAAAAATACATATGTTTATTTTTAAAAAATCCCAACAAGTCATTAAGTTCTAATAATATGATATTTGACATTCTTAATTGAATCATTTGGATGTATATATATTGAATATTATTTTAACAGTAGAATACAATAGAATATATGATGATTATTCCATTTATCTTCTCATTAAACATAAATAAAACTATAACTTTTATAATGTAGTTTATATATAACATATTAAATCTTTTATATTATATTATTACAAGAATAATGAAAATATAATTATCCCAAAAAACTAATCTATTTACATTAATTATTTTAAAAATATTACTTTTCTAGTTGAATCATTATTTTTATTAGGTTCACTCAGCCGGGATCCATATTTATGATAAATATATATTTTAATGCGGTGATTAATGATTCACCAATGAAAAATTTAGTTCTTACCTATGATATAAATGGGAATAAAATATTCCAACAATTTATTTGTCATAATAACTAAGAATAAAAGGAATGATTGTTATTTTATCACATCCATTGAAGGAAGGAAACTTTAAAATATAAACCGAAATAATATTCATTCAATTATATAATTAATAACCCCCAACATAAAATTATTGTGGGATCTCAATACAATTATAATAAAAAAACCCATATATTGTTGGAAAATAAAATTAAATAAATGTAAATGGGGAAAGAGGAAAATGGGAATACTATAGAAGGGTCATTCCAAACTACAAAACTTTTAGAATCTTATGAATTATTTTATGATCTTAAAATAAGGATTTATAGTGAAATAGAAAAGGATGGAGGTTATGGAGAACTGGTCTTAATTAGGATCAAATAGTGGATAAAAGAATCAAAAATCCCTTGTATGAGACAATTAAATGGTAAATCTATGAGTTAAATTTTAAAAAATAGCCAATTTTTTTAAGAAAATATAGTTACATCATGTACCCTATCACCATCCACTATGTAAATGATGGGGATTATAATGGACCTATAACTACAAGGGTTCCATAGATTACCCAATTACATCTTCCAATGTGCCTAGTGTTGTCCCCACATTTGGGTAAAATCTCCTTCACACATTATGATCTCCAAAACTCTAATAAATCCTCTTTAATGATAGAAAGCATCACAAAATATAATTTATAAATAAAATTATTAAGAAACATTAACATAAATAGTCATTGAAAATAAATCCTCACCACCATCGGGATTCTTATTTCATTGAAGAAAAAACTTGGTTCTTGAGTGAACATGCATAGAAATTTAGCATCCACTTTTGCATCCCACTATGAAGTATCATATTTGGTTTTCCCATGAATCTACTAAACCATAATTTGAGGGTAACATATCCCAATAAATCCATCAATATTTGATAAATGATTGGAATAAAATAATCTATATATAACCTGTCAAATTCATTCTCAATTTTACAGTACCATATTACATCTATTTATTCTATACATACATTCATAACTGTGAAATGAAGTTTATATAATTCATGTAATTGAATATTAGGGGTCGAAATAAAATTTTATTTATTTCTATATATTTTAGGAAAATTTTAAATATCCCAGAAATCATTGGAAGAACTTCCCATATTGTCTTATTCTTCTATAACCTAATCCTGATATAACCCAAATAAATAGTTGATCATTATAATTTAATTCCATGTTTCACTTTTCATGGTTGGCCTGATTTATATTTTCATTGATCAATTATGAGGAACATCTATATCAATTTAACCAACCACATCATCTCTTGAATGATACTAGACCTGATCAAATATATGACAAATATTTTATAAAACCATAGAGGTGAATGACGTTGTCCCCTATGAAGTTATTCATTTGGGTCTATCTAAATATATTATTTGTATTTATATTTATTATAATTTTTTTAATGATATATAGACCTTTCATAATCTTTTCAAGTCAAGATTACATTCTAGAAGATTATTCTTAAGGATCTAGGATTTTTGTTTCAACTAAACACTAGTTTGATGGTGGAAAGTGACCATCAACATGAATTGTTATCCTAAATATCATTACAACCACTTATAAAAAAATACATGAATCATATATTCTTATCATTGAAAATTTTACATGGTACACCATGAATCATAAATATATAATTACCATATAGAAGGAGAGTCATATTTTATATGAAAAGTTGATCTGTCATTGTACAAAAATCCATGGTCACCCAAATTTGATCCTTACAATTATAAGTCCTTAGAAAAACTAGTCCCAATTTATATCATCATATTGTACCATTTCCATAAACGTATGAAAATTCAATGTAGAACACTATATTTCCAATCATACTTTCCATTATCTTGATTTTATGAGATGTATATACTGAAAACCCATGAGATAAAATTTATCAGTAAAATACCCTAAAAATAGAGAAGAATATAATTAAAAATATATATCATTCGAGTATATAAATCCCATATAGATTCACTCCACTCCTTTGTTAACTCATCACTCATATTGGTCAAAATTAAATAGTGTCGATAGAAAATAAATAAATAAATATAATATTATAATCAAACATTGATGTTTTATACACTATTGAGACTCGAACTAAAAATTAAATATTTTGGATTATCTATATACGAGTCATTTAAAAGAATCATTAAATATTTAAAAATGTTCAATGTCATATATATGTTTCCCACACTTATCCTGCACTACATCTAAGTGGATTTTAGAAATCCTAGACACGATCCACAATTTATAATTTATATATTACAGCCTCATTCAATGATCATTAATTTTGAGATAATTGGTAACTATATTTCCATTTCTTATGGAGAAATGAATATAAAAAATTAGTGAAGATACTACAATAAGTTATCATGACATTGATTTAAGATTAATTAAGAAATGATACACTTATGTTTTTATGATTAGTGAATAAAAAAAATATTTTTGAAACGTTAATTATTTTAGAATATTATGGCATGAGTAAAGCCATATAATATTAAATCATTTTAAGTGTAGTTATGTTCAATATTTCACAATGTCCAAGAACTATAGGATAATAAATCATTTTCTTATATTACATCATGTCAGGAAACAAGTAAATCTGCATCATAATACAACATAAATCATCCACTGTGTTTCAGTAGAATTTGGAATAGATCTCAGGTCAAAAAATTCACTATCACTTGTAAATAAATTTCATTCTGATATTTCAAAATGAATTTATTCCCATTCATAGTAAATCCTATCATTGTTGTGGACAACATGAAAAATAAAAATCATATTGAAATCAATATCCAATGAGCACAATGAAACTCATTAAGTAAAACATATTTGAAATGAATTTATAAGAAAATACTAATTACATACTCCAAATATCCACAAATAATCATAATAAAAATATCACATACTTAACATAATGTATTTAGAAATAACACTTAGATATCTTGGCATATATTTGATGGTTCACATGTTCTCTATGATAAAGCAATGATGTAAACCATGCTCATGAAAAGAAATAAAATTAATGTGGTTATTATAAAAAAACTAAAATATTTGAATGTATGAGTTCATGTGAAAACCTTCCTATTAGTTACTAGAATAAATTTATATAAACTATTAAATTAATGTAATGACCAGATATTTGAAATTATAGGAGCATCTATTCAAGGAGTTATTTGGTACATCCTCTTGCATTGGTCAAATATGATTATCACTCAAGTGGAGGTAATTGTTTGGAAAACCCCTTATCAACCATAAACTAATTCAATAAATATTCAATTCTAGTAAAAGTATAATGATTCCTGGTCATTACTTGATTCATCCTCTGATAGTCTACACAAAGACATAAACACCCATATAATTTCATTGTAAAGAGAACTAATTCAGGCTAAGTAAATGTTACTGATTAAATATATCATATTTGATAAAGATATTTAAACATAATTAATAATTTGATAAATTTAGTTTGTTAATTTATATATAATTAAAATAATATAGATTTAGATATAGGAAATAGAACCATTAGAAATTCAATTTCTTATTTATGAATAATTTCTGAAATATAATTTAGAAAAAATTTGGATAAAGATCCATAGTTAGTGGAAAATAATTATACCTATTTGAATAATATACTTTAAGACTGATATTATCTATTTAGTAGTAATATCCTTCAACATCCTATGTATAAGACAAACTATATTGGCATGAAAATCAAAATCTACAAGTTTTTTCTATTGATCCCTACCTAGTGATAGTAATGATATTGTCCTTGAATAAAAATCAATACTTGATCAAGAATGATATAATAAGGTTATCCCATGAATAAAATGAAATTAAAACATATTCAGAACCAATAGATCAACTTAATTCAAATAATAATTCATGAGAATACATAGGACGGACACTTCCTGATGTATTTAATACTCATCCTAAAGGGGGTGTCAGGACATGTATTTGAGGTTATTGTATAAGGATGCATTAATTTCATACATAAATATTACCTATCATAAGATGAATATTAATTAAATATCAGAACTATCCATTAAATAACAAAAATGGTTTAGTTTATTTGGAACCATATATTCATAATCAACTAGTACATAAAACATCTACATCCTTACATATTAATTACTTTACCACTAGAACCCCTCTTAGGAATACAATACTTAATAAATTTCAATATAACCTTAGGAAGGATGAAAAAGAAGTGGTGAGCAAGAATTCCCATAAAGGGTACATATAAGAGATATTAATTGATCAATATATATGAGAATAATGCAATAATAATTGAATGATAATGTGATAATAAAATATAGAATTTATACCTTAAAACATATAGAGAATCAATCATGAATCATGAAATTAGTAATATTCATAACATTAGTCATAAAAAATATGTCTTTGGAATCATCTTTAACAATTCATATATCATTAAAAAATAACATAAGAATAATGAATCTATTTTTTACATAGACAAATGTATATAATATTATTTCTGAATACATGGATCACTACAAAGTCTATCATTATGTAGAAAGTTTAATTAATATTTCATCAAATCATTAGTTGAGGATCACTCAATGACTATATGAATGAAAAAAGTCCCTTTTTGAAAGGGGATCACACCCCATTAGCGTCTTTATTTTCTCATCAGATGTCCCTATTTTTCTAATGTATTGGTGGGATATTTAATTTCAGGCATACCTATTATATAATGAAAAAAAGTGTTTCAGAAGACCATTAAATATTAATTATATGATCATTTCATAACCCATTGAAATGTAAAATTCATTACAAAATAGTCATAATCAAATTCATAAAAAATATATATGATGAATAAATATTGTATAATTCGATTAAATAATGAGAAAGCATATAAGATATTGTAATAGATGAAGATACCCATTAAAGATCAGTAGAATTTAATTTTATGATCAATTATATAAAATTCAATAAATTAAGAAATATTATAATAAAAATTTACTTTAACAATAAACGAAAAATCATATCAAGAGTTTTTAAAACAAATAATTGTTTTTGATATCATGAAAAACTATTTAAATGGTTAATATTAATACAATTTTTTTTACGTTTTCAATAAATATATAATGTACCTAATAAAAAATGAAAAGTAAAATTTTATTTACTAATTTTTGGAGAACTAAAAAATGGAAAATTTAATTTCATGAATATTATGATAATTGTAAAGATATCGTTATGGCATTTTAAATAAATTATGGACATTATAGAACATATTCTTAATCGAAGAGAGAAATAAAGTGAGAATTCCATAAAAAAAATCTTCCATTATATTGTGTAATTATAGGTATCAATATAAATGTAACATTTAAATGTAAAAAACTAATTAGTGAGGAACAAAATAAATATTATTTTATAGAGACATGTCATAAAATTTAGACATCGATAAATTTAATCATAATTCATAATATTAAAAATTTGATTATAACATAAGACACTTATATAAAGAATATATTATATTTCATAAGCTATAATAATTCTTATAATAAATTTACATTACTTAAGTTTTCATAATATAAATATATTCATATAAATAAATGAGAAATTGTTTACAAATTACATCATATCTTCAATTGATTAAAAATTATTCATTATCATCATTATTTTAATGGTTAAGTACATCGTTTTTCATATACAATTTTATTCAGTAGTTCTCTTAAAATAAATTTTTATTTATTAATTTAACTCAAAAATAATAATAGTGATAAAAATAAAAAATATATATTATATTTTCATTTATGACCATTCATTAAAATCATTAATGAAAATTGAATTACATTTATATGTTGATAATGTATTTCGTACGTATAGATGAGTGATAAATCCATCTTTCTATGGATGCAATGGAATATAGGTAAATAATAATTAAACATTAAATGAGAATTATTATATTTCAAATATTATATATATACATTATGACATTCATAATAACCAATGATGAAATATGGTGGTGGAAAATTTATTGTATCATTATGGGTAGTCAATAGTCGACATAGAGGCGTGAGCTATACTTTTAACTTCTATTTGAAGGAGAGTAGGTGGATAATTGTTGGTCCATCATTTTTATAAAATTTATGTATATTTATTATATTATTTATTTCGTATTTATGGTCGAAAAAAATTTAAATTATGTGTATGATTAAATTTTATTGATCAGATTTTATTAAAATTTATTCATTTTATTGAAATTCCTCCTTTGGCTTACAACTTATGCATTGATGTATCATAATTAAGAGATTAAAAAATCTCTATGATAAAAGTAATTAATATATGAATTATTTTTAAAAGTTATTTGATGAAATATAAGTCCTAAATGAAGTTAATATTTATATAGAAAATGATCAGTTTTATAAGTGAGGAGAGGCGACAAACATGGAATTTCTAGAATTATTTCAACAACTTAAGGACATATATATATAGAAATTAAACAATATAATAAGGTTAAATAAATTATGATAATAAATGGTTCTAAAAAATATATCATATAATAATATTTATTTTTTTATTAATATTTATATCTCATTGACTAACCCATAGTAATCTAGTTTTAACCTTGATTTTGGTAATAATATTATAATTTTTTTGTTATACATTTTTGACCAAAAATAAAGTCGGTCATATTATATTTTTTTAATTAATATTATTAAAATCGTAAAATCAAATTGAGTTTTTTAATTAATGTAAGTGTTAATATTGAATCTTAATTGATCACTCAAACCTAAATGAAATACAGTTTTAGAAAATTAAATTTTAAGTATAAAACAATGATTTTATTTCATTCATAGCCTCTAAAAGACATAAAATGAATTTTTCAATATAATATTTAATATATAATATATGAATTTAATTAATATCATTAATAAATAGTAAATAATTTAATTTATTTTGATAAAAATTAATTGAATACATAAAAACAATTTTTAGAAAAATTTGGTTTTAATCCAAAAAAATGAACTTACACCAAAATATAGTATAATTAATATTCCTACATAATTAATTATATTATTAATAATTATAGTGGGTATATATTTTATTTTAATATAAAATTATAATAATTACGTGATCATTACATGAAATGAAATGATTTTAGAAAAAAAATATATTTTTTTAACATTTAAATAAAAAAATTTTTTTGAAAAATCCTACGAATTCACTACAACCTAATATAGACATGAGGATAAAATATTTTTTAATAAATTTTATAATATAACATTTATAAAATAATTATAAATTAATTATATTTTCCATGTATACAAAATGAAATAAAAATCCTTATTTGAAGAAAACATATTTTCCAAGCATAAAATGATGTTACCGAAAATTGAATTTGTTATTTTTTATTACAAAATAAAATTTCATTAGTTAAATTATTTTTTAATAACATGTTAATTACTATTCATACTTAATCATTTTATGAAAATTCTATAATATTTTTCCTTATTAAGGTTCATTTAGCCATGTTCTTGCATGTTAGATAACTTATTGATGAAATGACATTTATTTCATTTGATATACATATAAAATCATAGGTTTTTTGTTCAAACCCGATTAAAATGAATTAAACCCTTGAATTTTCACAACTATAATACCTAGAATGATGATATATCTAAATTATCATACCATATGGTTCCCATGTATCTTCCTCACATTTTCTATTCTTATAAATAATTTTATCCAAATGAGTAGAATAGTTTAGCAGAACCATATCAATATAATGTAATATTCATTGAAATTTTTATTCATAAGAATGATAATTATAAAATAGTATAACCAATAAATTTATTACTTGTGAATGTTCTGGTATGTACTTCCTCGAGATAGATATGTATAACACATCACGAACGTGATAGAGGTTTGGTGGGAATTTCATCTGATCAGCCACCATCCTAATCCAATAATGAATATCAAAATTTCCCATATACCAAGGGATTATAATTACCTTATTTATGAACCTCACAATATTTTTCCATGGAATTTTTTTTTATTATCATCTCAAAAATATGAATTATTGATCTCATCCATTATCGTCAGCATAACTATTATGTCGACCATGAGACTCCATGATGTATTGAAAAATGGAAAAAACCTCCTATTCTATTTCCTAAACTGGACCAGAAACTAATAACATTATTTCACTAACATGGTATCATCATATATAAGTTATATGTTTCCTAGAATAGTGGTGTGGATAATGATCCATATGAATACCCTAGTGAAATATATTGTTATATGATTATTTAATTAAGGTATATTGTTGATCCAAACAACAATAATAATATATAGAAAATGATCTCAATGTATTATATAGGGTTATAATGGTACTCATAGGCTAACTATCTGAGTGATGATTGTTGTAATTACATGAATATAACATTATATCCAAATATTTATAAATAATTATCCAAAAATTCAATGTAATCCTCATATCCCAATCATGTACTATAGAATGTGGTTCTCTATTAAACGTTAAAATATATTTAATAAATATGTTCGTAATCTAACATGGTCGTGATTATTATCTAACATCAATGAGGTGTGATGGATTCATTAGTGAATAGACAACAACACAAATACCCTTTTTACCATTATATGTTTTTGTGTGTCCAATGATGAAATCACTGGTGTTCTTTTCATATTTCCTTTTTGTATGGGTTATGGTTATGATGTTTCCTCAGAAATATATTTATTAACATTAACATGATAATATTATTGGAACAATAATAAATACTTCAATAACTATCTCAGTAAATATCCCATCAAAAATATACTTTCATATCTTTATAAATATTTTTAATTCATGGAAGAATATAGAATAATGAACATTGGAATTATTCAAATAGTTCCTTTTTCAATTTCGGTAATTAATGAAAAAATAATTTCTCCCTAAAAATCATCTTTTCATTATAATTAAGGTTAAACTAAAGGATACATCCCACATTCTTTTATAGCTCCAGATCCTCATTTTGCGGCTATTTATTTTTAACATAGACAAAAGGTTGAATAGTAATTTGAGAAGGCCAGAATTTCTCCCATTCCATTATTAATTCATTTTTGGACCATCATAAATCAATTGATATTGGATATATTATGTTCTTTATCATTGATAATATAGATCGATCCCTAGGTCCAATGAATAATCCACCTTATTCACCTTATTAGTGTGGTCATGTATTGAGTAATCATAATCGTTGATCAACTCAAAATAACATATATGCTTCATATTAACCAATTTATATGTTAATAAATACATTATTTATTTATGATTAATATAGATGTAAAAATATTTTCAGTAATTATAATACATCTATATCTTCAATTTAAATATTACTAATATTTACTCTAAATACCAAGTCACGTAACATTGATAATGAAACTTTAATAAGAATTTCTAATAATCTTCTTACATTTCATTTAGAATAAGAACATATCATAGTCCATTAATTGGAGAATCACTATAAATCACAATTCTTTCTCCATGGATTGGTAATATGAGTGTATGGTCACTAACCAAACATCTCTTCAGTTCAAAAATTTTTTCATCATAGTCCTTAGTCCAAAGGAAGTCTATAACTGGTTAACATGTTGGATGGATTATAATTCAATGATAAATACAATTAAATATGATTATAATATATTGAAAATCCATGATAACTATGAATATCGTATAAAGTTGTTAGTTTTGAGTAATTTTTAATGCATCCAATCATTGTTGAATACATCTTTATACCCTCAAACGAGATTATATGACCAATATAAAGAACATTATATAGTCAAAATTCAGACAGGGTAAATTATTCATAAATCTTATCCTTTTATAATAATTTTTATACTATATTAAGGTTATAATAATGATTTTATATGCTCATGTATTATATAATAATATCAGATATTATTAATAAAAATAAACTGATCAAGGTAATATATAAATACTCCTTTAAATAAATCTATGTATATAGTTTGGAATTTGTTAGGCCAAATGAATTCATTATAAATTCCTAGTGTCAATTCCAAGAAAATAATGTTTTCATCCATATTCCTTCACGTTGGACCAGAAACTGATAGTTTATAGATGAATGATCAATCATTGAAAATATATTGAGATCCTCATAATTGAGTAAAAAATAATCAATATGATGCATATTATATTAAAAAATTATTCATAATGATGTTATTTTATTTAAATTCATTGAATAGTATAATTGATCTATCATTATACTTAAAAAAGAATATGTGCAACCCCTCGTGTCAGACATGGCTGAATGAATATAATTTCATTATTCTCATACTATTACATCTTAATTTCCCATGACTCGATTAGGGCCATTCTATATGAAGTGATTGATTTAGGTGTCACACCATGATTGAGTTCTATTGAAATCCAAAATTCATGATTTAGAGTAAAACAAGAATACTCATACAAAAAGACATCAAAAACCTCCCACAATATTATAATATCATCATTGTGGATTTTATACCAACCCATAAAAGATAAAAACCCCTTTTGATGGGAAATCATGACCCATTTGGTGGATATGATTTAAATTGGAAGGTATCAGGAATATTTACAATGAAGGATACTAATAAATATTTTTATATCAAATTAACAATCCATTAAAATTAAATTATTATTTTTTTATGTTCAAACATAATATCTATACCCAAAATCACTTAAAAATCATCTAGATGGAGAATTATATGCTTTTCTTGGAACACATTCCACCATAAATCAATCAGACATGAATTATAGACATGATATGTGATCATCATAATATTATGAAATTTTATTGTCAATTCATCATCTAAAAACTGTGTTGTTAAGGTGATACCCATGGAAAATTCATCTGATAGAAAGTATGGGGTAGATATAAAATTAAATATGACATTTTATGTTTAAAAGTTGAATATTTGTGTACATTTCACGGTGTCATAATTATACCCCACAATGGTAATACAAATATCTAGATATATTCCAATATCTATTGGATTAAGAGGTTTCTTACATTGACCATAACCATTAACCATCAGATTCAAGCACAAGTTAGCATAACATTAATAATAATACTATTTTAGGCACTTGATTGTGGGTGCTGAATTTTGTGGAGATTTTTTTCTATTTTTATTATTATTTGATTAATTCCCATTACATTAAAATTCTCTCCATTTATAACCTTATTTTATAGTTATAATATATTTTATAGTCCCATTAATAAAATTTTATACTTCTTTCATTTGTCAAACCTAGTATGAAAAGCCACATATTATACATTTTAGGTTTTTTTGTTATGTTTTCATTTTAATTTTTTAGTTCATATATTATAAAAAATGTGATTAATGGGTGAATATAATATTAATTTACATGATGGTAAAATATGAAATCATATATATATATATATATTCCAAATTATGTTATGGATTAAAAAATTTAGATTCATTTTAAATCCATTGATGAATTTATCAATATTAAATTTTTATTAAATAACATTAGAAAAAGTTCACCTCACTCTTATTGTAAACGTTTCCCTAATGGTATGAATTGACTTATCATCCCTGTACCTTAGATCATGGAATCCATTCTATATATTAATTTTATGAATATGTAGAATGTAATTATGGAAATTTACAATCACAAAAGTAAACCATTATTTGTCAATTTTATTCGATTTATTCATATTATTGATGAGAGTCCACCATTGATATGCATCCCCATACTTATGATAATCATATAACATAAATGATTCACATTCTAAGAAATTTTGAATAGAAAAAATATATTCAATAGTACAAATATAGTTCTCTAAATTTATTGGATCAAGAAACCCACTACATTACTATTTAGGTTCTCTTAGGACAATCTCAATTATACATTGTTCATATATTTTCAGATTTGGAAGTTCAATATGAATCATGGGTGATGAATATTATGTAAGAATAAAAAAAGGATTCTCCATTCATACTACCATAACATTAGGATGATCGAGAGAATAATCATTGAATTTTCCATCACATTTATTGCTAACATATTTCATTCTAAGTCCAAAATTGAAAATAACTGAAAATCATAGAATGTGAAATAATAATCATAGTTGGAAATTATAAAATCCAAAAACACATTGATATGATGCATAATTATAGAAATAACATTTTTAATTTATGGCACATTAGGATTAATGAATACCATCAAAAAATATAATATATTGAATTCTTTCACAGGGGCTCATAATTAAAATGTAAATTAACCTAAGCATATCCACAAAGAATACCAAACTAGTGGAACTGTAAGGGAATATACATTGTGCACACAATTTATGGTTACAATATACATAACAAAATCTCATTGGGGTTACTACCCAAATATTCATCTATAGAAAATCTATTCCGACTTGTAGTACCCAGACATAGATGTATTTCTAAGAATGATTTCCCATAATTATGATTACACTAATGGTTCTTAATTTATTTTAACCATCCAAGTTTCCAAAAGTTATTATTCCTTGGTCTGATACTAACTATAGTCACCCATCATTTTTTCCTCTGTATTTCAAATCAATTGATGAAAATTAATTACATATCAATATGACCCATTTTAGAATATAGTTTTTTTTAATTTCATTGGAAAATGGGATACAAAAATACTTATATATAAACGATATATAACATTTCTCATTATATTTTCTTAAAATTATCATTTATTATAATTTTCACTCTTAAATAATTTCTTCATAACATTGGGAAAATAAACTATTTGAATCGGTGAGCATAGATATAAATAGAAAACATAATACTTGTAAATTAGTGGTGGCAAATAAGGATATAAGAATTATATGCTTATAATAACATGATCACAATTTAACAAATTCATAATCAATACATCATATTTATTTAATCACAAATAATGAAATAATGATTTCACATTAGAATTCACATATTTTATAGGAGTTCAGGACCATCAATAATAAATAATGTATCATGAAAATATAATATAAGAATAAGGCATATGTTTGAGGAATACACATCTGTATAGAAAATTATTTACACCTTCATGTATCACATACAAGAATACCATGGTGGATTAGGTTCTATTACAATTTCATTGATGGCATTAGTAGAGGTTCAGTCTAATTACAATCTTATTCGATAGAGTCCCTATATGAACTAAGATCACTCCCCATTATATTATTTATTATAACATGAGAAATATTTTGTTCCCAACACATTATAGGATTATGTATTTCTAGCCCAACAAATAATATAATGAGAACCATAAATATGTGTTCTGCAATATATATTATCAATAATCATATATTGAGAGAAAATTCTATAAATTAATTTTTTAGACTCTTGGGAACATAATTCGAGGAAATTTAAAGTAAAAATTTAATATACTAATATTAATTGAGTATAATGAAATAAATTATATTTGTGAGAGATAGAACATATAATTTTATTATTTTAAAATATATCATAATAAATCCTTAAAAAATTTAGACTATCATATAAAACACTTACGTCAAGTCCACCATACATTGAAAGAGATATACAATAGTCTATAATAAATTTGTAAATATTATATATATATAATAGAAGAATATTGAAATATATAAAAAAATTCATTAATTAGAAATAACATCTTATCACTTGTTCATTATAAATATGTTATTATCATCATCATTTTTTATATTAACTACTTCATTTTTCATGAATGTTTTGGTTTAGTAGTTAAATACATTCACTTTTCTCATGAAACCTTCATCTCCAAAATCTCAATCATCATATAAAATTTTATTAAATTAATTATATTCCTAATTATATCTATTAATTTAAATCAATAATGAATAATTAATTACATCACTATATAGAGATTGTTAATCAGACCTAGGCATGACTGATATTTACATTTTTGATGGGTTGAATGAATAAGGGTTAATAAAAATTCACTTTCATATAACCATTACTATATCAAAAATAATATATATATATAATATATAATATATAATATCCCTATAAGAATGTTGTTGGTGGAAAATAAATTTAATCGTTACGTGGATTTGGTGGTCCATAAGTACACACGAGAATTGATTTCATCACACATTTGATAGAGAAGAACTTTTAAAAGAATGTTCCATCATCATAAAAAATTATATTTATATATAATGAAACAGGATTCATTATGTTATTTTGGATTAAAATGTTTGGATAATGTAAAATAAGATATAGAATTGACTGATATTGGTTAATATTTATACATATTCCATGGAATACCCTTGTGGATTACACAGTAAGACATAAAATATTGGACATAACAGATGACCAAAACCTAGAGGATAAAGGGATGGATTCTAGGACAGATCTATTGTAGGTATATACTTTTATATAATTCCAAAATGGAGTGAATAAGGGGTGGGAATAAGTTCCTTTTTTATTTGAGGGGTGGGACCACCATGGAATTTCATAAAATAATTCTATGAAATATGGTCACATTCATGGGAAGGTTGATCAAAAGGATAATTTTACAATGATACATCAATATATCTATTACAAAAATTATAAAAATAATAAATAAGAAATTTTGGGTGGAATTTAACCCTTATTAATTTGTTTAACACCATGTAAACACTTTTTTTCCAAAACCATGCTAACAAAATTTGACAATTATTACTATTCATTATAAAAAAATTAGACGAAACTATTTTATTATTTTAATAATAATGAGTCCAAATATAGAATCCATTTTACCATTCTTTTTCAATATGTGATAATATTTGCATTTAATATTTTTGGAAAATGACAATGAATCCCCATTTTTTGACAAAGCATTATAACAATACAACAAAATTGATATCCATTACTTGACTTGTAAAAAATAAAAATAATGTTAAAATAGATGATTAAATTTATACTCTATGAATATATATAAATTCATTAATACATAGATTTTAATTTAATTTATTATTATAGAAGATCACTGCATATATGAAAATAATTATCAAGAAAATGTTTTTAAGCCAAAAAAATAAACATATACCAAAATAATATAGAATGATTATTCAAATGTAATTAATTGGTTTATTTATAACTAATGGATAATTATGTTAAAATATGATCAAATTCGAAGAATATGGTCTCTTATAATAGAAATGAAATATTTTTTTACAAACAATATTTTTTTCCTCATAGTACATTTGAAAAAAAAAATTTACAAATATCATGAAATATAATTATATGATAATATTAAAATGATGCTTTGAAATATTATATTTTTTTCTCAAATAAAATTTATTAAAATTGAAGGAATTGATCAGATTTTCCAGGAGAAAAAATGTGATAAAACAATATTTTTCATGAAAACATATTGTTGAATCATAAAATTACATCAAATTTTTTTTATTCATTATGAATAAATAAATAAATTTAAATTATCTAAATATTTTTTATAAAGGATTAATATTACATTTTATATATGAAAAATTAATATCTAAGATAAAAATTATTGATTTATTGTATTTAATTTACACTCTAGGTTTCCTCTGAGGCATGTTATCGATTACATTAGTTTAAATTAAAACAAATACATATAAAATCTATTAGTTTTTCCTGATTGTTATACATTATGATTAGTAAGAGATTCCAATTTAGAATTAAAAATATAAATCTGAATTTATTTTGTCTTAAATTTTCATGAAAAACTATCAGATAGAAAAATAATAAATTTAATAGTATTAGTCAGGTCAACGACATTGGTAGTAGATTGCTCTATAAATATTGTTTCAAATAATCCCAATCATTATCCCTAAGTTGATAAAATAGAATAAAATTATTTCACAGTATCTATACAAAAATAACCACTATGTTAGCCTCTTAGAATTGACATCCAATATGGTATTTACCTAACTTTATTATATTGTTCTATGGAATGATCATCTAATGTTTTCTCCAGTTACGGTCACTCACTCTTTAATGATATAGACAACATATTATTTTTTGTTTAACGATTTTATCAATTAGTCATGATCCTTGTTGTGTTTAATAAGTTCATTTTATGACAAATTTAGCTGGTTTTAATGTTTTTATGATTTTAATATTTTGATTTCATTTTTATAATTACAAATTATTTTCACCATTAAACACCATATCACAATAAGAATTATTGTAAACAACCTATGTATCGATGGAACCATTGATTTTGTGTTATCAAATCTATGTTAATGGTATGCATGGTTTGATAACAATAAATTTTCAATATGAGTCAATAATAATTTATAATGCAAAAACTATAGTCAGGTAAATAGTTCAGATGAAAATCTTATAACTTGCATCCATGATGTTATTTTCATTTTGGGAATACCATATTTACAAATGATAATAGTCACTATGACATTACCAAACAAGACAAAGAATCAATGTTAGATGAGAGGAAGGGAGATTGATATCCTCTCGCAATGTTAAGGGAATTTATTTCATACTTCCATACTATTTCTTTAATTAAATATACTATCATAAATACTTCCCAAATCACCAATATTTAGATTTTTATTCTCCATATACTAATGAATGATAAAAATTATTCTCCAATATGAACATCAATATGTATTGAAGGATCACTATCTATAATATTCATAATAGTGAATCATATAATTGGATGTAATGTTTTAAATCTAATATGACTAGGAACTATGGATAATATTCCAATATTAGGTGTTCTTAATTGATGTGTTGCTGGGATTGAGCCCATAAAATAATATTCCTATTAAAAATTATGAAAAAACAAAATCAATGTAGTTTAGTGTTTCATAATGGGACTCATATTACATATTTAGTCCACATGAAAATGAATAGATTTAAAGAGTGTAAATTTTTACATTTTAAGATTCTATGTGAATGGTTCCTACCAGTAGTAAGTGTGACTGTAAGAAATGAAAAACAATTTTTTATATATCTTAATGAGAATTTGTACCAATAGGTTTGGATCACCTGGAATTTGATATGTAGATTATTTAAAGGGATTTTGTTTCTATGGGTTGGATAACAATTTAATCAAGAGAATTAACTATAGAATATATGAATGTTTTGGAATTTTTTTAAACCACAATGATATTTCTTACACATCGTGTTGAAATTAGAATCCGAGACCAAATAATTTGAGTGACACAGTTTGAGGAAAAACATGATGACTCCAAGATAGAGTTTAATGTATTTTGGTAATGGTTTTTCCAATAATTTTATGTTTTATAACCAAGACATTGAAAGCTATCTCATCCATGATATAGAAAATATCAATCAAAATCATTAATAAAATAATATTCTTGATTGGTTTGAGAAATATGTCGTAATATAATATCAATCCCAAATCCTACGTAGAAAAATCCAAGATAGACCCTTTAAATATGTTTTCTTAGATGATAAGGAATTGGGAATATATTTTGGGTAATATACAATGGATCTTCTCATAGGGATAATATTTGTTCATACACCATGAATGGTTCCCCTTTGTAAAATAACACATTAGGTGTGAAAAGTACATCATTTATTTGGATTTGTATCCCTACACTATGAATGAATCCCGTGTTTTTATGGATTGTTGTGTTGATTTGGGAATCGATGAAGATCCCATGTCAGTTTAGATTGGGAATGTGTTAACTATGTTGATCTATATAAATTATTATATATCATCATCATGTCCATAGGATTGATGTCATCATTATCAAGTGAATAAAATATCATTATTTATTTATGGTTTTATAGGTCTAGGAGTAAAACCTCATTGAATCATTTTATAAATAGAATACATTATATAATGGGTTATCACGGTTGTGTATACATAGATTATCTATTTCATGTTATATTGTATGAGATATTGAGTTTTCATAGTCAAATATATATATAGGTGTCTTTTGAATTTTCATTATTTGAAGAGTATGCTAAGGGGACAGAAATATGTGATGAGTATCCACCCTCAAACTAAATGAGTGATATCTGTTAAAATTGGTAGATATAGAAAATAACAAATGATTATAATTTTATATAGTTGGGGCGAAATCTCAAATAAGGGCCCTATATAAAGGTTAATTCATGGAATATACATTGATCATGACCACATTAATAAGATTCTATGAGGATAACCTAATATTAGGGATAATTAGGGTGGGAATCATATATTTACCACATTAATATTCCATGTGAGCAGGAATTTTGATGTGGCATCTGGAGGTGATATCAGGGGCTCAATATCATGGGATGTGCCTTTTGGACTCAACCTCACAGTCTAAGTCATATATACTAGGCCTCGTGGGATTAGATTTAATGTCTATACATGTATTTCTAATCAGGTGTATTTTCTAGTGGTTATTTCATAGAATAATTACATGAATTAAAAACTATTGGCCCACATCTCAATATTACTCTATCTCCTATATCAATTTTATTAGATGTATAATTTGAGATGGAAAATTGTATTTATAATAAACAGCAATAATTGGATTCCCAAAAAGGTTGCGCATTCTATGGTAACATGTTCCCATGTAATTGTAGATGGATAATGAGTCCTTTGGGGGATCACATGATGTTATTACATTTACCACACTAATGGTGCAATATCTATTATTCTATATTGTTATTAAAATCATGATATAATGTTCAATGTGAGGTGATCCAAAAATAATTGCATTCACATCTGAAAAATCATTCCATGAAAAACACAAAAAATGTATACATAAACATTGTGAGTTTCGTATGATCATGAGGTCAACACTATGTGGTCAGTGACCTCATGGGGAAAACATGTAGCTATGCAGCTTTGTAAGATAATAATCATCATGATTCTATTTGATTCATGAGGGTTTATTTGACTTACTAAGTACCTTAATTTAATTACCCTTCACAAATTCATATAATTTGATATCATTTTTTATTCCTATTAATTTCAAACTCATATGGATTGGAGTTCATTTGGAATGATAAATATTTTAATATAATGATAAATAAATAACCATGGTGTTTCTATATAATCCACTAAGGTAGGACCCCATATTTTAGATGACTTGAGACCCCAGTAAATTTCCATATTTTCAATGAATATTAAATATCCAAGATCATTGGTGAATGATTTTAATACCCCCCCCCCCCCACATACCAGCCCTTCAAGAATATGGTGATTATCACTCAGCATTGTATTTTTTATATGTAGATCACTATAATCAAGTTTACCATACAGTATTAATTGACATCAAATGGAAAAATTTTAACATCATGATTTCTATGAGGTCATCAAATCCATATTTCCCCTATATAGAGAATTACTAATGTTATGAAGATCACAGAGTGACCTCGTACGAGGATATCATTAATGCCTTTAAGACATTATCTCAATATATAAATATGTAATATTAATTATTCATTGGAAACTAACACATTGTCAACAAAATCTTTTGAAGATATTTATAGAATATGTTGACCATGAAACTAATATAATATTCCCTATAACCTGATATTATTTATTCCAACTAGTTTTTAATCAAAAATATGTATTACAGACTTCCATTAGATTTGTTGGTTTTCATAATTTGAGCTTATATGGTGTTGGACATAGTACATATTTATGGTTTCATATTAATTATGGTTGTACACATTCTATAACCAGAATTCAGGACTCTTCTTATCACCTAGATCATTCACAATCAAAAGATTCTTCATTTCTATATATATGAAAAATGTCATTTTATCCAAAAATAGAATAATTCTCAATAATGCATCCATGGGTATTTTCTCTTAGCATTTGAAGAGGGAAATAATCTTATTACAGGAGGACACTCCAAACTATTAGTCAATTATAAATTGGGAGATTTATGATCATATGTTGGATTGGGAATCCAATGATGATTTTAGGTATGGTAAGACAAAAAATGTGAAATAAGGAATTCATTTATCTTTGTTCTTATATTATAATTAATTTTAAATAGATATAAAAGATATTGGTTCATATGAAGCTATTACGAATTTACAGTACTTCCACCACTGTCATCATCTACTAATTCCCCATTTATTCATTAACTATTGAATGCACATTCCTAAATTCAATTTTATATAAATTTAGGTTTGGATAATCCTGTAGGACATGTGAATTTTAAGTGGTACTCTATTCATGGGATATTGGTATAAAAATTTCTTCCCTTATAAATTCATATGGGAAAAAAATTAGAATCCTCCATTAAATAATAAATTGATCAAAATTAAAGAATAAATAATAATAAAGGTTTTATTTTTATGGATTTAGGTCTCTATGGGTTATTTTATTTGGATAATTATTATGTACACTAGAAAAGTTCTTGATTTGTAAATACCAAGGGTCATTCCATCCCATAATTCTTTTGGTGCCTCGAGGGAATAATATCAAACATTATATGAAATGAATTATAATACATGAAGATGGGATGTTATTCTTTGGGTAAAAAGAGTCACTAGCCTAGAAAAGTATATTTCAATTTTTGTCATTATATACCATCCTCCATTGAAGGAGTCTCAAGATTATTTTAATTTAGGAATTTTCATAATGGAATCCCATATAGTCATATGTATCGAAACATATGATTCTTGTACTTAGATATTACATCCCATTTTATTAATATTCAATATACAATTGAAACATTCAAGAGAACATAATATTTTATAGCCTTCGGAATCAACATAAAAATTCAAGTGATTTTGTGGAAGATATTAAATATTACCAACAATGATATTCCCCTTAAGTAGTCATTATATAAGTACCCTACATTGAACATTTTTTCAACCCTTGGGAGAGGAAACATAAGAATTGGTAAGATATGATGCCCAGTAATGCGAAAAAATTTATATATCCTGATAAAATGATTTGATGGATTTGATAATATAATAAAATCCTATGAAAACCATACCTTACATATCATATATTGTAAACAAGAGTTATAGAATAAGTATTGGATGTTCATAAGACACAATTCATAACAGCATAAAAAAACATGAGCCATGAGAACATAACATTTACATGAGACATATAATAGTGGAATATAAAAAACATATAACATTGTGAAAAGATATAAATATAGATCGGTTCATTAATTATGTAAATGAAATGAATCATGGTCCAAACATAACATTAAGGACATGAGATCAAGGTCTATGCCTAACATCATGGTTATGATAGATAGGTCCATGAATAACATTATGGAAATGAAATATAGGTCTACACATGACATGTCAAACACGCAATCATGATCACACACAAAATTATGAAAATTAAATCTTGTTGACAAATAAGACAATGAACATGTAATCAAATTCAAAAATAACATATTTACTCATATGATATCCATATTTACCCTATTCAACAAGGGGAGATATTTCCTCCCCCAGTCGGAAAATGAAAATAAAGAAGTATTTTTGACACAAGATCATCAAACAATCATTAAATCATAATACATGAAATAAAACGTGTTTCATAAATATTTTATCATATTATTATCTATCTAAAACAAGTTTTATAATCATTTAATCATTTAATCATAAAATAAACAATGAAAAAGTAGTTAGTTTCATAATAAAATTATCATGGTACAACTCGGGGAAGAGAAAAGAGTTCCATTAAAATATTTTCATGAAATTCATATAGATAATTAGTACATAATATACCCTTGGTTAATAACTCCAATAATTCATAATTTCATTCAATTTGTGTCATCATATACGGAGAATGATTTTTAATGATAATTTGGAACATTTCATGTGGAAAACAACATTTTATTGAAATTGACTATTTAAAAATAGAAATCCATAAAGTAGTATGAAAATAATTTTCATTAAAAAATATCTTGAAAAAAATTTAAATGAGGCTTCAAATGAAAATAATGGTCATGATTGAAAAAACATCATCTCATTCATTATATTTTAAAATAATGATTCCCTTGACAATATTTGTAACATCAAAAAGGGTATTATTTGGTAAATTTAATGAATATTTTTTTATTGTCAGTAATAAATTAAAAAATTAGGAACAAAAATTTATTATATCATTCTTATAATGATAAATAATTTTTTTGATTTTCCGAGAAAACATTTTTTTGGAATTATAATCATTTTTTACTAAAGCGTGAAATATAGATAATTTTTTATAAATAATTATTTAAAACTCTTGAATACATAATGAATGGAAATTAAATAAAAATCATGATATCTAATGAAATAAGATAATGTGAAAAAATACCTGAGGTTATTTATATATACATTATAACATATCATCATTGGAATCATAATAGTTAATAATCTCAAAAAACAATGATATTATAACATAAAACCCATAGAACTGTTGTAATGTTTAATCACAAGAACCATGAATGAATAAAATTATAATAGACATATAATATCATAAAAAAATATAATTTCATGATATTACATGGTCATGGATCATTATACATATCACATAAAAGTAGTTATGTGTATAATATATCATATATCATGAAGAATGAAATTTGAGAAGAAAAAAACTCTAACGGATTAGGTAAATTTCGAAGCATAAAACCCATGAATGATATATATATATATAATATGTTTAAATATAAAACAATTTCAATATAATAAATGAAAGAAAAATCATGTTCTGTTTAAACACCTCATAATTGTAATATTTAGTGAATCTGGCATGTGTCACATAGAATTAAACATTTATACTATAATCCCTTACCATAAGTCTATACATCCATTTTAAAAGATATAAAATTATTTTAAATAAATATACTTTTGTTGTAAAAAAATTATTGGAACATACATATATATATTATTCAGTATATAATTTTCTTATTCAATTCATTACCTATTTATTAGTAATTCCTTTTTAAAATCATGTTTTCTGTAATAACTGCAATGTTTTTCGTATTTGTTTTTATATATTATTGTTTTTACCCATTTCATTGACAAAAATTATATCATATCCATAATAATAATATTGAAATATTTATATTATTTATACTTAAATTATACACATAATACCAATAAAAAAATATGGCTTTCTGAAATAAAATATGTTATTATCATGGGGATGGTAGGCCATAAATATGAATGTGTAACTATTACATTTTTAAATGATAATTTTTTTAAATATGAACATAATAATATATATTCAAATATTAATAATCATTTAATATTTTTATAATTATAATTTTACACGTCATTCATTTTTTGTGGTGATGAAAAGAGGTAATCAGATCACTTTGTGAAGGTGTAATCCACATATACAAGAACGACATTTTCATATTTCAATGAGTTAATAGGTAATAAATAATAATATATATTTTATTTTATGTATGAAAAATATATCCTTAATTTTATAATTATTCCATATAAAAAACATATATTCATTAAAAATATCCTTATTATCATATATATAATGAATTAGTGAAAAATAGATTACATCGCTTTGCGAAGCGGTTGTCCACCATACAAATAAGTGATGTTATCGTGTCCCCTATGGAATTGAAATTAAAAAAGCTATATTTGGTATAATTAAAACAAAGGTACATTAATATTATAAATAACATATATAATCTATATATTAATCATCATACCAAACTGTGATAGGTGGTAATTGAAGAACAAATTACGTCAGTTTCCGAGGTGGGAGTCCTCTGTAGAAATGATTAATGATTTTATAACCAATTTTATTAAAGTAGACAAGGTTACAGGTCATTCACATAAAATAAAAACATGTATTTATATATGTGGGATTCATATATTTTTATATCATTGTTTTTCTAAAATAATTCTATGAGGTGGAGGAAAAAATAAATTACAAATGCTCAATGAAGAACGTTACCTCTTTTTAATGTATCCTACTTTAGTTTTCACAAAAAGACATTTTTTTTAGATTTATGTCATAATATATTAATTTTAAGATGATAAGAGGGGTGTTGGGTAGGGAATTTGGTAGGTTTTTAATAACCAAAATGGTGTTATGGTGTTAATAAGAGAGGTTATCGGGTGGCATTTTTATGTGAGGTGAGTGGCAGACTTGTAATTTTTTATAAAGATAATTGTGTGACCACATTTTACTTCTGCCAGCAAGAAAAAAATGGATTATTAAAGATATTTATACATTATAAGGTTAAAAATACATCTATCTAATATATTTTACACATTTTTTCAAAAATATTTAAATTTATATCTTTAGATAATCTTTTGTAAAAGTAACTTTTACCTTAACATCATTAACTGAATTTTTTTTTATTACATTTAATTTGGGTAAAAAATAAATATTAAATTTTTATATAATAAATATTAATTTTATTCAAAAAATTTAATTCATTTTTCCAAACACAATTCATAAATTTTGAAAATTTAAATATAAAATTAATCCCACATGGATGATAAGAAATCCTGTTTTTTCAAAGAGAAAATTTTCAAATATTTCTATTGTATTTATATTAAAATTAAATATTATAAATATTAAAATGTAATATATTTTTATTAAATTTTTTATATTTTGTTTTATTTTTCATTCAAACCAATTAAAAAAATAAATTAACATTTCAAATAATTTTAATTAAAACAAAGATTTCAACTAATATATATTATTTCTCAATATTTATCAAAAAATTATATATTTAAAAAAATATCCCATAATATATTTTTTTATAAAATGATTTAAAATATTAAATATTATTTATAAATTAAATTTCATAATATATTCAAAAAAATAATGTAAGGGCACAAAAGATGAAAAAGTTATTTTTTAAAGAATACTTTTTTTAAGTGTAAAATGGAATATATTCTTATCTGTTATCTAGAAAATACATATTCTAAATTTCAATAATTTCATTGAATATAATCTACATAACTTTCATTAATATCATTTACCTAAATTTGATTTCTTAATTTATTAATGGATAATGTTTTTGTTCTGATTAAAATTGATTTTTTAGAAAACAATTTCATTTGTTATTAAATTGTTTTTATTGCCAATTTTAACTAATTGTGTCAACATTGAATTAATATTATATAAAAATTTATACCATTTAAATTGATAATTTAGATATTCTTATTCATAAAACACAAGTACAACATCTTTGAGATACACATAAATTTGAATAATAATATTTTAATAGAATATCATGTTTTTTAAAATCATTGTTGTATGTCACATAAGATAAAATTAGTTTTCTGTGTAATTAAAAATATAATAATAATAATAATTTTCCTTGTAAAAATATTCCTTATAATCTGAGATTTTTATGTACAAACCCCATAAAATGATTTTCTCACAAAAAATCATATATTTCATCAATATTGTACTATTAGAAATTTAATCATAAAATACCACTTCAGGAATATAGTTAATTAAAACTCTCATTGAAATAGAGAAAGGGATGTGTGCTTGTCATATGGAATAACACACACTAATATTAAAAATAATAGAAACATTTGTATGAAGTCAAAATGTAGACATGGAATAAAATAATAAATAACTATAGAGAGTTGTGGAGATAATTTATCATAATAAAGTGGGTTTCCTAGAGAAGGATAATGTCCTTTAAACCAAAACTCCAATGATACAAGAAAAAGTACATTTATATAATCATGAATGATGATAGCTTGATAAAATTTTATTTTAGGACCCTTTTAGTAATTTTGTATAATTTTTTCTCAATATATATTGAGTGTATATGAACATTTCAATACAATATATATTTTTATTTAATATACATAATTTCATCCTTTTGTTGTACGGTGCTCCGTTCCATTATCATATAATTAACTAATATAAGATATTTTTCATGTTTTATGCATGAATTAAAATCAATAAATGAATGAAATTTCATTCTTTCTATATATAATTTAAAAAATTCTGATCACCAGTGGTCCAATATAGATAAATCATCATATGGTAATGTTATAAAATACTTACTAAAACCTAAACTAAATTATATCATAAAATATTATATAAATGGATAACCTTATGACAATTCAAAAATATACATGATTCTTAATTCTTTACATACAACATAGATTATGGGTTATATTAATCAAGTAAAAAATTATATAATCTTTATCAACGATAGAAAAACCCACAATTTCAAAAAAAATATTATTCATTTGAAACATTGAAAATTTTATCCAATTGAAATACTATTATCTGAAAATTTTTATTGCAAAATCATTATCTCAACCTCTAAAAAATGTTTAGTCTTTTCATACATTAAAATTATCTTCTCATCAATTTATCAAATATAAATAAAATATATTTTCTAGATCATCAGTACCATTAAACATACTGTTGAAAATCATAAATGAGAAACATCAAAAAAATTTAATTTATATATATTATGATTAAAAAACATAATTCTATAATTCCAATGCATAAACACATCATTAGTTGCACCTCATCATTGAACCATTTAATAGTATTCATGATCTAATTCATTAATACAAGTGTCGTTTTATATATCATTAAAAATTACTTCATGATAAATTTGATAATCATTACACATAAAACCACTCTAATTCTCTTCATGATATCTCCACTTAGTACATCGATTTTCATAATGCCCATAAATTCTAGATTTAAAACATTAAATATTCAATGATACCTTATGAATACCATTATATATATCTATTACATGGACTAAACATTTATTTATGCATTGAATATATTTTTGTTGTGTACTTATTTTCCACACCGAACATTTCTTCTCTTCTCATTGCGACATTTCCTTGGGTGATTCCTCCCCAATTATCAACATATAGGAAACAGATTCTTCTTCCCTCTAATGTATCCACTAAATAACCTCTCAAAAACCCATATAATTGTCTATTTTTTGAGATTTGGAGTCAGTTATGTTGAATAATGTAAATTATGTTTGTCGATAACTAATTTTTCATAATCACTATAAACTTCACTACAGTCAATTTTGAAAATTTTTACTGATAAATAAATTATATTTCACTTTGAATGTTATCACAGTTTTTTCTACATCCAACCATTTTCTGAAACCAAAAAAACATAATGTGATAAACACTATTTATAGTGTAAAACATCTTTATCATGAAAATATATGTAATATTATCTCCAATTCCTGAAACCTTATTTTAAATCTATGAATCCTAGGGGTATCATTAAACATTAATTGTCATCGTCGATTTAAATATTCCTTGATGGGTCATAACAATAATGTGAATTTATAGAGAATATCCCCCAAGAGTGCTAAAATATGTGTAAAAAGGTCCATCATAACACACAAAGTGACTATTGAGATGATTATAATGTTAAATGTTTTAGTTATTACCCCTGTGAAATTTTTTATTAGAGTTTCATCCAATAATAGTATTTAGAAATATAAGAAATTACTCAGAAACCCCCTTTTAATTAAATTACCAAAATTCATGGACAATTTCATATACATTTACTTAACCTAATATACATCCATATAAATATCCGATGATGTTTCCCTAGGGTATTCAATAGGGTTTTTTCATCATACCTTCAAAATATGACATAATTCTTTCTTCTATTACCTACTGTAGAAACCCATGCTTCACAAACATTTAATTACATATTCATAGATTAATATTCAATATATTACCATAACACACACTTAAAAGCCATAATATATTAGTGAATTTTGAGAATATGTGCACAATAAATTAATTTTGTGAAATATCATAAATTTAATAGCACAATTTATTCCACTTTTTCATTATTCATAGATATTACATACATAAAACATTTCTTCCTAACCAAGCGATATGAAACATAAGAAAATTTGTCCTTAGATGTTGTGTAAGGGTATATAAAGATATCTCTGTATAACATGAGGTTATAGATATGAGAACATGGGAATAACATTACAAGACCATATAATTAATAACATAGACCAAAAAAATGTGGCATGTCATATTGAAATGATGTTTATAAGACATTAATAATAATAATATAATCAAATAACATGATCTATGAGAACATAATATTGGAATAAGACATTATTTTTTCAGAAAAATCATATTATAATACTGTAAACTTGTATTAATAGATACATGTTCCATCATTAAGTAAAAGTCATGAAATTGGGACCCAAAAATAATATATTCAAGAAACCAGGTTGATGAAAAACATTATACATATGAAATAGAGGCCTATAAAGAGCAATATAGACATTAATTACATGTCAACACATAAAACTTAGAAAATTTTATCATATTCACACATAACATTGTAAATATTTACTGAGGATCTTATATAACATTGTTAACATGTAACAATGTTCATACACAACTTATTTACTTATAATATATTCATCTTTACCCAATGAATTCAAGGGAGATATAGGTCCTACCAATCATATAATTAAAATCATACGTATCTGTGCCATAATATTATAAAACATTCATCATATCAGGACTAATGAAATAAAATTTGATTCAAACAAATATCAACATATAATATCATATGAAAAAAATCCATGTTTCATAATCATTTCATCATCTGAACGTTGAATAATCCCAAGAAAAAACGATGGGGTTTGAAAAAAATTAATTCATAGTATAACTAGTGGAAGAGAGACATGTTTTGTAAACATCATGTTATGATATAAAATTCAATGAAAAACAATAATGATTTTAATATTCCATGTCCCAATCGAATAATAAGCTCTATTTATGGATTCCATGTCATATAAAAACTTCTTTTAAAAGATAACAAGGATAATTTCCCTAGTAAAATACATTTTCATTAAAAATTTATTTTTAAAAATAAATATTCATAACAAAAATTTCAAAATATTTGTAATTGAGGATAAAAATAAAAATTTACAAGGTACATTTAAAAAAATAATGTTAATCATGGTATAAAATTCATATAATTCAAAAAAAAGTAAAAAAAAAATCTTTCAAATTTTCATTAAAAGCCAACCAATAATTGTTTGGAAAATGAGAATAAGATTCTATTGAATTTTTTAATAAATTTTTAGAAATGGATATAAATTTCATTAATAAATCATTTAGTGAATATAATAATCATTTATTGAGACATTTTTTTTAAAACATGATATTTTATAAATAGGTTTTTCGACTAAAGGGTTATATAAATATGTTTTTTTCTAAAATTAATATATTGGAATGATGAGTACAAAACTAGGGGAAATGAGTTAAGAAAATGATTGAACATGAAATAATTAAAGGTTAATAAATATATGTGTTTCTGGATATATATATTCCCTAAAAATTCATCATTATAAGTATAATTATGAGCAATCCTCATAAACGATGATATTGTAACATTAAAAAATTAACACTATTGAAACATTTAATCTTAATCCACATGAAAGTGAAAAAAAATAACTAATAATATAATGAAATAAATAAAGTTATGATATTTCATGATATTGGGGGTGTATATACACCTCATAAAATGTGTAAGGATTATAACATAACATATGTATCCAAGAAATAAAATTAAACGTAAAATATAGCTTACTAATTTGGTGACATTTGAACTATAAAACACATGAAATATAGACATACAAAATTTTGTGTGTTTATAAATAATTCTAAATAGAATAATCATAACATTAATTAATGTTAATCATATACAACACACAAAATAAATAAGTGGTGAATAAAAATGAGTCTCACTAAAGTAAAAAAGCTAGAGGGAAATAACATACCATAAATATTGAAATGCTTAAAACAAATTAAAGAATATAGTATTAAAAATATACGATTATTAAACATTAATTATAGATCAAGAAATTAAAATATTATACCAAATATGATATACTTATGAACACTTATTTTTATTTTGTTATAAATATCTAGTTAAAATCCCCTTTCAAGTCATTATCGCTTTATTTTTCGTAAATGTTTGGATATTTTATTTAGGGTCCTATTACAGTGTTCCTAGTTATATCATATACATAATAATAATAATAATGATATAATTATACTATATATATTATACATTTAAGACTATCCATGAAAGATGGTTTTGAGAAATTAAACATATTAAAATCATTGAGCTGGTATGACGTATGGATACATGTTTAAAGTTTAAGTAATAAATATATCATTTTTTATTGTAGTTATGTAATATTTATCATTATACAAACATAATAATATAAAATTATTCAATTATAAATACAAATACATATCTTCCAAGTGGTGTGTTGATGAAAATATGAAGTAAAATTACTTGGTGAAGGTGATAGACTACACCTACATGAACAAAGTTTTAACATTTCTATGAATGAAAAAAATTAATAAAGAAAAAGAAATAATATAATTAAGGGTTAGTTATTGAGTAATTAAATCTAAAAGAAGTTTTTCATTTAATTAAAGCTATTATCAATGTTAAATGTAATGAAAAATATCAAAAATATGTAATTTATTTGGTTTTTTTACCAAAATCACTTTGTGTTATAGAAGGATTGATGGCTAACATGGTGGTAAAAAAAAAATTCAAGTTATAAAGTATTTTTGTAAATGAACATAGGGGTCATACCAATTTCAATATTTATGCTCCATTCAAAATATATATGAATAGATCTCAGTTCACTCAGGATTATGAAAAATTATCAACGACCCTGGGATCTCAAATTCTCAATCCAAGACCTATCATTATTTATTGGGTGGGTTCATGCCATCTTTGTTAATGAAAATAGATAAAAACTGATAATATGAATTGATATTAATAACTCGCCTTCACATTATATTATTCATTAATAATACTGTTTAAAGGAAATGTGACCAAATCCATGAGGAATGAGTATATATAAAATCTTTAAGGGATAGTGTGATGGATGTGAGAATTATTGGGGAAATTATTTGTGAATTATATTTCCTTTTATGGTATATCCAAAAATATGTATGCATTTGAATGTGATTACCTGCTCTTCCATGCAGTTTATGAGTCTATTCGAATCTAATTACTACTCTCCAATATTGGTTTATTGGATCATAATATGATATTACTGTTTCGGTTTTCCTACCACCCATTAACGCAAATATTTGAGTCATGGTTAATTATCATCTTCTTATATACAATAATATCCTAATAATAATTTGGAAAACAATGTTTTTCATTAAAAAAAACATATAAATCTAATAAAAGGGATGAAAGGGAACAATAGAATATATATATTAGGATTTGAGAGAAGGTGGTTCTCTAGGGATCTCTGTTGGTACATACATATTAATGAAATTTTCTAGGACAAAGATAAATAAATGGGATAGAAAAGTAGATAAGACCCCATTGAAAAGAATGGGGATTCCTCAAATAATTGACACACCACATCTATCTATTCTATGAAATGAAACCTTAGTAATGGCTTGGATGGACAGAGAATCCTATAGTGGGTGCCTATCATCAAAGGATCCATCATGTACCCTTTAAAAATGATTATGAAGTCTCATTGATATTAGGTTTGAATATACTCCCATGTTCATCATATTGGTCAATAAATTCAATTAATTATATATATACATTAAAATCCCCTTCCCATCGTGCAATCCAGCAATGTATTGTTCTAGTTGTTGAAGTTAATGGTTTAAATTCTACAAACTAGAGTGGATTCAAATGATTAATGAGAGTATGAAAAAAGTGTTCCAATAAAAGAATTAAATTATATCAATATTTTTTGACATAAAATATATTTTCTTTTAATTTATATATTATTAAAATTAAATATATAATTTTAAGAAGATTGACCGCTTATTCAACCCATAGTACATTCCACTAGAGATATGATATTCGGGGGTGGTGATGATCATGATTATGGGGCTTATAAGAAACGATATCTAAATGTAATATAATATATTAAGGAACATTCTATTAATTTTAATTTTTTATTCATTTCACATATGATTATAAATCCAAAAATTCCATCCCTTGAAGTTATTAACAAGAATAAGTGGTAATGTAAATAGGTGACCCATATTTTGACAATAATAATGAGTTAGTATATCTATCAAATCATCATTCAAGTAAATTTTTTATATACATGATATCTTGTCTATTTTTATGGGTCTTATGAGGTTTCACGTGTACAAAAACATCACATGTTCATATGTTAATCACTATCTTAAGCCTATGAAGTATTTCATTGGGGAGAATAACTTTCAGGACCTGAAGACATTTAGAAAAGGACTCACATCCAAATTTATCATTACATACTCCAAAACAATTCGTAAATTATGTGAAATTTAATATTACTCAATTATTATTAATAAAGATCCAATAGTGGTTTACCAATAATGATGGGGTTTTACACCCTAATGATCTACCTCCATAAGGGAATGTGATAATATGTCCATTGGTGGGGGACATCATAGAATTATCACTTGTAGGAGTGGTGATAGGTGAGGGTTGCGAATATCCAATACTATAATATCATTGAGATACATTGGTTATTTCACCGATTTATATTACTTTTTTGATTGACCAAATAGGTAATGATGTTTGTGTTCCAAATCTATAAGTCAATTCACTTAATTTTTAACATTTGTGTTTAATGGTATGTTTCCATGGGATGTGGATGTTTTATTTTTATAATAATATGGAATATTAATTGGAAATCCATGCTTGAAAAGATTATTTAATGAAAATATAAGTAATTTTATTTGAAATGAAGGATCCTTCCAATAATTTTATTTTTAGAAGGGGCATTCACACTAAAACTGTTAAATATGAAAAAACAATCAAGGGGGATACCATTATAACAACCCATACTCAACAATAATTTATATAACATCATGGCTGATGAATATTCATTCTCTAATATAATAAATCCATGATAAGACCATATAGGTATAGTGAATTTAGAAACTGGGAAACATAAACAACTAGTTTATAAAACATCTTTATTATCTCCCACTAATTTCATCATAATTAGAGCCCTTTTTGACACATCTTACTCAATAACATTATTCATGACCTAGGGGAAAGAAATTTTTTAGAGGGTGAGATCAGATGCTCAGATTGGTAAAAAAGGGAGATATCAATCATAACAATATCAAAATACATAAGAATATAACATTTTAAAATACTATCATGTATATGAAATATCCTAATATCATGACATGGTATAAATCATAAATGTTCATATGAATCAATGAACATAATCACAAAAGTCATATCATAAAACATGACATTTTGGTTCATAAACATATGAATTGAAAATAATTTCATTTTAGTCAAGTTATATTTCGAAGACAATTATAGTGGATAATGTCCCTTACTGAACAAAGTCCAGTCCTCGTTCCAGCCATGTATTACTGAACATATATCATTTATAATTCTATCCAGGTATATATACAGAGTTATAAATATCTAACCAATGAATTAAAGGTAGATATAGGTCCCAACCATTTCATTATGATATCATTCCTATATGTTCCATAGAAACATAAACCATTTATTAATTCAAAACCCAATAAATAAAATGGTTTTCTTAAACATCATTCCATAAACTTCTCAATGAAATTTTGAGTTTATAAATAGAATGACCTCATAAACACATCCAAACCATACTAATAATATGTATAGAAACATAACCATATTTAAAAACTACATCTTAGATGGAAAATAATTTTGATAAAACAATTGATATTCATTCTTAAGGAATGCAACCTTTATTTTTCTAAAAAAATTATCTACTCTCAAAATTCCACAGAATTTCAAAATAAAATAATTTATATGAAAATAAATTAAAATTATATAGAGGAACCTCAATATAAATAAGGAGTTTTGAAGATGTAAAAATCTACTGACACAGTATAAGTTAAAAAAAAATTCTCCATGTACATTTTCTAGAAAACTCCAAAATTCCCTCTTCTCGAATAAAAAAATTCCTTCTAAACCATTTTAAAAATATAAAAATTTTCGATATTGACATTAAAATTTTTAGAAGAAAAGAATGAATATTAAATATTTAGGATACATGGATTTTTATGATGAATATAGCCTAGTAAATACTTCTATATAAACAATCTAGGATAATAATGATATTTCAAAATCAACCCCCATCATAGTTCGGATCTACTCTTTATGTATCCAATCCTATATATAATTATCTAAATAATGGAATTTATTTATTTAATAATCATAAGAATTTTATGATATCATGTATGATCACATTATCATATGTTTGGTAATAAACGTTCAATATTAGTTATTTTTTGTGTATTATCTGCTCGAATTTCGTATGCATGTTTTGTTGAATAAGTTCCAATTCGCATTAATATGTCATATTTATATCATTATAAAATGATATTAAAATTTTTTATATCATATTTATTCATTCTACACAATTATATAATGATGCATTAATTAATATAATGTAGAATAAACCGCATCAAATGAGGGAGACAATAGGTTGTATATATGAAAGTTTGACAATATCATTCCCATAATTGTAGATTACAACAGAAGTGAATGGGGTATAATATTTCAGAATCCATATAATGTTATAATAATCATATATTATTATCCTTTCTATCATTATAGTCACCCATGTATGGTGGTGGTGAAAACATGTTTTTTCATGGTGTGGAGAAGTTTAACCATACAAATTCATGCATGAAGATTTCATTTTTCATAGGATGGATAGAAGTTGGAATATTATTATCATTTCTATTGTTATTATTATTATTATTATTATTTTGTTGTTTTTATTATTATTATTATTATAATTATTTTGTTGTTATTATTATTATTATTATTATTATTATTATATTGTTGTTGTTGTTATTATTATTATTATTATTATTATTTTGTTTTTGTTTTTGTTATTATTATTATTATATTAATTATTATTATTATTGTAATTATTATTACTATTATTATTATTATCATTATTCATATTCTTATTATTATTCTTATTTTCATTATTATTATTATCATCTTACACTTGTTGGATTATGGGTTTTAGTTGATGGTTGTTTTTTTATTGGTTGGTTTAGGATTTTTAGGATCCGCGCAGGGCGTTTTCGAGCGATCGTTGTCGTCGCGCCTTGCTTCCAAAGTTTCCTTGTCGTCGCGCCCCGATTCAGAGCGAGCGTTGTTGTCGCGTCGTGTATCCGAGGTAGGTTCCCTTTGCACTGCTTTTAAAATTTAAGTTACATTATTTCCTGCTTTTAGCGCACACTAATTGATCAAAATAAATATTTTATTAATTCTAAATAATGTGAGATAATATATGATAATTAATTTTTAATATAAGATAGTAAATCTTTAAATGATTTTTTAGTGTAAAAAGTGCCATTTATTTTATACAGGATGCTTGAAATATTTTATTGACGAGCGGACACCCAATAATGAAAGAATACCCGTTCAACTTTTAAACATAATTCACAGAATGTAAAATAGAGTTTTGGTTTAATGAGAAATGATTTATTTTAAAGCGTGAACAAGTACTTTGGTTCTTTTTCGAAATTTCCCAGTTGGGACTTAATGTTATTTGGAAAAAAAGGTTTTGGTTTGGTTTTATAAAAAAAATATCGGTAGCCTGTGAAGTGGGGTATTGGGGGTTCTTTAAATGGTTTTAAACTGGGTTTGGTATTATAAAGAAGTGGTATTTTTTTAGAGTAGTGATGGTGAAATTTATTACATGCCCGTTTGGCACTTTATGGAAAGCAATGGAAATGTTTTGATAAAAACCCTCCTAGGACAACTCTCATTCCTTGGTTGCAATTGATTGTTTGGGTGGCCGTGCTTAGAGGCTCTCGGGTACTTGAGTAGTTTAAAGGTAAGTGGTTGTTCCATGGGGTGGCACGGGGTGATGCATGTTGTGATTTATATATATATACAATTGGATGCTCTGTTGGCATCAGTTGGATCTCCCCCCTTCTAAACACTTGAGACATGGGAATCTGGCATATTGAGAGAATATTCTAAGAATGATTGTTGTACTGGTTGGTTATGGTACTGACCAGTGGCCCATAGTAGGTGGATATATTGGGGTTATTACTACGAGATTTTCCCTCGACCTGCCTGAGAGTGGATGGTCGAGCGTATTGTGAATTTTGATTTCATCATGACATGTCGATAAGGATGATTTCTCATGTATTTGTGTCTTCTGGTTTATTGTCGATCTCCTAGGTTCATCCATGTCTATTCGTATTTTTGTTCCTTGCAGTAGTTATTATGATGCTCACATGTATACCTACATTTCATTTGCTGTGTGTTTTAATTTGTGCATTCTGGGGTATTGTTTTCCTTGGAATGTGGTAAATTGCTTTTGATTAGGTTAAAAAATGGTTTTCAAATGAAAGTGATTAATCCTCTTTGTGAAAATTTAAAAATTTAAACATCACTTTCCCTTTTCCTACAATGTCATTGACACTAATGAATTGAACCCAAATTTCGAAATGGTTAAGGGAAATGATTCGTACTTTGTTTTTAAGTAGAGTATTTATAAAAACATACTTTCATAAATTGTAGTTCAAACTTGAAATGATGTTTCTTTTATTTTAGAGGTAATGCATTGGGAATAGATATCAGGATAGCCTGCTATGTTTTAATACTCATGCCTATAGTTCTTTTCCGTTTTTAGTGTTTGTGCAGGCTATATCTTGAGTGCACTTTCCTAGTGAGACGCTTGATCGTTGAGTCGGAGAGCGACCCGCGAGGTCGCACGGAGTTTGTTCAGACGTCGTGTTTGGTCAGTTTTATTTTTCTCCTATTCCAGTTTAGTCACTTTGTATGGTTTATCTGTTCGGCACCACTCTGTATTATCTTTTCATTCTTATTTATTTTTATTTGGTGATATCGTTCCCACATCCTCTGTTGATTCCCTGGCGCTTGTCGCCAGCCCGGGAGGATCGGGAACGCCTCTCGGGCCATGTCACGAACCGGCTCGGGTGACCGGTTCAGGGTCGACCCGAGTTGGTTCGTGACAGGTAAAATTTACAATAATAATTTATATATAAATTGGAAAAGTATTATATATTTATTAATCATGTATGTAGATGATAAATATAACATAGTAAATACTTATAAAAAATCTCGAATAATAATGAGACATCCAAATTATCCCTTACCATAGGTCTGATTTACTTTGTATATATCTTATCCTCCTGTATAATGATTTCAATAATTTCATCATCTTGTTTCAGATTCATATTCGTTTTTATAATATCAAATATGATAATATGGTCATTTTTTTTGTTAATTACATTTTTTTAAAACTTTTTATTCTTGTATTAACTACTTCACTTTTTTATTCATGTTTAGTCGAATCAATTTTGGTAATCCATAAAATGTCTTATTTATATAATTAAAAAGGATATAAAATTATAAATATCATATTTATTCATAATATGCATTAATATGCTTATGATTTAATTAATATCATGTAATATAAATTGTATAGCATCACTGAGACGGTAGGTTGTACGTACAGACGAGCAACGATATCATTCCCATAATTATGGAATGGAATTTAAGTGAATGGTTTATAATATTTCAGAATAAATATAATGTTATAAAAATCACATGTATCAATTCCATCCTTATACCCATGAAATTAATGTGGTGGTGAAAAACAGATTATACCACAACATGGGTAGGGTAAGCCGTACTTATACACATGTGGTGATTTAAATTTTTATAGGATGGATAAGTGGTGGAATATGGTTGATTAAAAATTATAATAAAATACAATTATGTAAGATTTAATAGAGTTATTACTTTTTATTGAAACAACTCATGAACATGAAGATGAAGAAGAAGGATGTTTGATTGAATCGGTAGAAGATATTGCCTCTTCATCGACGTTTTTCTTCTAAATCTCTAATTAGAGCAGTAGATTTGGTTTCTGAAGAAGACTCTCACTTCATGAATGTTAATAAGGACGTTTCTAAAGGATAATTGAAGGGGATATCGGGGATTTGAGGTTCAAATTTATTATTATAGATGATGGAGGAGGTTCCCTTTTATAAGTGAGGAATGGGGCACTTTTGAGATTTACAAAAAGTATAAATATATAATAAAATCAATCTCCATCTAAAAACCTCCTATATAAACCAAATTAGAACATGAGATTAGATAATGATTCAATATCATCATCCAATAAAATTTTAACAAGTATTTATTTCAATTTTAAACTTATCATTTTAATTAACACTTAGTTATGTTTTTTAATTATTAACTATAGTATCAAATATTTCAATGTTAAAAGGGTGACATATTTAGTAATTTTTTGGAAATTGGACAATAAATAAAAAAATTATATAATTTTAGACCTTAAAAAATTATTTTAAATCTTTAAAAAAGATTTCCCATTTTTAAATAATTATTTAAACATTATTTTGATAAAAAACCAATTAAGACATTTTTACACTATTCATTGCATTGATTTAAAAAAAATGATATTACAAGTTATCATGTAACCAATTTTTTTATAATATTCATTGGTGGAAATTTTCATCAATAATATTCATTAGAAAAATTATTCATCAAAAATCATATTTACTTTAATATTTTTAATAACAGTTATTTTTTTCTCTAATAATAATATAATTAAACAAAATTTTGTGTTATTATTTAAATATAATTATTTGTTTAATAAAACATTAAAAGCCATGTTGATGATAAATATACTAGATTTTAGATGATATAATTTTTGGAATTTTTCTTTCAAAGAAACCATCATTTAAAATGTAATACTTATTAAATTATGAATGAAAAAGCATTAAAATAACGTTTAATAAAATAATACAATCATCACATTATCATATATAAGACTTTAATTGGTTACTAACTTGAACATTGGATGGTTATGGTCAGAATAAAATTGACCAATAATATCTTTTCAATTTCATGGGAACTTTTATGGTTATAAAAATTTAAAAAAAAATATTTTATTGATTTCTTATCAATTAATTAATTATTACATCATCAAAGTATACGTATTTCAGGTAAATATTTGCTTCCAAGAAATTAAAAATAAATTACCATGTTAAGAAATTATTATCTTCCATATTAGAATTAATAATCAAATTTATCATTTTTATAACATTATATAGAAAATGATTTAGTTATTTAAGGATGAGTGAGACATACTTATCTTAACTTTTAGAAAAATAAATTTCATGTTTTAATCTCATCCAAGTGGCTTCAAAATATCACCACTTCGACCCAAGCATGATTTATTTATAAATACACTCATCCAATGATAATAATACATGTTTTATTGGAATTGTATTGTAGTATTGTTATACTTAATTACCCTAATTAAATTTTTACTGTATTAACACGAATTAGAGATGTTACTATTCCAAATGCCCAAAAAAATAATGTTGTTTACATAATTTGGACATACTGATTCCAAATATGGAATAAATTTCTAAAAATTCACTAAACAGAAGGTTCATTAATTAATTTCAAATAAATCATTTTGTAAGAAATAGATAACATGATTTAAAAGATAAAACATTGCAAAAGATTGAAATCTTATTACATCTGAATTCAACATAAAATTAATGTCAATAAAATAAATTATATTTAATAATAAAAATATATTCTATTTATAATTTTAAAACATTAGATATTATAATTTTTCCATATAAATTTTTTCAATAACAAACAATTTTCTAAATTAAAATTTATTGTATTTTCATTATTTATAAACATTTGAATGTTATCAAAAAAATATTAAAATTTCATCCAATGTAAATTTATATTTCCTGCTTCCAAAGAACATGATTATTGTAAAATAACAATTATTAATGGGTCAAAATCATTATTTAAAAGGCATTCTACATTAAAAGTCATAAAAATAATTCATTGAAAATATAGGTTTTTATAGATCAAAAAGTTTTTATTCATACCATATGACAAAAATATCTATTGGATGAATATAAAAAATATTTTATTAATAATATAACATTTATATATAATTAAATACATTTATAATAGTAATTCACCAAATTTATTAATAGGAAATTAGTACAAATACATAATTTATTAATATTTTTCATATATAATTGGTAGCGAACGACTTAACCATATATAATCATACGTCACTTATATTTATTCCTACTAACCAAATGGATAGGTTAAGATGGTCATTTTATACTAATTGAATCTGATGGTTTGTTTAAACTAAAAATTTCAGGCAATTCTAGCTATTCAAGAATTAAAATTATTTATAGAAAATATTTCATGAAAATATCTGCATGTTACAACCATGCCATCCTCATAGATTTAGAATATATATCTCTACATCTTGATAAAATGTAATCTTAATTAACTAAAATTTCATGTATATATGATTTTGATATCTTGGATATAGGATAAATATATTTAGATAATAGTAATCCCAACACCATAAAGGATGATGATTTATAGAGGATACATTGACCTATTTTTAGACAACCAAAAGATTGTTGAGGCCATACATTTTCTAGATGATCTGTTGAATGATTTAAATTCACCATCCTAGAGAGAAATTATTTTATTCAAGTATTCTCTAGAAACATTTCATATCACTCATCAATCCATGGGGAAAAAATTTGGAAGTAAATTTCTTAATTTCCTTTGGATGAATTTATCACAAAGCTATAAAGACGTTATAACTTGTTCACCACTCTTCGAAATAATGGTTTTTTAACCATATATAACAAGGTAAAATAAATCATTTATAATAATTATTTCTAATTATTTATCATTAAAAATTATATGGGAGAGTTATTAACTAGCATGAAAATCCTCAACAATTTTTCACTCACGGAATCCTATCATAACAAAGAAAAAGTAATGACATAGAAATATCATATCAAGGAACATTGAGATGTATTGAACCAACATCAACATGATTTGGTTCATATGTATAAAAAAATTATATCACATATAGGGATATCATGGTGCACCAAAAGTTAGTTAACGAGGGGGAGAAGCCAATTAGGAATACCGCTACAAAGGCTAAAAATATACTCCATCCAAAAGTAGTTGAAGCCTCCAGTCTGAGTAAAATCACAGATCATGTAAAGCAATTTTAAAATTAACTTTAGAATATATATTATTACAGTTATCATATCATTTGATGTTCCCAACATTATATTATTCTAATAAGGAAGAGAAGATCTGAAATTAGGATGTTCCTCCTTTTGTTGAGCATAATTTTTCTTTAATATTATATTAGTAATATATGTTCTATTAAGTTGTCCTTTTTTCATTGTGATTGAATCTAATAGCTTAACAGTTTAATATCAATAAAAAAAGAATCCATATTAACATTGTTATTAAAAAATGGTATGTCTTGGATCTAAAACACTTGACTTGGGGATGTTTCCTCCCAAATATGGCTCACAAAATTGTAGATAAAGTAATAATAACTCTATAAACTAGGGTTGTCATATTGAATTGATTTCCTTATATATATTCCTACCAAATGGATATAGTTATATGGGTATTTATCTTATTGTATATTTATTCCATTTATATGATGTCCTCCAATGTGGGTCTCTCTGATGGCTATAGGCATAGATGTTGTCACCATTCAGTCCAGTTCATCAATTTTGATGATGGACTTTTGTACATGGCTCGAAGATGAGTTTATTCAAATGTTTTATCACTTTAATTTTTCCAGTATCAATATTCAGATAATTTAATAATTCATGTGATGAGGATTACAAAGGGTAAATTTGGAATGGGGTTTCTAATGTTCATGGGGGGTATGAAGGGATTATATTCTTTATATATTTCATAATAAAAGAAGATTAGAATGTTTTTTCTTGGATTTTTTTAGGATCATATGGTAGGCACACCAGGTTTTTTTCCATTTTTTTGAAATCAATATTTTGTTTCATAAAAATCATATTACTAGGATGTAGGGGTTATAAATCATCTTTTCCTTAAGCCTCCTCTTATATGGTTATGACTAAAGAAAATTATTCCAATTCTATTTAAATAATTAATGATTCAAGGGTCACATGAGATGCATGTACAGAATGTGGACACACAAATTTAACATAGGATACCCTTTGTGTGTATTTTTCTTGGGGAGTTATATGAATCCTTTCATTGGAAGTTTATTTTCATTATATTTAAGAAAATTATAGTTTGTTTATTAGGTTGAACTTATTTGAATAAAAGGAAATTATTTTAATGTAATGAAACATTGACCAACAATCAAAAGGCAGTCTAACCAAAATGGACATTAAAAAACCTAGTGATAATGAGATTATCATTTTGATCATATACCATATTGGGGATAAATCCCATATTTTAAAGTCTTAATTCATGTAACAATGTGTCATGTGGGTTATATTCACATTATAATAATCATTATTGCTTCATTATTGAATTATCACATCATTACTTCATAAATGGTATAGTGCATGGAGAATAAAAACAATGATACCAAATTTACTTCAATTGTTGAATTATTTACTATGAATATAATAATCCAATTATGCTGAAGTCAGGTATCATGAGATGGGTAATGTATAAAAAGGTTGACTACTAAATATATTAAAATTATGGGTTTTATTTTTATAGTTCCAAGCCATAAGTGGATTGGAGGACCTTTTCATTTGGATAAGAACATGATGCTATTTCATCATCCATATATTTGGTATATATGTAGAACCATATTATGGAAATGAATACATAGCCAAAAAATGTGTCCCTCGAACCAGTATTCACTCATTACCAACATCAATTGATGTTTTATAGTGTTTTTTACAATTGCGTATAGATGCAGGTCCATGAAATATAGTGAATTCTAGAAGGTATCTAGTATATTTAAGATTATGTCCCCTTATTCCAGACATGTTTCAATAGTGAAAAGATATAATATGACATTTATATAAATTTCCTATAATAATTGGGTACAATGTAAGTAAGATTTAAATTTTTTTCAATAGAAATGTGATAGTACTAGAGGAATTATTATTTATTCGCCCCTTATTTTTCATAATCTTGAAATGATGTGAGATTATAGATTGTAGTTTTCATATGTTTCCCTTTATTAGTTTTCTACATGAAAATAAGTATTCCACTTTTAATATTTATTTTATGTTATTAGAATTTATGATGTTTATTTGGAGTTTTAGGTCAAAATTTTTTTATTGGAAGTGATGATTTTAATGATGTAAAAAATAGGAAAAAATCATTGGGCTTACAATCATACACCCATGAAAAAAATAATGTGATCTATGTAGCAAGGGAAAAAATTAAATCATATTGGAATAAATGGACCATTAGTATTATAAATAACCATCTAGAAAATACGAATAGTTTAAGGTAATTATTGAATAGAATTTCCTTGAATTGGATATGAAAAGTGATGCCTTGACATTATCTTAATGGTTAGAATCCAGAAAAATATTATGAAAAGGATATGTGACAATTTAAATCACAAAATAAATTTTTTCAATCCATAAGTGGTAACAAGGGGCATTTAAATAAATTATTATCATTGTACATGTTAAAATTATCAGTACTGCTGTGATACTTTGATGAATATAAATATTAGTGGACTTTATCCTCAAGATTAAAACACACCTATGTGTGGAAGGCCTTATGAGGGGAGAATAATAATTGTTATATATGTGGAATATATGGATAGATATATGGATGTATCCATTGATGTTTAATATAGTTATCATTAGTTCCCATGGATTATATATTGTAATCTAAGACACTCAATAAGTGTTGTATTATTTATATATGGGGGTTGAATGGAATTGGTGGCGGTGACAATATATTCATGAAATGAGCCTTTCTAAGTTGCTAAGGTCCTTTATAAAGGAGTGATAATGGAAGATATTTATGGGATTCCAATAATACAAATATTGGAGAAACATTTATAGGGGACAATGATGGTATAATATAGTGTTTCTTAAATTATTATCTTATTATCTCATAATGATGAACTCTTTGATTTATCTCATTCTTTTCTTTTAATGAGAAATGAAGGAAAAAAATGAAACATATTATTATACATCGTTATCCTAAATTTGGATACATTGAATGATAATGTTCCACAACACACCTATAAATGTTATTCAGAAAAATTTCATTTTCCCATGTACAATTCAGAGTAGCCTTTCAATACCTCATGGTTTACTATCATGAACTAATTGAGAACTCACTAAACTATTAGAAAAAATAACTCAATGCACCATTAGTTGGATTTTTTGTATTCACATTTATATGATATTGAACATTAACATTTGAGGGTTTATTTGGTTATGTACAATAATTTCATTTTTCAATGAGAACAAGGAAAATATCATTATAAATTCATTAACCATTAATATTCCAGATTTGATTTGAATCAAAACCTCTACAATATTTTCAAATAACTTCTCCTCCTATATACCTATTTATTCTTGGTATTCTCTATGTCTATTTAAAAAATCACCTTTCTATCAAATTGATAAAAATTCAAGGATAATTCCTCCATTTCCTAGAATTATTTCAAATGTACATTAATCAAGGCTATCTCCATGATCCTAGAATGCCAGAATAACTACTAGGTGGCCCCACAAAAAACACCTTCTAACTAAATTAGTAATTAGAAATAAAATCACTTTGATTTCTTATGGTATTAAGTAAAATAGAATTTAACCTTTTATTTTTCACATTTTCTGTCATGGCCCCCATTTTTATTGTACAATAATGAGATTGTATATAGTATTTGGTAGGTGGTCAAAATTGATTTGGAGTTTAAATCCATTATTTAACAAATTTACTTTTTTAGAAGAATTGTGGAATAGACTCATCAATAAACAATTCTCACATTGATCAGGATGTGCAACAGTTATAACAAATGTGGTGTAGAATAATATTATAATTGATCTTATAAATCTCTTATTCAACAATATTTGGATACTCTACATCCCAAGGATGGGTTGTAGGATGTCCAATATCACATAAATTGAAGGATATATCATATATCACCTGTTATGTCCTTGAAACCTCCATTTTCCTAGTGTAATTGAATTCATCTCAACCATTCATTGCACTTTGGTGATTATTTGGGTGGCATAGAATGAATTTTTTTATCCTAAATAATAAATTCATTCTTTTTTCTTGATTAATATATGTTCACTAAATTCACTAACATGGATGTTTCATGTATTGAGGTCTTCTCCCTACCTCATTCATGAATTCTATTATTTCATGGTATATAAAATCAAAATTTATTCAAAATTTAACAAATGTTCAACAGATATGGCCTTTTTAATAGACTATTATCAAGTAACCATATGGGTTTCTCATTGATGATAATAATCACACTATCTATTTAGACATCATTCTTCTAGTTTATATCAATGGCGTCTAATCAACAATAATTTTTATTTCAGTGATTTCAAATATGCATGGACCTCTATAAGAAATTGATTTAATTTATTAGAATTATACACATTATGAGTCTTCCTCACTGTTCTCATCATTTATATTATCCACCCATGAACCATGTACTTCTCCATCATATTCATGTTCTAAAATTTGTTGATTATCATGAAAAATGATTAAATCTGAAGGTTCATTTTTTCCATCACCAATGACCAAAACGTCATTCCCATGAATAATACATCAAAAACTTTTGTTGTAACATCATTTAGATTTTAGATTTTATTAATATAAATTAAATATTCTTAAATATTTTTGAATATCAAATTGTATACACTTTATTTTTTAGATAATGAATAATTTACTTCCAAACCATCATAATTATTTGAGAGTTTCATTCGTTCCATAAAAAATTACATATAGAGATATCTACTAATTTTTTCATTGAAATTATTTGTAAGATTTGTAAACTAATACAAGAATAGATTCATTATAATAGAATTCCAGATAATACCGTTCAATCAAAATAGTTCATAATGAATCATTGACAATTCAATTTCTACTATAACAACCAATGATTTTGGGGAGTTCATACATTCATCACCTAATATCATATTCCATGTTTCTAAATATATTATTTTACATGATTATTTTTCTATTATTACACATTTTCAGTCTAAAACATTTGTAACTTCACTCCAAGTATCATTTTAGTTCCCATGGGACATAGAGTGGTACATATATAAACCCTGGTCATAAGTGTGATGTACATGAAATGTGAAATATTCATATTTTGATCCATATAAAATATATAAATCCATATCTATATTTTTGCTTTATTGGAAAAAAACACAGTGATTGACTAGATATATCAACCTTGATTACATTATCAAATTTTAATTATCAGCCATTATAATTATATTACCTTTTTACATGAATAAATTTTTTTATTATGATTACATATGAGTATGGGAATTCCATAAGCACTATTTCATTTTACCAACATTTAAATAGCTGTTTTTATCAATTGGGAATTTTTTCTATGCTATAAATAATTATCATCTTATTTAGATAAAATATATATATTATATTCCCCTAGAAGATTTAGATTACTCATGGTTCATTTTCTCTGGAAGAAATGTGAACCTTCTTTTTCGTTAATGGTAAAAGACTTTTGACTGAACCTAATTGCATGTTCATGTTCAAAAAATTGGGTTCCACTTAGAAGATTATGAATTATATCATAAAATAATAGAAAATCATTTCACTTTTGAACTTTTCCTATAATCCAGGGTTTTTCTAAACCAAAAAATTTAAGACCCTCATCATTCTCAGAATTGATTATTTCATCGTTATTTTTAATCAATTTTAAAATGAGGATTTTATTACAAGAATTATGAGTTTTTTAAATGTTTTATATAATCCAAAAATCATATATATTAATATTAAGGAATTTTAGACAGAAAATTGTTTATATGAACTCCCTTTTTATCCCCATTGTGTGTGTGAGGTGTGCCTTCACAATAACATGATTTTTTATCTCTTATTCTTGCTTTAATATTGAAAATCAATTATACGCATGTAAATAAATAGATGAATATTCAAACCTCTACCATTGTAATCAATGATTTATTATAGAGGATTTTTTTACAAGATTAATGTTCAATAAATTACCTTATTCCCATATTCATTACATCAAAAATAATTACTAGAAATGAAAAAGAATAAATAGAAATTATGCTTACCATGATGAGATTATATTTCTCCCCAACTGAATATTGTAGAGTAGTACACCCATCGTAAGTGTATGCCATCATTATATAGAAAAACATATTACTCTTGATTTATAAGAGTCATATTTAGCCTCATTATTTATTTTCATTCTACTGCAGTGATGATTTACCTTCTTCTGAACACATGTTCACTGTTATTTAACTTCTGATATTTATTTTAATCATTGAAATAGATGGATGGATATCCATCCAGCCTATTTAAATTGATTTTAATTATTTGAAGAATATTCTTATGTACGTTTTCTTAGAATTAGAATATCTAATATCTATTCCAAATCATGACACAGTCAACACCAAGTAATCAAATTTCTTTCCATATGTTTAATCCTCTCCACCACATCTCTCTTATCTTGATAACATCATACCATCCATTTCGGTAGCTCCAACACATAATCCCCACTGCATCCAACGAACTACACAACTTTTTGTCACTATCATCTAACTTGTGTATATAGGTCACCTCCCGGAGGTTCAATACCAACCAATAGTAATACATGGTGCCTCAATCCTATGGATGTACCCATTAATTATGTGAAATAGTATCTTTATCAGACACACAACCTAATGTTAGATCTCAAAGGGAATCTCAATCCATCCATCTTGAAAACATTTGATGTATTCTATATTAGTGATGTATATTATCGGTCTGACCATTGAGAGTGTTCTAATTAGTGTAATCCATATTTATATTGTGTTGTACTCATGGATACCTCATGTTAAATATGATAATCATGAAGAAAAAATGATAAGTCATGCATTTTGAATAATATACCTCATGATCAGCCCAAGATTCCATAGGTTTTGTGCCCTTGACAAGACATCATATGGGAATGAATATAGATGTACCAATGTTCCAACATCCAAACATTCCGAACGATTCTTATCATGACTACTCCCCTATCCAAAGGATTCTACATTTTCAAGACCCCATGGAATGCCATGACATAAGAATCATAATTAATCAGCATACATAAAGTGATGGAAACAATAATGAGTTTCAAAAAAATAATCTTAATATATCATATAGACATGGAATGGGAAAAAATTTAAGGATGACTCCATAGTAGGAGGAAACAACAACCCATCACCACATTTTTAATAAGACGAATACATCACTGAATAGGTGATGAATTTCATCCACCTTTGGAAAGAGGTAATGTGTGGTAAAATGTAGAAATTAGTCAAACATGATGACTAATGGTTTTGCACCCTGGGGGAATTCATGAGAAACTGAAATGGTGAATAAGGCGTGAAATTTTTTTCGTTCAACAATGGGTATTGGCCATGTAGGTCATCAGATCGATGGTTGTACTCAAACACTACTACTTCGGGCCACCAATAGAAATGGTGAACCTGATGTAAAACTATTATCTTCAATGTGGGACTACTAGAAATCTAGGAATCCATAGATTAGCATGTAACTCAATCCAGATATCTGATCCTATCACCCACTAAGAAAATAATTATCCTAGAATTAATGTCACTAGAGATTATGGATATTAATCATTGGGAATTATAGTATACGAAATTGTAATATTTTACATATACCTCCAACTATGAAATATTGGGAACGCTCGGGAATTTGGAATTTTTTTTGATAACCATACTGACAGTTGAATCTTCTTGCTCTGTAGGATGTTTGCTTCCAGAAACCTATCACCTTACTCTCAAAGCAGAGGGGTAGGAAATATGTTCATGAGGGAATCTCTCATGACTCTACCCCCACCATGATTGTATCCATTACTATATCTACGAGGTGTCCACCCCATTCTCATCCTCAAAGAACATCCAAAATAGTACGATGGACACCTCATATTCCAGTAAAAGTATTAGGGGTAATTCACACAATAGATAGGGCCTTCCATGAGAAGGAATCTTATGCGCCTCGTAAGCACCATCAACACAATGGGCGGCACAATGATCCAATGATCCACACTCAAATGATGAATGACTTTGGGGTCCTCTCACCAATGATATTATAGTATCCCCCCCAATACTGATGAGGTGGGGGATTCTCAGGTCACATTTTCTAAAACTACTACGTGAGAGTCACCAAGGAGATATGGAACATAGCCCTATCAATGACATCAAAAAATTGTATTATGGAATTTAGAATCGATGAACTATTACCCTACATGGCTGGACGAGGATCGAGTGTCCTGACACCAATATCGTGGGAATCCATATGAAAATTTCCATAAAGGGAAATCATCTTCTAGGACTTCAGTGGAACATACCACCATCGAAGTATACAACAAATCTCCTTTTTCGGAATTGTAGGTTCACAATAGTGCCTGGTTGGGATCATGACCCTAGTCGCCCCACGTGATTGTTGGGTTGACTCTATCAACTTCTTGTGTCATCAATGGTCGTTATATAGAAAACCAAAAGATGAGATATTGTATAAGGGTCCTCCCTAGATGATCTCTATCTAGAAGGGAGACCCTCCCATCTATCACACTGAGGATAGAGGTCCTCCCCATTTTCCCAACATAAGTCATTGTGGAGGTCCTCACCACCTTATTGACATCTCTCATGGAGGTCCTCCCCTTTCTTAAGTTCCCTGATATGGAGTTCCTCAATGTGTCATTGACAATTAACATGAAGGCCCCCATGTTACATTCTCATCTCTTTTATAGTACCTCTATTTCCTAGTATCATCCAAAGCATAGTCCCTCCCCACTGCACCATCGATCAGCACAAAGTCACTCCTTTTGCTGTGACCACCAACCCGCATGGAGGTTGACCCCATGATTCTGCATGGTCTAGAAGAGTTCCTTCCACTCTTTTAATACCTACCATTGTGGAACTCCTCATGAATCCAATGGAAAGTACATAGGACCTCACCATACATATTCATCTCAACCTAGATGTCCTCCTCATTTGAATTTTGATCTATTCCTAGGTGCTTCTCACACTTTAGCTCACCAATGTGAAGTCCCTATCTACTATCATGCCAAACATTGCGGTCCACCCCATGTCCCCATCATATAATGAAATGGTTTTCCATGCTATATCATCACCTAATGTGGAGGTCCTACCCACTCTCTCAATGGTCCATTCATAGGTCCTCCTAGCTCTGAAAACAACAAATATCGAGTTTCTCCACATATAATTGTTAGATAATGTAAAGGTTCTCCCCATACTATCATCCAGAACTACGAAGGTCCTCCACAAAATAAATCACGTACATTACATGAATAATCATCCTATTAAAGTTGGTAGAAATGTCACCACTAAAGGAAATACCCGGGAAATCACCAACTCATTTTCAACCCATTTCACTTCTAAAATACCAAAGATGACATCGAACAAATAATAGAGTCTTCACCCCAGTAATCTTCATTGGAGTCTTTAGTAGTAGAATGATGGGTGAGGTTCACCATCCATGAATGTGAGATCCATAACATTCCCAAATACTTATCTAAGTGCATGAAATGAGAAGATTATTTGTCTCCCTTTTAAGGTCTTGTTGTGAAATCATCTCTATCATTATAATTTTCATTTTATAACACAAAAAAAAATTATGGAGATTTATTATGGGGGTTGGTAGATGACACATAACCACCTAAACCACCTCCAATGATAGACTACCTTATACACAAGTCCTTGGAAAATACCCAGTACTATAAGAACATGATGATGATATTAGTACAACCACAGAGAGAAAATCTAATGAATGGTGAACAGGTAGACTATAAAACATATTCTCTCTATCCATTAAACCACCAAACCATCATGAATTAGTTCCATATTATGGTCTCTTCATGAACCATCAGATGCATTGGAAAAATAGAAGTTATTCCTTTCTTGAGAATGGGGATTCTTATTGGACATTCTCATTGTGGATCAGTTTTCTGAGATATTATGTCATATTACACGTCCTGACATTGATATCCTAGATAATCTCACATTGTAAGAGTTTATGTTCTTACTCATGACCATATGGGCTATTTTATTCTTTCCTTGAATCCATATGTTAGTTTTTTAAAGATTAGATAACATTTTAAGGACATCGACCATTAGTGTCACATGGTTGATTTGGATGCCCATACATTTTCCCAGCACCCTGTGTCCCCTAGACACCACAATACCCTCCATTAGAGATGTGTTTTGAAATTTATATTGTAATGAAAAATTATTTACCAGGTTTCCCCAAATGTACCGATTCGTAGCTTGGTACAATACACTACTATCCACTTCAATCCCATATTACTAAGAATATTGATACAGAGGTTATTCCTCCGAACACATTCAATGCAAACATGGTTGTCATTGATATAATCAGAGATGAGGAAAAAAACGTTGGATTATACAAAGAAAATAATCCCCATGCAGTAGTACAATATCAGATGGAATCTCATACTAGTGTCATCACTTTATTGTAAAGGCTGACATGTGGTCTTGTTGAACCCTCTCCATCTTGCAAATTGGTTGAGAAAAAAAACAACAGTAAATGGAAGAGCGGGATCTTTAACCCCAATGATCTACTCAATGTCACGGAGAAGATATAGGTTGACCCCATAATGGAATCCTCACTATAGAAGGATGCATAATAAAGGAATCCAATTGATTATATCCTTATACACAACCATTCAATGTGGCATCAAGACAATGGTGATCCCTTAAATGATCAAATCCCTCTAATGCATGGGATGTAGCGGCAGTATCATATTATCAATAGAATTATACTATAAATTGATCCTAGTATTCACATGCATCCCGAAAACTGGAAATCAGAGCCTACGGAAAATAACCATAGTACATGTCACGAGGTCCACCTGAAAATCATATCGACCATCCTTGGGATCCCGATCGAGTATCTCCACAGGTGTCTCTCAATTCTTCTTCGATGGGACTCCATAATGACCTACAATGTTGACTATATTTTCAACACACTAGATTTGTGGAATCATCATTATGAATGGGATCCCCAAAAAATCAACAAGATAGTCACTCTCAAATCACACCACAAAGCTCTCCATACATGATAAGTGGGGTTCTCGCTTGATGGAAGGCCATATCTTTCATTGGAGTTTGTTATTAAGAAACCCCAAGTTTTCAAGATTCCAACCTTCCTATATTTCAATTGGATGGGTGACCAACCATAACATCACGTCCACTTCATCTCAAGGGGCAGACCCATGTTTGAATCTTTGGAGTAGTTGGAAGCATCAAATCTATGATGTCTTGATCAGACAATGGATAGTTTTTCCTTTGTATGGTACAAGCAGTTACCCATTGACTCCATCAATGGTCGATAATATGTCCATAGAAAATTTCTCTCTCAGTTTAGTTTCACCACCCACAATTCATTATTTCAGTCCTCTTCATGTGAAAGAAATAAATAGATGAGTTCATAAAATACATTCTTACCCAGTTGAATGGACTCATGTATTCAATTTATATAAATATTTCTCAATAAAATCTATTGATAAAGTGAGTGTGGTTTCTCTATCAAAAAATTAATTCTTTTAGTAATAAGGACCTTTTCCACATTTTTTAATGTTTTTTATATTTATCCTAATGTACATTTATATTTTTTAGAGATAAACCCAAAAGCACACAAATGAATGACTAAAGTTAACCATTATTTTTGAAGGCTTGCGAAATTCTATTATAATATATTTCTAGGTTGTGAAGTGTATGAAAAATTTCCTCATCATCACAATCTAACTCATCAAGTCACCAAATGGGCTGTTAAACATCTAACTGAGGAATATATATATCAATATAAATAGAGTAAAATTGAATATCAATTAGAAGAATAACATCCACCTTGTGGATAAGAATATATATTTTTTCCTATGTTGAAGTACGTGTTGTGGTGTGATAATCCCATAATGTATACATGAGTTCTTCCATTTATAAATTTCTATTAATCCACTATTTTTAGTATATTGTATATATTTAAGAATAAGGCACCTATATATTAGTGTTCCACTTCATGGTAGTGAGATGAATGGTTTTCGGATATTTCAAATTCCCTAATCTACCATTTTAACGCATAAGAACACAAAATGGTTCTCACTCATTAAAATAATGTTTTTGGGACAACAAACCCTCTGATGATGATTGAATTATTGAATTTGAGGATTTTATTTTTTTCTAACATCATCGAGGGTATATCCATAACCAATTTTGAAATGAAATTAGTGATAGTAATGATAAATCCAAACATCTTGGACATAGAATGGGGATATGAACCTATGTATTCCAGTCTCCATATGGTAAACGACAACATATATCTAGATAAATGATACATTTCTTGTTGTTTATGGATAATTTTGGAAAGTATGTGTATAGAATTGCACATAGTTTAGATGTAAAAAAAATATTGTGCCAATATTGGTTAGAAATATCCTGGTCTCATAATTGGATGTTAGAGAATGATTCCAGATTTATGATATTTATAGGACCCACGTGATATTATATCATAATGAATAATAAGTATAATTGAAATCATTGATATTAATGATAAATCAAAACATTTTGGACATAGTTAGGAGATATGAACCTATGTCATCCAGTCCCCATATGGTAAATGACCATAAATATCTAGATTAATGATACAACTCGAGTGTTTTGTGTGTAATGTTGGAATGTATATCGTCTATGTTTCCAATATTTGAGATGTAATCAAAATATTGTTCCAATGTTGATTAGAAATATCCATGTCTCCTAATTAGATTCCCTGGAATGGTCCTAGATTAATTATAGTTAAAGGACCCCACATGAATTTCTTTTATAATGAAGATGGATTCACATCAATTAACTTATATTCGGTGAAATTAATCAGTTCCATATTTGTGTAATACATTGTGTTTATTCATTATATTTTAGGGAAAATGGTTTTATACTGGGAGTTATATATTTTCATTCTTGTCTCGATCATATAGAAGGATCCTAGTTTTGAGAAATTCTATTATGTGTAAAATCAAGTTAATTAGGACCTCTATATATGATTATATTATCATATTCTACATTAGGGTTGTGTTAAATTCATTTATTTTACCCAATCCACTTATGGTGACTACAGATTTTAAATGATGATAATAGATTCAAGATATTGTATTACCTATGTAAGTATTTTCAGGTGATGTTGTTGCATAAGATAAATATTTTTAATTGGAATATTATGAGAGGGTATGTCATTCAACATCGGATCGATGTGGAATTCAACCATCAACCCACTTATGACATCAAGGAAGTGATCACATTCTTAATTTTAATTAAAATATTCAACATTAATCATCTTAAATATCAATGGTAAACCACAAACTCCAAATAACTATTAACATTCAAATGGGTTACATGAATCAACAGTTTTAGTTCCCAAATAATTATATGATCTTATTACTCTACCTCATTATGTATTATCCAATTAATATATTTATAGAATATGGTAGAAATCAACTACAACAGAAAATGAGGAAAACCTATAAAAACCCATATTATTCAATTATTTTTCCATTCCATTCTATTTGGGTGTTTCAGAAGAACCATCTAAATATATCTCCCATGTTTACAGAGTTTCAAGCGTATATAAAATCACTTAATCCTAGTTATTGGTATTCTTAATTAATATTTATTATGTAAGATATTCTATGATAAATGGAGGCTTCACATGCTAAATGAATTTCACATTTCGTTGAAATGAATTACAATCAACAACAAGATAACAAACAATAAATCCTGTAATCCACCACCATCATTAAATTGGTGTTATACATGAACTAAATTTTGTAGGATAATATGAAAACATCTTGGATTTGTATATAGTATCAAAATAATTTTACTATGAAAACCTAGGTGGGGTAGTTTTTTAAGAAGATGACATATCATTACTCTATATCATGTCTCAATATCATGATTTTTTATATTGAGATTGTTAAAACTAATTTCATTTTTCAAATAAATTTTTTTGTGAAATGGGTAACATGTAATTGTATAAGGTGGACACGTAATAAATTAGTTCTTTCCCTTCAAAAAATATAACTCGAACTACTTTTGTTGTAGATATTAATTAAAATTCATAATTTATTAAAGAAAATAATCATATCATCATCATGAAACCCATTTCTTTTTTATATTCATAAATAGAAGAATCATTGTGAAAAAAACTGTTGTGATCCTCTGAATTTAGGTGTGGTGTCCTTGAATCCATCTCAAATGTTTAAGGTTTCGAGCAAGTTTAATTTTTGGAATTTTAATAGTCTCAACAGGAGCGAATTTGGTTCCCAAATTCCATACCACAATGTGAATAAAAATTTCTATGGTCACCCAAAAATTACATGTCATTCAGTTAATATTTAGGATGATCTACAATAGTATTATGAAGACTCTCTTTATTTTGATAAGATAATCATTCAATTTTGGGTGTTTGACCATAAGACCATAGAAATAAAATTTCATAATATTGCCTAATAGGGGACTTCTTATGTGGTGATGAACACATTGATATGTGGTCCTTATAGTTATCAAATTGAATGACATAGAATGATAATGTAATACCCCTTTTGGAACTCATAAGGTAGTGTACTCTTCATACTCTATATCCATCATGATTGTGTTGTACCTTGAGTACACATCCATGTTAGAGTAGGTATAAAATCCCATAGGGTAATATGTTATCTGTTTTGAAATAAAAACATAGAAATTATACTTTTTTGTCCCTTGTGAGATCCCTAAAATTGATGTGAATCATGATATAACTATTCTTTTATTAATATGGATGATGATTTCAAGAAATATTTTGTACTGCACATTCCATATTAACATGTACTTAAGGATATTTTCAGTATCATAAATCAAATATTCTGTATTTGAAGGATGTATAATACACATTCAATTATTAAAACCAATATAATCATCTGGTAGGGATAGATGTTTGGTGGCCACATTACGATCTAGTTTAAGAAATTTTTTATAATTCTAGGAGAAAAAATTAATATTTTATTCTAAAATTATTTCCACATAATATTTTATTCATGAGGAATTTCAGTATGAATAATTTTGTTTCTTGGGTCAAACTATGTACCCATAGTCACATTTTTTGGGTCAATGTTACTCTTATGGACATATTTCATAAATTTTAGTGGATAATACATTATATATTCTTCCTTAAATTCATATATATTGTTGTTATTAGAAGTTTGAGTTGAGGAGAAATATCCATTTCATGAAAATGATAATAATATGTACCTTGGATTAGGATTTTACAGTGGAAGACAATCTCAACAATTCCATAATGATAATTTTATCCCTTTTTTCAATATCATAGGGTGGAGAGGCTTCACTGACAACATGAGATTTTTGTAAATTATGTAAGATCATTTTATCTCTTAAAAATTATGGGGATGCATCCTTGGGTCCCATAATAGTGGTGTGATGAAATATCTATAATATAAATACAATGGGGGATCCCTCATCAAAATAATATTTAGTATTGTAATAATTTCATCAGTTATTCATTGGGAAATATTTATTTAGAAAAAAATGATAAAATAACGATTGTGATACACTGTGTATCTATGTAACATTACATAACTATGCTGATTTGATTGGGCAAATTTATGGGAAATATACAATCCTCACAAATCTAATTTAGTGGATTTATGTGAGCTATTTCTAGACCATTTCTTAATGTAATTTTAGTGTCATTTCCTTGAATTTTCCATATAGAATTCCTTTTATAGAGAAACGTATTTATATACATTTATTTATGAGACTCAAATAGAAAATATATACCATAAAAAATTTCAATATTATCATTGATATAATTATTTGTTTATTGAGGTTTTGATAAAGGCTCTCCTATATGAAAATGTCTCAATGGTCTTCCATAAAAATCATTGGTATCCATGTCCTGATTAAAAAATAATTAATATTGAGAGACATGATTATTGATCTAGGATTAGAGAGTGATTTAGAAAAGATGTTTATGTTTTAAATTATCAGGTACATGGGACATTATGTTCAACGAAGAGAGATAATCCCCACTATACCACAATAATAAAATGGTTCAAACAAGTATGGGTTTCATCCTAATGTTTTTATCAGAAAAGTCTTGAAATACCATCGTATTATCCAAATTTTCCATTATATATAATTGTAAGACTATTCTCTATATGAAAACACCTTTACCTTGGTCTGTACATGTGATAGACACATATAAAACCATTTTATTACACTATATGGGGTATAACACACCTATTTTTATCTTTGCATTGAACTCTTGAAGGACTATGATATCCTAAATGAGTATTTACCAAAAATCTAATTAACAATGATGGGTGTATATGATTGATAGTTAGTATTATATAATAATGATATATTTTAGGAAAGATCACATTTGTACCAAGGGACATCATCTTCCTTTAGTAGACTATTCCCTAGTTTGAATATCGTAGGATTATTTATTCTAATATGATGAACCCTTTATCTTGAATATATTTAGATGAATACCAATTGTTTATTGATTTAACAATGTTGATATTTCAATAGATTTACGGTGACCATATTGTGGTTAATTTGAAAATTGGTCTTCTAAGAAAATGGGATTTTATTGGGCACAAGATGTATGAATAGTGTGTATTCTCTTTAGTTAATACCACCGATTTGTTCCCCTCCATGGTTCTATAATATATGTTGAATAAATAGAGATATTTCAGGGATTTTTTATTCATTTTGAGATTCCAAATGATCAATTCACCATTTACCTCCTTAACCTCTATGACCAATTTCACATCATCAAAAATATTTTTATAGATATTTGGTTTAAATAAAGGTTCTTCGCTAGATAATGCGACTTCTGGTGAATAACATTGACTGATACATATAAAAAATATTCTTCTGATGGGTTTTTTAGTGGGGAAAGAAATTTTAGATAGAAGAGGAGATAGAAATTTAAGAATAGACTGGGTAGTATTTTAAGATCTTTATCCTATACCTTTCACTTTATACATCATATTTCATAATTCTTGTATGTCTATTAGACTGAAGTGGAGGCATAAAATATAACTAATGGAATTAGTGTCATTGTTAATTTTTTTAGTTTATAAGAAGGAATTTTATATCAGATGAATTATATTTTTGAAATACTATCTTTAAATATCCCTAAATTATTACATGGGATATCATTCCATTATCAGTAATAATTCAATGAAATGTATAAAAATAATTTACCTACTCCATAAGTGTTCAAATAATGACATTTCCATAATCATCCCTACATTAGAGGATTTATTTTCCGGTATTTTTCTTATAGATGGTATCATAGTTCTTCTAATGAATATGAATGTAATTTATATGTTTAGTGAGAATGACTTATTTTGTTTTTTAGGTATTTGAAATCAGGATCAAATTATTTTAGTGAACTGTAATTATGTATCTTGTAACATTATCCTTTTGAATAGAATAAAACATTTTCATTGGATCCTAAAATGGAATACACTTCTGATATTTCCTCTCATCATTGATGGTTTGTTGTTATTGTCACAAATTTTCAGGATGAGTTTCCATATAGTTCTACATTGTATTTAGTGCTAGTGTCAGTATAGTGGATTTCTTAACAATATAATTATCCATATATACATTAATAATTCTATTTCCATATAAAATTTTAATTGGATTAGAGGTCCCCATTATGCATCAAATATAATCATCCATCCTTGTGTAAATACTTCTAAATAATCAAATTCACTGGTATATTTCATTAGGACCAGTAGAATTCCTAAATATTCACAATGATTCTCTATGTAGATCTCTAATATAAACTACTGTGGGAGTTTCCTATTGATATATTATATTATACCCTTACATTATGAAATGAATTTTTGAGGCCATCTCATTCTCATGTTTTTTAATGTTTAGAGAATGAGAACTATCATCATTCTATCTGTTGTATTAAACTAATATATATGTTACTAATGAAGATCATAAATATTATTAATGGACATAAACTATAAACTTTTTTTTCTGGATTAACGATCAAAGCTTTACAATCATCATAATGCATATTATCATGGATTTCTTTTATTTTTCAAGAGTTCCATCATGGGTCCACATCGAGATAAAAAATGTGAGAGGTGTTATTCTTGGCCCTCAATGTCATGAAAATAAAAAATTTATATATTAATAATTCTATTTATTGGGGGAATGTTGTCATATAATTTCATATAGGCCCATGAATGGACATTGTTGAGAAAACCTATGGCATATTGAGGATCTAAAAATAATTCTGAAATGCATGAGGGAGCTACATGTGTGAATTAAGTGTTGTTTTCATGATTAAAATATGCCTGAAACCCTTGTGTTCCCAATGTAACATCAATGGGATCCTTCTGAGGTGATCATCTAAAAACAATCCAACTCAATGGCATGAAGGAAGATTGACAGGCATTCAAGATTCACATATGCACGTAAACCCTTGTCCGCCAATTGTGACGTAAACCAATCTCTTGAACAGTTCTCCTCTTTTGTGCCAATGCGGGTGTTTTAGGATATAAATAGAATCATAACCCCTGACCTTCAGGGGACAACTAGGAGAGGAAAACCGACACTCTACTGCATGAATGACACCACATTCTTGAATGCACGAAATATATGGACTCAAGGTATTGGAATATTTGTGATAGGTCCCATAGGGGTCCCCCTTTGGGTGGACCCACTAGGGAATGATACTAATTATTTTAATTTTACTGTAAGTCATTTTTTGAGAAAAATATTTCTCTTAGGTGCAAGTTTTCCCTCGTATCGTAGCAATCTTCTGCGCATCTACACACATTTCCTGCAACCACCCCATCATGTGTCCCCACCAAAATCTTCCATGTGCCCCTACTTGTGCATTCCTTATGTCATCATTAACCTAAATCATCATGTATGGGTCCCTCTTACAAGGACACCCATGTCCTATACCCTATTCTCTCATACGACCCTCTTGGTTTGTATGATGTGATTTCAATGTACCTTGGGTAGTGCTTCATGTTGTGTTTATTTGAAACAAGATTCATTTCATAGACATGATAAAAGTTGTTGCATCTTCTCATATACACGTTAACAAGAACCCCTCAATGGATCCATCCACAAACCTATATCCACATATCATTTCAGGTTTCTTCAATTAACCAAAGGATAAAGCATGCCAGTTATGTTAGTCCTAGTCGTGGGGAGAAAATCCTCATTTTTTTTGTTTCATGAAATTAAACCACTAATCACCATCGTTCCCAGCACTTAACGTTAAACTGTAGCCTCACCCCATACAATATAAATTGGGTTCCCCAACACGATCATTTTCTACTTCGACTCATCTCTATGGGAGTGAGATCATCCTCACCTAGATTGTGTCCTCCTTGCATGGATCAAAATCATTCTTTGTGGAAGAAAGACCATCCTTGTGTAAGCCACAACCTTTTACACAGAAGGTAGTGGCCAAGCTCCTCCTCTCTTCTTATAGGCGTAATGACCAGAGGAGAGATGGGAACATGGGACTCATGATACCCCATCCCTCTCCCTTTGGGATATATCGCCATCAGGCCTTCATCCTGGGGTAATTCCCAATCTCCATCTCCCTAGGCCTCTATCCAAACCTAATACCTACTCCATTCCTCAGAGACACACCTTTCACAACTCGACAGTCATGTATTTGTTTCAGCTTGTTTCGCACACGGAGTATGAATCATGGGAGAATAGTGTATGCATCGACCATGAAACCCATATTTTCTAGGCCGCCTAAGTCTTAAAGCCTCATTACCCTTCCTGAACTATGTGGATTTTTTTCCATGATCTATTTAGGTGAGGTACATAGTAATCCTCCATGAGGATCAATGATTTTATCCATCAGTGTCGACCACTTCACATCGGCTCACCATCGTCCTGCATGACAGTATACTATATGCCCCTATTTTCTTCTCGCATGATGCTAGATATTATGCTTTCAAACAACATGGGTTTTGATCTCAGTCTCATTGAGATAGTATGTTGTAATCCTCACTAAGGTTTAACCACAAATAGGTGTAAATATCAGTGTCCCCTTTTTTAGGACCCACATCCTTGGTCCTCCTTTAAGTGATGTTAGATCAGTTTCTTGGTATCGAATCATGTGTAAGCCTCATACTTATTCCATATTATTCCAACTAAGAGTGTCCCTCTTGTGATGTGCTTCTAAACATGCATAAGCCCCCGCAAGTCATTGGTTTTCTATTCTTATAATACAACCTGATTCTATACCATGTCCTAAACAACGTGGAATTTCAATATCTTCCATGTGGATACATAGAAGGCCCCACTGAGGTTTGAACTCATCACTCATGTCTCATCCGGGTCTCTCCATTGATCCATTGTGTTTTGGGAAGTTCATGCCCCAATAGGGGGGTTCTACTTTCTTCAGTTCCCATCCACACGTCCCTTCTCATAGGCCGCCTCCTCAAGTGTCCGACCACCCTACCAAACTATGGAGACATTGATTCCCTACCACAAGGATATGTTGGAAGCATCTATGAGGTTCAAGCCCAAAATCACCATCATCTCCAAGTTAGTCCCACCCCATTCCTCCCATCCACTTCACACAACCATTCACCATTCATTCAAGTCCTTTCCCAGTTCACCACGTCCTGGTGGGATCATGTCATCCATCTCATCACTACTCTATGTGGCACCTGGGATGATAACCATGCATAAGTTCCATCATATCATTGGGTCGTTTCCCTCTATATACACCCTGATGTTATGCGTCATCCATTTGAACAATATGGGTTTTGATCCTAGTCGTCTACATAGGGTACATTGGAATCCTCCATGAGGTTCAATCCCATCCAACAGTAAACCATGGTTTTCCCCATTATAGGGTTGGAATTCCTTGATCTATTGTTAGTGGTGTCCAGATCAGCCTTCACTATGCAACATATTCCCTATTTGGGACACACTACCTCATATCCATCCCCATTGGAAATTCTGGTATACCCATCTGATAAACCTTCTAGGTGATCCCTCCTAGGGATATACCCTTCTGATCAAATCCCATCAGTGTTCTGATCAGTCCAATATATCTCTTCTAGATGCTGAACTAGTAGCATACCCTGTGTTAAACATGGGAATATGTGGAAAACCTTGGGGACATGCATATGGCATGTAGTTCCTCACACCCGGTATGGGATGCCTCGGGCATCCGTGCCCCCATGACGCACTATCAAAAGGGGATGAAATCTAGATGTACCAGGGTTACAGTGCCTTGAAATGCCAAAATTTCCCAAAATGACTACTCTCTTGATGAATGTATTGTTCCTTAAGAGGAAAACATTGTATGTTTTGACAGAATTAGTCTTATACTCTAGAATCCACAATGATATGGCACCAAGAAGAGATTCATGAACAAATTCTTAATTCGATGAGGGTGTCCTGGACTACGTGAAGAATTCCAAGGAGGAATCTGTGGATGTACAGAAAGAAATCCCTTCCCCCTATTTTTATCAAGAAGGAAATGTGCCCGAATAAGAAATAGATGATTCTTGCCATTGGAACACATGAATGCGGGGCAACAACCAACGCCTCCTCACTGACGGATCTGCACATCAACAAAAGTTTCAGAAAAAGAGATGGTGAACATGAAGTGAATAAATTTTATTAAATATGGATATCAGTAGCATTAGATGAATCAAAAAAATCCTAACACTATATCCAGCTATCTAGTACTAGGTCAGTCCATGAAAAAAGTGAGCCTGTTGTGAAACTCACCAAAGTTGGGGCAGCCGATCATTTGGTATTCTAGTCCATGATGTTTTCAGTGGGGGTATTTATGTCTTGTTATGGAAGATATAACAATTATGGGCCATTGTGTATTGCATTCCTATTGTCTGTACTGATGAGAGAATCAACCTATATTGTACGACCCGTGCAAATGTGTTAGAAAACTGATAACCACCCACCTACCGATGTAGGAGTTGGGGAAACACCAGCGCAAGGATCCTATGTGTCCCCATCCCTTCTGTGATGACCTCCACATCCATGGATGGTGGGAAACGGTGCCATATCCCACCATATTATCTCATTAAAGGGAGTGTGATCAACTATCTCAAATGACAGTTTGAGGAAGATGGGATTATCCCTAATATGGATATGGTCGGTCATGACCTAGAGGCTTTTGTGCCTCATCGTTGCCACCAATGTAACACCCCGAGATTTTATGAAAAATATTCTTTTTAATTTCATTAATGTCTTGTGTTATATGCTACACCAAAAGGATCTTTCACAACACACATCTATGACCTGGCTTGAATTACACGCAATCACGACCTTCCACGATAGCATGTATTGTACGCAACACCAAGTTTCGCTAAACAACGATATGCTATTAAGATATTATTAAAACTAGCCGTTATGAATAGTAATAACCAATTTTTGAAATTTTGTAAATTTTATTTTTCAAAATGGACTTCATTTATGGATTCGGAGTATCGAATTTAGCCTAAGGTGAAATTTTGGTACTTTTCGGATAACTTTCATATTTTGATGAATAGTGAAAATTACTAAATTTTAATTAAAAACAACTTTTTCAATCGAAATAATTAATAGTGATAAATTATTAATTTGAGTGGTTTTAAAGTATATCTAGAATATATTTTTACAATTTAATACAATGTTGGTCATTGGATGTAATTTCACATTTAAACTAGTTATAAACAAGTGTCAATCTTTTGATAGTTATTATCTCTTAAAAACACGCCTTTTGTTGTGACAACGGAAATTAATTAATGCAACTTATATGTTGGGAATTTTGTAAAATAGAAATAATTTTTGAATTCGGAATATCAATTATAGCTTAGGGTGAAATTTTTGAATTTTACTGAAAAACTTCAATTTTTGATGAATAGTGAAACCACTAAGTGGTAGGTTAAAAACTGAATTTTGCATAAAACTTAATTTTACCGCTTCTGTGAATGGAAGTTTGAAAATCCGACAGAAACGGTTGATATCAGTAAGTAAAATGTGTTTCAATGAGATAAAAATAATTTTTTGGTGAATAGTAACTTTTTACTTTTTTTACCGCGGTTAATAGTAAATAGGGTAACTAAGGGTAAATATGATATTACTATTACCCTAACACATATCCTAATTTTATTGGATAAGTGTAATTCTACCAAAAACAACCTTATGAATATAATATGACCATTTAGGTCCACTTGGATTAGATTATGACATTTAATATTATTTTATTTAATGAATAGTTAAAATAGTTTTAATCAAAGTTTAATAAGTAAATCATTTTTAATATGGGGTTATAGATAAGATAAATTCGACTATAAATATTCCTTAGAAAGATAAAAAGATTTCCTATATAATGGTATTTTATTTGTAATTTTTAGACATTAAATAATTTAATTTATTTATGACACAATGATGATGCAGTAATAATCTTACTAATGGAATATTGACATAATTGATGTTATAAACACCAAAATAAATGTAATTTGAGAATTTTTATGAATTACACTAATTTTCTAGGCTACTATGATATATTAGTGATGATTTAATAAACTTGGTTCGAACATATAATTCTGTTATGACTTTCACAAAAATCATATATCAAATAGTGTCAAAATTGACACAAAATAGATTTTAAATAAAATAATATATTATTAATTGTTATTTTATTCCTAAAAATCTAAGGTTCGGCCAAATGACTTAGATACGGATATATATATTATTAATAAACAATTTGGGGTTCTTTTGGCATGTTATTGTAAGTGTATTAACCATATAGTGTAAGAAAAAAAAAGACACGGTAAAAGTTAAATTATTTAACTTAGAGTTAAATCTAATTGATAAGGTTAAAATAATAACCTAAACTTGTCTAAATCATATTGGTTGATAGGATTTAGACCCATCCCCACTTTAGCTTCGAAATAATACCCTTTGGAACCATTATAAACCGATTTTGACTTTAATATAAAATAATATTTTGAGATATTCCTAAGGTGCCCCTCTCCTCCCTTATAAAAGGACACCTCCTCCCCCTCCTCCTCACACCAATTTGAGCACTCAAGCTCGGACAAACCATGCCAAAATCTCTTATCCACTTCCCTAGAATAATCCTAGAGGTCCTGGTCTTCTTCAAAGTCCAATCTTAGTTCCCTAAGTGGAGGATTCAAAGAGGCGTTTAAAAGAAGAGGTAATAACCATTACCGATCTTTTCAATTTCTTTCTTCTTCAACTTCTTCTTCTTTACTTGTTTCATGATAAAGTAATAACATCAGTATTACTTACATACTGATATGTTATTATAAATATGAAACAACCCTAATTCACCTTCTATCCATCCTACGGAAAAATAAAATCATCGCGCGTGCGTACGTACGGAATACCGTCTCCACGACGCGATGAGATTCATTCTCAATGATTAACCTTTCATGAATGATTATAAAGTATATATAATAAGTACTAATGAAATATATGACATAATAATGATACTGGATTTATGTATATTTATATGTATGTCATCTACTTAATTCCATTCAATTCAATATGGAAACAAAAACAACGTTCATGCATACGTACGGACTACCGTCTCCATGAACGGTGTATTTCATTCCATTTACTGATTTATTATATATATGTATATTCTGAATATATATATATATATATATCATGTTTTATATTCTGGAATTAATTAATCATGATCTATGTAATCATATGAATAATTACAAGTCAAAACACGGACGACAAATGAAACAATTTTACCCAAAATGCTCTTTAACATGGAATTTACAAAAAAACGGGTAATATAAAGTCATAAGTGAACCATATATGATATCATAACAATGAATGTGATTCTTTAATAAGTCAATGACATTATTTAAATCATTATACAGGAAGTTCGGACACTTACGAAGCAAATCGGACCTAAGGTAAGGGAAATATCACAATCTCACTTTTATCCGAGATTGTTTTTACTTTGGTAATTACTGGGGTATATTTTATCATCCACATCCATGTTCCCTCAATATGTAATATTATTTCCTTCCTTCTAAAATAGTTTATATCCAATTTTACCCTTCGGTAAGTTTTTTTGTAAAAGATATGAAAGGAATCTTTTGTGGTTTTTCGTACGAGGTACTTTTTGACTTTTCCGACAAAAGTACGAAGAATGTTTTTTTAACTTATACGGCATGAATGGATTTTTAAAACATTATTTCCATGAATCTTCCTTTAAAAGTTTTCAAGATTATTTTTAATCAACTTCTTTTATTTTATAATTGTATGACATATTAAGAAAGGAAAAGTGTTTTTGAAGAAGAAAGGATATTTTCCTCAAGAATTCATTTCAAGTGTTTTATCAAAATTATCTTCCATATAAGATAATATAGGGTTCTGTTTTTAACCCTATTATTACATTGATTTGATTATGTTGTGATGGAATTATTTTTATGAATTACTTTATCTAATATGAATTGTTTTATGATGTCATGTTGTTTAAGAATCCCATTTTTATTACATGGGTTATGAAATGATGTATGGTTTATGATTTTGTGGCACACATAAGAATGGTATCATTATGAGATGGGTGGGACCTATATCTCTCTCCAATGAATTGGGTAAATATTTTATATCTCATGAGATATACATGGCTGGAATGGTAGGTTATACCGGTTCTGTGAAACAGGACTGAAACGAGGGTTACTCGATTCAGAAAGGGACTTTGTCCACTAAGATAGTATTGGCAATGAGTCTTGACTAACAAGAAATGACTCTATATGATTGTGTGTGTATGCCACAAAGTTTCATGTTTTAAGTTATGATTATTGTATTTTTATTTCACTACTAAGATTTATCCCATGTTATAAAATTATGCTCTCTTTTGCAGGTTAAGATTTCCAAAATGTTATGTTCTTATGAATATGATGTGATTGATATTTCTTTTGTTTACCCTAACTGAGCATTTGAGCTCACCCTTTCATGTTTTCTTTTCCCCAGGATATAAGAAAAGGTTTTAGGTATTAAAAAAAAGGAAGATCTTTATGGGAGATGTTGAAGATCTTTCACCAGGATTAGAAGATTATATTCCGAGTTTCCAAAGACACTAAACTATTACGATCCTTGTGTGTGTGTTTTTGTTAGGTACTAAGTATTCCGCAAATGTAATGTAATGTCAATGTACGTCAAGATTAGGGTCTCTACAGTTGGTATCAGAGGAAAGGTTTAGTCAACCTTTGGAAACTAGGATGCGAAAGCGTTAGTGAGATCCCTAGAGATATTTCTAAGGTATGTCTAGGGATGTCCCTAAGGATAATTATACGTATAAGATACAGTCCTAGAACTACAGTAACGATCATAGAATTTAACCTAAGAAGTTAGATATTGAGGATACTCCCCCTTTATAATGTTCTTTTCCCTAGCATGATTTTTTCCTCTCACACTATTCTTTTTGGGTTTTAGACGATGGCTGGAACCCGAAGGAACCGTGTTGATCAATGCAATGGACAATGCAATGATTTACCTCCTGAACAAGCAAATGTTATGGCAGATGGAGTGCAAAATCATATTTCTATACTTACACAAGCTATGAATCATTCTGGACTTCCAAATGATCAGAGAAGGGAACAATATTCTATTGAGTCCTTCATGAGGCAACGTCCAGCTTCTTTTAGTGGGTCTTCCGATCCACTTGTTGCTGAACAATGGATCAGTACCACTGAAAAGATATTTTCAGTTCGTCAATGTTTGGAACATGATAAAGTCATCTTAGCAGTATATCGTTTGGAAGGTGGAGCTGATCAATGGTGGAATCTTATCAAGAATACGAGGCAAAGAGATGAAATTGAGTCCATGGAATGAGACGAGTTCAAGAACTTGTTTTTCAGTAAGTACTTCCCTCGTATTCTTCGAACAAAGATGGAAAAGGATTTTCTTGAGCTGAAGCCGAAGGATGATGAATCTGTTGGTATATACGAAGCGAATTTTACAAGACTTGCAAGGTATGCATCTGGCATTATCATCCAACCTGAAAGTAAAGTTGATCGATTTTCCAGTGGCTTAAAACCAAGTCTTCGAAGGGAATTAGCTATAAGAGACTTCAGTAGCTATGAAGAAATTGTGCGTTGTGCAATCAAGGTAGAAATGGAAGTGGGTGTTACATATCCATCTCATTGTTTTGAAAAGAAATGAAAGATGGAGTTCAAGGAGAAATCTCAGAATAATGGTGAAAAGAAGATGAATGTTTCCTTATGCTCAAAGTTTGGAAAGAAGCATGGTGGAGATTGTCTTAAAGGGACTAGAAAATGTTTTAAGTGTGGAAAAGAAGGTCATCGAGTAGCTGAGTGTCGAGGTAATGGAAAAAGGGTTTCTAATGATGTGAATAAAGCAAACACTGCAGAGAACGCACCACCAACACTTCAATGCTTCAAGTGCAATGAAATGGGGCATTATGTTAATAAATGCCCTAATCCAAGGGTTAGTGATGATCGACATGAGAAACCGCTTAAGACAGAGGACAAAGGGAAGTCATATGCGATCACTATTGGCGATGTTGAATATGACAACGATGTGGTGGAATGATTATGTTTTTATATAATGGGATTCCAAAATAATGTTGTATCATGGAATATTGGAGTATTTATGTTTTGGTCTATTGTGGTTTTCAATAATTTTATGGCATCAGAAACCATGAAAAGTGAATGAAATATTTTTGGAAAGCAGATGATATGCACATAATGAAGGGAAAACGAGAAAATGAAATATTTGACAGTATTCATGAGCTCATGATTGATATAAGGACTAAGTGATATCATGGTTTGAGTATATAGAATTTTGAGGATTTTGGTATGTGGAAAGTGTTAACTTTTAACTGCATTCATGTTTTCACTAAGGTTCAATGGGTATTCATTCTTCAAAAGATACATGATTAAGTTATTCACATGTTTGTAATTTGACCAACAAGATATATCTTATGACATATGGGGGATAAATGATGGCATTCACGTGATTGTTCTGTGACATTTCAAGTAATCATTTTCTTTATACTATGAGCTTGGACCGTAGTATTTTAGATAAGCCTAAAGATTAGAATGGATTATGTTGGAAATAATTTAGGATAAAATTGTTTTCGATATTATTGATGGGATTTTATAGTAATATAGCTTTAGAAAAAGGACAACCTGCAGGACGGGCGACAACCCATCGCGTCGGACAAGGCTGTGGGAATCGAACCCGCAACCGAAGTGCGACTAGCCTTTATCGCCTACCACTGGCCTACAAGAAGTCCCTGTTTAGTAGAAACTAGTTTTATTATATTAAGCAGTATGATATATGAAGTATAAGTCCATTTTTGGAACCATATATGATTAATCTCACTATAGAATGAGTTATGTATATTTAATAACTTTTGCTAACCTTTTGTTTGAGACAGATGGAATGACCCGTCATTCTATCACATGATCTGCTAACACTTCACGAATAACAAATTCAACTTCATTTATTTAAGAGATGAAATAGAAATTGTTCAAGGCACGAACAACAGTGAGATTGTACCAAAATAAAGTAAGTATTTATTCTAATTCAAATTCTTCAACTTTGGGGAAACGATATTGAAAACCAAAAATGTTGTCCTAGTGCTCTTATATCTAATTAATCAGATGGTACCTTAGATCATCACAAATTTATGGATTTGTGATCGTTGGATTTTCTATAGCCATGTTCTCTACCACTCTCCATCAGAAGATGATGGTTAGATTTTTCTTCCATATCCATATTTTCACCTATATGGAAACCCAGTGAATAGTTTATTTGGGTAACCGTTACGTTTCATACTTTCGTTTTTAAAGATTGGTTTTGGTATTCCTTTTTATGATGTGGGTTTCGATTAAAGAAACTTTCGAATAGTAAACCATTTATAACCCCGACGAATTTCGAGGGCGAAATTCATTTTAAGGGGGGTAGAATGTAACACCCCGAGATTTTATGAAAAATATTCTTTTTAATTTCATTAATGTCTTGTGTTATATGCTACACCAAAAGGAGCTTTCACAACACACATCTCTGACCTATCTTGAATTAAACGCAATCGCGACCTTCCACGATAGCGTGTATTGTACACAACACCAAGTTTCGCTAAACAACGATATGCTATTAAGATATTATTAAAACTAGCCGTTATGAATAGTAATAACCACTTTTTGAAATTTTGTAAATTTTATTTTTCAAAATGGACTTCATTTATGGATTCGGAGTATCGAATTTAGCCTAAGGTGAAATTTTGGTACTTTTCGGATAACTTTCATATTTTGATGAATAGTGAAAATTACTAAATTTTAATTAAAAACAACTTTTTCAATCGAAATAATTAATAGTGATAAATTATTAATTTGAGTGGTTTTAAAGTATATCTATAATATATTTTTACAATTTAATACAATGTTGGTCGTTGGATGTAATTTCACATTTAAACCAGTTATAAACAAGTGTTAATCTTTTGATAGTTATTATCTCTTAAAAACACGCCTTTTGTTGTGACAGCGGAAATTAATTAATGCAACTTATATGTTGGGAATTTTTAAAAATAGAAATCATTTTTGAATTCGGAATATCAATTATATCTTAGAGTGAAATTTTGGCATTTTTCTGAAAAACTTCAATTTTTGATGAATAGTGAAACCACTAAGTGGTAGGTTAAAAACTGAATTTTGCATAAAACATAATTTTACCGCTTCTGTGAATGGAATTTCGAAAATCTGACAGACACGGTTGATATGTGTAAGTAAAATGTGGTTCAATGAGATAAAAATAATTTTTTTGTGAATAGTAACTTTTTACTTTTTTTACCGTGGTTAATAGTAAATAGGGTAACTAAGGGTAAATATGATATTACTATTACCCTAACAAATGTCCTAATTCTATTGGATAAGTGTAATTCGACCAAAAACAACCTTATGAATATAATATGACCATTTAGGTCCACTTGGATTAGATTATGACATTTAATATTATTTTATTTAATGAATAGTTAAAATAGTTAAAATCAAAGTTTAATAAGTAAATCATTTTTAATATGGGGTTATACATAAGATAAATTCGACTATAAATATTCATTAGAAAGATAAAAAGATTTCCTATATAATGGTATTTTATTTGTAATTTTTAGACATTAAATAATTTAATTTATTTATGACACAATGATGATGCAGTAATTATCTTATTAATGAAATATTGACATAATTGATGTTATAAACACCAAAATAAATGTAATTTGAGACTTTTTATGAATTCCACTAATTTTCTAGGTCACTATGATATATTAGTGATGATGTAATAAACTTGGTTTGAACATATAATTCTGTTATGACTTTCACAAAAATCATATATCAAATAGTGTCAAAATTGACACAAAATAGTTTTATATCAAATATTATATTATTAATTGTTATTTTATTCCTAAAAATCTAACGTTCGGCCAAATGACTTATATAAGGATATATATATTAATAATAAACAATCTGGGGTTCGTTTGGCATGTTATAGTAAGTGTATTAACCATATAGTGTAAGAAAACAAAAAGACACGGTAAGTGTTAAATTATTTAACTTAGAGTTAAATCTAATTGATAAGGTTAAAATAATAACCTAAAGTTGTATAAATCCTATTGGTTGATAGGATTTCGACCCATACCCACATTAGCTTCGAAATAAGACCCTTTGTAACCATTATAAACCGATTTTGACTTTAATATAAAATAATATTTTGAGATATTCCTAAGGTGCCCCTCTCCTCCCTTATAAAAGGACACCTCCTCCCCCTCCTCCTCACACCAATTTGAGCACTCAAGCTCGGCCAACCACTGCCAAAATCCCTTATCCACTTCCCTAGAATAATCCTAGAGGTCCTGGTCTTCTTCAAAGACCAATATTAGTTCCCTACGTAGAGGATTCAAAGAGGCGTTTAAAAGAAGAGGTAATACCCATTACCGATATTTTCAATTTCTTTCTTCTTCAACTTCTTCTTCTTTAGTTGTTTCATGATAAAGTAATAACATCAGTATTACTTAAATACTGATATGTTATTATAAATATGAAACAACCCTAATTCACCTTCTATCCATCCTACGGAAAAATGAAATCACCGCACGTGCGTACGTACGGAATACCGTCTCCACGATGCGATGAGATTCATTCTCAATGATTAACCATTCATGAATGATTATAAAGTATATATAATAAGTACTAATGAAATATATGACATAATAATGATACTGGATTTATTAATATTTATATGTATGTCATCTACTTAATTCCATTCAATTCAATATGGAAACGAAAACAGCGTTCATGCGTACGTACGGACTACCGTCTCCATGAACGGTGTATTTCATTCCATTTACTGATTTATTATATATATGTATATTCTGAATATATATATATAAACCATGCTTTATATTCTGGAATTAATTAATCATGATCTAAGTAATCATATGAATAATTACAAGTCAAAACACGGACGACAAATGAAACAATTTTACCCAAAACTCTCTTTAACATGGAATTTACAAAAGAACAGGTAATATAAAGTCATAAGTGAACCATATATGATATCATAACAATGAATATGATTATTTAATAAGTCAATGAAATTACTTAAATCATTATACAGGATGTTCGGACACTTACGAAGCAAATCGGACCTAAGGTAAGGGAAATATCACAATCTCACTTTTATCCGAGATTGTTTTTACTTTGGTAATTACTGGGGTGTATTTTATCATCCACATCCATGTTCCCTCAATATGTAATACTATTTCCTTCCTTCTACAATAGTTTATATCCAATTTTACCCTTCGGTAAGTTTTTTTGTAAAAGATATGAAAGGAATCTTTTGTCGTTTTTCGTACGAGGTACTTTTTGACTTTTCCGACAAAAGTACGAAGAATGTTTTTTTAACTTATACGGCATGAATGGATTTTTAAAACATTATTTCCAAGAATCTTCATTTAAAATTTTTCAAGATTATTTTTAATAAACTTCTTTTAGTTTATAATTTTATGACATATTAAGAAAGGAAAAGTGTATTTGAAGAAGAAAGGATATTTTCCTCAAGAATTCATTTCAAGTGTTTTATCAAAATTATTTTCCATCTAAGATAATATAGGGTTCTGTTTTTATCCCTATTATTACATTGATTTGATTATGTTGTGATGGAATTATTTTTATGAATTCCTTTATCTTATATGAATTGTTTTATGATGTCATGTTGTTTAAGAATCCCATTTTTATTACATGGGTTATGAAATGATGCATGGTTTATGATTTTGTGGCACACATAAGAATGGTATCATTATGAGATGGGTGGGACCTATATCTCCCTCCAATGAATTGGGTAATGATTTTATATCTCATGAGATAGACATGGATGGAATGGTAGGTTATACTGGTTCAGTGAAACAGGACTGAAACGAGGGTTACTCGATTCTGAAAGGGACTTTGTCCACTAAGATAGTCTTGGCAATGAGTCTTGACTAACAAGAAATGATTCTAAATGATTGTGTGTGTATGCCACAAAGTTTCATGTTTTAAGTTATGATTATTGTATTTTTATTTCACTACTAAGATTTATCCCATGTTATGAAATTATGCTCTCTTTTGCAGGTTAAGATTTCCAAAATGTTATGTTCTTATGAATATGATGTGATTGATATTTCTTTTGTTTACCCTTACTGAGAATTTGAGCTCACCCTTTCATGTTTTCTTTTCCCCAGGATATAAGAAAAGGGTTTAGGTATTAAAAAAAATGAAGATCTTTATGGGAGATGTTGAAGATCTTTCACCAGGATAAGAAGATTATATTCTGAGTTTCCAAAGACACTAAACTATTACGATCCTTGTGTGTGTGTTTTTGTTATGTACTAAGTATTCCGCAAATGTAATGTAATGTTAATGTACGTCAAGATTAGGGTCTCTACAACCAACCCCATGGGTCAGGTATGGAGACACTACTCCCCACTACAACCTATAACTATTTCAGGAGTCTCTTTCTAAAATGATTTGATGACTCACACCCTTATGATACTATGTTAATGGATGTCTGGGAAAGCACCACTTTGATCCCATCCTCGGGGCCGTGAATGAGGGCTCCATCTATGCCACCTTAGTGCCACTACCCTATCCTGAAGTCATAGGAGTAGTTGAGTTACACACCTGCACCACCAGCCCCCGACCCTTTAACCCCATTCCAATTTCTAATGATATTTAATGAGGATTCCCTCCATGGGGCGTCATCATCGATGACTAAAATTCCCCATTCCACCACCTATGCATGCTATTGATGCTTCAATACTATTGAAATGGGGAACATATACGCCCGACCCGGATCAGAGCCCCAACCGCCACATAGGTAGGTTGGGATGAAATTATTAGTCCCAGGCACATGTAGTACATGTCATGGCCAGACCCACAATGATTACATCCAGCATAGATATTTCATTATCGCTGATGATACAAATTATAGAGTACTTCCACCTATCATAAATCACTGATGAGCTGATCCTCCTCTCTTGGGAAACTATCATCTTCGAGGTCTTCTCCATGTTCTGACCCCATCCGGCCAAGGTCCCCCATGTCCTGGAAATTGGAGCGGTGGAAATCTGCCCTGCTTTATTGGCATCCAATAAGGAGGTCTTCCCCATGTTCAGATTGAACGGCATGAATACCCCCTCATAACATCACAGATAAGGGAAGAAAACATGGATGTACTTCCCATGCTCCCAATTGCTCCAGCAGGGGTCCTACATTCTACAACACACCCAGCGGAGCCCACACCCCCCCTGCGCTGGCTAGCACACACTAAGGCCCTCCCTCTATTCCTTTTTATATTTTTATGGATTCTCTTCAAACTAAAACTAACCAAGGTTGATTTCCTTTTTGTCATAGCATCAGTCCAGCTAAAGGTCCTTCTCATGTAAAAATTCTACCCTACCCTGAGGAACCATCCCGGTATCGGTGGATGGTTCACCACTAAAAAAGAACAATATTAAGAAGTTTTAAATAAAAATTAAACCCATCTTCTTCCCATATTCTATGGTGGATTGAGATTCAGTGATGGACCCCTCACCCCAATCCTCTATGTCGGGGGATAGGGTAGGAACAAGGCATATAAGTCTCATCCTTCTAGAATGTGAGGTCCACCAGATCCATGAATTCCTCTAAATATTCATTGAGGATGAGGAAGATTTGGCCTCTTTCATGGAAATGGCCATGTAATCCTCCATGTTATGAACAAGATAATTCTATACCTCAACTAGGAATCATATAGAATTTTTATAGGGTCCAATAGAGGATGAAAAACATCTTGAATCACCATCAGCAACCACAAACCATGTTTCAGTAGCTGTGGTCCGTAGTCCATCTTATTGAGATGTGAAGACATACCATGGTATGGAGGCCTGTCATTAACACACCATATTCTCCAAGGACCATTCAATTGTTGCAACAAATAGATTAAGTTCCATTTTTGGTCCCTCAACCTCCTCCATTCTATGAGTGGGTAATGCAAGTAATGGACTCTAATTTAGTGTCGAGGATCTTGTGGGACATCTTTGTAGTGAACGAGTTTCTGAAGATGATGTGGCTGGTTGCAACCAAAAACTTCATTAACCTATAATCTCTTTCCAAGGAGGAGTTCATAATATTCCACCAAACTCTATGGGAAAAAAAATTCTATCTCTATCATTGGTGGGTGTTTTACCCCATGATTCACGAAAACATTGAAGATATTGTCATGTAAAGCCACATGGTCGACTTTGTTGTTCTCCCTGTGGCCAAGCTCCCTGAGTCACTCGATCACCCTCAAAACCTCTAGAAATGATGTGTCCAGATCTTTAATGTGCTCTGTAAAATAACTATGGATTCTTTCCCCCACATTCATATCCATGGTTGGGTGTAATATTCTTCCCTTCATTTCAATTATATATAGTACTGACCCGACTATCCATGTGATAATTTGGATATTCCCTCAGGTACAATCAAAGTTAACATGGAAAACCAATCATAAAAAGAGACATGGGAAGATATTATTTAAGAGAACATACCGTATGGGGATATGACCCAACTATTATACGTTTCGGGAAAGTTTAATCGCTAGAAAATAAATTTTTTAGGTCTTCCTCCACCTTCTGTGTCATTATCCATCACATAGAAGTACAATAAGGGTAAAGAGAACGTTGGGGACATCAAAACCACTGACCTATCATGTTCAAAACAAAATATATAAGATGAACTTGAAAAGTCTTTATTGTATCACTAAATCACAGAGCATAAAAATATGATTGATGACCTTCTTGATGAAAGTGTTGCGGAACAGTGATCAAAATTCGGTAATCTTTGACCTGGGTAGCAGGAGTAGGTAAACTCTCTCCTTGTGAGCTTCCTCTAGGTGAAATAGACCATCTTAACCATATATACAGGGGAGAATTTTTAGTTTATGGAAACAGGGAGTGATACACATCGCGAAATCCACTAAATGTACGTGATAACCTTCAGGACCCAGCTCATGTTCCACTAGCCACTCAACAGGTCATTCCCCTAGTGGCCACTCATGTCATACCATTAGCAGTTCCATGAGACACTGGGTCTACTTATCATGTCCACAAACATGCTAACACATTCATAGTTAGATACCATCATCGAGATAGTAATCATTATTCAGATGATCTAATGGAAGCACTCGTTTCCCCCAGTCGAGGCCCTAGAAACACGACAGGTGGTGATCCCGCCTGAGGGAAATCTATATCCGGCATGGGTGGAAGATTTTCCATCATCCATGGGTTTTTAATGTCCTACCTTCTCCACCATAAATGGGATGGGAAACCTGATGTAGCATCTGGACCACTTTTTTCTAGGTGAGAAACCATGCTGGGAACTCTAGCACAGTAGGAGGCTGTCGGTCTCTAGTGTTTCGAACAAATGCTGGAAGGACACAATTTTTTCTAGTAAAGATGGATACCCATTGGCTTAGTATCCATTTGGGAGGATCTTCACAAGTGGATTCCATATATCTTCTGTTCCACCACCTGAAAGACAATTATTTCTAACATATTCAAGTGCATGCAGAAGCCTGACGAGCATGTTACAGGCTTTATTTCCAAGATAAAATGCCTAACCTACTCCGTTGAAATTCCACTGACTTAGGAACAACTAATGGAAATGTGTGTGGGGACTTTCAAGATCGAACTGGACCCCTCTCTCAATAAGAAACAGTACCCAATGTGATTTTGGAATTTCTTTGACAAATCCTAGCATTTATAGGTAGCCTCACTGAACTCCATGAAGACACATATATTTCCCCCTATAGTCCCTATAAGACAAGCCTATAAGGATGATCATACTATGGTTTCACAAATAATGAGCCTCAGGTAGCTGTATTTATTACCAGTGGATCCACCTCTACAACCTCGCTAAGGCCCAGCACCATTTCTATTGCCTCCGGCCCAATAGCGCTCATCACAGAATTTGTAGGCACCCCTGGGTAATGTGTCACCACCACTGAGGCGAGATAATTTCATTCAACCTCTTGGATAGTCTCCTTCAACCCCTCGTCGGGACCGGGCTACTAGATCCCACTTCCCAGATATAAGGAACCATACCTACTCATTTTAAGAGGCGCATGTACCAAGTTATCTCTGATGTTCTGTGGAATATAGAATCATATAGTTTCCAGATTATAGGAGTCCCGAAAAGGTGGATCTCCCAAATCTATGCAATTATTACCCAAATAACTAAATCCATGGACTTTCCCTCTTGAAATTATATGTGTCTAATTACTAGATCCTAGACCAAGTCAATAATAGCATTGTTAGGTTAGGTCCTGCCCCGGTACATGTGACATGTATGTTAATAAATCCTGATAGTGACAGTGCCAATGACGATGAATGACAATAGGTTTCTAACTCCAGGTATCAAAAATATGATGATTGTATGGATCGCAAGGCAGTCTACCTTGATAATGGTATTATATGTGCACATTTTAATCCACCTGATCCTTCATATGTTAATATGATACATACAATTACTATTGTGCATTGAAATCAAAGCCTTCTTCTTCCCAGAAGGGCATGCATCAACGATATAAGGGAAAACCAAGTCCCCCACCGATGCCATCATCATCCCGTACTCTCAGGGATTTCATGACCTTAGAGATAGATATTACTCTTAGAATATTCCAGGTGATTGAGGATTCATTAATTGATGACAAAGGTTACACTTCAGTTTACACCGTGGAGATGGTAAACCCCTACATGATTCCCTACAATAAAAAGCATTGGACCGATCCTCCGTATGTCCCCAGCTGATAGTAGTATTGACGAAGTCGTGGTTATTTGATTTTTTTTGAATTATTTGGTTTTCACATCTAGAAAAGTAGTGCATTCCGTAGAGACCAGGCAGCAGGCCCAGTGTAGAGCTTGGCACACACAACCATCTTATCTTATTGCATCAGATCCTCCTTCCCCGTCATTTGTACTGCTCGATCCGGAGAAACCCTATGATTGAACTACAGTATTTAACAATTCATTTATTAATTTAACCGAGTCACATGTCTCTCCATAGTTAGTGAATCCAGGTGGTTCAAATAATATGTAGATGAAAATTCCCATCACTAGCCAGATACCTCTATTTCAACCAGTAGTTCCAATATTATCACCTTCCATAGAACAACCTCATATCAACAGAAGTTCATTCTTGGAATAGAAGTATGATATTCTTTAGCATCATTTTATCATTCCTACGATGCCCTCTATCCTTGAAAATCATTTCCTATCACTCAATATGCACGATTCCATTTCCGATATGTTAGGAATACCCCTCTAGTTTGAGACAGTGGTAGCAGCCGCAGAAGCCATCCATGCTGATGCATTCAAGCATGCATAATGTCAGGCTACTATCTCTTTATCTCGATAAAATGAAGGTTATCCTACGTAAGGGAAAATCCCACCATTGTACCTCAAAAGACATTTCAATGAGATGGAGGCTCGCTATTTTCTTTTCAACATAGGCTTTGGGGTCATCCTTATCCTGATTAGGATACACCAAAATATGGGGCTACTTGAGGATGATCTAGGTCCTTATGTCCGGAAAAATTAAGGTTATGACTAGACGGAACATAAACTAGTTCTCAAGATTATCCCGAAGACCCAGTTAGGTGGCCTAGTTTTGAGCACTGAGTTCATGGATGTCACACAAGACATGAATTACAATTTTTTAATGGGTAGGCCATGGTTTTACCTACATACGGTTGTTCCTTATTCATAATAGAAATGCCTTAAGTACTCCCTTAATGGATGAGTAGGCATACTACATGAAGATGCATTGCTATTTTCCTATTGTGAACCCCCTTCTTGGATGTTGATTATTACAAGAGAAAGGATAATAATTTTTAGGATAACAAGGTTGATCAAGCTACAGCTGCGACTGACCCATGAGCAGACCTGGATGATGCCTACATTTTCTCAATCCACTGATTAGAGGATTCAATCCTGGATTGGGGGAAATTATTTGTTGCTAAGGAATGAATGGGAAGTTCATTCCCATGTCTATGGGATGTTGGAAGATCAGCTCGTATTCCTATAAAAATCAGTCTTAGGTGATTCCATATCTACCCACTCTTGTTAGGTTTTAGGTTGTCGGCCCCATGGTAATGATAATACATGATAATCGCTTATTCCACAGGGACAAGAACAACTGACTCAAGATGACACACCACTATATCTTTAGTGTCATCAATTGTTTCCCCTTTGGTCAAAGGATCGATATGATCTAGTCAATAGATTTTGTATCTATGGTTTCGGCAGAATAGCATCTCTCCTGTGAAGTTACCACTACCGCTCCGACTGGAAAAAGTGTCACATCAGGATTTATCATCTCAGAAAAATTGACTCCCGTCGAGGATCCATCCTACATGGAAGACGAAGAGGATTTTTGGGATCATCGTCCCACATTCGAAGATGGTGTCTCAACCACATTCGATGAATTGGTACATGTGAACCTCGGTAATGGGATGGATATGAAACCAACCTTGATCAGTTCCACTATTCTTGTCAAAGAGTAGTAATGATACATGGATTTCATGAAGTGTCATCATGATGTATTCACTTAGAGTTATGACTAGATTCCAATTCTTGATACTCAGGTCTCCATCCACGATATTGGTCTTTCGAAAATCATCACAGGTTCAAATAACCTCTTAGAAATATGAACCATTCTCATTGTGCCATCGTCGAGTCCATGGTTGATAATCTCAGCAATTCTAACATCATCAAGGAGTTCTAGTACCATAGATGGTCAGCTAACATTGTGACCTTAATTAAGAAGAACAGATAGATCAATGTTTTCATCAATTTTCAGGATATAAATCGTGACTCTTTAAAGGATGATTTTCCCCTTCCTATGACAGAACTGTTGTTTGATGCCACTGCTGGGTTTTAGGCTCTCTCCTTTTTGGATGGGTATTACATGTATAATAAAATCAAGATGGATCTAGGGGAAGAATATTCTAGATCCTTCTGGGAACCACAAGATATTTTCTTCTACCAAGAAATCACTTTTTCTCTAAGGAATACAGGTTTTACCTACCAGCGTGCAATGCACCACACGTTCAAGATGATCCTAGGGACATTGGATGAATCATACGTGGATGAGCTGGTGTTCATGTCTCACCATTATTAGGACCATCTCAAAGATCTTTAGAAAGTGTTCAGATTTATCGGTTTCTTCTATCTGATTGTGAACACCATGAAGGGTTCCTTTAGGGTCACCTTCAGAACATTTCATGGCATCATTTTCAGATAAGAGGTATTGTGATCAATATAGAGAAGATCAAGGAAATTAATCAGAAGTATCTTCTAAGAATAATTTGGGAGCGTTGAAGCTTTCAAGTCCACTTAGCCTAGATAAGCCGATTCATCGCAAATCTAGCTGGCATGTGTATGCCATTTTCCCGGCTCCTGAAGAATGGTGTCAATTATTTGGTGAATGAGGTGTGTGAGACAACTTTTTATGAAATCACATAGGACCTATTACAGCCTCTAGTCTTAATTCCACCCATTTCAAGAAGGTCATGGGTCCTCTATGTGACTACTATAGAAATATCTCTCAGTTCCCTTCTCACCTAGAAAAATAGTGATAAATCAATGATTAGTTTATACTATCTCAGTTGCATTCTCCTCGATATGGAGACAAGATATTCTTATATCGAGAATGGATTCATTGTGAATGTATTTTCTGTTCAGAAATTGTGATAATACTAGTAGCACTATGAGATACAGTTAGTGTCCCAAGTGGATCTTCTGAAGTACATTTTGATCCAAACCATATTGATAGGCTGGCTAGCTCAGTGGAAAGTGATCCTACAAAAATTCGACACCATTCGTTTCCCCTAGAGGGATATCAAGGGACAAAGATTTCTAGACATTCTTTCCTCCCATAAAACTCCCATAGACCAGTCTTTAGATCATAATTTTCAAGATGATTCAATCCTCTTAGTAGATGAATCCATTTCTTGGGGGAAAATTCATTTATATTGCACTTATTAAATCCCTACCGGTATAAGAATCAATAATCCCATACGCCAAAGTGTCGGCCTATGTATCATATTCATCAAGTCGGCACAAGATTTTCTACCATATTTATTGTAGTTGTTAAAAGGATGTACCAACAACAATGCATTGTACAAGGATCTCATCACTGGTCTCATGCTGTCCCTTGTGATCAATGTTCCCCCCATTCAGGTGAAATGTGACTCTGAACTAGTCATCAAGAAGATCAACGGTGACTATGTCGTTATGATTCCAAAGCATGTACCAATATTAGAACATACCTTCTAGATGATGGCCTTGATCCCCTATGATCTAGAAGTTACTAATTCCCCTCATTCAAATAATGGTCGATCTGATGACTTGTCTAGCCTGGTCGCATCTCTTGTAGAGCCTGATTAGTATGATTTAATTATCCAAGTGGCGAATTGGAGGGTCATCACTCCCATTACTCCAAATGATGATGATAGAAAGCAGGTATTTCACCTTACAGCTGGTGCCTCGACGTCAGGACCCCTATATCCCCCTTCCATGTTGTTGGGAGTGACTCTTGACTGGATGATTCCATTTATTGAGTTTCTACATCATGGTAATGTCCCCACAGATCATGCCAAGCGTGAGTGAATCCAAAATTGGGAATTTCATTTCATTGACCAGAGTGGCCCCAATCATGATTGGAACCTCTATAGATGTGTTTTTATGGGATTATCCTCCATTTCATTAAAGGTGGTGTGATTTATCATGCCATGATGGCAGTTCGTGCCGGTTCCTGCAGGGCTCATCCGATAGGGTCGAAACTCTCTCACCAAATCTGGAGATTTGAGTATTTAGGGTTAGCCATGATCAGTGACAATATCAAGTCTACCAATAGGTTCCATGTATTCCAAATCCATGTTAATTTTGTGCATCAACCACAATAACCTATCCAATATACCACGTACTTTTGCCCCATTGTGTTCTGGGGGCTCGATGTCGTTGGACCATATCCATGGGTGATTGCTCAAAAGTGTAGGTTTATCCCGACCTCTATGGATTTATTTTCCATGTGGAAAAAGTATGTTCATCTTAATAAAATAAAGGACCATTATATCATTTAATTTGTGAGATCCAATATCATATACTCATTTGGATTCCCTCATGCCATCCTCGCTAACAAAGACACCAACTTCCAGGCACATGAGTTGAAGAAATTTTATGCCAAGTATGAAATCAGTACTAGTCATACCTCCCACTACCATTTGTAATTAAACAGGATGATTTCATAATTCACAAAATCCATTTCTAACATTCTACGGATGATGGTTGGTCAGATCAAGTAGAGTTGGCCAGAAAAACTCCCCAACACTCACATTGCTTATCAGACAACAACTCATAATTCCAATAAGGTTACAACGTATTCCCTGATGTATAGAATAGAGGAAATCTTGCCCATCAAGATTCAATTACCCTAATTATGTGAAATTGTCTACAATCAGCATTCACATGAAAAAGTTTCTACAATCCATCCATATAAACGTAATGTTCATGATGAGAACATGCTTTTTCCCTGCACAATCTGGAGATGAATCAGAACAATATATCTAGAGAATTCAACAAGAATTTTCACCTCCACTCTTACTATAATGGTGCCATGGTATTGGCCATGAGAATGCCAATGATACCTTAAATTAATCCACCGATGCTGGGGGCCAAATGGGATGGACCTTATATAATTCATATGGTTTACCCAAATGGTTTATACTCTATAGTCACCATGGATGGTGCGCGTATTACTCCTCCCACCAATGCTAAATTTATCAATCAATATTTTTCTTGAATAGTCCCACATGACATTAAACTAGTAATTATTTACCTCATGATGTTAAATTGTGTGGTCCATCTAGGCTGAAGGATGTAAAACTACCAAGAACCAATCCCACATGACTTTAAACAATTCATTCATTATCAGATGATGTTAAACTGCATGGTTCGTCTAGGATGAAGGGAATAAAACTATACCTCCCTAGATCCATATGACATTAAATTGTTACTTATTTATCACACGATGTTAAATTGCATGGTCTGTCCAAGCTGAATGATGTGAAACTACCCATCTCTCATAATACATGACATTAAACTGCACTTTTAGAAGTATATATGGCTTGATTTACCATCCACATGGAATACATATGAATGTTAGGTCCATTAATGTGTGGCCCAGCCACAAGTCTCTTATCCTCTCCCACAACATGGACGATGTTACTATAAAGGATTGTGTGGTGTGGCATGGAATCTATGTCCTCGTTCACATTAGGAGTTTTTTCCATGCCACACGCATCCCCTGGAGACACCCCTCCTTCATCTAGCATCCCTTACGTAAGATGTTAGGCTACTTGCGTACCACAACCCACCTCATCGTATTCTAGATGAATGGTGTGGTGGTTAACTGTTTCTTCCATTCTATCATACACAAATGACATTAAACTAGGCATCTGTGGTCCGATATTTATGATCATTAATTAATATCTTCCACGTCTTTGTCACAAGACGTTAAACCACATGGCATCTTGAAAAATACATGTGTCTTGATTCCCAAACTCATGGGATACATATGAATTCCCTGAAATTTTATTTTTGGTTCCATCCAGTGTTCATCTATTCTTTCCCTCAACCACATTTCTCCTAGAAATATGAATAGTGTGGCGTTTGTGAGCTTATTTCCTCATTCACATCAGGTTATTCTCCTCATCATGCCCATTCTTATTAGAGATTCACATTCCCTTCTTCCTTATCGCATAATGTTAAGCTACATGAATTATTATGAACTACATATGGATTGATTCCCATTATCAAGGGATATGTGGGAAAGCCCAAACATTTCACCTATGTGCCCAACCCGGTTTTAAAAAAACCATATCTTATTTTTGTCCCATTTTCCACATTTCTCCATGGTGGTATGTGGTGTGGTGTGGGTTATTTCCTCATTCACGTTAGGTTGGTAGAAGCGACACCACATACCTCTCCCTTGGGAGCTCATCATTCCACTTTCCTCACCCCATGTACTAGAGTCATATTCCTAAAATTGGGACCCTTGAACCTCTTTGGAAATACACGAACATACCAAGATACAATTTAAAATGGGACCTAGAGTGTTGGGATCAACATTGGAATGTTGTCAACAATATTCTTGGTTCACATTTCCATTTATTTGGGTTTTCATCATCTTTTACATCTATGAGGACCCCATAAATGCATGGGATCTAGGACCTAATTCTGTTTTACCATATTGATTCAACGTACCTGATGATTTAGATTGACAATTTGACACATGTCATGCATTGGGAATATGGACAGCAGTCAACACTCAATTTTTTGTTCCCATTTTTGTCCACACGATACATATGCTATGTTTTGAAAGTGTTCAACAGTTATCCTCTCTCATTACGCCTCCCCCATTAAGCCTTAGATAATGGTCACTTGATTCAAATATCTTTACACTCCAACATGTCCATGTGTAATTTATACACTCTTTGTGCAATCCCTCAGTGTGTGTTTGCACTTTAATAGGAAAAATCTACGGAGTTGTGTCATTCAAGGTTCCGCTTCATTTCACCCATCTCAGTATTTCACGTGGTGCAAAGATATTCTCCCCGTTTGTTTCCCATATCACACTTAGATCACGTGAGATTAGGGAAATGGTGATGGATTTCACCCATTTGGAATAATATCACTTCATATGTTCCGAGATATATGACCATAAACTAAGACCCACTTTGTCCTTGTCTCAAGTTGTTAAATTTCATAACACATTCAAAACTACATTTGAGTTGATTTCCCTCCAAATGGGATAGGTAGGAACACACAGACATTTTTTATTTGGGTCCATCCCCATATTCATTGATCCATTCGGGATCTTTGTCTTGTGGTCCCCCCAAATTGTGGTTGTGCACGATGTGGTGTGAACTTATGTCCTCGTTCATGACGGGTGTGCTCTACCACCTCCTGCACATCCCAATTATAACCTCATTCTAAAATAGGAATCCAATACATAGGATGTTAAACTATATTTCCTGGTCCCACATGAATTTAAAGTGTGTCTTCTTTTCAATATTAAATTAAAATGCATGGTTTCTTCTTATCATTTGACCCTAACCTATGACATTATCATCATGGTCGCACGACAAAAAATAACACCACATTGTGGTGTCCTCACTCGAGGGGACCTCATGTATGGTATTAGTCATCCAACCATGTCATTTTTTAAGACCTATAAATGGATTCAATCATGCATCAATACCCAAATTATCTATTCTAGGTGTTTTTCATCACAAAAAAAAACCAAACACCCTAATAAAAAAACAAGATCCATCACATATGGCTTTTTTTGTGCTTTGGCCAAATCGGCATGCCAGTATTTTCCATGGAATTGGTACCCTACCCTACCATATTCCGTAACTATGTATGAAATTATTTCCATATTAATAGGATACATAAGAACACCAAGAAATTTTTTCTTTGGGTTCATCCCTAGGTATCTCAAATTATTCCTCCTTTCCAACTCCCTTGGTCAATAATCTATCAGTAGCTTGTGGTGTGATGAGGACCTCTAGGGTCCTCATTCACATCAGTTTTATGATATCAATGAAATGTATTTCTCATTGATGATATTCCTTCCATTATAATACATCCTTTTGTCCCACATGATATTAAACTACACTATCAAAACTATGTGTGGCTTGATTCCCATCTTATTGGGGTATAATACCACAAACATTTTATGGTATGCTTATATTAAATACATTCTGTTCATCACTTATTTACTTTGAAACAACACTGGGTTATTTACTAGATAGTGAAAACTTATCCATTAAATATAAATTTTCCACTTCTATGTTTTGAATTTTAAAAAATGGTTATCTAGAGTTGTGATCAGTAATTCTTCTGGAGTCTGTTAGAAAAAACTTGATTTTTGATGAATAGTAACACACCCTTATAAATAGTAATATGAATAGTAATATGACTCTTATTAATAGTAAATAATAATATTTTTTTAAGGAAATATGATAATGGTATCTTAATTAGTTTTTCAATGAGAAATAAAACTAATTGCACCTTTACGATTGTTATTTTTTGAATTAAGTATGAATTTATTTAAAAAATAAATTAATAATATTTAAAAAAATAATTTCTAAAAATGGAGTTCACTTTTGAATTCTACACTCCAAAAAATGGTTAGGGTAAAATTTTGGGATTTTTCTGAAATTCTAGAATTTTTTATGAATAGTGAAATTCGATAAAATACCGTATACACAAATTATCAGTTAAATAAACTATATATGACATCATAATTGATTTAAGGCCACTTGGTTTGAACTCACATTCACTTGTTACTATTAGGGGTTACATTAAACAACACTTTTGTTTGTCTTGAGGGAAATAATAAAATATTGAATTAAATATTCAAAATTTACCCCTCTCCTCCACTATAAAAACTCCTCACCACTCCCTCTTCTCTTCAATACTATAAGCCATGAAGCTCATAAATTTTCTACCCAAATAACCTTCCCTAGTCACTCCCCACGACCAGGAAGCTCTTGGTCTTTCCAAAAGTCCAAAAACCTTTCCCTTAAGGAGGTTCTCGAGGAAGTTATTTCAAGAGGTAAAACACCTTTTTTAGTTACATTTGAATTTATCATCATTTGTTATCCTCTCATCACCTCCTCTGTCCAAACTATCATGATAACTCCATTTTCATCTATATATATTATTTATGACATGTGAATCGAAGAACCATCTTCAATATTCTTACTCCCACCCTTTTATTTTTTATAAACGAAATCAACGCCCATGAGCTTCCAATTTATAACCATTGTGGACGACGAAGTTTCGTTCTTCAATAATTCCTCCATTACTGGTCATGAAACCATATTTATGGTTTAACCAGGTCATAATATATGTATTTTATATTTATTAATGTTCTTTAATCTTTACACATACATAATATGGAATGATAATACAAAAGAAGTTTATTGAGCACAAAATTGGCAAGAAAAATTCAAGTGTTTATTTTTAACTCATCGAATGAGTCATCCTCATGGTATATAACCAGCATCATTATAAGATCATTTATATCTTTTTAATGTCACTAATAATTTATATTAACAATTCTGGATGTTTAAAAATATTTCAATCCAACTTCCATTCATGAATACAATTAAACAAATCATGAAACCAAGTAAGAAATTTCTTCCAAAACAATAAAATTGAATCTCTTAAACCAATAAAAAGTCCATTAATGAACTTAATAAGGTTATACCATATCAAAAAAATGTTGATTATGTTCTGGAATTATTAATTAATTAATCTAAATTTTATTATTCAGGTAGTTAAGAACAATCAATAACACCTTCGAGCATAAGGTATGGGATCATCTCTCTCACTTTTGTTCAAAAATCCCCCCTACGTTGTGCCCTTTTTATTTTAATTAATAATTATGGGGTATGTTTTTGAACCTCCCCCATATTACCATTGTGACATATAAATAATGTAACACCCCTTTACCTCTCATTAATCCCTCACAATAACAATCTTTACCATGCCGAAATGTTTGTATGGGGATTCTCATCTCACTTTCATTTCTGTGAGACTTTCATTGTTTCCCCATTATTTCTTGTATGTGGTATATGTGTTCTGAAATTTGATATATAATAACATTATTCTATATATATTAATTTAATAATTTATTCATTAGAGGGTTATATGTTCTGGTCATGTTATTCGACCGATTACATTGTGGTACGGGCCTTGGTCTCAACTACCATTTTGTTGTGACTATCTTTGTATTGTGAATCTAATGATCCTTATGTGGTGTGCCTATAGACCACTTGAGATCAAATTTCATTTGAAATTATATTGATAATAATTATCCATAATCTCATATCATGGATATTTTTCTGTCTAAACCGTATGCCATTTTACATATAGTGTTTTTTTGGAAAGTTATTTTAATTATGGAAATATTGATGAATCCATATAATCTACTCTATACCGATATTGAAAAGCCATATTGATCTGGAATTGAATCAATGTATAAAAAATAATTTGAACATTAAGTGGTGTGTGGGGCCCGCTATAGCCCCTTGATGCATCATTAGGTCTCCTGAGACAAATCCGTTTGGCGAAAAACCCTTCGAGTTTGTTTCCAAAAATCAGACAAAATTCTACCCATAGAACTAAACCGTTTTAACAGTATTATTTTTTCATATTTCAAATACATGACTTCCTATTTATAAGAATTATCTTTATTTTTTATCAGTTATTATTATTATCCATGATGTTTTCACTATGACAAAATATATGGATGCAGTTTCATTCCCAGTTTATTAATGGCATTAGTTATTCATTTCTTCACTATGCCATACTGTTTATCTCACATTGATTGTGATTAACTTATTATTTTACTCATGATTTTGCTTTTTTTAACCTTTACTGAGTGTTTGAGATCACCCCTTTCATTTTTTACCATCAAGAGATTATGAAGAAAAAGTTTTTTATTTAGATCGTGTGGTTGCAGTTTTTAGTTTTGTTATGTATTGTATCTTGTAACCTTTTTTAGTGTAATTTTTGTTACATATAAGTATCTAGTTTCTTAAAGACTACTAAACTGATCGCCCCTTTTGGATTTTCATTCTTTATAACTATTCCACTATTCCAAGTAATGCACCACCTCTATCCTTGAAGGGTCGGGGTGTTATAGTTGGTATCATAGGAAGTTTAGTAAAAAAATGGAAAATAGAGTAGGAAATGTATAGTAGGGAACAAAGCACTAAGGTAGTACTTGAGTATAATCATACATGAAAATCCTAGTATTTTGGTAAGGAATATATTATGGAGATATTTTAAGAAATATTTCCCTATCTGGAGACAATCAGGTAGAGGCAGCTCTGGAAGAGATGTATCTAGGGGTAAAACCAGAAAACACCACTTTGAGCAAGACTCTAACAGGAACTGGTGCACGATAACGGGACTTGTGACACTCTTGGCTATGACACTCCTGAGGGATATGCTTAAGATAATTCAAATTTTCATTACAATCCATTATGAAAGAGTTTAATGTACATTTTTCCTTAGAGGAACCCTGTTTATTAGAATAGCTATGCATATAATTTCAATCTATGTTGAGTGATTTTATATTTGAGATTCATAATGTAATCTAGGGTATCCCATTATTTTGAAATGACTTCTAATGGAAGAAGGGGAATTAATACATGTGGGCAAGGTAGGGATCTTCCTACTGTGCAAGCCAACACAATAAATGTTGGCGTAGATCAGATCATGACCATATTGGGACAACTTACTCGAGATGTAACAAATCACCATTCCACACCTGTGTTGGATCATTTCATGTGGAAGAAGCCCCTATCTTTCAGCAAGACTACTAATCTAGTGGTTTCTAAGAAATGGATCAAGTCCCGTGAAAAGATATTCATGGCGTTAAGATGCAATGAAAAATGAAAAGGTAGTAATGTCAGTATATTGTATCAAGGGAGACGCTGATCAATGGTGGTTCCTGATTCAAAATACCATAGAGGGATAAGAGATAGATGATATGGAATGGGGAACATTTATAGAAATATTCTTTGAAAAATATTTCCCTCGTGAGCAACGAACTGAAATGAAGAGGAAATTCCTTAGCATAAAACAAAGGTACGAAGACAGTGTTATAGAGTATGAGGCTACTTTCATAAGGCTGGACAGGTATGCTGTGGATTACGTACGTGGATTGACAGACAAGATTGATCATTTCTTTGAAGGTCTTAAGCCATGTCTTCGAAGGGTACTGACTTCTCAATAAATTTCATCGTACGATGAAATGGTATCAAGTTCCATCAATACAAAGTGGGAATTTTCTATATCAATTTTTTTCAAAATCAACCGAGATAAGAAGCGGTACTATGATAAAAAAGGGAAAGGAGAAGTACCAAAGAAGAGCAAGGGAATGAATAGCTTCCCATTATGTGAGAACTATGGACAGAATCATCTCGGGAAATGATTGAAAGGAAAGGGACTCTACTATAACTATGGAGAAAAGGGTCATCGATCTAGTGAATGAAAGTGGAAGAATCAATTGAATGATATTCAATGCCACAATTGTAGAGAGATCAGACACTATGAAAATGAGTTTCCTAAGAGTCAAGGAAAATTGACTCAAAAAATGACAAGAGAGGATGGGAGAGCCTTTGCAATTACAAACATGGAGTTTGAAGTTCCTAATGACATGGTGGAAGGTACTTTAATTGTTTCCTCAAACATAGCCTACACTTTATTTGATTTTGGATCAATGCATTCAATTATATCTCCACATTTTTCCATGAAAATTAGATATGTCCAATTTGATTTAATAAAGGATTTATCAATAAAAACTCATAGGGGATGAATCATTGCAACCAAGGCATGTCGACTAGTCCCCCTCCAGACTCCAAAATGTTCTCTAGGTGCTACCCTTAGCATCATACCAATGACTGAATTTGATATAATAATCTCTATGGATTGGATGTCGAATTATGATCCTAATATTTATTGTAAGAAGAGGAAAGTTATAATGTTTTAAATTGGTGTGGAATCCCTTTTCTTTAGGGAAGAAACATCTCCACCAAATTCTTATCTAGAACCACCCCTATTAGCTCTACTGAGTGAAATACATGGAGAGGAAGATAAACCAATATCTAAGGTTGTGGAAAGAAATATTCAAATTGAAGATGAGAAAATAGTGAAAGAGTACATTGATGTATTTCTGGAGGATTTACCTCGACATCATCCACAGAAGTATGTTGAGTTCTCTATTGATTTAATTCATGATGCAAGACTGATATCAAAGACTCCCTATATAATGGCCATTGTGGAATTGGTAGAGATAAAGAAACAACTATAGGATTTGAGTGAAAAATGAATTATTCGACCTAGTGTCTCTCTATGGGGAGACCTTATCCTCTTTGTCATGAAGAAATATAGATCATTGCATCTTTGAATTGATTATAGAGAAATCAATGCTATTACAATATAGAATAAGTATCATGTTCCCCAGATTGATGATTTAATTGAACAACTTCATGGAGCTCAATACTTCTCAAAGATTGACCTTCGATCTAGATATCATCAGTTGCGTGTGAGGAAAGAAGATATTCTTAAGAAATCATTTAGAACTAGGTATGGGCATTAAGAGTTTATAGTAATGACTTTTGGAATAAAAAACACACCCTCTGTTTCCATGGATTTAATGAATAGAGTTTTCAAGGAATTTCTTGATAACATTGTTGTGGTATTCATCGATGATATCATTGAATACCCAAAAACCTATGAATACCATGATAATATGTTGAGAATTATTCTGAGAACACTTTGAATAAATAAATTATATGGGTATTTTTGCAAGTGAGAATTATGGATTCAATCAGTTTCTTTTCTGGGCCATATTGTCTCTATGGATGGAATCCTATTTGATCCTGTGAATAAAAAGGCAATCCAAGATTGGCCCATTCCAACAAACCTAACTGAGGTACCCAGTTTTATAGGATTAGCATGTTATTATTGACATTTCCTTCCGAATTTTTATCGACTGGGAAACCCTCTAGCCATGATCACATGTAAAGCAGTTATGTTTTTGTGGACAAAATAATGTACAGAATGCTTCGATGAATTGAAATGATGATTGGTCAATGCTCCAATTTTGAATCTTCTATCTGGATGATATCGATTTGTATTATATAGTGATGCATCGACGAATGGACTGGGTTATGTCCTTATGAAAAATGATAAAGTTTTTGCTTATGCATCAATACAGTTGAAGAATCATGAGAAAAATTATCAAACTCATGATCTTGAGTTAGCAGTCATAATCTTTTATCTGAAAATATAGAGGAATTATCTCTATGGAGAGAGATGTGAGATTTATATGGACCCCAAGAGTGGGAAATATATTTTCAGACAAAAAGAACTCAACATGAGGCATAGAAGATGGCTTGAGTTACTCAAAGATTACGATTGTTCAATACACTACCACCAAGGAAAGGTGAATAATGTGGCAGATGCATTAAGTAGGAAAGATCATAGACTTCTGACTCAAATGAGTAATGAGAGAGTTCCATATTTTTGGATATAAAAAATATGTATATGGGAATTATTAAGGGGAAACATGACTCCTCTTTCAAATGATTGCTAAAACATATTTACTAGAGAAGATAAAAATTTATCAATATGGTTATGAGAATCTGTACAAGAAAATTAATGTTGTCAAGGATGGGAAACTGTCTTACTTCATGAATGAAGAAGAAGTTCTAATGTTTGGGAAGAGGTTAGCGTTAAATCTGTACATGAGCTAAAAACGGAACTGTTAGACGATTCTCATAGCTCAAATTTTACTATACACACGGGTAGAACCAAAATGTATAGAGATCTGAAAAAAAAAATTTGGTGGGATAATATGAATTGGAAGATTCCTGACTATGTGTCAAGGTTTCTAGTTTGTCAACAAGTGAAGGTAGATAGATAACATCCCAAAGGAGTGATGCAACCTCTACCTATTCCTATGTGGAAGTGGGATAACATTACGATGGATTTTATCACCCGACTACCGAGGAAACCTAGTAGGAATGATGCAATATGGGTAATTGTTGATCGTCTCACTAAATCAGCACATTTCCTTCCAGTTAGAGAGGATTTACCACTTGAGCGCCTGGAAATAAATTATATTAATGAAGTTGTGTGACTTCATGGTGCACCTCTATCGATTTTCTCTGATCGAGATCCCTGGATTACATCAAAATTCTAGAAAAGTCTCTAGAAGGCATTGAATATTGAGATTCATATGAGTACCGCATATCACCCCCAAATCAAGATACAATCTAAAAGGACTATTCAAGCTGTAGAAGATAATATGAGGCTATGTTCTCTTGAAATCCAAGGTATGTGGGATCAATACTTTCCTTTAGTGGAATTATTATACAATAATAGTTTCCATTATAGTATTCTAATGGCTCCATATGAAGCATTATAAGGAAAGAGATTTCGAACTCCAACTTGTTGGGATGATGTTGGTGAGAGTAAACTTAGAGGCCTAGAACTTATTGAAGAGACCATGAAATAGGTGTAGGAAATACAAGCCCATATTAAAGCAGCCCATATTAGGCAGAAGATTTATACTGAAAACCAAAGAAAGGACTTGGAATTCCATGTAGGGGATCATGTATACCTGAAAGTATCAGTTTGGAAGGGTGTCTTATGGTTTGGTAAGAAATTTAAACTGAGACCCAAGTACATCAGACCATTTGAAATTGTGGGAAGAATCAGAGTTTTAGCGTACCGTTTAGCGATGCCGCCAAATCTCTCCAGAGTTCATGATGTGTTCCATGAATCATTGTTAAAGAAGTACATGACAGACCCAACGCATGTACTCACATATGAAAAAATGGAACTGGAACCTGATTTTTCATACTTTGAAAAGCCTATCAGGATTCTTGAAACAAGGGAGCAGGTATTGTGAAATCGAACAACTAGTCTAGTAATGGTTCTTTGGAGAAACCTGAATATGGTGGAAGAAACATGGGAACCAGAGTATTTCATGAAGAAGAACCACCCACATCTTTTTGGTGGACTTATTCATAAAATTTTGAAAAAGAGATTTCTGAAGGAGGGAATAATATTACACCCCAAATAATTTACGGTATGATTTTATTAAATACATTCTATTCATCACTATGTTCCTTTGAAACAACACTAGGTTATTTAAGGGATAGTCAAAACCTAGCCATTAATTATAAATTTTCCACTTCTATGTTTTGAATTTCGAAAAATGGTCATCTAGAGTTGTGATCAGTAAGTCATTTGGAGTTTGCAAGAATAAAATTAATTTTTTGTGAATAGTAACATACCCTTATGAATAGTAATATTAATCGTAATATCACCCTTATGAATAGTAAATAATAATAATATTTTATTTTTTAAGGAAATTAGATAATGAGATCTTAATTAGTTTTTCAATGAGAAATAATACTAATTCCACCTTTATGATTGTTATATTTCAAATTAAATATGAATTTATTTAAAAATTTAATTAATAATATTTAGAAAATTAATTTTGAAAAATGGAGTTCATATTTGAATTCTACACGTCGAAAAGTGGTTAGGGAAAATTTTTAGGAATTTCTTGAAATTCTAGAATTTTTATGAATAGTGAAATACGATAAAATACCGTATACACAAATTATCTGTTATATACACTATTTATGTATCATAAGTGATGTAATTCCACTTGGATCAAACTCACATGCACTTATTACTACTAGGGGTCACCTGAAACAACAATATTGGTTGTATAGAGGGAAATAATAATATAATTAATTAAATATTCAAAATTTACCTCTCTCCTCCACTATAAAAACCCCTCACCACTCCCTCTTCTCTTCACTCCTCTATTCCATGATTATCCTCAATGTTCTAACCAGATACCCTTCCCTAGTCAATCCCTATGACCAGTATTCTCTTGGTCTTTCCAAAATTCCAAAATCCTTTCCCTTAAAGAGGTTCTTGAGGAATTTATTTCAAAAGGTAAAACACCTTTCTTTTTCTTTTAGTTTCATATGAATTTATCTTCATTTGTTATCCTATCTTCACCTCCTCTGTCCAAATGATCACGATAACTCTAGTATCATGTATATAATGGATTTATGTCTTGTTAATTGAAGAACAATCATCAATATTCATAATCCATCCCTTTTATTTTTTATAAACGAAAGCAACGTCCATGAGGTTCCAATTTATAACTTTCGTGGACTACGGAGTTTCGTTCTTCAATCTATCCTTCATTACATGTCATGAAACCATATTTCTTTTTGGACCAGGTTATAATATTTTTATTTTATCTTGATTAATGTTCTGGAATATTTACACATACAAAATATGATATAATAATACAAAACATGTTTATTGAGCACAAAACTACCAAGCCAAATTCAAGCGTTTATTTTTAACTCATCGAATGAGTCATCCTCTTGAAATATAACTAGAGTCATTATAAGATCATTTATATCTCTTAAATTTCACAAATAATGTATATTAATTTTTTTTGATGTTTAACCATATTTCAATCCAACTTCCATTCATGAATACATGTAAACAAATCATGAAACCAAGTAAGAAAATGCTTCCAAAAAAATAATATTGAATCTCTTAAATATATCAAAAAGGACATTAATGAACATAATAAGTACATAAAATATCAAATAAATGTTTATTATGTTCTTTAATTTTTAAATAATGAATCTAAATTTGAGTATTCAGGTCGTTAAGAACAATCAAGAACACCTTCGAGCATAAGGTAAGGGATCCTCTCTCTCACTTTTGTACAAGAATCTCCCATATGTAGTGCCCTTTTTATTTTAATTCATAATGATGGGGTATTTTTTTCACATCCCCCATACTGCCCTTGTGACATATAAATAATGTAATAACCCTTTACCTCTCATTAAGCCCTCATAATAACACTTTTCACCATGCCGAAATGTTTGTAAGGGGTTTCTCATCTCACTTTCATTTCTGTGAGATTTTCATTGTTTGCCACTTATTTCTTGTATGTGGTATATGTGTACTTCCATTTGATATATAATAACATTATTCTATTTATATTAATGTTTTTCATTGATTCATTTGAGGTTTATTTGTTCAGGTCATATGATTCGACCGATTACATTATGGTAATGGTCGTTGTCTCAACTACCATTTTGTGTGACTATCTTTGTATTGTGCACCTTCTAATCATTATATGGTGTACCTACTGCCCATTTGATATCACTTTTCATTGGAAATTATATTTATAATAAATATTCATAATCTCATATAATGGATATGTTGTTGTATAAACCATATTCCATTTTATAAACGATGTTTATTTTTGGAAAGTTATTTTAATTATGGAAATATTGCTGAATCTATATACTCTAATCTATACGGGAATTGAAAAGGATTATTTCTCTTGTATTGAATCAATGTATAAAGAATTATTTCGACATGCAGTGGAGGGTGGGGCCCGCTATAGCCCCTTGATGCATCAGTAGGTTTTATGAGACAAATCAGTTTGGCGATAAACCCTTAGTGTTTATTTCCAAAAATCAGACGGGTTTCTACCCATTGAACTAAACCATTTTTATGGTATTATGGTTTCATGTTCCAGATACATGATGTACAATTAATAAGAATTATTTTTATTCATTATTAGTTATTATTATTATCCATGAGGTTTTCACTATGAAAAAATCTATGGATGATGTTTCATTCTCAGTTTATTAATGGAATTAGTTTTCAATTTATTCACTATTCCATATTGATTATGTCAATTTGATTTTGATTCACTTATTATTGTACTCATGATTCTGCTTTTTTAACCCTTACTGAGTGTTTCAGATCACCCCTTTCATTGTTAACCTTCAAAAGGTGATGAAGAGAAGGTCTTTTATTGAGTTCGTGTGGTTGCAATTTTTAGTTTTGTTATGTATTGTATCTTGTAACCTTTTTCAATGTAATTTGTGTAAAATCTATGAGTCTACTTTCTTCCAGAATACTATACTGATCATTCCATTCATTCCTTCAAACTATGCCAATATCACATGTAATGAACCGGATCCTGCCTAGAGGGTTGGGGTGTTACATGGGGTATGTCAGAATACCTGAGCACTTTCCCTTAGGTCGAGAGATTTTTTAGGCCAACGTTGTTCTATGTTCTAAGAAACCCACTAGAAATGCATGGGTTTGTATGGACTTTGTTTCCTCGTTCACGTTTGGATATGTACCACACCGGGAATTTCCTTTGCGGGTAACCTTGATCCCACCGTACAATGATAATCTACATATCATCCTCATTGGCATGATGTAAAACAACGTGCCACTCTAGGTTTTCCCGATAGTGAGCCTTTCATGAAATTAAAATGATCCATGATCATAATGATACAATCACCTAATTCGTTTTCAACAACTGGGGGTGTAATTTCAAGAGTTGTGGACTCCATTTGAACAACACATCACTCCACCCTCTATGATTTGTGGGCCCTTTATTTGGATCCTCAACCTCATACATGTATACTAGTCCCCCTAATAGTATGGATCATGACCTATGGCTCGCCTACTATCCTAGGCCAACATTTTAGAAGACTATGAATGACATTTCAGGTCTGGCACCATGTCTCAAACATTGTCAGCGATCGACCCTCATTTTTTGTGACCACGTCTGGCTAACATAATAGGGATATTGTTTTTTCAACATTGTCAAAAATTATCCTTCAATGTCATACCATCACTATAGTGTTTCGAATTTTGGGTATCGTGATTCCCATGTTCCACATCCATCTGATTGGATTGATTCCAATTCCCTTGATTTTATCCTACTTATTCCATATAGCACGTTGTGAAAGTAGAAATTAGAATGTAAGGAGGACCCTATTCCCTAGTCAATACATGCCTCACCATTTCAAAAACTCTAGGTGGCCTTCAAGACCCTATGTTATCATTAGTTTATCATGAAAATTCATAAAAAAGTGAACTGTTTTGTACTCTTATCTTGTTTCTCCCACTGAGCACAACCCATGTAAGACTAGGGATGTATCTCTATTTACATCATATTTATGGTCAGAAGGCATTAAATAAAAAATAATGAAAATAATGAATACATGCACATAATTCAGTTTATAACAATGGGAGATAAGTTTATGACTGTGGAAAATACATGGTTGTTATGGGTTAGTGCATTCAATGGATTTGTACAGTTCTTCCACCTTCTAGATCATAGCCTCGATGGATGCATCCCTCTCCCTGAGATCCCTCTATTCATCGATGGATATATAATGGAACTCATTAGATTTGGCCAGCACTAATGCCTACTCAGCAAAGAACACTGTCATTTGGTGATATTCCCACACTACCTCCTCCTCATAATCCACTAAATGTGACCTCAAATATTCAATTATCATAGAATGAATCACGATAAATTCCTATCTTTCGTTTGTTTACCATCATGGTGGCAGACATCATGTCATGATTTAAGTAACTCTTGAGTATTCACTGACTGCTTCTAATACCGAGTAATATCTGAGCACTGGGTACTCTAATGAATTTTTCAGTCATATAATCATGGATCATTATCTAAATATGATGATCATCCACCCCTCTGGCACAAGGAATTATTATCCTGGTGCGAAGTGACTACATCTAGATCATCCTTTCTTCTTGTGGCTAACAGAATAAGTGTTTGATGCACTTACACACCTTGAACTACATCATATGACATTCCTCAGCCATTTCTGGATCAATGTCGTCCATCTCCTCAAGGTGTACATGAATTTACTCTGGAAATGTAGCTCAGATTTCATCAGAAGGTTCCTCTTCTGGAACTCTATCATCTTCAATGAACTCACCCTCACCATCATAGAGCTCAACCCTAGTAGCATTATCACTCATGATTTCAGCTTTTGGATAACCAAGTACTCTGGTGGGGCCAATCGGAATGGATGGATCTACAGGAACTAGTGAAATCACTAGTAGGGCTCTTCCATGTGTTCCAAACTCAATATTTTATGAGCCTATGGAAATTAAATAAATTAATTGGGAATTAATATATTAGTAAGGTGAGTTTTCTAATAAAATATGAGATCCAACAAAGGTACAAACTTACAAGATCCAAGCGCAGCTGTCCAGTTCGTACATCATGGTGGGATGAGACACCACATGAGATCCCACAATAGTTATTAGCTCAATCACGGACACCAGATACTTTTGAATGATAGTAACAGCTGGGGACTCAGAGGTCAGAATTTCATCAATTTTGGTTCATCCCTATGCACTTAAACCATGGATGTTCCATGCCTTTCTCAGTTCAGAATGTAGGATAATTGGGATGTTCTCTCACATCAATTGGTACATCTTCATCCCTTGTAGGGAAGGCATCCAGGATACCATCATTAATATGTTCTTAAACAAGAAATAGTTTCTTCAGTAGAGTCAAATTTCAAAAATGGAAAGGCCATTGGGGATTAAAAGAACTCAGCTCGATCATTTCAACCAGTTCTGCATTAGGGCCTGTGATTTCACTTCTCTGAAATGGGATTCCCTAGTGAGTGGCTATTTCTATGAGTCACTCACCTCTAAGACCTTCAACCACTTCCCTCTCGTATCCCTCGTCATCTTCTCCCTCTTCCTATATGTCTTATTTTCCTTCTTCAACCTCTTATTCCCCTTATTCATCTTCTTCCCCATTGCTATCATCATCAGATGGATGATTTTCGGGGTAATGTTCCTAGAAAAGAATAACTTTCTCCAAGAGATTATTTTATTCATAACAACATAATTTTAATACATACATATACACGAATATTAGGTATGTATGTTAGCGATGAATATTTACCCTATCTCCAACCTCGATTCTCCCTATGATTGGTAAGTCGAGCCAGATACACACCAGTCTCCACCATAGCTCTTTGGTGGACATAGATACTCGCAACATCCTCTTGTAAGACCATAATTATTGGAATATAGCATTGGATGGAATAATTTCGAGATTAATCAATTGCTTCCCATTATGTTCCCTAGCTGGACCGCAAGGCCACCCACGAGACCAACACTCTTTAGAAGGCAGATGCATGTTCTCTCCTTCCAACACTCTTATTGATTAAGTTCCTATGGAGACCCTACCTTTTCATACATTAATATTAAATCATTATAAATATAAAAAACATTATAGTATTACCCAATGAGGAACCGTATTTTTTGTGTCTTGGTCAAACTATAACCATACATAACATCTACAACTTTAAACATAAACATTTATTTAATTCCTTCCTATCTAGCTTCTAATTGTAACATGACCTTTCCTTAGTACATGTTGTCACCTAAGGATATTCATCAAAAAGGGGTGATCTAAAATCCCAGTAAGGGGATAGATATGAACAATGTAATAATGGATAAGCATAATCATAACCTAGGAAAAGGATCCTGAACATGAGAGAAATCGTTAATAAAAGACTTGAAATGTGTAAATCTATAAAAAATGAAACATCCTTTCTTTGTGGTTATATACCACACATACATGTGAAAAATAATAGTATATTATTCACAAATCATTTCACTATAACAATTGTGATTCATCACTTTACCAAATGAATTGGAGCACTGTATAATTCTGGGCATACACATCAAATTAAAACATTCATATTGCACTATATAATTACTGGCACACACATCACATCATATAATTATCATTATCATGAATTCCAAATAGATAATATATCATAAATTAACCAAACTAAACCTTGTAAAGGAAATAGTTTCATCTCATAAGAAGACATTTAGATACATTGGGTTCCCAAAAAAATATTGGAATAATATACTTGATACAATAACCATTAACCTTGTGTGAGAAATAAAAGGTGTGTTTTTGAAAGAAGAGTTATGTTTGAATTTTTTTTACATAAAATATAGTAGAAAAAATTTATATCCCAGAAAAATTAACATAATGATGAAAATATGATTTTATGTAGTGATCATACCGAAAATGGAGTGATGGAAGGAGAACCAGAAGAATTAAAGTTGGATTCAAGAATTTTCCCTATCCTTGTATCAGAATGATTTCTTCACATTAATGTTCTATATGAAAAAATTAGGATAATTAATTAAAAATTAAAGAACATTGGTTACATGAATATGGTTCATTAGGGAATAATTATGTTATTTTATGGGTCCTTGGATGAGTTATAGGGTTTAAATCCATTCTTCGGGAATGTTTGTTATAAAGGGTTTCCTGAACGGTTCACTTGAATTCATAAATGGAAGTTCATGTAGGACTAGTATAACTATCCTAAACTGATATTACACGTTATTAATGAAATTTAAGGGGTTTATATGACCTTATAATAAATTATGTTATATTCCAAGAGGATGAATAATTAGTTAAAATTTAATGATGACTGTTTGGGTAAATTCGGGTGATTTTTTGACAACAATGATCTTGTTTTGTTTAATGATTTAGTAATAAGTACATATGTTACATGAAGAACATTAAATTAGATATAATACATATAATAAAATCTGGATCAACCATTAAAATGGTTTCTCAACCAGACCTGAAATCTGTAATGGAAATTGAAAAAATGTCATTCTTGAAGGTGATAAATTAATAACCCACGGACAAAGTTTAACATTATTAAATAGAAGAATGTGATAAGGGGGTTGAATGATATAATTTCCCATTATTATCATAAAATTACAGTATATTTATGATACTATATTTACCATAACATGTGGATGAGGATAGGTGGGGAGATATTAATAATAGAACATGAAATTGAAATGAAATTAAAGGAACAGAGGGAGATAAATTGTCTCTTGAATCCTTCTTTTGAGATCCTCCTTATATGACCTCGGATTTGTCTTTTGATGAGACTATAATATCATGGATGAGGGGGGGGGAAGGAATGTTTTATTGGTAGAGTTAGGACATGGCTTGAAACTTGAGTCGTGTGAGAAAATGAGGTGTGAAGGATGGTATTTATAGTTGAGGGGAGACAAGATTTCTCAATATTATATTCATTAATTTATTATTCCCCCAAAATACAAGGAATTGTAAGTCTTCCATGGCCAATAATATTAATTTTATCATGTTAATCAGAATAAATTGGTCATACATTATTATAAAATCTTACATGACTCTATAATTAGTGTATTATGCTTATTTTGTAAATTATGGTATTTCACTATTCATAAAAAAATCAAGTATTTCAGAAAAATCCAAAAAATTAAACCTAACAATTTTTATATGTGTAGAATCCAAAAACTTTATCCATTTTTTCAAATTTAATTTTTATAAATAGGAATAATTATATTTTAAAAAAAATTCACAATTTAATTGAAAATTTTAGTTTTTAAAACATTTATTTAATTTTTCTAACACATAGGTAAATCATACTATTAGTTAAATTTCATATATATACAATCATATAAAATTTTACTATTCATTAGGGTATTTCACTATTCATAAGGGTATCATTACTATTCATAAGTGTATGTTACTATTCACCAAAAAATTATATTTGTTCTATTAGACTCCAAAAATCACTATGAACGCAGCCGTGTATGTAATATTTTAGATATTCAAATCATAGAAGATGAAAAATTACGTTTAATGGTAACATAATATTTATTATCATTATATTTCATTATACATCCTAATGTGATTATAATATATGAAATAATTATAAGAAGGGAATTCCTATGATAAAACTTTGGGTCGTTACATTATTCCCCCTTATAGAATTTCACCCCCGAAATTTCATTTTACATAAATAGGTATTGGTATATTTCCTTCATCACCTCCTGTGGTTCCCAAGTTGGTTCATCAAACATATGGTTCCATCACAACACTTTGAAAAGGTTGGTAGTCTTGTTGTGTAGAACCTTATCTCTATAGTCCATAATCTATACCGGCTACTCCTCAAAAGAGAGATCATCATTCAACTGTTCCCACTCTGAGTTCTGTACATGTGAGGGATTAGGTATATACATCCATAGGAGTGATAACTGAAACATATCCTGATCATGGTCCATTTTTAGTGGAAGTGCAATCTGATAGGCCAAAAATATTATGTAGTCAGGGATATCAAAAGGGCCAATATAACTTGGGAATAACTTCCATTTCATTCCGACTAGCATGAATCTCTTCATTGGTGATATTCGAAGGAGGATTTTTTTTCTTCAATGTTGAACTCAAATTCCCATTATTAGTTGTCATGAAAGCAATTTTTCTGACTCTGAGTAGCATTTATGTGTTTTTGTATTACTCAAACCTTCTCCATCATCCCTTTCACAAGCTCGAGTCTGATTAGCTTTCTTTTCCAACATTATCCCAACATGTTGTAGCTCTACATCACATTCTATATAATTCTTAATATTTATCCATCAGTATACTCAATTGGAAGATATTATTATATTAGAACTCATCCAATGGGAGATGCTGATCCCATCCACTATTAACTTCTAGAGAGCATTAACATAACATATCTTCAAGCATCAAAATAGTCCTTTATGATTGGTCATCAGTTTGGGGGTGATAGGTCGTGGTGAAATTTAATTTCATACTCAAAGAATGATGAAGTCTCTTCGATAATTTAGTTGTGAACCACGGATTATGTTCATATAAAATCGAGATTGGAACACGGTTCACTTTCAGAACATCCTTCACATATATCATTTCAAGTTGTTCAAGCAATAGATCTTACTAAATAACAATAAAATGGGATGTCTCGGTGAGTTGGTAAACCACAAACCATATCTCAATATTTCCCTTTGACTTCTTTAGGAGACCCAATACAAAGCCCATAGTAGAATTATCCCACTACCACATGGGTATAGGATATGGCTGATCAACCATTTAGACTTTTGTCACTCTACAATAACTTGCTGACAAACCAAGAACCTTGAGATATATTCTGCAATCTCATTTTTCATGTTATCCCACCAAAACTTTTCACTGAGAACTCGGTACATCGTGGTGCTACAAGGATGGATAAATAATTTTGATCTATGTGCATTGTCCAATAGCTCCTTCTTTATCCTTGGTGATGAAGGCACACAAATCCATGTTCCAAAACGAATGGATCCTTCATCGTCGATATGGCACTCTTTCAGATTCTCTTCCATTACTGTATTCACTATCTTTGATTACTCCAGATCATCAACTTGTGCCTCCTAAATCATATCGTGGATTGATATTTACACAATCATTTAAGAAAGGTATGATTTATCCCCTACCCTTATGATTTCTAAATCCATTCCTTTTCATATCCACAATGATATTGTCTTTCTAAATCCGTATCATGGATAGAGTAGCAGGTTTTTTTTTCTATTTAGAGTATCAACTACCTTGTTCTCAATTCTAGGATGATAGTGAATAGAGAGATCGTAATCCTTGATTAGCACTAACCATCTCCTTTGATTCATTTTGTGCTACTTTTGTGTGAATATATACATTATTCTCTTATGGTCGGGTTATATTTTACACTTTTCACCATAAAGGTAGTGCCTCTAGAATTTCAAGGAAAACTACCATCTCTAGATCATTCATGGGTAGATCTGCTCTTGTATATTCAACTATCGTGAGTCAAAGGCTATGATATTATAATTTTCATGAGTATTATACCCATTACATTCTTTAATTATTCACAGTATATCACAAAAAATTCTCCACTTTTTTGTAGTGTGAGTACAGGTGCAGTGATCAGCCTTCTCTTTAGCTCCTTGAAGATTCCCTCACATTCTTCCATCCAGACATACTTTACCCCTTTTCTGTTAACATTGTTAGTGGGATTTAAAATAATGAAAAATTTCTCACAAAATGTTAGAAGTACCTTGCTAATCCAAGACAAAATCATATTTTTGTGACACTAGAGGGCATGTACCATTATTCAATCACCTTTTTTTGAAGCGTCTACTGAAATTCTCTCACTTGTGATCAGATTTCATAAGGAAGTGTGTTTCATCATCCAAAATTCACACTTGCTGAAATTGGAATACAACTTCTCCATTCTCAATGTCACCAACACAAGTCATATATATTCTTCATGTTCCCCCATACTCATGAAGTAGATGAGAATATCATCAATAAACACTACCATAAATTTTTGGAGGTAATGTCTAAAGAAACTATTAATAAAATCTATGATGATATTAGAGTAATTAGTAAATCCTAAGGGAATCTACATAAACTAATAGTGTCCATACCATGTACTGAATGAAGTCTTCTGAATATCACCCTTATTCACCTTTAGCTGATGATATCCAAAATGTAGATACACATTTGAGAAGTATTGATCTACTCCTAACTGATCAAACAAGTCATCAATCCTTGGAAGAGTATACTTTTTCCTTATGGTGATCTTCTTGACTTTTCTATAATAGATACAATGATGCATTGTTCAATTCTTCTTCATCACAAAGAGAGCTGGTTCACTCCAAGGTGATGAAATGGGGTTTATGAACCCTTTTTCCAAATGCTATTGCAGCTACTTGATTAACTCCTCTAGTTAAATAAAATACATCCTTTAGGGACATTTTGAGAGAGGAGTAGCACCAGGTATGAGTTAAATTGAGAACACTTCCTCATGATCTAGGGGAAGTCTGGGTAACTCTTCAGAAATACATCATTGTATTCCTTGATGATGGGAATTTCTCTAAGTTTGGAACATTCCATTGACTCAACCATTTGGGTGCGATATGCTTCTTCATTGGGAATCAACACCGACACTATTGAAGGATTTTTCAATAGTGATTAATGATCTTCCTTTCATTTTTAGTGAATCATGAGATTTTTTGGAATATGAAAAGTTATTTACTATTCCAAATAGTTGATACGTTCTCTATATAAAGACAGCCAATCCCTTACCATTATATAGTCGAATTATACAATGGTTAGTATTACTAGATTCAATAGAAGAATTTTACCACATACTCCAGTAAGAGAATATTCAAATAGTAGGGATCCAATGAATTCACCAATTGGTGATTTTACATATATTTGTAATTCAAGGTTTTGGGTCATTGATTCTATATTTCTATCAAACATGAAATATAGACTGGAATGATTAGAAACAGAATCAAATTAGACTTTTTCCATTATCGAGTGAATATGAAGAGTACCTTCTACAACTTCATTATATTTTCCACTCCCATAGTAGTTATAGAGTAAGAAATCCCTTTTTCTATTGGATTTTGTGTCTACTGACCCAGATTACCATTGGGGACTTGAGGTTTGGTGCACTAGATTGCATAGTTCCCTTGATCCACATTGTTATAGTATTGAACCATGGGTGGTTCTCTCCATTAACCCACCACATTCTCCTTTCGTCACATGTATTTTCGACACACTTGAGCATGGTGTCCTTAATTCCCACAATTGATTAATTTACCTGTCCCATTGTGGCATTTCCCATGATGAAAAATCCCACCTTTTTGTCATGTTGGTCACTATGTTTTCTTCCCAACTTTTTCATTAGATCATCCATCATGAAACCCCATCTATCATTTCATATCACCATGGCCATGGGACCACTCTCAAATATCCATCTCCACTTTGAGAGGAAATAAAACAACTTCTTCATTAATATAAAAGATTAAAATTTTAAGATCCTTTTGATGGTGTGGTTTTAATAAACTAATAAATCTATTAATTTTTCTATCATTTTTTATAAAAAAACCTTATCCGTGCCTGGAAAGCCTTGTGAAACTCACTTTATAGGTTCTGACAGATTATACTTCCATTAAATTGAGGTATATAAATTCTCCCTCAATCTTCCTACAAAGAGTTCATGGGAAATACTTAGTATGAAACATTATATTACAGTCTTCCCATTCCATCTCTTCAATTTCCACCACTGGATTGGTTTTCTTAATCAAATCCCACCGTTGAATGGCCTCTCCATCTTGATGAAAAATTTCTAGTGTCAACTTATCCATCTCAGACAAGTGGGTCACAAAATTGATTTTCTCCATGATGTTTACCCACTGTTCTACAACTAGTGGATCAAAAGATCCACTAAATGTTGGTGGTTGTTCCCACATAAAACAATCGATAGCATATTACTCCATCTTTCCTGAAAGAGGACGTTCCCCATTATTCTAGTAACTATATATCACCTAAAATATTTTTGTATGAATCTTCGTGATTTTTTGAACTCCTCCTCCAAAATCATTGGGGATGTCAATTGGGTTATCATTGCATTGGCCCTTACACATGTTGTTGGTCTGGTTTCTCTTGGATCCCACCATTCTCTAAATTGTAAAAGGTTATAACAAAAAATAAGTCAAGAAGTCATGAATAAACAAGTTATTCATTTTTACAATAATAACTAACACCATTACATATGGGATCGATATGAAAAAAAAATTGTGCACATTTTTGTACTTAGTCTCATACTATATATTTTCTCTAGGGTTAACTAATCCTAATTCCCAAAATAACTATACATTACCTCTGATACAAACTATAGTGACCCTATATTTTCTTATATTACTATTACATGATTATTATGATTAAAAACATAATAGTATTACACCATGATGATCCCATTTTTTGTGTCTTTGGAAATCTAGGACCATGCAAAACATTTACAACATCAAAAATAAAAATTTATTTATTTCCTTCTTCTCTAGATTCTTATTCATGCTTGAACTCTCCTTAGAACATGTAGTCTCCTAAGGATATACAAAAAAAATGGGTAAAATAAAATCTTGGTACCAGGATAGATATGAAAATTGTATCAATGGGTGAGAATAGTCATAACATAGGTAAATGATCTTGATGTATAGGGGAATCATTAATAAAAGACTTGAAACGTGGTATTGCATAAAAATGGAACATCATTACTTAGTGGTAAACTACAACACATACTTGTGAAAAAATCTATAATATTATTTACAAATCATTTCACATTAACTCCTATGATTCATCCCTTTAACCAATGCATTATAGTGCTGTATAATTCTGGGTAAACATGTCACATTCAATCATTCGTATTAAGAAATATAATTCTGGGCACACCCACCACATCCTAACATTATCATTATCATTAATTCCACAAAAACATATTTCAAAAATTAATATAAGTAACCCATGTAAACAACTAGGTTTCATCTCATAATAACACATTCATAAACTATGGGTTCCCAAAATAATGTGGGAATAACATATTTGATAAAATTACCATAATCCATGGGTGAGAATTAAAATGAATGTTTTTGAAAGAATAGTTCTTTTTGAAAATAGTTGATTAACATAAATTATAGTGGAAGACATGTATATCCTAGAAATGGTAATATAGTGTTGAAAATTTTATTTTTATGGAGTGACTATAAAAATAATGGAGTGAAAGATGGAGTACCCGAAGAAAGAAAGTTGGGTCTGAGAATTTATCCTTACCATGTATCTGAATTCTTTCATCACTTAAAGTCCTGTATAACCACATTAGATTCCTTAATTTATAATTCAAGAACATTTTTTACATGAATATGGTCTATATTATATTCATTTTGTTATTTTATGAGTACGTGGATGAGTTAGTTGGTTTAAATTCATTGTTTGATAATGTTATTTTTTATGGTTTTCTTGAATGGTTCACTTGTATTCACTAATAGATGTCCATTTAGAACATGGGTAAACATAAAAAATGATATTACATGTTGTTGATGATATTAGATTTTTTTGAATGATCTTATAATGTGTTAAGTTATATACAATTTGGATGAATCATTAGATAAAATTTAATGATTATTGTTTGGGTAAAATCAGGTGATTTTTTGATAACAACAAACTTGTTCAATTTAATGATTTAGTAATATGTACCTTTGTTACATCTATAAAATGAAATAGGATATAATACATAAAATATAATCTTTTTAAACTATAAAAATGGTTTCAACACAAGATCTGAAAGCTGTAATGGAAAACGAAAACATGTTGTTCTTGAATTTGATAAATTAACACCTCACGAACAATGTTTTCCTTTCTAAAATAAAAAGAACAGTTTGAAGGGTGTTTAATGATATAATATCCAATTTTTAACATAAAATTCCAGTATATTTTTGATAATGGATGTACCATACAATATGGATGAGGATATGAGGTGAGAGATAAAGAATAGGTCATGATATTTAATGGAAGATAATGGAAAATTGGGAGAGAAATTACCTTTTGAATCCTCCTCATGAGATTCCCCTTATTGGACCTATGCTTGGTATTTTGATGAGACTAATAGATCTTGGACGTCAGGAGGGGCTAGGAAGATGTTTGGTATTTCACTATTCATCAAAAAGTTATGTATTTCTTAAAAATCCCAAAAATTATCCCAAAGGATATTTCAACATGTAGAATAAAAAACTGAATTCCATTTTTCAATAATAAATTTATAAATATGATTAATTTTATTTTCAAATAAAATCATAATTTACACGAAAAATGCAGTTTTTAAAACATTAAGTTACATTTTCCAAAACATAGGTACGTCATACTTTTAAAGAAATATCATATATATAATATCATAGGTATGGTTAATATTCATTAGTGTATGTCAATATTAATAAATGTTACAATAATATTTTTAAGGGTATGTTGCAATTTACCAAAAATTATATTTGTTCAATTAGACATAAAAAATTACCCAAAACGCAACCGTGTATGTCAGATTTTCAAAAATCAACAAATGGAAGTCGAAATTTTAGGTTTTATGGTAACAGAATACTTACCATCAGTATATGTAATTATACTTCCTAATGTGATTATACTATAAGTAATAATTATAATAATGGAATTCCATTGATAAGTCATTGGGTTGTTATAGTTCCAACCCATTCCATTCAAACCGCCTGGCATATTCCTTGTCTCATCTTCCCAGTAGCACCTCGTCTTCCTACTCACTCTCAAAAATCCATGTTATCCACCTTTATTTTATAGATTAATTTCCATAGAATTTCCTCTAGGCACATTTTCCCATTGTCTGGCATATTCAGTTGATAATTTATCATTGACATCGGTAGGGGGAGGCTGATTAATCCAATTGATACTGTATTCATGAACATGATATATAGTTGGAAAATAATGAATGGATTTATCCCTTGTAAATCCTATGTGTATACTTTCATTCACATTTCTTACATTAAAGCAAACTTCTTAGTAATCATTGTTGACATATACATTTTCCAGAAGACAGTTCCATCGATCTGACCTACCTGCACACCACCCCTGACTCATTACAAGTACTCTCTCTACTCCAACGGCCCCCGCCCATAATCTAAAATCTATAAAACTATAGTCTAAAATATATGATAGTATATGATTGTATATCTTCAAATCCTATGATATATCTCTTCCTCTCTCAGCTTCAATGAGAGGATACCAATGATATTTTAAAGGTATGGTCGCAAACAGTCACCAAGAGGGAAAATGGAATTCCAGAATTCCTAGCCACCCCAATGAGCTACAACCCATCCATGAAGGATCTGGAATAGCCCACATATCCTTCTGGGAGTTCTTCCCCACAAGATCCTCCCCAAAAATGTTTCATATCATGGCCAATATGGGAACCTGAAGAATATTATTGTTCTTTTCCTCCCTGACTTCAGCCATCACATGCATTCCTAGGCAAACCCCCATCCACCTGACCCTGATTGGTAGTAGCGAGATGCTAAAAAATGCAGTAAGGAACACAATATATCATACATTTGGGTCCTAACATTCATTGATTATGATGCCATGGGATTGGTACTCCCTAACATCTAAGACGATCTATTATGATTCTTCCTCCCCTTTTTGTTATGTGTTCGAGGACCACTTCCCTCATCATGGCATCTTTACTACTTTGTCCTATGTCAGAAACTGAATGATCCACCCATAATAATATATATCCTTTATGATGTAATTAATTAGCACCTCCCCATATCCCACTCCAATAGATTCCATGTCTGAATAGGGTTGGGCATCTTATCCACCAAATTTTATCTATTGGTAGGAACTCATCATATTGGTACCCCTCTATGGTAATTACACCAAATGCAATTGATGTCCCACAGACTGATGCTTACCTCCCCGTATTAGAGGTGGAATGTGTAGGTGTCCGGAGACCATAGGCTAAACAGCTCTGGTACCTAGTTCTGCTGATGATAAAAGTGAAACTATGATGTCCACATAGACTCAAATAGCATGATAAACTATAGATCTTCCCTGATCTCCTCACAAGTCTAGCGTATCGAGTACCACCATGCCCATTCAATCGTGAAATTTCCCACAGACCTGAAGTCCCATTGATTGTAACCTTTTTCCTCATTGGTAATTCTACATCTGAATGTTCTTGTATAATGAGATGGATATTCTTTAGCAACTAGATCGCTTCCTATAATATTCATGGTCATCTAATTCAGGATATAGATTGTTGTGTTCTATGTTTCCCTGGTAGGATGATCATTGTTCATGGTGTTGAACACTGAAAGGATATCTTTGCATGTTACCCATGACTGTGGCTTATCAATCCCAAAGACTGGAATCAACTCCTCCTCCAAAATACTAAAGTTTCATATTGGAATATTGTCACTTAGGACGTAATCTTTTTGAGCTTGCATTAGCATGCCAGAAAGCATTTGATTATCATAGTCTAGTCTTCCCTCGTGACGAATCAGAGGGTTTTTATCATCTAAGTCCTCCATGCAGCTATAGTATCCTCCCTCTTAGCATCAGTATGTTGATCAGCCATTTCCATGGGGTTTTATAATTCAAAAATTGATTTTCATGAATTAACGGTAGACCGATGCACATGACAGCCTATGGCATGCAAGAATATCTCTATGTTGGGTGCGCACTTGGAGGGATGGTGACACAAAAGAGTCCGAGACTGCGCTAAAACTAAGATCACCTAAGAGAACTTGCACTAAAAATGATACATTTTCTCACATGAGAGAAAAAGTACATGTAGTATGAAATATTCAATGTGGGGACCAGGGGGATCCTCAGTGGCTTTATAGGCACGGACCGAACCATTTGCACGTAGAGAGGTGGTTTGCGCACCGAAAGTCCCTTTTTTCCCACCCTGACAGTGAGCTACTATACTTATCGACATGTACCACATAATCTGACCATCATAACCCCATTCAGCTCGGATTCTGATGGAGGGAGGTCATTTTTTGCCACATATTTTAGATAAGGCTATAAATGAACACTATTGAGATAACCTAGAGAATATTGGGAATCCACGGACAATTCTGCAATGTCTGAGAGATCTACACACAAGAAGTAACAGTTCCATGGTATATTACAATATGATTGAGAACCATTGAATGCCCAATTAGATGCCAAAGAGAACATTCTTCGACAACCATCTGAAAACCATCCAAGTCAATGGTGCGAATGAATATTGACCGGAGCAGAAGATTCCCATATGCGTGTATCGCATGCACGCCCAATGTGATGTCAAATAGTCTCTTGTTTGACATTCCTTCAATATTCTTCCACTTATGGTTCCATCTATAAATATAATCATAACACCCACCATTTGGGGGATGGTTACAGATGACGAACTAATGATATTCCACATAAAGGACACAACTTCTGCAACCATCCGGAAGACAAGAACTTATGGTATTGGATCTTACACAACACATATCTCATGGGTCTCCTTCGCGTTGTCCAACTAGGGCTTGATCCTCATCCATTTCCTTTTACTCTAATGTATTTGTGAGAAAAGTATTCCACATTCCCATAAGGTTTCCCTCGTATCGTAACAACATTGCGCCTATATACACACATTTCAGGCAACCACCCATCTTGTGCGACTCCCCTAATTCTTTTTTGTACCCCTCCTTATGTTATAAATTTGTTGCCCTTACCCTATGGCACCATATTTGAGCCCCAAATATGCATGACAACCCTATCATGCACAAAATTATCCCATATCGGCTTACATGTTTTTACGACGTGTTTTAAGGCCCCTTGGGTGGTGCTTCATGTTGTGTTGCTTTGCCTCATTTTTCTTCACAATGTCACACTAATGGATATGGCATCTTTTCATTGCCTTGCTAATGTGAGACCCGTAATGGATCACTTCACAACTCCATCTCCATATGGAATTGTCGATTCCTTCACCTCATCAAGGGTTATAGAATTCTGGTTATGTATGTCATATGGGTCTATAGTGAATACTCATCATCTGAGCTATGGGATGTTAAATTTCCCAGCACCATCATCTGTATCACTTGACGTTAAACTATATCCTTTCACCACCCAATATTCACGGGGTTCCCCACCTTCAACATTTTTCATGCCCACTCATCTCAATGAGAGTGATATATTTCTCACATAGAATGAGATCCTCCTTTAATAGAACAACATAAGTCTGTTATGGAGGGAAACCATCCTAATGTATTCCGCTATACGTTCTTATAGGAGGTATCACCCATGCTACTCCCATGCTATTTCTTGAGCAAGCACTATAGGATAGATGGGAACAAGGGGACCTTGATACCCTATCACTCTACCTATGAAATTTATTGACAACGTTCATTCATAATGTAGTATGTCCCAATATACAACTCCCAGGGCTGCTAACCACGCATAATACCTGCTCCATTCCATGTAGATGCATGTTTCACGATGCAATCATCAGGCCTTGGTTTCATCTCGTTACACACAATGATCCTGACTCACATGAACATATAGTAACCATTGACCATGATACATACTTTTCTGGGCCTCCTTAGTGTGCAAGCCCCATTACCCTTCCCAATCTATGTTGAATTTGATCCTTGAACAATTCAGGGGAGGTGCATATGAATCCTCCCTAAGGATGAGGCACATCATCGATCGGTCTCAACCACTTCACATCGGTTCACCCTCATATTGTATGATTCTAAACTATATTCTCCCCTTTTAATACCACATGATCCTAATTATATTCTTCAAAACTATGTGGGATTTTATCCCTGCCTCCTAGAAATGTTACGTAGGAAGTCTCTTTAAGGTTCAACCCCAAACACTGGTAAACATTGGTGTCCCCTTTGTCATAAACCACTTCCTTTGTACACCCTTTAGTTGTGTTAGATCAATTCATGGGAAGCTATCCATGTGTAGTCTCCAAAAGTAGTCCATACTCTTCCAATCATGTGTGTCCCTCTTGTGGTGGGATGCTAACCATGAGTAAGCCCCCACCATGTTTTTGAGTTGATGTACCTTGTGTTCACCCTGATTCTATGCCCCATCATGAACTACATGGAATTTTATTCTCCACCATGAGGATACACAGTATACCTCCCTATGGTTAAATACCATCACTAATGTCTCGTCATGGTCTCTCCCTTTAGCCTTCATTTTTGGGAAGGTCATTCCCCTACCCGGAGGTTCAACATCTTTTGGGTCCCATCCATGAGTCCATTCCCATGAGCCGCCTCCTCAAGAGTCCCACAACCTAACCGAACTATGTGGACGTTGATTCCATTCCATGAGGAAATGTATGAATCCTCTCTGTTGTTCTATCCCAACATCACTATTATATCCATGCTTGTCCCACCCAATTACTCCCATCCACAACATCTAACCATTCAACATTCACCATTCCCCTTTGGTCTAATCCGCGTGTCTTCAGTTTGATTCCCTCAATGTAAACCCTGATCCTATGCCTCACCCATTATAATTACAAGGGTTTTGATACCTATCATATGTACAGGGTACATAAGAAAACACAATGAGTTTTGATCCCAGCCAATTTTAATACTTGGTGGACCCTTGCTGGGGTGCACATTCCATAATATACCCTTAGTGGTTTCTAAATCAGACTTCATAGTGTGACATATTTCCTTTTTGAGACACACCACATCAGATCAATCCTAATTTGGTGTTCTAATACACCCATCTAGTAAACCATTAAGGTGATTCCACAAATCAACCATTTAGTGACTTGTATCATTTGTTGGCTAGTAGTAATTTTCAATACCATGCTTTGTTTTGTCTCCTAGAGGATGGAAATATTTGTAAGTTTTAATTTTTGGATTATGTACATTAGATTACTAGATTCAAAATAATCCATTTGGATTTTCGTTTAATAAAATTAATATCTATTACTAAATATATGTTATAGCTATATAATGAATTCTATCTTGGTGATATACTAAACTTGGATATTTCCCCAGAGTAAAATTCTGTTTATATGATTTAGTCTTTCCAACTCAGCATCATACTGAGAAAATATTTCCTTAGTTGTAGGATTTTTATTTTCCATCTCTGGTGTGTGGAAAATAACCGAACACATTCAAATTTTATTCATGAGGTCATTCTTAATAGTTTTTATTTACAAATTTTAAAGAGACCTCAGATTTTGTGTATGTACCTAATGTCAGTTCCACAAAAATTCATCAACCATCATTGAGTGGATTTAGTTTCTGTTACTTTCGTCATTATTAGAATCTTATTTTTTGGAATCATATTCTGATTAGTCATCATGGAAAAGAACAATAATATTTTGGATTAATAACAATACAAATATTCATATCTTCATATAGAGGAAATTTTAATTTTTTATCATCCATAAATTAGTTCTGGTCCAGAAAATAATTTTTTATTAGGTTTCCATTCTTGAGGGGATGTTTAGTCTAGGAGTCATGGAATTTTTTTACCATTCCTCTTGAGTTCTCTCTTAGAAGTAGTATTTATGGTGATCTTAACGGAATTATATCTAATCTATATAGATCATCCAACAATATTGAGAGGGTATCGCACATTTGATGTAATTTAGGGAGATGTTATCATGAAGATTCCCACAATCATGAAAATAAAATATTCCATAGTGGATGTGATTTTCATGGAATAAATTACAAAAAAATAAATTGTTGGTATTTTCATGAAACTTCACAAATAGTTTCTTGAATTTTATGGGGTTTTAGGTCCCTAGGGGTGGTGGTTGTAGAAAATATGGTGAAGATACACCCCATCGTACAAGATTCGGAAGATTAAGATTAAATAAATGGTAGCTATAATATTAAATTTTTTGATATTATATGGAATTTTTGTAGCAAGATATGGGTGCATGGATACCTCTGGGTATGAACTATATGTTATAAAATACTACAATGTTATAGTTGATTTTCATTCCTTAGATTTTAACCCTTCTGCATGTTTATGGATCAATAATGAATCAACATCTCAATAGATCACTCTTATAGAGTATATTTTTTGTGGGATTTGCAAGAAGTGGGATTATGTTGAAGAGAACAGTTAGATTATTTGGTCCTTGGGTTTGATTTTTTCCCCGTTGATATCATTGCGTGATATACTGTTTGGAGGAATCTTGTTGATGGGGTGTAGGGTGAAATAAAATTCTTCCTATTCACCAAATCATTAGATTTAATTTTAGGGGAGAAATAGGTTTGTACATGGTGCAATTTATTGAACAGTTTGAGGCTCACATGATAGAGGTCTCAACACATTCATCATAACATTAAATGAAACATTGGAAAATGGGAATCAAGGTCAATCGAGTGGTAGAGTTATCGAATTGTATTAATGTGGTTGGTGTACTCCCGGTAAGACAAATATATATATTTTAATTGAATATTATAAATCTATAAATTTAAATATATATAATTTATTCATTATTCTATTAAATATTTTAATCATTTATAAAAAGTAGTATACATAGGAATGCCAATATCTGATGTTTTTTCATCTTTCTATTTTCACTAGTACAAAGCATTCTACCCATCATCACGAACAAGTTCTTCCACCAATTTAAATCATTGGTTTATTTTATAGAATCCTTATTTAGGGAATATAAATTTTTTAGGATCATTTCCACAACATTGAGAGAAAGCTGTTCAAATTAATGAAAAATTGATAATATATAATGGATCAAAAAATCAGTTCATCATTATATGCTTTAATCATAAAATGAGGTGGTAGTTGATGTGACATTCCTAGAATAGTCATGAAAGTCTTGATATGATAGTGTCTTTTGGGTAAATTTTACAAGTGGGGAAATTGTTATTAGAGTTATATGACACTATACAGAGTAGCATGAAAATGTATACCTTTATGATACATCTATTATGAGATATTTTTTATTCATATTAAAGGGGAGAATATAATGGATATCACCTTATACACATATTAATAAATGATTTTTTATTAATTATAAATTTTATTAGAAGACAATTATCATAATGTTTATTTTCTATGGATAATTATGTACAATAAACTGAAAAAATGAAACCAAAATAAAAAAATTTAATTCAGTATTTATAGTGATCTCTGGTTGTTCTTTGAGTAGTTATATATGTATAATATAACATGGGAAAACAAGAAAAAAATACGTATCTAAAAATCCAACAAATGGAAAAACATTAGAATAAATCATAAAACATGGGTAATAAAAAATAACATAATAACATAAAAAGACAAGGAACATAGATAAAACTAATGAATTATAAAATCTATAAAATGGGATCATATAAAAATGGTATCATGGAAATGTGGAAACAAAAAAGCATTACATATGCATGACTCATGGATCATTTCACATGGAGGAGCCCGAATCAATGTAACCACCAACACCATTTCACATGGAGCACATGTCAAAGCTAACCAAAGAGACCATTTCATATTAAGTCTCATGGGACAAAAAATTACCAATGAATCGGTGCAGTATCTGAGCACACACATCATAACAAGTAAATGAATATGTGTGTCATATAAAGAATCATAAATAAAGAATCAATCAAAATAAAAACAGTTTCCCATGGAATGAATTGGGGAACATAATCATGTCAACATGCCTATTAAGTAATATCTTAATGATGCCCATAAAATTCAAGGATTTGAATACATATAATAATATTGCAAGGTAAAATTGGAATATATCATGATAATTGATGTCATAATGATGCGGAATTATGTAAAATATTATTTAGGAAACATTATAAATTATACATTTTAGTGTGAATTAATGAAAATATAAATGTGTATTTAAAGTTAAAATGTGATATTTTTTCCTAAAAAAAATTGGAAAAAGAAAATAATTGATGATAAAATGAGTTTTTTGAGGAAAAACTAATGGTGGATAAAAATTTATTATGGATGGAACATGAATATGGGTAAGAAATCATGAAGTTTCCCATAATTGGGCTTCCTTATCGGGAATAATTGATAACAAAACCATAAAAAAATTTATTTCTCTATCAAAGAAGAATGATATGATATTGTTAAATGAGTTTGGAACAAAAATAATGAATCAATAATATGTATATAAAAAGAATTAAGAGTTACATTAGGGTCTAGAGAGAGAAAACATGACCTAAAGGAAAAAATGAAGGTTCAGTGAGAATCCCTTATCTTATGTCTCAAAATGTTATACATATGAGCTCAATTTCTTTCATTATAAAATTAAATAAATTTTTTAATTAATAATAAACCATTTATAACCTCTTTTTATTTCTTATAATTTTATTATTTTCATTTATGTCCTTTTTATGGGTTACAATATAAAATTTATATGTTTAGGGGTTTTTTTCCATAGATTTCGTGATTCGGTTCATTTATATACCTGAATGAAAGATCAGGTATAACAGGAATAGATATGTATAATTTAAGATATATATTGAACATATTGAATATTTAATGGATGAATAAGTCACTTATATATTTTATGTTTGGATTAATCTCTTTATAAGATGTCAATGAAAATCATTTTGATTATTTTAGGGAGTTTTGGATCACAACGGACTTGTTTTGTTCCATTATTAAATATTATGTGTGTACATACATGATTTTTCCTCTGGTGTAGCTATTTTAATTTAGGTCTAAATACTTAATGTGGTTCTAATATGGATTTCAATGGGGTTAGAAAAGTTCCTAGGGGTGTTTGGGGCATGTCCAGAGCCTGAAAACTTTTTTTGGGAAAAAGAGGCTCGACACATGGATTAGAGTAAACCAAAATAGAATGCCTCAATGTTTGGAAAAATTTGTAGACTATGTGTTTCTAGATAGATCCGCCTCACATGGATGGGGCATGGCTATGTGGCCAAACTATATGAGAGCACTGTTTTCTTAGGTACTCATTCCTGGTTTGCGTATAGTTTGTCAAACCCTACGGACAAACCACAAACATTCTATTTTAAGGGAAAATTGTTTTTTTTTTCATATAATGATCTAATTAATCTATTTCCATCTTCCCTAATCCATTCATATGGGCTATGTACTATTTTTATCTCAATTTGGGTAGTTTTTAAGATCTAACCATATAATCAAGAGATCCCCATCATCCAGAAACTGATGACACATTATTTCATCACATTGGGTTCATAATGGTATGTACTCAATTACCCTTGAGCCATTTTCCTTCTTTTTTTCTTGACTGAGATATTGGGGTATGAGAATTTTTATCCTTTTCTTATATATATTTCTATATGAGATAAATCATGTTATGATACTAGAGGATGAGAGTGTACAACACAAATTGTCATTTACTGTTTTGGCACGACTCCATCCTTCCCACGTCAAATGTTATTCCAAAATTGTCGTTTACTATTTCGGCCTATTTGATCCACCATTTGGATTTGTCTTGACTTCAACATCTTAAGCATAAGAATTTCTAAATTAAATGGATTATTTATATGGTGAATTTCAAAATGGAATGTACCATGTAAGCATACAAGTTGGTCTTCCTAATGTAAGTGCTTCAAATTGATATTTGAATGTGAATGATTAATTGGTTGAATAACTATAGAAGCCCATACCACAATAATGGTAGGTAGAAAAATAAACCATAAATATTTAATATTATATAAATGGATTAAATTGTTTCATGCTACTTGTCATTTTAACACTACAGAAATCCAATATATGAACCAAATGATTTGATAAATAGGCTGCATTCTACATGACATTATCACACTAATGAAATGAATGGCATGAACCCAATGACATGATAAAAAGGATGCAATCTACTTGACATTATCACTAAAAGGAAAGTAAAGGCATGAACTCAAGGAGATATTACATGACATCATAACCAAATCATAATGGCATGACTAAAGCTTGACTTAGATTCTGATTGGGGAATTCCATGAGCACTTAAGAACCCCATTCTGAAACAATGATAGAACATTAATAAGTTGAGACCCACCTAGATCTTGATACTTGGATGTTCAAGGATTCCTGGTATTATATCATCGGATCCCCGATTTAGTAACATAGGATGTAGTCGATACACTCCTTGGATCCAACATTAACATAAAGGATTCCATGTATACACTCCTATGATCTACATTAAGGATAAGGATGTCTTAGATACACTCCTAGGATCCAACAATGACAAGGAGGTTCCATTGTTAAATCCCATCAGACCCCATCATTTCATCGCCATGTTTTACCATGGTCGATCAGCATGGACTCGGTAGACACCTCATTATGGAATTCCATGGGCAATATTCCTTAGATTACACTCTTTCCCTATGTCAGGATACAGTTATTTCTATATTGGAGACCCTTGGGTAAACGCCACCATGGTAATTGCCTTGGGACTTCACTATTTAATATCATTGATAATGGTTCCCATGTTACACATTGGAACCTCCACTCTTTATACTATCGAGGTGATGTCTGTGTTAGTTATGTATCATGAGACTATCAATCGAAAATTGGTATTTACTTATTTAAATGAATTTTTTACATGTTCAGAAACCAGTTGAGGGCTGAAGAAGGTACTCATGTACTTATTTACATTGTACTCCTTGAAATTATATATATATTTTCTTACAAATTTCTACATTTACCTTACACAGGATGGAGGTTATAGACACTCTTGGTGGTATACCACTAAGATTTATCTCACACAATCTCTGGGTTCCATTTGATACTTAGGGAAGATTACATGGTTGAAGGTGTTGATAGAGGGGATAATATAGATTCTAAAATTTGATTTCTTATTGTACAGTGTGAATCATTGTAGCAAGTCACCGAGATGGAGATCAGGATGCTTAGGATTGTATTTTATTTCCATTATACTTTATTTTAATTTTATATGCCTTGAGTCTTCTATTCATGTTTTCCAGTTTTCTAGTACATGAAATATCATCAGTTGTTGAATGTTATTCTTATTTTTTTAGTTATTATTACTATTTTCTATATATTCCCTTTTTATTTACATTTACTTCTATTTCTTCCTCTATTTAATTTTTTTTACTCTCACCCAAAGGACAACACTTTGGTAATGAGGGAATAGTCTCCCCATAGACACACCTTAGGCCCTCACTCCTAGTTGGCATCCTCTAGCATTCAGGGACGTGCACATGAGGCCATGTGGACAACCAGGCAGGATGAACCCCTCAAGATTAATGTATGTCTGTGACATCACGTAGTGGTATCAAATGTGATTTAATTACATTAATTACTATTTAGAGACAAGAGATTGGAGATTTGGAATTCATGGGACTTGTTCATAATTTTATCTTGGGCATCGCGAACCAATATTAAAGGGTAAAAACCAAGATTTATAAAATCATAATTATTTTTCTACATTTTTCTATCCTTGATGATATTATTTCACTATTGGGTGAAGCACATGGTATGTGGTGTTGTTTTTTATTGCTTTGTTTAAGGATTTTTATTCATCCTTTCTCTAATGATCTGAGGGTATGGGGCATTATTACATGCGTCCTTATAGAAACCTTGAATTAACATGTCATTCGTGTTTCCATTCCATATAGGTTTATTTCACTGTATTGAATTGCTATATATATGTTATGTTGTGATATTTTCTTATACATGTGCAAAATTTGGATGCATTTGAGTGATTTCATATCACAATTAATAATGTATATGAACCCTCATGGGTTGGGATCAGTAATCTTCCATGTCAAACCATTATTCTATAATCAAATGTGTGTCATTTCTGGTGATAGTTATATGGGTAATGATTCATCCAAAATTGATATCCATTATAATGTCAATCATGAAATCTAATATAAAATGGTTCCACATAATTATCCTTCTATTTCATATTTATGTAAGGTAAAAGTGTGAACATTGAAATTATATGGAAAATAAAATGAATGTTATACTTTAACACTAACTGATACATGGCCTTCCAAGCAGGTATTTGTGGATGTATGCATTGGGTAGTGAGTTTTCTTACATTTAGATTCTGCTAGTGATGTTATCTCTATACTTATATTCTTCCTCTATGGTGTGTGTTTGGAAATTATAGATCAATGCTACCATGATGTCCTCATGTCGTACATCGGGATGTTGGTGATGGCAATGCTCCTAACGTGGTGGGAATTGAGGTGCTAGTCTTACCTCTAGGAGTTCCACATGTGGAATGCCTGTTGTACCTAAATTGGGATCCAATTCCCATGTTCATGATAGTTTCTATCATTTTATGCAATCCATGCATGTTTCTCCATGTCTTGCAGCCACATTGGTTGATATGACTACTGAGATCCAACATCAACATACTCATACCTTTTCAGGGGATGGTAATCTGCAGGCTATTGAGTCATGGATTCAAGACTCACATTATATCTTTGAGAATCTAGGGATTCCTCTAGAATTAAGGGTAAATCTTTCCACGTACATGCTTATAGATTCATACAACTATTGGTGGGATTTGATTACCCCGGCTGGTCATCATTAGGGATTTTTATGGGTTGATTTCTATATTGACCCCTATGATATATACTTTCCACTGATGCTGAGAGATAATATAGCTAGAGAGATCATGCATCTCGAATAGGGTTCTAGTTCATTTATGGAATATGCATGCCATTTCCTGGAGTTTTAGTTCTTTTGACCACTTCAATCATGTGATGAGATTTCATATGTTATATGTTTCAATGATGGGCTCCTGTATGAAATCTGTAAACAGATCAATGTCTCTCTCTTGCCTACATTTTCTGAAATACTCTATCAGGATCTTATCCCTAAGCGTAACCATAGGGACTATAATAGTACTAGGAAAAGAGGATCAATGCTACATTAGGCCAGTATTTCATCCATTGGTATGAAATGTTCTGTCAAGGTTTATCATCAAGGAAGTGACAAATAGAGTACACATTTCAAAATAACATTGGTGTCTGATTGCTATGTATCATGGGGGAATTCAAATCCTCTGTGTGATAGATATCCACTGGAGTCCAAGACAGGTGGGTATATGAGGAATCATTAGTTTTTCTATAGGACCATTCCACTAGCTTCCCATGGGAAGTGTCCGAACCATCTCCAAATTCAAGTCCGAGTTATTTTACACCAATTCTTGTGAGGAGATAGAGTAACACAAATTAGATTGTAATAGGAAGAGGTCATGTTAATTTTAGATAGACCCTTGATCACCATCTTATCCAATATATAGGTTTTGAACATGGTAGATCATCAATTTCATCAGTCTATGGATCCTATCATTTTCATGAACTAGATCCAGTACCCATGGATCAGGCTATGGGACCATCTATATTATGAGGTAATCTTATAGTAGCATCTACTAAAGAATCTACTTTATTTGATATCGTTTAATTAATATCATTTATCGTTCTTATAATCAAGTTGAGTCATGGACTATAGATACAGTGTCAATATGGTGCTATGACCCCAGATACACTATTAAGGTTACAAATACAGGGTGTATTCTAGTCTATGGAAAGTCCCCTTGAGGTATTCAATTACCCCTTCCTATGGAACCAATTTATTCTTGAGATGAAATGAATAACTTATATTCTCATGATATATTGGTTGGTTCATTTTAATGCTTTTTTTGACTACTATATTCATAGGATATCTATTGATCACTAGAGGGTATAGGTTATCAATATTAGGGTGGGTGGGTTTCCCGTGATGGTATAGCTAGACCAGAGCATCACGGAAAAGGTAGACTGTCTGCCCAAATTTCCAATCTTTTATTGGAGGATCAGGGCTTGCATCAATATTATTTTCCTCCAGTAGTGGATTGTTTCATGGACGTCTTTTCAATTATCCCACTTGAGAGAGAGGTTCAGTTCACAATCAATATTTTTCTATGTGTAGCCATAGTTTCTATTACAACATATTGGATGGCACCAAATATACTTCAGGAGATCAGGAAACAGATATACAATTTAGAAGCCAAGGGATTTATACGGCCCATTACATCCTCTTGGGCTTTTCAAGTGGATTATTTGGCGAAGTCAGGTAGAAATGTATTTTTATGCATGGATTAAAGAATCTAGAACTAGATTATTATCATGAACTGTTATCCACATACTCTAATAGATGATCTCGTTGATTGGTTCCAAGGGGAAAAAGAACTTCTACAAGATTGACCTGAGATCAGGTTACCATCAGGTATGAGTCAGAACATCATACATTCCATGTACAACATTTCTTATAAGGTATGGTCTGCAAGAATACCTTTTTATGTCAATCAATATTATGAACGTACCCATCATCTTCATGGTGCCAATGAATAGGGTGTTCCTCCTCTATTTGGATTTATTTTTCATGGTGTTCGTGGATGAAATCATAGTGTATTCTCAAAGTCATAGCGAACAGGACAAACATCTTGAGAAAATACTGAGTTCACTGATAGAGCATCAGCATTATGAAAAGAGAGTTAAGATAAACATATGGATCAACATTGTCCACTTATTGGATCAGATTATTTCTTATTTATGAGTACCAATATTTCCTGAAAAGGTCAGTTCTATTATTTCCTGGGAGAATCCAAAGAACAATTTGACATATGGAGTTTAATGGGATTAGATAGATATTGTCGACGTTTCACAAAATAATAATCACAACATTCTTCCCCTCTTAAATGAATGAAAAAGTATGATTTCAGGTGCACATGGTCATTAGCATGTGAAAAATCCTTTCAGAAGATAAAAAGGAGGCTTGTATTGGAACCTATTGTAATTCCTCGATATTTGTCTATATGATATACCTTATTCTCTGATTAATCAACGATCACCCTAGGAGAATTTTTCATGCAGGAATAAATATTTGATGTATACGTATCATGGATGTTGATGCCTCATGAGAGAAAGTAACTAAAACATGAACTTGAGATAGGAGAGTTTTTTAATTCCTTATGTTGCTGGAGACATAATCTATTGAGTTAGATTTTTGTAGAGTTCATGGACTACAAGAGGCTCAAATATATCCTTTCTACTGTTTCATGAACCGTTGATAGTGTACATTTATAAAATATTTACCATTCATTGATTTTGAGCTTGTTTATATGCTTGGGAGGGGAAATGTGGTTGCAGATGAACTGTGTTAGAAAACTCCATAACTGGTGGTATGAGAATCTAGAGAGGAATTGAAGTTAGTGGACCTATTTTATAACATTAATTTATAGTATAATGAGTGTAATGAAAAGACTTAATTCTTAGCCTTGATAGTTACCTTTTCCCTCCATAAGATATTTAAGAGTAATCAGTTTTCAGATCCAGATGTTTTGATTCTCCATGAGAGTATATCTGGAGATAACCAACTTCTGGATTGGTATGTTTAAAGAGATGACATCCTACGTCAACATGAACATATCTGGGTTCCTACAGATATGACCAAGGAGTTGATGATTGAGTCCCACACTTCATAGTGTGTAGTTCATCTAGGAATCTCAATGATATATCGATATATGTGACACCAGTATTGGTGGCCTGGGATGAAATGTTAGATAGTAGGCTTTACAACTAGGTGTTCCACCTATCACGAGTTGAAGGTTGAGAACTAGAGACCTGTAGTCTTTTTACAACCAATTTCAGTCTCAAAATGGAATGAGAGGATGCTTCTATGTATTCCATAGGTGGCTTACCTAGGATGATGAGAGGTGTAAATTTTATCTGGGTATTCATTTATTTAATAACAAAATAATCCCACTTCATTCCAATTTGGGATACATTCTCAATTGATGATCCAATAATACTATATTTATAGGATATTGTATGACTATATAGGGTTCCATGTACAATTGTTTCAGATAAGAATTATTACTTCACGTCATTGTTCGGAGAGGGGTTTTAAAAGGATATGGGAACCCAAGTTCTTATAAGAACAACTTTTCACCCCCAGAAAAATGGGCAATCAGAAGAGACAAAATAAGATCTAGAGGATATGCTCCAAGCATGTGTCCTTTTTTTGGTAGTTCATCGGATATGCTTATCCCACTAATTGAGTTCTCCTATAATAACATCTTTTAGGAGAAAATATAGACGGCTCAATGTGAGGACATATATGTTAGGCCAATCCATTCACCCATATGCTAGCTATAGGCACATGAGGCAACAATACTTGGTCCTCGTCTCATTTCATGGACTTCGAAGAAAGCCGAACTGATCCGAAAGCATATAACTACTGCATAGTCCAGAAAATAATCTTATGTTGATCTCCTTCAATGACATATTGAGTTTGAGGTCAAGGATCCAATTTTTATTCGAGTATCACTCCTGCTAGGTCATAGATGATTATAAAAGCAAGGAATGTTGTAACTTTGTTACATAGGAACGTTTGAAATTATATATACAATCGGACCGGTAGCCTATTGGTTGTTTCTACCTCAGTGGTACTATTCCATGAATGATGTCTTTCATGTCTCACAGTTCATCCAATATCATGTCGACCCATCTCATACCACTGATCATGAGGGAGTTGATTTAGATGTTGATGTTTCCTTTAAGGAGTATCAAGTATGCATCGTTTTCTAGAGCATGAAGGCTCTCTATGGCATGTTTTTTTCCTCTTGTCGGGGTGTTATGGTAGCACATATGAGTAGTGGATGAGACTTGGGAGATGAAAGGTGACATTCATGGAAATTACCCAATGTTATTCTTTTGAAAATTTTCTCCACATTTGGAAGGTAAACTCTGTGATGGGTTCTTTCATGTGGAGAGGATTATAAGAACATAGTTTTTTAATTATGTATGGATCCTTAAAATTTCAGTCTAAATGTTTACATTAGACCCAATATGGATTTATAATGGGTATAAAAAGGCTTCAGGGGTGACATAGAATTTTTGGAGTCAAGAAACCATATTTTCTGGGGAAACATGTTTGGTTCATGGTATAATGTTAACCATGAAAGAATTCCATTGTGTTTGGAAAACCATAAAGATTGTGTTTTTCCAGAAATATCCACATCACATGGTTAGTGAACGGTTGTGTGGTCTAACCGTGTGAGAGATCCTTTTTCCCAGGTACACATGCTTGGTTTGTGTGAAATTTTTTAAACTGTATGGACAAACCATTCACATTCTATTATAAGGATAAATTTCCCATTATTCCCATTATGACCTATTTAAGACACATCCATCATCCCTAATCTAAGCATATTTTGAATTTTGTAATTATCTCTCAATTTGGTATTTTTTGAATATTTAACCTTGGAATAAAGATATCACCTTCAACATAAAACTGATCGAACATCCATTCCACATGTTGGATTCGCAATAGTAAGTACCTGATTCATATTAATCAATTCTTCATCCTTTTTTCTCTTGACCAATATATCAGGGTATGATCAATTTTCTATTTTTCTTATATGAACTCTGCTCTGAGCCCAATTAGAGCCTAGTATTGGAGGAGGAGAGTCATAAAACCCTAAGGTGGCTAGTCTATAACTCACGTGTATAGTTTTTTTATTTTGGTTTCATCATGTGGGGCCCACTTATTTCCTCGGGTTCCATAATTGGAACTAATATTTCATGCTTTTAATTTTTTAAAACAATTTGGCTATGCCCTTTCCCAATACCAGATAAATTTTTTGTGGTTATGAACACAACTCCGTCCTTCCGGTGTCGAAGGTTATACCATAATTTTCATTTTTCGTGTTGGATTGTTTGATCCACCATTCTAGTGTACCATTGCTTGACCTTCCAATAGGTAAGTTTCTATAAATTAATTAGATTCTTTATATATATTTAATTGTATAATAGAATGTTATGTGTATGCATACGACTTCATCAACCTAATCTAAGTGCATGAAATTGATAATTGAATGCTAATGATTAATTTTTTGAATATATGTAGCATCCATTGAAACATTAATGGAAGTTAGATGAATGAACCTGGAATATGGATTATTACATAAATGGTCTAAATGGTTGCATGATACATTTCTTTGACACACTAATTAATGGATAGGTTTGAACTAAATGACTTGATAAAATGTTGTCATACTGAATGATCTTATCACACAAATGAAACGCAAGGATTGAACAAAAGGTGATATTACCAGACTTCATAATCAATTAGGAAAGGCATGACTTGATATTTCCTAGGATTTTTATCAGAGAATTCCAGGACCACTCAAGAACCCTATTCTGACTCAAGGATACTATAGCGACTCAGCTATTTCTTCCATTACCATTACATAATTTTAAGGATAAATAACATAATATTGTTACACATTGAGGTTACAAAGGTTTAGTGTCTTGGGAAAAGTATGACTAATCAAAACAATTACAACATCAAGCATAACAATTTATCCAATTTTTCATCTCCAGCTTCTTACTGGCACTTGACCTCTCCATAGTACATGTATCAACCTGAGGATATACATCAAAAGGGGTGATCTGGAAGCTCAGTAAGTGGATAGATAAGAAAAATTTTGCATGGTGTGGGCATAATCATAACATAGGAAATGAATCATGAATATGAGGGTATCATTAAAAAATATTTGAAATGTGGTAGTGCATAAAAAACTGAAACATCATGTCTTAGTGGTCAAATACCACACATACTTGTAAAAATACTAGCATCTTGTTCACACATCATTTCACACATACTCATGAGATTCATATCTTTACCCATTGAATTGGAGTGATGTATATTTCTAGGCACACCCATCAAATTGAAATATTCATATTGCGCTATATAATTCCGAGTGCACCTATCCCATCATAACATTATCATTTATCATGAATGCCACAATGAATATATAAAAAAATGAACATAAATAACCCATGAAAAGGAATGGGTTTAGTCTGGTAATAACACATTCATAATCTTTGGTTTCGCAAAAGAAAGATGGAATGACATACATGTTATAGGAACCATCAATATTGAATGAGAAGTAAAAGGTGTGTTGTTAAAATAAGAGTTCATTTGGAAAACATTTGGTTTGAAGTAAATACTAGTTAAAGTCATTTATATCCCAGAAATGTAATGAAAATTATGAAAAAATATTTTTAAGGAGTATCCATATTAAAAAGGAGTGAAAGAGGGAGAACCCGAAGGATGAATGTTGAGTTCACGAATTTTCCCTTACCTTATATCTGAACGCTTCATTCACATTAATATCCTATATAATTATATTATAATCATTAATTAGAAAATAAAGATCCTTTTATAAATTAATAGGGGTAATTTTGGTTTCATTATTGTATTTTATCGACCTTTTTATGAGTTATATAGTTAAAAAACATTGTTCAACAATGTTCATTTTTATGGGTTTCTTAATCGTTTCACATGTATTCATGAATTGAAGTTCATGTAGAACATGGATAAACATAAAGAAAATATATTAGATGTTACTAATAATATTCTCGAAGTTAAAATTATTTTATAATGAATTACATTGTATTCCATGTGGATGATTCATTAGATATGAATTAAATGTTGATGGTTTGAGTTAATTTGGGCGTTTTTCGACCACAAAAAACTTTTTTTGATTAGTCATTTAGTAAAACATACATTAGTTAGTTAGAAAACATTAAATATGAATAAATATATATAAAATATTCTGGTTCAACCATAAAAATGTTTTTAAGACCATATTTGAAGGTAGAAATGAAAAATAGAAAACATGTCGTTCTTGAAGATGATAGATTAACACCTCACAATCGACGTTTTCTTTTATAAAATAAACGGTACAGGAGAAGGGGGATGGATAGTATAATATCCAATTAGTATCATTAAATTATAATATATATATGATATTATATTTACCATACCATTTGGACAATGATTGTCTGGGAGAGAATAATAAATGAACTTGAAATTGAAATGGAATTAAAGGAGAAGAGGGAATGCAATTACCTCTTTAATCCTCCTCTTGAGATCCTCCTTAAGGGGCCTAGGATAGAAATTTTGATGAGACCAAGGGATTGTGGACGTGGGATATGGGATATGGTAAATTCATTGGCAATGATTAGTCAAGGCATGAAGCTTGAGAGGTGTGAGGAAATGAGGGTGTGATGGGAGGTATTTGTAATGGAGGGGAGTGGGGATTTCTCAATATAAAATTATTTAATTTATTATTTACCCAAAAAAAGGAAATGTGAGTCTTATATGACCAAAAATTGTAATTTTATAATATGATCCCAAACCATGTGGGATTACATCAGCAGAACAACATACATGACTATATTATTAGCTTATTTTTCTTATTTTGAAAATTATGCTATTTCACTATTCACTAAAATTCAAGTATTTCAGAAAAATATCCAAAATTACCCCCATCCATTTTTGGTCATGTAGAATCCAAAAATGATGTCCATTTTTTGGAAATATATTTCTATATATTATTAACTAAATATTTAATTAAAATCATAATTTACATGAAAAAACAGTTTTTAATATTAAAACTAACTTTATAATGATTTAAAAAATTACGTGAGGTCTTATAAAATTATCATAAAACAAGAATACATTGATTTGAAAATTTATGAACAATTTTTATAAAAATACATTTTATTTTAAATTAATTAATTATAATTAATTATTTATGGCTTACAAAAATATCATTGCTTATAAGATGACAAAATTTTATTTAATTATTCATGGGTGATGTTACAATTATTTTCGGTGATTTACTATTCATAAGGGTCATATTACTATTCATAAAAGTAGGTTACTATTCATAAGGGTAGGTTACTATTCACCAAAAATTATGTTGGTTTTGTTAGTCTCGAAAAATCATCTTGACCACAACCATGTATGTTGGATTTTCAAATTTCCAAACCCAGAAGTGACAAACTTATGTTTAAAGACCACTTAGCACTTTTTAGTTCACTATGTGGTGTTTTAATTTAATTTAATGACATATTTATATGAAGGGAATTTCTATTTAAATACTTTGAGTCGTTACATTCTTCCCCCCTTATGAAATTTTTCCCTCTAAAGTTTGTTTTACACAGACAAGAGATGGTACTTCTTCTACAACACCACTTCCGGTCCAATGTAGCTTCTTCAAACATAGGGTTCCTCCACATCACTTTGACATGGTGGGTTGTCTTGTTGCATTGAAACTTATCTCTCTGGTCTGAAATCGTTACTGGCGGCTCCTCATAGGATAGATCATCTTCCAGTTGTACCACCACAAAGTTTAGTACATGTAAGAGATCAGTTATGTACTTCATTAAGAGTGATACATGAAACACATCATGAACATGAGCCATATTCAGTGGATGTGAAATCCAATAGGCCACAACTCATATGCGGTCAAAGATTTCAATGGGGACAATGTACTTTGGGCTTAGCTTCCCCTTCATTCAAAATCCCTTGACTTTCTTCCATATTGATTTTCAAAGGAAGACTTTATCTCCAACATCAATCTCTATGTCCCTTCGACAGTTGTCAATGTACCTCTTGCCGACTCTTAGTAGCCTTGATGTGTTTTTAGATGACTTGAACCTTCTCTATCATCTCTTCCACAAGATCTGGTCCAAGTAGCTTTCTTTCTCCAACATTATCCCAACAGGCTAGAGTTCAACATTTCTTTCCCTACAAAGCTTCATTTGGAGCCATCTGAATACTTGAGTGGAATATATTATTATTTGCGAACTCATCCAATGGGATATGTTGATATTATTCACCATTGTATTCTTTTCGAGTAGTATCTTAGCATATCTTCATGTGTATGAATAGTCCTTCCAGATTGACCATCAGTTTGGGGGTGATTGGCCATGCTGAAATTTAATTCAGTACTGAAAGCATGTTGAAGGCTCTTCCAAGAATTAGATGTGAAACATGGATTAAGGTCAAAGACAATTGAGAGTGGAGCACCATGCAGTGTCACCACATCCTTCACATATTACATTGAAAGTTGATTAAGCGAGAGGTATTACCAAATAGTGATAAAATGGGCTTTAATGGTGATTCGTTCAACCACAACCTATATCACAATATTTCCCTTCGATGTCATTGGGAGACACGTGACAAAGTCCATAGTAACATTCTCCCATTTTCACATGGGTATAAGAAATGGACACATCAACCCATTGGACTTTTTTCCCTCTTCTTTAACATTCTGACATACCAAGCACCTTGATATATATTCTGCAATCTTCTTCTACATGTTATCCCACCAGAAGTGTTCTCGGAGATCACGATACATATTCGTGGTACTAGAATGGATAGATAATGTTGAGTTATGTGCATTTTCCAATTTCTCCTTATTAATCCTGGAAGATGAAGGCACACAATGCAGCGTTCCAAACCAAATCACACCATCATCGTCGATATGGAACTCTTATATCTTCCATTATTTTATGGCATTCAACCTCTTTGGTATCTTTACATTATCCATTTTTTCCTTCCATTATCTTTTATTAGATGTATGGTTTTGCCATAATTTTGGAAATGTAGGATGTATCCCATGCCTTTTGATTTCAAAATTATTTATTTTTATATCCATGAATATTTGGACTTTCTCAGTCCATAACATGGAAAGAGTAGCAGGTTCTTTTCTACTTAGAGCATCAGTAATCTTGTTCAATTTTCTATGATGATAGTGAATAGAGAAATGATAATCCTTTATTAGCTCTAACCATATCCTTCGATTCATATTGATCTCTTTTTATGTGAATATATAATTTAGTCTTTTGTGATCAGTGTATATGTCACACTTCTCACCATAATGGTAGTGCTGCGTGATTTTCATGGCAAAAATCATGGATGCCAGCTGAAGCTCATGGGTTGGGTAGTTCTGCTCATGGATCTATAACTGCCATGAGGTGTAAGCTATCACATTATCATTTTTCATGAGTACACAACCCAAGACTTTCTTTTAATCATCACTATATATCACAAAACGTTATCCACTTTTCAGTAGTGTGAGTATAGGTGCAATGTTCAGCCCCCTCTTTAGCTCCATGAAGCTTCCCTCACATTCTTCTGTCTAGACATACTTTACCCCTTTCATTGCTAACATAGTTAGCGGGTTTGAGAGTCATTAAAAACATGTCATAAATCATTGGCAGTACTCCGCTAATCCATGAAAACAGTGAAATTATGTGACACTAATGGGCTTGGGCAATTCCTCAATCACCTTAGTCTTTCAATGATCCCCATAAATTCCGTCATTTGTGATCACATATCCCAAGAATGAGACTTTCTTTATCCAAATGTAACATTTTCTGAACTAGGAGTTCAACTTATCCTATCTCAACATCACTAATACAAGTCTTAGAAGTTCTTAATGTTCCTCCCTCCACTTGGAGTAGATGAGAATATCATCGATAAACACAACCACAAATTTTTCGAGGTATGTCTAAAGACTCTATTCATCGAATCCATGAAAATTGTGGGGGAATTAGAATGTCTGCAGAGCATCATCATAAACTCAAGGTGCCCATACCTTTTATGGAAGGAAGTCTATTTAATATCTTCCAACATCACCATTAAATGATGATATCCATAATTAAGATTCACCTTTGAGAAGTATTGAGATCCTCATGATGGATCTAATAAGACATTAATCCTTGGAAGAGGATACTTTTTCTTTATGGTGATCTTGTTGAGTTCTAGATAGTTGATACACAGCTGCATTGTTTCATCCTTCTTCTTCGCAAAGAGAACTTGTGCACACCAAGGTGATGCACTAGGGCATATGAACCCTTTTTCTATATTCCCTTAAAACTACTTCTTTAACTCCTCCAATTACACAGGATCCATCCTATATAGACTCATTGAGATATGAGTAGCTCTAGGTTTGAGTTCAATTGAGAACTCCACCTCATGATATGGGGGAATTCCGTATAACTCTTTGGGAAATACATCACCGTATTCCCTCACAATGGGCATTTTTACAAGGTTGGAACTATCCTTCGACCCAACCAGTTTAGAGATGTATGCTTCTTCATAGGGAATCAACACCCACAATGATAAGTGATTTTTCATAGGAGATTCATGATCTTCCATGAATTTTTAGAGGTTCATGGGATGATTTGGAATATGAAAATATATTTTATTTTCCCAGTAGTTGATATGAGATCTATATAATGAGAGCCAATCTATTCCAAATATATCATTGAATTCTACCAAGGAAAGTATTACCAGATTCTCTGGAACAATCTTCCCACATACACCAACAAGAGAAGTGTCAAACACTGGGGTTGTAATGATTGCACCACTTGGTGTTTTTACATATATCCCTTCATCATGGTTTTAGGGCATCAATTCTATAGTTCTGTCAAACTTGAAAGAATAAAGAAATTCATAGAACCAGAATCAAATAATACTTTGGCCATTCATGAGTGAATAGGATGTTTTTCTTGTACGAATTCATTATCTTTCTCCAATTACTCTATTGTGATGGTATTATACTTCCCTTGTTCCTTTGGATTTGGTGGCTGTTGATCGTGATTACTCTCGAGAACTTGAGGTTTATTGCATTGTCTTGTATAGTGCTCTAGATACATACAATTGTGTCATTGAACCATGAGTTTTTCTCTCCTTTCTTTTGTCACATTCTCATTCCTTTTAATGTCTTTTCAACACTCTTGAGCATGGTGTCCTTCTTTCCCACACTTAAAGAATTTCCCCTTCCCTTGGATCTAGTACCATGGTGCAACATCCCAAATTTGTGGCATGTGGGTCATCGAGTATTCTTCCCACCTCGGTCATAAGATCCACTAGCTTGAAACTCCATATTTCATTTCTAATCACCATAGCAATGGGACCATTCTCCAAACTTCATCTCTATATTGATATCACATAGAACACCTTCTTCATAACTCCCAATGTATCGATTTGAATGTTCCTTTCTATGGTGTGGATTTAATCCACTAAATAATCTATCAATCCGGCTATCATTGTTGATAAAAAATCCCAAAGCGTACCATGAAAGCCTTGTGAAATTCGCTTTGTAGGTTGTGACAGATTCTCCTTCATTTTTCATGAGCTCTAATAATTCTCTATCAATCTTCATGCAAATTTTTTTTGGGAAATACTTATAAATAAACATTATCTTAAAGTCTTCCCATTACAACTCTTCAATTTCCTCCCTTGTCCTGGTGTTCTTAATCAAAGCCCCCCATTGATTGGATTCTCTATCTAAATGATAAATGGCTAGTGTCACCTTCTCAATCTCAGAATAGTAAAGAACATGAAAGATCTTCTCTGGGGAGTTGAGTAACTATTCCACAACTAGTGGATCATAGGATCCACTAAATGTCAGTTGTCGTTGCTACACAAAACATTCGATAGCCAGTTTCTCCCTCATGGATGAAGGAGGATGTTCCCCATTATTATGGTTATTTCTCATAATATGAGATAATTGGGTAATAATCCCCATAATATTTTGAACTCCACCTTCCCAATCATTGGGTATGTCATTCATGCAATCATTGCATTGGCCCTCCCACAAGTTGTTGGCCTGGTTTCTCCTGGTTTACTCAAATTTCTAAAATCGAAAAGCTTAAAACAAAACATAAGTCAACAATCCATGATTAAATAATTAATTAAACCAATTTATAGTAAATTCATAACATATGGGATCCCAGTATAATGATTCTTGTGTTCATATTAAAACTTAGTCTCGTGCTAGAGGTTTTCGTTAGGGTTCACTAATCCTAATTCCCAAATTAATTAAACATTTCCTCTGATACCACATATAAGGAATCATCCATTTCATCAATTTCTATTAAATATTTGAAAATATGAAAAACATAATAGTATTACTCATAGAGGATCCAAATGATTAGTGTATTTAGAAAACTCAGAACATACATAACAATTACATCATCTAGCATAAACATTTATTCAATTTCTTAATCTCTATCTTCTTACTGGCACTTGACCTCTCCATAGTTCAAGATTCCACTTAAGGATAAACATAAAAAGGGTTGAGATAGAATCCTAGTATGGGGAAAGATTATAAAAACATATCATGTGGTGAGAATAATCATAACATAGGCAATGAATCATGAACATGGAGGAATAATTAATAAAAGACTTGAAATGTGGAAATACATAAAAAATGAAACATCATGTCATAATGGTTAACTACCCCACATAAATTTGAATAAATATAGAATACTTTTCATGCATAATTTAACATTTACTCATGATATTCATCACTTTACCCAATTTATTGGAGTACTGTATAATTCTGGGTGCACCTGTCACATAAAAACATTCATATTGTGCTATATAATTACGGGTGCACCCATAATATCATAACATTATAATTTATTATGAAAGACACAATGAATATATAAAAAACATGAACATAACTATCTTAGGAGAAGTAATGGGGTTCATCTCATAAGAAAAAATTCATAAACATTGTGTTCCCAAAAGAAAGACAGAATAACATACATGTTACCGGAATCGTCAATCTTGTCTGAGAAGTAAAAGGTGTGTTCTTAAAAGAAGAATTCCTTTGGAAAACATTTGGTTAGGAATATATACCTGTGAAAAACATTCACATCCCAGAAATTGAATAAAAATTATGAAAAATGATTTTTAAGGAGAGAAAATATCAAAAAGGAGTGAAAGAGGGAGAACTCGAAGGAGGAATGTTGGGTTCATGAATTTCCCCATACCTTATATCTAAACGCTTCATTCACTTTAATGTCCCATATAATAACATTAAATTCATTAATTTTAAATTACATAACCTTTTATACAAGGATATTGGTAGTTTTTGTTTATTTATATTATTTTATGATCCTTTTGATGAGTTATGGAGTCTAAAAACAATATTAAAGAATGTTTGTTTTTATGGTTTTCTTGAGGGTTTCACTTGTATTCATGAATTGAAGTTTCTGTAGAACATGGATAAATATCCAAAACATATATTCCATGTTATTAATGATATTATAGAAGATAAAATTATCTTATACTGAATTGCATTGTTTTTCATGTGGATGAATCATTAGAAAAAAATTAAATGATGATTGTTTGAGTAAATTTGGGCGGTTTTTCGATCACAATAATGTTGTTTTGATTAATAATCTAGTAATATGTACATAAATTTGTTAAAATAATTAAATAACACTTAATTGATATAAAATATTATGGATAAACAATATAAATGGTTTCATGACCAGATCTGAAGGAATAAAAGAAAAAAATAAAACATGTCATTCTTGAAGGCGATAGATTAACACCTCACGAACAACATTTTATTTTATAAAATAAAATTGGAGAAGGGGGTTGTATGGTATAATATCCAATTAGTATCATAAAATTACAATATAAGTATGATACTAGATTTACCATACAATATGGGAAAATATAAGTGGGGAGAGACTCAGAAAAGAACATGAAATTGAAAGGGACTTTAAGGAGAAGAGGGAGAGAAATTACCTCTTGAATCATCCTCTTGCGATCCTCCATAAGGGGCCTAGGTTTGGACTCTTGATGAGAACATAGACTATTGAATGTGGGGTAGGGGATAGGGAAGAATCTTGGGTAGATTTTAGATTAGGAATGAATATAGAGAGGTGTGAGGAAATGAGGGTTGGAAGGATGATTTTTATAATGGAGGGGAGAGGGGATTTCTCAATATAAAATACATTAATTTATTATTTCCCCATCAAAAAATGAATTTAGAGTCCTCCAGGAAAAATATTAGTAATTTTATAATGTTCTCCCGAACCAAGATGGCTCACATCAGCAGAACATCATACATGAATCTATAATTAGCTTATTTAGCTTATTTTATAAATTATGGCATTTCACTATACATAAAAATTCATGCATTTCAGAAAAATACATAAAATTCAGCCCAACCATTTTTTGATGTGTAGAATCCAAAAATTATGTCAATTTTTTTGAAATAATTTTCATAATATTGTGAATTTAATATTTAATTAAAATTAAAATTTATTTGAAAGAAACAATTTTTAAAAATAAAGATGATTTTATAATGCTTTCAAAAATTACTTGTGGTCTTATAAAATTATCTTCAATAAAGAATACATTAACATGTTTATTAATGAATTTTTTTTGAAATAAAATACATTTTATTTTAAATTAATTAATTATAATTATATATTTATGTCTTACAAAAATACCATTACTTATAAGATGCCTAAATTTTATTTAACTGTTCATCTATGTGGTTAGTATTATTTTGGGTGATTTACTATTAATAAAGGTCATATTACTATTCATAATGGTATATTAATATTCATAAGGTTATTTTACTATTCACCAAAAATTATGTTGGTTTATTAGGTTCCAAAAACCAACTTGAACCCAACCGTGTATGTAGTATTTTTGAAAATTTAAACTCAAAAGTGAACAACATATGATTAAAGGTACCTTAGAACTTATTATTTCATTATGTTGTGTTTTCATGTAATTTTATGACATATTTATAAGAAGGGAATTTCCATTGAAAAACATTGGGTCATTAATGATACTTTTTTCTTAGGTTGAATCCCTCCAAGATCCAAGTGTGATACCGTAGGATCCCTCATGTAGTACAACTGGAAGCCTTAGATACAATCCTTGGATATAGTAATAACGAAAATTATTCCTTAGTTATAATCCATGGATCTATGTTAAAATAATTAATTCCTTGGATACACTCCTCGTATCCAGAATTGACATATAGGTTCCATTGTTAAATCCCATTGGGCCCAATATTTATTTATCCCCATTTTAACTTGGTCGATCACCTTGGACTCAGTAGGAACCACATTGTGAAATTCCTTGGGTTACGCTCCATGGATTACACTCTTACCCAATGACAGGCTATATTTATCACTAATTTGGTTACCATTGATGTCTATGTAACCGTTGTTATTACCTTGTGACTTCACTATTAAATATCATTGATTCTGGTTGCCTTGTTAAACCATGGAACCTTAACTATTTATACTATCAGGAGGTGATGTCTATATCGGTTATTCCTCTTGATACCTATAAATTAAGAATTTGTAATTAATTAATTAACTGATGTGGTTACATGTTTAGACACTAGTCGGGGCCCAAAGAAAGTACTTAGGAATTTATTTACATTTTACTACTTTTACTTATATATATACATGCTTGCAAACTATTACATTTATGTTACACATTTTGGAATGTATAGACACCGTTGATAGTGGTGGACAAATATTTTTCTCACAGCCTCTCTTGGCATCATTTTGTACACATGGTAGATTACATGCTTCCATGTGTAGACAAAGGTAATAATATGGCTTCAAACACAAGAATTCTTACTTTTTAGTAAGTAGTTGTATAGCAGATGTATGAGATGGAGCTTGAGATGATTGGGAAATTATATTATTTTCTTTATAATATTGTGTAACATGTTATACCTACTGTATTGTATACATGTTTTCAGTTTTTTTGTACATTACATATCATTAGTTATGGAATGGTATTCCAGTTATTTCAATTATTATTACCTTTGTCTTAATTTTTAGTTGTAACTTATGTTTACTTATATTTCATCAATTATTTTCATATGATTACCCTCACCATCTATTCTACAGTTTGGTTATGAGGTAATAGTCTCCCCACAGACTCACACTATTCCATCAGTACTAGTCAGCAGCCTCTAGCGTTCGGTGATATACGCTTCAGGACATGAGGCCCACCGTGATTGGGCCACCCATCAAGGGGCATCCGGGTCTGGGTCATCTCAATGTGAATATGTTAGTTCTAAAATAAAAAAAAGTGTATAAAATAATTTTTCAAATAATTTTAAATCATTATAATTTTTTACGGTCGACATTGAATGGAGTAAATGAAATTAAAATCTCATCGTACTTGAATGCAACAAATTGACACATCATAGATTATGTTTTCAATTTTATAGAAAAGTGGAGAAATAAATGATGATGAATTTTTTATTTAACAAAATAAAATTACTATATATGTTAGATGAAGGAGTGACCATGCCACATGAATATGGATAAGTGAGGAGATAATATGAAAATCAATGAAATTGGGATAAAAATAATAGAAAATGGAGGATTTTTTTACCTCAAGAATATTCCTCCATGATATCCTCAATAAAGAAATTAATTTAGTTTATTTTGAAAAAAAAATCACATTGATGTGGGGGAGGGGCTTGGATAAATTATTGGGCATAATTTTTACAAGGCTAAAATCTTGATTGTTTTCAGGAGAAGTGTTCCTGAGGGGAAATATTTATAGTGAAGGTGTGGGGTTTTTTCTCAATTTCTTATTCTTTATATTATTATTTTGCCACTTGAATAACAATAGATTTAGAATTATTACTAAATATATTAAAATAATTAACGATAGTTCATGATTTCGGTAATACATCATCAATGCTTCATTCATGACTCCATAAATCTATTATTCAAATAATATCTTAAATTATCATTTACACTATTCACCGAAACATCAACTATTTTTGAAATAAAAAAATTGACCCCTAACATTGTAAAATATTAATAAAAAAATGAACTCATTTTTGTAAAAAAAATTATTTAAATTTTATAAATTTGATTCATAAATTGAATCATCATTTATTCAAAAATTTGTATCTTTAAAATTAGAACCGATTTTAGAATTATTAAAAAAATTAATTAGGATTACATAAAATTTTCTTATAATCATAATACAACAAAATATTTTTTGTTATGTATATTTTATGAAAATAAATTTTATTCAAATCCTTATATTTATTATAAAATTTGAATTAAATATTTAAAATTTATAAAAATACCAATACCTAATTAATCATTTCTAAAACATTTATTTACTTATTGTAATATAAAATTATGTAATATTATCATTTATAAGATAATAATTTTTTTACTCTCATAGGTGAGGTTACTATTATATTGATATGTTTACTATTAATAATGGTCACATTACTAATCCAAAGGCCATGTTACAATTTCATTAGTTTGGTTCCTTAATTTTTTTTAAAAGACTTAAATTATATTCATTCATAATTTAACGATTTTCTTTTGTGTTACTTATATGATTTGATGTGATTTATATTGTATTAACTTATTATAATAATGACACTTCCATTGATATAATTCAATGTCAATACATTTTTCCATACTTATGAAATTTCACACTCAAAATTTCATTTTAATAACTTTGGGAAAAAATAGGCGAGGGTAGATCTCTTACATCGCATTGTATAGTTCCCATGTTGCATCATCGTACTTCAGGTTCATTTATAGTACATTAACTAGATGAGTAGTCTCTTTATGCAGAACATTATCTCTACTATACAAGATCATCATTTGCTTCTCCTCATTAGTGATATAGTTTTCCAACTATACAACCTCTAAATTTAGTACATGTGAATGACCAGATATATAATTTTTCAAGAGAAAAATATGGAATTAATCATGTACATGAAACATTTTTAGTTGAGGTGTTAGTCAATAGACCAAAACAACTACATGATCCAGAATCTTGGAAGGGATGATGTATCTGGGATTTAGTTTTTCCTTCTTCCCAAGTCTCATTATTCTCTTCCATAGAGATATGTAGAGGAATACAATTTCCCCAACTATAAACTCCAGGCCTCATCGATGATTATATGCATAAATATTCTTTCAAATTTGGTATTCCTTTTTTCTCTTTTTAATTTTTTAATCATTTCCATCATTTCTTCAACCATTTTAGGTCCTAACAACTTATGTTCAAACACCACCCCCAACATGCTGGTGTTCAACATCCATTCTCATAATGGGATTCATATGGATCTATTTTAATGATCGATTAGATTATATTGTTGTACGAGATGTTGAAAGGATGTATATATTGGTCATATCCACGCTTTCATTCCATAGCATACACTGACAACATTTCTCCATGTTTTTGAATATTCTATATTGATTATCCATTAGCTTGCGGATGATAATCTATACTGAATTTAAACTCATCATTTTGATAATGTTAGAGACTTTTTTAGAACATGGAGGTGAATCATTGATCACGATCTAAAAAAATTGATAGTGGAACACCATTGAAATTAACTATTTATCTAATGTATATACATAAATGTTTATATAGGGATAATTCCTCTCAAATTTTGATAAAATGTTCTTCATTTTTAAGACAATCCCAACAAACCATATAACATTGTTCCCTTTTCATATCTTTTGATGTTCATTGAAATTGTCCATAGTGATGTTTTCCCATTTCCATGTTCATATATGTAATGGTGGATTCATCCCCTTATAATATTTTCATTCATACTACTCTTACAAACATTCTAGGAACATAGATTTATATTAAGTGATATATTTTTTCATATTTTCCCACCAATAGTTCTCTTGACAGTCTGAATACTTTTTATTACTATATGGGTGAATATACAAGGGTGATATTTGTGCATCATTCAGAAGCTCATTCTTTAACTAAGAATTTGATGGTACACATATTCATTACCCAAATCACATGACTCATTCTTTATCATTTATAAACTCTAATGGTTTCCCATTTCTGATATCATCCACCCATTGTTAAATTTTAAAATCACTTTTTTGAGAGTCCAATAATTTCACCTTGTGGGATGGTCGAGAAATCATTTAATAAAGGATTGATGATGTTTTTTCCTAAATTATTCACATGTACATCTCTTTGAAATATAAAAATATTGTATCATTCTGAACTCCCATACTTGAAAAAGGAACATGATCCTTTTAACCTAGAGTATTCACCACCCTATTTTCTTACAAATATGTTAGTGGATAGAGAATTCACAATCCAAGATGATATTTAACCATATTAAAAAGATAATATTATTCTACTTTAGTATGAATATATATTTTAGGATTTTATGATATGTATATATTTTTCACCTCTCCACATAGAGGAAATGCCACCATATTTTCTATGCAATGATCACAAACACAAACTTATAATAATGTTTTGATTAGTATTTCCCATGAATTTTTAATTTACATGATGTTTATGTTATCAATTTACCATATATCAGTAGTACATAGGAAAATAAATTCTTTATAGATTCCTTTTACACCTTAAATATTTCCCTACATGTTTGTAGTGTCTAAACTAGTGCAGTGATAAGCCTCGTTTTCAATTATTTAATGTAGTAATCACATTCAATGGTCTTGATTGACTTCATTAAATTTTTGTCCATCTAGGTTATTGGATTTGAAAAATTGATAAGTTCCTCAAAAATATTTAGTAGAACCTACATAGATCAAGGATGCTATAAAAATTTATTATAGTGGTTTTCTTAGGACACTCTTCAATTGGATTTTTCATTGAAGGTTATACCAATATCAATTTTCTACTGATGAAATTTACCATGAATTGTACTTTATTCATCCATAACATACATTTACTATACATTGAATATGGTTTCAACCTTTAGAATGTAATTAGAGCAATATTCAACCAATCACTGTGTTTCTTATTTTTCATAGAGTATACTAGAATATCATCAATAAATAATACTACAATTACATCAAGATAATCTGTAAATATTATTATCATTACATCTTTTAAAATTTATTTCAAATTACATAGTATTATGTGAATCTCTATGGAAACACAGTGTCCATAAATCAAAATATGTCTTTGGAATACCTTTCTTCCACACATATAATTGGTGATTTCCGGAATAAAGGTGTGTTATTAAGAACTTTTGGGACCCACATAGTTGATCAAAAAAATAATCTATCATCACTAGGTAATACATTTTCTTTAACATGATTTCTTTGAGCTCGTGATATTCAATACATAGGATCACTGATACATCCTTCTTCATAAAAAAGTGGATTGGAACACCCAAAGGTGAAGCTACTTTGCCTATAAAACCCCTCTCCAGATTCTCAAATTACTGCTTCAATAGTTCATCGAGCTCATTGGTGGCCATTCAATATGGTGTATTTGAAATAGGTAGATATCAATGAATATTTTCACTTCATAACTAAACCTCTTGATCCAACAAAAGACCATGTAACAATTCAGGAACACATAAGTGTATTCATTCACAATGGGCATGTCTTCGAGCAAGATTCTATCTTTTGTTCCAATAATATGAGCTAGATATGTTTTCTATTAATGGAGTAATATCCACACATGACAATATGATTTTAATGAATATTGATCATCATACATAAACTTGTAAAAAATTTCATGATTGTATGGGACGTTAAGAGTGATATCCCTTTCTTGATAGTTTATGTTGGCTTTGTATAATGTTACCCAATCCATTCCCAATATCGAATAAAACTCTACTGAAAGACTGAAGAAATTTTTTTCGAATAGGATAAATATATAAACATTAACTATGGGGGATTTATAAAAATTGGTTGAAATTATTTCATTCATTGTTTTTCTCATAAAAACTAAACCTCCTTTTTATGAGGTGGTGTTTGAATGGTTGTACTAAAATTACATGATATGAAATAATGTTTAGAATTGGAATCAAATAAAACATTAAATTTTAATAAATGAATAACTAGTGTATCTATCAACACATCATTAATGGGATACAACTATGTGTTAGTGATAAAATATTCCCTTTCTAACTATCTTAAGGGTTTTTGTTATTGATTGCCTCATACAACACTTGGTTTAGGGAAATGGTTCTCATAATGAAAATTTTCATTTCAGTTATAACACAACACTACATGACGAGTTATGATCTCCACATTCCTTTATACTTCTAAATTAGTGTTACTATTTATATTCCATCAGTAGTAATTATCCAGTTTCCTCATTATTCGACATTTGAAGCAATTTCTAGATCCATTTAAACAATTCACAGAATGTTTCATCTCAAAATTTTGACATGTGAGATATTGTGATTTATTCCAATATTAGTATTTATCAATTTGTACAACCATATTAGACATAATTTTCTTCTTTTTATCCATATGCCCATGAGGCCACAGATAGTCTCTCATCTGGATTTCTAATTTTAGGGATCAATGAATAATCACTTCATCGTTGTCAATGTCTCAAATCACAAATTATTTTTCTAATCTCGACCATAGTCACATAAATATGTGATCCACCTTAATTTATGTGTTCATGACAAAGCCCAAGGGTTATCTTACATGTATTATAATGTTTTCATCACACAGCACCATTTAATCATCCTTCCTCTAATTAATTATGAGGAACTCTCTTTCTGTCTTGAGATGGAGGGTTCATGGAAAATATTTTCTCGAAAACATTTTCATGAATTCCCCTCAATCAATGGAATCAATTTTCTCATTATATATCGTGTTTTTTATGTGTTTCCACAACTGATCATGTTCCCCATCAAAATATTTGACATCTAAGACAACATTAGTTTCTTCTATTAAATAGATTATAAAGAATATATTTTCATTGGAGTTAATCACGTTATCCATGATGATGGGATCATAATATTAACAAAACTGTAGAAACTATTGTCACATAAATGATTCATCTTCAACAACACCTTTATTAGTTGAACGATGTCCTTCCACATGATCGACGTTATTATTCATAACTTGAGCCCATTGATTATGTACTATCAGGATGTTTTGATCAACTATTCCAATCTTATTTTTCATATCACTAGTGTAATTTTTACATTTTCTATTACATATGTTACATTCATGGGTTATTATATTTCAATCCATTACCTATACAAAATGTAATATTAGGGGACATAAATACATTGCTAATAAGCATATAAAATAAAAACCTTTAACATATAGGGATAAACTGGTAATGGAAAATTATATCCTAACTTGTGATTCATTATATTTCAATTACTGTTATCTATGGTGATAAAATTACACCTTGTGTTCTTACTAACAAGCTCTATAACAAATATTCATAAATAATAGGACCATTATTTAATACCAATTATAATGGAGATAATATTGTACACATATTATTAAATATTTTATGCATAATTAACAATGATATCACAAGCCAATGATCGTATTGTCTAGTTTCTTGGGATGATTAGGTACATAAAATTGAAAACATGAAACCAAAATAATTAATATTTTATTTAATGTTCATAAAAATCTCATAAAATACCAGGATCCATTATACCTACATATGATGACCAAGGTAATAAATGAAAAAAGGGTGAGCGATGAATCCCATCAAGGGAATAAACAAATGAATTATGCATATCACATGGGTTAGAAATCATAACATGATGACATAAAAAGGCAACGAACATGTATAAACATATGGATGTATAACAAGTATAATATGTGCTTATATAAGCATTGTATTATTAAAATGTGAAAAAAAACTAGACATAATCATAATTCAAGTCTCATTTTACATGTAGGAGCACGAGTCAAGGCTAACCCCTAATATCATTTCACATGTAGCACGTGTTAAGGATAACCAACAAGATAATTACACATGACATATAAGGAACCAAAACATTACCTAATGCATTGGAGTGCTATCTGGTAACACCCATCATTAAATTTTAATGAATATGTGTTCCACATGTAGAACCACACATTTAAAACCAAATAAAAACATAAGGGTTACCAATGAGTAGAATTCAGTATCATAATCATGTCAAGATGCCTAAAAAGATATTATTATTAAATTATCCATTATGGAATGGATTTAAATGTCTCATGGAAATCAATAAGGTAATATATAAATATATCATTATATTTCATGTCCTACTACAGTGAAAAGATGTAAATATAGTGTTTTAGAAACATTATAAATAAGAAATTTAATTGTTGTTTAATGGAAATATTAATGTTTCATGAAAGTAGAAAACTCAAATATGATTTAATAAAACCAGAAATGATCAAAGATAGTTTTTCATTAGAAAAAGTATTTTAAAAATGTAATATTTTCTTAAAACATATTTTTTATGGTACATTAAAATGTGTATGAAATCAAGAAGTTTCCATTAAGTGGACTTGCTTATCAAGAATAATTGAGAAAGAATCCTTATAAAAACATTTATATTTTCTTTCAAATATGGATGATATTATTTCAATATGTGAGATTGAAATATAAATACAGAATTTATATGACTCATATCAAAAATAAATAGAAGTTATATTGGTGTAAATATAGAGAATGCAAGACTTTATGAAAAATGGATGTTCAGTGAGAATCGCTTACCTTGTGACCAAAGGTGTTCTTCAATTGATCTTAATTTCCTATATAATAATATTAAATATATTAATTAATTTATTAAGAACCTATTTTAAATGTGTTGTATTTATTATAATTCTGCAATGTTTGTAATGGAATTTTTGTTTCGTCATATGTTGAATCTTCTTCGTTTAGAGTGTTCGTTTCATTAGTTTTCATGATTATGTCATTTGTATATGTGTATGATGGATTGTGTAGAATGTGAATAGATATTCAAAATAGAATATGAATGTAATTAATGGGAATACATAACATTATATGGTTATATATATATTTTTGGACTAAGGAAGAATCATTTGATAAGATGTTAATGATAATAATTTTGATTATTTCAGGTGGTTTTTGCACACAAATAACATTTTTTGATTAATTATTTAATATTATGAATAAATTTTAGTTATAGAACATGAATAATATTACAAAACAAATCATAAAATCTATTTCAACCATTATAATGGTTTTATGTCTACCCTTGAAGGAAGTAAATGAAATTGAATACTATGCGTTCTAGATTGCTATAAATTAACACATCATGTTTGGCGTTTTCTTCTTTAGAACAAAGAAGTGCATAAAAACGATGATGGATTATTAGATAAAAAAATTACTATATATTTGAGATACATGAGTTAAAATTAAATTTGGGTAAGTGGATTTGAGAAGTCAGAAAGAAAGGAAATGAAATTGGAATGAAATTAAATGAAAAGGGTATAGGTTTTTAACTCTGGAATTATCCACCTTGAGAACCACATTAATGAAATGAATTTAGAATTTTTTTGAGACCAAAGATCTTGGACGACTATTAGGGTCATGAGAAGCGTATTGGGTAGAATATGGATAAGGCTTAATGCTTTGATGGTGTGAGTAGAAGAGGTGGGGATGGGTGGTATTTGTAGTGTAGAATAGGTTTGTTTACACATTATTCTATTAAACAATTTATTATTTTGGGTCAATTAAATCAACATATTGACCATTATCACAAAATATATTTATATAATGAAGTATATTTTTTTATCTCACATCTTCCATAAATCATCCATGTCTCGTTAATTCACGTATTTAGCTAATATAATAAATTATCGTATTTTACAATTGACAAAAAATTCAATTTTTAAGAATAATCTGAAAAATTCACACTAACCCTTTTTTTGATGTGTATAATTCAAAAATTAAGTCCATTTTATGATTTTTTAAAATTTGAGAATTTTAATTTTTAAAAAAAATCACCATTTATTCAAAAAATACCAATATTAATATTATAACTGATATTATAAGGAAACAAAAAATTATTAGGGTCTCTTAAAATTAACATAAATTCATAATACAAAAAATAATTTAATTGTAAATTTTATGGAACACAATTTTCATATAAATCATTATATTATTTATAAAAGTTGAAAAAAAAATTTAATAACTTATAAAAATAACAACACTTAATATATAATTTCTAAAACATTTATTTATTTCATTGATAATATAGTTATATAATATTTACACATATAATATAGTTAATTTTTATTTTTAATTTCACGTGTGAGGTTATTATTCTATTATATGATTTATTATTCCAAAGGGACACATTAGTATTCCAAATGTCATGTAACAATCTCATTGGATTAGGTTTATTAATTAACGAAAAGCTTATTATTTCATTTATTCTAATTTATTTTTATTTATTTTAATTGTTTTATTGTGATATATACCATATTAAATAATTATAATAAGGATATATCCATTTATAGAATTCTGGGTCTTTAGCAAGAACCTTTTTATTGATTGATATTCTATCATCATAGATAATATTCATGGCTAAAATATAGAGAGGGGGTTCTCATGATCAATCCAAACATTGTCATGGGGTGGAATAACAAGGAATATGTTTTTGGGTGGACATCCATAATTTCTTATTGTACAACTTTAGGGGGAACCTACTTGAATATAGATTCCTTCTCATTATGATGACGAGTTAGAATATTCTATGACTACTATTGGATGATTTTACAGGGCCACAAAAACATTATCATCTATTTATTTAGATATATACGCTAACTATAGATTTCTAAAAGACCCTTATTTAAAATTACATGTACATATTAGAAATCAATTATTTCCAGAAGATCATTTCATGAATTATCATTTATTGATAAAAGCCCTCTTAATCTTTTCCAGTGTTGATTCTAGAATTAGTTGATGATGATTTTGATGATGGGATATAATGTTTTTTTACAATTTTTTGGTCACAAAAATATGTTTATGTGGGTCATCTTAGTGGGAATGAGTATGGGAAATCCACTTTTTGATGACAGAGATATGTCATTTTCCATCTTTAGATTTATAGGTATCTTTGATATATGATATCTCTAGAGAAAATTAATGAATATAATGAGTGGTTTTAATCATGTTGGAATGAATATGATACTTCCATTTCATGGATACTATCATGTACAATAAAAATCAAGTAGGAATGGGGATATGATTCTAATCCTGATTATTTTTCTTTAATTAAGTATATAGAAATCCATCTTGAATGAGAGTTTGGATATGATCCCACTCCTAGCTCACTCCAGGATTTTGAAAATGGTTATCTTTAATATAATAAGGGGTAATAATATGATATTCAACAATATTTTATATATGAATATATTGGTGTTTAAATTTTACTAATTCCCCTATATGAATCAATCCTGAATCCATCGACGAATGGGTAGGAATGTAATCATACCCCTCTATTTCCCTCAGGATATACTGAAGATATTCCAAGGTAGGAATTGGAATTTAAAATCTATACAAAATATAATTGGTTATATATGTCAAATATGTTTCTACTTTCACTATTAGGTCATCCTGATAGAAATTTTATGATAGGGTGGGAATATGATGATTTCTTTTCATTGTTGTTATGATACATCTGCTTTTTGATCATGATTCATCCATTCTATATTAGTAAGATTTATAAGTGTGAGGGCGTTTATAAACATTCAATTTTAGTACCACCATAGTGTTTTAGAGGAAATTTTCATTGGGAAGGAAGATATAATCCTAATCTTTATCTGTTGTGGTTAATCATCCACAATATGATATCATATGAGACTATTCTTTCCTGACTAATGATAAGACCACCTATTCCTAATCCTCAATATAATTTAGATGAGTCTAGACAATATTATTATAATTATGGTGTTAGTGGATAGAATATATTCATGTAAATTCTTATACTTTTGAGTGGCCATAATCATCATCCACTTCCATCTACCTATAAAAATGGAAGAATTCAGTGTCAATATTCAATGAGAGGTTCATAATGTGGTTAAAAGTGGTTATATGTGTCGTCAAATTTATCAAAATTTTAATCATTACAAGAGGAAACCTATAAGGCTTAATACATTCAAGGATCTCTCACAAAACCTCTAATTTTGGGATAGAAAAATTATGATGATAATCCAGAGTAAGAACATTAATTATTTATTGGATAAGAATTTGTGCTGGTTAGATAATTATTTTAAATATTTGAACCATATATTGGACACTAGATATGTGAGAAAATACATAGGTAGTTGATATAGAGTTTTCATCCCCATTTAATGGTAGTATTTATGTGGATCATAGAAAACACTATTTTGAGAATTCATGAAGACAAAAAAAAAACAAAAAAATGAAATCATAAAAGTGAAAAATCAGAAGAAAGATCATGAAAAATATATCACATTAATGGGATAAGGAAGACACAATAAAATTTGTTACTGAATGACTTACTTTAGGTTCACATTTTAGTTATTCATATAACATGAGGCAAAGAATCACCTACATTGTGTGAAGCTCAATTTTTTGTTTATTAAAGGAATATCATCGATTTCACCATTTGATTTACTATAAAAAAATTTTAATGAACCTCTATCATGGAGTTCTAAATCATAGGAGACATGATTTTAGAATGAAGGTGGAAATTGGGAAATCACCAGTGACCTATTGGAATACTAATTTGTTAATAGTATGGTACTTTTGGTTTTTCTCTAACTCATTTATTGAATTCATTTCTTCTTTAAGACTTCCTTTAGTATTTAATAAATTTTTTTGCTTCCTTCCAAAATCTTATGTAAGAGACTAATTACCCACCCTATTAATACAATAGATCAAAATCATGAATTGATTTGATCATACCAATGTATTCGATGTCCTCCATCACAAAATTATTAATGATTGGTACATATAAAGGAATTTTATCATTTAAATTCAATGATATAGATTTTATAGAGTCTAATTCCACCTAGGGAGGTAGTTGTGGTTTGGAATTGTTTGTTAGGATAATGGAAGCAGATTCCCATACATCAATTTGAATGGAATATGATCCCATGTATTTTATTGTGACTTAGTGGGAACATTTTTTCATATGAGTACATGTTATAATTAATTATTCAAAGAACTTTAAAATCATATATAATGTAACTCTATAATAATGAAGCCTTCTAATAGTCTATTTGGGACTTACACATATGAGACCTTCTATGATTTTTCATAAAAGTAATATATCTTAATGAGATTAGGTTTCATTAAATGTGAATTACACCACATTTTATATGATGTTAATATTTCTTGATGGTGTGTAACACAATAAAAATATAAAAGGGTATATGACCGAAATGTAGATGATATTATGATTATTCGAAGGAAATATAGATTTTTGGGTGGGGGAATCATGTCATCAATGACATGAATAAATTGAATAGAAATAGTTTTGTATTAATGGGTTGAATTACAATAAGGTTTGTATCATGTCATATTAAATTAGGAATCAAATCCCAAATATTTTGATAGACATGATTACTGGTTATATGGTGGGATCACACTATTCTCTATAACATCATGTTGTAAGCATTTTTTTCATGATTTTTTACATCATGAGGATGTATGAAGATGGATACATTAATATTGTGAATTTAATCATCCAAATTAAAAAATACTAAGTGATTCATTATTTATTTGATAAAAATTAGATAGAAGAGTATCTATATTGATTCTTAAATAGATATAGGTACTTTGGCCCGTTTGAATATTATTTCAAGGTGGATTGGGAACTATGATATGTAATTAGGGATAATAAATTAGGGATTCTCTAATTGTGGTGATTGGGGAATCCACCTTTTTTGGGGATATTATAATAATTTCTCATTTTTGGGAGAATAGTTAAATATTTGATCTATATTTTGGTCCTTGCATGTAGAAGGAACCATATTTTATCCTGGTATATGGATTTGAATCATGTATCAACCAAGAAACCATGTAAGTTGTGATCTGGTCTAGGTTAACTAATTCATATTACATGAACTAGGAGAAATTATCCAAGTGTCCTTATGGATAATTCCTTCATTATCCTTGAAATTAAATATACTGATTCCTCGAGTATATTAGCAAAATGGTAGGAAAATTGTGTGCCTCTTTTTTTTAAGGGAATGCCAGATCAAAATGGGTACAAGTTAGGTTTTATTACACGAATATACATCTTCGGTGGTTTATTAGGAGGATTTAAGTTATAATTTTCATAGTTTAACCTTTATTAAATGGATGCAAGATGACCTTCTAGATTTGAATAGAATAATGTGGAATATCGGGGGAATCAAAAAATGTGATGATTACCCATCCACCAATATAATATGTGTTACTCATCAATGAGAGGATATATTATAAATCCCAAATGATTTTAATTGAAAATGGAGGTTAGAGTGGTTAATAAACCTTGGATCTAAGAAAAAATGGTATCTCAATGTTTATCCCCCACAAGGTTTCCTCCCGCACTAGCATCTAAAATGATGACATTGAGAACTAACCTCATATATTTGTAAGGATTGATTTAAAATTTGGATTCACATCATGAATGGAACTTGTGATGTGGCCTCACCAGATCATCCTCACATAACAAGCATCACAGGTTCAACCATGTAGTAACAGTATTGTGGACTAGGATTCGAGGACTGGGCCACATGGGATTGTAATTTTTTCTTCAAATGTTTTACCTATGTCATCATGAAAGTATTATTATTTTAATTTAATTCTATTTTCTCAAGTATTTTTCAATCTTTCTCTCCTATATAGATCTATGAATCAATTTTATTATAGATGTAAATTTGTAGTTATAGGAGAATCCCAGAATTAATTTCAAAAAATGAGTTCACACAGGGTGGACTTTGGTTTCCATTATGTAGGAGTCAATATAGGGAGGCTATCAATGGACCATGACATAGGGTAAAATTTATCACATCAACATCATATGTTTTGTATTTCTATATAGTATTTCACTTCCACATGTTAGGGGATTTGTGAGGTGATCCAATGATCCAAACCATTAACATACATTGAGTTCAAGACAAGTTCATATAAAATGTGTTCTCTAATATTTATTGGTTGGAGATGTCATTATTTAGGTATCACATTGATGGGGGACATCATTATGATTACTACCAACCATGATTCTTTATTATGTTTGAATCATCATGAATCAATGTGATTTGTATGGATTAATTTTTCATTAATAAATCATCAAATGAAGTTGGTTCATATTTTCTATTATTTTTACTTATATTATCTATTTCACGAATCTCATTCACCTAAATGGCTGCCAATTGAGTTTAAATATAAAAATCAAACACTAATAATATGTAAGGAGTTAAAAACTTATTTATGGGTTTTCTCTCATTTTTTCCCATCATTGGTGACATGTTGATGTTCATTTAAATAAAATAATTTTTCTTCATCGTATATATTAATATTTAATTTTTATTTCACTCTTCATATATTTAGTTGGTTCTGGTATCAAGTCCAATTTTAATACACAGTTTTTTGAAAACGTTTTTATCACAGATGGAATTTCATATCACAATCATGCATCAGTAATTTCTTATGGGGTGGGGGATTAAGCATCAAAAGATGTATTTGTTAATGGACTACTAATATTAATCATGGTAAATTAAAATTGATTATGAATTTTTCCTATTATATAGTATAAATGGTTTCTCTTTAGATGAATTTGATAAAATGAAGTGTAAGGGAAGAAAAAAATCATTTTAGTGAATCAAAATCAGACAAAAAACTCAAATTCCATGTCAAACATATGATTCAATCCTAATGCATCTAGGATTTTTAAATTTAAATAGACCAAGTAATTTTTAACCTCTTTGATACTTTTAATTGATTCGAGTATAATATGACGACATTTGTTGAATGATTTTTTTCAAATTATCCATAATATACATGGTTAGGAAAGATGATATACTCTATTATAATCATCATCTGAAATTGATACCAACATCCCAATTTATAATAATTTACTTCCATGAATTAAATATACATTTTTCTACTAAATATTTATTAAAAACATGGTAAATGAGTTCAAAACTATATTAGTACACATTGAATGCTCAAAATCATATACCTTTTTGGATTATCTTAGCTTTTCCATGGATGACTCCATAGTAGTAGTTAATGATCAACAACTCTTTGAATTAATTATCATTGATCAATGAGATGTTAAATATGTTCCATGGGAGAGAAATTTTTAGAACCATTTCTATGGTGGAATGACAAGAATATGAGTTTAAATTATTATGTTATTAACTCACTAACCACTTTCCACATTTAGGTTTTTAAATTTTGGCAATTTTATAAACATGGGATTCTTGGTTTTTCTTTTCAAGACCATGATTGTATAATCTATACGCTTATTACTCCATCATGAATCATAAAATCTTAATAAAAATTTCTATATGATGATGATATCAATCATTCCTTAATTGGAAAATGATGTGGGAGATGGATGGAAGATTTAATTCTATAGATTATAATGGCATTGATTTAGAATAATTAATACACTAAAAATGAACCATATAGGATTATAAATTTCATTATATCAATGATTCCACTAAAATAGTCATTTTCGCATTAATAAAATTATCAAAAATTGATATCAACCCCATCCTCATCATGATTATCCAATTATTTGATTATTTTGAGACTCAGGAAGAGAAGATATGAGTGATAATCACTCAAATTTCATGATTATTTGAATCAAATTAACTAAAAATCTTGTGTATTCAATCAATGTTAGATTTAAATTTCCCATTTATTCATTATGAGATTTTTCTAATCATTCGTTAGAGAGAAAACCCATGGGGTCAATTAAAACAAAATATAATCTATCAATGATGTTTCATAATAAATACTTCAACCTATACACATATGTAATTTATGATAGTAGCAAAAAAACATCTCCCAAATTAATTTTGAATATAATTGGAAGGAATGTAAAATATTTACATATTTTTTAAGAAAATTTCAAGAACAATATATTGGCATATGGCTTCAGATGAAAATATTAAATTATGTGTGAAAACTCATTGGTAGAGCACTGAATAATGCCTCTACTGATGGAGTATTAGGAAGAAGATTCAAAAGCATGTAAGTAATATTCTTTATAAAGTTTTCTATAATTACAACCATTATATGTGTGATAGGTGTCATATTTAAAGGAATATATGTCATGATAGTCATAATATTCTTTTAGATACCAATGTAGAAGCCCAAACAGAGAAGTTTTATGCATTATATTTTCCATTGAAATAATCCCCACATCTAGTACAAATAGTAGAGTATAAAGGTTGTAAGGTGAGGGGAAGTCATCACCAATATCTTGAGGGTCATGTATGGTATAATGATAATAATATAATCAATTTAGATTACATGAGTTAATAATAAGGTATTCAACTATATCAGAATATCTAACCATTTCCTAGTACTGTTTATCTCAATAAGATGAATAACATGAGTTATTATATGAAAAAAACAAGAGAAAATTTCCCCAAATATAAAGGTATTTTTAGTTACACTCTACATAACCTATCTTAATGTCCATTATAATTATCCCAACATCTAATATCCCAAATAAACCATCAACAAGAGTAGTAAAAAATGTTTTCCCATACATAATAACTATCCAACAATTAATATAGAAAAAGAATCAGAATTATTTTCTCTCAACAATCATTCGTAAGACATAACAATGTATGTAAATTCAACTGAAAAAAAGAAAAATTAGTATTCTAATCTCTATACCACAACCTATATTGGGGAAAATTTATCAATTTGTATCATCTTGATGAATATGTTACATATCTAGTAATGCATAGACTCATTTAGGTGGCTATGTTCATGGTTTTGTGATGTAAACAAGATCCATAAGAATTGATTTCATAAAATGTTGACAATATTGAGGAATATAATCCATATATACTACGAAAGGTTGAATAATTAAGTAAAAATTTGTATAGAAAATGGGTTGGAATAAATATATAATGGATGGAAAATATATATTTGAAATATTATATAAGAAAAGAGAATGAGGGTATAGATACCCCATCATAATGGGGAGGAAAAAAAGAAGAATATATATAACTAAAATTCTACATTCCTCCTTGGTCATTGTTAGAAGGGAAGCAGAATGTGGAGAATGGATAAAGATATTAAAAGATCATAGTCATGTTTAATTTAAATCACATAAATAACCTTGTTAATAATTACCTTTCTAAGATACTATAAAACACAAATTTTTTATTATGAATTATTATTGATAAAAATAATAATGATATATTTTTTTCTAATATCAATTAGACAGATATTTTCAACAATTATAGAATGTGAAAGTCATGGAAGACGAAATATTATGATAGTTTCACAAGACCATGAACCATCAATACTTATGATTTTTCTAATATTACATTTAATTATACTGGAAGTGTGAGTACAATGTGATTTTGTGTATTTTAGATGTTTGGAATTTATTAATTGATTAAAATAAGAGTTGATTTTTAGATAGATGGTATTTTATTGATACATGAGAGATATATATTTGTCTGTGTTCTTTATATTATCAGATTTTTTTCATGGATGATTTCATAACCTATAAAATTTATAAAGAAGTATACATTCTTATTATCCTCAGGAGAGAATTAAATGAAATCATAAATTATTTGATCATTCTGAATTAAAGTTGAATCAAATTCTATTTGTATGATGATAATGATTTTTTCAACTTAATTAAAGAAGAAACATGAGAAAAATATTTGGATGAATTATATGATTTTTTCAAGGATAATGAAGAAGAAAATTTATAGGGTATATCAATAAATATGTTACATGAGAAAAAGCGTCAAATAATATGTGTCTTATCGATGAAATTTACGCTTTAAAAGAATTACATCATCTAGAAGTGGAAATATAAAATTAACAATATATTAAAAGCATTTTAGTGGATAGAACATCTAAAAAGGGATATCTAAATAGATTTTATTGCATTAATATGGAATCTAATAATACAATTATTTAAAAACTATGAAGAAAAAATGTTACCCATATTTTGGAATAGAAAAAATACTAATAGTCAAAAAAATTAAAACGTAATAATAGATTAATAACATAATATTATTTTTTAATGAGGAATAAATAATTTAATAGCATGGGGAATTAAAAAAATTAATATTGAAATTGTGTACCATAAAGTCTTAATTTACTATGTTACAATTATTAATTAAAAAATAATTTTGAGAATAAATAAACTTATGAATAAATTCATGATGAATAAGGTGTTCAAATTTATTCAAATCAAAAATATTTTTTGAATTATACATAGTGAATATGTGAACCCTCATTAAGTGGTTCTTAAGAGAGGTGTAATGTAATTCTTAACAAATAAAAATTAATCAAGGGTCTGAAAATGATCAATAAAAATCTAATTTGAATTTATATATTATATGAAACTAATTACAACCACTCAAAAAATAACATTTAATTACAATTCGATTATTATATATTGTAAAAGATATCAAATTAAGAGTTTTAATTTTTCCAAAATGTAATTTCATGTTTTTTAAAATACCGATAAACCCATATATGCACTCAATCACAATATTTACATATATAGAATCATCCTTTTCCTATGATATGATATTGTTTATGATGTTCAATCAGCCTAAAAATTTCCAAAAATTAGGTAATTTGTTTTCATGATATGTAAGAGGAATTATAGAAAAAAATTCTCGACTTTTGTTTCCAATTTATTGGATTTCAATCTATTAATTATTATATAAACTATATTTTATATAGAAATTTAAGAGGATCAAGTTCCTAGTGATAAATTGGGAGATGCTTCATTTCATGTTTTGTATATAGACTTCTAAATATTCAAATTATTATAAAAATTATTGATTTCTCATTATGGAATGAAAGTATTCACATTCCGTATAAGTTAAAAATGAACTATTTTCATATTTTGGGTAGAAAAACCCTAAAAAATGATTCATAGACAATAAAAAATAGATTTTTTTGTAAATATTTTTTTAAAAGTTATACATGCTTTAAATAAAATTAGGAAATTGTTGGAGAAAATTAAGAAATATATTTATATAGCATTTATAAAACAAATTAATTGAATAGAAATATTCCCCCAGTGGATACATAAACATAAACAATCCAAACTAATTATGATATTGAGAATGAAACCATGATAATTAGGGAATCTATTAAACTATATGCTCCATGAATGAGAGAAGGATAGATGGACATAAATATATCATAATTAAACTGATAAGAATAAAAACACATATTAATTTATAGTATATACACCACATAAAATAAACACATTTTATATAAGGCATATATAACACATAAATAAAAGTTAGATGAATATCCATTTCCTAAAATTTAAAATTTCGTTTTTCACATTTAAACCTCATGTAATATAATTATAGATTTTCTATGAATTTACTTAACAAACATATTAATATCTATAATAGCATTTATGATTTATAAATAACTTCTTATCACTAATTTATTTACAATTTGTATTTCAAACCACTATTATGGGTGATAACAACTTTGTTTTCAAAGCATTTTTCGGTTTGGTAGTCCTGATACTTATACATTGATCACGATACCATTATTTATAAAATTTAATACATGGTATAAATTTCATATATATAAATTATTTATATATATTTATAATTAATCATAAAAACTAGATATAGAAAAACAAATTAAACTATTTATGGTGACGACAGACCACACAGACACAGTAACAAAGTTTCCATTTTATTCACTTAGAATGAAATAAACTAAAATAACAATATACCATTATTGAATCATTATTATGTTATAATGATCATATATATTAATAAATCCCATCATTATTACCATGTATCTGAAATATAAATTAAAAATTATTCACATTGTATTGTGGAGAAAGTTGTCCATACGTGAAAATGAGAGACATTATAGATTCCCAAAAGATGGAATAACAAGAAGGTATAAATGATATTATCAATTCATATGTATAAATATGTAATAAATTTAATATATAAACATTAAAACCATCAAAATTTACTTATATAAAATATGATGATGAAAAATTATTTATATTCATAAGTGTAGGTGATTAGCATAATGTACGCAGGAGTGATATATTCCCTTCTAATTTTATTGAAAGACAATGTGTAATTCTGTTTTCATAATCATAATATCATTACATAATATTTATAATACTAATTTCATAATTTTATTTATAATTTTATTGATTTAATAGTGGTAAATTAAATTAGAAAAAGAAATTTTTTATTTAGGGAAATTGCATCTTATTGGAATAGACTCCATTATGTCTCTTATATAATAATCTAGAGTATGAATTTTTAGAAAACAAGAACAAGAATAATGTTCCGTGGGAATTAGATATGATAATTTTGAATTATATTGTTGAAATATAATTCTCAATATATTTTATGGAACATAATGGGGAAGTTTCCTTTTATAAATAACACGGGGGATAATTTTTCAATTTCTTATAAGAAGGAATATTATTAAGAATAATATAGATCCAAATTATACCAAATGTTCTATAAATAAACATAGGTTGAAATTTTATATCATATACCACACCATGGTTCTTATTTAATATTTTTATGATTTTTTAAAAATAATAATAAGAATCTCATTAAATATAAATATTGTCAATGTTGACACTTTTGATTACATTAAAACTAAGAACATAAAAATGAATTAAAATTTAAAACAAGTCATGTTAAAATATTTAATTCATGAATCACCTTAAATATCTAAAATAATATAACATTTAATTTTTTTTAATATAATTAATTTGATTATTTCCCGAATAAAATTGTAATTGCATCAGTGTGGTTTAAGTATTTAAGGTAATTATTTAAATTAAAAAATTAAATTTAAAATATCACGATGAATGTAAACCATTTATTTTTATTAATAAAATTTATAGTTAGAAGTTTCTTATGGATAAAACCATATTAAACACATTAAAGATATAAAAAATAATAGTGTGACATCTTTGACTTTTCATTTAACAAAATATTATAAATACCACAATATCGTACAACTAGAACAAAAATGTAATAAATTATAAGAATGGAAGATTATGGTAGATATGAAAATTTTAAATGTTATTTACGTATGGTTTTGTGACAGTAATAGTTTTTATGTCGTTATTTTAAACCTATAATAACCTCAACATTTATTATGGTAATAAAAATTACTTTGATTTTTGTTCACATGGTAAATAATTAAAATATAAAATATTAATAAATATAGTCCCCATATTTAAAATATGTAACAAATTATTAATAATTCAAATAATATAATGTTCTCAATTTAATATAAATTAAATAGAAAAATGCAATGAAGAGCATTTTTTTGAGGAAAATACTATTTTATGTATAATTTCAATTATAATATCCATTTCAAAAACTCGAAATCAATTATTTTACATAAAAATGAAATTATAAAATTATAATACATACATAAATATAATTTTAAATTCTAAATAATTTTATAGAAAAACAATATTTTCATTAAAATCATTAATTTTCACTATTTAAGGAAAAATTAAAATTTTCAGAAAATTCTAAAATATACATCTTTAAATAATTCTGTCATGATGAATTAAAAAATGATTTTAAAATTTAAAAAAATATTTTTGGAATTTTTTATGAATTTTTTAATAAAAACTCATAAAATAATCATTTTTATAGAAAACAATTTTTGACGAATAAAATCACGTTATGAAAGAAATTGTGTGATTATTTAAAAAATATTCTTGAAATTTATATTTACCATGAACACTTTATATACTAAGTAAATCATTTTATCACATTCATACCCTCCAATCAAAGGACTATGAATTAATGGAAATATAATATTCTAATAATATTATGTGGTTTGTTTAAACATTTATTTGCAAGCAACACATGATATTAATGAAATGAAATTTTTTATAGAGAAATATTTCATAAAAATATATGGTTTTCATAAGATCTATTATTGTTGATATTGTTTCTAAGGAATTAAACACCCATTATATTGTTAAACTGAAGTTCAATCCCTATTTATTGACACAATATGTTAGTTATAGGATTATATGTTCATGGTCATACTAATTCATGTTGTTAATTAAATATAATAAGGATGTGTTCATGTTGGATAATAACCATGTTTCACTAAAGTCGTAATCATCAAAATAAATTAAACCATGTTAACAAATATGTTCGTCAATGTGTCTCTATTTTTGAATATATGTTCATCAAAAAAATGAGTGATAAAAGGAATTTAACAATCACACTTAATCATTTATGAAATAATTAAGGGATTAAAGTTAAATGTTATTGGAAATAAAAAAACACTGATTCACCCCCACTTATTTTGAGTGTATCCCAATGTGAACATAACAATTGGCATTAGAGGGTAGGACAATCCTATATTGTATTATCAGTTTTTATATTACATTTAATGGACTTACTTCTTATTTTAAAAAAGATATATGAATTTTAGATATGACTAATATCATGAATACCCTATCAAAGACATCCATAAATATTTTTAATCCTTGATAATGACATCCAAAAACAAAATATATGAAATTTATTTAACAAATGAATCATCATAGTAGATGAAATAGCCAATATTTAATTGTAATTATTGTGGATATAATATTGTTCCAACTATTATTTATATTCCTATTAATTATAATTATATGATACCTCACAATATCAATATGAAATAATATTTTCCACATTGTGAAACAGTACTAATCAAGACAAATATGGAATTTAAAATCATGATAATATGGCTGAATCCACTACCATTGAATATTTTTATAATTTGAACTCATGTTTTCAATAATATTAAATGTAAAAAATGTACCAAAATAATCTTTTCTAAATTTTCATAAAAAAGAACCATGTATCACTTAGGATGAACACAGTTTTGATGATTTATGGGATGAATCAATTTGTTCTATGAAATATATTCTATAAAAATTCCAAAAGAAATTTCATCATATATATATATATATCTAATTATTGGATATATATATGAATATATAACCAAGCCTGATGAAGAAAATGACATAATAAGGAAAGTATAAAAATATAGGATACAAATTTGTGTTTATCCCTCCAAAAAAGTAGGAAACACAAGTACTATAAATGTGATGGTGTTGAAATTATTTCTTGTATTTCAAGATGTGTGGCTCAATATAATTCAAGAAAGGGAAGATGTGAATAAAGTGTGAGAAGAAAATATAAATTCATTTTCTCATGATATGTAATTATAAAATAAATCACTATCATGGTTATTAATATAATCATGATTATTGTAAGAATAATAATTAATTTTGAATAAAAAGTTAATTATTATAATTAACCAAAAACATTAAAATATTATATTTAAAATTATAATCTAAAAACTATATAATTTATATTTTAAAATAGATTAATATTTTTCAAATCAGCATATTAAAATATAATTATGGTTATATTTTTTGATTTTTAAGAAAATAATGACTATTCAGTGAAGAATAAATAATACTGAATTTTATAAAATGACATTTATTATCATTAAATTTATTTATTTAAATGTACCATGATGTTTTGAATATAATTTAAAGTATCATATGTATTAAGTAGTTATATATAAACATAATTACTATTTTTTAATAATCATATATTGTATTTTATATATGTTTTTTTGGGTAAAAACTGGATATTAAAAAAAATATTTTAAAATACACAATGTTTCCCCACATTAATTAATTAATATAATCAAAATAAGAAATTTGTTAAAAACATTTTATAATATATATCAATAAATATAAACATATATTAATCAATTGTTTATTATTAATCATACATTTCAAATAAAATCACCCTTTTTGTGAAAAATGTATTTCTTGAAAACCCACTTTTTCGTGGCATCGCTAGGTTGTTTTTTAAATAAAATTTTCAACTCATGGGAATTTAATTTTATTATATATATGTAGAATATGTAATATTAATAATAATAAAAATTTAAATTTGGTAAAAATCATTTTTGAGCAAAATGAATTGTAATAACATTTATAATTAATCGCCGAGTTAGAGGAAAAAATGGGTTCACTATGAGATTAAACAAACATAACAATAGTTAAAATGTCTAAAAACATGTATTAAATCTGTTTTATAGACCCCACCCACACACACACACAAACACACACACACATATATTATAATATAAAGTGCTCAGTAATACTCAAATTTGAACTCTTTTGGCATGTAAAAAATGTTTACAACATTCTTATTTTGATAAATTAAAATGTTTCCATGCACCTCACATATAAAAGGACACATATCCTATTCTCCTCTTCACACCTTAAAACCCATTTGATCATCAATTTATTATGAATATAACATCCCAAAACCAAAACCTTCATCTTAGAAATATTTTTTGGCCCTAAATCCAATCTTGGAACACCTTATGTCTATTACTAATGAGGTGGTCTAAGAAGAAGGAATAATCCTAACTATGTCATTTTATATTATTTCTTTTTCCAACATTTTCAAATAATCCAAATTTATTATTATATAATAATAAAAAATCTGAAAATAATGCGATGTTATTTATGTTATTTTAATGACCAATATCTTTCTCATATTCCTTGAAATGAGAAATGATAGCATTCCTCGTGTTCACAATGGACTACTACATCAAGAACTGATATAACACATTTTCATTCAAAACATCACACAGTTTTGTAAAAGGTTGGATAATAGTTTATATGTGATATTTTTAACAAAAATAAACATATGAAGTTTTTAAATCATATTTATATATGAGTGTGTATGTGTGTGTATTTAATTTAATTCCAATTCATAGGGGAAACGATAACATCCCTTTGTACGTATGCGACTACGGCTTTGCGAAGCGATATGATTGGTTCATTTCTAACACTCTAGATATAATATAATAAGGGTAATGTTAATAAATATAAGTTATATAAACTATTAAATAAATTAATTAAGGAAATTTTAATGTAGACTAAAATATGTTATGTCATTATTTTTCATACCTTTTCAGTCAAAAAGAAATGATAACATAGTTTGTGTATTTTTAGACTTCCACCTTCAGGAAATGATGTGCCCTTATTTTGAAAACCACATTACATGGATGAGATGTGTATTTGTATATATTAAATTATATTTTTTGTATATTTAATATTATTATCATTATATAATGATAAAATATTACTTATCTATTTTCCTTGATTATCATTGAAAAATAGATATGTTACTCATGCATATGTATGCTCTACCATCTCCATGATCATAACAAAGTTCATTTATCAAAAAACACCATTCATGATTGTTATTAAAATTGAAATTTATATATAAATAATTTATTTATTTCATTGTTTTTGTTATTGTATATATTTTCAGGTAATGACCTATTTGACAATGGTCAACCTACAATAGTCATTTCAAAAAAAATCATAATTTTTTCAAAACATCAGATTTATTGTAAATTTTAATTTTATCATATATAAAATTGTATTATGTGATGAAAATGAATAATAAACTTGAAAAAAATTATTATGAATGAATATTATTAGCATACGATTATTATTTAATATGATAAAGAACAAATATGATGTGTTAGATTCTGTGTAAGGGATATCAACTCTATTTCTATCGGTTAAGGCATATTTTGGTGTTATGAACCGATATTATTGGATGTGGTAAATATTAAATTAATATGACATGTTATATAATCTTTTTTTCTATTATCATGACATATAATTTTTTATTTTATTTTATCCATTCACAGTGATTACTATACATATTTTATGTATTAATTTGGGTTTTCTATTAAAAATTGTCTGCTAATGTTTTCCATAAAACTAGTTCTCTTCCATGTGAATGCTTTAAATATAATTTATAAATGTTTTTATATGTACATAAATGATTAATACTATATATTTTATCTCTCTTTTTTTATATTTATTAAAATTCTTTTCAATAGTATTTTTTACATGTTTTATATGATACATTTTTAGAAATGATAAAGGAATGCCCTATTTTTAACGAATTGGTTGAAAATGACTTTTATTGATAAATTTTATATTATTTAATTACTATATTAATTTTAATGATTAATTTTTTCATAAATGAGAAACCCTCTTACACATTTTTTGTCTATATTTTATATCAAAAATTTTTTTTTCAAATAAAATGGTTTTCGATATAAAAAATGATTTTCTAATGGGTTTAATGGTGTTTTTAAAAAGGATTTACGATGAAAATTTTCATGAATAAAATGTTTCATACATGATATGGTCATTTAATAGAGCTTATGATGGATACACTTTGAATTCACTAGGTGAGACCACTATATCTAATATGATGGGTGAGCCCATATAGCACTACAATGTATTCGGTAATGATTGTTTTCTCTAGAGAATTATATTACATGTTGGAAATATTGTTATTCTAATTTTTAAGGGTTCTGTTAGGATTATATGGGATGATTTCCCAAGGAAACAACTTGAATTTTCTATGTTTCCATTGAACATTCCTAGAAATTATATATTTCAAAAATTTATGATAACATATATTTTTGAAATAATGATAAAGCCCATTATGTGTAAATTTTTTTATTAATTGAAGGATTTCAAGGGGTTTTCATGTATTCCACTGACTAATGATTTTCTTCTATTTATGTCCTTTAGTTAAATTTTTATTCACTTCCCATATTTTTTAAATTTTTCATAGCTCATAAGGATGGGTAAAGTAAACGAAGATGTCTTATTGAATATCATGAAGATTATTCATGAAAATAAATCCAGTTTTGGTTTCAAATATTTATATTGTGGTATAAATTTACCCTAATAAAAATTTTATACATTTAATTATATAGTTTTGTTATTTATTATATAAGACCAAATTCAATAAAAATCTAAACCTGAAAATATCGATAAATGTAATAGAATGAATAATTGACTTAAGAAATACAGTCATATATTATTTCCGGTATATTTATTTTATGTATTCAAATAAGTAACAACAACTAAGGCATCTAAATTAGAGATTGAATAAATCCCACTTAAAGAGAAAACCCAAGTACTAAAATTATAGATACTTATTTATAAAGAATAAAGTAAACAAAAAAATGAATATAATGCAAAAATAATACCACCATAGGAAGATAAAGGAATCATTAATTTTAAATGCTTTGATCTTGTAATGAAATTGAAAAATATGGAATAATCTATAGTTTGGATGTCAAAAAAATATAATTAAATATTATTCCCCACCAACTAAAAAAAGATCTCTTATGTTCACATGAATATATATTATCTAGGAAAGCATCCTCATATTATATTTGGATCACTGTATATTACATTTGAAATAAAAGGTTCCATCCACTTCTAAAAATATTATATATTTCACACATATTTTTTCAATGTGTTTATAATTCAATTCAAAATATTTATATTGACAACTGTTGAAATGTGATAACAATCCTATAATCATTTCATGAGTTTAAAGGAATTTTTTTTGACTTTTTTCCAAAAACTACCAACTAAATAGGTGAGAAGTTCAAAAATCAATAAGATAATATTTATTGATGATAATGAAAACATGAAGATAAATAAAAGAACAAGTATACATTTTTTATCAATTTTATTTTAATAGTATCAGTTATGAAACCATGTAATGCTGGTATAATGTATCATAAAATTACTAAAAAATAGTTCATTCCGTGGGGGAGAAAACATATGAATCTAAAAAATCCATACGCTTTGAATAAAAAAATAATACAATAAATATAATTAAAATAATGGAAAATTAATTTTTATATTCTCAATATATGTTTTCATATATAAGAATAATGTATATATAAATCCTTAACTTACATGTATAGAAAAAATATGGAGAAAATAAAACATATGATTAATAATGGAGACAACCTCACTTTGGAAAAAAATGATGAAATTTTTATTGAAATTTTTATTCCTAATGAGTTTATAAAAGGGCATGTGAGTTATCATTGTGTAATAAGATTCAAGGATATATTATAGTTAATAAGATTCTGAACATGACAATGATTCGTGAATAAAAAAATATAGAATCTTTTTTTCCATTATTGAAGAATTTAAATAATTAAGACACATTTATAGAGGCTCTCATAGTGAGATTTAATGTGAGAAAGCTATGAAAAAATTCTATAATATCTTAATGGAGAAATGGAAAAAATATGATAGTGTATAGAAAATTTTAATATCCATGTGTCAAATCCCAATGGTTGGAGAATATCCTTATGGTATTTCTTGAAATCGACATAGGTGATTTAGAAAATTAAAAAAAATAGAATACAATGGAATGTAAAAAGCCACATGGATTGAATGGATTCAATATTTAGAAAAAAAATTTATGAAAGTTTACAAAAAGGGTATAAATTTCATATAACAATGATCATTTTGGATGGTTATATCCTGTACGAAAATTTTAAATGATTCTATGACATTTATTCCAACACAAGAAAAAATAATGAACAACATAAATGCTAAACCATGATATTAATGTTCCCTGATTGAGCATTATAAAAAATAAAATCCACACAAATAAAAAGAAAAAATAACCTATGCTTTATATAGAATAATGTAATTGGAAAAACAAATTTCCAATTGTGTATAGTTCATTTAGGCATGGAGTTGAATTTAAATGATAAAATGGTTGAGTTGAATTTATCAATTAAAATCCAAAAATTAATGAAAAATGACGGTCCAACCAATTACATTATTTTTGATTTTTGATTTTTTCACAATTTGTACATGTAAATGAAGATGATGTTCGTTATGTAATGGATAAAAAATGAAACAATTTATAATTTTATAACTATTTATGATCTGAAGAATAATAAATATTCTTTTAATTTTCAAATTGTAATGTAATGAACAATAGGATAAAATAAAAAACGTGGTAATGGTTAAAAGGAATTATAAACATGAAATGATGAATTTAAAATTTTCATTTCATGGAGGTAAGGAATATAATATATCTAGAATGGTGTTTAAAAAAGTGTATCTAAAGTGATGAATAAACCGAGAACTATTCCAAATTGATATTATCTCAATAAATAGATTCATAATGATAACAGGATGAAGATATCACTCTTGATGATGATGAAAATATGCATTTTAAGGGGGATATTCATAAAAAGATATTAAGAGAATTCAATTAATACAAATATCTAATATCTGGATGGTTCTTATCAAATAGTCATTGAAAAGGCATAAATTCTCATTCACTAATACATATTTATAAAGGAATTATTTCTCAAAATTAATATATATAAATTTACATTGTCAATGAAAAAAATAATGTAACATGATACAATGTAGGGTTGTTTGAAATTTAAAAATATAGGTTTCACATTAATCCATTTAATCTATTTGTTATGTATGTGTAATGTATTCAGGTTGAAAAATAACTGTGTACATTTTAGTTAACTAATACCAATATGTAGAATTATATTGGATGAAAGTGTAAAAACCCTAAATAATTTAATTGAAAGAGATAACTATTTATATCATATTCTGTTGATTATGGAAAACCATGAGGTATACCCAAAACCTCTGGGTTTCGACACTAACCATGAATCATGTAAACATACTGTATAATGGTTTACTAAAAATTTATGTTGGTCGATTTTATTTAACCCATCTTATATTTCTTTGAATTATTATCAATATGGATGAGAGAGAATAAATTTTTTTGAAAAATTGACATGTCATTTTATAGAAATATTATTGAGAACAATTTCAAAGGGGAAGAATGATGAATTGTTTTTTGTTTGATTGTTATTTTCTAGGAAATATATGAGAAAACATGCACAATGTCAATATGAGATTAATAATATAGGGGCCCAAAAAATCAGGGCCAATATAGAATTAATAAGGTGGAGCCAAAACAACACCATTCCTGCCACTATAGGCCAGAGGCTAGAGACACGCTAAAAGGTAAAACTAAAAAAGGAGGTTATTTCCAATAGTATCTCTATGAATGCACTCCAAAATCTCCATGAAGAAGGTCATCAGAAAATTAATTGAAAAAATATAACATAAAAAGTAAAAAAAAAATTGACTTCCTCTATGGAATTAAATTGAGTTCAAAAATGTAATCTAAAATTTAATTGTAAAAATACCCATCAAAACAAAAATTATTTCACAATAAGACAACAATTGGAAAAGAAATTATGTAACATATTGCTTCAGATCACCAAGGATTGACAATTTTACATTGTCAAATCGATCATGTTATCCCTAGGATATTTTAAAATCTCATCACAATGTCCTTTATATGAAGAATACTTTATAGGTGAGGGAATATCCCATGCGGTGTTGAGTATATACATACCTAGTAAGATTCCCTGAAAAAATTAAGAGGGTGTGATAGAAAAAAAGATTGATGTAGTCATCTCATCACAAGGAAGATATTTCAATCAGTATATTATAAAAAATATATATTGAAATACCCAAATTTGATCAATTAGGTCTCTAAATGATATAGAGATGAGATATCTCTCTCCGTAGACCATTTATGAATTGTGAGTCCACCAAGACATCAACGAGTCCATCATCAATGTGAATCATCTCGTGCTTCTTTCTAAAGAAGTAATTGTCTACTGCCACACCTTTTCACTAAACCTCACTACTGACGAGAAATAATATTTATATATAATACACATACCCTAGTTTAATATTAATGTTATGCTCAATAGATATTGGACCCATGCCATGTCATAGTATGACTGTTCCACTATCCTAATGGATGACTCATGCCCTATCTCAGTAGATGAGTTACACATTTAGGATAGAGGACATATGCCCTTTCTGAATATGAGGGTTCCACTTTGTGGATATATGACCCATTCCATATCCATATTGGAGGGTTGTGGTCTATAGATATATGAAACATTACTATTATAATGGAAGGGAACCACTTTATGGATATATAGAGGACCCATTACTGGTACATATTAGTAGGCTCAACATTGTGGATAGATAGAGGACTCATTCCCTGTCCTAGTAGTAGGGTTCCTCTTTGTGGATAGAGTATCCATGACCAAATATTGTAGGAGGTTTACACTATATGGTAATATGACTTGTTCCCTTTCATTTTTGATAGTTCCACCTTGATGATCAAGCCTAATCACTTATGTCATTGAGCATCACCAATAGAAGTACTTGAGGCTCATTTTTGATCTGAAGAATAAAAATTCAAATAATTGATATATCATCAAAAACCAGACAAGAATGGTCAAACAGATCACACCATTTTGATTATTTGGGAAACAAATTGGGAATGGATATTCTCTTTACCATGTTAGACACAAGGTGAAAAAAATTCATTCAATACATCATGCTAGAATGATGAATCCTAGGCTTGATCCAAGAGTATAAATTAAATACATGGTATAATTATTGAGGCATTTGTTTCAATTTCAAGGTTCCAATGCAGTATATTGTTTATCATTCAGACACCATATGAATAAGATATGTTTGATACTATGTTCTTTAATAATAATTATTTTAATATTTTTAAAATTATAATTTGGGGCTTTATGGACCCAAGACGGGATCCCGAAAAATGAATCAATCATTGATCATGAAATGACCATCTCAACGACATGGTCACAATTCCACTAATGGGGTTTCAATTAGATGTCATATGATGATGAGAAAATATTTGTTTGAATCAATGGAAATATTATAAATATTATTCATATATAATATTATTTTTATTAATCCTTATTAAAATTGAAAATGAGCCACACTCAACTACATCCTCATTCCCTTCGGAAGGCACTCACCATCCCTTCTTCAGGTTGATGATTTTTTCTTCTTCATTTATCCATTGAATAAAAATATATATTCATAATTTATAATTTATATAATAATAATGGGAATATGAAAACCCTATAAAATTTCAAAGACAGGTTGCACACCGTCTCCTATAAAAGTTGTATAATGAACATTTTTTATAGTAAATTAAATCCATTTCATTTTTTGGCCAAAATTTTATTTAATTTTATTACTATTATTAAAAACACACCTATTGACCAGGTCTGAACACCTCATTGGAGATCCATTTTTGGCCACCAATGCATCTACAATATAAATCATACAACAAGATACCACATGGAAATATTCCAATTAGAACCGATCATGGTGCACCACAGGTAGTTCATGCTACCATAAAACCTCTAGGGGTTCAACCACACTCGAACCTGCCGCAAAAATGCGAAACACAGCCTCGTTATCAAACTGTGAAGAACTGGATTAATATATAAGATAAATTAATAAGAAAAAATAGAACCATAATTTTCTAAATAATAAGCCTTGTAAAATGAACACATTTCACCGCATAACTCTCCAAACATATTTCATGGTTCTGAGATAGGAGTCATCATTAAATACTTGATATTGGAAATGAAACATCCACCTCGATATTAGGGTCAAAATTTTACTAATAGTCAGTTCTTATAACACCATATGAATATGATATAGTAGTTATGATATTAAAAAAATAAAAAAAATTATTATTCAGTGCTTTTTAGACTCAATCCATGAGCAGAAAAATGATATCCAATACTGGTCTTGAATTTATGACCTCAATTACAGGGTCATAGTTCCATGGATGGTGCCTGAATTGGAAACCACATGACGATGAAACATAATTTATTTTATTACATGAAAATAATATTAATATTATTTTATTATAATAAAATTATTAATCATAATTAATAAATTTAACAAGGATCCATAGTCAAATCCATCTGAAATTTAAGCTAGAGTCATGAAACAACCATTATTCGGGTGGATAAATATTTATTCTTTATTTATCCTTTTAATAAAACCCATTATTCATATTATAATCATTACGATAATGAAAATGGGAATTGAAATCTACCTCTTATTCCAAAATTAGATCACACACCGACTCAATTATATGGTGTGGACTTCTCATTATTACAATATTAAATTAAAAACAATTAATTTTATAAAACACACCCATATTAATTTATATAAATATTATAAAAATAAATTTTTACAACTGCTACATTAACCCCATCCAACCACCTCATTGGATATACATGTCGGGCTGCTATTAGGTATATGAAATGCAGTATCTCCCATGGCAGCGTGTGCACAAACATTGGAAGGAACAAATATCAACACATTGTACATCATCACCGAATTCCAACAACAAATATAGTCTTCCCCAATCCGATCTCATACCACATATGATCAATAGTAGCTGTTGTCACTTCTCGATCACGAACCCATAATAATGGTACCAATCTAATCCATTAAAAAAACACCATACCTATAATTAATCAATCCACACACATACCATTGATCTACATGTCATTCATGCAACCACAATAAATATGGGGGTTCGACCACCTTCAAACTTACTCTGAAAATGTAAAAATGAGGTCGTGTTTCCTAATGGAGAAGAACATGATGAAGAGAGAGGAGAAATGATTAATTACAAAGAGAACCATCATTGAAAATCATTATTGGAAAATAATTATATAAAATATATGATAAGAAGTGAAAAAAAGTTATAATTATATATGACCAATATAATCAACTAAACATTGGGGATCAAGTGAATAAAAAATTTTATGATCAAAGTTATATGAAATTAAGTATCAATAATATAATAAATAATGATAAAACCGAAAATTATGATCAACACATTCATTATGGACCGGTCATTGGTTGTAAAATCCTCTAAAAGTGATGAAGGTGGGGATCACTGTGTGTTTTTCATTTATCTCATTATTTTCCAGGATCTGTTCATCTATCATTCTCTGATCTCAATTGACTAATTAATAACTCTCTCCACCACCTCTGATATATAGAAAGTTCTATCCCAATAACCCTCTAAATTCAATCATTAGAGGGTATTTATATAGTATTTTCATTATATCATTTAATAATGAAAATAAATATTTTATTAATTTATTTTAATTACACCTAAATTCCTCTAGCTACTTCATATGAACAAACCATGCCGACCAATAGTAGCTCCCACATTGGGTAAACCCCATACTCCAGATTCATTTTTAGACTTAGATTTCAAATTTGATACTTTGTTTTGGGATTATTTTTGTTTTTTTTGGAAAAAATATTTGTGAAATATTAAATATATTTAATATTTTTATAAACTAATTAAGGTCTTAATGTTCCTTCGATATGCATTCCATAATAGTTCTCAAGTCTAAATATATTTTTAGAAATATTCTAATGTATGAATGGATAAAATAGTCTCTAAAAATAAGGACAAATTTGATATTTTACTTGGTTTCTACAATAAATAAAATGATAGGAATCATATTCTTTCAATTGTACAAAAACAGAAGTGTGGAAATACTACTTACATATAATACATGATGACGTAACCAAAATCATTATATGAGGAAGAAGCTACCAATAGATATTACTTGAAGATACATTAACCTGAAAATATCAGTAGGAAACTAAAAATTATAATTCATGATATATAACATATATATATATATAGTTTAATTGGTTATAATAGTGTTGGTGGCACTTCAGTTATATTTTTATGATTCCAACAGAATGTTGAAAAATAATGATCTAATGGTATCCTCAAAGAACTACATGGACAACCTCTAAGGAGGAGCCTGTTATTTTAATGAATTTTTAATATTAATTGATATATTAGTACTATTGGGGATTTGCGATCTCTATCTATAATATATAATAATGAGTTTTATATATGTATACAACGAATTGAATCTAGAGTTTTTAGTTTATATATATCCAAAATTGAAGGTATCCAAAGGATAAATACCCAATCCGTGTAAATATTTCATGGATGGTAATTTATGGAGATAAATAAAATCCCTTTGGTGATTTTAGAATTCCCTTGAGGTCTTTTACTGATGATAAAAACTTATTTGAAGAAATATTCGATGATTTATACTAGTGATGAAAAATAAACATCAGATTATTATTACATTGATGCCATGGTATGATGTTTTGAATCTCTGTATGATTTTTATCTATGAATGTTCAAAAATATAAATGTAATTTATCTTACACATACAAGATATTTTTTCCCACATGTAAATTAATTTATTTTCTCATATAGTTGTTACTGTGTTAATAAAATCAATTATGTGATGAAAATATTATTATATTAAAATGGAATATGGGATTTATCTTATGCATTAGAGGTTTAGGATCCATTAAGATAAGTTATATTATGTTCATATAAATTTCACCACATATGTGAATTTAAAATGTTGACAATCTCTTTCTGAAAATTAAATATTTTGAAGAAATAAAAAGGTAATATTTTTATTATCATGTGATTATCTACATAGATAAATTATACTGATAAAATATATGATCATGAATCAAGCAGAGATTAATATTGAACAATAAATAAGAGAAGATCGTATTACTACGATATGTTATCTTCCCCTCATAATATGGTTTCTCATTGTAGCACAGGGGAACACATTTAATTGGAATTTTAATCCATAAAATGATGTTACATGTCACAAGTTCCATATATTGATTCCAATAACGAAAAAACATAATTATCGGAAAAAATTTTATAAAATAAGAAGAATGTAATATTCAAAATATTAGAATAAGGAATCATTCTGGGTCTTCAAGAGATTGTTTAGAAATATTTGAATTCGGCTTTTTGATAACTATATTTCGGGAATATATTTTTGACTGTTTAATGCATTTATTTGTGTATTAAAACATATAATATTTAAAATTTCATAAAATCGTATCTAATTTTGTGTTTTATAAGAGAAAAAAATGTATTTATAAATGTTGATTGAAATGGGATGAAAATTGGAGCTGAAAGACACATAACATTGTGATCTTCACTTGTTTCATAACACCAAATATTGAGAAAGAAACAGAGTTGGAAAATTGGATAAGATTGATTATACATCATGTAATGTAATTCCATATCATGAATTAATAAATGGAAGTATTTACATAGGTAAAATGAATAATGAACACAACGTAAACATCATTAATTTCAATTTTAAATTATGGAATTCATTGAAGATGATTTATTCTGAAATTCACGACACCAACTCCTAAAATTGATATGAAATGATTACATGTTGTGAAACCCATTTACATGTTACGATGAGATAGGAGAGAAGAATGATAAATGTGTTGTGGAAAATGTCATTACTGAATAATGATAAATGTTTTGTGTATAATGTCATTACTCAAATTATTATATATTTAACTATCGAACACAACTTATATTAGGAGGACAGGATAGAGGACGCTAGTAGAAGACGACTGGAGCATTGAATGCACAGAGTGACACCATGAATCCCTGATTCACCATTGTTAATTCCCACCATTCCTTATTAGGTATCCATGATTTTCATTCTCATCGTTCCCCGCACGATCTAGTTGTTTCTTTTGGTGTTAGGTGACGTGATTGTAAGGGGGTGTTGCCTATGTAATTTTATTATTCTTTATTCATGTTTAATTTTGATAGAAACTATTTTTTCTAATCCAATTCATCTTCTTTCTAAATTAAATGACCATTTTTTCGTTCTGAAGTTTTTTGTTTCATTATATCAATTAAGTGGAGAAAATTTATATGATCATTATGAAATATAGGTTAGTAATTCTTACATCATTATTTTGGTCTCCATGTTTTTCTTTTTCACATAGATGATGACTATTTAGAAGGTGAAATCATAGTATTAAGAATGGATACACAATCTAAGGATCCTTTCTAACCAATTTTAGACACCAAATTAAAATTTATCAATTTATTCCCTATATGAAAAACCTGAAAATTAAAGTACATTTCATGCCACAAATCCTCATTTCATGCCCAATAATTTCTACTACTATTTCTCTCTTTTTAAAATAAATTTAATAATGTCAATTTTTTATTTCATTATATAGTTTCAACATTTGGATTCTCCCTATGGGTTCGACACAAATACTTACTAGGTACTATATTTTATGTTAATTTGTTTGAGTTTTATAAATTACTATTTTTTTGTATCCCTATAATTATTAACTATGTCCAGTGAGACATTACATTAGCATAAATATTATCTGAATTAAATGCCAATATTTAAGGAATCTTGAACATGATATAGATATAATGTTGATGCAATTAATATATATATATATATATATTAGGATAGGAGATGTGTAGATGTGATAATTTTCATAATAAACAGTTATTCTATTCTATGTGTTAAAAAAGTGTGGTAAAAAAATATCCATACTTATGAATTTAATTCTTGTTTAAATATAAAAGAATATTTCTAAAATGACTACTTCTATGATCATAATTTTATACGGTGAATAATAAAGTGTTTCATTGATGTAATAGTTAATTCACACTTAATATGAAGAAGGATAAGAAAGAAAGAGAAATAAAATAACCACTATATACAATAAAAGGATAATATAGTGATATAATATGTTCTATTGTTGATGAAATTCACAAAAAATGTTCTCAATGAGATATCTTATATAATCATTTTTTAGAATAAGAATGATCACCGAGGAAGCCCATATGATTTTTTTAATAGAGAAAGGATGTCACATAATTATTCTAGAAAGTACTAAAGCTATAACATATTATCTTTATTCAAATGATGTATACTATCATTGTTTTTTACATAGAGAATTTGATCCCTACATTGTGTAATACCTATTCAATTCGTGAAATAAATCTTCTAGATTCAACACTATTCTAGGAATATTTTGATAATTTTATGGAATTCATGGCTGTGGGATAAGAACCATGATGCACTGAGGATGTAGTCATCTAATGGAGGAGAACTTAATTAAGAAACCCAAATCTTCCCCTATTATTTTTTCATTCTATATATATATATTAAAACCAAAGGAGAGATAAAAAAATTTTAGATCCCTTCATTGTAATTATGATGACATAATTATGTGATAATATTGAAATTGGATTAAAAGTCATAGTCCACTATTCATAACCCCTCTTAGTGTGGCTATATCAAAAAGTGATCTGAATAGTGGATTACTATTTGATTCAATTATAATGATCGTATTAATAAATTTTTATTGTGATTTAATTTATTCCTTTTCTTTTATATACCAAAATCTACCTAATATATTATCTTATAATATAATATATAAATTTATATCCTGGGGTGAAATATTCAACCTTTAAATAAATTTTTTCCTCAAATTTATAATATCCCATTACAAATAAAATTTATACGAGAATCTATAAGTAAAACATTATGTAAAAAAATTCATTATAAAAAAATATTATCACTATTATATTTTAAATTTGGATACATGTAACTTACTTCTTAATAAACCCTTTTATATATTTTCAATTTTCAGAAAATTTTATTCTAAATATGATTCTCTAATTGGATGATATAAACTATTGGTTTCTTGAGACATATCTTTCAAAACCTCATTCTCATGATCATAATTCCAAAAAAAACTAAAATAAATTGATAGGATAATATAAAGTATTTTAAATAAAAATGTCTATATGAATTTAAAATCTAAAATATATGATTTCATCTTAGGGAATCAGTAATTCAAATTTATAACAATTTTGGATCAAATATGATATAATTAGATATAACTATACCTTCTTTAGTATATCAATGGATAGAAATAGTTTATTTCATATTAGATTTTAAAAAACAAAATTACATTAAAATCCTCTATAATGGTTTGTATTGATAATATGGTTTACCTATAGAATATTTCCAATGAGTATACAACCATTAATTAAGTATTATTCTCACTCATCATTCACTATGTGAATATCAAGCTGATACTCCACTGGTTTTTTAAGGATTATTTGTAAAATCCCATATAAATAAAGAATATGACATTTTCATATTTGTTAAAATTTTATAATTAAATAATAATTTAACATTAAAGTGAATTCTATGTTCAATGGTCTACCCGCCCCACAATAAGGGGTTTCTCCAAAATTTAATGTTGCACACAATGCTGAGTCATCCTGAAAAAATAATAAAATAATATTATTATTTTAAATGGTAGTTAACACATAACCATTTTATTGGTGATAATGAATAAAACTAACTATATTTTTATTAAACATGTTTATAAAATGTTTTTACATTTATATAATAAAATTTAAAGGCCTAAGATATGAAAAATCATATTTTATGCATGAAATACAAATAATATTATTTAAAAGGTCATTTTTTCTCTTTTTGATGGAGGATCATTTTTTAATATTGTTTTTATCACTTTTACATATTCCATTTGAAAAAAATGAACTTATTCTTTAGAATTAGGGTATAGAAATTTACTTTTTGTAAATTTTTAGTATTTTTCTGATAAAAATATTTTTTAATGAAAATAACAAATGCTGCATTTTAAGTCCAAAATTTCCATTTCATCTAATTTATTTATATTGTTAAATTATGTTTTAATTTGGGTATAGAGTTCAATTGGAATATATATTTATCATTTAATCCAATTATGGGCATTGGATGTAATTTCACCTTTGAATTGTACAAAAACACATGTCAATCTTTTTGTAGTTTTTAATTCTTAAAAACCAGCTTTTTGGTTTTGACAACGAGAAATAATATTAAATTACATTATACATCTTCAGTGTTTTAATTATGAAATAAACTATTCCATTTTAAAATAATTAGGACTAATGTTTGTAAATAAAAACCCTTTAAATTTAGACATTATGAATATTAACTTCGATAAATATTTTATTTATCATGGTTAAAGGGTATATCCGGTAAATAAGTGAAAAAGTTAATATTATAATAATATTAAATTACCCTTAAACATGTCCAAAATATATTATAAGAGATATTCCCTACCATGTGCATCCTTTGGTTGATTTTAGGACCCCATCGAGCAACTTTTCTTTGAAAATGACATTTTATTGCTTTTAATTTAAAGTTTGGGAAAATATAACCTAAACATACATCATTTAGTAATACAATTTTATATGGGTCTATAAAAGTTATAATTTAGACTATAATTATTAATTATAAATATACAAATATTTCCTACATCATGATAATTTATTTATATTTTTTAGACATCATATATCTAAAAATATTTATAACACAATGACAATGTAGTTGTTACTTTATTAATGAAAGATTTAAATAAATTAGAATATAAATATTAAAATTAATTAATTTTGATACATTATATTGTTTATACATATTTTAGGGATGATTATGACTTTTTATATTTTAATAAATTAATTTCTATTCTAATTAATAATGTTGTTATGGGTTTTTAAAAACTTGTGATATGAATAATATAAAAATTCCAAAAAATGACTTTTTAAAACCAATAATATTTTTTAAATAATATAACAGTCCTTAAAGTATAAAATTAAGTAAAATGACATATATAATGTTGAAAATTCCATTAATGAACCACTTGAGGTTCTATTAACATTTTATAGTAAATAAATTAATGATATACTATGAATATAAAAGAAAACATTGTAATAGTTAAATTAGTTAACATAGGGTTGAAGCTAAATGATAAGGATATATTTGAAACCAAAACATGTCTAAAACCTATTTGATGATATTATTTTTTTCTATATTCATATGATCATAGAAATATAAATCTTTTGTGTTATTATAATTTGAAAATCAATTAATAATAAAATAATAATTTAATACTTTCCTAAATGACCACCTCCCTCTTATAAAAGAATATCAATTCAAACCCTTACTAAAACCTCTCAAGACACATTGTATAATCCAAAATATACCCAAATAATCAATAAACATACCTCCCTTACTTCTAGAAGCCTTACCTTAGACTGATGGAAATTCAATAATTTTTGGAGCTTAAATCAAAAGGAGTTTCCCAATTTAAAGTAATGCCTTTTCTCAAGATTCATCCATTAATTTTCTTTCTCCTACTACATAAACACTATTTATTAAATTTTTATATAAAAAAAGAGTATCATAAATATAATAGGATGTTTTAAATAGAATTATTCGAATTACACTTCTACATAACTCTATCAAATGTGTTCCGAACATACTTCTTTTGTGGACGACGAACTATTGCCCCATGAAACGATAATTGTTCAATCTTCTTCTACCACCACTTATAGTGTCCATTATGATAGAACTATAATTATATATGATATATATTATATTTATATCTTCTTTATTCTTATTTATTTTTTTATTTATAGTATACATGTATGGTTTCCATAATTGGTAAATACAGTAATTTCATTTGAGAAATTGCAGACTATAACCCCCTCATTATGATATGATTTGTTCATACCGTACATGGAACAAATAAAGAATTATGTTAATTAAATTATTTAACATATATAAAATATTTTATTATACATGAATTATAATACCCCCATGTATCATTTCGTTTTCATTCATTTAAATATGAAAAAGAAATTAATGTAGTGTTCAAGCATATGTACAACTTTTTGTCTCTATGAACGAAATTTCTACATTCTTATATCCAAATGTTATAGACTATTATAAGTACATATATACTGGATATATATTATAAGTAAATCATGAATATAAATTTGGAGATATTTTACTTCTGACCACATGGACAATTTGTAATTATAAAAAGATCATTTTTGACTCATGTACCCAAATATAAAAAAAACGTCCGATATTAAGTTTAATAAATATGTAATTATAATAACTTGATATTAAGTGATATAAAAAGGAAAAATGACTAAAAAAGGTTCTTAGTAATGTATAATTAAATTAATTTTTTTATTTCTGAAATTAATGAATGAAAGAGTCAAACCTGATTCAAGGAATGAGTCTTCGTCTCAATGTCCTTTTATTAAGGCATATTTTAATAATAAACACCTCTTTATTTTACACGGATTATAATAAAACCTTTCTAACTCCTACAATCATTAAGAGGAAAAATTTTAACTAAAAATCATTTTACTAATTGAATAAATGATATTTTTAATGTTTCCAGTGACAATGACCTCTCCACCGCTGTAATTTTATTTGGATTCCTCTATGAACCTTCATGTTTTTAAAAGGAATATAAATCACTTCTACCCTTATTGGTGTTTTTGGTATTGAAAATGGTTTTTTAAATGGATTGAGTATTATAATATCTTGAAATGATTTTTTATGACATAAAATTAAATGTTATTAGTGCATTGATGATATTTGCAATATTTTAGGAGGTACTAGGACATTTGACTGGTGGTTACATGATAATCAAAATGACGTGTCATTCAGTGATTATCCAATGACGTGTGGTTATGTTATAGCCTTTAATTCATTCGGTATGGAAGTCGGACTTATTTTTATTATATTTAGTGATATGTGTGGATATCAATAGTATGATTATTCAATTTAAGTATGTTTATGACCCAAGTTACCTTTATATGTTATAGGTTGTTTTTTTGGATTTATGTTAATATTTATTGTTACAAAATTGGTAAGATACGAGCTTATATTTAGTGAATGGTTTCTCTACCTTTTTAGGGTGAAAAATATTACTTTATGATAATGTATTCTGGGTTTAAAAGTTTTTTATAAACTAACAGTTTTCCTTCTTTTTGTAACCCTACCTATGCTTTTTATGCTCATCCAAAATTTTGAAATTTTATTCATATGGTGTAAGATGAATAGGGTCTAGGATGGGATCAAATAAAATTCTTTCTATCTAAAACTTGTAACTAGAAATGTTTCTTTTTTAAGAGTTTTTGTTATATGTAAATTGGTATTGTGAGTTGAAATGTCTACTTGTAAAATTCAAGTTGTTATGTAAAAGTTATGACCTAATTCATTAAATCTCAAAACTTGAAAACATTATCTATGTGAATTATTATCTTAATTCAAGTCTAGGTAATGTATAATCTAGGGCCTTACAGTTTCTATCAGATGTCATTTTAGACTAATTTAGGAATTAGGACATTGTTAAATTAAAGTCAATAAATTATTTTTTCTTTATGGTAAGATTTAAATGATATATCATTTTAATATAACCGTGGTTCTTTGCTTAAGATACTTATTATTTCGTACTGTTTTCCCATAGAGGAAACAAGGAAAATATGATGGTACACCATCAAGTGGAAAACTACCTTTCAAATTAGCAACCTGAGATGGTTAGAATCGAAACTCAATAGTTTGTTGCAATGATGGAAAAGTTGAATTAGACTATAAATGGTGTGGGTATCCATGCATGAGATCATCCAGATCAACCCAAAAGGAATGTGTTATTAGTAAAGAATTTCTTGAGGAAATATCCCTAGTCATTTAGAGGATCATCTAAGCCATTTCTTGTTAAAGGGTGGATTAATGCACAAGAAAATATTTTCAATTTCATGTGGTGTTCATAACATCAAAATGATAGTATTTATATTTTACATTTTGAAGGTGAACTTAATCAGTCATGGGCGATGGTTAAAAATATTAGGAGTAGTGAGGAGATTTATGTTCTTGATTAGGATGAATTCAAAGGTATGTTTCATGAATTTTTTTTTATATTGTGGTTAGACTTATAATTGAAACAATTATTGTAATTGATGCCGGAGGATGACTCGGTGGCTACTTATGATGAAAAATTCACTCAACTAGCAATGTATTACCTAAATTCCATTCAATATCATGATAGTAAAATAAACCATTTTTACTCAGGATTAAATATATTGTATCAAAGGGATATTTTTTTCATGCATTAAAAAGTGATGAAAAAGTTGTTCGATGTGAGGAGAAGGTGGATATTGTGTTTTCCGATGATAAGGTATTTCTTAACAAACAAAATAATAAGATGGTGAGGTGGAAGACAAAAGAGATGAACTCTTCAGAAAAGTCTAATGGTAAGAAACATATGTTTTCGGTATGAGAAAATATTAATAAAAAGAACCTTTGGGATTTACTTTTGAATTATGTTAATTGTTTCTAATGTTGTAAAATGGGATATAAGGCTCATAATTGCATTTAAAATAATTAGGTTAATGGTAAGAAAAAATATGATTTATTTTCAGTAAAATGTTTTAAGTGAAATTAAATGAGTAATTATGAAAATAAGTGTCCAATAAAGAAATTAAATGACGGAATGTAGCCATACTACCAGATGAATGGGGTAGTGAAATCCTTTTCAACTACTACAATATATATTTCCCCATTAATTAAAGTAGTATCAGGAATTGAAATGATGATTGGTGATAGCTCCATTATTGACATTACCTTCCAGAAATGGTGAGTTTTTTTCTACAGTAATTCTTTTTTGAAAGGACATGTTTATGTCCTAATATATAATGATCAGGTAATTTCTTATGCATTATGCCACTTCAAATCTCATTTCTTAAATTACCCTACACATGATTGGGAATTATCTATTGTGGTTTTTAATTTATATTTGGGAGACATCATTTTTATGGTGTAAAGTGTAAAATAAATAATAATAATAAAAGATTGATGTTTATATTCACTCAAAAGGAATTAAAAATGAGAGAGGGGATATGGATAGAATTAATCAAGGATTTTTATTTCACAATCCATTACAATTCAATAATGTAAAATAAAGTGGCTGATTCTTTGAGGTGAAGGAATAATTCTATATTGACCATAAAACATTCGGAACGAGATCTATTTGATTTTTATTTGTTGAATTCTGGATTAAAATTTGTTGGTTCAGGGAATTCATCTATTTTTTTAATGTGGAAGTGAAATAATATCTAGAAGATAGAATTATGCATGCATATAAAGAAGATAATGAGTTATAGCTAATGGTAGATATGGTTCAGAAGGGTATGTTACATGAATTTAACATTGATAAAGATGTTTTTTTGAGGATTGTAAAGATGTTATGTGTGCTTTTTGATTCATAGTTGAAAAAAGAGTTATTATGTGAAGTTCATAGTTCTCCATTTCAGTTTATCCTTGCAGTACTAATATGAACAGAGTTCTTTGGGTGTATTATAGGTGGGATATTGATGAATTTACTTGGAAGTGTTTGAATTTTCCATAGGTTAATATAGAGTGACGGTAAAAAAATGGATGCTTAAGTCTTTATAGATACAATATTGGAAATGGGAAAATATTTCAATGGAATTTTTTGTGGGATTACCAAAGGCATATCGAGGTATTAATGCAATATCAGTTATTATTGATCAATTGACTAAATCTTCTCATTTCCTTCCTATTTGTGATACATTGTCTCTAGATCAAAATTCTCAGCTGTGTGTTAAATAGATTGTCAAGTTACATGAATTTACCCTTACCATTATATATGATAATGGTCCTATGTTTAGTTATAACTTTTGGAAGGGATTTCAGAAGTCATTGGGTACAAAATTATATTTTAGTAATGATATTTATCCGTATTTAGATGCACAATCCAAAAGAATATTTCAGTCATTGAAAGATATATTACGTGCTTCTTCAATGGATTACCCGGGATGTTGGTACCGAAATCTTTTATTTATTGAGTATTCATATAATAATTGTATTTATTCAAGTATACAGATGGAACCATTTGAGAAATTATATGGAAAGGGGTGTCAAACATCATATTCATAAAATGATGTAGGTGAAAGAAACTGATGGGACCAAAACTAGTAGAAGAGATGGTAGAAAAATATTTGTTTTTTGAGAAGCACATGAGAAACTATTAGAATAGGCAAGAAAGATATGCTAATAACCCATACAAGGATATTTATTTCGATTTAGGTGATCATGTCTTTCTCAAAGTTTCTCCATGGAAAAATGTGATGCATTTTATAAAAAAGGGAAAGTTGAGTCAAAGGTTCAATGGACCCAATGAAATCCTAGATAATGTGGGATAAATTCCATATTGATTGGATTATCTCCAATTAATCCGAGGTGAAAATCATTTTTCATGTTTTAATGTTGAGAATGTATACGTTGGATCCATCTCAGGTTTTGATTCTAAAGGTAGTTATGTTTGGAACGAATCCTTCTTATGGGGAAAACCAGTCAAGATTGATGGATGAAGAGAGATATTTTTGAGGAATAAAATAATTAGTTAATTAAAGTTTTTGTGGAAAAACCACATGGTTTAAGAGGAAAAATTCGAATGTGAAAATGCTCTTAGATATAAATTCCCCCACTTAATTGATATGTGAATAAAATTTCTAGAACAAAATTTTCAAATGGGGGAAGGATATAATATTCCAGGTAAATAAAAAATATGACATTATAATATATGATATAATTTTTGAAATAAATATAAATTTTACATTAAATAGGATTTTATGTTTGATGGCATACCTAACACACACAAAAGGTTTTCTCTGAAATATGTTGTTACACAAATTTTGAGTCAGACAGACAAAATTGTAATATAATATTATTATTTTAAAATTTTATTAAGGCATAAACATTGCATTGGTAAGAATGAAGATAAATAACTATATTATGATTAAACATGTTAATAAAATATTTTTATATTTCTCTAACAAAATTTAGAGGCTTAAAATAAGAAAGAATCAGATTTTAATCATAAAATACTCAAATATTCTTTTAAATTTAATTTTAACACCTTTTGTTGGTGAACCAATTTTAATTATATTTTTTGTCATTTTTAAATATTCCATTTGAAAAAAATAATATTCTTCTTTTTAATCAGGACATTAATATTAACTTTGGGTAATTTTTTGTTATTTTTATGATAATGTTCAATATTTTAATGAATAGTGGATAATAATGCATTTTAAGTCAAAATTGTCTTTCAATCTAATTTCTTTATATGGTTAGATTATCTTATCAATTGGTTTTAAAGTGTAATTGGATAATATTTTTATCATTAAATCAAATTTTGGTAATTTGAAGTAATTTCATATTTAAATTGGACATAAACACATGTCTATCTTTTGGTAGTTTTTATTTCAAAAAAACATCCTTTTTAGTTTTGACAACATGAAATAATTCTAAATTAATTTTTGAAACTTCTGTGTTTTGAATTTGGAAATATGTATTCCATATTTTAAATCAGGTTTTCTAAATAATGTAAATTGATACATTTTATTATTATACATTATGAATACTGACATCGGTAAATATTTTATTTACCACAATTAAAAGGTAAATCAAGTAAATAAGGTTACAAAATAACATTATAATATTACTAAATTATCCTAAAAAATTTCCTAACCATATTTCATTAGATATTCACAACAATGGGCATCATTTGGTCGATTTTGGGACCCCATGGATCCACTTGCGTGTGAAAATGACATTAAATTACATTTAATTTAAATTTAAGGAAAATATAACCTAAACATGTAGCTTTTTGTAGAACAATTTTTATTTGGGGTTATATTAGTTATCATTTTGATTAAAAAAATTAATTATAAAGATAAAAATATTTCTTAAATCTTGGTATTTTATTTATAATTTTTAAAAAATCAGATAAATTAATATATTTATAACACAACATGATGTAGTGATTGTCTTATTAATAAATGATTCAAATAAATGAAATTATTAATATTAATATAAAATTATTTTGAAACATTTTAGGCCATCAAATAATTTTATAGATTCATATTTCATGTTATTTTTTAATTAATGATGTTCTTTATGATTAATCATGGTTTTATGGATTATTAAAAAATCATGTTATGAATAATAATAAAATGACCTAAATGAGTTTTTAAAACAAATATTATTTTATTAAATGAAATAATAGTCTTAAAAATATAACATTCATCCATATATATTTTATAATGTTAAACCTGACATTAATTAATCACTTGAGGTTCTATTGTCATTTTATAGTAAATATATTAACCACATAGTGTGTATATACCAGAATACATAGAAATTGTTAAATTAGTTTAATAGGGGTTAAAGCTATATAATAAGGATAAATTTGAAACCATAACATTATAAAAAAATATTGGAATAGAGAATACTGACCCATCCTCATCTGATCATTGAAATATATCACTTTAGTGGTATGAGAACTCAAATATCAATTAATAATAAAATAATACTTTCAAACTTCCCTAAATATCTCATCCTCCCTCTTATAAAAGGAAATAAACTCTAACCCTTACTCGCACCTATCAACCCCCCTTGGATCATCCAACATCTACCTAAATATTCTCCCAACATCCCTATATTCCTCCTAGAAGACTTATGTTGGGATGAAAGACATTCTAGAAGGAATTTTATCTTCACTCAAAAGGATTTACCTGATTTATGGTAATGTCTTCTCTCAAGATTCATCAAATTATTTTCCTTCTCAATCCCTCTAAACTATCTTTGTTCCATAATTTCATCACAACACCTGTATATCCAGTAAACTGGGGTGTTTTTATGAGAGGTATTCAAACATCACTGTAAAGACCTGTAAATCCTGTGGAAATTTTTTTGTGAAATACATCGTAATTGTATGAGTCCACAGTGTCTGACGGCACTTCATTCCGAGTCCCGGTGTGCACGGAATCAATTTCTGATGTTTTGCTCGGGTACGTTCAGTAAACGTACATGCGGGTTTTCCTATCTTTTGAACCGATGATCGGAATTGAAATCAGAGGACAAGGATGAACTCGCAGCGCCGATATTTTCTTAAAGAGAATTTTACTGCAGTTGTGTTTTTTAGCGAGCGGATGATAATTTTTGGGTTTCGAAATAAAATTTATATAAAAATATGTGTTTCATATTTTTACTTGGATGGTTATTAAAAACTCCCAAGGGAGGTTGGTATTGGGGCCCACAACACCCTAACCTCCCTTTGAAGAATATAACTAGGTGGGACCACTATGGTTTGAACTCCCATTAACCACATGTAACTCTCACTTAATTGAGGAGATACTCTTAAACATCCAACTCTCCCAATTTAATGTTGAAACTCTCGACCTCCGTTTTTTGAATTTAAAATCCATTCCTCCGCATTTAATCAAATTTTTTGTCACAACTAATGAAGGACAACTCTTGATTTGTTGTGCCATAATGATAATAGATAACACTCTCTATTAATTTGGCTTAACCATCTGGGGAGAACTCTTGGAAGAACACTATTCTATTGCAATGAAGAATGCCTCTCATCTCCGAAGAATGAACCTCGTCTCTGAAGAATGTGAAGCATCACCTTCTATCTTATTCAACCGGATTAAGAAAGGGAAGCACCGCCACCCACGAAGAACACCGAGGGTGTCGTCACGATGTGAATTCCCCAATCTCAACCTCCTCCGACGTTGATGGAATGAAATCCGCCATCCACGACTTCCGTCATCCACGACTCTTCATCGTACAACGACAAATACGAGGTAGGGGGATTTGTTTATTTTTAAATGAATAAAATTATTCCTTCATTTTTCAATGAATGTTTTGGTTAATCATTGTCCAATTGATGTCACCTAATTCGGAGGGCATAGGCCTAACAAACACGGCCCGATACCCCTCTGTTGGTTCTTATTGTTTGACGTTGGAGGTGGAGCCGAAAGGCTGTGGTGTCGTCGCACCGTGCCAGAGAAGAACCATGGCGACGAAATAGGAACCGCGGCCGGGAGGGCCACGGAGGATGAAGAAGCGCAGAACCGTCACGCCACACGAAGGGCAGTAGGTCCGCGACACTATCACACCCTGGTTGAGGTGTGAAGGTGGTCGGCCATGCCGGCTTCCGTGGAGCCGGACCGTCGGCCAACCGACCGACCCGCTGGAAGACCACGGCGCCCGCAGGTGCCGCATGGAGGGAGACCGTGGCCCGCAACCGTGGGCCGCTTGGATGGGCGAACCGGCCGGCCGCCTTCCGGCCGGGCTGCATAGTCGTGATTCCCGCATGCGCCGCGTGGGAAGAACCATTGCCCGCTATGCGTGCCGCATGCGCTGGGCAGAACCATCAGGCTACAGCCGGCTGGGCAGGGGAGAGGCGACGCTGTCTGGCACTACCAGGAAAACCAGACTAGCCCGCCACATGGGATAGGTCCTCAGTTCGGAAGCGCCTCACTGGGATGGGCCGACCCCCCTGTCGGGTCGGACCCGTCGAGCCAGGTTGGGGCGACCTGCCAGCCCACTAAGATTGACGGGCCGGGCCCGACATCGCTTAGATATGAATATCTCATAGACCGCACATCTAATCGATGTTTCATCTGCGGCACTTGGACCATCATGATGAGGCGGTCCATTTTACGGTACTCTAAGTGAATTTTGGACAAATTTGTAAAATGGATAGGTTTGGATCGAGCGTAATTTCAACGGGGCCCCTAGAACAGAAATGCCAATAACTCTTAGACCGGGCGTCTGATTGACGCGTCTTCTGTCACGTTGGGTTCCTTATGATTTGACGGAACTACGGGATGAATCAAATCAGGACTTCTTTATAGTTGACGTATCAACACTTTTCTCGAGGAGAGGACCCTTCCGGAATCGAGCGTGCTGTCTGCGGGAACCCTAGAGCTGGCTGTGACGACTACTGTACCGAAATCCTATATGGGTTCGACTGTGAAAACTACTATACTATAATCCTATGTGGGTTTGATAGTGATGACTACTATACAGGGATCCTCCATGGGTCCGACAGTTCTGACTTCTATTCCTGTAGCCTAAGTGGTTCCGACAGAATATCTGGTCATGTATCCCATGTGGGTCCGACAGCTTAGCTGGTCCTATATCATGTGTGGGTATGACAGCTTGGATGAATCAGTTACTACATCTGATCATCTCTATCACTCTAAAAAAGAATTATACCTATGGGAGATGAGTCTTGACTTTCAATCATTTTTCTTCGAGGTGATTGACTTTACTTCATATGTGAACTGGGTAGTTCTTGGGCTCGAGAGATGGAGCTGAACTGTGATTGATAACTTAGGTATATGTATGGGAATATAACTAAGTAGGGTTAGTTGATACTTTGTGATTTTATGTTTCTTCTGTGGTTTATCCTTTGTGGATTCTAGGATACCTTCGGTTGTATCGAGGTCCCTACTGAGTATCGTTATACTCACCCCTGCATGGGTTATGACCGCACTTCGTTGTGTTTGTTGCAGATGACAGACAACACTGATCTAGTTAGAGAGTTGTAAAGCTGGACGGTACCTAGTGGTGGACCACTTGGCGAGAAATACATGGAGCAGACGGATGGACATGGGTGATGAGGGTTCCATCTGTATCCACCCATCAGGTGGGATTCTCGGAGGATGACTCAGTAGTTTCTATTTTGCCATTCTGCAGTTATACTAGTTTTACAGTTGATTGTACTTTACGGTTGGGCTTGTATTTCTGGCCCCTTTCCTTTCAGCACATTCTTTTGTATACAGTTTGACTTATTGTTTACTTCCAGTTGCGTACTCTGTTGTTTTTTTACTTATTAAAGGCAATGCCTTACCCTTTTATCGGGATTACGCCATTGGTACTAGTCTCCAGCCCATGGCCTATTGAAAGCGGACATGGGGTAGTCATGGCACGTGCCCCAAGGATGAGTTGTGAAAAATTGGTATCAGTGGAGTCGGTTCTACCGAAGAACATGGACTATGATTATTTTAACGGAAATAGTGTTATCTGTTTTGGCTGTGGTTATCAGTTTAGGGAAACCGATGTTGGTAATGTAGCTGACATATCCATACACTAGGACATTGACTTATGATCTCCGACTTAGTGCATGAAAACACTGATTTTGTGTGTGTTTCAAGAGTTTCCTTTGTGGTTACATTGCGTCAGCTGACCAGGTATAATGTTTTAAACATGGTGCACCGGTTTCATTTCAGGATGGCCCCACGAAGGCAGCCAGCTAGGGTTAATGGGTTACGTACGAGATGGTAGCCCACCGAGCGACGAGGCCTCGGTGCAAGTCCCCATCACAACGGAGGTACCAGTGGTACCACTACCCACTGGGCCACCGAAACCACCAGCTCCGGCATCATAGAGTGTACTTCTCCTGAGTGCATTGCATGAATTCCAGTGCAAGAGGCCACCCAGGTTCTGGGGAGAGACAGACCCACAGGAAGCTGAGGATTGGCTGGAGGCTGTAGTGAGAGTTTTCATATTGGTAGGGACACCGGCCGACCTCACGGAGATCCATGCCGTGATTCTAATACATGCAGTAGCAGGCATATCGTGGAGCATGAATATCTAAGTGCATGACGAGAGATCATTACTCTGGGTAGACTTCGAGAGTCTCTTTCCCTCAGAATATGTTCCAGCCTCCTTTCATGCGGTGCATATTCAGGAGTTACTTCATCTTTAGAAGGGATGCATGACAGTAGCTAAGTACTTAGTGAGGTTCACCGACCTCTCGCGCTACTCCACAGATATGGTATGTGACCCATTCTTCAGGGCCCGACCCTTCGAGCAGGGGCTCAGGCCTGAGATCAGGGCTTTGATGATCCCCAATAGCATCCCAACGCAGGAGTGGGTGCTGGAGTGAGCCCTTCTAGTGGAGAGTTTTCTCGCTGAGTAGTCACCAGTAGCGAGACCCACCATAGAGAGACATATAGAAAATTCTTCTACAAATGGCAGTAGAAATATGTCATAGAAGTCCAAACGGACCAGACCATCAGGTGGGAAAACCCAAGATAAAGGTTCAGTTATGCGGGGCACACGAGACAGAGCCAGCTATACGAGGAGCAGGCGGTGCTATGCATGAGGTGGGTAGGGCCACATGGCTCAAGACTGCCCAACCCGCCATGTAGATGAAAAGAAGACAGTAGAAAGACCTCCCAGATATAGTCAGAGGTTCGAACGTGGTGGTCCGCTGGGAGAAGGCGGACGTGGCAGAGGAGCTGGCCGAGTATCGGGTGGTGGATGATGTTTCAAGGCTCTACCACAACCAGAACAAAAAGGTCCCCCCAAACCACATGGAGATGGTGGATAGAGGAAGGCTCAGTTCCAGGCAGTCAAGGCCTACGACCAAGGCACACCTAAGATGATTCGAGGTACTATCCGTGTCTACTCAACCCTTGTTGCAGCACATATAGAGAGAGGTGCGAGTCATTATTTTATTTCCACTGCCCTCGTTCGGAGCACGGAGATTCCGATGGAGCCGTTGGCTGGAACCTTACAACTAGAGACTACAACAAGAGAAGACTCGACGATTACACACTGGTGCCGGAAGTGTGAGATTAATCTAGGAGGCAAGAGCATCAGCTGGGATCTTCTGGAAGTGGCCTCAAGGCCTTACGATGTCATCATGGGTATGGACTAGTTATCCAAATTTCATTCCCATATTGACTGTATTAGGCACAAAGTGTGGTGTATCTGCACAGATGGGACCAGGTTCACCTTCACTGGTGAGAATGGATCCTTTGTAGTGTAGGATGGACATAGGCAGAGGGGGGGGGGTAGCTGATGACACAACAGTTGGCCTGTCTAATCATCGGAGATGTTGATGTGCGGAGTTCGAGTTTTCTTGTTGTGGTGGATCGGTACATGGATGTTTTCCATAAGGACGTTCCATGACTACATCCTCACACAGAGGAATACTTCTACATTGACTTGTACCCCGGGACGACACCGATATCTACTCTAGCATATCGGATAGCTCCCGCCAAGCTTTGTGAGTTGTGGGTACAGCTGGAGGACTTGTAGGGGAAGGGATTTATCCGACCCAGTGTTTCACCCTGGGAAACTCTGATTTTGTATTCCAAGAAGGTGTATGGGAGCATGCGACTGTGTGTCGAGTACCGTCACCTAAATCAAGTGACTGTGAAGAACAAGTACCCACTCTCGAGGATTGACGACCCCTTCGACCAAATCAAGGGAGCACAATGGTTCTCGAAGATTGAACTCAAGATAGGCTATAACCAGCTCAGAGTTTGAGATGAGGATGTGTAGAAGAAAGCCATCAGTTGTTTGTATGGCCACTATGGGCTCTTGGTTATGCCCTTCAGCGTAACCAATGCTCCACCAATGTTCGTGAGTCTCATGATCAGGATCATCCAACCATTCCTCGATGTCATTGTCATAGTATTCATCGATGAGATACTGATTTACTTGACTACTATAGAGGAGCATACCTACCATTTGAGGGTAGTACTGGAAAAACTCTGAGAGCTCCAAATTTATTGTAAGCTCATGAAGTTCTAGTTCTGGATTCGAGATGTTCACTTTCTTGGACATGTCATCTTGGTGGATGGAGTTGCAATGGACCCAAAGAAGATCAAGGAAGTACCTTCTTGGGATCCACCCAAGAGTGTGACGGAGGTGTAGAGTTTCCTGGGACTGGCTGGGTACTATAAAAGATTTGTGTTAGACTTCTCCAGAGTTGCAGCCCCGATTTCAGCATTGACAAAGAAGGGGAAACCCTTCAACTGGTCAGATAGATTCCATAGAGCTTTCAAGAGATGAGGTAGAGGGTGACCAGTGCACCCATCTTGCGGATACTAGAGGAGGGAATAAGTTATGTAGTTTACTGCGATGCATCACAAACTGGACTCAGGTGTTTCCTGATGCAGGATCAATTAGTGATTGCGTATGGTTCACGGCAGTTGAGATGGCATGAGCAGAACAATGCTACCCATGACCTGGAGTTAGCAGCAGTGGTCTTCACCTTGAAGATGTGGCATAACTATATAATGGACGAGTGTTTTACAGCCTGCTCTAACCACCAGAGTCTCAGGTACATCTTCTCGCAGAAGGACCTGAACCTGAGATAGCGTCGATGGCTCGAGTTCCTCCAAGACTATAACTTAGAGATAGTCTATACTCTTGTGAAGATGAACATTGTAGCAGATGGTCTTAGTAGAATATCAGGAATTCAGCTGATAGGAGAGGCGAAGAAGTAGGTGGCTGCATTATAGATATCCTTTGTGGAAAGAGATGGAGCTTCCTTTCTATAGTCTCTCACAGTAACTCATCTACATATATAGTGAGTCAGAGAGGCACAACATGGGTACATTGAATGTGAGACGCGACGTGCTCAGATATCCTCAGGGTAGGAACCTGATGGGTTTTCTGAAGGTGGGGAGCACATCATCTTCATCAGAGGACATACCATGGTACCAGTTGGACTACAAGAGGAGGTGTTGAGGGAATTACACACTTCCCCTCTAGCCGTACATCCAGAAGTGGAAAAGATGTATCAGGATCTCAGACGACAGCACTGGTGGCTAGGTATGAAGAAGGTAATAGTAGAGTTTGTCTCTCGATACCTCACTTTTCTGCAAGTGAAGGCAGAGCACCAGGTTTTAGCAGGCTTTGTTCAGCCATTAGAGGTTTCAGAGTGGAGGCATGACAGAATATCCATGGATTTTGTGATGGGAATACCACATACAACCAGAGGACATGACTCTATTTTGGAGATTATCTAATGACTCACCAAGTCGGCTCACTTCCTACAGATCAGAGAGTAGATATTAATAGAGAGCACGAGATGCCTCTACGTATATGAGATTGTATGGATTCATGGTGTGACATCGATGATCATTTCGGATCAATATTCTTGTTTCACTTCCTGGCTATGGAAGGGGTTGCAAAAGGATTTTGGGATGAAACTTCACTTGAGTACCTTGTTTCGTCCTCAGACGGATGGCCGGACTGAGAGGACCATTCAGACTCTCGAGGACATGTTTCGTGCATGTGTCCTCGACTTTGGTCATAGCTGGGAGGAGCACATAGCCATGGTAGGGTTTTCGTATAACAATATCCACCACTCCACCATCGGGATGGCACTATACAAGGAACTTTATAGCCGACCTTGCAGATTTCCTCATTGATGGACTGTCCCAGGAGAGTCAGCACTTGTAGGACCAATGATGGTGCATGCTACAACGAAGAAGGTGCAGATCATCCATGAAAGGATGAAGACTACACAAAATAGATAGATTTCCTTTTTGATAGGAGACGGAGACCGCTGGAGTTCGAGGATGGCGACCACATCTTCCTACGGGTCTCACCTCGACGAGGTCTGCGAAGATTTGGCCGAGGCGGCAAGTTGTCTCCATGATTCATTGGACATTTTCAGTTCCTCGGCAAGGTAGGCGAGGTGGCATACCGCTTGGCTCTTCCACCTCAGTTGTACCGGGTGAAGGACGTCTTCCACGTATCTCATCCAAGGAGATAGGTACACGAACTGTCCCACATCATCGACAATGGGGATCCAGAAAATGATGATGGGGTGACTTCAAGGAGGTTCCAGTGGAGATTGAGGTTCGACTTGAGCTGGTCCAACGTGGATAGTCGATTCCTCAGGTGCGCATTCACTGGAAACACGAAATCCTCTAGGAGAGAACATGGGAGAGGGAGGCTCAGATGCGTGCACAATACCCCCATTTGTTCACTTAGTGTGTGATGTAGCTTACAGGGACGTAAAATCCTAAGGTGGGGAGAATGTAAAGACCTGGAAATCCTATTGAAATTGTTTTTCTCAAATACATGGGAATTTTACAAGTCCACAGTTTCTTACGATGCTTGAATCTGATGCCCGGAGTGCCAGAATCAATTTCTAACGTTTTATTCGGGTACTTTTAGTAAACGTACATGTGGGGTTTTCTATCTTTTTAACCGGTGCTCGGAATTGAAATCTGAGGACATCGATGAACTCGAAGCAGCATTATTCTCTAAAGGATACATTTTCTACAGTTGCATTTTATCGAGAGCGGAAGTTAATTTTGGGGTTTCTAAATAAAATTTAAATAAAAAGATGTGTTGCCTATTTTACTTGGATGGAAGTTAAAACCTCCAAAGGGAGGTTAGTGGTGGTGCACACCACAAACTAACCTCCCTTTGGAGGATATAACTAGGTGGGGCCCACTCTAGTGTGAACCCACTTTGACCCCATGTAACTCTCACTTAATTGAGGAGAGAATCTTAAAATTCAAACTCTCCCAATTTAATGTTGACCCTCTCCACCAAACTTGTTTTAATTTGAAAAACATTCCTCTGCATTTAATCAAATTTTTTGTCACAATTAATGAAAGACAACTCTTGAGTTGGTGTGCCATACAAATAATCGAGAAATATCTCTATTATTTTGGCATCACCTTCTTGGTAGAACTCTAGTAAGAACATCATTCTATTACAATGAAGAACACCTCTCATCTTCAAAGAACGCTCCTCGTCTCCAATGAATGTGAAGAAAAACCTTCTATTTTCATCAATAGGAGTATGGATCGGAAGCACCACCACGCACGAAGTAACCGAGGGTGTCGTCTCGACGTGACTTCACCAAGCTCTACCTCCTATGATGTTGATGGAACAACGTTCTCCTTCCTCAACATCCATCTTCCAAGACTTGTCATCATACAATTACAAATACGAGTTAGGGTGAATTGTTTATTTTTAAATGAATTAAACTATACCCTTGTTCTTTGATGAATATTTTGGTTTGTAATTGGCCAATTGATATCACCTAATGCCGAGGGCATGGGCTGATGAAACATGGCATGATGCCCCTCCATTGTTTCTTGTTGTTTGACATTAGAGGTGGAGCTGAAAGGGCGTGGTGTCGTCGCACCGAACCAGAGAAGAACCACGATGAAAAAAGAGGAACTGCGGCCAGGAGGGCCACGGGGGATGAAGAAGCATGGTGTCATCGCACCGCGCGGGGGAGCCAAAGCTCGCAACAATTTTGGGCCTCAATGGAGGAGGTTCTTTGCTGTCGCGCCACGTAGAGGGCCGCATGTATATGGCACCGTCGCACCGCGGTGGAGGTGCAGAGGCCGCCGCCCTAGCCGGACGCCATGGAGCCGGACCGCAGGATGACCGGTCTGCCCGATGGAAGACCACAGAAAATGCAAGCACCGTGTGTAGGGAGACCACGGACCGCAACCACGGGCCACTCGGTTGGGCGAACTGGTCGGCCGCTTGCCGGCCGGGCTGGAGGGTCGTGGTGCCAGAAGGGGCTGCGTGTGAAGAACCGCAGCCCACTGTGCGGGCCGCGTGCGCTGGGTAGAACTGGTCGGCTACGGCCGTCCGGGCGGGGGAGAGGCGGCACCGCTTGGTGCCGCTGGGGGAACTAGACCGGCCCGTAGCATGGGCCAGGTCCGCAGGTGGGCCGCGCCCCACCAGGCTAGGCTGACCCCCCAGATGGGTCGAACCCGCTGAGCCGGGTTGAGCCGACCCACCATCCCACTATGATTGACGGGTCGGGCCCGACATCGCTTAAATACAAATATCTCCTAGACTGTATGTCTGATCGACACCCCTGCTATGGAATTGGGACCCTTGAGACAAGGCGGTCCTTTTGCGATACTCTAAGTGAGTTTTGGACAAAATTGAAAAACGACTGAATTTGTATCGAGCGTAAATCCAACTGAGCCCCTAGAATAGAAATGCCAATTACTCTCACACTGGGTATCAGATTGACACGTCGTCTATCATGTTGGGTTCCTTAAGATGAGACGAAATAATGGGATACATAAACTAAGGAATTTTAGATAGTTGAATTATTGAATCTTTTCTCGGGGAGCGGACCCTCCCGAAATCGATAGTGTTTTGTGCGAGAACCCTAGAGCTGGCTGCGACGACTACTGTACCAAAATCCTACGTCAGTTCGACTGTGATGACTACTATTCCGGAATCCCATGTGGGTTTGATAGTGATGACTATGTACCAGGATCCTCATTGGGTCCAATAGTTCTGACTTCTGTTCCTATATCATGTGTTTTTTCGACAGAATAGCTTGTCCTGTATCCTTTTTGGGTCCGACAGCTTAGCTGGTCCTGTATCCTGTGTGGATTCGACAGCTTAGTTGAACCAGTGACTAAATATGATCATAATTTTCACTCTACGAATGAAGTATTCCTGTGTGAGCTGAGTCTCAACTTTCAATCATTTATCTTCGAGGTTATTTAATTTACTTCCAGTATGGATTGGGTTATTCTTGGGCTCGATAGTTCGAGTCGAACTATGATTGATAACTTAGGTATATTTATGGGGATATACCTAAGTAGGGTTGGTTGATAATTAGTGATTGTATCTTTCTTCTATGGTTTATCCTTCATGTATTCTGGGAGGCCTTGGGGTCTCAGGGTCCCTAATGAGTATCGTTATACTCCCCCCTGCAAAGGCTATGCCCGAACTTTGTTGTGTTGGTTACAGAAGACAGACACCACTGATCGAGGTAGAGAGTTGTAGAGTTGGACGGTACCCGGAGGTGGATCACTAGGTGAGACCTACACGGAGTGGACAGATAGACCTGGGGTGCTGAGGTGGCCATTTGTACCCACCCTTCAGGTGGGATTTCCGGAGGACGACTCAGTTGTTGCTGTTTTACCTTTCAGCAGTTATACTAGTTTAACAGTTCTGTGTACTTTACTATTGGGCATGTATTTCTGGCCCCTTTCATTTCAAAAATTTGTTTTGTATACATTTTTACTTAGTGTTTACTTATATTTGTGAACTCTATTGTTTTTTTACTTATTAAAGGCAATTCCTTCCCCTTTTATCAGGATTACGCCTTCGGTGCTAGTCGCCAGCCCCTGGCCTATGGAAAGCGGGCTTGGGGTAGTCACGACACGGGCCCCATGGAAGGGTCATAACATACACTTCCATACACCTCCATCAAATTTTTATGGGACATACTATTTCTATGGGCGGCGAACTACTGCCTCACAAAACCATGATTGTTCAACATTCTCCTACCACAACATATGGTGGCCATTATGATGGAACTTTAATTATGTATGATATACATCATATATATACTGTCCTTATTCTTATGTATTTTTTATTTATAGAATACCTTTATATTATATATATTGGGTAAATATGATAATTTCATTTTTGGATGTGCGGACTACCACCCCTCATAGTGATAGGACTCGTTCATTCCATTCATAGAATGTATAAAGGATAGTGTTAAGGAACATATTAAATGTATATAAAATATTATATTATAATATAATTACAATATACATACATATCATTTAGTTTTCATTCAATTAAATATGATAATGAAATGAAAGTATGGTCCATGTGTATGTACGACTAATCGTCTCCAAGATTGATTCATTTCATTTCTAATATCGAAATGTTTTGGACTATTGTAAATATATATATATAGAGGATATATTTGAAATTTAAATCATAATTATCATTCTGGAGATAATGTAAATTGACCACATGGTCAATGAAAAATTATAACAATATAATTGATGACTCATGTACCCAATAATGACAAAACAAACGATATTAACATAAATATTAATTTACTTTTTATAACATGGTAATAAGAGATATAAAAGGTACAATAAACTTGAAAAGGGTTCTTATGCATGTAAAAATTAACTAAATTTTATTATTCAAGAAATTAGAGAATGAACAAGTCAAGTCATATGCAATGTAAGAGACTTCGTCTCAGTCTCCATTCCTTAAGGAATATTTTGATAATATACACCTCATTCTTTTATACAATGTATAATAAAACCCTTTGAAATTTACATTCAATCAATGTGAATAATTTTTCTATGAATAATTTTAATAAATTAAAAAATAAATGTTTTTAACATTGGCAGCGACAATGTCCTCTATGCCATTGTAATCGTTATTTGGATTCCTTTTTAATGCTTCATGTTTTTTAGAGGAAAATATATCCCTTACCCCTTTTTTTGTTATTTTGGTATTTAAAATTGTTTTTGAAATGGATTGAATATTTCAATATAATGAAATGATTTATTGTGATATATAATGAAATTTTATTAGTGAAATGTTGATTTTTCATATATTTTATGTGGTTCTTGGAAATTTGATTGGTGCTAACATGATAATAAAAATGATGGGTGGTTCTATGAAAAACCAAGTATGGGTGGTTATGTTATAACCTCCAATGCATTGGTTATTAATGTTGGGCAAATGTATATTCCATTTATTTATATGTGTGTAAGTTTCCCATATGGTTATTCCATTTATATATTTTTATGACCCATCTTACCTTTATATTATATACATTATTTTTTTAAATGATTTATTGTAATATTTTGGTTTCATAATGATAATAAATGAGCTTATATTCAGTGATTTGTTTTTGAAACTTATTTAAGGTGAAAAGTAATACTTTATGATAAAGTATTCATGGTTTAAATGTTGTTTTAAAAAACTAACTACTTTCATTCTTTAGGTATCATTTACTATGATTTTAATGCTCATCCCATGTTTTGAAGTGTTTTTATTAGAATTACAGATGATTTGGGTTAGGGATGGTATTAAGGAAAAGTTATGCTATCTAAAACATGGAACTAGACATGTTTTCTTTTTGATATTTTTTGTTAGATGAAAAAATGGATAGTGAGTAGAAGTGTCTAGTTGTAAAAATCACGTTGTTGAATATAAGTTATGACCTAATTATCTAATGCTCTAAACCTAAAATAAATCTCAATGTGAATTGTTAAGTTAAAACAAGATCATGTAATGTTTATGGTCGGGGAAATACATTATTAGACTGAGGCGTGTTTGTGTTGTAGTATTATCCACTCTACAGTATCCAAGTACAGATTTAATTACAATGTTACAACACACATGATACATAACAAATTTTATCAATGATCTACTACAAATAGTTTTATCACCGGTGTTTTCTATACAATTATGACATCTTACTACCAGAATTACTAAAAATATTCAATATTACTTTATCTAAAATAAATATGTATACATTTCAATGAAATAATCATCATTGTTAACTTATAAACCATCAATGTTATTTAATTCTCCTAAATTATCCATAACTGATGAAAAACTAATATCTAATGTTAACTATGAGATTATCTACTAGCAATTGTGCTAACAACTATGGTATATCGAACATTATTTTCCTATAATTCATTGTTTTATTAAAAATAATGACTAACTTATATTCCCATGACCATTCTAGATTACTGTTTTATTGATATAGGAAAACATTAACTAATATATCCTGTGTATTTCTCATCAACTGGACATGTTTTATGCTATATTATTAACTAATTAAAAAACAAAACTTATTCAGAATCTCCCAAAAATTCTAGACATATTATTTTATTCTAGAAATATCATGTATAATTCATTTATTCATATCCTGGGTAAATATAAATATAAGTAGGTTGATATCAAATGCTCAGTAAGGAAATGTTTAAACTATAGTCTATCAACGAATGAACAATGCATGTGTAATATGGTTGGAATTAATTAATAATGATATTTTTATAGATAATAGACCACATTAGCATAAAATAAATATGTCGATACAAATATTAAAAAAATGGACAATAATAACTGATTTCATGTTGATTGTATACATAATTTTTTTTAAAAATCCTTATCCTAGGAAATTACAAATTGTAATTACATTATTCCAAGACATCCACTTTCTATCAAAACCGAATCTATGATATCTATTTAAATATACATACAAACAATTAACACCATAACCAGTCTATCTCATGATATATTCTTCCACATCGAGGGTATATTTTGGGACCCACATAAGGATAACTACATTTAATTCATTATATAAATGAAATGAATATTCTTTAAAATATATTTATCTAAAACCATAATAATCGAAAAAAATCTATATTGGAAGAATAATTATATGGGTTTTTAATATTTCATAAATAAATAATTAGAATATAACATTATTTAAGGACCTCACAAATGAACACTAAATATAGTAATGGGTATAATGTTATTCCAATACATTATCCAATCAATGTATAAAATTACATGATCATAATCAATCAATTGAATGAAGGTGTTTGATATTATTGAGGTTGTTTGATTTTTCCATCGAACCCTTATTTTGATTCTCAAAATCACAATTCTTATGTTTTATAGGTATTCCATATTTTATGATAGGAAATTGTGTTATAGAATGAATATGAAAAATGGATATATCATTAAGGGACTACATCAACATACAACCTGACACAATTCAACTAATTGTGAATGTCAAGTGACTGTATAGAAATGAGAGCCACAGGAACACCATGTGACGAAATGAAAAATCATCCTTATTTTAGAAAATAAAACCTTGTCTAATTCTTGAAATGAGGTTATAAGTAGTTAACATAATTCATACAGTTTCCACATTACCCCATAATGGGATAAACATACCACTAGAATACTTCAAATGGCCAGGTAGATTGATTGTGATGTTTTCCTATATATTGATCAATTGATGTGAATATTTTATTTGAATGTGTAAATAACATATGGAAATTCATTAAGAGATGAAGTGACCATAATAAGTTACCATATGATCGAGTTTCTGAATTTGGTGACTATATCAAGTAAACATAAGTTTGTGTTACTATAAGAAGATGGTAACACAGAATAATGTGACCACATAATAATGTAATCATTCTGGGGAGAGGATAAGTGGATTTGTTTAATTAAAATAACACTTAATCATTAATCTCCAATAGATATAAATTGTTTAATTTACTTTGAGTAAGTTCATTTAATTATTCCATATTATAATAATCAGTTTGATGATTATTTTATGAATATTATTTTAAATCTAAATAGATAAAGTTTTCCCTATAAAAATAGTAGCATCTTATAGATAAAAATGTGTGATATATTTGGAATATTTTGAAATTATTTTGACTACATGAATCAATTATTTTTTAACACTAAATTACTTTGCGTCATTATTAATTTACTATCAAAATATTGTCAATGATATATTTAAATAAAACCAATCAATCCAAACCGAACCAATATTCAGATTCTTTTAAATATTATGTTCATTAATTTTTAATCTATTTCATACATAAATCTCAAAATAACTTTATAATAAATTTCATATATTTTATTACATTGTCATTATTTTTAGTGATTTATCCAAGATTCTCTTTCCCGACATATTTAATATAATTTCTCCCATGAATAACTATGTGAGTAGATGGTTGTAGAACAGAATTCTCCTTGTGTAGTTGAATTAATATAAACATTAAAATTTGAATATAAATTCACTGCCCTTCTTGAGATGTCCACAAGGTACAATTTTTGTGTTATTAATGTTTTTTGTCAGAGTAGAGTAATAAAGTGGGGGGGGGGGTGAATTGGGTATCTATATAAATTTTTGTTGGCTACATTCTCTTAAAAGGTTCCCTAATAAAAATAAATACATTCGAGATAATCAAGATAATACAATTATGACTGTTTGACTGTTCAAATTACTTCCCTAATGATTGATTAATTCATAGTAATCTAAATATGAATTATTGATATGAATTTTGAAGCTATTATAATAAGAAAAAGCAAATATAACTTTTTTTCCATTATTAACTATCAGAATAAATATAGTGTTCTCTGAATTATAAAGTTAAATAGAGAGAACTAAATTAAACCCCATAGAGGATATTAATCAAGTGGTTATGTCTCAAGCTGAGGAATTGTCTACTCCACTTGTTGATCACCTGCCACCAAGCAATTTATATTAATAAACTTCTTCCACACCCTATATTGGGTTAAAAAATACAACATAGGACTGTCCAGTTTACACAACCGCTTCTACAGTTCTTCATGGGTATAAACTAACAGGTCACATAGAGACCTATTTTAAAAATATCCATTGGAGTAAACGAGTTTAAAAAATATATGAGAGGAATAACACCTTTTATTCTTCCATTTAGTGAAGGAGACAGTGTGTGTTATTATATAGACAAAAACAAACCTCTCAAATGATGAAAACAATACACAATAGAGAAATGATGGCGAGATAAGGTTAGATGTGATCTGAGTATTATTCTATGCACCTGTGGACTTCTAGGATAATGAATATGCAAGAATCGAGTCTCTTGTAAGGAATAAAGTATATCAATTCTTATACATTGGATTCCCATTGGGAATGGCTTGTGTTATTCATGTAGTTAGTATTGCGAAGATGTTATTTATTTTGATCTATGGTATCCTAGCCTTTTAATTCTTGAATACTTCAAGTGTTATTTAGATGTATCTTATTTCATGTGTCCATTATTTTCTCAATAATGTACATGATTTGGCTACTCCTCCCCACAATATTTCTTTCAAGGAAACACTTGTCTTTTTATTGTTGGAGTGCAAGTGTTTATGCTGACAGGATTCATGTATTTACTCCTCGTACCTCATACTGTTTAGTAACATGTCTATAAAGAAATATTAATTATGTAAGTGTTTTTAAGAGACTCAAATATGCCCGTTAGGAATTTAATTGAAAATGAAAAAATAGATTAAATAATGAGGTCACATCATATCTAGAAACAACGTCACTAGGAAATGGTGTCACCACAAAACCATGTCTTCTTCTTCTACTTTGAGCGGTGATAAAGTTATGATGTTATGGTTGTATAGTGATCAGTAACTGGTAGCGTAGTTGAAGCAATAGGATCATGATGTTTGGTCATGATGTTTGGGTCATAGTGTCTGGTTCATGGGGTCTCGGTCACCATGTCTTGTCATAGTGTCTCAATCATGGTATCTGGGTCAAAGTGTTTGGGTCACGGTTTCTAGTCACGGTGTTTGATCATGGGTTTTCGGTCACGGTGTTTGGGTCACGGTGTATGGTCACGGTGTCTTGTCCTCGTGTTTGGTCGTGGTGTCTGGTCATGGTGCCTGGTCATGGTGTCTGGTCAAGGTGTCTGGTCACGATGTCTTGTCACTGTGTCTGAGTCATGGTGTTTGGTCATGGTTTCTAGGTCTATTGCCATAAAAAATGAACTAGTGGCAGAATCACATTTTCTCATACATAGAAAAATATCAATATATTGGCATGAGTAGTAATATTCACAGAATGAATAAGACTTAATCATTCAAAAAATAAATCATTATATACCAATGTCAAATATATTTTACAATAATCTAACATAGAACTTATGATCTTGGGTATTTTTATTTAAATAATAATGAAACCAACCAACTTTACACTTCATTTGATATAGAATAAATATGATTAACATGTTTTATAGGATTTCTAGGATTTTTGATCATTAAAACATGATTAAGATTGCAGTAGTCAAAGAATCTCCAACTTTTTATGACCAAAAATCACGTGTTTCAGATATATTTTCATAGTGAATGCATATCTTCCTTAATGTAAATTTAGAGTTCATGTATCTCCCCATATTGTGGTTATCAAAATGAGTAAAAATGTAAATAAGGGGATAGATAAGAAGATTTCAGAGTTCATTAGATGGAGAGAGATGTGTCATTACAAAAATTAGGAAACATAAATACCAAAATATCCCAGTCAAAAGATAGAGTAAACTTTTCAGTAGCACTAGTTGTATTCTATTTTCCCTTGGTAGTAGCATCAGGATAATCCACAAGGGAAGAGTTAGATTTTGAAGAAGGAAGTGAACCACTTGTTAGAGAAGGAAGATAGAGTCCTTCAAAAATAGAAGGGGACAAGGTAGGTTTTCTAGGAGACCAAGGTAATTGTTTGTCAATGTTAACATGTCTGATATAACTTAGAGCTTGGGAGACTAACATAGAGGTATTGGAAAAAGCAGTGAATGTGGAAGGATGCAAAGCAGGACACAAGGGTGAAGCTATAGGAGCCACAATAGTGGTGATCTGGTCATGAATATAAGGCCTCAATAACATGATGTAGTAAGCAATAATCTCACCACAATACTACATCACTTTCTCAAAGTCATCTTTGTTCTCAATTAACTTTTCCATAAATGGATTGAAATCATTAGGCTTTTGAAATTTAGTTTTGAAATCTTGAGTGAGATGAAGAATTTATTAATTCTCTATAATGTAATTGAAATTATTTGTCATATCATGCATAGAGAAAATACTATTGAATTAGAAATCCTACTTCAAAGTAATTTATTTCTGAGTATCAATGGTAATCGTGGAATTAATTCAAACCCAATCAAGAACTCTATCACTGTTATTTACAACTAAATATAGAGACTCTTTGTCAATGACACTGATAACAGATTCAATTTCATCTATAACAAACATTTTGAGCCGATCACTATCCATGGAGGGTCGAGATTACTATCCAAAGGTACAAAAAGATGTAACAGCTTATGTAAGGGATATCAATTGATTCATAACATTATAAAGAAAAACCTTATTCTAATCAGTTAATTTGTTGAGACCAATAACAAGCACACACATTTATTGAAATATTTTCTTGTTTTTTCAGCCACCTTGTTAGCTAAAGATGTTATGTTAGATTAAATCTGAGAGGCAAAATACAGTGAAATTTTACTACCAACATCCTCAAAAGGATGGAAAATAGGATCTGGTCCTGATTTCAGCATTCTATTCATATCTTAAACCATAGTTCTGAGAGACTTGACATAGCCACATAGCTCTTTTTTCTCAACTCTGACCTCATAAATTTCATGTTTCTTTTTTGGCTGAATCTGCCATATGATTTTTTCTAACAACTTGGTAACATTTATCTCATTCAAGTTGGATATATGAGTGTGTTGAGTGTTCATATGCTATTCAACTCTAACCAATAAGATAGTTTTAAAGGATTTCAAAATCATTTTTACTCACTAAGGTAAAAGGATCTTTTGAAGTCTTAGGAATAGAAGCTAAGACAATATAATGATCCTTTGCAGAGATAACATCAATAACATATACCATTTTTAATTAAAAAATAGTAAATAGATCTATACCACTAACTGAGGATTCCTGGGAATCATTCAAATTAATGTAGCTAGGAAATATGTACCATGTATCCATAGAGCATGGATCAACTAGATTAGGAATATCAACACTTTCCAGATTAGCGGGCTGCTCCCCCTCAACAATTGCATCTCTAATAGAACTATGATTTGTAGTTATTTTATCTACTACAAAGATTTCATCCCTAACAGACTCACCCATTTCTTTTCTAGCCAACTAAAAAACTTCCTCTATTATTTCTTCAGAAGATGTGTAATCTTTGGAACAACTTGTTCTTCTAAGGGTTCCTAAAAAGTGGCTTCTTTCCCTGGAGAAAGATCATTTTCTCGATGCTCTACTAGAACAACCTTTTCCCTTACATTAACAATCGATTATTCTTTACATGTAGGTTCTTAGTCTTCTAAAAAAAATTCTTCAGCAACTGGTACTTCCTTCTAAATTAATACTTGAGGAGTATATACACTATCTTCTTTATCCAGGATAGTTTCCCAATTATGTGAAAAAAACCTATTCCTATTCATCCTCAATAGGATTTTAAAAAATTCTATCTGGTTCCAAACGAGGATAAAAAATGTCATTAGGAATTGATGAATGCTCAATTGAGTTGAAATTTTCATAAACACTATCATTATCCCCTACCAATGATTTTCTCTATAGATTCCAAATGATTTTTATTAATTCGAATGTAACCTTTGAGATACAAAATTCATATTTTTTAATGACTTCTTCATCCATTCCCACCAACCCTTTAGCATGAAGCATAGCTGAGATTAACCTTGAGTAGAACAAGGAGGTTGACTTTATGATTTTCTTTATCAACTCACATATATGATGTATAACATACATTAATAGGGTAATCACATGTCAATTATTCATAATATGTATCAAAAATTCATATTGATGCTCGAGTGTAGAAAAATATCATTTTCATGGACACATCAGATTCTGAACATACTTAATGAATGGTCTTGTTTCACTATCTAGGTCAGCAGAAATAGCTCTTCACTTTGTTTTGTTGCCACCCATGATTCCTAATGCTTATTCTAAATCAATGAACACACATATAGGAGTACCTCCTTGAGAGTCCTAAAAATTCCATCCTGAGGTATCGTTAACTAGGCATCCCATAACCTTCAAGAATAAGTGCATATTGGGCCATTGATCCAACATCACACAATAAAACCATCTTCTCTATCAAATGAGAGTTGAACGAACGGATAAAACTGAGATACTAACTTTGGTTTAATTGATATTTCCTATATTGTGAACTAATCCAGCCATCCATGACCTTTTAGTACATTCAATATTAAATACTTACTTGATTGCAAGTAGTTGGGGAATATTTTGTTTTCCGATACCACTACTCTATCCCATTGGTTCAGATTCAAAGGACCTTCTAGCACTATCTTCATTGAAATTTTCATTTTCTTCTTTGATCATTACTTTTCAAGAGTTGATGAGGATGGACATTTCATCATGGGAATTCAAAGAAGGTCAAAGAGAGAGCGAGAGGTTCTAGGTTTTATAGACGAGGCTCGAGTGAAGAAAGGATGGAATCTTCATTCGTTTTTTCATTTAGGGATATCAATCGTCACAAATTCAAAATAACGAAATTGTAAATGAATAAAATAATTTATTACATTGATATTATTTATAATAGGAAAATAAAATGATAAAGTGTCTTTATGTTGAGACCATAACAGTCATTCTAAGTGAGACCGTAACATGTTTTCCTGGTGAGACTGTTACAGGTTTTCATAGTGACATCTCTAATATAATACATCAAAATAGAGAGAACGTATTGTTTGAAATATTATGTGCTAGATAGTAACCGAGATGTCATAACTATAGGAAAATAACATGGAACAACAACTTTAATGATAGAATCCTATTGAAATGTATGAGTTATATAGTAATCTTAAGATAGTGACTTGTGAAAGCGTAACCTGCGAAACAGTATGTTGTGAAACAATACACATATTACTTAAGATTTATCATTCCCAATTAAAGTATGGTGTAAATTATTCCTTCATAATTTAATAGTTTGGTGAATATATCATTGATTTGATGTTAATTTACAATGATTTCCAAATTGATATCACTTTTTGGATAATTATCTCTCAAAAATTGGTTTCTTACATAAATATGTTTTTCCTAGAGTGTGAAAAGTGTTTTTTAGATATTAATAGATCTTTTATTTCCGCAATTTATGGGTACATGCCTAAATTGATATCAATAATCTAGTAATATTTTTTTCAACCACAAATTTTTTTCACAGAAGCTATCAGCAGCTATGTATTCAGCTTCGACAGTAGATAATGCAACAATGTTTTGTTTCATACTACACCATTATACTAGTGACTTGCCTAAAAAGTGGCATGTTCTAGAGGTTATTTTTCTATCTTGCATACCAGCACTGTAATCAACATCATAATAGATCACTAACTCTAAGGATTGTCCTCAAAGATAGAACAACCCTATATTGGGTGTACGCTTGAGGTATTTCAAAATTCTCTTCACAACATTTAAATGACATTCCATAGGGTATGATTGAAAATGAGCACACATACACACACTAAACATAATGTCAGGTCAGCTAGCAGTTAAGTAGATTAGTCTTCCAATCATTCCTTAGTATGTGGATTGATCTACAGATTTTCCATCTCATCAAGATCCGGCTTCCAAGTAGTACTCATCGGAGTGTCATTACATTTAGTGATATCCAATCCAAAACGTTTTAGAAGATCTCTAATATATTTTCTTTGATTTAAAATAATACCTTCATTATTTTTGAAATATTTGAAACCCATGAAATAATTTAAGTTGGACGATTAAACTCATTTGAAATTTATTTTGAATCATTTAAGAAAATTTAATACGTAAATAATTTTTCGAAGATCTATACTTAATATCATCTACATAATTTTGAACTATTAAAACATCATTGGAAATTAATTTTGTTAAAATGGAAGGATCAATGACTCCATTTATAAAACCATTGGAAATAATAAAAGTACTCAATCTATCATACCAAGCCCTTGGATATTTTTTTAAACCATATAAATCTTTTGAATGTTTTAATACATTATTGGGAAAGTGATGATTTGAAAAACCAAGGGGTTACCCAACAAAGACAACCTCAGATATATAGCCATTTGAGAAAGCACCTTTAACATTAATTTGATATAGTTTCAAATTAAGATGTGTAGAATAATCAATCATAATTCAAATGGCTCCAACTATAGCCATGAGAGCCGTGGTCTCTATATAGTCAATTACCTCTTCTTGAGTATAGCCCTGCGAAACCAATATTGCTTTGATTATAGATATGTTTCCCACTTCATCAACATTATTTATAAACCACCACTTCTTGCCTATGGTAAATGTGACTTTGGGTCTATCAACTAGTTACCAATCTTTGTTACATTCAAACAGAATATGTTCTTCTTGCATAGCCATCACCCAAAATTCAAAATTGATAGTATCATTAATGTTTTTAGGTTTAAGTTCTGACAAGAAAATTTTATGTTCAACCAGATTTCTAAGAGAATATCCAGTTTGGGTAAAATTATCTAAATATACTACAACAACATCTAAAGTATTGTTTATAAGGGGTCAAAATGCTCTAGAAAAAGAAGGAAAAGTGATTTTAGGATATTCTATAGGTTTGGGTTCATTGTTACTAAAATATAAAGTATTTAATGTCCAGAATGTTTTGACTAATTTATTTACAGGATTGTTAGAGGATTCTTAATTTATGTCTAGATTTGACGCATCATCCTCCTGGTTCTCTAAAGTGGTCTTAGGTTCATGTGGATTTATTTTATCTTATTTGACATGGAAAACTTTTTCCACATATTTAGTTATTTTATTAAACACTCTATAGGATTTACTAGGGATTGAATTTCCTAGAACGATTCCTTCATCGCTCTTGGATGAAAATTTTTCAATATTGTCCATAGTATTAATTATATAGATGTTGAAACCAGATACATTGAAGTATCATACTTTGGGATTTCTATATTTCCATAACTCAGACGGAGTTCTTTTATAAATGGGTCCAATCAACAATCTATTAATAAAATATCATGATGTTTTTAAAGCTTCATCGCCAAAATTAATAGGTAAGTCATAATCACTAATCATTTTTATGGCAATCTCTTGTAGATTTTTATTTCTTCTTTCTACAACTCCATTCTATTGAGGTGTTCTAAGGGCAGAGAAATTATGAATATATCCATTTTGTGAAAAAAAGGATTCCGACTCATTATATTCAAACTCAAAAAAATGACCACTTTATAATGATTTAATTATATGTCCGCTAACATTTTCAACAGTTTTGGAATATTTGGTGAAATGACAGAAGGTTTCACCTTTGTGATTCCAAAATAAAGTCCCTGTATATCGATAAAATACATCTAAAAGAACAAAAACAAAATGCATCCAATTTAAACTAAAAACTCTACATGGTCCAAACAAGTCCCTGTGAACCAATTAGAGAGTTTGAGAATTTGACACTAAATTATTTTGTTTGAAGGATATTTTGTGTTTCATTTCCTTCTGACAATGACCAAACACTAAATCATTTCGAAACTCATTTTTGGGATGATCATTGACTCATATTTTTCTGGTTAGCATTCAAAGGGAATTAATATTACAATTTTGTAGTCTCTTATGCCAATGACAAGACTCTTTGTGAAAAACACTTAAACAAGAAGCATTCTGAGAAACTAAATAATCTAACTTAATAGAGTATATATTTTCATTTCTTAATGCATAAAACAATATATCATCATTAGAATAAAAAAATTGTAGGAATCATGTTCAAACATCAAATGAAATCCATCATCAAATAGTGGTGAAACAATGAGAAGATTATATTTCAATCCATCAATAAAAATTACATTGTTAATTAAAACTATGTTAGAGTTACCAATATAGCCAAGGACAATAATTTTTCTTATGGAATTTTAACCAAATGTTACATGTCCCCCGAAATTTTTTATTATGTTCTTGAAGCATGGATTATCAATTATCATGTGTCTTGAACACCCACTATCCTTGTACCACAAGCTTTTACATGAGCTCTTTCTACAACATTCCTAAAAAATTTTCAAATAATGACATATTTCGGTACCCATATTTGTTTGGGTCTAGTAATATTAGTGAGTAGGGATTTTGAAAACCACATCCGCCTCATTGGTTTCCTATAAGCATTACATAAAGTGCTTGAAATAACAAACTCTATTTGGTCTTGAAATGCATCAAACAGTAGAGAGTGTGTTATAATTTGAACATGCTGAATGTTTTCCCTAACGATTTGTAATGTTGTATGTCCTAGAATTAGAAAAAAATTACTTCCTAAATAATTTATTTTACCAGGTTGATAACCAATACCGGTATTATATTTAGGAGCAATTGGTTTACCTAGCATTTATACCAATGTATCATTACCATTAGTGAACATTTCAAGGTCCATTTTCAAATTCTAATTAGATAGATTTAGTTCATTATTATATTTTAGTAATTAAATATTTTTCTCTATTTCTATAGTATGTTCAAATTTAAAAGTTAATTTAAGAGCATGTAGATTCTTTAAATACTTATATTTTCCTTTTAGTCCATTACATGTCTCTTCAAGAATATTATAATACTAAAACTTTTATTCATTAGACATATTCTCATAATCACGTTAATCTCCAAAATAATATGAATTGGGTATAATAGATTCCAATGTTAATTCAGATGTTTTTTTTCATAAAACACATATAGGAATTGATGGAATTTTCATCAAGTAAAGATTCTGAGTTTGTTGAGAAGTCTGTAGAAGCACTCCATGTGGCTTTCATTTATTTTTTATACATTCTATTTTTTATTCATATTTATTTTTCGACATGAGATTTTAACAGTCTGCCTTTACAAGTCACTTTCACATACATTCATTTCATACTATCTCACCAGAGTTGCCACTTATTTTCCGATCATTCATCCAAATTATTTTTTGATCATATATTCCATTGATGTAAGGATTTCTGATATTTTTTCTTCTTGTTGTAAAACCTCTTAATACTTATTTATATTTAATCCATCTCCTCATCATTGTCAACTGATGATTGTTCTGTGATATAACCTTCTATAGATACTTCCAATTTCCCTTTCTCTTTGTGTTTAGAGGTGGTGGACTTAAATGCAACATATTTTCTTTTGGGTTCATCCTCCTCTTCCTTGTTGACATTCAGATCCTCTTCATATATCCTTATAATTCAAATTAGTTATTTTACATGTAACTTGCTGATGTTGCATGAATCTCTAATAGAGACAGTGGTTCATCTCCATCTGTCTGGTAGGCATATCAAAATCCCCAAGATTTGTTTTATGTTAGTAACATGTCTTCAAAGAGAAATCATTGTGTTGAAATTTATTTTGAACCTAACATACATGTAACAATTGTCTTCTCATGTTTAATTTTATAGTTATCATATTTAATAGTATAATGATTAAGTATCCTTTCTTTCACACTAGAAGTTCCTTCATGTGAAACAGACAATGTATCCCCAATTTCATGGGCAGTTTTACATACAGAAATTATGTAAAATTCCTCAAATCTTAATGGGAAATATAAAACATTCATGGATTTGCAATTTTTATTATATGAAGTCTTGTTTTGATCATCCCAAGTGATTCAATCAGTTTCAGGAATCTTATAATCATCTATAATTAAAGGCCAAATTTAGAAAACCCATAATTTCTAAATGCATATTAATTTTAATCTTTGATTGGGTATAATTGGTTCCATTAAATAATGGTGGTATGTTTATTGAAACACCTTATAGTCTATTATCCATAATAATGATAAACTTTGAAAGAGAATGAAATTGTAAATTGATATAAATTTGCAGAACTATTATGTACAACTAAAATCACTATTTTATAGTTTCCAAACCTGAGTCTTAATAAATTCCTTTGATTCCAAATGTGGGTGAGAGTAGAGTACAATAGAGGGTGTGAATTGAGTATATATATAAATTGTTTTGGCAATTTTTTCTTAAAAGCATCCCATATTAAAATAAATATAGCCCAGTTAATAAAGGTATTACAATTATGAAAGTTTGACTGTTCAAATAACTTCTTTGAAGATTGATTAATTCTTAGTAATCTCAATATGAGTTATTGATTTTACTTTTGAAGCTATTCAAATAAGGAAAAACAATTATAACATATACCCAAGATTAAATATCAATGTAAAAATTTTGATTTCTGAATTATATAGTAAAATAGAGAAAAATAAGTTCAATAATAGAGTTGATATAATACTATTGGTTCAGTATCAAGCTGAGACCTAGTCTACTCCAATTGTTGATCCCCTTCCATAAGGAATTTTTTATTAATAAACTTGATCCACTCCATGGATCATGGTATACACAATAAACATGAAAATATAGGTCACATGAAGTCTTCCACAGTTCTTTGTGGGTATAAACTATCATGTCAAACAAGGACCCCTTCCAAACTTATCTGTGGTTGTAAACAAGTATAGAAAGATATGAGAAGAATAATATCATGTTTCATTTAGTTTATTTCATGAGAGAGTGCGTATTTTTATAAAGACACATGAAAACACTGTTAGAAACATTACAAAATATATAATAGAGAAACAATGATGAGATAAGGTTAAAAGATCTTTTAGTTCTATTCTATGCAACTATAAATTTCTAGGATGAAGAAGTTGTAATAATCGAGTCCTCTTGTGAGAAATAGAGTTTCCAACGTCTGGTGCTCTGGTTTCCTGATAGATATGGCTCATGATTTTTGTGGAGTTGGTTATTCAATGATGTTCTTAATTCTGATCAATGGTATCCCAGCTTTTGAAGTTGTGAATGATCCATGTGTGATTTAAATGTAAATTTTTTAATATGTCTTTTATTTTCTCAATAATTCTTGTGCTTTGGCTAATCTTCCCCACAAAATATTTTTCAAGGCCACACATTTCTTTTTATACTTAGAGTGCATGAGTTGAAGCTAGAGGATTCATATAATCTATACCTTGTGCCTCATTGCTCATACTATACGGGACATTGTATATAGAGAAATATTAATTATGTTAGTGTATTTAAAAGAATCAAATATGACTGCTATAAATTAAATTGAAAATGAAAAAACTGATTAATGAATGGTGTCACAGTCTGTCTGGAAATGGTGTAACTTGGAAATGTTGTCACCATGAAATGGTGTATTCTTATTTTCCATTGAGCAGGGACATTGTTATGATAACATGATATTATATAGATTGAGAACCGGTAGACTAGATTTGGTGTTAGGATCACGTTTTCTGGCAACCGTGTTTGTGTCACGGTGTTTTGGTTATGGTGTCAAGATCACAATATCTAGTCATGGTGTCTTGGTCACAGTGTTCTGGTCATGGTGTATGGGTTATGGTGTCTGGTCACTATGTCTGGTCAAGGTGTCTGGGTCATGGTGTCTTGTCAAGGTGTCTGGGTCATGGTGTCTGTTCATCGTGTCTGGTCACGGGGTCTGAGTCCCGGTGTCTGATCATGGTGTCTGGGTCCTTTGTCAGAAAATAGAACTGGTGGAAGACTAATAGTTTTATAGACATAGCCAAATATCTATATATATATATAATCATTAATATGGACATAATTAATTAGACTTAATCATTCATAAATGAATACATTATAGACGAATTTTCAATATGGTCTGCAATAATCAAACATAGCACTTATGATCATGGTTTGGTTTATTTGAAGCATAAAGAAACCAACCAGATGTACATATGATTTGAGACAGATTAATCATTATTTACTAGTTTTAAAGGATGTATATGATTTTTGACCATTAAATAATGATTAAGATAGATGGAGTCCAACTATATTTTTCACTTATTTTGAACAAGATAATGTACATAACAATATAATTTGGATATATATTTTTCATTTTTTTCATGTTGTAATATATGAATAATGGTTATTTTGAAAAATAGAACGCGTTTTTTTAATGATCAAAACATTTTTTATTTAAATATATCAATAATTATTCATCATTATGTCATTGTTGATGACATATGTTGATATATTAAGAATAAATGTAAAAAAATAAAAATTCTAAAATTGAATGTGATGCTACAAGTAAATCTATTTCTGATTCAGATTTCAAATGCATGTTTTCTCTAATTTTTGATATATGAGAATATGATATTAATATAATATAATATTCCAATACTACATAAAAAATTTTGGATTCAAATTATATGTATCATGAAAGAACATTTAACATTAATAAAATGTGATTGAATAAATATACTATGATGTATTGTATTATTAAATTAAAAAATGATTAGTATATATAATAAATGAATATCATGTTAAATGATAACATAAACATAATGATTACACATGGAAAAATATAAAAGAAAAAGATCAAGTACTTGGGAGCTTGAGATTCCTACATGATCATCGGAGAGGAATTGCAGTATCTATTCAAGAAGAATGTAATATTAGTAAAATAGAATTCAATGATATAATAGGACTGATGATTATGTATAAAAAAGAGGTAATTGTGAAAAAATAATATACTGAACCAGAATGAAAATATGTTTCCATTAAATATTACCATTTATAATTAAATATTGGTTATAAACTTTATCTTACAAGTGAATGTAAAGCCAATAATTTTTTTTGATGAAATGCTTATGTTATAAAAATATTTAATGGAGGTTTATAAAAATTATATTCTTCCAAATAAATTAACTCATAAATTAAATTATGATAATTGACCAAATTAGATGGAAAAATAAAAAAAAATTAGGACTCTTTAATTGACACTATCGGGAATGATTATAATAGGAAATCTTATACAATCTCTAATAGTTCAAATAATAAACCTCGGAAGAAGTATGAAGGTAAATTGAAAATACTAATAAAATAAATTAAATCCACCAAGAGTGATTTTATGGACATATCTAGTGAATTATACCATATTAGAGAAGATACATATCGAAAATAAAATATATTGTTTAGGGCTACTTATTCATAGGAACAATCAATTTTTATGCTTATAATTAGATCACACTAAATGTAAAATGTTGAAATAGAATAAAATTGTTATATTATAGAAGACAACATTATTGAAATAAAAGCTCTATAAAAATATTAACAAGTCATGTTTTTATTGTTCTATTGAAAAATATAATCTTTTTATGGAAAAGAAAAATAATTATAATACATTGAAATAAGATGATGATTTTAAAAGAGAGTATAAAAAACATAAATTGGATTTGGAATTTTTTTATATAGTTGAAATAAATTAACTATTATATTGGTTAAAAATTAACATATAACATCTGAATATAATGTAGGTTATGGATCTGAATAGAAAGGGAATATGGGTAAAAATTATTTTGTTCACAATTCAATGAAAAAGTTATTAATTTAAAAATCTAAAGATTTTTATGGAAATAACAATCATTTTTTTAGTCAAATGAATTTAATGATTAATTTTGTTAATTATGTTTTATGCTTATCAATGAAATAAAATCTCATTACGAAGGAATTATTTTCAATGATTAATAGACCCATGAATATTCAGATACCAAAGTCATTTCATGTTTATCAATTATTAGGAAATGATTTTTAAATGACTTAGTAGAAATATATGGTAACTCGATAGTAGATGTATCATACATATTTATAGAAATATTCAAGATTTAGGAACCTTAAAAACTTTTATGGTGACATTTCATACACTATTAAAATGAAAAATAGATAATTATTAGATTAGGAAAAAATTGTAACTCCTGATCTGTTCTTATATAAAATTGTCTATGTTTTTATGGATGAAAATATTATGACCATTGTATTAATTAGTTATGTGATGATGGATTTCTTAAAAAATTTGAAAATATTGATTGTAAAAACATTTATTCCATTATTTATTTAATAATTTCCACCTTATGGAATTACAATGGAAATTATATTAATTTATATTCATTATTTTCAAAATCTATTTCCTGTCAAAGTTACATTAATATAGAATCATGGTTGTGGAAGAAGATAATATGAGACTATAATATATACCAATGATGGAATAAAAATAAGAAGGATTTTTTTAGGGATCGATCAATTTTATAGTTACATTAACAAAAAGTATGAAATACCTATCAAAATAGAATTAATCCTAAAATATATTTCAAAAATAATTACATATATTTCAACCTTTCGACAATGAGAATTGGTTCAATTTGATTACTACCTCGAGTTTCTAGTTTATTATTAATAAACTATTATTATATAATTTATTATTTTTATTCAGGTTATACATATGGGTATTTCATAGCTCAGAAAAAAGAAGAAAAAACATTTTTTTACAAATATGAAAAAATAACGAACTATATTTTTATCAGTCATACATATAGTTTCATTTTCCAAATCTGGTTTTTAAACATTCTAATGATCCATGTGATCTAATAAAGGATATTATAGCTTGATATCATAATCTAAACATGTGATTTTTTAAATAGATTTAATAATGGAATATGTGATCTTACATTATATATAAAACAATTCGAAAATATCCATTACTAGTATAAATCTGTACGGATAAAATTGTTTTTGATTCATCTAAACACACTTTCTATATTTTATTTTCTAAAATAATGAAAAATGAATATTAAATGAGTTTAATAATTAACTAAAATTCAGCCTTGGTTTTACATTTTCTTGAAAACAAAAATTCCATTATTTTTAATTATTTTATATACACAATGAATATTCTAATATGTTTTGGTAATGATAGAAACAAAGGTACTGACAATAAAATGAGTAAATTATATAATGTAGATCTATATGAAATATGAAAATAAATTTTCTATACACTCTATAGAAGTATGATCAGATGATTAGTATAAATTAATTCCATCCAAAAGATATTATTCTTACTATATTTATTTGGGCCCATTTTTTGAAAAATAAAATGGGAAGTCATTTAAAATTTTTTAATGAGATTTACATATACAATAATAATTCATCCAATTGTTGACTGTCCACATATATAGGCCAAGAATTTAAATTACATAGTAATTATGATGATGATAATGGAGGATGTAAGTTAGACATGAAAATAACCTATGGAACTTGTCATCTTATGAAAAATTCACATGTTTCAAGGTTTAGTATGAATTATAAATCTATGAAGTTATCTACTACTAATGATAAGCGAATAACTATAGTAAGTTTCTTTCCAAAAACTCCACCAATAAAAAAATTACTAGACTGCATATATCAATTAATCCCAATCCGTATAAATTATTTCAATTAGTAAATTGAAAGATATAACCTCACATGGGATGTTCGGTAGATCAATAAAGACATCAATACAAAATATTCAAGAAGATGTAGAAAGAAGAAAGTCAATTTAAAATCAAAATCTTGTTCCAAATGAATTCACTTATTTTGTAATATTAAACAATATTAAAATTATAAAACAACCCACACACTATATAAACACATTCAGATTCATAAACTAAAAATCATTGGAAAATTTTCAACAAAATATCCATCTTCATTTACATTTTTGGCATTATTAAAATTAATTATAATTTTCTTTGTGAAGTATCTTGTTCATAATCATCAGGGACACTATTTTCCTTTTCTAAATATTCCTTGAGAAATGTTTATTTCCACAACATCTTGTTGAATATTGTAATGAGAATGATTCCTTAAAATAAATAGAAAATTTTTATATTATCTATTAATTATTGGTATTATTTATAGGAGAGTATGTGACCATAGAAATTTATAGAAACCCTCAAAGCATGAATTTGTGACCCCATGATTCTCCTTTGATATTTCAACACAAAACACTTCCCCAGTGAAAAATTTGGTTCTATCCCCTAATCTATTTCACTTACATAGATTAAGGAATGAATTGAAATAAATGTTTTTATTGAGATTAATCAGGTTTGTAAAAAATAAAAGTTGTATAATATTAATCTCATTATAATGGTTCAAGTAAGATTAGATAAACTATTTCCAATGTGGTGGAACTAGATAACTAGAACTTGTTATCTAGCATAATATTTCCCTATATCAACTCTAGCTACCAAACCCAACTAGCCAGTTTAATGATTATAGTGATAATGTTTCCCCTCCAATATAGATTCATCATCTGGGAATTTTTGAATAATTGTTTTGTTAATTATGTTATTTCATGTAACTTAATACTAAAACACATGAAGTATAAACATTAAACCTATAGCAGATCTCCCTACAGTGATCCAAGGATTGAAATATCATGTCTTGAGGCCTCTATTAATTAGGTTATATATAAATCTAGCAATGTTTAAATCAATTGGATCTCTCCCAATATGTTCTAATTACCTAAAAATAAAATAATCATCTCCCAAAAAGAAAAATTATCATAAAAAAAACCTAAAACATAAATATAATAATGTAGGGGGTAATAATTCAATATTTTGTAACTCTATTGAAGGATTTTAGAAATATGTTAAGACTATATCCATTAAGAATGTGGGGAAACATTTAATTCATAAAAGAGATAATATATGATTTTATTTATTTATATTACTTTAATATCATCAATGGTATTTCAATAGAGGGTGATTTTGAATAGGGTATTATTTATAACCATTTTAATTTGTAGGATAAAAATTCCTATAATTATTCATCTTTAATTTTAATTAAAATGTAATTTTTTATACATAACAATATTAGTGACCATTTTCCACATGGTTTCACAAATTTTTTTTATAGAAATATTGGTATGTTACACATGTTGATGTATGAAAGATAGTTTTTTACTTATTCATTATTGGAACCATTCCACATGGTATAAATTATGAATTGCCATCATTTATTGAAACAATTGAAAATTGTGGGGGAACTCATATATCCAAGTATGATCCTCTAGTCAAAATGATCAGAAATGAGATATGAATGATTATTGAAAACATGTTTTCCATTGATTCTAAAGAAATTGGTCTTTGGGATTAGATATGGTTATAATAAATGATTAATTACATCAATATTCACTTTTTTTTCTAAATTCTTGTAAATATTTTTTATTAATCTAAATAAAGGTAGCACTACTCTCATGATTGATATTCTGAAATTTTTTGACACCATGCATTGGAATTTAATATATAAATTCATTGGATGATTTAGATTTATTATCACATTAATTATTTGGGTAATGTCCCTTTTTATACCAACTCACATTATAGTGCTCATAAATGGTTCTGTTAATGGATAATTAAATTTCTCAATAAGGGTAAGTCAAGGGGATTCCCTCTCAAATATTATTTTCTCATGTGTTAAATAATATCAAAGAAAACATCTATATCTCCTTTTTGAACATGCAAGGATCAAAATGACCCATGCCTCTAGGCCCCTTGATATTGAAAAACTTATTTTCTCTATCTATAATATTTTTCTAAATTTATTAAATGGAATACTTGTATACATAAGAAAACATCACAAAATTTTGAATGTATCCCATAGTGAAATATTAGATGTGATAAGTGTCTCATCTACATTGGGAATAAATTCCCCCTTTACAAAAATAGTGTTATCTTAATAGATATAAGAATTATAGAGGTGTACATTCCCATAACATAAATTGATGTTACATTATTCTAGTGAAGACCTATGGATTAATAATTCATTTTTATTTTTTATCATATCCAAAATAATCCTATAGTTTGTATGGGGAAAAATTTGTCATTGGGTGGTAGAATATTCCTAGTAAAATTTAAAATTTTCATTAAAATAGTCTTTTAATTAATTATTAATAAATTTATCATGTTGATGATAATAAAAATATATATTTTTAATATAAAACTCTTTTTGTGTTGAATAATTCTCGATTGAATAATTGGTATTATCCTTTGGAATAATGTTGCAAACCATTATCCAATGAAAGAACGAGATTTAAGTATATCAACTGTTTAAATGAATCTATTCAAGCATGGTTCACATGAAATCCCATTAATACCAATTCAACTACACTAGGATTTCATAGAGAAATATTTCTAGAATGGTTGAAATATGGAGATTATTCTTATATAGACATTACCATATAGTTAGCTCTTAATTCCTCTTATTATAACCTTGTCTCCAATCAAATATGGATTATAAATAAAATTATTCTATAAAATTATATCTTAAAAAATGGATTGGTTATTCTATCATTTATGATTTTCAACGACATTAAACATATATATAATAATTAATCTCTATGTGAGAATTTTTTGATACATCTCGATAACACCAACATGATGAAATTAGATATATTACTTGTGGATACACTTTTGCATCATGTTGTGATGTAATAGTCTAGGAACCTACGAAAAATTATATTCTAAATAGTTGGTAATTTTATAAAGAAACAACTTGGGACTGAAATTGATAATTGAATAGGATAAAAAGATTAAAAAATTCAAAGATGAGACCTACTAAACTAAGTCTTATATGGGGACACGTAGAAAATACATAACCCAATAATAAATTATTATAATCATAAATGTCTCTATTTTACTGTTATAATATGTTATGACATCATAGGGATGATGAAGAAAACTTATTTTTTAGATTTGTTGATACTTTTATTTTTTAGGAGTTGTGATTTGGTCTTAATGAATTTCAGATACAGAATGTGAACGAACATAATTTATTTACTTTTTATTTCACTATCATCACACTCTCTCATTAGAATTAGGATCATTTTCATGTCATAGTGGATGAACTTTTTCCGTAATTATGGATCGTCAATAATAATATAATTTATAATGGATCCAGTTTCTACCTTTAGATGTCATTGGTGAAAATTATGGTTGTATCCAAATAGTGAAATATTATCAGAAAAAGGTATTGTGACAAAAAATACCATTATATATGGCTTTTCATTGGATCAAATGTATTGACATTCCAATGATACTCAATTTCATTTCTAGAAATTTATATAGGGAATATAATATTTTAGAATATGGTATTTCCCCAAATGAGTAGGTATGTATCTCACATTGTCAAAAAATCTCCTTGTCAATTAGGATTAATATCATGGTAGTGTCTACAAAAAAATCCTACTAATAATTTTTTTATCATTTATTTTTCATCAATAAAAATCTGTATCATTTTTGTTTAGGATATTTAGCCATAAAATATTTTTATAAATAAAATCATTTTCCATCGGTTACTACCACAGATCATTATCCACTTGTTTTTTAGTCAGTCTATTATGTTTATAAATGTAAGGATGTACTTAAAATTTTATTTTCACTAATGAGTCATTATAATCAGTGTATGGTATTGGTTTTCCTTATATCATCATATCCATATTAAATGTTTATTATTCCCATTGTTCATCATGTTTCTCCCTAAAATGATTAATGAGACAAACTCTTTATAAAAATTTGATTATTTTCGGCCCAAATAATCATTATATTAATGGTTCATATAATTTAAAAGCAATACATCAATGAAATCATTATTTTTTATCCTTCTTTAATAGTTTTTATGTTAATTATAAATTATATTTTTTGTGACTTCTTCCTTTATATTATTCAGTTAGGATTATTGACACTCCATTTATGTATCTCATCACTTTTTCATTTTTGAAATTTGATGTATCATTCACTCATTCATTATAGGCCTACTTTGAGCATATTACATGAATACCATCAAGAATATGACTATTTATATAATAGTATGGATTATTCATCCTTCGCTTAAAAATATATGACCATTCCATGTATACTATATGAATAAATATTTTCAAATACATCCAATTAAGTTGATTCCACTTCCCAAATTTATATATAAATCCATCGATTATAAATTCAAAAAGATATTCATGTATTTATATATTTATGATTTATCATGGAATGAATTACTAGATTATAGTATGTTTTTTCTTGATATATATGAAAACATCGTGTAATATTTTCTCTTTTGTTGTGGTCTTTATTGAAAATAAATATCTATAAATTCATTATAATATCAATCAGAAAATTCATTTGAAGATCATGGTTTGATATTTAAAATCACTTATAATAACTATTGATATTTGATACATTGTGATGTAAAAATATTATTGATAGTGAAATACTCTGTAACAAAAACATATTGAGAATTATATTATTATACAAAACACATATCGTAAACGGAGAAACCAAAATGACACAAGGTGGTCCTTCTTACCATGTATATAGTTATTGAGTGATTTTAATAATTTGGAATTATCCCCACATATAATTTCATTCCATATCATCAAAAATTTTACTAAGATTCTCACTATGGAATTTATTCATCCCATAGTCCACTATTTTTAATATTATATATATTCTTTGTTATATATTATAGTATGGTTATAAACATTATAGTGAATCTCTTCCATGTTCTTATAAATTAAATCTTATGAATATCATGTTAGTAAATCCTATATAAATTTTGAACATTTTAAATTATTATTTAATGATATACCTTATAATATAGACTTTTAGTTTTATTAAATGGCCTCCAAAACATCTATAGAGTATTCATCTATAGTTGAAACTTTAATGCTTCATGATTCCTCTTACATCATGAGGATAATTTCCACAAAAATACTGTCTAAATAATCATGATTTAATTTTATGAAAACTCTATTTCTTTTCTTGAAGCCTTTATATCTCATTATTTAATCATTAAATTCATTTTTTCATTGTGTGAGAAAAAATGTAATGATGCGGGAATATTTTTTCACCTAAACACATCTATTATCTAAAAAAATAACTTCATATAAGAATTCATATATTCCAACACATTGGTAAGGTGGAATACAAATGATTACCTTCCACAATGGATAATCAATCCATCATCATTAATAATAATCCATATTTAATATATATATATATATATATTAGGATATTATTTTTTTCCACATAGATTCTTCTATATAGAAAATTGTAGTTTCTTGAATCATATTAACTAGATTAATCATGATCATATGTATCATTAATTTCCGTGTTTATATGTTTCAATAAAACATCATCAAGAGTGATAAATATGAATACAACGTTATTATAATTTATTATATTTACCATCTTCTAATGGTAATGTATATTAAATTCCTTAAATTAAGCATTTTTTGCAAAAAAATCCATCCCAAAACCTCATAGTTGTTCTATTCTATAAATTATTATTTCTATTAAAATAATAACATACATCAAAATATTCCATCTATAATAAAATTATTTAATGAAATTAACATATTTATAGATCATTTATATAACTCTCCATTTATTTGTATAATGGAATGGGATTTAGTACACATTATTTTTCAATTCATTTAATCCTCCTCCTTCATAAAAAATTCACCAATGTTTATACAATATATGTTCTTCTTTTTAATCACCGAATTTTTTTCGTGGTCATTATATTTTACATTGAAGTGTTAAAACCAATTATTATAAGATATCATGGGATCATATATATCTACATAATTCTCCATTTGAAAATTAATTTCTATAAAATTTTACATTCCTATTCCCTTGAAATATCCCCCTTACTAGATAGGATAGTAGTAATAGATTGTACATTCTAGGATCCCACCATCCATATAGTATGATTCTCAATTAGTTTCCATATCAAATATGAACATATTAAATAGATTAATCTCTTTAAATTAGCTTTTATATTATATCATCCATTTATCATATTTAATTTTATTTCATGATTTTACTATTATGTAAAAATTATTTAGAATACATTTCCATCATTCAAATGATTTTAGTGAGTGAATTTTCAACATATTAATTATTCATTATACAATCCTAAAATCACAATGATCCATAAATCATTAGAAAAAATATATTATGATAAATAAACTAAAAAAATTCACATCACCCACTTATATAAGAAATTTCAATAACATAATTTATATCTTTTCAATATTTCACCAATTTTTTTAATTAATTAAAAAAAGTCAATTGATAAATAATAATACAAAATTTACTAGTTACTGTGTCATAAAAATTTTTGAGTTTTTATACACATATTTTTTTGATAATCTCATTATACCACTTGATATTTAGAATCCTATTTTGATACAAGGTTCTCTATCTATTCATGCTGAGGTAATCAAGCCTTGGTAATGAACCATGTCGAGTCAACCTGTCATGTTGACCAAGGTAGATTGACATAAGGGATAGATCATAAATATATTGACCCCAATTTTCATACATAGAAGTTACATCATATTTTCATAATATTTATAACATTTATATCTAATATTCCCAAATACCATATTAGTTTAGTGCCTATAGAAAAATGGAATCATAAACAATAGTATATGAGTGAGCTATATTATCTCCTACATGGTAATATAAGATTAGAATCAATATTATAATTATCATACATAAAATATATCCTCATAACTTGTGGAATGAAACATAATAAGTGTTGTTATCAGATGATCAATAATGAAACAAATGGATATATTTAAGCATAAACATGTTTATAAGTGTATGATAACGTGATCATAATAATATATGATCATTACCATCATATAATTTATCCTAAACATGAATTATGGAAAAAATATTATTATTTAATAATTCATGAATCATAAAGTAAACCATAGAATGATCCTTGATTTAATAAGACATGTAAGTAGTCTCATTCACATAAAAATAATGAAAACAATTTCATGGCTACCTTCCATGACATTCATAACATGTTATGCTTTCGATTATAACCCATGCGACTTATTTAAGGTTATGATTACCTTCTATGTACCCTCTCATTTTAAGTTTGGGATTCCCTCCCACATACCATCTTGTTTTGGGATTAAGATGTCCTATTATTTTGGGCATGGGATACCCTCTTATTTACCATATTGTTTTGGGCTTCGGATTCCCCCCACTGTACCCACTTGTTTTCGGCTTATGACTCACTATTGTTTCAGGTATGGGATGACCTCTAATGAAAGATCAAATTTAAGGCATCATATTCCCTCCAGTGTACCATATTTTTTGGGGGTTAGTATTCCATCTAGTTCAGGTATGGGATTCCCTTCCATGTACCATTCGTTTTGGGATTGGGATTCCCTCCCATGTACCCTCATTTTATTGGGCTCGGTATTCCATCCTTTGTACCCTCTTGTTATTGACTTGGTATACCCTCCCATGTACCCTATATATTTCATAAGTTATTTATTACTACCCAATACAAAGTAAGGAGATATAGGTCTTACTTTTCAAAAACAAAAATGCAGATCATGTACCATAAAAAAACATTCCCAATCACATTACCCATAAAAACTGATTGGTTTCATAAACATACTATCATGGTCTATGAAATTATATGGGACGTAAAAACATGTAATTATATAACATAATGTGGAAAAGGATAGGTTTCATAATAATCAAATCAAATCAGAAACCCTAATAATAAGTAGGATCATAATAATAAAACATGTGGAAGAGGAGTGAGTTCTATAAAAATATATCATATGAAATAGAAATGGGTTTCATAAACATCATGCCATCGAAATACAAAACATTCAGTGAATCAATATGAATGGAACCATTGTAAAATTTAATAGAAAGGAATTTGTAACATCCACATATGTCCTCAAAGATGGATAATAATTTTTAAATGTTATTACAAAACATTTCATCAGTAAAATATCTTTTTTCCTCTAACAATGGATTTTAAATCACAAAACCTTTTGAATTCAATTTTAATTGAAAATACCATTAACTTCTAGAAATAAGGGATGAAATATTTTTTAAAATAGTTTTTCGTAATAAATTATTATATAATTTTCATATCATTTTTAAAAAAATCATTGAAAACAAATTAAATTCATATAAATAAATCTTGAAATTTCTGAGAAAACCATTTTTTTAAAATCAATTTATAACATATTAAAATTGATTGAAAAAATAATGATAAAAAAATTAAATTAAAAATAATTGAAATCATAAAAATAATTCCATAAAAAGTTTTTCAAAAATATTATATGAAATTAATTTGAAAAATAGGTAAATAATTCTTGATATCATTTTGAAATCCTTTTTAGTTTAAATTGTATTGATGAAACATAGAGTTCCTACAGAAGAGGGAGGTAATGTCATAATTTCTTAAAACCCATTCATAATTATATTACATACCAAAGAGGGTAATATTTTGACAATACATGAATATATCATTCATAACCATAAGAGACAAATATTTAAGATATTTCTTGAGAGATGAATCATAATAATATATCAATGGAAGCATAATCTTCAACAATATCAATAAATGATGGGATTATTACAAAAAAATGTAACATATTTATATCATTGTATAATAATAAAATAACTTGAATAATATTTTATTAATATTAGAATACCATTAAAATAATTAGAATAATGATATAACATTTCAAATGATGTATATACATCTCCTAAAAAAATATCGAGGACAACATGACCAGTTTCTCAAAGAAGGAAAATTGAAGGAAAAGTACTTCATCGATTTGGTAACTTCTCAAACCTAAAATCCATGGATGAAAGATCCTAAAATGGATATTTATGTGTTATAATCATATAATAACTCAATGATAAGCGTAAACATATCTTATATGAAATTTTAGGTGGATGAGGCTTCTTTCACATAAAAAATAAAAGTGAGACGAGAAAAACCTTACTACATTAATAACATTAGAATTGCGATACACATGAAATAAAAAAAAATTTAATACCATAAATATATTAAATTGATAATATAAAATGTCATCGGAATGTAAAAATTCCACACAAATGAAATGAGTGGTGAATATGGCATGTATCTCAGAAAAATAAAGAGTGAAATGAAATTCCATTACATTTTGACTTAAATAACTTTGTACCCATAAAACCCAATGTATAATAAATATAATATTATTATATATTATTATATAACCATATAATTATATATAATAACATATATGGTTTTATTATGACTTTATATTTCCCTCTTATTAATGATTCATGTTAATGTTATTCTTCGTGTAATATTTTCATTATTGTTCACATGTGTATTAATTTTTTATTTTTTTCCTCATACATATATCCGGATTTAATGACCTTAAAATATTATATAAATATATGTTATAATATTTTTATATATTTTTTAATAATATGTAGAATATATAAATATGAAAAGGAATACACCATTCATTGAGACGGTATGTCGTACATACCCATGAACATTGTTAACTATTTTCTTTGTCATATTGAAGGAATCAAAGTAAATGATATATATATATATATAATATCAATAAAGAATAAATATTTTGAAATATATATAATATATTTTACTAAACCCATACAAAATAAATTTTTTTAATGTATGAACAAATCTTATCACTTAAAGGGGAAGGCTTCCACACATCCCGAAACAAAATTATCACATTTACAAAAAATTAAAATTATAAATATTTGTGATATATAATAATTAATTATAAGTAATTAAATCATATATATATCATATATATGATATAAAAATATATTTTTAATCATAATTTCCAACCACAAGAGGTGGTAGAGTTAAAACGAACTACATCATTTCATGAGGCGGTAGTTCACCGTACATGGGTACAATATGTTCAATACCTATTAGATCAAAGTGTTTGTACGAGTAGGTGTAAAAATATCAATAAATAATAGAAAAATATTTATCATTATTAGTATATTATTTTTTAATGGGTTAATAATAATCGAGTATGTCAAGAAAAAAACTAATGTAAATGACCTTGAGGAATGATGTTAAAGATTCATTCGGTAACTCTATTTAGTTTTCACCCAAGGGATTTTGTCATTGTATTTAATCCCAAATTGAGAATTATATGTTATGGGGAGGAATATTTTAGCTATATTTTTATAGATCTTAGTCGAGCCAGAGTGTATTGAGAGGTTCAAGGAAGTGGGAGGGGTGAGTACCTTTTAATAGTTGAGGGAGGAGACGCAATTGACATTATTTAAAACAAGTTCAGTGTACCAATGTTTTTACCTAAAATAATTATAAAAAAACATACCAAACTAAATTATATAATGTTTATGGTCGAAATATTTCCATCAAATGATAATTAGATATTATTTTAGGTCATTTTTTTCTTTACGTTTAATGTTTAGTCCCCTGTTATAATTAATTTTACCTTAATCATTGAAACTAATTTCAATCACATTCACTATCCTTTTTGATAAAAAATTAATTTCATCTTATAAGATTATAAATAAAATAAAATTTAAAACCATTTATGTTTTTTTAAATTAATTTCATATAAGCAAAAAAATAAGGTTTAATGTTAATCCCTGAGGTGGGGAGAGAAAGTAGATTTTTTATGCGAGAATGTTCTTGTAACAACCCAAGGTTTTATCAATGGAAATTACCTTCTTATAATTATGTCATATAATACCATGAAATCACTACAAAATGAACTACTAAGTACAATGTGACATTTGAATGTAATATTTCCACTTCTGTGAGTTGAATTTCTAAAAACTAACATACACGGTTGTGATCGGTAATATGTTTATCGTCCTATAAGATAAAATTAAAATTTTTAGAATTGTAAACTACCATTTATAATAGTAACCAACCTATATTAATGGTAATACGACCCTTATTAATATTAAATGGTCAAATATAATACTGAACACTTCCATGAATGTATAGATAAAATTTACGCATCTTATAAGTGATAATATGACCATAGAAAAAGTATTTGTATTTTTATATTTCATAAGAAATAAATAATTATATAATTTAGATGAAAATATTTTTCCAAAAAGGTTTCCATAAATTAAAAATTTTATGTCTTCGGAAGTAATGATAATTTTATAAAACCTTGTGTAATTTTTGAAATCATTTTAAAATCAGTTATAGCTTTAAAATCCTAATTTTTCAAGTGAATTTTTATTTTAAATAACAATAGAATTAATCCAATTTAAAAAAAAATTAAAAAGGTATTTCATTTTTTTATTCTTCATTTCAAAAAATTGTTAGTGTGTACTTTTTTCATTTTTCATTAATAATTGAATTTTTATGAATAGTAAATTACGATAATTCGCAATAAATGCTTATACATGAATTTATGCATCATGCTTGAGTCATGGATGATGTAAATAGTCATTGGTTCGAACTAATAGGATCATATTATGGGTTTTTGTCATAAAAATAATTACTATTGATTGTCTTATGGAAAAATAATAATCTAATATTTTAAATATTAAGAAGACCATCATCCCCTCCACTATAAAAACAACTCTAACCCCCTCTTATATTTATTCATCTAAACCCATCTGACATCCCTAAATTATGCCCATATATATCCCTGAACTCCTCCCCCATGTAAATTGTCCATTATTCCCCTGTAAGATATAATCATATACCCTTATGATTCTGTCAAAGGAGATAAACTCAAGAGGTAAATTCCTCTTTCTGATTCTTTTATTTTCATTCTAGTTATTTTATTTTTCTATTTTCCTTTTCTCACCTCCCTTCAAAAAAATTGTATGATAATACTTGTAACACACATGTACTACAATTATATAATTATAATGATATATTTTATCATAATATATCATGCATCTTCATTTTAAACTATAAACTCAAGCATTGTTTTAGTTGTGTTGATTTATCACATTCAAGGACAACATGTTCTTAATTTGCATTACCATTTTATATAATAGTCATGAAACCATTTTAATAGTTGTACAATGTTGTAATATATGTATTTTATCTTATTTAATATTCTATAAACCCAATAAATTCATAATGTAAAATAATAATTCAAATCATGTTAATTTTCTAAAAAATCACCATCTTATTCCAAATATTTATCATCAATGTTTTATATAATGATTCCCCTTCACTCAAAATTCCAAAATAAGTATTAAAACCATCTATACATACGTATTTTAAATAATGAAATATAACATCAATGTTGGAAAACAACTCTAATAATATGTTTGTATCTGAACATGAATATTAGTGAACCTATAATTAAAACCAAGGAAACAAATATAATTGAACAATGAAATTGAACCTCATAACCAATAAAATTGGTTATGAATTAATTCAAAATGTTTATAATAAATAATTTTCATGTAAATAGTTTCTATAATTATTAATTAATGAACGTAGTTCTATTATTCTTGTTATTAATATCATGTGGAAAACACTGTTAGACTTAATGTACAAGATCATATCTTTCTCACATTTATTCAAGAATCTCTTCTTTGTTATGTCCTTGTATGGGTAAGACCTAATAATGGGGTGGATTTCTCACCTTGAAAATATATCCCTTATTATGTATATGTGATGAGAAACCCCTTTGTCTCTCATTATTCCCACTTATTTACACCTGATACCATGCCGATAATCTGTAAGGGATTCTACCTGAACCTCTTTTGTTCCTTCGGGTTGCCTTATCTTCCTTTTACCAAATAATGTTGTCTTATAATATTATGATAATATTATAAATTATGGGTAAATTTACTTAATTAATTTATCATGATCTTTTCATCATTCACTTTTGGTTATATATATGTTTTTATGTGATACCTTCTTGAATACCACCCGATAAGAAGTCTGTTTTTAGGGAACATCCAGAGTTCGTACCTGATATCAAGCGCACTATATCATTTTTAATCCAACATTTCCTTTATATAAATCTTCATTTTTATTATGAAAATAATTTTTGTTCACTTTTGGTTTTATATAATGTATTTTTCCAATCTATATTTTAAATCCTCATTATTAATTTCGTTAAAACTGCACAAAAATGTTTTAATGATTAATTTTTTTAAATACATTTCTTATATGTTTTAACCTCTAATTTATGGCACATACCATGATACATGCCAATTTTTCATTATGAATGTCCCTGTTTGTTTTAGTTTATTTCTTTCATGGACATTTATATGATACACCCATTCGTTAAACTTTATAATGGGATTGTGGTACCCAATTCTATTCATGGATAACCCTTATATTCATTTATGATTGATTATGTATGATTAATTAGGTGAAAGTCATATTCCTGAAAATTTAATATGGTTAATCATAGAAAGATCTTCAATGCATTGGGTAAAGTAGTGTATCATTAGAAATTATGTGTGACAATATTATTGGTTATCCTTGGCTTTTTCTACCAATTGCAACGATCTTATCGAGTAGTCATGAATCATGCCAAATTCATGTTTTATGTAGCTGCCACATTACTATGAATTCATGTTTATATGATCACTTATTTATTTATTTTTATTCCATGTCTTCCATGCCATTTACTTTTCATTATGTAATGCCTTCTAGAAGATGTGTTACTGTCTTATTACTAGTTCTATTCTCATAAAATGATTTTATCTCCTCCCATTGTTAATGTGATCCCTTGGGTACCCTATGCAGATGTAAGATCTAAAAGAAAGTTATGTGTCCTTTACAATGATTAGATAAAAATTTTTCCCCTTGTATTAAGATTTTTATACCAAGTCTTTAAAGAAAAAGGACTTCATGATCCTTGGCATGTACAATGATGATTAATTATGCATAAAATTTTGTAATGTTATATGTAAAAGGATAGGGTCGCTATTGTTGTTATTAGAGGATGGTCTAGTTATTTTTGGAGAATATGATTAATGAACATTACTAAGATCCTTATGGATGATACTATATATAAGAAAACACCCTTAAATATTGGTATGTATAGAGTCAATGATTTATCTGGAATATACATCCATGTATAGATACAAAAATAGTATAAGTGGATCTGGAATAGATGTATCTAGTGGTAAAATAGGAAAACCACACTTTGATCTAGACTCGAATGGGAACTGGTGCATGCCAACATGCCTTGATGCACTCATGGTTTGACTATCCCGAGCGAAACTCTTTGGTAAAATCTTGAGATTAGTACAAACCATTATTAATGGAATAAAAGAGTCCTATAAGAATCTACCTTATTAAATAGATCAAGGATATTCTAGATTGAAACATAGGGAATCACAAGTTAGGATATACGTATCCATTACATGTATATCCTATTATGTTCAATATTTTCAATTTATGCTCAATATATATGTATTCAGGACCTATAATTATACACTCTTTTTCATAGTTAATGGTAAGAAATTTAAGAACACATGCCAAACATCAATGTGATAGGGAATGTGAAGATTTTCCTAATTATTTTCCATGTATAATGTGAATTGGTGGATAAAAATTCAGGACTGTACTTTATCATATAGATCAAATTATAAATAATAACATGAATCATGTGGAAAACCCTCCTATTATATGCAAATGTCATGTTTTCATTGAATTCTTCAGGTGGAAATGGCCTCCCATGTTTAGTAGATCTTCTAATAACCTCCTCAAAGAACAATTCATTATCTCATCTCCAGTGCTCAGAAGAAGAGAAATTCATATCGGTGGTCTATCATTTTGATGGGGAAGATAACCAATGGTGGACAATGAACATGAATACGATGACCTAAGAAGAAATTGATTCCATGGATTGGTAGGAATTCAAGAGAACATTTTTTTAATAAATATTTTCCAAGAACCCTCAATCTAAAGATAGAAGGAGAGTTCATCATAGTCAAGAAGAAGGAATATGAGTCCATCAGGGTGTATGAATCATACATTCCAAGGCATTATGGAAACACCTCTAGCATTTTCATGAAAAAAGTGCATCGTTTCTTTAGCGGACTAAATCCCAGTCTATGAAAATCATAGGCAATTAGATGCTTCAAAAGAAATGATAAGATTGTCTGTTGGGCCCTAAAGGTTAAAATGTAGATTGGAGAATCTTGTTGGTATCAAAGTCAAAATATTTTGTAGGGAAAAATGAAATCTTATTTGCGAGGTCCTAAAAATAAATTCCATGATTGAAAGAAACTCGACCATCCCTTGTGTAAAAATTGTGAGAAGAAGAATCTTGGGAACTGTCTAAAAGGAATCACGAATTGATTCAAATGTGGAAAGTTAGTAAATATGTGTAAAAACATCTGATAAGATATGGATAATCCATATAATGTTTAATAATAAATTAAGGATCATATCAACCTTCATCATGTAGTGTAGTGATACAACAAAAAAGAGCAAGGGAATTAGACAAAAAAATTCAATAAGTTACAGGTTGTTAGTGGAAATAGAAAACAACCTACAAGGAAACAAATAAGGTCTTATATTATTAATGATTCTGAGGTGGTGTCAGAGTGTTATGTGTTGATGGGTACGCTAGTTATTCATTAATGAATTGTAAACACACTGTTTGATTATAGTTCTATGCATTCTTTTATATATTGAATATTTAGTAGAACTATTCAATAACCACCAAAAAATTTGGTGTATTTGATTCTGTGTGATAATAAAAAATTTGAAATTATTCCATAAAAGGTTTATAACACCTTATTGAAAACATTTTGTGTACTGGACCTCTTAGAAAATATTTTCCATCATTAGTGGAGTTTGATATTATCTTGGGCATTGATTGGATATCATTATATAAATTCAAAATCAACTGATGGGGAAGGGAGAACATCTTCACATCCCAAAGAATATTCCTACACTATAAATGTGTAAGTAGGAAGATGCATCTCCTTTAAATTAAATGTTTAAAATTTTAATATTAATTTCTTATGAGCAGTAATTCTTAACACAGATGATTATGAAAAAGGCTGAAATTTATCTCGAATATATACCATCATGAGGGATTACGTTAGTGTATTACCAGAAGAGTATCCTAGTCTTACTCTTCATCAAGAGGTTTAGTTATCAATTGAAATTATTCATGGATCTCTGACTTTATTAATGAAACATTATAGAATGGTCTCTGTAGTGTTGGAAAAGCTAAACAAGCTGTTATTGGAGAATTTAGAGAATGGTTTTATACTCTTGAGTAATTCAACATGGGGTGCACATGTCCTATTCATAAAGAAGAAGGATGGATCAATGCTCCTCGACATTGATTATGGTGATCTCAATAAAATCGCCATAAAGAACAAGTATCCCAAGCCTTGGATATATGACTTGTTCGATCAAATTCTTAAGAACATTTATTTCTATCAGGTGGACCTTCAGTATGGGTGTCACAAATTAATGGTTCGAAAGTAAGATATTACCAAGACTACCTTTTGAATGAGGTATGAACACTGTGAGTTCATAGTGATTCCCTTCAGACTAAATAATGCTCCAATAATTTTCATAGAATTAATGAATAGTTTTTTTTTGAGCTTACCTCAATAAATTTGTGGTAGTATTTAATGAGGATATTCTCATATACTCTTAGAGAAAAGTGAAATATGAAGAGCATTTGAAAACTATGATGAATACATTATGAGGTGAAAAGATGTATGAAAAAATATTAAATGTGAGTTCTGGATGGAGGATGTATCATTCTTGGATAATTTTATCACCAACAAATGGATATATATGGACCCTTCTATGAAAATGGAAATTGAAGAGTATCCCAGGATAATATCTGTAATAGAGAACCACAACTTTCTGGGCCTAGATGGGTATTACCGATGAATTGTGAAGAACTTTTCACTATTTTCAAACCCATTGACAAAGCTTGCATGGAAGGGTGTAACATTTTTCTGGACTGATGAATGCGAATACTATTTTATGAATCTAAAAAAATGAAAATCACAACACTAGTACTAACACTAAAAAATAAGTGGATAACTCTATGAAGTTTATAGTGATTATTCAAGGAAGGGATTAGGCTTTGTGCAGATGAAAAATTATAAAGTGATAGTCTACGCGTTAAGACAACTGAAAATACCTAAGAAAGATTATCCTACGCATGATCTGAAGTATCCATATGTAATTTTTTCATTAACAAATTGATGGAATTATATATATGGTTAGAAGATTGAAAAATATACAAAACATAAAAGTTAAAAATATATATTTAGATAGAAATAGATTAATATGTTCCAATGAAGTTGGATAGATCTTATCAAGGATTATGAATGCTCAATCCACTACCATCCTTTTTATGTCAAATAAGGTGGCATATTCTATATGTAGAAACGATCTTGAATCATTATCAATGATGAGAATTGAAAAGGATCTGATCTTCAGAGATTTGTGGAAGATGGAAATGGGAATAATTATCGGATGAAAATCATAAATCATTTCTCAAATAATTACTCAACCATCCCAGATAGAAAAAATAATTATTTTGAATGTAATGATGAATAAATTTATAAAAGTGTGGAAACCATTAAAATGGGAAATCCTATGAGTTCATGATTGATGGGGAATAATTTTCATGATTTGGATCAGGATTAAGTGTACCATACGATATAATGAATAAGAAAGATCTTTTTAATGACACACATATATCAACCTTCTCTATTCACCAAGGGAGAGGAATTATGTATCATGATATTTTAGAGAACATTTAGTGGGACAATATGAAGAAAAAATATTGACACGTGTTCATAAAAGTTCCTGGAATTTCAGTACGAAGGATAGAAGGAAAAAATATAAGGGGATGATGCAACTATAACCCCTACAACAATTGATGTGGTAGAACATCACCATGGACTTTTTCACTAGACTTCCAAGTACATCCATTTGAAACAATTATATTTGGGTTATTGTTGATTTCCGTAGAAAGACAGCTCACATTATTATGATTTTGAGAGGACATCACATCAGATCAACATGCACAGATATATATCAAATAACTGGTAAGGCTTCATGTATTACCACTTTCTATTGAATCTAATAGAGATACAAGATTCACATCGATGTTTTGGAAAAGTTTCCAACATGCTATAAGCATTGAACTGAACATCAGTATGTCATATCATCCTCAAACTAATGGCATGTCACGAAACAAATTTGGTTTCCATCAAACCGGCACCAAACCTTGCTCGTGGTAAGGCTTTAAGGGCGTTCCTTATCCCAACGGGCTGGCACAAGTTCCCGGGTATCATAAAAAATCATTTGGGAACGATTTACCCGAGTTTGGATTCATAAAATAACCAAAAACAAACAATAATCCAAATCTGAAAATTTTTGCCAAACAAGACTCAACAAATTTCAGTACTGAGTATGTGGGTTTAAAAAATACACAAGAGGTAAAAAAGGTGTATAAAAGTAGTAGAAAAATATCCCAATAGACTCCACATGACAAGGGGTCATCACCCACGAGTCATCTCCACAACAATGCACCATTGAGAGAAACTAGCAACCCGAACCGCCATCGCCCAAGGCCTTGCCTTTGCTTGTGTCAAACATGATCAAGTCTAATTACACCCAAAGCTGTAAGTAGGGTGTGAGAGTAATCCCAATAGGAATAAACCAAGGATTCCAAGTTATAGGCATTATAAAATATAAATATTGCGAGAGTTATAAACCGAAAATGGTAGCATTTATTTCTAAAAGTGAAACTTTGAAATGAAAATAACTTTCAATCGGGATAACGATAAAGAATGAGATAATTTTAATAAAATATTAATGCTAGTGGTTTTCACATCCTTAAATAACATAAGGCAATGATAAATAACAAAAAGGCCACAAGCACCAAGCATATGAACACCCCTAAGAACTAGTTAGTTGTGAGCCCCAAGTACCTCATACCTCGGTGAAATTAACCCTAATAAAATTCATTCTTGTGCATGATCCACTTATAGGGAGGATACCCATAACCTAGTGGAATCCAATCATCAACATTATAGTTTTTTTATTGTTATCCATGTCAGACTTGCTAAGTGAACCATGGTCAAAACCCCTCTATTCACTAGCGTCCAAGTACACGTTAGCCCACCTAGTTACCTGGGTTTCCCGTCTTATGATCAAATAGTTACCTCATGCTACAAAAAATAAACAATCACATATAAATATTAGTTCTGTTCACACACATTCAAAAAAGTAGCTACAAACTCTTTTCACCTTTTATATAACTCAATAAACCAATTATAATTTCCATAAAACAATTTCAAGAAAAGTAATCAAATTTTGCAGATTAAATTCATCTAAAATCCCACATTTAAAACCCAATGGAGACCAATATTATACCAAACCAGAAATTTCAGCATCAAAAATTTTTTATAAATCCAATCCATGAATTATAAAACAACACCAAGAGGCATAACATGGCTTGCACATGTAAAACGCCCATTTTCACACACAATTGGCACTTAAAAATCAACCGCATTGAAAATGATACCCAAATAGATTTTTGAAATAAAAATAATGAAGGAGGAACATAATGGAAATATAAATATAGGAATCTAACTCATTATACAATACCTACAAATTGAATCACCTTCCAAAAGTGTCAAAACCCCCAAATCCTTGTGCGTCACTTCAACTGCACCTTCGCCGCACCGCAAGGGAGTAAGATTGATCCTAAAACCAGAGTATTGGACCACGAAACTAAAAAATAAAACCTTAGGTACAACTCCCTAGATTCAGGACATTTGGGGATTCAATAAAAAGAGATGAAACCCTAAGAAAAAGGTAGGAGGAAGGAAGGGAACCAAAATAATTGAGAAATCTGGACGTTTTTTTGGAGGTGGAGATGTTCGTCCCTAATTCGCGATGAATCCAAGATTAAAAGAGGATAAAAAGAAGATGGTGGTTCGGCTGGGTTCGGTGGGAACATGTGAAAGATGGAATCAACGAAAAATGATAAAAAATTATGATTTTATTAAAGAATTAAAAAAACATTTTAAAACTGGAAATGGGATTTCGGGTTGGCCCAACACCTAAATTGATCACCCAAATCTAAGAATCTAATGATTTTTTGAGAGGCCAAAATTTCTTTGGTGGTTTAAATAGTTAAATTAAGGTCATTATGGTAGTTTAATGGGTAAAAAAGGTTGACAAATGATGGATTTATTAAGGAAAGAAAATTTATTTTTAAAAATGGAAATGGGCTCTCGGGTTGGCCCAAATTTTGAAAACCCACCATTTCCTTCAAAATTAAATGGAAAACCACCAAAAAAAGAACTAATGTAAATTAAATGAAAAATAACTTTAAAATATGTCATTTATGTGATAATTCTCCCAACCAAGAAGGACTTTATGCCCCGGAAAGTCGACCCGATGCTTGATTGGAAAATAGGTTCGGGTACTCTTCCTCAACCCATGACTTTCACTCCCATGTCTCGTGTGTATCACTCCCATGTTTCCAAAGAACTCAGACCAATGTAATAGAATTTCCCCTAAGCACATTTTCTTGGGAGTCCACTATTCGCACTGGCCGCTCAAAAACTGATAAATCAGGCTCTATATCCAACTCCTCCCAATTTAGCACATGGGATAGATCCGAGTTGTATTTATTCAACTGGGAGACATGGAAAATATCATGGATGGATGTCAACTGAGAAGGTAAATCCAACCTATATTCCACCTTACCAATACACTCAGTGATCTCAAAAGGTCGGACATACCTCGGTGTCTACTTTCCCTGCTTCCCCAAGCGGCGGTGACCCAAACTAGGGGCCACTTTCAGAAATACCCAATCACCCACAGAAAACTCTAGATCTCGATACCTCTTATCAGTATATGATTTCTGGCGACTCTGAGCTATCAATAATCATTTCCTGATCCACTTGACCATCTCAGATGTCTCTTGCACATGGCTCGGTCCCAACAGTGATGTCTCACCTAACTCATCCCAATACAGAGGAGACCGACAAGGCCGACCGTAGAGCGCCTCAAAGGGTGACATTCTAATAGATGATTAGTAACTGTTATTATAAGTAAACTTGACCAATCCCAAATGGCTATCCCATGAACCTCTGAAATCCAAAACACATGCGTGAAGCATGCCCTCTTGAATTTTATTCGCCCACTCCGTCTGGCCATCCATCTGAGGATGGTATGTCGTGATTATCTTAATCTACGACCCCAAAGCCTTCTGAAGTCCTCCCCAAAACCGAGATGTAAAGAGGGGGTCCCTATCAGAAACAACTACTTATGGAACACCATGAAGTCTGACGACATCCTAAACATACAAATGGCCCAGCTCCTCCACCTTCGTTGTATCCCTTATCTGGATAAAGTGAGCTAACTTGGTCAAACAGTCAATCACAACCCAGATAGCATTACTCCCTCGAGGTGTATGAGGCAATCCAATAATGATGTCCATGGAAACCTCTTCCACTTCTAGGTAGGAATGGGTAATGGCTGAAGTAGGCCAGATGGTCTCTGATGCTCTGCTTTCACCTGCTGACAAGTGTATCATCTCGATTCAAAGTCGGCTATGTCTCGTCTCATACCTGGCCACCAGAACTGGAGATGAACATCGTAATACATCTTGGTTTCACTAGGATGGACGACCCACTAATATTGGTGGATATCCTGAATCACCACCTTCTATAGAGACAAAAAAACACTGCACAGCCCTTGAAGCACAAGATCCTCTCAGGAGACATAGAATAGTCAGAAGGAGTCTCCCCAACATTAAGCAAATACATAAATCAGTGACACAACTCATCACCAAGATGCTCCCGCTGAATCAACTCCAGAAGAGCGGGAGTCAACTGAATGCTATCAAAGAAATTACCTCCGCTATAATCCCTGATCTCCAAGTGAAATTGGTTGAAGATCCTCATCACAGTCCACTCATTGCTGGACTTCCTCAATGCCTACATTGGTACCATCCTAGTCAAAGCATCCGCCAACAAATTACCCTTTCCTGGGATGTAGACAATGTTAAAGTCAAATACCTGCATGTACTCAATCCAATAGCACTGCCTCAGATTGAGATCCTTCTCAGAGAAAATGTAGGCTAGCCTCTTATAGTAATAATAGACCAAAAATTTCTCCCCAAAGAGGTAGTGTCGCCAAGTCTTTAATGCATGAATCACCACTGCCAACTCCAAGTCATGAGTCAGATAATTATTCTCAGGCGGCCAGAGCCGGCGAGAACCATAAGCCAACACATGGTCATCCTGCATGAGTACAAACCCAAGGCCTATACCTGACGCATCACAATAAACCACATAGCCCTTCCCAGAATCTGGTAAAATCAGCACATGTGCAATGGTCAACCGTTGCTTCAACTCCACAAAGGATGCCTGACACTTTGGTCTCCATTAAAACTTCACCCCTTTCCGAGTGAGTGTGGTCATGGGGGAGGCGAGCCGCGAGAAGTCTCGGACAAAGCGCTTGTAATAACCTTCCAGGACAAGAAAACTCTTGATCTCAAACAAATTTCTCAATTGTTCCCATTATATAACTACCCTAATCTTCTCAGGATTCACTGAAACCCCATGTTCAGAGACTAAATGCCCCAAAAACATCACTTCCCTGATCCAGAATGTGCACTTCGAGAGTTTGGCATACATGCGATGGTCTCGCAAGGTGCTCAAAACAACCTGTAGGTGGTGATCATGATCCTACTCAGATCCAGAAAAAACCTGGATGTCATCCACAAATAACTATACAAATGAGTTGAGATATTGGTGGAACACCCTATTCATGAGAACCATGAAAACTTTCGGGGTATTCATCAATCCAAAAGCCATTAATAGATACTCGATGTGACCATACCTTCTTCAGAAAGCCATCTTCGGAATGTCTACTTACCTTACCCTGATTTGGTGGTATCCTGAAAGCAAGTCGATTTTGGAGAACCAATTTTCCCCCATTGGTTGGTCAAACAAATCGTCAATTTGAGGCAAAGGGTATTTATTCTTGATGGTAAAATTTTTCAATTTCTGATAATCGATGCACAAATGCAGGGTTCCATCGGCCTTCTTCGCGAATAAGTCTGGGGAGGACGAAGGAGAGACGCCCGGGCAAATGAATCCTTTGAATTCCAAATCGTCCAGCTGTATCTTTAATTCCCTCAATTCAGTGGGGTCCATGCGATATGAGGGAAGAGATATTGGTTGTGTTCCCGGTGCCAACTCAATTGAGAACTCCACGTCTCACTCTGGGGGTAAGCCTGAGAAATCAACTGGGAAGACTTCTGGGAACTAATCCACTAGATGAGGTATCCCGCCCTATGATACACCACCACCATCTTCCAGTGTGAGGGACGATAACTGATAAGAAAGATTCCCCAACTCAGGGAGTGGAGGTCCCGTGCGACCCGACCGAGGATCCCATTCTCCATGAAATAAACGAGGACTCCCATCTGGTGCCATAAAGCTAACTCGACGCCGATAGTAAACAATATGCGCTTGGAAGCGCACTATCCCTTCCATACCGATGATCACATCAAACAAGTCTATATCAAGGACCATGAAATCCCATTCAATCACGACTCCTGATAATGAGATTGTGCACGACGGGCACCTAAGACCTTGCTCCTTTTTCTTACCCAGCGGTGTTACTAACTCCATTGCAACAGATAAATGCTCAGTTCGAAGGCTCAACAAGTTCACAAGATGGGAAGATATAAATGAAACTGATGCACTAGTATCAAATAAAATTGTAGCTATAGAAGAGACAATCAGAATGGTAACTCGAACAGTCGAAGTTCCTGCATCAGATCCTGCTGGTGCCTGATCCAAAGCATGAAAATGTTTGGTCCTTGCCTGAGAACGGCCACCCGACTGTTGCTCTGCCCTAAACTGGCTCTGCCCAAATGATGATCCAGCCCTACCTCCACGAACACCAAACCAAAATCCCCCTATCATTGATGGCTTGGAATGCGCAGGATCTCCCCTGGGAAGAACTAGTCCTTCCCCACTATGAAGTGGACATGCTATCCCACAAAAGCGCTACACGTGTTCCATACCTCCACACAGAAAATAGGACTTCGGAGGATGAGGGCATGATGGACGGATGTTCCATGTCTTCCCACACTAGTGGCACATGATAGTCCTCGCATCTGATGCCACTTATGAAAACTGCTTGAAAGAGTGGCCTGAACTGCCACCTCCCTTCATTCCCTACTCTTCTCGCTTCCTCTTCTTTTCAGTAGAGATACCAGTGCCCATAGCAGATACCCCTCCAAAGATCCAATACTTTCCCTTTTGATCAATCTCTACCATGTAAGAATGATCGACCACCTTAGAATAAGTTCCCAACATGAATATGAAGAAATGTGAGTCAACTTATGGTCGCAGTCCCTTCTCGAATTTCCAAGAATACAAGTATTCACATGAAACCATCTCAGGCACGTACCGCACTAACTCAGCAAAAAGGATAGCATAATCCATTACTGAATGATCTCCCTAGGAAAGAACCATGAATTCTCGAGATCTGGTATAGGATAGAACCTCTGGACAATACTTCTCATTGATGATGGCCTTAAAATCTCTCCAGCTCATGTTTTCATGCTTCACAGATTCAAGCACTAATTCCCACCAACTATGGCTAGGACCCTCTAGCTGAAAAGAGGCACATTTCACCCAGAACTCCTCAGGTGTTTCCAATAACTCGAACATACACTCTATCTTCTCGATCCATTCCTCTACTTCTTGAGGTTCCGAGCTACCTCATAAACAAGGAGGTTTATTTTTCATGAACTCTTCGGCATTATCCTTCCTGGGCCCAGACTCATCTTCTCTGGCTGGAGTAGGAGCATAAACCCCTCCCTTTCCCTGAGCTTGGATAGTTCAGACCATGGCTTCTACCATCATTTGATCGAGTGGTGTAAGAGAACTCTCTCCAACTTCCTCCTGTGGGTGCGTGTGAGATTTTCGGGGAGGCATGTTGCTACAAAAGGCAACAGCCAGAAGAAAAAAAATCAGTACAACAGTTCTGAAAATTTCAGGAATAACATCATATATAAATAATCCAAACACATTACAACAGTAAAATAAACAACTACTTCAACACCCTCAATGTCTAAGTGCAGTCTGCAGCCCACACGTCTCACCAGGAAGTGATGATAAACAAACAATTCAGACATCCCACGGTGACTCACGATCTGTCACGAGTGGTATGGGCCAGACACCATACTCATGATCAAAACTCTAAGCCCCGATAGTCCAATCTTTTGTCTAGCTCGACACATCCCAAAATAATAATATAACTCAAAAACGTTGACCCCCACTGATACTATTTTTTCACAAACCGAATTTGGTCTCCATCAAACCAGCACCAAACCTGGATCATGTCAAGTCCCAAATAGAGTTCCCTATCCCCACGGGCTGGCACAAGTGTCTGGGTATCATAAAAATTCATTTGGGAATGATTTACCCGATTTTGGATTCATAAAATAACCAAAAACAAACAATAATCCAATTCTGAAAAATTATGCCAAAAAAACACAATAAAATTCAGGAATGAGTATATTGGTTTAAACAATACAAAAGAGGTCCAAAGGTGTATAAAATTAGTATAAAAACATCCCAAGAGACTCCACACGACCAAGGGTCATCACCCCTGAGCCGTCTCCACAACACCGCACTATTGAGAGAAACTAGCAACCCGAACCGCCATCGCCCAAGGCCTTGCCTTTGCCTATGTCAAACATGATCCATTATACATACACCCAAAGGTGTAATTAGGCTATTAGAATAATTCCAATAGAATATCACCCAGGGATTCTAGGTTATAGGTGTTATAAAATAAAATTAATGTGAGAGTTATAAACAGAAAATGGTAGCATTCATTTCTAAAAGTGAAACTTTGAAATGAAAATAACTTTCAATGGGGATAACATTAAATAATTAGTGAATTTTAATAAAAAATGCAAGCTACTGGTTTTAACATCTCAAAATACCATAAGGAAAATATAAATACCAAAAATTCCACGAGCACCAAGCATAGGGACACCCCTAGGAACAAGTTTGTTGTGAGCCCCAAGTACCTCGTACCTTAGTGAAAGTAACCATAATAAAATTATTTCTTGTGCACGAGACACTAGTAGGGAGCATACCCATAACCTAGTGGTCTCCAATCATCTCCATTATAGTTTTGTTAGTGTTATCCATGTTAGGCTTGCTATGTGAACCATTGTCAAAACCCCTCCGTTCACTAGCGTACAAGTACATGTTATCCCACCTAATTACCTGGGGTTCCCATCTTGGGCTCAAATAGTTACCACATGCTACTAAAATGAATTTTCACATATTAAAATGAGTTCTGGTCCCACACATTCAAAAAAGTCTCTACACATTCTTTTCACCTTTTTTACAACTCAATAAACCACTTATTATTTCCATAAAACAATTTCATGAAAAGTAATCAAATTTTGCACATTAAATTCATCTAAAATCCCACATTTAAAACCCAATGGAGATCAATATTATACCAAACCAGAAATTTCAGCATCAAATTTTTTTTATAAATCTAATCCATGAATTATAAAACAACACCAAGAGGAACACCATGGGTTGCACATCTAAAACACCCATTTTCACACAAAATTGGCAGTTAAAAATCAACCGCTTTGAAAATGATACCCAAATTGATTTTTGCAATCATAATAATTAAGGATGAACATAATGGAAACAGAAATATAGAAATCCAAATCATTGTAAAATACCTACATATGGAATCACCTACCAAAAGAGTCAAAACCCCCAAATCCTTGTGTGTCACTTCAACCGCACCTTCGCCACACCGCATGGGCGTGAGATTGAACCAAAAACCAGAGTATTAGACCATGAAACTCAAAACTAAAACCCTAGGTATGAATCCCTAGCTTCAGGACATTTGGGTATTCAATAAAAAGAGAAGAATCCCTATGAAAAATGGAGGAGGAAGGAAGGGAACCAACTTATTTGAGAAATCTGGACGTTTTTTAGAGCTGGAGAAGATCGGCCCTAATTTGCAATGAATCCGAGCATCAATGTGGGGAAAATGAATATGGGGGTTCGGCTGGGTTCAGTGGGAAGATGTGAGAGATGGAATCACTGAAAAAGTATAAAAATTTCTATTTTATAAAAGAATTAAAAAAAATTTAAAACTGGAAATGAGCTTTCGGGATGGCCCAACACCTAAATTGATCACCCAAATCCAAGATTCAAATGATTTTTAGGAGACCCAAATTTCTTTGGTGGTTTTAATAGTAAAATGAAGGTAATTTTGGAAGTCGAATGGGTAAAACAGTTTTACAGACAACGGAGTTATTAAAGAAACAAAATTTATTTTTAAAACTGGAAATGGCCTCTCGGGTTGGCCCAAATTTTGAAAACTCACTATTCCCTTCAAAAATGCATGGAAGACCCCCAAAACAAAGAAAGAATGTAAATTAAATGAAAAATACCATTAAAATATGTAAATTATGTGACATTTCCAATATGATAAAACTATATAGACACTAAAAAATATGTTGGTAGCATGTTCTATGAAATTCAAAAGAGTATGGGACCAAAATCATCCCCTCGATAAATTCTCATACAACAAAAGTTTCCACTCAAGCATAAGAATGGCATCATATAAGGAAATTTATGGAAAAAGGTGCAGAACATCATCATGTTAGGATTAAGTTGGAGAGAATTTGATGCTAGGACCTGAAATGGTTGAAGAAATGGTGGAGAAGGTGAAAACCATTCAACATAACATCATGGAAAACAAAAGTGAACAATAGAGTTATGCCGACAATCGTCAACGAGATATTGGGTTCCATGTTGGAGACATGGTATTTCTATGCATATATTCATTAAATAATCTCATGAAGTTTGCAATGAATGGAATTTTAAGTCCCAAGTACATCAGCCCCTTTGATATCCTTGATCAAGTCAGGTATGTGGTCTATCGACTATAAATACCCCTACCGTGAACAAAGTAAATGATGTATTTTATATATACCTCTTAATGTAATACATTCCAAATTCTACATAGGATCTCTCTTCAGAGGTGGTACAACTAGGGAATGATATTTCTGATAAGGAATAACTAGTAAAAATCTTGGATCATATAGATAAATTTCTATGTAACAAGACTACTCACTTTGTAAACATACTATGGCAGAACCCTATGTATGAAGTGGAAACATGGAAACTAGTGGAGGCAATGAAGGAAAATTACCTGCACCTGTTTATGGCTTATAATGTAAAAGAAATTCGACGGAGTAATTTCATAAGGGGGGGGGGAATGTAACAACCCATTGTTTTTATCAATGGAAATTACCTTCTTATAATTATGTCATATAATGACATGAAAGCAGAACACACTGAACTACTATGTACTATGTGACCACTAAATAAGTTATTATCACTAACATGATTTGAATTTCAAAAATTTGATAAACACTATTGTGATCAGTAAGATATTTTTTTTGATATGACAAATATAAGTATTATTGAATAGTAACCTACCCTTATGAATAATAGACTATCCTTATGAATATTAATATGATCCTTATGAATATTAAATCTTCCAATGGAATAGTGACATCATCCATGAATGTATAAATAAAATTCAGGCATCTTATAAATGATAATATGACCATATTAATGGTATTGGTATTTTTCTATAGTCATTAAAAAATAAATAATTAATTAATTTAAAAGAAAATTGATTTTCCAAAAAGGTTTTCATAAATTAATAAATTCATTTCATCTAGTTTAAAGATAATTTTATAAGATCTTATGTAATATTTTAAAGCATTATAAAATCTGCTATGTTTTAAAATCCATAATTTTCAAGTAAATTTTGACTTTAATTGAAAATTAAATTAATCAGATTTAGATTTTTTTTTAAAAAAATAGAGTCCTTTTTTTGATTCTACATATCAAAAAATGGTTAGGGTGATATTTTTGGAATTTTTTTAAAATACATGAATTTTTTTTAACAACAAATTGTAATAAATTCACAATAAATGAAAAAACCTGTATTTCTACATCATGATTGAGTCATGAATGATGTAAATGAAAATTAGTTCGAACCAACATGAACATAATACTATTTTTTCAAAATAATCATTAATTTTTTGGGTATTTTGGAATAATAATAAACCAATGAATAAAATATTAAGAAAAAACTCCTCCCCTCTACTATAAAACACACCCACGCTCCCCTCTTCACTTTACACATCTCAAGCTTTATGTCATCCAACAATTATGCAAAAATATCTACCCAGGATCCTCTCTAATGTCCCTCAGCCCATGGTCTCCTTATAATCCCAAATCCTCTACCCTTTAGAGGCTCTAAATAGAGATATAATCAAGAGGTAAACTCCGGTTTCTGATTATTTTATTTTCTTTCATGTTCTTTTCTTTTAATTTTCCATTCCTCACCTCCCTTCACCCAAATGGAATGATAAATCCAGTAACATACATGCACTAGAATTAAATTATTCTAACCGTATTCTTTATCATAATATCTCTTTCCCCATCCTTTTATACTATAAATGAAAACACCATCTGAGATGTGTTGATTTATCACATTCAGGGATGACTGATTTTTGGTTTTCATTACCATCTTCTAGACTGGTCAAGAAACCATTTTAATTGTTTAAAGGATCATAATATATGTATTTTAACATATTTAATGTATTGTAATCCTTATAAATTAATGATATAAAATAATAATACAAAACAATTTAACTGTGACCAAAATCTCTCTGTTAATCCAAACATTTATCATTAATGTTATATATAAAGATTAACATTCACCCAAAATAACCAAATAAATTTTATAACCATAAACCGTTATTTATTTTCAAAATAAAATATAACATCAATTCTGGACAACCACTTTCCACATTCATGTGTATAAGAACATTAATAGAAGATAACTGATCATTTAAATCGAGGAAACAAACATACCCAAACATTGAAATTGAACCTCATAACAAAAAAAAGGATAATAATGAACTCAGAATGGTTATAAAAAATAAATTACATGAAAATTGATTCTATGATTTTTAATTAAACAATATAATTGGATTATTCAGATCATTAATATTAAGTAGAGAACACCATTATGTTAAGTAAGGGGATCCTCTCTTTCTCACATTTTTTCAGGATTCTCTTCTATGATATGCCTATTTATGTGTTGTTCATAATGATGGGATATGATTTATCACAGTCCCCCAGGATTTCTTCATGATTTATATGATATTATAAACCCCTTTATTTCTCACTAATATGTCTTATGTACACCTGATACCATGCATATAATCTGTATCGAATTTTACACAAACATCATTTGTTCCTTCGGGTAGCCTTGTAATCCTTTTACCAAAATTATGTTTTCATATAATTTTATGTGAATCTTATGATTTAGTTTTAAATTTACTAAATTAATTTTTCAACACCATTTCATCAATATATTTTCGAGATATACATGTTTTAATTTATTCTCTCCTCAATACTTTTCGACAAGAAACCCTATTTTGAGGGAACTTTCTAAATTCATACCCTATTTTTAGTGCACTCTATCCTATATTTTAAGCAATGATTGTCTTTATAAAATCAGAAATTCTTATTATGAAAACCATCTTAGTTTACTACTAGTTTTATATTGTTCTTTGTTCTCATTTCTATTTATATGTCACTATAGTATTTCCTTAAAACCGCAAAAAAATATTAATTGCTAAAATTTTGAAAATACATTACATACTTGTTTTCACGTCCACATGACATCACTTACCATGATAAATGCCTATTTTACCTTATTAATTTCCATTTATATTTTAGATTATTTCTTTCAAGTACAATTTTATAATACACCGATTCATTATACATTATGAATGGATTATGGAACCCAATTCTTTTTCTGGGTAACCATTCTGTTTATGTAAGATTTATTATCTATTATTATTTATATGGAAAATATATTCATGAAATATTAAGATGGTTTAATCCTGATAGAACTCAAAATCATTGGGCAATGTTCAGTCTCATGAGATGTTTTGTGCGTCGGTATTGGTGGTTATCCTTGGCTTGTGCTACCATGTTCAATGGTCATTACTGTTATCCTTGACTCATGTTTATGTCATGATTAATAATTCTGCCACATTAATTTGAAATCATGTTTATAAAACACCATGTTTATGTGTTCTGATTCCATGTGTTCTAGGAATTTTATTTTTTTTGTGATTCCATTCCTTATAACCCATGTTAAAATGTTTTATTGTTATGTTTTTCCCTTGCTAGGCTTTTAGCTCATCAATTTATTCATGTGATCGCCAAGACACCCTATGTAGATGTTATGGTTGAATGGTTGTTAGGTGAACATTATGGATATCAAATAAAAATGTTTTTTCTATGTTTTATGATATATGTATCTAGAACTCAAATACACTAGGCATCATGTTCTTTTCCTTGTACTTGAAGATTAATTTTTTATAAATTCTTGTAACGTTATTTGTAAATGGCTAGGGTCACTATAGTTCAAATGTTCATTATGCATTTATATCTATATAAATTATAGAAAATTTTAAATGACATAAATTGGACTAATATCTGTATTATTGATCTATTTTGACATTAAAAACTACTAAATTAATAATTTAACTATATAAATATATTATAAAAAATTATTTTTGTGTCAAAATTCAGTATTTTTCACAATTCATCCAGAAATGATGTTTCTATGAAAAATCTAAATAAATCACCCTAACATAATTTTAAAATTATTATTTAAAAAATGAAGTTTAGTTTATCACCTTAATTTAAAAGAGTTTCATAATTTAATATTATAATTCTTCATAGAAGGACATAAAATAAGTACTTTTATGAAAATATTATTTATAACATATAATGAAATTTTCCAAGATATATATATTTTATCATCAATATTTTTATTTATAAAATAATTATAACCAAAATTTTATTTTTTTACTATTCATGTTACTATGTTAATTGAAAGGGTTATAATTTTCTCATTAAAATAATTCTAATAATAAAATGATTTTTTATATAAACTCGATATTGCGTGTAACAAAATCTATATCGATGTTGTGTTTAGGGAAATATAACATAAGTATTGATTTTTTTTACAAAAAAATAGTGATCTAATATAATGACTATATTAAGAGGTTTTTGAAATGATAAATCTTAAAAGGATTAATATAATTCAAAAAACTAAATATTTCCCAAAATATGGAGGTATTACTGTCTATCCTATAAAAAATAAATTTCATGGTCAAAATTATTCAAGGTATCAAATGATTATTAATTAAATTTTTAGTTAATTGAAACCCTAATATTAAAAAATTGTAATAAAACATTCTTTAAAAATTAATGTTACAAAAATGGTTACTCAATGTGACACATAACTAGGATTCCACATATGAAAACATATGGGGAATGTGAAAATACTGACTTGGAAGAAAGAGAGACCTCGTTATAGGGAGAGATTGAGGTTATAAATTTAATACAAGGTAATGATAAATAGACATTTTAGTTCATCAAATACATAAATATGTGATAATTTAAAAGTATATATGTTTAACCAAGATTTATGTTATTAGGAAAATGTTTTAATTTTATAGTGTTTTCCTAAAGTGTAATAAGATTCATGAAAAGATATACATGGATAATTTTAGTTCAACATCCCCTTTTTTCATGATCCACTTAAACACATTATCCAAAAAAGAAGGAAAATTATTCATTCCTAAAGAACTAATATAACTTGAGGTCCATGATATGCCATCCCGACAATCATCAGTTATCATAAACAAAAAAAATATAGAATTTTTTATCCAATATGAAGACATACTGATGTGGTGAGACAATAAATTAATCTCACAAACATTTTCCAAAGTGTGACTTAATTTTTACATAAATGGTTATCCTTGTGACCTTTACAAAAGATGACAATCCAACGCATAAATAATAATTACATAAAACCAGATTTAAATTTATCCCTCATATATCATAGAGTATTTCATGGTTGTCACATTCCAAAAAATTAAATACTCCCATCATATATTCTTTTAAAACATAATAATAATAAGAATCACCCTAAATCATTTATGAAGACATAAATGCTTCCCTATTCCCCAGATTAATAGATGTATTCCACAAATCCATTAAGTAATATTTTTTTCAATGATGGAATAGACTATATTATCAAAAAATCAATTATTTGTTATAACGTCATTGATAGCCTCTAATTCACTTTAAAAAAATAATAATAATTTGTATATCCATGCTGAAGAAAATACTCACTATATCATTAACACTTTTAGGGTTATATCCCATTAAAAAAATATAACATTTCCTTTACATCAACTTTTTATGTCTTGATCTCCATTAAAAATATCATTTCCAATCCTTAACATATTATAAAATACATATATATTTCATAATTCATATAACATAATATTTAAATTCCAAAACATAAATACTTCATTCATCCAACATTATTCATAAAATATTACTTAGGATTTATCAATATATTCATTAACACCTCATTCCTATAATAGGAAATATAAATCATTTCATATGTTTCCTGAGAATTAATCTGATAATGCTTCCAAAGAGTGATATTAACAATACTATAAGAAAATGACATACCATTCACATGTTGTTTGAGGTCACTTTATCTTCGTATATATAACCAAAACTCATACTACCATAATGATTCTCATTATGATATTTATACTTGGGAAATATATTTTCATAATAGAAATCCATTCTTCATTGGAAAAATTAAATGTTAACAATATTACATGTATTTCATTCCATTAACTACAACTTGAAGCACAATGTGAGAAACAAATTTTATCGACAAAAACTACATAATCATTAAAAATAACTTATATGATGTAAAAATATGAATCGTAATTTTTAATCAATAATACCTTATGTTTTTTATTTGGTTTTTCGTGAAAATATTCTATTGAAATCCACAATAATGGTTCATAAATTGTTTGTTAACTTCCAAACCATATCCAACATATGTGTCAAAATTAGTATGAAACAAGGCCCTTGGTCATGTACTATGTCATGCTCAAGTCATACCCAACAAAAAATGTCTTAGATCTTACACCTAGGCACATTATTTTTTATAGTCACATCAACCTGTAGTATCCAAATACGTATGTAATTCTAGGAAACCAATTATTAAATCCTTTATAAAAAATCTAGGACATTTTCCTAAGCATTTTATAATCCATATAATTATACATTGATACATCCCTATAAATATCTTTAGATATATACCTAGTGATATAAATTAATTCTTCCCAACCTGGATTCTAATGTTTGACTAGTCCTTTTACATGATTCGAACTATAGTGACCATTTCTTTACATATATATAAATTACATAATTTTTTCCTAATACATTGTATATTAGAAAAAAAGACGCTCAAAGACTCTATTTGAAAATTTCGTTAAAAGACCTGAAAAATAACCATAGTTAAATGAGTGACCTACCTTATCTCCCACGAGGTTCTCCAAGAATTGATCCCTTCTTAGACATATCATACATAAAATATATACATATAATATGTGGATGGAAAAATAAAAATGGGTTTAATCAGAAATTGATAATGGTAAACTATGGAGAAATGTAAGAAAATAATGAGCATAATAGTTTGAGAACTTGATCATAATATTATATGATCATAACGTATTTTTCAAAGACCATAAAAATTAATTATTTAATTAATAATATATTTTAATTAGGCATGAATCATGATGGAGATGAGAGCGTGATCCTTGATTTATTATAACATGGAACATGTGGAATACATATAAACCTAGAAAATCATGTATTTAGGCTACCTACCAAGACCTAGATAATATGATAGGATGGGGAAATAACCCATAAAACTACTTCGGGACTGTTATTTACTCTCATGTACCCTATTTATTCTAAATTAGGATTCCCTCCCATGTACTATCTTTTATTTTTTTCATATCATTACCTCTTGTTTTTTTTCATGGGGTGACCTCAATGTACCATCTCATTTCAGGCCTAGGGTTCCCTGCCATGAACCCACTAATTTTCAGAATAACATTTCCTATTGTTTTAGGATTAGAATACCCTCCCATATATCATCTTATTTTGGGATTTGGATTCCCTCTCAAATACCATTTTATTCGTACTTCTAATTCCCTCTTATATGAGGATTTGGATTCCCACCAATGTATGATCATGTTTTGAAAATGGAATTCCCTACTATATACCCATGTGTTATAGGATTATGATGCACTCCCTTGTAATGTCTTGATTAAAACATGGGATCAACTTCAGTGTACCCTCATGGGCCCATAATACAATTATCATTAACTTAGGCATTGGATTGGGATATAGGTCCCACCAGTCACATAACAAAATCATATGTACCTATGCACTGGATAAAAAAATTCATTACATCATGATCTATAAAAATATATTGGTTTAGTAAGTTTCCTAAAATAAATAATGAAATGAAATGGGTTTCACTAACATGAAATCATATCATAACATGTGAAAAAAAGACAGTTTTCACAATCATTTCATCAATTCCTAACCCATGAGAAAAAGAGGATCATGTGAATAAAACCCATGGATACGAATCCATTTTCATAAAAATATAATATTGGAATGATACACAGGTTTTATAAACATAATTCCCTCAAAACATAAACAATTTATAGAAAGTATATGAGTGGAACTATTACATCATTTCTTATAAACTAAATGGTAATCTCAACAAACGTCAAATAAGATAGAAAATAATGCAGTAATAAATTTGAACTACAGTATTTACGAAAATATTATTTCTTATTTAAAATGAATTTTTAAATCATAAAACCATTTTAAAAATATTTATATATAATATACATTAGTATCTTTAAAGAAGCCTTGAAATAATATTGAAATTATTTTTCCATGAAAACCTATAAAATAATCATGGAAACATTTTGGAATCCTTATTTCTATAAAACATATAAAATTATGATGAAAACATTTCTAAACCACATTTTTTTCGAACACATTGAATACATATAATGAAATCTTTAATGAGTTTTGGAAATTATTTCATTTAAAATACTTTTAAAAAATATAAATAATAAATGAACATGTTTAAAAACCCATTTGACTGAAAATACATAGAAAACCTATAAATAAATATTAAAAATATTTTGAATACCATTTATTTGAAAATAATTTTTAATCTTATAAATAAATATTTATAATATTATGAAAACCTTTTTAGGAAACATGATTATGAAAGAACACATATTTTCAAATGAACAGATAGGTAAAGTAAATTTTATGAAATGATATATAAATAAACATATGAAAAAAATTGTGGAATAGTGGAACCAATACATGATGAAATCATTAATTACAAAAGGATAATAAAATTCATGAGATTTCCTGAGAGATGTATCACAATATCTTATCAATGGAAGCATACTCATAAAAAATATCGATAAATGCTTTTCAAGTTTCATTAAAATGATACCACATTGGTTACAATAAATCCAAATAAAATTTAATTCTAACATTGAATTATGATTAAAATATCAAGAAAATTATGATATCCATGATATAATAAGTCAAAGTTAGTACACAAACCTCTGATAATAATATAGGTCCATATCATGGAATGTGTCTCAATGAGAATGATTGAGAAAAAAATACTTTGTAAATTTTGTAACTATTTAAACATTAAATGTTAGGACGCTACCATAAATGTTACATAATCTGGAGATAATTCATTAATCTGATTTTATGTCAAATGGATGATCATTTCATGTTTATATCATTAGAGACTTATTTCATAACACATACACACATATTAAATATTTTAAGTAGATATGTTTACTAACTATCCATTTTTTCATAATGAAGAAATATCAGCAAGTGATACACAGTGAAGAAAAATTGTTACTCTTGTGAATCCATGAAAATCAATAATACTTTATCATAATGTAATACTTTTCTTCTTTAATAAGTAGTAAATATACTCCACTGATTATAGTATCATTTGTTTCCCCATTTTTAAAAATATAATTACCGTAAATCACATAGAAAACATCATATAACATTTAAAGGTAACAAGGGACACAATCATTCTTGAATGGAATAACCATATAGTCAGCTTCCATAGATATCACTAAATGTTATAGCCATATGTTCGATATCCATAACCAAAGAAATGGATGTTATAACATAACCACTCATCCATGGGTTATCGAAAATTCACCCATATTTTGTTTAACACTTAACCACCCATCATTAGTTTATCCCTTAACCTCCAATCAAATTTCCACAAACCATTATATAATCATAGCACATAAAAGATTGCATTTCTCAAAATTTCACTCATAAAATTCCATTTTCAATAACAAGAGTTCAATTCAATATATAGAAATAGTAAATCTAATTTTCAAAACAATTTTCAATAAAAAAACGAAAAGGGTAAAAATGGATTTCATTTCCTTTTAGAAATATGAAGGCTTATTGAGGAATCCATATATCAAATAACGATTATGTTGGCATACAATTTGTTTTCTCCTCGTATGTTAAAAACATTCACTTTTGTTTTTCATTAAAATTCATCATTGAAAATGATTCCCTTTGAATGATATTAAAAGTAAATGGGGTTTATTATACACCATATATAATAAGGTGATGTATAATATAAAAATATTCCTCAATAAAAGGATATTGAGGTGAATTCCCTAACCAATATAGTATCCATAGATTAAGGATAAATAAATGACATAATTATGTGCGAAAAATATAAACACACCCAATATAAATAGATAATTAGTGTAAGAAAATAATTGGGAATTCACATATATTCCTGGAAAAACAAATCTAATGACATTTGATATTTTACTCAATGAAATGAGATAGATTTAAGATTCCACATACAATGTTTGCATAAATGACATTAGAATTTTTCAATTGGGTGATTATGTGTAGAAACAGCTTTTACATACAAAGGGAAGTGGAAATTAAAAAATAAATAAATAAATAGTGATTCCACATATAATCGTGGCATAATATAATCCTCGAAGTATGCGTAAAACCCAATGAGGGAAAACTGAGTTTAGAAATTTGAATACAAAGAACATTTTGAGAAAAAAATTTGATTATTTGTATTCAATATAAATACACATAAATCAAGTATATATACTAGATAAGATATCCAATCACACTTCTCACATAATTATAGCACAATATAATAACGATGTAGATGATCAACCTAAAGAATGGAAACTCGGTTAAAAAGTTCCCTTACACCGAATATGACTTGTATCATTTATTATTTATATTGCTGAATAATAAAATTATATTAATTTATAATTTCTTGGGAACCTTGTTTATATTCATTATTCCTTTTAAATCACTTCTTACCATGGGATAAAAATGACACAATTATTTATGTTCATAATGGTTGTTCTGGTGATATTTTTCACATAAGTCGAAAATGAACTTCTTTGATGTAAATTGTCCATGTCATCTAAATTCAATCATCACTAGAATATTATTCATGATATATATCATATATATCTCTTATATATGTATTTATATTAGTCAATAACATTTTTATATAATAAATAAAATGAACCATTCCTAGAGACGGTATTCCATACACACACCTTAAAGCTACTTTCATTACGTGTCCATATAAATAGAATTAAAACTACGTTTTTCATAGGTATATAATTATTAATGGTTAATATGTTTGTTATATATGTTTCAAAATTTCATTAACTCTATCATATATATATTCCATGTATGGAATGAATGAGTCATATCATTTTTAGGGGGCGGTAAGCCATACTTCCTAAATTAAAATTATATTATTTACACATTATGGAATGCATAAAGAAATATTGTTAATAAAAAATACAAAATAATAGATTTAATATAAATATTATATATATCGTATCAATTAAATACATTTTTTTATATAATTGTATATTAATTATGATCATGTAGAATGAATCACATAGCATTAGGGAGATGGTAGGTCCTACATACACACGAGTGACGATATCATTAAATTAATGAGTAAAAGTTATAGAATTGGAACGTATATTAGTTATAAAAAATAATTTTTATTTTATATTAATTATTTAAACACAATATACTTATCATTATACAGATCAAAATTATGTCTGGTTGAATAAAAAAGTACAATACCACATGGAGACTATTTTTTGTAAATACACATGCATGGTGATATCGTTGTTCGTAGGATGGATGAAATGTGTTATAAGGTTTTACCATAGTTATATTAAAATATCATAATTTATAATATAATGTATTTTTTTTATTTTAGTATGGAAAATACATATTAAAATTAAAAATAAGAAGAAAATAATTTGAATTAGGTGATAAATCAAACAACTCTTTTTTCGAGTATCTCTTTTTGATTTTCAAAAAGGCCACTTTAGGATGGATTTATGACAAAATTACGACCACTATGATGAATTAATTCATAGTGGGATCTTATTTTAGAATACTTTGGATGTGCCAATGTGCTTGAGAGATTTGTGTTAGTGGGTAGAGGTGGTGGCCTATTATAAGTGGGAGCAGAGGCACATAATAATGTCTATAAATTTAATTTTACTAAAAATTTATTTTCAGAATGTAATAGATAAAAAGTGGTCTACTTAAAGGATACAATGATTATGGGTATAATTATATTAAACAAATAGGTTTTATACTAGTTTAGGACATAAAATTAACGATATCTTTTAGCATTACCCCATAGTTAAAAATGTTTACTCTTACAATGTCTTCTTGTATTTTCATAATATACATTTAGTATAGTTACTATATAATTCCAATAGATAGAAAAGTTGATCATTAGTGTTATTTTTGAAATTATATAATTCATTATTCCAAATAATATATTTTTTTTACTATTATATCATTAAAAAAATTATTTTTTTTAAAAACACATTTTTGTCTATTTTGACACTATATTGTTATTATTTTTTGTTAAATCCAAGAAAACATTATTCCTTAGATAAAAAGGAATTAACTGATCCCTAACATTTCAATTGATTCAGAAAAATATATGGATGGAAATAAATGTTAAATAACAATTATTTTAAGATTTATAATATCATTTATTTGAATCCTCCATTCATAAGGTAATCACTACATCCTCATTATTCCACAAATAAATATATTTTTTCAATCATTAAAATTTATAAACTAAATTCCCTGATGTATGAAATATTGTTAGATTTATAATTACTATTTATATTCAATTATATATGTTATATAACCCTATATTAAAATTTTCTTATTTAATGATACAAGTTTCTATTATATTTTGAATTTATTTAAAATTAATATATTAATATGTTAGTTTTCTCACCCATGTAGATTCAAAATTCCAAAAGTAAATACTTAGGATTATCATGGTCTGAATGATATCGTCCAATAGGATTTGTACACGTGTTTGAGTAGTTCTATATTATTATAATATTACTTTTTTAACCATATATACCTGATTTACCTTTTAACCATTGTAAAAAAAATAATTAAAGAAGATACTATTACTAATGATAATAAATAAAAGGTTACTATTTATATAATAATGAAATTTTGATTCCAAATATCAAATTTAATTTTCTAAATTCAAAACAAATAATTTCACATAAATTAATTTGAAATTAATTAATATTTTAAATACCAGAAAGTTGTCTTATAAGAAGTAAAAACCTTCAAAATATTAAAATGTGTTTATGTTAAAATAAAAAGGGAAATCACATCCAAAGACCATTATTGAATTGAATAATGAAAAATGATCCAATATCAATTTAAAACATATTAAAATTGCAATATAACTATATAAATAAATTAGATGAAATGGTTGTTTTGAATTTAAATTCAATATTTTTCACGTTTCATTACTAATTAAATTATATTTGAAAAAAATAAAAAAAATTGATGTCCTTAAGAAAATGAAGAAGTTTTTTTATCAAATAAAATAGATAAAAGTGACAAAAACCAATTTTAAAAATGTTTCACCCTCAAAAGGTGGTAAAACGACCTTTTAAAAATATTAGAGCAATTTATTTTTGAAATTGTATTCATTATCATTTTAAGACTCAAATATTAATTGGATAAATGAATAATGAATTAATAAATATATGAAATCATAATATAATTAATCCAATTTATTCCCACTTATACAATGACTAGGTGTTATCTAATATTAAAAATAATAATATTTTTTGTAATATTTTTTAGTATACCTCACTGTTTTGTGCCATGATAGATTTTAGAGAAACTCGTTGTTCAGTGTCAGGTATTATATCATTCATAGAGTCCCCTTTAATCTAAAATTAATATAAAATTCAAGATTATTAGCAGATAAAAAATGTACTATTCAATAAATACCTAGGATATTACATCATTCACTCTTTTTGGAAATTGTGTCATCGTAATTTTATAATTGGTCTTGGAAACCTCATTAAAATTCCCACACCATAAAAAGTGTCAATAAAACTATCACTTTTAAAGAAATAACATGATGTTTGAAGGTCACCTGAGAAAAAAAGATACTAGGATTTAATGAATGAAAACATGGATATGGAAGAGAAACTAACATTATTATTCTAATAGAGGTTGGTTTAAAACATGATTCGGAAAATGTTAACAACCCGAAAACCATAAACTTGTGATAGATTAAACGGTCATTGATTTACCAGTTAGAAAATTAAATGGAAAGTGTTTTTGTTTTAAAGACCATTTCATAATTTTTTTGAATTTATTTATGATATTGAATAAGATCCTAAAAATATACTTACATATGAAGTATAATTTCATCCATTAATAATTTTCTTCCAAAAACTCATCTATTCTCTAAACAACGAGTATTCATGATTACATGTTCAAAATTAAGCACAAAAAATAAACTTCTAGAGAATTAAATAATCAACAACAGATTTACAATCTATTCCTCATATCATGAAAAACTAACTAGAACCAAAATGGTTAGGATAATATATGATAATTAACCAAAAATAATAATTATTTAAAGGAAAAAACAACACATAATTTCCAAAATCAGATAGTAATACCAAAAGTCCAACATAAAATATTCAAAAAATAATTCTCCCAAAATTTACTAAAATAATTCAAACGTAGATTGAAATAAAAAATAGAAGGATTTAATCCCATAATCTACCAAGATAAATTTTAACAATTATATTCAAATAAATTAAATCATTATTAATGTCTCATTGAAAAAATTAATTATCCTAATAATGTATCCTACAGGATACGTCAATCATATCCTTAAACACTATAATTCTCTCATATGTACCCAATTGAAATCATATATTATTCCTAATATATAACTCAACCAATATTCCTCTATTACATCACATAGTATACTATTTTCCTTAATCATATAATGTTCCCCAAATATAGAACATCTTCCAATAAAAATTAACTTAAACCCCAAATAATTTTTCATATACCAATTATATCAATTCGATAATAAAAATGTTCCAAAAATAAATTTTTTTATTGCCTAAACTCGTTATCTAAATGGAAAATGTTATAATTACCAGGGACTTCATGTAGGAAAGTGGTACGTGATAATTCCTTGTCACACAATGGTTGTGGGTTCGATTCCCAAATCCTTTTTCGATGAGATCGGTTTTCACCATTTTCGTGGGTTGACCTTTTTCTAAAACTATATAATTCATAAAAAATTCAAAAAATGATAAAAAATTCAAAAATACAATGACGTTATATAAAATATATTTTTTATCATGAATTACATTATTAATATCCAAATGTAATAAAACATAATTAACTCCAACTAAAGGATCATATAAACCCTAAAGATTCATTATAATTATATCTGAAAAAAAGTCAATTCTTAATCAATTTTCATTTTCACACAACAAATATCATGGTTCCATATACATGAAAATATTCTTCTAAAGTAATATCATCAATAAAAGAGCATCAATACATTTAAACACATCATCACCCATATATCAAACATAAATCTCAAATTTTAAAATGTTGACATCTTAGTCATCCATCCTTCTTCTTGATCCCTTAAAAATGTTTTTTTAAACATTTTCTATAATAAATCATACTCAAAAAATCATGAATCAAATCATATGATTCAATATTGACAAAACATGAGATAATAAGTAATCCCTACCATTCTTATGTAATTTTCAGTTTCCTCATCCTCAAAAAGAATGAAATTAGGTTTTGGTAAACAAATATTTGAATAGTCCTACATATCTCATTCCCAAACCATATCCATATTACATTTATCTTTATAATGATCATGCACACAAAATTTAATAAATTTAATCGATCCTTCGAAGATAACATCATCCCTTTTCTTAGAGTCCAATTAATGCTTCATTTTTCTATAGTAGGTTATTGATTTATGAAATTGATTACGAAATCTATAACATCTTTTCGTATATTGAAATATTTTCGTATATGTTACTTTTGACATCCTTCACACAGAGGTTGTTGAATACACTAACAATTCTGATTATTACTTGAACATCCATAAGGATTTGTTTTTCCAATATATGATTCCTTAGAAAAAATCACAAAGGTTCAAGTGGTCAATCATGACTCCACATATTTGTTTATGGATAACCACAAGATTTATCATTGTAGATCCCATTTCATTTGATTTATTATATAGAAAACCACAAAAGTCTCCTTCACATCCATTGTAACATTGGTTCCTGCTAGATACATCCATTTACTAAAACCAAAATTCCCCATGTGAGTATATCAATAAAATATTCATATTATATATTACGAGTTGGGTAAAAACTAAAATATACTTATTCACATTATCTTAAACTCATTCATTTTAACAAATATAACTATGGATCCTTCTATTATGATAACCTTTTGGATTGTATAAAACTTGTCACTTATGCTTAAATAACACCCTTACCTCTAATGTTATCTAAGATGATCGTTGATACCAACTATAAGGCCTCATCCATAAACATTACATAATCATGAGAAAAGTAATTAATTTTACTTTAAATTACATCAAGGATATTTTTAGGATTATATATCTATATAATGTGGTCATAACTCATATATTACTATATAAATATTACAAGTAAACACTTCTACTAACAATCCATTTTTTCATTAAACTAAAACTCTTTAAAAAGAACCATAGTATCATTTCATGTTTTAATAGTATAACATTTCCAGGATCCCATCCATGACTCTATTATTCATTATGTCTGGTGTAAAAAATAACAACTTTTGATAGGAATAAAAATCTCATTAAGGGATACAAAATGTAGAAAAACTGTTAGTAATGGAAAAACATGAAAACCATGTATAATTTATTATAATGTAATTTCATTGAACTTTAATAAGTAGTAAATATACATCACTGAATATAAGCACTTTTCTTTCCCTTTTTATATCCAAATGATTACCATATTTCCCCTGTAATTAGACATATAAAATATATAAGTAACTTGGGACATAAACATATGTGAATTAAAAAAAACGGTCGACTTCCACACATATCACAAAATGTAATAGCCTTACAACCAACTTTCGTACCCAATGCGTTTGAGGTTATAACATAACCACCCATCCATGGATTATCATAGAACCTCCCATATTTTCATTATAACATATCCACCTGTCATTAAGTTATCATGTAACCACACTTTAATTATCAAAGTACCATTATATAATCATAACCCATAAAATATTTCAATTATCATCATTTCACTCATAAAGTTTCATTTTCAGTGACAAGTGATCTTTTATAGATTTTAAAATATTAAATACCCATTAAAAACTATTTTCAATACCAAAACACCCCAAATGGGAATAAGGGATCTCATTTATCCTTTTAAAATCATTATGTCTTATAGACAAAACAAAATATCAAATAACAGTTATGGTGGGGGTGATTCATTATCACATTATGTGTTAAAAACATTCAATTTTGTGATATAGTAAAAAACATAATTGAAAAAGAAAACATTTGAATGGAATTAAAATTATAAGAGGTGTATTATACACTATATAAATGAAGGTTGTGTGCAACATCCGAATATGCCCGATTTAAAGGAGATTGAGATAATGTTCCTTACAATAATTATATAATTATATTAAGGATAAATCAATGAAATATTTACGTGTTTACGAATTTAAATAAACACAATATAAACAGATATTTTGTGTAAAAAAATTAGAGGATATTCACACATATTCATTGAAAAACAAAACCTCTGACTTGGATATTTTACTCAAAAATGATATTGACTTATGACTCACCATAGAAAGTTCGTATAAATGTAGTATGAATTAAGAAATGGTGTGATAAAGTGTATAAATAATTCATCAATAAAATTGGATGTGGAAATTAAAACATAAATAAATAAAAAGTTATTTCACAGATAATATTGGCATAATATAATCAACAAGGTTTTCGTAAAACCCAATGATTTTAAATTTAGTTTAGAAATTATCGTAAAAATATCATTCTGTTAATAAAATATATTGATAATTTGTATTAAATAAAAATCAACATTAATAAACTACAAATACTAGATAATATATCAATATTCATTTATGAAATAATCAAATAAAAACATAATCTACAATTAGAAGATCAACCCATTGAATGGAAATTGGGTTAAGAAGTCCCCTTACCTTGAATCATACTTGTCTTATTCATTACTTATGTTAAAAAATAATATCGATAGGTTAATTGATATTTTTTTGAGAACCATTTTTATGATTATAATTACATTTGTATAACATATTACTATGTTATAAAAAGTACATAATTATTTAAGTTTATATTTGTTGTTTTGTCAATATTCAATACTTCAGTTGAAAAAAACTTATTTGAAGTAAATTATCCAAGTTGTAAAAATTAAATTATCTCTATAATGTTATTAATGATTTAAATATCTTAAATATGCAGAATATATGTATTTAGAATAGTTCATAACATTTGTAGATAATAAATTAATGCCCATTTCATAGAGATAGTAGGACGTACGTACGTATGAAGGCTACATTCATTTCATTATCATATTAAAATAATGAAAAATAAATAATAAATAGGTATATTATAATTTCTGTATAATATTTATGATATATATGATCCATAATTTTAATAACTCTGTGGTTTATAATTCCATGTATAGCATGAATGAGTCATATTACATTGAGGGGGAGGTAGTTCATAGTTCCTCCAATGAAATTATCATATTTACATATTATGGAAATAATAAAGTTTTTTTTGTAGATAAAAATTATAGATGCATAGTTTCAATTAAAATATATTATATACCATAATAATTCTTTCAATTCATGTATATAATCATGTTTTAATGAAGATCAAGTATACAAAATTACATCGAATCATGGAGACGGTGGGTTCTACCTACGCACGAGCAATGTTATCATTCACATAATGGTTCAAAAATATATAATTTGATTGTATATTAATTATATAGAATAAATATCCTATTATATTCATATTTATAGCTATTATACTAATAATTATACCATTCAAAATTATGTCTTGATGAATAAAAAATTACACCATAGTGTAGAGATGGTAAGTCATACGTAGGTATGCACACATGGTGATATTATTAATTATAAGATGGATAAAATGAGTTATAAGATATGACCATAATTATAAAAACAACTCATTTTGTATATGATATGTGATTTATAAATTTAGTATGAAAATGAAAAAAGAATATGAAGAATAAGAAAGGAATTTGAAAAGGTGATTAAACAAATACATATTTTTTGAGTATATCCATTTTATTTTCATAAAAGGTCTCAATAGGATATATTTCATACAAAATTGTGGCCACTTGGTGTTAGGTAGGGAATTTGGGAGTTTATTTTTGCAGAATTTGGATGATCTAAATGGGCTTAAGAATTGTTAGTATGTAACGTCCCTGTTCTGGGAGCTGCCCAAAGGTGCCCTGTACCCGGATGGTCCCTTGGCCTAAACAGTATTTTCACAAATTCTATAGGCTAAGACTTTCCTTGAGGGCCGTGGATGTTATAGTTGGGAAAGTATTCATTAATTTGATGATTATTCATAACAGAATAACTAAAAATATAAAAAGTGGACGACACAATAACACAATACAACAATAAACAGCAGAATTCTGAATGTAAATAAACAACTACAACACACATATAAATGTTTTATGTCACATATGTCTAGGAAAACAGCCAATAAAGTCACAATGGTGGTAATGCATTACTAAACCCAAGTAAAAAAGAAAGACAATAAAGTACAACAGAATGACAAGACATATATTGGTTTCATGCTCTCTATCTCCAAAACAATCATGTACCTGATGATGAAGGGTGATTACCCTTAACTATACTTGCAACAATATATTCTATTTTGGTCCAAAGGCATGGCCTAAACAAAGTATGAGGAAAATCCCAATGGGAAAACACAAGAAGATCGGAGCCTATCGATCTGGGAGAATATATAGTAGGTAGTAATGGAAATGCAGCTAAGGAACTATGAGTGCATAAAAGTAACCAATAATATAGCTTCCATTTACATTCATTATCATTTAATGTTAATCATTTAATAATGTAAGTATCAAAAAATAGGCATCTGAGAAGACTACCTAACAGGACCAAATCCATACTTGTGGATTGGCTTGGAAGATGCATCACAAACAATCAAAATTTACATGAACCCTATGCGTATCTCACAAAGTATATCCCCTCAAGCCAAAATTAATTTAAAATGAAAAGACACTATAAGGAACCACTCATTGAAAATTCCCCATATGATCTTTTAAAACTAAATATAGACTCCTTGGGTCAGAACTCATCACCAATTCCCCATATGATCACATAACATAAATAATAGAAACTATGAGTTTACACTACCATAAATCGCCCCTTGTTATCTCGTAGCGTGAAATATTACAGACACTATAAGGAAGCACTCAATGTCAATTTCCATTGTAGTCTAACTACACTAGGTTCTTATAGACCTATGCAATTCAATTTTGGACATATGATATCATCCATCCCAAATTAATATAAAAATACATGTCTAAAAAATTCCAAAGTGATTCACATGAATTAAATAAGCAACAAATGACAATTCGTTCCATCCTTTCAAGCAAGGAAAGGAATCAAGGGTTGCCTCATATGAAACCTAGACCAAATGACCATAAAAATTGAAACAATGAAACATACCAGTGGGGTGTTTCATAAACATGTAATTGCACAAAATATCACATAAACAAACCCTTATAACCACAATCAATGTAGTGGTGGTAAAATATGGTTCTGTTTCCTTAACCCGAAACACCTAAAATAAGGGTAATCATTAATTTTTCATGTAAAACTCAGAAAAGAAATCAATGAAAGTAAACAAAAAACTTTCTCAGCGTTGTAAGATCAATATAATATGGCTTAGATCCTTGAATTGTCATATAATGATATTGATATACAGAAACTTCAAAAAAATCAACATCGAATAACTCTCAAACAATGAAGAAATAACAGAGGTGATTCCAACACAACTGACAGTGATTGATTCATGGAATTGATGAAGTATCAGTTTCTCTGAGAAGAATCGGTGATTCTGGACACTCATTGGCGAGGTACAACTAGATGAACATGTTTTGGGGGATTAGATACAACCCCAGTCCGATTTTCCAAATAAAAGAAAACGTACACAACATGTACTGTTAATGAACATGTTGTGTCTTCGCCACAACTGACGACTAACATTAGCGTTATGCCACATCACCCCACATGAACAATTCTCATCCACTACACGCCCAAGACATGGTTGTACACAGCAACTAGAAACAGAGTGTGTACTCAGAAGTACACAATGTGTAATTAGAAAATTTCCAATTCTTCCCTCTTTCCTGAAAAACAACTAAAAACATATCCAAACCTAATAAGATGATCTGTGTCCAAACAAACATCCCCCTTACAGAAGTTTTTCCTCAAATTTTCCTAACAATGCGGTGAAGAAGATTCATCAAACAAATTTGTCTAGTATGATCGTACATAGGTCTCCCGCTCTAATGTCGCATCCTGCACTCGGATGTGACACCACAACACCCTTAATAGTAGAACATACCGACCATGGAAAAACATCATACTCTAATCAATAATATGAATAGGATGCTCCTCATACGATACATCCACCTCCAACTCAAACTCGTCGGTTTGAAAAAACATTAAATAGGTCTGAAAAGTGAATTCGTAGCTGAGAAACGTGGAAGAGGTTGTGCAAATCCTAGTACCTCTGAGGTAACTACAATCAATAGGTAACCAGTCCGACTATCTCTAAATAATCAAACAGTACAATGTACCTCTGTTAATGATTCACATGTCTCTTAAGCTTCCTTTTTCCAAACCATTGTTAGACACATTAGAAAACCACATCTCCATCCTCGAACTCCAAAATTCATCTCTATTGATCATCATAATGCTTATGTCATGACTGTGGAGTAGCCATCCACTTCCAGATCATCTCCACCTACTCTGTGGTCTCTTGGAAGAGACGTGTTCCCATTATAGCTACCTCTCCTACCTCAAACCAACATATGTGTGATCGGCATGACCTACCATGAAAAGTCTCATAAGGTCCCATATGAATTTTTGTCTTAAAACTCTTCTTGTAGGAAAATCCACTAGAGATATGTGATTCTCCCATAAACCTTCAATATATAGGACTCATGCTCGAATAATTTCCACCAACACCTGAATTGTGTGCTCGCACTGGCCATCTATCTAGGGTTGGTATGTTTTACTGAGAAGTACCTGTGTAAAGAATTTATTTTGATGTTTCTTCCTAACCTGAGAAGATAAACATGCATCTCTGTTAAATAGAATAGAGCGTGGAACCCCAATGAAACCATATGATCTCTCATATGTTTAACTGTCCAAGCTAATCAACACTGATGGTCTCCTTGATCGATAAAATATGTGATGCCTTTGTGAGTCTGTCAATGAAAACCCAAAATTCATCATTCCCTCGACGAAACCTCAGTAAATCTGTCATGAAATCCATCAGTACATTATTCCACTACCACTCATGAATTGTTAACTTTTGTAGAAGCCTTGCTGGTCACTGGTGCTCTGCCTTCACATGTTGGCTGGGGGAACATTTCAAAACAAAACCAGATATGTTCCTCTTCATACCTGGACACCAATACTGATGATGAATGTCTCGATTTATATTGGTGACAATAATATGTTCCCACGATAATGTATGAATGTATCACATCTTCTCATCTCATCTGTCACATGACACCCATACGTTTCCATGAAATCACAACACCTCATCCTCACCTATGGTCCACCAAGGAGTAGGGTACTCTCTTGACACACACTCCCGTTGGACTTGGCCTTCAGAATCTAACAACTACCTAATTCCCACTCGATCCTGTATTGTAGTTGTAACAACTACAGAAGAAAGAAAACATCTTCTCTTGTCTGTTGTGCACCTCCAAATGCATTTCAGAGAACATATCCATGAGGTTCCATTCAATGATTGCTTCCTAACAGCATGTATCTGAGTCCTCATGGTCAATGCATTAGCAACTACATTGCATTTCCCAGGTGTGTAGGAAATCTAAGTGTCGAAGGACGGAAGGTACACAACCCACCTTCGTTGTCTCCAATTCATGTAATGCTGGGAAAAGATATACATGAGACTTTTGAGGTTAGTTTAAAACACAAAATTCTCTCCCAAAAGATAATGTCTTCAATAAAGTAGGGCATGAACAACTAGATCCAACACGAGATCGTGTGTCAAGTAATTCCTCTCATGTGGCCTCAAATGAAGAGACACGTCTGTATGGAGTCTTTCCCCCTACATATGAACTACTCCCACCCCGATACCTGATACCTCACAGAAAATGGTGAAACTCTTTCCTAGTTTCGAAAAGTCAAGTATCGTTTCTGCATTAAACATTTCTTTCGTCTCTTGAATGGCTAAATCACAAGAATATTACCACGAGTACTTTTCACCCATCTTAGTCTGGCACGTTAGTGGCACTGCAATGTGTGAAGAGTCTTGTATAAAACATCTGTCATAACCAACCTACCCCAAAAAACACCTGACATCATTGAAATTATTCGGCCTCTCCTAGGAAACTACTTCCCTCGCTTTCTTTATGTCTATTAATACTCCAATATCTGAGATAACGTGGACCAAAAAGTTAATATGGTGCATCCAAAAGTATAATTTTAAGATGTCAGCATATATTTGATGGTATATTTGTATACTAAAATCAATCTCAATATGGATAGCTTGGTTTTGTCGAGTGTGAGAATACACGAATACATCACCCACAAAAACCACCACAATGGAGTCCATGTATGGGTGGAACACTCGGTTCATCTGTGCCATAGAAATTACAGGCACATTTGTGTGACCGAACGAAAAAACCACATACTCATAAAGACCATACCTATTCTGATAGGATGGAAGAGGTATATCATATGTTATAACGCACAATTGATGATAACTGGTTCTCATGTCAATATTTGAGAGCCCTCAGGCTTCTCAATGCTCTTCAAATAGATCATCAACCTATTGGTAAGAGATATTAGTTCTTAACAGTCCAATGGTTCAGCATTATATAATCCATGTAATGTCTGAGGGTACCATTTTACTTCTTTTCAAACATGATAGGAGAACCCCATGGGGATGTACTATGAAAGATGGAACCCTTTTCATGTAACTCCTCCAACTGCTTCTTGAGGTACAACATCTCTAATGTAGCCATACAATATTGTTGAATGGACACCAGTGCTTCCTCGGAACAAGTACAATAGAAAAGACTACTTTTAGCTCTAGAGGAAAACCTGAAAAGTTGTCTGGAAAGACATCCTTGAAATAATTGACCACTATATGAATGCCAATCTGTTATTTCCACTGGCCATCCAAATACATACTACATATCAGGGCTATAAAACCTCTCAAACTGTGATGCTTGGGTTCTTATATACTCGGCAAGACATCCCATTTTCTATTTTGTAGAAAAAATCATCCCTCTCATGATGTAAAACTCACCCTACATCGATAGAAATAGAAAACAGTCTAGAAGGGAACTAAGTAGTCCATTCTAAGAATGATGTCATAGCTTGTAATCTCTAAGATATAACGGTCCAATAAGAATTAACTCCCACAAATCCCAAGAAGGTACTACTCTAACTAATGTAAAATATTAGTTCTAGTACACAATGTTGAGTCTAGGATCATGATATTAACAGAAGTAAAGATTCTAAGACAAATTCTCTCCAAAATTGGAAAAAATATAAATCTATGTGTAGCATCAGTATTGAATAGGGAATAAGCTAAAACTGAGGAATCAAAAATCGTACCTCTAACCATAGATGGTCTTGATCCTTCTCTTTTTGAATTTTCTCCACTACAAAATTTTTTCATGCACCGCGACCCCGTGAAGCTGTTTGAGATCCCTGAAATGATCAAACTTGCGGTTGTCAAAAACCATGTGTCTAATAACTGCGGCCATGAAAAACACATTGCCTGAAAGGGATTGAATAACTCCAGCTCCAGTTTGATGTGGAATAGTTGGTCCTCCTCTGATTCAAGGAGTCTAAACAGATCCTCCCTCACTAGATACATGAAGGTGGGATTTGCAGAAATTCTAATGATGTACCAACTTTCCACAGGATCAACCCTCAAATAGGTATCTCAGGCCGTGAGGATTCATATGTATTCCATTCCGGAACTAATATCACACCACATGGCTACCTAATGAAAAATACCACCTGCTCCGATATGCATGCGTGGACACCCTTTGGCACTTTTGACTATCAATCAAAAGGCTACCAACCCTGGATGATGAACCGCGCAGACCCGTAGCTCGATAATACCTTAGTTAATACTAGGGGATCAGGTCCCGATTGACGATAGAATATAAGATGTCAACCTAAATTTGATCACATGAGATCAAATGTTATTCATGATACCTTCCTCAATCATTCTCTCAAAAAATAACTCATCACCCCCCAGAATTGGTGTGAAGTTATGTAGCTCTATGAGGCAAGAAGAATAATCCATGACTGAGAGAGTACCCTAGTCCAAACTCATATACTATCGGGATTGGTCATCCTTAAAGGTATCTAGGTAGAAGTAGTAATATAATGTCCACTAGAACTCATCCCATGCCATATCCTACTACTGTCTCTCCAGTGATATCACATCCCACAATATCTTGGTGAAATCCTGAAGCACGTATGTCTCGAGCTTCACCCAGCTCTAAAGAGGAGTATCTGGATTCACGAATATAGAAATCAAAGCCTTCCAACCATGAATATGCATGCTATGGTCCTCCATCCCCTGAGAAGGTGGGAGGAAGCTCCTACTGAAAATATTGCATCAACATTTCCATAGAAGGGGTAGGATGCAGTGTTCACAGGAATGTCTGCATCATCATGAGGAATCTCTCTCAGAGGTGTTCATCATCACATGTATCCGGAATAATGGTTGTTTCCATTTAGGGGTAAATGTGAGGATCTTATAGTAGTCCTCGGTCTATCGATTCTTTTGTCCGATTATCACGCTAAACCTGCATTAAAACTAGAGGATGTCTCAGTTGCATTAATCTGTATGGTCAAGTTCACACCTCGGTAGAAGATTTCAGAAACAAAAAATTTGAAGTGTATGAAAGGATCATGATAAGAAAACTATTATGTTTTACAAAACAAGGGTACACGACATGTATAACCCTTAAAAGATGTGTTTAATTATGCATTTAACATGGTGTGTACCACTACCAGAGATGGTCATGTAACACCCATACTCACTAAATGTTCTCTTGAAGACAGATTGTGTACATAAAAGTTCCCTCCTACCCATGTACTCCTACATGGCTTGAACTATGTGTTTCATTTAGAACAACACGACACAAAGTGTATATTTTAGACATGTCGTGTTCTATAAGGATTTATATGTCCCATGTCATTGGTCACATGGTTGGATACACAGATTACCATAATATGGTGTGTACGCCTAGTACACGATCTATTCATGAGAAGATTTCCAATGCATGACTATACCCAGATGGTTGGTCACACGGTAAAAGGATACACAACATGTTCATTACATACACACTATTTCCTATAAAAGGTTCCACATTCTAGTGCCTCTGCTCAGAAATTCAGACACATAGTCATTATCTTCAAGGAATTTAGAAAAGGTACAAATTAAGTGCTTAAGAAAAACATTTTCATCCAGAACAGAAGGATACGTATCATGTATTGATCATCAAACACAATGTATTTTGGGGTTTTCCAGAAAATAAGACTAAGAAACTACTATATAAACTCATAAAAACAATGAAACAATCCTTAAAGTTCCACATTACTATCCTTGGGGGCCATACTACCTGCTAATAAATGCTTTGTTTTATATTCATGTCATATCATAGCATAATTCTATTAATGTTCAATATGATCCACCAAAATCTGATCCCAGAGGTCACATAACACCTTCAGGACCAATGTATGTTTCCCATTCAAATGAAAGATATCATTTTCCAATACACTATCAAAATAGAAAGTATTTGATCATGACATATACCACTAGATCTCATATATATAGCACAACTTCTATCAATACAGTAGGTAATCAATAATACAGCCTGAATGGCCTGACAAAATGAATGACATGTGATCACTAGCCAGAGACTATATGATGCGTGAGACAACATAACTTCATATCATTGGGTTTTATTAAAAATATTACTTCAATGATATAAATCATAATATCAAAAATCATGTGAATCACTAAACTATTAAATCAATTCTAATGTAACAAATACAGAACCCAAAAAATTACAATAATCATGGTAAATTTGATTTTCCCCATACGCAGGTTAGCTACTCCAAGACATAACTTATTTCCAACTACCTATTCCTTTCAATACCTGTCTATATGATCCAAATAATAAGATAAATTATAAGCAAACCACCTATAATACCACTTGTGACATCACAGTCTCGTGCATCGCCCAAATGTACCCCATACCAGGTTGGTAACATGGCCTCATGCTCATTTCCCCGAATGGCAGAGGCATCCGGCTAGCAAAAATGGTCTTCGGGGTGATTGTGGGGAAACTATGCCCTCATTGGTAGAGTATACACAACCAAATAAAAAAATGAAAAACACTAGCCGAAGCAATAATACCATTCAATAATAAACAGTAGAAGACAGAATGTAAATAAACAACTAGAGAATATATATAAATGATGCAAGGAACATATGCCTTGTAAAATTTCAAAACAGATACAAATTCTGGAATATATAGTTATAAAACCAAGTTCAAAAGAAAAAAAATTAACTCCAACAACATCACAGGCATCGGCATGATATTTGGCTTTCTTGTTCCCCAAAAATCAAGTACCAGATGACGAATGGTGTTTTCCCATATCTAAAATTATAACCATATAATCTATTTGTGTCCAAAATCATAACAAAAATAGGTTGTGGGATGTATCCCAATAGGTAAAAACAATAAGATCTATGCCTAACTATTAATGAGTAAATATATGAGGAAATAATGGAAATGAAACAAATGAACTAAGAGTACACAAAAGTAACCAATCCAACAGTTTCCATTTAAATTCATTAGCATTTAATTTTTAACATATAATCAAGTAAGTATCACAAATAGGTATCTCAGAATACCACCTAATATGAATGAATCCCTTATAGTTCATTGGATTGTAAGACAGGTCACAAACATTCAATATTTATATTAACCCTCTCGGTATCTCTCAATGTCATACCCCTCGTGCCAAAATGCAATTAAAAGTCAATGATGCTATGGGATAACACTCACTGCCAATCCCCCTATATTATTTTCACAATAACTATAGACTCTATTGGGAAGCACTCAATGCCAATTACTCGGGTAATATCACAACATAAACTATATACACACTGAGGGAGAACTCACCATCAATTCTATATATGGTCTCGTAGCATGAAATATAATAGACACTTTGAGGATGCACTCATCATCAATTCACCATATGGTCTAACTACACCATGTTGTCATAGCCCCATGCAATTCATTCACTCGTATATGATATCAATAAGCCCCATGTAATTTAAACTACGACATGGTAAAACCATTCCAATGGATTTCACAATCATTGAACAAGTAACAAAATACAATCAGTTTCATCCTATCATGAACGTAAAAAAATGGTTTCCTAATAAGAAACCTTGACCAAATGGCCTAAAACATCAATCAAGGAAACCCACCCATGATGTGTTCCTTAAATATGAAATTCCATGTAATATAACATTAACAAACCCTTAAACCAATAATCAATCCATGTTAGGTAAAACAGGGTTCAATTTCTTAAACCCAAAACACCCAATACACACGTAATCAGAAATTTGGCATATAAAACACAATGAAAATCAGAAAAAGTAGAAACACCACATACCTCGATAGTGTACAATCGATATACTCTTGTGTTGGCCCTTTAATTGAAAATGAACGACATAAATATAAAAAAATATCAAAACATTTCAACAATGAATAACTCTTGAATGATAAAAAATCAATAAAAATGTATCAAGAAGATGGAAGAACTCACATAGGAAATTCCAACACATCTAACTATGTTTGATTTAGAGAAAAGATAAATAATTATTGGCTCAGAGAAGAATTATTGATTCCAGACGCACCTTAGGGAGGTACGACCAGAAGTATATATTTCGGGGGATTAGATGCGACCTCTGTCCAATTAGTCAAATAAAAGAAAAGGAAGATGGAATGCACTATTAATGAGCATGCCATGTCATTACCTCAACTGGCCCTCGACATTATCTGTCTTCCACGTCACCCCACATGGTCATATCTTGATTGTTATATTCCCAAGAAATGCCTATACACGACAACTGGGTAAACAACATGTACTCTGAATTACACAACATGTACTTCTAAAATATCCAATTCTTCCCATTTCCTCAAAAAAATTGAAAACATATCCATACTTGAAATGAAGGCCCGGGTACATATAGAGTAAGTGCGTAGAGGTTGTGTCATTTTATAAGAGGGAGGAGAGGAACCTTAGGAAAGTCCAAAAGTATTATTTTACAAAAAATTTATTTTCACATTATAATAGCCTTAATGTGATATAATTCAAGGATAAGATGAGTATGGTTCTCGATCCATTATACCAATATGTTTTAGACATGATTAGTTCCTAAAATTAACCCTATCTTTTATCATTAACCCTTAGATAAAAACATTAACTCTTACCTTGCCATTCTGAAATTTCATATTATATAGTCAATATAGATACTGTAAATTACAATTGAACCAAAAGTGAAACATTAATGTTGTTTTTGACATTATATACGTTAGTTTTCCTAATCATATATTTTTAGTACTGTTATATCATTTAATAAAGTATTATTCTTTTTAAAAACTCATTTTTGTCAACATAGAAAATAATTAGTAATTGATTTTTGTTAAAGTCATAACTACATGATTAATTAGATAAAAATGTATTAACTGATCCATAAAATTCCAATTTCTTCTAAAATTTTGTTAAGGCTTGAAAATGTAAAAATTGCATTTATTATAATATTTAATATATTATTTCTTTGAATCATTCATTAATATGTTAATCTCAGCATCATCCTCATGTGACAAATATATTTATTTAAATAATGTCTAATTATAATAAATAAAATACCATTATATATTTAATTTTTTATATTTTTAATGAATATTATAGTAAAATATATTCGTTATATTAACATATATTAGAATTGTTTTATTAAAAGATAAATATTTTTTTATATTTCACTTTTCTTTATAATAAATATTATAAAATGTCATTTTAACACCAAAGTGGCTCTTAAATGCCCAAAGTTCATCTTATGGATGATCATGGTTGGAAATATATCATCCAATAGGATTATGAAACATTTTATTGTAGTTCTATATTACTATAATATTATTTGTTTACCCTTATTTACCTAATTTACCTTTTAACCATGGTAAATAAAAATAATTGCTATTGTTATTATTCATAATGTCCAAAAATAAGTTGTACTTATTTAAATAATTAGGAACTTTTGATTTAAAATATTGAATAAAATTTTCCAAATTAATAACACAGAATTTGAAGAAATTAATTTAATATTAATTATTGTTAAGAAAACATGAAAATGGTTTACTATGATATAAAACATTCAAAAGAATGACATGTATTTATGACCAATTAAAAGGTGAAATTAAATCCAATAGCCATAATCGTAAATATTATAATAACATAATCCAATTATCAATTAAAACAAATTAAAATGACATCCTATCAATATATATAAATTATATAAAAACCAATTTTGAATTAAATTCTAGTATTTTGAAATTCATTAAAAAATGAATTTAATCAGAAAAATACCAAATGTAAATTTTGATATCCAGCTTAAAAAGAAAAATTGTATTTTATCTAATATAAAATATAAAATATAAAAAACTCTTTTCTGAAAAGGGACTGCATCAAAAGGTGGTAAAATGACTTTTTAAAACTACTTGATTATTTTATGATAAAAATATGATTCATTCTCATTTTAATCCTCTAAAATTTATTGGATAAATATAATTAAATTTATCAAATATGTTAAATCAAAATATAGTTAATTTTATTCTTTACACCAAAACAATGGTCAGTCATTAACAACCATTATAAATAATATTATTATTTTCTATTATTTATCGGTATAACCGAGTGTTGTGTGCAATGTAAGATTTCTGAAAACCCGTTGTTGTGTTTTGGTTACGCTATCATACAATGAGTCCCATTTAAAATAAATTAATAGTAAATTCAGAAATATTAATAAATGTATAATTATTCTATATTTAATTTAAATGAATGTAAAAAATAACCATATAAATAATTTTAATAAAAAAGAAGTATTGAATTAAAAATAAGATAATTTCACTACTCGTCAAAACTGATATTTTTCATATATATCAAAAAAATAAAGCATAATCTAATTTAACAATTTGATTTAATAAATTTATTTATATTTCCTCAAATAAAATTCTAAGAGTTTCTAATGATAATTGTATTATTATCCAAAGAAGGATATAAAAATAAGTTATTTTTTGAAAATAACATTTTTAAACATATAATGTCATTACCAAAAATTTATATATTTCATTATCAATATGTATAATTTATATGACACCATTCTAAATAATACATACAAATTATTTATTACTACTCATATTACAATGTTTCATTTATAATTATAACTATGTCATCAAAATAATTAAAATAATTATATGATGTTTCATAGAAACATTGTTTTTCATGTAAATCAAGTAATGGAAATGTTTAATGTAGTACAAGATAATCTATGTAATTCATGTAGTGAACACAAAACATGCATAGTGATTTAATATAAAAATAGTGGTTAGGTTTCTGTGAAATGGGAATTATCGAAAGGATTAAATTAATTTGGAAAATATATTTAAAAAAATATCCAAGTCTTATAAATAAAATTTCTCAAAAAGTATAATTAATTATTAAAAATATTAAAACAATTTGGGCACCACACAGAAGTGAATTACATAGTTTTGAGACCTAAAAATACTAGAAAAATAGGTTAATCTAAAAAAACAAAATTCACACTCGACCAAGACTCCTTGTCAATTCCCTCCATCACCATCATTAATATCTATGAAGACCATAAAAAAAAGTGGTGCCTTCACAATAATTTAAACACTTACATTTTCATAATATCTTATAAAATCAAGGTTATAAATTCCCAAAATAAATTTAAGGGTTTAATGACCCAAAACATTGTATTCTAATGTTGGTGGTAATAGTATATCATTCTCATTATATACATGCTATCACATCCCAATAGACTGAATTTTTTTAATACTAGATATAAACATGATCATTACATTAAAATATAAAATTGACAAAAAAAAATTGTGAATCTTTTGAGAACGCCATCATTATCATTGACTAACCATATATCAATCATAATTATCTTCATGGCATATGGGGTGAAATTTTAACATAAAAAGGGTGATATGAGATGCTCAGAAAGAGTATTTATACAGAACAAGCAATCATAATTAATGAAAATAATATGGTAGTCTAAATAAAATAAACACATGACACTTAATAAATAAATTTAGAAATGGATTATCAAATAATTTCATATATATAGACACTTTATCTAGAAAACATAAAAATGGATATTCTAACATCTTTCTTGTTCAACTATGATAAAATATTCATTAATTTTTTGTTGAAGTGATGTAGTAGCTGGTGACATCACATCGTGGTAAAACATTATTACTAAGCCAAAATCATTCCGGATTTCATTATTGGGGATTAAATATACCTACTTCTCAAGATGAAATTTACAATTGTCAGTAGTTAATGTAGCATCAAGATATTTCAAATCTAGATTAACCACCTAAATGTCTACATCTGAACAACAACCATCAAACATGTCATTCACAAAATTATTTAGTGAAAATCACTGACCATTAATAAGAAGAAAACACCATTAAAATCCCATTCCACATTGAGTGGAATCATTATCTTGGCAATCATTTCACACCATTCCAAGAGGGTTATTCTCATAATTCAGGTTATTCACATGATGATCCTTACCAGAATGTTCACCCTTCACATTAGAGGAGTCCATAACATTAATCTTCCTTTAAAAACCTTCTATGAGATATCTTTGTCTAATGGTGGGTGTTTTAACTATTTCTAAATTATCATAAAATTGAAAACTGATCTACCAACTGTTTTTAAATAGTCACAAAAATGTGACTTTTTCTCGCATTAAAATTTAATTTCAAACTTGTGACTATTTCTTATAAAATGTTTATATTTACGAAAATTAGAATCCATATTAAACTCAACACAAACAAGAACATAAAATCCAGGTTCAAAATCAATAGTGTGATGATCCCTCATTAATGGGGTCCCAAAATAATAAGTAATAACACCAAAGAGTTTTGTGTTTCAATAAAATGAGTTAAGACCATGAAAATGTATACATACAAAATCTGTAGTTTTTCTTTGAGTAAATGGGTAAAAATTACTATATAATTATTATAATTCAAAAAATGAGTGTTTATAATGTTAGATCCTTTGTTTTGGGAAACCTCAAATTCATTTTTTCTGCTGAAAATAAAATAAAAACACCTCTCCTAATTAGGATAATATTATACTCACTCACATTCCAACATTGACACAACCATTGATTAAGATAAGAGTTACTCTAGGGTATATCCCCCTTTATAAATGAAAAGTGGCCTAGAGTAGAGAATTTACATGTTTCAAGTATTAGTTGGATCACATCCGGATCAACAACGAAATAAAAAGCACAACCTGCCATCCTTAAAAGATTATTCAAAGGCATTATATTCACATTTTCATTGTAAGTGGATCCCCAAAAGGCATCATTAATAGAAACCCATTGGAATTATTTGTGAAATCCCATTCCATTTCCATTGAGTTAGGTCCATCAAAAAACATGGTATGAATTGTAGCATGCTCTCACTCCAGATTAAAAGTATCCATGACAAATCTCCAAATATCCAGATCTAGGGATTGCAGGCTCCTCCATTTTAAAACAAAACCTCCCCTCTCTTCCCAAACCACCATCTCAACCACCATGGGAATTGAAGGTAATATTTAAATATTAGTATCATTAAATAGAAAAAGATAATTTAAGTATTGGAATGAATTAATAGAATTACCCTAAACCCATATGACCACACCTCTTAAAAACGACCGTCAGAGGTATATAATCCTACATGATCCTCAACTAATGATATCTGTATCGAAGATCAAAATTTTTAAAATATTAATCATCTCATAATTGATAAAACATGTCATTGACACACGGTATAGTATACTTTTTCTTAATTTTGATCTTTATTATCTTACAATAATCAATTTGAAGATGTGTTAAAAACATATTTATTCTTAACCAAAAGAATCGATGAACCCCCTTCAGAAGAAATTGGATAAAGGAACACATTATATAGATTCATGTAGAGTTTTTTTCAATTATTTTAAATCAATTAGAGAAAATATAAACATATTCCATAAAATAGTCATACAACTGCTTCAAGATCTATTGAATACGCAACTTGAAAATTATTTGTATAAATATGAATGTATTCTAAAATAAATCATCATATTCTAGTATAATAAGAACGTCTTCAATTTTGAACTCTCCCCCAACCATTTTAGGTATATTACCATCATTATTGTTTTTAAAAACAAATATGATATAAGAATATTCCATTTTCATTCTAGGTCCATCGTCAAACTAATAGAGTATTGAAGGCATATTTTGAATTCGATATGATACACTCCGTCATCAAAAATTGAGAAGGGGTATATACCGATAGATCCAATAGATACCAAAAATTTATCGAAATTCTACATTATGAATTATAAAAATATTCATAGGTATAATATTAAATGAAACATATAGTAGAGACTAGTTAATGATATGAGAATTAATAATCATACCATTAAATATTTTCACCACTGACTTAATATCTAGTCATTGATGGGGTGAATGATACAACAAGAAAGATCATCATAAATAATATATATATATAACAAGAATAAAAAAATAATTTCAAAACATAAATTATATAATATTTTTAACATTTAAAATATTTATGGGATCTTCAACATTAGTTTTAGTAAAATATAAATCATAACATTATGACTTTGTATTCTATTATAGTATGTTCCCCTAACTATTAGTGAATTAGTTGGAATAGTTTCCCATATCATTATAGTTAATGAACTATATTTTTATGTATTTCTAATATACCATTAATTCTTGAGAATGATGACCATTTTCCCTAACAAGAAGCACAATCATTTTCCAGTTAAGGATTCACCAAAATTGTTCCTTCCACAAGTATCACATGTTATAAAATTCATCTTTCTCTTCTTCCCTTGAACCATGATTTTATCTAAAATCATATTTTTCTCCTACATTTATTCAAATACTTATGAAATTGAGAATTATTTCTCAATTTTGATAGCACAAAATTCCGTATCAACATACGCTGAGGGTAATTGGGATACTACATAACTTTAAAGGATTATCCTTAATCAAATAAATAAATTGGATAATTCTTATCATTGGATTTCATACCAAATATGAATCATGAATTTCTATCAATAAAAACATTGGTTTATATTTACCATAAATTTTTTGTTAATTTATTATATGATTTAAAAATTTTCTCTCTATATCATCTCATTATTATAAGGGAATGTAATTTTTGAGAAATATTTATTTAAATCCATTCATTACATTTCCAAAATTATCTCACCATCCCATGTTCATTCAATCAATTACTATAAATGACCATCTTACCTTGATATATGATAAACATCCCTAAAAACCTTCTCTATTGCTTTAATACCAAAATAAATAAATATATTTTCAAAGGAACATATCGATTAATCATATAGAAAATGATTTTTAGTTCTATAGAATTATATAGGCTCTGGATGCATGAAGTTGTATAACATGGTTGCACAATGTTGTTGATCAAATAGCTCCACTAATCATGAATGGTTATTAGTCATATTTTATGTCACATTCTCCAATATAGTAAAAAAATCATCTAAAACTGTAACTACAACTTCATTAATTATCCCATAATAAAAATAATTATATTGATTACGTGAAATGATATTATTTTAATTAATTCAAATAGGTCCCATCCTATAAAATTCCATACACACTACTAGATCATTCCATTACGACTTATAATATGAAATTTCAAAACCACTGAAAATATTAATATAAGGTGAATGATTATTTTATTATAATTTCATAATCATTAATGTGGACTTATTGGGAATGTTGTATTATAAAAAGTATTTTAAAATACTTTAAAATGGCTTTTATGGAAAATTTGAGTTAGCCCAGACATAACCCATGTGTGTGTAAAACTAGGTGTGCTATAAACGTCATTGTCCTACCACAAATGAATATTGAGAAAATTTTCAATGCATCATTTTTTCAGTTATTCCCCATAGTTAAACTAATCATGATCCACATCCAATTATAGTATCATTGAAAGAATTTATTTACAAGGAGTAAACAAAATATCTACCATACCCTATCAATTGATGTTATTCTATAATTAATATTACATTAGAAGTATTTTGATTGGTAATTTTCTCAAATCTATGTTTACATGAACAAATTTCCAAAAAATTCTAATAAAAACACTTCTATAAAAACTAAAAATTCCCTAATCTTTGTATCTAAGAGATAGTTATTAATACATTTCATTTAGAATTATAAAATACAACATAAATAATTCATTGTGAAAACCATTATTACCTTTAGTATAACGCTGATTTCAATTCATAAAAGACTTACTCATATCATATGGAATGGTAACATAATGGAGGGGAGAGATCATATTCTGAATAAGGTTATTAATAAACTCTAAGAAAAATAAGTATTGAATAATATGTATGGAAATAAATTATAATCAAATAGTGTTTTAAAACTAATCACATGAGCTAAACCAAATCCCTGGATATAAATTTTTTTTGAACAATCTGATCACCATAAAGAATTATTTTAAAAAAATGGGATTCATAATTTAGTATATCATTAACTAACCATAAAGTTCATGTTCCAAGATAGCCTAAACATACTGTTAAGGCCTCATTTCGATAAATAATATAAAAATTTGAAAGGCCTCAGCCAAAAACCAATCTATTATATCCCATGGGACTTAATTGAGTTTCACGGTTTTATTAAATTATAGTCTCCACCAATCACATAATAATACTATTTCATTACTCATATAGAAGTAGTCAAAAATAGTCAATGTAAACATTATTATTGAAGTTCTAGAAAACAATATATTAATACATTTCCCAATGAAGCTACATAATCCCCATCCATCCAATGTAATTATGTGAATTGTATTAAAACAAAAAAATTCACAGTCAAACTTATAGTAAACCATTAAAATGGACATGTTGTGTGATATAATAATAGTATGTACTATGTATAATATTCATAAAATGATTGGGAATTACATGAAAAAAATTAAATAAATAATAGCAAAATATCATGACAGAAATATCGTTTTACATTGAAATAGAAAAAAATTACCAAACATTAAAGAAATAATTTCAAATTGTAATAAACATTTAATAATTTAATGGAATAATCATGTAAGTGAGTAGTCATAATGGAAATATGTTAGTATTATCCTATATATATTATAAAAACATTCTTTTCGTACATATGTAAAAAGATCAAACCTATCACATTCAGAAAACAATGCAGCGATTATTATTATGCAATTATTAAAAAATTAAATCATGGTAAAAATGACATCAATAAAAAAATTTAGAATATTAAAAACAATAATGAAAAAAATTAAAATATAGGTAAAATAATGTAAATTTATTTTTGACTGAATGGTGTATTGAATGATTTTCTTATTACAAAAATCCCAATAAATTTATGTAATAAAGATTGAAAATATTAATATTACAGGAAAATTTCCGGAATAATAGGATGATAGGAAAATATATTGGATTTAATATCTAAATATTAAATTACTCCCAAAACTGAGACTTAAACATAAAATATTTTAAATAATGATGAAATTGTAAAATAAACATTACCTTATTTTCAAATAACATTGTATGTGTCCAACAGTCATATAAAATTATAAAATATTAATAATACATATATTATATTACCATAATGACATATATCATACCATGTATCTCTTATAATCTTTTATCACCTATTTTATAACAATGTATTATTTAAATCATTATTTTAAGTACTAACAACTACATTTTCTTTTAATGTTTTGGTATTATAGATTCTATATTTTTACAATTATCAATAATAATTCATATGCAGAATATTTATGAGGATAAAAATATTATATATATATATATCAATATATGTTCATTAAATATTCAATTACGTTAATCCATAAATTATAAAGATATAAATATATATTATGTCATTCATGGAGGTGGTAGATCATACTTATGTCTAATCATTGTTTTTACATTTCAAGAGTCAAAATAAAATAAATAATTATAATAATTAAAATTTACATTATAATTATTAAATTATATTAAATATATATATTAATTAAATACATTATCATTTCTATTCAGGTAAAATAGTATGAATAAATTAATCAGGATGTAATGTGGAGGTGATAGTCCAAACATTAAAATAAGTGACATTATAATTTCCCTACAGTTTGGAAGGTAATAAGGTAGATATGATATTATCAGTATAGATGTATAATTATTAAATGAATATCATATATAATAATTAATTAAATCTTAATACTCATCCATAAATGATGGTGATGAAACATAAATCTCATCAACATATAGATATGATTAGACAAATATACACATTAACGATACTTTCATTTATAATTTTATTGGGAGGTGAATGGTTTATGGTGTTTTTATAATCATGATAAAATTTTATTGAATTTATGATAATTTTTAAATATTTTATGATAAAAAAATTATTTATATGAGGTTATATAATAAAAAAAATGAACGATTAAGGAGAATATATATTCTTTGGAAGAACTCTTTGGGATCTCCATTTAAAGAACATAGGTGTGGTGTTTTGTCCAGAATATGTCTCCTAGAATGTGCATAGTGATTCTGGGAAGATAATTTGGTAGGTTATGGGTGATATATAGGGCTCAATATTGTTTTAGGATTTTGAGGTAGGGGTGTCCTTTTATATGTGGGCGATAGGATACACATGTAATTTCTTAAAATAATAAAATAAAACAATAAAATTTACGAGAAAAATACAATATAATAGATACATAATAAAATTTTATATAGAATTATAATTTAATCTCACCAACCAACAGAATTTGGATAGGTTTTACTGTTATTATAATCCTTTACTTCTTGTTTATCCCCATAGTTAACTCATTTTAACTTTAACCTTGGTAATGGCCTTCTAACTCTTAAAGGGTCATGATTTACCATAAATGGGGACCATTGAGTCATTAATGATTTAGGGAAGATATTTTAGACAAGTAATTATCATTTTTCCTCTTTATATATTTAAATTATTTTTAAATAATATCATATAATAATAGTTTCAAAATATATCATTGTCACCTATTTTTACACTATTCAATTAATTTTACATTATAGACATAAATAAAAAGTATAAATTATAATATAATCAGTAAAAAACACTAAAATGTTATTATAATATATAAAATTATTTTAGCAAAGAATCTCATTCATATTATATCACTTTAATATTTTGATATTCATTAATTTTAGTATCCCATTAAATGAAGAAATACTATGTTGGGGTTGTGGAAGAATTTAATGTAATTATGTAAAAGAAAATTGTAAAACATTTCAAGGACTGAAATATTTTCATTATACATAAAATATAAATTTATATGTACTCACAAACATTTCCACCCGATATGAAAAAATCCGAAAATTATAAAAGTAAGTTAACAACATTATGCATTTATCATTATATAAAATAATATATATGTCCATTTTATAGAAAAGTATGTGTTGAACAATTCAATTTGATGGATATGGTGTTAGTGGTTAAGTTTAATTAATCTATTAATAATTAATGGGGGAAATAACTTCCTTATCATTTATCTTAAACCTATATTTGTATGATTTAACCTTTATAGAGATGATAAATATTACAACATTTCCAATTCATAATGACTAAAAATAAAAGTGAACAACCTAGAAAATTTGGAAATTTAATAACTAATATAGAATAAATTAAATTATTTCAATATCTGTAAGTAGAATATATTAATTTCAAAAACTAGTAGAAAAATCATGACTAATATCACTTTTAAGAATGTAATTTTTTGATGAATAAAATAGAATTTTTCTTATTCCATGCATAGTTAAAAAAATGAACTATTTTTAAAATATTTAATTTAATATATAATATATAAATTTTATAATATTCATTCAACAATGATAACAAATGATTTTTATTCTAAATCACTCAACCAGAAATTTTCAAAATTTAATTAATCCTATTAATACCATTAAATGAAAAATCAATGATGTTATTATTAAATAATATTTTAATAGAATATTTTCATCCATAATTTAGTGTAGTTTATAATGCAACATATCAATGAAATAATATATTTTAATTAAAAATTTAATAAAATATATTGGTGGTTTTATAGTATACACATGATATTTCTATGTTATGCTATAGGACAAGTAAAATTGGTCTTGAATGACCCATAAACCCCACCAAACACATAAGGTCATATGATAAGTTCATAATAGAATATCATATTGATTTACCTCAAGACATCACATTATTAAGGTGTAAATAAGGATGGAAACTCTCACCACACCATTATGAGTATGATAATGAAGGAAAAGATGAGGATAAAGTTGTACTCTGCAATAAATCATGACAGTCCAACTCATTAACTCCCGAGATATCACACTCAAATAACACAAGATGTGATCTCCATTCAGTCTTTCCCTTTGGATAACATCATACAAAAAATATCCCCAAAGAGTATTATTCCAAACATAAAAGACACCAAATATAGTAATAAATTTTAGAATATTTTGAAAACAATCCCACTTAATGAGTATAAATTTAATTTTAGAATGGTTTACTTTGAATATCTCCAAAAAACACTTGATATAGAGTTTTAAAAAAAATTGGTTCAAAAATTGTAATCATGAATTATCATAAAAGGATTAAAAAATAGAACCATATCTCAATTTCCCTATTACATAGTAAAAAACATACATTAAGCTAAATAATTAAACATGACTTCTATTCACCTTGAATAACAATATATATTATTTATTTATTTAAAATAGTAACATCTATTACTGTTGTTAAAAAGGTCTTTCATAAAATTTAGAAACCTATTTTAATTTATCATACCACATATAAAACCATTTCACTTACAAACTAATTGATGAAAAAATATATTTCTCTATTTAAATTAATACTCATCATTGATATAATAGTTGTACAAAATCTCCTCATTTAATATATTTAGAATCATATTAAAAAAATATGTAAGTGTGTGGAATTAATTTATATATAATATTCTATGAAATATTGAACAAAAAATATAATATTTTTTCAATAATAAATAATTAATTCCTTAAACATTATATTGAAATAATGAATTATTAGATATTGAAAAAATTAATCATACATTTGAAAGACAATATATATTTCATGAAAAGTATTCTCACAAAATTTGAGGGTTATATCATCACGTCATAATAAGAAGCATGAAATAATTTTTATTCAAAAGGATTATTATTATGAATAAATACCATATACTACCAATATAAATTTCCTATAAATGAGAGTCAATGAATGAAACCAATAATTATGTGTTCTAGGGGAAAACATAATGGTGATGTAGAGTTATTCTTGGCATATCCACGCTATTTATTACTAGGTGTTAATCATTACACAACCCCTTTAATACATCTAAAACCAAGTTTCAAGAAAATATATGGTTTTTCAGACTAGTAAAATTATCTTAATAAATTGACTTCCATTTATGAATACTACCTAAATCTAGGATAACCACCAATGAATAAAAACTATTATACAAAAGAAAAAAATTTATTACACCAAGCCAAGGTAGATAGAAAAAGTAAAATATTAATATAAATCATATTTTCCTTTTGTATCTCACGATCAATTATGAATGGTGGGTATTAAAAACCTACTATCTAGGTACACCATGAGTCCTAGAAATCTGTATGTACATTCTAACAAAAATCATTAATTTAATTAAGTTAGTTTTAGAAAATATTTATATGGAAAATAACATGGATATGATTTTTTAATTAACCTAACAAGGACCACCCATCATGTCAATTGAGCAAGGAAGACCCAATGTTCAGGTCAACCAAATCCGAAAAAAATACTCATAAACAATAATATATATGATAATCAATTAGAGTAAAACATTAAATTATAGTATACATTCATGAGTAATATAAGGTAAATCCAAAAGGGGATGATATTGAAAGTGAATATAAAAAATAGTAACAAAAACTCTCTATATCAAAATCCATAACCACCATATATAATCATTTTGAAGATGATATAAACTAAGATAATCACCCTTAAAATATAATTCCCTTCACATTACCTATAATTTTATGAAACCAATGATAAAACCACAACATGTAATATGATGTGTATGGTATCTATGCATAGTATGATACCAACGTATAATAATATATGTCACCCCGAACCCATTACTGTTATATTTAAAACAAATCAATTACATAAAAAAATTCTATGTGAATACAATATTGGTATATATCAATCAGTTTCTCCAATAAATATTGCATATTAAAATCCACAATATATGAATGTAAATGTGAACTGTAAATACAGAGAAATAAATAAATAAACGTTATCCCAAATTAAAACATGGTAAACATCTAATCATGTTATATGAAAGTAAAAATAGATTATTCAGTATATTTAATGAGATTATTGTACCAGGGCAGAAATTCATACGTCAAAATTTTGAGTATGACATACATGAAACATATGTGAAAAAATCATACAAATATTTCATAATTGGAATTATCCAAAAAAATAAATAATGTGGTCAATATAATGGAAAATAAGTTCTAAATTTATTCCAATCATAATGATTTCTAAAAAATTTTCTTGGATATCAACTTTATTCATGAACCCAAGGGCAAAAAATAAATCCTTATTCCATGTATTTAGAAATATATACATAATTAATACTAATAATTAAAAATAAATTTTAACAGATACATATCCCAATATCATGATTTTAAAATCATCATTAAAATTTATACAATTTATCAACAGAAATTTATATATCAATCATAACCTTTATATTATATTGAATGTCCATTTTAATATAAAATACATTTATATATATAATTTCACAAGGAAAACATCACCACTCAATTAATTTTAAAAATAAACATTAAAAATAAATACAACATTTTTTTTATCATACATAATAATTTATTAAACTATTATTAATGAAAACATAATTTAGAAACATTTATGAAAACACTAGAGATGAAAGTTTTTTAAAATATGATTTCAGAAAAATATAACAGATCAGTAAGATTGATTTCACAAGTAAATTGTGATAATAAATTCTATCTCATTTGTAATACATACTATATATAATTTATGCTCATGAAAAGAGCATATTGATAAAATTTTGTATATTCAATGTTAAATTAATTGAATGTAGACACATACCTTAGCGAAGGTTGATAGAATCCAAAACAAAATATACGACGAGGAACCTATAAAAATAAGGGAATGAATATGTACCAGTTACAGGGGTGAATACCATACTAGAAATAGAAGCTTGTTAGGTAGTAGAGAAGAAAAAGATATAATACAAAGGATTTTTATCTTCTTCTTCAATAATAGAACAATAAAAAATTTCATAAAATGTTATTAACAATCATTCACAAAACTTATTTGGGTGTTTTTAAAAAATTCACTAGGGAATCAGGGTAGTATTTCTGAGAACTAAAATATAAATAAACTACTTAATGTATTGTTTTTAATATAATAATGAATGGAAATTATTTAATATGTCTTGAAAATGATTTATTACATTTAATTGTAACAAAAAAATATGTTCCCAAGATTTCCATTGTTTAAAATGTCTATATTCTCATATATTGATGTCCTATAGTATTATAAATGTAAAACCTTGTTTGTATTTATTTTTTCCCATATGAAATTCTATATAATGGAAACATTGTTTTACCCTAACACATCTCCAATGTGTTTAATAGGTGCGATGTATTAAACATAAATAACTATTGAAGGGAAAATTTAACCACTAATCATGTAAGGTTTACCCTTATACAACCACAGATTACCCTTTTGGAAGTTTGTTTTAACCATACAAACCCTTTATAAAATCTAATATTGAGTTTCTAGGATGGTTCTCTTTAGGAAAAAGTAATTTTTTCAGGCATTGTACATTTGATGTTATCTTTAATGCATCAAATTAATTAATTTGAAAAGGGATAAATTAAATGTTCTTTTAAAATATATAAATTTTGAATGCTCTATGAAATATTTAAAGGGGTGAATTACCTTGTTTCGATATAAATTGAAAATTTTATTTTATCAGGCTGATTCTGAAAAAATAGAATAATTTTATAATTTTATAATGAATTATTATGTATAAAATGGATGAGATAATACTATGATAGTTTTATAACATGCATCACATGACATTGTTTGTGTGTAGATCATATTTTATCTAATACATTAAAAGCAATGGTGTTTTATGGTAGAAGTTGGTATCCATATTATCATAGTGTGATAGTTTTTTAGGTGATATAGATATATGATTACAAATTTATCACATAGAGATGTGTTTTACGTCATTTATTGTATTTTTTTCAAATTAAATTTTGATGTTTTACTATTGATGTTTTTTTCTTTTATTTTTTTCATAATATTTTTTTACCGACTACTTTATATAAATATTCCATTTTTTAAATGCTAATTAATCTTCATTAAATGACTCAAAAATGTAGTTCTCAGTTCCTAGATGATTTATTTCCTAAAATAGCGATCAATAATTAACTACAACAATTTTAATCGACAATATTGACTGTCAGGTTCCAGGATTAGAAAAATTGTTTCATGAAAAAATTACCCCAGATGAAGTTTTTCCATCATGTTCATAATTATATTGAAAAAATATATTTAGGTAGATATTAGATAATATTATCGGGAAATTATATTTAGTTTAATTGAAATATACTACCATATAACCATCGTAATGATCCTTAAGATACAATGGAATGATGGTATGTTAATCTATCAAATTTAGTATTCATCTGCTATCTATTCTGTGATTGTCTTCTGCTATCTAATACAGTAATTAAAATTTTATTAGATTATCATTATAAATTAATTTATATAGTACCATTTCCCCAATATTACTTCCTAGAGACCCTTAAGAGGGTTTTACTATGGTTCTTCCATGATTAAAGACACCAGTTAAACAGGATCATAGAAACTATAGTGTGGACAGTCTATTCTAGGGAACATAATGTTACCTCTACGAAGACTCTGGAAATAGAAGAAAATTAGGAGCGGGTGCATGTGAAGATCAATCCAAATATTTTTTCTACTATAAAAAACCATACATCCAAGGTAAAAATTATCCCCATGATGTTCAAAGATTTTGGGGGACGATCTAATAATTATTCAAAATGTTAGAAACACCACATTTTATTAAGGTAAATTAAATTTAATTGAATATTCATGGGCCGTGTAGAATTAATTGGGTTGTTATTTCAAGAAATGTATAATGAATTAGTGGACTAAAAATAGTTCAATACCTTCATTTTTAATAATTCTCTCCAAAATAATTAACAATGTTTAGACCTATAGAGTTACTAACTTTTTTGAATTGTGATCACACTCTAACATAGTTTTTTAATTTTTTATAGATCATGTTTATTGTTCTCAAATGTAGTTATAAAATGATATTTATATTGGTTGGCAATCTAGATGGTCTTGCGAGTAGAAATCAAATTAAATGTATTCATGAATATTACTAACAAATAACCAATGATTGTAAAAAATCATTGATAAGAGATATTGACCATGAATGAATGTCCGTTTTTTAGAAATCCTTCTTCATCTAATTAGATGATCTATTGTCTCCGATTGGAGGAAGGGAATGTGGAATTTGTGTGACCAGATAGTAGGTAGTGGATCAATATTTGAGGAATAGTCTACTCCTTTATAATAATCGGAGAGTGTTTTTTAGTTTCATCAATTGAGGAAACATTAGGAACATGAGACACATATGACATTCACCTCAAAATATATCCAAATCATGTGATCATTGAGGTCAATTATAAAAATTATATAAGGCATATTATAAAACTATTTATGGATCATGTTAATAATTCAGAAATAAATTTGTACATTAGTTATTTACATAACATTCCTTAGGAATCCACCCATGTGAATCTAGAAATATGTAGTTACATATTAAATGATTCTATGATCTAAAGTTATTCATCCCCTTTGACCTAGATGGAAAATATTAGTATTTAATTATCTTTAGAGAATTCATTATATTACACCAATTACAGAAAATTTTTATATCAACCTATGTTTTAATCTTTTGAAATGTTTAATAGATCTCATGTACTTTTTCATGAATTTGAAAAAACCTACTAAAGTATAGGATAAATATGGTTTCTAAAATCTATGTTTTCTATTCCTATCATACAATGCGAATATAGTTTCTGATTTCTTGTTTATCCAATTATTAATCATTTATTTTATTATATGGTTTCTTTGGTTGATCACCCATAATGGGAATATTGATTATTATCATATGCAGGGTTAAATTATTTGCAATTAAGGTTGATCACATCCTATTTCCAAGATAATGATTTATAAATCATAGTCATGTGGGACCTCCCCAACCATAATGTCTAATATTGACATCTTCTTTATCAATTATATATATATAGGATCCCTCAGTTCATGAACTTCCATTACTAATAATGGAATTTTCTTCTGTGTTTCATTTGGATTTTTGTGTATATAATTTCGAAAGAGAGTAATAATTATTAATTTATTTTGTATCTATAATTAAATTAATTAATGATAATATTTTTTATATGGTGCTAAATTAATTGACGGAGTTAATGATTCAATTTGGTGTTTTGAATGTGAAATGAAGCATTCAAACTAGGGTAATAAAATGGTAAGACCATGTGTCTGCTTCCATTATGAATAATAGAACTATTCAGGGTTTTTTTATTAAAAAAATATAAATATTAAAAATATTGGGTATATGTACACTTTGTGGAAAATGAATTACTTTTTTGAAAATTTCAATGGAGGGAATTGATTATATTTTTTGTCATTTATCGTGATATCCCAATGTCTGAGATAAGGAGTTTAATATACAAAAGACCACTTTATAGATTATGTATAGAAACATTAAATATTTTATAATGTAATTTTCAATGAAAAATACTATAGTAGTGTTCATACCATTGTATAACATAATATTTGACAAGTTCCTTGATTCATTTATTAAGGTTTTCTGGGATTTTATTCTAGTTTTTCCTAAATATGAGGAAGATCATGATTTTAAACTAAAATATATTTTCAAAATCATATGGATAATCATATTTACAATAAATTATATAAATTAAATTTTGGGGTTAAGGATATTATGTTCATAAGACACGTGGTTTCATAACAAAGAATCATAGTTCATCCTATGAAGGTAAAATATTCCTTATCATGTGATGATACATTATAAGTCTTTGATATTAATTGATTTTTGGGAGTAAATTTATAATATTTAAACATTTTAATGGATTTATCAAAACATTAATCACGAAAAACTTCTCTCATATATAATCCTGTAAAATTATTTAGGGGTTATAATTTTTATATAACATGTGATAAAATGAAATGGAATCTGACAGTAGTTCATTTTTTTTTATTATTCAATAAACTATATTGGTATATGTTGTTTATATTTTTTGTATTATGGGACTCACCAGGTTCAGTATCTCCAAGAAAATTACTCATATAATGAACCTGAACTTCCAAAAGATTTTAATAATGTTATCTTTTAGTTGAGAAACCTTTTCGATAATGTTTTATTTTATATTGAAATTACAGTATTTTAAAATATGGCTTCTATTTGAGGGGTTTACAACATTGTAAAATATTTTTCTTGAATTTCATTCCAAACATCATCATCAACATAATATATAGTCTTAGAATGTGGAATATTCTTTTATTCCATTAGTAGAAAATTTACTTGTCTACCTATGCTGGGTAAAAGAAAAAATGTGAGCTCATGGAATTCATTGATCAGATTAAAGTGAATGAAATTGATGACGATTCTAGTAGTTTTATTTCTTTTATTTAAATTGATTTTATTTTATAATGATTGAATACATCAATTTACTAATTATTTGGAACATTCATTACTATTATAATAATATCAATATATTGGGAACACCATCATTGAATTTCCCTCTCTTCAAAATGAATTATTTTCATTAGGTCAAAGTGTCATTTCCCAGTATAAAAGAGAATGGTTATGATGTAGTATAATCCCAAATAATAGTTTTTTATTCAAAAAATAATTACTATTCTATACTATGAAGATAAAATTTATTTATATTGGTTTGTTATTATTCCTGAAACAACTAATATTGTGTATTGTTTCTATAAATTAAAGAAGATCAATGCTATACATGGAATGATTTACAATGTACTTCAATCATTTAATATTTCAATTTAAAAGTGAGATGATGTTTTCGAACAGATAATTGTTGTAAATTTCTATAATCATCAAGGAAACAACATAATTTAGACTATTATTTAATTATTGGCCATGATCCTTGAGTTTACTCTAATCAATGTTACTACCATGGTTGAGGATTTTCAAAAGCAATACATGCAAGGGATTGTGATGTTGCCGGGGATATCAAAGGTTATTATCTCATATTAATACCCCTAATTTTCACAATGTTTAATGGAATAATTCACATGATGTCTAGGGTTATTATTTCATGTTTATCATGGATACTTATATACATATGTAACAACAAACAAGGTGTACAATTCTGATATAGTATGGTATTCACTTCGATTACGTCATGGACTTTAGTTTATCCTTAAGAATCAACTTGAGAATTTTTTAGGTTCCATAAATTAATATTTTTAATCCAACCAATAAAATCATTCTCTTTATTCCCTATTTCATTACCTTTCCAAATGAAATCTTTTATGTCTGATGTGGGTGAAACATTACATGATGGATAATGAATTGTGTAGTAAATGTCAGTGATGGTTTATGTTAATAATTATTGATTTTTGAATTTTTAGATGTTATATAAACCATAAAATGATCAAATGTTTTATCCTTTGTTGTTTATGTTGGTGACCATATATTATAAAAATTATCACCCATGTTGGGTAATCATTAAATTGGGGGAGATTGTTTTATGATTACGGAGGAATATTTCAAATCATTAAGAATACTAGATTGGTGGAATATCAAATGGATTATAAATCTCAACTTACTTTGATAAATGATTTATTCAATTGTTATCATTTCAAGAAGTAGACAATTTAATATTCTCATGTTTTTATTTAGGAATATATTAATATTTAAAAAGTTATGTCAGGGATTGAGGAAAAATTTGAAAATATTTACTCTCAATTTAACATTGTATTTGAGATGACTATATTTTTGATCTGAGGATGATAGAATCATGGACTAGAAAATAATGAGATATGATAAAATGGTTTTATGATGAGGGAGTAGTGGACTCATTTATTCATGTATTAACCATCATAGACATTAATTAATTGGGGTGGAATGGAAAATAGTGGGGAATAATTTCATTTCCCAAACATTATTTTATGTATGATCACTATCTTGTTTCAATTTAGTTCTCCGTATGACTGTATTTGTTTTCATGTAGTTGAATTATACTTTTCAAAGGAATAAGGGTATGAATTATAAATTTTTATGGTTTGGACATACACATGTAACTACAAAATTTTAAGGTGGCCTCATACTATCTAGTCACTAGTCAGTGAACAATGTATTAAAGATAAAAAATATAATTATTCTATATAGAAGCACAATCCTGAAACATAGTCATTACAATCCATCCAATAGAGGGCCATCAACTCATTAGAGGAACTTATATGGACTAGAAATGTAAGGTGAATATTGTAATTTTCACAAAATCCTCGATTTTTTTATTTGTCTATTCATCCTCAATATAAAAATGTTCTTTATGAAACCATGATCACATATATGATGATATTATCTATTCTATCTATAATAATTATGGGAACTTAGTGATAATCAATGTTTAAATAATATATTGGCATTATTTACACCATTTTGGTCTAGTTTAATATTCTTATTTAAGATCCTCTTGCGGAAGGGATAAAAAATCCAAGGGAATTCACTAGATCTAGGATTACAATTATGTTTATTATCGATTCATCATGGAATTGGGAGTCTTTCTCATAATTAAAATTCCTCATTGAGTTCCCTTTATCTTCCATTGTGATATATGTTTCATATTATTTCATTTTTTATATAAATTAATGAAGTGGATAATATGGATTACTAATTCATTGTTTCATTTTAATTTATATTCAATAAATTTTATTATAATTTTCATCATTTGGATCCCATATAGGTTATGAAAAAAGTTTACTTTTTTATTTGGTTTGACAAATGGGCTTTGTTTTTTGAACTATGAATTTTTTCCCTTTTTATTTTGGGTTTTCTAAATAATTAGATTTAATGATTTATATTTTCTAAATTTTTGAGATTTTGACTATCTTTTTGAATATGGATTTTCACCCATTGATTTTTAAATTAATAATTGTTTTTATAGTTCCCCTAAAATGTAATATAAATATTTTTCTTGTATTTCAATGTTAAATATTGTGATATTTGAATTCCTCTATTTGTAGGTAGTGTTATGTATGAACTAATTAGAAATTAATAATGGAAATCCCCAATTGTGGGTCATGGAAATGGGGAACTATAGTATATCTTATGGGTTTTTATATAGGACAGTAATTTTTTGAATGGTTTATTTTCTCCCAAAATGGATACATGATTCCAACACTATCTAAAAAAGAATTATTGTAGGGAGACACTAATATGAGTGAAATATTATCTCATATTCCAATTATATATGGTATTTATGTGTTACTAGTCTTATGATTCAATGAATTGTTGAATAATATTTGCAAACATGGACTTATTTTAAACAGTGATTTAGTTTTGAGGTTCATAGTCATTGGTAGATTTTGGTTTCTTCATACTTCACTTATTTAAATTGTATTTAATTTAATTTAATTATTATATTAGAAATTGGTGTAGATTCATTTTCTAAAAATAATATCTTATTTTGAAAAGGATTTTGGACTATTTCACATGCTGAATCATGATGTTTTGATATAAATTGAAAAAATGGACTTCTAGATGTTGTTTTTCTTAAATGATTATAATTGGTTTCAGATTTGAAAACAATATATGAAACACATTGTTGGGTTACCTATAATATTTTTTCTCAAACCCTACATATACTTTTGTGTATTTTTATTTATTTAACATCCATGGTTATTGAAATGGCACTAAATTTTGGAAGAAGGTAATCATGTTAGATGGTGTGTGATTTTGTAAGTGAAATGGTGTGATGTTGACCATTCTATAACACATGAATGGTTTTTATCATTATGAATTGTTTGGTATTCTTATTTTAGCCTTTGTAGCTTTCTTCTTTTATGTTTTTATCTTAATTTGTTTGACTCTATATTGGAATGTTTTCTTTTTATATATTCCATAATTATTTACATTGGATATAACTTTGGGATAAATCATTTTCAAATGTAAGTCTATGTCCCAGGAATCTATCACCACCCCTAGGGGTTAAGAATGACCATATGTTCTTGACACCTATAAACATGGGAGTACAATTTAGGAATGAATTGGGTCATTTAATGAATAAAAGAGTCTCCAACTCATTACATATACACCTATAATAATATTTTTTTCAATATAAAACAAATATCTAACTCTACATGAACAACCATAAATTACAAACCAAAAAAATATGTATTTATAATGATAAAATAACATCACAGATATTGTATCTATATAGTTAAAAACTAATTCCTTGTTTATTCATAATAATACAAAATACCAATTGAAAAAATAATCACATAATCCAAAACCAACCATTTCAGGTTAGAAAAAAATATCATGACATATAATTCTAACAATAAAATACATGAATAACCCAAAATTAAAATAATCCACAACTTAAATCTATCCCACTCAAATGAAATATTTTAAAAAAATAATCCCCATCAACCTCCTATCACCTCCAATCACACCTCCCGTCCTCCATGCCAAAATCGACATGATCATAATAAAACCAATACAAATAAATTTCATTAAAAATGATGATTCCATGTATCCATAAATCGTTGAAGTCATATAGTCACAATTATTCTGGAAATTTGTGAGTTTAAATGAAGAAGATACATGACTCAATACCAAAATGAACCAATAAAGTAAATTACACAACATAATTTATACTTATGGTTTGTATTTAAAATACACATTTCATTAATTTATATTAAAATAATCAATAATTACTAAACATAAAATAATAAATTCATCAAACTAGACACTCTAATTACTATAATTTCCATATATAAATTATTAAATTATTTTATAATTAATACATCCTACTTCAAAGATCAATTCAATTAATGATATAATTTATCCTTATTTCAAATATAAATATTTTCAACTACCTATCATTATAACAACCAGACAATATGAACCATTCAATATGATATAAACAGTGGTTGTAATCCCTGTCTTCAACAGATCATTCATATTTTGGGTCCCTTCAGATATTGTTCAAATAAGATTTTTGAATAATGCTTCCCAATGAAACTAATGGGAAAATATGTAAAAGAAGTAAATTTCATATGAAATTTAATTGATATATAATACATAGATATACATTTGGTGAAAGATAAAGGATAAATTAATGACCTATATTGAATTTAGAAATAATATGTTTTATAAATATTTTAGATCATATGGATAAAAATGTGTCTAATATGAATAACCAATTAATATTTTATATAAAAATTAATTATCAAAAATACTTTTATGACCGTTCAAAATATATAGTTAAATAGTTCTGTAAAAGGGAACATGAAATATCGTGCTATTAGTATACCTTTTTAGCATTATATATTATTTAGAAAAAAAACTTAATCATATTTATGTTTTAAAACATTGCAATATAATGCACTATAGTTTGTAACAAATCATCAATATTTATAATTTTTGGGGGATATATAATATAAAACTATTAATTTAGTGACAACCTAATTTTTGATAGACTATAAATATAAACTAATTACCCTCCAAGCATTTTACTCCATTATAATGGACCATCTCCCCCACCACTACCATCACACACACATATTAATTCATGAGCCAACGTAAACAAATCCCAATGAAATTTGAAAAACCATTTCCCAATAATCAAGAAATAATTATCATGGGGAAATTATATCTCATATATTATTTATAATTTCAGTATTTGTTTTTTTATATTTATCTTGGTGTTTTTATTTCATATGGTCAGAAAAATATTTCAAGAATATTTTTATTCTCATTTGGATCAGAAAGTGGTATCATTTGTGTTATATAGGTTTTGTGGGGATTATTCCATGGTCAACTCATAGTCCATGGTAACCATGACTCATGGATGTTGATTCATGATTTGATAGCTAAATATGCAATATATTTCGTGCACTATCATATAGGAAATATATCATATAAATGAAATCAGTTTCAATTTATTTGAGAATTCCTATAAAAACACTCTTATCATCTCAAATAACCAACTAAATATGGTATCCTAACCATGGTTCATCCCAAAAAATCATTATAATGTTTTTATATAATTTCCATAAATTAATAATGATATAACTTTTAGAGTTAGACTGATTGGTATAATATATATTCTCTTTTCTTGAGGATATTATGTTTAATTTTTACAATTTATATTTTATTGTTTTCTATTTCTTCCATTTATAAATCTGTTATACTAGATTATGTTTTGGTATTTCGAGTTATGGGTTGAATCATGAGTTGACGAATAATTATTTTCCATTCATATAATATGATATTGATCAATCATACTATAAATGTTGAAATATGTACTAGAGTTTCAGGTTCATGTCAAATTTATCCGTTAAATGTAGTTCTCTCTTCTTCACTTCACAATTTATTTTATTTTATTTAGATCATTGATTTTATTTTAGGCTATTTTATATTGTTTTAGATTCATAATAAATAATATTTAATATATTTAAAAAAATTGGTTTTATCAAAAGTTGATAATGGTTGTGAAAATTAACAATTTCTATCAAATAGTAATTATTTTTTAAAAGGTGATTTGGATACAATTATTCTTTTGGGAATATTGAACAAATTTACTATTTGATTCAGATCTAATGGTTTTTTTGGGTAAATAGTTTTTGGTGATTTTCTTAAAATATAATATTAGTATGATAAAGAACAATTTAGTGTTTGGTATATAAACCATTATTAGAAATTATGATGTGAAGGAATATCCATCATGTTTGTGTTATAAATGGGGTGGAAGTGGGTTTATTAACCAACATATAGGGAGATTATATGCTATGTTTTTGTTCTATGATCATAGATAATATTATCTACTAAATATTTGTCACTAAGTACGTCTGCTTTTTTATTCGACATCATGTAACTATATGCTTTTGGATTGGGGAGGGCTTACATTTCATTTATAGTAAATAATAATTTTTTATATCCTATCATGATTTTTCCATTGGTAATTACAATTATTTTTGAATATGAGTTAAATTTTTTTTAATTTCATTGGTCATATGATTAGAAATATTATATTCATTATATTTTATGATAGCACTCGTGAATCATTTATAGAACATGTATACTCACCCCATTATTTTTTTGATAAGTAATACATATAATGACATAGATTAGAAAAATTATTTTGTAAAGTATTGTTTGATCATTGAAAATGATCTCATGGTTTTATGGTCATAATACATCTTGTGTTACTAGATTAATATAACTTTAGATATTAGAATTTTTTCAGTTTTGTGTATTTTTCTATAATTATCTAGAATTGAATCATTATTATTTATAATTCACATATTTCAAATTCTATTAAATATATAGTTTTTTAATCAACTATTGGATTTCTTTTATAAATTAAATTAAATTATTTATGATTGGACAATATTATTTTAATTTCATTTGGGAATAAATCATTACCATATATTTATTTGTCCCACTAAACTCACTTTTAACCTAAATATTGAGAATAATGCACTTGAGTACCTATGTTAACATTAGAATAGAGCTCATGGAACAAAATCGAGGATTGGATTAATCAGAAAATTGTATTTGTGTTATCTTATACACTGGTTGATTCTTGAGATATATTTAATTAGGAAGACCAAGTTGGGGAAAAAATTAATAGGTTTACATAAAAATCATATATACATACATCATTGCATGACTTCACTTAATAAGAGTTGTGTAATGAAACATCATTGAATGTTTTATTATACCATGTTAATGTGTTGTTCAATATATTTTTCCATCAATATAGTGAATCAATAGAATACAAAATGATAAAAATAGAATTTTTTTTGACTTATTAATAATAAGGCATTGCGATATATGTAAATGTAATAAAGATATCGTATTGTATGTTGCTTTCTATGTCAATTTGTATTGTAATGGATAGTAACATTAGTAAAAATTCCCATCAGGGGGATGAATCCAAGAATTTTGGATGTCAGAATATTTTTTATAATTTATCTATATAGATGGAGTGTTTTCCAAAAACCATTCATGTGACATTAATAATAAAAAGAAATATCTGTATGAGTGAATAGTAAAATAATCCTATGGAGGTTTTCCAAGAGTTATACTGCTTTAAATAAAATCCTTCTACCATTAGGGGTGAAATTATTGTATAAGAATATTATTATTAACTATAGTGTATCAAATTTACTTTTTTAGTTTCGTTGTACCCATTAAAAACAATATGTAATGTTATTATCTTTCCTTTCTAATATAAGAGATTAAATGTGAAAGGATACGACTATGGAAGTGGCGCCATAAGAGGAATTTTTTTTAGAAAGATTCAAGAAGATGATTCATATGAATTAATTTATAAAGGTACCCAATATGAATAATGACTATTTGTTCTTGGGTTCAGAGAATGGTATATGAATGTTTTTATATGATTCCTTCTATTTTTTAGATGGTTTATTTTTACTTTCCATAATATACATTGATAGTCTAATGGAATTAATTTTTTTGATAACTCCATTACCTAAAATTTTATCATGGGTGATTGGAATTTAACTTCCAACATGGTTCATTGAATAAAAAAGAAATCAATGCCCAAATTCTATATGGTGGATATTTTTTATTTAAAATCATTTATTTCCTATCCTATGTGATTCTAAAATTATTTACGAACAAAGAAGATAAACATTTATGGTTCAATATGTTACCAAATTAATTGATTTTTGGGTTCTTCTAAAAGGGTGAAATAACATGAGTGTTCCAAATGTTGTTGAATGGTACACCTATCAATGGATTTTCCATATATAAATATAAAATGTCATCAATTTTGATATCATGGAATCTAAATATGTTTTAGAGGATCTACTCTTAGGGGATATATTTTTATATTCCACACCCATATAGTAATTAAAGATGAATATAAAGAAAAAATGAATTATATGACCCAATTTTATGTATTTTTTTAGGTTATCCGTAATACTGTTATATATATATGAGACAATGGAATGAATATTTTATATTACAGTAGTTTGTGGTGTCCGAGGAAGGACATGTGAAAATTAGCAGTATCCTCAATTATTCTGCTAATGTGGTACCTAAATTGTTAGATATGTTTTATTCAAATCCATCCATTTATTATTGAGTGCTATAAGGGATTAATTGTCTTATATAATATATTACTTGGTAACTAATACATGAGGCACCTTTTGGATAAATATAAAAAATAAGTGTTTAGAAAAGAAAATTATTCTATATAGTATAATGATTATGAAAACATATTTGGTATTATATATTTAATAATATAAATATATGGGTTTATTAATGGGTTTCATATAATGATATAATTCAATATATATGTTGACTATTATATAAGAATGAGTATTTTTACATTAATTTGCATAAGTAACAAAGATTTATTTGCAGAGTCAGATTTTTATACCATATAGGTTAGAGAAATTATTTGAGATATCAAAGGACTAACATAATATAAAGGTAGTTTAGTTCTTATAATAATAAAGTATAGTTGCTAATTTCACTTACTATTACTCGTAATGTAATTCTTAGAGGTATTCCATGATATATTTATTAGATTATTACCATATAGAGATTAAGGTTAATATATTTAATAATTTCTTTATATTCGTATAAAAAATATTTACCATATTAGGTAGTTTGAAAAGAGTTTTAATAAATAAATATTTAGTTGGTTTACATTAATTGAAACATATTTATTAGATATATTGTTACACATTGGGAAATACATATTCTATACATCCAAAATTTCAATGATAACTTGTTGTTTCCGGTTTATTAAAAAATATGTAAATGATGTGGTATTAATTTATATATAAAATATTAGTCATATATATGTTTTATTTCATCATTGAATTTTATATAATTGGTTCCCAATAATTAATTTTAATTTTGGATTTCGATAACTATGGGTGGAAGTGGCATACATCTCGACAGATGTATTAATTAATATGAAAGGGTATTATTGATCATTGGGATTATATTTTGGGTTATTAATGTCATCTAATTTAAATTTTAGAAAGATTTAATTAATTTATATGAACATGAAATCATTCACCATGGTTTTTTTGAATGATTTTTTTAATTGTTTATGACTATGATTATTGAAGAAATATATTAATTAGAAAAGCCTTTGTAAGATGAAAATATTATAAAAATTTTTCCAAATGAAATTTTTTTAGGGGATGTAAAATTTATATGGAATGTTGTTTCATATAATGGCATATCATGTGACGTAGATAAAGTCTATGTATGTTTTCCTTTATATAATACTATTATTTTCGTTGAGAATTTAATATGAATCATAGTGGAAGGATACAATATAATATTTATTTTGAAATATTTACATTTCGACTAATGTATGAGAGAATTAATATGATATTATCAAAATATTTATGAGGAAGAGAAGGTATTAATAAATGTTATTGGGGTGAATATGAAGAAATATCATATAACAATTTAAAATATACCTTATTTGTGAAAATGATTTGTTAGACTATTAATATATATCTCAATTTATATTGTATTTATTTCTCATGAAAATTAATAATGTAGTTTTGTGTGGAATATTGTAGTCATTACCATATATGAGAAACTACTACAAGTATAATTATTGGTTTGTGATAGTTTTTCCAGCCATAATTATTTTCATAATTTAGTTGATTTATAATTATTTTTAATATTTTTTGCACAATGGAATGATATTTATAACATTTCGTTGGGACTTAATATTGAAATAAAAATAGTAGGTAGAGCAGCCTCATAATTTTTTTTGATTGTATAAATACATAAGGGGTGGAATTGTTGGCACAAATTAACTATGTAAAAATATTATTTTATGAAACAAATAGACTTTGTGGTTTGTTTTAATATAAAATGTCAAAAAGAAAAAAATTGAATATAGATACATCTAGTCAAAAAAAATTACGTCATTTTGAACTATGCAATTAATGGAAAAGGCGTATATTGAATGAAGTATGATTAATTGATCCCTACATTATTTCATGAACATTGAAGGATAGATTTTTTTTTGAAATTCCAGAAAAATATTCTTAATATAAATAGTTGATCACTGGTGTATGATTAATAATATTTTGGGTTTATTCTATAACATTGGTTATATTGATTATCCAGAAGTTGTGATGATTTATCGTGAATTCAATTGAATGATCTGTGGAATGTAGAAAAATTTGGTTTTCATCTATTATTTCTATTAATATATAACTTTCAAATGTGCAATGTTCTAATATCATGGAATCATTTAAATTTTTAGTAATTTACATACAATGATATGGATGTTGGAATAAACTATGATAGATTTCCAAATTAGTTTACCAATACCACCCGTGAAGTATTATTTGATATGGGTGATTGTGTATAAACACTAACTATTATCAGAAATACATCATATTCAATATGTTTTTAAGTGGATGATCTTAATATTAATTTAATGGATGTGGTTGTTAAAAATAAATGGAATCCATATTTGATATTATTACATAGATATATTTGATTCACGTTGAGTTTTTTTAGAGAGTATTATATAATATTGGTGGTACTTTGTTAATGATATGTACATCATATTATACAATTACATAATCTTAGTTTAAAGAAACCATAATATCAATAGATAATGTAATTTATATCTTATGTAGGTTTTTTAAACAATTTGGGATCATGCGGCCATAGTTGAGTTTATAAACATATATATTGGTCTATAAAAAAATTAGATCACTTCATTTTATGATATATATTTAATTCTACACTAACCACCACAATGATTGATAGAATCAAGAGAGTGATATAATTTGAAACTGGGTATAGTAAAATAGGTAATAAATCATTTTCAAATAATATATATGATATTATTGATACGTCAGTAAACTTAGCAGTTATGGAATGAACAATGACTTCGTAGAAATTATGATACGTTGTAACCCCACATTTTTTGTGAATTTATTGTTATAAATTTTTATAGAGGAATGATTTACCATGTGAAGTGTCTACCTATGATTTTTTTATATATGTAATGTGAGGAGGTAACAATAAAATAAATTTCTTATTATTATTTATTTATTTGGATGATTTGAATTATGGAGTGACCAATGTATAATGATTGATAATGATTCACCATTGGAAAGGGCGTATTATGAGAGGGTATAGTATTCCATATATGATATTTTTATGAATTGTTTTACAAAAATTAATTAGATAGAAGTGGAATAATTTATTATATAAATTTTTTATGTTTTTTTCGGTGAAATGAATAAAAAATTTATTGTAATATTTTAATTTATTACAATATCTTAAATATTTTACCCTTTTAATAATTGGATGTCTTCTAATTAATTTTTTAATATTTTTTTCTAAAAAAATTAATTTTTATAGGATTGTTGAATATTGAATATTTGGGATCCTAATCCAAGCTACCATACACTAGATCTGTATATGTAATCCCTACAATGTAGTAAAGATTACCCTGTTAGTGTATAGTAATAGGGGACTATACATAATAATTTTAAATGTTGGTTTTAGTGGTAAATATACCATTATAGTCATCACAATTCCCCTTGTAAGGTTTCCATAAATATACATTCAATTGTTGAGTTATATGAGTTATCTTATAAAAACCTTTATAGCCTCTTATAAATCCTTTAAAATTACAAAAATCATCCTGGAATAATATGAAGGAATATTGAGATAAATATTTTGGAATATCATTTAATAAAAAAAATTATCTCTATAGTGAATTTATTTGACATCAAATCTATGCTTTCAATATTATAATCTCACATATCCATTAATATAGCCATCTCCAATCCAATAATTTAATTATTATTTGGGTTGACTTTCATATTATATTTTGTCAAATGAATTATATTTGTGGTATTGGGTCATTTATATATGACTTTATATATTTTAATAATTTTTTTGATTCTCAATGGTTTGATGCATTTTATATAAATATTTGGCAAAATATTTTAGAATAATTTTATATTACTTATCAACGATTGGATTCTCCTTTCCACAGTTTATATGATTTTGAACCATTATTTATTGGATAAAAATAATATTTTTAGTTAACCTTTTATCAATTAAATTTCCAATATTATTTTGAAAATTATTAATTTTATATGTTTAGGAAAGGTTGATAAATATAGTTCCATAATATATACAATTGAAATTGGGTTTCTATTTTTTTGGGAAGAAAGTTAGTTTTGGGAGTAATATGAAACTAATGTTAGTGACATGGTTCTTATGGGATTTTTGTGATGATTATATATCATAGAAAATAGATAAAACATATTAATGGTGAGGGTATGTTAATATAAGATGATTTTTTTGTATGATTAGAAGGTATTCTATTTTTTATAGATTGTAATATCTAGAATGTGTATATCATTGAAATGAAATTTTACAGTATTTTTGAAACCTTGTCACGGTTTGGGGTCTAAAATGGGTGCATGTTTTGTAAAATTAAAATATTTTATGTTAGAAAATACAATATTACTAATGTGTCCTACGTAAATATTATTTATATTGTGGATATATTCATGGGTGGAACCGAGATAGAAACATCTCATTTTCAATGAATTAGTCATCCAATTGTTTTTGTGTGTTGATAATGTTGCTGATAAATGATATTGTGAATAAATCTATCACGAATAGATTAAATTATATAATTATGTGTAATTTTATTGATATTAGTAAAAATATTCGATGAATTTTTAGGAGGAGACATGTCTGACCAATACATGTGAACTGAGGATTGTAAGAATATATTAATATCATAATGTGTTAAATTTTGGATGTAATGTCATAGGATTACTAAATTATAATTTCCAAAATATAATGGTTCTTAGTGTATTTTATAGTATTTAATTTTATATTTTTAAAAATAATATATTTCATGTTATTATTAGTTATTTTGTTATATATATATTACTTGTTAATATTATATGTGTTTTTCATTATTGTATATATAATCAGGTAAAACATTTCATTATATGTGTGATTTAGGATCTGATATGGTACATTCATTACCATATGTAAGAGTCATTTATGGTGACCAAAATGTGGTATAAATAATTACAATAGGAGGAATCTATAATTTTTTTGTAAAAAATGATTTTTCAGAATGAATCCTTTTCAAATCCTTGACCATCCATAAAAAAATCTCAACCATAATGAATGAATGATTAAAATAAATATTGACCCTAAATGAGGATAAATACAATTTATATAGGTGAAAAGCCTTTATGGATCATCAAAATATTCATAAGAACAAGGATAAATGGTAGAAAAAGTGATAAAAATTCTTTGAAGGGTGGTATAGTGACCAATATGGAATTGAGTCATTGATGGATTTTTTAAGAAACATATAGATTCTTGAATATATTTAAAAAAAATTGGCTATACCACTTAGTACGCTATTTTTAGACTCCCAACATAATTGTTTTCATATTTTTATTCATTCAATGTATGGATCCATAATTCATTGAGATCATTTTGAATTCTTCTTTATCTGACTAAATACATGAAAATAATGATTTATTCATGTCTCATTGTGGCATTAACAATGAATAGACCATTATTTATGATAAAATAGTTATTGAATTTGTTTTTTAACGTTATTAAATATCCATAAATTAATAGTAATGGAATGATTCAATGTATGTAATGAATATAGATATATATATGAACTGAGATGTTGATAATCAAAACATTTTTTCTAAATTAATTTACTATTAATAACTATAAAATTAAAATTAATATAGTTGAGTGGGGATAATAATTTTTTTACTCATAATGTATGTATCATAAAACTATAGATAAATATGAAGGGGGTGTTTTTGATATACAATAATTTTTCAAGGAAAATATTATTTTTATTGTTTGACATGAAAGGGGAGGTTGTTATGAATGAAATGATCCATTTATGAACGTAAACCATCATTTCAATGGGATTCTCAAATGAAAAAACATGGTATGATATATAGTTTGTTCTCATAAAAAATATTACTATGTATTGAATAAATTTATGATTTGTAATAGATATATTGAATGTGGATCGTTAAACATAAAATAAATTATTTCAATATGATTATAAGTATGAATACCTTGTTTTTTTATATGACCAGACACTACATTTGAATCATTTGATGTAATGTATGATTCATCCACACAGATAATGATCCTGAATCAGATGATTCTAATAAAATAAATAAAATTTCCTAATAGCATAATAATAAAATGGATATTTTTTGGTACCTAAAAAAATAAACATATTTTTATCATTATTTTATATTAACAAAAATATCATGACACAATTTTTCAAAAATAACTAAATGACTAAAGGATTAGTTTCTCATATTATATATATATCATAAACTTTTTTTAACAATACATACAAATTTTTGTGCATAACCATCATAATATAAATTTCCTTCCAAACATATCACGTGAAATACCTATCATAATGACTCGAGCAATGGGATAAACATAAGAATATTATGAGCCTGAATTCACTTTTTTGGGAAACAATGGAAAAAATTGGGATAATATAAGACAAATTATACTGGGGAAGTATTATATTTCCCTATCCATAGACATTACATAATCATGATTTCATTCAATAGTTCACATAGAGGATCTTTTTATGTTTAGAGCTTTAGATTATTTTCCCATAACAATTATATAAAAACATAGAAATACAATGTGGACACTTCTAATAGTTTTTGTTTCTTATATAACATAAAAATATCTAATAACAATCATGGTTTCTTTTCATGTTTAATCATCATTTCTTTTCCTTGTTCCCATCATTGACTCTATTATACATTAAATCCAGTGAAAAAATTTAAAAATATTTGATGAGCACACAAATTTTAGTGAGGGACATAAAAATAAAGAAAACACCTTAGTATTGTTAAAACCTTATAACTCATTGAATCTTCTTTTAGCGGATGAAACAAAAATATTTCACATTAATAACACTCATACATTTGGAAAAATGAAAAAAACTGAAACTAGTAGAAAGAAATTAAAACTTCTTTAGTTTCCATGGAGAATCATAAATAAAAAATCTTTTCAAATATATTACTATTGGATAACCATAATGTTGACTTAAACATTAAAGATCTATAATGGGGATCAACCTTCAGTTATACTAAATTAGTTTAACCATTATGATATAATGGGGATCCACCTATCATATAAGCTCTATCGGGATCACCCGTGAGATATAATGAGGCTAAACTTTTTATTTAATCTTTATCAGGCTCACTTGTAAGCTATAATGGGTATTAACCCTTCATATAAGATATATCAGTCTAACCCATTTCATATAATGCTCATGAACCATTTCATGAATAAAAGTGGTTAATCACAAAACCCCTTTCTTGAATGCTTCTTCTAAACCCATAAAATGAAAATTCCCATCTATAAATACTGTTTTCAGTTAATAACCCATTTTAATTACCAAGACACCCAAGTAAAGAAATATGTGATTTATTTTCATTTTAAAAGAAATTATTTATTACCAATAAATTGTTACGATATCGGAGAAGTCGTTGTCATTTTATACGATAAAAACAATTGTTTTTTTAATTTTGAATGAATGAAAAATTCTTCATAAAAAATGATTTTTTTTAAAAACATTGAAAATAATTCATAATATATTGTGTATATTACTTTTATAAATATATAAATAAATATTCCTTTTAATATCAGAAAAAAATATTTGATAATTAAATCTTTAAATGTTCAAGGTGACCCATACTACATTAAACATTTCAATATTATTCTCCATGATTAAATAAATAACATAAGTACAGATAAAATATCGATATGAAAAGTCTTGGTGGTTGTATATACACCATATAAAATAATAAAAGTTTATATTATCAAGAAATGCCTCAATGAAAGGAGATTGAGACGAAGTCCCATACCTTGAGTCTAATTTGTATCGTTCATTCTTTAATTTCATGAATAACATAAATTAGTTAATTTATACTTGAATTATAACCATTTTAATTTTCATAATTAATTTTACTCAATTATTAATAGGTTATCGAAATTAGTTAATTATTTAAATTCATATTAGATGTTTTGTCGATGTTTGGTATTTGTGTAAAAAATGAACATGTTTTTATGAAAATTATCCCTGGGTAATAAGCCCATTATCTAAAAAATATGATTCTGGAATTAAATATAGTATATATCTATTATATATGTATTTTAGAATAGTCCATAACTTTTAGAGATATGAAATTAATTGCACCATTCATGGAGGTGGTAGGAAATACATGCGCAAGAATGCTACATTCATTTAATTTTCATTTTAATGGAATGAAAACTAAATGATACATAAGTATATTATAAATAAATTATAATATATATGATATATATGTTACATAATTTAATTAACTCCCTCTTTTATACATTCCATGTATTTTATGAAGATGTCATGTCACTTTGAGGGGGCAGTAGTCCACACTTTCTCAAATGAAATTATTGTTTTGACACATTATAGAGTGTATAATGGTATGTTCTAAATAAATATTTCAGAATAATCGAGACAATATTATTATATAAAATAACATAAATAAATATAGTGACATCATAATGGCCACCAAGAGTGGTGGTAGACGAAAATTGAACAATCATCATTTTTTGAGGAAGTAGTTCACCATACACATAAACTAGTATGTTTGTTTCCATTAGATATAGGTGTGTATAGGTGTAGTTCGAATAATTCACGTAAAAAATCTTAGTATATTTAGGTTAAATTTGTTTTTATGTAATGGTATAATAAGAAGAGAATAGTGAGTGGAGATAGAAAATAATGGAAAGAATGTTGACAGAATACACTACCTCTTAATGGGGTACCTCCTTTTGATTTGATCCAAAAGCCTTCCTTGAATTTCCCATTACCCAAGGTGAGTCTTCTAAGAGGAAGTATAGAATGTTTGGAACATATTTTAGTACATTTTGGAGGATTCAAGGGGCATGAAAGGTGTGTTTATGTGGGTATAGGTGATGTCCTTTTATAAAATGGTGGAGGGGCACTTTAGGAATGTCTAGAAATATTATTTTTTAATAAATAATTTTTCAAATTATAATAGTTTTAAAGTGATAAATTTCATTGATAATATGAGTAGGGGTCCAAATATACTAAAAAATAGGTTTAACAGAAGTTTTAGGTAAAAATATTAACCTTGTCATTTTTCTTTAACCCTTAGTTAAAATAATTATTTCTTACTATGGCTTATTTTATTTCCATAATATATGGTTACTATAGTTAATATAAAATTCCAACACAACCAAAATTGCAATAATTTATGACATTTTTATATTTTTATAATTTAGTTGAAAAAATCATAAATTTTTAGTACCATTATATCATTTAATAAATATTTTTTTTAAAACTCATGTTTGTAAATTCTGAAAATATATAGAAATTGATTTTTACTAAAGTCATAAAAATGTGATTACATAGAACCAACAACATTACAAAATATCCAATATGACAATTCCTTCCAAAAAATTCGTGGATTGCATCAAAATGTTAAGATTAAAATTATTTTAATATTTATAATATCATTTATGTAAATATTTCATTTATAATGTAATTATAGAATCATCATTGCATCATAAATACATTTATTTATTTAATGTATAAAAATTATAAATAAAATAAAATAATGTGTGAAATATTCTATGATTATTATTTACTATTTACAGTCTAAGACATCATTTATATAATCCAAAATAATATTACTTTATTAGGAAGATACATGTTTAGGTTATATTTTAGTAAAAATTGTGTTCGATGCCTCGTTTTATTATTAAATCAAAGACCTCTTTTTTATTGGTAGATGGAGACCCATTAAATTGAGGGATACATGTATATTTTATATTTCTTTTCCCTTAAATTATATATTATAAAAGGTCATTATCACACCCAAGATTCTCTATGGTGTGCAAAATTCATCCAAAGGATGATCATGGTCAGACTAATTTCATACAATAGTATTATGAAATGTTTTATGGTTGTTTTATATTATTATAATATTATTATCTATTACCATTATTTTCCGAATTTACCCTTTAAGTAAGGTAAATAAAAATAATTACTGAAATTTATATTTATAATGTCCCAAAATAAACGTTACCTATTTATATAATTTGGACCATCTGATTCCAAATAATAAATCTAAATTTTCCAATTCAAATCACATAGTTTTATGAAATTACTTTAAACTTAATTATCTTTGTCAAAACTATAATATATGTTTTTAAGAATTTAAATCTTTCAAAATATTGACATGTTTTTATATAAAATTAAATTTTGAAATTACATCGAATGAAAATAAATGGGTTATAGTATAAAAATATTATAAAATTACTCCTTAAAACAAATTACGATGACAATCTATCTATATAAATATATAGATTAAAATATAATTTTGAATTACAATTTAGTAATTTTTTCCTAATCATATAGATATGGATTTGACCAGAAATTTATCCATATTTAAACCAAACTCAATTTTAATTTCTCACATCTAAAAAATAAATTTATTTTACGAAATAGAACATATAAAAGTGACAAAAACTATTTTTATAATGGGTTCTCCATAAAATTATGGTAAAATAACTTTTTAGAATTTCTAGAGTATTTTATGATTAATATTGGATTCACAATAATTTTATGCCACTAAATTTATTCGATAAATGTAAAAAAATTTAACAGAAATGTAAAATCATATTATAGTTAATTCTATTAATTCCCACGGATACAATTACTATGCATTAACTATTCTTTATAAAATATCATTATTGTATTATTTTTTGTTATAACATTGTTTTGTGGTCATCATAAAATTTCTTAAAAACCCATTCTTACATGTCAGGTACTCTATGGTATATACTATTAACTTTATACAAAAAATTATATTAAATTCCTATATATTATTAGATATAAATATGTTTAATTCCATAAATACCTGATATGTTACATCATTCCACCTTTTGGAAATTGTATCTTTAAAATTTTATAATTGGGCTCATATTCATCCTTGAAAATACAACATATGAAAAAAAAAGACAACAAAACTATTACATTAAAATAAATAAAGAGACTTACATAGGTCACCCTAGATAACACATACATGGATTTTGGGTAGGAAAACATTGATATGGATGAAAAATTAGCATCTTATGCTGATGGATAGTGATAGAAAACCTGATTCAGAGAATAATAACAATTTGAAAACCACCAACCTATGATGGTTTAAATATAATTTTGATTTTTATTTAGGAAAAGTACACAATAATTGATTTTTAATAAGATCATTTTCTTAAAGATGGGTAATTTATATAAAAGATTTTCTACGAACATAAGTAATTATAATTACTAGAAGCACTTCTATTTTATATGCACAATTTCATCCTCATAATATAAATAGAATATTATGTACACCCCTAAGAAAAACATAAAGTATAAAAGATCACACAAACTATATAAAATATCAATATATTTAAACTGAGGTAACAAATTAAAGGCATGCTTAGACATTAAAAAATCCATACATAAACATAACCCCACAAAACATCACTATGAAATGTCATTAATAACATATTATCACATCACATAAAACAACATATGGTGTGTCTAAAAACTTGAACATATGTTTATTCATAGAAAAATACTGGGATATCAGGTGTTACCATCACATTACCAGATGTCCCAACATCATCTATAGTCACAAAAAATAATTTCACCCAACCTTTTTGTTTTCAATCATCCTGATTTACTCCCTCTGTAATTAACATTGGACACTTACATTCATAATGTCACAAGTAATTACCACTAAATCATATTACTATAGATTTTTTATCTCTTATTTAATTATTGGACAATTGAAGACCCTTTTATTTGAAGTCAGGAACCTTGAGACCAAACTTAGCACAGCAATAACACTTTCTTGATTCTGAAATACATTCCCAAAAATGTATTTCACCAAACATTAAAGATTATATGGGCTTATATTCATAATTATTAGTTGGATTATTCTCTATTTCAATGAATAACTCCCATCCTTGACCCTTATTATCTTGTGGAACATAAGCATCAACAAACTCCATTTCAACATTCTCAGCACAATGAAATACTTTTTCAAAACTATTAATTTCACGAGTTGATAAATCTCTTTGTATACCTGGTTTAAATCCATTGTAAAATCTATTTATCTTAATCTAAATATGTTGAATAAAATCCCAAAAAAACATATTCAATTTTGTGAAGAGTGATTCATATTCCACACCTAAATCATCATCCCTTTTCATAAATTCCTATAATTGATTATACATCCTAAGATGATCAAACTTAGGGAAATATTTCTCGATAAAAATATCTACAAATTCCTCGATTTCCCTGGAATCAAGTTCATTTTTATATATATTATTTTTAACTAATTACCACCATTAATTTTATTCACCTTCAAAATGAATGATGTAAAAATTAGGCATTTGATGTTTTGAACAACCTTGACTTCAAATATATTCGCTAGGTTATTGATCCCTCATTTAACTATCACTCCGTCAGATAATTCATTGAATAAGAGGGGATGTTGCCTCGTAAAATGGTCTACTATAGAAATATTATTATGTGGTTGATTAGGATGATTTCATGCTTGGATGCCACTACCCTTTATTTCCTGAGTGAACTTCTCCAACTCTACAACAAACTGTTCTATTCCAATTCTCACCACCACATATTTTTAAATTGTAATGTTGTTTTCCTATAAATTAATTCCCATTATTTGTTCTATATTTACTCTTAGAAAAACCATTCAAACTAAACATATATTTGGTGAAAAACAATGTAATATTTAAAAGATACATCATATCAACAAAATGATAAAGTAAAATACATTAATGGAATGAAATTAACACTATATTAACCTCAAATTAATTCTAAACCGACCTTCGATACCCACTATATGCCCATATCCTTAAAAAAATTTAATATTATTTTATTTCAAGAATTCAAATTGAATAAATTTTTTTAGTGATTTTTTGAATTAGTCGATAACTATTAAAGAAAAAAATCCAACATAGAAACTACCAACGGTTACTGTTTCTTCCATAATATAAAATCTTCTATAAAGAAACATGGTTTTTTTCATGTATAATCATCATAACTTTTTGTTGATTCCTTCCTTGACTAAATCCCCCCTTCAATCCATTGAAAACATAAAAAACCTTGGATGATAACATAAATATCACAGATGGACATATAATTAATGAAAATACATTAGTCTGAAGAAACATGATAATCCATTCAATGTTCATTGAGAAAATGAAACAAAAAACAAATGAATAACACTCACACATTTTTGCCAATGAAAAACACTAAAATTAACAGAAAGAAATTAAAACTCATTAAGGTGAATTAGAGAGTGATATATATATAACCCTTTAAAAAATTCATTTGGAATTACCATATTGTTTAAATCCATATTTGTGATCTATAATGGAGTTCATCCTTCATATAATTTATATCGGACTCACCTGTGAGTAATAATGGTGATAAACCCATCTTATAAGCTATGATGGGATCACTTGTGAGATATAATGGGGCATAACACTTTATATAATCTATATCCGGATAACCTATGATCTTTAACGGGGATCAACCCTTTGTATAAGAAATATCATGCACACCGATTTCATATAATTTTTATGTACCATTTCGTGAATAAATATTGCTAATCACAAAACCACTTTTTTGAAAGATTTTTATAACCCCATATGAAAATAATTTTGATATAAAAATAAAATATTTATTTAATAAAAAAATTTAATTAAAATAATACATATATAATGGTATAAAGGAAATTGTTTTATTTTAAAAGACATTATTCCTTACCAAATAACAGTTATGGTGGCAGAGAAGTCATTATCACTGTATACATTACGGAAATATTACATATCTCATTTTGTAATGAAATTAAAACTAGTATTATAAAAATATTACTTTTGAAATATTAGAATGGAATTCATAAAACAACCTCCATATTCCTTTTATATCCATATAAATATATTTTTAATTTAATATCAAAAAGAAAAATATTTGATATTTAAATCAATCAGTGTCCATGTTGTCCCATACCACATAGATCATTTAAATATTTATATCCATAATTTAATAAATAAAAATATTATAGATAACATATGGTTACAAAATTTCATAGTGGTTGTAAATACACTTTATAAAAAAAATAAAGGTGCATATTTTCAAGAAATGCCTCAATAAATGGAGATCGAGACGAAGTCCCTTACCTTGAGTTTCACATTTCACATTCATTAAAATATTTCATAAATACCAATAATAGGTTTATTTAATATTTTTTAAAACCTTATTAATGTTTATTATTAATTTTATAGAACCCCCAACCATGTCGTTGTGATTAGTTTATTATATGGTTTTATATCAGAGGTTTTTCCGATGTTCATTATTTGAGTCAAAAAGGAACTTTTTTATGAAAATTATTCATGTGGTCATATGTAAATTATATTTAGAATATAACAAATTATTTAAATATTATATATATCATGTATATATTTATATCATAATAGTAAATAAAATTTGGAGATATGAAATGAAAATCACTATTCATAGAGACGATTGGTTGTATGTACACATGAAAGTTACTTTCATGTATTTTTCAGATTAATAGAATGAAACTAAATGATACATAGTTATATTATAATTCTATTATAATATATATGTGATATATGTTACATAAGTTCATTAAAATTATACTTTATACGTTCCATGTATGGCATGAACAAGTCACATCATTTTGTGGGGGCGGTAGTCCACACATCCCCAAATGAAATTATCATATTTAAATATCATAGAAAGAATAAAGGTATGTTTTAAATATAAAATAACAAAATATAAAGAAAATATAAATATAATATATATCATATATAAATATATTACCATCAAAATGGACACCCTGAGACATGGTAGGAAAAAATTTAATACTCACATTTTCGTGAGGCAGTTGTTCACCGGACACAGAAACTGTATGTATGTATCAATTAGAAAGAGTTGTGTTTATGTATAGTACTAATAATTATCATATAAAAATCCTAAAATATTGATGTTAATTTTAATTATTTAATCATATAATATGAAGTGTATAGGGAGGGGAGAAGGAAAATAAAGGAAATAGGCTTGATAGAAGACGTTACCTCTTAATTTGGTAAATCCTTATGATTTGATCTAAATAGATTTCATGAGTTACCTTATTCATATGGTATGTATTATAAGAGGAATATAGTGATTTGGGGAGATTTTTTTAGTAGATTATGTTTGGTAAAACGGTCTTTAGAGGTGTGTGAAAGCGGGTGGATGTGGTGGCCTTTTATAAGAGAAATGAGGGGCACTATAGGAAAGTCATGAAATATTATTTTATTATAAATTAATTTTATAATTTTAAAAGTTCCAAATTGATGAATTTAGATTATTAGATTCGAATGGGTATAAATCCACTCGATAAATAGGTTTTATACATGTGTAGGTCACAAAAATAACCTTATTATTTAGCAATAACCGTTAGTTTAGAACATTAACTCAACTATGTATTTGTGTATTTTAAACAATTTGTGGTTAATATAGTTAATATAAAATGAAAATAGAACCAAAATTTTATCATTAATAATACTTTTACCATTATATAATTAATTTTACTGAATCATATTTTTTATGACTATTATATATTTAAATGAAACAATATTCGTTTTAAGAACACATTTATGTCAATTTTCACACTATTTAAAAAATGATATTTGAAAAATTCAAACCAATATGATTCCATTTAAAAAGGCATTATATCATCCTTAATATTTCAATGTCTTCCAAAAAAATCATGAATGTCCCCAAAATGTTCAAATTAAATTTCTTTTAACATTATTATATCATTCATTTAAATATTTCATTAATTATGTAATCTGTGTGTCATAATTTTGACATAAATATATGTATTTATATAATGTTTAAAATTTATAAATAAAACACAAACATGTCATAAATCATTTATGCATTATAATTACTATTAATATTCTAATATAACATTTCTATAAACTAATATAATTCTATTTTAGCAAGGAGATGCATTTTTATGTAATATTTCCATTTTAATTTAAAAAAATATTATAAAAGGTCTTTACCACACCCATGTGTCTCCATGGAGTCCTAAATTATACCCAAGGATGACAATTGTTAGAAATATCTCAAATATATGATTAGGAAATGTTTTAGGTTGTTTTATATTATTATTATATTAAAATCTTACCCTTATTTACCTAATTACTATTTAACAATGGTAAATTAAAATAATTTCTTTAATTACTATTCATAATGTCAAAATAAGAAAAGCTACCTATTTACATAATTTGGTAAATTTGATTCAAAATATTTAATCTAATTTTCCAAATTTGAATCATAGATTTGACAGATTCTATTATAAATTTAATTCCTCTTCTCCAAACTAGAATATAGGTTTTTAAGAAGTTATAACAATCAAAAGTCTAACATGTGATTATGTTCACTTAAAATGTGTAATTACATCTAATGAAAATAATTGTGATATATTATCAAAATAGAATTAAATTAAACATTTAAACCAATTAAATTTATAATATAACTATATAAAAAAATTATATGAAAAGGCAGTTTTGAATTAATATACAATATTTTTCTCGATTCATGAAAATATAGATTTTATCAGAAAATACCAAAATTTCAACTGAAGTAAATTTTTATGTACCTATTTTATATAATAAGTTTATTTTATAAAATATAATATACTTAAGTGGGAAAATATATTTTTACATAGGGTTCCCCATCAAATGTTTGTATAACAGCCTTTTAAAAATATTAGAGTATATTATGCTTAAAATTGATTCATTCTCATTTTCAGTCAGAAAAATTATTTAGATAAACGTAAAAACATTTAACAAATTTGTAGAATCAAATTTTAGTTAATTATATTCATTCCCACCAATAGATTGTCTAGGAGTTATCTACCTTTTAAAATGATAAAATTATTTTTGTATTATTTTTCTCTATAATTGACTGTTCTGTGAAACGTAATTTTTTAGAGAAAAAACATTATTGCGTGTTGGGTACTCTATTATACATAGTTTCCTCTTAAAATAAAATTCATATTAATTTAAAATATATTAATAGATATGAAAATGTACTATTCTATTAATACATTTGTTCTTACAAGGATAAAATTATTAGAGTACATGACTATATATAATAGATTCATAATTGTTAAATTATTAATCATGAATGATACATGGAATAAAACTATGACATAAAATGAATCATTAATAATATGCTTTTAAAAACATATAACATTTATCCAAGATATTTATAAAAAACAACAAATTCATGTGCTATAATATAGGATTATATAACAGAAATTTTACATATCATTGGAATAAGGGATGCTATATAAATGTGGCATAACCATAGAGATAGGGAAAGATAATATTTTTGAGAAAGATGCGTTTTTTCTTTCTTCAATGAAAAAAATATATTTCCTATAGATATTTATTGTGTGAAATAATCGTTTAACCAAAACATTTTCTAAATATATATATAATTTATCCTGTAATTAATTTATTCTTAATTGTTCCCCATGAAAATGAGTAACTCATCAAATTATAAAGTACCCTTAGAATAACATGTTGTTAATTAGACATTTTAATAGAAATAATTCACATTTCATTGTATAAATTACACATGAAATCAATATTGGTCTTTTAAAATATCAAATGGTATAAAATAAAATCATAAATTAAAATGATTTCCACTATAATATTGATCACCAAAAGTAAAATTATATAATAAAACAATATAAGAAGGGGGAAACCTAAATGTTAAATCAATTGTATGAATTACCTTTTTAATAGATATTGGAAATTAAAATTGATGAACAAAAATAGATTTTATGAAAATATTTAGTCATCAATGAAGTAAAATTCTATGGGAAGAGTCTGTTTTATAAAATTATAAATTTTTTACAATAATATTGACAAGAAAAATATTCATTGATGTTTATTTGAATTTAAAATTATTTTTCCTCTAATAAATATAGATTAGATCATTTATATTTGATAACTAATTCATTTTTTGAACTTATGATAAATATTTTCAAGAAAAATGTATATAAATAAAATGATTATGTTTGAGTTATCATATCCATTACAATTACTTTTGGTTTACATGGAAGGGATAAAACACCATATATCCTTCAGAAAAAAATATTTATTACCTATTTAAAAACATTAATCAAATAAATTTCCATTTATAATTTTATGTTACAATAATTATCTTGAGTTATATTAGTTTTCTTTTACCTATTTTCATCATTTGGTATTTATATTGCATAATTATACTAGAATCATTATACTAGTTTCAAATAATCATTATTTTTAAAACATTAGTCATTATTATTCTATAAAACATAATATAATTGATATTTTAAGGTTACCTATAAATTTATAATTCAATTATATGATATTTTTTCATTTCATATGGAGATAAATTAAATGTTGAACATGTTTGCAGTCATTAATATATAATACTAAATTACTTATAAAGACAACTATTTTTTCGTTTGTAATAAAAAAAATCATATTAATGATAATTATTATGAATATTTATCTTATATACAAATCTATGAAATTATTTTACCCATCTATGAATGTGGTTGTGAGAAAATAAATGCATCATCAAAAGGAAGTGGTCTTCAGTATTTATTCATGGATGATGATTTAATTTATCACATGATGGGAGAAATGGGTTATATAGATCATTTTTTCATAATCATTAAAATAGTAGATCGGTTTTATTAAATAACACTTTTCATGCCATCCATGTATGTCAGTGATGGAAGAACCACACATGATGATACATGCAGGCTGTAGTTTGCAAAACCCAAAATTTACATTTTAATTAAAACAAATTGGACATAAATAAGTTTAATTGAAATTTTTCTGATAATATTCATAATTATATTATATATATGAAATTTATTATATTACTCAACAAAAAAAATTAAAAAATAGGAGTTGTGTTTAACAAAATAGAACATGTCGCTTCATAGAGTGGGCAGTCCATACAATTAAGGATTTTTGATATTGTTTTAAATATTAAAAAAGGAGAAGAAATTAAATTTTTTTAGAATGAATAATATAATATACTATACTAACAATAAATATAAAATTAAATATTAGTTTTTAAATCATAAATTTGAAGGAAAAATATATCAGGAAAAATGAACACATTGAGGGCTATGATTTTCGTAGAATAATCTTAAGAAATGGAGGTCCTAATCTAATGAACTATGAACACATGCTCAATGAATTGAAATATTATTATTTTGGAAGGAAAATATGAATAAATCCATGTGGGAGATAAATTTATTTTGTGGTTAAGAGGGTGTAGTGACATGAAACGTGTATATGTTGTGAGAATGATGTTTTTTAACAAAAAAAAATTAATATAAAAGGATAACATGTTAAAAATCATGTTTCAAAATTATTTACATCAAAAGTCTATCGGAAGATATAAATTCATTAATTCCATACCAATAAATTTTAACTATTTCCTTATTCAATTTTTCATCATTTTTCATTCAATTTCAACATTTACTATTTTTAATTTTACTATGGTAACAATGATTTAGGGATTTTTATATTTTTATGAAAAACAATAGAATTTTACTTTTGAAATAATTTGAACATTCATATCCTAATTATGTATTCTATATTATTAGGAAAAATAACTTTTGTAAAAATAATTCGATGTTATTAATAATATATTTAATATGTGAAATCTCATTTTTTAGAAATAATTAATTTGCATGACTGAATAATATATAGAAAGTTAAATTACCTATTTTGATAATATTATTTTTCCAAATTGCTTAATTTAAGATAAAAATAATTTTATTAATAATTTAAATCAATCAATAAAAAATTTCTCTAATAATAATATATAATAATACAACAGAATAGAAATATTATTGGAAAATAATAGTTATGTCTCTAAAATGCTAATCACATGATTTCAAAAAATAATATTTATTATAAAATGTATCATTTTACATCTTAAATACATATTTTACCAATCATATATATATATATATATATAATTATATATCATTATTTTAATGTTAATATTTGTACCGTTTTGGTAAAAATCATTATTTTCACCATCTCCTAAAATTTAAACTATTTAAGATATTCAACATAATTTTTCCTAATATTAATAGTTTTTCAATTTCCAAAAATGAATATAATTATTTAAAAATGACATTTTACATTTTTTAAATTTACACTCTAAATAAGTTCATCATTTATAGTGATATAACATTATTTAATTCATTAGAAATCATCCTTTATGTATATTAATTATTTATCAAAGTATTTTGTTAATATAATATTTATAAAAATTATATATTCTTTATGTAAAATATCCACATTATAAAATAAATTCACTTTGTTAAAAAAATTAGTTTCTTTAATTTAAAATTTTAATTAATATTAAAAGGAATAATTACTACATAATGTTGTTATAACTATCTATACCACATATTGAAAGAATAAATCACATTGGTTAATATGAATTTTAGGAAAAAAATTATAGTGCATTAAGTATCACTGTTGAGTTTGGAGAAATGAACATAACATAATATTTTTTTAAAGAATATATTTAGAAAAATGTCATATTTCTATTTCTTCCCCCACTTAATGTTATTAAATCATATGAATTATAATAATACCTAAAAATAATAATACATAACGTTAGTAAATGATAACCAGGAATCAAGATATATATTTTATGTGAGAATAAACTTTCTATGTCTTAATTATATCGTGAGACATACCATACCAAATTAATTTCTAAGAAAATATTTAATAAATATATTAAAAAATATTTTTTAATATTTAATTACATAAATGTATATTATAATTTGAATATGACTTCTCAATCACATGTTGTCTTCTACAATGCAAACTTTAATTTAAACTATTATGCCATCAATTCAAAAATGAAACACTTTGTTTACTTAAAAACTAACTTGGTTAATCCAAAGATACATTCAATTATTTTCTCTCATATGTCATTTCCTGATCACTTAATTAAATTACTAACTATATAATTATCAATGTATTTTAATTAGAATTTTATTAATCAAATCATATCCCCTTGGTGTGTTTATTTAGGTTTGATGACTTGTGACTAAAAATTTTTCACTAGGGTTAATATTTAGTCGATACTCATGAGATGAATTTAATGGTGATTAACTATAGTTTAATTTTTACTATAATAAATTATAATTTAAAATATATAGAATGGGAGGAAATTTTAGAGGTACTAAAAATTAATAACACAACCAAATGATAATGATCTTATATTATACATGGATTTTTATTGGAGTTTTCGTTAATGTTTTATAAAGAGTCTTTATGATAACTAAACTAATATCCGATAATATAGAAACAATTATATGTTACTATAATTAATTAACTAATATAAATAGACATGTCAATATCATTTATTTTGAGGAAAAATAATCCCATCACACAAATAGTCACACAAACCAACTGATCAATGTTTTATTATTGTAAAATATTTTCTATATGAGAAACATATTTTATAATAATAATTTATATTTCGATAATACAATCACCTATTAACACCCTTTTAAACATCACATATGAAATACCAATCTCCAAAACATGTGTATGGTAAGAAACATGATAAGAGTGTGAGGTTTATTGAATGTAAAATAACAATTGGAAATGATATTTGAAGAACATGTGTGATACGAAAATGAGAATGAGGGGTATTATAAAATAATAAAATTACATGATCATACTAAGTATTAAACATATAAAAGAGTATATTGTAATTATTAATGGCATAAATCATTTACATTATATGAATAATAAATAATAAGGTGTTTAAAATGTATACTAATAATCATGGGGATTAATAAATATCATGGGAATATAAAATTACCAAGGAATATATTAGGGAAATGTAACATACATATAAATAAGGAATAATTTCTATTGGGGAAAACATAAGTATAAGAAATAATCAGCTTATTATTTCACATACTTATACCCATGGTTGTGGTTAACTAAATTTTTCAGGCTTATAAAAGTCATATTATATATTAACCATTAGAAAATGCATTGGGGAGGAGTTTATAAGACCACAACCGTCAGTTATCAATACTAATATGTACATATTAATAGTAATTCACATATCACATTATAATTATAAACTAGAAATATTTTTTTTAATAAATTTTAAATTTGAAAATCATTACCTTTTTATAGAATAAAGAACCCATGGAAGGAAACAATTTTCATATATCATTTAAAAATCATATACTCACATCTAAAATTAAATTTATTGATATCAAAAAAATGATCACTATAAAATAATTATATAATATAGGAATTTTTGTAGTCTAGATCATGAAACATAACTCTTCTTGAAATAAATATTTTTATATGATTATGATAAAAATGAAAACAGTATCACAATGGAGAATTCATGAAATAAATTTGTAATTATTAATGTAAAATTTAAATTTATTGACCTGTTTTCCGAAAATCACCACTATTTCATAAAAAATTGTAACATTACCTATTTATTGATTTATATTTAAATTAAAAACATTTTTAACCAATTATAAAAGAGAAAAAAATTATTTTTCATTTAAAAATAATGAATTTTTTGTACATAGAAAATATATATTTAATAAGATATCATATAACATAATATAATAAGATTGAGTTAACAAATATGTTGCCCGTACTCTTGATTTATATATAAGAGATTTAACCATCTTTATCATGAAGAAAAAAATATTTTTGTACATATTGTATAACATTGTACTCATGAATTTACATTTATATGTTTAATTTTAAATTATTATATATATATATATATATTATATTTTTACCAAACTCAAAAATTTGGAACTTATAATTTTAACATCATAAATATTTCATAATAGATATTAAAAAAAATAATCTCTGAAGGAAAATATTTATCAAACAATTAAATTTAAGGAATTAATATTTTAGTATGACATGTTATTTTATAAATTATCTAATTGATTTTTTTTAATGTTTTCTAACGGTGAATATTTTGATGAACTAGTTTTAGGCTACCTATCAGTATCAATGAATTACTATACAGAAAATAACTAATTTTTATGATACAAATTAATTACGAAATTGATGAGAATTATTTCTCCTATATATTATATATACTCAGCAATAATAAATTATAACTGACCATGAATTGTTTAAGGAATAATTAAATCCATTACTCCATAGTAAGGATCATGTTCTTTTACACATGAATATATATTTTATTTTATGATAAATGTGAAAATTTTGACGTATTTTTAATTATTTCATAATATTATACATTCCATATATATCATACCTATTTATTATATTCTATTATATATAATCAATTTTAAGAATTTTAGTGAAATATAATAATATTTTTCACTAAGGATGTAGTTTGTACACCGCAAAATTATCATTTTTGTTTCAATAATATTGATAATAATGTTGGTGGAATAAACTTTTTTCCTTCATAATAATAATTTTATAATATATTTAAATATATTATTCAATTTCAGCAATATAAAAAATCAATAGAGGTGGTGGTGAAAAAATATTATCCACAACTTCAAAGAGGTGACAGTCCTCATACTAAACAAATGACAGATTCATTCATTCGTAATAGTGATAGGAAAATAGGATTAACATGTATTTATATAGAATAATAAAATTCAACATAAAAATAATGATGTCATTATTTATTATTTATAACTTTTTTTTGAAAGTATAAATGAAAATAAATAAAATCTTTTAAGAAAGTTACTCATGTTGAGTAATTTTTAACTCCAATGAATATATCCTTAGAGCTGATGCTATTAAAAAAAGCACATTTTACCAAATGATAAAAGAATATGACTTAATTTTAAATGATTTAAAATATATAAGATTCATATATAAGAAATATTATTTTATTTTTCTTAAATATATTATGAAAATTCCAATTTATATATGGTGAGAATGGAATTTATTTAATTATATGCACAAAATTAAAATGGGAAAATGTTAAATTTTTCATTTCCCTCAAAAAAAATTAACTACAATGGATTTGGGGTTGAGATAATGTAGTCCCCTATAAGATCTAGATCCTTTTTACAGTTGTCTCTGTATGTTTTATAGGTAGCCTTTTTCCATTAATTTTTTTCACTTTTTATTTGGGTTTTACATTGGGGTGTGATTGGGTGAAAATTTAGAAAAATGGATGAAGAAGTGGTGGCACACTGTTGGTACCAGATTAGAGAAAATTGTGTGATAAATTATGAGTAACTATGCACCCACAAAATAAAAATCACATAGTTTAGTTGCATGGTTTGAGAAAACCATTCTCCCACAAATAGAAAACATTTCACAATTATTAATATAGACTGGAAATTACATTTTTAATCCCCTAAACAAATGACACTCACCCAATTCAACCAAAAAATAGGCCACTTGACATATCCTTGTTGATGTGTCTCAAAGATATATTCCTAGCCTACATGACCTCTGTTCTTCTTGATTTGATGCCCGATTCAAAGATATGCCCCCCTCCTTATAAGAGATTCCAATCTCACTTGGTTTCCTATTGTTATTCCTTCATTCTAATCTTCATTTTGTGTATGTTCTTAATGAATTAGGTTATATTTAGACCTAAATATTTAAATATATATATATATATATATGAAATTTTTTTTATATCAATATTAGAGGGATATTGATTTGTTTAATCTCAATTTAGGTTTTATACATGTATCTCATTCTACACCATCACTATTCTGAATTTTGTGGATTTCCATTGGGTGATAATTTATAATGAATTGACATAGGTTTTCTATAATTAATAACCAAAAGTCATGAATGCAATTATGTGTATGTAATTTATGAATTTATAATATATGTTTATGAAATGATTTCTTGATTGAGTTAATTAATTTTTTGAATTAATTAATTGGATAAAAAAGTGAAATTAGGGATATTGTGATTATATATTATTTATAATTAATGGTTGAATTAATTATTAAATATTGGGATTTTGAATTTTATTAATTATTTATTTAATTAATTATATATATATATTGAATTTTTAGATGAGATAATACTAGTTTTTTGAGTTAATTATTTGGATATCAAAAAGAAATTTGGATATGTAGTTGTGAAATTTATTATAGAAATATAGAATTTTTTAATAATGATAATTTATTTTTGAATAAATTATATATATATATATATTAAATTTTTTGAATTATAGAAATAAATAATTTACATATATATATATATTATATTTCTTGAATTATGATAATTAATATTTAAATTTGTTGTAGAGATACTTAATCTACTTAATTAAGATAAATAATTTTTTAATTAATTAATGATATATATAATTCATTGATTGAGATAATTAATGTTGTAATTAATAATAGATATTTAGAAAATTTATCTCTATATTTAACTGTGGAATTGATTGTAGATATATTATTATTTTTGAATGATATAATAAAATGTGGAATTAAATATTGAGATATTTAATTGTTTGAATAGGTTCTTTAATTGTGGAGATAATTGTAAAGATATTTTATTTCCCTATTGTGATAATTTTATTGGGTAATTAAATGCACATATTTTTAATTGTTTGAATCAGGATAATTAATTGGTAAATAAATTAATAATATATTCAGTTTTTATAATTAAGGTAATTAGTTATTGAATTAATTATAGAGATATTAAATTCTTTTATTGGATAATTAATTATGGAATTTATTTTACAGATATTTAATTGAGTGGCTTGCAATAAATAATAGATGAATTAATTATATGGAATATTGGTACTGAATGTGAATGATTAATTAGGTAGTTAAATAGATAAATTGATGTGACCAACTAATATCAGGATTAATTGAGGAAGGTTAATGTCATTATTTAATAGTTGAACAAATTAATGGAATTTGTGAGAATAATTAATTGGTGAAGTATTCGAAAATTTATAATTATATAAATTAATTATTGAATTTATTAATATTATTGACATGAATAATTAATGGGTGAATTAATTGATGTGTGATGTTTTGTGATTATTTATTTAGAAAATTAATTTTATAATTATTTATAAGATATTGAGATTAATGTTTTCAAGAATTAATTATTAAATTAATTAAGATTTATTGAGATTGTGGATGGAATAATTAATTGTTGAATTAATTAGGGGGAATATTGAATTCATTGGGTTAAAATAATTAATTACTGGATTAATAATTGGGATATTATGATTGTTGAATTGGAATAATTTATTGACGGATTAATTATGATGATATTTGTGTTTCTGGATTTGAGTAACTAATTGTGAGATTAATTAAATGTATGGGATTAGATCCTTGTGGATCGAACCTTTTCATGGTTTAGAAGCTTAAGGTTCAGAGAGGATGTTTAGATGAATTTTGGAAGAGTTAGTCTACTAAAAGATAGAAATTGATATAATTACTTGTCGTCTAAGAATTACACATTGTGTAAGGAAGGTTCATGAAATTTCTGTTTTGGGGATTTAAAAATAAATAGTTGATGAATTTTTTGGCCTAAAAAGGATCTAAAATGGTTCCATTATATTTAATGAATTTATAAATAGTGAAAATCCATATTTATATAAATTTTAAACAATTCCATCCACTCAGGTTATCAAAACCTATAGATGAAGAACCTCCTTATCTAATTCTAGGGGACTGGGAAAACCCCTACATCGATCGTACTGGGATTCTATTATCAATGATCAATCCCTATCTTCCCTCCATTGATCTATCTTTGATCCAAGGTATGTTCTACCATCATTCTTATAGCATAATTAATATGTTTCCCTATGCTCCTCCTTTACATATGAAGGGATCATGATCTCTATGTTTCTAAAGGATTCTTTTTGGATGTTTGTTAGCTTTGATGTTGTGTGGTGCCCTTGGTTGATGAAGTTCTTATAGATGTTTTGATGGGGTTACTAAGTATTGGTTAATTCACATTCAAAGAACACCAATAACTTATTTAGGTAGTGAATTCTTTTCTTCTTAATTTAATTATTTGAAATCATAACAAAAAAAATATTTATCCTCTATGATGCCCATGAAATTAACCAAATAATTAATTGAACCTGATTAGATAATTGGTATTGGTCTCATTGTGATGTTATTGTTTGTACTGTGATTACAATTTTCTTCTTTTTTACTAGATATTGTGGTACATATGATCTTCTTGTTATGGTTGGTTTAGCATGGTTATTTGTTAATGAGCATAATTTTGGAATTAATTTTTAATTAATTGGATCAAAGATATAAATTGGAATGTTTAATAAATCAGGTTATAACTATAGTTTGATGTTAATCAAATTGATACAATTATAAAATATTAATTTTATTTGTTATAAAACCTGATTCTAGTTAATAATTAATGATAAAATAAAAAAATAATTTAAAAATAAATTATTTGATTAATTTTTTACAGTTATTGGTATATTTCTTCTTTTTTTCCCAAATTTGGAACCACTAATTAATGAGTTGGTTAATTCAATATAGAATAATAACTGGTTGTGTGGTAAATGATAATTCATTTTTATGGCATGAGATACCAACTTAATTATAATGTATTCATACATCATTCTTTTGAGTTTTGAGGGCTTGTTGTGTGTGAAAGTTAGATGTGTTTTTTTTGGGCCAGGTGCCAATTTTATGGATTTTTATTTTTTTTTCTTGTGTTTTTAACTGGATAAGTTCCTTTATATGTAGTGTAGGGATTCCTGAAAGTGATTTGATTTGTGAATGGATGACCCTGGAGGGCTATTATGGTATGTGGGGTTGGGAGGCCTATATGTGATGAGATCTTGGGATGTTTGGTAGTGGAGGGATTTTATGGTATATGAGTTAGGGAGGAATGATTATTGTGGATGAAGTTGATGACTGAGATGGCGAGATGCATCTAGATATGTGTGTGGGTGTCTAGGAGGACAATGGTGGTGATGAAACATGTTCAAATAGATATTTCCCATTAATATGAAAGATGGGTGTTTGTTTTTATCTATTTTCCCGACATATAGGTTTTTTTTCTAATCTATGATTTTCTCCAGTGGTTCTGTCATATACATGTGCTTTGTTTTTTACGTTGTTTGGTAGAAAAGTATGTTTTCCTAAAATAACTTGTAATATGGAAATTTATTATGATAAAAAATGACTAAATTTTTAACTCATGGGGATTTATAACATGTAGTTTTAAAAAATAATATATCTATTAGAAGGTAAATATTTGGGTTAAAATAGATTTCATTATATATAAATTTAGTTTTATCATAATTAACTAGTTTTAATAGTTCAAAGATAACATATAGTGATGAGTATAATGTTATATATTCTACATATACCCATATATTAAAGAAAAAAATATTTATACAACAAACTAATTTTAAAATAACAAAATATATATTATTGTTTAATAAATATTTTAGTTGAGATTTATATTTCCTATTAAACTCATCTAATCGATAGTAAACTAAATAAAAAATAGAATAACAATAAAGATTAACTCATTATGTATGTAGTGCATCCCAAAATTTCTTATGGATGATGTTGTAAACATTGTTTCATATAATTTGTCGATATTTTCATGTGATTCATTCATGGGTAACAAATTTCATAAATGATCACTCAAAAATAAATGAAATTAATAAAGGAAAATATATCAATGAAGTCCATTTTCTGAAAATATGGAATAATAGATTATACTATAGAATCATGAAAAGAATGCATGGTTGGATTTATTGATGGAATAAATCTTCAAGAGAACAGAGAAGAAATCAAAACTAATAATGTGATTACAATTTTTTCTCATGTATTTTATTGTAAGTCCATGCATAAAATCCAATCACTATAAACACTTTTTCAAGGAATTTATACTTATTTTTGAATCCTTACTCTAAAATTAATTAATTATGGAGAAGGTACATTAATGTTTTAGTGGAAAAGGGAATCAAATCATTCTATATAATAAGAACATAATTTATGAACAGTTTTTCAGAAATAATTACTAAATGCTATTAAAATTGTTTTATGGAAATGATGATGACTAAACACACCTGAAATAGTTGTCTAAATACATTTCCAAAATAATAATAAATTCTAAATAACATTTATATTTAACTAATTCACTCATGTTTTATGATGGACTATGTAAATAAATGTTTCCTATAAAAAAATAAAGAATAATATTTACAGTCATCCATAATACTACATAGAGAACAAAAAATGAATTCATTAAGAGTTCATATAGATATTTTGAAAATAAATATTCAGAAATTTATGGGAATATAATCTAAAACCATCAGATATCATTGATGAAAAATTATTTCCACATTATTAGATAATTTTTTTTGGACTTATCTGAATTTATTTTAGGTAATGGTAGGTGATTTGTTGGTGAATGAACGTAAGTAATAAAGGTAATTACCTTGATATAACGTTTCCAAATCTAAATAAGTAATTTTACAAGAATTATTAATAAATTTAACAATAAATAAAATTTAAATAAATGATATACCTTAATGATTTAAAAATGGAAACAATTCATTAAGGACATGTTCATTTAGAAATGTTATTGGCAGATTATAAATAATATAAAAATATGAATTCTATTATTTTCCATAGAATCTATAATTCAAAATTATTTTATTCACACTATATTAATAATTATTTTTATGAAATATTTCTAAATATTAAGGGGTAAAATTATTTAAAACATTGAAAAAATATAACATTTCATAAATTCATTTGAAACCCCACTATTTATACATAATGGCTGTTGAAAATTTTATTATGATGAGTGGAAGATATCTGGTTGTAATGTCAAATGAAATAAATTATCAAATTTAATAGTTTTATTTAAGTATATTGACATATAAAAATACCTTTAATGGTTAATGTTAATTATTTTTATGTGTTTTTAATGCATTCACATAATTATCCATTGTGTTGTTACCTAAATCAAACCCCCATGTATTCTGTATTGATAATGGATCACATGGACATATAGTGAGATGATTGTACGAATATATCATACGAATTAACTGATACCTCACTCTTCTATATACATTCTCTTAGTATTCAATAATAGAGTTAATAATATAAAAATATTAAATAAATTGTATTTATAAAAATAATATGAAATAAATCCATATAGATATGTCCTTTTGTATTGTACGTATTGTAAATAAATACATTAACAGAGATTATAAAAACCCTGTTGTTTTTGAGTAATATTTTTTATCAATAACTATAAATGAGAACAAAATCTATCTTTGATAATGTCAATATTTGAATATGTAAAATTCCATAGATGTTAGGTAAATGTTAAAAATCAAATTGAGATGGTTTTGGAGTTCAATAAGATATAACTGTTAAAGAATATTTAATTAATAAAATAATTATATCCTAGAAGTGTGGTAATAACTCAAATATATTACAAATTTATCATTAACATATTATAATTTAATTTTTAGTATTAGAGAAATTATAATGTTTTATATTACAAAAAAAATATTTTGTAATTTCTTATTTTATGATGTAAATTTACAATTTATGATAAATTCAATGATCTTAATTCATCATTTGATCTAGTGTTATTAAAACGGATGGATTTTTATGTTTAATTTAGGATATATATATATATATATGGTATATTAATTACACTATTAATTCATCATTTATACTTCCACTACTTTTTATAGGTCATTGTAATATAGGGCTGAAAGAATTTTTTCCCAGGTAATTGATTTCAGATTAGGCTGAAAAATTCAAATCATGGAATGCCATATGATAATGATTCAACATATTCAGTGAAAGGTAAATGGTAATGACAAACCATATATGTTCTAATATTTCATTATAAATGAAAAATAGGAAATTTTTTATCATCACTATCTAGAAAAACATATGTGTGTTGGAAGACATAAGGCAGGAACCCATGTATGGGATGTCATGGTGAGATAAAGGTTTGTCGAGCCCAAATTAATTATATTCAAGTTGGTAATAGATTCTAGAAGTTCAAATACTAGTTAATAATCTAATAGATACACAAATAATGTAAACACAATAGTAAAAACTACTAACATATTAAATCACCTGTAATATCACATCATAATTCAATCCATGAATTCCAAATATCTCCTTACCAAACAAAATAAATAATAAACCAATAAAATAAATGTCCAATTTCACAAATAATTTGATCTCCCATTAATTATAAATGATATTTTTTCGTGAATAAAAACATGTTATATTTTAAATTATAATATTATACCAATGTTAGTCACAATTAACCAAACAAAACACTATTTCATTAATAGTGATCCTTATAATTTTCATAAAATATAACCATGAATACATAAAAAATTTCACTGTGAGAAAATATTTGACATAAAATATATAGAGTGAAAGATAGATCTATCAAATATTTAATATTTATTATCCCCATAAACATAATGATGGTATAGAAAAATATAATATTATTATACCAATCCATGTAATTGAAAAGGAAAATATAGTACATTGGGAGGAAATAAAATTCAAAATTTATGAATGATTGAAAATAAATTTACATGAGCTAATATGAAATTTGTAATAGTAATTTGATAGTTGGAATATTAACTTAACCTTTTTTAATTGTAACTAGACCATTATGAATAGTAATATAACTGATGGAATAGTAAATTTTCCACAATATAATAAAATATTATATATATCATTTTTATTATGATTAATTTAATAATATATAAATATTATAAAGTAGTAAAATAAATATCAATATTAAAAACTCAAAAAAAATATTTTAACCATATTAATTAACTTTACTATAATATATTTTTTTAAAATAAATTTTTTCAAAATTTATATGTACATGTAGGAAAAATTATCTTTCGATAAAATGAAAATAATTTTTTGTATCATCGATTTGAAATTTTTTAGGGGTAATTATTTGTTAATTTTCTGAAATGAATAATTTTTTTGTATAATAAATATATAATTTGTTGCGAGATAATGTATTTTAAATTACCTCATTCAAGATGTAATAATGAGATATTAATTTCTAGAAACAATTTATCGACCAGAATAATATTCTTTTCTTATATGATCCATTTAAATAATATAAAATGTTTTTTAAAACCTAAAAAACATTTTCTAATGTGTAAACTCTAAATTATTCGATTAAAATAATATGTTGTTAGTTTCCCACAATTCCTTATGATTAACCATCTATATTAAAAATATATAGTTTTCTAACATCTTTAAAATGGGTTACTCTTATCCAATTTATTTATTAATGTCTAAAATATATTTATTCAATACTTTAAATTTGAAATAAAAATAATATGTTAACATTAAAATGTTCGTCTAATCATGAATAAGTAAAATCATTCCCATTACATTATAGACCGCATATCATTCACTTACCAAATCTAATTATCTTTATAAAAACCCTATAATAATTTCCTTATAATCCTTAGGAACATTCTAGGGTAATATAATTATATGATTTCCAAAATATAGGGTCCATAGAGAATCCCCAACCCCAATAATGTGGTAAAAAATTTTCATACATATTTTATTAACCTGTAATAATTTTATAACCTCATTTTATTTCAAATTTAAATCATAATAAATAGTAAAAAAGAAGTTGCGATAATATAAATTATATTAGTATACAATAATTTTTTTATTTTTTATAATGGTACATATTTATTGAGACCCTCTCTCAAATGATTCCCCTCCTTAGCAGTCAATGACAGATGATAGATAATAACTCCAAGCCCCACCTCTAGTAGGCCCCTAGTTAGAGACTAGAACTAAGGGTAAAAGTATCTCACAATATGAGAGGTTCTACCCTTTATTAGAGAACATGATCAGGAGATTAGATGTATGGACCTCAAAATAACTCCAATACATATATATATATATATATATATATATATGAAAGTTAATATCTATCTCACATTCATGTTAAAAATAGAAATTATATAAATACAATAAAACCCTAACACATTTACCAAATGTAAAGCAAGTAAGTGATCAATAAATTCTCCCAATGTACATGAAAGTAGAGTACAACATGCTCCATGAAGTCCTCCCATATCCCTGAATACCATTTTATATATGTATGGTGAGTGTAAAAGTATAATCAATAAAATACCAATGGGTATTTGGAACAAGTGTGAGAAGCATACTAATTATCCTGTGAGAGAAATTCAGACTCAACAACACCTAACAAGGATTACTAACCATCCCATCCGCTCTTTGTACTACTCATTAAATAATGAAAATAAATAAAGTAATAAAGTAGTCACATATATGGTAGTGTACCCCACACCACTTTTGTAGTGATTGGACTGTATCACAACCTAGTATAATACATCATGACACTCCCACATCTTCTGAAAAAAAACTACCCACAACATATCCGCGAACACCTGGGTCTCAAAAGCATAACAATTCTTCTTAGAGACAGTTCTGTCACTACCTCAGAACATCTCAACCATAGACACCTGGGTGAATACCACACCAAGTCCATCCCACAGACACCTAAGAAACAACCACTTCTAATGGATAAATCATCAGGTAAGGCACAACAACTCTCATCGTAAATAAACTTAGGAAAACACAACTCATCCACACACACTTGTCTCCCAAAAACGACAACCTGCAAATAGAATTTTGGCATAGCAATCCCCATAAGATGGATAAGGGAAGTGAGAGTGTCTCGCCATCCCTCATCCCACCTAGCTATTGGGAAAGACACCAACCCCTTTAACAATGGGTGTGTTTCCCAAATATTTCTTCACTAGTGTATGGTGCATATATAATACACAATAATATACAACATATATATATTCATTTATAGTATTCAGCAGTCTAGACCGACCTATTATATTCACAATACCTTCTACATCTATTAGTCTTAGAAAAATTCTCATTATATGGTGATAAAATTATTGTGGATTAATAAAGGAATATCACTCACGCCCATACATTACATTACTTATAATTAGCCATAGTTAACTATGAAACCCATCATTTAACTTTTCATTGATACACTCCTACCCAATTACCAAACAAACTCTTTCTATATCAACATTATTATGTATTTATTTGATACAACAATACATGAGAATCTAAGTAACACAGATCACAACAATCATTACAATCAAGTAACAAAAAATATGGATATCAATGTTAAATTAACCCACATTTTATTTCCATAATGTTTAACATCAATTCATGGGAAAAAACCAATATTGAGACACATAGTGAGGCATTGGGGATGCTACTCATAGAAAACCACCGGGAGAAATACTCAAACTAATCTCTACAATCACCCATCATCAAATTAATTTTTTCCAATCCATTATGAAAATTTATGAAAACATTAACTCATTAATCTCTATGAATTGAGCTAATTTCATCAGCAGATCTACTACAACATTGATTAAATCACAAAATCCCTTTCCCATGGGTAAACCTATGAAAAAATCCAGTGATATTTTATCCCAATTACACTCAAGGACAAATAAGTGCTACAAAAAAGATTGTGAACACGTTGTTTATACTTCCACTACTGACACACTAATAATTTAGCCACAAACTCGACTACATATTGATTCATCCCAGACCACTATAACATATCGTCATTCAATGGAACATCATGGAAATCATTGGATGTGCCTCCAAGGATGATAAATGGTACTTAGAGAGGAATCCCTCGTGCATCGCCACCTGAACAAAATAACATCCCCTAAAATAGCACTCAGTTTCATCCATCATCGACCATCCTTTCAGAGAATCACAATGGTAAATGTGATCACACATCAACTCTAAATTCGAGTCTCCAAATTGAGACTCCAATTCCTAAAACAGAATAGAATACTACACCAGTATCTGAAAAGAACAACCTGTATCATCATCAATTTGTTCAGCTATGTGCAAGGATACTAACTCCCCCATCGCATTCCAAGCATCTAAAGATTCTCCAAATAAATCCTTCTGTGACATTTTTCTCAAGGTATATTCCATGATATTTACATTTCCTAAGGTGTTTGGGATCTTGAAATCATTTTCCAAGGGATACTCCATCCACCTCCACTGGCACATTTTCATATCTGGCTGAAAAAACACATAAATGAATCTCTTGTTGTCTCTGTAGACAATAAATCCCTACCTAATGATGTATTGTCTCCACAACCACATCCAAAACATGACCATTTCTAACTTTAGATCATGGGTCCAAAAGTATCATTCAGGGGAACATAACTTCCTAGACACATAATAGGTATATCCTTATTTCAGAATCATGATTAATCAAAATCCCAGACAAGAAACATCCTAAAATATGTTAAACCTAACACATTCCCCAAGAATATAGATAACTATAAAACAACCATTTACAATAGATGAACGCTTCATGGAACTTCTAGATCCACCTATAAACTTTTTCTTTTTGGTTCAATGCTACCAACAAAGCTGTAACTTGAAAGAAATTAGGTACAAATATCTGGTAATAGGCCACCAGATAGAGAGAACACTAAATTGATGCTACATTCTTGGGTGCATAACATCAAACAACTAACTAAACCTTTTGACGGGTCTAATGTTACACCATGTTGGGACACTACATGCCCACATAAATACACCTATCATATCCAAAAGATTCACATGGAAAAATTCCTATAGGGATGGTGGCATCAAAGTAACATCAATAGTTTCCTGAGATTATAATAATTCTTCTCCAATGACTTTGATTAGATCATTATTTCTTTGATGAATATGACAAAAAATCATTCCATGAAATATAAATTTCATAATCCATTGGAAAACATATGCTGCAATAGTTGCACCAAATGATATGGTTACGAACTCGAAGGGCCTATACATGCATCTGAATGTAGTATTCAGTTTCTCAGCTTCCATAACCATCAAATACTGATATCCAGGCCACATTTTACTCCTAGATATACAACCTAGTCCTAACAACTAGAAAAAAAATCTTATCTATAATTAGTAGAATGTAATGGTTCTTGATTATCACCTTGTTTAATATCATATATTCTATGCACATCCCTATACCACCATCCGCATTTTTGGTGAACCACATTGGATCACACCATGGGGAAAAATGGGGCCGGATAAATACCGTCATCATCAAATCATAAATCTGTATCCTAAACTCCCACATCATAGAAGGTTCCATCCAATATAGATGCCCTGAAATTGGACAAGCAATGATCTATAAGTATTCCCTGAACATAATGACACGACAAAGAGGTTGAATCAGAACCTCCATTAAAAACAACCATAAATCTACCACCACAACTTTGGGAGCATCCACTATTTAATCATCCATTGTTTTCACTATCATCTAGGAAAACAAAAAAAATCGAATATACTCGTTGACTGCACACATAGCAACATCGCTAACCAACACAATCTACACACCTACCATTCATGTGTGTGAAAATGAATCTTCCTCCGAATTATTCGATAAAATCATGAATAGAGTACAACCTGTTGTTTACTATAATTTCATCATATGGTTACATATGTAGTATTAAAAGATCCACATGGGAGTGATGGGTCCCATCAACTGTCTACATCCCCACCAGTTATAAAAAAGTATGGTTTCTACTCTCATTGGGGTACTCAACACCAGAGGAAATATAATTTTATATATATATAATCATAGATAAATATATTGAATAGGTTCAATGAAGATGTGTGATACTATTGAATCAGAAAAAAAAACAAAAAAAGAGTACAAAACAAACTGATTGTAACTCTAACGATCTCAGAGTCTATTGGAACTGCTACCTACGATGCATGAAACATACCACACCCAGGTCCTCTAACCATCAACTAAAAACCTTCTCCATATTAATTTTTGGTTCATGGACATTGAGGAACAATATTTGGTCAATAACTACATGCTCTGTCTCAACTAGGTAGAAGAAGGATCCTATCATCCATGTTGTTTGAAAATCCTAGCTGGGAACTGCTTTTGCGGATGCCATTGAATATACCACCCCTCCACTATACTAAGCTCTAACAACCACTGAATAAAATTTATGGAGGTGGACACAAAATCCAAAAATTAATCACCTCAACCCCAAGACCACTATAAAGAAATGATGACGAGATTTTTAAAAAAGAAACTTCTTAGGATTAATCCCCGCCAATTGGACATCGAAGGATGTAGCACCTGAGACATGTTGGTTACATCCTTTCCCTTTGGGAAACCCTATTGACTCCCCTCTCGCAAAAGAAATCCTCACGAGTGAATCTTCTCATTTACTCATTCCTTCTCATGGACCTCCTAGTACATCAGAAATGTAAAGGAAGTAATAGAGTACAAGATAGAAGGACAAAGTGACTCCTCTATTCACATCTCCTAAGACTCGTCATCTGAAAAGAATTACCCCAACTCCCATTCTAACATACTGTCCTATTAGATAGAGAGTTACTCCTGTCTATTCTCAGAATTCAGGGTTGATGAATTGAATTCTTCTTAGAAATTCATCTCAAAGTCGAACCCCCCTGAACATGAGCTTCCATCATCTCCCCTAGGTATAATGTCCTCCACTATCAAGAAGCCTCCTACATCTAGCTCCTTACAACAAGAAATATGTACTCTATTGAAGACTTAATAAAACCAATAGATATATTATCCTCCTTGAGCCATCTTCCAGTCTCCATTCCAGAAACACTTCCCACATACATTCTCAATCACTATAACTAGAAGGGTTGTAACATTATGTTACACTATTATTATTCCTCCCCTGGATCAACCTTCCATCGATTAACTAGGTTGGCATGTTGAACCTCAATTTACCAAGACACATAGAGTGGAAGATCAGGAGCTATAAATGAAATGTAATTTAGAATTCCTAGGGTAGATTATTATGTAAATTTACTTACGATTTCTTTTAATTCATTTAACTAATTTTACTATCAATTTAAAATTCCTAAATTAAACCCAAATAGGAACACAATTTATTATGATTCATATAAAATGTAAAGGATTTGTACCCTGGAAGTGGTGTAACCACACTTGGTCATTTGGTAGAACTAGGGTCCTTTTATAAGATTACAGTAGGCCATAAAATCATATGGCATAGCTGTTATTCCCTATCCTATGCCTCATACCAATATCACATGACCCCATTTTTTCTACCAACCCACAAAATCCTCACTATGCCTAACTACAAACATAATCTTATCTCCGAATGATGACCCCTAATACCATTTTGTCGCAACATCCTACCTCTAAGGATTCCCCTCATATGTTGGCATTGAAGGATGATATATAATGGCTTCTAAAGTCCCACCTCTAATCATTACTAGGGTGGATACCTTCACCAAAGATTCAGTGATCTTAGAATATGTGTGGAATTACCATTTATCAGAAAAAAATATCATGAGATAAGATGTATCAACCTAAAAATAAATCCAAGACATTTATATACAAAACTCAAAATCCATCCCACATGAATGTTTCAAAGTATATGACAAATGAAGTAACATTAAAGGTATCTACCAAATGTTTTACTAACAAGTGACCCAATATATATCCTATATTGCAATCTAGTATAGTGTATCACAGTCAATAAAATACTTATGGAAACCTTAGTGAACTATAATATACATAGAGTTAGAATATAACTATACTCATTAAGAAAAAACAATGTCTCTCATGAAAATTCTAGAGAAGCATACTAAATCTCTTGGGATAAAATAGAAGGACTAACAGAACCTAAAAAGTCATAGTAATAATCCCCACCTCTAAAATACATTCACACCAAATAACTCAAATTAGTGAAGTAATATATTAAGGACATTGATAGTAGGGTACCACACCCCACATTCCCATTGATTAGACACTATTATTCCCTAATGGAAAATTCCCTGGGACTCCCACCTTTTCTAAAAAAACAACCCACATCTCACCCTAATACACATGGGCCACACAACCCTAGTAAATCCTGTATGCAAACCCCTGGGCCTCTACAACAACATATCCCATGTTCATGCACATGGGCCACATCCCCACCACATCCTTCCCAGAGACACTTGGTCTATAACAAAATTTCATCACTAAAACACCAAGGAAGGTACAACATATCACATCCTATAGATTCCTGGGAATTAACAACTCTCCTGCACACACCTAGGCCCTAAAAACCGTAACCTGCCTAAAGAATCTTGGGCTATCACCACCTGGAAGAGGGAATAGGGAAGAGAAGTTGGTTAGTCATTCATCCTACCACCGGGATGTCGGGATAGAAACTCTCCCCTTTGACAATTGGGGTGTTTGGCACATGTAGATCAACTGGGGTGTGGTTTTTATGAAATACCCATGTATATATAGTGTATGTATAGAGATATGGTATGAATCACTCAAGAAAAACCTATGGAATTCAAAAAAATCATTGATATATATTATTCCAAACAATTGTCCCTACCGAAGATGAAAAAATAAATTTGAATTCACACAACACTTTCACTCATCTTCCATTAATTTAATTACTTATCTATAACCATAGATAACCATGAAACCCATTGTTTAAAATTTATTGGAAAAACTCATTCCAATTTACCAAACCAACTCATGATATATCAAAATTATTTTGTATTTATTTTATCGATTTTTACTTGAGATATTATATATCACTGACCACACAATGCATCACAATGAAGTCACAAAGTGAAAGGAGAACCATGGTAATTCATCCCACTTCATATGTTTTCTCCATTTTAACAACCATTAATGACAAAAAAATATAATGATCCTAAGATGCGAAGTGAATCATTGGGAATTATACACATGGAGAAACTCGAAGAGAATTAACCATATTAGTATATATTGCCATCATTGTTCAATTTTATTCCACCCAATCCATTATCTCAACAGATAAAACCCCCAAAACCCATCCACACCAAACAACACAACTAGAAACCTAACATTTCACAACATGATAACCTCCCTAAATCAAAAAAATGACCCATCCATTTAATAATCAATTAATATATCAACCAAATTTACTATTACACCACCAGAACCACCCCAAACAAAGACGTACTCCCAATAGAAGCACCACAATAACCAGACATGGTGAAATTTATAGATTCAATTAGGCACCCTTTTTTTAAATCTTCTTTTTAATTCAGGTGTCATCACAAGAAAAGTTTTATACTATGGGATCCATTTCTTTATCCAAATATATTTGGTTAATCAAATAAATTAATATATAGAAGGACAGTAATAAGAATTCATAATCAACCATATGTGCTCAAATAAATACCGCCAATGACCATGATTTTTCATAGGTAATATAGCCCATACAATTCAAATCAATGATAAAAATAAGAATAAATCGTTACCATGTGTCACTATTCCAAGCTCGTGTTTATTGTTTTGAAACTGAATTGATTATCTTTATTTAATTTGGATTCAACTTTATTCACAAGGATATATTCCCATACACAACCCATATGATACACAATTATGAGAGAGGAATGGATACCTAATACAACGAACAAATGATCATCACTTTCTTATTTTTAGAGAACAGGGGGCACACTTGGAGTAAGAAAATCCTCTATGAAAAAATGAAATCCAAAAATGGTGTTGCAAAAAACATGGATCTTCAAGAAAGAATGGTTTTTGGGGTCATTTAATATCAAGGGTAATGGGAAGAGTACATGAAAGAAAGTTTATAATATTTATAAAGTCTAGATCCTATATCAATAAAAGAAATAGTTTTTAAAATCCATTGTTGTTTGATTATGGCCATGAGAATGTGTATTGGAAGTAAAATGAAGATTATAGTTTTTAGAAGATAGATACTCTTCCAAATGGTTCTAAAAACCAATAAATATGGTCTTAAACTAATTTAGAATCGAAGAAACCATCAAAGTGAAGGAACTGGAAAAACCAGTGGAAAACTAGAATTTTGAAAAACATATAGAAATGACTCAATATTAGGTAATTAAACTTTGGGAGTCACTTGTATGACTCTCCGAAGTGAGTCACCGGTGTGACTAACTGTTGGATGAGCTACCATCATAACCTGCTATCATGAGTCACCAGTGAAAGTCACCATTCAGACTCAATAATCTTGACTCACCATCATGAGTAACTGGTGCTAGTCTCCATTATGAATCACTAGCCTTGAATCACCATCACGAGTAGCCATCACAACTCACTGTTGGTTACCTACTAGTGTGAGTCACGGTTGCAACCAAACGTCATGACCTAATAGCCCTATATAACAATTGAGAAAACATGATTTTTGATAAACCCTTGAAATGTGTCATTGTGATATCATCAAACACTTGAACTAATAAATTTTCACAATGAAATGAACCCAATAGTTCCAATCCACTAACATTTTAAATATGTATCACCTTTTTTATAATGCCTCATATATGTTCTATTATCTACCAATAAAGATGCTTCCAATTCCTTTTATATTTCCACCATAGAGAATGGATATAATAATTTATCTGTAATACATGAATTCATAAATTATATTATTTCATTTATTTATAATTTAATATAAATAAATAATATTGTAAAATTAAACAAGATTAAAAATATTGTCAATTATGTGATATTTAACAAATGTAATATGTATAAATGTATTTCATTTCTCCATGTGAGTTAGAAAATAGAATACAATGATTATAATTGATCAGTAGTTAAAAAATCAGAATATATCAATTATTATTCAATGTTTTTAATAAAAATACATTTATTATTTATGATAGAGAAATAAAAAAATAATAAATTAAACCATAATCATACTGGATTCTCAAAACCATTTCCTTCTTTATGGGTAATATTATCATTCACTTTATACACATTAAGGATGTTTCATAATTGTAGAGAAGGATTCCTTTTAATAAATCATTACCTCTATAGTCATATATTTACATTGTCTCACCTTTTCTAAAGGAAATTTAATGGAATTTAAAATATTTACTTAAATGTTATAATCTTATAAATCATTTATTTGCCTCTTGTTGAGTTATTTGTTCTCGATATGAAAAGGAACATTCTCTTCCAAAATATATCCTTCATTAATAATTTGGATACCAAAACGTTAATTACATAATTTTTTATTTATGACTCCCTAATTAATTAAATTACATTCTTGGGGTATATTTATAAGGCCCCAGCCTTAAACCTTACTTAATCTTGAGTTATTACAAGATTACACATTGAGGATCTTTTCGGGTTTAGAGTTTTAGAGAATTAGATCATAAAACTTGCATTACATTCCACATATAAACAAAGTGGTTACATAAAGATAGTATTCTTCATTCCCATCAATGGAAACACATTTAAAATAAAAAATGGATTATTTCTTGACACATCCTTGACTCTATCATCTTATCATGTACCATTCCCTTGACCTGTGAAAAACATTTCAAAAACTTGGGATGAGCATAAAAACTCAGTATGGGTTAAAAAAAACATGGAAAGGAAACATGAGTTCATATATACATAAGAATGAAATCATACTTTACCCATAAAACATAGGCACTTTAACATACCTCATAAAATCATGAATAAATCATAGAAATCATAAGACATAAATGTAACTTGAGGCATTCATAACATTCTTACGTAGGGAGTAACCCTCTTGGTTACGTTTGGAATACCCATCACAGTATATTCCCTAAAATCTCTTCGGAGAAACCTTAACGTTTCACTCCTTCGCGTTACCCAATGCATTGGAGAGCTATAACGGGCTCACCCACCCTTAGTTTATCACAGAACCACCCGTCTTCATAATAATGCCCAAGAACCATAACATAATCATATCACATAAAACATGCATAAAGGAAACATAAAATTTCCAAATTTCAATCACGAGATATCAATACAACACATTGATATAAAAACATTATGAAAACCATTTTCAATACCAAAATAAAAGAAAAGTAAAATATGGTATTTATCTTTCTTTTAAAAAGAAGGTATGGCTTGTAGAGGAAGCCGAAACTCAAATAACGGTCACGACGGCGGAGAAGTCGTTGTCGCCGCATACGTACGACAAAAACATTCCCTTTTGTCGTTTATTAAACGCTTCGTATAAAAAATATTCCTTTTGAATAAACGTAAAAGTCAAAGGGGTTTATACACCGTATAAAAGAAAGTTGTGTATAAAATAAAATATGCCTCAATGAAAGGAGATTGAGACAAAGTCCCATACCTCGTATCCGACTTGACCCGACCGTTCTTTAATCTCCTGAATAATAAACTTGAGTTAATATCTACTTGCTTATGAATCTTTTTCAAGTTCATTATTCCTTTTATACCATGTTATGAACATCATGTAATCAGTTAAGTTAATAATGTTCATTTTGTCGGTATTGGGTTCTTAAGTCAAAAATAGACTTCTTACACTTACATGTTGTTAATTTGGTCATAGGTTCATTATATCCAGAATGGTATTCATGATGTAGATATCATATATGTCATATATATATATATATATCCAGTATATACATGCATTTATAATATTACATAATCATTTAGAGGTAAGAAATGAAATGCACCGTTCATGGAGACGGTAAGCCGTACGTACGCATGAACGCTACTTTCATTTCTATTTCATATTTTATAGAATGGAATCATAATGATATAAAGGTATATTATAATTCCAGTATAATATCATATATAATATCATAGTTCCATCCTTTATATGTCCCACATATGGTATTAACGAATCAAATCACTTTTAGGGGGCGGTAGTCCGCACTTCCTAAAATGAAGATATCGTGTTTACCCATAATGGAAACCATAAAGGTATGCCCAAAATGAAAAAAACAGAATATTAAGGAAACCATAAACATATTATATATCATATATAAAAATAGTGACATCATAATGGCCACCTTTGAAGGTGTTAAATGAGTATTGAACAATCATCGTTTCGGGAGGCAGAATTTCGCCATCCACGGAAACCGTATGTTCTTTAACCATTTGATGTAGTTGTGTGAGAGTGTAGCTCAAATATATCTTATAACAACATCCTAGTATATTGAATATACTGGTGTTGTTACAAAAGAAGTAAATAAAAAGAGTTTAGGGGGTTGGAGAAGCAAAATAAAACAAATGAACATGAGAGAATGAATTAACTTAAAAAGTGTAACTCCTTTTGATTTGAGCCTAAAGGCTTCCTTTGAAAGGATTCTACCCAAAGGGAATCCTCTAGGATTAGGAGAGGGATGTGGAGAGAGTAAATGGGCAGGGTTTGGCCGAGCCAAAGGCTTGAGGAGTGTGTGAAATGAGGTAGAGGTGGGGGCCTTTTATAAGAGGAGAGGAGGGGCACTTTTAGAAAGTAAAGAAATATTACTTTATTTGAAAATGTGTTTCGGTTTCAAAAGGTCCCACATTGATATAATTCGTGGATAAGGTGATAAGGGTTCTAAATCCACTCATCGAATTGGTTTTTTCCATGTGTAGTTCATAGATTTTACATTATCTTTCCATTTTATTTAAATCGTCAAATAATGATGTCATCGCTGCATCATTATTATGTCATAAATAATTTAATTTATTTAATGTGTAAAAATCGTAAAAAAAATATTATGATTTACGAAATATTTTTAGCTTTCCAATGACTATTTATAATCAAATATCTGATCTATATAACCCCATGTAAAAATTGTTTTCGTAAAACATATCTTGTTTGTGTCATTTTTACTTTAACATTTAATAAAAAGTTATTTATGTCATTTCCAAACCAAAGTGTCTCCATGGGGTCCCCAAGTTGACCCATGGCTTGTCTTGGTCGGCCATGACACAACCAATAAGGTTGGGACATGTGTCTAGGTCATTTCATATTATTAAAGCATTATTTATACCTTAAACTACCCTAATTACCACTAATCGCGATTAAGAACTTAATAAGTTACTATTCACCAAAAAATTATTTTAATCTCATTGAACCACATTTTACTTCTTAATGACAACCATGTATGTCGGATTTTCAAAATTAAATACACATTAGTGGTAAACTTTCATTTAACTGAAAAATCAGTTTGCTTGATTACCACTTAGTGGTTTCACTATTCATCCAAAAATTGAAGTTTTTCAGAAAATTACCAAAAAATCACCCTAAGCTATATTTGATATTCCGAATTCAAAAATGAAGTCTATTTTACAAAATTCAAATCATATAAGTCACATTAATTAATTTAATAATTAATTCTCACTGCCAGAGCAAATAGCGTGTTTTTACAAAACAATAAATATCAAAAGATTGACACCAGTTTAAGTCTAATTTCAAAGTGAAATTGATTCCAATGACCACCATTGGATAAAATGGTAAAAATATATTCTAATTTCACTTCAAAACCAATTCAAAACATAATCTAATCATATAAATAAATTATATTAAAAAGCAGTTTTGATGTAAAATGCAGTATTTTTCACTATTCATTAAAAAAATGAACATTGTCAGAAAAATACCAAAAATTCACACAAGGTAAATTTTGATGTCCCAATCATAAAGGATAAGTTTATTTTGACAGACATAGTTTATAAAATTGTCAAAATATAGATTCAAAAATGTTTTGCCATCAAAAGTCAGTAAAACAATCTTTTAAGAATATTAGTTTATTCAATGCATAAGATTGTATTTATTTTCATTTTAAGCCTCTAAAACACTATCTTAATCATTAATAGACATGGATAAAAATATCTATTATTCATTACTTACTTGGGATGTTACATCCTTCCCCCCCTTTAGAAAATTGCGTCCCCGCAATTTATTTACTTATCGAATAAATGGGGGTACATATCCCTCATTGCATTTTCAGATTCCCATGTTGCCTCTTCAATCATGTGGTTTTTCCACAAAACCATTACCTGATGAATCACCTTATTCCGTAACACTTGCTCCCTGTGGTCAAGAATATGGACCGGTTGTTCCTCATAAGATAGGTTCTCTTCCAGCTGAACTACCTCTGGACTCAAAACATGAGATGGATCTGGCATATACTTTCTCAACATCGAAATGTGAAAAACACTGTGTACCTGAGATAAACTCGGAGGTAAAGCCACTCGGTATGCAACTGATCCAACTCTTTCCAGAATTTCGTATGGTCCAATGAACCTTGGACTCAACTTTCCTTTCTTACCAAATCTCATCACACTTTTCCAAGGAGAAACCTTGAGAAAAACATGATCACCTACCTCGAAAGATAGATCCTTCCTCCGGTTATCCGCATAACTCTTCTGCCTGCTCTGAGCTGTTCTCATGTGTTTCTGAATCAGCTGAACTTTTTCTGCCATCTCTTCTACCAATTATGGTCCCATCAACTTTCTTTCACCCACTTCATCCCAGAAAGCTGGAGTTCGACACCGCTTCCCATATAATGCCTGAAATGGTGCCATCTGTATACTGGAATGAAAACTGTTATTATATGAAAACTCAACCAAAGAAAGATGTTGGTCCCAACTTCCCTGATAATCCATAGAACAAGCTCGTAGCATATCCTCCAATATCTGAATTGTTCGTTCTGACTTCCCATCTTATTGAGGATGAAAAGCTATACTAAAATTTAATTCAGTACCCAACGACTTCTGAAGGCCTTTCCAAAAGTTAGAAGTAAACCTGGGATCACGATCCAATACAATGGAGAGAGGAACTCTATGTAACCTGACTATCTCTTTAAGATACAAACGGGAAAGTTGATCCAGAGAGAAAGTATCTCGTATTGCAAGTAAATGAGCAGATTTGGTCAAGCGATCAACAATAACCCAGATTGCATTATTACCTCAAGATGTCTTCGGTAATCCAACAACAAAGTCCATGGATATATTCTCCTATTTCCACTCTGGCACTGGTAAAGGCTGAAGCATCCCTTTCGGTAACTGCCGCTCTGCTTTAACCTGCTGACAAGTCAAACACTTCACAGTAAAATCAGCAATGTCTCTTTTCATTCCATCCCACCAGTAATACTCCCGCAGATCTCTATACATCTTAGTACTGCCCGGATGAACTGAAAACGGAGAACTATGAGCTTCACATAACAGCTCTCTTTTCAACTGTGAATCACAAGGCACACACAATCTCTTCCCAAATCTCAAAACACAATCATTATCAATGTTGAATTCAGGCAACTTACCTTTCTGAACCAGCTCTACTTTTTTCTGCAACTCACTGTCTTGCTTCTGTGCTTGCTTGATTCTATCTGATAGAGATGATCTCACTGATACCTGAAACAAAACAGAAGGACTTCCTACACCAACAACTTCTATTCCATAGTTCATCAAATCGTTAACCAAAGTATCACGTTCCAACCACAACATTGTTAATGAAGCATTACTTTTTCGACTCAAAGCATCAGCCACTTTATTTGCTTTTCCCGGATGGTAATGAATTGTACAATCATAATCCTTGATTAATTCCATCCATCTCCTTTGTCTCATGTTTAACTCTTTCTGAGTGAATATATACTTTAAAATTTTGTGATCGGTATATATTTCACACTTTACTCCATACAAATGATGCCTCCAAATTTTTAAAGCAAAAACAACAGCAGCTAATTCCAAATCATGTGTAGGGTAATTTACCTCATGAGTTTTCAACTGTCGTGAAGCATAAGCAATTACCTGATCATTCTGCATTAGGACGCAACCAAGTCCTTTCAATGAAGCATCACTGTATATAACAAACTCACCATTCCTGGAAGGTAGTGCCAAAACTGGAGCATTCACCAATCTTCTTTTCAATTCCTGAAATAATCATCACATTCTTTTGTCCAGATAAACTTAACACCCTTCCGAGTTATCTTAGTCATTGGACTAGATAACCGTGAAAAATTTCTAACAAACCTTCGGTAATAGCCCACCAAACCAAGGAAGCTACGAATCTCGGTTAAATTTGTGGGTCTTGGCCATTCTTCCACAACTTTTGTTTTTGCAGGATCAACAGTTATTCCATCTTTAGAAACAATGTGACCAAGGAAAGAAATTTTTTGCAACCAAAACTCACACTTGCTGAATTTCCCATACAGTTTATTTTCTTTTAAGGTTTGCAAGATAACCCTTAAATGTTTTTCATGCTCCTCTTTACTTTTAGAAAACACCAAAATATGATCAATGAAAACCACCACAAACTTATCCAAGAACTCATGGAAAATTCTATTCATTAAATCCATGAATACAGCAGGTGCATTGGTTAGCCCAAAAGGCATTACTACAAATTCCTAATGGCCATATCTCGTACGGAACGCGGTCTTCGGAATATCTGCCTCCTTTACTTTCACCTGATGGTACCCTGATCTCAATTCAATCTTTGAAAAAAACTGAGCTCCCTGGAGCTGATCAAACAAATCATCGATATGAGGAAAAGGATATTTGTTCTTAATAGTGATATTATTCAAGGCTCTATAATCAATGCAAAGTCTCATAGAACCATCTTTCTTTTTAACAAATAAAACAGGAGCACCCCATGGTGAAGTGCTAGGTCTAATGAAACCTTTCTCTAATAAATCTTGAAATTGCTCCTTCAACTCTAAAAGTTCAATTTGTGCCATTCGATAAGGGGGTTTTGAAATTGGCTTAGCATCAGGAACTAAGTCAACAGTAAACTCAACTTCCCGATCTGGTATTATTCCAGGCAACTCAGCAGAAAAAACATCAGGATACTCATTTACCACTGGAACATCATTAATCTGAACAGTTCCTTTATTTTCAACGACGTGTGCAAGGTAACATTCATTTCCATCTTTCACAAGTTTCTCGGCCTCTTGATATGTTATCAAAAGTAAGGGTTCATTCTTGTAAACAAACTGAAAGTCTTTCTGAAAAGAAACTTCTTTAGCTCTACAGTCAATCTTAGCATGGTAAATAGAGAGCCAATCCATACCCAGGATAACATCAAACTCTACTAGATGTAGAACAATAAGGTATGCAAGTAGGTTCTTTCCACAGATAAGGATAGGAAGATTCTTATAAATTCTTTTTGCCTCGAAATTTCCCCCAGGTGTTTTTACCAAAAGTTCAGGAGTCATTTCTTGAGATGGTATTCCCATTTTACTAGAAAAGGTTTCAGAGATGAAAGAATGTGTAGACCCCGAATCAAACAACACACTGGCATAATCTGAAAAAACAAACAAAGTACCTGATACAACTTCATTTGATGGCCCGACATCTGTTGAAGTAGTTGCAAAGGATTTCACCACCCCTTTCTACTTGTAGTCTAACTGCTTCCCATCACTCGAGCTCCTTGTCGGACACTCGTTTGCATAGTGACCCATCTCATTGCACTTATAACATTTCACTAACTGTAAATCAAATTTGTTCTTACCTTCATCTTGATCCTTTTCAGTGCAATCACGAGCCTTATGTCCCATCTTACCACATCGGTAGCACTTCCCAGAATTCAGAAGACATTCCCCAGCATGCCTTTTGCCACATTTATCACAAACTGTAAACTTAGTTCTCTTACCATCAGACTTTTTTGAAGAATTCTTACCTTTCTCCTGCCACCTCGGTCTCTTCTTCTGCTGGTTGTTATAGAACACTTGGTCATCGGCAAACTCCATTTCCACCTTCTCAGCACATCGAACAAGCTTTTCATAACTTTTAAACTCACGAGAAGCTAATTCCCTTCGATATTTTGGCTTTAATCCTGAGTAAAAACGATTTATTTTACTATCAATGTCCTGGATAAAATTTGGAGCATACCTTGCCAATCGAGTGAACCTTTCTTCATAGGCAGCCACTGAGTCTTCCTCTTGCCTCAATTCCAAGAATTTCTTTTCCATCCTAAGTCGAACAGCCTTAGGAAAATACTTCTCAAGAAACATACCTTTGAATTCATCCCAGTCAGGAGCATCAAGCTCATCGGCGTCCCTGATATTTTTAACCATAGACCACCACTGATCTGCTTCACCCTCCAAACGGTAAATAGCAAGACTAACCTTTTGATTGTCTGAACACCCCATGACATCAAAAATCTTCTCCAGTGCTTTAATCCACCCTTCAGGTAGCACAGGGTCAGATGATCCTCTGAATGATGGGGGATGTTGCCTCATGAAATGTTCCACCACTGACATGTTCCTCTGCGGTTGATCTGGCTGATCTCCTGCATGGATACCACCACCATTTATCGCTTGAGTCAACTGTGCCATTACAGCAACAAACTGTTCAGTTCCAATTCCGACCATTTCTGGATGCTGATTCGGTAGGTTATTTCCTTCTGTATTCCTTCCTAGCACTGCTTCCCTGTTTCCTCTGCGGAAAACCATTCTGAACAAACATGTCTTAGATGAAGCAACATGGTAATCTTTAAATGCTATATCATTTCAAAAAAAAAAATTTGGATAATCATTTAATAGAATTATAACTCCTAAAGTTATCTAAACCGACCTCTGATACCAACTATAAGGCCCCAGCCTCAAACCATTCTTAATCTTGAGTTATTACAAGATTACACATTGAGGATCTTTTCGTGTTTAGAGTTTTAGAGAATTAGATCATAAAACTTGCATTACATTCCACATATAAACAAAGTTGTTACATAAAGATAGTATTCTTCATTACCATCAATGGAAACACATTTAAAATAAAACATGGATTATTTCATGACACATCCTTGACTCTATCATCTTATCATGTACCTTTCCCTTGACCTGTGAAAAACATTTCAAAAACTTGGGATGAGCATAAAAACTCAGTATGGGTTAAAAAAACATGGAAAGGAAACATGAGTTCATATATACATAAGAATGAAATCATACTTTACCCATAAAACATAGGCACCTTAACATACCTCATAAAATCATGAATAAATCATAGAAATCATAAGACATAAAGGTAACTTGAGGCATTCATAACATTCTTACGTAGGGATTAACCCACTTGGTTACGTTTGGAATACCCATCACCGTATATTCCCTAAAATCTCTTCGGAGAAACCTTAACGTTTCACTCCTTCGCGTTACCCAATGCATTGGAGAGCTATAACGGGCTCACCCGCCCTTAGTTTATCACGGAACCACCCGTCTTCATAATAATGCACAAGAACCATAACATAATCATATCACATAAAACATGCATAAAGGAAACATAAAATTTCCACATTTCAATCATGAGATATCAATACAACACATTGATATAAAAACATTATGAAAACCATTTTCAATACCAAAATAAAAGAAAAGTAAAATATGGTATTTATCTTTCTTTTAAAAAGAAGGTATGGCTTGTAGAGGAAGCCGAAACTCAAATAACGGTCACGACGGCGGAGAATTCGTTGTCGCCGAATACGTACGACAAAAACATTCCCTTTTGTCGTTTAGTAAACGCTTCGTATAAAAAAGATTCCTTTTGAATAAATGTAAAAGTCAAAGGGGTTTATACACCGTATAAAAGAAAGTTGTGTATAAAATAAAATATGCCTCAATGAAAGGAGATTGAGACAAAGTCCCATACCTCGTATCCGACTTGACCCGACCGTTCTTTAATCTCCTGAATAATAAACTTGAGTTAATCTATACCTACTTATGAATCTTTTTCAAGTTCATTATTCCTTTTATACCATGTTATGAACATCATGTAATCAGTTAAGTTAATAATGTTCATTTTGTCGGTATTTGGTTCTTAAGTCAAAAATAGACTTCTTACACTTACATGTTGTTAATTTGGTCATAGGTTCGTTATATCCAGAATGGTATTCATGATGTAGATATCATATATGTCATATATATATATCCAGTACATACATGCATTTATAATATTACATAATCATTTTGAGGTAAGAAATGAAATGCACCGTTCATGGAGACGGTAAGCCGTACGTACGCATGAACGCTACTTTCATTTCTATTTCATATTTTATAGAATGGAATCATAATGACATAAAGGTATACTATAATTCCATTATAATATCATATATAATATCATAGTTCCATCCTTTATATGTCCCACATATGGTATTAACGAATCAAATCACTTTTAGGGGGCGGTAGTCCGCACTTCCTAAAATGAAGATATCATGTTTACCCATAATGGAAACCATAAAGGTATGCCCAAAATGAAAAAAAACATAAGCTTAAGGAAAACATAAACATATTATATATCATATATAAAAATAGTTACATCATAATGGCCACCTTTGAAGGTGTTAAATGAGTATTGAACAATCATCATTTCGGGAGGCAGAATTTCGCCATCCACGGAAACCGTATGTTCTTTAACCATTTGATGTAGTTGTGTGAGATTGTAGCTCAAATATATATTATAACAACATCCTAGTATATTGAAGATACTGTTTTTGTTACAAAATAAGTAAATAAAAAGAGTTTAGGGGGTTGGAGAAGCAAAATAAAACAAATGAACATGAGAGAATGAATTACCTTAAAAAGTGTAACTCCTTTTGATTTGAGCCTAAAGGATTCCATTGAAAGGATTATGCCCAAAGGGACTCCTATAGGATGAGGAGAGGGATGTGGAGAGAGTAAATGGGCAGGGTTCGGCCGAGCCAAAGGCTTGAGGAGTGTGTGAAATGAGGTAGAGGTGGGGGCCTTTTATAAGAGGAGAGGAGGGGCACTTTTGGAAAGTAAAGAAATATTACTTTATTTGAAAATGTGTTTCGGTTTTAAAAGGTCCCACATTGATATAATTCGTCGATAAGGTGATAAGGGTTCTAAATCCACTCATCCAATTGGTTTTGGCCATGTGTAGTTCAGATATTTTACATTATCTTTCCATTTTATTTAAATCGTCAAATAATGATGTCATCGCTGCATCATTATTATGTCATAAATAATTTAATTTATTTAATGTCTAAAAATCATAAAACAAATACTATGATGTAGGAAATCTTTTTATATTTCCAATGACTATTTATAATCAAAAATCTGATCTTTATAACCCCATGTAAAAATTGTTTTCGTAAAACATATCTTGTTTGTGTCATTTTTACTTTAACATTTAATAAAAAGTTATTTATGTCATTTCCAAACCAAAGTGTCTCCATGGGGTCCCCAAGTTTACCCATGGCTTGTCTTGGTCGGCCATGACACAACCAATAAGGTTGGGACATGTGTCTAGGTCATTTCATATTATTAAAGCATTATTTATACCTTAAACTACCCTAATTACCACTAATCGCGATTAAGAACTTAATAAGTTACTATTCACCAAAAAATTATTTTAATCTCATTGAACAACATTTTACTTCTTAATGACAACCATGTATGTCGGATTTTCAAAATTCAATACACATTAGTGGTAAACTTTCATTTAACTGAAAAATCAGTTTGCTTGATTACCACTTAGTGGTTTCACTATTCATCCAAAAATTGAAGTTTTTCAGAAAATTACCAAAAATTCACCCTAAGCTATATTTGATATTCCGAATTCAAAAATGAAGTATATTTTACAAAATTCAAATCATATAAGTCACATTAATTAATTTAATAATTAATTCCCGCTGCCAGAGCAAATAGCATGTTTTTACAAAACAATAAATATCAAAAGATTGACACCAGTTTATGTCTAATTTCAAAGTGAAATTGATTCCAATGACCACCATTGGATAAAATGGTGAAAATATATTCTAATTTTACTTCAAAACCAATTCAAAACATAATCTAATCATATAAATAAATTAGATTAAAAAGCAGTATTGATGTAAAATGCAGTATTTTTCACTATTCATTAAAAAAATGAACATTGTCAGAAAAATACCAAAAATTCACACAAGGTAAATTTTGATGTCCCAATCATAAAGGATAAGTTTATTTTGACAAACATAGTTTATAAAATTGTCAAAATATAGATTCATAAATGGTTTTCCATCAAAAGGCAGTAAAACAATCTTTTAAGAATATTAGTTTATTCAATGCATAAGATTGTATTTATTTTCATTTTAAGCCTCTAAAACACTATCTTAATCATTAATAGACATGGATAAAAATATCTATTATTCATTACTTACTTGGGATGTTACAATATTTCATTAATATATTTGTTATATTTACTCTTTCAATATAGAATGCATCATTAGAAAATTTAATAATGGGAAAAGTGGTCCCATAGTTATATATCCATCCAATTCATTAGGTATTTGGTGTATCACATGGGGAAATATTTATTATGCATGGATAGAATTTGATATTTCTTAACAGTTTTGGTGTAATGATTAATTTAAATATGTTATTCATGAAAATGATAGAATAATTTCCCAACTATTTGTGGTATTTGACCACTATGGTATAATGTTTCATTAATATACATATGACATAGTCCATATGGTTATCAATTGTTTCCCTCATGATTATGACTTTGATTATATTCTTATAATTTTTTGATACTGAATTTTCTCATTTATATATTACTTATTTATGTTTTTTATTACACCCTTGAATTTCCTCACCTTAATTTAATTTTAGAAAACTCTTATATATATATATCCTCACGTTATTAATGTTTTTAAGCAGAATGTGAGAGACTATAGTAGGATACAAATATTTATTTCTATAATGGTTAGTTTTCCTTATTTAAAATAGACGTACGATCATACATTAGGGTAATAAACTAGAAGGCTTGATTGGTTCTGAAATTGATCAAAAAATAGTTCAAAAAAATGAGGCCCTAATGAAAACCTATTTTGAAACACCTTTGGTATATTTATTGATTCATTAGATGTTCTAAACATTTAACACCTCTGGAAAAAATATGATCATTCTTCATACTATATTCAACACGTAACATTGACATGAAATGACCCATGAAATATATTACCATAATTACATTTATGGAATATTAGAGGGAATGAATTGTGTAATAAATTATAAAAAATGGAAATAAATTTCCTAATCAATATAAATTTTTGATAAATTCGCAGTAAATAATCAATAAATATTTATTAATGTAATTTTATTATTTAGAAATACACTTTCTTCAAAAATGTTTTTTTATAAATTTATATGACGAAATATAATACATATTTTTTCCAAAAACAAATTAAATATATATAGTACAATTATACTCATTTATTAAATAAGTATAACAAAATTAGAAAAGGGTGATATTATTGGTGTTTTAGAAATATAATTAAATTTTATTGAATACTAAAAAATATAGATTTTCATAATATTACATTTTCATTTAAATAAATCAATTAATTGAAATTTCAGTTAATAATTTTAAAATGATATAAATTAAAATAGGTATTATTAAGGTAAATATTTTCATGTAAATAACATTTGAATAATATTTATATAAGACGTTATTATATTTTTTTTATTGTGGTTGAAAATGATAATTTTTTTGAAAACTTTATAAAAGCACATAATGTTTATAATTTTTAATTAATTAATAAAACGTAGATATTTATTTTTTTGATGAAATTTATATATAATATATATATTAAAATTTATTGGTGTTTATAAAATTATTATTTTTGGTAATTTTATTCATATAAAAAATACTTTTTTTGGAAAATACATTTCTTGAAAACCCTCCTTTTCATCACGTATGCATATATAATTATAAATTTAAATTTCCAATTTGGAAAATTTTATTTCATAAATTTGATTAATATTTGGAATAAAAATAAATTATATTATCTAATAAGTTTATTTTATGTTTTTACCAAAGTGAATATTATAAATTGTAAAAATTAACTACTGTGTTTGTTCAGATAATAAATTTACTTGGGGGTTTATACCAAAAAAGGGCTAAAATGACATCGAAATATCATTAAATATAATTTCTTTATATATTTATATCTTATCATGTAAAATTATTTACAATGTTCTATTTTGGAACACGTTGGTAGTGAATAACATGGGAACACCTTTTTCTATTGAAAAATAACAACTGTTATACTTGCCTCACTTATAAAAGGACACCCCATCTTATATCAACATGAAAGCATAAAATCCTTTTATCAGATTCAATATCTAAAAATATTTCATCCTAACTTATATTCCCACAACATATCACCTATTGGTTTATAAGAAATCCATATTACGAATTTAGTTGTTTCTAACCAATGGAGGTTGTCTGAATCAAAGGTATCCTACTGAATAAAGAATTTTTATTTCATTTATTCTTACACCTCATAAAAATAGCCATAAAATATTCTAGTATAATAACAGTAGTATATCCTATAATCTTTTATGTTATTATTTTATTTTAATAACTTACTTTCATCCCATCTTCCATAAAAATGAGCATGAAGTCACTATTCATGTGTACGGCGGACAACCACCTCACGAACTAATGTCAATCATTTCTATAATAATATCATGAGAATTTTAATAGTGATATGTTTAATGTATATAAATGATATAAATATGATATATATTTATATATATATACTTATGGATATATTAGTTAATATATTCAATCATATATACCATTGCGAGGGGGATATAGTAACATTTCTCCCAGGTGAGGAGGAAAACCACCTCATAAATCATGACTATTATTTTTTCAGTAACATTATATAAAAAGCCAATAATAATACTGTTGTTTAATATTATTATATACATAAAATAAATATGATATTATTATGATTTTTATTGTAATGAAAATCTATTATTTCATATTCATTCCTTCACTAAAAAAAGATAAAGTCATTCATGAATACATGTGGACTACTTCTTCTTCAAAGAGAAGTGATTCTTATTTTATCAGAAAAACACATGGATAATTTGTATAAATAAATTCATTGAATTTAAATTTTATTTATAATATTATTATAACTAATGAAATATAAAAAATTAATATCTTTTTTCTATAATATTCACACACAAAAAATGGAGTGTTACTTATGTGTATATATGACCTAGTATTCTCAATTATTGTAATGAAGTTAATTAGTAATGATTATATTTCATGATTTTATTAAAAAGTATAATTTATTTCAAAATATTATAAGTATAATTTGATTATTATACAAAATATATTTTAATAATGATCTCATTTACCATGCCATAAACACTGAATCTATGATAACCATGCTCGTTTTTAAATAATAATTCATGATTTATAACATAAGATTCCACATAATACAACATAAATGATAGAGATTTTTAATGAATTTAGGAATTAAGTACAATGAGTAACTTTTTGAACATGAGATATGAAAAAATATTTAAAACCTCCATAAAATAATTATGAAACTCCATAACTTTTAAAATTACCCATGACAACATGGGTACATATATAACAAAGGGGTGAGTTATAAAAACCGGTAAGGGAAAAAAGAATAATGTGTAGTAAGAATTATATTTTAGACAATAGTGATTTAAATGGAACATGAATGGTGTGAAAATCACAAAAATGAATAATAATACATGATATAACAATGTAAGATAAATAAAAAATATGAAATTTGGAATCAAATGTAAATAAGTCCTCATAAAAAAGGTAAATGATAACATCCCAGACATTATTGTGGAAAATTTACTTAGAGGGATTAGGTTCTATCTATAATTCCTATAATGATGTATCATGTGAATAAAACATCTCCCATTTACTTAGTGTGATATATAATTTTTGATGCACCCATCATATTTATTTTTTCTACTTGAATAATGGTGCCACATATATTTTATAACCTAGAATCATATTTTATTATATTTTTAAGGATTTTTGAATAAATAAATTTTTTTCTTGAATAAATGATGTATAATTTCAGAAAGGCTAACACAATATTTATGAAATTATAACGGGTATTTAGTACACATTTTTATGTATTGAAATATTATGTTGAAATTTCAATAGCATAATGGGGGCACATAAATGTTTATTGGAAGGATTAATGAGAGTAAATTGGGAATATCATAACATGGGAATAAAAAATTATGCAATATTGATATAGAAAAACATACCAATGAAATGAGAATACGGTTTTGAATAGGCTTAAGATAAAAAGTTGTTCGAGAATAAAAATTATAGTGAGAGCTCCCTTGCATAATTTTCGAATGGTAAGTAATATAAATAATGGTTCATGGGAGGGAATAATGAAAGTGACGGTGTATCTAATAATTTATAAATCATAATGGATGAAAGGGGAATATTTTAATACATACACCAACATTAGTAATTGGATATAAAATTCACATGATAATAACAAATCATGAATAAGTATTACTAAGAACGGTTCCATTACTAAATTTCAGCCTAGCCACAAATTTCCTAAATTATAAAATGAGTGGGTATAAATGGGGTGACATTATTATATAATCTTAGATCCACAAGGCTGAATACCCTGAGAGGGGGGGTAAATCAGTGTATGACTAATTTAAAATTAAAGCATGTTCTGATCTTGTTTCACTATTAAGAGAAACACTCTTCTATCTCTCTCCTGTTTCATGATATAAACAGAAAGTAAAGCAAGCACCGGACATATACATTTTACTTGGTTCACTGCTAAGGGCTGCGTCCAAGGAGCATATGCCGACAGGTTGTCAATCATACCAAATTCCACTAGTCTTCACTAGTTGTGGATTACATGGTTTGGGAACAGTCAATATATCCCAGGCTCACTGCCTTTACAATGTTTGGGGTTAGCTCACTACATTCCCAAGGGTCACTCCCTGTTTCTATCTCTCTGGCTCTCTGTAAGTAGATGATCTGTTGAAGTTCAATATTCACCCGTAGATGAATCTCTCTTTGCACCAAAGGAATCGGGCAATCTTCCAGCTTTCACGCAGTCCGGAATTACTGTTGGAAATCAACCCTACTTGGCGCCTTTCTCTAAGGCGGCGCGCAAGTCTTGGTGCGCAAGTCAACACAGGCGCACAAGTCTTTATTAACAATTGTGCGACTCAAGATTAATATTCTAAAAACATACGGGACGCACTTCCTTTTTTACCCAAACCACCTTAGGAGCACAAGACATAGATGGCGCACAACTTCAACACTGGTGCGCAAGCCCCTACTTGCGCGACCACACACCACTTGCACGACTTCCACACCTGCGTAACAAGAGATATGATTTTTCTATGTATTTAACTCTATCAGAAATGGGGAGGGGTGGTCCAGTATTTATAGGCATTTGATCCACCTGCGCGATGGCGCACAAGTTCCCCTCCGGCGCGCAAGCCTCGGTGCGCAGATCACCTGCCCTGGCCTCTGTCGTGCTACTCATTTGCGCAACCAAACCAATACTTGCTTGGCCCAACTTCATTTTCCATATTTTGAAGTTTTGATCCCATAAAACAATAGACGCGCAAGTTCCCAAGCCTCCTAGGCATTGGGGAGCAAGTCACATCACGACGCGCCAGTCACTTGCACGACCTACTGAATATTTTCACGACCATTGTCCCTTTGCAATATTTTGATGTTTTGATCTTCAAAAATATATGGTGCGCATGTTTCCAAGCATTCATGTACACGGCACACATATCCTTTTTCCAAAAACCATTTTTCTTCATTTGTCGATTTTTAGGCCCAAATATTTGGCAAACACTAGAAAACAGCGCCACCTTTTGTCTGTTCTTTTTATGCCACCACCAGATCATCCATTCATTTGTCGACGTTCTTGAATCAGACATGGATCAATGACCACAGCTCTTGAACTCGATATTCCACCATCAAATCCTCTTTGTCATCAAATTTTTATGTCATTGTTTTTCATTGTCAACAATCACCACTCAGATGTCCACTTTGTCAACAAACACAATCACCTAAAAATGATTCAATGATACCTTTAGGGATTTTTTTCCAACATATAATAAATTATAAAATATATGTATTATTATAAAGATAGGATGTATATCCAGTTGATATGAAAAAGGATACATAAAATGAAAGTGATTGAATAGAAATGAGAAGAGAGGAATATCTTACTAAATATCATCATAGTAACGGCTGGGAAAAAAGGATAATAAGAGGGATTAGTGATAGTGAAAGGGGACTCTCATCATTTTCAAATTGAAAATATAGTAATTTTTTTAGGAAAGTGTCCTAAAAACAAAAAATTAATCTAATTGAACACCCATTAAATATGTGCTTGTATAAAAATAGGAGGGAAATCACTTACATTGAGAGGGAGATTCCAAAAATCCTTAGAGGAGGTTATTTACATCCTGGGAAACACTGGGATCACTGTAGAGAGGGTAATGAAGAATAAATAAAGGAACCATAGTGTGTGAGATTTTATAGATGGGGTATTGTTAGGGTTTATTAAGCAAAATAGTGGGGGTTTCTTTAATATTTAAAAAATATTATTTTTTAACTTTATATAATAATAAAAATAAAATTACAAAACTTCCCATTTTTTTAACACAATACTTTTTAATAGAGGTGGTTTTAATATTTTTATAATGAATTGGGATTTCTGTATTAAAATAGTATTCTTACTGAAGTGGAAGCGAGTCATGTCCTCAATGATATGATTTGAATCCCTTCTTAATATATTATTGCTTTTGGACGAGTCATAATGGATGTATAAAATTACTAAAATTAAATTAAATTAAAATTAGATTAAGAGGGAAAATATATTAGGTAATAGATAGATATTAAATAAATGATTTCATAACATTTTTTAATTATTATGTCATAATTAAAAGTATCTATTTATATCCTATTTAATATATACCCAAATATTTGAATTCCTCTGAAAATTATTGAAAAATCACCATAGAATGTTTTTTAAATTCTAATTTGAAAAACAATATTTATTTCACCCAATTTTATTTATAAATAATTAAATTTTCAATTTTAAAATAGATTCGATATTTATTGAGTAATTCTGGTTTTTTAATGATAATATTTTTCTAGCACTTATAAAAAATTACATTTGACTTTATAAAATTTTTATTATTTTTGAAAATTAAAAACAATAATTTATTAAAATTATTTTATTAAATTGTAATTTATTTCAAAAACTCATTAATTCATGATAAGGATGAACATAATTGGAAATTTATATTACTCTGAAATAATACATTAGTTTTATCATGTCCGATTATAATGTGGGTTAAACTGATTACTTATTATTTTGTGAACTAAAATCCATAAATAATTTAATATAATCATTGTTTAAATGAAAAGTAAATACAAATATTCATACTCTTAGTGTTACTTTGTTTCAATCCTTTTATAAACTGGTTTTACACTCAAATAAAATATTTTCCATTTACAATGCTAAGAAATAATTACTATGGTTTATTTTAATTATGTTTATCATAGTAGATATCATTAATTAAGATGATTTTAAATATTAAATACATTTTAGTATAATTAATTCCCCTAGTTCTGATATTTTAATTTAATTTAAAACCAGCAAGCCTGATGAGAAGTGGTTATTCAAAAAAATAAAAAATAAAAAAAAAGAAAATATGACATTACATTTACCCTATAATAAGTGATCCTCATTATATTAATGTCAATTTTCAGTAAAATATATATATTATATATTGTTTAAAAAAATAAATTAAAAACATTGTTCATGAATGAATATTTTGAAGAACATAATGTAATAATATAAAATTGATTTATTATGTACTATGAATTTATCATTATAGTTAGAATATATATATATATATATATATTTACTAAATAATTTTGTTTTAAATATATCCAAAAATAGAACTGAAATATAAAGAAGAAATATTTAAATAAACATTGTTTTTTTGGTGTTTGTGTAGGGTATCACATACACCATCCATCATAATATTATCTATTAAAAACACGGGGCATTAAATTTATCCCCCATATAATTAATTTATTTTTTTAATTTTAAAATGAACTGTGTATGTAATTTTTTTACACAATAAAATAATTTCACAAGAATCCCATATCAGAAAATGGTTAATAAAAGATCCTCTAGAATTGAGATAAAGATATGCATGAATGTCATCACATAACTATGTATCCATGATATATATAATTCATGGGGAGTGAGAACATATACATGGAACCTAAAAATTACACCAAATAACTCCAATAATTTGATAGAAAACATAGTTATGATAATGTTAATGACTAAAAAACCAAGAACAATTAATGATAAAATGACCAATAATTTTTCAGAATTGATCATAATATGATTAATTTTTTGTTTCAGGATTATATTCATAGATTTATGGAATTACATTTCCATTAGTACTTGGAAAATAAAGATATATTTTTTCTTGATAAGTATAATTTCACCCCTTAACCGATTTCTACTACCATATCATATTCTCACCAAACAATGAGAACTTAAAATTTTTTGTTAATTTGTGAATCATTATAATAAATTTTTAACAAATCACATAATCTACTAAATAATTTCACAATATTACTTTAGTATTTACTAAATATAAAATCGTTTTCATAATGTAAGATGAAATTTACAATGAAAAAACCATAATACATTTATCTCCAAAATTCCACAAATAATACCAATGGTTTATCTTAAATCATTCCATAAAATTGTAATCCTTATATAACAGTAATATTTTAAACATTAATAAATGTTTTAAGGTCAATTTTATTATCATACCATTCATATTAGTCCTCCATAAAAATAAAATAATTCTTCTAAAATTATCATAATTGGTATATCTATCTTATCCAATTAAATCATCTCCCAAAATTATATTAATCACCTGAAAATTAAAAGGATTTGATCTTGTAATTTTTTCTCCCTAAATTTAATTATTCATGATCAAAATACATCACATATATCATAAAAGTGGTATCGATGAATTTATAAAATATAATTTGACCTATTATCAAGATACTCTTTAGGTTTACCATAAAATTAAACATCTATTAAGAGTTATCAATCCATAAATCCTGTGTTTTCTAAAATACAACCCTATTACTAAATTCCATTAACTAAGAACTAATAACATTCAAAATATGTATAAAGTACCTAAATTAAAAATATTTCAGAACAATCCTTATATTATTCGTGATTCTTAAATCCAAAATTACATTGATATTTGAATTATTGATCATAATTTTCAAATAGAAATCCATAAGTATTTTATTCCACACACTTCAACTATTTCTACATAATATCACTTTAGTATTGGATTTATCCTTTGGATTATTACATCAGAAGGAATTGTTTCTATATTCTCCACAAATAAAAAATTAATCAATAGAGGGTGTTGTTTGATATTATTTAGTCCCTTCAATCAGATTCATTTTTAGGGAAACTAGCTCCTATTTTCCTATTTTATCATATGTAAAACTCCTTTGAGTGCCTTTGTGTAAATTATTATACTGACACATTCGTTATTTTCTATTGTAAATAAATGGAAATTTCTTTCTTTTTTTTCACCAGTATGGTATGAATGTTCTTTAGACATCATCATCCTTATCTTTGATGTAATTGGATGCGCAACTATTAACAAGTTGTTATCAATTATTTTTATAAATGGTTTGGCATAATTATAATATGTATTAAATAATCTTTCGTTATATTAGGGAATTCATATGGGTAGTCAAAACAATACACATAACCCAGGTTATTGAGTGGGCTATTTCTATATACATCCATGCACTAGAATAAAGGGAAAATTAGGGATGATAAATTTTTAACTATTGAACACATACACTGAAATCAAATAATATATATGAAATTAATTATAAATTACATATATTTCCTTATATTCTGATCTTATTTGTTTAAAGATATGTTTTATATCATCTATTTGTTAATATAAACTCTACTCAGAATACATTTTCCATTAATAATGGGTTGTAATGATATTTTCATTTACCAAATCCAATCCCATTCGAGTTCTTAACTAGGTGTGCATCAAGTCCAATTTTTATGAACCATTTCCCAATCAATTCTAGCTCAATGAGTGTGTCATGGGGTTTATCCGAGATATATCTATACCAAATCCACATTTAATAGTATTATTCTAAAAGGGATTTATTTTATTGTATTCTACATATCTATACATTACAAAAATATATGTTATCTTTCCTATACATTTTATTATAACTAATTATTTTTCTATAGTTTTCTAATTATAATCCCATAAATATATAAACATTTTCTTTGATACCAACTGAAAATTCTATATTCTTTATTAAAATATAATTCATGATTTATTTCATAAAATACCAAAATAATGCTACCCAAAAATAAAAAATTCTAGTTTCTTTTTGGGGACATTGTACATAAAACAACCTCTTCAATTTGGGATTCAACAATATTATTGAGAAACTACTTGAAATGATTTTAAAATTTCATTTCTTTTAAAACAATAAAGAATATACTAGATATATTCATAATAAATGGGTGAAATATATATACCAGTAATTTAATAATAAAATAATAACCTGGTGAAATCATTAGATGTTATAAAATATGAATTTTAATGGGGTATAAATGTGGTTAGAATCATAAACATGAATAATAAGTCGTGATAAGTGTGGTGCCATAATATCAATATAGGGAAAGTGTACTAATCATAAAACATGGCCTCATAAACATAAGACCAGGATATCCTCCATGACATCAGGATGGTAAAATACATATTATGCATTAAGATAACTCCTTAATAACATCCACCACATCTCTTTTGTCTAAAATAATGCCTAATTCATTGGAGCACAATATAATCAAAGCTCACCTATCACATTTATTTCATTCATATAAATAAGTGTTCCACATAGATCATAAAACATAGAATCATATTTTATACAATTATCAATATAGAGAATACATAAATTTAATTCCCCAATAAATGAGGTATAGATGTATAAAGGTTAACAACATTGACAGTAAATGGGTATTGGTACTCACTACACATATTATTTCATTTCCAAAAGATGGTAAAATTTTTCTAGCATAAATTGGGTAAATAAATTATCAAGGGATGGATTAATGAGAGTTAAATAATACTCTAATCATCCTTAAATAAAAATAGAATAAAAATATATGCTAAGAAACATAGTAAAAATGTACAAATTTAAATTCTATGGTTGAATGTAAAATTGGTTCTTTTATAAAATGTAGCGTGGGAGATACATTACAAACTTCATGATTTTTAAAGAGTGCAAATAATGTATCATTGAAGTGATTAATGAGATTGGATGGTTTCTATCAAAATTTTGAAATAATATTGTTATTAAAGAGAAAATTGATTTACATATCCAAATAAATTGATTGTAGATAAATGACATAAGATAAAAAAAGAATATTTAATAAAGATAAGAATGGACGGATCCCTTAATTAATTTTGGTACGAAAATGGATTATGTAAATAAAATAAAGGGAGGTGATAAATGGTATATCATAATTATAGAAAAAATTTCAAAGTAGATTTATCTTTATATGGACCAAAAAACTTTTCTATTTGAGGTTCAAAAGGATACTTTCAAAGAAGGTGCTCGAATAAAATTGAGGTGGGAGAAATATATTAGTAAATTTATACTAGATTAAATGTGTACATAATTGTTCATGGGAGGGATTAATGGGAGTTAAATGGGTCAATCCTCACATGATAAACAAAAGTAGCATAAAATATTTTTACAACAAATAAAAACCCATAATTTTAAAATAATTGTAATAATATAAATGAGGTTCTAGAATAAACAAATAGTGGAATATATCACCTTGATATTGTGATTCATAAAAGAATTAGAAGATCTTCATGAGAGACTGATACTCAAATATAGAAATATACATATGAGAGGGAACAGTAAGGAAGTACTCCAAGGGTTTTGAGTGTAGAGAAATAGAAGATTGGGTAAGTATATATAGGAAAAGAGAGGGGGTTATTCAATATTTTCCAATCATAGGTTTTGGTCTCTATATGATAAAGTAATAAAAATTACAAACCATATAATGTTTTTTAAAATTGATTATTCAAAATAATGGTAGTTCTATTTATTTTATAAGACCTAGGGTAATAAATATTAAAATAATACCATTTCTAACATGGAATTGAGTCATGTCATTAAAAAAATGATTTAAAAATAGTAAATATATAATATTTATTGGGGGATTCATAAAGGAATTATAAAATTAATCAATGAACACAAAATAACATTATTTTAAAGGGGAAACATATATTTGGTTATGCATAACCATTATAAAATTTATTAAATGACATTTTGGGTATTATGTTTTCATAATACACAAAATATATTTATATCATATTTAATTTGTAAGAAAAAAAATTTATCTTGAAAATCATGAAAAATTAAAATTTAATTTAACTTTGATGTTCTAATTCAAATAATAGTATTTATTTAAAAAAATATTTAAGATATTTCAATTTGAACTTTTAAATACAAATAATTATTTATTATGATATGCTAGGATTTTAACAATATTTTTTTTCCAACTCCTATACAAAATTATATTAGACATTATCAAAATTATATTTATATTTAACTTAAAAATATTCTAAAAAATAAATTTTATTAAAATATAATTTATTTAAAAAATATATTAATTAATAAAAATGACCTTCTTAATTTAAAATATATGTTAATCAAAAATTCTATTTCTGATATATCATTTTAAAATATAATGTTTTTTAAATTGAAAAATTAATTATTTATAAATTAAAAACAATAAATAATATATATGTGTATACATTATTTAAATGAAAATGAAATTTAAATATTAATACAACTAGGGTTACCTAATTTCTAGTTTTGAAAATAAATACCCTTAACTAACCGTTTTGGGTTTTACTGTGGAAATAAAAATACACTACTATTATTATTCATTAAGATGAACTAATTACCTAAAAAATATTATGATGATTAAAATTATGAAATTAAAATTTTCAAAATTTATTCATTTATTTTAAATAATTATGACTAAAATAAAACCTAAAAGCATGATAGAATGAAATTTTCCAAATAAAAATTTAATGGAAATGATTAGTTTACATGAATGTTATAACTAGTGATCTTTTATTATATGAATTTCAATTAATAATGATAAATATAAAAATAAAAAATTTCATTCAAACATATCCTCATTTAGAGTTCTATTAATGAATTATAGTGGATAATTATTATGATATTTAATACAGTTTTCTTGAAAACACAGATTGCCGCTTGAAAATGAACTTATAATAAAATCAGATACAATGTTGTTTCAAAAGAAATTAATTTTATTATATTTATGTAACTAATACATATGTTACATTTAAATGCAATAAAACAAAAAAAATAATCTGAAATGAATTTAATTATTAAAATAAAAACAAATTTATGTAAAAATTATATATTTTACTTATCAATAAAAATTCATTATTTTTTTAAAATACAAAATTTTATTCCTATGTTAATTTTTATTTTATGATATCAAAATGTTATTTTCGTATCATATTAATTTATTAAAAAATATAAAAAAATAATTAAAATATATTTTTTCAAATGATATAAAATATTTTTTGAAAAACCTTATTCATAAAAACAAAATTAAATTCATAAAATGAATGATTATTTACTGTTTATTTATAAATATATTAAAGAAATATATAAAAAAATATATTTCATAATGTAGGTAGTAAAACAAATATGTGAAAAATTAAATGAAATGTTAAAATATTCGTATTTAATTATTCATTTGGTTAGGGTTTGGTGTATCATATCACATATGAAATCAATCATAATATTCTTTTTTAAAGTCATATAGAGTGAAAAATAGAGTATTGAAATAATAAACCTATCATACATAGAACTCCTCACATGGGATTAATTGATTATGTGTTTAAATATATCATGTAAATGAATAAAATAAATGATTTAGGAATAAGGAATAAAACCTATAAATTTTTATTATGTGTTCATATAATTAATTTATGATTATTATATAGGATTTTCAGACACATATGGAGAATGACAGAGTAGAGTTAAGGGTATATTTTCTCACTCAATATTTCATTAAGAGAAATGATATATTCGTAACATATCTTTATTATGTCATGTATATAATTCCCCTATATGAATTTTGATTTTATAAAACATTATCTTTATTTTTTAATTGGTATGATGTTTTATCATTATGAGATTTTAATATAGATATTGATAATGTTTTAAGGAACTACATCTCAATTTAACATCAATGTGATGATATTTAATTATATGTATACAATAAATTTTATAAGTACTATATACAATATATTTTTTATGATTACCATGAATCCTTCATACATAAATGTATTATATGTTTCAATTGTAATTATTTCATCGAATGATATTTTATATGAAATATAAAATGTAGTAAATGTTTTCATAACTCAGTTTCCATTATTTTGATTATAATGATTTTTTGTTGACTTATTTTTTGATGTCATTATGTGTGAATTTATCAATTAATTGTATAGTTATGTATATTCAATTTTTTGAAATTTAAATTTATTACATATAAAAACACATTTTATTAATTTTAAATTAAATTATAAGATCATTATAAGGGATATTCATCACAAAATATCTATGTTTGCGATATATATTGATTTTATACAATTAAATAATGAAGTTTATATACATCCAAATGTATGTTATCAAATCATAAATACGATTTCATTTTATTATTTTATGTTTCCATTGATGGTAATATATAATGGATATTATACATTAAGGGCACCAAATGGGGAAAAGGACTTGGTTACAATATATTTTAAAATTTTTATTATTTATAGATGAATCTCATTTGAAGGAATTTATTTTGATCATATCCTAATAAACCCCATTCATTTTCTTCATATATGTTTATTCAAAAAACTGTTTATTAATTTTAACATTTTCTTCTCTTTAGAATATAAAATGATCTAAGGAAATACTTATAAAAATATCTCATATTATTTATCTCGATGGTCGAAAATCCATTTTCATCGAAATACATGTTCTTAAATAAATGGATTAATATTATTTAATTTTAATTTTTATGATTCTTTTTACCACTGATTTTACTTTTTGAAAATGATATAACACCAATCATTATGTAATTTCCCCAACAAGGATCTTTTTGACATTTACTAAAAATTGGATCGAACCTTTATTTGATGTACTAAGAATGAATAGAATTTCTTCCCATCATGATCACTAATTGTTTTAAATATTTAATTTATATTATTAAAATGTTGTTTTCTAATAATGTGATTTATTTAATGTTTATTTTTTTGTTATTATAAATATGTGTTTCAACAATGGGAATGAAATTTTCCTCATGAAATTTTACATGTGATCTTTTAATTTAATTTTTAATCTATGATGACATGTATTAATGTAACTCAATGAAAATTTTTATTTTACTCAAAAATGATACAATTGTAAATTAGTGGTACATAAAAACCAAGACTTCAATAACCCGTGTTGTTACATATGATCTAATACATATATATTGTAATGACAACATCCACTTTTTTCACTACAAAAACTATCTTTTTATTAATATATTTTCATGGAAAATGTTAATTTCCATGGGTTAGTCATATTTAAATGTTATCTTCATGAAAAATGTCTAACATCCATTGATGAATCATATTATGCATAAAAATAAAGTATGATTCAATTATTTTTCAGATAAAATAAATCATCTATTCACTTTATTCACTTTAGGGTTCTAGGATATTGAGAATGATTAGGGGTGGATCTATTATAAACCAATGTTGGGTGTTTATGAAATTTATTAAGTAAATTTAGATCTATTATAAACTAAATATGGGTGGTTACATGGTAAACAAATGATTTGTGGGTTGTTGATATGTCTCCTATGAATTGGTATCTTCGAAAAAGGAAGTTGATCATGCTGTTTATTTGGTTTTCAAAATTTATATGAAGAAATGAGCAGATTATACCAAAAAAAATTTATAATTCATTTATATGGATAAAAATGTTTCCTTTGATCAATATTGATATCATATGTCTCATTAATATATATTCTGGTCACTCTTTCTACATTGAATTCCTTATTCATTGATTTTTTTTATGATCCAAATATTTTTGGTTATCAAACACATTATGTTTATATCATGAACATTGATTATTCCATCATTCAAATATGGTAATATGATTCTCCTAAATTACATTCAATTTTTATACACATTTATAATTATACTGGGAATTCATTTCAGCCTTCATATATTTATAATTTCCTAGGTTTTCAACAATAATGTTGAATGAATTTTTTCCATAATCCTTTCATATTTATTAAAATTATATGATAATAAAATATATATTAAAAGTTGATTTCTATGGGGGAAATTATAATTTAATGACATGGGTAATTTTACCTTCTATTTTCTACTAAGTATCTAAAACACATAAACATTTTGCTTTAGAATGTGTGTGATCTACTATTTATTTATGATGTCAAATGTTTTGGATGGTAAAAATTGGGTCACCTTTAGTTGTATGAACAATTATAATGCAATGTTTATGATTCTAGGAGCAGATCAGTGAGTGAGGTTTTGGGTTAATATAGTTAATATTAGAGGTGGGTTTGGATAACATTGTTTATTAGCTTATTTTAATCTAATATTACCCCAATATTTATCGATTCCATCATGGATTTACATTTTTATGTTAATATATATGTTATTTTCATACACACCCATTTTTTTGTTTTATGCAATGAAAAATTGAGTAGATTGTTTCTATTTTGACAGAAATTTTGTTATATGTATATTTAAATATTAGGTTTTACATAAAGTATTCAATTAATTTTTTCAAAAAAACATTTATTTTAATGATATATTTTACTCTTTATATGTACTTGGATATTTATCTAATTACAGGAAAATAAGATATACCATTTAGTTATCCATGGGTTTTAAAATATATTTTGTGTCAAGGTGATTAATTTTATTTGAAAAAAAGAAAACAAGTATTTTGCGCTTTAATGATGAAAGGTATGATATAAAAATTAATGATAAAAACAAATTATTGATGATATTATTTTGATTATTTTTTATAAGGCTATAAATTTATGTAATTATTTATTTTTAAAAATGATTATTCAAATTGAATTTTGGAAATTAATATATTTCCTCACCATATAATCGTTTATAAATTATGTGAATTAAATGAACACATTATATTCATTTTCGTTTTTGATAATGTATAAGGATAGAAGAAATATATTTTTTACTCTTCTGTTGCAATGTGATCCATTAGAAGTTTGTTTTACTTTTATATGAATAAATAAACTTATAGAATTTTCATCTTTTAGAGAAAATGATGAAATTATGGTTGAAATTAAAAAAAGGATAAAAGTATACTCATGATGTATGAATATTTCAATATTCTCCTAGTATGTATAAAAATTTAATTCCTTAGTTTTAGAAAATGATCTAAAACATAATTTTTTTATTATTACCATCATTTATGAATATATAGATGTAATACTTCACACATATTTGGTTATATTTATATTTTTTATTTCTCTCATGATAATTCAAATTTTTGTGACAAATTATCTATTTAAATCTCCCAAATTATTTTTAAATTAGTCTACTCAACCATGTATACATATTCACTTCCCACATATGTTTTCTAATTTTTAATCCTTATATGTGTTATTTTATATGACCATCATACTTCATTTTATCTATTATCTAGGGGATGTTCTAATAACTCAATATATGGTGTGGTTTCCCACAAAATTATTCATCAAATTTAAACCATATGATTAACATATTTATGCTCCAATTTTGAGGATATTTCTATATGATGTTGTAATACAACATTTCTGTGAAGAAATATCATTATGTTTGATAGTGTATTGAACATGAAACCTCGAGCATAAAACCCCATAATATGAATAACCATTGTAACATAGACATTGAATTAAAGGGTTTGAATATTATTAAAAATTTAAGATATATAATAAAAAAAATTATAATCAATATAAATCATTTTTATTTTTCATAAATATTAAAATAATATTTAGTAATGAAATTTAATTGTTCAAAAATATATTTTCTTCCAAATTTATTTTCATTAATTTTTGTTGGGAAGTTTTTTATTAATTATCATAAAAATAGAAATTTTTTTATAATATTAATTGTATTTATTTTAAATAAAATTTATTATTAACATAGGGTTATTTTTTATTTTTCACAATATATTGATCTATTTGTGAATATTGAAAAATAAAAATTTAGTAATAATATCTTTTCAATTCAAAAAATTAAATAAATTAAATTCGAAATAATGTTTTCAATATGATTTCTAGTAAAATATATATACCTATATATTATCCTAATAATTATAATTGAATAATATTTATATGGTAATTTATTAGAAGTTTATTTTTTGTTTAAAATTTTCTTTTTTCTAAAATCTATTTTAAACTATATACAGATCATCCATATAATTTGATTAGAAAAATACATAATGAGCAATTATTTATATGAAATTTATATATTTTTTGTAAATAAATAACAATTTCGATTCATATAATTTCTATTAATAGTAATATATTATTTATAATATAATACTTCTCTTCAAAAATACACTTTTTGATACCCCACTTTGTCGTCGCATCCATGAGATTAATTTTAAATAATATTTTTTCACATTTTTGAATATAATATGATAAAATGTATTATCATTTTTTGATAGGAATAATTTATACTATCTAATATGGTAAACAATATTTTTCATCATAATTAAAAGTTAAAATAATTATAAATAATTAGCATGGTAAAGGGAAAATAGAATATATCAAGGGTTAAGACTAAAAATCATGTGTAAAAATAAAATAAAAAATTATCTAATAAAAAATTTATTAATATTTTTTGACGTTATAATTTATAATAATATATAATAGTATATTTTATAGCCTTTATTAATGTGAAAAAGTATTTCAATATTTTTTCATTTCAAAAATTACAAGAGTCAAAGTCACCTCACATGTAAATGTAAACCACATCTCATTTCTATAGAATACCATTACCACAAATTTCATCATAAAATAACATCAAACATTAAATCCCGAATTCCATTACAATAACAATAATAATTTATTTTATCATAAATGGTAACTTTGAAGGATTCTGGAGCTAACCGAAGGAGGTTTCCCAAGGAAAATTAATTTTATAAAACTGATTGTTTTTATATTACGTCTTACTCTTCCTCATTCAAATATTCATCATTTTATAGGATATAATACCGATAATATCATTCATATATTGGATTTATATTTTTTAAATTTTAAAAATTACTTCAAACCCATATTCTATAAAGTTAGATTGACAATCATATTTCATGTTTGTGGTAGTCAATAGCCTAGAGAATTAATGATATTTATTATAAATAATCACCTCTAATGTATTGATATAATTATAAATTTAAATTTAAATATGATAATTTTAATATTACCAATTGTTGTATTAAATCTCAAAAAAATTCTTTTTTTCCGTTCCTTGGGTGATAAGATAATGTTTCTCACATATACAATGAATTACATATTTTTGAAGTGATGGGATTCATTTTTTCAATAAATCATTACGTGTATTGTGTTATGCATAATTATAAAAATAATTTGTTATTCATGAAATTATTTTTATTTAAATATAAACATTATCATTCTGATAATCTTTTATAATGTTTTCATTCTAATAATGCCAAATGATAATGTCGTTCATCCATATAGGTGGATTACCACCTCCATGAAGTAATGTGGGTATTTTTTCATAAAAACAACACATGGATGATTTATATATATATATATATTAAATGAAATATTGATTTATTTATGAGATGATTATAATTATATAATTTTACAATATTACTTACTATATTTCTATAATGACCACTAAGGAATGGAAAATGTTACTCATGTGTATATATATCCTACCATCTCCATGGATGTAACATATTTGATTTTTAATAAACATATTACAATATTGGTTATAATAGTATAACTGGTTGACAATGATGATAAATATATCATTATTGTTATTCTATATATGTTTAAATAATATTATCGTTGACCACTATCATGACAATGAATCCATTTTGAAACCATTGGTCGAACATCCTCAAAACAACTGAAATAGAATTTATTGATTATGTATTTAAATATTTCATTAAAATGAAGTATATATATATTCTTTTTTATAAGATAATAAACATTTAGGTTGTTTTTTAATCAAAATAATTTATACTATTTTATTATAAATAATGTTCAAAAACATATGATGGATTTCAGGCCAGTGGTATGTGTCTCTCATCTCACATTTTATTTTGGTGTGACATATTCCATATTAGCAAAATGATTTTTTTTGTGCTGTGTATACATAAAATTAATATATTTTATTATTTTTTGTAAAAATTTAATGGGATATATGAATATATATGAGGTTATCCCATTCATTTGGTTTTTATCTACAGATTATGAAAATATTAAGGGTATTTTCAAATATTTTTGGTTATTGGGGATCATTTTATTTTTATGCACATATTTATATTTAGATGGTGTATATATTATATATATTTTGTGCTATAAAAAATCCCTAATAATCGATTTTTGAATAATATTACAAATCAAATTATTTCATCCTATTGGATGTGAAATTAATGTCACAAATTTGTAAAATGTTTTTTAGCCATTTTTTTTATAAATCTTTTTCATTTAAATTTTAATATTATTGTTATGTTGGAAATGATTTAAAAATTGTGATAAAATTTCATTCCAATTGTTTTTTATTTAAATTTTTTATACATTATCTTTCTATTGATAAATTTTCAATTCAATGATATGATTTTTCAAGGGCTATTCATCTCAACATCTAATTTTTATAACATATGATGATGTCAAAAATACAAATTATATGTGAAATTTAAAAAATGTAAAATTTATTTTCCATATAGTGAATATTATTATTATATTGATATATACATTTTTATTTGATTGTATTTGTTCCTCCATCTTATGATGTAAGTTTACTACACTATAAATGACATTATGTTTTGATATAATTTTATATTGGGATTATTTATTATTGAATTTAAATTGATGAAAATTATTTTATCAATGTATAATAAACCCCATTAGTTCCATTATCATTCTTTTATTCATGAAATGTTTATATTAGACTATAATTTCCCACTCTTTGGCACTTAAATTTTTTTAAGGAGAACTTTTTAAGAAAACATTAAATCATTTCAATCATTGATCAAAATTATTTTTTCTTCCAGATTTATGTTTTCCAAAAATGTTTTATGAAAATGTTTTCTATAAATGTTTAATTTAATTCTACCCATAAATATATTTTCTAGAAATTTTTTTAATTAGAATTTCCCAATATTTTTTTGATGTAAAACTATTTAACATTTATTTAAAATGTCACTTGAAACTGTATTTTAACACAATCACCATGAATGAAATTTCTCCCCATAATGAATAAATAATGTTTTAAACCATATTTATTTGTTTCAAAGAATATATTCATAGGGATGGTTTTTTTGATGTTTTATAATCTTTCTTATATCAAATAATTTTTTTCAATTTTCATGTGGTATGTTCCTCACGAAATGATAAATGTGATAATTCAAATTCATTTTCCATATCCAATAAAACTATTTTTTATTACTAAAATTAATGATGTTATTTTCCTAATAATTATTTCAACGTATTTTTAAAATTATTTCCACTGGCGGACTCCAACTACAACAATTTTTAACTTATTCTCCAATGAGGATATTATGGAATGATATAATCTACTTCAGTTATATTGATGGGTTATTACTATTTCAATGTGATTTTTAGGGTACCAATTTATTTTCCATGGTTAGTAATTTTGTAATGATATTTTCATGAAACATTTTTCTTTCAAAATTGTTAATAATGTTACAGATAGAAAATTATTTTTATTCAACATTTTTTCATGTGAAATGAGTGATTTATGCACATTATAAATGTTATAGAACATATTAATTTTGTTTGATAATGTGTTATTTCATTAGAATATAATAGTGGTTGGTTGAGTTCTCAATCATGTATAGTTGTTTTGTGATAAACTAATTATTTTGGGTTTTGTGGTAGTCTAAGGATTGGTAGGACCATGATAGACCTCTATTACATTTGTTTTTTTGAAGATGTATTCTTACTACAATTGTTCATCCATTTTAAATAATGACATAGAGATGTTATTCCTTGATAAAACCACATTTTATTTATTCTACATAGGGTTGTAAATGATTCCATTGACAATGATTGATATCACATGTTTCATGAATATTTATTCTAGTTACTATTGCCTTTTCGAATTCCTTGTATCATGTTTTCATGTATTTTGATCTAGTTTATAATGGGTAAGAATATTTTATAGTTTGGAGGATTCAAAATGATTATATCATTATATCATATCCTCATCTAACTCTAACTAATAAAATTCATTAAATATTGATTTTGTCTACCGTTACTAAGAATTTCATCTCACACGTCTTATGTTTCCATTTCCCTTGGATAACAATAATGATGTTGAATAAATTATATATATATTGAATTATTTTCTATTATTATTAATAATTAATTTAAAATAACAAAATATTTGTAATGTGGGAGAAATGAGCATTTGTAGACAAGGGAATTGTTTTTTATCATTTATTTCTAAATTTAAGAAACAAAAATCCTAAAAGGTTCTAAAAAATAAATATAATCCCTTATTTTCTATTGATTTTTTATATGTGGGATTATGAAAATTGAGTCACCTTCCTCAATATCAAATATTTAAATGTATGGTTTATGATCCTTGCACTAAATTCAAGTGTGTGGGTCTAAGGATGTTATATTACAAAACATTATGATGGATATATACCTAATACAATTATTTATATTAATGTTGGACACTTATTAATTTAAATTATCCTATAAGCTTCATTTTTTGAAAATTGTTAAACACATGGATCACTTAATATATGAAATTTTAATTTATTTTCATATATGAATTAATTCTTTATTAACATGTGCTTTTTAAAAAAATATTGTATTTTATAAAATTATGCGAACTAGGAGACAGAAAAATTATAACCCACTTAGGGAATAATAAAAATATTATATTAAATTGATTCTAAAATATTATGTGATATGAAGTTAAAAACATCATTTAAATGCTTAAAAAGTAGTCTCAAGATATGATAAATAACATGAGAAGTGTTGAACATATTCCTTAATCCATGAAAGAGAAACAAGCCATCAATTCTATCTTGTACAAATAACCACTGCCTGTTTTTGGATATTTAGATCCACATATCATGGAATAGTTGACATTCTCAATGTACAAGGTCTTATTTATGCTCAATTGTTCAATGAAAAATAATGATTTCATGTATTTCTATCATTTATGTAATGATGCTTATTAATATTTTTTATTGAAAAAGATATTGAAGATAAACTATGAAATGAATGAAAGGGTGTTAGAAGATGTTAAGAAGTTTTCTATAACCATATACCACCCTATAAATACAATAACTGAGATGAAGTGAGAATCAATAATGTAAGGCACCGACCATAAATGTTACATAATTGTTATTTTATTCAAAAATTCACAATTTGGATATTTTTAGGATTAGTGATATAGATAATTATTCCATAATTATTACATAAAAAATGAAGAAATATGTATTTGACACTTCCAACAGTATCCATTTCGTGCATAACATAAATGAAATTAAAATGAATCATGGTTCTTTTCATGTTTAATCATAATAAATTTTGAATGATTCTATCAGTTAATATATTCCCCCATATATCCTATAAAAATATTTAATAACAAGGTATGATCACAAAAATCTTAGTAAGGGACATAAAAAATAAAGATAAATCATTAGTCGTATTGAATCATGACAGCTCATTGAATGTTCGTTGAGAAAATGAAATAAAATGTTTCCACATAAATAAAACTCACAAATTTTTCCTAATGAAAAGCACTAAAACCCATATCATGAAATTTAAACTCTTTTAGGTGACTTAGGGAATCATATACATAAAACACTATCAAATATCTTCCTATTGAAATAACCTTATAGTTGAATTCCAAAATGGATATCGATTATGGGGATAAACCTTCATATAAGCTATATCGGGCATACCTCTGGGCTATAATGGGGATCAACCCTTCATATATGTTGTGTTTGGATCACTGGTGATATATAATTGTTCTCAACCCTTTGTTTGATCTATATCGGGGAATCCCATTTCATATATGATCATTTACCATTTCATGAATAAAACACGTTCATTAAAAAACCCATTTTTTAAAGCTTCATATAATCATATATGAAGGAAATTTATGTATAAAAATACCATTTTCATTTATGAACCAATTTTAAATTCAAAGATAACCAAATAAGAGAATAAGGTATTAATTTTCATTTTATAAGACATTATGCCATATAGAGGAAACCAAATATCAAATAATGGAAACAAGGGAGGAGAATCTGTAGTCGCCATATAAGATAAAAACATTCCTTTTATCATTTTGTAATGACATTAAAATTCATCCTTTGAAAATATTCCTTCTAAAATATTTTAAAGAAAGTCAATACTGACATTAAATTTCATGTATATTCCCTTTATACAGATAAAAATAAATATGTATTTTAATATAAGGAATATAATGATTTAATAATTATATTTTAGAAATTCATGGCATCCCATACCACTTTGAACATTTGAATATTAATCTACATGATTTAAAAAATAAATATAGTATAGATAAAAAATCTATATGAAATGTCAAAGTGGTTGTATATACATCTTATGAAAAATAAAGGATCATGTTATCAACAATTTCTTCAATGACATGATATTGAGACGAAATACCTTACCTTGAGTCTGATTGGTCTCATTCACTCAATAATTTCATAAATAATATTCAAAGGAAAATATATACTTTGTTACCAACCTTTTTAAATATTATTATTTATTTTGTATCACAGATTACAATGTTATATCAATTAGTTAATTATTTGAGTTCATATTGGACGTTTTGTTGATGTTCGATATTTGGGTCAAAACTAAACATGTTTTGATATAAATTATCCATATTGCTTTAAGTCCATTCTCTCCATAATTTTATTCATTATTAAAATATCATATATATCATGTATTAATGTATTTATAAAAGTCAATGACATTAAGAGATTAGAAATTAAATGCCCCATTTATGGAGATAGTTGATCATACGTACGCATGAACACTACTTTAATTTCATTGTTATATTAATTATGTAAAAAAATTAAAAGAAACATATTTATATTATAATTAAATTAAAATATATAAATTATATGTGTTACATATTTTAAATAACTCTATCCTTTATACGTTCTGTGTATGTCATGAATGTGTCATATGAATTTTAGAGGGAAGTAGTCCACACTTCCTCAAATGTATTTATAGTATGTACACGCTATGGAATGCTTGAAGGTTTTTTTTAATATAATAATAATGAAGAATATAGAAAATATCAATATAATTTATAACATATATAAATATAGTGGAATCATAATGGCCACCATGAGAGGTAGTGGGAGAATATTGATCAATCATTGTTTCATGAGGTCGTAGTTCACTGTTAAAAGAAACATTATGTTCTATTTACATTATTTGTATGTCTGTGTAAGTGTAGGTAGAACCCTTTTAATCAAAAAATATTATTATATTGAAGATACTAGATTTTTTATGAAATAATTTAATAAAGATAGGTTTTCGGTTGGATGAGAAAATAAATAAAAGGTGTTAGAGAAAAGATGTTAACTCTAAGTCGGGTAACTCCTTATTATATAAGGAAAAAGTATTCAATGAGATTCCTTCTAAAAAATATATGGATTCTAGGAGGGATTTATTGATTTTTTGAGCTTATTTGAGAATAATTTTTTTCATTCAAGGGGCTTGAGAGGTGTGAGTTAGTGGGTAGGTGTTGTGGGATTTTATAAGAGGGAGAGAGGCAGTTTAGGAATGTCTTAAAATATTATTTTATTATAAATTTATTTTCAAAGTATAACAGTTAAAAAGTGATAAATTTAGAGGATAATTTTATTATGGGTCTAAATAATCTCTACTAATAGGTTTCATAAAAGTATAGGTCCCAAAATTAACATTATCTTTTTGTTTTAACCGTTAGTTAAAAACATTAACTCTTACTATGTCTTCTTGTATTTTCATAATATATGGTTACCATAGAGACTATAAAATACCAAAAGAAAAAAAGTGGATAATAATTGACATTTCTAATGGTATATAAGTTATTTGTCATAATCATACATTTTTTGGACTATTATATCATTGAATAAAATTGTATTTGTTTAAAAAACTTATCTATGTCAATTTTGACACTATTTTGAAATTGATTTCTTTTAATGTTACAAAAAAAATTATTCCTTCAAATAAAAGGAATTAAATCATCCTAAAATTTATAAATTAATCTTAAACAATTTGTGGATGGCCTTAAAATGATCAAATAACATTTATTTTAATATTTATAATGAAACCTGTTTTAATATTTCATTAACATGGTAATTGATGAATGATTATTTTGTCAAATACATATATATTTATATAATTTCTAAAAATTATAAATAAAATACTCTGACATAGGAAATTTTTTGAGATTTATATATTATATTTATAGTCGATGATATCATTTATATAAACCAAATTGAAAATTTTTTATCTTGGAGATACATGTTTATGTAATATGTCGTTTTTCATTAAATTAATTATTATAAAAAACATTATCACCCCTAAGTGACTAAATGGGGTTCTAAAATCGATCCAAGGATTCCCAGGGTAAACCATATCACATATAATAGGATTATCATACGTGTTAGGGTAGTTTTATAATATTACAATATTAATTTTTACTATTATTTTCATGATTTACCCTTTAACCATGGTATATAAAATAAATTACATAAGTTACAATTCATAATGTCCAAATATAAAAGGTACCTATTTTCCCCATTTATAACATCTTATTTTATATATGTAATATATTTTTCTAAATTCAATAAAATGAATGTGCAATAATTTGTTTAAAAATAATTCCACTTTTCAAAAAAGGAAAGTGTGTTTTTAAGAGATAGAAGCTATCAAAATATTGACATGTGTTTATGTCCAATTTATATGTAATGATTCTTCTAATGACCATATTTTAATCAAATCTAAAAACAATATTCCAATTACACTATATAATAATATAATGGAAAATCTAACTATGTAAATAAATTAAATGAAAGGTTAATTTTGAATTTAAATGTATTATTTTTAAACCATTCATAAAAAGAAGGATTGTATCAGCAAAAACCCCAAAATTTTATCCCATGAAAATTTTGTTGTCCCAGTTCAAAATAAAATATTTATTTTATCAAATATTGCATATATAATTGAAAAAATATTTTTACAAATGGTTCATCATCAAAAGTTGGTGAAATGACATTGTAAAAATATTTGAGTATTGTATACATAAAAGTTGGATAATTATCATTTTAATCCTCTTTAATTATTTGAAAAAAATGTAAAATCATTTAAAAATATACAAAATCATAATATAGATAATTATGTTCATTACATCCATTACAATGACTTAGAGTTAAATGCATTTCAAAATAAGAATAATATTGTTTTATTAGGTTCTGATATAACTAATAAGAATCTTTTATTCATTGCGCTTGGGAGGTCCCTGGCGTTATTCTCCCCCCAGTGATGGAGTTGTCTCCTACGCCGGTCCCCTCCCCTCTGATGGGGGAGGGACCCTCACCTTTCCTCAAAAGAGTGGTTTCCACCATCTCCCCCTTCTCGGTTTTGAATTTCTTCCATCTATTCCCCCATGTTCCATTCAGTCCGAAAGTTCCATATCTATTGGATATATGCCCTAATCTCCCATTATCATCTGCGGATTTCCTGGAATCCTTGAATCAACTAAATCATACCCTGATTTCTAGGTTTCAAAAATGATGTCCTTCCTTCGATTTGTTCTACATGTATGTTTTCATAGAATGGGGTATATAGGATAGGGAAACTTGGGTCTTCTGGACAGTAGTCACATGATGGTTCTCTTCACTTTGGAGGTTGATCTGATCAAAGCCTAGTCTTTTTCTCCTCGTAGTGTCAATGGCTTCAGTTTTTACCTCATCTGATGGTCCTTCAACTAGCATATGAAATGCAATCCTCCTACAATTGCGACTTGGGTATGTTTTCCCAATCTTCCCCTACCATTTCAAAATACTTCAGTTGTGTGTATGCCAAGGAATCTAATTGGTAGATATATGTTCTCAGACTGTCGCACTAAGGCATTGTTCCACCCGATCGATCCTCATTTTTGTGTGAAAATGTATTTGTCCAAATCTCTATTCAAGTTCGTGTGGATAACTGTGTGCAAGGAATATCATTGTAAACAATAGTTAGTTTATGAGACCTAGAATCACTACTGTTCTAGGTTCAGGAGGCTATGAAATTCGTTGGATGGCTGTTAAAGGGTTTCTTGGCCTCCTGTGAGGTGGAGGGTCATGTGTTACGTCAATGAACTTGAAGAACAATAGGAACAAAGTCTGATGGGTCTGGGGGCTATTGATGGTGGTGAGGTAGTGTGCACTGCACCTGTAGAGGCGGTTCTGGGATGCAGTTACTGAGTGAAGAATGCTTCGGTGGCTCAGATCAACACAATGGTCCCTCAAGTCTTCACCAGATTGAGGCTGGACCTGGAAGGAACCTCATCTAGCAGTAAGTTGATTGTTAGTGAAATCGTGGAATGAATGACCAAGAAAGATGTGACTAGTGTCTAAAATCATATGAGTGTGAGTAATGATGTGGGGGTGCAGTTGGCGAATCACTTGGGTGAGGGACCTGCAGAGGCTATTCTAGGGTTATGGGGAACCATCACATCAGAGGCCCCAAGGATTCCTTCATGTGAAGAGGTGGCTCGGTCCAGTAAGGGATCTGAGGCAACAGACAACAAGGGACACAACCTTCAGTTATAGGAAGTACCAGGTGGATTTGGGAAGTGGTTGAAGGGTTTGGTAAGAGAAAGATTGAGCTTGAACCTATCCTGGATGACCACAAGTAATCATTATGTTGGTTTCGGATCTGACAATCCAGACCCAGTGTCAACTAGGGCTGAATACCCTTTAGGGATAGAGTCTGGGGGTGGGGATAGTGATGGACCACTCTCGGAGGAATGTGAAAAATAAGGGTATTGAAGGGGGATCACAGCCCAAGGAAGAAGAAGGCACAAAAAGAAAACATGGACTTGGGTAGCTGCATCATGCGCCAGAGGGGTAAATCCAAAGGCCGAAAGGAGTAATCATACCTCCCAAGTCCTATGGAGACATGATCAGATAAAAAGGGTGGGAACAATGTAATAGAAGGGAATGGAACACAAAAAAAAGATCATGAAAAGGAAGTTGGCTTGAACATGTGGAGTGGAAGTGGAAATAATGAACCTATGTCTAAGGAGAAGTTCCTAGAGAAAGAGGTTGTCAAGTTTTGGATCTATATCGATGGACCTCTCCCTCAGGGGATTCCGGGTAACAAGGTTTTATAGGGTGTTCCAATGGGCACCACTGAGGGCTCGCCAATGGTAGTTGTAGAAGAGGAGCTAGGGGACCTTCTTATGCACTCCAAGGATGAAATTATAGAGAAGTTTAAAATCATTAACGCTTCTAAAAAGGACACAACAAGGATGAATGGTGAACCATTTCGAGTGCACCATAACAAAGAGTAGGAAGAATGGATCATTAAACAACATCTCATCATAACTTGAGGATTCAATGCCAAAAATGATAACGGTGGAAGAGTTTGTGTAGATGTTGGTAAATCAGGCCTATCATTTGGTAAAAAGTATTAGAGTCGATCCTGATAAAAAGGTAACTGATCTCTCATTGAAATTATATTGGAGGGACACATCATATATGTTGAAGTTGGAACTTTATGATTCATCCACCTGTAATATAGTGTGATGTTCCTGTTTGTACATTCTGTTTTTACACATTCTATATAAAAGTGTTCTCTATTTTGAAAATTATAATTTGGGGGAGGAGTATGAGTTTTTGGTATAACTCAGAAATGTGTGAAATTTAATATTTTTCAGAAACCCATTGTTGCATGTTAGGTACATTATCATAAATAATGTCCCCATTAATCTAAAATGAATATTTTATTCATAACTTTAATACATGTAAAAATGTAATATTCTATAAAGACCTTGGATATTACAACATTCCCCCCATTTTGTGATTATATCCTAATAATTTAAAAATTGGGCTCAGAAACATTATTGAAAATTCCACATCTGAAAAATATTTAATAAAAGAATCACATTAAAATTAACAAATAAAAGTAAAAAAGATCACCCAAGATAACAGATATTAGGATTCCATGTCAGAAAACATGTATATGGAAGAAAAAATAACCATCTTGTTCTGATGGGGAGCGATAGAAATTATTATCCATAGAAAGTCAATGACTAAAAAACCATAAACATTTGATGTGATAAATGGTCTTTGATGTTACTTTAGGAAAGTTAAATGGTTTTTATTGTTTTAATATCATTTTCATAAATTTATGTAATTTATTTATAATCATAACTAAGAACAGAAGGAAACATACTTACATGTTATGTAATGTTTCATCCCTTAATAAATATTTACCGCAAACACATCATTTCTCCAAATAATATGTATTCAAGATGACTTGGTCACACCCGAGGTTATATAATCAACATCTAGGGAATCCCATAATCCACACAAGTCAAAATATATATTTTCATTGTATCATGACATTATCCAAATCCAAAATTGTTAGTATATGACCCATAATACCTAAAAAAGAAAAAACCTTTATAAAACGAATTACTCATCTTAATCTCTAAAACAATACACAATGTTCAACAAACACTATTCAATAAACAATTGATCTTACAATTATTTAAAATAATCCATTCTAATATTGAATCCCAAAATTCTGAAGGATTTGATAACAGAGACATCCATGGAAAATATTAACATTTATCTCCAAATAACATTGACTACTCTTTATGTCTCATATATAATATTAATTTAACATATCACATGTTCTCCATGATAGGTTAATCATTTCCATAAAACCCCAAATCTCCATATGTCCAAAACAAAAAATAGATTCTTCCATAATAAAATTCAACCATTACTCCTCAAATAAAATCCCATGATATTCTATTTTCAATATGAATATTGTGTTCCCCAATGATAAATCATTTTCCAAAATAACATTTATCACTTAATCTCCGAGTAATTTTAATAAAATAAGGATATACTTAGGATAAATCATAATATCTTAAAATCAACTTATTCTTGATCAATTAAATCATTAACTAAAAGGAATAAGTCATACTAACCAATGACATCATGTATTCCAGTGGTAGGTGATAAATCCTAGTCACACGTTACTTGTGGGTTCGATTCTTATAGCTTTGTCTGACGTGATGGGTTATAACAATGTCTCCATGTTTCCATTTTTTTGAAACAAATAATAATTTTATAACATTCCAAAAAAAGTGATAAAATCTGCAAAAATTACCATAACACATTTGAAACTCAATGTTTATCTTATACCTTTCATTTTTCTTTCCAAAAGGTAATAAAACATAATTTACTCAAAAATATATCTCTCTAAAAATATTGTTAATTACCTTGAAATTTTATAACAGAATCCTCATAGGGTATTTCTATGATACTGATCTTATGATCAACCTAAAAATTATAAAACCAATATTATATCCAAATCTCATATGAAAGAATCCTAATCTATAATGTTGTCTAAACCTACCACTGATACCAACTATAAGTCCCCATCCTTAAACATCACATAATCTTGTGATATGTAAAGAATTCAAATTTATGATCTTTTTATGTTTACAAAATTAGAGAATTAGGCTATAACAATTACATAGAAAAAATATATAAATAAAAAGTGGACACATCCAACAATATTCTTATATTCCGTAATATAAAAACATTTAAAAATAAACATGGTTCTTTTATGTTTAATCATCATAATTTTTTCCTAATTATATCATAGAATCTATTCTCCATTAAATCCTATAAAAAAATTAATAAACATGGGATGGGCATAAAATGCTCAGTATGGGACATAAAAATTAAGAAAACCATTAGTCTAGTTAAATCCTAATAACCCATTCAAGGTTCCCTGAGGGGATGAAACTAAATATTTTCTCATAAATAAGTTTCATAATTTTCTCTCAATAAAAAGCACAATAAAAAATATAAAGCAACTAAAACTCCATTAGTTGACATATAGAATCATATACATAAAATAAATTCAAACAACTTCCCATTAGAATGACCATCTTGATGACTTAAAAATTGGTAATCTATAGAGGGGATCACCTTTCGTATAAGATATATCACGCTCAACTGTGACCAAAAATGGGTCTCTACTATTAGAATAAGTTGTTTCGGGTTTACATGTGTGCCATAATGGGACTCAACCCTTCATATAAGCAATATCTTGCGCACCCATGAGCTATAATGGGGCTCAACCATTCAAATAAGCAACACCAAGCTCACTTGTTTGATATAATAATAATATTCCATTTCATTAATAAAACACATTCATCACAAAACCCCGTTTTTAAAAGATTCTTATAATCCCATATTAAAAACATATACTTATAAAAATAAAATTTTCATTTATGACCCAATTTTCAATACTATGATACCAAAATAATGTAATAAGGGATTTATTTTTATTTTGAAATACATTATGGATTATAGAGAAAATCCAAATACCAAAAAATGCTTATGGGGGAGGAGAAGTATTAATGGAGTGTACATTAAAAATTCCTTTTTTTATTTTGTAAAGAGGGTAAAATCTATATTATAAAAATATCCATTTTTTTGAAATTGAAATAAATTAAATATTGACATAAATTTCCAGGTATTTTCTTTTTATACCCATATATATAAATATATTATTTAATATCCAGAATTAAAACACTTGATAATTAAATCCTTAAACGTTCAAGGAGTCCTATAACACTTAAAACATTTAAATATTAATTACCATGATTTAATAAAGAAAAATATTATATATAAAAATTTTAAATGAAATTTCATATAGCGTCTATATAAAAATTATATAATAATAAAGGTTCATATAATAATTAAAAGCCACAATGAAAGGACATTAAGGCAAAAACTATTTCCATGATTCAGACATTAATCGTTTGTTCATTACTTTATTAAATATTAAAATTTGGTTAATTTATAGATTCTTTATAACTATTTGAAAATTTATTATTAATTTCATATCACTTATAACCATGTAATATAAAGTATTTTATTATTTAAGTCCATATCAGATGTTTTGATGATGTTTGATATTTAAGTAAAAATGATCATGTTTTGATTCAAATTATCCAAGTGGTCATAAGACCATTATCACTAAAATATTATTCATAATTTAAATATCAAAAACATCTAATATATACATATATATATATTTATAATAGTCCATAACATTTTGAGACAATAAATGAAATGCACTGTTCAGGGAGACAGTAGGTCATGCGTACTCATGAATACTACTTTCATTTTCTTGTAATATTAAAGAAATAAAAACTAAATGGTAATAGGTATATCATAATTATTGTATAAAATCTATGTTATATATGTTACATAAATTAATTAATGTCATACTTTATAAATTCTATGTATGGAATGAACAAGTCACAAAACCTTTATGGGGCGGTAGTCCACACTACCTCAAACATATTTATCGTATTTACACCTTATAGACAGAATATAGGTATATTTTAAATAAAAACTATTTAATCATAGTTATAATATAAATATAATATATATCGTACAAAAATTCAGTTCCATAATATTTTCCTCTATTATAGTTGGTATGTGAAAACTGAACAATCATCGTTCCATGAGGTAGTAGTTCGCCACATAGAGAAACATTATGTTCTATATCCATTACATAGGGGTGTGTGTATGTGTATCAATAACCCCTTGCATAAAAGTATTCTTGTATATTTATTATACTTAATTAGTTATAAAATAATGGAATAAAATAGTATTGGGGGTTGTACGATGAAAATAATTGAAAATATCTTGAGATATGACATTACGTAAAAATTGGGTAACTTCTTTTGATTTGAGCCAAAAGTATTCCATGTGTTTCCTTATTCCAATTTTAAGGATTCTAGGAGTAAGTTAAGTATTATTAAGGTTTATTTTAGTTGACTTTGGTTGATCCAAGGGGCATGATAGGTTTGAGTAAGTTGGTAGAGGTGGTTGACTTTTATAAGAGTGGAAGGGGGACATTAATGAAGTATTGAAAAATTATTTTATAATAAATTCATTTTAGAATTATAATAGTTTAAATGTGATAAATTTTGAAGAAAATATGTGGATGGGTCTAAATCCTCTCAACCAATAGGTTTTAGGAATGTTTAATTCACAAAATTAACATTATCATTTGGATTTAACCCTTTGTTAAAAACATTAACTCTTACCATGTCTTCTTATATTTTTATAATATATGGTTTTAATAGTTACTCTTAAAATTAAGAGAACTAGAAGTAGATAATTATATAAATTTGTTATATTATATAATTTAGTTTTCTTAATTTTATATTTTTAAGAATATTATATCATATAATAAAATTGTATTTATTTTAAAAACTCATTTATGCGAATTTTAAAACTAGTTTGTTGTTGATGTTTGTTAAAGATGTTAAAATTTTAATCCTTTAAACCATAGATATTAAATCATTTCTAACATAACAATTTTATCCTAAAAATTATTATATGGAATCAAAATTATCAAATTAAATTTATTTCAATATTTATAATGTCATTTATTTCAATATTTCATTTATAAGGTAACTGATGCATTTTCTTTGTGTTATAAATATATTTAATTCGTTAAAGCCTTAAAATTATAAATAAAATATCATGAGGAAGGATGTGATTTTATCTTTATAATAACAATTTATTGTTGAATATGTCATTTAAATAAACCAAATTAATATTTTTTTACAGTAGAGACACAAGTTTTTGTTATATATACCTTTTATTAATTAAATATTACAAATGGGCATTATTACACCAAGGTGTCTCCATTGGGTCCTAAATATGACCCAATGATTCACATGGTCGGATATATCTTATCCAATTTAATTATGAGATGTGTTAGTGTAGTTTTTTTATTATAATATTATTACTTTACCGTTAATTACTTAATTTAACCTTTAACATTGGTATGTAAAAAAATTATTGAAGTTAAAATTCATAATGTCAGAAAATAAATGATACCAATTTTAAAAAATTGGACCTTATAATTAAAAATAATGGATACATTTTTCTAAATTCATAACACATAAGTTTCAATAATTAATTTAAAATAAATTCTTATTGTCAAAACCAGAAATCAGGTTTTTAGGAATTAAAAAACTATCAATTGATTTCCATGGGTATGTGTCCAATTTAAATTTAAAATTAATTCCAATGACTATAAAAGAATGAAATGATAGAAAAATAAAAAAACTAAACAGTAAAACCAATTAAATTCTCAATATAACTATATATATAAAATAAAATAAAAGACAGTTTTTGAATTAAAATGTTGTATTTTTTAACTATTCATAAAAATATGTATTTGTCATAAAAATTTCTAAAATTTCAATCTAAGTAAATTTTGATGACCATATTCTAAATAATAAGTTTAGATTATCAAACATATTATATAAAAAAATAAAAACATTTTTAAAAAGGGTTCACCATCACAAGGCTGTAAAATTACTGTTTACATATATTAGAGTATTTTATGCATAAAATCTTATTCATTCGAATTTTATGCCTCTCAAATTCATTTGATAAATATAAAAACATTTCACAAATATAAAAAGTAATAATATAGTTAATTCATTTCAATCCCTCCAATACAATGACTAGGAATTAACAATTATTTAATATAATAATATTATTGTTGAATTATTTTTCCCTACCACGTAGTGCGGTGTTCCACATAAGATTTTAGAGAAATCAGTTATTGTGTTTTAGTGATGTTATCACACATAGTGTCCCCATTTAACTAAAATTAATATTAAATTTAAAAATATTAATAGCTACAAAAATGTACTATTCTTTTATTAGCTTGGATGTTAACCATAAAACATAATAAAAATGAGATTAAATCACTCCTGAGATAAAAACAAAATTTTACTAGGATTCCATGATGTCCCTTAAGTTTTTGTCAGTTATGATAGAAAAATGGATAGAATAATTACTGGAATACAACCAATATATGAAAAAATACATCCAAACATGGCTTTGAGAGTTATTAAGAAATATTTTGATTAACTCCCAATGAATAGATATAGTATAGAAAATGGTCCCATAGTCATTGGGATAAAAATAAAAAAATTGTCTTTCAAGAATGTGAATAAAAGGAAATTAGATGAACTAATATACTACCACCCACACATATATAATATGGGATAAAGGATAGTTGTAAATTCATTATTGGGGATGGAAAATACAACAATTATAGAATATAAGTTCACCAATATCGCTAATGTCAATGTGGAATGAAGATTGTATCCAATTTGATTAAGGAAAATATGGAACATACCAATATAATACACATCATACAGGGCCCCAACAATATAGCGGATATGAACTATTCATTACATTCTTAAAAAAAATTTCCATTGAGGGTAACCAATTTTATAAATAGCCAATTTAAGAGGTGAAAGTTAAATATTACCACATAAACACCACTAAGTAGGATCTTAAAAATGATGAAAAAAATGTTACTCATCCTATTATATAGTTAATGATAATTGATTTATATGATTCAAGTTGTATTGTTTCCATTTTTTCCTTGAATATTTCAGGAACTATTGAATCATAAATATTACACCTTGATGTATATATATCCATAAAAACACATATTAGTATGATCAATAAAACCCATTTTCTAGAATCTTCTCATTTTACCATCAATGTGAATATTCTTCTAGATAATCTAGTAACCTACCCCATATTATAATTTTATAATATTCAATTCATGGATTTGATATCACTGTATAAATTTATCATAAACATCCACTAAAATGAAATCTATTTCTATAATTTGAACCAAACCATTATCCGTTAAAAATTGATGGAATATTATGAATATGCATTGCAAAATACCTCAACATTATGGATGTGAACATCCAGCTATGAAGAAAATCACACCCAAATAACTGAGTAAATGTAATGTATAAACCTATAAAAAATTCAAACTATGAGGAAATATAACAATCAGTGTATAGAAGAGCATCCCAGAATACTCATAAATATATTAGTAGTGTTGTAAATATATATTATATCAGGTCCCACTAATATCTATAAATTCCCTTATATGATTTTGATGATCTAATTTGGTGTGTTTTTAAGATCAATATTTACTGTGTATTTAAACAAAGAATTTATACACCATTGTACATTACCTTGTGGATCACTTGTTCTATTACTCAATAAAAATGATGGTCCAATGTTATTTTGAATTTATTAACATGAAATCAACCATATCACAATATAGAAGATGTATAACCATCAAATGATTAATTATTTGTTTTATTGACATCATGATGTCATTAATACTAAATAGTGATTCTTAACTCTGGATATCACCATATATAAGTGAAGATGGATACTATTTTAAAGATATACATCCATATAAAGAATGTAGACTATGATTTAATCATTATTCCCTTATTCCATTCAAATTCGCCAAAAATATTCATTTATTTGATACATGATGACTTAATAGACTAAATTGAGATATTATCTAATGTATTTTTTGCTGTTATTATCATTTACACCAAAATCAATGGTGAACATAATGAGAATGAAATGATTTTTCTAGTTATGTAATGATATGATAATATGTATTATACGATATAAAATAATTAAATTTGGATTCATATTGTCACATACATGGTTAAGGTGAATAAAATTATTTGAATTTATATAGAAATTCAAAGAAAAAAATTGAGGAATGGTCTAGAATTAGTAGTTTCATTGAGATACATTTTTTTACTACAATAACTATGTACTGAAAACAATTTTTGATAAATTTCAAATGATTTTATATCCCTATATCTATGCTATCATTGAAAATGTAATGTATATCTAAAAGGATGAATGTGAGGAATTATTTAAGGATCTCAATAATAGGTGAGTAAATATTCTTATATTCAGACAATTATCAAATGGAGAAGGTTTTGTGATGTAAAGTAATGATTCAATATATCGATTGGGTGTTATAATCAGAACAAATGAAAAACTGGTAACCAATGCCTCATGATTTTCGAAGCTCCAAGATTTGAAATACCCACGACATGAATTGGATATAGTCATAATCATCTTCATCCAAATGAATTGGATACATTACATCTATGTTGGGAAGTGTCATATATATATTCAGATATCAATATTTTAATGTTTATTTTAATTTAAAAATATTTCAACATGAATTAATGAAGATTGATATATTTGATCAAGGACTATAATATCGTTATTCACTAAAATCATCGAATCATGTCCAAGGTAATCAATGATTTTTGTATAAAAGATCAACCCTACTATATACATTATGCAGATTGATATGATCACTATTTTTATTGATATATAAATGTATGTATATGGAAATAATATTTAAAGGAATATATACTAACTTTGAAAAATTATTTCCCTATACTCTGTACAGATGAAGATAAAGGGTACTAGAATGGAATAATTAAGAACGTCCAAATAAAGAATACATTATAAGGGAATAAATTAATCATGAATTAAAAATTGATTCTAATTTTTTAATTCCATTTAGAACTATATTTTTTCAAACACCGTCTGAAATAAATAAGATATTTGAAATTACTCAAAGATCATATTTAATAATCCATCTTGTACATACCATGATCAATCTTTATATTTGAGTGCATGTCTTGTGTGACCACCTGAAGAAGCATATCATAGAGTACACCTGAATTGTCATGTTATGATAGAAAACTAATAAATAATTGATGAATTATATAGGGATGATTCAATAATTTCTCATACCTACATGGAAACTGGAGAACATCACCATTTAATTTTTTTATTGTCTCCAAAAGACATCCAAAAGTAGACATGAAACATGGGATTTATTTGATAACCTCTCTATGACTACCGACTTCTGAACTATTAATGAGTATTGAAATCATGAAAATATAAGTTATGGTATATTTAAATGATGTGGTGTTGTAGAATTGGAAACTACATTTTATCTTTCATGGTAATGATCTGAAATTATATTCTACATTCTGGATAATTATTCGACTTTTACTAAATAATAAAATTAATTTTAGAACAACCTATTGTACTAAAAATGATGTCCAATATTAAATAGATTTATTTATTATATATGACCTGATAGGATTATACTGAAGGGAATTAAAATGTGTATAGAATCAATATCACCCATTATATGAGTTCTTATACAGTAACAACATCAACTTGATTATTCAAATGGAATTATATGATGTTATATATGGGAAGTGATATATATTTCAATGTGGTTGGGATTAAATTGTTGAATGAAAGGTAAATATAATTTCTCTTATGAAATAGAAATTGCATATTTTTTATTCCTATTTAGTTCATATGAATGAATCTCATAATTAGTAGAGAACTTGTGATGAAAACCATTTAAGGAAAATGGTGTTTGAATATGATGACAATTTCTTCCAATTAATATAAACATGAAAGAGAGCCAATGAGTTCTTAAATAATGGTTATCTTAATCTCAAGTACACTAGACTCGTTTATATCATTGATTGAAAATGAGTAGTTTCTTTTTTGAATGAATTTCCATCAAACCGGGATCATGTTCAAAATGGTCATCATGTATCTCCCTATAATAAGTACAAACCTGATCCCTTGAAAATACTAAATCGAGAGGTGGTTTAAATGGATAATAACATCTATTAATTGGGGAATTAATTAATGATCTTGTACTATAGGGAATGTTTCAACGCAACACGACAAATATCATTCACAAATTGTTTTTGAAGAAACCGATATATAAATTAGTGAATGGGATATGGGGGAAATGATTAAATTGAAATACCCACTTATGTTCTCATCCAAAAATATGGGATGATAATCCATGTAAGAAATTTCATAATTGGGGAATAATTGAATTGCATAAACATTATAAACGATAGTTTTTTCCAAAAAATATTAACTTTTATAATCTTATATAAAAAAATTGTAGATAAATTAATAATAATTGACTCCCTTAGTATAGATCATTACAACAGTATAGAACTAATTTCATGAAAATAAGAAAATTACAACTGGTAAAATAGTAAAATGAAATAGTTGAAAAGAGAAACATAGATAATTACAATATTCTAGATAATGTTTTCCCACAAACAACACTGTGTAAAAATAACAGATTAGAAAACCTATAGGTATTTATAAAAAGATTAATATAAAATCTTTTGATGAATTTTATTAAATAATGGAACAAGGAATTAAAATTTATTTATCATCATTAATATGTAAAAGTTAATAGTAATGTGATGTTTAAATTTAATATCAAGAATCTTAGAAATCTTATACTTTCTATGGGAAATAGTAACCAGATCATTGTAAAATTAGTTGTTCTTCATGTTAATAAAATATGTTAGATTTAATATGTATAATGAGTAATTATTTTAAATACTATTATTTTAATTGAAAAAAATATATTTCAAGAAAATAAATATGTTGAAATTTTAATCAAAATTTAATAAGTAATATTTTAAAAAAATTTATAGAAGTCATATTTTTTAAATTACAGAACAAAATTTCTTATGCGAGACGAAATTTTGAAAAAAATGAAAAATGTTTTTAAAATAATAAGGTTGAAATTTTAAAAATGATATTTTTTTTATTTTTTGAAATATTTCAACTAGGAAGTGAATATTTAATGTATTTATCTACATTATTTCCATATTTTAAATTACATAATTGATGGTTTAATAATGTCATAATAAATTTTATGACTTTTTATCGACCAAAAACATATATTATTTGATTAATGATTCATTCCATTAAAAAACATATTCTAAATACATAAAAATTATTTCAAAAAGTCTAATGTCAATTTTTTTCTAATAAAGTAATATTTTTCATTCTTATACTATTCCTTATGATGGAACAAAAAAATTGAATTATAAAGTTGTTAAATGAAATAATATAATGGAATTTTATTCCACGATGTTTCATATTTTCAAAAAATATGTTATTTAATGTTTTTTCTTTAACATAATAATGTAATAAATTATTATCATTAAATATAACCTCTCATAATATAAGAATTACCCCCACCCATCGTATGAAAAACAACATACCTTCTACATAAGAAATTCACATTTCATACCAAATCTATACTCTTATTCCAATTATCATCCTTATAGATGTATCATAATAATGAAGCATCATGATTTGATGAATTTAATGGTCAATGAAAATTAATTAATTCATGAACTATAAATTTTCCTCTTATCATTTTATTTTTTTCTTTTTATAATTTAATATTTTCCATTTCATTTTAATAAAAACATTACTAAAAAATTATATATTATGTCAAAATGTTCATGATGTTGTAAAGATACTTTAAAAATAATTTTTGTATATATACATATTTCATATATCAGACCCCTTTATTTGATATTTCCATGTCAATGGACTATCTGCTGCTAAACAGAGTTTTTACAGTTTTTTTGATATTTCCACCTATTTGGATAGTTATACTGACTTATTTATAATATATAAAATTATAAATATAATTATTTTTATATTACGCAGTGAATCATAATAAATTATTAATCTATATTATGAATGGGTAAAAAATCAAATTAAATTTGATTATTTAAGTGAAAATATGATATCAAAATTTGTCACCTTTAACAATGTGATTTATGGAATATAATATACTCAATATAATTGATAAAGTGTAAAACTATTAACATAATTATATTATATTTTCATGTTTTAAGAAATTTTAGTTTTTTTACAATAGGGGTTAATTTGATGAAATAATGTTTGATTTATAGCGAGGGGATTCTAAAAACCAATTACTTTTTGTGGGATACCATAACTATGTCATTATTCAAAGTATAGGTGATTCATTATAGTATGGAACATGTCATTAAACAATTATTTAACTTTTATGTTGATTTATATACATGTTTTATGAATTTCTAATGGTATTTTATGAATGTTACAGTTATTTTTCGATATGAAATTTACTTTTGGTGACATATCATTGGCTCAATTTGAGTTATTAATTCCAAAATGAAAACCGATCCTTTATACCAAATTAGGACCTCCCAAAATTATTCATCATGTCAAATTTATATTCATAATTAAATTACATTTGAATCCCTTTTGAATAACTTTAATTTCCATAGGTTTATTTCATTTCTATGAATGTTATATGCATACTCCCCATATGGAAGAAAATATTACGATTAATTTCTATTAAAGAAGGTGGGCCAAAAATTATATTACCCAGAAACATGTTTAGTATGGTGATACATGTAATGAAATAATTTGTATTTTGTTGTAAATTTATTATATATTTGTTCATAATTATGATGCTATAATATATGAGCATCTGTTATGGGTGAAAAAGATTATTGCTTCATTCAAAATAATTTTTCGTATTTCCCCACTATAATTTTAGGATTGTTTATTAAACATATGAAACATTACAAATAATTAATAAAATTTTCCCTTATTCTGACAATGATTATTATATGTATATGATATGATATTGTTGATTATGATCATCAATGTGCAATTCAATCTTGTTCATTATTACTCCCATGATATTTCTCCCCTTAAAGGTTATTTTTCTTACCCTATTATTTTATGTATATCTTCAATAGATGAAGTGGTATGGATATAATGCAAAATATTTTCTGACTATAATTAATATTTATTTACATAATAATTATTTAATATAATGTAATGTTATATATGATCATAATTTAACAAGATAATAAATTTTTTATCCAGGATTGCTTCGCTTTTGAGTTTTGTATCATAAAGATGATGAAATTTTAATTTAAGAAAATTATGTTTTTTGATAATTAATGCAACATACATGTATTTAAAATGAAACACTATATTCCATAGCATACATAGTATTCCCCATCGAACTAAAATGGAAAAATAAATATTATTGTCTAACGTTTACTGTTTTAACCCAGCTATTGGAAAAGAGGTTATAGGAAAGGTTAACATAATAATGAATATATCATCTACATGTGTATATATGAATAATTATTTGGTGAATAATTAATATAAATGTAAATAAATTTTTTTTTAAAAATAAATGTAAATGTTTTTTTATTTAACAGAGAATACATGTTCCTTATACAAATAAACAAAGAAAGGAATCTTTTGGATATATTAATGAAATATATATAAAATATATATAATTTGAAGATTAAAATTCATATTATGAGTTTTCTAGTCATGATATAAGATCATATAAAAACTTATGTATAAAAGAAGTATTTTTCAAAAGAGGAATATTTGAAATATTTTGTTATCACACTTGTTTTAAAAATTGTTTTTATAATTTTATTATATAAATTTGAAAAAATATAATTTTTATTTGAAATCAAAATCCATAAAGTTACCTTTCTTGAAATTGTGTTATTTTAATATAAGATTCATTTTGTCATGTGGTGACAAAATAAAGTATTTTAATTTAAAACTACTTTTCCAACTGAATTATAAATATTTATTGATTATAATATTGAATATTTTATATGTATAATTAGATCAATAATGTATTTTTTTTAAAGTTTGGTTATTATAATAAATTTAACATTGAATTTGGATATTAAAACATTTCAATATTTTAAAGGATTTTCTTTTCAAAACATGTTTTCTCATTCGGTAAGTGAGATTAATTTTAAAATAATTTTATCCAATTTAGTGATTTGATTTTTTGAAAAATGGATTCCATATTTTAAATTATACGATACAAATTTTGGAATTTGGCCATTTTTGGGAAAAATATCAACCATAACATTAAAAATAATAATTACTCTAGGCAATGGTAAATCAGGAAATTACGTATAATTTTAATATTATATATATTATTAAATAATAGTGGACATTGTTATAATTTTATTCCATTGGTATTTTTAGTTCCTATTAACTTATTGATCGGTTAAGGGGAAACTTATATCTATATTTATGAGAATAAAAACATAATAATATTTTATTCAATCCAAATAAATTTTTGTCATATTTATGTTTATAACAAGTGAACTATTTTTAATATGGGGTAGTATAAGGTAGATGTTCAACTATAAATAGTATTTGAAAATATAAAATATTTATCATAGTAATGATGTTTAATTTTTAGTTTTTATGGATTAAATAATTAATTTAAAGGCTAAAATAATGATATACACGTAATTATTTAATCAACGGAAATATGAAATAAATTTTATTAAAAACCGTACAAAAAATATAATTGGAAATAATTTTGGAAATTAACCAAATTAATAGATTATATTGACATGTAAATTATTATTTAGGATATTTTTTATAATATATCATGTTGTAATGATATTTTTTAAAAGTCTTTTGATGAATAGTGTCACAACAGACATTAATGATATTTTATAATAATTAATATTTTATTAAATTATATAAAATTAATATATTAAAAAAATAAAAATATTATTGGGAAAGGTGTTAAAATTTAGTCGAATACTATATTATTTTTTATTTGAAATTTTATATTAATTATATTAGTCTGCAAATTTTAAATAACATTCTACGACCACAAGATATATTTATTATAAATATGTTTTAATTGAATAAAACAATTAATGAATAGAAAAACATGTCCTATTTTAATTTTGTGATTTTGTGATCTACAAAATTAATGATATATTTTAAATAAACATTTTTTGATCCATTTGGAAAAAAATTAATTTATATTTTTTTAATAATATTAAAAATTCATAGAGTGCCCCTCCCCTCTAAAATAAATGGACCTTCATTGTTACCATTTAAATACCCATCAAAATAACCTTCTCACTTAAAAAATTTTCCCAAATCCCGTCATATAATCATTCCCCACATTATAGATGCATAATTTTAGTCACAAAACCCACCTCAAAAAAGGTATGTTGTTAACTAAAAATGATCCTCTGAAAAAAGGTATCATTTTTAATTAAGTGCATGTATTTAATTTTTCCATCAACTGACATTAATCATTATTCAACCATGATGAAATAAAAATAGTTTATCATAAATATACTAAGATGTTTTTATGTGAAATTCATCACATATATCACTCTTCAATTCCATAAAATGGTATATTATAAATAGTTTTCGTGTATAATGAACTAGCACCTTGCGAACCGATATTAGTAATTTTCCATAACAATATAACACAAATGCTTATAATGATGGAATTATTTTTTATATATTATATTAATGAAATTTTTATCATTATTTAATGATAATATATCATTTATGTTCTAAACATTCCTTTCAGAGAAAAAGGATAACGTCATTCGTCTGTACGTGTGAACTTTCGCCTACACGAAATGATGCGAGTCGTTTTTCATCATCCCATCACATGGATGATATATATTATTGTATTAAAAGGATTAATATTATATTATATATAATATGATTAATAATTAGAGTTAAAATTTTTATTAAATACGTTACCAACATATTATTGGAAAATAGAAATTTTAATCAAGTTTATGTACGACATAAACTCTCTATGATTTTTACATATTTCAATTTTCATGTACATATATAATGAATAAAAAATTATATTTTATGTATAAAAGTAAATATTATTAAATTATGATTATTCTGGTTATGACGGAATAATGACCACTTTGACTACAAGCATCATAATAAAGAAATTTTGGACTCAGGTACAAAATATATTCAAAATGCCCAAAGTGAAATTTATTAATTATGTAACTTTAATAACATGATATCAATTGATATTAAAGGAATAATAAATAGAAAATTTGTTCAATACAATTTATAGAAATAAAATATACTTATTATACAAGATGCTGAATAATTTATATAACATGTTAGACTCAATGTAATGGGTGTTCGTCTCAATCTCTTTTTATTGAGACATATTTTAATGTTATGAAAATTATTCATTTATAAGATATATATATCCCCTTTGACAATATATATCCTGAATTTTTTCTATTATAGTTTTATATAAAGTTTTTTTAATTAGTTTTATGATTCAAATATATTAAAGTATAAGTAGTAAATTTTATTTAAAAATATCCATTTTAAATGTTTTAATATTTAAATTCCAAATATATTCCACAATATTAATATTCATGATACTATTTTATATATCATGTAAATATTATTTTTAAATTAAATTAAATTAAATTATTTTCAAAAATAAATCTTTTTATGTGTTATATATGAAATCTTTTCTCAAACAACAAAAGAACGATTTTACTAGTAACTCACCTGATGAGAATTAATTTTTTCCCACCATGCCCATTATATTATTATCATATTCCATTGAAATATTTCATGTTTCCATAAATGAAAAAACAAAATTATCTTTTTTTTTGTTATTTTGGAAATAAAAAATGTTTTCTAATGAAAATGTAATTTTGGTATTGAGAATGAGTTCTTGAATGAAAACAGTATTTTTATCTATTTTATTTGAATAGTATTAAAAAATTAATTGAAAGGGTGTATGATTAATGCATTTTATTAATTCAGTAATAGATAATTATTTGAAATGTAGGATCTTTATATTGCTTAAATATGGTGCCTCCCATATGGAAATGGGTAAGCCAGTTGTAGCATAAAATGGGGTGGTCCATATTGCACCATGTATTAACATTATATATTAACATCGGGTGGAAAATATTTTGTCGATAAAGACCATTATATCATAACATGGGTGGATCATATAGAATCAGGTGATCCCATTATAGATTTACATTGGTGGTCTAGAGAGAACTGTGCAATGTTGTAATTATATAACTAGAAGTCATCAATATAGTTATTCAAATTTAAAGGGTTTATAAAGGGTTTTATGTTTATGAATCTCTAGGTCAGCTAAATATGTTTTAATTGCATAATATTGGTTTTAATGAATTTATTTGGAAAAAATGAGTGTATTTATAGGGTTATTTTTTCATTTTATATCCTCAAATAACATTGAATAATAATGTAAATTTTATTTGAGTTTCGTGTTTTTACTGAACTAACATTTTTCACTTTTATATAACGTAATGATATTTTTTTTCTCGTCAAATTTTTTCACTTTTTATCTCATTTCCAATGTTTTGAAATAAAAAATGATATATCATGACAAATTCATATAAGTGGTATCATGAAAATAAATAATATTTATATATAAATGGTTTCATTGGGTGGAAATTTTAATACATAGTATAAGTGTCCACATGTAACTCAATTGTTTACTATAAAAGAGTTTGTCCTAATTTAATAAAAAATTGGACCTAAATGACCATTAGGAATGAAATAAAATGAATTATAATCAAAACTGATATGATTAAGCAATTATTAAGGCCAAGTCCCTATAGCTGGTAACAAATCCAGGTTTAAAAAACAGTGGAAATTTTGAATTTTTTCTTAAGAGTTATAGATTTCATCATGGATTCATTATTTTTTGGTTGAATATTTATTTTGTGACATAGAACCCACATTTGAGGATTTGAGTTATGAAATTTAAAGGTGACTAATATTTATATGTTATATATTTATTTGTACGGCTATTATGGGTTATTACATTTTGGGAGAAAATTTTTAATCCAGGAGAAAGTCATTTAGGCTAAACTAATTTATGGTTATTTTTAGGTATTTAATAATATTTTCTGAATAGTATAAGAAATCTATTATTTTTTAAAATATAAAACCTGTAAAATTTGTGACATCTCGTTGCATCTGTTAATGCTGTAGGAATAAAACCCATAACTAAAGGGTGTCAATTGTACATTTCATACCACTAGGCTATGTGATATCCTGGATAGTATGTGGTTTTATTTTCCAATTAATGATTTTATGGATTTAGAATTTTTTGATTTTAGGATCATATATTTTACATAATTGACAACATTTGAATTCCAAAATGACTTGGGGATTCTGTGATTTATGTTATATTAGAAGTCATTTTCTATTTTGGGAACACAATATAATTTTGGTAAACAATGTACAATGAAATTTTATTTTAGGAATAAAGGATGAATTATATTTTGGACCCATATATGATTATTCTGAATATTTAGGGTGAATTTATTAATTTTTTTCATATGTTTTTCATAACATGAATATTAATAGAGGTGTTGATTTTTTAGTCGAAATATAAATAGTGGTTTTGTTATTTGAGATCAAATAATACTAAATTTTTTCATTTCAATAATTTTCTACATATGTTTTCATGAATTTCAGGGATATTTATTTATATAATTCCCTATGTTGGACATTGAGTATTACAGATTAATTTTTTATATTTAATTACTTTTTCATCATATAAAAGATGATTCTATTTTTTATGAATTATATTTTCATACCCTAAATATTTTTTTGGTAAATTATTCAAGATAAGAGGAATAGATTGATATAATTTTTCATATTTTTTGATTAAGAGATGTTCTTTCTAATTCTTCAAGCATGGAAAATTCATCTTATATACAAATAATTTGGAGAAAAAAAGGTGTTTGTGGTGGAAATTGGTTAATGGATGAGAATTTAATTTTCTTATTAATTTTATTTCCTTAAATTATTATATAGGTAATGAATTCCTAAATCATAGGAAAGTCAATTTTCATGAAAATTTTTATTCAATTACTATTCATATAATTAAATCAATGAACATTTATCCCATCAATATTATACAGTTTTTAATTGTTGGCTTTTTGCAGACCATGTTCTCTATCACAATCCATTAGTAACATTATATTTTTTTATCATCCAATTCCATGATTTCCTATATAGAACCATAGTAAGGGACATGTCAAGTGACCTTCTAAATTTATATTCACTTTTATTATGTGGATTTTTTATTGAATATATTGTCTTATGTAAATTTTTGACAATGGTATTTTAAAACTTAAAACATGTAGATGTCAATCCAAAGATCAAATTTCGATGGTTAAATTTATTAAATTGGTTAAGAGTGTAACATACCATGTTTTTAAAATGTAAAATTAATTTCGTTAGAGTACATGATATGCCACATCAAGTATAAATGAACGACTAAATATTAATGTATAAATGTAACAGTTATAACATAGAACGTAAAATGGATGGTACGAAAAAGATTAAATAAATTATGAACATTTGGTTTAAAATTTATATATAATTAATTATTTGAGGATGAATTATTTATAAATATAAATAAAACTCTTTTCAAATCAAAAGATTTTATTTGTAAAAAAACTATTTAAATGTGAAATATTATTATTTTTCCAATAAATAGAAAAATAATTTTTTTAATATTATTAATGAAATATAAGGATAATATATTTAATATGCTCTATAAAATTTAACTTATGATTTTTCAAGAGATTATATAAAAAAAATAAAATTTTATATATAAATGATGTATTTTCTAATAAGAAATATTTTCCACCTTTTAATCAAACCCTTGATTTAAATCAAGTTTAAGACACATTTATAATTTAAATTTTATAAAATAATATTTTCCAATTCAATATGATTATAAATGTTTACTATGGTTGAAATTTATATTTCTAATAAGATTCATATTTTATGAATAGTAAAAAATATTGTATTTTAATTTAAAACATTCTTTTCATCTGACTTATTTATATCAATAGATTATATTTTAGACATTATTTAAATTATAATTATATCAATATATTATAAATTATTTCATTTAATTTCATTATAATCAATTTCAAATTTAACTTTTCTATGAAATCATTTAAATCTTTTGATTATTTTTATTTTAAAAACTCCACTTCACATTCTATCAATGGGATAATTATTAAATTAATTGTATCCTAAATTTTTTATTTTCATATTTTTAAAAATGGATTCTATATTTGGAATCAGAAGATCAAAATTTATTAAATAGATCCATTTTTTGGACAAATTTGAATAGTAATTTTTGTAATTTTTGTTACCACTATTAAGGGTAAACCAGCTTATTAAGTGTTAAAAAATTATATATAAATATATTTATTTATAAATGTATTATTATTAAATCACCCAAGCACTTTTAATAATTTTATTGGATGAGTATTTTTCATAAATAATAATTTAAAGTTCTATTAAGAGAACATTTATGGAATTTATTATTATTATTACCTTTATAATATTGTATTCAAAGAATCAAATTTTATTGAACAATTGTTTTTATCAAGTTAAATATTTTTAATATCAGGCTATATAAAGGATATGTTCCACTATAAATAGTTCATATATTTGAAAAAAAATATTTATCATAATCGAAGAAATTTTTTTTCATTTTTCATGGATGAAAATAAATAATTTAATAGCATACATAATGTAACCCAAAAGGTATTTATCTGAAGAAAATAACAAATAAATTTTATTAAAAATAATAAAATAATTATAACAAGAGATTGTTAATGTCATTATATAATTTTATGGAAAAATTTTACATGATTGGGATTATTTAAAATTTTTGTTTATATGATATCTTGTTTTTTTGAATTTTTTTTAAAAAATCATGTTATTAATTGTTCAAAAAAATAACCTTGTTATATAAAAATAAATAATAATTTATAAAACGATCTAAAATTATTTAAATTCATAAATTAGAAAAAAAATTGTTTCAAGTCTTAAAATATCATCAATGAATCAGTTATTGTTCTTTTGTCTTTCTATAGTTAATATTTAAACCCAAACCATGTAATTTACATGTGATTGATGTACGAATTAAAAAGGTTAAATAAGGGGTAAAGCAAAAAATATAAGTTTTAAAAAAATAGCTGAAACAGTCTTAAATATGATTGTATTAATTTAATAAAATAAACCATCATCACGACATAGCAATAAATTAGTTTGTATCTATATTTATTATAATATTAATTTATATTAATTTATTAATTTGAAGAATTCAATGAATTCACATCCCCTCTCCTACAGAAGGGAACCCATTTTCTCCTTTCAATGGACCTCAAAAAATATTTGTTTCATAAAATACCTATTATATTAAATTAATTTAATCCATTCCCATATTCTATAGGCCATATTTTAGAGAGAAAACCACCTAATATATGTTAAGGTGTAAATCAATGGAGGTCACCTGAAGAAGAGGTATCAATTTTTATTAAGCATGTCTATTTTATTTAATCATCCACTTACTTGAAATGTTATTCAATAAGGGAGAAAAAATAAATCCAGTATCTAAAATATTATTAGATTTTATTATATTAATATCATTACAAAAATCAATATCCAATTCAATCATATATGAACAAAATAAAATCATTTGTCTATATAACATACTACCACCCCATGAACAAATAAAATATGTTTCTCTTCATCATCTATCAAGACATGTTACAATGATAGAATTACTATTTTTATATTATACTAATAAAATATTTAACATTATGAAAATATAATATATCACATACATTTTTAGATTTTTATGCACAAAAAAATGATAACATCATTTGTGCATGAATGTGATCTATCACCACCACGAAGCAATGTGATCATTTTATCATCACCACATCACATGTATGATATATATATATATATCTCTGTGTGTGTGTGTGTGTGTGTTTATAAATTATTAATACTATATTATGGATATTATTATTATTATGGTGGGATAAAACAATATATATCTTTTTTTCATAATGATCCTTCAAAAATGTAAATGTTACTATTGCGTACATACGGCTTACCATCTCAATGATTAAGTCATTGTGCATTTATCATATAAATGTTATTTAATTAAATAAATAGTAACCTTTTTGTATAAAAGTAATTTTTATTTCACGAATACTATGTGGGAGATGACATGGTAATGGCCGCATTGACTATGGACATCATAACGATGTTATTTTGGACTCACATACAGATTATCTTCAAAACACCTTCAGTGAATGTAATTATTTGTGTAATTTCTTTACAATGATATTTATTTATATTAAAAAAATATTAATGGTTTAAAAAATGTAATTAATTTATTTAATTTTATTATTATGTATGATAATAAACGTATGTGATGATTTGGTCTCAAGTTAAGCAACTTTGTCTCAATCTCATTTTATTGAGACAGATCTTGATTTTATACACTATATTAATTTATAAGGTTTATATAAATAAACATTGACATGTTATATCAATAATTTACTTAATTATTTGGATATTTAATTTTTTTCAATGTCATTATTTAATAGTTATTATGAGTCAAGTTTTCCAACATGATATGGGACACATAGATTTATGAACAACATTTTATATGCTTTATCAATTTTTTTCAAAATATATTTCTCTAGTAATATATTTTTACTAATATTTTATATATTAATGAAATTATATTTATATTTTAATTTTATTAATAAAATTTCAAAAGGGAAATTTTTTTAATTTTTTTATACATATTATTACCACAATTTAAAAAAATGAATGTTCTATTCTTAACATATACAATAGAAATGACTTTTATGCCATTTTGTCATTATATTATTGATTTATATTTAAATATTTCATGTTTCCTTAAATGATAAATAATATATTTTTTATATTTTGGTATTGAAAACGGGTTAATAATCAATAGGGCGTTTTGGTACTGAAAATTGGTTCCGGAAATAAAATGGTATTTTAATATTGACGTTTTTTTCATATAATATTAATATATTTTATCAAAGGGTATTATGATTAATGTGTTTTAATAATTATTTACTTGAATATTATAGGAATATTCGGGATCAATAAATCTTATAAATGTTTTAATGTCCTGGTTCCAAAGCCACCCAGAGTCACCCCATACCTGGTTGGTCACAAGGCCTCAAGCCATTTTCCAAGAATGCTAGAGGCTGTCTACTAGCAGTGAGGGCCTTGGTTTTAAATTTAGGGAAACTATGCCCTCATTGTTATATTAACATTACAGATTTAAACAAATATAAATAGCAGAAGTAGTAATAACATCATACAACAGTAATCCACAGAATACTATAAGTAACAACTTGAGCACACATATATAAATGATGCATGATAAATATGTCTAGGAAAGTAGCAAAACAAACCATAATGTTGGAATGCAGTACTAATCCAAAGTACAAAAGAAAATCATGTAAACAGCTCCAAAACATCAAAATCCTATAATTGGTCTCATGCTCCCTAGATCCACAACAATCAAGTACATGAAGTAGAAGGTGGATTTCCTTTATCTAGACTTGCAACAATATAATCTGTTTCGGCCCAAAATCATGACTCAAAAAGGATGTGAGACGAATCCCATTAGGAAACCACCAAAAGTTCTATGCCTAATAGTTAGTGAATATATATGATAGATAATAAACAAAATTAAGCAGCAAACAAGGAAGTACACATAGAAGCAATCCTATATTTCAATTGCATTCATTTTCACATAACAATTAAGCATCTAATCAAAAATTAGTTATCCAACTAGGATGTACTCACATATTAACACCTCTAGTTCATCCAAACGAACACAAGAAACCTTCTAGGAAGTGCACAAAGTCTAACCCCTCTGGTTCAACATTAACAAAGACGCTCTCAGAAAGCACTCTCCCTCATTTTCCCATGTGGTCTTGTATCAGTAACTAAGAGGCACTCTGTGGAAGCACTCAACATAAAATTCCCCCTGTATCCCGTATTGAATAAACTACATACACATTTAGGGAGTACAAAGTCCATCCCCTAAATGGTGTGGCAACAAAATTGTAAAATAGTCACTCTTGAGAAGCCCTCAGTGTCGATTCTCCCTATGGTCTACAACACCAGACTCTCATAGCCATGTGTAAGTTAATCATGCCCAAACAATATTATGTAGCTAATGTAAACCTTAAGAACTAATTGGATAAAATTTTTATGGTTTCTCATGGCATATCAGATAAAATCACTCCATCCTAACAATACTAGGCATGGAAATCCTAGAAGAAGGGTGACAGGAAAACCTAGAAAAATGGTCAAAATAAGAAAAAATGAGAAAAACTTCCACAACAAGGAGAATTCCACCCTATTCATAAAAAATTATCCTTTATCCAAAAAATAAGGCATATTAGGAATGAACAGGGCTAACACCCATAAACCTACAATACCCTAAACAAGGGTATTTCGCACATTGTCACATAAAATTAAATAAATATCTACGGAAAGGCACAAAGAACCTACCTTGGAATCACGAGATCATTATACATGATGTTCAGGACTTGAATCGCACTAGAACATTGTCGATATACAAAAATGCTAAAAAATTTCAACTGACGATATCTCGTGGAAGAGTAGAAATCAAGAGATGAGGTTCTTGAGGAATGAAGAACTCACCGAAGTGAATCTAATGCAACCGACGGAGTTCAGATATTGGAATGGATGAAGATTCTAGGGCTTAGTGATGATCAAGCGGTCTTGATCGTTATAGGATGAGATATGTCAAGAAGAAGATGTTTCTATCAATCAGACGTGAACCTGGTCTATTAAATGAAATAAAAAGTAAGTACATAGAATTTTATTTAAATGTACACAGTGTGTACATTACTTTTTCTACCTCCCCATTAGGTGTTCTCTTGGTCACCACACATGGCCATGTAATCGGTCGTTACACAGCCAGTACACGGTGCCCCTCGACAACTAGGTACATGTCGTGTACTTATGAGTACACAACATGTACTCTAGATGTTTCTAGAAACTCTTCATTTTCTCAAAAAAAACCATAAAAATTACCTAAATATAAGATACAGGTTCTTAAAAACATCCCCCTTAATTTAATTCATCCCCAAATTTCCCTATCTAGGCAGCATATAAGAAGAATCGTCGAACACTTCTGGAAATTGCGATTGTACATCAGCCACCCTCTCCCAAGTCTCATCATGCACTTTCTTGTGCTTACATTGAACTCTTGCCATAAGATAAGACCATCCAAAAATACCTTTCTCACTTCGATAAAAAATGTATATGGGATGCTCCTCGAAAGAGATTTCCACCTCGAGCTCATCCTACTCTGGTTGAAAAACATGGAACGGGTCTGAGAAGTTATGTCTAAGATGAGAAACGTGAAATAATTCATGCGTAACCCAGTACCTCTGAGGTAACTGCAACTGATAGGCAACCAACCCGACTCTTTCTAAAACTAGAACGATCCAACATAACTCCGGAAAAGATTACTCTGTATTCAAATCGTCTTGTGTCCCAGCCTTGGTGTGACATGTTCAAAAAACTAATATATGACGTTGAACTCAAGAGGTCGTGTCTGTCAGTCAGCATAAAAATTCTTACATGATTGTGCCGTGGATATCCTCTTCAGAATAAACTTTATCTATAATTTTGTCTCCTGGACAAGACATGGTCCCAGCACAGTAGCCACTCATGCCTCCAGTCTACATAAGGGTGATCAGCATGACCTAAAAAAATCCTCAAAAGGCAACATCTGAATAGTTTCTTGAAAAATATTATTGTAGTAAAACTCTACATGAGTTATGTGCTTCTTCCTTGAACCTCTAAAATTCAGGATGCATTCTCAAAACATTTCATCAAGCACTGGAATAGTACGCTCAGATTGGCCATCATTTTGAGCATGGTACATTATACTGAGAAGTACCTATTTACCTAAATCCCTATGATGTCCCTTCCAGACCCGAGATCTAAAACAAGAATCCCTCTCTAAAACAATGAAGATTGAAACCCCGTGTAAATGTATAATCTCTCAGATGTACAACCTTCCCTGCTCATTAAAACTGAATGTCTCCTTGATCGGAAATAAGTGGGTAACCTTTATGAGTCTGTCAATGACAACCCATTCTGTATTGATCCCTTGAGGCGACCTCTGTAAACCTGTAATGATGTCCATCACAACATCGTTCCATTTCCACTTGGGAATGGGTTACTACTGCAGATGTAAAGACCCATAAAATTCAAGGAAAATTTTTTCTTAATTTTCTTTAGAATTTTACAAGAGCGCAGTTTCAGACGGCACCTGATTCCGAGGCCCGGAGTGCCCGGAATTAATTTCCGAAGTTTGGCTCGGGTACGTTCAGTGAACGAACGAGCGGGAATTCCTAACTTTTGATCCGGTGCTCGGAATTGAAATCCGAGGGCACCGATGAACTCGCAACGCCGATATTCGCTTAATGAGACCTTTTCGGGAGTTGCGTTTGTTGCGGGTTGAGAGTTACGTTTTGGGGTTTTTCAGTTAAGTTAAATAAAATTTGTGTAATACAAATTTTATTTTTAACTTTTTTTAAAACCTATCTAAGGTGGTTGGGAGTGGGACCCACACCCACTTAACCTCCCTTGGGAGGATTAAGTGTGGTGGGGCCCACACGAACCCCCCACCTTTTCAACTCCCCACTCTCCCTCTTAATGGCTTGATAACTTAACTTCTTATTAATTATACAACTCTTGTATATTAAATAAGTGAGTTAATTTTGGGAGTTAACTCTTTTGAATTTCAAACTTTTGAAATCCTTTTGAGTTGTGTGTTAATAAAATAAGTGGTATTCTTATTTTATTAAGAGTTCTTTGTTTGTCTTTGGAGAGCTTTCCCTTCATCTCCAAGCTTTGACGAAGAACCTTCGAAGAACGAAGAACGCGAAGAACGTCGTTCTTCAACGAAGAACTTCTCCGCCGAAGAACACGATCCATCCGCGACGCCGTATCCGCGACGCGACGTACTTCTTCCGCGTCATCCCTTCCGCGTCGGTTTTCCGCGACGAACGCCTTCGATAACAACTCTTCCTCCGACGTCAAAGGAATCGACACCAATATTCCACGACTCCGCCAACGTGTGATTATCGAGGTAGAGATTCTTGAGATCGTTGCTTTCTTTATATCTTGACTTTCCTCAAGACTTGACGAGGAACGCTCTCTTTTCCGACGAAGAACGCCGCGACTCCTTTCTTCGTTCACCGTGACAACGAAGGGGACGCCATCTCTTCTTCGGACAACCTTCGTCGGCAAACGAAGATCCGCCAACGTCGTGTCTCTTCGGGCATAGCACTTCGTCAACGGATTTGACGAACGACGACCGCGACACCCGACCTCCGCGACGTCGTCTTCCGCGGAGCGTAGCCGAACCTTTGAATCTAAAACCCGAGGTAGGGGTTTTTGTTTTCTTTTGGATTCCTCATTTATTCTTGATCGTGCTTTTATCAAGATTAACGTGTGACATGTTTTTCTTTAAGTTGCGTTATTATTATTAACGCGAGGGGGGCCGGATCGCACGAACACGGCCGAACCCCCCTCCAACGTTTTTGTTGATTTTTATCTTGCGGGAGGAAGCAAGTGGCGTGGTGCCGTCGCACCACGCGGATGAACGTGCAAATATCATCGTGATACCGTCGCACGCACCTTTGAAGAAACAACAAGAACACGACGCCGTCGCGCCGCGTTGAATATTATCAAAGCACGGCGAAGGGACGCGGTGCCGTCGCACCGTGCCGGATGACGAACGCCGCGGCCGGTTCCGGGCCGCGGCGGGACGAGAAGACCGCGGCCGGTTCCGGGCCGCGGCGGGACGAGAAGACCGCGGCCGGTTCCGGGCCGCGGTGGGACGAGGAGACCGCGGCCGGTTCCGGGCCGCGGCGGAAGATAAGACCGGCGGCCGGGCCGCCGGCGTCGGAAGCCGAAGAGGGGACCGGATTTTCCGGTCCCGTTGGAGAAAACCGGCCGGCCGGCTGGCCGGCCGGAACCGGGGAATTAATTCCCCGGCCATCTGGCAAAACCCCCCTCTTAATGAGGGGGGCGGTTTTAATTTAAAGGGAGGGGGCCGGCTGCCCCCTCGGATCGGCTCAAGCAGGCCCCCCTCATGTGAGGGGGGGCGGTTTAATAAAATCGGCGCGGCATAGCCGCGCCGCCACCCTGAGGAAGCGGGGGTTTAACCCCCCGCGTGCGGCACCCCGTGCGGCACCCGCTGCCGCCGCCAGCGTGGCCCGCCGCCGCCGCCAGCGCGGCCCGCCGCCGCCGCCACCGCGGCCCGCCGCGCCGCCGCTCGCCGCCGCCGGCCACCGCGCCGCCCGGGGGGGGGGGGGGTCGGGCCGGGTCGGCCCGGACCCGGACCCCCCCGTTTCGAACCTGTTTTGGTTTTTGGCTCATAACTTGAGCCTCGGAACTCCGAATGACGAACCGTCTGCGGCAACGCGATCCTTGGATCGAGACGGTCGTTTCGGTATATCGCACTCACGGTTTCGGGTTACTTTGAGTTCGGCCGGGTTGGTTCGTTCACGAAACCAACCGGGCCTTCGGAGCGGAAACGCTCATATCTTGAGCCACGAACGTCCGATTGACGCGCCGTCAGTCGCGTTGTGTTCCTCTTAGTGAATCGGATCTTTTGGCATACTCCGCCCGAGGTTCGGACGCAGGTGGAGTACGGTCGGGTTGGTTTTTCCTTAAAAACCAACCGGGCCCCGGAGACGAAAATGCCAATAACTCACAGACCGGGCGTCCGATTGACGCGCCGTCTATTTCGTTGACTTCCTCTTGACGATACGAAACTTTTGGCACCCTCCGCCCGAGTTTTGGGTGCAGTTGGATAGTGGCCGGGTTGGATCGCACCGAAATCCAACCGGGCCCCTGGAACGGGAAAAGCTGTTATCTTTCAGACAGGACGTCCGTCTGACGAACCGTCAGCGGCGTTGATGATCACGATGAGAAACGGTCCCTATGAGTATACCCTATGAGAGTTCGGGGTACAGTTGAGATACGGCCGGGTTTGGTTCGCATTCGAAACCAACCGGGCCCCTGGGACAAAAAGGTTAATAACTCACAGACCGGGCGTCCGATCGACGCACCGTCTGTTGCGTTGAGACCCCTGTGACGAGACGGACTTTTGAGACACTTCTTCGTGGGACTTTGTGATACTTGGAGTATCGACCAGTAGCTCGTGGAGCGGATCCTCCCGGAGACGAGCGTGCAGAGTACGGAGACCGTGTAGCCGGCTGAGACCTAACGACTGCTTGACCGACTCGACTTGGAGTGAGTCGACTAGCCCAGTGGACGGAGCGCCCAGTAGTTGGTAGCAGACCCACGGCGGACGGAGCGCCAGGTAGTTGGCCGCAGACCCGCGGTACTCGTCCGGAGAGTACCTCAGCAGGCTAACTGGGTAGCGCCCGGTATTTGGCGACAGACCCTCAGCGGACGGAGCGCCAGGTAGTTGGCCGCAAACCCGCAGTACTCGACAGGAGGAGTACCTCAGCAGTCTTAGGTTAGTGAGCAGTACCTCGGAGTCGTGACAGGACTACTGCACACTTCAGAGACGGGGCTCTTCAGCAGTTACGGTTTCGATAATGAAAATCCTGGTTTGAGCTGAGACTTTTGACCTTGTGTTTACTTCATGATTGAGATGGGTCACTTGCTAACTTTGGTATATGTATGGGCATATACCCGGGTAGTGGTTATCCGTAGTTTTCACAATCCTTGTGTTTCCTCATGATTGAGATGGGTTACTTGATAACTTAGGTATATGTATGGGCATACACCTAAGTAGAGTTTATCTGTTGAGATCTTCTTGTGTTATCCTTGTTGGTTTTAGTGAGACCTTGAGGGTCTCGGGGTCCCTACTGAGTATCGTTATACTCACCCCTGCACGGGCTATGCCCGCACCTCGTTGTGTTGGTTGCAGACGACGGACAGTGCTGGCAGAGGCCGAGTGTTCGAGGACTGGACGGTACCTGGAGGTGGACAATACGACGAGGCGGTACCCAGAGGCAGAACACTGGGCGGAACATACTCGGAGCAGACGGCGGAACCCGAGGATCAGAGGAGCTATCTGTACCCACCCTTCAGGTGGGATTTCCAGTGGACAGCTCGGCGTAGCAGCTTTACTTTCAGTTGCTGTTTTTCCTTTTCGAGTTGTACTTTACAGTTGGGCTTGTATTTCCGGCCCCTTTTTACTTTCCGCACTTTTAGTTGTACTCTGTTTTGTTAGTGTTACCTTCCTCTTGTACTCTGTGGTGTTTGTTTTCTTTTATAAAGGCAATGCCTTCCCAGTTAACGGGATTTTACGCCTTTGGTGCTAGTCGCCAGCCCCTGGCCTATGGAAGGCGGGCTTGGGGTAGTCACGGCACGGGCCCCGAGGACGGGTCGTGACAAATTGGTATCAAAGGAGTTCGGTTCTACCGCAGAACTTATAACTCTGATGTTTCTTTCTGTGAAGCAATAGTGTTGAGAGTACCGAGTGTGGTTTTCAGTTCAGGGAGTCCAGTGTTGGTGCGGGCGGCCGACGTATCCATACACCAGGACCCTGACAACTGATTTCCGACTTTGTGCACAAAAACACTGATTGCGTGTGTGTTTTCAAAGGTTTTTCCCCTTAAAACAGCTCAAACCAGGTCAGCTCACCAGGTATAATCGTTTGATCGTGTTACGTTGTTTCTTTCAGGATGGCCCCACGACGACAGCCAGCTAGGGTTCCGAGAATCGAACGTGACGACAGCCTACCGAGCGACGAGGCTTCGGTGCAGGGCCCTTGGTTAGCAGTGGCACCGGCGGTAGCTCTACCCGCCGAGCCCCCGATGCTTCCAGCATCAGCCGCTGACGATGCACGTCGCCACAGCGCACTGCATGAGTTTCAGCGCCAGCGACCGCCCAGGTTTCGCGGGGAGACGGATCCCCAGGCAGCAGAGGACTGGCTAGAGGCAGTGGTACGAGTGTTTAGGCTAGTGAGGACACCAGCAGACCTCATGGTGATCCTCGCTGCGAGCCTACTACACGCAGCAGCAGGAAGGTGGTGGAGCCACTTGTTTCGGTTTTGCGATGAGATGAACTTCACATGGGAAGACTTCGAGACCTTCTTCAGGGTGGAGTTTGTGCCAGTATCTCTACACCCCGAGCGTGTACAGGAGATTCTGCCTTTACCGCGTGTTTCTCGATCAGAAGCCGAGTCATCTGTGGGCAGTAGACAGATGATGCAGAGGTCCAGGAGGACCAGACCAGCAGTTGGGCGAACTCGGGTTTTAGGACCGGTGGTGCAGGGCACCCGGAGTGGGAACAGAGTTAGCCGTGCAAGGAGTAGGTTGTGTTACTCATGCCGCGAAAAGGGACATCTGGCACGTGACTGTCCGACTCCCGATCCGCAGGCTTTGGGAGAGCCACCGAGATAGAGGCAGCGACAAATGCTGGAGCTCTGGGAGCAGGTGGACAGGGGAGGAACTAGTGGATACGTCTTTTGTACTTCTAGTTCCATGTTGATGTTGCTTTTGTGTAGCGTCTTGTAATATGAGCTGCAATAATAAAAGACGCATACCTTTGTGATGTTTTCTTTCCTGTCCTCTTTTGTGATGTTACTAAGAGGTTCCAGTTGACTGTTGACTTGACCCTCACTTGTGAGACATCTACTGGAGGAGACCAGTTACCACACACTGATGCCGATAGTGTGACTCAACCCTTGGAGGCGAGAGTAACGGTTGGATCTCTTAGTAGTAGCGTCGAGGCCTTACGACGTCATCCTTGGTATGGATTAGTATCATCCATGTTAGGATTGACTGTTTTAGGCAAAGAATGTGGTTCATCCAGGGGATGAGACCAGGTTTCTCTTATCGGCAAAGAAGAAATCTTGCAGCTCTTGTGGGACCAGAGATGGTCCGGGCCACGTCAAAAGAGGTCCATGTCATCCAGGAGCGGGTCCTACATGGGCGATCGATTCCTCTTGTGCGCAACAGATGGCGGCACGGGAATCTCCAGGAGAGCACTTGGGAGCGGGAGGCTCAGATGCGTGCTCAGTATCCTCTTTTTGTTTCCCTAGTTTTTGATGTAGCTTTACGGGGACGTAAAGCCCTGAGGTGGGAGTAATGTAAAGACCCGTAAAATTCAAGGAAAATTTTTTCTTAATTTTCTTTAGAATTTTACAAGAGCGCAGTTTCAGACGGCACCTGATTCCGAGGCCCGGAGTGCCCGGAATTAATTTCCGAAGTTTGGCTCGGGTACGTTCAGTGAACGAACGAGCGGGAATTCCTAACTTTTGATCCGGTGCTCGGAATTGAAATCCGAGGGCACCGATGAACTCGCAACGCCGATATTCGCTTAATGAGACCTTTTCGGGAGTTGCATTTGTTGCGGGTTGAGAGTTACGTTTTGGGGTTTTTCAGTTAAGTTAAATAAAATTTGTGTAATACAAATTTTATTTTTAACTTTTTTTAAAACCTATCTAAGGTGGTTGGGAGTGGGACCCACACCCACTTAACCTCCCTTGGGAGGATTAAGTGTGGTGGGGCCCACACGAACCCCCCACCTTTTCAACTCCCCACTCTCCCTCTTAATGGCTTGATAACTTAACTTCTTATTAATTATACAACTCTTGTATATTAAATAAGTGAGTTAATTTTGGGAGTTAACTCTTTTGAATTTCAAACTTTTGAAATCCTTTTGAGTTGTGTGTTAATAAAATAAGTGGTATTCTTATTTTATTAAGAGTTCTTTGTTTGTCTTTGGAGAGCTTTCCCTTCATCTCCAAGCTTTGACGAAGAACCTTCGAAGAACGAAGAACGCGAAGAACGTCGTTCTTCAACGAAGAACTTCTCCGCCGAAGAACACGATCCATCCGCGACGCCGTATCCGCGACGCGACGTACTTCTTCCGCGTCATCCCTTCCGCGTCGGTTTTCCGCGACGAACGCCTTCGATAACAACTCTTCCTCCGACGTCAAAGGAATCGACACCAATATTCCACGACTCCGCCAACGTGTGATTATCGAGGTAGAGATTCTTGAGATCGTTGCTTTCTTTATATCTTGACTTTCCTCAAGACTTGACGAGGAACGCTCTCTTTTCCGACGAAGAACGCCGCGACTCCTTTCTTCGTTCACCGTGACAACGAAGGGGACGCCATCTCTTCTTCGGACAACCGTCGTCGGCAAACGAAGATCCGCCAACGTCGTGTCTCTTCGGGCATAGCACTTCGTCAACGGATTTGACGAACGACGACCGCGACACCCGACCTCCGCGACGTCGTCTTCCGCGGAGCGTAGCCGAACCTTTGAATCTAAAACCCGAGGTAGGGGTTTTTGTTTTCTTTTGGATTCCTCATTTATTCTTGATCGTGCTTTTATCAAGATTAACGTGTGACATGTTTTTCTTTAAGTTGCGTTATTATTATTAACGCGAGGGGGGCCGGATCGCACGAACACGGCCGAACCCCCCTCCAACGTTTTTGTTGATTTTTATCTTGCGGGAGGAAGCAAGTGGCGTGGTGCCGTCGCACCACGCGGATGAACGTGCAAATATCATCGCGATACCGTCGCACGCACCTTTGAAGAAACAACAAGAACACGACGCCGTCGCGCCGCGTTGAATATTATCAAAGCACGGCGAAGGGACGCGGTGCCGTCGCACCGTGCCGGATGACGAACGCCGCGGCCGGTTCCGGGCCGCGGCGGGACGAGAAGACCGCGGCCGGTTCCGGGCCGCGGCGGGACGAGAAGACCGCGGCCGGTTCCGGGCCGCGGTGGGACGAGGAGACCGCGGCCGGTTCCGGGCCGCGGCGGAAGATAAGACCGGCGGCCGGGCCGCCGGCGTCGGAAGCCGAAGAGGGGACCGGATTTTCCGGTCCCGTTGGAGAAAACCGGCCGGCCGGCTGGCCGGCCGGAACCGGGGAATTAATTCCCCGGCCATCTGGCAAAACCCCCCTCTTAATGAGGGGGGCGGTTTTAATTTAAAGGGAGGGGGCCGGCTGCCCCCTCGGATCGGCTCAAGCAGGCCCCCCTCATGTGAGGGGGGGCGGTTTAATAAAATCGGCGCGGCATAGCCGCGCCGCCACCCTGAGGAAGCGGGGGTTTAACCCCCCACGTGCGGCACCCCGTGCGGCACCCGCTGCCGCCGCCAGCGTGGCCCGCCGCCGCCGCCAGCGCGGCCCGCCGCCGCCGCCACCGCGGCCCGCCGCGACGCCGCTCGCCGCCGCCGCGCGCCGCCGCCGGCCACCGCGCCGCCGCCGTCCGCCGCCGCCGGCCGCCGCCGCCGGCCACCGCGCCGCCCGGGGGGGGGGGGGGGGGGGGTCGGGCCGGGTCGGCCCGGACCCGGACCCCCCCGTTTCGAACCTGTTTTGGTTTTTGGCTCATAACTTGAGCCTCGGAACTCCGAATGACGAACCGTCTGCGGCAACGCGATCCTTGGATCGAGACGGTCGTTTCGGTATATCGCACTCAAGGTTTCGGGTTACTTTGAGTTCGGCCGGGTTGGTTCGTTCACGAAACCAACCGGGCCTTCGGAGCGGAAACGCTCATATCTTGAGCCACGAACGTCCGATTGACGCGCCGTCAGTCGCGTTGTGTTCCTCTTAGTGAATCGGATCTTTTGGCATACTCCGCCCGAGGTTCGGACGCAGGTGGAGTACGGTCGGGTTGGTTTTTCCTTAAAAACCAACCGGGCCCCGGAGACGAAAATGCCAATAACTCACAGACCGGGCGTCCGATTGACGCGCCGTCTATTTCGTTGACTTCCTCTTGACGATACGAAACTTTTGGCACCCTCCGCCCGAGTTTTGGGTGCAGTTGGATAGTGGCCGGGTTGGATCGCACCGAAATCCAACCGGGCCCCTGGAACGGGAAAAGCTGTTATCTTTCAGACAGGACGTCCGTCTGACGAACCGTCAGCGGCGTTGATGATCACGATGAGAAACGGTCCCTATGAGTATACCCTATGAGAGTTCGGGGTACAGTTGAGATACGGCCGGGTTTGGTTCGCATTCGAAACCAACCGGGCCCCTGGGACAAAAAGGTTAATAACTCACAGACCGGGCGTCCGATCGACGCACCGTCTGTTGCGTTGAGACCCCTGTGACGAGACGGACTTTTGAGACACTTCTTCGTGGGACTTTGTGATACTTGGAGTATCGACCAGTAGCTCGTGGAGCGGATCCTCCCGGAGACGAGCGTGCAGAGTACGGAGACCGTGTAGCCGGCTGAGACCTAACGACTGCTTGACCGACTCGACTTGGAGTGAGTCGACTAGCCCAGTGGACGGAGCGCCCAGTAGTTGGTAGCAGACCCACGGCGGACGGAGCGCCAGGTAGTTGGCCGCAGACCCGCGGTACTCGTCCGGAGAGTACCTCAGCAGGCTAACTGGGTAGCGCCCGGTATTTGGCGACAGACCCTCAGCGGACGGAGCGCCAGGTAGTTGGCCGCAAACCCGCAGTACTCGACAGGAGGAGTACCTCAGCAGTCTTAGGTTAGTGAGCAGTACCTCGGAGTCGTGACAGGACTACTGCACACTTCAGAGACGGGGCTCTTCAGCAGTTACGGTTTCGATAATGAAAATCCTGGTTTGAGCTGAGACTTTTGACCTTGTGTTTACTTCATGATTGAGATGGGTCACTTGCTAACTTTGGTATATGTATGGGCATATACCCGGGTAGTGGTTATCCGTAGTTTTCACAATCCTTGTGTTTCCTCATGATTGAGATGGGTTACTTGATAACTTAGGTATATGTATGGGCATACACCTAAGTAGAGTTTATCTGTTGAGATCTTCTTGTGTTATCCTTGTTGGTTTTAGTGAGACCTTGAGGGTCTCGGGGTCCCTACTGAGTATCGTTATACTCACCCCTGCACGGGCTATGCCCGCACCTCGTTGTGTTGGTTGCAGACGACGGACAGTGCTGGCAGAGGCCGAGTGTTCGAGGACTGGACGGTACCTGGAGGTGGACAATACGACGAGGCGGTACCCAGAGGCAGAACACTGGGCGGAACATACTCGGAGCAGACGGCGGAACCCGAGGATCAGAGGAGCTATCTGTACCCACCCTTCAGGTGGGATTTCCAGTGGACAGCTCGGCGTAGCAGCTTTACTTTCAGTTGCTGTTTTTCCTTTTCGAGTTGTACTTTACAGTTGGGCTTGTATTTCCGGCCCCTTTTTACTTTCCGCACTTTTAGTTGTACTCTGTTTTGTTAGTGTTACCTTCCGCTTGTACTCTGTGGTGTTTGTTTTCTTTTATAAAGGCAATGCCTTCCCAGTTAACGGGATTTTACGCCTTTGGTGCTAGTCGCCAGCCCCTGGCCTATGGAAGGCGGGCTTGGGGTAGTCACGGCACGGGCCCCGAGGACGGGTCGTGACAGCAGAAGCCCTACTTCTCACTAATGCGCCTCATTCACCTATTGATAAGTGGAACATCTCATGAAAAACTTAACCACATCTCTCATCATACATGGCCCCCAATACTATCTGTGTGGATCACAATACATCTTCGTGACACGATGATAAACTGCCCCAACTGAGGAATGAATGTCTCACCTCAGCTCCTCACGTATGTCTATTGACACCAATGCACGCTGATGAAAAAGCAAGATTTCATTATCACCTATGGTCCATCTAGGATTGTGGTCCTCTCCTAACACACTATCCCATAGGACTTGGCATTAATAATCTAAAACCATCCTCCTTCGCACTCGATCAAGAAGAGTATAGGTGACACCTACAAAAGATAGAAACATATGCCCATGTTTGTCAGGAACCTCCAAATGAATCTCAGAGAACAGAGCCATAAGCTTCGACTCATTAATGGAATCCTAAACTGGATGTATCTGAGTTCTCCTAGTCAATGAATTAGACACATGGTTGCCCTTCCTAGGCGTATAGGTAAGCTCGTGATCAAAATACTGAAGGTACCAAATCCACCTTTGTTATCTCAAATTTATGTCGCACTGAGTGAAGATAAACTTTGGAATATTATGATCGGTGATAATCACACAATTTTATCCCAATTGGTAGTGTCTCTAATAGCGTAACAAATGAACAATTAAAACCAACCCAAGATCGTGCATTAGGTAATTTCTCTCATCTGTCCCTAACTATCGAGACCCGTACGCAACAACCCCTTCTCCCTACATAAGCACTGCTCCCAGCTCGATACCTGATGCAACACAGTAAACAATATAGTTTTTCCCAACTTTGGAAAACTAGTATCAGTGCTTATGTCAACCTCCATGTCATATTATGAAAGGCTACCTCGCAAGATTCTAACCACAAGTACATCACACCCTTCTTAGTCAGGCCTGTCAGTGGGGCTGCTAATCGTTAAAATTCATCCATTAAATGTATGTAGTAACCTACCAACCTTATAAAAATCATTACATCAAAAGAATTCTTCAGCTAATCCAAGGAAACTATTCATCTCACATTCTATGGGTCTACTGATACTCTTGTTTCTGAGATAACATGACCCTATGAAGTGAATATGGTCTATCCAAAAGTTTAATTTTGAAATCCTAGCATGTGACTGATGTTATCTCAGTGTACTCAAAACATTGTCAAGATGGGTAGCATGGTCATGTCTAGTGTGAGAGTTCACCAAGATATTATCCAAAAAGACCACCACAATAGAATCCATAAATGGATGGAACACTCATTTCATCACTTCCATTGAAACTGTATGTGTGTTCGTGAGACCGAACTATATAACCACATACACGTATATACCATACCTGCTCTAAAAGTCTGTAAGAGGAATATCAGATGATCTAATGCACAACTGATGATAACCGGACCTCAAGTTGATCTTTGAGAACATATGGTCTCCTCAAAGATGATAAAAGAGATCAAAAATCCTCGGCAAAGGATATCAGTTGATGACTATCAAATGGTTCAATGTCCGATAATCCACACAAAGACTAAGGGTACCGTCCACAATCTTCCCAAAAAAGACATGTGAACTCTAAGGAGAAGTAATGGGTCAGATGAAACCCTTTTCCCACAACTCCTCCAACTGCTTCTTGAGCTTTTGTAACTCTAGTGAATCCATCCTATATGGAGGAATGGATACTGGTGCCACTCCTAAAAGAAGATCAATAGAAAAGACCTCCACTAACTCTGGAGACAAACCTAAAAAGTCCACTGGAAAGACATCCCTGAAATAATCCACCACTAGAGGAATGTCCCTCTATTAATTCCCCTAGTCATCTAGATATAGAATAGAAATATTGTCTGTAACTTCTCCCAACCCATGAGGCACGGGTCATGCTCATATCTCCTAGACATCCCACTCGCCCTTATGACAAAACGATCTGCTTTCATGACCCGTCCCCTAGAGCCTGCATCGTGACTACCCCAAGTCCGCCTTCCATAGGCCAGCGGTTGGAGACTAGCACCAAAGGCGTAATTCCCTTAAACTGGGAAGGCATTGCCTTTAAAATTTTTAAACACACACAATCAGGGTACAAGCAGAAAAAAACACTAAGTAAAATATGTATAACAAGTGTACTGAAAGTAAATGGGCTTAAAATACAAGCCCAATGGTAAAGTACAAGTTACGGACAAACAAGTAAATCTAAAAAGAAAAACATCTGGAAGGTGTATCGAAGCTCCTGGATCTTCCTCTGGGGTTCCTACTTAAAGGGTAGTTACGTATGGCCTCCACAGCACTCCACGTCCGTTAGAATCCATTGTGTACTGATACATCGTAATGTCCTCCTCCGGGTACCGTTTCAGTCCTAAAGCTCTCGGCCTCCGTCAGCAATGTCTATCGTTTGCATCCAATTCAATGAGGTGCAGGTATAGCTCGTGGAGGGGTGAGTATCAGTAGGGACCCTGAAACCATAAAAGTCTCAAAAAACCCAACAAAGATAAACCACAAAGTATGCTTTCAATGGATAACCATTACTTATGTATATGCCCATACATATTCCTATGTTATCAAGTAACACATCTCAACCATGAGGAAAACACAAAGGTCATTGACTCAGCTCAAACCAAGATTTTCATTATCGAAACCACGACTGTTAGAGAACTCCTCCTATATCGAGTACAGTGGCCTTGTCGTGACTCTGAGGCACTACTCACTAACCTTAGACTGATGAGGTACTCCTCCTGTCGAGTACCGCGGGTCTGCTGCCAAATTGGGCGCTCCGTCCGTTGTGGGTCTGCAGCCGAACCGGGCACTCCCCCTAATAGTCGTCAGAGGTAATCCTCTTGTAGAGTACCACGAGTCTACTACCAAGCAAGGCGCTCCATCCGCCGGGGGGCTGTCACCAAATCGGGCGCTCTGTCTACTAGGCCAGTCAATTCACTCCGAGTCGAATCGGTCAAGCAGTCGTCAGGTCTACAGCTACTAGTTCTCTGCACTCCACACGCTCTTATTGAGGAGGATCCACTCCACAAGCTACTGGTCGATACTATAAGTTCCATGATATCTCATGTGGAAGTATCCCAAAGGACCGCCGCGTCATAGGGGTCTCAACGCAACAGACGGCGCGTCAATCAGACGCCTGGACTATGAGTTATTATTAGACTTTTAGTCCCAGGGGTCCGGTTGGTTTCGTGTAAGAACCAACCCAACCGTATCTCAACTATAACCTGAACAACCATGGGGTATACTCAATAGGATATCTATGCTCCAAGAATAACGGTGCTGATGAAGGTTCATCAAACGAACGTCAAGTGCCAATGAGATGTCCCAAGGAGGTAAAGGGGTCATTAATGGGCCCGGTTCCGGTCCGACCCGGTCAAACTGACGCAGCCCAACCTCACCTGTGCCGACCCAGTCTAGGTCAACCCAGTCAAACATGTTGGGTCTGACCCGGCCCATTAGGTGTGTTAGCTCTCTATGTTTTGACCCGGTCCACTGGGCCCGACCCAGTAGATTGCGAGGGAGGTTCGACTTGAGAGTCGCCAAGTAGGTGGCTTAGTAACTCGGCCTGGGAGACCGGGCTGGTTTGACCATAGAAACCTCGGGGGTGTCGTGGGATGGTGCAGCAGGCCCGTGGTAGGGAGGTGAGTAGGCAGGCCATGCGGGGAATGGGCGGGTCAGCTGGGCTCCGGGCAGGCCGTGGGTGCACCTGATAGGGCGCGGGTGTGCTGCGAAGGGTGCGTGGGTTCCAAGAAGGGTTCCGGACATTGGGAAGCACACAGGGCCCCACAAATCAGGGCGTAAAGGCACCGGGGGGAGCCGGGCAGGGTGGCAGGGCGCCACGGGGTGCGCAGGGGTGCCCCGGGTAGCAAAGGCAGGTCGCCGTGGGGCGCCGGCAGTATGTGCAGTGCACTGCGGGGGGCACCGGGGTGCACCGGGTAGCACGGGTAGGGTGCGGCAGGGCGCCGACAGTGCGTGCAGGGTGCCGAGTGGGGCACCGAGGTGCTCTGGCAGGCTAGGCAGGGGGCCGACAATGCGGGCTGGGCACCTCGGAGGGCGTCGGTGTTCGCCGGGCATGCTGGGCAGTGTGCCAGAGGACGCGGGAAGGCTGGCAGTTGGGGGGGGGGGGGGCACGGGGGTGTGGGTAGCACACCGGGGCACCTCGGGGGCAGCACAGTTCATGGAGGTTGCAGGTAGCATGGCCTTTGTTTTCCGCCTTCGTCGCCATCGTCACGTATACCACCTTCGTCATCACTGAACAAGAACAAGAAAGGGGAGGGTCATACCCTGTTCATGCAGCCCAAATACTCTTCGTTAAGGTGATAGAAAATGGAAATTCATAACATAACATGATATATAAAGAAGGAGGGTTTATACTCATAAATAAAATAACACAATGAAATCCCCTACCATGTAAACGGTGTTGTTTGACAAAGACGCGAGATGGTGGCATGGCTTCGTCAACGTTAGGGGGAGGTGATGTCTTTGTTGGCGATGTTATTCGTGGGCGGCGCCTCCTCTTCCTTTGCCTTGATTGATGAAAGAAGAACATGGAATCGATCTTCTATGGAAGGAGCTTTCTTCATGTTCTTCGATAGAGGAACAATTCTTTGTTGCGAGCTTTTCCTCTCCTTAGCTCTCCATAAAAATAAATTCCCACCAAAGATAATTATGCTAACGAAATAATAAGAGTTTCTTATTATTTTAATGTTGGCACGAAAATTAAAATGATAGAATTAAAACCTGGCTCCACCAATTAATTTCTTGTGTGGTGTCATATTAATTAGGGAGGAAGTCTAGAGGCTCCCCATAAGATTATGGCTAACCTTAAGTGGAGGAGTTGAGGAGTTTATCCCCATTTAATGGGGAGCTGATGAGGTTTTTATCCTCCTCCATTAATAGGGGTCGGGTGGTCCCCACCCCTATATTTTAATAGAGAGGTTATGCCCGGGTGGTCCCTGCCACAATTATCCTCCCAAGGGAGGTTATGTGCAGGTGGGCCCCACCACCATAACCTCTCATGAGAGGTTATGGTGTGGTGGCCCCCACCACCAACCACCACATGGGGGTTTTAACCATCACCTATAAAAAAATAAAGTTAACACTTTATATTTATCCAACTAAATTAAAAACCCTGAAAACTGTATTCCATCCACGTCAGAACGCATCTACGGTGAAGGTCTCACTAAGAAATTACCGACACTCTGAGCTCAACAGTGCCCTTAGATTTCAATTCCGGGTGCTGGTTCAAAATTTATAAAATTCCGAACATACTCTCACTAAATGTACTCGAACAAAACTTCAGAAATTGATTCTGAGCACACCGAGCCTCAGAATCAAGCACCGTCAAAAATTGTGGACTCGTAAAATTTCAAGAAAATCAAGAAAAAAATTTCCTTTAAATTTCAAGGTCTTTACATTACCTCCACATGAGGGAATTATGTCACCGTAATGGTACAACACATAATAAGGGAATATATATGGGTACTGAGAATGAATCTGAGTCTCCCTCTCCCATGTGATCTCCTAGAGGTTATTGTGTAGCTAGCAAACTCACACTAGAGGAATCAACTATCCATTGAGGACCAGCTCATGTCGATCCTCAATCTCCACTAGAACCTCCGTGAAAGTCACCTTGTCATCAATGTACAGCTCCCCGTGGTCGATGATGTGTGACGAGTCATGCTCATATCTCCTCAGCTGAGATAGGTTGAAGAGGTCATGCACCTGGTGCAACTTAGGTGGAAGATCGAAGCATTAAACCACCTCGCATACTCTATTGAGGACCTGGAATGGTCCGATGAAAAGTGTAGACAACTTACTACCTTGGCCAAATCACTGTAGTCCTCATCGAGGTGAGACCCATAAGAAGACGTGGTCGCCACCCTCGAACTCCAGAGGACTCTGTCTCCTTTCTGCATAGGACTTGTGTCTGCTCAGTGCAGTCTTCATCTGCTCTTGGATGATCTTCACCTTCACCGTGGTAGCTCGTACCATCTCTAGTCCCACTAGTTCAGACTCCTCTGGGTCTGTCCAACACAATGGTGATCTGCAAGGTCGTCCATACAAGGCCTCAAAGGGTCTCATTCCTATGTTTAAGTGATAACTGTTGTTGTAGGCAAACTCCAACAAAGGCAAGTGATCCTCCCAGCTACGACCGAAGTCGAGGACACATGCACGGAGAATTTCCTCAAGGGTCAGGATGGTCCTCTCGGTCTGTCCATCAGTCTGAGGATGGAAGGTGGTGCTCAAGATAAGCGTTGTCCCGAAAGCTTCATGCAACCCCTTCCATTGTCATGAAGTAAAGCGTGCATCATAGTCAGAGACAACAGAATAAGGTACTCCATGAAAATGCACAATCTCCTACATGTAGACCAAAGCTCTCAACTGATCCATGCTCTCTGATCAGTAGGAAGTCAACCGACTTGGTGAGTCGGTTGATGATCAACCAAATCGAGTCGTGGACCATGGATGTACTTGGAAGACCCATCACGATGTCCATGGATGTCCCATCCCACCTCCACTATGGGACCTCTAAGGGATGAAACAAGCCTGCTGGTACCTGGTGCTCTGCCTTCACTTGCTGACAAGTGAGGCATCGTGAGATGCACTCTACTACAACCTTCTTCATACTTGGATACCAATGTTGTCGTCGAAGGAACTGGTACATCTTCTCCACTTCTGGATGTACCGCTAGAGGAGAACTGTGGAACTCCCTCAACACCTCCTCCTAAATTGAAACTCGTACCATGGTACATACTCTAAAGAGGAGGACGTTCTCCCAACCTTCAGAAAATCAATTAGGTGCATGCCCTATGGATATCTGAGCACGTCACGTCTCGCAGCCAGCATCCTCAACTTGCACCTCCTTGACTCACTGAAAATGTGGGGGAGTGACTGTAAGAGATTGTAGATATGATGCTCCATCCCTATCTACAAAGGATATCCGTAATGTCGCCAGCTACTTATTTTCCTCAACTAGCAGCTGAATGCATGATCTCCTACTGAGCACATCTGCTACTACCTTCCCTTTCCTAGGAGTATAGACTATCTCAATGTGATAGTCTTGGAGAAACTCAAGACATCAATGATGTCTTGGGTTTAGGTCCTTCTGAGACAAGATATATTTGAGACTCTTGTGATCAGAGTACATGATAAAACGTTCTCCCATCAGATAATGCCACCAAATTTTCAAGGCGAAGACCACTACTGCTAACTCCAGGTCTTGGGTAGCGTAGTTCAGCTCATGCAGTCTCAACTTTTGAGAACCATACATGATCACAGCTCCCTCCTACATCAGGGCATAGTCGAGTCCAGTCCCTGATGCATTTCAGTAGACTACGTACCCTACTCCTTCCTATGGAAGCCACAAAATGGGAGCACTAGTCAACCTCTAACTCATCACCTAAAAATATATGATGGAATCTCTCCGACCACACGAAGGGTTTCCCCTTCTTCGTCAAGGCTGAAAGTGCCGCTGCTACTCTGGAGAAGTCTGGAATTAATCTCCTGTAGTAGCCAGCCAAACCCAGGAAACTCCGCACCTCTGTCACACTCCTGGGTGGATTCCACACAAGTACCACCTCGATCATTGATGGATCCACTACAACTCTATCCTTCAAGATGATGTGTCCCAAGAAGTGAACCTCTGGAATCCAAAACTGTCACTTCAAGAGATTTCTATAAAGATGGTGCTCTTAGGGTGTGTCAACTACTACCTGAAAATGGTAGGCATGGTCCTCCTTAGTAGTCGAGTAGATCAGTATGTCATCACTAAATACTACAACAAAAAGATCGAGGTATTTCTCGAAGATCCTATTCATGAGACTCATGAACACTGCTGGAGCATTGGTTACGTCAAAGGGCATAACCAAGAACTCGTAGTGGCCAAAATTACACCTGATGGTTTTATTCTGTACATCCTCATCTCAAACTCTGAGCTGATGATAGCCTGATTTGAGGTCTATCTTCAAGAACCAACGTGATCCCTTGAGATTATTAAAGAGGTCCTCAATCCTCAAGAGTGGGTACTTGTTCTTCACAATCACCTGGTTCAGGTGACGGTAGTCGACACAGAGCCTCAAGCACCCCTATGCCTTCTTGGAGAACAGAATTGGGGCTTCCCAGAGAGAAACACTAGGCCAGATGAATCCCTTTCACTGCAAGTCCTCTAGGAGCACCCTTAGCTCGCGAAGCTCAGTGGGGGCCATTTGATATGTTGGAGTAGATATCGGTGTCGTCCTGGGGTACAGGTCAATGTATAAGTCCACCTCTCGGTGTCGTACAAGGGTACAGGTCAATGTAGAAGTCCACCTCTCCACGTGCCGGTACACCACTATAGTCTTAGTCGGACTCTCCACATCTACCACCCCGAGGGTAAGGCAAGCCAACTGGTGAGTGATCGGTTGCACTCTCCTCTGAGTAAGTCCATCATGTGCTACAAAGATTCCCTTTTCACCGGGGAAGGTAAACCTGGTCCCATCAATGTGGACACCCCTAACTTTTCGCCTAATACAGTCGATCTGAGCATGGACTGTAGATAACCGGTCCTTACCCAAGATGACGTTGTACGTCCTTGATGCCACTACGAGGAGATCCCAGGTGAAGCTCTCGCCTCCAATAGTGCCAAAACCAGAGCATAATCGTCGAGTCTGGTCCCGTTGGAGTCTCTAGCCATAAGGATTGAGCCAATGGCTCCATCAGAATCACTGAGCTCTGAACGAGGGAAGTGGATATGAAAAGGTGACTGACACCTGTGTCTCTAGAAACTGCAGCTATGGTGGAGTAGACACAGATCATGCCTCGTATAAAATTTGGTGCACTGTGATCATATGCCACAGCTTCTAGAAGTTGTGCTCTACCATGTCCTCCTGCTCCCTATGGTCGGGGTGGACCTCCTGGTGGTGGTGGTGGCAACATCTCGTAAAGCTGTCCACTGCCAGCTGCACGACCAGCTACTATGCCACATCCGCATCCGCCCTGCGGACCGCCACGATTGAATTTCTGCCTTTTCCTCGGAGGACCCTCAACTATCTATTGATTGTCTGTATGGTGGGTCGAACAGTTACAGGTCATGTGACCATGCCCGCCACAGGAGTAACAATGTCTGCTCCTGGTATGCCTGGCTCTGTCTCCACTCTGGGTTCCCCATACAACCGATCCTAAGTCGTGTGGTCGACTACCGGTAGGTCTGGTCCTCTTGGACCTCTGCGTCATTTGTCTACTGCAAGCTTCAGAAGACTCCGCTGCATGTCGGCTAGTGGTGGGTCTCGCTGTTGGAGACTGCCCAGTAAAGAAACTATCCACTAAGAGGGCTCGATCCAACACCCTCGTCTGCATCGGGATGTTGTTAGAGATAACTAATGATTTGATCTCTTCTCGGGTCCCCGCTCAAAGGTCTGGGCCCTAAAGAACGGGTCGCATACCATATTTGTGGAGTATAATGAGAGGTCGATGAACCTCGCTGAGTACTGCACCACTGTCATGCTACCCTGCTGTTGATGCAGTAACTCCTGTATCTACACTGCTCAAAGGGTGGATGGAAAAAACTCTGCCCAGAATAGGCTCTCGAAGTCTTCCCATAGAAGTGATACCTCGTCATGCATCTAGGGCATCAGCCTTCGCCATCTACCTGTTGTCGCCTGAAGGAGACTCGCAGAAAAGATCACCATAATGTCGGCTTTTGTCCCCACTTGTCTGAAGACTCTCACCACAGCCTCCATCCAATCCTCAGCTGCCTCTGGGTCTGTATCTCCTTGGAACCTAGGTGGCCTCTGGTGCTGGAACTCAAGAAATGCGCTCATGTGGCTTGCATGGTCTGCTACTGGGGCTGGTGAAATCGGTGTCCAAACCGGTGGTGGTAGCGCTGGTTCCTCCACTGGAAAGGGGCCCTATACTGAGGCCTCATCGCTCGGAGGGCTGTCAGTACGTAAATATCTCGAGGCACTAGCTGGTCATCTGCGGGGAGGCATCCTGAAAGAAATAGATGTGACACGGTCAGAAGACTATACCTGGTGAGATGATCTAGTTTGAACTGACTTGAAGAAAACTTTTGAAACACACACACAATTAGTGTTTTCATGCACTGAATCGGAATTCATGAGTCAGGGTCCTGGTGTATGGATACGTCGGCCGCCCGCACCAACACTGGACTCCCTGAACTGAAAACCACACATAGTACCATTAACACTATTACTTCACAGAAAAGAAATGTCAGAGTCCTATGTTCTGTGGTAGAACTGACATCTTCTGATACCAATTTTTCACAACCCGTCCCCTGGGTCCTGCCTCGTGACTACCCCAAGCCTGCCATTCATAGGCCAGGGTCTGGTGACTAGCACTAAAGGTGTAATTCTCTAAAACTTGGAAGGAATTCCTTTATAAATTGAAAACACACAACCAAAGTACAAGCAAAAAAAATACTAAGTAAAAGCTATATAAAAAGTGTACTAAAAGAAAAGGGGCCAGAAATACAAGCCCAACAGTAAAGTTCATGGAATGGACAAACAAGTACAACTAAAAAGTCAAACAACTGGAAGGTGTCTGGCGGCTTTTGGATCATCCTCCGGGGTTCCTACCTGAAGGCTAGGTACAGATGGACTCTACAGCACTCCACGTTTGTCAGACACCATCGTGTACCGATACGTTGTAAGGTCCTTCTCAGGGTACCATTCTAGTCCTGGAGCTCTCGACCTCCGTCAGCACAGACTGTCGTATGCATCCAACAAAACGAGGTGCAGGCATAGCCCGTGTAGTGGTGAGTATAATGATAGTTATTAGGGATCCCGAGACCCTCAGGGTCTCACAAAATTAAACAACAATAAACCAAGAAGTATTATATCAATAGATAACCATTACTTAAGTATATTCCCATACATATACCTATGTTTTCAAGTAACCCATCTCAATCGTGAGGAAAACACAAAAGTCATTGACTCAGCTCAAAACATGATTTTCATTATTGAAACCATGGCTGCTAGAGAACTCCTCCACTATCGATTAAAGTGGAACTTTCGCGACTCTGAGGCACTACTCACTAACCTTAGACTGCTGGGGTACTTTTCTTGTCAAGTACTGCGGGTCTGCTGCCTAACTGGGCACTCCGTCCGCAGTGGGTCTGCCACAAAACCGAGAGCTCCCCCTAATAGCCTTCAGATGTAATCCTCCTGTCAATTACCAAAGGTCTACTGTGAAGCCATGCGCTCCGTCCTCCATGGATCTACCACCAAACTAGTCACTCCGTTCACTAGGCTAGTCAAATCACTCCGAGTCAAATTGGTCATGCATTCGTCAGGTCTACAGCTACTAGGTCTCCATACTCCACACGCTCGTCTCCTGGAGGATACGCTCCATGAGCTACTGGTAGATACTCCAAGATTCATGAAGTCTCATGTGAAAGAATCTATAATGGACTCCACGTCATAGGGGTCTCAATGCAACATACATCGTATCAACCGGACGCCCAGACTGTGAGTTATTATCCTTTTAGTCACGGGGACCCATTTGGATTCATTTACGAACCATCCTGACCGTATCTAAAGAATACCCTGAACTCCCTTGGGTTATACTCAAAGGGGTGACTATGCTCCAAGAATATAGGCCCCGCTGACGGTTCATCAAACGGATGTCTGATGCCAATGATATGGACCAAGAAGGTAAATGGGTCATTAATGGGCCTGAGTCTAGTCCGAACCGGTCGGACCGACTCGGCCCAACCCCGCCCGGGCCGACCCAGTCTGGGTCACCCGGTCAGACTCACTGGGTCTGACCCGACACATTGGGCGGGTCAGCCCGAAAAGTTTTGACCTAGTCTGCTGCGCACAGCCCAACGGACTGCGAGGGCGTTCGACCCGATAGTCACCACATAGGTGTCTTGGTAACTCGGCATGGGAGATCGGGATGGTTTTACCAGCGACACCGTGGGTGTGTCAAGTGCCGGTTCAGCAGTCCAGTGGTCGGATGGTCAGTTGGTAAGCCAGGCGGGGCACGGTCCGGCCGGCTAGACTTCAGACAGGCCGTGGGTGCACCGTTCAGGGCATGGGTGCACTGGGTAGGTTGCCTGGGTGCTGGGTAGGGTGTTGGACGCGGGGCAGTGTGAGAGGGCATGTCGGGCAGCGCACGGAGGCGCGCTAGGCATTGCGGCAGGGTGTCGGGGCACCGACCAGTGTGTGGGGGCGCGCCGGCCAACGCTAAAGGCCACCAGGGGGGCTGGGCAGGGTGGTTGGGCACTGCGGGGTGTGTCGGGGTGCACCGGGCAGCCCGGGCAGGGCGCCGGCAGAGCGTCGTAGGGGACACCGGGATGCGCTGGGCAGCGCGGGTAGGTATGGTGGCGTCGCATCACCAATGTTGGGGTGAGGTGACATTTTTGTTGTCGATGTTATTCAAGGGCAGCGTCTCCCCTTCGTTTTCCTCGATTGAAGAAAGAAGAACTTGGCATCGATCTTCTATGGATGGAGCGTTCTTCGCGTTCTTCGCTGGACTAACGGTTCTTTGTTGGGAGCTTTTCCTCTCCTTAGCTCTCCACAAAATAAATGCCCACCAATGAAAATTATTCCATCAAAATAATTGGAGTTTCTTATTATTTTAATGTTGGCACAAAAAGTCAATTGACAGAATTAAAACCCTGTTCCACCAATTTAATTCTTGCGTGGTGTCCCATTAATTCGGGAGGAAGTGAAGAGGCTCCCCATAAATGTTTGGAAAACATTAAGTGGAGGAGTTTCTACCCATTTAATGGGGAGTTAATGAGGTTATTATCCTCCTCCATTAATAGGGGTCAGGTGGTCCCCACCCCTACAATTTAATGGAGAGTTTATTACCGGGTAGTCCCCGCATAAATTATCCTCCCAAGGGAGGTTATATGAGGGTGGGCCCCACCACCATATCCTCTCAGGGGCGGTTTTGGTGTGGTGCCCCCCCACCAACCACCACTTTGTGGTTTTAACCACCACCAATAAAAGAAATAATGTTAACACTTTATTTTTATCCATCTAAATATAAATCCCTGAAAACTATCTTTTATCCACGTCTGAACGCAACTGCGGTGAATGTCTCACTATGAAATTATCGATGCTGCGAGCTCAACGGTGCCCTCAAATTTCAATTCCGGGTGCTGGTTCAAAAGTTATAAAATTCCCAATGTACGATCACTGAATGTACCTGAAAAAAAATAGAAATTGATTCCGGGCACCACGGCCCTCAGAATCTAGCGCCGTCAAAAACTACACACTCATAAAATACCAAATAATTTAAGAACAAAATTTCCTTAAAATTTCTGGGTCATTACATCTGCCTTAATGTGATGTGAATCTCACCCTTATGTGATAGAAATCAGAAACGTCCTATAAGGGAACTAACTAGTCCATTTCAAGAATGAAATTATAGCCTATCATCTCTAAGACATAAAGGTCTCATAGGATGTGACACCCACCAACCTCAAGAGTGTACCCCTTGCACTGATGTATACTGGTTGTTAATGTCCCCAATGGAGTGTATTGCATCAAGATATCCACAGAAGAAAAGATACAGAGCCCAATGATCTCTAAAATAAAAAAAGATATAAATCTATGGAAAGACCTTGTATCAAAAAGAGAAGTTTCTAAAACTAAGGAAATTAGGATCGTATCTCAATCTGTAGAGGGTCCTGGATCGTACTACTGCTGGGTCTGCTCCACTGCCAATGTCTTACCTGCATCGCCTCCTTATGACCCTGTCTACCCACCCTATGTTGATCCACCCTGTTGTCGCTAAAGTCCTGGTGAATAGTTACTAGAACAGCAAGCTACACCTCATCCTGAACGAACCCAAAAAGCTCATGTTCATTAACTGATGAGAAGTTGGTGGGGACGCTCTTGAATGAGGAGTCATAGAATAACACTTGTGAGTAGTTGTTAGTGACAAAAAATGCTAGAAACACTGAAGATATCCCATATTTCCACACGATCATCACTCCATTGGGTATCTCAGGAAATGTGGACTCATATTACCACACGTTCCAGACCTGTAGCTCACCACTTGGTGACCAGAAGAAGAATCCCACCTCCTCGGATCCCCATGCGTAGACTCCCTACGACGCTTCCTACTGTTAGTCGAAGGGATACCAACATTGGATGTCGAACTGCCCTGGCTTACCATTCCAGAATCCCTCATATTGCACTCGGTGATTAGTGCCTAGATGATTAAATATGTTTTGGATGTCAATTTGAAAATTTTCACCTAAGATTAGATGCCATGCCTGAGACAATCCCTATACTTCCTTGGCAGTAATAACTCATCACCTCTAGGAATATGTGTAAAGCACTGCAGCTATGCAAAGCATGAAAAATAATCCATAACTAAAAGAGTACCCTTATCAAGACTCTCGAAATCTCATTCTAGACCATCCTGCAAAGTCTCCGGGTCGAAGTAGTCATATAGGGAAAGCTGAAACTAATCCCACACCATAACCTACTGGTGTCCAACCAGTGAGATCACATCCCACCTTCTCTTGGAAGAATCCTAAATCATATACATAGCTAGATTCACCCTCCTCACTGGAGGCATCTCTAGATGCTCGAAGGTAGAAAGCATCGATTTTAACCATGACTCTATAGTATGAGGTCCTCCGTCCCCTATGAAGGTGGGAGGATGTTGTTGCTGGAAAACCCACGTCAACTCTTCAATAGATGGGGCATGATACGTTACTCGATGGAAGATCTGCATGAACCTCATAAAGACCTCTCATAATAGTGTGTCAGAACCTGTGTCTTAAATTTCTGCTGCTACCTAGACCGGCACAACTAGAGGATCTTCCAGTTTTCCATGATCAGCTATATCATGTATCGGATCACAGCCCTGCAACTGGCAAAGAACTTGGGGATGTCTTGGAGACATGACTCTAAATTTTCATGTGCACACCTTAGATAAAGATTAATGGGGAGTGAAACATATAATTTTAATAAGGGAACATGAGTAGAAAAGAATTCATTTTTTAAAAAAACATGGATACATGGCGTGTTAAATTCTAACATGACGTGTTTCCTTAATCCCTCACATGGGTGTGTACTTTTCCCGACACTGGTCATGTAACACCCCAAACACACAATGCATTGTTCTAACAGACATCGTGTACTTGAATCATCTTTCCCTGCCCGATTTCTTCTATGAGGCTATGCCATACGGTTTCCGTAGAACAAGAAAACCCTTCGTGTTAGTTCTAGACACATTATGTACTAGATGAACTTCAACATCTCGTGTTGTTAGTTACATTTCCAGTTACTCGGATCACTCTACACAACATGTTTGTGCTAGACACTGTGTGTACTAGAATTATTTCACTGACCCGTTTTGTTCGCTACATGACCGGATTCAAGGGTTACAGTACACGGTGTGTTCAATCATGACTCGATGTGTATAAATTATGTTTTATCCATTCGTGTCATTAGTCTCATGGTTGGACACATGGAATTCACAACACAATGTGTACATCTAGAACACGATGTGTTCCACAAAATATTTCACAAGCCCATATCTCTTCCCACATAGCCAATGACACTATTAAAGACTACACTGTGTGTACATACAGTACATGACGTGTATTTAAAAAAATAGTTTCTTCTTGAATAGAAGGACAGATGGAATGTATTTATCATTAAAAGTTGTGTATCTGGGTACTTCCAAAAATTAAGCCTCCGAAACAACTTTCGAACCAAAAAAAACACTGAAACAAACATTATAATTCCATATTTTGATCTATGAGGGCCCACACTCCTTGCGAATCAAAGCTTGGCATATTATACATGTTATATATAAAATAATAAAGAAATTATCCACCAAATTCTGGTCCATGAGGGCCATTAACACATCAAGACCCAACATTTGGTTTCCATTTAAACAAAACCAAACCCAAACTAACAACTTATCAAAAAACCAGCATTATATAAAGGCATATATCATTTCAACATGAATATCTATCACACTATCTATCACAACAACATGAAATCACTAATACTCCCTAAATGGCGTGGCAAGAATGCATGAGATGTGATATCTGGTAAGGGCCTATATGATGCATCAAATGGAATACCATCATCTCATCAGGATGCAACAAAAATTTAAATTCAACAACATCAACGATAATAGAACAATACATGTGAATAACCTAATAGTGCAATCAAATCAATAATAAAATTGTAATAACAAAATAATCCAAATATATGAGGTATATTGGATTTTCATTATACACAGTTTAGCAACTACCTGGAACATCATATTACCAAGTACATATTCTTTCATATTCCTTGCTATAGGCTCCAAACATTAAGTCAAGAACAAAATAATTCGCTTGATAACTCTTTGTGACATCCTGGTTCCGGAATCCACCTAGAGGCACCCTTAACTAGTTGGTTAAATGGCCTCAAGCACTTTTCCCCGAACGCCTGAGGCTACCGATTTGCAGTGAGGACCATGTTTGTGTTAATGGAGAAACTATGCCCTCACTGGTAGTGTAACACAGTGGAAGTAAACATATAGTAATAAAAAAAGTAATAATGACACCATACAACAATAATTAACAGAATACTGGAAGTAATAACTGGAGCACACATATATAAATGATGCATCACACTTATTTAAAAAAAATAATCCAAAAAAACACAATTCTAGAATATTTTAATAAAACCAAGTACAAAAGAAAATCATGTAAACAGCACCACAACATCGCATGCCTCAACCTGGTCACATGTTACCCATCTTCAAGCAATCAAGTACCTGAAGTAAAAGGGAACATGACCTTATCTAGATCTACAACAATATAATCTGTTTGGGACTAAAAGCATGACCCAAACTGGGTGGGAGACAAATCCCAATAGGCATCCAACCAAATATCTCTGCCAAAAAGTTAGTGAATATATATGGAAAGCTATATACAAAATGATGTAGTAAACAAGGAAGTACACATAATAAAAACCTTACAATTAAATTGCATTCACTTTAATATATCAGGTATGTAGCTAATAAAAATTTGGTAACCCTTTGGGAAGTACTTATAGCCTAACCCCTCTGGTTCAAACGAAAAAATGCAAGAAAACTTCTGGGATGTACTATAATGACCCAAACATTCAATAAGGAAAATAAATCTTGATATAATTAAATGTCTCTTTATGTAAAATTTTTATATATAATGTCTACTTCTTTGGTTTTATGTTATGAATTGTGATCGTTGATAATATACCCATTGAAGAGTGATCAAATGATTATTATAAATATAGGGTTTTAATAAATCCAATTTACTCAGACAAAGGAAGTGATGGCCTCATCCTATAGATGTGCCCCATACGAAGCCCATTGTTCAGTGCTCGGAAAGGAGGAAGCATCTTTGGGATTCCCTCTTGACCAATCCCAAGATGATCTTGAATATGTTAAGCTTGAGCAGGGCCGCCTACGAGAGAAGTGGAAGTTGATAGAGATTACCACCCACAAAATGTTATCAGAGCCACCAAAAGAGTCTATCACCATCATACACCTTACTCATCGGTCTTATGAAGGTGATACAAGGGGTTATTTAACAAGGCCTTAGCACTATAGTTATGTATATTATTTTTGTATATAATAAGGAATATACTATCATTTTATTTTTGTTACCTTGTAAATAGTTTTCAAAGTACAAATTGTATTTTTAGTGAATGTTCAACTATGAAATATATTTTGATGAATTAATGGATCATTGAATTAAATAATATTTTAATAATATATTAATATTTTTATTAAATAAATTTTTATTAAATATAAATGATTGTATAATTTTATGAATGCAATTGTAATTTTTATTCAGGTTTGAAAGCCATTTTTGTCAAAACCAAAAAAAATTTGATAAATGTCGGGTTTTATTCAAAAAGTGAAAATTAACATATTTAGAAAATTATTTAGATAAATTTAATATTATTTCATGAATTAGGATGTCGAAATAATTCAACATTGAATTTTTCATATTTTTCTGAGAGAGTCAAAATTTTGGGTAAAAATTAAATATTGTTTAAATATATAATGTGTTTTATGACATCATAATGGCCCAGTAGTGATGTAATAAAATACTATATGATTTATATTCGGCCAATATATGTTTTAATATTAATATTATTTGATTTTGGGTTTGTTTGATTTATTTTACAAAGCTTTAGTGGACCCTTCACGACTTTTTAAACATTTTCTCTTTTTAAATTGTTTTTCTTTAGAGTGTGACTCAACTCCACATAAGCAACCCCATTATTATTAGAATTTTATACTTTTTCCTTATAAAATATTTGTTTCCACTTCCCTTTGGAAAAAACCATGAGCAGAAACCATGGTATGGTTTGTGGTTTTGTTTAGAATAATGTGAGGTGTCCCAAACCTAAATAATAAACAATTCCCTCTCCTTTTCTATATAATCCCACCCAGGCTCTAACTTCCTCCCCACTCAAAGATTTTGGAGATCTTCAAAACTCTTCCCTCCTCTCTCTAGAATCCTCCCAAGGTGTCCCAAGATCCCAAGAATCCTCTCTCAAGCATCTCTCAAGCCATTAGAAGCACACTTCCAATTAAAGGTTTTTATTCTTCTCTCGTTTTTTCTAATATTTTTTAAATTTTCATTCACTTTTAATTTAAATTATAAATGTTGGGGTACAGATTTGAATCTCCCCCATACTACAATAATTATGTTTGAATGATGGGAGACCCCATTACCTCTCATTAAATCCCTCCCATGTACACCTGTTACTATGCCGAAATTTAGAAAGGAATTTCTCTCTCCTCATTTACATTAAAGAAATTATTTTGTATCATGAATATAAATCCATTACATTTGTTGGGACATGTATCTATATGAACCCCTTACTATAAATTTCATGTAAATATTATGAGACACCACTTTCTCTCTCATAAACCATTTTTATGAGTTCTTATGCCACGCTTTTATGCTGCTGAAATTGCACCACGCTTTTCTCAGCCAAAGTCATTATGTAGAGAATACCATGCCCATTTCTATATCAAGGGTATTCACCATTATGCACATTTATGTATTTTCTAAGGAGTTTCATGTATGTATTCCACATTTTCTTATCATGTAATAATAGATTATGATGAATGATTCCTTGTTGTATGATCCATGTTCCAAACTTATGCATGAAATGAAATGTTTAAGATGGGTGTGCCCTGATAGACCTCCAATGCATTGGGTAAAGTATGGTATCAAGACATGTCAGGTGCAATTGGTGTTGACTCGTGCTAATTCATGTTCAACAAGGTTTTTCTCATTCTTCATGTGCAATGAGGGTTTACTCATGCTCCATGTGCAATGAGCCTTGGCTCATGATAATTCCATGTTATGTGTTGTGGCCACATTTCCATGTTAAGATAATCATGCTTTATCATGCCTTTATGTTTATGATTATATTGTTCTCTATTGATATTCATATTTTCTAAAATGTATTTTATTCCTCATGTTATGCAATTATTATTTTATAACTAGGATTTATAGCTCAAATATTTCTTATTCATTACCTCAGGTTATCCCAACCAATGCTAAGTACGAGGGAATGTAGTGTCATGGAAAGTAAGTTTTCAATATAGATGTTGTATTTTGTGTTTTATGTTGTTATATAATGATCATAATCCCAAAATACACTAGGCCTCTTGATATTATATGTTGTATCAAGTGAAGTTTATGTAATAAATAATGTTTAATTGTGTAATAAAAAGTTCGGTTTTCATAGTTGGTATCAGAGGACATGTTTAGTTTTTGTTGGGATTAGGATTAGAAAACCCTAGTAAAGCATTGGAAACAATAATAAGTATAATAAAAACATCACTATGTTTCTCTGAGTATTGAGTGTGTGGTTTATCATTAAAATACATCCCTATCTTGATACGATCAGGTAGAGGTGGCTCTGGCAGAGATATATCCTAGGGGTAAAACCTGAAAACACCACATTGAGCTAGACTCGAATAGGAACTAAGGTACTAAAGTGGGACTTGTTGCACACTTCGTTATGACACTCACGAGGGATATCCATTGGTGAATTCACAATCTTAGTATGAACCATTATTAAGGGACAAAAAATTCCCTAAGAATATATGTTAGAAAGTTGACCATGGATACATAGACTGAAACTAATAGATTCATAAGTTAAGGAAATAAGAGTTATTTATAAGTCATCAGTTTTGTCCTTTTATTACCCTTTATGTGTAACCCCTAACTTTCCTTTTATTCCAGCCTATGACCGGTAATCAGAGGACTCCAGCTAAAAACTGATGTGAAGATCAATGTGATGACTGTATAAAAGAGATTCCCAATCCAATGAGAGTGGGAATCACAAAATTTTTCACGCATCTCTCTCGGATAACTAAATATTTTAATTGAAACATGGGTCAAGAGGAATGTTCATCACACTCCCCCCCCCCAATAAAGAACAAGTCACTATCGAGAGCATAATGATTCAAATGCCTCTTATTTTTAATGGATCATTTTATCCCTCAAATGCTGAATAATGGATCATCTCCATTGAAATGATATTCTCCATACATTAATGTTGTAAACAAGAGAATGTACTCTTGGATTCATATCATATGGAGGGTAAAGCTGATCAATGGTGGGCATTGATCAAACATACGAAGCCTTAGGAGGAGATAGAGGCTGTAGAATGAAAGGATTTTTGGAAGATGTTTTTCAATAAATATTTTCCGAGCACCCTCCGTCATATGATGGAGAGTGACTTCCTTTACCTCAAGAAAAAAGACAATGAATCTATTGGATCGTATGAGGAAAACATTACAAGCCTTGAACGATATTCCTCTGTCTTTGTTGTTACCCCCAAATTCAATGTCTAACACCTCTTTGGAGGGATGAATCCTAGCCTCTGGAAAGAGCTGGAAATCCGTGACTTCGATAGCTATAAGAAAATTTTCAGATGTTCGCTCAAGGTCAAAATTGAGATCGAATAATAATAGTCGTATCATGGGGATAAGAATTCTAAGGTGGACTTCAATGCTGGCGGTCTGAGGGATAAATCCAATGGTGCTATAAAGATCCACCACCCCACTTTCCATAGGTGCGGGAAGAAGCACCCCAGAAATTTCCTGAAGGGGACAAGGAAATGCTTTAGGTGTGGAATAGAAGGGCTCATGGATATTAACTGTCAGAAAGAAATACCCATGGCTACGATAGAGGAGAGGAATGCTCCGTTAGAACCTCAACACGTGGTTCATTGCTAAAACTGTAAAGAATTAGTGTATCTAGTAAATAAGTTCCCTGAGCCAAGGGTTCTCTGAGGTAACCAACAACCTCCATGGAAGCAAGGGAGAGACTTTTCCATAACTACTTCCAAAATAAACCTCAACAATGAATAGGTGACAGGTATGCTAGTTATTCATTCAAAATAACAATCATAATTATTGATTCAGGTTCTACGCATTCTCTTATATCTCAAATGTTTTGTAGAAAAATTCCATCACCCTCACAAATCATTGAAGTGAAGATGTCGATGATTAGGACCAATGGGGAAATCATTGCATCCCATGAATATAACTCCTCGACTATCATAATATGTGGAATAAAATTCCCAGATAACCTTGTTATACTATCTATAGTGGAATTTTATGCGATTCTTGTCATGGATTGGCTTTCCTTATATGGAGCCAACATAAATTGCTAGGTGAGGGAAATCAATCTCCATGTAGATAATCAACAACCGATTCTAAAAAAATACTTGGAGGAAGTTGAATCTTATTAAGCACCATCATCTCAAAATTTGATATTACTTCCCTTCGAGCATTCATATCTGGCTCAGATGATTTAGTCCAAGGAAGCAACCATCCTTGAAGACATGCCTGTTTGGAGGGAATTCGCCGAAGTGTTTTCCGAGGAATATCCTAGTCTTCCTAATAGAATATATGTTGATGTCCCAATTTTTATTATACCTAGGGAATTGAAAATATCCAAGACTCCGTATATAATTCCAATTATAGAGCTTGAGCAGCAGAAGAAACAACTACAATAGATTCTAGATAAAGGGTTTATATGCCCAAGTGCCTCACCATGGGGTGCACCATTCCTCTCCGTCAAGAAGAAGGATGGGTCAATGCGCCTTTTCATCGATTATCATGAGATTAAAAAATCATGATAAAGAACAAGTATCCTCTCCCATGAATTGATGACTTGTTCGATCAGCTATGTGGAGCACAATACTTATAAATCGTGGGTTTTTGGCATGGATATTATCAAGTAATGGTGAAGAAGGATTATATACCGTAGACTGCTTTTCCTACATGATAGAGGCACTATGAATTCATTGTAATGAATTTTAGACTCACTAATTCTCCATCAATCTTCATGGAATTGATGAATAAAGAATTTATATATTACTTAGTCAAATTTTTTGTAGTATTTATAGATGACATTTCGATATACTTTAAAACCAAGGAGGATCGTGAGGAGCATCAGAGAACTATACTAGAGACCATGCAGAAGGAGAATCTCTATGAAAAGTCCAGTAAGTGTGAGTTTTGGTTGAAGGAGGTCTCATTCATGGGCCTTATCATCACAATCAATGGGATGTCTTTGGATCCCTCTATAACAGATGCAATTGATGGATGACCGAGGCCAAGATCGGTAACAGATATTTGTAGCTTTCTAGGGTTAAGTGGATATTATCGACGATTTGTGAGAAATTTCTCATGATAGTCCAAACCTCCTACCAAGAAAACTTGGAAGGGAGTAATGTTTTCTTGGATAGATGAATAAAAATATAGTTTCAAGAATTTGAAAAAGAGGCTTATTGTTGTGGTCGTTCTCACTTTACCCACAAGTGGAGAACTTTTTGTTGCATTTAGTGATGCTTTGAAGAAGGGAATGAAATTTTTTTTGATGAAAAATGAAAAATTCATAACCTATGAATCAATGAAATTGAATTTCATGAACAGAACTATCCAACACATGACCTCAAGATGGTGGCAATGATCTTCGCTTTGAAAATTTGGCATCATTATCTCTTTGTAGAGAAGTGTGAAATATATAAGGTCCCAAAAAGCTTCAAGTATATATTAACCTATAAAGAGTTGAACATGTTCCAACAATGATGGTTAGAGCTGATCAAAGATTGTGATTGTTCAATCCATTACCATACAAAGAAAGTGAACAAGTTGGTAGAAGCCCAATGTAGAAAGGACCCAGTGATTCTATAATTGACGAGAATTGAAAAGGATCCAATCTTCTCAGATTTAATGAATATGGACATGGGAATCATAAATAAGGTAATATCATCAATAAATTCACAAATTATTTCCCAACCGTCACTTTTGGAAATGTTAAAGGATGCTCAAAACGATGATATAAAAATTCAGGAAAATGTGGAAGCTATCTGAAAAGGGAAATCATTGGTGTTTAATGTTAATGAAGAAGGAATTGTGAGATTTGGGAAAAAATATGTGTTCCATCATGGATGGAGATAAAGAAAGAACTTTTGGATGATAATCATAGTTAAAATTTCATTAATCACCTAGGAAACAAAAAGATGTATCGAGATCTCTGAGTTCATTATTGGTGGGATAATATGAAGCAGGAGATCTCCAAATATACATCCAAGTGGCTAGTGTGTCTTCATGTGAAGGTATAGTGGCATAAGTCCAAGGGGACGATGCACCCATTTCCCATATTATAATGTAAATGGGAGAACATCACTATAGACATTGACACCAAAATTCCAAATACATTCAAAGGTAACAATGTAATTTGGTTGTTGTGGGTCGTCTTATAAAGGCTACACACTTCATTGATATTCGCGAGGATTACTCATTCGATAAACTGGCATGGATATGTATCAATGAAGTGTTAAGGCTTTAAGGAGTACCATTATCTATTGTGTCTGATTGAAATCCACGATTCACCTCTATGTTTTGGAAGAGTCTTTAACATGCTATGAATACTGAACAGAACTTTAGTACGGCCTATCATCCTCAAACTAATGTCCAATATGAGTGGACTATTCAACCACATGAGGACATGTTGAGAGTGTTTTCAATGGACTTTAAAGGAGGATGGGATAAACATATTCCTCTGGTTGGGTTCTCTTATAATAACAGTTTCCACTCGAGAATCCAAATGGCACCATATGAAGCCATTTATGGGAAAAGGAGCAGAACACCGGCGTGCTGTGATGAGTTCAGTGAGTGTAAGATTCTTGGACTAGAAATTGTCAATGAAACGGTGGAGAAGGTGAAAACTATTCAGTAGCATATCAAGGTATCCCAAAGTCGACAGATGTGTTTTGCTGATAACCGTTAAGAAGACCTTGAGTAAAAATTTGGAGGCATGGTATTTCTATGCATATCTTCGTGGAATAAAGTCTTGAGGTTTGGAATGAAAGGGAAGTTAACTACAAGGTACATCATCCCCTTTGGCATTCTTGATCGTGCTGGGGATGTGGCCTATCGACTAGAACTTCCATCTACCATAGCCAATGTACAAGATTTCATTCATTATCCCTCGTAAGGAAGTACATACCGGACCCTACACATGTACTCTCTTTAGTGGTGGTAAAGTTAGAGGATTATCTTTCTTATGAGGAGCCACCAGTGAAGATCTTATATTGTAGAGAAATAATTCTACGAAATAAGACAATTCCCTTCATCATGGTGTTATGGAGAAACCACATGTTTGAAGAAGAGACATGGGAATCGATGGAAATGATGAAGCAGAGTTACCCAAATTTGTTTTAGTTTGGGAAAAGGAAATTTTGAAGGTGAAATTTACGAAGGGGGGATGATTGTAATGAACCAAATATTCAATAATGGAAATACATATTGATCTAATTGAATGTATATTTATGTAAAATGATAATATAAAATGTCAACTTCTTTTGTTTTATGTTATGAATTGTGACCATTGCAAATATAGCCATTGAACATTGATCACTTGATTAGTATAAATATAGGGTTTTAACAAATCCAATTTAATCAGAAAAAGGAAGTGATGGCCTCATGCAGTAGAAGTTCCCCATACGAATCCCATTTTTTAGAGCTCATAAAGGAGGTTGCGTCTTTGGGCTTCTCTTTTGTCCATGCCAAAGCCGATCTTGAATATGTTTAGCTCGAGCGGGACCGCCTATGAGAGAAGTGGAAGTTGGTAGAGATTACCACCAGAGCAATGTTATTTGAGCCACCCCAAGAGTCTATTACCATCGCACACCTTACTCTTCGGTCATATATAGGTGTTATAAGGGGTTATGTAACAAGACCATAGCACTATGTTTATGTGCATTATTTTTGTATATAATAATTAATATACTTTCTTTTTATTATTGTTACATTGTAAGGAGTTTTTAAAGCACAAATAGTATTTTTAGTTAATGTTAAACTATGAAATCTATTTGGATTAATTAATGGATTTTTGAATTAAGTAATATTTTAATTAAATATTAATATTTTTATTAAATTAATTTTTATTAAATACAAATGATCGTATAATTTTATGAATGAAATTTGAATTTTTATTAGGGTTTGAATGCCATTTTTGTCAAAACCCATGAATTTTTTATAAATGACGGTTTTTATTTTAAATGTGAAAATTACTATATTTAGAATTTTTTTTAGATAAAATGAATATTATTTATAGAATCAGGATGTTGAAATTATCAAATGGTGATTTTTTCAAAACCTTAGGAGACAGTCAAAATTTTTTGTAAAAATTAAATACCATTTATATATATAATGTGTTTTAGGACATCATAATGACCCAATAGTGTTGTAATAAAATACTATAAACATTATTTTCGAGAAATATAGGTTTTAACATTAAAATAATGTGATTTTGGGTTTGTTTAATTTATTTTACAAATATTTAGTGGACCCTACTAGACTTATTAAACATTTTGTCTTTTAAAATTGTTTTCCATGCGAGTGTGAGTCACCTCCACATAAAAACCCATTTATTTTAAGAAGATAAGACATTGGACTTATAAAATATTGTTTTATACTCTCCATTGGCAGAAACCATGTATAAAAACCACGGGACAGTTTGTGGTTTTTATTAGTTTAAGGTGAGATGTCCCAACCCTAATTAATAAACTATTCCCTGTACATTCCAATATAAACCCACCCATGCTCCCACATCCACTTTACTAAAATGATTTGGAGTTCATACAACCTCTGTCCTCATCTATATAGAATCCTCCCAAGGTTCCCCAAGCTCCCAGAAATCCTCTCTTGGGACTCTCTCAAGCCTTTGGAAGCACACTTCCATGTAAGGGTTTTTCTTCCTTTCTCATTTTGGTCCAATATTCATTAAATTATTATGCCATTTTAATATCAATTATAAATATAGGGGTATGGTTTCACACCTCCACCTATACTTATGTCTTTATTTTTGAATAATGGGAGACCCCTTTCTATCTCATTAAATTTCTCCCACGTACACCGGTTACAATGACAAAATTCTTAAAGGAATTTCTCTCTCCTCATTTACATTCAAACAATTCTTTTGAATCATGAATCTAAAATACACTACATTTGTTGGGACATGTATATATATTAACCTTTACTATCCATGTCTTGAAAATATTATGAGACACTCCTTTTCCTCTCATCAAAAAATTTTATGAGTTCTTATGTCACGTCATTATGCTGCCGAAATTGCACTGCGCTTTTCCAAGGCGAAGTCATTGTGTAGTGAATATCATGCCCATTTCTCTATCAATGTAATTCCCATGTATTCACATTAACATATTGTTTTAATATTTTCATTTATTTATTCCACATTCATTTATCATGGAATAAATGATTATGTTGAATGATTCAATGTTTTATGATCCATGTGGCACACATATGCATGAAATGAAATGTTTAAGAAGGATATTCCCTGATAGCTCTCCAATTACTTAGGTAAAGTATAGTATAATGATACGTCATGTGAAATGGGTACTGACTCATGCTAATTCAAGTGCAATGAAGTTTTAATCATGCTTCATGTGCAATGAGGTTTTACTCAAGCTCCCCGTGCAATGAGCCTTGGCTCATGCAAATTCCATTTTAAGTGTTGTTGTCACATTTCCATGTCATGATTATCATGATTTATCATGACTTTATATTTATACTTCTCTTGTGATATATTGATATAGATATTGTCTAACATGTATTGTATTCCTCATTTTATTCCTGGATTATTCCGTTACTGGTCTTTATTGCTCACCTATTTCTTATGCATGTCATCTGGTTATCCCATGAAATGCTATGTACGAGGAAATGTAGTGGACATGTAAAGGAAGTTTTCAATAAAAATATTTTATTTCATGTTTAATGTTGTTATGTAATGATCCTTATCCCCAAATACACTAGAACTATTTTTCTTCAATGTTTTATCAAGTGATGTTTATGTAGTAAATTATGTTTAATTATGTAATAATAAGAAAGGTTGTAATAAGTACACATAATATAACCCCTATGGTTCAGCTTTTTCAAAGACACTTTGAGGAAGCACTCAACATCAATTCCCCATGTTTTCTCGTATCGGTAACTAATAGGCACTCTGAGAAAGAAGCCAACGTCCAATTCCACCTATGGCTCGTATAGAGGAAACTACAGAAACTCTAAGGGAGGAAAAATTCCATCCCCCCTATGGTCTAAAAACATTACATTAAAACATGCACTCTGTAGAAGCATTCAACATCCGTTCACCCTTTGTACAACTACACCAAGTTCCCAAAGCCCTGTTTATGTTTATAATGCACAAATGATATGCGAAATCCAAGTTAAGCCTCATGAACTACATAGAGAAAATGACAACAGTATCTCACTACATGTCAGATAAAATCACAACATCCTAACAATACTAGGAATGGAAAACAAAGAAGCATCCTGACAAGAAAATCTAGACCAAATGGTCAAACTAAGAAAACATGGTTAAAACATACATATCATAGAAAATCTCACAATATTAATTAACTATTAACATCTATCAAAAAAACAATGCATATCAGGAAAAAAACAATGCTAACACCCACGAACACGCAATACACCAAACAAGCGTATTGGGAACATTTGCACATAAAATTCAAAGACAATCTTTGTAAGGGAAGAATCCACCTACCTCAACATCATGAGATTATTATATGTGAACCTATGATCTTGAGTCTCCCTTGAATGCCATAGAACTACAGAAATTCTAAAAAAATATAAATTGAGGATATCTCTTAGAAGAGGAGAAATCAGAAGACGAGGTTCTAAAAGAAAGAATGACTCACTGATGTGATTCCTACGCAACTGATGGATTTTGGATAGGATATCATATGGATAGTAAGGGGCTCAGAAAAGATCTAGTAGTATTGTTCTCTTATGGACGATATAGGTCAAGGAGAAGATGATTTTTTCCATCAAACATGACCTCGGTCCATTTATTGAAACAAAAATAATGTACTTGGTGTGTTCTTTAAAAGTACTAGACATGTACTTTCTTTTTCTGACCTCCTCTTTAGGTGGTCTCCAGGTCACCATACATAGCCATGTACTCTTCCGTTACATGGATAGTACATGGTCACCCATGGAAGCTAGGTATAGGACATGTACATATAAAAATATAACATGTACTCCTGAAATTTTAAGAAACTCCCCCTTTTCTCGAAAACAACCAGAAAGGAAAGAAATAAGTGAAAAGAAGATCTGGGTTGTTACAAATGTGGTGGTCATAATAGCTCTAGGTATGAATATAATACCCGATCACGGGGTGTCAGTGATTGTGCAGGGTAATAATATTAGATCATAAAATGGGGTTCCTATATGGTTTCAGGAAAGCATGTAATGGCTTAATGTTGGGTGACCTAGAAATCTAATATTAACACCATTATAGCTAGGCATGGGGTGGACCAGATTCCGCTGGGTAATCCTGTAATCGCTTAATTGTATGTCAGCCATATGGTTATTCCAATTGAAAGGGTTTTGAAAGGGTTTTATGTTTATGATTCTCTAATCCACATAAAGGATTTGGCTCATTAATATGGGTTTTAATTATTTTCTTGGGAAAAATGTAATTTCTTTATGTGAAAATGTTTTATTTCGTATTATCGAATTAATTTTAAGGAAAACATAATTTTTTTTAGTCATCATGGTTTTACTAAAATAATAGTTTCCTTTATTTTTATTTCCCTTGATGGTTTTTATGTCCTCATCACCAGTTTTAAACTTTCTTTTATAGGTATTATGATGGGAAAGGAAAAGTAATATTCCATGATTATTGTGTTGATGATATATCTTGAAAAGAAATGATGTTTTATTTTAAAAGTGCCTCTTTTTTTATGAAAAAATTGAAACAAATGAATAGTATCCCCCTGTAATATATGTTTTAACTATTTTTAATTGTTTATTATTTCTCTAATTTTATAGACCAAAAATATCTTTGGTGTTTGAATAAAATAAATTCTATTAAATATTCACTTGAATAAGTAAATTTAATGGGTCGGGTTTTACAATTAATATTGATGACAAAAAGAGATGCGATTAAAGAATTTAATATTGATGTTCATTAGGATTATTCAATTAAATTGATTGAATAATTACAGAAGTAAAAAATTTTCTTTAGTATTGGTTGATAATGATATGACATAATATATAGTTCCTTAAAATATAATGGTTTATTCATCATATATTTCTCCCAAAAAAAGGATTTTTATGAAATTTGATTACAGAAAATTAGTTGATTTGGAAAATTTAAAAAAATCATCTTATTGTTATACGTATTGATGGTAAGGATAGATGTATATGGTAATAGTTGTTTTAGAAGAAAATAATATCTTTCGAGTATAATTTTTAATGTGTGCATGGAATAATATAAATGAAAATATTTCATAATGTAAAGGATCATATGTTATCAAATCTAATATTATATAACTTCATATTACATAAGATTAACTCATATTAATAAAATTAATTAACATATACATGAAATATAAAACTTTGTAAATAAAATTTATTTTGTTACTAGTAAACTTGATAATAAATCTATCACAAGTAACATAAGGTATTCCCTCTATCTCGTAGTGAATTATCATAAATTATTATTGAATGATTAATTGTATCACACTATTTATCAAATAAAAATATAATGTTCAAATAAAAAATTATTCTATGAAATAAAAATTAAAATTGGAATAATAATTCCATAGGATAGTAATATAGGATAAGAATTTTTAGTGATGAAATTTGTTGCTAAACAATGATGAGTAGCAATAATAAATGGTGATTAGAATAAATGAAATTCAAATGTTCATTTATAAAGGACTTGATTATATGTATGAAGTAAATGATATTGGTAAAATGTTAAGATCACAAATTCTTTTTTAAATGATTCTTCAAAATGATTTTATGGTGAATTAGAATAGAATGAAGACTAAAGATGATTGATACTTTGAATATAATGATTTTGTGATGTTTGAACTGATCCATATATGGATACTCAATTCCAAGAGTTTTAGGGTAATATTAAGGATTATTACTATGTAAAATAAATTAAACATATGTAGTTCCTATACACAGTGAATAATAAATTTCAGTAACAAGATCTGGGATGTGTTTCTTTGTGGAAGATATTCCTCATGTTGAAAGGCAATAAAATAGTATGATTTAAATAAATAGTATTTAATGGGTAACCAAAATAGTAAGGAACCTGATTAAATACTTATTTGTGGTTAATAATTCATTTTTTTAATAAATACTATATTAGAAATATTATTTTGATTTTATACCCAATGTGATGATGATGAATTAAAAATTAATCAATAAATTAATTTGTTTTTGGATTTTGAATAATATTCTAGGAATCCTATCATAACATTAAAACAGATGAATAATTAATATACAAACAATCTTTGAGGGTAACCTTCCCAACATTCCTAAGTATCATTTTATTGTAAACCTTTTTTTGTTTTTTTATATGGAAGTATACATACAATATATGAGTTAAATAATGAGAGATATATGATTATGAAAAAAATTAAAATATTATAATGGTATCTCAAATGTTCTGCCAATTCTATTTCATCCCTATAATTGTTGGTAACCTCCATTTTGGCCCAAAAAGTAATTAGTTTTATTATTTTCATCTTTTGTGTTAATTATCTTTGAATAATGATAATAATTTTTTTAAAAAAATGTGATAAACTATTTGATGTGGAATTTTTTAAATGATTGGGATTAGATCATGAATAGTAATAAATAACAATATTATTGATGTGATTCAGATATTTTTATACTCAATCATAAAAACACAATTTAATGTTTTTGAAGATAATTTATGTTATAATGCATGTATGTGGAATGATTCAAGGGTAAATTTTTATATATTTTTGGAGATGAGTTAAAGGTGGGTTTGAAAGAGATAATATTTTCATTATGAGATGAATTAGACCATTGAAAGTGAAAATGGGAGCTTTGATTTTTTATAATGATATTATAGAATAATAATTTTTTAATTCCTTATAAGAATTCTAAATTAATGTTTTCATTAATTGAGGTGTAATATTTTCTCATCGAATGATAAATAGTGGAAAAATATTAATTCATTATATATATATAATTATATTTATTTGTGTTTATATTATTTTATTCTTCTTGTGTTTATCTCTTCGTATAAATTAGTATCCACTGGTTTTTTGTGAATAAACACGAGGCCATGTAGTTATCTAGGTCCAAGAAATGGTGCTTCTTTGTTTTTGGGGATGGTTTATTCTAGGTTTTACACATTTATTTCATTATTATGTGTTAAAAATTAACATAACCTGGAACCCAATTTTGTTATAATGAGAGGAATTAAATCTGGATTTCAATGAGAAATTCAAAATAATTAACATCTCATTTACTAGTTCACCTAAACTCCAAACTTCCTTAAATGATGAAAAACTCTTCAATTTGAAGTTGAGGAAATTTTCATCCTCCACAACATTATTATACCTACATATTCTTCATATTTAATATTTTGAACATGGATATACCATACAATAGACACTTCAATATCTATGTACTCAAAGATAAAATTGTTCACACAAGGGTCCATGTGACTTCACGTTTGTATGTATATGTATTTTTATGTTCACAGAACATTTGGTGGAATGGATGATTAAAAAAATTAACACTAAAATAATCATAGGAATCCATAACTATATCCATGTTCACACATGTTCACCTATGACATGTAATGTATTGTAATGTTGTGTACTTCAATGTTGTCATGTGTACATATTTTTACTATAGTGTACCGACATGTTCCAAAGTATAATTGACTATAGCAGGATGTACCCAAACCTATATTAATATACCGAGGAAGCAAAATTTTTATACATTTGTTTATATATAGGAATAATGTTTCTACTTATACTCATGTATAACTTATTACATCGTGAAATATCAATATATACATGAGTCTACTTAAATGATCCAACGAATATTCACATTTAACCCCATTAACAGGAGTCAAACCATGTGTAAAAATTGTACCTATGTATCCTAAGATTACTCAAGTGTTATAAGATATAATCTTACAAATATTTTCAACTTGATTTTACATTAGTATAATTACAAAAACCAATTTATACAAACATATACATAAAATTCACCATGTGTGTTCATGTATAATCGATTATATATGTATGTTCTTAGATATAAACACTTTATTATAAACGTGGGTTCAAGTACCAAGTTATACTAACATAAAACCTCATACAACCATATGTAATCGAGAGAATTTATTTTCAATAACATGTTTCCACATACGCCTGGGAGTATTTTTATAATCTCGACTATGGGAACCATCATATAGACCCATGAACATGTGTATGACTGGGTATTAATATTTATATTGGGGTCTGAACATGTTTACCTCCCTATACAATTTGTACGATATGTTATAAATATTTACATATGTGTATATTGGTAGACATAATCTACTCCCATGAACTTAAGAGTACATTTATTTTCCTAATTATACCAGATAAACAATAGGGCACCCATGATAAATTAGTTTTATCAAGGATTACCATTGAATATATTGGTGTACAAAGGTGTACATGAATTAAAACAAGCGTATCCATATTCACTAGTATGTTCCTATATATACCCATTTGTACTTGTTTTTATCCACCAATATTAATCTTTACTTGTGTGTTCCCTTCTTCAATTAAGTAATTGAGTATATATTTGTAGAAATATTTTACTAGAGTATACTTTTACTCCCCCATATATACTCATGTATAGTCATGTATACTAGTTTTTCCTATGTTTTCTAATGTATACACTAATATAACAATATAAATTTGTATATACCCTTATATACATTGGTGTATAACCACATTCTATAACACACTTGTATTTACCTATATGTACCCATATATAAATGTGAGTACCTGTGTGTGCATTGATGAATCAATACATAACATGTTCTATATAAAATTATATTAATGTATTCATATTGATTAGAATTCACACAGAAACCTAGTTAATATTTGGTTTTCAATGGTGAATATCATTTAACTTCATATACCAGCATAAAATTATATATACACTTGATTATCCATTTCATTTCCCATGTAGTTGAGTTTATATATATTTGATAATATATACTATAGAGTACCATATAATTCCATATGATCAAATCAACCAGAATTTAAATGATTTATAAAAATTCTTTCACCTTTATAGATTTCCATGATAATTTTGGTTTATAAATTAGACAAATAGAAAAAAATTACTTAACAAATTGTAAACATCCACATAGTGTATGTTTACCTACAAAAATAGGTTATTGTCTTTACATCCCTATTTCAAGAAATAATGGATTATTTTAAAATGTTTCTCTATCAAGGAAATATATAACATAATAAAATATATACCCATTAATATTTCCAATTATTTTCATTTGAAAATAATGGATTAGAATAACACAACATATTTTTTGACATAAAAATAAAGGAATCCAATTATTCCAAAAAAAGGAATTCCCATAAAGACAATTACCTTTGAATAGTAAAACAATGAAAACTTAAATAAAAAATTATGAATGTGAATTTTTTTATTAATTAATAGCATTTAAAGCCATTAAAATATATAGGAAATCCCATCATATACTCTTAATGCACATGATAACTCATGAAAATATTTCATTGAAAAAAAATAAAATCACCAATAAATAATCATAAACATCCATTACCAAATAAAATTAAAAATTATTAATATAATTTATTCATTAATATAAATATGTATATAAGATAATCATAATGATGACCCCTTTCCACTAATTTTAAACACATGTAAGAATAATAGATGACCAGATAATTCCATAGGCATTACCTACCTCATTATCTTCTTTATTTTCAACATAAAAAACTATATCATTACTCAATGTATTAGTGAGATATCCTGAAAACTTTGTTTTTAATAGGTAAGTTAATTTATGATACAACAAATCGTATATGGTTTTTTGAGCATTGTGGGTGTTAAATTTCATGCCAGGTCGATTAATATATTGTTACAGGATTAAAACGTGTTATTTTTATTTTAGAGTATATCATGGGAAGAACATTTTTTGTTGTCATTTTTTGGAAAATATGTTGTTAGTGTGAATTGTGAGGATCAAAACCCCCTAATTACGCATAGTATAATTCATTTATCCATATTATTCCTCCTTTGGAATACAGATATATCAATCTCATAACATCTAGGTGAATGCAGTGGTTAGTATATAATTGGAAATTTAGTCACCCCATGATCTATTGGGTGGTCATTCCATATTTCATGGATTGGTATGTTTGAATCCACCATAACAATGGTATTTTTCACCGCGATACAATGACTATATTTTTAGAATTTGAATCAATCAAAATAGACACTGATATTTGTGGATTTCATTTTTTTCAATGATAAAACTCTTTGATTTAAAGTGAATGAATTTTGTTGAACTCTATACTCATTTCTTCCTTTATTAACATTATTTTATTATACCATATTTTGTTCCTCCTTACTAAATTATTTAGTAATGAATATTTGGTAAAAAAATAGATAATCATTCTTCCTAAAAAATAGACTAGGGAGATTCATTTATTTAGTGTCTTTTTCGTATGGATCATTTATCATGGTATATCACCTCCCTTATCAATTAAATATTTCTATGAGTGATAGGTTAAAATTATTTGACCAAACCAAGATCATCTATTTATGGATGCCTTCATTTAGTATGAGATATACTTATACCGTCTTTGAAATATTAACATTATTAATATTATTTTATAACCCTCATTATGGTTTATAAGAATCATCTCTACAAACATTGTATAAGTTGATACATTCAAAATCATGTTTTTAATGATTATCTCTATGAATCTTGACATTGACATCATCTTGAATGAGTTATGAAATAAATTGTTATAAATGGATACTGCACATAGTTTCTTTCAGGATTTAAATAATTTTCTTATGCATAGACTATGAGAACTATTGTGTGAAATGATATACTTGGAATTCATATGTTTCCCCTAATAAATCTACTAGATTTTTTATGTGAAGGTGTTTGTGTTTTTTAGTTATTATCATAATGTTATATATAGTTTTTGATCATTGATTTGTTGTTAATTCTTGAATGTGTTCTATATACACTAAACATTTATAGTTTTATCATGATAGATGGATTCTCATAGCTGTCTGGTATAATGATAATATTGGAGCACTATTATAAGACTATAGAGTGAGGGATATCATATGGCGTTATGTTGACTGTAGATATATGTAAATTCTTTTCAGTAGTGGATTGAAAAGAACCTGGTTAAATATATAATATTTAGAAAGTTATTCACACTATGGTGAAGGTATGAGTTGGGGTGTGATGATCATTTATTTGATGTTATGAGTCAGGGTGAGTTGTATGATGTGTTAATTGTATGATTTGGTGTAAGACATTATAAGATAATTAGGAATTAATCAAGGTAAATTTCTATGATCCATATGAATCCACTTGTTCATAGAATAATTTCTATCATATAATTATGAAAAATGTACAATAATGTATGGTTCAATGAGATGGTGTGTACTCCACAAAAGTGGAGTTATGTTTAACCTTATTGGTTATGTATTATCACTCCATAATGGGGGAATATATAACATATTATATATTCTTAGTGATCCAAATGCTACATCAAGAACTGATATTACTCATGTCCTTTCCATTTTTTACAACTCTTTGGGCATGGTTCAAAAGATAGTATCGATGAGTTTTCTACTATATCATTCAATGAAAAATATCTTAGTACATTATAGACTATTTATTCTTAAACAGTTAATTATTGTAATGGTATAACTTATTACACATATGATAAGGAAATCATTTTGGTGTCATTCTAGTTTGTACTCATATCAAACATGGGAAATCAATGCAATAGATTTTGTGAGAAGTGATCCATGAAATGCAATGTCACTAATAATAGGTTTTTGTGGAGATATATCATTTATATTAAGGTAGTACCATTCATAATTATAAATAGATATTGTATAAACCTTAATTTTTTTTGTTATTCTATACAAGTACATTGGATAAAAATCCCTATTGGGGGTCTTTGGATTAGTTTATGTTTTGCCTCTATGATAAATTAATGTTATATGTTATAGAACTTGTTATAAAATATTTATAGTCTTTTATTTTTGTGATTTTATCAATACACGTCGCTAATTTTTTTTAGATATTGATAGTGAGAATATATTAATCTAAATGAATCATTCTTCCCCTTTTTTGAAGTTAACATACTCTTGTGTAAATGGGTCTTTTCATGATTTCATCTGTAATTTCATCCTAGAACATGTGACTTGGGACTGGGCATTAAAATGTTATATCAAATGAGGTTTTTCATTTCTTTTGGATTTAACTTTGTTTTTCAAGAATGATGATGAGAGATATTTTATGAAGAGCTTGTGTAGGAAATTTACCTAAGTTCATGGAAACAATAAATATAACAAACCTATAAGATATCATTGAAAATAATTCTTTTGGTGTGTTTTTTACATCTTCATGGTGATCATGAATATGTTTTTATACTAGTGATTTTAGAATTTTGGTATGTTCATAGACCATGTCTAGCAAGGAAGGATCGCAGTTCAGATATATGTCACTTTCTTGATATATATAGTAGACTAATTTATTAAATGTATTGATTTTGGATTTGTTAATTAGAGATGTACAATGTTGATAATTTAATTATTTAGAAATTTGAATGTGTCGTGTTATATTTATGTAATTATGAGGATTAGGACTGTATAGATAATGACGATTTATCATTATATAGATCTGTGAGGGTAATTCATTTTGGTGTGAAAATCACAATTTACCAAATTTTCTATTGAAATATCTTAATGTGAGATTATAAACTAATTATGTTTTTATACAAATAAATCTACAATAATAAATAATAATTTAATATTATAAATTATCCAATACACTTAATATAATATCACATAGGTAATTTTCATCAAGAACATATCATAATATTACTACTAAGGAAGACTTTATTTTAACCTATATTTAAAATCAAGTAGAGGAGCTGATTCAACCTTGAGTTATCTAAATAATAGATATTCAATAATTCATAGTTCCCATGACTATATATGATTATGATCAAGAACACTCTCATTATCATTCTCTATTGATCTAGTAAACAAGAGGCCAAATGGATTTTGAATACTAGCTTTACCTCATCATCTAAAACTTCCACATGATGGAGATATCAGATGATGAAAGGGTAATGTTTTTTGAATTCAATGTTTAGCTTCACTCTAGGAGGTCATAATGTGTTACTAAAATGGAAATAATACAGGAGTACCTTAAATGTCATACCTTTGGGAATATATTTTTTATATTGTTGTTATTGGATTCAATAATTCTTGGTAGTGGAGTGGAATTTATGGTTCTCTAGTTGGGGCCAATGTCACTATCATCATATTATGGTTGTTTTGTGGAGTTTCTCCACACCACAACTCTTATTGATAAAAAATATTCATGGAGGGTGTAAAAAATAATTATCTAACATAATTTTAAGAAGAGGAATCATGTAAGAAGTTTTATCTAGATGATATATTATTAACATTCATATAAGTAATAGAAGATTTAGAAGGGTTATGTTTGGGAAATCACCAGGGATTATATCATCCTTATCAATTATAGAATGTGGGATATCCATTGTTATATGAATAACTCATATAGTATTAGGGAAATGGAAGTTATTGGAGATGAATAAGGGTAGTTTTGGGAATGTGGGATACAATATGGGGTCATTTGATCCATCCATGGAGTATATTTTTTCAATATACACTAACTACTAGAAAAACGGACACCTTAGACATTGTTTTGTAAAAATGAAATTGGATTTTCACTAGTGGGGAAGTATGGTTAATATATAGTGCAACGATAGTAATGTCATGTGTTATTCATATAAGAAGATATGGTGGGTTGCTGACTTGTTATATGGAATACATTCCCTAGTACCATTGATGAGTATCCCTTATTATTGCTATGAAATATATGATTGGGATTTCTAGTGAGTGATATTTTAGATTATGGAAGATCGAATTAGAAATATGACAAATTTGAGAAAATATTTCTTTGGAATGAAGCATGCTGTTTTCGAAATGATATCACTAGAAACCTAATTTTTTTCATCAATTTGGGGATATTAGTAGGGGTCATTCAGAATGATTTATTAGGAAAACATAATAATTAAGAGATTAACTTATTTATTTTATTTTTTCTGGTGGAGAGACCAAATACTAATTATCTATAATGTATGGGATAAAAAATATTGAGGCGACAAAAGGAAAATCTCAAGAAATATATTTGGTAGTATTTTTTAGGCCGATCACATCACCATAGAATTCGTCAGTGATATTTTCCTAAATGTTACGTGGAAATATTTGGTAATGAGTGGACTAAATGAAGATAAAATAGATGAAAATTTAAAACAAATACATGTTATGAAGATCAATGATGGGTTTTATCTAATGCCTTGAGTTCATTGATTCCCTAGGATTCACCTATGTTCGGGAATCCACCAGTATCAGGAAATAGTTGATTATATTACAAATATAGAAATCATTAATATATATGAGATATGTGAGAAACATATCACATCGATTATATCCCTAATTCTTAAGAAAACATCATATTCTCCAATGTTGTCAAACCCATCCTTTCATGCCAACTATAAGGCCCCAACCTAAAACGTTACATAATATTGAGATAGGTCAGTAATTAGAATTTATCTAACATCAATGATCTTTAATGGTTGATAGATTTATAGAATTAGGTTATAAATCATATATAACAACTTAAATATTACATGTATAAACCTCTACTCACTATCAATTTTTCTCATAAAACAAAATCTCAATAAGAAAAAACATTTTATTGTGTCATATTTTAACAACATAACTTTTCCTTGATCCCATACTAGACACTATTATTAATTAATTCCTATGATAAAAATTTCAAAACATCGGATGATCTAGAAATCTTAATAATGGATACGTAAAGATTAAAAACTGGAAGACTTTCACAAACATGTCAACCATGAATACATTATCATAATGTAATGTTTTTTACCTTTTCAGAAATAGTAAATATACGTTATTGAATAAAATCTCATTACATACCCTTTTTGTAACCTAAATATTAGAATAAATCCCATAGAAATATATATATAAAATATTAAGGTTACTGGGTAAATAAACAATCATAAATAGAATAATCATACGATCGACTTCCACACACATCACTAAATGGAATAGCCATAAATACAACTTCTATAACCAATGATTTGGTCGTTATAATGTAACCATCCATCCTTTTTTATCACATAACCACCCATATTGGGTTTATCACGTAGCCACATGTCTTTAGTTTATTAGATAACCACCCGTCAAATGTCAATGTACAATTGTAATATTAAAATTTTATTTTGAATTATAATTGTTTCAAAGTGATAAATTTATATAATTAGATGAGTTTGAGTGTAAATCCCCCCATCCAATAGTATTTCAAAAAATTTATGTCACAAATTTAATCTTAGCATTTATCATTAACCCATAGTTAAAAACATTAACTCTAACCGTGTATTCTATTATTATCATAATATATAGTCACTATATTTACTATAAAATGAAAAAAACCACAAGTGGATCATTATTGGAATTTTTAACATTTTTAAATCCGTTTGTCTAAAAATTATATTTTTAGGGCTATTATATAATTTAATAAAATATTATTTGTTTTAGAAACTAAATTATGTCAATTTTGAAACTATATAGTAATTTATTTTTGTTAAAGTCATAAAAACTTTATTCCTTTTGAGAATAGCTATTATATCACCCCTCACATGTCAATGTCATCCAAAAAATCATGTATATAATCAAATATTCAAATTAAATTATTTTAATATTTATACTGTCAGTTATTTGAAAATTTCATTAATATGGTAATCACTGCATCATCAATGTGTCATTAATACATTTATTTATTTAATGCTTCAAAATTATAAATAATATACCATTATTTATGAAATATTCTTATATTTATAATGACTATTTATATATAATGTAACCCAAATATATAACCCCAGATTAATTTTTTTTAATAAAACGATAGGTGTTTGGGTTATATTCCCCTTTACATTAAATTTATTATTATAACATGTCATTTTCAAACCAATGTGGCTCTGCAATGAAAACTTTTTGACCTAAAGATTTTTTGTGTCTATCATTACTCATAAACAATTTACGCCATGTGTTTGAGTATTTTAATATTATTACAATATTATTTTTACCCTTATTTACCTAATTATCCCATTAACTGTGGTAAATAAAAATAATTACTAAAGTTTCTATTTTAAATTTTCAAAAATAAAAGTTACTTATTAAAAAAATTTGAAAATTATGATACCAATTATGGAATATATTTTTTCAAATTTAAAACATAGAAATTTTAGTAATTAATTTAAAATGCATTCCCATTGTTAAAACTAGAAATCATGTTTATAAGATATTAAAATTATATGATGATTGTGACATGTTTATATGCAATTAACATACGATATTACATCCAATGACTATAATTGTATTAAATAATCAAAAAAAGTAAATATTAAAACCAATAAAAAGGATAAAAAATAATGTAAATAATTTAGAGGAATTGGAAGTTTTTTACTAAAATGCAGTTTATTTCATCATACATTAAAATATGAATTACATCAGAAAAATACCTAATATTCATATAGGGTAAACATTAATGTTCCTCTTTAGAATAAGAGGTTTATTTTGTGAAATATAACATATAAAATTGAAAAAACTATACATAAATAGTGTTCTCGATCAAAAGGTGGTAAAAAGAGGTTTTAAAAATATTAGATTATTTTATGTGTAAAATTCGATTCATTCACAATTAATGACTTTAAAATTAATTGAATAAATATAAAAATATTTAACATATACATAAAATCATAATATAGTTAATTCTGTTAATTCACACCAATAAAATGACAAGGTGTGAACTACCATTTTAAATAATAATATTGTTGTTTTATTTTTTTTGAATAAATTAGTGTTTTGTGAAATGTATGATTTCAGAGAAACCCGTTGTTTCAAGTCGAGTACACTATCGGAAAAATTTTAATTTGTAAACTAAAATTAATATCTTATTCATTTATTTTAGTAGATATTAAATATTATTATTCATTAAATACCAAGGATGATACAATATCTACTCTCTAATAACCATGCCAAGATCATTTTAGCCACTCTATATACATTAATATTTAATGTTTTATTTTCTTATTTGTTTCCCTTTAATTTGATCCTATATTTTTTAAATAGTTATCGTAAAAATATCTTCTTTAATCACTTATAATCTATTCAAATTCCATACAGTTTGGATTTAATTTTATTGAGGACCTTTTCATACTCTTCAATTATGAGATTAAATTCCACATCAAATTTTGAACATTCTAGGTATGTTTAATGTTATTTTTCACCCTCGTCGAGTTGATTAACTGTTTTCTTTAGGTTGGTCCACATAATCTAATGTATCCTCTATAATAAATCCCATATATCTAATTCTATTTCTTTAATTAACATGCTTACTAACAACATAATTATTTTCAAATATAAGGTAAACCTCACCAATAAACATATTATTTTAATGATTATCTTATGAAGGTTATAAATTTTCAACTGTATAGATCATGGATGCTTGGATTATACATTTATATTGTTGTTATTTATCCCAAAAAATTTAGTATTATCATTTTCATTATAATATAAAAAAATATTTCTTTGCAATTTCAATGCTGATTTAAACTATCCCTTTCTGGGAATAATTTCTAGGGAATTATCATATTTTTAGATTCAATTTATTCATCATCAATATTCATTGATCATCGATAGGAAATAAGACAAACAATACCTTATCTAAAATAATCCAAAATAATAATTTATTAAAATCTCTTTTCATCTATTTAATTTATCCAATACTAGAGAAATAATTTATTATTCTTTATTTTAGTCATCAACACTATCAATTTATATATAATGTTTTTCATTATCATTTAAATAAAATTCTTTGATAACTGTATTTATTATATATTCCGGTTTGACTCTCATTTCATATGACACTGGACTAGTAAGAAGATCATATAGAAAATTTTTAAATGGATCCATATCTTCAATATATAACCGATTTGGAATATAAATATGAGTAGGAATTCCCAATACATTCTCCAAATTGTCATTTTCATTGATTTATTCTACATGTCCACTTATTGTTCCAATAACATCATCATTTCAATTTACATATATTTCTTAATTTTCACTTGAATGAATTTTCATATCATTGAACCTATTTTTCAAAACATGGATTTTTCCCCTTTACTTTGTTATCTATTCATATATGTTTCTACATTTTTTAAATAGATTTGATTCCATCATACCTAATCAACCTTAGATGTATTGTATCAGATAGAGTTGTAGTATCTGTATTCTATGATATTAAATCAACATCAAGCATTTTCCTATCCATTTGACTGAAAAACATACATGTTTTATCAGTGACATATATCACTTGGGGAGAGAAAAAAGAACATTAATTCTAACATATGTTAAACTTGATCTCATCCTTTTCATTCCAATTATGAAATTTTCATCAATAAAATATTTTAATTTCAATGAAATTTAAATTGACCCTCCATGAAGACAAAAGAGGACATATTTAACCCCTTCCACCTATTCTCTATAATACAAATTGTTGGTCTCTAGAACACCCTATTAGGGGAGAGGTGAATTAGGGTGTCAATATTTTCATATAAAGTGATATTTAGTGATCCCATGTTGGTAGGATATTTTTTGACTTGTCTAGTGGAAACGTGCATAAATATATACATACAAATACTGATAGACAACTTAGTTGTTTTATTTGGTTCACTATTAATGGATTGTCAATGGACAAAACACCTTCACTGATTTATTCATATCTATATCTACTAATATTCAGTAGTTGTGTAGAATATATTGTTAGACATAGAAAATATATGCTAGGAACACTTCATCTACATGATTTTATGGATAACACACTTCCTCCAATGGTGCACTTCTGTTAACTCCCCCTAGACCACAATATTGGGTGATGTATTACTAAACATAACAACTTGATGGTCACTTATATATATATATATATATATATGAATTCAATCTTAAATCCATGACTAAAATAAGAGTATTCTAGTACCATAATACTGAGTTTATGCACTTGAAATAATCGTTCACTTCATCTATATGTTTAATATATTTATTCATGATGATAATTTTTTAGGAATGCTACCTTCTCTATGAAAACATCATTTGAGGAACAAAATTCCTTAATAAAGTTAATTAATTCATTACTGAATACCCCATCATCATGAAAAACTTTTTCCCTGTGCTACCTAATAATCATTCAAGACCAAGGACCTCTTTTCATGATGCCCAAGATTACATTGAATACATGATTTTTTATTATCTTGGCCCTCATGAATTTAGAGTGCTTAATTATTTTCTCTTATTTTTTCTGTCATATTGTAACACCCAGAACTTCCATGATACGCTTCTCATTCAATAATGCAATAGCTTGCATTGTATGCAACTTCGAGCTCTAACACACCGCAGCTAATCAAATTAGCCGTTATGAATAGTAATAACCACTTTTTAAATTTATAGAAATTTTATATTTCAAAATGGACTTCAATTTTGTATTCGTAATATAGAAATTATCCTAAGTTGAATTTTTTGTAACTTTCTCAGAACTTCCAATTTTTTTATGAATAGTGAAAAATACTTAAAACAACTGTTTAATCAAAATAATTTATTGTGATAAATTAAACTATTTAGTGGTTTTAAAGTATAATTAGAATATATTTTTACCATTTTATCCAATGATGGTCATTAGAATTAATTTAACACTGAAATTGTGCATGAACAATTGTCAATCTTTTGATATAAATTGTTTCTTAAAAACACGCTATTTGTTGTGACAGCGGGAATTAATTATAAAATTAATTAATTCAACTTATATGTTTGGAATTTTGTAAAATAGACATCATTTTTGAAATCGGAATATCAAATATATCTTAGGGTGAATTTTTGGGATTTTTCTGAAAAACATCGATTTTTGATGAATAGTGAAACCACTAAGTGGTATTTATAAAAACTGATTTTTCGTTTAAATGATATTTTACCACTTCTATGTTTTGAATGTCAAAAATCTGACATACATGGTTGTCATTAAGAAGTAAAATGTGGTTCAATGAGATTAAAATAATTTTTTGGTGAATAGTAACTTTTAAGTTCTTAATCGCGATTAGAGGTAATTAGTGTAGTTTAAGGTAAAAATAATATTTTAATAATATGAGATGAGCTTGACACATGTCCTACCCTCATTGGATGTGCCATGGACGACCAAGACAATCCATGGGTCAACTTGGGGACCCCATGGAGCCACTTTAGTTGGAAAATGACATAAATACCTTTTATTTAATGTTAAAGTAAAAAATGACACAAACATGAAATGTTTTACTACAACAATTTTTACATGGGGTTATACAAGTCATATTTTTGACTATAAATAGTCATTCGAAAGGTAAAAATATTTCCTACATCATAGTATTTTTTTTATAATTTTTAGACATTAAATAAATTAAATTATTTATGACATCATGATGATGCAGCGATGACCTCATTATTTAACGATTTAAATAAAATGGAAGGATAATGTAAAATCTAAGGCTTACACTTGTCAAAAACCTATTATATGAGGATATTTCGAACCCTTATCACCTTAGCCTCGAATTATATAACTGTGGGACCTCTAAAATCCGAAACTCATTTTATAATAAAGTGACTTTTCTTTACATTCCAAGAGTGCCCCTCCTCTCCTCTTATAAAAGGCCCCCACCTCTACCACCTCATTCACACTTTCAAGACATTTGTCTCGGCCATCCTCTGCCCAAATACTCTCCCAACTTCCCCATATTACTCCTAGAAGCCTCACTTTGGGAAGAACTCTTCTCAAGGAAGCCTTTGCCTCAAATCAAAAAGAGTTACCCGATTTTGAGGTAATGTCTTCTCTAATGTTGTTTTGTTTTCTTTTTCTTCTCCAACCCCCTAAACTCTTTTTATTCATTTATTTTGTAACAACACCAGTATCTTCAATATACTAGGATGTTGTTATAAGATGTATTCGAGCTACACTTACACACACCTACATCTAATGGTTAAAGAACATACGGTTTCTGTGGATGGCGAATTTCTGCCTCACGAAACGATGATAGTTCAACACTCATATAACACCTTCAAAGGTGTCCATTAAGAAGTCACTATATTTATATATGATATATAATATGTTTATGTTTTACTTATGCTTCTGTATTTCTCATTTATGGCATAATTTATGATTTCCATTATGGGTAAACGCGATAATTTCATTTTCGGAAGTGCGGACTACCGCCCCCTCAAAGTGATTTGAATCGTTAATGCCATATGCGGGATGTATAAAAGATGGAGTAAATGGTATTATACACTATATTATACTGTAATTATATTATAAATTTATATCATTATGATTTCATTCCATTAAATACGAAATAGAAATGAAAGTAGCGTTCATGCGTACGTACGGCTTACCGTCTCCATGAACGGTGCATTTCATTTCGTACCTCTAAATGTTACGTAATATTATAAATGAATGTATATACTGGATATATATGATATATATGACATCTAAATTATGAATATAATTCTGGAGATAATGGATATTCTACCACATAAACAACTTGTAATTATAAGAAGTTTATTGTTGACTAAAGTACCAAAGATCGAGAAAACGACCGTTATTAACTTAAAAAATTACATAATGTTCATATCATTGTAATAAGTGATATAAAAAGGATAATGAAATTGAAAATGGTTCTTAATAAGGTATATAATAACTCTAGTTTTTTATTCAGGAGGTTAAAGAACGGTCGAGTCAAGTCGGACACGAGGTAAGGGAACTTCTTAACCCAATTTCCATTCTTTGGGTTAATCTCCTACTTTCAAATTATGTCATGATATTATTATGTCCTATCTTTTATTTTTACATTATTTATGTGTACTTATAGTGAATACACATTATAGATGTACTTTATTTAAAAAAATGATCTTTTTAAGGACTTCGTCTCAATCTCCTTTCATTGAGGCATATTTGGTTTTATACACAACTTTCTTTTATACGGTGTATAAACCCCTTTGACGTTTATGTTTATTCAAAAGGAAACATTTTTTATACGAAGCGTTTTACTAAACGACAAAAAGGGAATGTTTTTCTTTCCGTACATATGTGGCGTCAATGACTTCTCTGCCGCCGTGTCCATTATTTGAGTTTCGGCTTCCTCTACAAGCCATCACTTTTTTTAATGAAAAATAAATACAAAGTTTTAACTTTCTTTTATTTTGGTATTGAAAATGGTTTTGAAAGAGTTTTTATTATATCAATGTGTTGTATTGATATCTTGTGATTGAAATGTGGAAATGTTATGTTTCCTTTATGCATGTTTTATGTGATACGATTATGTTATGATTTATGATATGTTTAAACCTATTCATATGAGGAATGTATTGGACTTAATAAGTGACGGGTGGAGCCCACTATAGCTCCTCGATGCATCGGTAGGTCTCATGAGACAACTAGACGTGGAATTGGCCGAGGCCCTTTCCCAATTTGATTTATGGTTTTGGCCGAGGCCTTAATCATTTTAGACGTCTTGGCCGAGGCCTTGACAAAATGTTTCAGAATGTCTGGCATTATACATTCCCTCATTGTGAAAGTGGTTAATGATATTTCATGTGATTATTCGACCAGTAGAATATCCATGTGAAGAAGTAAATGGCATTATCTCATTTTACTTTTGCCATATTATGTTGAGGTTCAAGTTTAAAAGGATTTTGTTTTAGTAATACATTGCCTTAAATGTTTATGTTTATTGATGAAAGCTTCCGCTATATTGTTATCCTTACTGAGCATCTGAGCTCACCCCTTTCAATGTTTTAATATTTTTCCAGGATGTGAAGAAGTACTTTATGAATGACCTGTAGGGGTAGTCAAAAAGGGATATGAGTGTGGACTATAAAGACCATGTTATTGTAGTTTGTTTACTTTTTGATGTAATGAAAGACTTATTAATGTATCTAGTGTTTCCAAGGCTACTAAACTAATCGGTCTTTTGAGACTTGATCTTTTGTGATCATGCCAATGTTACGAAGTAATGCACCGACTCTGGGTAGCTGGGGTCGGGGCATTATAGTTGGTATCAGGGGCAGTTTAGTACTAACCTTGGAAGCTATATTTAGATAAACTCTGATTAGATCACATAGCCCAAAGATAGACTTTAAGGATTATTATAGAAGAACTTCCTAGAATTTTGGTATTATAGAGATTTTGTGAGTTTTCCAAGCAATACATCCTTGTCTGGATACGAGCAGGTAGAGGTGGCTCTGGCACAGATGTACCTAGGGGTAAAACCCGAAAACACCGCTTTGAGCTAGACTCGAACGGGAACTGGTGCACGACAATGGGGCTTGTTGCACTCTTGGTTACGACACTCCCAGGGGATATGCTTAGGATAATTCTCATTTTCTTTACAAACCACTATGAAGGGTTATGATTATATACATCCTCAAAGAAAACATTTTTATGATTATGGATTATATCCATAAATAGTTCAATTTATTATAAGTGTTTTCAAGTTTTTTATTATGTATTTTGATTCATAAACTAACCTAGTTTATGGCATTGTATAGAAATGGCGCCCAGTAGAAGGAATGTGAACTCCATCAATACGTATGATCCAAAGAGTAAGAAGGATCATATCTTTCATGGTATTAAGCCAACATTTAGAAGGGAAATGTTCTCCCATGTGTTATCAACATATGATGAAATAGTATCATGTGTTAATAAGATAAGTAGAGAATTCTCTGAGTCTTATGGATTTGAAGGGATGAAAGAGAAGAAAATGATGGAAGAGAGAATGATGGATAAAGGGACGAGGGAAAAGAGAAATTTTCCAATATGTGATAACTGTGGGAAGAAACACCTTGGAATTTTCCTGAAGGGAATGGGAGTTTGTTATAAGTGTGGAGAAAAAAGACACCAAGTGTGTGACTGCAAGGGTAAGGAAAAGGTTTAAAATGTACAATGCTTAATCTGCAAGGAGTGGGGACACTACGCAAACCAATGTTCAAATCATCAGAGTATGCCCCAAATGATGTTATTGGATAATAATCAAGTTATGATACTACCACAGATGAGGAGGAATGATTAGAGTTATTATGTTGTTATTAAAGAATTTTGTAATTTGAGTGTTGTATCAATCATGTACGGGTTGTAATAATTATGGAGTATATAAGGATTGTACTGCAGTACTATTTCATCTAGGACTTGAGATTGTGTGGAACCAAGGAAAGTGTCTCCACAGTAGGTTAAATTTTTGGAAAATATATGGTTGAGAGAAAGATAAACCATAATATGGTTCTGATACCGAGATAGTGATTTTGGAATAAGACATGATTGATTCGGATAAATTATGTTGGATATTCTTAACATCCTTGAAACTGATTAATGATTTGTATACATTTTTTGATAGAAGGAGTATATCTAGTTTTCTATAAGGAATAAGGGATCATGAATGTAATCAATAAGGATTTATGGTAATTCAGTATGTTGTAGTGTTTTAAAAGAATACATGATGAAGGTGTTCACATGTTGTTACGTAGGAAAAAAGGAGCTTCATTATGTTTACCTTCCTCATAAAATCTGGACTGTGAGTTGGACAGAAGTATTTTGGATAACTATAAAGGTTGGAATGGATTATATTTTACATTGGATACTATTGTTAAGTATATTTTTGGTTATTTATAAAAAGTACAACACGCAGACCGAGTGACAACCCATCGCGTCAGACAAAGATGTGGGAATCGAACCCACAACCATAGTGTGATTGGGATTAATCGCCTACCACTGGACTACGTGAAGTCCCTAGTTATTACAAAATAGTTTTTCTAATCTAAATAGTATGTGTTAATATTTGGAACCTTATACAATTAGGATAAATAGAATATTTTTGAGTTCTATTACCTTTTAGAGTGAAAGATGGGTTTTTGGTACAAATTTATTAAAGAATGAAAGTCTACATGACAAGTATGTATATTCCCTAACGTTCTTAGTAAATCTCCTAAATAAATTCTTTAACTTTATAAAAGGTGACTTAAAACAAAAGCGTTTCCGGTTAGCTTTTCCAACTAGGGATTCAATGACCGTTTAACCAATTACAAGTTTGTGATTTTCTTATTGTTAACTTTCTCCTAATCCTGTTTTCTATAACTCTCCATCAGACCTTGATGGTTTGTTTCTCCTCCATATCCATATTTTCATAGAATCCTAGAATGGGCTATCTCGGGTGACCTTTGTACTTATCTTTCTTTCTTTTAATGTTATATATTTATTAACCTTATTTCTGATGTGGGTTTTCCACAAAGGTATTTTCTATTTTCAACCTTTTGTTTTCAAAGAAAAATTTCAAATTGCGAGGATGCAATATATTGAAGTAGGGGAGAATGTAACACCCCGAGCTTCCATGATACGCTTCTCATTAAATAATGCAATAGCTTGAATTGTATGCAACTTCGAGTTCTAACACACCGCAACTAATCAAATTAGCCGTTATGAATAGTAATAACCACTTTTTAAATTTATAGAAATTTTATATTTCAAAATGGATTTCATTTTTGTATTCGTAATATCGAAATTATCATAATTTGAATTTTTTGTCACTTTCTCAGAACTTCCAATTTTTTTATGAATACTGAAAAATACTTAAAACAACTTTTTTAATCAAAATAATTTATTGTGATAAATTATACTATTTAGTGGTTTTAAAGTATAATTAGAATATATTTTTACCATTTTATCCAATGATGGTCATTAAAATTAATTTAACATTGAAATTGGGCATGAACAATTGTCAATCTTTTGATATAAATTGTTTCTTAAAAACACGCTATTTGTTGTGACAGCGGGAATTAATTATAAAATTAATTAATGCAACTTATATGTTTGGAATTTTGTAAAATAGACATCATTTTTGAAATCGGAATATCAATTATAGCTTAGGGTGAATTTTTGGGATTTTTCTGAAAAACTTCGATTTTTGATGAATAGTGAAACAACTAAGTGGTATTTATAAAAACTGATTTTTCGTTTAAATGAAATTTTACCACTTCTGTGTTTTGAATTTCAAAAATCCGACATACATGGTTGTCATTAAGAAGTAAAATGTGGTTCAATGAGATTAAAATAATTTTTTGGTGAATAGTAACTTTTATGTTCTTAATCGCGATTAGAGGTAATTAGTGTAGTTTAAGGTAAAAATAATGTTTTAATAATATGATATGAGCTTGACACATGTCCTACCCTCATTGGATGTGCCATGGCCGACCAATACAATCCATGGGTCAACTTGGGGACCCCATGGAGCCACTTTAGTTGTAAAATGACATAAATACCTTTTATTTAATGTTAATGTAAAAAATGACACAAACATGAAATGTTTTACTAAAACAATTTTGACATGGGGTTATACAAGTCATATGTTTGACTATAAATAGTCATTGGAAAGCTAAAAATATTTCCTACATCATAGTATTTGTTTTATAATTATTAGAAATTAAATAAATTAAATTATTTATGACATCATGATGATGAAACGATGACCTCATTATTTAACGATTTAAATAAAGTGGAATGATAATGTAAAATCTAAGGCTTAAACTTGTCAAAAACCTATTGGATGAGGATATTTCGAACCCTTATCACCTTATCCTCGAATTATATAAGTGTGGGACCTCTAAAATCCGAAACTCATTTTATAATAAAGTGACTTTTCTTTACATTCCAAGAGTGCCCCTCCTCTCCTCTTATAAAAGGCCCCCACCTCTACCACCTCATTCACACTTTCAAGCCATTTGGCTCGACCTAACTCTACCCAAATACTCTCCCAACTTCCCCCTCTTACTCCTAGAAGCCTCACTTTGGTCAGAACTCTTCCCAAGGAAGCCTTTGTCTCAAATCAAAAAGAGTTACCCGATTTTGAGGTAATGTCTTCTCTAATGTTGTTTTGTTTTATTTTTCTTCACCAACCCCCTAAACTCTTTTTATTAATTTCATTTATAAAAACACCAGTATCCTCAATATACTAGGATGTTTTTTTAAGAATGATTCAAGCTAAACTTACACACACCTACATCTAATGGTTAAAGAACATACGGTTTCTGTGGATGGCGAATTCCTGCCTCACGAAACGATGATTGTTCAAAACTCATATAACACCTTCAAAGGTGGCCATTAATATGTCACTATATTTATATATGAAATATAATATGTTTATTTTTTACTTATGCTTCTGTATTTCTCATTTATGGCATACTTTATGATTTCCATTATGGGTAAACGCGATAATTTCATTTTAGGAAGTGCGGACTACCGCCCCCTCAAAGTGATTTGAATCGTTAATGCCATATGTGGGATGTATAAAGGATGGAGTAAATGGTATTATACACTATATTATACTGGAATTATATTATACAGTTATATCATTATGATTTCATTCCATTAAATATGAAATAGAAATGAAAGTAGCGTTCATGTGTACGTACGGTTTACCGTCTCCATGAACGGTGCATTTCATTTCTTACATCTAAATGTTACGTAATATTATAAATGAATGTATATACTGGATATATATAATATATATGACATCTAAATCATGAATATAATTCTAGAGATAATGGATATTCTACCACATAAACAACTTGTAATTATAAGAAGTTTATTGTTGACTCAAGTACCAAAGATCGACAAAACGACCGTTATTAACTTAAAAAATTACATAATGTTCATATCATTGTAATAAGTGATATAAAAATGATAATGAAATTGAAAATGGTTCTTAATAAGGTATATATTAACTCTAGTTTATTATTCATGAGGTTAAAGAACGGTCGAGTCAAGTCGGACACGAGGTAAGGGAACTTCTTAACCCAATTTCCATTCTTTGGGTTAATCTCCTACCTTCAAATTATGTCATGATATTATTATGTCCTATCTTGTATTTTTACATTATTTATGTGTACTTATAGTGAATACACATTATAGATGTACTTTATTTAAAAAAAATGATCTTTTTAAGGACTTTGTCTCAATCTCCTTTCATTGAGGCATATTTGGTTTTATACACAACTTTCTTTTATACGGTGTATAAACCCCTTTTACTTTTATGTTTATTCAAAAGGATTATTTTTTTATACGAAGCGTTTTACTAAACGAAAAAAGGGAATGTTTTTCTTTCCGTACATATGTGGCGACAACGACTTCTCCGCCGCCGTGTCCATTATTTGAGTTTCGGCTTCCTCTACAAGCCATCACTTTTTTTAATGAAAAATAAATACAAAGTTTTAACTTTCTTTTATTTTGGTATTGAAAATGGTTTTGAAAGCATTTTTATTATATCAATGTGTTGTATTGATATCTTGTGATTGAAATGTGGAAATGTTATGTTTCCTTTATGCATGTTTTATGTGATACGATTATGTTATGGTTTATGATATGTTTAAACCTATTCATATGAGGAATGTATTGGACTTAATAAGTGACGGGTGGAGCCCGCTATAGCTCCTCGATGCATCGGTAGGTCTCATGAGACAACTAGACGTGGAATTGGCCGAGGCCCTTTCCCAATTTGATTTATGGTTTTGGTCGAGGCCTTAATCATTTTAGACGTCTTGGCTGAGGCCTTGACAAAATGTTTCAGAATGTCTCGCATTATACATTCCCTCATTATGAAAGTGGTTAATGATATTTCATGTGATTATTCGACCAGTAGAATATCCATGTGAAGAAGTAAATGGCATTATCTCATTTTACTTTTTCCATATTATGTTGAAGTTCAAGTTTAAAAGGCTTTTGTTTTAGTTATACATCGCCTTAAATGTTTATGTTTATTGATGAAAGCTTCCGCTATATTGTTATCCTTACTGAGCATCTGAGCTCACCCCTTTCAATGTTTTAATATTTTTCCAGGATGTGAAGAAGTATTTTATGAATGACCTGCAGGGGTAGTCAAAAAGGGATATGAGTGTGGACTATGAAGACCATGTTATTGTAGTTTGTTTACTTGTTGATGTAATGAAAGACTTATTAATGTATCTACTGTTTCCAAAGCTACTAAACTAATCGATTTTTCGAGACTTGATCTTTTGTGATCATTCCAATGTTACGAAGTAATGCACTGAATATGGGTAGCTGGGGTCGGGGCGTTACACATATTATGTGTGGGTAGCCGCTTATGTAATGACTCAAACTTTCATCATGCTCCCACCCCTCAATTTGATTATCTGTGAAACTCCAAAACCTTGTTTATGAATAAATTTAATAAAATAAATATCTAAAAAATTTATAAGGTCATGAATTTTGTCCAAATCATTGAGATTACTGTCAACTGATCACGGAATTCAAATTACTTGTTCACAATTCTCCCTACCATTTTGAATCTAATCCTTTATGAAAAATAGTCATTGGGAAACACATTACATTTCCATATTTATGAATCTTCAATATGAGAAATCATTCATTCATGATTAATTCATATTCTTATTGATTTTCCGAACAAAAAATCAGAAAAAAATGGGGAACAATTCCACCTTCAACATTGTAGTCCAATTGAACTATAATATCACATTCTCTACAAACCCCCTACTCATCATACTATGTATTGACAAAAAAAACTAGAAACCATTTCATGAAATTAAAATATTTGGACCCATCCACTACTGGAAATATTACATATACCCATGGTTTTAAACTGTGGGTATAACACTTCAAACAGTGGGTTCAAGATATACCCACGGTTTCCGAAACATTGGGCTTCAGTGTTGTTGCAATTGGTTTTACCCACGGTTCTTCAAAAAACGTGGGTATAGGGCCCGAAAAATCGATATTACACATCGTTTATTAAACAATGGGGTTAGATGTATGCCCATAGTTTGAAAACTGTGGGTATACTGATTTATAGCGCCCCATATTTACCCACAGTTTACCAACCCGTGTGTATAGACAGGTTCCCCAGCCTGAGTAGCTACACCTCCCTACCATTCTACACCTGCACCTATATTATCACATATACATGGTATGTCAAACTGAATGTTCGATAATCCAACCTAATCCCCAACATCTAAACAGCTAAACTATAATTTTCAATCCACTCTATGGATGTTTAAATACATGATCCTCTCTATATAAAAATATTATCCTTACCTCACATATATGAAAATGAATGCACAATACCGGAACCAGATTATTTACATTGTTTAGTGAAATCCTACATTCCATGTTGGTTATACTAGATAACATGGAAACTCTAATAAGGTCAATACTAATTGGTTATACACCATTACTATAAAAATCCATCAAATGGTTATACACCGTATCGTTTATTCAAAAATTGGTTATATATCATAATTGAAAACTCCTTCAGTGATTGGTTATATACTCCATCTAAAAGCCCCCTATAACTGTTTATATACCCCATCCACAAGCTCATTTTTAGAGTTAATCCAAAGAATAAAAATAGAATTATTTAAATGTTATTCCTCAACAAGAATTTTGGATCACTATATCTTGTGTCTAACTACTTGGAGATCATAAACATCTTTTGAAAAGGGTATAATTGACTTGAAACATCCTCTGGATCTGGGATGATTTGGATCTACTAAATTTTTAACATTATGGAACTTCAACCAAAATTTTTTCCTTCTAGTTCTTCTTCTTACAAACCTCCATGATTCCAGTTCTTCATACCTCCTTTTTCCCAAATGCACTTTTGATGAAAGTAGATCATAAAATACTCTTCTTCAACTCTTTTTCTTAGTAACTCTCAATATCTCATTCTCAAAATTACCTCTTTTTCATATACTTAACTCATGTGATGTTCCCCCTTTATATATGATGTTTCCCCCATATAGATGAGGGAATTTATGGGCTTCAATTTGAAATTCCGACTATCTCAAGAATTGACTACTCTACTATCTTCCAATGATATTGGTGTCTGACTTTCCCAATGCTCCAACAAAATTCAGCATCAGCTATATTCAACTAATCTTAAAAGATCATCTTGAATCATAAACATTCCTTCATTGAATATTTATAGTTGAATTTTTATCTCAACATCATCATATTGATTAAATTTATAATAATTTAATTCCCTTTCAGAATCATCCAAAAAGTGTACTTTTGATGTAATAAATATGCTCACTATGGTTCTTCTGTTTCCTCAACTCGAACCTAAATACATGCATTCTTAATATCCTTCTATGACAACCATAAATCACTTTATGAGAAACTATCCAGCATTGGAATCCCCAAGAGCCCCTTAGACTCAAAAAAGTAGTATAATGGTACCTGACAGTAACCTCCATCAAAAGGAGTCATTCCTTCCAAAAGACTACAATATATGTGGTCCCCAAACCCAAGAGTTATAACTCAATATCTCTACTTTTGAGAAAACAATCTCAATTCACAATGTAAAATAACAATATCCTCATAGATACTACTTGATATATACTATAATGATCCATCCAATTGAACATTAAACAACACTATTTGGAATCCAAAAGACATTTCTAAATAATGATCTCACACCCTCACACAGGCTTTGCAGTTCTCAAAACAACCCTATGAAGAATCTAAAACCAAACCATATATAAATTGTCCTACTAAAAATTCAAAAATAACAACCCTATTTAAATGGACTCTAAAAGCGATAGGATCTGACCAATATGATCTATTTGTAAAAATTCTCGGAATGTGGTACTCACAAGTCCACCTGCCCAGCCCCTACCCCTCCCTCCCTACCTTCCCAGCACCTCCCCCTCCCTCCCAGATGCCCATCCCTTCCCCTAGCCCCTCCCCCTCCCCCCCACTACCCTTCCCCTCCCCCCTCCCTACCTATCGGTCCCCTCCCCCTCCCCCACTGCCTAGCTCCTCCCCGATCCCCTCCCCCTGCCTAGCCCCTCCCCCTCTCTCCCCACTGCCCAACCCCTCCCAGTTCCCTCCTGCCTAGCCACTCCCCCTCCCAACCCACTGCCCGACCCCTCCCCTCCCCACCTGCCCAACCCCTCCACCTCCCTCCCCACTACCCATCCCCACCCCATCCCCACCTGCCTAGCCCATCCCTCTCCCTCCACACTGACCAGCTCCTCCCCCTCCCCCCCCCCTCCCCCCTGCCCAGCCCCTACCCCCTACTCAATCAAGTAGAATGGCATATTTAGAGAAACATTCAGATAAAAAAACCTGAAATAAAATACAGAAACATGAATATCAATGTAATTCAACAATTTATATACATATATATAAATTATCCACTATATATAGAAACTTTTATCAATATTCAAGATGTGCTCGTGTTAATAGAGGATAATAGTGCTAGAGGAAATTTATTCCAAGTGGGTGATGTTGAAAATTCATGTTATCTAAGGATGAATGAAGAGAATGAATTATAGCATCAGAGGATTAGAGAATATAATTGTTCTATTTTTTATAAAGGATATGGACTCTTTATTTATTTATATTGGAGATGATAAATGGAGAATATATAGAGAGGGTTCCTTATTGGGGAGACTTAGGGAGTTGGCAGTTGAAACTTAAAGAGGAGTTCGTGTGCTGTTTCCGATGTTTTTTTATTAAGGATTTGGTGATTAGATATTAATTAAGACATTTCTAGTATAGTGTTGATCTTTACTCTGAGGGTTAGATAATTTGGAAAACCATTATTCATTACAATAGTTCAGTTTTTAAAAAACATTTTTAGTGTTTGATTACTATGAAATTGTTAATGAATAAAACCCATTCGGAGATGTTGAATGAAATTTTTATGTTTTATTTACTTGAATCATACTCATTGATGGGTAATAAGTGAACTCGAGATAAGTTTAAGAAAATTTAATAATGAAAATCCATCAAATTCCATGTCTACATCATAGTTGTAATGACCCCAACTTTTTATATGGGAATTCACCATTGAATAAATTATATGTGTGATATTTCATATAAAATAAACCAAAGATTATTATAAATTCAGAACGTTACATGTCGATAATATGATCATTGTACATTATAGACATTAGATATGTAGTTTTTATAATGTGATAATTAATATTGGCGCATTTAAATTGTAATGATGAGATATAATTTTTATATAGGGGTAAACGATGGCCTCACCTAGTAGTAAATAACATTTTTGAAACACAGTAGTCTATGCTTGGGAAAATAGTTAGATACAAAGGGTTTGATTACTAATACAAAAAAAAATCCTTAACTTGAGGATGGACGGGAAGGATCCCTCTACCATTGTGTTCTGATAATTTTTGAGTGTAGTTTGAAGTGATGAAAATTCAAGAGGGGTGTGATAATGGTAAAAGGAGATAAATTCAAAAAGTGGTGTCATATTTATTAGATATATTAATTGGAATAAAAATATAAAATGGTATCATTTCCTTATATGTCTCAATAAATGGTGTTGAGAAACAACTTTAGATTTGTATTCAAGTTCTGGAATATCATCATGTGATGAAGAAGATCAAATAATGTAGAGCCTCATAGAGAATTAAAGTTGTTTCAAAGCCTCATATAAAATTTTAAGTTGTGTAAAGTGAAATTTGGTAATTGATAAATGATATCATTTCATATGTAAATTGTTATAAGGCTACTAAAATTAATAGAATACAGTACATGTAATTAATAATAACTTTCAAAGAAGTTATGTTTAATTGTTCGTGTGCATATAATGTTGTGTTATGTTTTTATTCTAGGATACCAAAATTTTTAGGATGTAACATTTCATAACCAAAAAATAGTTTCAATGTTTCAAGTATCATCAATAAATTTTTTGTAAATAACTGAATGAGTTTAGGGGTATTTGGGGATGGGAACATACAAACTGTTTATTCTTATCCAAAAAAAAGAACGCCATGTGAGGAAAGAAAGGTTCTTGGATATCAAGTGGTGTCATAAGTCCATCATGAATAAGTGATATCGATTAGTTAAACATGTGGTGTGACTCACACACTTAGTACTTAATTTTTTATTTTCTGATGGTTTTGTGTAATTATTATTGAGATTACATGATTTGTAGAAGAAATAAAAATATCATGTTTACATGTTTATATATGTAAGTGAGTCACAGGCACAACTTTGATGTTATTGACTATATCGAGTTTTTAATTATTATAATTAATGTATTCATCAACAACTCTATGAAAAGTAGTAAATTAAATGGCTAAAAATATTTTATAAAAACATGGATGAAGAGAGGAAATGATTAAAATCCTAGAATAAAAGATTAGGAATTATTTTTGTCTATCGAGTGGAATTGACAGTGATAAATGATCCAATGGTTTCATCAAGACATGGTTTAAAGAAAACCTAATGGTTTGAATGTGGTAAATGGATCCAAATTTTAAAGAGACGGAGTTTTGGGAATTGGTTAAAAGAGCTCAATATCAAATGGGTTTTAAATGAATTTAATGAGAAATGGGGAGAAAAAACTCTCCAAATATGGATTTTAAATGTTGAGGGGAATAATAATGTATAAATAAGGATTTAGAGGATACCATAAAAAATATACAACATGTATTGTTTGGATGATGGGGGAGTATACCTAATAAGGTAACCCTATGTAATTATCTAATAAAGGGGGAGAATGAAAATAAAAATATGTATACAAGGTCAGTTTTCATTATATTTAAAAAAATGGGAGTGAAAATAATACACCATTAATATGTATTATTTTTAATAATTTATTGTTAAAGGTTGGTGTAGGATTTATAGTTCTATTATCAAAAAAATTAAAGGGAGATAATGTTTCAACCAAGAGGTTGTGTGTTGGATTTGTTTAAAACAAGTAAAAGTCACAAATTAATATTTTGGGATTGTTTAGAAGTTATATAGGATGATAAGTTGAAGAATGATAAGATATGAAAAGTGTTTTGGATGTGGGGTAGGAGATGTTCCAGAAGTGAAGTTGTTAAAAAATTAAAAGTTGATATTTTAAATGTAAATTGATAGTGGATGTAAAGGTTGTGCATTCCGGATGTAGTATGTTACAGAATTAGAGAACAGATATGTTCTTAGAAGAATGATTTGTTAAATAGAATTTTGGAAGTTAAGTATAGATGTTTTTTTTGAAGTGTATGTTTTTAAATTAATTAGGGAAGATAAGTTTCAATATTTTTGGATAAGGTTAGAGCTTTGTAAGATGAGTAATTGGTTGTTATTGGAAAATTATGTCTGGAAATTGAGCACATTGGTCATTCAGGAAGTTACAGGAATAAACAACTGCATAAACACAAGTACTGCTCCATGATTTATGTTTAAATAAAACTGGTAAAGGAAATGATAAACATTAACCTAATATAAATAATATCTTCCATGCTGATGCATAATAAATTCTCGAAGAATAAAAATTAGTAAATTTATATACGATCCTATACATATGGATTACCTCAAAAAAGAAAAATCCTACAATGGGTTGATCTATACTTGTAATCTATAAAAGGAAAATATTATTTTTATATATAGGAGTAACTCATTCCAATAATTAAGTTTTTGTTCTATTTCGTAGATTGTAAAAGGATAATTAGTGAGAAATAAATCAATATTAGTATGTAAAGGTTATTCGCAAGTTGAAGGAGTTGAATTTGATGATACCCAGAGGAGAGGGAGCCGAGAAGTGGTGCGGGGATTTCTCCAGAGCTGGGGGTAGCATGGTAAATGACATGATGTTGAGGTGGAGGCAAAGTCCAGGAGGTACATGTCAGGAGCAGATCCAGAGCCGGGAGGTGGAGGCTGGGGAGGGGATGATATTGTCGGGAGGCGGATGTCGGATCACCGGGAGGTGGAGGTCAGAGAGATGAGGAGAGGGCCAGGAGCCAGTGGTCGGGGAGGGGAGGACAGGACGAAGAGTCAGAGGTCGGGGAGGTAGGGTTGAAGTGGGGGAGTGCGATGTAGCCTGATTCCTAGGTGGTGAATACCCACGGTTTTAATAAAACCATGGGTATAGACATTTAAAAACCATTTATCCCCGAGGTTCATTAAACCCTAGGTATAAATTCATGGGGATAAACCTCATTTATAGTAGTGATCCAAAAATATATTAATAAATAATATGATAACATTAGAAAAAATTTCATAACCATTTAGAATACATGGGGATGTAAATGTAATCTTACACGTTATATTCTATTTCATAAAAAAAATCTTTAATAATTGTGAGATTTTGAAATAAACAATTACAACTTTTTTGTCAGTTGAATAAATTTCATCATAAATGAAATAACACTGAATTAAACAACATACACAATGAAGACAAGTATATTCATGATATAATATAAAAAATTGTGACATATATTCACCACACAAAACAAATAGGTTGTAAATAGGACATGTTTTTCATTGAAGTAAATGTGAGATGATAAACCCTTAGCCTTCACTTTAAATCAAGTTAATGATAGTTAAAATCATGTATAACAACTTAAATCGAGATAATAATTTCAAAAAAAACCATATTCATATTTATTATGTCTTCAAAGATCATATTTTATCATCTTATCACTCATTTGTTAATCATAATTTTCTATTATTCATGTTTCGGTTGTCTACTAATTATTTTTCCTAATCCTGTTTTTTATTTAAAGTCTCAGTTCAAGTAAATAAGATATTGTTATGAAATATAAATATTAATATTAATTTTAAATTTTTTAATATTTATTTTTTATATTTATTTTTATATTAATTATTAAATTTTGAAAATAGAATATGAATAACATTGTGTCGTGGATATGGTGGTCCATACACACGCACAAGTGTTGGTATTATACCATTAATCATGAAAAGATAAGGAAGTGGATGGTAAGTATATTTCTCCATAATCAAAATAGATTCTGAATTTTCATATATATCTATTATCTCAATTTTTATTCCCATCCATGTAGCTGGGTGATGAATTTAAATTACCGTACGGTGTGGATATGGTATGTTAGTCATATGAATGTGTAGTATTTAATTTTTTTATATTATGGATAAAGGGAATAATATGGTTTTCTCATAATCATAATAACATATCATAATATAGATGATACTGTAATTATTATTAACCATGTATACAAAAAATTAATAGTTTGTAGATGTAGAAATAAAAATGACAGATTTATTAATGACGATTATCTCTTCTACGAAGGAATTCCTTTATAAATTCTCTTAAGGGAAATAGGGTATGGCTTTTGGACCAACCATCACCATAATAGAAAATATAATAATATTTAGAAGTGATATGGTAACTGTTTTTTGAATCCACATGTCTCGATTTATTGTGAAGATGTGAGGGAGGATGTTTTCTTTTATAATTTAGTTGAGGGGTAGTATTCAAATTTTCTAAAATATTAAAATATAATATGTCAATTATAGAGTAAAATGATTCCAAATGTACTCTATATTTAAATATGATTACATTTTCAATAATATATAATCGTTTATTGCCTTATTTTACATTTTCCAAATTTATAAATAATTTTAAAAAACATTGTATTCATGAAATATCATTATTTTCAAATTTAATACTATTCGTTACATTTGAAAAAATGATATAAATATATTTCAAAATAATATATTTAATCTATCACTAATAAGTTATATTCTTCACGAAAATTAGAGGAACCACAAAAAAATTTAAATTTATTTTAATTTTAATATTATTAATAAAACTGATTTCAATTTTATATTAATTAAATAGTTACATCAACATAATTGTGTAATTATTTAATCTAAATATTTCTCACTAAAAATTAAAAATTATTTACTACGATGTAGATATATATTTTTTGATTTATAGGTACTATTTATAATTTCAAAAAATATTATGGATAAAAATATATTTGAAATATTATACATATTGATTATAAGAGTGAGATGTGTTGGACCTTTAGCTAAATAAAATTATATAACAATCCAACCACATTTTAATGGAAATAAATGGTTAAAAAACCAAATCATAAATAATTTTCCATAAAAAATAATCTTCTAATAGTATTTATTCTTCAATTTCAACAATTAAAGGGTTCATATAATTTCAATTCAAATAAATTTATTTGTTTCCATTAGTTAAATAATTATTCAATCAGTATTGTGAAATCCATTATGGTGAATAATTTTTTTATAAAATATAAATAATAAACTACCATGATGAATAATACATTAAATGTTTTTAAATTACTACTTATGGTAGAATATATTATATACAAAACCATATATAAAATTATTTTATAGAAATAAAATACCATAGTTTTAACAGCCTTCCATTGTTTTAAATAAAATACTATATGGAGAGTTGTATCCATTAAATGGATTAAAAATATCTTAAATTAAATCCAAGGATAAATTTGGTTAAATCCAACACACAAAAAAACATTTTGGAAATTTTATTTGGTACTTTTATTGTCTTTATCATATTATTCATACCCATAATTTCCCGATTTATGCTTAACCATGGAAATATAAATTACAATAATTACTGTTCATATTTTATTAAAATGTACCTCATCAATAAATTTTGACTGCCTAATTGAAAATATTTAACCTTTTTTAAAAATTTAAAATTCCTATGTTTCATAGTTTTTTTAAAAATAATCATGCAAAAGACAACAACAAATAGTTTTATTGGAAAAAGAAAATTCCCTTCAAAAATTTTACAAACAACAATATATACTATATGGATGATTAAAATGAAATGTATTAGATTATTTATAACAAAAAATTTCACATATTGCATAATTGTCATATTAAAATCATAAATATAATTTAATATAACGACGTTCACAATTTTATAAAAAATGCTATTTTCACTATTCTTTAGAAAATAAATCATTTTAGAAAAATAACAATAAATCAAAAATGATAATTTTGAAATTACTATATTATAAATGAATTTATTTTATCAGATATAAATTTATAGGTGTCAAAATATTGTTTTCTAATAAGGTATCCATTTAAAAGAGACTAAACTATATTTATTAAATTATAGCATTTATGCCTATAAAATGATATGTTCAAATCAAATGCTTAGAATATTTATTGGATTAATGTAATAAAAATTAATGAATATATAATATATAAATTATATAATGTATTTAATAAATTTAATTACCATAAATTTAACATCTATGTTATATTTACGACATAAAAATATTTCATTGTTTGTTTAAGATGGGTGTTGTGGGGAAGGTATGTTGTCGAAGATATTAAATTTAAAACAATAGACTCCATAAAATCTTGGGTTATAAAAGATATTATCATTATGTATTTTTTAGTGAATGTTTTATATCTTCAGTAGGGACCAATGTCACAATCATCTATCTATGGATGTTTTATGGACATGATTCACATCAATCCCATCTTATCTAGAAATGATTCATATGGGGGCAAAAAAACAAGATCAAATTTAAACTGATGTAGAACCATCATGATATGAGGTTTTACTAGATGAAATATTCTCATATGTTAAATAAGTCCCTAATTATTGAGAAGGGTTATGTGGGGGAAAATGATGTAAAAATTGTGCCATCCTTTCTTGAGTTTAGTGAGTGGGTTCTATAATGATATTTCACATTCTCATCTGGTAGTACTAGAAGGAAATAATTGGAGATGAATTTAGGCAGTAGTTGGTTTTTGAAATGGAAAAGGGGATCATTTTTTTCAATTACTAAAGGGAAATATAAAAAATACTATAACTTTTGGTTGGCATCCCATCGTGGAAGAACATTTGTAATCCTGAAAAGAGAGTTCCCATAGTGTTTAATAATGTTTAATATATAGTGCTAATTTGCAAAAGTGGTTCTTTTTTACACTAATAGGATAGGTTGGGGTGCTGGTATGGTTCCCCGGTAGTAGGTTTAGAATCTTCTGACCTCGGTATCCTTGGAATGTCATGTGATAAATTGGTAAGCCCCTAGAGTAGAGGTATAAAGATTTTATAGATTGGATGAGGCTGTAACTAATAAAGGGGAAGGACCATAAGCTGTAAAAGGAATATTATTGACTAAATATATATTTATTTAATAATTTTTAGATAGGATAGAATACCAATCATTTATATTCTCTTATTCATCAAATGGTATAATATATTTGATAAGATGTCTTTTTAGATTATCTCTATTTATACAATCATGGGGGTGAAAAATAATCATCTATATAGATTTCTAAAATGTCCCATAGTAGTTATTAGAAACAATAATGTATTGAATTTTAGGATTCTTGTGTTGACTATCATAAATGTTATCTTCTTCGTGGATTGAATGATTGTTTATTAGGAATTCATCAACTAGTATCAGTATTGAGAATCATTTGTTATGCTCATGGGAGAGATGTCTTTGGTGTCACGTCAGTGAGATGTTATAGCATATAGGATGGGATATTCAATGATATAAATGTGTACTATTAAATTATAGTTACCAAACCATATCAGGTAGAAATGACAGTAGTATCCTTCACATGTTTTCCTCTTATACTGGTCTTTTACAAAGGTTTCGTTCAAAATGACTTCTTATAAGACACTCTAGATGGAATGATTTTCATTGAGATAGAACTCATATTGGGGATGAAACCTATTTAAAAATTTCTATATTGTATGGAATTGTTGATGATTAATGATATTACGAAAAATATCAATGATTTTTAGGTGAAGGGTTATTTCAATCTGGTCACATATCCTAAGAGTACATCATCATTGCTTCAAAAGAAGGCATATTATAATCATTGGTTACCTATGGAATAATGGGATCCCGAGTTACTATTCATGAAAGACTAATACCTAGTAGGAGGATCAATGATTTATTTTAGTTGGTTGTTCAGAGATTGTTGATTCTCTATGATTGACCGATTATTAAGATACCACTAGCTTCAAATCATAGAGGATTATATTCCATACCAATCATTTAGTAGTTGATATAGTATATATCATTCCCTTTTCAAGACTATCATATTGATTAATTCACTATAGGTGTTTATGGATCAAATGTATAGTATATTAGATCCATAACATGGGTCTATCATTATAGTGTTCATAAATGACATCGAAATATACTCATAGACCTACATTTTATTTTATTCAAAACATGATATTCATAGAGTACACTTCGAGCACATCGACTCTATTTGGGGCTCTTGTTTTGTCTATAATTAATCCAAGTGGTTTGATTCCCTAGGAATGTAATTTCTAGGGATATAATTTTTATTTACCTAGTTATTTAAGAGGTTTTGATGTCTTGGTAACTCCCATTAAATGATATTGAGATCAATATCTTCATTATTTTATCCAGGTATTATAGATGATTCATACAAATCATATCTTGTTTAGAGTAACCTATTTCCGATCATATAAATATAGGGATAATATTTGAGTGGATTGACCAATGTGATTAAACATTTCTATAAGGGATGTTGGGATTGACATTAGCTTTGGTATTTAGATTTTATAAGAATATTATATGATAAGAATATTATTATGGAGAATTTTTTATATGTTATAGAATTTTTATAATGAAAAATGAACATATTTGATCATGTGATTCTTTTTTTGTATGAACCCATGAGTAGAAATACATAGAATATGAAACTGTGTTAATGTATTTAGTCATTTCTCTGAATTTTTATTGCTATTAATTATATAATGATCTATTTGACATATGTGTGGATCATATGTTTGTGTGTTAAATCTTCCCATATATATAAATAAATATATATAAGTGTTATGGGATGGAGTATCCATAGAAATTTTATTCTAATAAGTATCATGAAACATGGATTGGTAACATTGATTAAAATTCGCACATAAATAAAATGATATAGCCTGAAGGACGACCATCATAAGAGAAATTAAAATTGATTTTATTTTTGAATGTCTATTTAGTGGATACATCTTTGGACATAGGGAGAATTAATTCCCCTCGCATGATTATCACCTCTACATTAGAAGACCATGTGAGGACCAACCACTAATAAGAATTTGAATGTATAAAAATTAGGGAATGATTTGAAGCAAAAAACCTAGTTCATGTATTGTTTTTAGATATCCTTTGAATTTTCAATATTCATCTCATACTTGCGGTTTTGGATTATATGAGGGAGAATTTTTGATGGAGTATCGTCAATCATAGTGGAAAGTTAATCTAAGTTCGTAATAGATGTATCAATATCTAAAGAAACATATAATGTGGATATAAATGAATGGAGATTTTGTGAGAGTAAAATCTCACTTCTTTCCCAGTAAGAGGGCAATAGAGGAGAATAAACAGCTAGGATGTTTAATTAAACAATATACCATTCCTATATGAAAGGTTTAATATGTTAAATTAGATATTTTATGGGTACCTGGTTCACTGAGAAGTCATCATTAATTTTTAAGGATATTTTAATGGACTAATACTTTCAAACATTTCATTCTGATTTCATAACATCACCCTTTTTAACAGATTAGAAGATATTTATTTATTAATTTTTATATACCTACAATGAATTAGATACAATTTTATGTTCAATATGGATAAATGTATTTTTTAATATATTAACATGGATTCACAAAGTCCTTGGGGACTTAGTAATAATTATGATGAATCATTCCAAAACGAATGGATAGTATAATGGGACGATCTATATCACAGAGCATATTCACTAGGTAGAAAACATAAAAAAATTATTGGATTACCATATAGCCTTGATTAAGTTCTTATATAATTGAAATAATAATTCCTCAATCCAGATGACACCTCTTTAGGCTCATTGTAGCTATTCATGTTCCACATTACTATGTTTTTATTATGTATATAAGGGATATGTTTTTGGGTTTTAAGGGTTTATGATATGTCTAAAAGGGAGTAGTCTCTTCAGAAATGTTTGGTTATGACCCATATTAATCATCAATAACATCATGACTAGAGGAGTTGATGCTTTTGGTTTTCTATAGGTGATATGTTTTTCTAATTATTGTCACCATGGTTGTTAAATCATCATTAATGGGAGATCTAATGCTAGGGTAATGGTTTATAGTTCTATTGGAAATCACCATTTTTATCTATATAGAGACTTAATAACTAGACCTTCCTTCACAATATTAATGTATTAATAGAGTGATCAATGTGTCTCATATTCAGAGTTATGAACCTCTTAGTGGACATGTGAAAGTCTACGATGATGTAGAATTTATAAAAGATGAATTGTTTATCTTTTGACCTATATATTTTTTAGCATTGGTATAATGTGATAATAAGTATGATTTTATAATATATTCACATCTTATGTAGGCATGTATATATCCATGTTGATAAATAGGAGTGATTGTTTGATGTACATGTGAAATGTAACATGTTATTAGAGGTATAATATAATATGAACATCATGGGGATGAGAGATCATTAGAGGGATATATTTGAAACACAATAATTTATTGATGGATTTAAATTCAATTTTATGTTTTTCGATTTTTTTTCATATCATTTTAAATTTATAAAATAGATTGATGTTGATTTTTTTTGGAGGATATACATGTTATTTATATTTTAGTGTACACTATTGAAAGAACAATTCTAGGGTGGTAGAATCATTTAATATGGAATATTTATATGTGATATGGGATTATCTAAATTCCTAGAAAAATTCTGGGTCTTGAGTATTTATCATAATTAGACCTCCATTGGATCACAACCATAACAGAATCATTACACTAGGTTGAAGAGTTTTGTGGGACAAATAAAAATAAATTATCTAACACAAGAAGTAGTTGAAGTTCATGTATGGTTTCCTAGGGTGGGTGTATTATAGGCCACCAAAACCATGATAGGAATCCTAAAACCATGGTTTAAATGGATTTATAATTTTTACATGTTGAAATATACACTGGACATTATTGGTATTGTGAGTTTCTAGTGGTAAATGGGTAAACTACATAGTTAAGGGTGCATAATTACCTTTTGACGAGGTTCTTCCCTCAATTAATCAAATCTATATCCTTCACATACATGATCCATTTTTGGAATTATTATTATATGAAAAAAAAATGAAAAATTGGCTCATTTTCATTCCTAAATAATGTATTATAGGGATCCCATATGGGGTTTTTTCATTTTTATCATTTCTTGTGGGATCCCACATCTCTTCTATAGACAATATTTTATAGAGTAATGGTTTCATATATTGTAATAACCACTAGATCAAACAATAATGGTGGATATCATTGCTTTTGTGATATATTTATTCAATAATGTAATGATTTAAATCACACAAATATTTCTAAAACCATAGTTATGTTGGATTGTAAAATTTTCTATGAAATCATTTCATCATGTTTGATAATTTGGGTGTACATGTTCAATATGGATAGAATCAATTTTCAAAATATTAATGGTAAAATATATGGAGTTGATATAGTAAATTTATTACCAAATATTTCTATTAGATCAAAAAAATCATGAATTGATAATTCATACATGCGTACCCTAACTGAATAGTTGTGTGTTATGACATAAATTGAGTGTTTCTGTATCCTTTGAGACCTATACATTATTAAATTCTATAATGATGTTTTGACAAAGTGAGAACCAGGACATGATATATTTGGTATGTGAATTTCTCTATATTTTTTTCTTTTTTAGTGTATTTCATAGCTCAGGGAAGTAGTACTAGTATTATTATGATAGTGGCCTACTCAGAGCTGATTAGTTGACACTTAATGGAGATGTTTAGTGGTAAGAAAACTTACAACTCTAAAATATAATGATGGTGGATGTTTTTATGTGTACTTAATTAGTGATAGTAATTATACATGTTCATAGGTATGTATCCATGATTAAAAATGTTAAATGATCAAATATGATTTTATAATTCATGTTGTGATGATCGTTGAGTTGATGTTATAAGTCAGGGTGAAATATGTGTCATAACGATTACACCATCTACAATTTGGAACATTAAATGGAAGGGGAATTAAAACTAAAACATTAAGGATGTCATTAAGAGTCTGAATGATCATATAGAACATAAAATCATGTAATCATGATAATAAGGTTACTAGGGTGGGTTTATTGAGCAATGTGACTTCACCATAGTGGTGGAGATCGGATAACACTAAATGGAAATAATGAATAATTCTATATTGGCTTAAGAGACACTTCCAAATGAATAGTTTTTAAGATAACACTTCTTTGACATCATGGAATGATATGGTTCATGAAACATACATTTTTTACTACCCATATCACATTTTATTAAAGAAGCTAAAATGGGGTATGTGGTGGCTTCGTTAGAACATGGTTTCATGGTATATTATTTAATTATGTTTTAGGAGATGTCGCTTATTTACAATGGAATAAAATTTGTAGTCATGTGTAATTATGATAATCATTCATCATTTATATCTTTCTATTACATACCCTCACCCTATATCTGTACCTTGATGCACATGAAGTTATCTTGATCAGGGATCCAGGGAAGGGAAATTCCCTAGTAGAATGTCATTGTGGAAATGTTGCATGGAGAAAAAAATATGTACATGTTGAAAATCTAGATATATTTTACTGCATCATTATTTATTTTCCCAAGAATTACTTATAATATGGTGGACCTACCACATTAGGGGTCCTTATATTACCTTCATTTGTGAATATTAATAACTTGGATTACTATTTATTTTATAATTAACTGTTTTTTATTTAAACATGGTAGTTTATGTGTTGATATTCATTTATGGATATGTTTTTTATGGATATTTATAATAAATGTATAGCTTTCCACATTATCTTCCAATCCATCACTGTTAGTTGATAACCACTTCTTCATGGGAATGAATGAATGTGATCACGTGTCAATCCATCATGGAATAGGTGATTCTGCTTGAGGAGTTATAGTTATATCAATATCACACAAAATAACAAATTCTATAGGTATAATCATTCATTATCCATAATTCTCAATTACCAGATAATGAAAAAAAAATTCTTTAACTTTTTAATCATAAAACCCTTGATAAACTCAATTTTATCCATAGGCCAAACAATTACTATATTAATATAGTCATAATGAAAAAATATATTTTTTATTTGAAAACACATTAAAGTAAAAATAATCCGTGAAGGGAAAGAATATGATCTTTAGTGATAAAATAAATTAACATGTAGAGTTTTCATGATTCTGAATAATGGGTCTAACATTGGTAATTTATGATTATGTCATATTTGTTAAAAAAAAATTGGTACAATTGTAATAAAATCAAAATGAATAAAAAAGGAAATGATTAAAATATTCCTTCAAAAACATTAATTAAATTCCAAATAACTTTGAAATGAATTTTGATAATCATTTATATACAAAAATAACATTCCTTTACTTGATTGTAGAACATGCATATGGAGGAGATGTATTTTAAAATCACTCGTAAAAATTATTTTACTGAAAAATTACATGCCATATATCTTATATAGCTTCATACATTCAATAAATCCTTTATAATAAAACTTCATATTATTATAAAATATTAATTACGTTTTTATTATTTTTATTTATTATTGTTAATTTGTTTACATATTTCTATTACATATTTAATTACTAATATTTTTATGTTCATATTTTATGATTGGGGTTCTTCAATTTGCAATGTCAAAGAGACATTAGTGGATTGAATTTGGTTAATTTGGTTATGGATCCAATACTTCAAGAATAATAATTTTTTTTATTATAACATTTTTACATTACACACACATTTATAATAAACATTTTTTGGATTTCCTATAATAATTAGTCATGTAATATCTTGCATAAACTTGTATGTTAGTTGGCATTGATGATGTTTTTATTTCTCTAATAAATGGAGAAGACAAAAATAAGTAAATATATTCGTTTTTAGAGTCATAAATATGTTATAAATTTAATATTTATTCATTATATACATACCCACTACTAGCCATCATGTCAAAAATGAAAATCAACTCACATCCCTTTGTGGAAGAGGTAGTCATCATATGAACCTGAATAATGTTTTATCTTTACCACAGGTTATTAGGTAATATGTTAATTAATATATTATTATTAATTTTTTTTCTAATTATAATATGTGTCATATATATATATCATCTATAATTTTTCCCATCCATGTGATATGCTGATAAAAAATGAACACATCACATCATGATTGTTGTAGTCCACACATACGAATCAGAAATTAATTTATTTACCTTTGGATATAAATGAAGATAAAAAGTTTTTTACCAATATAATAACACCATATAAATATATTTATGTCACTAATTTTAAAAATTTATCATGTTTCATGAATATATTATGAATGTAGAAGAAGAAATAAACAAGAAACAATTGGTTAAAAAAGAATACCTCTTCTTTGGAAACCCATCATTTACAAATAAGTTAATCTTTCATCAGATGGTCTTTAGTGAGAATAGGAAAAATATTCAATGGTGAAAAAATTGTTAATAAATAATCATTATCCATGTTATTTTTTGATTTTATTCTTTGTGTCTTAGATTATTCCTTCCATGTTATCCCTCTTAACCTCTACTAAGATGATAATGAATTTATATTATAAAAATTCATTCTAAAAAAATAAAACAGAACACATCAAAATTATCCATGATCCTAATTCCAAATATTGTATCATCTTTTCAGTTTTCAATTTTTTCAACTGTCAAAAATAAATTTTTTTATTGAAAAACTCTTTATTGAGAATTTTTTTTGGAAAATGATTTTCTAATAATTAAATTTATATATAGGGAAATAAAATATATTTTTGATTACTATTGAATTATGTAGATAACATTTATTCATTTGGTAATAATTTAATATATAAAAAATATAAAATATAATTGTTCAATTAAAATACATGATGTGAAATTATAGTTTTAATAAAATTCATTTTTTTCTCTTCAATAAAAAATTAATCATTTCAGAGAGCATCCTAGAATTCAAACTAATATATATATATATATTTTGAAAAAAAATAAAATCAATTTTATAAAAATAATATTTAAAATTTCATTAAATGGTTGACCTTTTTAAAAAAATATGTAATACAAGGAAGAATAATCTAGTTAAATATATCATTTAATATCTGAATTAAAAATTTATATAATTTTATTAATAAAAATATAATTACTATGAATAATGGAAATTAATAAATATGAAAAAAAAAATTGATTGATTTATTTATAGTATTTATCATGTGTCAACATTATTCACCCAATTTAAACTATTTGTTAAAAAGATGATTCATTACTTAAACAAGTGGGGTTATTTTTCCAAAATAGCTTGTAAAAATTACTATGTTTTTTCCACAATAATGTAATTAATATAGAAATATATAACCTTGTAGAGAAAAAATTATCATGTTACCTATAATCTATGATCAAAATTATGATGACTTATTTATTCACATGAAATTATATATTCCTAATAAACTACTTCAGAGTGGAAATGTTCATAACAAACATGTATATATTTCAATAGAAACAAAATGTGAATGACATATTGTAAATGTGTTAAAAAAAGAGAAATGACATCCTGGTTTGAAAAAGAATCACAATTCCTTAAAAATTAATATGTTTTAATGATCCCTGAGTTAAAAATTAATTTTTGAGAAAAAAAAATTAATTTTTTTGAAATATAATTAAAAAAAATTCATCATACCCTAAATGGGGATCAACATTACATTTCATTTAATGAGTCCAAAAATTCAATTTTCATCCTTAAATGATATGTTTTAATATAATAAAACTCCACTATTAATTGATATTAATCAAAAAATTGTTAATAATTCAATTATATATTCTGATTCATATATTCGAATGTCTAAACTGTTCGATCTAACAATATATTAGATTAAAGATGAATAGATTATATAAAATTAAATATATTACCCAATGTTATTTGATGTCATTTATAGATATTTTTGGTAAAAATTGGATTAAAATATGATATAAAATAGAGAGATTGTATGATCCAATCTTTTTTATGATATGTCACTCTAATGGTTTTTCATATGAGCTTGGGGGATGAATCTTATTCGAAGATAGAGAGCCTTTATTGTGGAAAATTACCTAATGTTAAAGGATATATGAATGTTCTAATTGATGGATTCCAAGAATAAATTATCTAAATGGGATTATGAGGATTTTAAATCTATTTTGAATGATTCTAATTTGGATGAGAAATTTTATAGAAGATGGGATCAAAACTGTTTTCGAGACAATTAAAAGCTCTGTATGTGTCATAAAATACATAACATCCACTATAAACATATCACCAATGTGTTCCTTATGTGATATGGTTATACATATTGAATCTGATTAACATCATGTATATTTTTTTCTAGATAAATATTAACATGTTTTAAAACGTTTCTCAACCAAACATAAATGTAAAGAAATAATTAACTTAATGTTATTACATGAAGTGTATTCCTTGGATATATTGATTTTATATGTTTCATTCACTTATGTTTCTCGTTATTTTTTTTATTCCCCTCCCCCATCGATCGAAGGGAAAACTCCTTTGGATTTTTCAGTCTCTCCCTTCCTTATAGAAATCTTGGTCATGCATCAGATCCCAAATGAGTTGATTTTCATAGGTTTCCTTCTTCTCTCACGTGTGTACCATTTATTGAAGTGTAAATATTTTTTACTAAGGGCTGGTGTAATGGTTTTTTCTTGATATAGATTAATATTGGTTCTTATTTTAATACCTTTTTCTTATTCTTTATTATTATTTTCATTTGGAAGAATTGCATTGATCTCCAGATGTTGGTAGAGATCTAAACCTAAACCTATGGTGTGTTTAACTATAAATTATATGATATATTGTGATTACACCAATGTAAAAAAATCAATAATTACTGTACTGATTTATAGTAAATCAAGGATATTAATTTTTTTATTCTATTATATTCAATTATTTATATGAAATTACTTATATCTATACAATGACTGAGAAACCCATTGAATAATAACTAATCAGAAAATTGATTGATGTGTGTTTAACATGACATGATACCTTAAGAGACTGATTGACATAGAATACATAGGTAATTTATTACTTCTAATTGATGTGGTTTTTTATAATTTAACATATAAAATAATGTGTAATTAAAAGACAAATGGTAGTTATAAAAGATAACTATTGTGGCTTATGAGGGGACATTGCAATATTATTGATAATATAACGTGTTTTTCTATATGGTTTTAATTGTTTTATTAGATGGTATTAAACTAGTCCTATTTTTCATTTCATACATCGAGAAGACTACACCCAATGCAATGATTTCACTACAATAGAAACTGAATTTAGCGGTAGTTTTTTAGTACTGGTTCCCAAAACCGCCGCTAATCCTTTTTTAAATGGTTTCGCAACGGTTTATAATAAATTACCGCAAAACAGTTTTTTTACACCGCCGACCCTTACCCCAAACCCCGACTCTCTTTCTCACCCCACGACCCTGCTTCCCCCGGCCCCCGGCTTCCCCCGCATCCTCGGCCCCCCGAAAACCTATCGACCACGCATCCCCGGTGACATTGCGACCCCAGAGACCCCAGCTCCCCGCGACCACAGTGTCTCGACGAACCCTCTTCCCCGACCCCCCACGACATCAACGACCTATTCGAACCCTATGGTTTGAATTCTAGTAATTTTACCTCAATTATTGATTTTGAATTCTCTAATTAACAAGAATAACCATAAGGGATATATTTATGTCTTTGGAAGTGTTTAATCAAGAGGTTTGGTAGTTTAGGGTTAGTGGATTTCATTTACTTGCAGTGTGGTTCTTTAATCATAGAAGTAGATTTGTTTCCTCTTGAACATGGCATTTGTTTTAATGAAATTACTTAATTTATAACATCATGAAATTCCTGTATGGCCTAACATTTCATTTCATATTAAGATATATATTTATATGGTTCATGTAAATGTTTTTTAAGAGTGTTTTATTTTTTCCTAGATTATGATAAAAGGGTATTATAATTTATATCTACTATTGATATTAAAATTAATGATATACATGTAATTTATTAGGGAAATTTACAATGAGGCTCTTTATATGGGATTTTTAATTTTATGGAGATGATTGACCACCGTTTTTTTATTAAAAAACATGCATTACGTTTTTATGGTATGTTCTGTAATAATGGTGTGTAATTAAACTATGTTTAATAGAAATAAGACATATATATCTTATAAGGATTTTAAATTGTTCTTAATGGAATGTATTGATTTCAAAATTTATTTATAAATGCGATTTGATTAAATGATTTAATAGCTATAAAAATGGATTGGCATCCAAATATTTAATTAAAACCATGGTTGGAATCATTATAATGAATGTTTTTCACGTGATTTTTATACCCTATTTGTTACCTCATTGCCTAATTTATGTTGTGTGGTGACATATTCCCATATTAGGAATAATTTTCTAAAAATTTAATTCTTGAGATGATGTAAAAGAGAACTCTTTCTTGGGAGGTTATTGGAAGTTAGATAAGGTTTTTATAAAGTGTTACAATATAATATATTTTATCCTCGTATAATTTTATTTTTTCGACTCCCCCAATTATTGAATTATTGGGAAACCAATACAGTAAAATAGAATATCTTCATTAGCGTTAAAATATTAGAGATAATTCAATTTATAGTTCTCCTAGAATGACTTCATTCTGTTTTGGGTTACCTCCCCGTGAGACTAGGAGGATCGGCCAGGGTTGGGTTGAGTTTAGTTCAAATAGGGTTGGTCGATAAAATTTTTGGTTTCCATATGTGTGTTCCAATATCCTTCATGTTATAAACCAGTGAGTTACACATAATTCTTGCTTCCCATTGATGATTACTTAGTTTATCCCATTTCCTACCAAGATTGAACCCATTGACCTTGCTTTTTTAATTCAGAACCATTTCTTAGTGGATGTTTATATAGTTATTTAGTAATATCTTGGTGCTTATTTATTTTAATTTCTTATTTTAGTTTTTTATTTTGGTTAATGTTTACTATATAATGTTTTAATTCTATCCATGTTTTATATAAGAATTGTATATTTTTTACTAAAATGGCTAAATCATGTGATTTATGTATTTTAAAACTTATATATGTGAATAATATAGTCAAAAACTATATTTAAAATAAGTATTTTGGAATATTTTTCTATAAAATGAATTACAAAGAATATATGGTGAAATATTTCTAGGACTATTTATATAACACTTTTCATACACATTCATGAGTTTGTGTAACTTCTATCTATTCATTCTAATTCCATGATTGTGATTTCTAGTTATTTGTTTCTTCTGGTTCCATTAATGGACATTATAATGTTGTGACTTTTTGGGAATCACATGGAGATGTTTTGAGATGTGAATATGGTTGTGACTTTTGTTTGGATATTTTGTTGTTAGATATTACAACTTGGTTTATTTTGTATTTAAATTTTATTTGTATTCTATTTCCCTATATGTTATCTAAACTAGATGATTTTTCAGTAATTTGTATAGTCCTTGATGAATATAAGCACTTCCATTGAATATATATCGTTGTATTTTACATTATTTTTTGAAATGGATATCCTATTTATTTATAAGGTCTACTTGACTATAATGAATTATGACACTTAGGTATGGAGTTCCATATACTTTTGATACTCGATCATGGAGTCCATCAAACATGTGTTACTCAATCACATCATCCATTTACTTTGCATAATTTTTTTTTGTGTCTTGAATTGAAGGGTATTGAATTCATTCTAACTTATTGTAATGGTTTGGATGAATATAATTCTTCCATTTTTCCGAATATAATGTTTCGAGAGAATTCCTTCTGGGATCTATTTCCACCTATGTTATTCTGATTATCTTATTATGTTGTCCTGGGGGATATTACCAACACCCCACATTTCATCTCCAAATTCCAAACATGATTTTACTATGAAACTCTAAACACCAATCCCAGACACATCCACTATTCTTCTAATACCCTAGTACGATCCTCAAACAACATCAGCTGCATCTTGAATGACATTTCTGATGTGGTCTCCACCTTACCACATCAATTTTTAGGCAACAACACTAGTAAGTCCTTCTATATATGAATTATACAAAATAAGCTCAATCCCAACCACCAATGCGCTATCATTTCCCGACCATGATGCCTTAAAACTCATGTAATAACAAAAATGATCAATGCCCACACCAAAGTCTGAATCTGACACTTAGTACAACTCCATGGTCAGATCCTCGATCATCCCATTTACCCATAATTATCCACTCATGAGAACTAACACATATATGATCCAAATCACCCTCAAGTCACACCATGAAACATTTCTATGTGAATAGACAAAAGAGAGGTATAGGAATTAAATCTACACAAGGTTAGTAGAACCTCAAAACCTAATCTCCCATGTTATTTCATCATGCATTTCCATGAACACCACCACTTATCATGCCACAAGACGACCATCCCTCAAGTAGTTCTTTCCACTCCATGGAAAAAACGATGAATTCATCCAAATCTATGGCCCCAACCCCCCCCCCCCCCCCCCCCACGACCCCGTGACCCTGGCGACCTTGCGACCCCAGAGACCCTACATCCCCCAGCCCCCCGTGAACTCGGCAACCCCGGCGACCCCACATCCCCTAGCCCCGCACGACCCTGTGACCCCGGCGACCCCGGCCCTCCGCTTACCATTATGCGTTGTATACATTCTAATAGTTCATTTATATATATTATTGGTATTTTGGTTATTTTTCATATTGAGGATGCATATATACTGAAGGTTATTATAGGATATGACCTTGGAAGGGTTTCATGACCATATCTATGAATGTGTTGAGTTTTTTAAGCATCATAAGGTTTTCCCTAAACATTATTTATAATAGATTTATTTGATATTAGAGTTTTTTATGAAGACTCTATAGAGAACATAAGTTGGGGTTATTCCAAATTATCAATGTGCTTTGGTTTTCAAGGTAAAGTAGCTACCACATTGTTAGCACACAGTTTCTCTTTACAAAATAAACTTACCCTATCAAAAATACTAGAGGGTTCATATCTAACTCAGGGGCTCATCTTTATTATATTATGTTTCTTTAATATTACACTATTATATATATGAATCCCTTTCTCTATTTAGTAATAACTATGTGTTTTGATTTTTTTTATTATTGTGTAGGCACATTGTGATATACATGGATAAAAGTTAGATCGCATTACTGAGGAACACACCTCAGTATGTTAAGAGTCCGAATGAGTTTTTAGATTTTTCAATTTATAATCGATCTGATGAAGGTAGAATAAGATTTTCATGTCATAAATGTAAATTTAGAACATGGTTAAAGTGAGATGAATTTTTTGAATGTTTAATATTGAAGCAATTCCCTCGTCAATATTTGTGTTGGATTTGGCATGGAGAATCTAGAGTTACAGAATGATTGAGCACTGATGTTAGTCCACAGAATGGGGTCCCACGTTCGTCAGAAATGGAAAATGAAATGGAAAACCTCATAAATGATGCATTCTTCACTGAAAGACAACACTATCAGCATAAAAAAACATATCAGAACAACTAGAAGAGGGTGCTAAAAATTGCAATGTGATAGGTGATGTTTTTGAGACTATAACACAGGTAGATCAAGATTGTCACATATCATTGGATCCTCCTCTTGATTCTATGGGGAAAAATGTAAGATAAAACTTCACTGAGGAAAATGTGTATCATTATTTAGTTGACGATGGAAATCAAGATTTGTATAGTGGGAGTTTGAAATATTCAAACATTTCATTTCTGTTGAAGTTTTACCATATCAAATGTCAATGTGGAATTACAAATAAGGCAATGTCCGTGATATTGGAATTGATTCATGATGCATTTCCTAAAGCAAAAAATCTTCGAATATTATTATGATATGAAAAAGTTATTAACAATCATGGTCCGAATTACACAAAAATACATGTGTGTCCCAATGATTGTATGCATTATTAGGGATAGGATTCAAGTAGACATAATTTTAAAAAATTTGTTTCTTGTATATGGAAGTCAAAGGGTGATGTTGGAAGTCTATATGAACACAATTTCATGGAGAAGAATAAAATGAACACACCTACAAAGGTTTTCCATTATATTTTATTTAAGCCGCGATTGTAAGGATTATTCATGTCATCGGAAACTGCCGAACACATGAAGTGAAATTCTATAGATAATAACAATGATGGGTTAATGAGACATCCATGAGACTCCAAATAATGGAAGACATTTGATTCATTACATATAGATTTCTCAGCTGATCCTAGGAATGTTGGATTGGGATTGGTTGCTGATGGATTCAACCCATTTGGGACTTTGATTACCAATTAGAGCATTTGGCCAGTTGTTTTGATCCCTAATAATCTGCCTCCGTGGATGTGTATGAAAAAAATATATTTTATCCTTTTGATGATTATTCCTAGAAAAAATTCATTGAAATGATATTTATGTATACTTGTAGAATTGGATTGATGAATTTCAGGAGTTATAGGGAATCGGTGTTGAGACATTTGATGCTTCTTCTAAAAAAATATTCAAAATGCATGTTTCATTAATGTGTACCATTAGTGACTTTCTTGGGATTGGGAATTTATCTCGTTGGAACACATACATGGGTTTGTCTTGTCCCATTTGTAACATTTATTTTGAGCCCAAACAGCTACCTCATAGTATAAAATGGTGCTTCTTATGCCATTGAATATTTCTCGATGCATCTCATAGATTTCAGCTAAACAGTTCAAAATTTAATGGTTCCATTGATCTTAGACCACCTCCAATGTTGTCAAATGGTTCTGAAATATTGACACAACTTGAAAATGTTGGAACAAAATTTGGGAAGGTTCACCATTTGAATGATAGAGGAAAATTTGTCCAAATTGCATCATCAAGTGAAATCAGAACATAATAATGGAAGAAAAAAATATATTCTTCAAACATCCGTATTGGGAATTTAATGTGTTGCATCACAATCTTGAAGTGATGCATAATAAAAAGAATATCTATGATAATTTTATTTTAACATTACTTAATGAGCATGGAAAGTCAAAGGATCATCTCAATGCTCGCAAAGACTTACAAGTAATGAATATAAAATGGGATCTCCGGCCTGATGAGAATGAAAAGTATGCTCTGATCATTTTTACAATGAAAAATAGGGATAAAGATACATTCCTTAGAATTTTAAAGAATGTAAAGGTATCTGATTCTTATTCAAGTAACATCTTGATGTGTGTTGACTTGAAGAATAGTATCTTACATGGATTGAAAAGTTACGATTCACATATTTTGTTACAATAGTTACTACCATTGGCATTGCATACATTATTACCTGAAAAAGTGACTACTATTGTACTCCAATTTTGCATATTTTTCAAAAAATTATGTGATAAATCTCTACATCCATTTAATCTTGACAACCTCCAGGAGATGTTTGTATTGACCCATTGTGAAATGGAGATGATCTTTCCTCCATCGTTTTTACTGTCATGATGCATTTAAATGTGCATTTGTTTGAGCAAGCTATATTAGGTGGCCCCATTCATTATCGATGATTCTATCTAATTTATAAGTACTTTATTTATATGTTTTCAGTTATGTAAACAATTTTTTTCATTTAAATAAATTCATAATATTATTATTTTATTTCACAGATATTTTGGGCATTTAAAAGAATACGTGAGAAATAAAGCTCAACCTGAAGGCTCTATTACTGAAGAATCTATTACTGAAGGCTATTTGGCAGAGGAGTGTCATACTTTTTGTTCCAGATATTTGGATGATATTGAGACAAGATTTAATCAAGTTGGGTGTGTTAACGACACATAATATCAATCTCAAATGCATCAAAAATCAAAAATATTTCCTCCTATTGGGTGATCAGTTGGGAAGACCTCAAATGTGACACTGACAGAATTAAAATTATTACAGGCACATAGATATGTGCTACTGAATAGTCAAATAATAGATCCATTTATTAAAGAGTTGAGGATACAAACAAAGATACGAATGATAGGCAGAACATGAATTGAGAAAGATATAACGAAAGATGTGAATAAAGGGCTTGAAGAATGGTTTTCATGATGTGTAAGTTCATAAATATTGCAATAAATACGAATATTATTTTGAAACATACATTTTTTCAATATATTAAATTATATTTCTGTTTTTTAGATCATGAATACTGATACTCGAGTAGACTTGTCAAGAGATTTGAAGTTTCTTTCTAGAGGACCTATAAAACTAGATTGAAATTTTGACTCTTATAATGTGAATGGGTTTAGATTTCATACAGTCGATTGAGAAGTGGGTTTGAAAGCACAGAATAGAAGTATATTTACATTTGATAAAGTGGGATACTATGGAATGCTGCATGATATTATTTAATTAAACAACCATGGACATTTTTCTGTTGTACTATTCCAATGAAAATTTTTCAATATTATCATAGGTGTTAAAATAGATTCCTTGCAATTTACTTCTGTGAACTTCTCTCGCTTGATGGATGTTGGTGATCGTGAACTGCATGATCCATATATCATAGAATCACAAGAAAAAATGGTATATTAAGTGAATGATTTTGTGGATTAAGGGTGGTTTGTTGTTACTCACGTAATTCAAAGTGATTTTTCTGATATGGGTGATGAAGTGGAAGATTTGACCTCTAAAATTGAATTTAATCAAAAACAGGAAGCAAAATTATTTGTCCATCGTGATATTGAAAATATTAGTCTAGAAATGATAAATGAAGTGGATGAAGCAATGGAGTTGGAAACTAACATGAATGAAGGGGAAAATGATTGTATTTACAATTATTTCTTCATTCAGCAACCACTTGTTTAATTTATGCAGTCATTCATTTTCATTGTTTTATATATTTTTTCTGTTAGTATTGGGAATATATTAACATTTTTATTTATTTCTACATAATTTTTTTGAAATATATATTCAGAACTAATTTTTATTTCATTAAAGGACAGGAATTCCAAGGAGTAAGCGGTACACTATATGATCTAGTTCTGCGACAAATGTTGATCCCTCTGCCCCCCCATGGCATCTGAGGAACCAGATGCCTACACCCCTACACCATCTATCACACCATCTATGGATGTCCCATTAGAGGTTGAGTCGTCGACTCCCCCTTTAGGAGCCTCAGCTATGGGGCCGCAACATGCCCCTTCCAGTTCATCACGGACATACAAGAGTGTCACTGTCATAGGTACATATTTTAATTGAATAAATTTATTGAATTTTGTTTATACTAATTTTATTCTCATTAAAGATGAAAAAATGCAACCATGGAGAAAAAATAAATGTTTCAGATGTTTGGAATATGAATTGTGAGAATATGGTCATGCCATTTGATTCTTATGGGGTCTTAACGGATGACGTGGCGAGGTTACATGGCCAGACTCTAAGCCAGCTAGTAGCAAAGCCCATTTCCCTTCCTATTTCTTTTGATTATTGGATACATATGCCTCCAAGATGGAAAAATTGCGTTTTTTATTCCCAAATAATGGTAATTTTGTAAAATTATGGTTTAATTGAATTTCATTTTACTAATATGTTCAAAATGAATTTCTTTATACAGTCGTTACTCAACATTACAGTTGATGATGTCATAGAAAAAAATTGGATGTTGAAAAATCATGGTAAGAAATGGAAATATTTAAAATGGGTATTGTCGTGTGATATCAATGATACTTCATTGACTATGCAACAAATGTATGAGAATCTACCCAGTGGGGTACTGAATGAACAATGAAAAGTTCTTGTTGACAGACATCGTGATGGGATGCGGATGGTATTGAAATATATATTATTATATTATCCTAATTTTGCATTTATTCTTGTATATGAAGATAATATGACATTGAATAAATTACTACTAAATTTCATTTTATTTATTTTAGGATCTCTCAAGACATAATGCCTCAAACCGATATAAGCAAGTCATCCCTCACACTATAGGATCAAAAGATTTTCTAGAATCCAAACAACATTGGTAATCTTTTAATTAGTTTCAATATTTGTAATACAATATTATCTGTTTAATATATTAAATTTTTGATTTATCATTGCTTAATGTAGTCACAGAGTTTAGGGAATGAAGAATCTTGAACTGAACTGTGGTTGGATGTTCAAAAAAATCATATGGAAGTTTTTATAATGAGAATGCTAAAGAAGTTGGGGTATGAGGTCAATTTTTCATTATAATAACTTATAACATGTTTTTACTATGTTAATATATACTGATATTTGAATTATATGTAAAAATTAATGAACTATGTGATGCCAATCATGGGCAGTCCTACTCAGTCTCCCAGGATTATCCAGTTTCTAATGTCCTTGGAAAGGAGCATCCTGGTAGAGTGCGCAGGATGGGTTTTAGACCCGTACCATCTGAGGTCTTTGGTATGCCACCAGGGATTACAGCTACATGTACTTATGGTTATATTAAGTCTATACCTAAAGATGCTCAGAGGGAGATTGCTTCTTTAAGAACCACCTTTCAAGACTAGGGGTTTCAGATATCCTCTTTACAGAAAGCAATGACTGATATACATCAACAGATGAGAAGATATGCCCCCGATGGTAGGGAATCGATGGCTGGTATGCAATTAGATCACAAAAAATAAAAATAATTTAGTTTGCAAAAATTCATTGGTTTTACATTTTAATATAAATATGAAACAATATTTAATTTTCAATATAATATTCTTACAGGTGACAGTAGAAAGGGGAGATGGAGGTGGAGAGGGTGATGATGCATCATTGGACCATGAGTAGTTGTATTTTTGGTGTGTTTAAAAAATATGAGAACAGTTGGTTTGTATATGTAACATGTGTGACACATAGTTTCAACCAATCATTTTCATTTCCTAAAATTACCTTTTTTTCGTATGTTTCCTTATATGCATTTTATTGATTTATGATTTATCTTTTTATGTCTTGATTTCTCGAGTGTTGTATAAATCATTCCATTTAGGCCTGTGTTTGAATTAGTAGTCAAGATTTTGGATGACTAGGAGTTAAACCCATTGTTGATGTGTTGAAGGAATTGTATCATTTCAAAGTGAACAAGGGGATAGTGTTGTGGACACGTTGGTGAGGAAGAATGTGTAGATATTGAATCTCCATGAATTTTTAATGGTTATCATATTCTATTCATGATGATTAAATGTGTTCATAGCCCATATAAAACCTAGGTTCCTCATAATGGGAGATGGTATTAAACCATTTAAAACTGCGATTCATTATATGATTTGTGGTGGAAGATCTAAAAGTCTTACACTATATAAAATTTGGATTCCTCTTACGATAAATATTATATGTTAAAAAAAATTACCTCATATAAAACATAGAAGCATCACATCATGTGAGATGAAAAAAATCGTTTTCTTCAAGACATGACATTAAATTTTTCATCATGGTCTTGGTTGTATGATCTTATACTGTGTACAATCATATTCAGAATTTCATCATGGGTTGAAGGGAATATTTTTTAATATAACCGCAGGTTTTATTCACCAAAAAAACATTCTTGATTCCCCCACGTCACCAATCTATACTATAATAGTTTATATCAAGAGATACCCAGTCCAAGCATTTTGACAATTAGATATGCTCATACATCCATCACATGGGTTTATTCATCCCTGAAGTTTCATTAAACATCTATTTCCACAACATTCTAATATAATGGGAGGATTGATTCCCATTGACATGGGATACGTATTTATTCATATACCTTCTATCATTGATCCTAGCTGATGATTCACCGTATAATAATCCATTACATGTGGTGTCATTACCCCAAAACACTCATAGAAGCCTCTTTTTTAGCAATAATCTCCATTAATTTATGTTGACACATCAGTGGTCCAAGATGCTCTCATTTCCTGATATGAGGAATTAAATAAAGGGTATATAGATGAAAAAGACCTTCTAAAATCTAAATATAAAGAATTTAAACTATTTCATAACCTCGTGTAAAATATTTATGCCTTTTAATGATAGATAATTTAACCCCATAAAAATTTGATATGTCTCTTAAAGAGAGATAATTTCACCTCTTATAAATTCTTGATGCCTACTATTATAATATGTAATTATTTAATATCATCATCCAAGAAGGTAAACCCTTCATGAGTTGGTATCTTATGACACCTTGAATCATAAAAACATGTGGATTGGTTCCAATAAAAACAATATAAGTAGTTACTTATAAATATTTAATATAGGGCACAACCCTATCACCAACTAATTATATGTTTCTCCCTTTACTTTATACATTTGTGAAAGGTTGGAGACCTTTAACTCAAACCTATTACTATATTTGGAGCTCTATGAATTTATACTAGTCGTAGTCGTTGTCCCTGTTGCATTATTTTAATCATAAAAGCTCAATGTCCTCAGAAAACAATGTAAATTAACAATCATCACCTATTAAATGAAATAAGGATGCCTCATCAGATAAGACTGGGATGATTATAAAAATCATTACCACATATAAAACTGAAAAGGATCTCTAATGAAATGATTCATGGACATAGTGTCTTACATACCATATCAGGCTCATTCAATGAATTACATATACTGATAAAAAGCGGATCTCATGCTTTGATCTCCATAAATAGTATATCATGTTATTTTTCATTCTACCCTCAACCTGCTCAGGTATCCTATGTTTCAAACTTGGTCAATAATAATTCTATTTCTGTCGATTACTCCCATTTCATATCCTAGTTCTCAGAAGTTGTAATTTTCATCGTGATATTTTTCAGTTCACTTATTCCACTCATTGGGTTCACCCACTACAACATAAACAGTGTTTAGCGGTGGTTTTGTGGCGGCGGTTCACAAAACCGCCGCTAAACGTTATCAGTGAAAGATTTCGCGGCGGTTTGTTAAAAACCGCCGCGAAACCCAATCTATTTTGAAAAGCCGCGACGCTTTCCCCAACCCTATCGCGTACCCCTCTTCCCCAATCCCCCTCACAAACCCTCCCCTCTTCCCCGATCCCCCTCCCGCTACCTCCGGCGACACCCGCGCCCTCCGGCGACACCCGCGCCCTCCGACGACACCCGCGCCCTCCTGCGACCCCCGAGGCCCCCGAGCCCCCCCGGAGAACCCTGCACCCCCCCTCGACCACCGGTGACCCCCGCGCCCCCGCGCCCCTCGCGCCCCCCGCGCCCTCCGGCGACCGCCACACCCCCCGCGGCCTCCGGCAACCCCCGCACCATAATTTCAGTCCTCCCACCATAATTTTCAGGTTTATTTATATATGTTTTTTATTTTTTCCACATTTTAATTAGGGATATTGTGATTTTTATATTCCAAATATCGTTGTAGTGTGTTTTGGTCTTTATTTTGGCAGGTTTGAGCTGTCATCATCAAAGGATTACATGTGTATTCATAATTAAGAATCTATATATAAGTTCTCCATTTATATATATTCAACCTTGAAAGTATTAATATATATCATGGGGATATATGTGCTTATATGTGTATATGAAAATGAATATGTGTATCATTGAAAAGGGGTATATGAAAGTATAGTCAAATAGGTATAGATCCCTTATACATATTTGTACACCTTAATATGTATATATGGACTAGGTATCATTACATATAAGTTAAGGTGAATATGTGTGCATTTGAAAATATTAAAATTTGAGATTCCATCATCTATTTTAGCATGGCTTGAGTTTTAGGTAGTTTCCATATTCATGTTACCATTATTTGAATTCCATGATATAATGGATGTTTTTTAATCTATTATTCATTATTTTATCAATTTAATATTGTATATCTTTTTATATATATTATTGGTTTTATTTCTCGGAATGTATCTCCCAATGTGGTTGATAGAAATTATCCTAAACATTTAAAATGTGTTTTAAGGTGTAAAGCATGATTTCAAAGTGAGTTTTCTATCGTGTGATTTTTTGTTTAGAGATAATGTTTTGAAAAAATGGTAAGATGGTGTCAAGAGTTTTGAGTAATGTGTTGTGAAGAGGATCGGGCCGATGGGGAATATATTGGATATTCCATGATGGTATGACTTTATGTTAATTATTTCTTTATGTTTCATTTTAGGTGATGTTTCCTAGACTTCTCTATAGAGTCCATGTGGCTGAATTTTTGTTGGAGGTCGAATCATCCTTTAAGAGAATCTAGTTCATTTTATGGATCACAATGGGATGGTTTTGCAAGGTAGTATTGTACCTTTTGTTCTAGTTTTATTACTATATAGTACCATTAAAGAAGAGACATGGGAGGGGAGATGAATATGTAGGCATAGTGGTCCAATCTCTTTTTTAACAAATCTTTTATTACTATATAGTACCATTAAAGAAGAGACATGGGAGGGGAGATGAATATGTAGGCATAGTGGTTCAATCTCTTTTCTGAAAAAGCTTAGTGATACTTTGAAATGTGGCTCAAAGGTAAGACATTTCATGTTAGGGAGGGTATAATATTCTATGATTTTTTCAGGTACTTTCTCATTTCAATTTTACTTTAAATAGATAATTTTGGGATATCAAAATGTTTACTGGATGTATGAACAGTTTTTGGGGTGTCCAGGGTTTATAGGACACAAAAGGTTGAAAAAGTGCCTATCCAGCTCAAGTAATACGATCAGAGCCCAGTTAGTAGTTATTGTGTTCCCTAACCATGATTTACAAGAGTTGGGGTAAATTCAATGAAAAAATAAGGAAAGGAGGGGAATAAACCAAGTGGAAATGGATAACCCATTCCTCATGGTTATAGCATGACTTAACAAACCATACAGGCTTTATCAAAGATCATGTGACTAGCCCGCATTTCTATCCAACAGTCCAGCATTTCTAAAATATTACTTTTGAATAGCATGAATTGTCTTTAAAGTTTCCACATGATGAACTTTTTCCCAGCAATACTCATACACTGATCCTTTCTTTTCAGCTTCATTCCATCTCTCATAAATCAGATGAAGTGCCAAACGATCACTGTAATCCTTTACAGAAAATCTAGATTTTACCATTACAGCTAAAGCGCTTTTTATCTTGAGGAAGAACTAAAGTATCCATGACGCTACGTCTGACCACAGTGGTAAGCACAGGATCGTAGCAATGAAAAATGGCACCCATAATTAGTACTTTCCGCAGTTTAGGATCCACCAGAAGGATTGACTGGGCACACCGGCTGGCCGGTGGTCATCCACCGGTTGGCCGGTGACACCAGGCAGTGGGAAAGCCTACTGCCTGGCTCCTCCGGCCAGCCGGTGGGTAGGAACCGGCTGGCCGGTGCCCTTACCGGCGAGCCGGTGGAAAGCCACCGGTTGGCCGGTAGACTCTGTCAATCCATTTTCAGCTTTCTTGGGCGAGCTCCTAGGAAATCTTTTTCCTAACATCAAAAACACTTGAAAACAAGTTAGAACACAAATAGAGTGATTGTGATCATTAAAATCCAAGAGAGAGGGGTACAACAACTATTGTTTGTTTTATATTCATGGACTAGATTATGCATTAGAAACCATTAGTGGTGGCCTACTTAATTTACCTCACACACCATATCGAAGTTCCACCTGGCCTTCCCTAAGAACCCCCAAACATGTCCCTTATAGGTTTCTATTTGGAACCTTGATTCATCCACATCCACTCTACAGTTTTCTCCACATTTCCATGACTAACATAATTCTCTCCACCTTAGGAGGGTCATTATCACTAATTTATTCAAGAAATTCAAACACCATGTCTCATGCTTCCATCACAAGATGAACCCCAAAACTTAAATGTGGCCATTTAGATTTCCCTAGAACAATAAAACAATCATTACCCATTGTGAAAATGGTTTCAGTGAATGTAGTTAACTTGATTTAAAATGCATTATGATCAGTTTCGATCACACATCAAAGGGGTGTTGTTTGAGGCAACATAAATGTGTGATCGATGGTGTTATGATAAGTGTGTATCCCGATATTCTTATTGCTCCTCAATGAGGTGTTGACGCTGTCTTTTATGGACCAGACTTATTCAGTTGGTCTGAAATGGTAAATGTGGTCAATGAATCATCTTTATTATATTATGCATACTTTATGGTCAATGGTTCATCTTTATTATATTATGTTTCTGTAATCTTACACTATCGTATATTTTGTGTAGGCACATTGTGATATACATGGATAAAAGCTGGATCACATTACCGAGGAACACATCTAAATATGTTAAGGGTTTGAATGGGTTTTTAGATTTTGCAATTTCTAATCGATCCGTTGAAGGGAGAATAAGATGTCCATGTCCTAAATGTAAATTTAGAACATGGTTGAAGAGAGATGAAGTTTATGAACATTTAATACTGACGCAATTCCCTGAGCAATATTTGTGTTGGATTTGGCATGGAGAATCAAACAATACAGAAAGATTGAGGACTGATGTTAATCCACAGAATGAGGTCCCAAGTTCTTCGACAATGGAAAATGAAATGCAAAACCTCATAAATGATGCATTCGGCACTGCAAGACACCACTATGAGCATCAAAACATATCAGAACAACTAGAAGAGGGTGCTACAAATTGCAACGTGACAAGTGATGTTTCTGAGACTGTAACACAAGCAGTTCAAGATTGTAACATATCATTGGATACTCTTGATTTTGTGGAGCCAAATGTAGGGGAAAAATTCAGTGAGGAAAATGAATTTCATGATTAATTGACGATGGAAATCAAGAGTTGTATAGTGGGTGTTTGAAATATTCAAAGCTTTCATTTCTACTGAAGTTGTACCATATCAAATGTCTATGTGGAATTACAAATAAGGCATTGTCGATGTTATTGGAATTGATTCGTGATGCATTTCCTGAAGCAAAAATCCCAGAATCGTTTTATGATATGAAAAAAGTTGTTAACAAGCTTGGTCTGAATTATACAAAAATACATGCGTGTCCCAATGATTGTATGCTTTACTGGGGAGAGGATTCAAGTAGACAGAATTTTAAGAAATGTTCTTCTTCTAGATGGTAGTCAAAGGGTGATGTTGGAAGTATGACTGAACATAATTTCACAGAGAAGAAGAAAAGGAACACACCTGCAAAAGTTTTGCGTTACTTTCCTTTGAAGCCTCGATTGCAAAGATTATTCATGTCATCAAAAACCGCCGAACACATGAAGTGGCATGCTGTAGATAATAACAATGATGGGTTAATGAGACATCCACGAGATTCCCAATCGTGGAAGACATTTGATTCATTACATCCAGATTTCTCAGCTGATCCTAGGAATGTTCGATTGGGATTGGCTGCCGATGGATTCAACCCATTTGGGACTTTGAGTACGAGTTATAGCATTTGGCCAGTTGTTTTGATCCCTTATAATCTGCCTCCATGGATGTGTATGCAAAAAACATCTTTTATCATTTCGATGATTATTCCTGGAAAACAAATGCCTGGAAATGATATTGATGTATACCTGCAGCCTTTGATTGAAGAATTGCAGGAGTTATGGAGCAACGGTGTTGAGACATTTGATGTTTCTTCTAAAACAATGTTTAAAATGCATACTGCTTTAATGTGGACCATTAGTGACTTCCCTGGGCTTGGGAATTTATCTCGTTGGAACACTTATATGGGTTTGGCTTGTCCCGTTTGTAACTTTGATTTCGATCCCAAACGGCTACCTCACAGTAGAAAATGGTGCTTCTTGTGCCATCGAAGATTTCTTGATGCATCTCATATATTTCGGCTGAACAAATCAAAATTTAATGGTTGCATTGATCGTAGACCACCTCCTAAGTTGTTAACCGGTTCTGAAATATTGACACAGCTTGAAAATGTTAAAACAGAATTTGGGAAGGTTCATCATTTGAATGATAGCGGAAAACGAGTGCGAAGTGCATCGTCAAGTGAAATCAGAACGCAACAATGGAAGAAAAAAAGTATATTCTTCAAACTTCCGTATTGGGAATTTAATTCTTTGCGCCACAATCTTGATGTGATGCATATTGAGAAGAATGTATGTGATAATTTGATTTTCACATTACTTAATGAGCATGAAAGTCGAAGGATCATCTCAATGCTCGCAAAGACTTACAAGTAATGAACATAAAACGTGATCTCTGGCCAGATGAGAATGAAAAGTATGCTCCGGCCATTTTTTCATTGAAAAATATGGATAAAGATACATTCCTTCAAATTTTAAAGAATGTGAAGGTATCTGATGGGTATTCGAGTAACATCTTGAGGTGTGTTGACTTGAAGAATCGTAAGTTATATGGATTGAAAAGTCACGATTCACATGTTTTGTTACAACAGTTACTACCATTGGCATTGCGTACATTATTACCTGAAAAAGTTACTGCTGTTGTACTCCATTTCTGCACATTTTTCAGACAGTTATGTGAGAAAGCTCTACATCCATTTCAGCTTGACAACCTACAGGAGAGGTTTGTATTGACCCTTTGTGCAATGTAGATGATCTTCCCTCCATCGTTTTTTACTGTCATAATGCATTTAACTGTGCATTTGGTTGACGAAGCGAAATTAGGAGGCCCCGTTCATTATCGATGGATGTATCCAATTGAGAGGTATTTTATTTATATGTTTCCAGTTAAGTAAACATTTTTTGGCATTTAAATAAATGCATAATATTATTATTATTTTTCACAGATATCTTGGGCATTTGAAAGCATACGTGAGAAATAAAGCTCAACCAGAAGTCTCTATTGCTGAAGGCTATTTGGCCGAGGAGTGTCTCACCTTTTGTTCCAGATATTTGGATGATATTGAGACAAGATTTACTCGAGTTGGACGTGTTGACGACACATCAACTCAATCTCAAATGCATCAGAAATCAAAAATATTTCCTGCTATTGGCCGATCAGTTGGGAGGACCTCATACGCGACACTAACAGAATTGGAATTATTACAGGCACATAGATATGTGCTGCTGAATAGTGAAATTGCAGATCCATTTATTGAAGAGTTGAGGATACAAACAAAGAGACGAATGAGAAGCCGAACACGAAATGAAAAAGATATAACGAAAGCTGTGAATAAAGAGCTGGTAGAATGGTTTGCACAACGTGTAAGTTTATAAATATTGCAATAAATACGAATATTACTTTGACACATACAATTTGAAAATCTATTAAATTATATTTTTTTCAGATCATGAATACTGATACTTGAGCTGACTTTTCAGAAGATTTGAAGTTTCTTGCTAGAGGTCCTATAAAACGAGTTAGAAAGTTCAACGCTTATAATGTGAATGGTTTTAGATTTTGTACAGTCGATGGAGAAGTGGGTTTGAAAACACAGAATAGTGGTATTTTTACATTTGCTGAAGTGGAATACTATGGAAAGCTGCATGATATTATTGAATTAAACTACCACGGGCATTTTTCTGTTGTTTTATTCAAATGCAAATGGGACAATTTTATCAGAGGTGTTAAAAGAGATTCCTTGCAATTTACTTCTGTAAACTTCTCTCGCTTGATGGATGTTGGTGATCGTGAACTGCATGATCCATATATCTTAGCATCGCAGGCAAAAATGGTATATTATGTGAATGATGTTGTGGATGAAGGGTGGAGTGTAGTTACTCACATAATACAAAGAGATTTGTATGATATGGGTGATGAAGTGGAAGATTTGACCTCTGCAATTGAATTTCATCAACAACAGGAAGCAGAATTATTTGTCCATCATGATATTGAAAATATTGGTCTAGCAAGGATGAATGAAGTGGATGAAGCAATGGAGCAGGAAACCGACATGATTGAAGGGGAAAATGATTGTATGTACAATTATTTATCCATTCAGCAACTACTTGTTTCATTTCTGTAGTCATTCATTATCATTGTTATATATATTTTGTTTGTTAATACTGGGAATCTATTATCAGTTTTAATTTTTTTTCTGCATAAATTTTTTGAAATATATATTCTGAACTTAATTTTATTTGATTAAATGACAGGAATGCCAAGGAAGAAGTGGTACACTATTCCTTCTTCTTCTACGACAGATGACGATCCGTCTGTCCCCACGGCATCATCTCCCCCTGCACCATCTCTGACACCATCAGTGGATGCCTCATTAGAGGATGAGTCATCGCCTCCCCCTACAGGAGCTTCAGCAGCGGGGCAGCGACACGCCCCCTCCAGTTCATCACGGACATTCTGGACGGTCGCAGTCATAGGTACAAATTTTAATTAAATAAATTTATTGCATTTTGTTTATAGTAATTGTTTGCTCATTGCAGATGAAGACAATGAAACCGTGTAAAGAGACATAAAAAGTTCTGATGTTTGGAACATGCATGGCAAGAAGATAGTGGTGCCACTTGATTCTTATGGGGTCCCGACGGATGACGCCGCAGGTTTACTTGGTCAGATTATAGGTCAGCTGGCAGCGGAGCCCGTTTCCCTGCCTATTTCGTATGATGATTGGAGGCATATGCCTCCAAACTGGAAAAATGAAGTTTATGATTCTCAGATAAAGGTAATTTTTTTACTTTATGGTTTAATTGAATGTCATTTTACTAATATATTCAAAATGAATTTCTGTATACAGATGTTCTTCCACTTTACCGTTGCTGATGTGATAGCACGGAAGTGGAAATTGAAAAATCTTGGAAAAAAATGGAAAGATTTCAAATGGAGGTTGTGGTGTGATGTCAACGATTCTTCGTTGACCGTGCAGCAGATTTATGAGAAGATACCCAGTGGGGTACCGAAAGAACAGTGGAAGGTTTTTGTCGATAGACATCGTGATGATAAGCGGATGGTATTGAAATATATATTATTATATTATCCTCATTTTACATTTATACATGTACATGAAGAGGATATAGACATTGAATACAATACTGTTAAATTGAATTTTATTTATTTCAGGATCTCTCAAGAAAGAATGCTTCAAACCGGGCAAAGCAGGTAATCCCGCACACTACGGGTTCAAAAAGCTTTTCAAGAAGCCGAATGTCATTGTTAATCTTTTAATTAGTTTAAATATTTATAAGATAATATTATCTATTTAACATATTTGATTGATGATTTATCTTTGTTTAATGCAGTCACAGAGTTTAGGGCATGAAGCATCCCGAACAGAACTGTGGCTGGATGTTCATAAAAAAACAGATGGAAATTTTGTTAATGAACCTGCCAGAGAAGTTGGGGTATGAAGTCAATTATTTATTATAATAACTTAATATCAGTTTTTACTGTGTTAATATATATTGATATTTGATTTATAGGTAAAAATTAAAGAAATATGGGATGCCAATCCTGGGCAATCCTACTCAGTCTCCCAGGATGACCCGGTTGGTCAAGTCCTTGGGAAGGAGCATCCTGGTAGAGTGCGCGGGATGGGTTTGGGACCCATACCATCTGAGGTCTTTCGCATGCCATCAGGGATTTCGACCTCATCTACTCCTGGTTATAGTCATTTCATACCTGAAGATGCTCAGAGGGAGATGTCTGCTCTACGAAACACAGTTCACCAGCAGGGGAATCAGATATCTTATTTGCAGAAAGAGTTGCTTGAAATACGTCAGCATATGAGCAGATATGCCCCCGGTGGTAGTGCATCGGGTAGTGGTGAGTAGGTAAATCACAAAAAAATCAAAATCATTTAGTTTGCAAACTTTTATTGGTTTTAATTTTTATTATAAATATGCAACAATATTTAATTTTCAATATAATGTTCTTACAGGTGGCAGCAGGTGGTGGAGATGAAGGTGGAGAGGGTGACGATGCAGCATCAGATGATGAGTAGTAGTATTGTTGATGTGTTGAACAAGTATGATAACAGTTGGTTTGTATATGTAATATTTATGACACATAGTTTCCACCAAACATTTCCATGTCCTAACATTTTCTTGATTTCTCATGTTTCCTTATGTATACAATCATTAAATCCTTTTGGTGGAGGGTCAAATATTGTGATGGTCACAATGTATCCCCAATATTAGGGAGGATATGTGATCATATATTGAATAATGATTTCATAACATTATATAGAAATCAAGGAGTCCAGTTAAATACATTATTAAGAATGATTGTACATGGATGAGGTTTTAGGACTCCCCATGATACCATAATTAATTGTTTAGAATGTAATTCCTATTTCATATCATCATTATTGGGAGGAATATGGAATCCATCCATTACCTAAACTCCCTTTATAATGACTTTCAATCCCCTAATCGATGGAAATCTGGAATTGAATTTCAATAAGTTGTGGGATTTTTTGGGAACATTAATTTTGACCTAGTTGCATTATGGGTGAATAAAACACCAATTTTTTTTGTTTTCCAATAAAAATATACATCATTCATCTGTTTTTGTGTATATATTCTATGAGTTGTGTTGGATGTTGTATACTTTTATATTGTGATGTGTCTATGTAAGGGAATAAAAAAATATTTTTCTAGTGTGGTGTAATGCATGACTTAAAATATCCTAATAGTTATAGAAAATATAAAAGAAGATCAGGATCATTTCAATACCACTGTATAATATAGATGTAGACCCATGTAGTTATATTTCAAAAATCATGTGTTCTTGAGGTTGTTTCCATGATGGTGTAGGCATATTTTGTGTGAGGGAGTGTGGATTCTCCTAGGTTGTTCTGGATTTTTTAGGTTTTGGTGAACATTGGTGAGGTGTTATATCAGTTGGAGCTCTAACCACTGATAAAAATAATTCACAATATCATCCATGTATCCCAACATTACTGAAATAATCATGATTCATGGTTTTAAATGGTCAATTACCCATCATTTAAATGAAACCAAATTTGATGATACAAAAAAATGGAATTTTGACAAACATAACAACCCAATAACGTTTGGTAAATTAAATTTTGAATCTTAAATTAGGGGACTCCTTCTATATTATGTATTAACTTGTTTTTATCTTGTTTCATCAATCCTTAGATTTGGTTTTAATTTTTTAGATCCACTATATGGGACATGGACTCCCCAAACATGCAATTCTAGGTATGTTCTTTACTACCATTCTTCATTTGATTGCACCGTGATGTGAAGTTTGATGTTGTTTTTAGTCCCCCTCCATTATTCCTCCATTCTCTAAATGGGTTGTGTTACTGATCAAAGCATTACCTTGGTATATATAGGCTATTACATCTCCTTCTCATTTCCATTTTTTGTGTATAAATAATTATAGTATATTCTATTAGGGTGTCCTTAATCTCTATTGATTTTACCATTTATGAAATTATCGTGGTTTTCTCCATGTGGGTGGGTAATTGAGATAAATCAAAGAAAAAATAACTAATTGATTTTGAAATGGATTTTACGTGATCCGTGATTTCAAATATGGTTACTAGATATTTGGTTTTTCATTATTATTCCACAGTATCATTCTCTTCTTCCTTGTGATTCCTGAATGTATTATTTGTCTATTTATAAAATCTTCTTTTGGATGATTATTTTAACTCATCCATCGAAAAAGGAATAATAGGTATATTTTGATAAGAATCAATTACATTGAAAATTTTGATAATTATGAAAAAACAACCACATGAGATGATGAATTAATGTGAAATTGTCTTCATATATCTTGAAATATATTCTTGTGTACATTCGGTTCTCTGTTGTTCATCTTTTTTTGTGTGGGATTTAAGGGGTTTGAAGTATGATGGAACCAACAAGTGTGGTTTCACAATTTTTTTTTAATTGTGGACGTGTTATGGGTGAATTTGGTTCTCATAGTGAGATACATGTTTCTTGTTATGGTGTGGTTTTGTCTATGAGGGATGTTGTTTTTAATGTTGGTTTTTATTATGGTAAGAGATGTTATGGTCACTATTATGAGGATGTTGGTTTTTGTGTGTAGTGGTTTGTGGTAGTATTCTTTTAGGGATGGAATATGAAATGGTAATGATGTAATAATGTTGTAAGCTGTAGTACATTACAAATATGTGTGGATGTGATATTATGTGGGGCTGATGGGTGAGATGTGGCTGTGGTTTTGGAAAATTTAGGGCAGTGGTGGAGCAGATCCAATATTTTTTTTTCCAGTTCAACATTTAGCGGCGGTTTTAACCGCCGCTAATGCCATACCTGTGAGCATTTAGCGGTGGTTAAAACCGCCGCTAAATGATGAACTGGGCAGAATTTAGCGGCGGTTAAAACCGCCGCTAAATATATTATGTTGATATTTAGCGGCGGTATTCACCGCCGCAGAATAGGCGCATCAAACGCCTGAAGTTAGCGGCAGTTAAAACCGCCGCGAATAAGATACCCATATAACCGCCGCTAAATGAAGAGAAACTGCCGCTAAATGAAGAGAAACTGCCGCTAAATGACGGACCTACGACACATTTCTAAAACCGCCGCGGAATCGAAAAAACCGCCGCTAATAGATTGCCGACGCCAAACTTAGCGGCGGTTTTTGTAAACCGCCGCCACACAATATAGCGGCAGTTTAAACCACCGCTAAACCGGAAAAAAACCGCCGCTAGGACTGGCATTTGTTGTAGTGACCCCTATAATCAATTATAACTATATAAATATCCTTGATTCTTGAATCAGTCATGGCTCAGCAGGGAATAGGGGTTGGGATAAAGTCCACCTCAAGCTTGGTTGAGTTGTATGATCACCACATGGTCCTAATTTTATAACCTTAAATGAGTATTCCTTGTCCATGAATCACTAATCAACTAATTTTAAATCAACCGTAGAATATTTTGTGTGGTGTTGTACCCATTCTCTATCAATTTAGGTCATGTTTTTTTACTCCTCCTCACTACACATATCCATTTATGATGTTTCACTATAATTTCCAAGCATCACGAACATAAATTTTTTAATAGTTATCTCCATTCTTTTTTAAATTTCGTGTGCATTAATATATTAGGATATTGGTATTTCTAGTTTGATTTTTTTTTCAAGGCATTGGTGCAGTGGAAGCAGAAAATTTAGTTTATTTTCTGGTCAGCTTTTCGTGGTGGTTTTAACGGCTGCGAAAGGTATACAGGTAAGACATTAGCGGTGGTTAAAACTACCACTAAACGTGTGTATTCTTTACATTTATCAGTGGTTAAAACCTCCGCTACGGAGTCTCATCACCTGTATTAATTCTATGTCGGTTCTCATGACTTTTTCGTTGGTTTTACAGCTGCTGGATTTTATTTTATTCATGGTCGTTATAACCGCTGAAAATAACATAAAATCTAGGGCTCGTAAAAACCACCAATAAAATCAGTAAATCTACCGTGAAATGAAAAAGCTACGAAACTTCCCTTAAAACACAGCTAAATGGAAATAACCACTGCCAATAAATTTTCGACTCTAAGGAGGTTTCTGTATACTGCTACCAAACCATGTAGTGTCAGTTTAAACCACCGCTATACGCAAAAACAATCGCCACTAAATGGTTTTTTTCTTGTAGTGTTTAATGATTATATCCATCTGCCTCTTCTCAGTCCAATGATGTAATATTTTATTGAGTAGCCTCTCCATTTACCATTGTTGTGATACTTCTATTGAGGGGTATATACCTACCCCATGATAAAATGAAAATATAGTGGGATCAAAGAATATTATTTCAAATTTCTCTATGGAAATTTCTTTTTTTTGTTGTAGTTGTTGATCTACATAAAAATTGATATTCTATAATGGTGAAAAAGTGGATTAATTGATGTATTATATTAATTGATTATTTGATACACTTATTTATATATTTATTAAATATAGTTATTATGAAATTGGTTGTGAATATTCAATATGGTTTTGATGTAATTTGTTTAACTCAATCCCTTTTCGGGCCAAAGTTGGATACACGACAATGTTACATGGATATATGTTTTTTGGAAATGGAAGGGGAACGTATTACAAGATTGTTTCATACTGTATAGTGTAGAATTTAGAGATGGTACCGATATGGGGTTTGGGATCCAGTTTTTTTAGATTATTTATTTTGTTATCTGGTTATTTTATTTATTTATTTTTGCAATTACAAATATAGATGCATTTCATTATATCAATAAATTATTCATTATTATTGATTTTATTGGTTCCTCTTTTTATTTCCCAGTAGTATGGTATACATTTCTAATGTTTTATAATTAATAAAATTATTATTATAGATTATTTGGTCATATTGTACTCTATACCATGGGGTGTAGTCTCTCTACTATACATATCATATCCCCCACTACTATTCAGAATCATTTTTTATAAGGTTAGGTGATCGTGATGTCTCCTAACGAACCAAAATTGGCCACATTATAGGCTGTCGGGTCTGGGGACATTACAAAGTGGTATTAGGGGACCATGTTTTACTTTTCATTTTTTCATTACTATTTGGAGAAGATATAATGGAGACTCGTAGGTGTCGATACTTTGTTATAATGTTATCTATGGGATTATATTACTAATGTAAGGTGTGATCTAGGAGTTCCTAAGGTTGGTATTATTATTTATGAGTTTTGCTTATTTTCATTGATGTTATTTCACCATGATGGATTCATGTGTTTTTTGATGTTATTTTTTCAAGATGAAATATATTTCATGAGATTTATACTCATTTCCCAATATGGAATGATATGATTTTACATGCATTACGATAGGCACGTAAAGATATATAATAACATGCATTGTTAAGTATAGGTAAAAATTCATTACATTTGTTATTTAAATTCTTATATGTATTGTTGTATGATACAGCTAATATATTTGGTGATAGGAATGAAATGAAAGTTTATATCCTACTAAAACCCTTATAAGCCATTTTTTCATGAGCCAGAGTAGTTTTTCTCTATTATTGATGCATGTTGAGGTTTAGAATGTTTTTAGATAGTTTACTAAAGAGTTTTTTTATAATGAAGATGATTCCTTGTATTTTATTAGTTTGGGTTAATGAGTGTGGAAATAAGTACACCCCTATCATAGTTGATACAAAAAATCATGTTTCTATTGATGATCAAATAAATGTTTATCCTCGTGACATATTCGTGGTGGTCATATAATCTATGGAATGGGATATTTTTCACACTATTCCATCCATCTCAGAGGTGATGATGGAGGATCAAATGCACCATGTAACTACATTCATTGGCAAGAGAGACCCCTAGGAAGCTTTGATATGGATTAAATCAATCCATATGATCACCAAGAACCTCATGATCATCACTATGTGGATGGTAAATGTGTATATGTATAGGGTCCTCAGACCTATCATCAATTGGAAGGTTGATATAGAGTATACTGGAATTAAAGATGATTTATCAATGAAGGATTTAAATTAAATTTTCATTAGAATATATAATCTAGATATATTGGAATATGATAAGGCTATAAATTTCATACCCCTGACACCTCAGATCATGTTATTGATGGACTATATTGAATGTTTTACAGACCAATAATTCATTTAACTTTACTTAAATACGATTTAGATCACCAGGGAAGACATTTTTAAGACGGAATTCTCTATGAGATTATGTCTCAGGTGAATGTATTTCATCAGAATTACATTATAAAGGTGATGAATCATGATCTAATCATGGATGTATGTTTGAGAGAGTCCCCAAGTAGTAACCAATATGTTTCAGTAGTGAAAACTAGGATCTATTTATTTTGATGCATGAATCGCCACTATGACAGGTTTCTCCAAGTCAACATTGGTTACAATAGTATGTGTGGTGGAATGATTTCACATGATTATGTTCCATTTTTGTTTTTTAACTATGGATGGGTGGCTATAAGCGGAATTTGTGTTTTCACACCTCATTGGTGATTCGTTAATATGGTAGGATGTGAATATTAAATAGGTTTCTTAGGGGGGGTATTATAGAATATTATTTTTAAGGGACTAGAATTGGCATCATAGTCTGAGATGGACTAAGATACTCTGTAGAAAACAAATAGATTGAGTTCCACTCGTTATTTCGGTCAAGGCATGAGACATGGTACCCCATTACAAAAATTTAAGTGACAATAATATGTAATAGATCATGTAATTTACACAAGATCCTTGGGTATAAGTTTTAGTCAATTACATTCTATGAATTCTTATCCGAATATTTGGTATGTTGGACTATCTATCATTACACGTAGGATTCTTGTATTAGCTATTATTTCGTTAACATTGTATAATATACATGAATTGAATTCATTTTTATCAACATAATTTTTAAATGGTTTATGATGGTAATGGAAATCATGGATAGAAATTTGACAAAGGATACAATGTTGGGAGTGTTTTTATAGAATATCAAATGTTGCGAGGTATGTTATCTAGAGATCAGATGATACAATTTATTATGGGAATAGTTTATCAAATGGTTTTTATTTTATTATTGGTATTTATTGGTTATTCCAAAAAAAGAATTATATTCAATTTTATAAAAGGAAAATTACATTTTTATCTCTCTATGCAGACATGAATTTTCACAAGGTTGAGTGGGATATTATTATGGCCATGAATGACCATTTTTGTGAATATAATATTTTATATTGGAATAGATTGAACGCCATGTTTTTATGATGGATACATTTAGCAGGATTCACTCCTTCCAATGTTATAATGATTTTAAGATTACTTCCATGATGATTTATATCATTTACCACCCATGAGTTGGATCGAGTTAGTTCTTATATTATAGCCTTTTTCTTTAACACCTTATTGGATCTCATAAAAAGTGATTCATGATATGAGGGTTTTGTTTTAGAATCTATAAGATAAATTATTCATAAGTCATAGTACATCTCTATGGGGTTCCCCTCTTCCGTTTACAAGGATTATGATGGAACATTGAGCTTATTTGTTGAATATTGATTATTGAACAAGATGATGGTCAAGAAGTGATATCTTATTGCACACATTGAAAATATCTTACAGTAGCTCAATGGTTATAATATCATATACAATATTGATATGAGATTATGATACCACAAGTTTAGGATGATACCATTATATAATCACAATACTAAATTTATAATAAGGAATGGGTGGTAGGAATTCTTACTAATTTTGATAGCATTGATGAACACACAAGAGGTATTCAAGGTCTTCACAACATATGGATTTTTAATTTTTTGTATTACTTTTGGGTGGTTTTTGTCAATGACATGTTAGTGTATTCCTATATAGCATTCTATCTGGTCAAAAAATTTACATCATCATGATTATATTTTGTGTTGCTTAACTTTATGAAGTGTTGATAAAATATGATTTCTCAATTGATAATATTCACTTCATGGGCCATGTCATCTCATAGATATGAGTGACAGTGACTCCAATTATTGTTAATTTGTTGGTATCATCAAATATATGCAATAATTTCTTTAATATTTTGAGTTATATAGGTTTGGAAGTTTAGTATTGTGTCAATATCATGGGATTATCTTCTCTAGTATAATTGATGTCTTATTTGTCCAAGAAAGGAATGAAATTTGTTTCTTTGGATTCATATGAGATATCATTTCAAATGATGAAGGGAAGGATGACCACAAAACTAATTCTATATTTTCCTATGTTGGTTAAATCATATATCATGTTCTATGATGCACTTAAAGTTTCTATCTGTGAATTATGATATAAGGGGACTATGTTTCTTCTTTTGGATTTATATAGGTGAAACCACATGATGGTAATTACCCAACTAATGATCTTGAGTAAGATACGGTGGTAAATTACTGAGATATTGTAGGAATATTTTTTTTCTGTTTGTTGAATAAATGGACCAAAAGATATGTATTTTCATATTTTCATAGAGGGAGCTAAACTATTATAAAAATATGTGGTTTGAGTATCTACAATAATTTGAATTAATGATGGATTATACACAAGTTCATCGAGATATTGTTTCAAAATATTTGATCCAGAATGTCCAAAAGGATGAATGGTGGGACTCCTACTATAGGTGGTGTATAATGCAACTCTTTGGAGACATGAGTCTACATTTCTAATAGTATTAGGGATTATTATCTATATTTTTAAAATATGATATACCCATGATGTTTTACATGATCATAATAGGGTAGATATCTAATCTAGAGGGATTAATTCTAAGAAATTTTTTAGGTGGTTGGGATAAACTATCATGATGTCCTTTGGGAATATAAAATTAAATTTTATGTTGGGGATGAGTAAGGGGACTAATGGGATTTCAGAAAGACCGAAGATATAATTTCAATCATCAAGCTACTAGGTACATAATGTTTTGAAAAATATGTATCGTGATCTCCATAGATAGTGTTAGTGAATAGTAATGAAGAATTACATAGATGGATTTGGGGATAGTTGTTTCATGTGAAATAATGTAAAACCCGAGAAATAGGTTCAAGTTGGGATTTTGTATCATTACACATTCCTTAGTGTAAATGTTATGATTTCACATTGGATTCTCTGATAGGATTACCCAGTAGAACCCATAAGAATTTTGAATTTTGGGTAATCATAGATCGAATATTGAATGAAGACCACATCATCCAATTATAGAGGCCATAAATATTGATGATCTGGGTAGTATCTACATTCACAATATAGTTCATAACTATAGAGTTATGGGGAGTACCATTTTTTGATGAAGATCATTATTTAATGTTGTAGTTATAGAGAGATCTCCAAAAGGCTCTAAGATCACATGCACTTTTAATGGAACCCCATAATACTAATACTAATAGGAAAGATGAGAAGATGTTCCAGGTTATGGAGGATATGTTTCGAGGTTCTGTTTGATAATATAATGGTTAATGGAAGGAAAATATGTAACTCCTTGGTGTATTCATATGATAACTGCTTCTAGGAATAGAAAAAAAATGGCCTCATTTAATGAATTATATGTATTTATTGTCATTATACTATTTTTGGATGTATGAAGGTGATTCAACACTTTATGGCCTAGTTTCATGTATGAAAAATCTTCCCAGTTTCAATTGAGTAGTTGATGGTTGGGGACTGCACAGAGAAGGATGAAATCAAAGGATATCCATCAGTGATGAAGAATATAGATTTTTTTTACTCATTGTATTTTAATTTGGATCAAACCCTAGATAGAGAATATATATATATGGATTACTAGAAAATATGACGGTATAGACAGTTGAGATAGTAAAGATGGTCGGTCTATTGGGATTGTGATTATCATTCCACATGCAAAAATTCCATGAATGATGTATTTTACATGTCACATATTAAGTGATATTATTTTAAACATTATTACATTGTCTAAGTTGGGTAAATTGATATTTTTGTTGATGTTTTCATTTAAGGATAATATAATACGGATTGTTGATAGTTGTGAGGTGTATCTTTAGAGTAGGACTGTACTGCTAGTTTGAATATAGTGTAAGCATGGTTTTGTTTAGGAATATAATAGTGAGAGGGATTTGATATAAAATCATGGTGATTGAAATTTTTACTTGACACCACATTATTATTCATGTCGAATAATGTAGATGAGATGTTATATAGTGATGTTTTTTTGAGATACAATTTCTTGTCTCAGGTACAACCATCTATGAGATTTTCATTGGAGCAAGGTGGATGAGTCATATTCATAGATAAAAAATATTTTGGGGATAATTACCTTAATATCAAGGTATTATGTTTGATTTTATATATATATTCATGGTATAATCATGTTAAACAATAGTATAGTGGTTTCCCATGACTTTTAAATCATCAGACTTTGTTATTCTATTTTCATAGATGTAAGGAAGATAAATGATAAATATAAAATTACCTAACTTGAATATGATACATGAAATTTAACTACCCCATTACATGTGTCATGAACTACATCAAGACAAGAATTTGGTAAAGATCATAAATCTAATACATGTAACGTAAATGTTGTGGTTGATAATAATTAACCTAAGGAGATGAATTTTTCACTGTAACATAAAAATGAGGGAAACACAATGTGAAGGGATTACATGCTATGTATTCTTTAGAACACCTAGTTTTCTGTTTTCCATGTTCATATTATTCACATACATTTCAGTGAAACTGTTCCTTTCATGATACTAAGAAAAATATTAGGCAATTTTTTAGTCTCTTCCTTCCATCCAAACGTACTGATTATGAATCTTATCCCTTGTGTGTTTCTCTTCTTTTGTTTCAAACTTCTCTCCCATCAGTAATTATTATTTATGTGAAAATATTTTGAATATAGGATTATCTGGGGTTCTGATAATTAAATAGTTTGATATATGTTCTATTTCAAATTTCTATTCCATTGACATTGTCGGACTTTTCCTTTAGGATCATTTCATTGATCACCAGATATTGGTATGGGTATAAACCTAACCCTATGGTATGACTAATTTTCATTTATATGAAATATTGTGATTTATCCAACGTAACATGGGCTCAAATTAATAATTTTATTTATTGTAAATCATGGATTGTAATATTAGTTTTATTCCATTGGATTAAATTGTTATTGTGTCCATTCTTACTGTTATACATTGGGTAAGAAAAGAAATGATAAATAAAAAATTATATAATGAATTCATTTATTTTTGTAATTAATTCATACCTTTGGTGATTTATTTATATTGAATCCCAAGGTAATAATTTATTAATTATTTATACGACAATTAATTAATTGAGATATAAAATAATGTTTAAATGAATAACCAATTTCATTTTTAATAATTAACATTGTGGATTGTGATGTTATACTATGATATCATTGTTGTTATTATTGTTTGTATTATCATGATGAAATTATTATATTTAATAGAATATACCTAGTTTCATTATATAATGATTTTATCAATAAGATATTTTCAAGTCTTATGATATCATGCTTATATGAATTCAGATCTAACTAATTCCTTTATGTAATTCTTATATTGAGTGGGATATTCCCAGTAACAAGTTATATTACAAATTTTGAGTGCACTCTTCCGAGTTCCATGAAAAAATTCATATATAGAGGGCTCAATCAAATTTTTTATCTTTTTCAAAGGACAGACAATTTTTGGTTGGCATGGTTGTGTTATTTTCCCAACGATATTATAAAATTGTTTCAAATGAAGGTCGATTGAAGTATTATATAAATTTATTATTTAATACACTTTATTATCTCTTAATTGTTTATATTTATTATTATATAGGGTTTTTATTCACAAAATGGTATCGACCTATTTATTTTTATTCAAAAACAATTTGATTCGGCGTTTGGTACCTAAGAAGATTACATGGATTCATGCTTGGACACATAAAATGTAATATGATACGAATTTTTTTCTTACTAGTTGGGTTGGAGTTAGGATATGAGACTGGAAGGGGGTTCCAGATCAGGTTTTATTTAATTATTTATTATATCATATAATTATTTTATCTGTATTATTTTTAGTTTCATAGTTAGACACTTTTCATCATGTCATTATATGATACTTTATTTTTATTTTCTTGGTTCTTGTTTTGATTTCATATTTTTATGATATATTGTTCTTCTATTTCCTTGTCACACAGATTAATATTAGTATGGATTATTCTACAATATTCTACAATATAGCAAGCGGTATAATATCTTCACTACAAATATCACACCACAATTGCTAGTCGTCGGCCATTGGTATATGGGGAAGCAAGCTTCAGGCCTTTTAAACAACCTCATATAGTGACATGAGTGATCGAGAAATCTGGGTACATTATCAATGGCATTCATGTATTCTTACTATATCATTTGTATTGTGTATATAAAGATAATATACAATATCATTATTTTAGTTTGGAATAAATTTTAAAAAAATTATTCAAATGGGTGATAATAACCCAACTGACTATTTTACATTGATATATCTTTACTAATCCCACCATAATAAGTATGGATATATTATATCATTTCAATTTAAGAACTAGAAAATTATGAATACTCCCTTTAGATTGTATCCTCTTATCTTTAACCTATTTAAAATTCAATCATTTAATTGTAAAATACGAAATATCATTTTTTATTCGACGAAAGAATTAATATTAAACAAGGTCTGTACAAATCTGACTTATACTATGATGAATTGAAATCATACAGCTATAATCTTCATTGAAATAATCCTTTGTTAATTAGTTGACACCTTTAAAACACAACCTTTTCCTAAATATCATTAAATATTCTATTTATTTTTTAAAATTAGTAACCTTAACCATATTGATTAATCACATTATCCCATTAAAATCATTATATATCTTTTAAGTTTTCAATATTATTTCTATCATAGAAGAAGAAATTGATATGTAATCAAAAATTGAGGGAGTGCTTACAATCACAATTTTTAGGCCTATTTTTATATATTAATTACCCAGAGTATCATTCTAGATACATAACATGGTAAATTATACATTATATTTTTATCACTAGGAATAAGATACCTGGATATAATTACATGAATGATTTTCAGTCATGCAATCATATTGATTTTTTATTTTTAATCATTATCTCTACATCAAGTACATATTTTTTTAAATTAACACTTTAAACATTATGATTATAATTTATTTCAAAAGTTACTTCATTTAAATGTTGATTCAATGTATGGATGCATAAAACAACAATTAAAAGCACAATATCATATATAAGCTTATATTTCACCATGATTTTTAACTTAGCCAAGGAATAATCAATTATTTATTCTTTTTACATTATTTTACATTGGATTCCATTTAATTAATCATCACTATATATATATAACTCATTATTTCAAAAAATATAACACAATAGGAATAAAAAATATTTTAAAAATTATTGAAAGCATTAATAAAATTTAATATTTTGAGATGAATTAGATATATTTTATATTTAACAAATTTTGTGGGATATATAATATTAAAAAAATCCAACAAATTTTCTCTAGTAACCTACTATTCAAATAAAACATATAATATTTATGAAATTTTTGTGTCCTTTCCACTATTCTACTTGATTTGTTTAAAATTCATCATCAATTATACCATCTATAGAAGAAATATCTTTTATGAATGAAAACATGTATAATAAAAAGTCTCATTAATTAAATTATCCATATAACTTCATTTCTTTTTATGTTTCTATTAAAATCATTTGATTTTTTTTCATATTCCTTATAATATTTAGTAGAAACAAGAATGTAATAATTTATGACTATAAAATTTTTCCAAATACTAATGGGAAACATTATTCATATAATCCATAAATACAATGGTGCATTCGTTAAGCAGAATGGATAAATCAAAAATTCATAAGGTTGATACCTTTTATTTTTTCTTTAAAATGTATTTCTCTAATTCCTTTTGCAGGCGATACACATACATGAAATCATTCTAGGAAAATAGTAAATACCCTACATCTTATGAAACATGTAATCAATAATACAAGAACATACTTTTTCTTAATAGATATGTTATATTATTCTTAATAAGAAAATTATATTCTCACTAAAAGTCCATATTTTTGTAATATGAACTTGATCCAACATATATGATGTTATAGGGTGGTTGAAACTCTCATCAAGTAACTATTGTATTTTTTTCATTTCAAAATATTACACTTGTGCTATTCAATATATGGTTTTGAAATTGTCTTATCATTGAATTTAATCCAAATGTAAATTCATCCTCCCCAATAGGAAAATCTTTTATAAAAAATGGAATCAAATTAATATATTCATTTTGTATTATAAAATCACTAATTTAAATAGTTCCTTTATTTTCAAAAAATTGTGCAATAAAAAATTCAATACTATATTTCATTAGTTTTTCATATTACTAATCACTTATGATATGTATGAATAAATTCACATATAAAAATTTCATTCAGAAAATAAATTCATTGTATATATAATCAATCATAACATTATATACTGAATGACAATGTATATCTAAAATAATATCAAACTCTATAGAGGGAAAATAAGATATTATTCCCCATAAAATTCACACTAAAGATTAGAACAATATGATGTATATGTAAAAAATTAATATATACAACCCTTAGATGTTTTTGAAATGAGTGATAACATCAATTATCTGAAAATATTTTAATTTCAGTTTAATATTCCCTAGAATTAAATGATTTAATTGATAATTAATCAAATATTACCTGGAAATAAAGTAAATAATTAGTAAATCTACTTCTCATAAATTCAATTGAGAGTAATGTATATGTATCTCTAGTAACAAAACCCATTTATGAACTATTTGGTTTTTTATTTTCAAGATTTCTCAAATTATTAACTATCTCCAGAAATTTTTGTGAATAATTTCAAAACTAATTTCAACAAAAAAATTATTAGATGATTATATATTTCTATTAAATTTGTAGTGTAAAGAACTTTTTTTTGAGTCATGAGAAAAATTACAAATTATACAACATTAGTAACATAATATTGAGCATATAAACAATCATTTAAATTTAATTTTACCATAGTTTGAAAATATAATGGTCATGCCACCAAATTTAAAGACTGATTTCTACTCTATCGATTTCAACCAATATTTCTTCTTACTATTTTTTTCAGAATGATCCAAAGATTCATTAATGTCTACCTCAACATTTTTAGAAAAAATTTTAACCCACACAAAAAAGTAAAATTTCTTAGAGGAAAATTATCTTCTTATACATGGTTTTAGTCTATTCAAAAAATATTTATTTAAAATTCATTTTCTAGAGTAAAAAATAATTCATACATAAAAATCTACTAAAAAGTATTTTATAAGACTCCAATGAGTCTTTTTTATTTTACCTAAATTATATATATATTTATTCCATTCATTATTGAAAAAAATTACAAAAGCACTTCTTATTGACAATATATGTTATTTAGAAACATTTCATGATATATATTACATTATTTTTCCTAGTATTATAAGTGATAGTCTTATATTGATATGTTTATCCATAAAAATTATAAATATAATGAGTTTACAATTTATGTTTTGTACATCCTATATCTTTTAATAACATACTGAATGAATTTTAAAATCCAATTTCATTTATCAAGCCAAAAGGTCAACCAAAATCTAGAGGGTGTTTTAAATGAAATTATACACTATAGATATGTTTTTATATAGATAGTTTAATTGATCTCAATCATTATACACACCATTACTAGCATGTTTCTGTTGCGTTATGAATCTAACAAGATGTTCGGTTCTAGACATTTCAAGTTGGAAATGTGGTAGGTTATCATCATCATCATATATTCTTACAAAAACATTTATTTAAACTATAGAAAACTACTCTCCAAAAAAATACATAAATATAAAAAAATGGAAATATTCACAATCCATCTCATATATTATAACGATAAAATATAATAAAATTAATTTTTATTTCATCATTTTTTGATTAATAATTTTCTAAAAATAATTCTTCCGATACCATTTATAACATCATATTGAATAATAAACCAATTGATATATGTGTTATAATAAGGGTTGATATTTTTATCTCAAATATAATTCTTTTAATGATATATAAAATTTTGAAAATTAGTAAATAATAAAATGGAATATTCCACGGAATAAATATTGTTTCTATAAATACGTGTATATAAGTATATATTTATGTAGAATTAAATAAAATATTTCGTCAATTATGATGAGTAAAAATATTACAAATATTGACCTAAAAAAATTTAAACTCATCCATTGTACCATATAAAAATATTTATAAATAAATTAATGTGAAAATATATATATAGGAAATAATAATAATTGAATCAAATTATTCATGTGAAAAAACTGATATCCCGAAACACGCATACCATTTTCATAATTAAAAGTTGTGAAAATAGATAATATAATTCAAGATGTGAGATAAAAACATTTCATAATGAATACCTCTAAAAACTATTAGAAAAAATACAGATAATTATTAAGTTATCCTAAGGTTAATGGGATCTCGAGAAATCCTTACATTGGAAAACAAACTATTCAACTTTAAATGTTCACAAACATTACTTACCTCCTAAAGTCAGCTAATTTAAAAAAAAAACATTTTAATGAAAAATATATATATCATAGAGATTAATATTAATAACTTTTTGTAACTTTTTTTACTCATTTAAGAATAACTGAACCCCGACTAATTACATTGGAGTAACCAAATCATTTATCTCAATAATTTTCAACTCTAAAGACTATATTATAACTCCAAGCACTATAGAGAAATATCATTTTAACTAATCATCATGCACTATATTATTCCCACCCATAAAAATATATAATAAAAATATACTATATAATCAACATATTATTTAAAATATTTTACTTATTCATCATAAAATAGTAAATAGAATCCATAATGAAACAAAAAATCAATTCCTAGATAATCAAAATGATAAAAATCTGTTTTCATTAAAAACTACTATTGAAAAATGAATATAAGAGAGAAATTACGTCATAAAATGAAAAACCATGTAACCTTTTAGGGGAAACATGATAGAAAAATATTTCTATTATGGAAATAAATGATTTTAACCTATAAAATTAAAAAGACACACATTTTTTTATATGGTAAACTAATGTTAAAATTACATGTATGGTAAATCAAAAATATATTCAATATATTCAATTAAAAATAAATTCAATTTCTTTTTTAAAATTATATTTCATAAAAATTTATATATTTAATATCATTGGGATATTTTTAATAAGATTACGTATAGGAGTGCTATTATAAGTGAATACATTAGAATATGGTTTTAAAGAAAAACCCCTTACAGTAAGTCTCATATTGAAGCTTACATTATATAAATCCAAAATTTTAAAAATCTATTGTATTCTTTAATTTTTAATAATGATTTTCATGTTCATTTAAGTATTATTAATCATATTATTTCACCTATTTATATAACTTCTTTACATATAATATTTTTAAATTCCATGTAGGACGTTTTTCATCATTCATTGAAAAATATATAAAAAAACATTAGAATATTGATAATGGTAAACTTTGTAATGGTTTTATTGACTCAAAAAAAAGTAATGTTATTTTTTCAAACATATTTATCGTACACTCTTTTAAAATCAACCATGTGTACTAGACATTAAAATTTAATCAGATTGTTTTATGGAGATGATAGTTCATTTATATGAATATAAAAAAACTTCATTTTCCAATTAATTTGAAATAAAATATGGTATATAATGTTGTAATTTTTTATAATCATAGATATTTAATATATTTATTATTTATACAACATATCAATCCATATGACTATAATTGAATGACAAATGAGAAACAAATTTCATCGCATTTAGGAGTTTGTAGTCCATAAAAAAGCATGGGCAACATCATTGCATCCCAATGGATTGTATGATATGAATATTAGAAATATGTTAACAATAAATAATAAAAATTATTTTATAAATATAATATATATTATAATATTATAGATAGGTTTACCCAACCATATTATCCAATGATGATGAATTAAATACATCAATTTATGGAGGTTTCAATCCACACAAACACATGTGTGATTTTTAAATTTGTTGTAGGATAAAAAATGAGATGAAAAAATGATTACTATAGACCAAATAATATTTTTGTATATGAGTGATATATATATATATATATCGTATTTTTTAAACATGTATAAATTTTTTTTGAACTGTTTAGGTGAATAAATAATCATTAAAAAACTCAATTTATTATTAATCCTCATCCATGAAAACCTCCTCTTACACATTATGCCTTTATAAGATAGTCCTTTAGAGGTATCTGGACACTTGGGAGGTGTTTATTTCTTTTTGGAATAATAGTTTTATGTTTTTATTGTAGATAAATTGCCCAATTTGTGTGATTAATTATCCAAGCTGGTTCTTATTTATATGTGTGGTGAGTCTAACTATTGCAAACACATTAATTATTTAAATTTAACATATAACATTTACAGGGTCATGGGTATGAAAATAGAATGTTTTTTATGAAAATATTTTTTATGTAAATATACCCCCATCCAATGAAATTATTCTATATTTCATATATATTGTATTCAGTTACCCAGACCTAGAAAGCACTGAGTCAGTTTCAGGATACCACTTCATTAGCATAAGATAAATGTAAATCTTGTCCCAAATCACCAAATAGTTTTTTAGTCATGGTAAATTACATATATACATGATAATTGTATTAGAAATCGATAAGATAATTATAATACAATTTATTTATCAAGGACAATATATATATTCCATGGATCATGTCCTTGTATATCTTTTTAGTGTATTTCTAGATTTTCATTGAATGGAATTAAAATAAGTTTGATATCAAATAAGCAGTACATATAAAGCACTATGAATTAAATAATGAATAATTGAGAATATTAAATATGGAAATGTAGTGAATTATGACACTAGTCATGTATAAAATAATTTGATAGTGAAATGTATCTGTACATATATATTCTTAATCTCATGGAAAATTAATAATAAATGAATCTAAATGAAGGTAAAAACCCATATATGGATATCCAACTAACCCATCACATGTTAGAAAAAATGCATCAAGGATCTTTCTATAATCAGGCCACAACTGTGTCTTACCTATCAAATTACTTCCTTATACATCAATTAATTTATTTGTCGAAGTTAATTATCAAATATCATTATGGAGAATAACAAACCAATCTATCAATACATACCAAAATAATAAAAAAACATTCCAAGTAAAAACCATATAAATAAGAGTATATGGTTTTATCAATTAATGTATCCAAGAAAAATGATATTGATATTTTGTTGAAATAGAATGTTCAATGGTCATAGGAAACTAAATATTTCAAGATTATTAAAAATGAAACAATGTAAGTGAATGTTAATACTAACCTTGGTTAAAGGAATTTGAAACCATCTTGAAGATGAATTATTATTGTATCAATAAAAAAATATCCGTAGTTGAGTAATGATAAAGGTTTATTATCTTATAATAATGTAAATATTAAAAATGATATTTTATAAAACGAATTGATTAAAATATACTTCTTATTTTGAAAACATTTTTGAAAATAATTTTCCTAGAAAAACACATTTAAAATTTTTTATTGAATATTAAATATTTATACCTTAAAATGATTAATGAAAGGCATGGAATTGGTAAAATATATACATGTTGTAAATGATAAATAGAAAACTCAATTTTCATGATAAATGGTTAATAATGTTCCGTGTTAGAAATGTGAAAAGGAAATTTTTTTTTATAAAAAATCAATAAAAATGAAACAAATTTATTTAACAAATAATTTTGAAAGTGGGTCAAAATAATTTTTAAATAAATTTTATAAAACATTCTTTTATAAGAAACAATTTCTATGAATAAATAGGGAATCAATGTCGAGGGATTCTTAGAAATACATCCTACATAATATTAGTACCAAAGAGTGGATAATGGTATTATTACTGGAAAAGGGACCTTATAACCAAAAGTGAAAAAATTTAAATGTGTAATAAAATAATTATTGAATAATTTCCTCTGATTTCAATTCATTTATAATAAATCCAAAACAATTTGTGATTGTACATAAATACTTTAATAATACAATACTATTGAAGTGAGAATCAATCAACTAGTAGATTATGTGTGACAACTATAAATCCTCAAAAATAATATTTAAAGCGTCAATAGTTATTTTAAATCATTATTCAAATAATCAAATAATATTAATGACAATGTGGACATTATATAACCCAATTAAAAGGTGTTGTTTTATGGAATTATTTTCCAATTTGGTAACAATATATATACCATATTAGATGAACTAATTAAAATTGAAACTCAAAATATCATAAAAATGAATGAATAATTATATTAAATGTAAAATAGAATTTATATACACCATATGAAGAAAATTATTTTCACTAAAATAATTAATGTATCAATGAATTGAAATAAAATTAAAATTATTCTTGAGGAAAAATAAATATTAAAAAATATAAATTTCTCATTCCACATTAAAAAATATTAATCATAAGAAACATTAAAGAATAAAAATAAATTAAATTTTTTAATAAGATTAGGATATAGAAATTCATGATATAATATATAAAATTTGGGAGTAAATATGCCACACAAAAACGTAATTGGTTAAAATGGTGTATGCCACACATAATGAAAAGTGGGACAAGAATACATTACCATTTTTTTCCTTTTTGTGTAAAACTATATTATCTTAATGCTTATAATTTTAAAAAATTTCCCAAATTATTAAAACCAATAATTATATTTACACTATGATATATTACCATCTAATAATATCCTATTCATTGTTTGATTTTAATATTTCATTATTTTCATTATTTTCGTTGTTAATTTCCTAGTTTGTCGAGTATATATTAACATGTTAATTGTTGTTCATATTAATTATATTAGTGATTCATAATATATAGAATTGAAATCACTATTAAAATATCATACATATTTATTATATATGAATTTATAATAATACATAGTTTTTGAAGATTGTAAATGAAATGGATCTTTCATTGAGATGGTAGATCATTGATCTACATGAACTCTACCTTAATTTCCTTGTAATATTTTAAATTAAGAAAGATTAAAAGATATATATGTAAATTATTATTATATTTATTGTCTAATATCTATGTATTATATTTTATATAGGTCTATTAAATCCAACTTCTATTCATTCCTGGAATAACATGAACGAATCATGTCACAATGAGGGGGTGGTAGACCACCCATACACAAATTAAATAACCGTATTCCAAAAAATTGGATTGTATAATGGAATAAGGAAAAACAATTAAATAAGAATAAGGAAATTGTAAATATTATATATAACATATATAAAATGATTTTCCATAATAATTCCCAACTTTGAGAGGAGTAAAAGAAAAAACAAACGACATAATTTTCTAATGTTGTAGTTTATCATATGAAAGAACGATATATTCATTAAACATTTTATAGATTTTTGTATATGTGTATGTATACAAAATACCATAAAACACCTCTTTATATTATGGATACTGGTTTTGTTATATAATAATGTAATAACCATAATATAAATTTTGGAGGAAAATATAAAACCAATGATTTTGAGGTTGGATGATACCCTTATCTAGGTAACACTTTTTGGTTTTAACCAAAGAGAATAAATTGATTGATTTATGACCATGTTTAAAAAATATTGTAATTGGATAGTTATTTTTAGGATATTTTTATTCTATTTCATAATCAATCTAATGTGGCTTGAGGGGTGTGAGGATGTGGGAGCATTCATTGAATTTGTTATTGGAGGAGAAGTATCACCCCTGTAAATTTATGAAAAGAAAATTCCACTCAATTATTATATTAAAATTAGATTAAGTAATGGTAAAATATCAATAAAAGAGATTATAGGTTCTATATATGGCCATAAAATAGATTTTAGACGTGTCTATTTGTCATTTTGGATCGAAATTATGGTTTTGTCCCTTGATTGGATAAATTTTCCCACAGTCATTGTAATTAATTTTAATTACATTCACTAATATTTTAGAAAAAACTATGTTAACCATAGTATAAATTATAAATAATTATTATTATAGAAATATAATCTAATTTTCAAAATTCCAATCATAGTATTCTGGGAAATAAATATAAAATTAATCTCGCATAAGGGACAACAATGCGGTTTTTAATGTAAAAACATTTAAATGTTTGACATGTATATACAATCAATTCGAAATTTTAATTTTTTAAAATTACAAAACATTAGATTAAATAATTATAAAATTTCCAAATTTCCTTTTAAAACCAAATAAATTTATAATTTATACAAATAAATAAATAAAATGAAAAATTAGTTTTGAATTAAAATCTACAATTTTTCACTATTCAAATTTTTTACCTTAATAGAAAAATACCAATAAAAAACCTATTTTTTGTTCATACGACAAATATAATTTTCCATTTCACATATACAATCAATAAAATTTTCAAATACATCCATTTAAAATTGGTTCTCCATTAAAAGGTTGTAAAACTACAATAATAAAAGTATAGGTTTTATTATAAAATTGTGTTTCTTCTAATCTTATGGTTGTCAAATCTAGTGAATGGAAGTTACAAATTATTAATATAATAATATATATATATTTAATTAAAATTAATCACTAATTATAATTAATTTAATTTATAAGAAATATATATTTTTCAGCATAAAAATTGTTTCATATAGAAGCATTCTCTTTATATTCAAATGTTTATTATATTAATTATTATTAATTTGTAACCAATGAATTAATTTTATATTTTATGTCAACCAAATATTTTCATATATAGTTATATATATTCATTACTGATAATATAGAATCTATGTTATATCATATTTTATTAAATAATAACAAATTATTGTTTGGTTAAACTCGGCTTTGTGTTTAATGTAAACTATTGAAAATTTCATTGTTTTGAGAAGTGCTAGATAACTCAATATCGAATTCAATGAATAATATAAAAAATTGAATTTGTTTAAAATAGTGTGTATATTATAAATTATTGGGAAGATATATTCCCCTACATGATTTATGTTGGGTGTCATACACACTATCAAAAAAACATTTATACATCAGATTTTCATTGCAGTACATTGTCCCCACCTTAATTAAATCGAGTCCTCATAATTTAAACACTATCATGGTTAAATATTTTTTGATATTTAATTTTTTAAATACCACATCAGAGAATGGATTGATAAAAATATTAGACAAGAGAGGATGGGAAGAATAGTGGTCTCATGGAATAACATATAACTAGGTATACAAGTGGGAGTACATTAGGGACATGTTGAGATATGTACATGGAAAAACAAGTGTAAATATTTATAAGGGGTTATGGAAGTAAGCAATCAAAAATATGTAAATTATCAATGTAATTTTGAGAGAATAAAATCCATAACCTTGTGATGATTTATAAAACCAACAGCCCAATAAAAATTAAAGCATTAAGATTTATTAAAATCCCATTACTAATGTTTAGAAATTAATTTATTGGCCACAAATATATGGATATTTAATAACATGGTATGTTTTGATTTCAGGTGGAAAATTCCATAATTTTTATATTCAATAAAAAAATTTAAATTCATCCCTAACTCCAAGAAATATATATCCATAAATTAACTTTGATGCATCAAGTTATATAATATGGATTCAAAAAATCTTACGCCCCATAAAACATGATATTAAATTTGTCTCCAAATATTATCTAATACTAATATATTTACTATATTAATCTACAATCCAAAAAAGTAAAATTAAGGGTATATCATTTATATATATTTAAAATAATAATTATCAAAAAAAATTCACACATTAAGTAGGACATCGTGTAGGCTCGTTGTAAGCATGAAACACTTTACATCCTTTGGACATGGGTTTATATAATGTATCCTTGCCTTCCTTGAGGGGTTGTAACCTAGAATTTTTTTTTCATTTTAAAAAACCTTATTGATATATTTTTCAAAATAAATATTATCGGCCTTATTAAAATAAGGTAATTCACTAAATAACCATTTACCTATTATTTTCAACACATCCTCAACACAAAAATAATTCAACAATTTATCCCCACAAAATTCCTTACTTGTTCTAAGGATTAAGAAGGTCTATTAATTATCATTATATTATCAAATATTTTATAATTTTCTGTAATGAAAATTGGAATTATCTTATGTGTATAGCCTAACAGTGTCAAACCATGTTCCTAGTAAAGGTCGTTTTCATGTATTAGGTAGTTCCATGTGAGGCATTGAACACCATCTCATAGTTATTACAACTAATACATCTATTAAATACCAATATACAAATGGAGAATCCAAGAATGTATGTACATATAGTAAAACCACATAATCTACTTCCTACCAAAAGTATTGGATTTTCTTATACGTATACCCTTAAATTCTATTTTGGGGATATGTTTGCTAATAGATGATTTCCAAAATTTATTTCCATATTTTTAAACATAGGAATCAATGATACCAACTATAAAAACACATCCCCAAGAATCATAGAGTTAGTCTCTTGTTAACATTAAATTGGCATATAATACATGTAATCACATCCCAAAGGGATGAATATTTTTGTATTCTTATTAAACAAGACACATATATGATAATTTTATTAGAGATCGATACACTAATTAAAACATAATTTTTAGGAGGATAATAACATTATTTTATTTATTGTATCCTACTATATCATTCTTTATACACATATTGGATTCCTAGGGAAAGGAAATAAATTAAGGCTGATCTCGAATGCTTAGTAAGAATAATGAATATTATAAGAAATAACGAATCAAGGAGAATAGTAAATATGGGAAGGTAATAACCAAAGACACATGATGTGTAATAAATTAAATGAGAATGAAATGCATCCATAGATATGTTGAAACGTAATTTCATGGTTAAATTTAAATTACATAACCAAAATGAAAACAATGCTAAAATATTGGACATTGTGTTTTCTAGGTACATATAACCATTTCCAGCATTACCTTTCACATGATGATTTATAATATAAGATTAAAATGCATATAACTCTAGCCAACTATATTGTCCCATGGGACTACATATTCATTGAAAGGCTATCAATTACTGGTACCCACTCGAATTGTACATGTATAAATAATTTCTTAAACATCATATAATCTATTTTTCAATGTGACATAACAAATATTAATATGGAGTAGAAAATTTCTATTTATCAATTCTCCATAAATAATACAAAAAAATTAAATTAAAATATCATGTGGAAAATTCTATAAAACTTCGGAAATGAACATGTATAAAATAAATGATATGGATATTTTTGGGGAAATTCCATGTTCAATGATCATGAGAAAATGAATATTTAAAGGGGAATTACAAATAAATCAATAAATAGAATGTCAATAATATCTTTTGTCAAAGATATTATAATCTATATAGAAGAATAATAATAATGGAATCATTTCAAAATATTCCATGTTGTGTAAGTAAAAATGGATAGTATCATTTATGAATAGAAATGTTGTAAAATAGATTTTAAAAGCATTCTTGAGTAATATTTTTTTATTTTGAAAAAAAAAATTTGAAAATATTTTTCATTGAAAATAACTTGTAAATTTTTTTTGTTAAAAATTAAAAATTTAAACATTCATAGGAGGATTTTAAGGAATTATACCTGGTAAATCCATTCTTATTCTTCAAGTTAAAATGTTCATTCCCCTTTCATGGAAAAATTGTTTGAAATGTTCCATGTTTGGAACGAGAAAAGAATATTCCCTTAAATAATTTTTAAAATAAAAATGATAAACATTTCATTAAAAATATTTATAGAAATTAGTAAAATATTTTTTTGGAGAATTTTTTTGAAAATTGTGTTTTTTATAGAATATGGGATCTCCAATAAAAGAGAGAACTAATTTCAGTTTTGGTTAAAAACAATTTAAGTACCAAACATTGGAAAAATTGTATATTACATGATAATGCTTCAAAAAACCCTTAGAGAATAAAATTGAAGGTTTTATTAAATAATGATAAAATATATTCATCTTATGGAAATTTTTGTGTAAAAATTCATGAACAAGTTGAGATTGTAATGTAAACCCATCACATATATCAATGTTGGAGTGAGAATCAATAAGTGAGTAGATTATGTGTATCAATGGTAAATACACAATAATATGTGGAAATAAATTAATAGATACTAAATATCAATATAAAAATATTCATATATTATTTTCGACAATGAGGGTGTTCCTTATGCTAATAAAAATGAGTCCGGTTACAAATTTGTTTTCCATTTCATTAACAAAGAGTAAATCTCCATAAAATAAAATTAAAATTATAACTCAAAATATTAGTAAAATTAATGATTACTTATATTACATGTATAAATTTTATTATGAACACAATCTATGAGAAATTATGATTATAATAATTAATTATGTCTAAATGAATTGAAATACCGTGAAAATTAATCTTGAGGACAGTTAAATTTAATCATTCCAAAGATTCACATACCCCTTTGAAACTTTTGAATCATAAACCTAATAATGTAATGAAAATAATTAAATTTTTTAAATACCATTAATATAAAATTATTCATGATATTATATATAAAATTAGGCTATAAATACACCTCCTAAATAAGTATGTCGTGGAAATGAAATATGCTTCATGGAATGAAAGTGAGATAAGAGTCAATTACCTCGGGTTTCCTAATTTGGTGAACATCCTCTACCACCTTGTTTAATGGTTTTAAACATGTTAATAAATTATACCCAAACTAAAATCGTATTTATAATATAATATATGACATTTTTATAATATATTATTACCTTTCTCGTTATAATCTGTCTTTATCTTCTATATTTCAGATCTTAATTTCCTAGTTTTTCATGTATTTTATAAGCTTATAATTGTTTTTCTTTTAAATTTTATCACGGATTAGTAATATTATGAATTTAATAAATGGTTATATTATTATATATTCATTATATTAGAATTTATAATATTCCATAATGTTTTGAGATAGAGGATGAAATTCATAGTTCATGGAGACGGTTGACTATACATATGCATGTGCACTACATACATTTCATTATCATATATAAAAATAATATAACGTAAATGATATATGTGTATATGTTTATCATAATTCCAGTATCATATATATATATATCATATATGTTATTTACATTTATTATAACTATCTGTCATACATTAAATTTATAGAGTGATTGAGTCACATAAATTTTAGGGGGAAATAGTTCACACTTCCCCAAATGATGTTATAATATTCTCACAAAATAGAGTGAATAAATTAATTTTTAAAAAAAAGAATTAAATAAGAATAAATAGATTATAATTTTCATATATAAATTATATAAATTAATTTTCTATTATATTTCCCAACCATTAGATATGGTAATGGAGAAATGAAAAAGTTTGATTCGGGAGGAGGTAGTCATCTATACACAAGAATTGTAATTTCGTTAAACATTAAATGGAAGTGTCTATATGTGTAGTCATAAAACATAACATAAAAATCATAAGTTTATATTTTATAATTATGACATTATATAATCATGTAATATGGATAATTGAAGGAGTTTATAATGAAATAAAACTAAAGAGCTTGGAAAATGATGTTGGTTTTTATTTGGGTATATCCTTTTAGTTTTACCCAACTTGATTATTTGGATTTCTTTATGACCATGTTTTGGATTCAATATTAATAGTTCAGAATTTTTAAGACACAATTTTTTATATCTTGTATGAGCCAATGTGGATTTAACGGTGTGATGATGTTGGAAGGTCGGGTGACTTTTTATACCAGATGAGGCATGTCACTCTTATAAATTTTGGGGAAGGGAATTCCAAAAACATATTTCTTATGAGTAGTAGTTTCAATAATTAAAATGATCATTGAATTGGGGATATGATTTATATATTCACTTCCAATGGTTTTTGGAATTGTTTGGTCAGTTATTTTGGTTTCTAATATTAATGTTAAGACACTTATTAAGCCAATTTTCTTATAAAACGTTGCAATTAATTTTACTTATATTACCAATATTATTCATAAAAAACTAATTTTATGGTATAAGAAATTATATATTTTTACTATTAAAAATATATAATAAATTTATCTGAATTATAGAAACAAATTTAGAAGATATTGATTTAAAATTAATCCTATAGATGAGATGAAAATGGTGGGTTTTAAACTATAGATGTTCAAAAGATTGAAATATTTCTGTATTCAATTTCAATGTGAAAGTTATTCCAATTACATAATTTGGATTAATTAAAAAATAATGTATCAAATTAAAAATTAACACCAAAAATTATATAAAATATTCTTTATAAACAATCATTTGAAAAAACTATTTTGAATTAGAAATTTTGTATTTTTCACTATTCACTAAATAGTGAATCATTATAGAAAAAATACAAAAAATTCACCCTAACCTAATATTTACGTTCTGATTTTAAATATTAAGATTATTTTAGTGTTTAAGGTCAATAAAATTTCCAAAAAAATATTTATAATAAGATCTCCCTTAAAAGGCTATAAAATTACCGTTGTACAATTATTGTATTTTTTACATCAAACTATTTTTGTTCTCCTATTATTCCTTTCAAATATATTCGATGAATATAAAAAATATTTGTCTATATATATAATATAAATAAATATTTTTCATTAATATCGATCACTAATTGTATTTAATTTAATTTATTAGGATAAAAATTCTTTCTAAATATACAAATATTTTTCTATGAAAACATTCCCTTTATATGAAATTAATTATTTTATTAATTACAAATTACTTTTTATAAATAAATTAATTTATATTTTTTTGTAAAAGAATTATTTTCTTATGTTATTTAATACTATTAATAACCTCTAATTTAACATCTTGGTTATATAATTTCAATATTAATAATAATATTTTAAAAATATATTTTTGTTCGGTAAAACATGGCCTTTAATATAACACAAGCTATCAAAAAAAGTATTAGTTGCATGTGGAAATATATAACACGCTATATTTTTCATTTGAAGCTATTAAAAATATTTATTTTGTGGAAAATAGTAAAAATATTATATTTTTTGAATATTATATTTTCTTATGTGATTGATGTTTTCTTCCATACATGCTATTGAATACAATGATCATACATTATATTTTTTTGGGAGTTATACTTGAGGTCGTATGTCTTAATTTCACCAACCACCTCTGTTAACCGATTCAAACTATAGAGGGGTGGAATGGATTTCCCATGATAACAATTCATTAGAGAAAAATTAAATATTCCAACATTATTTTAAAAAAAATTATCTCAATATATGAAATAAACTTTTCATAATTTTTTTATAATTTTATGATAATTTTTTATTTAAAAAATTCAAAATACTATGAAAAATTTTAATATAAGAATGTTATTATTATATATAAAGATTAGTTTCTGCTAAAATAATTTATATCTTATTACATTAGAATCAATTCAATTTTTTGGGGAATAATTTAAATTTATAATAAATATAATTCAAAGTGGAATTTTTATTATAATTTAAAATAAATGGAGGTTTTAATTAAAATTGATATTTTGACCATTCTACATAAAAATATTTTGAAAAAAAATTAACCAAATCTATATTTTTTATTCTGATTCCATATATTATTTCTATTTAATAAATTTAATTTTCTATAATATATAAATATAATTTTTAAATGAGGTCTTGTAATACATTGAATGTAATATGGTATAAAATTATTCTTTTTCGATTAAAAATTTATATAGATTAATTTATAACACTATAATGAATATTAATCCATAAAATAAATAAATATAAATTAGGAGTTTGATTTATTTATAAGGATCTAAGAGTTGTTACATTATTAGGCATACATGTCATACCTAGTGTTTACCTATAACTAATATAGTATTTATAGCTTCACACAAGAATATCCAGGTGAAACTGTGTGTGTGTGTGTGTGTGTGTGGACATATTGGTTCCCAAATATACTCAGTTATACTTATGTTTACATGTACCTGTGTTAGATTATTTTTAAATTTTATTATCATTCATTAAATCACTATAAATATGTTTTTTTGGTTGTAATATCATTGAAATGTTTCATTATACGTACCTTGGTATATCCTATACTATTTTGACATATAAATATATACGATTTTGTACCCATTGAGACACAATGACACTTTTTCAAACATATGGGTACTGGTATTTCGTAATATGTATCTATGCTTTCTCTGGGGTGTCCATGTCTTCTCATAGGCATCCTTATGTTCATACTGATTTTTAGGTCAACTAAACTATTCTTATTGGTATAATCAAGTACTCAAATGTTCAAATATATCATTTTATGAACTATTTTATACTCTCATTAACCTTGTGGTTCCCATGTGTACCAACAAATACGTATTTACCCTCATATACCTTGATTTAACATTATTCACAATTGATTATATTCATGTCCAAATATGTTCCATGTTATACCCATAGTGTACAAACATGTACCCACATGTAGTAAATCCACATGGCCTGCATTTGGTGATTCCTTTCAAAATTTAAATTTTCGATGTGGATGAATGTTTTCAAGGACGTAGATTCTGGGTGGGAATTTACTGTGGGTAGGGTTTGATTTTAGTTGTATTTGTATTGGTTCCACACATTACTTTAAAATTGTATTTTAATAATACAAAATAATATGTATTGTGGTAATACCTATGTGTAATTTGTTTAACCCACATATAAAAATTTGTATCTTGGTATACCTCCACATACTACAGTATACCTACATGTCCTCTTCTATTCCCCCTTGTTTCAATATAAACCTTGATATACATGAATTTTTTTGATCAAAAACTATGTTTAAATGTGTGAAACTATGCGTATCCACAAGATCCCATGTGTAAAAGTAATTCCAATTAAGACCCACATATATAAAATTACACTTAGGAACATATATATTACATTCATAAACCACATATACATTAACATTATTTCTTATATGGGTATGTACTTTGGTGTATACATTAAATAATATGAATTATTACTTTTCCCATCAATATCTTTTTATATTCATGTGTTTCCATGTGTACCATTTTTCCCCATGTCATATCTTATACGATATTATTTCCATATCGAGTGAATTTTTTTTGAGTATAGACTCTTCTACAAGGTAATGTTAGTATATCCATGTCTCTTCCAAGTCTACTGATATATGCATTTATATAATAGGCTATATATATTTCACCTAATGTGTACATATAAATACCAAATACTACGCCCTTATAAATGTTTATACCATTTGTAATATAATGTATCCTCATGTATAATTTGGTATATAAGAACACCCTAATCAATATATATGTACCTTATTTCATAAATAGACATATAATAGTACAAACTAAACAGTTTCAGTAATTATTATTACATCCTTGAATAACAAAGAATTAAATAGAATAAAAGAGTACATTTGTGTAATTATGGGTATAGAACTATGAAATTTGGATACATGGGTATGGGCGGGGACATCAAGGAATATTCAAATAAAACCATGTAAAAAATTGAATTCAAGTGTAAATAATTGAAGATGGATACATGAGTATACTAACATGTATGTGGTATTAGATGTTAAAAACATATATATGTGGGTACATTCTAAAAGCCTAAACTATAGTTGGGTGTATTTTTTTGCACTCATATACAAGATCATAGAAATTGTAACATATTAGTAGAAACTCAAAAACACTCTTACAAAGAGGTATACATGGATAAACAAAATAATACATTGGTACACATTGGTATATATATGTATTCTTAGGTATAAATATTTTTATGTGGAATCTCATAGGAAGACCATAAAAACTACATAGACACTATGGTTCATAAATTTATACACATGTACATAATAGAATGTGATACACACATGTGCACATTCATACGCCCCATGTATATATAGGTACTCCAATGATATCCTTAATATGTTAGAGCAACCTTTTCTAGGATTTAATACATGATGAAAAATCTTGTTATACTATTTACCAAATTGGATCATATAACTATAATAGTGTATTGAAAAATAAACCAAGGTAATAACAACTACATACAAGTATATAGGAGTAAAATATGTTCTATATTAGTGCACAGGGGTACAAATTTGTAAACATTAGTACATATAAATATACAATGGTGAAATGTGTTATATTTGATTACAATAGAGTATATAAGGGTATAACATGGTAAAAATAAATAAATATATATATATAGGTACAGAGATGAATATTTTGGATGAAATGTTTTTATATGAATAAAACTTGGTACACTTGGGAAATCAAGGGTGACAAAGGTATGTATAAAAAACATTAAATGACGATAAAATCAATTTCATTATAGATAATGATAATACACATGAAAATATGAACTAAAACATAGAAATATATATCTATATTTTGGTAATATCATGTAAATATGTCTTCAATGGGAACAACTAAGTATACTAAGAACACATTATAACTTGAGATTATGCATCGGAAAATATTCATAGATCCGGGTACACCTCGGTATATGTTAGTTATAATGATTACATTGAATTCTATAAAGTTTCATTCATGTATATTCTAATAGACTAAGATATAAATGTTCAAATAATTACACATTCAATTCTTTTTGTTATTTTATATAATATTTTACATTTAATATATTTATGTTTTTTTTCTTTATTTTGAACAATTTTTATTTCACCTGTTTTCCTTCTTTAGTTTTTTATTTTTAAAATTTTCATTTTAATTGGAAACTTCCTTAAGCTTCATATAGCTTTTTATTTTATTAATATCCATTTTTATCCCATGTTTTTTTGTCATTGATTTTGAATAGTTTTTTTCAGTATTTATTTATAGTTGGTTTTCATAGTTTTATTATACAGTATTTTTATTAACATTTATTGTATTTTATTTTTTTGTTAATTTTTTATTTTATTTTTTATTTTTTAATTTGATTCTTATTTTTTTTATTTTTTTACTAGTTACTCGTAATTACAATCATTTAACTTTGATTACAATTTTTTATAAATCTCTATGAACTTCTATTAATGGATATATTTGACTAAAAATGGGTACACATAAGTTTAGGGGGGTCTACCATGGAAATTCGAGTACACAATGGTACATACTTGAACCGTCATGTACATGTTCATACAATTATTTATATGCATGTACATGTTTCTACATGATGGTACAAGATAATACACATTAGTATGCGTTGGCTCATATAAGTACATGGGCGTATATATGGGTATATGAAAGAACACCCAAGGACACAATGTCACTCAAAATAATCATTTGTAAAACTAACTATTCTATTTTGTTTGCATAAAAACGATTACAAAAATGATTTTTCAATTGAGTGTTATCATTATTTATTTCTTAATGGATTTCGAAAATTTTTATATTGTAATCTATTCATATAACTAATTTTATTATAGTTTTGATGGTGGTTTTTATTTCTTTTTTATATAATAATGGTTGTTAAAAATTTTCCCCACAACAGATAACATATAAATCCTATCTAAACCATTGATTTTGACATTAGAAATAAATATAGTCAACATTAAAAAAATTATATTCACCTTGCCAAATAGATATTTATTTTTTTCATAGTTTATCTTATGTTTTTAACTTCTTGGCTTAATAAATTATGATTAAATTCTCATAGATCATTCAATAGAACTAGTAACATTCCAATATACATCGTTTTATATTTCAATATAATCAAATTTCTTCATTTTAACACTATTTAAATTCTCCACTATTCATATATATATATATATTAATATTCTAATATTATTTAGATTTACTTTATTTTATTATTCATTTGTATATTTATTAATATTTTTAACATGACGTGTTATGATTTAGTAATATTATTTATGTTTGAAAATTGTATTAACCATCAACTATTTATAAATCATCATGATATATTCTATAAAATACAATCAGTATCATAAAATGATATTTAGATTCATAGGAAACATTTAAGAACAATGAATAGAGTTTGAATAATTTAGAACATTTTTTTCATTTACTTTATAGAAGTTCTAGTATATATAAAAAAATTATTACATTAGGTTTTTCCACTATGAATAATTAAATTCATTTTAAACTAAACTTTTTTTTATATATTTTTATAATACACACATAATGGTAACTATATGATTAGTTATTTATATAACTTACATTCTAGTCGAAAAAATATGTTGGTGAAAGAAATAACCAATTAATTGTTATGTAAAATCTTAATATTGATGTTGTTTTATTTTACAATTGTTAATAGTATTACATCCAATGTCAATAATATTTCTGTCAACTGATAAATTGATATTAAAAAATACAAAATCATTAATTTAGAAGTTATTATTCCATTAATGGCATTGTTTATCAAATGGTAGTTCTAGTGGGTACACCAAGGTACAGTTTTGTTCATATGGTATAGTCCTTGAACACATGTGTAAATTGGGTTACAAATCTTTATATATATGAATATTTGTTAAACATGTTTACTCATGGGTATATGTGGGTACACATATGTAAAACATGTTTAATGTTTTTACAAATTTTCTATACTATAATATATATTTCCACCTAAGGAGAACTTAATTTCATTACAGTACATTTCTATACATGTTCCTGTATATTGGATCAGGTGGTTACCACTGAGTTCATAGGAGTAAACCTTCCTACATATTGGTACACATAAGTTCACCTAGATACATGATGGTATAATTTAATACTTGTATGTAGACCTAGGTAAAAATGACTACAAACAAATATTAATCGGTATATGATGGTACATCCTTCTGGACATCATTGTTACACATTTCACATTGGTCCAAAGAGCTATAAGTTGGTACAAAACAGTAATAATTTTTTCAAAACTGCATTACAACATATCTATAAGATGACTAGAGTATATTATTCAACCTGTAAATGATCTAATGTATGTTTAGGAACACATGTGTGTGTAAAGGTATAATGAGGATAATGATAGTGGACATAATAATAGTAGTGTATAATTAGAGTCTCCAAATTCCACATTGGTGATCTAATATATAATATTATTTACATGGTTTTAACTGTAACAACCCAAGTTTTTAAAAAGTAAATTGAAATGCATGAAACATTGTTATAAGAAAATATTTATATCTATCCTTTAAAAATAAACATTCCTCTTTTATGTTTTGAATTTCATAATATATTCATCTACAATTGTGTTCAATATGTTTTTTGGAATCTGATAGAACCAACTTTCTTTTTGGTGAATAGTAACATACCCTTTTGAATAGTGATACGAATAGTAATATGCCCCTTATAAATAGTAAATCATTTTATTATTTTATTTTTGTAAGGATATAAGAAATGAGATGTTGATTAATTTTTGAAAGATTTAAAATTGAGTTATATATTTAAAATTGTTATTTATGAATAAATTTTAATTTTATTTAAAAATTAAATTCATAGTATTTAGAAAATTATTTTCAAAAAATTGATTTAATTTTTGAATTCTACACATTGAGAAATGTTGATGGTGAATTTTTTGGAATATTCTGTTATTAAATATTTTTTTATGAATATTATAATGTAATAAAATACAATAAATTCCAAATACATGATTTACTAAATCATAGGTAATGAAAGGCTGGTGTAAGACCCCTTGGATCGAACTCAAAAGCCATTTTTACTATTTGGGGTCACATTAAATAAGGCTATTCAGAGTCATGAGGAAAAAATATTATATAAGTGATTAAAATAATGTAAAATACCTCTTCTCCTCCACTACAAATACCACCGTCTTTTCCCTCATGCACCCACACCTCTCAAGCCTTGAAACATACCAATGTTCTTAACAATACTCATTTGAATTATCATACCTGTGTCCTGAAGCATTTGGTCTAATCAAATGGCCAAAAACAAAGGCCCTAAGAAGGATCATTAAGAGAAGAGATCAATAGGTAAACATCCTCTTTTGGTTTTTTCTTTTCGTTTCAGTTTCTTTTATATTCATTTTATTTTCTAACCTCCACTTATACCTGAGGAATCAATGACATTGTATCATACATATTTATTATGTCATCATGATTGTCCAGTACCCACCACTATATTTCTTCTCCTATCCCACTTATTCAAAAAATTTAAACACCGTAAGTGATGTGTTGATTTAGAAACATTGTGGATGATGTTATTTCAATTTAATTTAAATTATTCAAGACTATTCATGAAAAAAAATTTATGATTAAACTAGATTAATATTTATATATTATATCCTATATAATGTTATGGAATTATTTTTCACACATGTTATTAATATATAATACAAAATGAGTTCTTTAGGATCGTTGAATCGCCGAATTAACATAAACAAATATTAACAGTGTTTTCACTCACGAATATTCATCAAGAAAGAATCAAAAATGTTAAATGATATAATTTATGGTTATTTAATTATATAAATACCACTATGTTCCAATTCTGAATTTTCCCTACCAATCGACATGAATATCCATCATGAACCGATTTGGGAAACCATGTAATGAATGCACCCGAAAAATGTTAAGAACAAAATACTAACATTTTAAAGTTGAAATGTTATGATGAAATGATATTTTAAGGTATTATAAATATGTATATGTTTAATAATATATCAACAAAACTCTTTTAAAAATTATACATGAGGTTAAATTAGTTTTAAGTAAGACAAAACTAAGGTATGGGAATTCTTTACTCGATTTCAATTATTTAGGTTAACCTTCTACTTCATTATGTATGTGGTATTATAATTGTATATGTGATAAATTATGATTATACTATATTGAATTATATGTATTTATTTTCTATATAAATATTCCATCAACTCTATTATGTTTGTCTTCAATTATATGATTTATGTAGGGGAATTTTATTTTAAAATTCTCTATTAAGATTCTTTTTTACAAAAAATGAAAAGAAATGTTTTTAGTAAATTATTATTTTTTTATGATTATGTTCTAGTTCTTGGGCATTTATTATGATGAAGGTTGGGACCTATTTCTCTTTATAATTCATTATGTATGTTTATGCTAGAGTTTAGTCGTATGGTTACTTCAAGTGTAACTACGATGGTTGTATAGATTGTTAGGTAGCTGTGTGGGTTACAAATTAGAGGGTAGCCTTGAGCGTTACATGATTATGTACATAATTCCCCAAGAAACCTTAATGGTTTTATTTTTGTTCTTACATTTTGTGGGAATCATTTATAAATCTCATATTTCACAATGTAAGTTTATAAGGGTGAAAAGTATGCATTTGGAAAATGATTTTATATATTAGAAGTATTCATGGACTTATCTATTCTTTCGTTATTTTTATATCCACTTATGATCTTTTTCTACTCATAAAATGTTTTTAAATGATTTTCAATGGTCATAATGATGTGTATGAAAAATTATAAATCCATGTAAAATGTTTAAAGAACATTCAAATAAATCATGTTTTATTGGAAAATTTATATATTTTGGAAGATATTTATACTATTTCTATGGTATCATTCTATATTAATGTGTGGTGTTATGAATTTATTATGTCCCAATCATCTAAATATATAATCATGTCAATATCCTCAATGTTAAATGAAATGATTTCATGACTAAATTTATGATTAATTAATGAAATAATGTCAGGTATATATAGTTGGTATTAGAAGATGGTTTTGATAACATTATGGGTTATGATGGGGATAACATAATACAATAAATATTTTTTACTCAATGGTTAATTTGAAGTTATATAGTATTTAAATATTTCCATGTTTCATTGAATATTATATGTTTCTTCAGAATGTCTTTCTGTAGAAGAAATAGGGAAGATGAAGAGGAGAGGCATTGAAAGAACCAAATCATTCTGAATTTATAGACAGGTATGGTAGAGATTGGAATCGAATAGTCTGTGATAGTAATTTCTCAGCTAACGCATGTAATAATTGGTGGTTTCATCCCTGAAAGAGAACAACTAGATGTACCACAATGGAACGTGACAATAATCTAACATTTTGTGAGACAACACCCTCCATCTTTCATTGGAATATCCATATCAGTAGTGGCTTAAGGATGAATTAAGGTCGTTGAAAAGATATTTGATGTTATGTGATGTTCAGATAATCAAATTTTATGTCTTTCCATTAATTTTTTAAAATGTAAAGTTGATTTGTGGTGGTCAATGATAAATAATATCATGGATAGAGATGATATACATGACATATAGTGGGATGAATTTAAAAGTCCTTTCCTTGAAAAATATTTTCCTAAGGGGGTGCGACTTAGGATGGAGAATCAATTCCATGAATTGATTAAAATGGGGAAGGTTTAGTGGTTTTATATAAAGTGAAATTCAATCAATTGTAGATGTATGCCGTAAATCTTATACTATATCATAATATAAAAATCATCCATTTTTACACATGACTAAAGACAAGGTATCGAAGGGCGTTGGCCTACTATGAAATCAAATGAAATGTGAAACTTCTATGATGTGTTGAGAGGGTTGAGCTGGAGTTTTCTGATGATCTTGTGAATTTTTAAAACATGGAGAAGAATTGGTCCATATGGAATGTGATGGGTACGAATAAACAAATGAAATATTATTGTACAATAATCCAGTTGCTAGTTTTTGAAAATCCTATCAAGAAGCACCCTAGGGAATTATTTACCAAAACTAGGAAGTGTTTTTGATGTAGAATGTTTGGATATATGGCCCAATAATGTAATTAATATGATCCTAAGACTAATCCTGATATGAAAACTATTAGGAGTTTAAAATTTAGTGATAATGGTCATTATTTAAATGCATGCCCAAAGAAGGACCTAAATGATGAAAACAAGCCAGACTATTAGTAGAATGGTGTAGTGAGTTCCATTGCAACTACATTAGTAGATTTCATTCCATCCAATTATGTTGTATCATGTGTGTTTATTGTTTACTCATATTTTTCTAATGTTTGTGTTCGATAAGGGGCCTACACATTCCTTCATTTTGTTTAAATTTTCAGCTAAATTGGTTATATAACCTCAAAAAATGAGATCAGAACATATTATTAAAACACCATGGGATATATTATATAAATGAGGAATTATAAGAATCTTTCTATTTTGGTCAGTGGAATGACTTTACCTAAAAACCTTATTTGTTCCCTTAGTTGTGTTTGATGTTATTCTGTGAATGGATTGGATTTATTTTTATCATGAAAGGATTGTTTCTGGAGCTGAAGAAGTTGTTTTTGAGAATGAGTTTCAATTTGTATACAATAATGAACCCTTACAATTGATAAAATATTAGGAAGCTGATAAAATGTTGAATGATGGAAATGAATGTTATCTTGATCATATTATTGAAAACAAGGGGACTTTTTAGATTAAATATATTCCATTTGTAAATTAATACCTAGATGTTTTTCCCAATGGTTTTCCAAGTATTATTCTTAACCAATAGGTCGAGTTTACTATTGACATAGTTATGAATGTTAATACAACTTCAAAACCCCCATATCAAATGGCTCAAAATAGAACTTCTTGAATTGAAAAACCAGTTGCAAGATTTTCTTGATAAATGCTTCATTTTTTATAATACATAACCATGGGGTTCCCCTATTTTCTTCATTAAAAATAAATATTGTTCCATGAGATATTTCATTTGTTATAGATCTTTGAATAACATCACTATTAAAAATAAGTATCCTTTCCCTATAATTGAAGACTTTCTGGATCATCATTAGGGAGCTTAGTACTTTTCCATGATTGACATGAGATTTGGATACCATGCACTGAAGGTAAAGGAGGTTTATATCCTGAAAACAAATTTTCATAATAGATATGGGAATTATGAGTTTTTGGTAGTATTATTGGGGTTAAAAAATTCTCTTATTGTATTCATGAATATTATGAATATAATATTTCATGAGTTCTTTGAAGAGTGTGTTGTTATGTTTATTTTTGAAATAATTGTATTTATTAAGAGTAAATAAGAGCTTGATAAACATGTAAGGGTTTTTTTGAAATCTTTAAAGGAAAATAATCTACCAGGAAAATTTAGAAAGTGTGATTTTTGGTTACAACAGATTCCTTTTATTGGGCACATTGTAAATAAGAATGGAATAACAAATGATCATTCCAAAAAAGTTGTGGTTGATGAATTAAAATGACCCAAAATTTATAGATATTTATAGTTTTATAGTATTAGTAGGTTATAATTGAAAATTTTATGAAAACATTGCAGAGATGTCTATCCAACTGATAATGATAATGTGAAATGGGGTTCAATTAATTTGGATAGAAAAATGTGATGTTTGTTTTCATAACTGAAGAAGATATATTTGAATTCTGTAGTTTTGGCCTTGACTTACCAATATTTTGAGTTTGTATTCTATTTTGATTCTTATTTGGAGGGACATGGTTGTGCTGTGATCCAGAATGATCATGTAATTTCTTATTCTTCAAGAAAACTAAAACATCATAAGTTAAATTATCCAATAAATTATTTGGAATTGACAGTTGTGGTTTTTTATTTGAAAATTTATAGACATCATTTATACATATCCAAATGTCTAATATATACTAACCATATATGTATGAAGTATATATTCACTCTGATTGAATTAATCGTGAGTCAAATAAATTCACTTGAACGAATAAAGGATTATAATTGCACGATCAATTACCATCAAAGATAATTAAACAATGTGGTGTATTCCTTGAGTTGAAAAATCCTACATCATTAACCATGTTACATTTGTAACATGATACCTTTATTAATGATATAAAGAATTTTTTCATAGGATTTATTGGTTCATAAAATACCTCATTTTATTTTAGATTACAGTGTAGTCATCATTTTCAGACAGAATTAAGCAAGCACCAAAGGAATACCGTGAGATAAATAAAAGTTATAATTTTTTAAAATCGGTATATTTCCACAATTAGTCTTGATAAATATTTTGTTTTATGATTTGGAAGAAGGTTGTGTCTTCCTTATGATTCCCAGTTGAAGAAATAATTTTTTTGTGAAGCTCATATTTCTCTATTTCTATTTCATCTTGGATATACTAAAATGTACAAAGACCATTCTGAGTATTATTGGTGGGATGGAATTAAAAAAGATAGTCATGATTTCACGATGAAATGTTTGACATGTCAAAAAGTTAAAGTTGAGTAGTAGTTAGCAAGGGGGTTCTTCAACCTATTCTAGGGAATGATTATAAATTGGGAATGTATTTATGTACTTTCTGGTGGGACTCTCTATAAAATATTTTAGTGACAATGAGGTTTGGGTGGTAGTTGATTGACTGAAAAATTCTACACATTTTCTATCTATTCAAGATACAATGTATATGGATCAGCATTCCCCATTATACCTCAAAGATATTGTATGGATAAATGTAGTTACTATTTCCATTGTATTTGACAAAGATCCTATGTTCACTTCTAATTATTGGAAGGGGCCTCAGATGTCATTGGGAATAGAATTAAATTTCAGTGTAGCATTTCATCCCAAATCAGATGGTTAGTCAGAACAAACAATTCTGAATTTGCAGGATATGATTCATTCCTGTTAAATTGTTTACCAGGGATGTTGGGATCAACATTTATGTTTAGTAGAGTTTTTTTATAATAACTTCTTTCATTCCTATATAAATATGGAACCTTTTGAGGTATTGTAAGGGAAGTGGCGTCGGACACCAGCATTTTGGGATGAATTTTGTGAAAGAAATTTGATGGGGCTATAATTAGTAAAGGAAGTATACGAGACAGTGAAGATGACCTAGCATCACATGAGGAAAGATAAATGCCTGTAGAAAAAATATTTACATAAAAGAACAAAATACTTATCTTTTAAAGTAGGTGTCCATATTTTTCTGAAAATCACTCCTTGGAAAACTATGATGAATTTTTTTAATAAAAGAAAACTATGTCTACAGTTCATCGGTCCATTTCAAATCCATGAGAATGATAGACCAATTATTACAGATTGGTTTTTCCTCTAAGTTTATCTCTGGTGCAACTTTTTTTCATGTTTCGATGTTGAGAATATATGTGCTAGATTCAACTCAGGTTTTGATCCAAAAAGCAGTTCATCTTGAAGAGATCCATTATTATGATGATAAACTACATCGAATTTTTGATTGAAGGGAAAAGGTATGGAAGAAGAAGGTAATCCACCATCTAATGTTTTTTTGGTGAAACCACATGATTGAGGAAGTAATGTGGGATTCAGAAAATTCTATGAGGGAATGCTACCATCACTTGTTTACTATGTAAATAAAATTGCAAGGGCATAATTTCTAGAAGGTGGGGACAATTTAACACCCTATGGTTTTAAAAAATAAATTAAAATGCATGAAAATTTGTTCTAAGAAGATATGTAAAACTAGATTAGAATATATTTATTCTACTACTAGGTATTGAATTTTATAAAACAGTCATCTACAATTACGTTCAGTAAGATATTTGGAGTCTGATAGAACCATGATGCTTTTTGGTGAATAATATCATACCCTTATGAATAGAGATATGATAGTAAAATGACTCTTAAGAATAGTAAATCATTTTTTTATTTTATTTTCTTAAGGATATAAGATAATTAGATGCCGATTAATTTTTTATTATGTTAAAATTGAGTGATATATTTACAATTGTTATTTATGGCTAAATTATGAATTTATTTTAAAAAAATTAATAATATATAGAAAATTATTTATAAAAAATGGATTTCATTTTGGAATTCAGTATTCCGTGAAATGGTTAGGGTGAATTCAATGAAATTTTCTGAAATTCTAAAATTATTAATTAATTGTAAAATAAAAACAATATGATAAATGCTAAATACTTGATTTATAGCATCAGAGTTGATGAAAGAATGATGTAAGACCACTTGATTCAAACTCAAATTCTATTATTACTATTTTTGCTCACATGAATTAGGAGTATTCTATGCCTTTAGAAACAATATTATAATAATATTTTAAATAATGTAAAATACCTCATCTTCCCCACTATAAATACCACCCTTATTTCCCTCTTCCTGCCACACATCTCAAGCCTTGAACCTTACCTATGTTATGCCCAATACACCGCCCAATGCTCATCCCCACATCCTAGAGCCGCTGGTCTCACCAAAAGGCCAAACCCAAAGGCCTTACAAAGGATCCCAATGAGAATAGATCAAGAGGTAAATATCCACATTTTTAAATCTTTTATTTTTATTTTCTTTTAAATTCTTCTCCATTACTCAGATACCATAAACAAAGATGTGAGAATGATCTAGTATGTTACATATTCTGGATTTCATCATGTTTATGGAATAATCACCATTATATTTCTTCTCCTCTCCAACTTATTCGTGAAATTCAAGCACTGTCTGTGATGAGTCGATTTACTAGCATCGTGGATGATGTCATTTGAATTTCATTTACTTTCTTCAAGACTGTTAATGAAAAAAAATTTATTTTTAAAAATATTATATTTTTTGTATTATATCTTATATAAGGTTATAAATTCATTTTCCACCCATGTTATTAATTTATAAAAGAAAATGTGTTCTTTACAATCGAAGAATCACCGACATAACCGAAACAGATATCAATAATTATTTAACTCATTAATATTCTTCATGATAGAAAATAAAATTGATAAATTGTTTAATATATCTTTATAGAAACATTTAAATTCCAGTACATTCTAATTCATATGTCTAACTTCCAATCGATAAGAATATACATCCTGAACCAATCATGGAAATCGTGTAATGAACGCACCCGAAACAATGGAAGGAATAAATACTAGAAATTAAATGGTGGAATGATGTATTGAAATCAAAATATATGGTACAATAAATATGTATATATTTATTTAATATATTAATAATGCTCGTTTAACCATTATACAAGAGGTTTAAATGAGTTTTAATTAAGACAGCCCTGAGGTAAGGGAATTATTAACCTGATTTCCATTCTTTGGGTTAACCCTCTACTTAATTATTTCGGTGTTATTAAAAAAAACTAAATGATCACTTATGATTTAATTATGGTGAATTATATGTATTTACAGTTTATATACATATTCCATCCACTCTATTATGTCTCTCGTCAATTATATGATTTTTGTAAGGGGATTTTATATTAAAATTTTCTTTTTAAATACTATTTTACAAAATTCAAAAGAAATGTTTTTATGGAATAATACATGTTTTATGATTGTTTACCAGTTCTTGGGAATTTCTTAAAATGAAGGGTGGGACCTATATCTCCCTACAATGCATTGGGTATATGTATTTTGGAGTTTTCCTTTATGGTTACTCCAACTGTAACTGTGATGGTTACACAAATTGTAAGGTAGCTCTGAGGGTTACAAATTATAAGGTAGCCAAGTGGGTTACAAGATTATGTAAATAATTCCCCAATATACCTTTATGGTTCTATTTTTGTTCTTATGTTTTGTGGTAATCATTCATAAATATCATGTTTCACAAAGTAATTATATATGGGTGAAAAGTATGTCTTTTGAAAATGATTTCATACGTTACAAGTATTCATGGAATACTATGTTCATTCCTTATTCTTATATCCCTAACTAAGATTTTTTTTTTATCTCGTGTTTCTAGTTGATTTCACAGGTTATAAGGAAGTATAAGAGAAAGAATGAGGCTATGTTAAATAAATGAAGAACTATCAATTAAATCGTTTTTTCTTTGAAATGTTTTATATTTTGGAAGAAATGAATATTATTTTTATGGTATCCACTCTGTATTATTGTGTAATGTTATGAATGTATAATGTTACAAAACACTATTTATATAATCCTTAAATGATACTAAATGTGAAAGGAAGTTTATTCTTTTCTAAATTCATGATTATGTAATGTAATAAGGCCATGTTTGTATAATAATATTATTTATTTTTTTATAATTTCACAGAACCAAATATTAGGTTGTACAAGGAAGTGCATGTGGGTATGTCCTAGAATATGGGAGTACATTGATGTGAGTACCGCAAGAAAAATCATGAAAACATGAGTACATCCAGGTAAAAAGGGTAAAGCATTGTTATTGAAACTACATATGGGTAGAATTTGGAATATATACGTACCAAAACTGAATGACGGTACTTGTGCTTATATAAAGGTACACTTAGATACACCAAGTAATGGATTGGTGTATCAATGTACATCTGAGTAAACACAATAATATGAGTATATAATAATTTATACTTAGTTAAACAATATTCTACATTAGAAACTAGGTGTTCACATGGGTACATGAAAAAAAGGAAAGTGATCACAATGGTAAACATGTGTACTAGATATTATATATGATTACATGTGTGTAAACACAAAATTGCGTTATCACACAGACATATATTTCATTCCATCCATTTACATGATATGGTACATAGAAAAATATGGATACATGTGGGTTGAAATTGATACCATGGGTAGAAAAATTATGAATAAAAAATTGATAATTTTTTTGTACACATGGGATATTTGGGTACATATTTGTTAACCCTTGATATGTTCAGTGCATATATGTACACCTTGGTACAAATAGGTGTACATTAGTATTCATGGTAATACTATGGAATAAAATGGGTAGTAATGATACACATTGGAACATGTGGGAACATATTGATACACAATTAAAATCATGGTCAAATTTTGGTACACATTAGTGCATAAGGTTATTCCAAGGTTCACCTGGAACATCTGCAGACAAGGTAAAACATACTGGTTCACAATGATAAATTTATTTAAAAATAATTATAAATGGGAAAATATATATAAGTTGACTTAAAATTTTGGTTCATCATTATACACACTAAAATATATATTATATTCCTTAACAATGTGGGTAACCTATGGTGAATTTGAGTTTATGTTGGTACAAATTTTTTACCAATCATCATGTCTCCACACATCGATACATGTTATTATATAGGGATATGTTTTTTGTTATATTGGAGAAGGTTGGTATAAGATAAAAAATTTATATAAGTAGGTAGACATGGGTATATACATGTATATATGGGTATATTTGACTAAATGTTGTATAAATGCGTACATATGAATACAATAAGGAACCTGGAAAAAACAATTATACAAATGATACAACAATAAAATCATATGAAATGTTGTTAACATGTGATAAAAACCCCTCACAATAAGGGATATCACATTATTCAACATTTACAATGGAAAAAGTTTTATCATTAGGATACATAATGGTTCTCCCAACATATGTCAATATCGCGTCACTCCATTGTTACCACAAGGAGGGGAGAGAGAAAATGACCCCTGATTCCACCTCTCAGTAGGCATGGGGCAAGTGACTACCACCAATGCTGTACATATATCACAATATCTATGTAATTACACATTATAATAAGGAAGAAATAGATATAGAATGAATCATTCAAAACAACTCCATGGAATAATATAAATGATAAATCCTACAAACACCACACATAACAGGAATAACTAATACAAATATAATAAAATATCTAATGTAAATACTAAAAAATAAAATTGAAGGTACAAACGCAAAATATATTCAATGGTCTGACCTTGTAATGCCTATTACAGTTCATGATATCCTTATCGAAACATAAAATCAATTTTATATAGTTAGGGTGAGAATTCCAGTATACATAGATAGAAAACCAAGGCCATTAATGCTCATGTTAAATAATCATACTAATTCGTCGATGATAAAACTGCACAACCAAACAACCCCTAAATAGGTATATTATCAATTTGAACCTCCCCATAGAACACTGACTTTGTCTCATAAACCAAGTAATGTTATATTATATAATGAAAATAGATGATAGGGTAACCACAAATCATTCCCACTAGTATTAAATTTTCATCCAACCATATAAATCGATGATAGGGTACCACATCACGTCCCTCCCACACAGAACAATTCCCCACGACACATCACACCCACACACCTTAGGGCTCACAATACATCACTCATGTAGACATCTGGGTCTCAATAAGCACCATTCCCATACACACCAAGTCCTCACAACATTTCTCATCCCAAATAAATCCTGGAAACAGAATCAAATCTCATCCTGAAGACACCTAGGACAACACAAATAACCTCTCCCACAAACACATGGTTTGTGAACTATTTCTCAAAAAAACATGGCCCATCAAAAACAATATGTAATTCACTAATAGAACACATGATTTTGTACCCTATTTCATACCTACATTACCTATATGGGAGACTAGGGAATAGAGGGTGAATAGAAATCATTACTCTACATCATATGTTTGGAAAAACACGTCCCAGATGAAAATCCTAGTGTTCAGAACATAGTGCTATTCATTGGTGGTGTTAATATAGAAATAAAAATAATATATATATATATATAGTATCAATCACTACATCCTAGTCTATGGGGTTATAATTAGAAAAATCATCTCACAAGACTGTTACTTTTTCTTCCACCTCTAAATTAATTTATTCATATCTACAACAGTCATTTCAGAAGGTGAAGATCTGTAACAACCCAATCTTTTTGAGTAGTATATTAACTTACTCTTAATGATTTAACAGAAATGTTAATGGTTAATGCCGAAAGAGGAGTCGATGGCTTCATCCAGTAGACTCGAACTTTATGAAGCCCTCTTATCAGAGCTTGGGAAGGAGGTGGCATCTTTGGGCTTCACTTTGGACCAAGTCCAAGTCGAACTCCAGCGTGTCAAGGTTGAACGGAAACTCCTATGGGAGAAGTTCAAGTTAGTAGAGATTACTACTATGGGAATGTTATCTGAGCCTCCCTCAGATTCTCTCACCATAGCACACCTTACACTTAGGTCATATGTCGGTGTTATAAGGGGCTATGTGACGAGAACATAGCTTCTTTGTGTAATCCTTACGGATAAATGAATTGAGATTTCTTCCTTTAGTGACGTTTGTGAAATTTCAAATGTCTGGATAATTTTAGGATGTATTTTATTGATTAATTTTGAAAAATGGATATTTTAAAATATTTATTTAAACCCTAAATAATTAATGATGTGTAATGATTTTCAAAAAATAGTCTTCTGCAAAAGTGTTCAGTAAGGAATTTTGAGACTAATAAGATCAACATAATTTTTGATGAATAGTAAATTATTAATAGTGATTTTACGCTTAAGATTAGTAATGTGACCAAATGGATTAGTAATTTCACTCAAAGAATGTTTTAATATATTTTAGACACCTTGATTAAGTAATGAGATTCAATAAAATGGGTAAATAACGATTTCATAAATTATTAGTCAAGTATTAGTTTTTTCGAGTGTATAGTGTTTTTTAGTTAAAAATTTAATTTAAAAAAATTAGAAAATTATTTTTATAAAATGGACTTTATTTTTGAACTCAGAGCATCGATATTATGTTATGGTAATTTTTGTGGATTTTTCTGAAAAAGATTAATTCTCGATGAATAGTGCTTTTATTTATAAATTAAATTAAAAATATTTAGAAAAATATTTTTTTAAAATGGAGTTCATAAATGTAATTAGAGCATTGATATTTGGTTAAGGTAAAATTTTGGGATTTTTTCTAAGAAAGATGAATTTTTCAGTGAATAGTAAAAATGTTGTTTTAGGGTTTCAGTATGTTTAATAACATCATAACTGTGTCATGATGATGTCAAGAGATATTTTAAGGGTTGGCCGGCCAAGGGTGATGAATTATTGTATTGGGGGCCCCATTTGGCCTAACTCCATGGTAAATTCCATGGGAGAGCACATGGTTTTGAGAAATGCACTTGTGAGGTGTCCCTTGGCCATTAATGCCTTGTCCCCTCACATTCCTTATAAACACCCACCCTTTCCTCCTTTAATTTTCACTCCCAACTCTCCCAAAACGAAGTTCTGGTCTCCTTACCTCCCAAGGAGTCCTCCCAAGGTTCCCCCAAGCCCTCAAGGTCCAAACCTTTGAGTTTTAAGAGTTACGTTTAAGGTAAGGGATCCGACCTCTCTCTTTCTTTTCATGTAATCTCTTTTATGTCATTCCCTTTATGCTCCATTTTCATTTGTGATAGGATGTTATTTTATATTTCCCTTACTTCGGTTTTCATGTTTATATGATGAGAGACCCCCTCTTACTCTCATCATTTCGTTTTATTAAAGTTTAAGTGACGTCGTTAGGCTGCCGAATTTTTAAGGGATTCTTTCACCCTTCTCGTTTTTTAAGTTCTACTTTCATGTCAAGTCTTTCAAGTTTATTTTTATTATGTTTGGGTATGATCTATATATCTACCATACTGATATCTTATGATCATATGATGAGAGACCCTATTTGATCTTGTCAAATCATTTTTATTGAAGTTTAAGTGACACTGTTAGGCTGCCGAATTTTTATAAGAGAAATATTATTTTTGTCTTACTTCCATGTTTTTCATTTCAAATGGTATGTCCTTAAAATTTCATTACCATGATTCATATCATTTATATTCTCTCCCGATACTATTTTGATAGATCATTTATGAGTGGGTGACCCATGTCCCCTCTCTTTTCAATGTTTTGTAAAACCTTGTAACATAGCCGTTATGCTGCAGAATATTCATCTCAAAATGCCTCTCTCTTTTTCTCAAAATTATTTTATGTTATTAGGTGAATACTCAAAGATCATATTTCTATAGGGGTATTCACATATATATCAAAATGTTCTATTTTAAATTCTGGGATTTACATACATGAAACCCTCTTTCCCTTTCCGTGGGTTTAAAGTGACATAAAGATCATGTCTTTAAAGAAATTTTTAAAACTTTATGATTATGAAATGAAACCCATTTCTTTTATGCCATATGGGTTGTTTATGAAATGATTGATGATGATATATCTAGCTCACATGATAATAAAGACATGTCAAGGGTGCGCCCAGATAGCGCTCCAACGCATTGGGTAAAGACTTAATCTCTAGAGATGACTTTTTTGACTGTTACCTTGGTGAATAACCTTGGTAATTTTTAATGACACCTTGGGGATGGACCTTGTTGAAATGAAATTATTTTCAATATTAAATGTTGCAGCCACATCTTGAAGTTATGAAAAATGTTATTTTTATTATGATATATCTCATGTTTTCTTTCTCATGCCTTAAAGTTCTTTGCATGACCTTATTGAAGTATCTCAAGTTCACATGTAAAATGTTTCTCTTGTTTCCCTTACTGGGCCTTCTGCTCACCCTTTCTTTTGATGTATGTCCCCAGGTTTGAGATGTAGTAATGAACCTAGGATGAACTTAAGGAGAAGCCTTTCAAGTGTTTAAGAAGAATGTTTTATGTTATTTTCGTGTATTATGTTCCTTGTTTCCAAGACACTAAACCTTAAATATCCTCAGTTTCGTGTAATGAAATGAAAGGTTATGTTATAAAAAGACGGGATGCTATAGTTGGTATCAAAGGATAGTTTAGTTATTTGTGGAAATTAGGATATAAAAACATTAGGAAGAACCCTATAGAAAATATTAAATATTGGAAAACTTCCTGGTATTTTGGTAAATATTTAGTAAGTGTTTTATCCAACAAATACATCCATGTCTGGATACGATCAGGTAGAGACGGCTCTGGCACAGATGTACATAGGGGTAAAACCCGAAAACACCGCTTTTAGCTAGACTCGAATGGGAACTGGTGCATGATAACGGTCCTTGCTGCACTCTTGGTTACAACACTCCCGGGGGATATGTTTGGTTAATCACAAGCTTTTTATGAATCATTATGAAGGAATTATAGAGAAGTTTAATTGTCTAAGAATGAAGTCTTAGTTAAAAGATTCATAAATGAAATAAGTTTCTCACTAAAGTTTTATTCTTTTATAAATGGAGGGTAATAGGAGGAACCGTGCAGATGGTGACCGCAATGCACCATGTGCTGACGGCCCTCCGATGGAAGCCGGAATGGAAACATTCATGCGAATGATGAACCAACTGCCTCAAGTTATGAGTAATAACATGAATCACGCTGAGAGGCCGATCTCACCACGAAGGGAACACCATTCTGTTGAGTCCTTCATGCGTCAACGACCACCATCATTCAGTGGATCTACTGACCCTTTGGTTGCAGAACAATGGATAAGCTCCATTGAAAAGATCTTTTCTGTACTCCTTTGTTCGGAACAAGAAAAAGTCACCCTTGCTGTTTATCGCCTAGAGGGGGAAGCTGATCAGTGGTGGTCACTTGTCAAAAACACGAAGCCTAGAGGAGAGATGGAAGCTATGGAGTGGGAAGAATTCCGGGGAATATTCTTTAACAAGTATTTCCCTCATTCCATGAGAACGAGAATGGAGAAAGAGTTTCTCAAGCTGAAGCAGATGGAGAACGAATCTGTCGGAAGGTATGAGATGAACTTCACCTGACTTTCACGATATACCTCTAGCTTTTTCATGGATCCAATTGGGAAGGTTGATAGATTTTTCGGTGGACTAATACCTCATCTGCCGAAGAATTTAGCCAACCGGGACTACGATAGCTACGAGGAGATCGTGCGGAGTGCAATGAAAGTTGAGCTGGAGTTTGGTGAGACACAGTGGTCTCATAAATAAAATGACAAGAAGAGATCGTTAGAGCCCAGTTTGGGGAAGACTTTTGATCAGGGAAGAGGTGGAAAGCAAATGCAACTTACCACATGCAATAAATGTGGGAAGAAGTATCCGGGGAACTTCTTGGTCGGAAGTGGAATGTGCTACAAGTGTGGAAAAGGAGTCCATATTGCTCGGAATTGTCGTAGTGAGGTGAAGCCTCAACTCCCCAACACTAAAGATAGAGGAAAGATGGCTCTGTCTTTACCCGAAGTACATTTCTTCAAGTGTTGACAGCTTGGGCACTATGCTAATATATGTCCAAATCCAAGGGCAGTGGAGGGGAATCACCATCAACCTCAGCAAAGGCCAGGGGAGAAAGGTCGTGCTTTTGCTATCACAACAACTGAAGTTGAAGCTCCGAATGACATGGTAGCAGGTACTCTTGTTGTCCTCTCAAAACTAGCATCTACTTTGATTGATTCTGGTTCTACGCATTCCTTTATTTCTTCCAAGATTTCAATGATTATAGAATAAATCCCCGAATTGCTTGAGGTAGAGTTGTCAGTCAAGACTCCAAGTGGGATTATCCATGCATCAACAGTGTTTAGAGACTCTAGTGTTTACTTTAGCGAGCACAATATTATCGCAAATCTAGTAGTCGTTCCCATGTTGGAATTCTACGTTATACTAGGGATGGACTGGCTCTCAAAGTATATTACTAAGGTCAAATGCAGAAGTAAGGAAATCTCAGTAGTCTTCAATAAACGACCTACAGTCATCTTCCAAGGAGAGATATCCCAAACTGATCCCTATCTAGAAGCACCTCCTATAGCTTTCTTTATGGAGTTAATCGGTGATGATGAAGAAGGAAAAGGGAGCATAAAAATAGAAGATGTTCCAATTGTTCAGGAATACAGTGATGTATTTCCTGAGGAGTTACCTGGACCTCCCCCAGAAAGAGAGGTATAGTTCTCCATTGAACTCGTACCTGGATCACAACCGATATCAAAGACCCCGTATAGAATGGAAAATGTGGAGCTATAAGAGTTAAGGAAACAAATCCAAGGCTTGTTGGAGAAGGGGTTTATCCGATCGAGTGTGTCTCCTTGGGGGGACCAGTTCTATTTGTGAAGAATAAGGATGGATCAATGTGGCTATGAATTGATTATAGAGAACTAAATGGGATCATAGTGAAGAACAGATATCCTCTTCCAAGAATTGATGATTTATTTGACCAACTTCGTGGGGCTCAATTCTTCTATAAGATTGACCTTTGATCTGTTTATCATCAACTGATGGTGAAGAAGGAAGATATTCCAAAGACTGCCTTCCGATCAAGATATGGGCATTTTGAGTTTACTGTTATGCCCTTCGGCTTGACTAATGCTCCTGCTATCTTTATGGATTTGATGAATAGAGTCTTTAATGACTACCATGATAACATTGTGGTAGTTTTTACTGATGATATTTTGATATATTCAAAAATTCGTGAGGAGCATGAAGATCATCTGAGGGTTATTTTGAAAACTCTGCCGAAGGAGAGGCTCTTTGGAAGGTTCAGCAAGTGTGATTTTTGGTTACAACAAGTGGCTTTCTTGGGGAACATCGTAACCAATGACGGAATCTCGGTTGACCATGAAAAGACAATGGTTGTGGAGGAGTGGCCTCAACCCACAACAGTAACTGAGATTCGTAGTTTCCTTGGTTTAGCAGGATATTATAGGAGGTTTGTGAAAAACTTTTCATGGCTTTCTAATCCACTAATCAAGTTGAATCGAAAAGGGGTTAAGTTCATCTGGAAAATGGAATGTGAGGAATGTTTCCAAGAGCTGAAGAAGATATTGGTTACTGCACCTGTGATAACACTACCCTCTATCGGAGAAGGATTTTTTATTTTTAGTGATGCATCTCCGAAAGGGCTTGGGTGCGTCCTCATGAAAAATGACAAGGTAATTTCTTATGCATCTCAACAGTTGAAGATTCATGAGCAGAATTATCCTACGCAAGATCTAGAGCTGGCGGTAGTTGTTTTTGCTCTAAAGATATGGAGGCACTATCTTTATGGGGAGAAATGTGATATATACACTGACCACCAATGTCTAAAGTATATTTTCACACAGAAATAATTCAACATGAGACAAAGGAGATGGTTGGATATTATTAAAGACTATGATTGTTCAATTCATTATCACCCTGGAAGAGCAAATAAAGTCGCAGATGCGTTAAGCAGGAAGGACCCTGTTGTTCTGGAAACAATGAGGATCCTAGGAGATCCCTTGATTAATGATCTAGCAAAACTGGACATGGGAATTATAAGGAAAGGTAAATCATCAACCCTATTTCAATTGATTTCTCAACCTTCATTACTAGAGAAGATCAAGAAGGCTAAAAAAAGATGCTTTTCTACAGGAGAAGTTGGAGGCTGTAAAAGATGGGAAGTTCCCTGATTTCAATATTGATCAAGAAGGTGTATTGAAATTTCTTACAAGACTATGTGTTCCATCTAGTCCGAAGAAAAAGAAAGAACTGATGGATGAAACTCATAGCTCTACTTTCTCTATACATCCAGGAAGCACTAAAATGTCTAGAGACCTTCGTGATCATTATTGGTGGGATAACATGAAGAGGGAGATTGTTGATTACACTTCAAGGTTCCTGGTGTGTCAAAAAGTAAAAGAAGAATGACTACTTCCTAAGGGGTATTACAACCGCTACCCATACCAGTATGGAAGTGGGATAATATCACTATGGACTTTGTAACTAGTCTCCCAAAAACATCCAAAGGGAACAATGCGATATGGGTTATTGTGGACCGTCTCACCAAGACCGCCCATTTTATCTCTATTCAAGAAAATTTATCTCTAGATCAACTTGCCAAGATATACGTGAAGGAAGTGGTAAGGCTGCATGGGGTACCACTATCCATCGTGTCTGATCGTGATCCAAGATTCACATCAAAATTCTGGAGAATTCTTCAACATGCTTTGATTACTGAAATGAATTTTAGTACGGCCTATCATCCTCAAACTGATGGCCAATCTAAAAGGACTATTCAGACACTCGAAGACATGCTAAGATTATGCTCAAGGGAATTTAAAGGTGGATGGGATCAACACCTCTCATTAGTTGAGTTCTCCTATAACAACAGCTTCCATTCGAGTATTCAGATGGCACCCTATGAAGCTCTATATGGAAAGCGATGTAGAACTCCTACTTGTTGGGACGAAAATGGTGAGAGAAAGATTCTTGGGCCTGATCTTGTGCAAGAGATGACAGAACAGGTTCATGCCATCCAACAACACATAAAGGGTGCTTAGAGTCAGCAGAGGAGCTATGCTGACAATCGTCGAAGGGACTTGGAGTTTGGTGTTGGTGATAAAGTCTTCCTTCGAATTTCTCCATGGAAGAGAGTCATGCGGTTTGGGAAGAAAGGGAAGCTCAGCCCTTGGTACATTGGACCCTATAAAATCCTTGATTGCATAGGTGCAGTGGCCTATCATCTAGCACTTCCACCGAACCTAGCTCAACTTCACAATGTCTTCCATGTATCTCTCTTGAGGAAGTACATACTCGACCCTTCGCATGTACTGAACCCAGAGGTGGTACAATTGGAACATGACCTCTCTTATGAGGAGCGACCAGTGGAGATCTTAGACCGTAGAGACAAGGTTCTATGAAACAAGACTACACACCTTGTGAAAGTGTTGTGGAGGAATCATAAATATGAAGAAGCGACTTGGGAGCCTGAGGAAACAATGAAGCAAAAGTACCCTCACCTTTTCGACTAGGCCTCAAGTATAAATTTCGGGGACGAAATTTCATAAGGATGGAAGAATGTAACGACCCAATATTTTTGAGTAGTATATTAACATACTCTTAATGATTTAATAGAAATGTTAATGGTTAATGCAGAAAGAGGAGTCGATGGCTTCATCTAGTAGACTCGAACCATATGATGCCCACTTATCAGAGCTTGGGAAAGAGGTGGCATCTTTGGGCTTCGCTTTGGACCAAGCCCAAGACGAACTCCAGTGTGTCAAGCTTGAACGGAAACGCCTATGGGAGAAGTTCACATTAGTAGAGATTACTACTAGGGCAATGTTATCTAAGCCTCCCTCAGATTCTCTCAGCATAGCACACCTTACACTTAGGTCATATGCCTGTGTTATAAGGGGCTATGTGACGAGACCCTAGCTTCTTTGTGTAATCCTTTAGGATGAATGAATTGAGATTTCTTCCATTAGTGATGATTGTGAAATTTCAAATGTCCGGATAATTTTAAGATGTATTTTATTGATGAATTTTGAAAAAAAGATATTTTAAAAATATTTATGTAATCCCTAAATAATTAATTATGTGTAATGATTTTCAAAAAATGGTCTTCTGCAAAAGTGTCCAGTAATGATTTTGGAGTCTAATAAGATCAAAATTATTTTTGATGATTAGTAAATTATGAATAGTGATTTTACGCTTAAGATTAGTAATGTGACCAAATGGATTAGTAATTTCACTCAAAGAAAGTTTTAATATAATTTAGACAACTTCATTAAGTAATGAGATTCAATAAAATGGGTAAATAACAATTTGATAAATTATTAGTCAAGTATTAGTTTTTTCGAGTGAATAGTGTTTTTTAATTAAAAATTTAAGTAAAAATAATTATAAAATTATTTTTATAAAATAGACTTTATTTTTGAACTCAGAGCATCGATATTATGTTATGGTAATTTTTGTGGATTTTTCTGAAAAAATGAATTCTTGATGAATAGTTCTTTTATTTAAAAATTAAAATAAAATTATTTAGAAAATTATTTTTTTAAAATGGAGTTCATAAATGTAATTAGAGCATTGATATTTGGTTAAGGTGAAATTTTGGGATTTTTTCTGAGAAAGATGAATTTTGCACTGAATAGTAAAAATGCAGTTTTAGGGTTTCGGTATGTTTAATGACATCATAACTGTGTCAGGATGATGTCATGAGATATTTTAAGGGTTAGCCGGCCAAGGGTGATGAATTATTGTATTGAGGGACCCATTTGGCCTAAATCCATGGAAAATTCCATGGGAGAGCACATGGTTTTGAGAAAAGCACTTGTGAGGTGCCCCTTGGCCATTAATGCTTTGTCCCCTCACTTTCCCTATAAATACCCACCCTTTCCTCCTTTATTTTTCACTCCCAACTTTCCCCCAACGAAGTTCTGGTCTCCATACCTCCCAAGGAGTCCTCCCAAGGTTCCCCCAAGCCCTCAAGGTCCAAACCATTGAGTTTTAAGAGTTACGTTTAAGGTAAAGGATCTGACCTCTCTCTTTCTTTTCATGTAATCTCTTTTATGTCATTCCCTTTATGCTCCATGTTATTTTGTGAGAGGATGTTCTTTTATATTCCTCTTACTTCCCTTTTCATGTTTATATGATTAGAGACCCCCTCTTACTCTCATCATTTCGTTTTATGATTGTTTATGTGACGCCGTTCGGCTGCCGAATTTTTAAGGGATTCTTTCACCCTTCTCGTTTTTTAAGTTCTACTGTCATGTCAAGTCTTTCAAGTTCCTTTTTATTATGTTGGGGTATGATCTCTATATCTACCATACTGATATCTTATGATCATATGATGATATACCCTATTTGATCTTGTCAAATCATTTTTATTGATGTTTAAGTGATGCCGTTAGGCTGCCGAATTTTTATAAGAGAAATATTATTTTTGTCTTACTTTCATGTTTTTCATTTCAAATGGTATGTCCTTAAAATTTCATTAAAATGATTCATATCCTTTATATTATGTCCCTATGTTATTTTTATAGATCATTTATGAGGGGGTTACCCATGTCCCCTCTCTTTTCAATGTTTTTTAAAACCTTGTAACATAGCCGTTATGCTGCAGAATTTTCATCTCAAAATGCCTCTCTCTTTTTCTCAAAATTATTTTATGTTATTAAGTGAATGCTCAAAGCTATTATTTCTATAGGGGTATTCACATATATATCAAAATGTTCTATTTTAAATTCTGGGATTTACATAAATGAAACCCTCTTTCCCTTTCCATGGGTTTAAAGTGACATAAAGATCATGTCTTTAAAGCAGTTTTTAAAACGTTATGATTATAAAATGAAACCCATTTCTTTTATGCCATATGGGTTGTTTATGAAATGATTTATGATGATATATCTAGCTCACATGATAAAAAATACATGTCAAGGGTGCTCCCAGATAGCGCTCCAATGCATTGGGTAAAGACTTAATCTCTAGAGATTACTTTTTAGACTGATACCTTGGTGAACAACCTTGGTAATTTTTAATGACACCTTGGGGATGGACCTTGGTGAAACGAAATGATTGTCAATATCAAATGTTTCAACCACATCTTTAAGTTATGAAAAATATTATTTTTATTATGATATATCTCATGTTTTCTTTCTCATTCCTTAAAGTTCTTTTCATGACCTTATTGAAGTATCTCAAGTTCACATGTAAAATGTTTCTCTTGTTTCCCTTACTGGGCATTCTGCTCACCCTTTCTTTTGATGTATGTCTCCAGGTTATGAGATCCAGTAATGAACCTAGGATGAACTTAAGGAGAATCATTTAAAGTGTTTAAGAAGAATTTTTTATGTTATTTTCATGTATTATGTTCCTTGTTTCCAAGACACTACACCTTAAAGATCGTCAGTTCCGTGTAATGAAATGAAAGTTTATGTTATAAAAAGACGGGATGCTATAGTTGGTATCAAAGGATGGTTTAGTTATTTGTGGAAATTAGGATATAAAAACTTTAGGAAGAACCCTATATAAAAGTTTAAATATAGGAAAACTTCCTGGTATTTTGGTAAGTATTGAGTAAGTGGTTTATCAAACAAATACATCCCTGTCTAGATACGAGCAGGTAGAGGCGGCTCTGGCACAGATGTACATAGGGGTAAAACCCAAAAACACCGCTTTGAGCTAGACTCAAACTGGAACTGGTGCACGATAACGGGCCTTGCTTCACTCTTGGTTATGACACTCCTGGGGGATATGTTTGGTTAATCACATGCTTTTTATGAAACATTATGAAGGAATTATAGAGAAGTGTAAGTGTCTAAGAATGAAGTCTTAGTTAAAAGATCCTTAAATGAAATAATTTTCTCAGTAAAGTTTTATTCTTTCAGAAAATGGGGGGCAATAGGAGGAACCGTGCAGATGGTGACCGCAATGCACCATGTGCTGACGGCCCTCTGATGGAATCCGGAATGGAAACATTCATGCGAATGGTGAACCAACTGACTCAAGTTATGAGTAATAACTTGAATCACACTGAGAGGCCGATCTCACAACGAAGGGAACACCATTCTGTTGAGTCTTTCATGCATCAACGACCACCATCATTCAGTGGATCTACTGACCCTTTGGTTTCAGAACAATGGATAAGCTCCATTGAAAAGGTCTTTTCTGTACTCCTTTGTTCGGAACAAGAAAAAGTCACCCTTTTTGTTTATCGCCTAGAGGGAGAAGCTGATTAGTGGTGGTCACTGGTCAAAAATACGAAGCCTAAAGGAGAGATGGAAGCTATGGAGTGGGAAGAATTCTGGGGAATATTCTTTAACAAGTATTTCCCTCGTTCCATGAGAACGAGAATGGAGAAAGAGTTTCTCAAGCTGAAGCAGAAGGAGAAGGAATCTGTCGGAAGGTATGAGATGAACTTCACCTGAATTTCACGATATACCTCTAGCTTTGTCATGGATCCAAGTGAGAAGGTTGATAGATTTTTCGGTGGACTAAGACCTCATCTGCGGAAGAATTTAGCCAACCGGGACTACGATAGCTATGAGGAGATCGTGCGGAGTGCAATGAAAGTTGAGCTGGAGTTTGGTGAGACACAGTGGTCTCATAAATCAATTGACAAGAAGAGATCGTTAGAGCCTAATTTAGGGAAGACTTTTGATCAGGGAAGAGGTGGAAAGCAAATGCAACTTACCACATGCAATAAATGTGGGAAGAAGTATCCGGGGAACTGCTTGGTTAGAAGTGGAAGGTGCTAAAAGTGTGGAAAAGGAGGCCATACTGCTCGGAATTGTCGTAGTGAGGTGAAGCCTCAACTCCCCAACACTAAAGAGAGAGGAAAGATGGCTTTTCCCTTACCCGAAGTCCATTTCTTCAAGTGTGGACAGCTTGGGCACTATGCTAATCTATGTCCAAATCCAAGGGAAGTGGAGGGGAATCACCATCAACCTTAGAAAAGGCCAGGGGAGCAAGGTCGTGATTTTTCTATCACAACAACTGAAGTTGATGCTCTGAATGACGTGGTAGCAGGTACTCTTGTTGTCCTCTCAAAACTAGCATCTACTTTGTTTGATTCTGGTTCTACGCATTCCTTTATTTCTTCCAAGATTGCAATGAATATAGAATCAATCCCCGAATTGCTTGAGGTAGAGTTGTCAGTCAAGACTCCATGTGGGATTATCCATGCATCAACAGTGTTTATAGACTCTAGTGTTTACTTTAGTGAGCACAATATTTTTGAAAATCTAGTAGTCGTTCCCATGATGGAATTCTACGTTATACTAGGGATGGACTAGCTATAAAAGTATAATTCTAAGATCAAATGCAGAAGTAAGGAAATCACAGTAGTCTTCAATAAACGACCTACAATTATCTTTAAAGGAGAGATATCCCGAACTGATCCCTATCTAGAAGCACCTCCTATAGCGTTCTTTATGGAGTTAATCGGTGATGATGAAGAAGGAAAATGGATCATAAAAATATAAGATTTTACAATTGTTCAGGAATAAATTAATGTATTTTCTGAGGAGTTACCTGGACCTCCCCCAGAAAGAGAGGTAGAGTTCTGCATTGAACTCGTACCTGGATCACAACTGATATCCATGACCCCGTATAGAATGGAAAATGTGGAGCTATAAGAGTTAAACAAACAAATCCAAGGCTTGTTGGAGAAGGGGTTTATCTGACCGAGTGTGTCTCCTTGGGGGGCACCAGTTATTTTTATGAAGAAGAAGGATGGATCAATGCGTCTATGAATTGATTATAGAGAACTGAATGGGATCAAAGTGAAGAACAAATATCCTCTTCCAAGAATTTATGATTTATTTGACCAACTTCGTGGGGCTCAATTCTTCTCAAAGATTGACCTTAGATCTGGTTATCATCAACTGAGGGTGAAGAAGGAAGATATTCCAAAGAATACCTTCCGATCAAGATATGGGCATTATGAGTTTACTGTCATGCCCTTCGGCTTGAAAAATGCTCCTGCTATCTTCATGGATTTGATGAATAGAGTCTTTAAGGACTACCTTTATAACTTTGTGAATGTTTTTATTGATGATATTCTGATATATTCGAAAAGTAGTGAGGAGCATGAAGATCATCTGAGGGTTATTTTGAAAACTCTACGGAAGGAGAGGCTCTTTGGAAAGTTCAGCAAGTGTGATTTTTGGTTACAACAACTGGCTTTCTTGGGGCACATCGTAACCAATGAAGTAATCTCGGTTGACCCTGCAAAGACAATGGTTGTGGAGGAGTGGACTCAACCAACAATAGTAACTGAGATTCATAGTTTCCTTTGTTTAGCAGGATATTATAGGAGGTTTGTGAAAAACTTTTCATGTCTTTCTAATCCACTAATCATGTTGAATCAAAAATGGGTTAAGTTCATCTAGACAAAGGAATGTGAGTAAAGTTTCCAAGAGCTGAAGAAGAGATTGGTTACTGCACCTGTGTTAACACTACCCTCTATCGGAGAAGGATTTTTTATTTTTAGTGATGCATCTCTGAAAGGGCTTGGGTGCGTCCTCATGCAAAATGACAAGGTAATTGCTTATGCATCTCGAAAGTTGAAGATTCATGAGTAGAATTATCCTATGCATGATCTAGAGCTGGAGGTAGTTGTTTTTTCTCTAAAGATATGGAGGCACTATCTTTATGGGGAGAAATGTGATATATACACTGACCACCAATGTCTAAAGTATATTTTCACACAGAAATAATTGAACATGAGACAAAGGATATGGTTGGAGATTATTAAAGACTATGATTGTTCAATTCATTATCACCCTAGAAGAGAAAATAAAGTCGCAGATGCGTTAAGCAGGAAGGACCATGTTGTTCTGGCAACGATGGGGAACCTAGGAGATCCCTTGATTAAAGATCTAGAAAAACTGGACATGGGAATTATAAGGAAAGGGAAATAATCAACCCTATCCCAAATGATTTCTCAACCTTCATTACTAGAGAAGATCAAGAAGGCTAAAAAAGATCCTTTTCTTCAGGAGAAGTTGGAGGCTATAAAATATGGGAAGTTCCCTTATTTCAATATTGATCAAGAAGGTGTATTGAAATTTCTTACAAGACTATGTGTTCCATCTAGTCAGGAGATAAATAAAGAACTGATGGATGAAGCTCATAGCTCTACTTTCTCTATACATCCAGGAAGCACTAAAATGTATAGAGACCTTCGTGATCATTATTGGTGGGATAACATGAAGAGGGAGATTGCTGATTACACTACAAGGTGCCTGGTATGTCAACAAGTAAAAGAAAAACGATAACTTTCTAAGGAGGTATTAAAACCTCTACCCATACTAGTATGGAAGTGGGATAATATCACTATGGAATTTGTAACTTGTCTCCCAAAAACATCTAAAGGGAACAATGTGATATGGGTTATTGTGGACCGTCTCACCAAGACTGCCCATTTTATCTCTATTCGGGAAAATTTCTCCCTGGATCAACTTGCCAAGATATACGTGAAGGAAGTGGTAAGGCTGCATGGGGTACCACTATCCGTCATGTATGATCGTGATCCATGATTCATATCAAAATTCTGGAGAAGTCTTCAACATGCTTTGAATACTGAATTGAATTTTAGTACGGCCTATCATCCTCAAACTGATGGCCAATCTAAAAGGACTATTCAGACACTCGAAGACATGCTGAGATTGTGCTCAATGGAATTTAAAGGTGGATGGGTTCAACACCTTCCATTAGTTGAGTTCTCCTATAACAACAGCTTCCATTCGAGTATTCAGATTGCACCCTATGAAGCTCTGTATGGAAAGCGATGTAGAACTCCTACTTGTTGGCAAGAAACTGGTGAGAGAAAGCTTCTTGGTCTTGATCTTGTACAAGAGATGACAGAATAGGTTCATGCCATCCAACAACACATAAAGTGTGCTCAGAGTCGGTAGAAGATCTATGATGACAATCATCGAAGGGACTTGAAGTTTGGTGTTGGTGATAAAGTCTTCCTTCGAATTTCTCCATGGAAGAGAGTCATGCGGTTTGGGAAGAAAGGGAAGCTCAACCCTACGTACATTGGCCCCTGTGAAATACTTGATCGCATAGGTGCAGTGGCCTATCGTCGAGAACTTCCACCGAACCTAGCTCAAGTTCACAATGTCTTCCATGTATCTCTCTTGAGGAAGTACATACCCGACCCTTCGCATGTACTGAACCCAGAGGTGGTACAACTGGAAGAAGACCTCTCTTATGAGGAGCGGCCAGTAGAGATCTTAGACCATAGAGACAAGGTTCTACGAAACAAGACTACCCACCTTGTGAAAGTGTTGTGGAGGAATCGTAAATATGAAGAAGCGACTTGTTTGCCTGAGGAAACAATGAAGCAAAAGTACCCTCACCTTTTCGACTAGGCCTCAGGTATAAATTTCGGGGATGAAATTTCTTAAGGGGGGAAGAATGTAACGACCCAATATTTTTGAGTAGTATATTAACTTACTCTAATTGATTTAGTAGAAATTTTAATGGTTAATGGAGAAATAGGAGTCGATGGCTTCATCCAGTAGACTCGAACCTTATGAAGCCCACTTATCAGAGCTTGGGAAGGAGGTGGCGTCTTTGGGCTTCGCTTTGGACCAAGCCCAAGCCGAACTCCAGCATGTCAAGCTTGACCGGAAACGCCTATGGGAGAAGTTCAAGTTAGTAGAGATTACTTCTAGGGAAATGTTATCTGAGCGTCCCTCAGATTCTCTCACCATAGCACACCTTACACTTAGGTCATATGCCGGTGTTATAAGGGGATATGTGACGAGACCCTAGCTTCTTTGTGTAATCCTTTGGGATGAATGAATTGAGATTTCTTCGTTTAGTGATGTTTGTGAAATTTCTAATGTCCGGATAATTTTAGGATGAATTTTATTGATGAATTTTGAAAAAAGGATATTTTAAAAATATTTATGTAATCCCTAAATAATTAATGATGTGTAATGATTTTCAAAAAAATGGTCTTCTGCAAAAGTGTTCAGTAAGGAATTTGGAGTCTAATAAGATCAACTTAATTTTCGATGAATAGTAAATTATGAATAGTGATTTTACGCTTAAGATTAGTAATGTGACCAAATGGATTAGTAATTTCACTCAAAGAAAGTTTTAATATAATTTAGACAACTTGATTAAGTAATGAGATTCAATAAAATGGGTAAATAACGATTTCATAAAATATTAGTCAAGTATTAGTTTTTTCGAGTGAATAGTGTTTTTTAATTAAAAATTTATTTAAAAATAATTAGAAAATTATTTTTATAAAATGGACTTTATTTTTGAACTCAGAGCATCGATATTATGTTATGGTATTTTTTGTGGATTTTTCTGAAAAAATGAATTCTCGATGAATAGTGATTTTATTTATAAATTAAATTAAAAATATTTTGAAAAATATTTCTTTAAAATGGAGTTCATAAATGTAATTAGAGCATCGATATTTGGTTAAGGTGAAATTTTCGGATTTTTTCTGAGAAAGATGAATTTTGCAGTGAATAGTAAAAATGCAGTTTTAGGGTTTCGCTATGTTTAATGACATCATAACTGTGTCATGACGATGTCATGAGATATTTTAAGGGTTGGACAGCCAAGGGTGATGAATTATTGTATTGGGGGCCCATTTGTCTTAAATCCATGGTAAATTCTCTGGGAGAACACATGGTTTTGAGAAAACCACTTGTGAGGTGTCCCTTGGCCATTGATGCCTTGTCCCCTCACTTTTCCTATAAATACCCAACCTTTCCTCCTTTATTTTTCACTCCCAACTCTCCCGCAATGAAGTTCTGGTATCCTTACCTCCCAAGGAGTCCTCCCAAGGTGCCCCCAAGCCCTCAAGGTCCAAACCTTTGAGTTTTAAGAGTTACCTTTAAGGTAAGGGATCCGACCTCTCTCTTTCTTTTCATGTAATCACTTTTATGTCATTCCCTTTATGCTCCATGTTATTTTGTGAGAGGATGTTATTTTATATTCCTCTTACTGCCCTTTTCATTTTTACATGATGAGATACTCCCTCTTACTCTCATCATTTCGTTTTATGAAAGTTTAAGTGACGCCGTTAGGCTGCCGAATTTTTAAGAGATTCTTTCACCCTTCTCGTTTTTTAAGTTCTACTTTCATGTCAAGTCTTTCAAGTTCCTTTTTATTATGTTGGGGTATGATCTCTATATATACCATACTGATATCTTATGATCATATGATTAGAGACCCTATTTGATCTTTTCAAATCATTTTTATTGAATTTTAAGTGACGTCGTTAGGCTGCCGAATTTTTATAAGAGAAATCTTATTTTTGTCTTACTTCCATGTTTTTCATTTCAAATGGAATGTCCTTAAAATTTCATTACCATGATTCATATCCTTTATATTATGTACCTATACTATTTTTATAGATCATTTATGAGTGGTTGACCCATGTCCCCTCTCTTTTCAATGTTTTCTAAATCCTTGTAACATAGCTGTTATGCTGCAGAATTTTCATCTCAAAATGCCTCTCTCTTTTTCTCAAAATTATTTTATGTTATTATGTGAATACTCAAAGCTCTTATTTCTATAGGGGTATTCACATATATATCATAATGTTCTATTTTAAATTCTGGTATTTACATACATGAAACCCGCTTTCCCTTTCCGTGGGTTTAAAGTGACATATAGATCATGTCTTTAAAGCAGTTTTTAAAACGTTATGATTTTGAAATGAAACTCATTTCGTTTATGCCATATGGGTTGTTTATGAAATGATTGATGATGATATATGTGGCTCACATGATAATAAATACATTTCAAGGGTGCGCCCAGATGACTCTCCAATGCATTAGGTAAAGACTTAATCTCTAGAGATGACTTTTTAGACTGATACCTTGGTGAAAAACCTTGGTAATTTTTAATGACACCTTGGGGATGGACCTTGGTGAAAAGAAATGATTGTAAATATTAAATGTTTCAGCCACATCTTTAAGTTATGAAAAATGTTATTTTTATTATGATATATCTCATGTTTTCTTTCTCATGCCTTAATGTTCTTTTCATGACCTTATTGAAGTATCTCAAGTTCACATGTAAAATGTTTCTCTTGTTTCCCTTACTGGGCCTTCTGCTCACCCTTTTTTTGATGTATGTCCCCAGGTTATGAGATGTAGTAATGAACCTAGGATGAACTTAAGGAGAATCCTTTCAAGTGTTTAATAAGAATGTTTTATGTTGTTTTCATGTATTATGATACATGTTTCCAAGACACTAAACCTTAAGGATCCTCAGTTCCGTGTAATGAAATGAAAGTTTATGTTATAAAAAGACGGGATGCTATAAGATCCCTGCTAAATTAATGTCGATTGAATATCCCTCTACTTTAAACACCCGTGGATTAAATTATAGATCATTAAACACTTTTATTCAGATGACCCATCATTTAATATTTCATTTACAACCATCACCTCTATAACTAATCCAACCGAAGCCATTCCCATTATTATTAAACCTTTATTTAATTATTACATCACTAATTAAGAATCAACCACAACTTAACCACCTATCACTAGAAGCATGTTATCTCTAATAGATGTACCCTACCACCCCAGAAGGATGGCCCACAAACTATCACCTCTCGAAACCAAAATAATTGACAAAACCACATATCACCCCACTCCCCATTACAAATACCTATCATCGTCCCACCACACTATGTTATTTAAAAAACTTTCCATACACGTATACCCCAAAGCACACATCACTTAACATAAATCATTTTAAAGGTTCTAAATAAAATTTATCACATTTGACTACTCTTCTTTGGAGCTTTATCAAAAAAAAATCCCGGTGAACCAATTCATTATCCAAGTATAAGTAATGAATTTTTTTTGTTTAAGGTTATATCACAACAACCACTATAGTCACATAAAATATATCCATCATAAGTAAAGCATCCAACAACCATAATTTTCCATTGGCAGTTTAGACCATATAATCATAATATCAAAAACGATATCAAAGCTATAAAAACATGTCGATAAAACCCCATAACACCCATCAATTAAATTAACTGATTATTTATCATTTAGTCATGTTGTAACCATCCTAATTAATATAAAAACATATGTATATCCCCTCCTACATGATGTAAAATAATGGTAAGAAAAGTGAATCCAACATCAAAGAATTTTTTCACACCATAGGGTTGGGAATAATACCCACAAACCATAGATTAACCACTAGATAGGTGTATAAAAAAATTATGTACCAAATAATTATCAAAACGCTACCCAAACATCCCACTGAAGACCAAATGTATCACTATAGACAATACTAGGGGAAGAATGAGAGAAAAAGGAAGATAAACAGGAGAAAAATCACCGAAGATCAACCATGGATCACCAATGAACATTAACCAGATTGAATAGATCAATAAGAGATTAAGGAGCGCTCGAAGAACATGTTCAGTCACTTAGGGTTCACCCAAAATGAGAGGTATCAGAGAGAAGGGAATAATGAATAAATTTTACCACAAAATGAATTTTTATACATCACATTTTTGGGGTATTATAGGATGTGTAATCCCATTTCACATTGTATAATACTCAAGGTTTTGTTTCATCCCAAAAACTCATCACCTCTTCATTTTATATTATTTATATAAAATAGAAATATTACACATCATGGAACACTTTTACATTACATTTAAAATATTTATACACAATTAAACATCCTTGAGAAACCATGATTCCAAATTTCAAATTGTGTAATTCGATTACACGATGTGTAATTCGATTATACGATGTGTAATCTCCCCCCATACATCCATTAGAAACTAGAATTCTCTATAAACTATCATATAATCTTCAAAATACCTCTAATAATTAAAAATGGAAATAGTATGGACCAAGAACGAACTGACCATTACATTAGATACATCTCAAATGATTTGTTCCATAAAGAATCCAAAACAATGCTAAGAAAGAACAGGTTCTGAACAACCTCCCGATGAGATTCCTCCCAAGGATCTCATCATGCACTAATCTATACCACCATCCCAATAGGCCATGCAATAATACTACCAAGACACACTTCCCCACCTCATCACTACAACCCAAAATACAAACACACACCACCCGTACAACCAACCTACTAGAAAAATTCTTCACAACCACACTTCCACACAACCACATCATGACCACACTTCCACATAACCACAACGACTAACATATCACCCCCACACATCCCAAACCATCAACCACCACAACAAACAAACTACACCTCCACATAATACAAAACTACACTATCCTGAACACACAAATCTAGGAATTCCATCATCCATGTCATAAAACAAAAAAAATTCACAAATAACATTGAAAATCAATAAAATGAAAGGAAAAACTCAGAATGACTTCATGTTCTAGGAAAGAATATTCATCTCTCACTCCCTTGTACTCTCCTTGAGGACACCGTGAATCTAATAAACGAAATCCAAATGAATGGTCCATTCACACTGTGCCTTATGTTGAAATTATTTGGTATTTACTAGTTTCTCAACAAACATCATGTCTTCGTCAATATATAACTCTCCACATTCCATGATGTGGGAGTAATCATGAAGATATCCGTGAAGTTGAGAGATGTGGATGTAGTCGTAGATCCTCTCAAAACACAGTGGAAATGCCAAATAGTATTCCACCTTTCCAAATCACACCAACACTATAATTGGTCCCCAAAACAAGGTAGAATGTATCCTACCTCTTCCAACCTACTTTTTACCACATCATGTGGAATCCTTCAAGAACACATTTTCTATATCCTAGAACTCCATGGGACTCAACATGTGATCGACATAATAATTATTCCAATATTGTTCTAGTTTCATCATCTCATGAATTAACTGATCATTCTATATAATGTTATGGACCACATTGAGTCCAAGAACAGTTGTCTCCCCAACCAAAGGCCAACACATTACAGAATGAAACTTTCATACCTACATTTTCTAAAACATAGCCATTGAAATTTAAGAGTTAACGATATTATTATAATAAATATCTACCAATGGAATTTATCATACCCAAGGCCCACCAAATCCCATGATGTATGACCAACATATATCCTCCTACATCTAGATAGTCCATTCCTTTTTACCATGTTCATATAGTTGGAAATTTGTGTTGAGGCATAACTGTGTGCTAAAAGAATATTGTAATCTACTCTATAATCAGGAAGTAAAACATGTTTCCTGATACGAGACATTGGACCTCTGAAATCCAAGAAACTACACCACTTCATCCAGATACCTCATAACCCAAGCAACCATTTCCCTCAACTACTTTATCACCTAGGAATGGGATGATTTTGATAGCCACTCCACTACCACCTACATAGAATCGAAACCTCCCTCAGATCCAGGTAACCCTTTGATGAAATCCCCTAATATATAATAATATTTCTACTTGTTAAAATATAGGGGCTATAGATCACCCATATGAACACAATGTGCAGGCCTCACTTACTCTAATCCCAAAAACTGAGCCACAAACACTAATACTACTTTTTTCATCCCTAGCCACCAAAAATACATCCTCAAGCCACAATACATCTTGGAATCTTCTTGGTGCATTTCCCATATGTGATCTATGAAACACATGTTTACCTTCATCACATATTACCAAGAGAAAAAAAAACATTCCTTGAAATACCATCCCATTCTGATCATCTTCTGATAATCCTTCCAGAGAATCATCATGGCAAGCACAATCATGCATAACCCCTTCTTCTATGTATCCCTAATGAGCTTCCTCCTCTTTTTGGATAAAGTAAGACTAAAACATGATCTAAAAAACATCGTTTTCCACCATCCACTACTGCTTCTATGTGTATGGATTCCTAATCATTGATCACTCTTCAAGTATCTACAAATTCCAAAAAAAACCTACTTCTGGTAATTTTAAATAAAAGCATCAGCCATGAATTTTCAAATTCTAGAGGTATAGGATATCTCAAAATCATAGTCCTAATGAAACTCCATCCACATATCCTATCATAAATTATGATCACAATAGAAAAAATATATACCTCAATCTATGATGATCCATGAAGTCTACAAATCACTCCACATTGAGGTAAATCTTAGAAAATATCAACACAAATAGAACATATTCAAGTTCCATATCCAATGTGTAATTTTTATTATTTTGGGGATATAACTTACTACACCCATATGATTTCACTACTCACTATTGCATCAACGTGAATCCAATGTATGGATGGGATGTTTCACAAGACACCTTGATAATCAACCCTTCCATAGGCAACTAGAGAGCCGGAGAACTGAAAAACTTCCCCTTCAGGAAACTTAATATGCCTGATGCTGACCCCTCAACACGAAATCATGTTTTCCCTAGTCAAAGATGTCAACCTGGTTGTTACTCAAGAGAAATTGGGTACAATCCTTTGATAATAGCTTGTAATACAAATTAACATATAAACCTATGTCATGTTATTGGTTGTTTAAAAACAAATACTGAATTTTATCTTCATCTATTTCTAATTCTAAACCTACATGAGACACCACATGCCCATGTAAATGAACCTCCCCTATCCAAAAATTACACTTGGACTACATTCCATAGATCTGGTTTCATGAACGAACCTATAAGACAATTATGAGATGCTCGACATGCTCTATATATAACATAGATTATATAAATCACTATGGATGGATATGATGACAAACTTTTCCATGAAATCATGGAACACAATTTTCAAAATCCCCATGAACATATATGTTGTGTTCATAACACCTAATAGAATGACTAAAAACTCAATGTGTCCATAACTTCCTCTAAATGTTTTATTCATGATAACACACTCCTTCACCCTCAAGTGGGGATATCTAGAATGTAGATCACCCATAAAAAATTAAATCATGTCGCTCTGATGGTTGGAAAGATATTATTTCCATTTAAGAGGGTAATAGTTCTTGACCATCAACTGAGTCAACATTCGTTGGTCTATACAAATCATCATAGAATCTTATAGGTTGTTGACAAACACTAGAGCACTATATGATGAAACACTGGGCAAGATAAAACCCTTCTACATCATATCAACTATAAAGATCTCAAACTCATGCAACTAAAAATTTGACATCAAATAAATATCCATCGAAATTGGAGATGCACCGAGTATCATGTCTTTCCCAAATTCAACATCATGTCAAGGGTGTAGTGTCACAACATCCATAGTGAAAACATCCATGAATTCTTTAATGATCATGTTAACCTCCACCATATCAGCAGCTACAAATTACACTAATATCATATCCAATCAAGAAATAATGGGATCTGCATTGCGACTACCCTATTGAAAAACATTATCACCAACAGAATCCACACATTGTATATCGACATCAGAAAAAATGAATCACCTCCTAAATCAGTCGGTAATAGCGTGTATGGAATAAAACCAGTCGATGTTGAGAATTACATTGTATGTATGCATCTCTAATAAAAAGAGATTGCCACTGGACTGATGCGGTCCTGTCATCAGTTCACACCCCTATCACACATCAAACAAGCTTGTCTAGTCTCTAACTAGCACACTCACCACCAGGGGCATGTAAAACCTTATTATTTCTAGGCCTAGGTCATATGCTATAGTGGGTTAAACAAAAGACTGAGAATATTCAGAATAAAAAAAGGTACAAACTATGGTGCTAAAAAATTTATTATACTTTTTATGATCTCTACACACTCTGGAACTACTACCTCCATTACACAAAACTATCCATGTATCGATCCTCTACCTCTATAATGAATACCACCTCAATTACCACACAATGGAATTTTTCCCAAAACACAAAGAACATCTTAAGGTTGTCCTCTACCCAGTCAATCTCTCCTTAGGGAAAGAAAAATCATTCTACCCCTAATAATGATATTGACTTACTCGAAACTGATATTGAGGGTAGTGGTGAACCTATCAACCTAGATAAAACAAGGAATGCAGAACTATTTTTAATTTTATCTAGAGATTCCCCTGAACCCCTGAATAAAAAACAAAACTATCACGAACCCCTACTAAAATAACAGAAACTACTTGAACCCGATCATAGAAGAGGAAGCTGCTTGGTGGAATCCATGTCATTCGAAACCTCGAAGGTCTGGGAACCTAATATCTTCCACTGAAAATTCAATGTTCTGGATAACTGTACTGGAAACCCTCTCATATTAGAACTACTCACAAGTTCATCCACATAGTCACATTTTCTTTCTTCTTAACCTCTAGTTATGTTGGGAACGTAAAAGGTGTAATAGCATAATAGATTTAAGGATAGAGTGACTCTTCAAGACGTCCATTACGAGACTCCTCATTTGAATAAAAATATTAGGGGGAAATAAAGAGGATACCTAAACATGATTCCCATATAACACAAAAAATGATTCCCTAATGGGTAGATTGGAGATTCTACCTCTATTATGATTTCACAGTCAATGAAAGGATCTCCTCTCAAAACTCCTTTAATTTTACCCACATAACACTGGCCTCCTTACGCTCTCCCAAAAACATCATCCACCAATGACACATGGGTCCCCACATCAGACTTACAACCAATGGGAATAAGTACTCCATCGAATCCCAAATTAATTAGAATGTGACATCATGCTATTCTAAATATATCTCTGTCTCTACATCTTAAATAAAACCTTCATACATCCCCAAAGATTACCGCTAGAAATCTTGTAATGTCCTCTACCATTGATATTCCATCTCAACCAGATCAACCTTATGAATATCAATCGATTAATCCTACTGAACCACCATTCCTAATCAAAATTTGGTCAAAAACCGCAAACCACAATTGAAATGTAATGAATATTTAATAATCTAGATAGTATGTGTTTTAATTAATATTTATATAAATTAATTTTATTTATTTAATCCATTTTAACCGTCACAAAACTACCAATATCAAATAATAACACAAGTCATTATGTTTCATGATCCATTCCTATGTTTCTACCCTACAAGGTGGTCTACAACACAAGGAAATTCAATAAGCTCAAATCTTATTAACTGGATTACAGGGGCCCCGAAAATATCATTTCCTACCCAGTATACATGTACTAGGTCACATACCGAGGTCATGAGGAACTATTTTCCTACGAACCAATGAAAACTAATTGTCCCTAACTCTATACTCCATCATATCTCCCAACCATCATCTTTTATACCACTATTCCATGATCACATCACTCCAATGTTAGGAAGATGTGGGGAGGGACAAAACGACCCCCCATATCCCACCTTCAGTAGGCCATGAGATTGAGACTAGAACCAAGGGTGTAATAATCTCACAATAAGGGGGAAAGATATTTTTTTTTTTGAAAAAATATTAGGAGATAAAATGAATCATACAGAACAACTCCAAGGAATTATAAAAACATGAATTCCAAAAACCACCCAACATGCATGAATAAAGTTGAACTAATCAAATACAAAAATGTCTCCAATGTAAATACCTAAATGAGATGTCAAGGTACCAACATAAAATCTCTTCCAAATGATAGAGCTAGTAACTCCAAAAACAAAATCGATAAAATTCTCATGGAAACCTGAATGGAGTTATATATATGTATGGTGAGTAGAGATGTTTAATAAGTATAAAATACATGTTTTCTCATGCACACATGAATGAAGCATACTAACTCTCAGGTTATAAAATAACAGAACCAACCAACATCAAAATAGTTATACTAAGAAAATGAACCCCAACAATTCACACTCACCATGTAAAACAATGAATGAAACATAATATGATATAAATAACATCGATGATAGGTTACCCCATAGTGCACCCCCATCGGCATGCCGCCCTCTCCCAATGTCTTACATCCTGGCACTCCCATCCCTTCAATATACAACATCACATCCCACCCACCCACTCCTCGGCCTCAAAAAACATCATGAACACACACACATTGTCCTAATAGTACATCCCTAACACACATATTTGGAGCTCACAACACATAACACCCCCACACACATGTTCCTCACAACACATCACATCAAATCTCATCATTAATACACATGGTAAATCATAATAAATCTCATCATGAAGACACCTAGGGAATCACAAACCACATACCCCAAAAACACCAATGTTATATCATCATGACTGAAGACTCATAGGACATCACAACCACCATCTAATGAACTAAGAGACATCCTTCTATCAAAACATGCTTCATACCAACATCAACTAGAAGAGAGAGCATAAAATAGTGGGTAAACATCCATCTATACTCCTCACCAGATGTTGGGGAAAACAACCCCTGCATGTAAATGTGGTTGTACAACACATAGTACTAAGCATGGGTGGGTGCATATATAAATCACTTGAATGTAAAAATATATGTATAATATCCAACAGTTTATCCCAAAATAATGGTTCATAAACCAAAAAACCATCTCAGAACACCGTCTCTTTTGATGCCACCTCTAAATGAAATTATTATTTTCTAAAATGATCATTTCAACAATTTTTGAGACCTGATTAATTATAGATGCTTCACATTCACTCTAAATTCATCACCCATAAATTTCAATTTTTATTATCAAATAAATTTAATCACATTACCCATGATTTAAAATTTCATTAACTACATTTATCTCAATAACCCAACCAACCTAATCCATTACCAAAATTATTAAATGATTATATATTAATTACATAAATTAAATGTAATCTAGAAAAACATAACCACATTTCACAAGAAATATATCATCCATGATAGCCTCACCCCACCACCCCAAAAGAAAATCCAACAAAATATCACCTTGAGACCCCAAAAGAATGGACAACAACCACATATCACCCCACACTGCATTGCAAACTACCATCACCATACCACTACACAATCACATGCCTTCAACTTCTCCCCAAACATTAAAACCACAAGAAAAACCACATCACATAAAAAACATTTTACAGGGTCAAAATTTTTTATCACAATCCACTAATTTCTTATGGGACATTACCACACAAGATAAATCTAGGGAAACCAATTATTTTTTTCAAGTATAATTAGCTAACAAAATTCCGTTTAAGGTGATATCCTAAATATAAAAATAGTCACAACACTTTTATCCAGCACAAACAAAGCCAACAAAATATCCATAATGTTTAGTGCAGTGTGTATCCTATATATTCACAATATCAAAATGGTATAGAGTCTTTAAAGCATTGGGATCAAACCACATCACATCAATTAATTAAATTAACATATTATATATCATTAATTAATCTCGTACAACCATAATTCAAAGGTAAATATATGTAAAGCCCATCCCACATGATGTACAATAGAAATAAATCAAATCCTTCCTCAAGGAAGATTTTCTCACCGCAAGACGAGGAAGAATGTCTAAAAAACAACATCCAAAATGCTAGAAATGTGGTTCAGCGTATTCCATACAAATAAGATTATAAAAACTCTAAAAAACATCAAAATTAAGCTAAACCATATCTCTGATGAAAATCGTATTGGAATTATGATAGAAAATAAATTAGAATGAGACTAAAAATTACCATAGATCAACTACAAATCACCAACAAACATCCACCTGGATGAACAGATTGAATAGAGGTGACGGATTTTATAAAGAACACATGAGGGAGAGTAGGGTTGTCCTAATAACAATGGGAAGGAGAGAGTATGGTAGAATGAACATATGTACAACCAAAATAAATTATTAAATTTCACAAGATCGGGGTATTACTTGACTTGTAATCCTATTCCATGTATTGTAATACCTTAGGTTCATTTTCCCCTCAAAAATGACTCATAGATTAATATTATGTTATTTATAATGCCTAAAAATATTACAAGTCTTGAAACTCTACTTCACAATGTTAAAACATATTCACCCCCCAAAACATCTGATAAATGCCATGAAACCAATTTTCATGTTGTGTAATGCACTAAAAAATGTGTAATCTCCCTTTTTATAGCCTTTACTGACTAGAATTATCTATAAATCCTTTGATCCAATTTTGAACCCCAGTAAATATAAAAACTACCAATGTATCAGGTGTGGTAGGAATGTAGCGTTATTATATAAAAATAGATACTCATGGGAACATATATTTACACATGAGATGTTATGGGAATTTTTGGTAGATATAAGTACACAAAAATATACCAGGGTATACATATGTATTATTATATAAAAATATTAAATATAATTAAACTTGGTAATGCATGTGTAATTAATGTTTCAATATGATGGACATGGATGTTAATGGAATAAACAAGCATGCTCAATTACATATCAATAAAATCCTAGTTATATATTGTTTATCATCTGTAAACCAAGAAACCCACATGTATTTATAGAAACTATATGGTATAAATTTTAATAGTGTAATAAAAATGGTTAGAAAATGGTATAGATATGTAATATTGTGTTTACCAGGTTATAGGAAGATTCAAATAAGTACACACATTTTAACTAGAGATATAATGGATATATACATCTACAAACGATTACATGTGGGCACAACTATTGGAATATTCTTATATATTTGTGAAAATTTGTATTCATTTTCATGCATCGTTTATACATCCTCATACATTAAATTTGTTCCCATGTTTTCATGCCTGCACATGTGAGTATACATGGGTACAAATATGTAATCACACAAACAAGTGAGTACATTTATATACTTGTGGGTACATCTATATGTATATAAGTACTAGTGATTCCTCCAAGTCATATATAGTTACCTCTATATATATATATATATATTTATATTTTTAGTTATAGATGGTTATGAGGAGGTAATCACTAGTACTTCGATTCCCTCTATTTTCAGGCAAATATATAAAATTTTTAATAAATAATATCAATGTTTTTAGTAATTTTCCAAATTTAATTAATTTATTATTATAACATGTTTTATTTTAGTATCAGGAACGAAATTGTATTATGTAATTAATTTACTGATTAATTTTATTTTATGATTTTTATTAAAAATATTATATTTAAATTATGTTTACCGTGACAATATTTAATATAATCAATTGTGAAACACATTTTCCACCCCTCATCCCCCAATGAAAGTCAGATAACTATACCAATATGATATTCAATCAATATAGGGTGGAGGTGTTTTTTTTGGAATGAGTATGAATTGTTAATGGTTATTGAATACTAGTAGGGACATACATGGGAACAAAAATACAGTAAACGACATGGAAATTGCTTGTGGATATGAGTGTAAAAAACACTTCAGCATGGGTCGGTGCTGGAGGAAGTATGATTCCACCTACTAGATATTAAAAAAATTATAAGAGAAGGATATCTTTTAAATTATAGGGATTTATTATCCATCATGAATAACCTATGTGGAATAGATTATTCCCCAACACTGTGAAACATTAATGAATGTGACGATGTTTCGACCACTGCTCGTAGATTCTCAAACTCAAACATGTTCTATGATGAAATACAATAACCTTGAACCCAATAACTTATTAGAAGGCTTCTACATCTCCAAGTATAATTCCATTAAATCTACTAGAATAGCATTACTTCAATAAAAATAGTACTATCATGGATATAACCTCTTTATATAAACACCAGAACATAATGAAACCATTGTGACTTTAATTATATATGATATATGAAAAGGGTGTTGACACATGGACTTGGCTATATCATTATTATTATTGTTATGATTTATTGTTTCATTGTCATAAAAAATTAATATTTTTCACAACTAGTAATTCTTGAGAATCTATTTCGTAGGACATCCAAGAATCATAGAAGCCATTAGAGGGAAGATCACTAAAGAAGAATATATTATGTAATACATGTGTTTTAGTGTCGACATAAAATATAATTATTTCTAATAGAATAATATGTTTTACAACATTCTAATGCATATTGTAGATGATAAAATATTATAAAATAGAAAATATGATTAAATAAGGAAATATTGTGGACCCTGGATATGTCATTATCGTAAAAAAATGGATTTTATGAATTCATGAGGATGGAGAAGTTTTAGTTGTGGGGATGATTCACATATCATATCCATGTATTGGCATGAATGAAATATTAAAGATTAATGGTTGTTGTTTCATATTCATTTTTTCCATGATGTAGATAGATTCATGTTGTAATTTGAAATAACTTACATCTTTTGGAAATATATATAATACACCCATATTTTTAAATAAAATTAATGATGTAAATTCATGGAATAATCATATGAATATTTTAATACAAATTTCTCCATAAAAATATGGATGACTCGATATCCAATATTAATTGGTGTTGAAAGTAAACAAATTTACAATACCATAGAGATGAATTGAAAAATATAAATGGATATCAAAAGTTATAAACATAAGTAACCTATGCATATAAATATTTGTGTCTATAATGTGGTGGATGTTTGAGGGGAGAGCATAAACAGATGTAAACATGATGAATTCTTGGATAGAGTGTAAACATGTTGTTGTTGCTCTTGATTTATGATACAGTCATCACTATTTTATTCATAATCATTCATCCATCACTCAAACACCCATGGATGTTCTTTAATGTATGGGTAAAATCATATTATAATTGGGGATGGCTAGGTTACGCATTTGAGAATCTTATCTTTAAGCATAATTTGATAACATTTATATATATTCTTATTTAAATGATTTTAATTTTTGGATTATTGTTATTTAATTGAATTATATTTTGATTCTGATTAAATGTGGTTATCTAGTATTTAATTGATAATTTTTAATTTTTTACCGCACTAATTGGGTTTAGATCATATCAATTGATTGTTATATGAATTTTTAGAATTCTTTTATTGATTACTAAGAATTTGAGGATGTGGGACTGATCTATCATGGCTTAGTGGGTATAACAACCCTTTATTGGGTACTACCAAAGTAATTCAAGGTTTTATTAATCTGACTATATCACATAAGAATGGATTATTCTAGTGTAAGGAAGTATTTTGGACTGATTTCACATTTGAATACCTAATCAATGAGGAAAATGGTAAACAATTATCTAAATATTCATTAGATATTTTAACAATATAATGAGATTTATATAAAATATAAAATTATAGACTAATTAATGAGGGTACAGTCGTAACATAATCACATGACACCAACTTTGGTATATTCTAAAATGATTCATTACTCCCATGTAATAGAAGCAGTTATCTACATTTTTTGATTTTGAAAATAAGACACTATATTGAAGAAATCTTATTTGGAGAAAACATAGGATACCACTAAAAAGAAATTATGTAGGAAATATGTTATGATTTAGGATTCCCTGTGATAGGTGTTTTTATCAATATATTATGTTTTAGTTATGGGTGAGCTCTAATACATCATATATTATTCCTGACTATAACCTCAATATTAGAATTTTTTTCCTTCTGATCCATAAATAGATTTATATTTTATAAAATGAAATGGGAAAATTTATTTATATATTAATCTGAAATATATTAATATATATGACTTGATTGATATTTTTATTATTTAGTCCATGTCGACATAATTTTAAATAAACCACAACCCAAATTTAAGGGATATATCATCCCCTAGATTTTGTAACAAAAAATGATGTAGTTTTTTCTACATTGAAATTTTAATTTAATTTATATGTTTTTATTATTATCATTATCACTATGTAACATGGTAGTTAATGTAAGGATCCAAACCAATATATTGAGGATTTTATATTTTTTTGTTCATACATTATACAATTTTGAGTTTCTAAAGGTAAATTTAAGAAGATATAATTGTCCTTTTCACTTGAAAATATATATGGTTTGGATTTATTTCCAAAAAACACAAATATATCCATGATTTTAAAGACTTAAATTTTTTCATTCAATTATTCTTCTTATTCACCATGAAAAAAGTGACATGTAAGGATCTCAATTCCATTCAAAAACCAAAAAGATAGACTCTCAATGATAATTTTTTAGGATATTAGTAGATATATTTGTATTTGACCCATTAATATATAGAGGAAAATAACTTCATTGGATACTTTAATCCAAGTATTTTTTACAACAAAAAGACCCATTTTGGTGGACAATCTATATGGGCATTGAAACATAAGACATTAGTGGATTCAATGTGATGGATTGAAAAGATAAGATAAAATTACTATTAATTTTTAGAAAAAATAATATATATATATATATATATATGATATACACATTAGTTAAGTATATAAAATTAAATTTCATAATGTGAAACCTAATATGATGAGATAACATATCAGTTTGAATGATTGTTGTAAGCATTGTGAGTGAACAATAGGACCGACCTCAATTATAGGGTATGTATTTTACAAAACATCACTTCACTGAAAAATATACCAAAATAAAAAATAATGGAAGTTTTATGTAACAATTTTAATCATCTATTATCGAATTACATTTCTAAATGATAGATTATACATATACCTAACCGAGAATTAGAGCCCAAAATAAATATTAGATTTTATTATCTAATCCAATACCCACATCAACAACTAAACAAATATAAATTATCTAATGCATCACTATTAAAAAACCATAGAATTTCCCATTCCAGTAACATAATTATCAACCACCTCCATTAAAAAATTTCGAATGAGTCTTTATTTACATGATCACCATCTTAATGTCATCAAAATTTATGATCCATGGTTGAGGGGATATAAGACAATATATATAATATATAAAACTAATTTGGAGGTATAATGGTTATACTAATAAATAGTAGAGTAAAATTTTAGCCAAACTAATCTAGAAATGAATATAAAGTGAAATAAATATTACAAAAAGGATTAGTGATGAGATTTATCTCCCTAAAGAAATGATGTATCATCCTGAATAAAATTAATGAAAGAATTAAATTTATATGTATAATTTAAAAGATCAATATGGAAAATAGATGGATGAAAAGTCAAAATATTAACGAATATGTTGATTTTGAAAGAAATATTTTACACACTAATGATAATATAATAATGGGTGAAGAAGGATATTCAAATTTTTCCAAGTTGGACAATGATGTTAAAATTTAAAATTGAAGAACAATATCCTAAATATTTTATCAAAAAATATTAAATCAACACCCCTATATATTTATCTTAAAACATCCAATTTATATTAAATTACTCAAGGATCTCTAAAAAAAGGTGAGACTTGACGTGAATGAGAGAATAATATTAAGAAAAATTTTATTATATCTTATCCAAAAACTGATTTAAAAAACTTTCTATAATTATGATATCAATTAGTTTGACTATCAATTTTTTTTTATGTGATATTGGTTTTTAATGAAATGCAATTCCATAATATGTTTTCAAACATATTGAAATATGAAAATTAAATCAACCAAGATGGGTTTTCATATTTAAAATTATTCCAATGTATTTGTAGAGGTTTCATTATAAGACTTTCTAGTTGTGGTGGAAATATTGAATTTAATAGAATACATGCATGATCCAATCAAAAAGGAAGAAAATAGACTTATAAATTCATAAATAATTTTGGGACGGCTAATATTGACTATTGAAAATAAAATAATAAATTTTTATTAAGAAATGATTAATACGAAAAATTGAAAATCTACTATGTACTTCAACATGAATTTCACATGAAGAACTATTCAATAAATTATTTCATTTTACGACTACCCTATAATGAATGGTATTAAATTGATGAATATTTATACATACACCTTGAATTTATATCCTTGTGAGAGATGTTTTCCACTTAAAATGCTACAAAACGAGTCACATCCTAAATATCGAGAAATTTTGATCTCATGTTAGAAGATGAGAAAAAATTATATTATACAATTTGTTTTAACCTAAAGATTAAATATTGGAGGTTATGATCCTAATTTAAATATAAACAATAGAAAATACCTCAGATATACTATAAAAACATCTTCTATGTGATTTAATGTTTATCTACCTTAAGGAAGGAGGAATATCTTAGGTATTCATTTCTAATTAAATACCCATATACCAATAAAAAATAATTCTTGACCATTAAAAATTAATCCATATTGGAATATTGGGTATTGTAAGAGAATACATTGAAATAACCCGAAAATTGTTTCACATTAAAAAATTTTGAGTTGAATTACAAACTTATTAGTTATTCCCAATTTAATCTAAATCCCCACCATCATCGATATAAAAAATAAAAAGATATAGAATTTCAAAGATGATAATATCATATTCCAAATTTATAATTCATAGTGGGTTTGCCATCTCTATGTAACCCCCATGTGATATTGGTTTGACAATTGTAAAAATGATCATAATTAAATGATTCCCATTAATTTATTGAATATTTTATGAGTGAGTACATATTATTGGGAGATAAATCAAGTCTCTAGAAAATTACACATACAAATTCCATTCATTCAAAAAATTATATAGTGCATAGTGGGAAGATCACATTACAATTTTATAGTATGATTTTTTTGGTATATTAATATATGAATAACACTTTAATATTTGATGATGAATACCCTTATAGATACGTTTTCAATATTTTCTGAAAAAGGATTCTATTTGGGTTATTATAATCCTTATGTACATTTCAAAGGTGCGTTGTATGTATATTTTCAAATCATATTGAGGTTTTCATAGAGGTATTACATGTGGACTTCACATTTTCATGTAATTTTTTTATCATTTATTGGTAAATATATAATATTTATTAAAAACAATCATAAAAATGAATCATATATTTTTTTCAAAGTGAATCATCGGGGTTGGGAATGAGATATTATCAACATGTATCCTTTCATAAAATTTTATTGAGGTAGAAAAATATATGGTTTATGTTACAAACTCTTTTACAAACAATCTATCTTATGAAATTTTGGATTCAATAGAACATTCATAAGGAATTTTATTAAAAAATTTATTTATCCTTTTAGATTACATTTAATTTAAGATAAGATTTATTTTAATGAGTATTGATTAGAATAGTTTAATGACTATACGTCCCGGTTCCCGATGCCACCGAAGGGTTCCCCGTACCCAGTTTTCACAAGACCTCAATCACATTTTTTCAAATTTCAGAGGCATCCGACTAGTAGTGAGGGCCAAGGTAAAAAAATGGGAAACTATGACCACAATGACAGTGTATACACAATTTAATAAAAATAGTAAAACAATAGCGGATGCAGTAATATCATAAAATGAAATTAAACAGTGGAAGACTTTTAGTAATATAACAACTAGAGAATATATTAATGATGTGTGTCGCATGATTCTAAGAAAGAAACCAAACAAGTCACATTATTGGTATACATTAGTAAAATACAAATGCAGAAAAGTAGAAAACTCCAATAGCATCGCAAGCATAAGCATTGTCCCATTCTCTCATGCTCCAACAGAAATCATATACCTGGTGAATTAGGGGATTTCTCTTATATATACCTGAAACCATATAATATATTTGGATACAAATGCTTTACCCATATAGGGGGTGAGACGAACACCAGTAGGAAACCACTAGAATATTTTTGCATAGATGTCAGCGAAAATATATAGCAGTTAAAAAGTATAGATGAAGCAATAAACTAGGATGTACTCAAAATTAAACAATCCGACATTTTCCAATTACATTCATTTATATTTATTAATTATTCAATCCATTGAATGTTAAATCATATGATCAAGGTTAATATCTATATCCCCCTATGTTATAGAAACAATGGATGACACATAAGTCCGTCTAATAAACCATGTATGATTGATTCCAATCTTGAACGTTGGCTTGGAATACTCATCATAGTCATTGAATTATTCACCAAAACCCTTTGGGATTTCTCTCACGGTCTAACACATTTGGTTTAACATAGAAAATATCAAATACAAATAACCACCTGGGAATCCCTAACGGTCAATACCCCTATGTCAACATGGCATCAATAACTTATCATGAACCTCCGAGTATCTCTCACAGTTAATACCCCTTGGGTCCGCATATGATAAATAATCATAAAATCCCTCTACGGTATATCTCACAGTCAATATCCCTGGTTCGAATTCTAAACCAAGGCTCTCATGGTCCTATGTAAATAAAAATGGAAAGCCACACAGCTTTCATAGTCCAAGGCTCACACGGTCCATTAGAATATCATTGTGCCTATCATATCAACGTAGCACATTTAATTTATAACTACTACATGGATAACATTCTCAAGTAGTACACATTCAATTCATATAATCAATGCACTCCATCCTAAAAATTTATGGCATAAAAACAAGGTATGCCTCACAGGAAACATTGGAAAAATGTCCATAAATAGTCAAATATGGGAACACATCAATGGGGGAATCTCATATCAAGGAATAAAACCTTATCAACAAGAAACCACCCGATCTGAAAAAAAATCCATAGTAGGTATTAAACAGGGTCAAATTAAAAAATATAGAATACCCCAAACAAGGGAATTCTGCACATTAAGCATATATAATCCAAAGACAACCGGTAAAAGGAAAAATACACATGCCTTAATGTTTTACATTGAATAATATTGAACATCAACCCATGAATATGAATAGAATGATTTTGATCTACAAAAGGTTAAAAAGGATCAGCCCTTGATAAATCATGAGAGAGGATGATTATGAAAGAAAAGCTCTAGGGAATAAGAGAACTCATTGGTGATAATCCAACAACCATAGTGGGGTCTTAATCAATGTTTGGATAGAGATCCAGGATGACCGTGATGTTCTTCGGCATTCTATCTCTCTCCTATATGAAACTTGGAGAGAATAAAGGTAATCTGGACGTGAGATGTGACCTTGCACCTATTTATCAAATACTAATTAAAGAAGAAAACATTTTCATTTAATGTACATTCCATTTAATAGCCTCAATTAACCCCCACATTTGGTCCTCTTCCAGGTCACCTACACGGCCACGTACTCAGCCATTACATGGCCAGTACATGGCTACACAAGGAAACCAGTTACACTGCATGTACCAAAACGTACATGGTGTGTAATTATAAAATTTACCACTTCTTCCATTTCCCTAAAAAATATCCCAAAATAAATATCTATACCCGAAATAAAGATCTGTATTCTTACAAACTCTCCCCCCCCCCCTTAATGTAATTCGAACCTGAATTTCCCTTCTAAGGGTGGCTGAGAAGAAACATCAAACAACTATGGCCACTATGATCATAAATTGGACATCCTCTCCCCAGTCTCATCTTGTACTAACATGTGCTTCCATAGAACCCATACTAGAGGAAAAGACTGGCCACAGAGAACCTACATGTTGTGATCCACAATCAGAATAGTGTGCTCCTCGAATGACGCATCCACCTTCAACTCAAACTCATCGGGTTAAAAAACATGATACAGATCTGAAAAGTAATTTCGTAGCTATGAACATTAAAAGATTTCATGCATAGCCCGGTAACTATGAGGTAACTGCAACCGATAGGAAACCAACCCGTCTCTCTCCAAAACCTCAAATGACCAAACTTATCTTGGTGAAAGCTTCCCATATCTCCTATTCATCTTGTTTTCCAAAATATATGTGGCATGTAAAGAAACCATATCTTCATCCTCAAACCTTAGAGGTCATCTCTATCAATCCTCATATGATATTGGGCATAATTTCATTATAACCATCCTCTTATGAATTAACTCCACCTTTTTAGTTGTCTCCAGGACAAGACGATGTCCTAGTATAGTTTCCTCTCCTACCTCCAGCAAACATATGAGTGATCAGCATGGCCTACCATACAAATCCTCATAAGGTTCCATTTAAATTTAATCCTAAATACAATTATTGTAGGAAAAATCCACTAGGAGTTTGTGTATCCCTAAAGAAACACCAAATTTATGGATACATGCTCATATCATGTTCTCCAAAACATGATTGTACACTCAGACTGATCATTTTTCTAGGGTTGGTATGTTATACTCTGAAGTACCTATTTACCCAAATCCCTCTATAGTCCCTTCCAAACACAAGATGTAAAACATACATCCCTCTAAAAAACAATAGAATGAGGAACCCCATTCCTACGTACAATCACTCGGATGTACAACCCTCCATGATCGATAACACTGATGGTTTTTTTAATTAAAAAGAAATGGGAAACCTTCATGAGATTTTCAAAAAAAACACAAACCACATAATTCTCTTGAGGTTACCTCAGTATACCTATCACGACATCCATCATGACATAATTCTACTTCCACTTGAGAATGCGTAACATCTATAAAATCCCTTCTTGTCACTAATGTTCTACCTTCACATGATGATAGGAGGAACATCTCATAAAAAAACAGTTACACCCCCCTCATATCTAGCCACCAGTAATGATGTTATAGAACTCGATACATCTTTGTGACACTAGTATGAATAGTACAAACTGAGAAGTGAAAATCCCACATCAGTTTCTCAGGTATGTATACTGACAACCATATGTGCCCATTAAAATGAAAGACCTCATCATCTCCTATGGTCCACCCAGTAGTAGGATTCTCACATAACACAATCTATTATATGACTAGGCCTTTAGAAATTGATATATGCCTCATTCGTTCATGGTTTAGTAGAGTAGAGGTAACATTGATATAAAAATGAAACAACTACACAAGTTTGTCGGGCACCTCCAAATGCATCTCAGAGAACAGATCCATAACCATCCCCTAACAATTAGACTCTTGAACTACCAGTGTCTGAGTCATCCTACTAAATGAATCATCAAATGCATTTCCATTTGATGGTTTGTATGAAATATCAGAGTCAAAGGACTGAAGGTACTCAAAACACCTTCGCTTTCTAAAATTCAGATCATGTTGTGTAATGAAATTCCTAAGGCTTTTGTGGTAAATGTATATAACAAAATTCTATCCCAAAATATAACATCTCCAAAAGAGTAAAGCATGTAAAACTGAAATCAACGTGAGATTGTGTGTTGGGTAGTTCCTCCCATGTGGCCTCAACTACCGAGACTCATATGCAATGAATCCTACCACTGATATAAGTACTACATCTTGATGGATACGTAATGCATTGCAGTAATGAATGTAGTCCTTTCCCCACTCTAGAAAAATCAGAATCAGGGCTGAAGTCGATCTCTCTTTCATATCTTGAAAGGTGGAGTCGTAGGAATCAATCCACCCGAACATCAAACCCTTCTTACTCAGGCACTTTCGTGGTTCTACTAAGCATGAAAAGTATGGCATAATTCCCTTGTAGTAACCAACCATCACTAGAAAAACTCCATACCTAAAATGTGATCTCTGGCTACTTCTTAGAAACTACCACTCTCAATTTCTATGGTTCTATAAATACTCATGTCTCTGAGATAACATGACCCATGAAATGAATATACTCCATCCAAATGTGTCATTTTGAGAACTTGTCATATAACTAATGCTCTCTCAGTGTACTCAGTATGATATAAAGATAGATGGAATGGTCGTATTGATTGTGAGAGTACCCCAAGATATTTCCCATGAAGACTACCTCAAATGAATCTATGAAATGATGGAACACTCTATTGATTAGTTCCAAATAACTAACGGTGCATTTTTGAGACCAAACTGCATTACAAAATACTCATATAGACCATACCTACACTGAATTAATGTATGAGGTATATCTTATGGTCTAACATTAAACTAATGATAACTGAATCTCAATTAAACCTTCTAGAACACCCGTTATAATCGACGTTGATATAAAATATCATTATTTCTCATTAAGGGATATAAGTTCATAACCATCAACTGGTTCAACTACTATTATTCAACAAAAATACTGATTGTACCACCCGCCTTATTCACAGAAATGACAATAGAACCCCATGGATAATTATTGGGATAGATAAAACCCATTTCCTTCAACTCCTCTAACTACTTTTTTAGCTCTTGTAACTCTAGTGTAGTCATCCTATATAGAGTAATAGACACATGTGTAGCTCCTCTCACTTGTTCAATAGATAAATCAACCTCACGATCCATAGGTAAACCTAAAATGCTATCTAGATAGAAATCTAGGAATCATTCCACCACCATAGGAATGAATGATTGTGATGTTCCCTCTTCATCTTGATATAAAATAGAAATCTGGGATGCAATTCCTCCCATCCCATGATTCTCAGGACCAGCAATGCTCTCTTGGACCTCCCATTCTCCCTTGTGTATAAATGACCATCCCTCTAGGGACATTAATCTCACCCTATAGTGATAGCAGTCAACCAAATATTCAAAGGATACTAACCAATCTACTATGAAAATGGCATTGAATCCTATCATCACTATGTAGTATAGGTCCCATAAAAAGTGACACCCACCAACCTCAAGATGGGACTCCTTGCACTGTTAGACACTACCCATCCTAATACTCAATGGAGTGTCTAGAATTATAACATCTTCAAAAGTAAATTGACAGATCCAAATTCTCTCCACAAAAGATAAATATATAAAACTATAGGAAGCACTAGTATCAAAAAGAGAAGAAGATAAGACAGACGCAACTAGAATCATACCTCTAGCTATAGAGGGTATGGGGTCATGGTCTTATTTGGTTTTCTCTATTAGAAATGTCTGACATGTACTGCGACCATGCGACCTTGACTGACTACCCATTTCAGATCCACCCAATTATTGCTGAAACCCTTTCATCTAGATACCTTGGGCACTACCACCACCTCAGCCTGAAAGTCCTGACAAAATTTAGTTACATAATTGAGGAGGAACTGGTGGTCCTTCTCTTGAATATGGTGTCATAAGTGGTCCCTTCTAACTAGATTATGGTAAAAAACACATAAAAAATGTTGAACATGATCCATCATGCCAAAGTATCATCTCTTAAATGGGTCTCTCGGGCACTTTGGTCTTGTGTTCCCACTCTTTTTACAATGGTAACACCTCAACATGAATACATGTAGACTCATACATACTACTAGAATCACCACGTGAAGTATCCCTACAGTGCTTCCTGCTATAAAATGAAGGAGTACCAGCCTTGGATGCCGAACAACCCTGGATCGTAGCTCCAAACACCCTTGTATTTCACATAATAATTAGATCCTAATTCACTATATTAGTTACTAAATTAAGCCTAATTACATTCACCTGTGATCAAATATCATACCTAAGACCATCCTAAAAATGCATTTCTAGTGATAACTCATCATCTCCTAGAACGAGTGTGAAGCGCTTAAGCTCTGTAAAATGGGAAGACTACCCCATCACTGAAAGAGAACCATACTCCAAAATAATGAACTCTCAGGCTCTGTCACCCCTCAATGTATCATAGTAGAAGTAATTATATAAGCTCCTATGAAACTATTTAAAAAACAATATCTTGATTATGTCCCGCCTGTGAGGCCACATCTCATCGTCAATTGGATGAATCACATAGAACATATGTCACAAGATTAAACCTCATCTCCAGAGATATCTCCAGATAGTCTATGATGGATAGAATGTACTACAAACATGACTATACTGCATGTGTTCCTCCATCCTCTCAGAAAGTGGGAGTATGCTACTCTTAGAACACCCTCGTAAACTCTGCAATAGTCGGGGCAGGAGGCACTGCCACCTGAAAAATCCGGCACCATCCTCATAAATCCTTCACTGAACTATGCATCAGCACCTGTGTCTAGTATAATAGCTGGTGTCGAGATGGGCACAATAGGAGGATCTATTTGTGGTCCCTAATCTACCATTTCCGGTGTCAGATGGTTTCCATGTATCTTCAGTATATCTAGAGGAAATCATGGTGGAATGAATCTACAAAGTCAAGTGCACACCTCATTTTACAATTATCAAGGATAGCTACATATAAGTGCATGAATGGATTATGAGAAGAAATAATTCATGTTTCATTTCAAAATAGGATTACACGACATGTATAAAATCTATAAGACATGCTCCCACAATCTTTTAACATGGAATTTACCCCCTCCCAATATTGGTCGTGTAACCCACATGCACACCACATGTTCCTTTTAAGACATGGTGGGTACCAGAATTTTCCCTCCTACTCGGGTTCTCCAACATGGCAAGAAATACATAGTTCTCTCCTAGGTAACACTAAATTCTATGTTCACCCCAAACATGGAATGTACAAATTATGTTTTATCCACCCATTTCATTCATCCCATAGCCAGATACACTATTCTTTAAAACACGTTGTGTACTCCTGGTAATCGGTGCGTTCCACCAAAGATTTCCAACCCCATTTCTCTTCTCACATAGTCAGTCACAGCGTCAATAATTAAACATTATGTACTCCTAGTAAACAATGTGTACTTATAAAAAGTAGTTTCTTCAAGAATAGAGGTACACATGTCATGCGTTCATAACAATACATGCCACGTTATCTGGTTTCCGAATAGTATGCCTATAAAACATATCTGGAACACTTAAATCATAAGATTTTTTCCATTTCATGACAAATTATGATTCATGTGATCTCATAATCTTGGAAATCGAGGTTTGGTATCCATATTAATATCAATAATGAAAAAATTAAAATAAAGTTCAAACATTGTCCGCCAAATTATGATCCAAGAGGGCCCATAACACCTTAAGAACCAATGAATGGAATTCATAAACATGATACAGAAATAAAAAAATACCCATTAAAAATTTAAGGTATTCTATCATGACATATATCACAACATCATACATATCTATCACAACATCTATCACAACAATATGAAATTAGTAATGCATCTGAAATGGGACGACATGAATGAATGGCATGTGATCTCTAGCAGGTTCCTATATGATGCATGAGTTGGCATAACCTCATCTCATCAAGATTCAACAGAAGTTAAACAACAATGACATAAATCATAACCGCACCAAACAACTGCATCACCCAACAGTGATATCATATCAACTGTAACAATTGGAAAACTAGAAGAATTTTAATATTTGAGGTAACAGAGAATTCCCCTTTACACATGATCATTATTCCCGATCACAAATTATTACTAACAACCCATTCCATAATATCCCAATAAATAGGCTCCAAATGGAAAGATAATGCATAAAAGAGACTCCTCTAATAGAACTTTGTAATTTCCTAGTTTCATGAGCCGACCATAGGTGCCTCGTACCTGGTTGGTCACATGACCTCAAGAGCATTTCATCAAACTCCAGAGGCTTCCGAATAGAATCGAGGGCCAAGGTATGATAATCGGGAAACTATTCTCTCATTGGTAGGGTATATAGAGAGGAATAATAATAGTACACAATAGTAGAAGCTATTATACCATTTAACAAAATAAACAATGGAAGGCTGATAGTAATGTAATAGTTGGAGAATACATAAATTATGCATGTCACATGTTTATAAGAAAGAATACAAACAAGTCACAATACTGGAAATACAATATTGAACCCAAAATTCAAAAAATTAGTAAACTCCAACAGCATCCCAAGATTCACCTTGGTCTCGTGCACTCCATCTCCAAGATTAATAATGTATATGATAAATAAGGGTGTTTAACATTATTTATACTTGCAACCATATAATTATTTTTGATAAAAAATAATGACCCAAATAGGTTGTGAGAATAATACTTGTAGGAATCCACCCAATGATATAAAAATAAGTGTCAGTGAATATATATAGCAGGTAATATAAAGAAATGAAGCAATAAACTATAATGTACTAGAAGGTAAAAAATCATATAGTATCAATTTAAATTCAGTTTGATTTATAAATTATTTAATCCATTGAATAATTAATCCCATGATCTAACTTATGATCTATATCCCTCCTTTTAATAGTAACAATAGATGTCATAGAAGACCATCCAGAAAACCATGTAATACATAGTCCAAGCTCTTGATTTGGCTTGGTATACACTTCAGAGTCATTCAATTATTCACAAAAACACTATGGGAAATCTTTCATGGTCTAACCCCGTTGATTTAACATAGAACTAATAAAATTCAAAAAACCACTTGGGAAGCTCTCATGGTCAATACCCCTGGGTTAACAAGGCATCAATAACTTATCAACAACCTCTAGGTAGATCTCATGGTAAATACCCACTAGGTCCATAGAGCATAAATAATCATAAGTGGCCTCCTAGTTATCCCTCATTGTCAATACCCCTAGGTCAATGTCTACACCAAGTTGCTCACAGGTCCCCTATAAATTAAAATGGAATCCCCCACAGTTTTCTTGGCCTAAGGATCTCACGTTCCTTTGGAAGATATATGCACATATCATAACAAGGTTTCACATGAAATCTATAACTGATATATCGATATGATTCTCAAGAATAACACATGCAATTCATATAATCAATAAATTACATCCTGAAAAATTTAGGGTATGGAAAGAATGTATGCTACATAGGATACCTATTCCAAATGGCCAAAAAACAATCAAACAGGGGAACAAACCTATGGGGTGTCCCATAACAAGGTATAAAACCTTATGCATAAGCCATCAACCTTTCTCAAAACCAAAATCATAGCATGTATTTAACATGATCAATTTCCCAAATACCTAATACCCCCAACATGGTTATTTGGAACATTAAGCATATATAATCCAAAGACAATCGACAAAAGGCACCAACCACCTACCATGATGTAGTATGAATATCACTCTTGAACGTCGACTATTAAATTGTCCTAGAATGACATGGATCAAAAAAAATGGTAAAAAAGTTTCACACTCGATATCTCATGATGGAAGATGAACTAGTAAGAGATGCTATAGGGAATGAGAGAACACACTAGTAGGAATATAACGCACCTATCAGCAACAAAATTGGAGATCAGAATGAGATTTAGGTGTATCTCTATGTTATTTGGAATTTTGTCCCCCTCTTATACGAAACACATGGAGACTAATGGTGGTATGGATGTGAGATGGAACCCCTCACCAATTTATCAAATAAACAGAAAATCACATTTTGTGTCCATTTATTGTTCACACAATGTACTAGCCTCAACATATACCCACTTTAGGCACTCTGTTATGTCACCTATATGGCCATGTACTCGGTCATTACACAACTAGTACAAGGCTACAAGTCAAAACTAAGTACATGGCATGTATTTTAATATACACGACGTGTTTGTAGAAAATTTCAAATTTATTCCATTTTCCTAAAAAAACCCGAGATTAATATCCATAAATGAAATTAAGAACATGGTTCCTAACATTGAGATGAATCAAAGGCTAATTTCCTGAGAAAAAAATCCATCCCTAAAATTGGGTACTTCCATTGGATATGCATTGTGAGCCATTAAAAGAAGATATAGGATAAGTCCTCTACAAAATGATTTAAGGATAATCTCATTCCAAATAGTATTCCATAAAGAAATTTCAAGATACTCGAATAAACTACACATCAACTAAAATTTTGATCCTTTTGGTTTTTTGTAGAAGAAAAATTTAGATATTATTTTAATTAAAATAATGTAGTTTCCTATTCTCATCATGAAACTAATAGGTAATTATTATAGAATTATGATTAAATTCTATGTTTTTTATGGTGGATTATATATTAATAAGAGTAAAACATTGATATAAATTATATGAATGGAACTAAAAATCATGTGTTCACCAACATATGAAGGCGACCCAATAATTTTGAAGTAGATGTTCCATATATTAACTCAACAAATGATAATCTTCCTATCGAAAAAATATATATTATTGATGCTGAAGTATAATGAAATTCGGAGATAGTGAATTATTGTTTCACATCCAATCCACCATTTCATATTAGTATCCATTAAAAAACAAAATAAATTATGAATCTAGATTTTATATTTATTTGTATCTGTTCCTTTATAAAATTTGTAATTATCAAGTAATAAAACAATGCTTTGTAACTTGTGAAATTCAATCATTTTTTGTATTATGTAAATAACACTCTTTTGGAGTTAAATTATAGCCTCAATTAAATAAAATTAAAGTTTTATAATATGAAATATATTGAAATGATTTTTAAATTTATTATAAATAATGTTCATATAAGGGAAAAAAATAAATTGTAGAAATATTTCCAAAAGAATATAGATTCCTCAAAACACCATTTTATTTTAAGTATAATTAAAGTGCTGGGAATTTATTTTATGGAATCCATTAACTTCTAATTTATTATTTCTAAAAATTATCTTACTATTGACGTTGTCTCAAAATATGAGTAATCATATTTCACCATTACAAAAAATCCAGAAGTTGTGTGCAATTTTATATTTTCAAACCTTTTTTAAAGGTTTGGAGTTAAAATATCCATAATTAGTTGGAAGAGAAAATTACTATTCAATTGATAAATGTAAGTTATTATTGTGAATCATGTTGTGATAAAATGTCCACTACACAACAGTATCTTTAATAAAATATTCATGTTTGATGGTATAATTTTGAAATTAAATGTTTATCAGTGAAAATGGTTATACCCAACTAGATGGATTGTAGACAATGAATATATGAAGAATTATGAAAGTAAAGTACAACTTACAATAATGTTAAATGTATCATATCATTTTGGTATAGTTTTTGAAAAAAAATTAATCTATTAGTGTAGTTAGACAATAAAACTGATTCGGCAATAAAAAATTAAATTTTTATTTGGAATGTGTCAGTCAATTGTAAAATTTTAAAATGAAAATAATGAAATAAATTAGAATATATTATTTTAATAATTCCAAATATAACCAAAAAGTATCATTAAGGGATTACTATAGACTATTTATATCATAAATCATTCATCATGGGGACCAGTTTCTTTTAAAAATTAAATATGGATTGAAGATAATGATGGGTATTATATTTTCAATATTAGATAGACATTTTATCTCTACTCATGCATATCCTATTGGTGATATATAGGATAATTAGAAAAATTAGTGGGTAGAATTTACTATCTGGGAAAAGGATGAAAAGGTACAGAGAAACAATAAACTAGGAACTATGGGGATGTCACACTTTTTAAGCTATCTATTTATCATAACTCATTAGTCTAGGTATATCCGTGAAAATTAAAAAAAGGTTCTCCAAAAAGGATACTTGAAATTTAATGTTCTCATGGGTTTTATTTATTTATGATATACATGAAATACTATTTTCACATTAAATGTTAAATTGAATAGAATTTAAGAATTTATGAGTTATTTTATTTTTCTAGGTCCATAATAGAATGAACATGTAAGATGAAAACATTGAGAAGTGGAAAATAATGTGAAATATCATCATGTTGAATGGAGAATTCACTTTCACAATTATTCTTTATTTATTTCATTCCTCATTTCCATTTGGAAATTTGTTTTCACAATTAGAATATGAGTATCTTACCCAAAATTATAATTTATCCATTACATGACTAATCTTGGAGATATGAGATTATTAATAATCCTATGATTCCATATTTAAATTTTGTGTCATAAAGAGGTTTAATGAGTATGATATAGAATTTAATGATTAGGGTAAATAATAGATTTTAATTTGATTCATCCTTATTTTGAGTAATTAGTAAAATAATTTAACTGATAATTTTATACCATTTTCTATACATTGAATTTCTATATTAATGTAGTATTTATTTTATATTAGTGTCATTTACATGAGATAATTTAATAAATATTATTTTCCATTCAAGAGGGGATATTAAGAGCTCATACATTTTATTCTTTCACAAAGATATCACTTCATAGGGCATGGGAAATTCCACCAGAAAGATTTGGCATTTGAAAATTTTCAATATTATGACTTCATATATAATCATTTAATATGATTGATGAGATTTTATTGATTTTAACCTAATCCTTATGACCGAATTTTACGTTGATTTTTTTTAACCTATAGAATCTTATAATGATTTTTTTGAATAAGCCACAATATAACTGCACAAGGTCGATATTTTAATAGAGTAAAAAAATATTCAAAATTGTATATGACATAAAAACCAATATTAGATAACAATGTAATAATAACATAAATTAAAATTTATTTAATTTTAAATAAATTCAATCAATCTAATATATTTGGATATATGTAACACTACTATTAACGAAACACAATACTCTATTAAAATTTTATTATTTAGATTTCCATTATAACTGAGTCATTATGTTGGTGGGTGTGGACAGTATGAACTAAATAAGGAAGATAATTTTTTTTAACATGTATAATATAAATTTAACTTTTTATAGTTATTATAAGTAAAAGAGGATCCATTTATAATAAGAATAAATGTTTTCTAATAATTTTATTTTCTGTAAAAGTCTGTCTATTCAAGATATAAATGCATAATAGAAAATTATATTTTATACTATTTATAAGATTTATTTAAAAAACATTAATTTATAAATAAAAATGTCAAAATTATCTTTTGTTGAATATTTTATAAGATAAATTTTTCAATGAATAATGAATAATTTTTATTTTTATTAAAAAATAAAATTTTTATTCCATGAATTGGGAAGATAAATTTTATTTTAATATTTAATTAAATGTCAAAGTAGTTCAATTATATATAAATTAATATAATATATATTTTTTAATATTTACATATCGAAATTTTATATTCGTATTTTTTATCTATCAAAACATTAATCTTTGGAAAAACAAATTTTGGTATATATATTATATTAATTTTAAAAATAATTCTCCAATTATATTAATTTAATGGGGAAAAATATTTAATATTTTTATTTTGAAAATTTTATATTATAAAATTATGCTAAATTAATTCATTACTATAATGAATAGTAAAATCAATGATCTCTAATTATCACTGTTAATGTGAAAAAGAGTCCATTGTGTGGTTAAACTAAAAAGATAAGGTGTAAAATGACCTATAAAATTGACTAAAAGCAAATTTAAATAAACACATAGAATTTATTACCTATAAGGTTCTATAATTGACTAGTTTTTATTCTTTGGGCATGTGAAAATCAAGCATATATCTTCTGATTTTCAAAATTTACAATTGTGAAAATCACATATCATATTAACGACCATATATTATCTTATCATTATCACACATAAAAAGCCCATTATTTCATCTACGAATTAGCCAAATTTATTTCGTAAATACTCCACAACATTGTATAAACCATTTTTAGACCATAAAGTAATTTTAGGAATGTTGTATGTTAAACAATAATGGTTTTCTGAAGAAGAGGTAGTTGTTTGAATAATTTATTTATTTTAAATATTATAAAAAATCCCCAAAATCCATTTCAATTATGATAGAATAATAAAATAGTAACTAATATATAATTATTTTTTATTTTAATAAGGTAATTACTTTCATCTATCACCACATACATGAAATAGTATAAAAAAATTCATTGATGTTTATAATGGACTATAACACCATGAACATATGTTTGTTCATTTTCTATAAACATTATAAATGCCTTGAAATAATGATAGATTTGAAACATGAGTACTATATATATATATATGTGAAATTATTATAATTTATTAATTATGATAATAAAAATACATGCTACCTTTCCATTTTGTGAAATATATGATAACGTCGCTCATGATTACGGCGGACTACGCACAACATTCTTTTATCCTGTATTCGAGTCTTTCTCCCCTTGTTCATCTTAGGAACATCAGGGTTCTCCCCATAACCATCCTCACAACCTCTCTATCCTCTCTTGAATCACCATGATGGTCCCAACTTATGATTCTCTAGGTTTTTAGTATTTCTACTCAACTTCCTCACAATCCCTCTTGATTTTTTAGTTTTTCCTTAGTGGGGATTCACCATGGACAAACCCTTATGATTTGGATTGATGTGGGGATCTATTTCTTTGATGTTATCATGTGGAAATTGTCTCTCATTATTTATTATTCATCCTCCCTATAATTTGTCACATTCGATCATTGTTGATGTTGTTGTTTCCATCCATTTCCACATAGAAAAAATTTATTGAGTCTTAACCTTTGTTTTAATGAATTCAAACAATTGTAACCATTTATATGATGTGATTGTGTGATTTTTTTGGGTTTTTATGATGGGATATTGGTGAGAAATAGTTTTCTAAATTGTTTATTTGGTTATGCATCTGTCTGAATGCATGAATTGTGTTTGATGAAAAGCCTTATGTTTTATAAAAGTGAAAATGATTACTTTTGGTGTTATTTTAACTTAGTAGTATATTGATATCCTAGTTGAAATTATTAATTGGAAATTATGTGTGGTTCTGATGCCTATTCATAGACTGATAAGTTGTATAATTTTTTCTAGATATATTCTTTCAGATGTTATATTCTTATTGGTAACATTTTTATTGTGTGACTTGTTATTTAGGTTTATAAGAAAATTGTGTTTCTTGAAAATGATTTTTTGAATTTTCTCATGGACTCATAATGTGTTTCATTGGATATTGGTATATTCAAATAATAATTCTATGAATACATCTTAGGAAATTCAAGAACTATTGGAATTCAAAAAAATAATGCATTTCTTGTATCGTGGTTTCTAAAATGTATTCTCCTTTGTTCCTTCTTCCACATTGTCTTTCAATTTTTTCTTAGTTTCTACAATTATTGTTGGTACTTCATGTAAATTTATAGTAGTATAAAATGTGTTTTCCCAAAATCCTAGCCCATTATTCATTTTGAGATATTGGTGGGTGTTGTTTAGTTGTAAAGTCATTTTTGGAACATGGAGACAAACAACATATCAATATGGTGTAAAAGGGTCATTAGGTTCTATTTGTGTTGTCTTAAGATCTAATATTATCTTGGTAATGGTTGTGGAAGTGATACTAAATAGCATATTTGGAACTGTTCATTTCAATGTGGTGTTATATATTAAAATTGGATTTTTTGTTGAAATGGATGTTAGAGAGTATGTGGATTGGAAATTATAATGACCTGGTTTGTATTTGGTGTTGTCTTTTAAAAATATGTTTTTATGTTATGTAATTTGATGAACTAATTGGATCCATTTAATGCTTTGAAAATTATTTTTTAACTCATGTTATGTTTGATCCTGCTGAGATCTTTTTCATGTTTCGAAGAATTAATTTGAAATCATAGGTTGCATAAAATACCTATTCATATTTGAAATTAAATTGGAATATAATTTTGATTATAGAAATTGGTTCTTTCTAGGTGATCATTAATTTTTGAATGAGAGTGCATGTATAGAAATTGATTTTTAGGTATAGACATGGCTAAATGGATTTTTTAGACACCACAATAATCATTGGATGGTAACCTCTAGAGTGGCTCTTGTATTGGAATGTTGTTGATATATTGTCAATTAGTAATTTGGATAAGATCCTATCTTATGAATAATATAGTAGATTTCTATTTATTATTTTTATTATTTTTATTATCATGGGTTTCATATCGGGGATAAATTGGGCATTTCTAATTGATATCGATTAAATAGGTTGGTACCCCCATTGAAAATACGGGGATAGGTGGGATGTGCCACAAGATGAGCTAGATTTGAGTGGCCAGTAAGTAATTGCCTATAATGATACACTATATTTCAGTGGGTGAATCAAAACTGTGTATTTCAAGGTATTTTCTTGTAGGGATGTTCAAAAATTTCTTACTATTATTATATACATGATATATTTATTTATTTTACATGTTTTGATTTATTTCCTTCTATTTCATTCTAGATCATTTTTATTTCAGCAAGTTTCCATTTATAAATTTTTGTTTAATTGGTAAGGATTACTATTGGATATTTTTTTCCCAAACTATGGTGTGAAAAGTGGAATTGAATTTGAATGGTAAATATTTATTTATTGTTTTTAAAAATGGATTTTCTTTAAAGTTGTATTTATTTTTTTGACATTTTATAAAATGTTTTAAATCTATATTTTCAAAATATGTTTGAATCTAGATTTAAAATACAATTTTATGAAAGGAAAATAATTTTATATTTATTGATAACCTCTTGAGATGATTAAGATCCCACCCTACAATTTCATGTTAGCATCAGTATACCCATGGGGATTTTCTGGGTCATGTTTTTGGTTTGATTTACCATTAGAAACGGTTAGTTTTGTTGTTGGTAGTGATGAAGAGGTCACAAGGATATCATGTTAACATGGTTCAATCCCATTTTTATATTCATTTTCTATTATTCTTTTAAAATGATGGTTTCAGATCATTTTGTACGGTTATTAAGATTTTGTTTTTATTACAACATTTTTGTGCTCTGTTTGTTTATTTGATCCTTGTTAATTTGGGCTAAATCATTCCTATTATGAATATTTTGTTTCTTTTTACATGTTTCCAGATCATGGGTATCGGTAACACCCATAGGGAATTTCCTTTAATAGTTTAGATACTGATTTGGAGGGAATCACATCGCAGTTTGTGACAAAATGGTATTAGAGTCGGGGCGTCATTATTTGGGTTATTTGGTAGATATATAATATGAATTTAGGTACTGAAGAGGTATGTATGGGAAGGATTCCCTGAACCCTTTCTCATTTTGATCCTAATGATTCTATGGGTAGTCTAAAATTTGGGTAATTTGTTTTTATTTGGATTAAGGAATGAAAATAGAGATGAGCTTGTGTCATGTTGTGATCTCATAGGGATTTGTGGCCAATTTGGGGTCTATGTTTATAGTTCTAGGTCCTCTTAGTTTTTTATGATTACATGGGGAATAGTCTATAATCCATGTCACTGGGTTATGCTTGACCATTATTAAATCATCCTAGGTGTCTGATGTGTGTTTTTTATTTGGGATCGTTTTGAATTTGAGTAAGGATTATTAGTAGGAAAAATATATTCCAAAATGGGTATTCAAGAGATAAATAGTTTTTAGAAAAGAATATTACAAAAAGTAAAATGGTTTCTTGAATGAGATATTTTGTGAATGTGAAATTTCAAATTTTATTTATTTTTAAATTTTGAATATTTGGGAAACTATGGATGGAAAAGTGAATATATTATTTGGTAAATGATGGAAATTGATGATGTAATATTATGTGTGACCCATGGCATTCCTTGTGAACATTCACACATATGTTTGTGTACATGGAAATTTCCTGATGTCATATGTTCATGTATGATGTTGGGGAGGTGGATGAACACACATGTTACAATTCATAGAATTTCAGGGATTTATATTTGAAACAAAATGTTTTACTTCATTTTTCAAAAATGGTTTTTGAATGTGAAAATAATTTTTGAAACTGGTTTTTCATTGAAAATAAGTTTCTATTTTAAATGAGGATGTAGAAAAAAGGAATTTTGAAAAGTTGAATGGAATAGTGTTTTTTGAAAATGGTCTTCTTTTTATTTCTATGTTATATTTCTTTGAAGCACATTTTTTACAAAAGATGTTCATTTTGGTTATTTTTTTTGGATGATTTTTATTTCAGTTTTGTGTTATTTGTCTTATCTTGAATATGCCTCCCATAAATTTACTTGTGGTGTCTAGTGGGTATCATTATATTACTAGTTATTATAGGTTTTTTACTGATATTTTAGTGATTGTTTTCTATTAGAGGTCATGAAATTCATTGAGGATGTTGATAGTGTTTTCGGGATATTTGGAAGACCCAATTTTTTGAGAGTGAATGTTGTTATCGATTTGTTTGAGGGTCAATCATAATAACATTGGAATTTGATTTCACGGTCATCAATGAAATTTGGAATAACATACGAAATATTTAAAACCACCTTCATCTGATGGTTCATAATAAAGGAGGTGAAGAAAAATATATTGGATGAGCTCTTAATTAATAAGCAAGGGCTGCAGTTAGTAATGGCCTTTGTTGAGCCTTTCAAGGAGTCGGTTTATTTATCATTTGGGATATCATCATAGGAACTATTAAATGGTACTCACTTCCTTTTGAGTATTTTCCAAAATATTTGGAAGAGTGTTATCTCATCCAATGATGATCAGTTTATAAATCTAGTGGATGAGATGTTGTTATCTGAATATATTATTGGAGTGATGCCTATTACAATCAATAAACTAGGTTCCGTTTTTCCTCCTTGAGGTTACCCATATAGTGAGTGATGTATACATGAGGATGTTGATTCACAGGAGTCTGTTTCATTGAATTTGACATCACACCCATCAGACCATTTTCTAGTGTGGCATCATTATGATCATCTATAGAATTTAATGCTTTCATGTCACAATCCTCCGAATACTTGTCTCTATTGTGACTATATAGGTCAACTATAGATGTTTTTTAACAATACATGCCAAATGAATAAGTATTTAATGGATGGTGTTATATCTTGTATATGGGTAAAAAATGATTTAGTAATCATTTCTCCAAACATAGGCCTCATAGTGAATATTATCACATATTAAGGAATGGTTGGATGTGTAGGGAACCTTGGCCAAGTTTTTTTATCCACCGTTCTAACAAAGATAACAAAAATTTTATGATTTAATCTTGATCCTTTTTTATGACCATAATCGTGTTTTTCATGTCTGATGGCATGGTTATTTCTGAACTCAAGTGGTTATGCCTATTTGAATGTGGATATTTTAATATTTTTTCTTATTTAGGTGTGATTTTACAATTTTTTATTTTTTGTATAGGTTTTAGTTATGCCCATTTGGTGATTCTTGAGTTGGGTGGAATTGATGAATTTTTCTTAAATTTTTATTGGTTTTAATTCCTTACACAGGTTCACCATTATTTATAAAGTTATTGGTTTCAGAAGGGTGTTTTTGGTTTTGGTTGTGATGTTGTTTAATTAATGTGGATAAGTATTTATTAATCCGTACTAAGCTTCCTATGTCGGTTCCACAATTTTTTGAATTCGATGTTGGTGGCGTTAGTCGAGTCTTTTAGTGGGGAGAACACTATCATATCCACCTATTGTTCTTAGGTATTTGTATTTCTTTAGAAATAATGGGATATATCTTATAATGTGAATTTTCACTGTGAGGGTCATGGTATTTCAAATTTATTTAGATTCATAATAGGGTTTTGTGTATCATCTGGTTGGATGACTTTCGTGGGAAAATTTATTTTTGGTGGGGGATAATTGTCATACCATGACCATTGAAAATATTTTCTACTATTATTTTCTTAGATGGGATCCATATATTTAGGTCTGAGTTGAGTCTCTGCATGGATTTTGGAGTTATATATTTTTACGGTGATTTATTTTAAAAAATTATGATTTTGGGATTAAAATAATGTGGAATACAGTTACCACATAGTTTGGAAAACAATGAATCCTTGACCAGTAAACCATGAGAACAAGTTTGAGGGTCGGGGAAATGGTTCATGGCATGTGAATGGATTGTGAAACCATTTTTCCAGTATATGCTGGGGATTTGGATTTGGTAATTGGCCTTTGGAATGATTATAACATAGTTTGGGAAAATGTGTACCCATAATTGTTGGTGGTGTGCTTCTTATCTAGTAGGGTTTAAAGAGAGCACATTGTTTTCCAAACCATGCGTCCAAACTGTGATATTTTCCTAAATCATTAAAAATATCAAATTCATTGTTTTCATTATTTTCATTTAATTATAATTCAGTATTTTCATAGCCTTCTTCAACCTAGGTGCACGATGGGGATCTCCATGACCCCCATACTCCACAACATCCATTTAAGAACCATCAAGGTTATTAGGTATGACCATTGTGATTTTTTGTTAATTTAATCAAATTACTCCACTTATCTCACGGTTTCATGGTTTTTCAATTGTGGGGTTTCAACATGGCCTAACACTAACGGTTATGAATGATATATTGTTTTTTAATGTTAGAGTGTGAATATTGTCTCATAATATTATTTATTTCCCTTACCAATGTTTCACTGCATTCACACATTTTTGAGGTTTGGGATCTATCTATTTCTTTTCTACCACATTTTGTAAATTCTTGTTATCTCATTTAATGCCTTAAAATATTCATAACCATGATTGAAATGTGATTGGGTGTGTTTATTTAGTGATTTTATTCTGTAATGTTTGTGTGAAATGGTTTTTTAAAGTGCTTAAATTATTATGCCTATGGTTAAATTCATGAAAGGTGATTCATGAACTGCCTTGAGTTTTGAAATAGTGAAATTGAGAACTTTTGGTGTTTTTTGGCCTCAATTTTATTTAGATATATTAGAAAATTGATAAATTTGGAATTATTTCTGGTTTGTATTACTATTCATTGCTATAAAAATTGTGGGAAAATATTATGGAATGCTTCTTTTTATATTTAATGTCTTATTGGTTATCTGGTAATTATGTGGCTCATTATATTGGTCTAAAAGAAAATGGTGTTTTCATGAAACTATTTTTTGGATATTTTAATGGAATATTTAATGTGGGTCATTATATGTTGGAAAGCATATGGGATCATGGGGTGCACACATGGATTTGAAATCAAATCATAATGGAATTGAAAAATGTTGTTTTCCATGTGCCACAATTTCTATAAATATTTCTTCTTTATTCCTTCATCCCCATTTTCTTAAAATATTTTATTATATTTTAATGTTTATTGGTTCTTCAAGTGACATTAATGTGGTTTAAAATGTTTTTTCCAAAATCATGTCCCATTTAGAATTCTTAGGAGTGGTTTATAGAAGTGTTGGTGAGAAGGACTATTTGGAGTATTGAGATAGACTTAGTATATATGTGATGTTAAAGACCAATTTGGTTCTTCTCTGGAAATCTCATGTTTTATCTACAACATAGAAATTTATGTTAATTTAAAACACTAAATAATATTTTTAATTGTGAGCTTGAATATGGTGTTGTATAATAAATATACAAATAGTGTGAAAATTGCATTATGAATATATTTTGATTGGAAATGGTTAATTATTGATTGGAACTAGGTGTTGTCTTCAAAAAACAAGTATGGATTTGATATAATGTGAATGATGAATTATAATATTATAAATTCCGAGAATTGGGTTTTGGAACTCATGTAATGTCTGATCAAAATTATATTGTATTCTTGTTTTGAAAAATGAATTTTAATAAAATGGTATCATGAAATCTCGGTTGATATTTTAATACTAATTGGAATGTATTTTTAAATTTGAATGTGGTTATTTCAACCTAAAATTTAACTATCAGATTAAATATAGTTTTTTAGAAATGTATTTCACGTATTTTCATGATGACTTTGCATATATTGGAGACCACTAGAATCAAGGGGTAGGATCCCATTTATTTGATCATACATGGAAATGTTGTTGATAATGTGACCATGTGATCTTTGGATGACATCCTCTCTAATGTACCATGCATGAGAACACTATTTTTTATTGTTATTAATATTTTTATCATGGATTTCATTGGAATCATCTAGAGGGTCGAGTGATAGTTTCTTATCGACCCCAATTAGATGGGATGGAACCCTATAAACATGATGGGGCTAGGTATGACATCAACTATATTGGATAGTTTAGAGAATACAGTTGGTTGTGGACTATTGTGGGTCACCATATGTTGGAAGGTGATTCTAAATTGAGTACATCAATATATTTACACTAGATATGTTCATGGAAATATCATTATTACTATTTTTATGTGTTGTTTATTACTGCTACTTGTTTTTATTTCAACCCAACTCGACTATACAAGTATGTTTCGTTCCATTTAATTTCTTCGTTTTTACTTTTTGGTAAATTGTTATGGATTAGTAATTGGGAATAGTTTCAAAATGGGTTTTGAATAGTGGAAATTTTTTTAAATGGGAAGCTGCATGTATTATTTTGAAAATTTTATTTTATAGAATGTTGTTTATAATTGTTTACATGTTGGTAATTTTTTATTATCTAATTCTCTACATGTGTATGGAAAAATTGTTTTTTGAATATATCAGGAAAATAAATTCATTTAATCTATGGTGATTTCCAATTGAGATGATTAATCTCACACTATTATTATGCCACATGATATAGGTAGACTCAATTTGTTTTGATGTTTTAGGTTTCTAGTTTGGTTTTCCATTGAAGAATTCTTTTCTTGTGGTTTTTGGGGACTAATAGGTCATGTGGAGATCATGTTAGCACTGCAATGCCTCAATTTTTATTATGTTTATATATTTCAATTAAAATATTTCTACAATGATTTTTTTGGGTAATTATTTTGAAACATTTTTCATTAGTTCCGTTATGCACAAATTTTTTAATTTGATATTGGTTTAATAAGACTAAATCATTCCCATTATTATTTTTTTGATTCATGTCAGCAGTTTCCATCTCATGGGGATTGATATTTCTCTTCAACACATGTCTTAAACCAGTTCAGATGTTAGGTTGGATTTCATCCTAGCATGGTTTGTAACATTATGTGGTTTATATATAGACATATTGATTAATTTAACAATAATACCCTTCTTTTCTAAATTATTAGTATTTATTTTGATGATTATTCTTATATAGGATAAAATATGGAAATTTTCTACCCGTAAAATATATTTTCAATTATCACATTTTTTGGTGATAGTTAAATTTTTCATGAACCAGTCACTTTTTTGTGATCATTTTCAATATAAAATTAACATAATAATAAATATACATATTATTTTATGATGGAAATGATATTTTCTAAAAAAATATACAATTTTTATAATAAATTTTTTTAGATTGTGTTATTTGATTACCATGGAAATATTGATAAACCAATAATTTCACTCAATGACAATATTGGTTGATATGTTATATTTATTCAAGAATTAAATCGATTAATTTATATATGTAAAATACATTGTAAATGCATTTATTTGTTGGGACCATTTAAAGGTAAACTTTTATGCATCTACAAGTCTCATGTGACAATATTGTTGACCAAATTAAATGTGTTTCTACTCATAAAATTAAGTTGTATTTAGGAAATATAAAACAAAATCAGATCTATGGCATAATAAACCCTCTTATTAGGAGATCCTTTATTTCCATGAAATTATTTTATTTAGTTAAAATATCCATTTATGAGAGTATTTATTATTTTAATGTTTGTGTTTATTTTTTTATAATCATATATTTCTACCATATTTGGCACAATATTTTTAATTAGTGAAGTTTATTTCTATTATTTACATTGACATATTGATTTTTCTTATTTATTCATGATACATTACTCTATACCGAAAAACATAATGAAAATATTATCTCATCCTTTTATTATGATTCTCCCTAGGATACTAAGATGTTTATTGTGATTTATATAGTAGGATATGATTAGGGGAATAACGAAAGTCATGATGAAAACACTTTCTGAACTTTTTGTTCAAAATTTATTTTTAATTTATATTATGTATCTTGATTACCGATACTACTAAATTATTAAGTCCTTTGGGATGAGATACCTTGTATCTAGTAATAATATGATAATTTAGACATCGGGTCTTGGTTACTAGGGTTTGGGATTTTATAGAAAGTTTTAGTGTCATGTTTAGTATAAACCATGGGAATTTGTTTTAATATAAAACCAATTAGGAAAAATAACCATATAATTGAATTTGATGATAAGTATAGGGCAACATATTAATGTTTTTTAAGATATATATTATATATTTTCTCTTATAAAGATAAACATGTATATATAGTACATGTGGATGTTGTTGTGGAACTGATGTCTGTAGTGTCAATAACTCCAACAAGGCATATTAGTCTTTCCATGAGCATTAACTAGTACTAAAAAATAGACCATACTGTGTAGCAATTTTTACACTATCATGTGATCTTCTTAGGATACATCACATGATCATTTCAAAAAAAAATTATGAATTTGTAAATATATTTGGTTATTTTTAAATGTTCCCATTAATACCATGATTAAAATTATGAGTATATCATTGAATAAATTTTTTAGATAATGTAATGTGATTCACTAATTTTAGGAATAAACATTATGATACATAATTTTATGACCTATTCTTTAATATTATAATTTTTATAAATGAAAAAACAATGGTATGGGAATTGTATCGATGAAAATAACCAAATGATTATGACGGATTATTTGTTTTGTGGTATTAAATCAATCATTTGAAGGAAACTAGTCTCTCTAACATCATAATTATAAAATGAAACAATATCTTGTGATATGAATATAGATATGTAATTCTATAAGTAATAATTTTTCAAAGTGAAGGAATAATATAAGTGGATTTCATATAAAAAATATATAAGGGGGAGGAGTTAAAGAAATGTTTTTCCACATGTGAGTATTTTGGAAAGAAATAGCATGGAATTTGTTTTAAAGTTATAGGAGATTGATAAATGTTTGGAGATAATTTAAAAATAATCATAAATATAGTAGAAAGAAATAATATTTTATTTTTAAATTATTTTGAGTTTAATTATATGGGAAACTTCATGAATGAATACCCTTTGGTTAATAGTATTATACTAAATTAAAATGGTAAGGGAAAAATGATCAAGATTATAAGTTTCCAAAAGAAGAAATTGAATTATTGATGTTATAATGTGTGGAATCAATAATTTTTTTAATTATTTTTTTAATGATATTCTAATTATATTAATATTTAAATTTGCAAGGATTATAATGTATTACTAATAAAAAAATGAATTGGGATTATATGATTATTGAAATTAATAAATAAGAAAATTTATTCACTGGAAATTTTATCATCTTGGAAGACAATGTATTATGAGATGATAAACCTTATTATATGAAAATTTTTGATATATTAATTAGATATTCATGGGATTTTATTGGTAATGATGATATTATTAACATGATTAATGGTTTATGTCATCTTTTTTGGAGTTTAGTACATGTATTATTCTAGGAATCACATTCAAAAACGTGTTGTTTTATTTTTGAAACCATGCATGTATTTATTAATTTTTTTAGTGTGATCATGGTATTAACATATTATTAATGTGTCGTTAAGAGAACATTTTAGTTCTCTATGTAATTTAACGTTTATTTAAGGACCCTACAATATTATTTTGTACTTTTTATTTAGAGAATAATATTTTGAATGAGTATTATGGTTAAAAATAGTATTAATATTGTATGTTGATCATTAGATTTTATTGGATAACATTTCTAACCATATTGATATAATAAAATATATAGAGATGGGTGGAATGACATTCTATTCTAATGATAATTTAAATGTGGTTCGGGAATAAAAAATAATTGCCAACATTAATTTATTTGAGTTAAAAATGTAGTGGGAATGGATAAAAAAACATCCAAAAGATGAATTTTTTTATGAAATATAATGAAATAATATAAGTAGGTTTTTTATATTTATATGTAGTGAAATAAATATTCAACTATAGAAAATTATCTACAAAAAAATATCCTAATGAATTCATTTCTAAGGTACCGATAATCTTTTCACCCATTAAAAAATTTTGGTTATGTTTTCATTATCCTTCTCTAGATCAACTAGTTTTTTATCCCAATGATATAAAACATTCTAAATAATTTTTTCATATTTCATCCATGTCCAAGTCAATAAATCTCACCTATGTTCTCCTTTATGGAAACATATTAATGTTACTATTACATATTCGCTACATAAATCTATTTCTCTCTTATAAAAATAATATTTTATTACCCCATCACATAATATTGGATTTAAATAAGGGTTTATTCAAATTTAAAACCCTATATTATGGTGGTCAAGATTACATTTGTAGGATAAAATTTAATAAAGGGAGATAGAATATAAAACAGTGAGATTTTAATAGAAGAAATTTATATGTGATTACATATTTTATATAAAAACCCAATATTGGAATAAAATATAACTTATTGAGACCTTATGATATATTTCATTTAAAAAACATCCATCTATTTGATATATTTTGGTTCACCAAACCATAGGATTGAATGGAACATGATACTCTAGAAAATTATTATTATTATAATCATCGTTATAACCTAGTGGATATATTGGAATAAATGAATATTGATAAACAAATTATTAAAGTTATATATTTTACATATTTATTTATTTTATTTAATGGTTATATATTTATTATAAATAAATAATGTTCCATTTTCAATAAAAAATAATAATTTTTATCTAGATCACTATTTTTTCCATAAGGAGGTCAATTAATAGTTTTATCACATAATTTAAAATTAATTTTTAGCAATTTTGTAATGTTTATTTGAAAATAAAAAATCATTTATTGAACATAAGTATTAAAATATTATTTTAGTGAATAATTCATAATATTTATTTTTTTTGTTAATAGGGATAAATAATTTTTTTTTATTAAAACCATATTTTTCAGTGACATAATATATAACATAAATTTTATTTTAATTTATTTTTAATGTAAAATTAATTTCATTGTGTAGATTTTAATAAAATTCAATTTAAATAAATAGATTTTATATTGAATTGTTATATAACCACCATTTAATATTTCAAAACAATTCTCTTTCAAAAACCATTTTTTCTTCATATATTTGAGAATGATCTAAAATTAAAACTATTCCCCTTAATTGAATAAAATTTCAGAAAATATTTTCTATATTGGGAGTATGAGTATTTTTATGATATAATAATATAAAATTATGTTTTCATCATTCATTATTTTTTTTCTAAAATTTTAAACTAATTTTAGATGTTAATGATAAAATGGGTTTATTGGGGGTTAAAATAGAAAATATTTGTGATAATACGAAAAAAACCTGTCTAAAATCCATATTTTAGGAAATTATATAATTTATCACCTATATGGTTATATAATTTATCCAATTTCCAATTTTTAGGGTTTGAAAAATAATGGATAACAATTTTATTTTACAAACTTATAAATTTTCCACTCACCTCAATTAAAAAAGGCCTCCGACTCTCTACTACTCCCACCTCATACACACCAAATTGGACTAGTCATGCCCATTCCAAATTTATTTCCTACATCCCTCCCCACAAATTATAGACCTTTATGTTATAATAAATCAAATATTATATGTAATTTGGTGAAACGAAATGTATATTTCTGGAGAAGTTGAAATGTTTTTAACTATTTTTCATTGTTTTATATCAAATTCTAACTACATAAAATATTATCTATTTTTGATAAAATTATGTCAAAATAATAACCTACATAGTGAGATGTTATTATTTTACTCGTATAACCAATATCCATTACCACTTCAATTAAATTGGAAATTAAATTATCATTCGTGTGTATAGAGAACTATGGGATCGACAACCAATGTAGTTAATTTTCCATCACCTACATTGGTGGATATAAATAATGATGGATTTAACATATTTATATAATATTTAAGAAATTATTATAATTCTATAAATATTATATCACATATAACTTCTTACCTTCTATCTCGTTGGGAATATGATAACATTTATGGTCTGTATTGTGGGCAGCCGTGTCATGATGTGATGTGATTAATCTCTTTATTAAGTTATAAATTTAAGGTATTAAGTATAATTTTATTTTATATATGTGATATATATGACCATAAAATACATTAGTAAATATAATATCTAATATAGAATATATATTCTAATCCATTGGAAATCTATAACATCTCTCATGTTTATGTGTGGACTATAGACTTTACATAGTGATGTGAATTTTTTTAATTTTACATTTACATGGATGTTAATAAAGAAAATATTTAATTCAAATAAAAAATGAATGTTAAATAATAATGATTCTATAAATAAGGATTAATATTTATTTTACATTCATTCAATCTATCTAAAAATGAAATCATGCATCATGTGTACTTACGCTCTACCATATCCATTATAGATGCCATTCATTTTATGACTCTCAATAATATATATTAAAATAGATAAATATATAATTAATATATATGATATTAATATTAGGGGTGATATTTTGGAGATTATTTATCCATGATATAATTCAGGAGAACAAGTTTTTTTACTAAAATATATATGAAAAATGAAACAAATATCACTCGAAATAGTTATTTTAACAATGAATTGTTAATAAAATGTTTATAAAAAGCTATAAGAGAAAAATTGTAATATATAAATGTGTATACATAATTAATTGATGTATAAAAAATATATTTATTATATAGGAAATTTGAACACTTAATATTAATTAGAACATGTGGAAATGGTCTTTATCACAATTTCCCTTTAACGAGGCATTTTTTATTATTGTGATACTATTTTCACTTATATAGACAAAAAATCCCTCTATTACATGTAATATTGTTAATCATTCATAATTAAATTTGGTTTATATTTCAATTATTGTTATTTCATACATGGTTTTTTACATTAATTATACCATGTGGTGAGGAATTTCATCTCAATTTCCTTTTCATTGAGGCATATTTGTTAATGAAAACATATTCTAATATTTGGGCCTATATATTTCCCCATTGATACATATAACATGAATTTATATTTATTAATGTTTACTAGTTATTAACTAATAAAATTATGTGGAATAAATACGAATTTTTACATGTCATAAAAGTTATTTCACAATTACACATTATATTATGATTGTTAACATCATATTGAATCATGTAACTAAATACAATACGTCCTGTGAATGCCTATGGAATGTTTATATTTTCAAGAAATGAAAATAACTACATATACATTGTTACCATTAATTCTTAGAGAGAAAAATTATGGTAATTATGATGAAAACATGGAATATATGATATTTATAATTTGTAATATGTGAATGCTATAAAATTAAATGTACACCAGTTTAAAATATAAAAAAATCAAATACTTGGGTTTATTATAACTTTTTTTGTTTCAAGATAAATTTATATTTTATATGTAATTTAAATTATTTTTTACCATTAATAATTATGTTATTTAATTAAATAAATGCATAAATATTATTATAGTTGTTGTTTGTTGAAATATTTTGTTATGATTAAATTATTTGGGGAATTTAATGGTTCATTTGTTTGGGTATTTTATTCCCCATTTTTCAATTAATAGTTTGTCCATTTTTATAAATATTTTCATGTTTTTAAATCATTTTACACATTTAATTAATAGTTTAATTTAAATGTGGGTGATTCATTTTTCACAAATTGATTGGTGAAAAATCAATGGATTTTATTTGTGGATTTCAATTAATATTTCATATTAATAAATTTTCTATGTTTTTGTTATATTTTTATATAAAAATTTTGAAATCATATTCAATGCCACTCATCCCCCAAATAAAGAAACATACCAATTCTTAGTGGAAATCATACAAAGCCAGAGGGGAGAGAGATCTCTAGTGAGAAAAATTGAGTCATAGGTGTGCATATTTTATGGAGCAAGGTTAATGTGCAACAAAAATATTGCATAGATGCATGGGGAAACATTGTACAATTTTTGGTGGAAACCCTCTATAGTTCGTGTAGTAAGGGGAGATAGAACAAGTACACCATTTAAAGTCTAAATCATTTTTGAAGTTGAATAAATGAGATGTATTATATTGAATTAAGATTCCATATTTATATTCAATGTGGGATGAATTTTTTCAAGGAACTACAAATCATTAAAAAATGTGACGTCATTTCTGGAAGTACTCACACAAACTCATTAATAGAAATATAAACCAATTCATTGTGGTATCATTCCACCATAAAATTACTAGAATATTAATTCATATCACTAAAAACTGAAATGGACACAAATAATTGTTCTTGGTCTTGATGAAAAATATCAATCATGATGAAATATAATCATTTTATTCACACATGAGAACCATGTGTCCCCTTTAATGATGAAGGATACTATGAATAGAAAAGGGAGCTCAATCTATCCATTATGAAGGCCGTAAAATAAATTTTATGAGTCATTGAATTATCTACATCATTATTGTCATCGCTAAACTATAGTGTTCCACAATGGACTAGAATTAAGGGATTGGCACCCTTTGAAATTCTTATGTAGCAAAGAAACATGGAATCTATGAATCACAAAATCAATTGAAGTATTATCCCATGCATAGTAGGTTGTTGAGTATTATGGGTGATATTCTATTGCATGAAATTAAAAACATATATAATGGGAGGCTATAGTGTAGTGTATTATATCATGATTTTGGGGTTAAAATAAATTGAATTATGATGGAAAATAGGATGGATAGAGGTGATAAGTATTATAATTAGATACCTTATTCTTATAAATATGATTAGATAGTAGCCGATGTAAGATAGATGAGTTAAAAAATGGATTCAGCGGTAGAATAGGTTTGGCTAGAGGATAAAATATTTTTTCTTCTCTATATGTATACTCATTTAGTTTTATTATTCATAAAATGTATTCTAACAATAAAACATCATTGTTTCTTATTTATTATTGTAGAAAAAATATTAAGTTATTCCATAACTGGATGTAACGCTTTACAGACGATTGAGTCAGAGTTTAATTTTATAAAATTATTATTTTCTCATAGTTAAATTGATTTCAATAGTTGATATTTAAATTTTCCTTATATGTAATTCATCATTTTTTGAATGATTATTCTTATTAATGTTTTTCTGAATTTATTCAAGCTAAACAATCACAAAATGGTTTCGGATCATATTGATTGATTAGTATACTATATGGTATAGATTGGTCATAGATTATTAAATATATGATGAACTGCCAATTAACTAAATTTGTTTTATGGGAATAATAATACCTAAATATGTATTGCCTATGAATATCATGGATTATTCATTATTAATTTATCACAGAAATTAACCCTATAATGATATTTATTTTGAAAATTATATGATACAATTATAGTTTGGAAGACAATAATGGGATAATTAGTTATCTTTCATTATTATTATTATATGTTTTTGTTAATTATTATCAAGTCCATGACGTCTATAGGAAGTAATGGGCCACACTGATAGTATATAGACAACCATACATAGCATGGTCATCTCGTCTGGTTTCGCCAGGTACCACAAGTTCCATAGTAGACACATGGTCCCCTCCATGAGTCCCACCCTTAGGGCGAATGAGTTATCAAACTAATGACTATCCCTTAGGCCAACACATGTTATTTGTATTATGAATTTTACTAACTCACACACACTGTGAAACATCCTAGAAGGTCAAACATACAAATCATTAATCCTTGGAAAGAGTGCTTAACTGTTGAGTTTTATTTAGATCAGACTCTGAAATGAAATTTACACCATTTTGACATGAGTCATATCATTTAGTAATTAAGCCTTTATCATTCTGTGGTGTAACATTCACCACCCCATTAGATAAAAATTTCTGCATTGTGGACCCTACATCCCATCCTAGGTAGTGAACCACACATAAGGTTGTGTTTCCCCTATGATACCAAATGTAACCACTAGGCCCCACTAATAAAAAATACAACCCAACTTAACATGTTAATTAGGTCATGGCCCTCCACAATCCACCAGTTTCCCCACAGACACATGGTCCCATCCTTAGGGCGCACTCACATGCCATAATGGGTCATTAAGATAATTAATATCCCCACGGGCCAATACATGTTCATTCTAGTGTTCATTGTTCTCACTCACACACACCCTGGGAAAATTCCTAAAAGGTCTCCCATCCTGATCACTATTCTAGGATAATGACACTTAAACTATGGAGTACTAAATTGGTAGGCTTCCCAAAATATATGTGATCCTTGTTGACATGAGTTATATAATTTAGTCATTTAACCATTTAATATTACATGGGGTGAAATATAATTATTTTACTTTTCTCCTCTGACAATAGATGAGAGAACTACACTTTGCAAACAAACAAGTATTCCAATATGTTTATATTCCATATGAAATAAATTAACTTTTGAAACACCCAAAGAAATATTTTCAGTAAAATAATAGCTAGTCATTATATTAAACTTGGCAATATTAATTAATTTTTTTTGAAAATGAGTACAAGTACAAATGAAATGGTAAAAACAGATAAATATTAGTACATGTGAGTACACCATTGTACAATCTGAGTCACCTACACCACAACGGTACACATAGTTAAACAAAACAATATACATATACAAGATATAAATTCCCCACTATATTCCAATACAATTACGTATAAATATATAGAAATGATAATAAAACTATAATTTATGTATAAACATGTACCATATCGTACACACTAGTATACCTAGGTATACTATAAAAAATGTTGATATATGTATGTATATATTTGGAAACCTCGGTATCACCATATTTTATGTGGGTACCTATAGGGAAACACGATAATATATTGGTATGAGTGGGTATATACAACTATATGTTTGTTTAAACTTATTATTGGTGGTATATATGGTAACATGAATCTACTTTTCTGTACACCTTGGCACACACATGCATATTTATGTATATCGTAACGGACCAAGATATTAAAAGGTATACATAAGTTAAAATAGATGCATGTGTAACATGAAGGTGGGCCTTATAATATTGTTTTTTATAAAGAGACGGATTGGTGGATTCATGTACATTAATATATATATTGTAAAAGAAGAATAAATATGGATAAAAATGGGTATAACCATGAATTTATGTGTCTACTCTCAAATATATATGTAAACCATATAAGAATATGATCATAGGGAATTTTTTTATACTCATTTATACATGTGGGACACCCCATTTAACACATATGAACCAATTATAAATAATATTTTTTTCAAATGTATAACAATGTGTAGAAATATATTGAAAATTTTATCTATGAGAACCCATGTGTACACAATCATACATGCATGTAGGCATAACTACTTGAGTGTATTCACATGTACCTTGAAATTATTCTGTGTAACAATATTTATCAAGTTATACCTATGTTGTATTGAAATATGTACCCGTGATTACTAATGATTCATTTAGTGCAATAATATATACATAGTTTAATCATATGTACCTAGGTTGTTTAACCCCATCATCCCAACATGTACATTTTCATTCTAATATGAAAAGGTATTTGAATATTTTTACAGATATGTAGCATAGTATATCCCCATGTAATAGAGTGTACACATATATAAATAGGGCATTCTAACACCCTTTAATAGGGTTACACATAAATACATGTTTATATACATATTCTAAATATGCACTCATATATGCCTTTTGGTTTCTGCATGCATTAATATAACCATGTTTAATCATCTATAAAAAAGAAACTTGAAAATACCAATGTATACGTATACATTAATATATATACATATGTACTCCAATGTGTAGGTATATCTACATCTGTAGGTGAAGGTTCATATGTGAATTTATTTTTGTGCTCATGTAAATACTCACATACACCAATATACTCATGAATTTTCCTTTTTACACCCACATATACCATTGTGTACCCACATGTACTCATGTATAACCATGTTCCTCATTATGTACTACGGGAAAATGCATGTAAAAATAGTTACCCATGTGAAACAGTTTATTGACCCATTTACATGGGTGCAACCTCAAGTTCCATACATATCCAAATATACCAATTTGTGCCTAGATATATATAATTAATATGAAATATGTTTGGAATGTACCTTGGTATACCTATATCTACATTTATATAATTTTTGATGAACACAGTTAATTATATATACTCATGGGTGCCTAGGTGTTCCTGCAATGGCCCTGGTATAATAGAGTGCAATTTTAATTTCCATGGGAACATTTTTTGTAACTATATATACCATAAAATAATGATTTACACAATATATCACTATTAAAACCAATGTGTAAAAAAGTGTGACAACATGTACCCTTGAATCAAAATGTATACCAATGTTAACCAAAATATATTACACATTGGTCTTCTAATGTTACCTATCTATACTATTTAATTCGTGGTTGAACATGTATCCACAATTTTATACTAATTAGTAACACTTTGGTCTTCTAGGATTGATGTCGTACTTTTTTTAACCCGTATATATATATATATATGCACCTGATTTTGAATATGAATACCATTTTTGAAATGTATTATTATTGTTATGTATATGTACCCTAGAATAATAGTGTGTACTTGAGTATACTAGATTTGATCTTTTTATGCTAAGGTAAATATTTGTTAATGTATGTATACATATTTTCATTTCTGTATAAAAATGTTTACCCATATCTATATATGAATATATATGTCATCACATGAGTACCGTACCAAACCAAATTGAAACCCCATATACCTTTTAGTACAAATGTACACTAGTATGTGATGATGTATAACAACGCGTAGCCACATATACCCACACACACCTATGTTTAATCATATATATCCATGTGTACTCTAAAGTATAAAAATCTACCCCCATGTTCCAATTGGTATGCACCTGACACTACTAATTCAAGTATGGTAAATTGATAAATATATATATGTACCATTAAATATTTTTATGTTCTCTTATTTAAAATGTAAATTTGGAAAATGTTATAAGATTTTCAGGTATGATATTAGGTAATATCTTGTAAACCATAGTGTACATGTATGAGCCCATATCCACCCAGGTGTATCAAGGTGTAACTAATTATACCCATTTACTCCTAATTATAACCATGTTTATCAAAAACTCAATGGTAACACCCATGTGTACATATGTACTATTAGGTATACAAATTTATACCTATATGTAACTATGTGGGAATTCAATTACTCACATGTACAAATGTGTATTTATAGATACAAACTTTTACCCTTTTCTACCATCATTTATCTACATAAATATAATAATATCAGTGTGTCCAGTTGTGTGTAAATTTATAAACACATATAACTAAGAATACCATAGTGTATCAATATATACACATATGTACCTCACTGGACCCACATGAAAGGAACGATGCCTTTATCTACAAATCATCAGTCATATATACATCATTGTTCCCACATTTGAACTACTATTCCCATGGGTAGGAACATTAAACCTTCTGTACCATCATTTATTTGGGTATACATGATTTCTCTTAATTGTATACTTGTGTACAAACATATACCAATGTGAATACATGTCTTCCATTGTGTGACCAAGTGTACCAAGATAAAACATTTTGTACTCCATGTCTACATACGTGTGCCCTCACATACACACTAGTATTTTGGAGTACCCATGTTTTCTCACATATTATAATATGTACAGAAGTAAACAATTCTACCTACCCATATCATGAAACACTATAGGGTATTGTCATTTAAAAAACCATTTTTAAATAAAGAATCCCCATTTGTATAATTTTATTACCCATCATATTGTAGTGTAACTATATTATCTTATTTAAACGTATTTAAAACCATAATTAAAAATATGCTACTTCATATAATAGAATGATATATAGTTTACCTACAAGTGTTTTTTAATGTATAAATGAATAAATAGAAATCTATTTATTGGTCAACCTTCATGTTTAGTTGATATTACACAAGAATATAGTAATATCTCTGTATTATAACATTAAATGGGGTATATATTTGTATTCATTATTATTCGTGGGTACAGTGTATAACAATATTTCGCTATATATAAACTCAAATAGAAGATTGTATATGTTTTTCCCATCTGAAAATATATTGATACATGTGTATAAGTGGATACCATTGTGTACGTGTTCTTGTACCTATATGTAACCATTTATACTGATCTCTACTAAACAATTCATATACATACTAGAGTTAACCAGAAAATAAATTGGTCTACCTAGATGTACATCTATATGAATTTTTCTATTATATGTACAAAAGTGTACATAGGTCAATTAGGTTCACCGGTATAAAATAGGGTATACCCTCTCTATAAGGCCCCAGCCTTAAACCTTACTTAATCTTAAGTTATTACAAGATTACACATTGAGGATCTTTTCGGGTTTAGTGTTTTAGAGAATTAGATCATAAAACTTGCATTACATTCCACATATAAACAAACTGGTTACATAAAGATAGTATTCTTCTTTCCCATCAATGGAAACATATTTAAAATAAAACATTGATTCTTTCATGACACTTCCTTGACACTATCATCATATCATGTACCTTTCCCTTGACTTATGAAAAACATTTCAAAAAAACTTGGGATGAGCATAAAAAGCTCAGTAAGGGATGTAAAAATATGGAAAGGAAACATGAGTACATATTTACATAAGAATGAAATCATAATTTACCCATAAAACATAAGCACTTTAACATACCTCATCAAATCATGAATAAATCATAGAAATCCTAAGACATAAAGGTAACTTGAGGCATTCATAACATTCTTACGTAGGGAGTAACCCTCTTGGTTACGTTTGGAATACCCATCACAGTATATTCCCTAAATCTCTTCGGAGAAACCTTAACATTTCACTCCTTCGCGTTACCCAATGCATTGGAGAGCTATATCGGGCTCACTCGCCCTTAGTTTATCACGGAACCACCCGTCTTCATAATAATGCCCAAGAACCTCAACATAATCGTATCACATAAAACATGCATAAAGGAAACATAACATTTCCACCTTTCAATCACAAGATATCAATACAACACATTGATATAAAAACATTATGAAAACCATTTTCAATACCAAAATAAAAGAAAAGTAAAACATGGTATTTATTTTTCTTTTAAAAAAAGTTATGGCTTGTAGAGGAAGCCGAAACTCAAATAATGGTCACGGCGGCGGAGAAGTCGTTGTCGCCGCATACGTACGAGAAAAACATTCCCTTTTGTCTTTTATTAAACGCTTCATATAAAAAAGATTCCTTTTGAATAAATGTAAAAGTCAAAGGGGTTTATACACTATATAAAAGAAGGTTGTGTATAAAACAAAATATGCCTCAATGAAAGGAGATTGAGACGAAGTCCCATACCTCGGGTCCGACTTGACTCGATCGTTCTTTAATGTACTGAATAATAAACTTGAGTTAATTTCTACTTTCTTAAGAAACTTTTTTTAAGTTCATTATTCCTTTTATATCACTTATTTCCATGTCATGAACACTATGTAATTATTTAAGTTAATAACGGTCGTTTTAACGATCATTGGTACTTGAGTCAAAAATAATCCCTTTATAATTACAAGTTGTTCATGTATCCATTATATCCAAAATTATAATCATGATGTATATATAATATATATCCAGTATACACATGCATTTATAATATTACATAATCATTTAGAGGTAAGAAATGAAATGCACTGTTCATGGAGACGGTAAGCCGTACGTACGAATGACTGCTACTTTAATTTCAATTTCATATTTTATAGAATGGAATCATAATGATATAAAGGTATATTATAATTCAAGTATAATATCATATATAATATCATATTTCCATCCTTTATATGTCCCACATATGGTATTTAACGAATCAAATTACTTTGAGGGGGTGGTAGTCCGCACTTCCTTAAATGAAGATATCGCGTTTACCCATAATGGAAACCATAAAGGTATGCCCAAAATGAAAAATACAGAAGCTTAAAAAATACATAAACATATTATACATCATATATAAATATAGTGACATCTTAATGTCCACCTTTGAAGGTGTTAAAAGAATGTTGAACAATCATCATTTCGGGAGGCATAAATTCACCATCCACGGAAACAGTATGTCCTTTAACCATTAGATGTATGTGTGTGTAAGTGTATCTCGAATCCTTCTTATAAAAAAATCCTAGTATATTGAAGATACTGGAGTTGTTACAAAATAAATGAATAAAAAGAGTTTAGGGGGTTGGAGAAGCAAAATAAAACAAAAGGACTCAAGTGAAGACATTACCTTAAAATCGGGTAACTCTCTTTGTTTGAGCTCAAAAGCTTCCTTGGGAAGACTTCTGCCCAAATTGAGGCTTCAAGTAGTAATAGAGGGATGTTGAGAGACAAAATGGGCAGGTTTTGGCCGAGCCAAAGGCTTTGGAAGTGTGGGTAAGGAGGTAGAGGTGGGGGCCTTTTATAAGAGGAGAGGAGGGGCACTCTTGGAAAGGAAAGAAATGTTACTTTATTTTAAAATGATTTTCGGATTCAAAAGGTCCCACATTGATATAATTCTAGGGTATGCTGATAAGGGTTAGAAATCCACCCATCCAATAGGTTTTGGACATGTTTAGGTCATAGATTTTACATTATCATTTCATTTTATTTAAATCTTTTATTAATGAGGTAATCGCTGCATCATCATGATGTCATAAATAATTTAATTTATTTAAAGTCTAAAAATTATAAATAAAATACTATGATGTACGAAATCTTTTTATATTTCCAATTAATATTTATAGTCTAAAATATTATCTATGTAGACAAAACTAAAAATGTTTTAATCAGGTGATACATTCTTGTTTTATTTACTTTCTTTAAAAAAATTAAAAAGATAACAAGTCACTTTCCACAAAGGTGATTCCATGGGGTCCCCAAGTTTAGCACAAGGCATCCCATGGTCGGCCATGAGACAACCAGTATAATTAGGACACATATTGGTGTCATTTTTTATTATTATGATATTATTTTATTATCCTTAACTACTCGATTACTCATTAATCAAGATAATTAAAGATAATTACCGTCATTACTATTCATAATGTCCAAAAACAAAAGAATCTTGATTAAATAATTTAGACCTTATGATTCCAAATATGTAAACCATTTTATCAAATTCCAAACACAGAAATTGCAATAATATATCTAAAAATAATTCTCGTTGTCAAAACAAATAGCAGGTTTTTTTGAAACAATATCTATGAAAAGTTTGGCATTAGTTTATGCCCAATTCCAAGGTGAAATTAATCCTAATGACCACCATTGGATTAAATGGTGAAAATATATTCTAATTTAACTTTAAAACCAATTCAAAAGAAAATATAATCATAAAAATAAATTAGATTAAAAAGCAGTTTTGATGTAAAATGCAGTATTTTTCACTATTCATTAAAAAATGAACATTGTCAGAAAAATACCAAAAATTCACACAAAGTAAATTTTGATGTCCCAATCATAAAGAATAAGTTTATTTTCAGAAACATAGGTTATAAAATTTTCAAAAGATAGATTTAAAAATGGTTTTCCATTAAAAGGCAGTAAAACAATCTTTTAAAAATATTAGTGTATTCCATGCTTAAGATTGGATTTATTTTCATTTTAAGCCTCTAAAACACTATCCAATTCGTTAATAGACATAGATAAAAATATCTATTATTCATTAATTACTTGGGATGTTACATCCTTCCCCCCTTTAGAAAATTGTGTCCCCATAATTTATTTACGAATAAATGGGGGTACTTATCCCTCATTGCATTTTCAAATTCATATGTTGCCTCTTCCATCATGTGGTTTTTCCACAAATCCTTTACCTGATTAATCACCTTATTTCATAACACTTGCTCCCTATGGTCAAGAATCTGGACCGGTTGTTCCTCATATGATAGGTTCTCTTCCAGCTGAACTATCTCTGGACTCAAAATATGAGATGGATCTGGCATATACTTTCTCAGCATCGAAACATGAAAAACATTGTGTACCTGAGATAAACTCGGAGGTAATTCCACTCTGTATGCAACTGATCCAACTCTCTCCAGAATTTCATATGGTCCAATTAACCTTGGAATCAGATTTCATTTGTTACCAAATCGCATCACACTTTTCCATGTAGAAACCTTGAGAAAAACATGATCACCTACCTCAAAAGAGAGACCCTTCCTCCTGTTGTACGCATAACTCTTCTGCCTACTCTGAGCTATTCTCATGTGTTTCTGAATCAGCTGAACTTTTTCTGCCATCTCTTCAACCAATTCTGGTCCCATCAACTTCCTTTCACCGAATTCATCCCAGCAAGCTGGAGTTTGACACCGCTTCCCATATAACGCCTCAAATGGTGCCATCTGTATACTGGAATGAAAACTGTTATTATATGAAAATTCAACCAAAGAAAGATGTTGGTCCCAACTTTCCTGATAATCCATTGAACAAGCTTGTAGAATATCCTCCAAGGTCTGAATTGTTTGTTCTGACTGCCCGTCTGATTGAGGATGAAAAGCTGTTCTAAAATTTAATTCAGTACCCAACGACTTCTGAAGGCCTTTCCAAAAGTTAGAAGTGAACCTGGGATCACGATCAGATACAATAGAGAGAGGAACTCCATGTAACCTGACTATCTCTTTATGATACAAACGGGAAAATTGATCTAGGGAAAAAGTATCTCGTATAGAAATGAAATGAGAAGATTTAGTCATGCGATCAACAATAACCCAGATTGCATTATTAACTCGAGATGTCTTCGGTAATCCCACAACAAAGTCCATGGATATATTCTCCCATTTCCACTCTGGCACTGGTAAAGGCTGAAGAATCCCTTTCGGTAACTGTCGCTCTGCTTCAAACTGCTGACAAGTCAAACACTTCATAGTAAAATCAGCAATATCTCTTTTCATTCCATCCCACCAGTAACACTCCTGCAGATCTTTGTACATCTTAGTACTGCCAGGATGAACTGAAAACGGAGAACTATGAGCTTCACATAACAACTCTCTCTTCAACTGTGAATCACAAGGCACACACAATCTCTTCCCAAATCTCAAAACGCAATCATTATCAATGTTCAATTCAGGCAACATAACTTTCTGAACCAGCTCTACCTTTTTCTACAACTCACTGTCTTGATTTTGTGTTTGCTTGATTCTATCTGATAGAGATGATCTCAATGATACCTAAAACAAAACAGAATAACTTCTTGCACCAACAACTTCTATGCAAAAGTTCATCAAATCCTTAACCAAAGGATCACGTTCCAAATGCAACATTCCTAATGAAGCATTACTTTTTCGACTCAAATCATCAGCCACTTTGTTTGCTTTTCCTAGATGGTAATGAATTGTACAATCATAATCCTTGATTAATTCCAGCCATCTCCTCTGTCTCATGTTTAACTATTTCTGAGTGAATATATACTTTAAACTTTTGTGATCAGTATATATTTCACACTTTACTCCATACAAATGATGCCTCCAAATTTTTAAAGTGAAAACAACAGCATCTAATTCCAAATCATGTGTAGGGTAATTTACCTCATGAATTTTCAACTGTCGTGAAGCATAAGCAATTACCTGATCATTCTGCATTAGGACGCAACCAAGTCCTTTTAATGAAGCATCACTATATATAACAAACACACCATTTCTGGAAGGTAGTGCCAAAACTAGAGCATTCACCAATATTCTTTTCAATTCCTGAAAAAAATCATCACATTCTTTTGTCCAGGTGAACTTAACACCCTTTTGAGTTAGCTTTTTCATTGGACTAGATAACCGTGAAAATTCCTAAAAAACCTTCAGTAATAGCTTTCCAAACCAGGGAAGCTACAAATCTCAGTTACATTTGTGGGTCTTGGCCAGTCTTCCACAACTTTTGATTTTGCAGGATCAACAGTTTTCCCATCTTTAAAAAACAATGTGACCAAGGAAAGAAATTTGTTGCAACCAAAACTCACACTTGCTGAATTTTCCATACAGTTTCTTTTCTTTTAAGGTTTGAAAGATAACCCTTATTTGTCTTTCATTCTCCTCTTTACTTTTAGAAAACACCAAAATATCATCAATGAAAACCACCACAAACTTATCCAAGAACTCATGGAAAATTCTATTCATTAAGTCCATGAATACAGCAGGTGCATTGGTTAGCCCAAAAGGCATTACTACAAATTCATAATGGCCATATCTTGTACGGAACTTGGTCTTCGGAACATCTGCATCCTTTACCTTCAGCTAATGATACCCCGATCTCAAGTCAATCTTTGAAAAATACTGAGCTCCCTGGAGCTGATCAAACAAATCATCGATATGAGGCAAAGGATATTTGTTCTTAACAGTGATTTTATTCAAGGCTCTATAATCAATGCAAAGTCTCATTGAACCATCTTTATTTTTAACAAATAAAACAGGAGCACCACATGGGGATGTGCTAGGTCGAATGAAACCTTTCTCTAATAAATCCTGCAATTGCTCCTTCAACTCTAAAAGTTCAATTTGAGCCATTCGATAAGGGGGTTTTGAAATTGGCTTAGCATCAGGAACTAAGTAAACAGTAAACTCAACTTCCCGATCTGGTATTATTCCAGGAAACTCATCAGAAAAAACATTAGGAGACTCATTTACCACTGGCACATCATTAATCTGAACAGTTCCTTTATTTTCAACGATGTGTGCAAGGTAACATTCATTTCCATATTTTACAAGTTTCTTGGCCTCTTGATAAGTTATCAACAGTAAGGGTTCATTCTTGTACACAAACTGAAAGTATTTATGAAAAGAAACTTCTTTAGCTCTACAGTCAATCTTAGAATGGTAAATAGAGAGCCAATCCATACCCAAGATAACATCAAACTCTACTAGAGGTGGAACAATAAGGTTTGCAAGTAGGTTTTTTCCACATATAAGGATAGGAAGATTCTTATAAATTATTTTTTCCTCAACATTTCCCCCATGTGTTTTTACCAAAAGTTCAGGAGTCATTTCTTGAGATGGTATTACCATTTTAATAGAAAAGTTTCCAGAGATGAAAGAATGTGTAGACCTCGAATCAAACAACACACTGGCATAATCTAAAAAACAAACAAATTACCTGATACAACTTCATTTTATGGCCCGACATCTACTGATGTAGTTGCAAAGGATTTCACCACCCCTTTCTGCTTGTAGTCTAACTGCTTCCCATCACTCAAGCTCTTTGTCGGACACTCGTTTGCAGAGTGACCCATCTCATTGCACTTAAAACATTTCACTAAATGTATATCAAATTTGGTCTTACCTTCACCTTGATCTTTTTTAGTTCAATCACGAGCCTTATGTCCCATCTTACCACATCGGTACCACATTCCAGAATTCAGAAGACATTCCCCAGCATGCCTTTTTCCACATTTATCACAAATTGGAAACTTAGATTTCTTACCATCAGACTTTTTTGAAGAATTCTTCCCTTTCTCCTGCCACCTTGGTCTCTTCTTCTGTTGGTTGTTATAGAACACTTGATCATCAGCAAAATCCATTTCCACCTTCTCAGCACATCGAAAAAGCTTTTCATAACTTTTAAACTCACGATAATCTAATTCCCTTCGATATTTTGGCTTTAATCCTGAGTAAAAACGATTGATTTTACTATCAAGGTCTCAGATAAAATTTGGAGCATACCTTGCCAATCGAGTGAACCTTTCTTCATAGGTAGCCACTGAGTCTTCCTCTTGCCTCAATTCCAAGAATTGTTTTTCCATCCTAAGTCGAACAACCTTAGGAAAATACATTTCAAGAAACATACCTTTGAATTCATCCCAGTCGAGAGCATCAATCTCATCAGCGTCCCTGATATTTTTAACCATCGGCCACCACTGATCTGCATCACCCTCCAAATGGTAAATAGCAAGACTAACCTTTTGATTGTCTGAACACCCCATGATATCGAAAATCTTCTCCAGTGCTTTAATCCACCCTTCAGCTAGCACAGGGTCAGATGATCCTCTGAATGATGGGGGATGTTTCCTCATGAAATGTTCCACCACTGACATGTTCCTCTGAGGTTGATCAGGATGATCTCGTGTATGGATACCACCTCCATTTATCTCTTGAGTCAACTGCGCCATTACTGCAACAAACTGTTCAGTTCCAATTCCAACCATCTCAGAATGCTGATTCGGAGGGTTATTTCCTTCTGCATGCCTTCCTAGCACTGCTTCCCTGTTTCCTCTGCGGAAAACCATTCTGAACAAACATGTCTTAGATGAAGCAACATGGTAGTCTTCAAATACTATATCACTTAAATTTGACCATAAAAAAAATATTTTTGGATAATCATTTAATAGAATTCTAACTCCTAAAGTTATCTAAACCAACCATTGATACCAACTATAAGGCCCCATCCTTAAACCTTACTTAATCTTGAGTTATTACAAGATTACACATTGAGGATCTTTTCGGGTTTAGAGTTTTAGAGAATTAGATCATAAAACTTGCATTACATTCCACATATAGACAAAGTGGTTATATAAAGATTGTATTCTTCTTTCCCGTCAATGGAATCATATTTAAAATAAAACATGGATTCAATCTTAACACTTCCTTGACAAAATCATCATATCATGTACCTTTCCCTTGACCTGTGAAAAACATTTCAAAAAAACATGGGATGAGCATAAAATGCTCAGTAAGGGATAAAAAAATATGGAAAGGAAACATGGGTACATATATACATAAGTATGAAATCATACTTTACCCATAAAACATAAGCACATTAACATACCGCATCAAATCATGAATAAATCATAGAAATCATAAGACTTAAAGGTAACTTGAGGCATTCATAACATTCTTACGTAGGGAGTAACCCTCTTGGTTACGTTTGGAATACCCATCACAGTATATTCCCTAAATCTCTTCGGAGAAACCTTAACGTTTCACTCCTTCGTGTTACCCAATGCATTGGAGAGCTATATCGGGCTCACCCGCCCTTAGTTTATCACAGAACCACCCGTCTTCATAATAATTCCCAAGAACCTCAACATAATCGTATCACATAAAACATGCATAAAGGAAACATAACATTTCCACCTTTCAATCACAAGATATCAATACAACACATTGATATAAAAACATTATGAAAACCATTTTCAATACCAAAATAAAAGAAAAGTAAAACATGGTATTTATTTTTATTTTAAAAAATTTATGGCTTGTAGAGAAAGCTGAAACTCAAATAATGGTCACGACGGCGGAGAAGTCGTTGTCACCGCATACGTAAGACAAAAACATTCCCTGTTGTCGTTTAGTAAACGCTTTGTATAAAAAAGATTCCTTTTGAATAAACTTAAAAGTCAAATGGGTTTATACACCATATAAAAGAAGGTTGTGTATAAAACAAAATATGCTTCAATGAAAGGAGATTCAGACGAAGTCCCATACCTCGGGTCCAACTTGACTCGATCGTTCTTTAATGTACTGAATAATAAACTTGAGTTAATTTCTACTTGCTTAAGAAGCTTTTTTTAAGTTCATTATTCCTTTTATATCACTTATTTCCATGTCATGAACACTATGTAATTATTTAAGTTAATAACGGTCGTTTTAACGATCATTGGTACTTGAGTCAAAAATAAACCCTTTATAATTACAAGTTGTTCATGAATCCATTATATCCAGAATTATAATCATGATTTATATATCATATATATCCAGTATACACATGCATTTATAATATTACATAATCATTTAGAGGTAAGAAATGAAATGCACCGTTCATGGAGACAGTAAGTTGTACGTACGCATGAACGCTACTTTCATTTCTATTTCGTATTTTATAGAATGGAATCATAATGATATAAAGGTATATTATTATTCCCGTATAATATCATATATAATATCATAATTCCATCCTTTATTCATCCCACATATGGTATTTAACGAATCAAATCACTTTGAGGGAGCGGTAGTCCGCACTTCCTAAAATGATGATATCGCGTTTACCCATAATGGAAACCAAAAAGGTATGCCCAAAATGAAAAATAGAGAAGCTTAAGGAAAACATAAACATATTATATATCATATATAAATATAGTTACATCTTAATGGACACCTTTTAAGGTGTTAAAATAATGTTGAACAATCATCGTTTCGGGAGGCATAAATTCACCATCCACAGAAACAGTATGTCCTTTAACCATTAGATGTAGGTGTCTGTAAGTGTAGCTCGAATCCTTATTAGAACAACATCCTAGTATATTAAAGATACTGGATTTGTTACAAAATAAATGAATAAAAAGAGTTTAGGGGGTTGGAGAAGCAAAATAAAACAAAAGGAGTCAAGTGAAAACATTACCTTAAAATCGGGTAACTCTCTTTGGTTTGAGCTCAAAGGCTTCCTTGGGAAGACTTCTGCCAATGTGAGGCTTCAAGGAGTAATAGAGGGATTTGGAGAGACAAAATGGGCAGGGGTTGGCCGAGCCAAAGGCTTTGGAAGTGTGGGTAAGGAGGTAGAGTGGGAGCCTTTTATAAGAGGAGAGGAGGGGCACTCTTGGAAAGTAAAGAAATGTTACTTTATTTTAAAATGATTTTCGGATTCAAAAAGTCCCAAATTGATATAATTCGAGGTTTAGGTGGTAAGGGTTATAAATCCACACATCCAATAGGTTTTGGACATTTTTAGGTCATAGATTTTACATTATCATTTCATTTTATTTAAATCCTTTATTAATGAGGTAATCGCTGCATCATCGTGATGTCATAAATAATTTAATTTATTTAAATTCTAAAAATTATTAAAAAAATACTATGATGTAGAAAATATTTTTATCTTTCCATTTAATATTTATAGATTAAAATATCATATATGTAGACAAAATTAAAAATGTTTTAATCAGGTGATACATTCTTGTTATATTTACTTTCTTTAAAAAAATAAAAAGATAACAAGTCACTTTCCACAAAGGTGATTCCATGGGGTCCCCAAGTTTGGCAGAAGTCATCCCATGGTCGGCCATGAGACAACCAGTAGAATTAGGACACATTTTGGTGTCATTTTTTATTATTATGATATTATTTTATTATCCTTAACTACCTGATTACTCATTAATCAAGATAATTAAAGATAATTACTGTCGTTACTATTCATAATGTCCAAAAACAAAAGAGTCTTGATTACATAATTTGGACCTTCTGATTCCAAATATGTAATCCATTTTACCAAATTCCAAACACATAAATTTCAATAATTGATTTAAAAATAATTCTCGTTGTCAAAACAAATAGCGGGTTTTTTTGAAACAATATCTATGAAAAGTTTGGCATTAGTTTATGCCCAATTCCAAAGTGAAATTAATCCTAATGACCACCATTGGATTAAATGGTAAAAATATATTCTAATTTCACTTTAAAACCAATTAAAAATATAATCTAATCATATAAATAAATTAGATTAAAAAGCAGTTTTGATGTAAAATGCAGTATTTTTCACTATTCATTAAAAAATAAACATTGTCATAAAAATACCAAAAATTCACCCAAAGTAAATTTTGATGTCCCAATCATAAATAATAAGTTTATTTTGACAAAAATAGCTTATAAAATTGTCAAAAGATAGATTTAAAAATGGTTTGCAATTAAAATACAGTAAAACAGTCATTTAAAAATATTAGTGTATTCCATGCTTAAGATTGGATTTATTTTCATTTTAAGCCTCTAAAACACTATCTAATTCATTAATAGACCTAGATAAAAATATCTATTATTCATTAATTACTTGGGATGTTACACTCTCATCACCAAATGTAGTATTTCTTATTGGTTTAAATGAATTGAAATGAACTTCAGTTTATTCTCATATATCATTTTATACCCACATATACCCCATAATATTCATTTATACCAATTTATACCATTATAATCTCGATAATATGATTGGGTACATTATAATACCTTTATATACAGGTATTTACCAAGTTTTACTCATATGTTCCCTTTTATAGAAATAAGTACCTAGGAATATGTCTTGACCCGTCCCCTGGGGCCTGTGCAGTGACTACCCCAAGCCCGCCTTCCATAGACCATGGGATGGTTATTAGCCCCAGAAAGGTATATCCCTAAAAGTGGGATGACATCGCGTTTTTAAACTACAAACCACACAGTCCAAGAACACAAAAAGATCTAAGAACACGGAAAAATATATAGTAAAAGGGTGTATATAGTATGTAAAGGGGTCAGGAATACAAGCCCAACTGGAAAGTACAAGTAAAATTGAAAACAGATCTTGCGAACACCCGCCAAGGATCTTACGTGAATGGTAGGTACAACTCTCGAACGTTCATATATGCAGTAAACCTCATCTAATGGTCCACCTCTGAGAATCCTCCAGTCCTAGTAACCTCAACCTCACTCAGTACTATCCATTTTCTACACAAGACACAACAAGGTGCGGGCATAACCCATGTAGGGGTGAGTATAACAATACTCAGTAGGGACCCCAAGACCACCTATGATCTCTCAGAATCCACAAAGGGTAAACACCAGAGCAAAAAAATAATCCAAAATCACGAAATAAAATTCAACCCTACATAAGTATATTCCCATACATATTCCAATGTTATCAAGTATACCCATTTCAATCATGAAGAAAACACAAGGCCCATCTCATTATCCCAAAGCACAATTGTTTCACAAAAAAATTAATACCGCGAAGGTAACACCATGAAGGTAATCACTACAAAGGTAATTCCACATAGAAGAATATGACATAGTTATAACCACGATGTTATGTAAATCAAATCTAATACCACATAGAAGATTTCCACAAAGGTATCACCCCACAGAAGTGCACCATGATGGTAAGGACTCATCTCACACTAGGTATTACTTATGTATAGAAGTATATATTATTATTTTTATTGCTAGATCATATTACTTTACAGAGAATCATTGATGTTGACTCACACATAATCAAAGATGACCCACACAAGATGTGAAGATGACCCCCACATGATCAGGAGATGACCTACATTGGATCGTTATGCATTGAACCACACGGGATCATTGAGCACTGACCCACACAGGATATGAAGATGAGGCACACAGTATCTAAATACTCTTCAAGTACATCCATCAACAGGGTTACGACACTAAGCATGCTAGATTCCCTAAGGATCTGATCCCCAATCCATAGGTCAATACTTCAATTACTTCAAATTCCCATGAAGAATTATCTCAAAGGTCTGCCACTTCATAAGGAACCCAATGCAACAGACAACGCATCAATCGGATGCCCGGTCTGTAAGTTATTAACCTTTTAGTTCTGAGGGTCTGGTTAGAGTCGGGTTCGATCCAACCCAGCCATACTCCGACATTATACAAAACTCAGTTATAGCATTCTAAAAGGACCATCTCAATCAAATGATATTTGAGCCGTGGATGATTATTCAATTGGTTGCCTAGATCACATGTTATGGCCAAAAGTCAGTAACTATGTCTAGATGGGTCTGAGTTTGGTCTGACCAGGTTAGACCGACCCAGTCCGGGTCCCACCCAGATTGGCTGGGCTGTAGCGGGCCTGACGTGGCCAGAAATGTGGCCACCTAGAGTGGCATGTGACTATGGTGTCCCCTTTTGGTGGGGTCTTCCATAGTCGTCACCCGAGAGGGGAGGGACTCCCCCTAGGTCACCCCGAATGGCCCTATGGCCATTCGTTTTTGGCCAGCATGGCAGCGCCATGTGGCGCCACTGGATGGAATGCGGGACCCGCTGGAGTAGTCCCGCTCAATGAGATACGGCGAGCCAGAATGGCTGGACCTCCTTCCCATGGCGTGGATGCGCGCCACTTCTCAACCATGGAAGGCTGAGTTTCGGCCGCTCTCTGATCTCTACTGCAGCCAATCAGCTACGGTCTCCAGCTCCTGCGGTGTGGATGTGTTCTGCCACATCGCTATGTGGGTGGCTAGTATGTCGACTGCCACTCGACTATGCCACGGCTGATAGGTCAATATCTCTTCTCCCGGCGGCGCAGATGCACCACCTCCCTCCTGGGGGCTGGCCAGTGTGTCGGCTACCACTTGTTCCCTACCAGCACTGTTCGCTGGAACCGGTCACCGGCGAACTTCTTCAGGTCACCGGGAGCGTTGTATTGGCCCTTTATTCAAACCTAAAGATACATTGTGTGTCTCTAGACATTTTTGGAATTCCAAGACCAATAGAGTCGTATTCCATTCAACATGATGTCTCTTCCACAAAGATCACGTCATTCGATGATATAGAGAAGGGATCGGGCCATGTTAGCTTGGCTCGCATCCTCCGTGTTAGTTCAGTAACATTAGGCTTATAAACACTGAATGACAACGTTGAATCATGATGAAAAAACAAGAACAAAAAATTTCAACACCCCTACCATCTTTGTTAGTTGAAGGAGGCGTGAGGGGAGAGATGAAGACGATGAAGACAATGACGTTCATCACTCCCACAATACACTCCAAATTAGGGTCCTCGTTCTTGATCCGTATGATGTTCATCATTGGAGAATATTTCTCCAAAGCTCCCAAAGCCTCCCCTTGCTATCTATTTTCCCCAACCTCATGAAAGGTGAGAATCCAACCAAATAAATTATGTTTATTAATTAAACAATTATATTTGTCTCACTAAATTGGGTAAAACCAAGAGTTTACCCACATTAAGGTGGAGTTCGGGTGTTCCATGCCGCTATGAATCTAATGGGAGGATTCAATAAAATAATGTTATTGTTTTATTTTTATTATTATTTTTATCCCTCCCATGAAATTCTGAAAAACTAGCTTCCACTATCGACCAACTGAGTTCGAGGTGACGGTCTCCATAAGAGAATATCGGTGCTTCGAGTTCAATGGTGCCCTCCGATTTCAATTATGAGAAACAAATAACAAGTTATAAATAGATTCTCGTGTGTTCAGTAAGCACACCTAAAAAAGTTCAGAAATTCATTCTGGCCACACCAGGCCTCATAATCACGTGTCATCAATTTTTCAGACTAGTAATTTTTCCATATAATTTAAAAAAAATAACTTTGGGAATATTCTGGGAAATTACATTCTCCCCACCTCACAGCATCGCATCCCTGAAATACACAACAGAAACTAGGGAAATAGGTGGAGGTACTAAGAAAGACTCCAAGCCTCCGGCTCCCATGTGCTGTCATGGAGGATCCCGTGCTGCCAACGTACACGCACTAGAGGTATCAATCACCAATGAAGGACTCTCTCCTATCAATCCTCAATCACTACTAGAACCTAAGAAAAAATCACCCCATCTACGATGTCCAACTCACCACAGTCAATTATGTGTGAGGGATCATGTACATATCTCCTAAGATGATATTTGTAAAAAAAAGTCGTATTCTCGGTGCAACTGAGGGGGAAGATATAAGCAGTATGCCACCTCTACAACATTTTTCAAGACTTGAAAGGGTCCGATAGATCCTCAGAGATATATTTCCACCCGGCCCAATATCCACAAACCTCGTTGAGGTGACACTTGTAGAAATACATGGTCACCATCCTCAAACTCCAGTGGTCTCCATCTCCAATCATCATAAGACATATTCCTTCTCTGTGTAGTCTTCATCCGCCCCTAGATGATTTTCACATTCTTTGTTGTAGCCCGTACCATCTCTGGTCCCATGAGTGATGACTCCCTTGGTCTGTCTGGCATAGAGGAGATCTGCAAGGTAGGTCGTACAACTCCTCAAATGGTGTCATACTGATGGTGGAGTGATATTTGATTTTGTACACAAACTCCACAAATTTTAAGTTATTCTTCTAGCTGTGGCAGAAATCAAGGATGCAAGCATGTAGCATGTCCTCATGGGTCTGAATGGTCCTCTAAATCTAATTGTCCGTCCGAGGATGGAAGGAGGTGCCCAACCGTAGCAGTGTCTTGAACGCCTCTTGCAATCCCTTCCATATTCCGGAAGTAAAACATTTATCACTATCGGAGACAATCGTTGGGTTCACTCCATGAATCCACACAATCACCAATACGTACAGGTGTCACAATCCTTCTATTAATCTCCGCTCTCTGATATGTAGGAAGTGGGTGGACTTGGTGAGTCGGTCAATGATCACCTAGATAGAATCATGTCCCTTGGACGTGCATGGAAGTCATGTCACAATGTCTATGGAAATTCAATCCCACTTCCACTCTGGCACCGCTAGTGGTCGAACTAAGCCTACTAGAACCTGACGATCTACCTTCACATGCTGACAAGTGAGGAACCTTGAGAATAACTCTACTACTCCTTTCTGAATTCCCAGCCTCCAGTACAGACAATGATGGTCCTGGTACATCTTCACTACTCCTGGATGTACCACTAGAGTGGACGTATGAAAATCCCTCAACACTTCCTCTCATAGTTCCACTGGTACCATAGTACATCCCCTAAAGAGGATGACGTGCTCCCAAACTTCAAAAAATACATTAGGTGCTTGTCTTATGGATATCTGAGCATGGTGAGCCTCGTAGTCAGTGTCCCCAAGCTACGCCTCCCTAACTCATTTAAGGAGTGGGGGAGTGACTATTAGAGACTGAAGATAAGCTTCTCTATCACTTTCCACTTAGGATATCTGAAGAAAAGCTAGTTACTCCATTTCCTCACTCAACAACTGTATAACAGATCCCCTACTGAGTGAATGTACTTCTACGTTCCCCTTCCTCAGAGTATAAAATATCTCGAAGAAAAAGTCCTATTAAAACTCAAGACAATTCCGATATCTCAAGTTCTGGTCCTTTTAAAGATGATATACCTGAGACTCTTGTGATCAGAGTAGACTTTAAAATAATTGACCATTATGTAATGTCACCACATCATCAAGGTGAAGACCCCTCTGGTAACCTCAAGATGAGGTCACTCTTCATTCCCTGCCTTAGCTCCTCGAATATCCGCCGACATCTCTCCAACCACATGAAGGGTTTCCCCTTCTTCATCAATACTGATAAGGGTGCCGAAACTTTTGAAAAGTTGGACACAAACCAATAGTAGTAACTAGCCTAACCCAGGAATCATCGTACCTCTGTCACACTCCCAGGTCGCTCCCAAGAAAGAAAAACCTCAATATTTATTAGATCCATAGCAACTCCAGCCACCGAGATGACGTGTCCCAGAAATTGGACCTCTCGGATACATAACTGGAACTTCGAGACCTTACCATAATGCTGGTGCTCTCACAGTGTGTCTTGAACTATCTGAAGATGATAAGCGTGATCCTCCTCTATAGATGAGTATATCAAGATGTCTCTGATGTATAAAACCAAAAAGTAATTGAGTTATGGATGGATGATTACTTTCAAGAGTCCCATGAACACTGATGGGGCATTGTCTAGGATTAATGGAATAACCATGAAATCATAATGGCCATTCCGACAACTGAAGTCCATTTTTTGCACATCCTTGTCTCATACTCTGAGCTGGTGATAGCCTGACCTGAGGTATATCAACAAAAACCATCATGCTCTATTTGGTTGATTGAAGAGATATTAAATCCTCGGTATTGAAACTTATTATTCCCGGTCACCTAGATGAGGAACCAATAATATACATAGAGTCTCAAACTCCCATCTTCCTTTTTGGTGAAACAAATCAGGGCTTCCCAACGAGAAGCACCGGGTCAAATGAACCCCTTTCTCTGCAAGTCCTCTTGGTGTACTCACAACTCTTGAAGTAACACAGGAGCAATACGATATGCTGGTGTAGATAACTGTGACGTCATGGGGTACGAATTGATATAAAATTCCACCTCTCTGTGAGGGGGTAGACCCGGAACATCATCAAGAAAAACATCAGTATACTCTCCCACCACTATAGGATAGCTCAACTATCAACATCAACCAATCTGAGGGTAAGGCAAGACAACTGATGTGTGATTGGATACACCCTCTTCTGAGTAAGTCCATCATGTGTGGAAAAGGTTCCCTTCTCACCGGTGAAGTAAAACATGGTCCCGTTCATGTATTCACACCGCACATTGCACCTAATATAGTTAATCTGAGCATGGACTGAGGGTAACCACTTCATACCCAAGATGTCGTATTAAGGACTCGATGCCACTACTAGAAGAATTAATATGAAGCTCTCTCCTCCTATAGTAAGTTCACACTACCGACACTAGTGTGTAATCATTGAATCTTCTCCCGTATGAGTCTCAAGCCGTAAGGATTAAGCCAACAGCTCCATATGAATCTTTGAGCTCTAAACGAGGGTCATGGAAATAAAAGTATGACTAGAACCTATGTCTATAAGTACTGCAGCTAAGGTTGAGTAGACACTAATCATACATTGTATCATCTATGAAGGATCGTGGTTAAAGACCTCAGCTACGTAGATCTGAGCTCGTCCCTGTCCACCTCATGGTTGGGGTGGACCACCTAGAGGTGGTGGTGGTAGAACCTCGACTCGCCACCCATCGCCTACATCATGGCGAGCTTCACTTCCACGTCTGCCTCCCTCCTGCAGACTTCCTCGATCGAATCTTTACCTATGCGCAGGAGGTCCTTCGACCATCTTCTAGCCATCTGTATGGCAGGTCGGGCATTCATGATCCATGTCACCCTGATCGTAGCATGAGTAACACTACCTGCTCCTCCCCTATCCTGCTATGTCTTGAGATCCCCACACAACTGACCATGTATCCTATAGTCATCCACCTTTAGGTCTAGTCCACTTTGAACTCTATTTCATCTGTCTGCTGCAAGCTGTAGATGATCGTGAAATATGACATCCATTGGTGGGTCTCACTGCCATTGACTACTCTACAATGAAACTATCCACTAATATTTCTCATTATAACACCTGACCTCCATTGGGATGCTGAGATAATTCATCAAATCTCTAAAATCCCATTTTAGCCCCAACTCAAAGGTTTGATCCCTGAAGAAATGGTCTTGCGCCATGTCAGTGGAGTAGCACTAGAGGTTGGTGAACCTCGATGAATACTGAGCCATGTTCATGATTGCCTGATGCAAGTGAAGATTCTCCGGTATATGCACAGTGTGAAAGGTCGTTGGGATGAACTCTCTCCTAAAATGGATCTCAAATTATTCCCAGATGAGAGTGATCCTATAGTGAACCAAGAGCATCATGCTCCAACATCTGCCCACTGCTTCTTGAAGAATACTAGAGGCAAGGATCACCATGAGATCAGCTGGATTTCCTACCAGTCAAAAATCTCTAACCATGGCCTCCAACCAGTCCTTGGCCGCCTGTGGATCTATCTCTCCCCAGAACCTCGGTGACCTCTGGAGCTAAAACACGTGCAACGCGCTCAAGCTGTGTTCACCCTCTGCTATTGGGGATGGAGGCATTGGATGCCCAAATGGTAGTGGTGCTACTACACCACCTGATTATAAAATTATCGTATGGGGGCCTGATCATATGTTTCGTCGCATGGTGGGCTATCATCACGTAGTCTACCTGGAACCCTAGCTGGCTATATGTGTGGAAGAATATTGAAAATTAACAGGTGTGCCAACGTTAATAAGGTAAACCTGGTGAGTTGACATAGAGAGATCACAAAGAAAACTCTTCAAAGACACACACACATTCAGTGTTTTCTTCCGCTGAGTCGTAAATCAGAAGTCAGGGTCCTGGTGTATGGATACGTCAGCCACCACAACAACACTAGATTCCCTCAACTGAACACCACACAATCAAAAGATGAGAGTCCAAGTTCTCTAGTAGAAAAAAATCCTCCGATACCAATTTTTCATGACCTATCCCCTGGGACCTTGGTCGGGACTACCCCAAGCATGCCTTCCATAGGCCAAGGGCTAGCGACTAGCACCAGAAAGGAAAATCTTTGAAACTGGGAAGGCATTTATTTTTTAACCTGAAAACCACACAGTATATGCACATAGCAAGATACAAGCACAAGGTAAACAATAGAGTAAAATGGTGTGTATAGTATGTAAAGGGGGAAGAATACAATACCAATAGGAACGTGCATGTAAAACTGAAAACAACTCCTTCGAACACCCACCAAGGATCCTACGTGATGTGTAGTTATAGCTCTCGAACGGTCATCTCTGCATTATGCATCATCAAATGGTCCACCTCCAAGCAGCCTCCAGTATGGGTACCCTCGTCCTCAGTCAGCACTGTCCAGCATCTCCACAAGACACAACAAAGTGTGGGTATATCCATCACATGAGCGAGTATAAAAATACATATAAGGGACCCCTAGATCCCCTAAGGTCTGTGAGAATCCAGAAATGGTAATCCATAGAGAAAAACAGTAATCAAAATGCACGAAACAATAGTCAACCCTACCTAGGTATATGCCCATATATATACCTAAGTTATCAAGTATACACATCTAATTCATGAAGAAACACAATTACCAACTCATTAGCCCAAAGAAAAATAATCCCAAAAAGGAAATAATACCATGAAAGTAACACCACGATGTTAAGAACCACAAAGTTAACGCCACATAGAATAATACCACATAGGTATCACTATGAATTTAAGTACCACAATGGAAACTCCACCCAGATGATTACCACAAAGGTATCACCACAAAGAAGTGTACCACAAAGGTAAGTACTCATCTGACACCAGGTATACTTATGTATGGTGGTATAGATGATTAGTTGTATTGTTAGATAATCTTACATTGTCGAGAAGCACTGCTATTGACCCACACAGGATCGAAGATTCCACACACAAGATCTGAAGATGACCCACAGAAGATCTGGAGATGACCCAAACAAGATCAGTATGCACTAACCTACAAAATATCACTGAGCACTGACACACATAGGATACAAAGATGACCCATAAAGGATATGATGACTCCTCACATACAGTCATCCACAGAGTTCCCGCACTAAGCATGATTGATTCCGGGAGGATCCACTCCTCAATCCATTGGTAGAAACTTAAACTGCCACAAAGTACCATGAATAAGTATACTAAAGGACTACCATGTCATAAGGAACACAACATAATAGAAGGAGCATCAATCAGATTCCCCTTCTATATGTCATTAACCTTTTAGTTCCAAGGGCCCGGTTGGATTCGAGTTCGATCCAACCCGTCCATAATCCAACTTTATCCAAAACACATGTGGAGTATACCAAAAGGACCTTCTCGATCCAAGGATTTTGGGGCTTCAAACACTTCATCAATTGAATGCCCAAATCACATGTTATGGAAAAAAGTGTGATTTTGTCCAGATGGGTCTAGGTCTAGTCCGACCTAACCTGACCCGGTTCGTGTCAACTAACCCGGACGAGATGGGCCACGGCGGGCTCATCCCACAACCAGGATGGCCCTTTGTGGTGGGTTCCACACTAGCTACCACTAAGGAGGGGAGGCGCTAACCCAAATTCACCCGAAACGGCCCTTTGGATGTTCAGTTTTTTCCAGCCAGGCAGCGCCACATGGCGCTGTCGGATAGCACGCGGGACCCTCCGAAGGGGTCCGACACAGTGAGACACGGCCGACCAGAATGGTCGACCCTCCTTCTAGTGGCATGGTCTCATGACGCTTCTCCACCGTGGCTGGCTGAGTGCTGACCGCCCTTCAATCTCCATAGTGGCCTAGTGGCCACGGTCTCTAGCTTTAGTGGCCCAGATGCATGCCACCGCATCTCCACGTTGTCGACTAGTGTGTCAGCTGCCACTCTCCTCCGCCATAGCTGACAGGCCGCGGCATCCTCTCCCGACAGATAAGATGTGACTCCACCCTTGTTGAGGTTAGATGGTGTGCTAGCTTCCACTTTTTACTTACCGGCACCGGTCTCCATCACCGGTCACCGACGAACTTCCTCGGGTCACCGGGAGAGCTCTAGTGTCCCTTTCATCAAACTGAAAGATCTGTTACGGGTCTCAGGATGTAATCGTCATTCTGAGACCTATGAGTTCATATTATGTTCAATATGAACTCTCTCCCCTGATGATGAATTCATTCAATGTAACAGCCAAGAGATCAGGCCCTGTTATCTTGGCCTACACCCTCCGCGTTATATTTGTAATTGGCAGATTATGAAGATTTAATCACCACGTTGAATCACAATAAACAAAAAAGAACAACCGAATTCAAAATCCCTGCCTCGTTTGTTTGTTGGAGATGGCGTGATGGGGGAGATGAATTCGATGAAGACACTGATGTCCATCACTCTGACAATATGATTCAAAGTCGGGTCCTCATTCATGATATGGAGGAATTCCTTCATTCGAGTATATTTCTACAAAGCTCTCCCAAACATCCCATTTCCAATGATTTTCCCCAACCACCAGAATGGTGAGTAGCCAACCTAATAATTTATGTTTATTAATTAAACTATTAATTTTGGCTCATTAAATTGCGGAAAAACCAAGAGTTTCCCCACATTAAAGGGGAATTTGGGTTGTCCCCACCACCATGTTTCAAATTGGAGGTTTCAATAAAAATAAAAGTTATTGTTTCATTTTATTTTATTTTAACTCTCCCATGTAATTATAAAAATATGTCTTCTTCTATAGACCTATTGTGGTCGAGGTGAAGGTCTATTTAAGAAAATAATAGCGTTGCAAGTTCAAAAGTGCCCTCAGATTTTTATTCTGGGCACCTGTTCGAAAGTTACAAAATTTCGCATGCTTGTTCACTGAACGTACCAAAAAATGTTCAGAAATTCATTTTGGGCACATCAGGTTTCAGAATCATGCGCCGTCAAATTTTACGTACTCCTAATTTTTCCAAATAAATAAGAACAATTACATGGGAAAAATACGAGTCTTTAGAGAATACCCATTTATAACATAATTTTTTCTACAACACTCTCATTAATCAAAATATGCATGGGTTTATTTGGGTGTATATATGTGTACAAATCATTACTTATGAGTATCGTTGTTTACAATTGTATACCATCATATAATGAGATTACCCAAGAATTAAATTTATATATTATACATCATCTCAGTAAATTGAATATTACATCACATTAGTAAAATACACAATCCCAGATAAAAAGGATTATTGTTTTGGGTGATTAACTATATAAATGTCTTATTTCACATGTCACGACCCGTACCCCAGGGCCCGTGCTGTGACTATCCCAGGGCCACCTTCTATAGGCCAGGGGATGGCGACTAGCACCCAAGGCATAAATCCCTATGTTGCGAAGGCATTTATTTTATAATTTGTAAACACACACAATCATAGTACAACTTGAAGAAAACACTATTTAATAACTTTATACAAAAAGGAGTGCTGAAAAGTAAAAGGGCCGGAAATACAAACCCAACAAGAAAGTACAAGTACAACTTAAAATAAAGTACAACTGAAGAAAATTAATGCAGCTAATTGGTCATCCAATGTGGTTTCCTACCTTATGGGTAGGTTCAAATAGCCTCCTCGGCACTCTACGTCTGTCAGTCTCCTCCGTATACCAAATTTTCATAAGGTCCACCTCTGGTTACCGTCCAGTCCTGCTACTCTAAACCTCAGTCGGCATTTTCCGTCGTCTATGACCAACACAATGAGTTGTGGGCATATCCCCTACATAGGTGAGTATAATGATACTCAGTAGGGACCCCAAGACCATCAAATTCCCACAAAATCAAACAAAGATAAACCACAAATTATCAAATCAACAGATAACCTCACTTTGGTATATGCCCATACATATACCTAAGTTACCAAGTAATCCATCTCAATCATGAGGAAACACAAGGTTAGTGACTTAGCTAAAACCAGGATTTTATTCTAAAGGTACTATCAAGTAACATCCCCAGTCACACCGTCGGAACCTCGTCTAATGGAGTAATCCTCCTCTATCAGGTACAGTGGGCCTTCCGCATCGCATAGAGGATCTTCCCACTATCCTCGGACTGCTGAGGTACTCCTCCTATCAAGTATCTTGGGTCTGACGCATCACACAGAGGCGCTCCACATCGTGGGTATGCCGTGTCACACATAGGTGCTCCCCCTTGTAGCCTACTGAGGTACTCCACGTGTCGAGTACCATGGGTCTTCCGCATCACATAGAGGCACTCCCCACTGTGGGTCTACCATGATATCAAGGCGCTACCCACTGGGCTAGTCGAGTCACTCTGAGTCGAATCAGTCAGTAGTCGTCAGGTCTCAGCCAGCTATCAGGTCTCGGCGCTATGCTTGCTCGTCTCCCGGAGGATCCTCTCTATGATCTGCAGGTAGATACTCCAATAGAAACGAGGTTCCATGTAGAAGTATCTCAAAAGTATGCCTCATCATAGAGGTCTCAACGCAACTGACGGTGTGTCAATTGGATGCCCGGTCTGTGAGTTATTATCTTTTTAGTCACGGGGTCCCAGTTGGATTCGTGTACGATCCAACATGACTGCATCTCAACTTTACCCTGAACTCAAATGTGGTATACTCAAAAGACCATCATGCTCCAAGATTACCAGTGTCGCTGACGGTTCGTCAAACGAATGTTCGGTGCCAAATATATGGCCACATTATGTAAAGGGTTAGTAGAGGGCCCGGGTGCGGTCCAACCCGGTCGGACCAATTCCTCCCAACCTGGTCTGGGAAAACATGATATGGGTCGACCTGGTCAGCTAGCTAGGTTCCGCCCAGTCCTCTAGGCCCAGCCCATTGGGCTGCGGGGGCGGTTTGGCCCGGATGTCGCCGCGTAGGCGGCTCGGTCCGGAGGTTGGGTCAGTTCGGCCAGCATTGTGTAGGGCATGGCTCGGGCAGCTCAGTCTGAAAGGCTGAGTTGGTTCGGTCGGCGACACCGCGAGGGATGCCGCGGGCCATCTCGGGAGGCCGAGAGGTCGGCAGTATCCTGGAAGGGTGTGCGGGAGGCCTCATTTAGGTCGGACAGGGCGCGTAGGAGCCCGAAGGCAGGCCACGCATGGCGTGTGCAGGCTACGCGGGGCCTAGGGCAGGTCGTGGGAAGGCCGGTAAGAGGTCGTGGGTAGGGGGGCCGGTGGCCAGGCTGGCTGAACGGCGCCACTGGGGCCGTCCATGTTTAGTCGGGTGCACCGGTGCACAGCGGGGGAGGAGCGGTTCATGGTGGCCATGAGCAATGCAGCCATTATCGTTTCCACCTTCATCACCTCATCTTTGTTATTTTTCCACGCCAAAGAATGCCACAAGTAGGAAAAATTGACGGAGGCTGTCATGCCATGTTAGGTTGGCATGTATCCTCCGTGTTAATGGTGATATAAAACTGTTCATAAGAACGAAGTTCAACAACTTTCAGTATCCAAAAAGGAGGGAAGATCAAGGCACTCAGATAAATTTAATCCCCCTACCTTTTTCTGGCCCTTCATCGTTCGTCGTTCACTGATGGGGTTGCGAAAATACGATGAATAAGGTCTTCATTCGTTGCGTCCACCATGAACATTTCCACTCCCGAATTTTCATGATGGTTGTGGAAGTGGTTCCACGTCGGTTGGTTTCTGGGGATGAAGTCGAAGAAGGATCGTCATCGACATTCTTCGTTGGTGAGAATTCTTCATTAGAGGATGAGGTTCCTCATTGGGAGATTTCCCTTCAATCACCCAAGTTAATTCATTGTTCCAAAAAATATATTACTTAATCTATTATTTCATTGGCACAAATTAAAAATGGTAAATTAAATTAAAAGGCTCCTCCTCATTAATTCACGCGAATTGGCACGTATTAATTGGGGAGTTGCCACTAATTCAAAAGAGTGTATTAACTAGGTAGGCTCCCCCTTAATTATAGTGGATTGGAAAAATTTAATGCTAGGGGAGGTGAAGAGGAACCCCTAAATTAATGTGATGCTTAAGAGTTTTCTCCACTTTAATGTGGAGTTTAAGGGTTTAAGAGCCAGGGTGGTCCCCACCGTATTTGTCCTCACATGGGAGGTTGAGTTCGGGTGGGCCCCAGCACAATAACCTTTAATGGGAGGTTAAGGTGTGGTGGCCCACCTCCAACTCCCTTGAGGATATTTTAACCAACAACACTCACATGGTGGCTCAATAACATAAAGTGTATCTCACTTTATTTTTTTAATATTTTAACAAAAACCCCAAAACTAACTTTTATCCTCAACTCAATTTCATCAAAGTGAATGTCTTCTTAAGAGAATATCTTGCTGTGAGTTAAACGGTGCCCTCATATTTCAATTCCAAGCACCGTTTCAAAATTTATAAAATCTCGCCCGTACGTTTACTGAACGCACCCGAATAAAACATTAGAAATTACTTCCGGGCACACAGGGCATCAGAATCAAGTGCTGTAAATTTTCACGGACTCGTAAAATTTCCATGTATTTAAGAAAAAAATCCACTGAAATCCTATGTCTTTAAATTCTCCCCACCTCAGAGCATCAGATCCCCATAAGATACAACTCGAACTATGGGAACAAATGGGGGTACTGAGAATGCATCTGATCCTCCCGCTCCCATGTGATCTCCGGGAGGTTCCTGTGCATCCAACAAACACGCACTAGAGGTATCGACAATCCATGTAGGACCTGCTCCTATCCATCCTCAATCTCTACTAGAACCTCCATAAAAGTCACCCCATCATCGACACCCAGCTTCCAATGGTCGATGATTTGAGAAGGATCATGCACTTACCTCCTCAGCTAAGATACGTGGAAGACATTGTGACCCGGTGCTACTGAGGTTTAGGATCCAAGTGATAATCCACCTTACCAGCTCTACTGAGGACCTGAAAAGGTCCGATGAATCTCATAGGTAAATTTCCACCTCAGCCAAATCTTTTTAGACCTCGTTGAGGTGAGACACTTAGAAAGACATGGTCGCCTTCCCCGAACTCCGGAGGCATCCATCTCCTGCCGGCATACGACTTCTGCATGCCCTGTCCAGTCTTTATATGTTCCTGTATGATCTACACCTTATCTGTGGTAGCTCGTACCATCTCTAGTCCCACCAGTGCTGAGACCCCAGTGTTTGTCCCGCACAAGGGTGATCTGCAAGGTCATCCGTAAAATGCCTTGAAAGGTGTCATCCCGATGGTGGAGTGATAGTTTTTGTTGTATGAAAACTCCTTATAAGGTAATTGATGTAACACCCCAGGTAAATAAAGAATATGACATTTCATATTTATCCATATTTGTGAATAAATTATTTAAATAACTTTAAAGGGGACGCTATGCTCGATGGCGTACCCAACACGCAACAACGAGTTTCTTGGGAATCTTACGTTGCACTCTAATAATAAAATAATATTATTTTAAATGGTAGTTAACATGTAGCCATTGTAATGGTGGGAATGGATAGAAATAACTAAAATATGATTATATATGTTTTTAAATGTTTTTACATTTATCCAATAAAAGATAATGGCTTAAAATACGGAAAGAATTCAATTTTAGGCGTATATGCCCTAGTTTTCACTAAAGGTTCACTTATCACCTTTTGATGGCGAACCGTCATTAAATATAGTTTTGATCACTCTTATACATTCTTTTGGACCAAATAAAACTCTTATTAAGGATCGGGACATCAAAATTTACTTTGTGTAAATTTTTAGTATCTTTCCGATAAAGTTCATTTTTTTAATGAATAATGTAAAATGTTGTATTTTAATTCAAAACCACTTTTTAATCTAATTTATTTATATGATTAGATTATATTTTGAATTGGTTTTAAAGTGAAATTAGAAAATATTTTTACCATTAAATCCAATAGTGGTCGTTGGAATCAATTTCACTTTGAAATCAGACTTAAACTAGTGTCAATCTTTTGATACTTATTGTTTCATAAAACACGCTATTTGTCCTGACAGCGGGAATTAATTATTAAATTAGTTAATGTGACTTATATGTTTTGAACTTTGTAAAACGGACTTCATTTTTGAATTCAGAATATCAAATATATCTTAGGGTGAATTTTTGGGATTTTTCTGAAAAACTTCAATTTTTGATGAATAGTGAAACCACTAAGTGGTACTTATAAAAACTGATTTTCTGTTTAAATGAAATTTTGCCATCATTGTGTTTTGATTTTAAAAAATCCGACATACATGGTTGTCATTAAGAAGTAAAATGTGGTTCAATGAGATTAAAATAATTTTTTGGTGAATAGTAACTTATTAAGTTTTTAATCACAATTAGAGGTAATTAGTGTAGTTTAAGGTAAAAATGATATTATAAGAATGTGAAAACACCATGACACTTGTCATACACCTATTGGTTGTATCATGGCCGACCAAGACAAGCCATGGGTCAACTTGGGGACCCCATTGATCCACATTGGTTGGGAAATGACATAAATAACATTTTATTTAATGTAAAAGTAAAATTGACACAAACATGATATGTTTTACTAAAACAATTTTTAAGTTGGGTTATAGAAGTCATATTTTTTATTATAAATATTCATTGGAAGGATAAAAAGATTTCCTAAATCATAGTATTTTTTTTATAATTTTTAGACATTACATAAATTAAATTATTTATGACATAATAATGATGCAGCGATGACATCATTATTTGACGATTTAAATAAAATGGAAAGATAATGTAAAATCTATGAACTACACATGTCCAAAACTTATTGGATGAGTGTATTTAGAAGCCTTATAACCTTATCCACGAATTATATCAATGTGGGACCTTTTAAAACCGAAACACATTTTCAAATAAAGTAATATTTCTTTACTTTCCAAAAGTGCCCCTCCTCTCCTCTTATAAAAGGCCCCCACCTCTACCTCATTTAACACACTCCTCAAGCCTTTGGCTCGGCCAACCCCTGTCCATTTACTCTCTCCACATACCTCTCCTCATCCTAGAGGATTCCCTTTGGGCAGAATCTATTCAAAGGAATCCTTTAGGCTCAAATCAAAAGGAGTTACACTTTTAAAGGTAATTCATTCTCTCATGTTCATTTGTATTATTTTGCTTCTCCAACCCCCTAAACTCTTTTTATTTATTTATTTTGTAACAACACCAGTATCTTCAATATACTTGGATGTTTTTATAAGATTTATTCGAGCTACACTCTCACACAACTACATCAAATGGTTAAAGAACATACGGTTTCCGTGGATGGTGAAATTCTGCCTCCTGAAACGATGATTGTTCAATACTCATTTAACACCTTCAACGGTGGCCATTATGATGTCACTATTTTTATATATGATATATAATATGTTTATGTTTTATTTATGCTTCTGTATTTTTCATTTTTGTCTTACCTTTATGGCTTCCATTATGGGTATACGCGATATCTTCATTTAAGGAAGTGCGGACTACCGCCCCCTCAAAGTGATTTGATTCGTTAAATACCATATGTGGGATGTATAAAGGATGGAAATATGATATTATATATGATATTATACTGGAATTATAATATACCTTTATATCATTATTATTCCATTCTATAAAATATGAAATAGAAATGAAAGTAGCGTTCATGCGTACGTACGGCTTACTGTCTCCATGAACGGTGCATTTCATTTCTTACCTCTAAATGATTATGTAATGTTATAAATGCATGCATGTACTGGATATATATGACATATATGATATCTACATAATTAATAAAATTCTGGATATAATAAACATTTGGCCACACGAACAACATGTAATTGTAAGTAGTCCACTTTCGACTTAAGAACCAAATATCGGCAAAACAAATATTATTAACTTAAATGATTACATAATGTTTATGACATGGTAATAAGTGGTATAAAAGTAATAATGAACTTGAAAAAGGTTCTTAAGGAATTAGAAATTAACTCAAGTTTATTATTCCGGAGATTAAAGAACGATCGAGTCAAGTCGGACCCGAGGTAAGGGATCCTACTCCTCTCTTTCTTTTTAAGTACACACTTTTATGTCATTCCTTTTAAAGCTCATCTTTCTTGTTATTGGGATGATCATTTATATTAAACTTACTGTAATTTTTATTTTCATGTGATGAGAGACCCTATTCTCTCTCATCAATCCATTTTGGAAGTTTTGAGTGGCGCCGTTAGGCTGCCAAACTTTCGTAAGAGATCTAACCTCTCCCTTCTTTTTAAGTACTCTCCTTTATGTCACTTCTTTTAAGCTCCTCTTTGTAATGTTGGGGGATGTTATTTTATATTCCTCTTGCTGTAAATTTTATTTTAATGTGATGAGATACCCTATTTGATCTCATCAATCCATATTCGGAAGTTTTATGTGGCGCTGTTAGGCTGCCGAGTTTTCGTAAGGGATTTTTCATCTCACTTTTATTCCCAGGAGATTTATGCTACATTTTCCACAAATTCCCTTGAGTGGTGTATGTACTGCCCATTATTCTACTCTTTGTGTAATATACTTTCGTTTATGAGTATTTACATAAATTATCTTTTGTCCTTCTTTCATGGGGTGTATGTTTTGAAAGATACCCAAGTCGGTAAGGGAACCTTTCACCCTCCTCTTTTTTAAAAGACTTCTTTTGTTGGGTCTTTTAATTTACATATCGTTATGTTGGGATATGTTCTCATATATCCTTATTGATGTAAATTTTATGTCCAAGTGATGAGATACTATTTTTATCTCTCATCAACTCTTTTTGATGTGATGTCGTTAGGCTGTCAAGGGAACTTTTTAACCCAATTTCGATTTCTTTGGGTTCAACATGTAGTCATTGAATATGTCGTCCATTGAATATGTGTGGATGACCTTTTTAAACTTAATATCCACTTATATTGGGTGTATTTATATTTGTCACACATATTTTTGAGATTGATTTGTCCTTAATTTAGGGATACCTTCTTTATAAGGGATTTCATCACATTTGACATTTCTATTGAGGGTTCATTGTTGTTATGCACCAATTCACTCTTATATAGTGTATATACTGTACTTTGGAGTATTATATCATGAATCCATTTATTCTCATGATATTATAAAGTTTTGACTAAATGTTATTCCTCAACTATTGTATTCAAGTGTCTCTAATTTTGGTAAAACCCCTTTAACCAAAATATCGTTTTAAATGTTTTAATTATTTGTTCTTATTAATATCCATGTTTTCAAAATGGTTTTAAGGATTTATTTATATGGATATTAATGGTTTAAAATTTTAAGCTTCAAGGTGGTATGGGACACTTTGATTCAAAAATCTCTTTATTAAATGTTTTAAATGGTTTTGGAAATGGTTTCTTTTTTAATGGATTCATTATTTCAATATACTAAAATGTTATATTGTGATTGAAATGTGGAAATGTTATGTTTCCTTTATTCATGTTTTATGTGACATATTTATGTTATGGTTCTTGGGCATTGTTATGAAAACGGGTGGTTCCGTGATAAACTAAGGGCGGGTGAGCCCGATATAGCTCTCCAATGCATTGGGTAACGCGAAGGAGTGAAACGTTAAGGTTTCTCCGAAGAGATTTAGGGAATATACTGTGACGGGTATTCCAAACATAACCAAGAGGGTTACTCCCCACGTAAGAATGTTATGAATTCCTCAAGTTACCTTTATGTCTTATGTTTTCTATGATTTATTCATGGTTTGATGAGGTATGGTAAAGTGCCTATGTTTTATGGGTAAAGTATGATTTCATTCTTATGTATATATGAACTCATGTTTCCTTTCCATATTTTTATAACCCTTACTGAGCTTTTTATGCTCATCCCAAGTTTTTGAAATGTTTTTCATAGGTCAATGGAAAGGTACATGATGTGATGATAGTGTCAAGGATGTTTCAAGAAAGAATCTGTGTTATATTTTAAATATGTTTCCGTTGATGGGAAGAATGAATACTGTCTTTTATGTAACCACATTGTTTAAATGTGGAATGTAATGCAAGTTTCATGATCTAATTCTCTAAAACTCTAAACCTGAAAAGATCCTAAATGTGTAATCTTGTAATAACTCAAGATTAAGTAAGGTTTAATGCTGGGGCCTTATAGTTGGTATCAAAGGTCGGTTTAGATAACTTTAGAGGTTAGGGTATTCTTTAAGCATAAGTGACATTACCATAATGGTTAGGATTTCAGAAAGAGTCATAGTTTTAGATAAAGTGAATGAGTAAGTATATCTTAGTGTTTACCTTCCTCGTTAGTACATGATGGTTTTGTTGATATACTCACACTGACCTTTTTGGTTTTAGTAAATGGCTGGATCTAGCAGGCACCAAAGTGACAATGGGTTTGAAGGAAACTGTGGTGGTTCTCTGATTAAGATACTCGATGAGATGGGGGATTCAATGAGGAATCTCATGGTTTTTCTAAACCAACTATCAAGGAGTCATTATCAACCACTTGAACCTTGGTGAGTTCTCTAATGCATCATGTACGAGATGGCCAACTCGATGTGGAAATTCAGGTAATAATTATTAAGGTAACCATTAGGGTTTATATGATCCTTACTTTTGAGGTAATTATGGGTTATTATATGATATGATGGAAAATGAAGGGAATGAGATAAAATTGAGGTTAAAATATGTTATGATTATTCTTGAAGATTTTATCTCATTTTGGGGAATGTTTTAAGAATTATATAGTTTTGGAAAAAGGACAACACGTAGACCGTGTGACATCCCGTCGTGTCGGACAAAGCTGTGGGAATCGAACCCACAACCAAAGTGCGACTGGTATTTATCGCCTACCACTGGACTACGTGAAGTCCCTGGTTAGTTTGACCGATTCTTTTTAGTTATATGATTTTATGAATTAAGAGTAAGTTGATTTTGGAGGATATGTGATTAGGATAATTACTTTTCAATGTGAGACTTTAGGAGCAACTGATGTTGTTTGGAGATAAATGTTACGATTTAACTTGGTAGACTATGTGACTAAATCCTTCAAATATTTGGGTTTCAATCTTAGTTTGGTTTACTTTGAAGAATTTTATGGACAAATGGTCCTCGTTGAACTTTGGGTTTTGTTGGACAAATTTTGGAGATTAAGAATAGATTTTCTTTTTATAAAGGGTTATCCTTTTCTGGATTATCTGTTCTTGTACTAGCATTTTTGGTTTTGGTTTTGGTTAAAGACATGGGAAGTATATAGTTCTATTTTGTGGATTAGGTGATTCTCTAGAAGTTGATTATAGTACTCTTAATGTGAACAAGTCTTCCTAAATACTCGTCTTTTGGAGAAAATATGAGTTTGTGTAAGGAATCTAATAAAATTTGAAAGTCAATATGATAAGTGATTATGTTTCCTTATGAATAAATTCCTCAATAAAAAGTAACTTAAAACAAAAATGTTGTCTATTAACTTTTCCTAATGGGGAATCGAATACCTTTTAACCCATCACAAGTTTGTGATTTTCTCGTGGTTAACTTTCTCCTAAACATGTTTTCTATCACTCTCCATCAGAACATGACCCTTTGTTTTTTCCTCCATGTCCATATTTTTATACTTGGAATCCTAGTATGGGTTAACTTGGGTGACCTTTGTACTTATCTCTCTTTATTTTAAAGTGTTTGTTTTACCGACTTTTGTTCCGATGTGGGACTTTCAAGGATGTTTCCAATCGCAATTTTAAAATTGCGAGGACGTAATTTCCAAAAGGGGGGAAGGATGTAACACCCCAGGTAAATAAAGAATATGACATTTCATATTTATCCATATTTGTGAATAAATTATTTAAATAACTTTAAAGGGGACGCTATGCTCGATGGCGTACCCAACACGCAACAACGAGTTTCTTGGGAATCTTACGTTGCACTCTAATAATAAAATAATATTATTTTAAATGGTAGTTAACATGTAGCTGTTGTAATGGCGGGAATGAATAGAAATAACTAAAATATGATTATATATGTTTTCAAATGTTTTTAGATTTATCCAATAAAAGATAATGGCTTAAAATACGGAAAGAATTCAATTTTAGGCGTATATGCCCTAGTTTTCACTAAAGGTTCACTTATCACCTTTTGATGGCGAACCGTCATTAAATATAGTTTTGATCACTCTTATACATTCTTTTGGACCAAATAAAACTCTTATTAAGAATCGGGACATCAAAATTTACTTTGTGTAAATTTTTGGTATCTTTCCGATAAAGTTCATTTTTTTAATGAATAGTGTAAAATGTTGTATTTTAATTCAAAACCACTTTTTAATCTAATTTATTTATATGATTATATTATATTTTTAATTGGTTTTAAAGTGAAATTAGAAAATATTTTTACCATTAAATCCAATAGTGGTCGTTGGAATCAATTTCACTTTGAAATCAGACTTAAACTAGTGTCAATCTTTTGATACTTATTGTTTCATAAAACACGCTATTTGTCATGACAGCGGGAATTAATTATTAAATTAATTAATGTGACTTATATGTTTTGAACTTTGTAAAACGGACTTCATTTTTGAATTCAGAATATCAAATATAGCTTAGGGTGAATTTTTGGGATTTTTTCTGAAAAACTTCAATTTTTGATGAATAGTGAAACCACTAAGTGGTACTTATAAAAACTGATTTTCCGTTTAAATGAAATTTTTCCATCATTGTGTTTTGATTTTCAAAAATCCGACATACATGGTTGTCATTAAGAAGTAAAATGTGGTTCAATGAGATTAAAATAATTTTTTGGTGAATAGTAACTTATTAAGTTTTTAATCGCGATTAGAGGTAATTAGTGTAGTTTAAGGTAAAAATGATATTATAAGAATGTGAAAACACCATGACACTTGTCCTAGACCTATTGGTTGTATCATGGCCGACCAATACAAGCCATGGGTCAACTTTGGGACCCCAGTGATCTACTTTGGTTGGGAAATGACATAAATAACATTTTATTTAATGTAAAAGTAAAATTGACACAAACATGATATGTTTTACTAAAAAAAATTTTAAGTGGGGTTATACAAGTCATATTTTTGATTATAAATATTCATTGGAAATCTAAAAAGATTTACTACATCATAGTAGTTTTTTTATAATTTTTAGACATTACATAAATTAAATTATTTATGACATAATAATGATGCAGTGATGACATCATTATTTGACGATTTAAATAAAATGGAAAGATAATGTAAAATCTATGAACTAAACATGTCCAAAACTTATTGGATGAGTGGATTTATAAGCCTTATCACCTTATCCACGAATTATATCAATGTGGGACCTTTTGAAACCGAAACACATTTTCAAATAAAGTAATATTTCTTTACTTTCCAAAAGTGCCCCTCCTCTCCTCTTATAAAAGGCCCCCACCTCTACCTCATTTAACACACTCCTCAAGCCTTTGGCTCGGCCAAACCCTGCCCATTTACTCTCTCCACATCCCTCTCCTCATCCTAGAGGATTCCCTTTGGGCAGAATCCTTTCAAAGGAAGCCTTTAGTCTCAAATCAAAAGGAGTTACACTTTTAAAGGTAATTCATTCTCTCATGTTCATTTTTTTTATTTTGCTTCTACAACCCCCTAAACTCTTTTTATTTACTTCTTTTGTAACAACAACTGTATCTTAAATATACTAGGATGTTGTTATAAGATTTATTCGAGCTAAACTCTCACACAACTACATCAAATGGTTAAAGAACATACGGTTTCCGTGGATGGTGAAATTCTGCCTCCCGAAACGATGATTGTTCAATACTCATTTAACACCTTCAAAGGTGGCCATTATGATGTCACTATTTTTATATATGATATATAATATGTTTATGTTTTATTTATGCTTCTGTATTTTTCATTTTTGTCTTACCTTTATGGCTTCCATTATGGGTATACGTGATATCTTCATTTAAGGAAGTGCAGACTACCGCCCCCTCAAAGTGATTTGATTAATTAAATACCATATGTGGGATGTATAAAGGATGGAAATATGATATTATATATGATATTATACTGGAATTATAATATACCTTTATATCATTATTATTCCATTCTATAAAATACGAAATAGAAATGAATGTAGCGTTCATGCATACGTACGGCTTACCGTCTCCATGAACGGTGCATTCCATTTCTTACCTCTAAATGATTATGTAATGTTATAAATGCATGCATGTACTGGATATATATGAAATATATGATATCTACATAATGAATACAATTCTGGATATAATAAACATTTTGCCACACGAACAACATGTAATTGTAAGAAGTCCACTTTCGACTTAAGAACCAAATATCGGCAAAACAAATATTATTAACTTAAATGATTACATAATGTTTATGACATGGTAATAAGTGGTATAAAAGTAATAATGAACTTGAAAAAGGTTCTTAAGGAATTAGAAATTAACTCAAGTTTATTATTCAGGAGATTAAAGAACGATCGAGTCAAGTCGGACCCGAGGTAAGGGATCCTACTCCTCTCTTTCTTTTTAAGTACACACTTTTATGTCATTCCTTTTAAAGCTCATCTTTCTTGTTATTGGGATGATCATTTATGTTACACTTACTGTAATTTTTATTTTCATGTGATGAGAGACCCTATTCTCTCTCATCAATCCATTTTGGAAGTTTTGAGTGGCGCCGTTAGGCTGCCAAACTTTCGTAAGAGATCTAACCTCTCTCTTCTTTTTAAGTACTCTCCTTTATGTCACTTCTTTTAAGCTCCTCTTTGTAATGTTGGGGTATGTTATTTTATATTCCTCTTGCTGTAAATTTTATTTTAATGTGATGAGATACCCTATTTGATCTCATCAATCCATATTCGGAAGTTTTATGTGGCGCCGTTAGGCTGCCGAGTTTTCGTAAGGGATTTTTCATCTCACTTTTATTCCCGGGAGATTTATGCTACATTTGCCACAAATTACCTTGAGTGGTGTATGTACTGCCCATTATTATACTCTTTGTGTAATATACTTTCGTTTATGAGTATTTACATAAATTATCTTTTGTCCTTCTTTCATGGGGTGTATGTTTTGAAAGATACCCAAGTCGGTAAGGGAACCTTTCACCCTCCTCTTTTTTAAAAGAATTCTTTTGTTGGGTCTTTTAATTTACATATCGTTATGTTGGGATATGTTCTCATATATCCTTATTGATGTAAATTTTATGTCCAAGTGATGAGATACTTTTTTTATCTCTCATCAACTCTTTTTGATGTGATGCCATTAGGCTGTCAAGGGAACTTTTTAACCCAATTTCGATTTCTTTGGGTTCAACATGTAGTCATTGAATATGTCGTCCATTGAATATGTGTGAATGACCTTTTTACACTTAATATCCACTTATATTGGGTGTATTTATATTTGTCACACATATTTTTGAGATTGATTTGTCCTTAATTTGAGGATACCTTCTTTATAAGGGATTTCATCACATTTGACATTTCTATTGAGGGTTCATTGTTGTTATGCACCAATTCACTCTTATATGGTGTATATACTGTCCTTTGGAGTATTATATCATGAATCCATTTATTCTCATGATATTATAAAGTTTTGACTAAATGTTATTCCTCAACTATTGTATTCAAGTGTCTCTAATTTTGGTAAAACCCCTTTAACCAAAATATCGTTTTAAATGTTTTAATTATTTGTTCTTATTAATATCAATGTTTTCAAAATGGTTTTAAGGATTTATTTATATGGATATTAATGGTTTAAAATTTTAAGCTTCAAGGTGGTATGGAACACTTTGATTCAAAAATCTCTTTATTAAATATTTTAAATGGTTTTGGAAATGGTTTCTTTTTGAATGGATTCATTATTTCAATATAATAAAATGTTATATTGTGATTGAAATGTGGAAATGTTATGATTCCTTTATTCATGTTTTATGTGACATATTTATTTTATGGTTCTTGGGCATTTTTATGAAAACGGGTGGTTCCGTGATAAACTAAGGGCGGGTGAGCCCGATATAGCTCTCCAATGCATTGGGTAACGCGAAGGAGTGAAACGTTAAGGTTTCTCCGAAGAGATTTAGGGAATATACTATGATGGGTATTCCAAACGTAACCAAGAGGGTTACTCCCCACGTAAGAATGTTATGAATGCCTCAAGTTACCTTTATGTCTTATGTTTTCTATGATTTATTCATGGTTTGATGAGGTATGTTAAAGTGCCTATGTTTTATGGGTAAAGTATGATTTCATTCTTATGTATATATGAACTCATGTTTCCTTTCCATATTTTTATAACCCTTACTGAGATTTTTATGCTCATCCCAAGTTTTTGAAATGTTTTTCACAGGTCAAGGGAAAGGTACATGATGTGATGATAGTGTCAAGGATGTTTCAAGAAAGAATCCGTGTTATATTTTAAATATGTTTCCGTTGATGGGAAGAATGAATACTATCTTTTATGTAACCACTTTGTTTAAATGTGGAATGTAATGCAAGTTTCTTGATCTAATTCTCTAAAACTCTAAACCTGAAAAGATCCTCAATGTGTAATCTTGTAATAACTCACGATTAAGTAAGGTTTAAGGCTGGGGCCTTATAATTTATCATCCCAGATGTGACCGAAATAGAGTACACAAGCACGTAGCATGTCCTCGAGAGTCTGAATGATCCGCTCGGTCTGACCATCTGTCGGAGGATGGAAGGCTGTGCTGAGACAAAGTTTCATATCGAAAGCCTCCTGCAACCCCTTCCATATTCGAGAAGTGAACCGTGCATCACGATTGGAGACAATAGAAGAAGGTACACCATGTAGGAACACAATTTCCTGGATGTAGAGGCGTCCCAAGCTCTCTACTAAAGTCTACTCTCTGATCAGTAGGATGTGGGCCGACTTGGTGAGTCGGTCAAAAATCACCCAAATTGAGTTGTGAACCCTGTATGTACGTGGAAGACCCGTCACAAAGTCCATGGATATCCCATCCCACTTCCACTATGGGACCTCTGAAGGATGTACCAAGACTGCTGGTACCTGGTGCTCCGCCTTCAGTTACAGACATGTGAGGCATCGAGAGACAAACTCCACTACCATCGTCTTCATACCTGGAAACCAGTGTTGTCATCGAAGGTCCAGGTACATCTTCACCACTCCTAGATGTACCGCTATAAGAGATGTGTGGAACTCCCTCAACACTTCCTCCTAATGTGACACTGGTTCCATGGTACGTTCTCTAAAGATGATGACATGCTCCCCACATTTAGAAAATCAATCAGGTTCTTGCACTGTGGATATCTGAGCACGTCACGTCTCGCAATCAATATCTCTACGCTGCACCACCCTGAATCACTGAAGAAGTGGGGGAGTGACAGTATGAAATTGTAGAAAGGCAACTCCATCTCTATCCTCAAAGGATATCTGTAAAGAAGCTAGTTTCTCTGTATCCTTGCCTAGCAACTGTATACCAGTTCCCCTGATGAGTGCATCTGTAAAATTGTCCCCCTTCTTAGGAGTATAGAGTATCTCAAAGTAATAGTCCTGGAGGAACTCAAGCCAATGCCGATGTCTCAGGTTCATTTCATTTTGGGATAAGATATACCTAAGACTCTAGTGATTGGAGTAGACTACGAAATGCTCTCCCATTAGAGAGTACCTCCATATCATCAAGGAGAAGACCACTACTAAAAACTCTAGTCCATGGGTAGCATAGTTTTTCTCATGCTATCATAGTTTCCGAGAATCATATGTGATCACTTCTCGCTCCTGCATCAGGACACACTCGATTCCGGTCCCTGATGCATCGTGGTAAACTACGAACCCTACTCCTTCCTCGGGAAGCCTCAAAAACTAGGCACTAGTCAGCCTCTTCCTCATCTCTTGAAATCTCTGCTGACATCTCTCTGACCACACAAAGGGTTTCCCCTTATTCGTCTAGGATGATAGTGGTTCTACAACTCTGTAGAATTTTGTAATAACTCTCTGGTTGTATCCAGCCAAACCCAGGAAACTATGTACCTCTGTCACACTAATTGGTGGCTCCCAAGCAGGTACCGCCTCAATCTTCACTAAATCCAGTGCAACTCCAGCCTCTGAGATGAAATGACCCCAAAAGTGAACCCCTCAAATCCAAAACTGGTACTTTGAGAGCATAATATAAATCTTGTGATCTTGTAGTATGTCCAGTACTACCTTCAAATGGTAGGCATGCTCCTCCTCAGTAGTCGAGTAGATTAGAATGTCGTCGATTAAGACTACGACAAAGCAATATAGGTATGCTTGGAAGATCCTATTCTTGAGTCCCATTTACACTACTACATCGTTGGATATGCTGAATGGGATAACCATGAAATTTTAGTGGTCATACCGACACCTGATGTCCATCTTCTACACATCCTTATCTCAAACACTGAGCTGGTGATAACTTGATCTGAAGTCTATCCTCAAGAACCATCGTGCTCCTTTCACCTAATCAAAGAGGTCATCGATCTTCGAGGGTGGGTACTTATTTTCATGGTCACCTAATTCAGGAGATGGTATTCGACACAATTCCTCATGCTCCCAACCGCCTTCTTGGAAAATAGAATTGGGGCTGCCCTGGGAGAAAGACTAGGCCGGATGAATCCCTTCCTCTGCAAGTCCTCCAGCTATACTCACAGCTCACGAAGATCAGCGTGAGCCAACTGATATGCTAGTGTAGATATCAGTGTCATACCAGGGTACATGTCAATGTAAAATTCCACCTCCCTATGAAGATGTAGTCCTAGAACATCATCAAGGAAAATATACGTGTACTGGTCCACCACATCCAGATTGCTCAGACTCTCCACATCAACTTCCCTAAGGATAAGGCAGGCCAACTATTGAGTGATCGGCTGCACCCTCCTCTGAGTAAGTCTTTCATGTGATTTAAAGGCTCCCTTCTCACCCGTGAAGGTGAACTTGGTCACATCTGCGCGTACACATCACACTTTGCACCTAATATAGTCGATCTGATCATGGAATGTAGATAACCAGTCCATACCCAATATGACGTCGTAAGGCCTCGATGCCACTATGATGAGATCCCAGCCGAAGCTCTCACCTCCTACAGTATGCTCACACTACCAGGACCAGTGTTTATTTGTTCAGTCTTCTCCTGTAAGAGTTTGTGGTCATAAGGATCGATCCAATGCCTATGTCAGAATCTCTGAGATCTGAACGAGGGTGGGGGTAATGAAAGATTTACTGTCTCCTGTCTCTATAAGAAATGAAGATAATGTGGATAGACATAGATCTTACTTATAATAAACTCTAGAGTGTCATGATCATAGGCTTCAGCTTCCTGGAGCTATGCTCTCCCCTGTCCAATTGCTCCCTTTGGTCGAGGTGGACCTCCTTGTGGTGTGGGTGGTAGCACCTAAAAACGTTTTCCACCATTATCTGCACCGCTAGCTCCTCTGCCACGTCCACATGCTCCCTTTAGACCGCCTCGATCGAATATCTGCCCTTACCTGGGAGGTCCTTCATCTTTCCGGTGATCATCTTAACGGCGGGTCGGACAGTCAAGAGCCATGTGACCACACCCGCTGCATGAGTAACACTACATACTCCAGGCATGTATATCACCACCCTGGGTGCCCCGCACCACTGATCCTAAGTCATGTAGTCATCCACCCCTGGGTCTGGTCCTCTTAGTCCTCTGTGTCATCTGTCTACTGCCAACTGCAGAAGACTCCACTGCGTGTCGACTATCGGTGGGTCTCGCTGCCGGAGACTGCTCAGCATGGAATCTATCCGACAGGAGGGCTCTCTGTAGAACCCCCTCATGCGTCGGGATGTTGAGTGAGATCATCAAAGCCTTGATATCTCGCCTAAGCCTCTTCTCAAAGGTCAGAGCTATGAAGAATGGGTCCTGCACCATATATGTGGAGTAGTACGAGAGGTCGATTAACCTTGATGAGTAATGATCTACCGTCATTCTACCCGGCTGTAGATGAAGTAGCTCCTGTATCTACACCGTACAAAGGGTGGCTAGGACAAAATCCACCTGAAACAGGCTCTCAAAGTCTGTCCATAGTAGCATCATCTCGTCATGCACATGGAGCATCAGGCTCCACCATCTGCCTGCTGCTGCCTGAAGGAGACTCGTGGAAAGGATCACCATAAGGTCTGTTGGTGTCCCTACCAGTCTGAAGACTCTCACCATAGCCTCTAACCAATCCTCAGCCACCTGTGTGTCTATCTCTCCCCTGAAACTAGGTGGCCTATGGCCTTGGAACTCATGCAATGTGTTCATGTGGCGTGCATCATCTGTTGTTGGGACTGGTGGAATCAGTGGCCCAATGGGTAGTGCTACCGCTGGTGCCTCCGCTGGAAGGTTCCCTACACCAAGGAATTATCGCTCGGTGGGCTATGTGTGCATACGACTCTCAGGGATCTAATTGGTCGTCCGTGGGGAGGCATCTTGAAAGAAACAGATGCGACATGGTAAAAATATTATACCTGGTGAGCTGACCTGGTTGAGCAGACTTTAATAAATACTTTTGAAAACACACATGCAATCAGTTTTTTCATGCACTGAGTCGGAAATCAATAGTCAAGATCCTGGTGTATTGATATGTCGGTCACGGCACCAAAATTGGACTCCCTGAACTGAAAACCACACTCAGTGCCCTTGAAACTATATCTTCACATGAAAAAAATGATCAGAGTCCTTAGTTCTGCGGTAGAACCGACTCCTCTGATACAAATTTGTCACGACCCATCCCCCAGGGCACATTCCGTGAGTACCCCAAGCCCTCTTTCCATGGGCCAGTGGTTGGCGACTAGCACCCAAGGCATAAATCCCTAATCTGGGATGTGATTTCCTTTATAAATTTTAAAAACACACAATCAGAGTATAACTAGATGCAAACACTAAGTAAAAACTGTATATAAAAAGGAGTGCTGAAAAGTAAAAGGGCTGGGAATATATTTCCAACAGGAAATTACAAGTACCAAAAAAAATTAAGTACAACTGAAGAAAAATAAAGCAGCTACTAGGTTTTCCACCTGGGTTTTCTACCTGAAAGGTAGGTACAGATAGCCTCCTCAGCACTCTACGTATGCCAGTCTCCTCTATGTACCGACTTGTCGTATGGTCCACCTCCTCGTACCGTCTAGTCTTGCTACTCTGATCCTCAGCCAGCATTTCCCGTCTTCTGCAACCAATATAGTGAGTTGATGGCATAGCTTGTACAGGGTTTAGAAAAATGATACTCAGTAGGGGCCCCAATACCCTCAAGGTCTCACAAAATCCAACATTGATAAACCACAAAGTATGAAATCAAAAGATAACATCACTTAGGTATATGGCCATACATATACTTATGTTACCACGTAATCCATCCCAATCGTGAGGAAACATAAAGTTAATGACTCAGCTCAAACCGGGATTTTATTCTAGGGGTAGTATCATGTTTCATCACCAGTCAATCGGTCGGAATCTCGGCTGATGGAGTAATCCTCATCCATCGAGTACAGTAGGCCTAACGCGTCACACAGAGGTGCTTCCCACTATCCTTGGACTACTGAGGTACTGCACCTGTCAAGTACCTTTGGTCTGCCGTGTCACACAGAGTTGCTCCCCACCAAGGGTCTGCCACGTCACCTAGAGGCACTCCCCCTTGTATCTTGCTGAGGTACTCCACATGGAGAGTACCGTGAGTCTTCCATGTCACACAGAGGTGCTCCCCACCGTGGGTCTACCGGGACACCAAGGCACTCCCCACTAGGCTAGTCGAGTCACTCCAAGTCGAATCGGTCAGCAGTCGTCAGGTCTCAGCCAGCTACTAGGTCTCTACACTATGCTCTCTCATCTTGGTAAGGATCCGCTCCAAGATCTGCAGGTTGATAATTCAAATGTCAAAAAGTCCCATATAGACATATCTCAAAAGTATCCCTCGTCAAAGAGGTCTCAACGCAACTGACGGCGCGTCAATCGAATGCCCGGTTTGTGAGTTATTAGCTTTTTAGTCCCAGGGGCCCGGAGGGATTTATGTACGATCCAACCAGAGCATACCTAAAATTTACCCCGAACTCCAATGGGGTATACTCAATGGACCTACATTCTACAGGATTACCAGTCTCGCTGACGGTTCATCAAATGTGCGTCCGGTGCCAAGGATATGGCCAAAGGATGTAAAGGGTCAGTAGTTGGCTCAGGTTCGGTCCGACCTCGTCTGGGTCGACCGGTCTGACCCACAGGGTCTGACTCGGCATGTTGGGCAGGTCAGCCCTCTAGGTTTGTCTCAGTCCGCTTGGCCCAGCCCAGTGGAATGTGGGGGCTGTTCGGCCAAGAGGTCGTCGCGTAGGTGGCTCGGTCTGGAGGCCGGGGTCGGTTCGCCCAACACCACACGGTGCGCATATCATTTGGTTTGGTTCGGAAGGCTGAGCCGATTTGGCTAAGTGTATTAATATAAATATAATATAGAATCCTTATGATATTAAATATGAAACCCTAATAATATACAACAATGTTTTTCCTATTATGTAGATCATTAAAAATTAAAACTAGGTAATTTCCCACTTCTTATAATAAACGATTCAAACTGAAGGTGTCATCCAAGGATAGGTAGAACATCCTAATTTATTATGAAATGTGAATAACCATTGTAATTATTATTTTCCTTGTACTATCTTGATTAATAAAATTGAGGTGATTAAAAAATCATGAAATATATCACATTAAATATAAAAAAAATTATATTTTCCTTAATTAGACCTCCAAACAACACATAATGAAAAAAATCACTTTTTATCAAAAATTATAAAAAAATTTCAATATAACTATAGATTTCATACAACACATAGTGGATTTCCTTAATTGTTTATAACTATATCATGAAATATTTTACTATCATGTGGGATATTTTTCTTTAAAACATCTATTTAGAAAAAAATTCATAATTAAAAAAACCAAATTTCGAAAACACTACAAATTCATTTGAAAAAAATTAAGAATAATAAAATCTCTTAAAATAATCTATTGATATAATTATATTAATTTAAATCCATTAAAAACATAATTTTCCATCCATAGAATACATTTTAGAGACCAATGACTATTCAGATGATTGAACCCCTAAAAATTGACTCATTTGAATTTAAATAATCATTATAAATTAAATATATATAAAAATTTTGATTTAAAACAAAAAATTCAAATTTCATATTTATAATTTCAGACATAGTGGGAATCTTTACTCATATAAAAGTAACTTTTGCATAGGAAAAATATAGTTTCTTGAGTAGTTAAGTAATAATATAGAATATGGAAATAAATTCATGTATTAAAATTTTTATGTCTATTCATGGAGATACATACCTCTATTCGATTATTAGTCATTCTCGGGTGTTATTCCCCAACTATATGGGAAGATAATACCATATACGATGTTTAGAGAGCCTTAAAGTATAAAAAACATAATAAAAAATAAGAAACACTAACCAAATGGATTAAATATACATCATAATAAAATAAAGAAGGATAAATTGAGAAATAATATGAATAAAAGTAAGATAATACGGTGTATGGATGAATTTAGATGACATAACCTTAGATATTCATCACTATATAAATGTAAAATATGTAGAATAACCTAGAGGAAGTAGATAAAGAGAAAAAATATTATGATTAAAGGTATAATTTTTTTAATGGGATAAAAAATAAAAGTCCAATGGTTTTAAGTCAAATATAGAAAAATAATAATGAAAAAAATTTGAACTATATATAATAATAGTAATATCATTAACCCCAATCGCATGGCATTAATATCCTCATATAATAGTTGGGTAAAATATAGTTTTGAGGATCTTCTATTTTTTAGCCCAACCTATCAGAGATTAATTGTTTTCCACCTGTAAATTTTAGGAAAAGGGATGACCTATCTAAAACTAACATATGTTAAAATCTATATCTCAATATTCATTTATATGACGTCCAGTTATATATTTTTCATAATTATTGGAAAATAAAAAAATTCTCAATACCATACATATAGGACATAAAAAAAACATCTATATGGGAAATCTAATGTGTATAGAGATAAACCAAAGTAGTCTACCCCCAATCTGAGTACTTAAGGAAACTAGTGAAATGGGATGGAGATTTTTCATGACTATTTTTGGATAGAAACTAGTGTAAATAAATAATAAAAATACATGTGAGAATGATTTTTCATAATGAAACATAAATATCCTTGAAATATGAAATACATCACTTGAATAACCACACCATATTAAGGATTATCACGTTTAAAATATAAGTGGATTTAATTATAATTGAATCAAAAAGAGGAATCAATGTATAACATGACTCACAAAGAAATTTAAACTCAATGCACACAACCAATATATCTCAATATAACAAATGTAAAATTTAAATATTGAACTCAATGTAAATGTGGACATATTATAATCTCATTTTAAATGTGGTAAAATATTTAATAAGAATGAAAATTTCAAAACATAAACAATTGTTATATTATTCCCAAGCGTGAAGAGTAGAATAACTCGTTAATATCAATATATCAGACCTGTAGAGTGAAATGTATATAAAATTCATTATATTAATAAAATATAGTTTAACAGCAAAATCATGATTTTTCATTCGTAATATGTTATATTATATTGGTAGTAAACATGGCAGAATGATTCTAAAAGTATAATTAGATAAAAATATTTATATTTTGTTTTGGTGTTTATTATATTTTTATTCACTCTATACTTTTTGAAATTTTATTTCAATTAGTTATCATGAAATGTATTTAATTACTTATTATAACATTATACCAAAATGAAATGATGAACAATTTAATTTTCTTCTACATTTCTTTGTATGGTTGGATATTTAACATAAGTGTTTTATTCAAACTACATTTTACAGTATATATTTTGGTTTTATAACTAAACGAAACTGTATAATAATTCTCATCACTAATTTAAAACATGTTATGGTATTTCTATCTTATTAAATCATCATATTCCAAAGTTACATCCTAAAATTTATTTTTTTTCTTATAATATAAACAAGGATAATCATATCATTTTATAGTAGTTTATCTCAATATAAATGATATATAAATTGTTTTAAAATGCCATAACTCATGTTTTTATTTGTAAAAAAATGATTTCAATAAGTTTAGTTTTTCATGTATACTATTATTCAAATGAAATGTATGGAAAATGTAGTAAACCCATGAGAGATTTAGTGGATAGACTATGAGATTTGATATAGTCCCTATAAAATATTTAATATTGATGAGTCTGATGTAATAGGGGCTCAAAGACCCTTTCCTCAAAAATATAAAAACATTATTTAAGAGTTATATATGATGAAATACATTTTAAGTAGCCTCGTTATTTGGATACATCAATTATTATCGACAACAATTTTCTGTAAACATTATGGAACATTTATAATATAGTGTATATATTGGGAATTTTCCCCAATGTAATGTATAAGATCATTTCGCTATATCTTACCCTATCTAATTCTATTATAACATATCATTTTTTATTATCCCATATTAAAGATCATATTGTTGTATTTTGATACATGATTAAAGATTTTTACTATATGAAATCTCAACCAAATCATGATATGGATTAAACAACAATCAAATTCAATTAGGTAACATATTCAGAAATCCTAAAAATTATTAATTTTACTATTTTATTGGCCACATTATTGGTTTATGTAAGAAATTATATATTAAATATATATATAATATTTTATAGAGAAATATCTATAATATTATTGTTAAAATTTTATTATAATGAGTCAAAATTCAAGATGTTATTCCATAAATACATCATACAAAATCTATGTATACATTATCAAAACAATCTAGTGATGAATCATCTAAAATTTGAATGTTATGTCACAATTTTGTATGTTGTAAAATTATTTTCAATATAGCTTTATAATCTTTTGAATTCAAAGGATAACCTAAGATAAACTTCATGGTGATATTCTAATATTTTTAGTTAATTATTGATAATGATTTCATCATCCCATTAGTTTAATGGTATTTATCCATTACTAGTTAGAAAACTAAAGAACGTGACAGATACTCATATGTATGGCTCATCATACAGTCCCACCATAATTTATATTTATGATATCTACAAAAAATGTGCTTTATAGGTCAGAAATGAAATATATGATATGAACAAAATCTAGATTCTAATTTTCTATATTAGGTATAGATATAGAACATATCTGATTTCGACATATTATAACATTATCAATATCACTGTTGAACTCTAAAACATTTTCAAGAATGTTTTTAATCTCTATATAATTCTTTTAGGATTCCATAATAGTTAAAAATATGTATGGATGTTATGATATTTTGGAAATATTGGAAATAATACATTCTAATATTATTTTCAAATATATCCACTTAATACCCATAAATATTATATATTTTTTGTCCAGAACAATGATTGGGAAGTATAATTATTTTTTAATCATGAATCTACCACAATGATCACATTATATAATTACAGTGTATTATATTATATCAAATTTTTAACTCAAACCACATCATATTGATATTGATTTACTCCATCTTTTTTATCATATACATATTAATCTATTTATAAATTTAAATATCACACATTTGACCATAATGATGATAATAGAAAATTATTATATTTATTAAATACTATTAATATATCCATATTCATAGTCGAATAATTTAATTATATATTGTTAATTTACAAGAGGGCTAATTTTTCACATTTAAATTTCATATAAATACAGTTCCCAATAACCTCTTTAATGAACCCAAATAAATTTGAATTATATCTCTTCTAAATCATAGTGTCAGTACATATATAGGGAAAAAATCTCAAAATATCTTCAAAACAATACCTACGTTCATTTATTGAATAGAACATATCTCTATTCTTCATTAAATTGGTTAGAATATTTTAAATTCACATGAAATTTCACACAAATCATTAATTGTATCATGGTAGTAAAACTATCTATCTTAATCATAGAGGTTTCTCTTGACCGTTCATCAGGCACCTTTTTCATTAAAGAGTCCATAGATTATCAAAATCTTGTGATAAAAAATTAGAATAAATAAAATTCTTATTGAAAAATTTACATCATTATTTTCATATAATGTTGTATCACATTTTATGGGTTCATTAGATAAATATTCTTATGTTAATCTAGTTATTCCTTTCCAAAACAATATATAAGAATATCATTAAAAATTATTACAATATTTTCTTTCAATGGTCATCTTTGAAGCTTTAACCAATCAAATTTATGAATATAAAAAGGTAATTTTTATGTCTAAATGGAACCACTATGAATATATATTTTCTATATCTAGTATAGATGAATTCATTGGGTATAAAATTAATGATTACCATTACATGATAATATATATTTCAAAAATCCACCATTAAAATGTATTGATCCACTCTTTGATTACCTGTTTGAACATATATATGTGGTATTTGATGCATGTTCATGATCCTAGAATATTTTTGCATATGATAGTTATTGAAATTTTGTATTAATATATCATTTTCTTGATAAATATAACCATGGAACACCACTGTGGGTGACTAAGGGGTATAAAACCCTTGTAAAAGTTATCTATAATTTTCTACATCAATTAATCTAAATTAATTTGTAAAATTATAAAATAAAACATTGGTATAGGTTGATGAATTGGTATGATATCAATAGAATATTCAACCTCACACTCTAGGGTAACACCCTCGTATTCATCATGAACTATATCCTAGTATTCCATGAAAATTAATGAAACATAAATGTGTACTTCAATCCCAGAATATTATTCCATGTTTCCTATAATATTTTTTTTCATGTCACCTCTTATGAAATTGGTCACCAAAAAATGTTCGTAATCATTCTAAAAATTTCATTTGACAATGGGTTGAATTTATATATGGTCTGAGATAACATTATTCTTAAAATTTGTACGATCTCAGCTAATGAATACTGAATATATTCCAAACATAACTTTTATTCCCTAAATATATGAATAAATGGATATATTGTATGTTCATTCCAACAAACCGAAATTTGAGAGGAGTAGTATAATTTTGGTTTTATTATCACACACCCATGAGCATTCACCAATAATTCAATATCCCAAATTTTATTTAGTAAAGAAACATTCATTTAAAAATTTAATGATATTAAATAGATTAAAGAAAAATAAAAAAAATTCATGTTTATTAATATAATATAATTGTACCCATCTGCATTTAATCCTAATAATAGTCATATAAAAAAATCATTATTTTTATTGTGATTAATAAATAACATACTCTGAATAAAATAAAAAAAATAATTTAATAAATTTAAAAATTTAATATTAATATGTAAAATAATATCACACTTTTATTTCATTATATGTATTTTAGGTTTAGCTTGTATAAATTTTTCTTTATCTAATGACATGCTTATTTATATCAACCTAGGTTGCATAAGATTTATACCTCCTACACATCAAAAAATAATAATAATAAATAATTTTACACAACGAAGATACAACAAATGTAGAGTCCTAAAGATAATGTATATGTTTAATATATTTTCTATAATTTAAATATTACATTTGACTAATAAAACAAAAAAATAGTACACATTTTTATTAATTTATTTTGATATTATGAACAAAAATATTTTATTGAAAATTATTTCACCATGATAGTATATATAACTCTAAAATAATTACATAATAAAATACATATTATAGCTTGAAATATATGAGGTGGCTCCCGAAAACCATATACTATATACATTGTTTTAACTTTATATTTAAAAAAATTGAATATTAATTTAAATATCTTATCTCATAAATATTTTTCTTCTACATAACACTACTGTGATAATGTCCTAGTGTATCTTTAAAATTTATAATGTCCTTTAAGTACCCCTCTACGATGAAGAAGTTTCCATTCTCAGATGATATCTCTTAAAATTCGATGTTTAGTAGGATGACATATTATTAAAAAGAACACAGTATATACAACGTGATGTGCTAGTACATGAATGTAGATGAGACTTCTTCTCTTGATATTCACATTCGGTGATCTCTATGATGGAAAGTTATGAGAACTATGATGCTAATTAATATTTACAACGTTTTGGTAGCATAAGATATTCTATTCTCTGAGGGTGAGTAGTGGTCTTAAAAATTTATTATCATTATTAGTTCCTATTATGAATCACACACTTATATGTATTTTGTAAATAATTATGATAATAGTTGTTGGAAAATTTTTTATTTTTCAGGTGCAATAAAAATGATATGTTGTCAATTAAAATAAAATGTAAGGATGTATCACTACAATCATTATAGAGGTTGATATATAGACACTTTGGATGAAATATAATGATTAATTTAAACTCCACGAACATTTTATTCAAATGTTTATATCATATATGCAATAAAATACATGTCGATAATATAGTTTGATAACACAACAGTGAAACACATTCGATGGTATATTTTGAGTAGTTGATTATATTACACATTGAGAATTCATATATGTATTTTTTTATTTTTAAATTATGTTAATTCTATTGGTTTCCTTAACCAATATTAAAATACATGTCATAGATGCTACTAATGACATCCAAATTACAATGATAAATAATATTCTAGGGCCATAAAATATGTTTTTTAATCACTATTAAATTCTTTATGAATTTAATTAATTGAAAAAATATTATTCACCAATCTATGAAAAATTGTATTCATTTGTTATTGATAGTAATAATTAATTAACATTTATTTAATTTTTTTTATAAAGTAAGTTTATTTATTTTATTAAATATTTAATATATATTTGATCACGTGTTTGGGAAAGAATATATTAGAAAATAAAATATATTATTTGGTTATTCAGTAAATTATGTGGTGTTAAAAAAAATACTTTTCTATTGATGAATATTTATTTTCAAGCTGGTAAATAACATTCATCCCAGTTTAATTTAACACATTCTATAAAATATTATTAATATTTTTATTTTTATTGTTATTTTATGGAAGGTGTTTTTATAAGGGTTATTAAATTATTTAAGGTGTAGTATGTACTTAAATAATAATTTAACACAATCAAAATATATATAATTAAATGGTAATGTCTATTGCGTAGGGTTAATGAGAATTTATATATATATATATGTTCTGCACTATTATATTCTCTATCGATACCTCATTCTCTATAACTCTCACAAATGTGAAATACAGGAGAGGTTCTTTTAAGACTGAAGGATGAGGGATCAACATGAATAACCCAAGGTAACAAATTCTTCATGATATCACTGATAAATTTATTTTTGATGTCCTAAGATAAATAAATCATGTTTGGATCTCAAATATAGGGACTCTACCATTGAAACCACAAATCATAATAAAGGAAATATTAAAAGGTTAAATCTAAAAATCAATATCGTCAATGATTAAAGTATCCTAAGAAGTGGTATTCATTTTCATTCAATCTAAAAAATATTTATTAGATATTTAACACAAAATATCTCTACTTCAGGTTTCAGGACACTAAATATTAAAATTAATTTTATTATATCACTCATCAAAACATGCTCTCATAGCTAATGCAACCTAAAATATATATCATAAGGGTCTCATTTTAAATTTATAGTTGTTTATATGATTTTTTATTTACACGTTGTCATCTTTGTATGTTTTAATTTCATATTATTTTTTCCTTAATAAAATATTAACTATGATTTTTTCAGCAAATTAATAATTTTAATTAATTGTTTTATTTCCATAATGGTATGTGAACTAATGAAGAACAACTAGATATTCCAAAGGGAACAATCCTAATTTTGGAAGGTAAAACTAGGATTCAAGGAGTGCAGTGGGATAACGTGTCATGTTCACATGGGTAATGCATCATGATATGTTTCAGGTTGTAGGTGGTTAATTTTATTCAAACCATGTGTTTATGAGACTGTCCTAGAATATGATATATTGGATTGCATAATGTGTGTTATGAATAAATGTTCTATAGTATAAAAGTATTGGTGGAGTACATAAAGTAACATGTGAGGTCATTATACATCATCAACACATCTGAGATTGAGAGTGTAAAAAAAATTTCATAATCATAATTTGTATGAGTTTAAAACTATATGTATTTCATCATTTAATTCCATATATATAAATGTAGAGCCACTCATCAAGAAAAAAATCAACACACTATAAGGGATATATGAAATATAGTTTTTATGTACATTTTCTATAGTCTAGTTGACACACACGAATAATACTAGTAATTTTTCTCGAGAACACGACAAGTAGATACATAGAACAAAATTTCCTTATACACACTTTGTATACTGGCCAAATAAATTTGCTGAAACCCTAAGCATGTAAAATGGATACATATAAACTGAAGTAGTATGCATTTATCTACATAGTAAACATAATTTAGTCTCCCAACTAATAGAAGAACAAAATTTCATTAAAATGAAAATTATTTAATTATGACTATATTTTTTATTAGAACATATTATGTTTTCCAATATAATAATAGATTTAATGAATTTATGTTCTCAATTATTTTATTATAATATTAATTAATAAAATTTCCACCATTTATTTTACTATAACTCTATAATTACGGTTACATATAATTTGATTCACATAGTCATTACGATGAAATGGTTTAAATAAATTAATTACTTAATTTGTTAAATAGTGTTTATCTAAAGTATAAAAGAATGAATAATAAAACAATTTTCACCATTTTTATATATTTTATAAATGTCTGAAAAATAATGACATAGATCAAGAATAGTGTATGTGTTGGAATTAATTTCATTTAATTTATTTCACAGGATTATAATATTACTTATGAAATTAAATTTTATGTATTTTTAGTGATCCCTCTATCCATTATTATGTTGGACCTATGTGCACATGGTTATTTATACAACCCCCATTAACCAATTCATTGATTACACTCACCTACATATTATTTCTAAAAACATGTATTTAATGGAGTGGACATTGAATCATGGAGGAAGTTCATGACATAACAACAATCATGCCAACCTAGGTGATATGCAGGTTTATAGGTGGAATTTTTTAACTCATGTTATGATTGACATAAGGAATTTTTTATAGGATATTGGATGATTAAATTTAATCTAATTAAATTAATATATAGAAATTCTCATGAATGTTCATTTAGATGTTAATTTATTTTTGTGTATACATTATTTATTTTATGGATGAAATACCATCATCACATAAATTAATAAATTAATGTAAAATGATATAATATAAAGTAATTGATTGATATTAAATTTTTTATCCAAAAATTTTAATTAATTATGTAAAGTACACTTATTATTTTGAAATTTATATGAATTACAAAAGAAAATCAAATTTACTCATTATAATATAAAATACCATAAACAAATATTATGTTATACATGAACTTCTATTATATAATTAGAAATTAAAATATATAGAAGTATGTTTTTTAACAACCCTTATTAGTGAATATAAATTTATAAGGGGGGTCATATGATAGATTTAGGTTGAAATAAAAAATTTAAATCAAGAGGGTATACTCTATATAGACATGGTGTATCTTGGAGTCAAATGTAGGGGAAATGGATGTAATGATTTTAGTATTGGTGTTTCCTGACAATAGATCAATGAGTAGCGAGATGATAGTTGGGAAAAACCTACCTACCATTATACTTTCAGGTATTTTGATATTCCCTTATCAGGGTTATATTAATGGGAGTATAGATCCATTCCTCTAGAATTTAAATGAAACAGTACAATCCATTTTTAATAGTGATGGGATATTGGGACATGATAAAATAGTGGGAAATTTAATGAAATTATTATTATTATTATTTCCCACATAAGGTTTATTCATGTAAATTAATAATTATATATTTCATTTATTGTATAAAATGTTATGAAAAATTATAAAATAGGGTGATCATTGCTTAAATCTTGGCATGTACTTATAAATAAATTTTTTCAAATACAGTATAATTTTTAATGCGATGACTTATTATTTAAATGTTGGATTTTTGGTTTGAGATCCAATACTTTAATTATTCCACCCCAGTAGGTTATCAATGATGAAAAGTATTCCTTCCAGAGATATGTTGAGGAGTCTTCTTATATATGTTGTAATATATTATCAACAATGCTCAAAGAGTTAATGATACAACATAAAGACATGTGTTCTTACACAAAATAATATCTCACCTCATTTTTCTTCAAGGTTTTAGGAAATTTTATCAAATAAAGAATATCATCAATTCATTATATTAGTGTAAAATTGATCCAAGAAATGTAGTTTTATATCATGCTTTAAAAAAATTGGTGTATATTGATATGTTACAAAAAATTGGGATTCCACTTCTATAAGAATTATTCCATTAATATTAAATTCTTATCATTATTTGTTCAATACCAAGATAAGAAAATATATAATCCACTCAAAAAATAAATATCCATGCATCACCATGAAGATAATTATTTGTTGAAACTTGTTTCTCCACCCAATATGGAAAATAGTTTTCTAAAAAATATAAGATATCAAATGAATAATTTGAATCCAAAACATCATATATGATTTCTTTCAATAACAATAAAAATTTGATGGAATAATCATGAAAATGATTATATTTATTTCTTATATTGAAATAATGTAAATTTAATGAGATATATTATTGAAATGAAAAAGAAAGGAGTGTCACCCACATCTGGTATATTCATTATGATTCTATATTTCACTTCAGTATTAAATAAAATATATTTTAAAGAAACATATATTTAAATAATGGAAAATATATTGAATAGAAATTTTATATTGTGATCTCAAATTAATATAATAAAGATTTTTTACCATATTTGTCCAAGGGGATATCACTTTCCTCAAATCTAGTCTAGATTAATTTGTGATCAATTTTTTTTTTCAGAACATTTATCTCAATGCTCTAATAGACTCAATGAGAAGTTATTTATTTTTTGAATAAATATTTTCAAGGTAATTTAACACTATGCTATCATTTTAGCAACCCTTGAATCATAAATATACAGTACAATGAATGATAAATATAAAATAACCCACTTAACTGATTATGGAATGAAAATTATTTATCAAATAAAACAGAAATTAGTTACTTTTTTCTATGAATTTTTCTGTCTTGGTGGAGACAATATATTAGATATAGAAACAGGAAACTTATCACATTTTAGAAAATGAAACATATTTATATAATAGTAAATAATATATCATTTCATGTTATAATAACATTCATAGGATATCTATTCTAAAGATACAAGTTAAAACATATACATAATTTTACATTTTATAAATTCATTGATAATAAATGATTAAACTTGGTAAAAGGAATCGCATGATGGCTTGTTAAAGTATATCATATCCCTATAACAATTAAGAATATAAATTGAGTAAAAGTTATGCATATCTATAACTTTATTATAAACATAAATTTCATCATCGTAGGTAAATGAATATAAATTATGCATATAATATATAAAGATAATACTCAATTATTCTTCATAAGTAATATTTTCATATAAAAGTACGACTACTAAAACATATGCCAACTATATTGTCAATTGGATGGAATTTAATTTTTTATATGATAAAAATATATTTGGAAACTACCAAAATAATATAATGAAAACCATTATTCAAATTTTTTTAACAAAAAATTAACATAAAAACATTGTGGTTCGTCTAATTTAATAATTCAATAGCATATAACGATATTAATGACTAGTCATTATCTAATTTTTTTCCATAATGGATTACTATAACATTGTTGATTGTTACAGAATAATTAAATACAATATTATAAGTCTCTTGATGCGCATAAATTGTCATTTAAATATTATACTCCATAAAGCATAGTGGAGGGAGTATTTCTAGAGTCACATATTATATAGCGACCCTATATTTATAACCTGAATACCACATCATTTTAATGATAAACAACATACTTTTGTTACAAATATATGATAAGGACATTTATCATATTAAGAAAATGAGTCCCATACATTACTTTTACATAATAAAATATAAACTGTAATTTAATTCAATCCTCAATAGATTTTGATTGGCCCTCATGTTCTACTTAGTACAAGTATCTAGTCGATGGTATACATCAACTGATGGGGTGACCTGAAATCATAGTACAAGGATGAATAAGAGAAATGAAACATGGGTGTGCATAGTAATAATCACAACAACATCATCATAATCATGATTTTATGCATTAGATAAAGTCATTGAATGTGGAAATGTGTAAGAATTAAACATAATGTCTTAGTAGTCTAATACCGTACATATTATGTTATCAAATCTATAATGATGATCCTAAATATTTTACATTATATCATTAGATAAATCAAATTACACAATTAATTTTAAATATATATATAATTTAGGGTTCACCCATCACATCATAACATTTTAATGCACTTAATAATTCAGAGCGCACATTTCAGATCATACATTTACATTGTCATCCATGATACAAAGAATGCATATCTATCTTGGAAATTAAATTACCCCGGTAAAGGAATGTGTTTCATTTCAAAAAGACTAAATTCATGAATAATCACTTTTGATACCAAAAGAAATATGTAATAAAAATCTTGGTAAAATAATTAGGGATATTTAGTGAATAAGAATGAATCTCATGAGATGTAATGGATTTATTTGTTGAATGAAGACTTTTTTTGTAAAATATTTTTAGTTATAAAAAAAACTTACTGAAAAAGTTTTTATCAATAAATTAAAAAGGATATATAAATGATATTTAAGGATCATTAATAGAACATGTATACTAAAAATGGTGTTAAATAAGAAAAAACCATCGGAAGAGAGTGAGTTTCAAGAATCCCAAACCTTGTGGTATAATTATTTTTTGAAATTCATAATTTGGATAATAAAATTAAATTCGTAAATTAATAAATAAGTAGCATTTTATTATTTCATTATATTAATTAAAATTTAATTAAGTTCATTTTTATGAATTTTTATGAGATATGTAGTTTAATTAAATTATTTTGAAGAGATTTTTTTCTGGTTATCAAGATAGATTCTCTTTTATATTATTACAGAAGTTCAACTAAAATTTGAATAGTTTTCCAACATTGAAATTATATTTTTTTTAATGAAAATTATAATGGTTAAATTATCTCATATAGATGGATATATTGTGTTTGGATGAATCATTATATACATAATTAATAAATATGATTTGAATTTTTGGTAGATTTTATGATAATGAGGAAGTCATATCATTCTATTTAATAGGATTTCCATATATTTATTCGAGAACATTTCATAACATATAATATGTATATGAAATTATTATATAACAACAATGATGTTTTTGTCACCATCCTCTAAAGAGGATGTGAATACTGAAAATTCATTATCCATGGTGTTAGTAAATCGACACACCATGGGATATATTATAATTTATGAAATAAAAGTAAAAGGAAAGAGATTAAAATATAAATTATTACATTAACATAATAATATTGCATTGTATAAAATATTTTAGTGTTTTAATTCCTTTTTTATTATTTGTGTTTAGTATAGGATAAGAAAATAAGAGAAATTGAACATAAAATAAAAGGAAAAGAAAGGGGATATTATATAGTCAATTTCTCTACCTTGAGATCCTTCTTATAGAAAAGTTTTGGTATTTTGAGTGGATCATGGGATCCTTGATGTGGGTGAGGGTTTTGGGATGAATATTAGTTATTACCTCAGTAATATTCATGGCTTGTAATGTGTGAGGACTAGAGGTGGTGAGGGTAGTATTTATTGTGTTGAAGATGGGTTTTTTCTTATCATTTTATGCATTAGTTTATTAGTCTATCTCAAGAATATAATTTTTTTAACCTTATCATTAAATAATTTAAAATAATAAAGTATTTTTTGAGGTATGATTCTGACGACATCTTTACATAATCATTGTCCTAGTAAATTAAGTTTTAAGTTGTTATCATAAAATATCATATTTCACTATTAAAACAAATTCTATTATTTTAGAAAAATATAAAATAATCAACCAAACCATTTTTCAACATATAAAATTTAAAAATTAACTCCAATTTATTTAGATAATTTCAAACATATAAGAACATAAATTATTAAGTAAAATCATAACTTACTTTGAAAATTCCCATTTTAAAATTTTATCTGATTTTCTAACATTTTGAAAATTATATTTAGCTCTCAAAAAATTATCTTCTAATCATAAGAAGTAAATTTAAATTATGATTCCATTTAATGAAAATAATTTTTCAATAAGAAAATTATATTAATTATAAATTTATAAATAAACATTTGTGTTTTATTCAAATACCAACACTCAATAATTTTTAAAAACATTATTTACATAAACTGGGATATAATTATATCAATTTTTCATTTCTAAGATATATAAATTTTATTTAAACATTTATATATGAGGTTACTATTTTATTAAATGTTATACTATTCTTAATGGTCACATTACAATTATAACGGTCGATTTAATATTCCATCAATTCTGATTTCATAACATCCATAAAAACCTCTTATTTCATATATTATTGATATATAATGTTTTTATTGAATTTTAAATGTCATTTTATGAGGATTATATTATATGAAATAATTATAAGAATGCAATTTACATTGATAATAGTCATTGGTTGTAAATGTCTTAACCCTTATGAAATTTACCCCACAAATTGTTTTTTACATACTATGATGAAAAAATTGAGGTTAATTCTCAGTCAACGCTTATAATGGATCCCATGATCCAAATTAGTACTTATGTTCCCTCCATATTAGTTTCAGTAGGAGAGTTCTCCTCTTACGTAGAAAATTATCTATACTGTCCATGATCTTCTCTAGATGCTCTGTATAGGAGAGATCATTTCCAACTATACTACCTATGGATATAGTAGATGTGCGAGATCAAGTATGTAATTCCTCAAGAGGGATACATGGAATAAATCATATATATGGGAAATAATAGTTGTATGTTCTAATCGATAAGACATTTATCTTAATTGATCAAAATTCTCCATAAGAACATTGTACATTGGACTTATGTGCAGATATAAAAAGTATTACCATATCTCTTTCCATAAACTCTAGGCCTCGTCAATGTTTGTATAGAAAGAACATTTATTAACATTTGGTAGTCAAGATGTTCTAATGAAATTTTTTCACCTTTAAAACCTATTATCCAACCATTTTAGGTCCATGTAGATTATGTTTGTGAAATTTTTGTTAGAACTCTAGTTTTCATCACCTTTTCCCATATAGGATATCATATGGTTCATTTTATATGATAATGTAGAAAAAAAATTGTAAGATAAATTGAATATATGAAAATTTTGATCCCGTCATCATATGATGTCTATGAAACATTCCCACAATATTTATTTCTATGTGTTAATTTTCCACTCATACTAGACATAATTTTAAGGACGGTAAGTTGAATGGAAGTTCATCTCAGTGTTTAGAGAAATTTTGATACTTCTCTAGAACATGGAGGATAATCACAGTTCATGATCGAATATAATTGATAGTGTTACTACATGTTACCATGATAGTTCTACGATGCATATATTTTCAATTTATCTATTTATAAGTCCTCTTGAATTGCGATAATGTGGGGTGTCATTAGAATATGATCCCCAATAACCCACATATCATTGTTTCCTCTAGATGTCATCGGATGCCTGGTGAAAAATTCCATGGTGATATTTCCCCATTTCTGTTGTATTATGGGTAATTTTTTCATAATATTCATATAATTTTATATTTAAGATTTCACTTTATTATATACTAGGGACTTTTATGTATAATAGGAAATCTCATTATTATATTGTCCCACTAATAGTTCTCTCGGAGATCTCGATACATATTTATTCTCCAAGGGTTAATAGAAATTGTTGATATAATTTTATAACATAGAATCTATTTCTTTATATATGTATTGGATGATACATATAGTCATTACCCAAATCATACAAATCCTTTCTCATCAATTTTATACATTGAGTATTTCCCCATTCTCCTAGATTCAATATTTTATTGAATATCTACATCATTTATTTCATAATATATTTTTTCTCCATTAGGGATGGTTAATAAATCATTTGAAATGTTATTGAATATGTTTCATCCATAATGATTCCCATGTCCATTGATGTATTCATGTCATTTAGCATCGGAAAATAAATAATATAAATTTTCCTACTACAGTATAAAAAAAGACTAGGGTCGTCTCACTTTATGTGCGTTCTTAGTTTGGTTCATATACATTTTATAATTCTTCTAAAATAAGTATTTTTTTATATTAATAAATTAATGAAAACAATGATAATTTTTTTTCATATATTAATCAAATTAAAAGAAAAAACTGATAATTTAAGACATCATGAAATATATAGAATGAATTAGTTATGGAAGGAATGACATGGTCATGGGGTCAGTTTTGGATCCAATAATTATAAGAATTTATAAGTATGATTTAATTTTGATATTTCAAGCATGAAATCTCATGTTTGAACTAGAAATCATAATTAATAAATTTTGGAAATCAATTAATTCCTTTGAAAACACAATTCCACCTTCTATATTAATCAAGGTTGAAGATATATCTAGTTCTTGTATGTTCATTGTTATTTGACCCATCTTGATCGATTCCATTTCTTCTACTGATTAGTTCAACTCCATTATTTGACTAAATATCCAATAGAGGATGAGAATAATAAATAAATAGAAGAATATAATAAAACAATTTCATGTAATTGGTGGTATGTAACCTCATCAGTAACATTATCCGTATCCATAAATGCTACTAAAATCTATTAATAATAAAAAATAATCATTAAAGGATGTTAATGAAAATATTATCCTCCCTCTTGAAAAGCCTTAGGGTAATCCACTAATTTCCATGTTTAATTTATTATTCAGTCTAGTGTGAGGAAAGAATATAAGAAAAAAATAAAAAATGAAATAATTTTGAATAAATAAAAAGAAGTGTGATGAAAAATTAAAATAGAAAATAAAAATAATACAGGATGATATAAGGAAAAATAAAAATAAATAGATAAGTTCTAAATTAAATATACAATTTATAAACCATGAAATAATAATAAAAATATTTATTATTATTATTAAAATTAATAAATGTATAATAATTTTATGATGAATAGATGTTGGTGAAGGATGGTGGGAAAAACATTCATGAATTATATATTTATTTAAATAATGAATTCAAATTATAATATAAGATAAATTATAAAAATAAAAAAAACATACGAAAAAATAAGAAAAACTGGGGAGGAAGGAAATGGTGCAGGAAGATTCCTTAATGGAGATCATCTCATCGGTTATCAAATGATTGTTCATAATAATATTAAAAGGAGATATTTTCATTATCTTATATTAGAGTGTTTTTTCTATTGTATCTAACTTTTATCCCCCTAAAATGGATGAATTTAGAAATGATGTATTCATTAAATTTGTTTATATTTATCTTGTGTGTTTCCCATCCAATTTCAAGCTTCATATTCCATGATTAATGAGTGTTCTATCTTTTTTACTATGAAAATGTTTTCTAACTAAGAAGACAACTCATTAATGTTATTCTCTTTTCTCTTCAAAATTTTAGATTATTTCTTCCATCCATGCAGAATATATGTTCCCAGCATCAAAACAATTGAAATTTATCAGTAGTTTTTAAGGCCCAACTAGTGAGCTAATTTTGGGATTCAAAATGGTGGACTTATCTTTGGGAAAACTGAATGTGATTAATCAAATGATGAAAACAATGTTAAAAATAGATAATTTCAAAAATTGTGTATGTATTGAAAATTTTATGGTCTAAATATATAAATAATTTATAATTTATAAATTCCAAAATATGAAAATTTTTAATTAATCACTAAATATTAATAATATCATAAATGTGAAAATTTTCATCAATCTTATAGTTTTTTGGATTAAAAAAATTTAAATAAAATGTAAAATTGTTAAAAATATTTTTTTATTTCAAATTCTCCATTCTTAAGCAATTATAATCCACAATTATAAAATCTCCACATAGAAAATAAGAGTGAAACAATGTTTCCATTATGAATATTTTAAATCAATAATATCAAATAAGATTAATTATCAAAGAAAATTTTCAAATATAAACATAAAATAAAAATTTAATTTATCATTTTTAAAAGAGAAACTCAATTAATGAAATCTACATTTCCCATTTGCAGAATGATGAAACTTCACATTTCATTAATTTATGTTCCTCATTATATTAATATTAAAAATAACAAGTCATGGTATACCACACAATTTATTAATTCAATTCATCACTCATGATACAATTCAAGTATATTTATTCACATATCATGAAAAACATCTATTTTAAAGAGCATTATAAAGAACTACATTCCCCAATTTGTACACCAAAAAGGAATATAAAATTAAAAGGACTTGTAAAAAATGTTTAAATGACTCTATGTCTTATGTATCGTATGATTTGATATTGTTCACAATTAATGCTCAAGTATGAGGTTTATATCAAATGTAAAATACATGATATCAAAAATAATTTGGTAATGAAATTATCTGCTAAAATGTAGAAACGCCCATCTACCTTAATCATTTAATGAAATTTTTGTGATTAATGAAATCATAATGAATGGTCTTCAAATTCTTAAATATTTATCTACTTTTATTTTTTTTCTTTTCATTTTGAATTAAGAATTTTTTATTATTTTAAAGATTATTCTTTTAATAAACTTCACTTCCACCACCAAACCAATTAAATAAAAAATATTAGTCCAGTGACGGTGATTTTTTATTAGTCTAAATTAAAACCAATTTTCTTTTTAAATTTTATTTAATAAGGTAAAACCTATAAGTACATTTTATTAATAAAAAACCATTTTGTATTCCTTTAATAATTAAACAATAATTCTTCCATACAATTAAAACATTCCCTTCACCATGATTCCCTTTAATCCATACTTCAATGTAAAAATATCATGAATTTAGTTAAATAAGGGACAAAATTGATAAAAATGGTTTGAAATATTGCTCATTCCAAACTCGGTCATTCATTATTTCTATGGTATTAATAAGGATTAATGTAATGCTGTTATTTTAAGGATAATATGGTTAAAATAATATTCCTCAATCATTTTAAATGTGTTTTTGTATAGTCATATATATTACATGTTCAGATATATGTTCTAGTAGTTGGCATGTCAGATTATCACTTAAGAAATATGATCGTGATAAAATATGATGTACTTGGACTAGAAAACCTCTGGTTAATGGAATATATGATTTGGAAAAATCACTCATTCCATTGTTAACTATAAAAAATCAATTCCTATGAATCTTTAAAATTTAGTGCATGAAAAATAAGGTCGCAAAAATTCATTTACAAGAATAAATTAATTCCTTCCAATCAAGAGTCCTTGTTTTAATATCCATGTTTTAGTTGAAAAATTATATTCTCCATTTTACTCATTCAATTTCATTAACATTAAAATTTAAATCATTGTATAACATTATTATTAAAAAACTCATGGCTCCTAGATTAGTAAATAAAAATATACCTACTGTATTGGAATGATATTTCATCTTAAAAGCACAAAATATGTTTTTAAATAAAAATGTCAGGGAGTTTAAATGAAAATAATTGAAAAAGTGAACTATCTTTGCTAGTAATCTTGGTCATATTTATTATTTCATTATTGAGGACTCATTCTTCTCAATATGAAACTACAAAGTAGAATTACTCAATTTAGCACAACGATTGTGTCTTTGATGTTCAAAAAGTTAGGAGGGAGTGAGCTTCATATGGGAATAGATCATTTAAAAATAAAATTTAAATATAAATTCCAATTAATTAAATGAAAGGGATCAGGCTTAGTATGATCTTCTAAGTGGGATCTGAATTATTACTACCTCTATAAGGAAGTACCAGCTATTATCCAAAATCATATTTGTGGATGGACTTCTTTTATTTGAACCAACCCATGTGTATTTTAAAAAACTTTGCATTATTCTTGTTCATGTGTAATGCTACATGAATAGATTATATCAAATAATGACCATTCACAAATAGGTATAGTTTTCACGAATGCTTTCGATATAGTTAAGGTTATCCTTATTCTTGGTTCCTACATGTGAAGCCTTCTTCTTCTCTTCTAATGCTGAATTTTCACGGGCTGAATGAAATTAATAATCAAAGGGTTTGTAAAAATGTATCATCACATGAATAAAATTTTTAATAATTAATTTTTACACAATAATATAAAAACCTATTTTCTTATATCCTTGGGATCAGTAACATGAATCCATTGATTGGATTCTCATATGATTGTTCATCAATTTTATGGGATCTCCATGTGTTCCCCAGTCTGTTTAGGCCCCAATTGTTAATCCTACTATAATATATAATAAATATTGTTTAAATCTAAAATTTAAAAACAATTGGAATTGATGAAAAAATTAGTTTTAATAAAATTTTAATAGATTGGGTTTGATAAAAGATCATCTCCCTAGTTTTTATTGATTGAATCAATGCCAAATTGGTCAGTTCTTCTTGATGTAGATTCCCGGTGATTCCACTCTTCTATCTTGACCACAAATTCCATTTCTTGTGTTGTGTATTCCCTCAATTATTTTGGACCTTATACTTTCAAATGGTTAGTTATATCAAGTTGATCATCACATTCATTGTAAAACATATCCAATTCTAGTTGATCTCTATCATGTATCTTAGTGGGAATGTATTCCTTCATTTCCTCATTGAGTAAAAAAGTAGCTCATCTTCTGGAGCAAGTTCAAACTCCAATTTTAGGTTCTCTTGATATTGCTTAAAATTATGAAGTTATCAAATATATTTGACCATATAAAACATGGTAGTCGTATTCAAGCCCTTGAATATCATACTTGAGTTTGAGTTTTCCCACTTTCTCCTAGAAATCTTCTGTGAATACATTTTCAAATCTGTTTGGGGGGAAATGATTATCACTATTTTTGTGTCATGGACACTTCATGATGGAATTACAATAATTATTCATATAATTCATTGAGATCTCTTGTTAATACTTCTATAAATAATGGATCGAGGGTCACCTTGTGATCCTAGATATGGTTCTTGAATTTCTCCTCCTTCTAAATTTGGATCTATGCTACCCTGATATATCTATCCCATATTAAAACACCATATTCTATTTTTTTGTTCAGTTAGTTTATCTAATTAACCTAATATTATTCTTTTTTTTATTAAATTATATATATATGAAAAATATGTTTAATTTTTTTAATATTTAAAACAAGTGACATGAAAAAATGAGAATTTATATTATCATGCATTATGAGAATGAATTAGATAAGGATGAATGGATAAAGTCTTGCATATAGTTTCAGAATAAATAATTATTCTATTATAAATTTTTGATTTTAGTTTGATAATATAAACATGAAATGTAATGTTAGAACTAATATTATTTAATTATAACTTTTAGAAATCATTTAATTGGAAAGAAATCTCAGTTCCAACTCATCCTATAATCAATGTTGATAACACATCTTCATAGAGTATGTTCCATCTTCCAATCCCCATCTCAATCGATGTCATTTCATCCATTTATTGTTAAACTCCATCATGTGAAGAAATAACCACTGGATAATGTGAAAATTAATTAAGCCATAGAATATAATAGATTGAAATTCATGTCATTGATTTCCATTAACCACATTAGAGACATTATCCTCATCTATTCATGCTACTCAAATCTAAGAAAAACATAAAATAAATTTTTCAAAAAATAAAACAACACCTTACCCCCCCCCCCCACTATCCAAGCCTCTAGATCGACCTATCATTTCAAATACAATGATATTACATGGTGTAAGTTAGATAATAAGTGTATAAATATTAATTTAAATAATTAAGAGTAAATAAAAACAACGGTGAAGAGGGATTAAAATCTAAAATAAAAATAATGGGGGTGATATAGAGAGAAATAAAAATTGTAAAATGATGAAGAAGATATAAAATATATAATTTGGAATGAATGATAAAATAATAATGTTAATCTTAATCTTAATATTAATATTAATATAATGTTAATTTGAATAATTGGATAGGATGTAGAATGATAGTGGAAAAAAAATTTAAAAACATGCATGAATTAATTATTTTATGTAAATGAAGAATTAAAATTAAAATTTAAAATAAACCAAAAAATAAATGAAATTAACAAAAAAATAGGAACAAAAATTAATAATAAATGGGTGTATAAGAATTTTTTTCCAATGTGACTCCTTGGTCTGGATCTCCACCTTGGTGGTCAGATGATAGTATGATATTTTTTGGAAATGGGTTTCTTTCGTTTTTTTATAGTCTAGAATTTTTGTTCAAAATATTCAACATGGTAACCCTAATAAAAGGACAAATTTGTGAATGGTGTCGTCAAACAAGTTGTTCATCATTTACTTTAGTGTTTCCCCTCAAAAGTTTATCTTAAACCTCAATGTGTAGAGATATTTGTTTTCATTTTACTCTTAGAAATTATTCTGCACAGGAAGTCTCTTTATATTCCACATATTTGGTTTCCCATGAATTAATGCCCTTTAAAACATTATATTTATTTGTGAAATCCTTCATGAATTTTTTTCCTAAATTTCCTTCACTTATCTCCCCCAAATTTTATCTTATTTTGTCTATCCAATATTGAGATATTGTCCTAACCCCCAAAATATCATGATCTCTGCATAGTTTTCAATGATCATCTTCTGAGCTGGTATTTGGCTCACAAATGGTAGATTTTTAATTGGGTCCATTTGAATTAAATGAAACCCAATATGTCTAGAATCTTAAAAATATAATTTTAATATTATAATAATTAAAAAAAAATTTATTTCGTAAATATTGAAATAATTTATTAAAGTTAAAATAAAATAAATCCATTTTTTGACTAAGATCAAAATGACTCTCAAATCCTAAAATGTTACATTGACCATAATATAACACTTTTTCTTATAAAAAACATTAAAACTACTAGAAATAAACATTAAAAATATATGTTCTATCTTAAAATATTTTCAAATCAATTTATATTGGATCCCCCTCTATTCTCATCATTGAGAATGTTGTAGGATCCTTTCTATATAGTAAATGAACCATTTTTTATATTAACAATATGTTAGTGGATTGAGAAGAAATAATTCTTAATGAGATATAACCAAATTCAATTTTTAATATTAAGATCACGCTGCCTGAATATATATTTTAGCCTCTAACGATCAGTATATATTTTACACATCTCCCCGTAGAGATAATGTCACTATATTTTCAATGCCATGATCAATATTTCTAATTCCAAATCATACATGGGAACCTTTTCCTCATGATTTTGAAACAACCTTGAGGTGTAGGAAATAACTATATAATTTTTCATGATCACCAACCCTAAGACATTTTTTGATGCATCTCTTTATACCATAATTTCATCCCCACTTTTTTGATGTTTCAGTGCTGCTACAGTGATAAGAACCTGAAACAATATAACATGGGGTGGAAATAATGATTACAGAGATGCATAATCCTAATCATGATAGGATGCATTATGAAAATGGCTGTTATTTGGCACTTCATAAAATAAAACATCATATATTAGTTGTAAAGTAACACACATAGTTGTGAAAAATCCTAGAATCTTGTTCATTAAAATTTTTCATTACTCATGAGATAAATAACATTACCCAATTATTAAGATGTCTATACAATTTTAGGATCACCTTTTATATCATAACATTTACATTGTGCAATATAATTATTGGTACACCTATCACATCATAACATTTACATTATCGTGCATACCACATAGAACATATAAAAATATTGAGAATAAAATAACCCATGAAAATGTATGTGTTTCATTAAATAATAATAAATTAATAAAATTTGTGTTCCCAAATGAATGAGGTGAGAACATACTTGATTCATCAACATTGAGTGAAGAATAAATAATCACGAGAAGTAAAAGGTTTGGTTTTGAATAGAAGTGTTCTTTTGGAAAACATTTTTTGTTTCATAAACATATGTAGAAAACAGTTATATCCCTCAAATTCAAGATAATGATGATGAAATAATATATCTGTAATATCCATCCTGAAATGGGGTGAGGGAAAATCCACAAAAGAGTGTTGGGGTTGATAATTCTTATTACCTCGTGTCTGCATGATTTTTTAACATTAATATCTTATATAATCACATTATATGATTTAATTAAAAATTTATAAACCATTTATTAATGAATATGGTTCATTATTGTTTTATAATGTTAATTTATGAGCCATTAAATGAGTTATAGATTTTAATTTCATCGTTCTGGAGCATTCATTTTCATATTTTCCACGATCATTTCAATTGAATTTTTGAATTTAAGTTCATGTAAAATGGGGAATAAAATATTGAATTTTTATTATGTATAATTAATTATATTAAATAATATTAAATTATCTGAAAAATAATTTGGTTACATTTAATGAGGATGAATTGGTATTTAAAAGTTAATAATGATCGCTTTAGGTTAATTTTGGCAATTTTCAATCACATTGGACTCGTTTTTTTATCATTTTGTTTAATGAGAACTTGTCATTTATAGAACATAAAAATAGTTATAAAACAAACTTTACAAAAAAAGTTAATCTATTTAATTGTGTTATTATATCCTTGAATTTGTATAAGGAAATTGAATTCTCATCACCCATGATGTTGGTAAATTGACACATCACAGGTAACAAATTCACTTTTAAAATAAAAGATAGGTAAATTAGATTTTATTAATGGATATTTCATTAAAATTATTTAATTACAGTTTATGTTTTTTACTGTACTTATCATGCCATATAGAATAAGGTAGGTGAGGAAAGAATAAGAAAAAAATGAAATTGAAAGGAAGTTAAATGAAAAATAGAGATGGTTTTCCTCTTGAATTCTCATATTGAGATCCTCCCTAAGGAACATAGGACTAGTAATTTCATGACAATAAGATATCCATGTTATGGGGGAGGATCTAGAGAAGATTCATGTCTCAATTATTGAAATACGGGATGAGAATAGGGGTGGTGGCTGATATTTATAGTTTTCTAGAGGGATGTTTTATAAATATTTTAATCATTAGTATTTTATTTTGGCTCAAGAATATGAATAGTTTGAGAATTATAATAAAATATATAAAAATCGTGAGGGAGACTTAGATAATTAGTTTCTTAAATCACATATTACTTAATAAATTTTATATTTGGCTTATACTTTATATACATTGTAAATTATCATATTTTATTATTCACATAAAATTCAAGTATTTCTGAAAAAAATAACAAATAATCACACAAACCATTTTTAGACATGTTGAATTTAAAAATGGACTCTATTTTATGAAAACAATTTTCTTAATAAATATTAATTTAATTTTTAATTAATATTTTCATTCACATGGAAAATAAAATTTTTAAATATATAACGGATTTTCTAACACATTGAAACTTTACATAAGGTCTCATAAATTTATATCACAATCATAAGAGCTAAAAAATATTAATTTATGAATACATTTTATGCACATAAATTATCTTCAAAATTGTTAAATTAATCATAAAATATTAATTAAATATTTATGGCATACAAAAATTCCAAAAATTAGATAATAAATTTTAAAACATACATTTACTATGACTATGATATAATTATACCATTCTTGGATTTATAAGATGACTAAATTTTATTTATTCTTTCATGGTTGTGGTTACTATTCATTTGTAATGTTTACAATTAATAAGGGTCGTATTACTATTACTAGGGTCAATTTGTTATTTCATTTGTACTAGTTTCTTACCTTCTCAAAATTCTACTTATTTTATTAATTCAACATTGTAAACTCTTTATAATGTTCTGTAATTGATTTCATGTGATTTATAATATATTAAATTACTATAATAAGGGATAAATTTCGATTAATTAAATATTTGGTAATTAAATTTTTTCCCTATTTCAAATTTTTCCTTCCAAATTTCATTTTAAATAAATATGTGGGGTAATTCCCTTTCATCAAATCTTCTGGTTCCCAAATTTCTTCTTCATAATTTTTGTTCCTCCAAAAAACATTGAAATGGAGGGTTGTCTTTTTGAGTAGAACCTTAAATCTCTAGTCCATAATAATTACTAGATGCTCCTAATAAAAGAGATCATCTTCTAGTTATTTTACCTTTGAGTTCAGTACATGTGAAGAATCCAGTATGCATTTACTCAAGACTAATACATGGAGCAGATAATTTAGTTGAGCCACATTTAGTGGATGTTCATGATGATAGGACACTGACCTTATGTGATAGACGATTTCAAATGGGATATTGTACCATGGGATTATTTTCCCCTTCATTACTAAATGCATGAATCTCTCCCGTGGTGATATTTGAAGTAATTCTTTTTCTTGAATGTTGAACTCCAATTCCCTTTGATGGTTGCCAGAATAGCTCTTTTTCCGACACTAAGCAGCATTGATATAAAATTGGATGGGTGGAAACTTCTCTATCATCTCTTGTAGAAGATGATGTCTATGAATCTTTATTTCACCATCATCATGCCAAAAGGTTTTAGTTCTACATCACTTTCATATAGAGCATCATATGAATCCATCTAAATACTCCAGTGGAAGCTATTATTGTGTGAGAAATCGACCAATAAAACTTGATAATCCCATCCATCTTCAAATTATGAAGAAAAATCTCTTATAATATCTTTGATCATCTGAGTAGTCCCTTCAGAATGGCCATCAGTTTGGGGGTGATTGGTCATATTGAAATTTAATATAGTACTCTAGGCATGTTTAATACCTCTCTATATTTTTGGGGTGAAACAGTGATCATGATCAGATTCAATTGAATGTTGAATCCCATGAAATATCAACACTACCTTCACATACATCATAGGAACTCATTCAACTATGATATCTTCCTGAATAGTGATATAGTAGGATGTCTTGGTGAGTTGGTCCACCACAACCCATATCTCATTTTTTCCTTTTGATGTTTTCTAGAGACCGGTGGAAACATCCATAGTGACATTCTCCCATTTCATCATGGTTAGAGGGAATGGTTGCCTCATTCCTTTTTATTTCTATAACACATACATTATCTTCATGACATATCAACCACCTTAAGATATATTTTGAAATATACCTCTTTATGTTTTCCCACAAAAAGAGCTATCTGAGATCAAGATACATCTTGGTGCTTCCAGGATAGATAGAGAAAGTGGAGCTATGTGAATAGATAAATCATAGTATTTAATTAGATATAACCATGTCCTTTGACACATATTGATCTCTTTCTGTTTGAATATATAATTTATGATGTAGTTATTAGAATATATTTCATACTTCTCAATATATAAGTACTGCCACAATATTTTCAATTCAAAAATCACAGTTACTGGCACCAGATCACATGTAGGGTATTTTTAATCATATATCATCCACTACAATGAGGCATAAGGAATTACATTATCATTTTTCATGATTACAAAACCCAATCCATTATTTTAAGCATACATGTATATCACAAAGCATTTTTCACTTTCGGTAATGTGATTATAGGTGTGTTGATAAACCTTCTTTTTATCTTCTTGAATCATTCCTCGCCTTATTACATTCATTTATACATAACACCTTTCATTGTTATCCTAGTAATTGGGCATGAGAATCATGAAAAATGAATCAAAAAACATTATTAGAACATAGATCATCCATGATAATGTGAATTTATTTGACATTATAGGGTCTAGGATATTCCGCATTCATCATGGTTTTTGAAGGGTGCATAAAAAATCCCTCACTTTGGATCACATGTCCCAAAAATGTGAAATGTTGCATCCAAAAGTCACACTTGAGGAACTTGGCGTACAACTCCTGCTTTCATAATTTTGAAATCACAAGCCTTAAATGTTTTTCATGTTCCTCCTTTATATTGGAGTAGATAAGAATATCATCAATAAAAACTACCACAAATTTTTCTTGATATTGTAAAATGAATATATTCATCAAATTCATGATGATTTTAATAGCATTAGTAAGTTCGATAGTCAACACCAAAAACTCATAGTGGTCATACCTTGTATGGAAGGAAGTCCTCTGAATATCATCTTTCATCACATACAGATAAAGATATCCAAAACATAGAACCACCATTGAGAAGTACAGATATCCATGGATCTAATTGATCATGTCATCAGTCTGTAAAAGTTGACGTTTTTTCTTTATTTTTATCTTATTTAGTTCTTTCTAATTGAAACACAACTGCATAGATTCGTCTTTCATATTAAAAATGTCACTGGATCACCCCAAGGTGATATATAGGGAATATGAACCATTTATCCAAATTATCTTTCATTTGTTACTTATACTCTTTAATTTCGATAGGAGAGATCCTATAGAGACACATTGACATATGAGTAGCTCTGGGCATGAGTTCTATGGTAATATCTACCTCAAGATCCAGGGGAATTCAAGGTATCTCGTCAGGAAATACATTAATGTATTTCCTCACAATAGTTGTTTCCCCTAGGTTGAAATTTTCCTTTGACTCAACCATTTGAGCGAGGTATGATTATTCATAGGAATCAACACCACACCATTGAAGGATTTCTCAAAGGAGATTCATGATATTACATATATTTTTATAGGATCAAGTTATGGATCAAAATATGAAAATATATTTCCTTTCCCTAAAATATGATATGTGATCTATCTAATGATATCCAATCCATCCCCATAATATCATTGAATTATACCAAGGAATGTATAATGAGTTTCACTAGATGAATATTTCAACAAACACTAGCATGTGAAGATTCCAACACTTGGGTTGCAATGGTTTCATCACCTATTGTTTTTATTAATATCTATTCCTCATGGTTTATGGGTATTGATTCAATAGTTCGAGAAAACTTGAATGATATAAAGTAATTATTATAACCATAATCAAATAAGGCTTTTACATTATTGATTGAATATGAGTTGTAGCTTTTTTAACATCGTTGTCTTTCACCACTTCTGTGGTAGAGATGAAATAAGAATTCCCTTGACCCTTTTTCTTTTGTGGTTGATGATGTTGATTACCATTGGGGAATCTAGGGTTAGTTAAGTAGATTTAATAGTGACCATGATCCCTATAGTTGAATTAGTGGACCATGGGTAGTGATCTCATTTCCGCTAACATATTTTCATATATCCTCAAGTCATTTCTAAATTAATGATATTGGTGACCTTTTCTCTCACTCTTGAAGTATTTATCATAACTTTTAGGTAGTTCCCATAGTGCATCATCCCTCATTTTTGGCATGTGAGTGGTTGAGTTTTCCTTTCACCGTTCTCATTAGATCCTCTAGCATGAAACTATGTCTTTCATTTCAAATCACCAGAGCCATGGGAGCATTCTAGAAACATTGTCTGTACATTGATATGAAATTTAACTACATCTTCATAACTCATAAATGTTTATATTTTCTAGAGATATTTTAAGTTTTGGTTTTAATCAACTATAGAATCTATCAATTTTTCTATCATTGTTGATATTAAAATCGAAATCCTACCTTACAAGCCTCGTATAAGTAACTTCGTGGGTCATGATATATTATCCTTCATTTTTATTAATCAATATTAATTCCTTATCTATTATTTTACAAAGAGTTAATGGGATATACATATTAAGAAATATTATCATAATGTCTTCCCACTCCATATATTCAGTTTATTCTCTCATCTTATTGTTCTTAATCAAATACCATCATTTTTCGTCCTCTTTATCCAGACAATAAATCGCCATAGTGATCTTCTCTATATCAGAATAGTGAAGCACGGAATATATCTTCTCTATTCAGTTGACCAACTATTCTGTGACTATTGGATTAGAAGATCAACTAAACTTTGTCGTTCTTTTGTACATAAAACAATTGATAGCCATTTTCTCCCTCTTAGGTGAAGGTGAAAATTTCAATGTATTCTTATTGTTGTCGATAAACTAATATTTCTGAGCAAGTTTCATCATAAAATTTTTAAATCTTCCTCCAAAATCATTGGGGGTGTCATTTTTTCAATTTCGCGTTGTCCCTTACGTGGGTTCTTGTCCTGGTATCTCCTGGTTCCCACTATTCTCTATAATATAATAGGTTCGAACAAAACATAATTCATCAAGTCATGAATATATAATTTATTCTATGGTATAATTAATTCTAATGGAATATCTTATTGAATTTAAATGTTTGTTATTTTATAAAATAATGATTCTTGGGTGCTCAATTATACATAGTCTCATACTAATGGTTTTCCATAAGGTACTCCAATCATGGTTCGTAAAATAAATTAACCATCCTCTGATACCAAAAATAGTGATCCGATTTTTTATACATTACTATTAAATCATTTTAATGATAAAAAACATAATAACATTATACAATGTGGATCCAATGTTTTTGTGCCTTGGAAGAATTAGGACCATATATAACATTTTCAAAATAAAACATAAGAATTTTTTTAATTCCTTCTTCTCTATCTTCTTATTGGACCTTGAATTCTTCTTATTAAATGTAATCACCTAAGGATATACATCAAAAGGGGGTGTGCTAAAATCCCAGTACGATTATAGATATGGACATGAAACAATATAAAATGGGGTGAGCATAATGAAAACATATATATAGAATCATAATCAACATAGTAATCATTTTGAAATAGAATGATATGTGGAAATGAATAAAAATGAAACATCATGTTTTTCTAGTTTACTAGAACACATTGTTGTGGACAATGCTAGAATAATGTTCATGAAAATTTCACATTAATCGTTAGAAAAATCGCATTACCCAAATAATTATAGCGATATATAATGATGGGTGTACCCATCACATCATAACATTTACATTGCGCTACATAATTCTAGGTGCACCTGTCACATCATTGCATTTACATTATCATGAAAGACACATGGGGTATATATCAATGTTGAGAATAAAACTACCTATGGAAATAAATACGTTTCATTTCATAAGAAAAAATTCGAAAACATTTTTATCAAAAAGAATGAGCAAATAACATACTTGAATCATCAACCTTTAGTGATGAAGAAACAGTCTTTAGAAGTAAATGGTGTGTTTTTTGAAAGAAAGGTTATTTTGGAGAAAACTATGTTTGTCATAAACTCAATGAGAAAGAATTTAAATACTATAAAGGAATGATAATTACAAAGAAATTATAATTATGGAATATTCATATAAAAAATTGGGTGAGTGATGGAAAACCCAATGAAAGAGAGTTGCTTTTGAGAATTCTTCTTTTCCTCGTGTATGTATACATTCTTCACATTAATCACCTTTATAATAATTTCAGATTTGTTAGTTAAAAATTTTATAACCTTTTATAATTTAATATAATCCTTTATGGTTTTATGAATTTAATTTATGGGAGTCTTGGTGAGTTATAGAGTTTAATTTCATCATTCGGGATCATTTATTTTCATAGTTATCAGGATCCGTTCACTTATATTCATGAATTGAAGTTCATGTAAAATGAGAATAAATATTCATAATTTTTATTTTATGTTTGTAATGAGATTCCATCTGTTTAATTAACTTATTAATAATTCCTAATATGTTATTAGGATGAATCATTAGATAAAAGTTAATGATGATACCTTTTTTTTAATTTTGGATGTTTTCTATCATGACAAACTTGTTTGCTATTATAATTTAATATTATGTGTATTAGTTATTTCAAAACATAAAAAGGGATATAAAATAAACTTTAGAAACATTTTCTAAAACATATAATGGCCACATTGAAATATTTAAAGCTGTTTAAGGAAATTGAAATTGCATCGCTAACAATGTGAGTAAATTGACACATCATAGGTGACAATTTCTTTTTTTAAATAAGGGAGAGATGGAGGGAGGGAAGAGTTTGATGTTGGAAATTCCACTAACAGGAAATAGTTCCAGTTTTTATATGTTACTAGACTTATCATTACATTTGTATGAATTGAGGTGGTAAAAGGCTAATAAAATAGTTGAAACTGAATGGAAAAAATGATAGAGGATTTACCTCTTGAATTTTCCTCTTGAGATCCCTCTCTAGGGTCCTAGGATGGTTGTTTTGATCATAACATGATTATAAAATCATGGGGGAGGGTATATGGAAGAAAATTCATTTTAATTTAAGTAAAGCTCTATGATTGAGAGGTGTGAGGAGAGGAGGGAGTGAGGGTGGTATTTATAGCGGAGGAGTGGGGTGTTTTCACAATATTGGATACGTTAGTTTAACATTTTCACTCAATAATATAAATACTTTGAGAATTTTTTCATATATATTAAAATTATGAAATGGTGTTTGATAATTGGGTTCTTACATCAAAGTTGACACAATAAATATTTCATTTAGCTTACAATGTATATATATTGCAAATTGTCGTATTTTACTATTCTCTAAAAATTCATGTATTTCAAAAAAATCTCATAAAATAACCCCAACCATTTTTTGAAGTGTATAATTCAAATATTAACTCAATTTTATGACAATAATTTCTTAAATATTATTAATTCAATTTTTAATTAAATTCATCATTTACATAAAAAAATATATGTTCGATTATTATTACATATTTTATAACAGTTTGAAAAATTATATAGGGTCTTATGAAATTATATTAAAATCATAATACATTAAAATATTAATTCATAAATAAATTTTAGGAAAGTAAATTTACATTCAGATTATTATATAAATAATAACTCATTATTAAATATTTATGAATTTAAAAAATACGAACACTAAATTAATAATTTTAATAAAACTCGATTTCATATGGTATAATATAGTTGTACCATTATATTTTTGTAAGATGCCTCAATTTTAATTTTAATTTCATTGCTGAGGTTACTATTCTTGTTTCTGGTTTACTATTCATAATGGCAAAATTACTATTCCTGTGTTAATGTTACTATTTCATCAGTATTGGTACTTTAACTTCTAGAAATACTTATTAATTCATTAATTCTCCATTATAATCCTTTTAATATGGTATATAATTTGTTTTAGTTGATTAATATTATATTACATTACAATAATATGATTGAAATTTATATTGATTAAATATTAGGTTATTACAAAAGTGTATTGTGAAAATTCAAACCATACATAACATTTACAGAAGAAAACATAAATATTTATTTAACTACTTATTCTTTAGACTCTTATTGGCCCTCACATTCTCCTTAGTAAAATTATTCACTAAATAATATACATTAAAACAAGGGGTGAGATGAAATCTCAATAATATGATGAATAAGATACATGAAACATGTGTCAGAATAATCATCTTCTGAACATCATCATCATAAACATTATTGGAATCATTACATAAGGTAACGAGATATGGAAATTCATAAAAATGAAACATCGTGTATTAGAGTCCAAATACCACAAATAGTTGGTTAAAAAATCTAAAATCATGTTCATGCATATTTAATATTATCTAATGAGATACATCATGTTACACAGTGAATTAGAGAATTATTTAAATTTGGGTGCACCTATAAAATCATAATATTTATACACTCTATATAATTCTTGGTGTACCTATCACATTATAACATTTTCATTATCAATCATTCCACATTGAACATATATAAATGTTGGACATAAAATAACACTTTGAAATGAATGGTTTTAATTTCAAAATCAATACATTACTAAAGAGTATTTGTGGTTCCAAAATAAACAAGGTAATAAAATACATCGTATAAGAATCCTCCATCTTTAGTGATGTCGAACCAATATCATGCCAAGTAAAAGATGTATTTTAGAAAGAACAATTTTTTTTTAAATATACTATCATTTCTAATAAAACCATTTTGGAAACACGTATATCCCAAAAATAAAATGGATATATATTAAAAATATATTTGAGGAACACTAATGGAACCCCCATTCTGAAAATGGAGTGAAATATGGAAAACCCAACTGAATAGAGTTGGGTTTTAGAATACCTTTACCTTATGTCTGAATGCTTTATTCTCTTTAATATCATGAATAATCGGACTAAATACATTAACTAACAAAACATGAAACATTTTAAAAATTTATTTGTTTCATTATATATTTCATATGTTCGTGTATGGGCGTTTCTTTGAGTTATAGAGTATAATTTCATCTTTCGATGATGTTTCATTTCTTGGTTTTCAGGATCAGATCGCTTTTATTTGATTATGGATTTGAATTAACCATTTAAATATTTAAACCAAATTGAAATCAATCTTTATTAACAAAAAATAATAATGTTAGGTCATCTGAAATTTTTTATATGGTATGATGATGAATCATTATATAAACAATTAATAAAAATGATTTGAATTATTTGGGGGAGTTTAAGACTATCGGGAACTCATGTCATTTTATTTAATATCATTTTTATATATTTCATATAGAAAATTATATAATCAATAAACTATATAATAAAATATAATTTATCCATAATGATTTTTTTCTGATCATCCATGATGTTTGTAAAGAAAAATGCAAACACATTGTCCATCATGGTGGTAAATTGCCACACCATACATGATATTTTAAATTTTAGAAAAAATGGAAAATAGAAGAGATTTGCTGATGAATTATTCAATTAAAAAAGTAAAATTATAACATATTAAATATAAATGAGTTATCATGTCTCTTAGATTTATGGAGGTGATTATAGTATAAGAAAACAAATTAAATTCTAAAGAAAATAAAATAAAAAGAAAGAGGATTGTACCTCTTGAATTTCTCCTCCTTGAGAACCTCACTCGGGAAAGGGTTTAGAATTTTGATAAGACCAAGGGATAATGAATGTAGAGGATATTATTTGGATGAGTATTGGGGGGAACATTCAAAATTTTCTATTCATGGAAGTTGTGAGTATAATTGGTGGTGAGGGTGGTATTTATAAGGGAGGAGAGTGGTGTTTTCTAATTATTTTATTCGTCAGTTTATTATTTTTTCCAAGGCTGGTTATTTTTTGAACCTTAGATCAAAATAATTTTAAATAATTAAAGATAGTTATATATTCTATTATTACATCATCCTTACATCAAAAGTGATTCAATATATCATTCACTTAGTTTTCATCATAAATTATCATATTTTACTATTCAAAAAAATCATTTATTTTAAAAAAATCCCAAAAAAACAGCATAACCATTTTCCAATGTATATAATCCAAAAATGATCTACATTTTAGGAAAATATTTTTCAAATATGATAAATAAATATTTTAAATAAAATCATCATTTACATGAAATATAATTATTTTAAAATTAAAACTCAATTTATAACATTATGAAAAACTAACTGTGGTATCCAAAAATTATATTCTAGTAAAAATAAAACCATTATATAATAAATCTATTTGATGAAAATCAATTTTATATTAAATAATTAAATTAACAGAAAAATTACAAATATTGATGCATGTTTTATTCAAATACAAAAACTTAATTATTAACTGTTAAAAAAATATTACTTACTTATACTATGACATAATTATATCAATCTTTTATCCATGATATTCCAAAATTTTAGAAACACATTCCTAGCTGAGGTAACTTTTTAGTTCGCATGTTTTCTATTTGTAATGGCCACAATAAAATTCTAAATTTCAATTTACTATTTTATCTTTATTTGTACCTTACCTTCTACAAATACATCTTCATTCATTCATAGTTCATATATAAAGTTTGTATTGTGTTCCCAAAGTGATTTTATGTGGTTTATACTATATTAAATAATTATAGGAAATAAATTTCCATTGAATTGTTGTTGGGTCTTTACATAATGCATCGGAATTTAAAACAAATTATGTAGTTTAAGTTCACTATAAATATTGATGCATTTATTTCTAATTTATATTACAAATTTTAATAAAGGAGTAAATTTAAAAATAATAAGGAAGAAAAAATATATATATATATATATATATTCATGTAAAAGAATCCATATATCATTATTTGAGTGCTATGTTATTTGATTCTTTTTAGAATGTGATACTACTAGTTTGTATTCAAATGAATCTAATTATTGATGGTATAAGATTATAATAAAAATCATGAAGGATTGTTAAAATTCATAGTCAATGACAGAACAAATTCACAACTCATCGGTTTTAAAATACATTTTTAAATTCTATATGTAAAAGTGTATTTCTAGGATCATCATATTTTGACATTTATTTTCAAGACCACATAATTTAGAAGATTATTTAATGAGTATATCAAAATGACACAACCAAAAATGAGACCTTAAGGTATATGTATTCTAAAAAAACTCGAAGAGTCAGTGACATCAATAACTGCCAATAAAATATGTTGATTATATAAATTCATTAATCAATAAATCATATACAGTGATAATAAATAAATATTTTGAATAAACATGAGTCACATCAGCCTCTAACTAGTTAATGGGGGCATTATTAAATTTCATGATATATATGTTCATATCTTTTAGAAAAAAATATTTATATATCATTATTTTCTTATGAATATAGAATGATATTTCTTTAAGTATCCAAAAATGTGTCTATTATGTTTTAGAGAACATGATCTACAAAATGGAAATTTGATTATTCTAAATATAGTCACCATACATATATTAACAATGTGTTAAAAAACAAAAATAAAAAAATTTCAAGATCACATTATTATTGATATATAATCCCTCCTGTAGAACATTATGGGCATCAGAATAAAATATAGAAATTAAAATAATTTCACAAGAATAATTTCTAGGAATTTTTCCTTTTTTCCATGATATATAATGATTCTTGATATTTATGATAAATAAATCATAAATGGTTTATATCAATCATATCCAATATAAACATTTAATCCTATAATTATAAGTATATAATATCACATTCAAATGTAGGACTAGGTGTGTCTATTCTTTCATCAGAAGTGTGAATATAAGTTAACAAAGGAATTTATATCATGCATATAATTTTTCAAACATTATCTTATATAAAAAAAATGACATATTTTACATTATAAAGAATAAAAATTAAAACTAGTGGTTGTTATATCAACAATATATGATTTTTTTGCAACTTTTAATGCATCATAAGAAGAGGATTAAAATTTATCAATCCAATTATGAGTTATATAAAAAGAAATAGATTAACCCTTTTTGACAAAATTTCAATATTTATTTATTTAGGATTTCATGATTCTGATATGAAAACAATAGCAGGATACTCTATTATATCAATGGATGATGATTTTTCTCAAGATTGAAATTTTGATCTAAAAAGATTTTATACATGGACAGGTGAAATTACTTTCCATAGCTAGGGTAATGTAGTTGTCTTAGAATTTTTAGACATACTCACCAAGAGAATTTTTTGAAAGTGGGAATAACTAATAATTACTCCTTGGATCTTATGAATGCGAGGTTTATTATAGTTGATTCCATTGAAAAAAATACATTTTAATTTGTATTAAATAAAAATTAAAAAAAAGAATATTAGTTTAAATATATTGTCAAAATATTATTATTATTTTATATAACAATGATGTGATATTATCTCAGTGTATCTATAATATAGATAAGGTCATATCAGTTCCCTACAATGATTAGTACTATTCTATTTTATAATGATATCTCGTAAATATATATTTACATTCAAATAAAATACTATGACCAAGAACACAGTACATTGGATGTCTGGTTCGAGTATTCATAAGGGGAATGAGGATTCTTCTCATGATGCTTAAATATTTTAATCTATTATATAATATATTTTGAGAATATATCCTCCAGTAGTAATCACTCTTGATTTTTTCTCTTTATATATTTATATCTGTAATCATGTTTACTATTCCATTGACTTTAGAACTATTATTAATAGATGTTATTAATTATTAACATAAATTTATTTCCTAATCCATTATGATAGAAGTTCATTGAATAATTGGATAAATTGGGTGATTGATGAATGATTTTTTTAATTAATATGTTATGGGGGGATTAGTCTCTTCAATATGTATGGAAGATGATATCTCCACCGTTTGGTAGACATTTAATTATTTCATTATATACCATGAACATGGTGTAACAACATTCATTTTATATTGTCATAAAAATATTTATTGAGCACATATATTGATGAGATGGATGTGAAACATACTTTATGAGATAATGTGACAAATAGATTATGTTACACAGTGAGTGCTTGTTATTGGATGTCGTAGTTGTGACACTAAATTTGGTATCATAGGGTTTTTGACCCATTTGATGATAGTAATGTAATATATTATTCAGGTATACCTAATCCCAATGATAATTAACACATAAGTGTCAAAAATTATGTATTTTTGATGATATGAATTAAATTTTATTTGAATTTAATTAATCCATCAAACATTAAACCCATGATAGTGTAATAATTGTCTTGATTTTTTACTCATCATATAAATTAAAAAAAATATAAATACCAAATATGGAATAAAATATATCTCTTAATTTATTGAATATTAAATAAGTAATTATATACCATTTTATGATTAAATATATATTAAAGACCATAAAATATATATATATATATATTCAGGTATTAAAAAAATTCAAGGTGTTCGAACAATCTTGGACAACATCCTTCAATGAATATTTATTTTAAAGATAGTAAATAATATTAATCATTGACTATGTTAGAGAATGTAGTAAAATTATAATTATGTTATTATAATTATTTTTTCTAATCGAGTTTTATGAGGTTTATAATATTTTTTATGGATGGAATAAAATTAAATAATATTTTATCCTAAACACTAGCTTTAAAAATTTATGTTAATGATTATTGTGTAGTATTTATCAAGATAGAGAGAATCTTTGTGAAAAAATAAATTCTCCCTCACCACATCCTTCTATATCCCCCACATAAAAGAGAAAAAAAATATTGAATCCTTCAGAAACAAAAGGATGTTTGATCAACATGAAAAATTGAAAGAGAAGAGAATTGCTATAATAGAACCACTTAATCAATACTTTTTGTTCCAATATTAATGGTTCATGTGTGAATCAATAATGAAGGGGTTGTGCACATGGATCCTCACATTTAAATGAATCAAATTTTAAGGTGTTATTTTTGAAGATGAACATAGATAATAAATAATTTATTCAAATATGAGGCATTTATTTTCTATGGATAGAAAAATTAATAATATATTTAACATAAAATATCATCACATATGGTTTTAGTAAATGAAATATTAATTTAAATTTTAATATATAACCAACAACTATAACATCAAATACACCTAAAACCCTCATGTAATACATTGGTGAATATAGAATCCCAAAGAGAGATCTAAAACAATTATTAAGGGAAAATCATATTAATAATTCATAATGCATTATATTATAATCATGTGAATGGTTATCAAAATTGTAAAAATAAATGAATAAAATGATCATCGGATAATAATATATGGTCATAATAAATGATCAGACAAAATATATCATTTAAGGGGGCTTGATTCAATAATTAGATCATCATAGTAGCATAAAACATACACTAAGGAACAGAAGGATGTGTAAATAACCCTAAAAACATAAAAATAATATAAGAAGTTGTAACAATCATAAGAATATAAATAATAACATGTTTTGTGATTATATATCAATATAACCATTTTATAGTGTATCAAGAATCATTACATGTTTCCCATCGCATAGTGGATGAGGGTTCCCTATGTACATCTCATAATTGATTGAGCATGACTACATGAATCCCATAATAATCTCAAGAGATGTAATATATAACCAATACATTGGTGTGATATATATGACTGACGATCACATAATGTTAAACAATAAATTTTTGTGTGACATGAAATAAATAACCCCAAAAATATAATTTAATCCATTGAATGTAAATTGGTAACATAACATTTTTATTTGGCCTTTCATAATAATAAATCAATAACATGATGTGATGTTAGGAAAAATTCAGTCACCAAAAATATGAATATCATATGAATCATGAGAGGGTGATACATTATGAATTAATCTTCCAAAAATTAATCATTTTATAATAATCAATAAAATTTATGTGAAATCATGAAATGAATATTTATTATATCCTTTATGTAATTTTTTGAAAATAAATTTATAAGTCATATTAATATAATTTCATGAGTTGAATAATGAATATTAAAATTAATTTTTTACTAGTAGATATACAAATAATCGAATTATGTTACTGAATAAATCTAAAGAAAAATATTGGTTCATTTTAAGGTACAAAATCTATTAAGGTTGCATGAAATTCCATTCAATATATTTAAATGGGTTGAAAAGATCCATCATTGATAAATTAAATAAATAAGATATATTTGAATAGAAAAAATATTGACATCAATGGTTTTTAAAATAATATCTAATAACTATTTGATGTAATAAATAAATAAATTTATGTTAAGAACATTCATGGAAATGAAAGATAACTTCAAAATATACAGGGTGATTATTATTCATAACAATAATCTATTTTAATTAAGTAACATATTTCTCAAAGAAGAAGATTCTTGAATTTAAATGTAATAACCCCAATAAAGATTTAATATACCATTTAAAATTTGAAAGAGTAAAAATATAACCAATATACAATAATATATCTAATGGCGAAATATTATAACCCAATAATAAGGAAATTGAGTCAACAAAATAAATATGACATTCATAATTAACATGGTGGATTAAAATGAATGAGATAAAATGAAATGTAAAATTAAATAAAATGAATTAAATAATATTATGATAGATTATTTCAAATAGTGATATATAGACAATATAACATAATCATGGTGAAAACTATTAAACTCATATCAAATAATGGAAATTAATGAGAAAAACATTTATCATGGATTCTCACTAGGTAATAAAATATATAAACTCTTGTATAATAAGTATTGTTTTATAATTCCATTATACCATAAATATAATTATATTTATTACATTATATACTATACATTTATAATTTCATCTCCCTCATATAATTAAAATATTTTTATTAAATTATCATTTTAGTGATCACTACCTAAATTTTTGTATGAATGTTGGGGTATGGATTTCATGGTCATTATAAATTGTTCATTCTTTCATGTACTATAATTATAAAATGTGGTTTCCATAGTTTTATTTATATAAATAGTATATAAATTTTCATTTTTTATATATTATTGTGATAATTGATTATGAGTTATAAAGATATCATGTTTTTTTGTGAATTTTGATTCAATAAAAATGTTGTTTTTTGGTTTTATAAATATATATTACAATTAATGAATTGTTAAAATAGTTAAATTCATAATTGAAATATTTTATTTCAACTATTTATGTTCTATTAATCGTTCGTGATATAAATTTTGTATCATCAATCTGTTTGGTGGTGAAATTGACCCTAAAAAAATACATTATGAAAACTGAATTGATATAAACATATTACATTATAGATATAATATAAATATTATAGAATAATAATTTTTGATAATTTATTATTACATTAATAAATCAATATTAAGAATTTGGTGATGGAAAAGTCAACTAAAAATAGTTAGATGTAATGGAACTTATATAGAGACTTGAGTCTTATCCTAGAGATCCCCTTCGAAGTGAAGGATTTTAGACTCCATAATGTGATTCGCGGTAACCAACGTGAGATTTAATTTTTATGGTAAAAATTTATTATAAGACTAAAGTATAATTATATTTATAAATTATCCAATTTTTTAAATATTTATTTAAATATTATTATTTTAAATATGTTTAAAAATACAATATATATATATATATGCCCATTATTCATAAAATCAATTTTTTAAACATCAATGAATTTATTACTATTTAATTACAATGGATAATTTATATACTAACTATTAGATTAATTTTATCACAAAATTTGTATTAAATATAACCTCTATATTTTAATAAATTTTAGTCCATAAAATTAAGTGTTACAAAAAAATATGAATTTATTGAAGCACAGTTAATATTGAATCATATATATATATCATTTAATATATTAATATTTATATTATTATATCATCTTGATGTCAACATAAAATCTGTTATATCTATTACATATTACATTATGGTGATACATATATTTGTGATCAGTGTTGGTGATAATTCATCTAGAGTATGCCTCATATTGATCACTATAATCATGGAATTTTATTACATAAAATATATATCAACAATATATATGTAATGTTATTTGTTTTATTATAGTAGATAAAACGTTTGTTGTTATATCCTCTATCAAGGATAAAATATATGATCCTCACAATGGAGTCTTTAACATTTGGATTCCATATTTTCAATGTATATTTTACAATATAATAATTCCAATTTATAGTATCTACATAATAAATTATGATATAACATCAACATTTTAATTTAAAATAGTATCCAATAAACCTATAATTAATGTAGTTATTTCTCATTTCCAACGATTTTATCAATTACCAGTTTTTACCAATGACCTTATAATCCAAATGGATATGTAATTTTAATTCCCTTTAATATAATGTTCCTAAAATTTTCATATATATCATTAGAAACACATAATAACCACAACTCATATCATTCCATGAATACTATTCAATATATATATATATCATATTTTTTTTAATACATTTATGGTTATCATTTATAAGAAGATAATTAATGAAGATCAATAATATAAATATCAAAATAATATTAATTATGAATTACGTAATGTATTATTCCTTCATATTTTTTCCCAATTTAATTTTATTAATTTAGCTTTTATGGTATTCTAATTTATACTTTAATATTATAACATAATTAATTAATTCATTGTTTTCTGTTATGCTATGTGTGACAGAATAAATCAAAAACCTGGGTTTTATTTAAATGTAATTTCAAAAAATTATGTGTTTCTTGTTATAAGTAAAAATATTGTTGGATGAACATTCTTAAATACCCATAGAGAGGGGCTTAATCAGTATATGTAATATTAATGTACGCAACAATTGGTCGTGTCTTATTGTAAAAAACTATATCCTCTCTTTTCCTCGAATATATTTTTTATATAAAATTATGAACTTCCAGGAAACACAACAAGTATACTAGATTTAGAAAAGTTGAAATATCTAATAAGTATTCATAGAAAATGAACAAAATTACGAAAATAATGTACAAAAAAATATTGTAACATGGTTAATAGCATACTCACATTTCTATTGGTTTGTAACCATTCAAAAACTAATAACACAGTTCTTGATAAGAACAATTTAATGCATTAAACTATAAAATCATATTTTATTTTTAAAAATTAATTTAGGTTTGGTTAAAACATATAAATATGTGTCATGACGTGCTATTTTTTCATGAGGGAGGAAATAAATTAGAAATTATTGTGTCTACATCATTGTAAAATCTGTTTTGATCATCTATTTCTCTATGAACTGCACACCATGGGCAAATCACGCAGCCAAAAATCACCTGTCAGGTTGATAAGATTATTCTACATTATATAATTCAATAAATTAATATGTAATATACACTTATCAAGACAAATCATGTTTATACCACTCAAAAAACATATTCCACAAATCCATCATAAACAGGCCATAAAGATAACCTACCATTACCACTAACTCACCATCTAAATTTCCATCATCACATACTCACATAATATCCATAAAACACTATGGAATATACCAAGTGACTATATTTTCTATCTCAATGATATTACCCTGATAAATTATCCTTGATAACTTTTTTCTCTGGGAACTGATGTGGTTAAGGGGTCCTCATATAGTAAATGAAACCCAAATAATTAACAAAGGAAGATATTATTATTCAAGTATTCTATTTGAATTAACATTCATAGTTTCCATATTATGTACACCCAGTTATCATTCATTTACTATATTTTCTCATTAACAATATTAGAAGATTCCATCGGTGAATATCATTCATGATCAAACTCTTAACATACACTACCTTTTTTGAGATCTGTTTGATGAATGGAAACTCATGTGGAACCATTATGATTTTATCCCATTAAAAATTCTATAAATATACCTATAAGGTTTTTAAGGGGTGATAAAAATAGAAAATAGGGGTAGGATTGTTTTTGGTTTAAAAATACTGATATTTGAAAATTTAGGAGTAGAGAGAGAATGGCCTAGATTTTAAATAACTCAACCACATTAATATAATAAAATATATAGATAGGAAAATGAAAAAATTTACAAGCAGAACATACTATTTTTATGTAGTGTGGATATAAATGATCATATGTATACTTTTTACACATCATACAAGTGTGAGGCAAAAAATGAGATATATTAATTTTTATGGATTGTAAAAATTCATTAATTTCTTCATTCACTTGTATAGAGGATTAACAAAATTCCATTAATGTTTAAATTTCATAAAAAATTCCATCCATTAATAGGAAAAAACTAACCGATTCTGTTATACTTTGAATGTAAAAATAATTTTTTTGGGGTTTAGATGAAACCCCAAATTTCATATGAAAAAATATACATGATGATATTATTGGTTCCATCCCAACCAAGAAATTTAATGGAATTTTCCTGACTGCTTTAATGTTATGGTTCAATATGCTTCTTTTCTTTTAGGGGGATAAAATAAAATCTATCAATTAAATTATGAAAAACAAGTATTTTCCAACATAGTTATTATTTATTTACAATTGAATATTTATTATATTATAATATCACATGCCTGGGGATAAATATGGTATAGTTCCATTACCATGATGGATATATAAACAACTCTTTCATGAGTTTTATACATTATATCCAACTTAGTTCCACCTAACACGAACTCTTCTTCAACATATCAAATGTAATTCATATAATTATAACCTTGGGAGATGTTATATAATAGTTTTTTATATCAGTTGGTCACTAAGGGTAAAAAAAGGAGTTATAAAAACATTATATAAGTATAAGGGTATTAGAGGATGATAATAACATTTAAAATCATACCCTACATATCAAATATACTAATATTGAGTCATTACATAATGATTCATAGTTCATAAGACATGAATCCTAAAAAAATAAAAGGACTTAATCAAAGAAAACATGAAATCTTCGTAGGAATTATAATTTGGTAAAACACATAATAATAGAAAACCTAATTTCAAGGATACACACCACAACATTTATAACAAGTTAGGCCTAGGATAAATACTCATGTACTTACTTCAAGCTTAGAATAAATTCACATGCACCATCTTTTCTAACGTGGCATAAGCTATAATGTACCATATATGTTCCCTAATCCATAATAATTACCCAAGTCAATGGATAGGGTTATAGGTCCCACCCAATACATAATCCCCAAATGTGTATCGTATAATATCATGAATCATGAATCATATAAGAACCCAAGAAATTAAATGGGTTTCAGTAAAAATAACCCACATTTATAATTAATATGTATTTCTATAAATTAACTATGAAATAATAATTATATATACTGAACCATATAAGATTTACTTAAGACATTTTATTACAGTTATATTAATAATTCAATGCCAAAATCATGTTTCATGTAGTAACTTCATTTTTCAATGATTGCATTGATTTGAAAATTTTTCCCGCAGAATTTTCTATTTTTATATCACATAATGAATTTTATACATCATATAATAATAATATATATTATGTATTTTTTTAGATTAACCCATAACATTTAGATATGGAAAATGAAATTCATTGTTCATGGAGACTGATAGTCATTTGAACGCATGAGTGTTCTTTCCATTTTCTCCATGGATGAAATGAAATAATGGTAAATATTATATTAATATTCCATAATAATTATTGTGACATATATATCAAAAATATTCATTAAAATTACACTTATTAAATTTCATGAAATGAATTATATATATTAATGAACAACATTCCTTTGTGGGACAATGGTATGTTGTACAAACGAACATCATTATTTCATATCCCACATAATGGGAATTATGAAGATGTATGTGATATAATAAATAACGAATTATCATTTTTTATAGACAAAACGTAAATCCAATATTCTTTTTTATATTCCATGTAAATTAAAAATGGTGAACACCTCACATCAGATCATGATGTGGTAGTCTATCATAGAAATGATCGATGTTACTGTTTTCCTATGAGTTTGGAGGTAAGTAGGTAGATGTGGTATTATATTTTCTAAGGAATAAAATTTTAATAAAAATAATATAAAAATATTCAACCCATAATTATATCAACCCCTAATTTGTGGCGATGGAAAAAAAATAACATTGGTTCATGAGGTGGTACTCCATTAAACACATGATTGATGATTATTATAAGATTTGATGGGATATGAGATGGATACAAGGTATGAAATCAACATAATATTTATATATATATGGGAAATTTTTTTTATGTTATCCAAATTTAATAATGTTTTATATATTTGATAGAAAAAAGGAATATATAAATGTATAGTTTAAAATTTTATAAATTCGTCAAATATCATCTTTAGGATGGAACTATTTCTATCCTCAATTGGATTTATGATCTCTCTATGACCACTATTATTTATAGAGTTATTCATGGAATATTTTATTTACTAGCTGATAAATAAAAATGGGTTTTTAACATTTTATAGTAGTGTAGTGGGATTTTCTATTTATAAGTTGTACAGAGGACACATATGCAATTTTATATAAAAATAAAGTCAATCATCAATTTTATTACTTCAAACAGATAAAATTAGGAAATTCATGGACCTTATTGATTAAAAGGTTTATATTTTTATATAAAACTTGTTTTGGAGTTTTTTATAAACTACAACATAGGAACAATATACAAGGAATCACATCATGATGGAATTAATAGTTTAGTAGTCCTACGGAATGAGATACAATAATCCCCATTTTACATTGGAATTAGAAAATAGATCAAATATATAAAAAAATTTAAATTAATCTCAAAATACTCATTCAAATATATCTTCTTTATATTAGGGTAATAATAATAAAAATAAGTATGGTCTTGGATGACATGTAAGGATTATTTATTGAAGAACCTGTCATAAAATTTTTTGTAGAAGCATAATGGAAAGTGATATAACTGAAAACAAATTCCATTAAAATAAGTATATATTCTTGAGAAGATAAAGAAGAATAAATATATAAATTAAAATAAATTAAAGAAAAATTCAATTTATTCAATACACTAATAATGACATTAAATCATATATAATATCAAAATGAAATTATCTAGGATAATAATGACAACAAAAAAATTCTAAATAAAGAAAATTCTTAATTGTTGGACCTCATTAATCCTAGAAAAATGATAAATTTACCATCTAGATCAACTCTAATGTTAGTGTATATATTTTAAGAGTGAACTGATATGGTTTGGAATACCATATATCAACTTTTAAGATCTGTCTTCATAATAGTATAATATTACTTTTTACAAATACCTTGGTTTTGGTGAACTAATTTTGTCTCATGAGACCTTTTAGTGCATTAAAATGAATCTATAATAAGACCTACCCATAAATTCATGTCCATATAATTACCCATATATCGAATAATATATTTAATTCTTGAAATTTTTTATATTATCATTTAATATCTGTATCGAGTAGATGATACGAATTTATCTATATTTTTTAGGTTAATCAAATAACTATAAAAGTAAAAATAGTATGTAAAAATAATATACAAAATGGCAAATAATCATATCCAATATAAAATAATATTGTCACGACCCATCCTTAGGACATGTGTTGTGAGTACCCCAGGCACGCCTTCCATAGGCCAAGGGCTGGTGACTAGCACCAAAGACGTAATTTCTGATAAAAGGGAAGGTATTGACATTATATAAGAAAACTAACACCACAGAGTATGAAAGTCGAAGTAAACACTATGTAAATTTAGTACAAAATTAAGCGCTAGAAAGTAAATGGGCCAGAATACAAACTCCACTGAAAGTACAGTACAACAGAAAATAAAGTACAGTAGTAGTAAAGTAAATCAGTAACCACCGAGTCATCCTTCGGCTATCCCACCTAAAGGGTGGGTACGTATGGTCTCCTCAGCTCCTCAGGTCCGGCCATCTACTCCGTGTATGTCCCGACTGATAGTCCACCTCCGGGTACCGTCCCTCTCCACAAGCCTCAACCACGATCATCGATGTCTGTCATCTGCAACCAACACAACGTAGTGTAGGCATGGCCCATGCAGGGGTGAGTATACGATTATCAGTAGGGACCCCGAGACCCTCAATGGTCTCCCAGAATCCACATAGGATAAACCACAAAGGAAGGATACAAACATGAAGTATCAACCAACTCTTCTAAGTTATATGCCCATACATATACCTAAGTCATCCTTTCCAGGTCGGCTCCAACTCACGAGCCCAAGTACAACCTAGTCCACGAAGGAAAACCCAACTAAATCCAAACAGGAAAGAATGTCAATCATATCGATGATATTTATTGAAATTCAATAATAATATCACATAGGTATACTACTCATGAAGAGGTGTGGAGATGATCGATGTAGCCTTTGTATCATCACCCCTACCGAACCCACGTAGGATCCAAGTACAGAAGTTGTCACTGCTGAACCCACGTAGGATCCTAGTACATTAACCATCACTGCCGAACCCACGTAGGATCCAAGTATAGTCGTCCTCACTGCCGAGACCACGTAGGATCCATGTACAGTCATCCTCGCTACAGAACCCTCGTAGGATCCAAGTACAGTCGTCATCGTCATCGCAGTCGCAACCAGCTCTAGGGTTCCCACACACAGCATGATCGATTCCGGGCGGGTCCGCACCATGAGCCAAGAGGGTCGATACATCAACTATCACGAAGTCTAGAGTTGATTTATCATGATGTTCCATCTCATCAATAGAAACTCAATGCGACAGAAAGTGTGTCAATCGAACGCCCAGTCTGAGATATATTGTCTTTTCCGTCCCAGGGGTCCGGTTGGTTTTTAAGCTAAAACCATCCCGACCGTAATACAGTTGCATCCAAACCTCAAATGGAGTAATCCAAAAGAACCGTATCACTAAGAGGAATCCAACGTAATTGACGGTAGGTCATTCGGATGTCCGGTCGTTATGTTATAAGAATTTCCGCTCTAAGGGCCCGGTTGGTTTGGGGTTCGAACCATCCCGGCAGTACACAAACATCACCTAAACCTCGAGTGTAATAAACAGAAATGACCTTCTCGATCAAAGGAACCCAACACAACTGACGGTGCATCGATCGGAGGTCTGTAGCCCATGATATGGGCATTTAAACGAACCTGGTATGAAAATAAGGGGTTTGGGCCCGGTCCAAACCGGTCAAATACCCCCTCGGTCGGCCTGAACCGGGTCGACCCGACCCGTTTCTGGGTCCGGCCCGACCCAGATTGCAGAGCCCGGCCTGCCTTATAAGCCAGTCGCGGCTCAGGTATCAGCCGAGCGGGAATTGAAGGGGGGGCGTCGTCCCCTTGTCTCCGAAACAGCGAACCCAGTGGGGGTCCACCCTATTTTTTGGTCGGGGGGCGTTACACCCCCCCCCCCCCCGTTTTTCCGTGAAACGGCTGGCCTTTATGGCTGGTCGGTTTTCTTGAACTGCCGCGGGACCCTGAAGGGTCCCCCCTCCCGGAGCGTCGGTGACCGGCTGAGCCCGGATGCCCCTGATGGTAACTGTCCCGGCCCTCCTGTCCGACTGGCACGGCGCGACGGTGTCGCGCCCCTCCGCCACGGCCCGCCCTGGCCGCTGTTCTCTCCATTCTTGCATGGTGAAACAACACTGTGCCGCCTTCTCCACAAACATCAATGAAGGTCAATAAGGAAAAGGGGAGGAGAAATCGGTCGTGTTTGTGCGGTCCGTTCTACTCCCGTTACGTCGATAACATTTGGATGAATTAAACAAGATACTTTAACTACATAACAAAGCACAATTTTAATTCATTAAAAATTGAACTTAACCCCAACCTCGACAAACGATGTCATTTGCCAGCGATGCGGAAGATGGCGTCGCAGGGTGAGGATTCAAAGACTGTGTTGGCGTGTGTCCAAGGAGGGGATGGCATCTCACACTAGCTGCGGAGAGAAGAAGGAATGGCATGTCATCTCTCCGTGTGGTGACAACATTCTTCGTCAAAGTCTTGGTGTTCTTCAATGAACGAGATGAAGTTCTTCAATAGAATAGAGCTCTCTCCCCAAATTCCCTCTCACAACAAAACTAACCAAATAAAATAAGGCCTCTCATTATTTTATTATTTCTTCCATGCATTTAGAAATTAAAATTCAAAACACTTATCAAATTTAATTGAAGAGGTTTAATCATTTAATTTTTTGTGTCTTTTCAGGCATTAAAGTTGGAGGGTTGGGAGTTACCCAAATAAAGGGGGAGTTAGAGAGTTAGGGAATTTGAAGAGTTGGGGCTCATGTGGGCCCCACATCACCTTTATCCACTCAAGGGTAGTTAGTAACTTGTGGGTCCCACCCCAAATCCAACACCTAGGATATAGCCACTTAGAAAAAGAAATAAAATTGTAACACAATTTTATTTTAATTTTCATTTAATCCACATTTTTAAACAACTCCTCCCGAGTAGACAGATCTTCGGTAAAGGTCCTCTTAAACAATTACCGGCGCTGTCGTTCCATTGGTGCCCTCAGATTTCAAATCCAAGCATCGGTTCAAAAGATAGAAAAACTTGCTCGTTCGTTCATTGAACGTACCCAAGATAAACTTCGAAAATTGATTTCGGTCAAACCGGGCATTGGAATCAGGTTCTGTCAGAAACTGTGTACTTTTCAAATCCCAAAGAATTTAAGAAAAAAATTTCCTTCAAATTTACGGGACAATACACTACTCCCACCTCGGGACTTTACATCCCCTTAATGGCACATCATAGACTAGGGAAAAAAATGAGGATATTGCGCATGAATTTGATCCTCCTGCTTCGATGTTCTCTCCTAGAAGTTCCCATGCTGCCACCTGACGCGCACTAGAGGAATCGCCTGTCCACATAGGACCCGCTCTTATCGATCCTCTATCTCCACCAGAATCTCCACAAATTTCACCCCATCATCGATGTCCAACTCCCCGTGATCAATGATATGCGTCAGGTCGTGCAAGTATCTTCTCAGCTGAGATACATGGAAGACATCATGCACCCAGTACAACTGAGGTGGAAGAGCTAGACGATAAGCCACCTCTCCTATCCTGCAGGGAACCTGGAATGGTCCGATGAAGCGTGAAGATAACTTGCTGCCCCGACCAAATCTCTGTAATCAACGTTGAGGTGATACCTGTAAGAAAATGTGGTCGCCATCCTCCAACTCTAGTGTCTCTGCCTCCTGTTAGCATAGGACTTCTGTCAGCTATGGGCATTCCTCATCTTCTCCTGGATGATCTACACCTTCTCCGTTGTGTCCTAGACAATCTTTGGTCCTACATGTGCTGACTCCCTAGGATCTGTCCAGCACAGAGGTGATCTGCAAGGTCGGTCATGCAATGCCTCGTATGGTGCCATCCCGATGGTGGAGTGGTAGTTGTTGTCGTATGCAAACTCCACTAAAGGTAGGTGATCCTCCCAGCTACGACCAAAGTCGAGGACACATGCACGGAGCATGTCCTCGAGATTCTGGATGGTCCTCTCCATCTGGAAATCTGCCTGAGGGTGAAAGGCGGTGCTCAGGTGTAGATGTGTCCCAGATGCCTCATGCAACCCCTTCAAAAGACGAGAAGTAAAGCGAGCGTCTCGATCGGAGACGATAGAAGATGGTACAACATGAAGCCATACAATCTCCTGAATGTAGAGGCTTCCCATGCTCTCCACGAAGCCCTACTCTCTGATAGGTAATAAGTGGGATGACTTGGTGAGTCGGTCTACGATCACCCAGATGGAGTTGTGTCCTCTAGAAGTACGTGGAAGCCTTGTCTAGAAATCCATTGATATCCCGTCCCGCTTCCACTCTAGGACCTCTAAGTGCTTTACCAAGCCTGTTGTTACCTGGTGCACTGCATTCACCTTCTGACAGGTGAGGCATCGTGAAATTAACTCTGCCACAACCTTCTTCATACCCGGCCACCAGTGATGTCGCCTGAGATCCGGGTACATCTTCTCTACTCCTGGAGGTACCTCCAATGGGGATGGGTGAATCTCTCTCAGCACCTCCTCCTGTAATGCAATTGGTACCATGGTACGTCCTCTAAAAAGGATGACATGATCTCCTCCTAAAGAAAATCCATAAGGTGCATGTCCTGTGGATATCTGTGTACGTCGCGTCTCACAGTCAACGTCCCCACGCTGTGCCTCCCGGACCTGCTGAAGTAGTGTAGGAGTGATTGTGAGCAACTGTAGAAAGGTTTCACCATCTCTATCCACGAAGGATATCTGCAACACGGCAAGCTGCTCTGTCACCTCTCCAAGTAGCTGAATTCCTAACCTCCTTCTGAGAGCATCAGCTACTACGTTCCCCATCCCAAGAGTATAAACTATCTCAATGTCATATTCCTAGTGGAACTCAAGCCGTTTCCGTTGTCTCAGGTTCAGTTCCTTCTGTGAGAAGATGTACCTGAGACTCTGGTGGTCAGAGTATAGTGTAAAGCGCTTTCCCATCAGATAGTGACACCACATTTTCATGGTGAAGACCACTACTGCTAACTCCAGGTCATGGGTAGTGTAGTTCTGCTCCTGATTCCTCAACTGTCGTGAACCATAGGCGATCACTGCCAGCTTTTACATCTGAACACACCCAATTTTCGTCCCAGATGCATCGTAGTAAACTACATACCCTACACCCTCCTCTGGTATCCTCAAGATGGGTGCACTGGTCAATCTCTGTTTCAGCTCCTAGAAGCTCTGCTGACATCTATCCGACCACATGAAGGGTTTCCACTTCTTTGTCAAAGCTGAAAGTGGTGCTGCAACTCTGGAGAAGTCTAGCAAAAATCTCTGATAGTATCCAGCCAGACCTAGGAAACTCCGCACCTCAGTCACGCTCATGGGTGACTCCCAAGCTAGTACTGCCTCGATCATCATAGGATCCACCTCAACTCCCTCCTAAGAGATGATGTGCCCCAAGAAGTGGACCTCTCAAATCTAGAACTGACACTTCGAGAGCTTACCATAAATCGGGTGCTCTCAGAGTGTATCCAGTACAACCTGCAAGGGGTAAGCGTGCTCCTCCTCAGTAGTCGAGTAAATAAAAATGTCATCGATGAAGACTACAGCCAACCGATCGAGGAAAGGTTGGAATATCTTGTTTATGAGACTCATGAATAGTGATGGATCATTGGATACGCTGAATGGCATAACCAAGAACTCATAGTGGCCATACCGACACCTGAAGGTCGTCTTCCTCACATCCTCGTCTCGAACTCTGAGCTGATGATAGCCTGACTTGAGGTCTATCTTCGAGAACCAGCGTGATCCCTTGATCAGATCGATGAGGTCATCAATCATCGTAAGTGGATACTTGTTCTTCACAATCACCTAATTCAGGACACAGTAGTCGACCCATAGTCGCAAGCTCGCGTCCTACTTCTTGGCGAACAAAATCGGGGAAGCCTAGGGTGAAACATTGGGTCGAATAAATCCCTTTCCCTACAAATCATCAAGCTGTACCCATAGCTCTTGAAGCTCAGCGGGAACCATCCGATATGTTGTAGTAGATATCGGAGATGTCCCGGGGTACATGTCAATATAGAATTCTACATCTCTGGGAGGAGGTAGTCTTGGAATGTCGTTAGGAAAAATGTCCACATAATGATCCACCACAATAGGAAAACGTGGACTACACACATCAACTGATCCTAGGATGATACTATCCAACTGACGAGTGATCGGCTGTCCTCTCTTCTATGTGAGTCCATCCTGTGCTGGAAAGGCTCCCTTCTCGCCGGTGAGGGTGAACCTACTCCCATCTGTGCGGACACAACACACTTTTTTCCTAATACAATCGATCTGAAAATGGATTGTAGATAACAAATCCATGCCCAAGATGACGTCGTAAGTCCTCGACGCCGCAACCAGAAGATCCCAGCCTAAGCTCTCGCCTCCTAGAGCAAGCTCAAACTGCCGGCACCAGTGTTTAATAATCGAGTATGCTCTCGTAGGAGTCTCTAGCCGTAAGGATCGAGCCAACAGCTCCGTCGGAATCTCCGAGCTCCGAACAAGGGAAGTGGCAATGAAAGAATGACTCGATCATGTGTCTATGTGAACTAAAGAAATGGTGTATTAGACGCAGATAGTATATCAAATCATCTCAAGTGAGTCGTGGTCTTAGGCCTCCACTGCCTGAAGCTGAGCCTGCCGCTTCCCGCCAGCTTCTTGATGTCAGGGTGGACCTCCTGGTGGTGGTGGTGGTAGATCCCCGATGTGTCGTCCACCACCTGATGCTCGGCCAACTCCTCTACCTCATCCACCAGCTACCTGTGGATTGCCACGGTATAACCTCTACCTCTGCCTTGGTGGTACCTCAACCGTCTCTTGCTCCTTTGCATGGCAGGTTGGGCAGTCACGAGCCATGTGGCCCTGCCCGCCGAATGCATTGCACTGTCTACCTCTCGTATGACTGGCTCTACTGCATGTGCCATGCACCTCCGAACCAGTATCCTGAGGTCACACATCTGATGGTCTGGTTCGCTTGGACTTCTGCGACATATGTCTACTGCCGGCTGCATAAGACTCCATTACGTGTTGCCCTATGGTAGGCCTCGCTGCTGGCGTAGGCTCAGCAAGGAAGCTCTCCACAAGAAGGGATCGCTCCAGTACTCCTTCATACATCGGTATGCTGAGGGACATCATTGAATCCCTAATCTCATGCCTCCATCCCTGCTCGATGGTCCGGGTCCGGAAGAATGGGGCTCGTACCATGTTCGTGGAGTAGCACGAGAGGTCGGTAAATCTCACCGTGTATTGGGCTACTGTCATGCTGCCCTGCCGCAGCTGTAGTAACTCCTGGATGCGCACCGCAAAGAGGTTGGATGGAACGAACTCCGAGCGGAAGAGGCTCTCGAAGTCCGTCCGATGTAGAGATGCCTCGTCATGCACCTGGAGAATCTGGATCCACCATCTACCTGTTGTTGCATGCAGAAGACTCGTCGCAAGGATCACCATGAGGTCAGCTGGTGTATCTACTAATCTGAAGGCTCGGACAACAGCCTTTAGCCAATCCTCGGCTACTAGAGGGTCCGTCTCTCTGCGAAACCTTGGCGGTCTCTGATGCTGAAACTCGTGCAGTGCACTCAGGCGATGTGCACTCTCAGCGATTGGGGCTGGTGGCATCGGTGGCTCGGGGGGTAGAGGTACCGCCGGTGCCTCCAATGTAATGGGGCCCTTCACCGAGGCCTCATCGCTCAGTGGGCTGCCATCCCTCACAAAGCTCGGAACCCTATATGGATTCCATCATTGGGCTATCCTGAAAAGAAACAGGTGAGCCACAGTTAATACAGTATACCTGGTGAGATAAAACAAAGAAATCACAAAGAAATATTTTGAAACACACATGCAATCAATGTTTTCATGCACTGAGTCGGAAATTAGAAGTCAGGATCCTAGTGTATGGATACGTCGGTCGCCGCACCAACACTGGACTCCCTGGATAGATAATCACACTCAATACCATTAACACTATTGCTTTACATAGAAGAAATTATCAGAGTCCTGAGTTCGGCAGTAGAACTGACTTCTCTGATACCAATTTGTCACGACCAGTCCTCGAGGCCCATGTCGTGACTACCCCAAGCCCGCCTTCCATAGGCTAGAGGCTGGTGACTAGCACCAAATGCGTAATTTCCGATAAAAGGGAAGGCATTGCCTTTATATAAGAAAAATAACACCACAGAGTATGCAATCGGAAGTAAACACTAAGTAAACTAATTACAAATGTAAGTGTTATAAAGTAAATGGGTCAGAATACAATCCCAACTGAAAGTACAGTACAACTAAAAAAGAAAGTACAGCAGTAGTAAAGTAAATCAGCAACCACCGAGTCATCCTCCGCCTATCCCACCTGAAGGGTGGGTATAGATGGTCTCCTCAGATCCTCGGGTCCAGCTGTCCACTCCATGTACGTCCCGCCTGATAGTCCACATCTGACTATCGTCCCACTCCACAAGCCTCAACCAAGATCATCGTTGTCTGTCGTCTTCAACCAACACAACGTTTTGCAGGCTTGGCCCATGCAGGGGAGAGTATATGATAATTAGTGTGGACCCCGAGACCCCCGAAAGTCTCCCAGAATTCACAAAGCATAAACCACAAAGGAAGGATACCAACACGATGTATCAACCAACTCTACTTAGGTATATGACCGTACATATACCTAAGTCATCATTTCCAATTCGGCTCCAACTCATGAGCCGAGGTACAACCCAGTCCACACTGGAAAACAAAACCCAATCCACACAAAAAAGAAATTCAATCATATCGATGATATTGATTGTAGGTCAAGACTCAACTCACATAGGTATACTACTCCGAAGAGGGTGGAGATGATAGATGTGGCCTCTGTATCATCTCCCCTACCGAACCCATGTAGGATCCAAGTACAGAAGCTGTCACTACAGAACCCACGTAGGATCCTAGTACACTAACCATCATTGCCGAACACCTGTAGGATCCAAGTACAGTCGTCCTCACTTCCGAACACATGTTGTATCCATTTACAGTCATCCTCACTGATGAAACCATGTAGGATCCAAGTACAGTCGTCATCGTCGTCGAAGTCGCAGCCAACTCTAGGGTTCTCGCACACAGCATGATCGATTCCGGGAGGGTATGCTCCATGATCCAAGAGGTTCGATACATCAACTATCACGAAGTACAGAGTTGATATATCACAAAGCTCCATCTCATTAATAGGAACTCAATGCGACAGACGGCACAACAATGGGATGCCTGGTCTAAGAGATATTGGTTTTTTCGTTCGAGGGGCCCAGTTGGTTTTTAAGCTAAAACAATCCCGATCGTACTCCAGTTGCATCCAAACATCAAGTGGATTAATCCAAAATAACCGTCTCACTAAGAGGAATCCAACGTAATTGACGGCACATCATTCGGACGTCCGGTCGTTAAGTTATAAGCGTTTCCGCTCCAAGGGCCCTGTTGGTTTCGGGTTCGGACCAACCCGGCCTTACAAAAACTTCGCCGAAACATCAAGTTTAATATACCGAAACGACGGTCTCCTTCCAAGGATCCCAATGCAACTCACGGTGTGTTGATCGGAGGTCTATATCCCATGATATGGGCGTTTAAACAAACCTGTCCGAAAATATGGGGTTTGGGCCTGGTCCAACAAGGCCCAATACCCCCTGGGTCGGCCCGAACTAGGTCGACCAATCCTGGTTTTGGGTATGGGCCAATTGGGCATGGCCCGGTTGGGCACGGCCCGGCCCGTGGTGGATTGCGGCATGCGGCCCAGCTCGGAAGCCGGTCGTGGCTCGGCTCATGACCGAGCGGGGTGTGAAGGGGGGTGCCGCCCCCTTGTCTCCAAAACGGTGGACCCAGTGGGGTCCGCCCTATTTGCGGGTCGGGGGGCGTTACACCCCCCCCCCCCCCAGTATTTCCGGGAAACGACCGGCCATTATTGCCGGCCGGTTTTCTTGAACAGTCGCGGGACCCTGAAGGGTCTCGCCTCCTGAAGCGCAGGCGGCCGGCCGAGCCCGGCCGCCCCTGCTGGTGACAGCCGCGACCTTAGGCCCCGGCCCTCCTGCCCGACTGGCACGACGCAATGGCGCCGCACACCACCGTCGTCGCCCGCTCCGGCCGCGGTTCTCTTCTTTCCCTCGCGGTGCAACGACATCGCTCCGCGTTCACCCCAAACATCAACGAAGGTCAACAAGGAAAAGGGCAGGAGAAATCGGTCGTGTTTGTGCAGTCTGATCTCCTCCCGTTACATCGATAACATTTGGCCGAATTAAACGAGATACTTTAACAAAATAACAAAGCCCAATTTTAATTCAGTAAAAATTGAACTTAACCCCTACCTCAATAAACGATGTCGTTTGCCGGTGACACGGAAGATGGCGTCGTGGGGTGAGGTTTCGAAGACGGCGTTGGCGTGCATCCAATGAGGGGATGGCATCTCACACTAGTTGTGGAGAGAAGAAGGAATGGCACGTCGTCTCTCTTTGTGGTGACGACGTTCTTCATCGAAGTCTTGGCGTTCTTCAACGAAGGAGATGAAGTTCTTCAACAGAATAGAGCTCTCTCCCCAAATTCCTTCACACAACAAAACTAACCACATAAAATAAGGCCTCTCCTTATTTTATTATTTTTTCCATGCATTTCAAACATTAAAATTCAAAATAGTTAGCTAGATTAATTGAGATGGTTTAATCAATTAATTTAGTATGTGTTGTCATGAATTAATGTTGGAGGGTGGGGAGTTACCCAAATATAGGAGGAGTTAGGGAGTTAGGGAATGTGAAGAGTTGGGGATCAAGTGGGCCCCGCCTCCCCTTTATCCTCTCATGGGTAGATAGTAACTAGTGGGTCCCGCCCCAACACCCACTCCGTGGATATAACCACTTAGAAAAAGAAATAAAATTGTAACACAATTTTATTTTACTTTTCATTTAATCCACATATTTAAACAACTCCTCTCGAGCAGACGCATCTTCGGTAAAGGTCCTCTTAAGCAATTACTGGCGCTGAGGTTCTATCAGTGCCCTTAGATTTCAAATCCAAACACCGATTCAAAAGATATAAAAACCCACTCATTCGTTCACTAAATATACCCGAGCTAAACTTCGGAAATTGATTCTGGGTACAATGGGCCTCGGAATCAGGTGCTGTCAGAAATTGCGTACTCGTGAAATCCCAAAGAATTTTAGAAAACAATTTCCTCTAAATTTAAGGGTATTTTCAAATATGAATATTTAAGATAAATTTAATATGTATTGAACTATTATTAAATTTAATTTATTGACTCGAGATAAGGTTAATAATAACAAAAAGAAATTGAAAATGTACAATAAATTTTACCACATGGTATTTATGAATTCAAATCCACCATAATTTAATAACTCCAATTAAAACTAAAAATATAAATAATTATAATTTTACCATGATATTTTATTTAAAGGCTTAATATATAAACCACTTAAAATTGAATTTGGGTACAATAACAAAAATTTATCAATGATATGTAAATTGAGGGGAAATACCTTACCTCATTCCCCATTTTGGCTGAATGTTTTTAAAATATTGGATTTTGGTTTCAAACAAGGTGTTAAATAATATTATTATGTATAATATCATATATGATCATTTTATGCCATATTATCACCTGTTCATTAATAATTTTTTTGTTTTATTATTTCAGGTGTTAATTTCCTTATTTTATTAAGCATGTTTTTTCATTGTAGATCTTGTTATTCTACAAATTAAATAGTTTAATCATCTCCAGAATTTTAATAATAAAATAATTATCATATTTTTATAGAAATTAATATTTTAAAACTAATTGTTAAATATTTTTGTTGAGAAATGAAAAATTTTATGATGATCGAGATGGTAGGTCATACATACACATGATAAAAAAAATTTATAATTTAAAATTAAGGAAAGTAAGTAATTAAAATTTTATCATTATAGAATGATACTAATATCATATAAAACATATTATTTCTTTAAATATACATATATATTTTATCTGTGTGGTTTGATGATGAAAATATCATCACATCATTTTTTTCAATGTAGTAATTAACAGGTAAACGATTGATGTTATCCTCATTAAGTGAGTTAAAATATAAAAAATAATATTTTAGTTTCGAATTGTAAATATTTCATTATTAATAGAAAAATAATAATTTATTTCACCAAAAATCATCAAAATTATCCTTATCAACTCCCATGTAAATATTTAATGAAATATGATTCACATCGTTAAGCATAACGGTTGTCCTCCATACTCATAGGAGACATTATCGTATCTCCTACATAATGGAATGAAATTAATATTTGGATAATTAAAAAAAGATATAAATATTTTATAAATAACATATATATTATTAAATCCCTCATAAAACCCATACTTGAATGATGTTAGTTGAAGAATGAATGACATCAGTTCATGAGGCAGTAGCCCAACTTAGACATAAACGATTATTTTGTAACCCATTTAATATAAGTGGGGTTTTTTGAAGGTAATTAATGTATTGTAGAATCATAAAATTATGTGTGATGTACTCATTAATTATATAATCATAATTTAATAATAATTTTAAAATGTTTATAATGAAATAAAATAATGACACACTTTGAGGAACATTACTTACTATTTGGGTATCCTCTTTATGATTGCACTAAAGAGTACATAGAATAGAATTATTCAAAAAATTATTATTCTATGATGAAGGGACATAAGATTGAATATGATTTTTGGAATTTATTTAAAAACCTAATAATTTTTAACATGTTAATTAAAAAGGAGATGTTGTGTCCTTTTTTATGTGGGGGGATAATACAAACATGTTAGTTTTGAAAATAATTGAGTACTGCCACAAGTTTATTAAGATACATGAAAAAATTGTCCAAAATCGAACCATAATGGGGAAATGGTATATATATTTTTATATAATAGTATTTTATACACATTTATTGTTCATTATTACCCTTAACTTTTTATTTTAACCCCCCATAAAATACTTTCTACTTTTACCACAGTAATTAATTTTTAATTTATTCACTATACATTTTGGAAGAAAATTTAAATAACATTATTAAAAATTATAAATGTTTATAATTAAAAATATTTAATCCATTTTTTATAATAAATTCATAGGATTGAAAATATTGAATTAAAAATAAATTACAGACAACCAATGAGAAAGTGAGTGTTTAAAATAAAAATGATCAAAAGTTTAAAAATATTTTCTATCAACATTAAATATGAAAATCATTCATAAAAACTAAATAGGATTAATTTATATAATTTTTAAATAATTTTACATTATAACTATTTAGAGGATAATTGAACATTATAAATAATATATAAGAAATTTGAATTTGAATTATGATTTAGTGTTTTTATTATTTATAATAATAGTGAAACTTCTCAAAAAATTACTAAAAATCCTCTATTTTAAATTTAGAATTCTAATTCAAAAATTTACATTTATTTTTTACAATTTTAATTTTTCTATAATGAATGAAAATTAATTTCCAATAATTTGTGCAAATAAAGGTTAAACCATCGTTTAGAGGAATATTGTTTTTTTTAAAAATAATTTTTATTTGAGATGATTCATATTTAATTTTTGATCAATAGATTTCATTATTTTTATTAATTTATTAAAAATATCCATTGTCACCATTCTAATAGCTATGTGATGAAAATTATATTTAATATTATAATTTTAATAATATTTCTCATTTTGTTTAAACTTGGTGTTGTGTATAAGAAAGGAAAAACTCAGTGTTGTCTGTAACATAAGATAATCACATTTGTTATGGTAATGAAATAAATTGAAAGGGATCAATTGATTTATAAACAAACATATCAAAAATTATAATTTTTTTTCATTTTATTTTAATTGAGGTATTTTTAGGCACATACATTATCGATTAAAATGTTCTTATGCTAAAATATGAAGGTGTTAAAATCCAACCAAATTAAAAAAATTGTGTTCTTTCAATTAAAACCTGATATCAGTAATCATTGTACTGATATTTTGAAATACTATTACTCAAAAAACCACATCCATAATGTGTTATTAAATATATCATCTCAATAATAGAGGATTTATAGTCCAAATATCACATTGGATAACACATAACTGTGTTTAAATATAAAAGAACATAGGTTGGAAATGAAAACATCGACCTAGAAAAGAGTAATAACACTGAAGCAATTGTATTGAGTTATAGAGTACATTGATCACAATAAACTTAGGGACCTATAGAAGGTTAATTGCAACAAAATAAAAAAAAATAACAGTTAAAATAGTCTTTAATATAATTATAAATGATTGTAATAGGGAAAAAAATTTTGAGGTTTTTTTACTAATTTATGTGGATTGTTTTACAATCTTTGAATGTAAGAAAATATACTTTATCATGTGTAATTTCATCATTTGGTTATGATTCAATCAATTTTTAATTCATATATTAATATACAAAATCAATAACCACATATGAATTTATTATGCATGAAGAAATAAATTAAATTTTAATGGATCCTAATAAAAATATTTGAATGATAAGTAATTCCGTCGATATTTAGAAATTATTATCAAAAAAAGTTTCCAAAATATTTCATATAATATGAAAAATTCCTTATATTTTTTAGTAAGAAATTATTCTCTAAAACCTTATCAATTTTTGAAATTAATAAAATTAATAATGGTTAACCATAGAAACCATATAAAATATTATGATCCAAAATAATAGAATGAAGGTCATAAAAATTCCTAAATGAAGATACCATCATTCTCTAAAACAACATGAATTATATCTAAATCATCTCATACCAAACATGATGAAACATTCGTCATGTATTCTAATAAAATACAGTATTAAGAATAATTTTCAATAAACCTTGTTTAAAACAATAATTATTCATTATTACTTAATAAAACATAGGGTACATAATATATTCTATAAATGAGAAAATGTTGTAAACCCCATCTAATATAAAACACCATCTCAAAAAAACATTAATCAGCTCTAAAAAATTCTATACTATAATATTTAAATTATCCATACCAATAATCTCATTATACCAGCATCATAATCCAAATATCTAGAATATATTAACCTTTATCTTTTCCTCATTCATTTGTTTTCTAATAATATTTTTGTACCACTAAATTACATTTTCTTCCATTGAACACAAGTTTCAAATCCATCACAAAATAGTAAAAAGTAAAAACCTTATATATTTTATAATTCTTATTGAAATAATATAATCAATAAAATACTTTTAAAACATATTTCATGGATCCAAAAACTCAAGTACATTAACCAATAAATTTCTTCTATATGAATGACAATAGTTTGACCATAACCCCTTGGGTGTTTTGTGTTATATTCTCTTCACTCTAGGGATACTCATTCCTATAACCCCCTTCTCATTATAATTGATGAATTGACTATTCAAAACATATTTTCTTCATTTACTGTAAAGATCACCACATCAGTTCCCTCCACACATGGAGGAACCTCTCATTACCTTAATGAAAGTACTCATGGTTTTTTGTTGGACAATTATAAGATGTGGTAAAAAATTTCTTTTTCTTCAACCCCATGTCCATTTTTTAACTTTTATCCCCTTATTATCTATCTTCCATTCATATCCATAATAATTTAGTAATTTATTATCTATCATGAATTCACATAAAATTATTTCAATATATGATAAAAAAAATTGAGTAACCAGAGCCCTTACAATGCATGACTAAATCCCTTATAAGAAATGGTCAATCATACATTATTTTTTGTGTATATAATATTTTTAATTTATAAACATATAATGGTAGATGGAAACTCCACAAAAAATCAAATTCATTTGGATATAAGATAATGAAAATTCATAGTTTCTTAGTCTTTTTCTCATGAGGGACGTATTTGTCTAATAATTTCTCCATAAAATGTTTCCATTCCATGAGTAACATTTCCTCTTCTTCCCTTGCATTCTTAATTAAAGACCATAAGTGATCAATATATCCTTTGATATTATACAATACATGTGTAACGCTTTCCCTTTATGTATTTCAATTATTTAAATATTTTCTCCAAACACTTATTTCATATATCATTTCCCACTATATTACAATTCCCACTATAAAATAGTTTCTTATGTCACATAATGTTATCCATCATATGACAATATCACTTTTTAATGTGTTTATACATCTGAGGAAACATATTTATAATAAAAAAATTATGATTTCCTACTACAATAGTAATTTTTCATTCTTCCAATAATGCCTATAATGGCTTCCTCGGTAGGGAAAATCTACATTGGCCATGTGACCTGTAATCCTTTTTCCTTCTAGATACCATTTTTAAGAAATTTAATATACAAGATTATCTTATAAAATTATGAATTCCAAATAATAATTTATAATTCCTAATATTTTGTAACATATATAATAAATTAAAATTTAGGCATTGTTAATCTCATAATCATAAATATTTTATTCTTATGGGTTACCTTTTTTAAATATCCATCATTATTATTTTTATGATACCTGAATTTTCTTAAGAATAACCTGAATTAGTGTAAATCCTAGTGCACAGTATGGAATGTTTCCATTCAGTAAGTGATGATAGAGTCAAAAGCAATGTTCTTATTTTAGAGTTAAATGATGTATTTTAACAAAAAATACATAATCTTTACCATAAAAAACCTTATAATGGTACCATATTCTTATTCTAAAATAGTTTTATAGGGTTGTGATCCATAATCTATGTTTTTATAAATCATGATCCTAAGATTTCCACAAAACATATTTTGATACCCACTATATAGAACCCAATCATAATATCCTGGAGATGGTTAATTATTTATTACATTAGAATTAGATACATTAAATCACATCCTAAAGGAAAAAATAGTTATTTGTCTAGGTAAACCATATACATAAATAATACATGTTTTATATTGTGAATGAAAATAAAACATAATTTATATGAATATTAAATAAATTTTATTCTTGAAAACAAATTCAACAATCTATTATTCCAATCTAGTGTAGAGGAAACAAAATAAGGGTTAAATCAAATTATCTGTAAGGGTTATGTATAGTGGAAGCTATAATTAAAAAATAATAATAATAATCATCGAAAAGTAAAAAAACAAAAAAACATTCTATTAAAATAAATGGAAAATCATGAAAATATAAAGGAACATTAATATGTAAAGGTAAATAAATTAAAAACATTATATTTAATCTATAAAAAATAATAAAATAAATCCTTATTTAATATCATTGTGAACATATCATAGATAAAAAAATAAATACTGAATTATAAATGAAGGAAATTCTTAATTATTGGACTTTTTGTTAACTATGAACATGATACCTCTACTATCATGGATTACCCCCAAGAAAGTTAAAAACTACTAGTTACAAACGTATAGTGTTTGAAAAATATATTTTGTCTATTGGGAACTATTAATAAATATGGGGTATATCTTTAATGGGACCACCACATATTTTCATTTCCAAATTCTTCCACATATGTTGAATGATATATATTTTTTGTGATCAATGGGACCTGTCAATGAAAATTATTATGTAAAGGATATATCATTATTAATATTTCTACAATTAATCTAATAACTGTAATTGTAAAAAATTTATGTAAAAATAATAAACTATTTATAAATTAATCATTCCTAATATATAATAATACTGTAACATCCCAGGTAAAGAAATATTATTACATTCGAATTTTTTTCAATATTTGTGAATAAAATGTTAACACTACATTAAAGGGAATGCTATGCTCGATGGCGTACCCAATACGCAACAACGAGTTTCTTTGAAATCTTACGTTGCACACTAATAATATAATAATATTATAATAGTTAACGCCTAGCCATTGTAATGGAGGGAATGAACAGAAATAACTACAAAATGATTACATATGTTTGTCAAATATTTTTACATTTATCCAATAAATTTTAGAGTCTTAAAATCTAAATGAATCAAATTTTATGAATAAATACTCTAATATTTTAAAAAGATTGTTTTACCACCTTTTGAAGGTGAACCATTTTTAAATATTACTTTTTAGAATTTTATAAGCTATTTTTGTCAAAATAAACTTATTATTTATTATTTGGATATTTAAATGTACTTTGGTTAAATTTTTGGTATGTTTCTGACAATGTTCATTTTTTTTAATGAATAGTGAAAAATATTTCATTTTACATCAAAACTGCTTTTTCATCTAATTTAAATATATGGTTAGATTATATTTTTAATTGGTTTTAAAGTTTAATTAGAATATATTTTTACCATATAATTCAATGGTGGTCATTATAATTAATTTCACTTTGAAAATGGAAATAAATAAGTGCCAAACTTTTCATAGATATTACTTCCAAAAAACACGCTATTTGTTTTGACAGCGGGAATTAAATATATGATTTATTAATGAAACTTTTATGTTTTGAATTTGTTAAAATGGAAATCATATTTGAATTTGAAATATCAAATATATCTTTAGGTTAATTTTTGTTATTTTTCTGAAAATGATTTTTTAATGAATAGTGAAAAATACAGTTTTAATTCAAAACTGCCTTTTCATCCAATTTCTTTATATATTTAGATTTTAATTTAAATTTTTTAAAGTATAATTGAATTATGTTTTTATCACTTAATACAATTTTGTTTATTGAAAGTAATTTCAATTTTCAATTGGATGTAAAAACAAGTCAATCTTTTGATAAATTTTACTTCTTAAAAACTCATCTTTTGTTTGGACAATGAGATTTAGATTTAAATTAATTACTAAAATTTATGTTTTTTTTAATTTGATGAAATGGATTCCATATTTTTAATCAGAAGGTCCAAATTATTTAATTAAGACTCTTTTGTATTTGGACATTATGAATAGTAACGACCGTAATTATCTTTGATTATCGTGTTTAATTATTAATCCGGTAATTAAGAGTAATAAAATAATATCATAAAAATATAAAATGACCCCAAAATGTGTCCTAATTCTATTGGTGGTGTCATGGCCGACCATATGATGACTTTTTCCATCCTTGGGACCCCATGGAATCACTTTAGTATGATAGTGACCTTTTATCATATTTTTTTAAGAAAGGAAAATGTAACCAAAGTATGTAACACCTAAGTAAAATAATTTTAATTTTGTCTAAATAAACTATCTCTATGACTAAAATAGTCATAGGAAAGCTAAATATATTTCCTACATCATTATATTTTTTTTATAATTTTTAGACATTAAATAAATTATTTTATTTTTGACACCGTGATGATGTGGTGATTACCTCATAAATGAACGATTTAAATAAAATGAGAATATAGGGTGAAATATAAGTCTTAAACATGTCAAAAACCTATTTGATGGGTGTATTTAGAAACCTTATCACCTTATCCTAGAAATATATCCTTTTGGGACCTTTAAAATACGAAAAGCATTATATAATAAAGTAATATTTTATAACATTCCAAGAGTGCCCCTCCTCTTCTCTTATAAAAGGCCCCCACCTCTACCACATTACCCACACCTCTCAAGACTTTGGCTCGTCCAGCCCTATCCATTTCATCTCTCCACATCCCTCTCTTCATCATTGACACCTCACATTTGGTAGAATTCTCTTCAAGAAACCCTTTTGGTTCAAACCAAGAGGAGTTACCCGATTTAAAGCTAATGTCTTCACTTGTGTTCTTTTATTTAATTTTGCTTCTCCAAACCCCTAAACTCTTTTTAGTCCTTTATTTTGTAACAACACCAGTATCTTAAATATACTAGGATGTTTTAATGTGAAGTATTCGAGCTACACTTACACACACCTCCGTCTAATGGTTAAAGAACATACTGTTTCTGTGGATGGTGAATTATTGCCTCACGAAACGATGATTGTTCAATCTTCTCTTAACACCTTTCATGTTGGCCATTGTGATGTCACTATATTTTATATATGATATATATGGTATTTATGTTTTCCATATGATTCTGTGTTTTATATTTAAAACATACCTTTCTGCTTTCCATGTTGTGCAAATGAGATAATTTCATACGAGGAAGTGTGGACTACCACCCCCTCAAGTGATGTGACTCTTTCATGCAATACATTCAATGTATAAAGAATGAAATTAATGAACTTATGTGACATATAAAACATATATATTATACTGTAATTATAATATATATACCTCTCAATTATTTTTAATTCCATTAATATGTCAAAAAAAAGGAAAGTAGCATTCATGCGTACGTACGGCCTACCGTCTTCATGAACGGTGCATTTCATTTCTTTTTATCTACAAATGTTATGGAATAGTATAAAATTAATATTTAATGGATATATATGATATTTAAATAATTAATTCTATTCTAGAGATTATTTACTTATAACTACATGGACAATCATTTCCAAACAAGTTCACTTTTTCTCATGTACCAAACATCGACAAAAACGTCTGATATGAACTCACATTATTAACCAATTATTATAACATTATAATATGTGATATGAACTGAATAATAATATTTGAAGAAGAACCTTAAGCAATTATAAATTGAAAAAAGTTTATTATTCGGGAATATAAAGAAATGAACAAGACAAGTCGGACTTGAGGTAAGGGATCCAACCTCTCTCTTTCTTTTTAAGTACTCTTTTTTATGTAACATACATTAAGCTCCTATTACTTATGTTGGGTGATGTTCTTATATATTACTATTTATGTACTTTCTATGTTCATATGAAGAGAGACCATATTTTATTTCATCAATCCATTTTTTGGATTTTTTAAGTGGCGTCATTAGGCTGCCCAGTTTTCCTAAGGGATGTTTCATCTCACTTTTATTCCCGTGGGATTTATGCTACATTTTCCACCGTTTCATTTGAGTGGTGTATGTACTGCCCATTATTCTACACTTTTCATAATATAATTTAATTTATGAGTATTTTCATCAATGTTTTATAGTCCTTCTTTCATGGGGTGTACGTTTCAAAAGTTACCCAAATCGGTAAGGGAACCTTTCACACTCCTCTTTTTAAAAGACTTATTTTGTTATATATTTTAATTTACATCTTTGTAAGTTGGGATATGTTCTTATATATCCTTATTGATGTAAATTTTATGTCCAAGTGATGAGATACCATTTTCTCTCTCATCAACTAATTTTTTGAATTTTAATGTGATGTCATTAGGCTGTCGAATTTGACCAAGGGAACTTATTTACCCAATTTCGATTTATTTGGGTTCAACTTGTAGTTATTGAACATGTCGTCCTATGAATATGTTTAATCACCTATGGTTGTTTTACACTTAATATCCACTTATATTGGGTGTATTTATATTTGTCTCACATAATTATTAGATTGATTTATCCTTAATTTAAGGATACCTCTTTAAAAGGGATTTCATCTCATCTTACATTTATATTGAGACTTCATTGTTGTTATGCACAAATTCACTCTTAGATGGTTAATATACTGTCCTTGGGAATAATATATCATGAATCCCTTTATTCTCATGATATTATATAGTTCTGATTAAATATTATTCCTCAATTATTGTATTAAAGTGTCTCTTATTTTGTTAAAAACCCTTTGACTAAAATATCGTTTTAAATGGTTTAATAATTTATTCTTATAAATATTTCTCATTAATTTCCATGTTTTCAAAATGGTTTTAAGTATTTATTTATATGGATCTGAATTGTTTAAAATGTTAAAATCTTCAATCTGTTATGGGACACATTGACTCAAAAATATCTTTATTAAATATTTTATGTGGTTTTGAAAATGGTTTTTAGAATGGATTCATTACTTCAATATCTCAAAATGCTATATTGTTATTACAATGTGGGAATGTTATCTTTCCTTTGTACTTAAGTTATTTTCTATGATTATGTTATAGTTATTGGGCATTGTTTATGAATACGGGTGGTTCTGTGATAAACTAAGGGCGGGTGAGCCCAATATATCTCTCCAATGCATTGGGTAACACGACGGAGTTAAACGCTATGGTTTCTCTGAAGAGATTTAGGGAATATACTGTGATAGGTATTCCAAATGTAACCATGAGGGTTACTCCCTACATAAGAATGTTATGAATGCCTCAAGGTACCTTTATGAATTTTTATTTCTACTGAGTTATGCATAAATCTTATGATTTCCGGAGTTATGTTAAATTGCTTATGTTTTATGAGTAAATTATGATTTCATCAATTCTTATGTATACATGGACTGATGTTTTCTTTCCGTACTGTTATAACCCTTACTGAGCATTTTATGATCATCCCAATTTTTTGAAATGTTTTCACAGGACATAAAGTTGAATAGGGTCAAGGATGGGATCAAGGAAATTCCAGGCTGTGTAAAACATGGAACTAGACAAGACTCTTTTGTTAAATATTTTTTATTTTTGTGAAAAAAATGGAAGCTGAGTAGAAGCATATACTTTGTAATCATTGAGATGTAATAGTTATGTATTAATTTTCTAAAACTCTAAGAATGAATAGATCCTCAATGTGAATTATTTATTTAATTCCGTAATAAGTAATGTTTAAGGTCGGGTCCTTATAGTTGGTCTCAGAGGATGGTTTAGATAACTTTATAGGTTAGATTGTTAAGTGAAAAGTTGTGTATAACCACAATGGTTATTATATTAGATAGAGTCATTGTTATTTTTGAAGGTTGGAAAGAGTTTGAGATAACTTGGTTAAGTATATCTTAGTGTTTCTCTACCTCTTTAGTACATAATGATTTTGTTGATATACTCACACTGACATTTTTGGTTTTAGTAAATTGATGGATCTAGCAGGCACCAAAGTGACAATGGGTTTGAAGGAAACTGTGGTGGTTCTCTGATTAAGAGACTAGATGAAATGGGGGATTCAATGAGAAATCTCATGGTTATTATAAACCAACTATCCCGTGTTCTGATCAACCACTTGAACCTTGGTGAGTTCTATAATACATCATGTATTAGAGAACCAACTTGACATGGAAGTTCAGGTAATAATTATAAAAGAAAACCATTAAGGTTTATATTGTCCTTACATTTGAGGTGATTATGGGTTACTGTACGTTGTGAAGGAATATGAACGACATGAGATAAACTTGAGGTTAAATTATGTTATGGTTATTTTTGAAGATTTTATCTCGTTTTGGGAAATGTTTTAAGAATTATATTTTTTTGGAAAAAGGACAACACGCAGACCGTGTGACAACCCGTTGCGTCGGACAAAGCTGCGGGATCGAACCGACGACCAAAGTGCGACTAGTATTTATCACCTACCACTGGACTACGTGAAGTCCCTGGTTAGTTTGACTAATTTTTTTTAGTTGGATGATTTTATGGATCAAGAGTAAGTTGATTTTGGTTTATCTATGGAAATTATTAACCTATCATGGAGGATATGTGATTATGTTAATTACTATTCAGTATGAGACTTTAAGAGCAACTGATATTATTTAGAGATAAATGTTAATTTATACCTTGGGAGACTATGTGATTAAATCCTTCAAATATTTGGGTTTCAATCTTAGTTGGGTTTACTTTGAAGAATTTTATGGATAGATGTTTATTAAATGGTCTTTGTTGAACTTTGGGTTTTGTTTGACAAATTTTAGAGATTTGGAGTAGTTTTTCTTTTTGTAAAAAAATATCCTTTTTGGGTATTATCTGATCTCGTACTAAACTTTTGGGTTTGGTTTTGGTTGAGATCTAAAGACATGGGAAATATATTGTTCTCTTTTGTGGATTAGGTGATTCTCAAGAAGTTTATTATAGTACTCTTAATGAGAACAAGTCTTCCTAAATACTCGTCTTTTGGAGAAAATATGAGTTTGGTTAAGGAATCTAGTAAAAGATGGAAGTATATGTTACAAGTATGTTTCATTATGATTTAGTTAACCTCAAAAATAAATTCCTCAATGAAGAGTAAATTAAAACAAAAAAATTTTGTGTTAACTTTTCCTACTGGGATATCGAATACTGTTTAACCCATCACAAGTTTGTGATTTTCTTGTGGTTAACTTTCTCCTAGACATGTTTACCATCACTCTACATCAAAACATGACCCTTTGTTTTCCCCTCCATATCCATATTTTCATACTTGGAATCCTAGTATGGGTTAACTCGGGTGACCTTTGTACATCTCTCCCTTTCTTTTAAAGTGATAGTTTTACTGACTCTTGTTCCGATGTAGGACTTTCAATGAAGTTTCCAAGCCCAATTTTGAAATTGTGAGGATTCAATTACTGAAAGGGGGGAAGGATGTGACATCCGAGGTAAATAAATAATATTACATTAAAATTTTTGTCAATATTTGTGAATAAAATATTAATACTACTTTAAAGGGAATGCTATGCTCGATGGCGTACCCAATACGCAACAACAAGTTTCTTTGAAATCTTACGTTGCACACTAATAATATAATAATATTATAATAGTTAACACCTAGTCGTTTTAATGGAGGGAATGAACAGAAATAACTACAAAATGATTACATATGTTTGTCAAATATTTTTATATTTATCCAATAAATGTTAGAGGCTTAAGATCCAAATGAATCCAATTTTAAGAATAAAAACTCTAATATTTTTAAAAGATTGTTTTACCGCCTTTTGATGGAGAACCTTTTTTAAATCTAAATTTGGACAATTTTATAAGCTCTATTTGCCAAAATAAACTTATTCTTTATGATTTTGATATTTAAATTTACTTTTGTTAAATTATTGGTATGTTTCTGACAATGTTCATTCTTTTTAATGAATAGTGAAAAATATTGCATTTTACATCAAAATATCTTTTTCATCTAACTTAAATATATGGTAATATTATCTTTTTAAATGGTTTTAAAGTATAATTAGATTATATTTTTACAATTTAATTCAAATTTTGTCATTAGAATTAATTTCACTTTGAAAATGGACATAAACATGTGCCAAACTTTTCATAGATATTGCTTCCAAAAAACCCGTTATTTGTTTTGACAGCGGGAATTAACTATATGATTTATTAATTAAACTTATATGTTTTTAATTTGGTAAAATTTACATCATATAGGAATTTTAAATACCATATATAGCTTAGGGATAATTTTTTGTATTTTTCTGATAATGATTTTTTTAATGAATAGTGAAAAATACAGTTTTTTATTCAAAACTGCCTTTTCATCCAATTTATTTATATATTTAGATTGTAATTTAAATTGGTTTTAAAGTATAATTGAATTATTTTTTATCACTTAATATAATTTTTTTCATTGTAAGTAATTTCACTTTTCAATTGGATGTAAAAACAAGTCAATCTTTTGATAAATTTTACTTCTTAAAAACTCGTCTTTTGTTTTGACAATGAGATTTACTTTTAAATTAATTACTACAATTTATATGTTTTTAATTTGATGAAATGGATTCTATAATTAGAATAATAATGTCCAAATTATTTAATTAAGACTCTTGTTTTTTGGACATTATGAATAGTAACGACGGTAATTATCTCTGATTATCGTGTTTAATTAGTAATCGGGTAATTAAGGGTAAGAAAATAATATCATAAAAATATAAAATGACCCCAACATGTGTCTTAATTCACTTTTTGGTGTCATGGACGACCATGGGATTCCTTTTTCCAACCTTGTGACCCCATGGAATCACCTTAGTGTGATAGTGACCTTTTATCATATTTGTTTTAAAGAAAGGAAAATGTAACCAAAGTATGTAACACCTAAGTAAAATTACTTTAATTTTGTCTAAATAAACAATATCTCAAGATATAAATAGTAATTGGAAAGATAAGAAGATTTTCGACAGCATTATATTTTTTTATAATTTTTAGATATTAAATAAATTATTTTATTTATGACACCGTGATGATGCGGTGATTACCTCATAAATGAATGATTTAAATTAAATGAGAATATAGGGTGAAATATTAATCATACACATGTAACAAACCTATTGGAAGGGTGTAATTCGAAACCTTATCACATTATCCTCGAAATATTTTCTTTTGGGACCTTTAAAATAAATCATTTTATAATAAAGTAATATTTTATATCCTTCTAAGAGTGCCCCTCCTCTTCTCTTATAAAAGTCCCCCACCTCTACCACCTTACCCACACCTCTAAATCCATTTGATCGTCCAACCCCTGCCCATTTCATCTCTCCACATCCCTATATTCATCATTGAAACCTCGCCTTTGGAGGAATGATCTTCAAAAAACCCCTTTTTGTTTAAACCATGAAGAGTTACCCGATTTAAAGGTAATGTCTTCACTTGTGTTTTTTTATTTTATTTTTCTTCTCCAAACCTCTAAACTCTTTTTATAACTTTATTTTGTAACAAAAAAAAGTATCTTAAATTTACTAGGATGTTTTTATGTGAAGTATTTGAGCTATAATTACACACACCTCCGTCTAATGGTTAAAAAACATACTATTTCTGTGGATGGCGAATTACTGCCTCACGGAACGATGATTGTTCAATATTCTCTTAACACATTTCATGGTGGCCACTATGATGTCACTGTATTTTATATATGACATATATGGTATTTATGTTTTCCATATGCTTCTGTATTTTATATTTAAAACATATCTTTATGCTTTGCATGTTGTGAAAATGTGATCGTTTCATACGAGGAAGTGTGGATTGCCGCCCCCTCAAGTGAAGTGAATCGTTCATGCAATACATGGAATGTATAAAAAATGAAATTAATGAACATATTTGACCTATAAAATATATATATTATAATGGAATTATAATATATATATCTCTCAAATATTTTTAATTCCATTAATACGTCAAGGAAATGAAAATAGCGTTCATGCGTACGTATGGCCTACCATCTCAATGAACGGTGCATTTCATTTCTTTTTATCTACAAATGTTATGGAATAGTGTAAAATGAATATGTACTGGATATATATGATATTTAAATAATTAATACTGTTCTTCATATGATTTACTTATAACTACATGGAAAATCACTTTCAAACAAGTTCATTTTTGACTCATGTACCAAACATCGACAAAAACGTCTGATATGAACTCACATTTTTAACCAATTATTATAACATTATAATAGGTGATATGAACTGTATAATAATATTTTAAGGAGGACCATAAGCAATTATAAATTGAACAAAGTTTATTATTCAGGAATATAAATAAATGAACAAGACAAGTTGGAATTGAGGCAAGGGATCCTACCTCTCTCTTTCTTTTTAAGTACTCTTTTTTATGTAACATACTTTAAGATCCTATTTCTTATGTTGGGGGATGTTATTTTATATTCCTATTTTTTTACTTTCTAGGTTCATATTAAGAGAGACCATATTTTATTTCATCAGTACATTTTTTGGATGTTTTAAGTGGCGCCGTTAGGATGCAGAGTTTTCGTAAGGGATTTTTCATCTCACTTTTATTCCCGTGGGATTTATGCTACATTTTCCACAATTTAATTTGATTGGTGTATGTACTTACCATTATTCTAATCTTTGTGTAATATAATATCTTTTATGAGTATTTTCATCAATGTTGTATATTCCTTCTTTCATGGGGTGTACGTTGCGAATGTTACCCAAATCGGTAAGGGAGCCTTTCACACTCATCTTTTTAAAAGACTTATTTTGTTATATCTTTTTTATTTACATCTTTGTATGTTGGGATATGTTCTTCTCTATACTTGTTGAAGTAAATTTTATTTCCAATTGATGAGATACCATTTTCTCTTTCATCAACTAATTTTATGAATTTTAATGTGACGTCGTCAGGCTGTCGAGTTTTACCATGGGAACTTCTTAACCCAATTTCGATTTCTTTGGGTTATACTTGTAGTTATTGAACATGTAAACCTATGAATATATGTGAATGACCTATGGTTGTTTTACACTTAATATCCACTTATATTTTGTGTATTTATATTTGTCACACATAATTATGAGATTGATTTATCCTTAATTTAAGGATACCTCTTTATAAGGGATTTCATCTCATCTTACATTTCTATTGAGACTTCATTGTTGTTATGCACCAATTGACAATTATATAGTGTATATACTATCCTTGGGAATAATATATCATGAATCCCTTTATTCTCATGATATTATAAAGTTTTGATTATATGTTATTCATCAATTATTGTATTCAAGTGTCTCTTATTTTGTTAAAATCCCTTTAACTAAAATATCGTTTTAAATGTTTTAATGATTTATTCTTATAAATATTTCTCATTAATTTCCATGTTTTCAAAATGGTTTTATGTATTTATTTACATGTATATTAATTGTTTAAAATTTTAAAAGCATCAATGAGTTATGGGACACTTTGATTCAAAAATATCTTTATTAAATATTTTAAGTGGTTTTGAAAATGGTTTTTAGAATGGATTCATTATTTCAATATCTTAAAATGTTATATTGTTATTAAAATGTGGGAATGTTGTCTTTCCTTTGTACATAAGTTATGTTCTATGATTATGTTATGGTTCTTGGGCATTGTTTATGAATACGGGTGGTTCCGTGATAAACTAAGGGCGGGTGAGCCCGATATAGCTCTCCAATGCATTGGGTAACACGAAGGAGTTAAACGCTATGGTTTCTCCGAATAGATTTAGGTAATATACTGTGACGGGTATTCTAAACGCAACCATGAGGGTTACTCCCTACGTAAGAATGTTATGGATTCCTCAAATTACCTTTATGCCTTATGATTTCTATTGAGTTATGCATAAATCTTATGATTTCATGAGGTATGTTAAATTGATTATGTTTTATGAGTAAATTATGATTTCATTGATTCTTATGTATACATGGACTTATGTTTTCTTTCCGTACTGTTATAAGCCTTACTCAGCTTTTTATGCTCATCCCAAGTTTTTGAAATGTTTTCACAGGACATAAATTTGAATAGGTTCAAGGATGGGATCAAGGAAATTCCAGGCTATCTAAAACAAGGAACTAGACATGACTCTTTTGTTCAAGAGTTTTTATTTTGTGAAAAAAATGGAAGTTGATTAGATGCATCTACTTTGTAATCTTTGATATGTAATAGTTATGTCCTTATTTTCTAAAACTCTAAACCTGAAAAGATCCTCAATGTGAATTATTCATTTAACTCAATAATAAGAAATGTTTAAGGCTGGTTCCTTATAGTTGGTATCAGAGGATGGTTTAGATAACTTTATAGGTTAGAGTTTTATGTGACAAGTTGTGTATAACCACAATGGTAATTATATTAGATAGAGTCATTGTTATTTTTGAAGGTTGGAAAGATTTTGAGATAACTTTGATAAGTATATCTTAGTGTTTATCTTCCTCTTTAGTACATAATGATTTTGTTGATATAATCACACTGACATTTTTGGTATTAGTAAATGGATGGATCTAGGAGGGACCAAAGTGACAGTGGGTTTGAAGGAAACTATGGTGGTTCTCTGATTAAGAGACTGGATGAAATGTGGGATTCAATGAGAAATCTCGTGGTTATTCTAGACCAACTATCAGGTGTCCTAATCAACCACTTGAACCTTGGTGAGTTCACTAATACATCATGTACGAGAGAACCAAATCGACATGGCAGTTCAGGTAATAATTATAAAGGTAACCATTAAGGTTTATATGATCCTTACTTTTGAGGTAATTATGGGTTACTATACATTATGATGGAATATGAACGACATGAGATAAAATTGAGGTTAAATTATGTTATGGTTATTTTTGGAGATTTTATCTCGTTTTGGGGATTGTTTTAAGAATTATACAGTTTTGGAAAAAGGACAACCCGTAGACCGTCTGAAAACCCGTCGTGTCGGACAAATCTACGAGATCGAACCCACAACCACAGTGTGACTAGTATTTATCACCTACCACTGGTCTACGTGAAGTCCCTGGTTGGTTTGACTAATTTTTTTTAGTTGGATGATTTTATGAATCAATAGTAAGTTTATTTTGATTTATCCATGGAAATTATTAACCTATCATGGAGGTTATGTGATTAGGTTAATTACTTTTCAGTATGAGACTTCAAGAGAAACTGGTGTTATTTGGAGATAAATCATAATTTATACCTTGGGAGACTATGTGATTAAATCCTTCAAATATTTGGGTTTCAATCTTATTTGTGTTTACTTTGAAGAATTTTATGGATAGATGTTTATTAAATGGTATTTGTTGAACTTTGGGTTTTGTTTGACAAATTTTAGAGATTAGGAGTAGTTTTTCTTTTTGTAAAAAAATATCCTTTTTGGGTATTATCTGATCTCATACTAAACTTTTGGGTTTGGTTTTTGTTGAGATCTAAAGACATGGGAAATATATTGTTCTTTTTTTGGATTATGTGATTCTCAAAAAGTTTATTATAGTACTCTTAATGAGAACAAGTCTTCCTAAATACTCGTCTTTTGGGTAAAATATGAGTTTGGTTAAGGAATCTAGTAAAAGATGGAAGTCTACGTTACAAGTATGTTTCATTATGATTTATTTAATCTTAAAAACAAATTCCTCAATAAAGAGTAAATTAAAACTAATATGTTGTCTGTTAACTTTTCCTACTGGGATATCAAATACTGTTTAACCCATCACAAGTTTGTGATTTTATTGTGGTTAACATTCTCCTAGAAAAGTTTACTATCACTCTCCATCAGAACATGACCCTTTGTTTTCTCCTCCATATCCATATTTTCATACTTGGAATCCTAGTATGGATTAACTCGGGTGACCCTTGTACATCTCTCCCTTTCTTTTAATGTGATAGTTTTACTGACTCTTGTTCCGATGTGGGACTTTCAATGAAGTTTCCAAGCCCAATTTTGAAATTGCGAGGATGCAATTCCCGAAAGGGGGGAAGGATGTAACATCCGAGGTAAATAAATAATATTACATTCAAATTTTTATCAATATTTGTGAATAAAATATTAATACAACTTTAAAGGGAATGCTATGCTCGATGGTGTACCCAATACGCAACAACAAGTTTCTTTGAAATCTTACGTTGCACACTAATAATATAATAATATTATAATAGTTAATGCCAAGTCGTTGTAATGGAGGGAATGAACATAAGTAACTAAAAAATTATTAAATATGTTTTTCAAATATTTTTACATTTATCCAATAAATGTTAGTGGCTAAAAATCCAAATGAATCCATTTTTAAGAATAAATACTCTAATATTTTTAAAAGATTATTTTACCTCCTTTTGATAGAGAACATTTATTAAATCTAAATTTGGACAATTTTATAAGATCTATTTGTGAAAATAAACTTATTCTTTATGATTGGGATATTGAAATTTACTTTGGTTAAATTTTTGGTATGTTTCTGACAATGTTCCTTCTTTTTAATGAATAGTGAAAAATATTCCATTTTACATCAAAACTGCTTTTTCATCTAATTTAAATATATGGTAAGATTATCTTTTTAATTGGTTTTAAAGTTTAATTAGAATATATTTTTATGATTTAAATCAATGGTGGCAATTAGAATTTATTTCACTTTTAAAATGGACATAAACAAGTGCCAGACTTTTCATAGATATTGCTTCCAAAAAACCAGCTATTTGTTTTGACAGCAGGAATTAACTATATGATTTATTAATGAAACTTATATGTTTTGAATTTGGTAAAATTTACATCATATCTGAATTTTAAATATCAAATATATCTTAGGGCTAGTTTTTGGTATTTTTCTAATAATGATTTTTTTAATGAATAGTGAAAAATATAGTTTTTAATTCAAAACTGCCTTTTCATCCAATTTATTTATATATTTAGATTGTCATTTTAATTTTTTTAATGTATAATTGAATTGTGTTTTTATCACTTAATACAATTTTGTTCATTGGAAGTAATTTCATATTTCAATTTGATGTAAAAACAAGTCTGTCTTTTGATAAATTTTACTTCTTAAAAACTCGTCTTTTGTTTTGACAATGATATTTACATTTAAATTAATTACTACAATTTATCTATTTTGAATTTGATGAAATTTATTCTATATTTGGAATAATAAGGTCCAAATTATTTAATTAAGACTCTTTTGTTTTTGGAAATTATGAATAGTAACGACGGTAATTATATCTGATTATCGTGTTTAATTAGTAATCGGGTAATTAAGGGTAAGAATATAATATCATAAAAATATAAAATTACCCCAAAATGTGTCCTAATGACATTTTTGGTGTCATGGACGACCATGGATTCCTTTTTCCAACCTTGGGACCCCATGGAATCACATTAGTGTGATAGTGAGCTTTTATCATATTTTTTTTAAAGAAAGGAAAATGTTACCAAAGTATGTAACACCTAAGTAAAATAATTTTAATTTTGTATAAATTAACTATCTCTTAGTATATAAATAGTAATTGGAAATATAAAATGATTTTCTACAGCATTATATTTTTTTAATAATTTTTAGACATTAAATAAATTATTTTATTTATGACACTGTGATGATGCGGTCATTACCTCATAAATGAACGATTTAAATAAAATGAGAATATAGGGTGAAATATTAGTCTTAAACATGTAACAAACCTATTGGATGGGTGTATTTAGAAACCTTATCACATTAGCCTAGAAATAGTTTCTTTTGGGACCTTTAAAATCCGAAAATCATTTTATAATAAAGTAATATTTTATAACTTTCCAAGAGTGCCCCTCCTCCTCTTTTATAAAAGGCCTCCACCTCTACCACCTTACCCACACCTCTGAAGCCTTTGTCTCGACCAACCCCTTACCATTTCATCTCTCCACATCCCTATCTTCATCATTGAAACCTCACCTTTGGAGGAATGCTCTTCCAAAAAACCCTTTTGGTTCAAACCATGAGGAGTTACCCAATTTAAAGGTAATGTCTTCACTTGTGTTATTTTGTTTTATTTTGCTTGTCCAAACCCCTAAAATCTTTTTATTCCTTTATTTTTTTAACAACACAAGTATCTTCAATATACTAGGATGTTTTTATGTGAAGTATTCGAGCTACACTTACTTTAACACCTCGAGCTTCTATGATACGCTTCTCATTCAATAATGCAATAGCTTGCATTGTACGCAACTTCGAGTTCTAACACACCGCAACTAATCAAAGTAGCCATTGTGAATAGTAATACCCACTTTTTAAAATTATAAAAATGTTATATTTCAAAATGGACTTCATTTTTGTATTCATAATATCGAAATTATCCTAAGTTAAATTTTTTGTAATTTTCTGAGAACTTCCATTTTTTATGAATAGTGAAAAATACTTAAAAACAACTTTTTTAATCAAAATAATTTATAGTGATAAATTATACTATTTAGTGGTTTTAAAGTATAATTAGAATATATTTTTACCATTTTATCCAATGGTGGTCATTATAATTAATTTAACATTGAAATTGGACATAAACAATTTCCAAATCTTTTGATATAAATTGTTTCTTAAAAACACGCTATTTTTTGTGACGGCGGGAATTAATTATAAAATTAATTAATGCAACTTATATGTTTGGAATTTTGTAAAATATACATCATTTTTTAATTCGGAATATCAATTATAGCTTAGGGTGAAATTTTGGCATTGTTCTGAAAAACTTCAATTTTTGATGAATAGTGAAACCACTAAGTGGTAGTTAAATAACTGATTTTTTCATTTAAATGAAATATTAACACTTCTGTGGTTTGATTTTCAAAAATCTGACATACATGGTTGTCATTAAGAAGTAAAACGTGGTTCAATGAGATTAAAATAATTTTTGGTGAATAGTAACTTTTAAGTTCTTAATCGCGATTAGAGGTAATTAGTGTAGTTTAAGGTAAAAATAATGTTTTAATAATATGAGATGAGCTTGAAACATGTCCTACCCTCATTGGATGTTCCATGGCCGACCCAGAAAACCCATGGGTCAACTTGGGGACCCCATGGATCCACTTTAGTTAGAAAATGACATAAATACCTTTTATTTAATGTTAAAGTAAAAAATGACACAAACATGAAATGTTTTACTAAAACAATTTTTACATGGGGTTATACAAGTCATATTTTTTACTATAAATATTCATTGTAAAGATAAAAAGATTTCCTACATCATAGTATTTTTTTTATAATTTTTAGACATTAAATAAATTAAATTATTTATGACATCATTATGATTCAGCGATGACCTCATTATTTAACGATTTTAATAAAATGAAAAGATAATGTACAATACAAGTCTTACACTTGTCCAAAGACTATTGGATGAGTATATTTAGAACCCTTATCACCTTAGCCATGAATTATATAAGTGTGGGACCTTTAGAATCCGAAAAGCATTGTATAATAATGTAAAATTTCCTTACTTTCTAAGAGTGCCCCTCCTCTCCTCTTATAAAAGGCCCCCACCTCTACCACCTCATTCACACTTTCAAGCCATTTGTCTCGGCCAACCTCTACCCAAATACTCTCCCAACTTCCCCCTCTTACTCCTAGAAGCCTCACTTTGGGCAGAAATCTTCCCAAGGAAGCCTTTGGCTCAAATCAAAAAGAGTTACCCGATTTTGAGGTAATGTCTTCTCTAATGTTGTTTTGTTTTATTTTTCTTCTCCAACCCCCTAAACTCATTTTATTCATTTTTTTGTAACAACACCAGTATCCTAAATATACTAGGATGTTTTTATAAGAAGTATTTGAGCAACACTTACACACACCTACATCTAATGGTTAAAGAACATACGGTTTCTGTGGATGGCGAATTTCTGCCTCACGAAACGATGATTGTTCAACACTCATATAACACATTCAAAGGTGGACATTAAGATGTCACTAGATTTATATATGATTTATAATATGTTTATGTTTTACTTATGTTTCTGTATTTCTCACTTATGGCATACTTTATGATTTCCATTATGGGTAAACGCGATAATTTCATTTTAGGAAGTGCGGACTATCGCCCCCTCAAAGTGATTTGAATCGTTAATGCCATATGTGGGATGTATAAAGGATGGAGTAAGTGGTATTATACACTATATTATACTGGAATTATATTATACATTTATATCATTATGATTTCATTCCATTAAATACGAAATAGAAATGAAAGTAGCGTTCATGCGTACGTACGGCTTACCGTCTCCATGAACGGTGCATTTCATTTATTACCTCTAAATGTTACGTAATATTATAAATGAATGTATATACTGGATATATATGATATATATGACATCTAAATCATGAATATAATTCTGGAGATAATTGATATTCTACCACATAAACAACTTGTAATTATAAGAAGTTTATTGTTGACTCAAGTACCAAAGATCGACAAAACGACCGTTATTAACTTAAAAAATTACATAATGTTCATATCATTGTAATAAGTGAAGTGCCCAGATCAGTGTGAATCACTGAGAGGGGGAGGGGGTGAATCAGTGATCCCTTAAAACTTTTTACTAATTGATTCCTTATCAATTAAACCTCTGTGGCTGGTTAAAGCCTCGATCCACTCTTCTTATGTCTCTCAACCTTTCCCGGATAATGCAGTAATGAAAAGGCACAGGACACAAGGATTTACAAGGTTCGGCACCAAAGGCCTACATCCTTGCCATGCTCTCCCAGCATGGATTCTCCATTATAACCTGTTAAAATTACAATGGTCGATACAGAGTCCCACTGTATCTCTCCTGAGTCCCACAGGAGGGTCTTTATTCTGCGTCCCACAGTGTTACCAGAGTCCCACTGGCCTGCTCCAGAATCCCACTGAAGACTTCTTCCACCCTGAGTCTCACAGGGGGCTTCTCCTGGCTCCTCGAGTCACACGAGTATCTCTTCTTCTTGTTCAGCTCTTCAAGTATCCTCAGCAGCCTGGGATAAAGACTGCTGGACTTGCTCTGTACCTCTGATCACTTGTGATGATCATGTCTTCTCGTCTTGCTCAGGATTTATCTCCTTCTTCTAAGGATGACCTGGCCTCTCTCCAAATACTAAATACTCAGACAACTGATATCTTAAACTTCAGTCTGGTCCAGTCTCACTTTAAATCATCTTCATGCACTGAGTGCATGGCAACTCTGCTTCCTCATGCACTGACTGCATGGACTTCTCAATTCTTCAAGAACCTCTGGTCTTGGTCAACTCAAATGCACACAAGCAGATTTAGCTTTGTTCACGTGCGCACGTGCATGCATGTAAGCATGCACTCCCCTTCTTCTCTTCTTGGTGCAGTAAACCCTCAGAGGGTGTAGTCAACTATAGCACACACCTCCTTCACAATCTTCACACACTTAATTCTATTTGTTTACACACTTAAAAGTGTGTTGTACTTTGTGTGGGTCTTCTCCTCTTCTTCTAAGTGAGCACACACTTCTTGTGCACACACATAGCCTTCGGCCTTGTTCTTGTTTAGCACACACAATTTATTCTTTTAGTCTTCTTTGCGCACAAGGCTTTTCCCTTCACTTCTTCTTGCACACACAACCCGTAGCCTTTCATCTTTTTCACTTTGAACACACAAATAGTGTATGCCTCGGGTTCTTCTCCTTCGGTTAAACACACCAAGGTGTCTCGGATCTTCTTTGCCACTTAAGCTTAAAGGAAGCGCGCAAGGTGCAAGTGTCTTTACTGCCGCGCAAGCACCAAATCGCGCAAGTGCTTCTGCCTTGGGCACAAGAAGGGCGTGCAGGGTGCTGCGGACACTTATGTCGCGCAAGCTCCAACCAACCACGAGGACGCGAAAGTAATGCGGCCTCGGGTCTTCCTGCCGCACAAAGAGTAGGCACGCAGGGGACCTCCAACCTTCTTGTCGCGCAAAGGTGTTGCGCGCAAGGAACTCCAGCCACGCAAGTTTACTTGCGCGGGGCTTCAAAATCTTCGCGAGGCAGAGCACTCACGGGGCTTCTTTCAAGTTCATCAGCAAGCTACACCGAGAGCATGGGCTCTCCTTTTATAGGCATAGAAACCTCAAAACTTCCGCGTGGGATATCTTGAATCCCCGAAGATTTCGGATCTTTGAAATCTTTCAAATCTTTATTTTTATCCTCGGTTCACGCGGGTTCTCCTATATTTTTCTCCTCTACGTGCATGCGACTTAGAACGCATGCACGACTTCTTCTCTTCTATTCCATGCAAAACACGAACCCATGAAGCCTCGGCAACTTCGTTTGCCTCGGCCGAACTCCAAAATCCTCATTTGTTGCATGCGGAGTCATTTTAATGCATGACCGTGTTCGGTAGGTCAAGACGAGCTCAATGGAGCCTTCGGCTTCGGAAATGGTGGCCGGGAACTCAAAAACCATGCTCGGATGGCGCCTGGTTCGTCGGCAGCTCGCAGGAGACTTCGGACGAGCTCGGGGTTGAAGGCGGTCTCGCAGCCGTTGGATCGGCGATGCAATTGATCTCGGACGGCCTGGATCAGATCATCTCACCGCGGATCAGATATGCGGCTCGGATCTGGCGCGCGATCAATCGTGCGGCCAGGATCGCTCCCGCGGAAAAATTCGTCGTCCCACATCGAAACGCCGTGGGATTTTCTCACGGTTTAAGAAACAAGCGCTCCCCCAGCCTCTTCAATTGAATCTCCTCCCTCCACGGTGCCGCCCCGCACCGTGTTCTCCCTGCGGGCGCGCTCTGCGCCCACTCTCGCCTCTGCGGGCGCGCACCTAGCGCCCACTATGCACCCTCGGGTGCGCGGGCTTCACCACCGCGTGCCCTCGGGGGCTTACACACGACCCCCTGCCGCCTTGTGCTTGCACCATGGGATCCCCCATGGGCGTGGCGCCTTCGGCCCACAAGTGCCTTGGGGTTGAACCCGTGGGCTGGCCTTGGCTGGCCTAATTTTTGGCAAAGGCAAATATAATGACTTTGTTAAAAACAAAGTATTCAATGAGTTCAAGCCATATCAAATACCAAATGCCAAGCCACTCCAAGCCTTCTTCCTTTCTTCTTCTTCTTAAGAATTCCATCATTTCTCCTCTCATATGATCTCTACTTAGAATATGGAATTCCCAAGGTTTCTTCTTAATCTTCTTCATCTCCTCTTCCATATGTGTTCAATACTTAGGAGGGACTTCTTCAACTGAATCTCATGAATCACACATGTTCTTCAACATTATTCATTGATCTAATCAGAGATCAATTGGATCTTCTTCATGTTCACATGCACTTAGTGATAGTGCATGGACTTCATTAATCCACTTCATCCACTCAGTGATTGTGGATGGATCTCCTTTCATCTCCTCATGCATTGTCAATACAATGCATGGTCTTCAAAAGCTTGTTGTGACATTGTATCCAGTTGATACAAGTTCTTGGAACTTCAAGATCAGTTCAACAATCGTCAGATATGCATGGAGAATGTTTCAACCACAATTTCCAATACCACTTAGTGAATCTCCTAAGTGACATGAATCTTAGTACCATGGCCATTCTCCTTCACCACCAACACCATCACAACCTTTGTCATTCACCTCTTGACATTCCTTGACTTCCATTCATTCCAAGACAACTTCATGCCTCATTGACAACAAATGCAACACAGTGCACTTCAATCTCCCCCTTTGTATTTGTTGTCAATACACTCTTTCATCACATATGAATGGGTCAATATGTGGGCCAATATTTTCTCCCCCTTATTGGCAATCAAATGCAAAGGTATGGTGTGGTTCTCTTCCACAATATCTCTTCCTCCCTTCGAATAGCATCTTCTTGAAAAACTCTAGGAGAGGGATGATGTCACATGTTCTTCTTTAGCAAAGAACCTTTAGTTGATCAACTCTAAGTCTACTTGGGCTAACCCGGTGTAGAAAACAAGAGTGATATAACCAAGGAACTCAATGCTGTCCAACATTCACAATACATGTGAGATCATGCTTAGGGGTTTGAAATTTTTCAGATATATCAATGAATTGCTAAATCCTGCACATACTTCAAAAAACACATTAGAATGTTCAGGTGCAAAGATAAAGCTCCCCCTTTCATCTACTTTCTCAAGATGATATTAATTTCAGAACATCATCTTCTCCAGATTGGCTCCCCCTCAAGGGGTGCACTCCATTCTGTCCAAACCATCCTCCAGTTGAGAATGATCATCATCTTCAATTCCCTGCAATGTCAGCACATGTAAATACCAGAAGTATAAGGGAATAAGATGGAACCTCCTTGGTTCGTCAATGTGAACAACAAGGTTGAGAAGATTCTCTCAACCGAGATGTCCCATTTTCACCAGTCTTCACACTTTCACGTTTGATCTTCATTGATGATTATGCTGGTGTGGTTCTCAATACATCTTCATGTGAAATCTTCTTCTTCCCTTTTGCCTTAGCAATTGCCAGAACTTCATCTTCAGCTCTTTGTAGATCTTTGGCAAGTTGCAACTGATTTGGCCATATGACTAACAAGTCATTTGGAAGTGTGGCCTCAGTTCTGGAAGTTTCACATGGTTCCTTTGATGCTGTCAAGGTACCTCTCTTAGGCAACTTGTTTTTAATCAATCCCTTCTGCTTCTTTTGGATTGATTGTCTGTTTGAGTTCAGTTGTCTTCTATTGATTTCCATGGCTTGTTTGCAAAGATCCATGGTATGACCTTTCTTTCCACAGTAGAAGCATGTCTTCTTGGTGGCTCTTCTTGATGCATCACCCTTCTTGGATTTGAATTCCAAGGACTTCTCTTCCTTTTTCATAATCTTCTTGGGATAATCTTCCACATTCTTATGCTTTCTTCCCAAGGATTCTTTCTGAGCCAGGTTCTGTGATCTTTTCTTCTTTTGAGCTCTGGATACAGTTGGAGATTGACATGTATCTTTTTGACCACTTTTACAATCATCCCAGATGTTGTCAAGTAATCCAAATCTATTTGCAGTAAACAGATGTCTCTGGACCTGTGGATGCTGCTTCTTTTCTTCTGGCTTGCTCCCCCTAGGCATGGGCTTCCTCTGTGCTTTGGCATTCAGTGGATTGTACCAACAATCCTTTGCACATTGCCCATACTTATTACAACACCAACATTGACCCACAAATCTTGACTTCTTCAGTCCTTCTGATTTTAGGGTACTTGTCTTGAATTGTTGTGCTGCTTCAGGAGAGCTTTCTTTCTTCATTGTCTTCATCCATACTTGTTTGGAATTATTCTTCCATCCTGCACTTTTTGTGGAAACACAATTAGAAACATGAGTACAAGATGGGATGGATGGTACCTTCTTTTTAGAAGTTGTTTCCCTTTTATTAGAGGATGTCTTTCTTTTAGAATCATCCTGCTCAATGCATACTTGAGTAGCAACATTTCTACTTTCAGCTGACTGGGAGGATTCAGCTTTGGGTGATTGTAGATTTTCCAATATCACCTTCAGTTCAAAGCATTTCATGTTGAGGGAGTTCTTCTCATCCTCAACCAATCTTAGCCTACCTTCCCAATTCTGTTTCAGCTGTTCCATCTGGTCATCATGCACCTTCTTCAATTCAAGCAATGAATTGTCAAGCTCCTTCACCCTTTTTGCTTTGTCTTCAAGTTGAGCATCTTTGACAACCATTGAAACTCTGTGTCTCTTTTCCAGTGCACGGAAAACATCTTTGATCATTATCAAAAATATTTCTTTCTCAGAAGAGCTCCTTTGCAATTCTTCACAGGTATCTTCATATCTTTCATTGCAAAGGGAAACAGTTTCATCTTTGGACTTCACCAGCTTTCTGAGAGTGTTGGTTATGCCAACCCTTTTTGCCAATTGGACTTCCAGAGAATTGGCTTCATCTTCTAGCTGTAATTTTTCTTCTTGAAGATCAAGGAGGCCTGTAGCTATACACATTGCAACTTCCTTGGGGACTCTCTTCTGAAGATATTTGATTGCATTTAGAAGATCATTGTTTCTTCCATCTTCATCACAGCTAGAGCAGGCTTCATCAGAAGAATGATAAAAGGAATTGTCATCTGATGTGACTTTCACATTTCTTTCCATAGAAGGAGTTTCTCTGATTGCACCAACCTTCTTCCTCATCTTCTTTGCCTGTTTCTTCATTCTGTTTTTCAGAGTCTTGGCAGATATCTCCATTTGAGGCTGTTCTTTCATTTCCTCAAATCTGCACTCCATATAGACTCCCTTGGATCTTTTAGAGGTAACCTCCCTCTGATACCAATTGAAGTGCCCAGATCAGTGTGAATCACTGAGAGGGGGAGGGGGTGAATCAGTGATCCCTTAAAACTTTTTACTAATTGATTCCTTATCAATTAAACCTCTGTGGCTGGTTAAAGCCTCGATCCACTCTTCTTATGTCTCTCAACCTTTCCCGGATAATGCAGTAATGAAAAGGCACAGGACACAAGGATTTACAAGGTTCGGCACCAAAGGCCTACATCCTTGCCATGCTCTCCCAGCATGGATTCTCCATTATAACCTGTTAAAATTACAATGGTCGATACAGAGTCCCACTGTATCTCTCCTGAGTCCCACAGGAGGGTCTTTATACTGCGTCCCACAGTGTTACCAGAGTCCCACTGGCCTGCTCCAGAATCCCACTGAAGACTTCTTCCACCCTGAGTCTCACAGGGGGCTTCTCCTGGCTCCTCGAGTCACACGAGTAGCTCTTCTTCTTGTTCAGCTCTTCAAGTATCCTCAGCAGCCTGGGATAAAGACTGCTGGCCTTGCTCTGTACCTCTGATCACTTGTGATGATCAGGTCTTCTCGTCTTGCTCAGGATTTATCTCCTTCTTCTAAGGATGACCTGGCCTCTCTCCAAATACTGAATACTCAGACAACTGATATCTTAAACTTCAGTCTGGTCCAGTCTCACTTCAAATCATCTTCATGCACTGAGTTCATGGCAACTCTGCTTCCCCATGCACTGACTACATGGACTTCTCAATTCTTCAAGAACCTCTGGTCTTGGTCAACTCAAATGCACACAAGCAGATTTAGCTTTGTTCACGTGCGCACGTGCATGCATGTAAGCATTCACTCCCCTTCTTCTCTTCTTGGTGCAGTAAACCCTCAGAGGGTGTAGTCAACTATATCACACACCTCCTTCACAATCTTCACACACTTAAATCTATTTGTTTACACACTTAAAAGTGTGTTGTACTTTGTGTGGGTCTTCTCCTCTTCTTCTAAGTGAGCACACACTTCTTGTGCACACACATAGCCTTCGGCCTTGTTCTTGTTTAGCACACACAATTTATTCTTTTATTCTTCTTTGCGCACAAGGCTTTTCCCTTCACTTCTTCTTGCACACACAACCCGTAGCCTTTCTTCTTGTTCACTTTGCACACACAAATAGTGTATGCCTCGGGTTCTTCTCCTTCGGTTAAACACACCAAGGTGTCTCGGATCTTCTTTGCCACTTAAGCTTAAAGGAAGCGCGCAAGGTGCAAGTGTCTTTACTGCCGCGCAAGCAACAAATCGCGCAAGTGCTTCTGCCTTGGGCACAAGAAGGGCGTGCAGGGTGCTGCGGACACTTCTGTCGTGCAAGATCCAACCAACCACGAGGACGCGAAAGTAATGCGGCCTCGGGTCTTCCTGCCGCACAAAGAGTAGGCACGCAGGGGACCTCCAACCTTCTTGTCGCGCAAAGGTGTTGCGCGCAAGGAACTCCATCCACGCAAGTTTACTTGCGTGGGGATTCAAAATCTTCGCGAGGCAGAGCACTCACGGGGCTTCTTTCATGTTCATCAGCAAGCTACACCGAGAGCATGGGCTCTCCTTTTATAGGCATAGAAACCTCAAAACTTCCGCGTGGGATATCTTGAATCCCCGAAGATTTCGGATCTTTGAAATCTTTCAAATCTTTATTTTTATCCTCGGTTCACGCGGGTTCTCCTATATTTTTCTCCTCTACGTGCATGCGACTTAGAACGCATGCACGACTTCTTCTCTTCTATTCCATGCAAAATACGAACCCATGAAGCCTCGGCAACTTCGTTTGCCTCGGCCGAACTCCAAAATCCTCATTTGTTGCATGCAGAGTCATTTTAATGCATGATCGTGTTCGGTAGGTCAAGACGAGCTCAATGGAGCCTTCGGCTTCGGAAATGGTGGCCGGGAACTCAAAAACCATGCTCGGATGGCGCCTGGTTCGTCGGCAGCTCACGGGAGACTTCGGACGAGCTCGGGGTTGAAGGCGGTCTCGCAGCCGTTGGATCGGCGATGCAATTGATCTCGGACGGCCTGGATCAGATCATCTCGCCGCAGATCAGATATGCGGCTCGGATCTGGCGCGCGATCAATCGTGCGGCCAGGATCGCTCCCGCGGAAAAATTCGCCATCCCACATCGAAACGCCACGGGATTTTCTCACGGTTTAAGAAACAAGCGCTCCCCCAGCCTCTTCAATTGAATCTCCTCCCTCCACGGTGCCGCCCCGCACCGTGTTCTCCCTGCGGGCGCGCTCTGCGCCCACTCTCGCCTCTGCGGGCGCGCACCTAGCGCCCACTATGCACACTCGGGTGCGCGGGCTTCACCACCGCGTGCCCTCGGGGGCTTACACACGGCCCCCTGCCGCCTTGTGCTTGCACCATGGGATCCCCCATGGGCGTGGCGCCTTCGGCCCACAAGTGCCTTGGGGTTGAACCCGTGGGCTGGCCTTGGCTGGCCTAATTTTTGGCAAAGGCAAATATAATGACTTTGTTAAAAACAAAGTATTCAATGAGTTCAAGCCATATCAAATACCAAATGCCAAGCCACTCCAAGCCTTCTTCCTTTCTTCTTCTTCTTAAGAATTCCATCATTTCTCCTCTCATATGATCTCTACTTAGAATATGGAATTCCCAAGGTTTCTTCTTAATCTTCTTCATCTCCTCTTCCATATGTGTTCAATACTTAGGAGGGACTTCTTCAACTGAATCTCATGAATCACACATGTTCTTCAACATTCTTCATTGATCTAATCAGAGATCAATTGGATCTTCTTCATGTTCACATGCACTTAGTGATAGTGCATGGACTTCATTAATCCACTTCATCCACTCAGTGATTGTGGATGGATCTCCTTTCATCTCCTCATGCATTGTCAATACAATGCATGGTCTTCTAAAGCTTGTTGTGACATTGTATCCAGTTGATACAAGTTCTTGGAACTTCAAGATCAGTTCAACAATCGTCAGATATGCATGGAGAATGTTTCAACCACAATTTACAATACCACATAGTGAATCTCCTAAGTGACATGCATCTTAGTACCATGGCCATTCTCCTTCACCACCAACACCATCACAACCTTTGTCATTCACCTCTTGACATTCCTTGACTTCCATTCATTCCAAGACAACTTCATGCCTCATTGACAACAAATGAAACACAGTGCACTTCAATAAGTGATATAAAAAGGATAATGAAATTGAGAATGGTTCTTAATAAGATATATATTAACTCTAGTTTATTATTCAGGAGGTTAATGAACGGTCGAGTCAAGTCGGACACAAGGTAAGGGAACTTCTTAACCCAATTTCCATTCTTTGGGTTAATCTCCTACTTTCAAATTATGTCATGATATTATTATGTCCTATCTTGTATTTTTACATTATTTATGTGTACATATAGTGAATACACATTATAGATGTACTTTATTTAAAAAAATGATCTTTTTAAGGACTTCGTCTCAATCCCCATTCATTGAGGCATATTTGGTTTTATACACAACTTTCATTTAAACGGTGTATAAACCCCTTTGACTTTTATGTTTATTCAAAAGGAATCTTTTTTATATGAAGCGTTTTGCTAAACAACAAAAGGGAATGTTTTTCTTTCCGTACATATGCGGCGACAACGACTTCTCCGCCGCCGTGACCATTATTTGAGTTTCGGCTTCCTCTACAAGCCATCATTTTTTTAATGAAAAATAAATACAAAGTTTTAACATTCTTTTATTTTGGTATTGAAAATGGTTTTGAAAGCGTTTTTATTATATCAATGTGTTGTATTGATATCTTGTGATTGAAATGTGGAAATGTTATGTTTCCTTTATGCATGTTTTATGTGATACGATTATGTTATGGTTTATGATATGTTTAAACCTATTCATATGAGGAATGTATTGGACTTAATAAGTGACGGGTGGAGCCCGCTATAGCTCCTCGATGCATCGGTAGGTCTCATGAGACAACTAGACGTGGAATTGGCCGAGGCCCTTTCCCAATTTGATTTATGGTTTTGGCTGAGGCCTTAATCATTTTAGACATCCTGGCCGAGGCCTTGACAAAATGTTTCAGAATGTCCGGCATTATACATTCCCTCATTATGAAAGTGGTTATTGATATTTAATGTGATTATTCGTCTAGTAGAATATCCATGTGAGTAAGTAAGTGGTATTATTTGATTTTACTTTTTCCATATTATGCTGATGTTCAAGTTTAGTAAGGCTTTTGTTTAGTTATACATTGCCTTAATTGTTAGTTTTTATTTATGAAAGCTTCCGAAATATTGTTATCCTTACTGAGCATCTGAGCTCACCCCTTTCAATGTTTTAATATTTTCCAGGATGTGAAGAAGTATTTTATGAATGACCTGCAGGGATAGTCCGAAGAGGATATGATTGTGGACTATGAAGACTTTGTTATTATTTTTTCACTTTATGATGTAATGTAACATTTATGAATGTATCTAGTGTTTCCAAGGCTACTAAACTAATCGTTCTTTCGAGACTTGATCTTTTGTGATCATACCAATGTTACGAAGTAATGCACCGACTCTGGGTAGCTGGGGTCGGGGCGTTACAGTTGGTATCAGAGGCAGTTTAGTACTAACCTTGGAAGCTAGATTTAGATAAACTCTGATTAGAGCACATAGCCCAAAGATAGACATTAAGGATTAGTATAGAAGAACTTCCAAGAATTTTGGTATTATAGAGATTTTGTGAGTTTTCCGAGCAATAAATCCCTGTCTGGATACGAGCAGGTAGAGGCGGCTCTGGAACAGATGTACCTAGGGGTAAAACCCGAAAACACCGCTTTGAGCTAGACTCGAACAGGAACTGGTGCACGACAACGGGCCTTGCTGCACTCTTGGTTACGACACTCCCGGGGGATATGCTTAGGATAATTCTCATTTTCTTTATAAACCACTATGAAGGGTTATGATTATATACTTCCTCAGAGAAAACATTTTTATGATTATGGATTATATCCATAAATAGTTCAATTTATTATAAGTGTTTTCAAGTTTGTTATTATGTATTTCGATTCATAAACTAACCTAGTTTATGGCATTGTATAGAAATGGCGCCCAGTAGAAGTAATGTGAACTCCATCAATACATATGATCCAAAGAGTAAGAAGGATCATATCTTTCATGGTATTAATCCAACATTTATAAGGGAAATGTTCTCCCATGTGTTATCAACATATGATGAAATAGTATCATGTGTTAATAAGATAAGTAGAGAATTCTCTGAGTCTTATGGATTTGAAGGGATGAAAAAGAAGAAAAGGATGGAAGAGAGAATGATGGATAAAGGGACGAGGGAAAAGAGGAATTTTCCAATATGTGATAACTGTGGGAAGAAACACCTTGGAATTTTCCTGAAGGGAATGGGAGTTTTTTATAAGTGTGGAGAAAAAGGACACCAAGTGCATGACTGCAAGGGTAAGAAAAAGGTTTCAAATGTACAATGCTTCATCTGCAAGGAGTGGGGACACTACGCAAACCAATGTTCAAATCATCAGAGTATGCCCCAAATGATGTTATTGGATAATAATAAAGTTATGATACTACCACAGATGAGGAGGAATGATTAGAGTTCTTATGTTGTTATTAAAGAATTTTGTAATTTTAGTGTTGTATCAATGATGTACGGGTTATAATAATTATGGAGTATATAAGGATTGTACTGCAGTACTATTTCATCTAGGACTTGAGATTGTGTGGAACCAAGAAAAGTGACTCCACAGTAGGTTAAATTTTTGGAAAATATATGGTTGAGAGAAAGATAAACCATAATATGGTTCTGATACCGAGATAGTGATTTTGGAATAAGACATGATTGATTCGGATAAATTATGTTGGATATTCTTAACATCCTTGAAACTGATTAATGATTTGTATAAATTTTTGGATAGAAGGATTATATCTAGTTTTCTATAAGGAATAAGGGATCATGAATGTAATCAATAAGGATTTATGGTAAATCAGTATGTTGCAACGTTTTAAAAGAATACATGATGAAGGTGTTCACATGTTGTTACGCAGGAAAAAAATGAGCTTCATTATGTTTACCTTCCTCATAAAATCTGGACTGTGAGTTGGACAGAAGTATTTTGGATTACTATAAAGGTTGGAATGGATTATATTTTACATTGGTTACTATTTTTAAGTTTATTTTTGGATATTTATAAAAAGGACAACACGCAGACTGAGTGACAACCCATCGCGTCGGTGAAAGCTGTGGGAATCGAACCCACAACCATAGTGAGATTGGGATTAATCGCCTACCACTGGACTACGTGAAGTCCCTGGTTATTAAAAAATAGTTTTTCTAATCTAAATGGTATGTGTTAATATTTGGAACCTTATACAATTAGGATAAATAGAATATTTTTGAGTTCTATTACCTTTTAGAGTGAAAGATGGGTTTTTGGTAAAAATTTATTAACGAATGAAAGTCTACATGACAAGTATGTATATTCCCTTACGTTCTTAGTAAATCTCCTAAATAAATTCTTTAACTTTATAAAAGGTTACTTAAAACAAAAACATTGTCGGTTAACTTTTCAAACTGGGGATTCAATGACCGTTTAACCAATCACATGTTTGTGATTTTCTTATTGTTAACTTTCTCCTAATCCAGTTTTCTACAACTCTCCATCATACCTTGATGGTTTTTTTTTCATCAATATCCATATTTTCATATAATCCTAGTATGGGCTATCTTGGGTGACCTTTGTACTTATCTTTCTTTCTTTTAAAGTTATATTTTTATTAACCTTATTTCCGATGTGGGTTTTCTACAAAGGTATTTTCTATTTTCAACCTTTTATTTTCCAAGAAAAATTTCAAATTGCGAGGACGCAATTTATTGAAGGAGGGGAGAATGTAACTCCCCGAGCTTCTATGATACGCTTCTAATTCAATAATGCAATAGCTTGCATTGTACGCAACTTCGAGTTCTAACACACCACAACTAATCAAAGTAGCCATTATGAATAGTAATACCCACTTTTTAAAATTATACAAATGTTATATTTCAAAATGGACTTCATTTTTTTATTCGTAATATCGAAATTATCCTAAGTTAAATTTTTTGTAATTTTCTGAGAACTTCCATTTTTTATGAATAGTGAAAAATACTTAAAAACAACTTTTTTAATCAAAATTATTTATAGTGATAAATTATACTATTTAGTGGTTTTAAAGTATAATTAGAATATATTTTTACCATTTTATCCAATGGTGGTCATTATAATTAATTTAACATTGAAATTGGACATAAACAATTGCCAATCTTTTGATATAAATTGTTTCTTAAGAACACGCTATTTGTTGTGACAGCGGGAATTAATTATAAAATTAATTAATGCAACTTATATGTTTGGAATTTTGTAAAATAGACATCATTTTTGAATTCGGAATATCAATTATAGCTTAGGGTGAAATTTTGGCATTGTTCTGAAAAACTTCAATTTTTGATGAATAGTGAAACCACTAAGTGGTAGTTAAATAACTGATTTTTCATTTAAATGAAATATTACCACTTCTGTGGTTTGATTTTCAAAAATCCTACATACATGGTTGTCATTAAGAAGTAAAACGTGGTTCAATGAGATTAAAATAATTTTTGGTGAATAGTAACTTTTAAGTTCTTAATCGCGATTAGAGGTAATTAGTGTAGTTTAAGGTAAAAATAATGTTTTAATAATATGAGATGAGATTGACACATGTCCTACCCTTATTGGATGTGCCATGGAAAACCAATAAGACCCATGGGTCAACTTGGGGACCCCATGGAGCCACTTTAGTTAGAAAATGACATAAATACCTTTTATTTAATGTTACAGTAAAAAATGACACAAACATGAAATGTTTTACTAAAACAATTTTTACATGGGGTTATACAAGCAATATTTTTGATTATAAATATTCATTGTAAATCTAAAAATATTTCCTACATCATAGTATTTGATTTATAATTTTTAGACATTAAATAAATTAAATTATTTATGACATCATTATGATGCAGCGATGACCTCATTATTTAACGATTTTAATAAAATGAAAAGATAATATACAATACAAGGCTTAAACTTTTACAAAGACTATTGGATGGGTATATTTAGAACCCTTATCACCTTAGACACGAATTATATAAGTTTGGGACCTTTAGAATCCGAAAATCATTGTATAATAATGTAAAATTTCCATAGTTTCCAAGAGTGCCCCTCCTCTCCTCTTATAAAAGGCCCCCACCTCTACCACCACATTCACACTTTCAATCCATTTGGCTTGGCCAACCTCTGCCCAAATACTCTCCCAACTTCCCCCTCTTACTCCTAGAATCCTCACTTTGGGCAGAACTCTTCCCAAGGAAGCCTTTGGCTCAAATCAAAAAGAGTTACCCGATTTTGAGGTAATATCTTCTCTAATGTTGTTTTGTTTTATTTTTCTTCTCCAACCCCCTAAACTCATTTTATTCATTTATTTTGTAAAAACAATAGTATCCTCAATATACTAGGATGTTTTTATAAGAATGATTCGAGATACACTTACACACACCTACATCTAATGGTTAAAGAACATACGGTTTCTGTGGATGGCGAATTTATGCCTCACGAAATGATGATTGTTCAACACTCATATAACACCTTCAAAGGTGGCCATTAATATGTCACTATATTTATATATGATATATAATATTTTTATGTTTTACTTATGCTTCTGTATTTCTCATTTATGGCATTCTTTATGATTTCCATTATGGGTAAACGCAATAATTTCATTTTAGGAAGTGCGGACTACCGCCCCCTCAAAGGGATTTGAATCGTTAATGTCATATGTGGGATGTATAAAGGATGGAGTAAATGGAATTATACACTATATTATTTTGGAATTATATTATACATTTATATCATTATGATTTAATTCCATTAAATACGAAATAGAAATGAAAGTAGTGTTCATGCGTACGTACGGCTTACCGTCTCCATGAACGGTGAATTTCATTTCTTACCTCTAAATGTTACGTAATATTATAAATGAATGTATATACTGGATATATATGATATATATGACATCTAAATCATTAATATAATTCTGGAGATAATGGATATTCTACCACATAAACAACTTGTAATTATATGAAGTTTACTGTTGACTCAAGTACCAAAGATCGACAAAACGACCGTTATTAACTTAAAAAATTACATAATGTTCATATCATTGTAATAAGTGATATAAAAAGGATAATGAAATTGAAAATGGTTCTTAATAAGGTATATATTAACTCTAGTTTATTATTCAGGAGGTTAAAGAACGGTCAAGTCAAGTCGGACACGAGGTAAGGGAACTTCTTAACCCAATTTCCATTCTTTGGGTTAATCTCCTACTTTCAAATTATGTCATGATATTATTATGTCCTATCTTTTATTTTTACATTATTTATGTGTATTTATAGTGAATACACATTATAGATGAACTTTATTTAAAAAAATGATCTTTTTAAGGACTTCGTCTCAATCCCCTTTCATTGAGGCATATTTGGTTTTATACACAACTTTCTTTTAAACGGTGTATAAACCCCTTTGACTTTTACGTTTATTCAAAAGGAATCTTTTTTATACGAAGAGTTTTGCTAAACGACAAAAGGGAATGTTTTTCTTTCCGTACTTATGAGGCGAAAATGACTTCTCCACCGCTGTGACCATTATTTGAGTTTCGGCATCCTCTACAAGCCATCATTTTTTAATGAAAAATAAATAAAAAGTTTTAACTTTCTTTTATTTTGGTATTGAAAATGGTTTTGAAAGCGTTTTCATTATATCAATGTGTTGTATTGATATCTTGTGATTGAAATGTGGAAATTTTATGTTTCCTTTATGCATGTTTTATGTGATATGATTATGTTATGGTTTATGATATGTTTAAACCTATTCATATGAGGAATTTATTGGACTTAATAAGTGACGGGTGGAGCCCGCTATAGCTCCTCGATGCATCGGTAGGTCTCATGAGACAACTAGACGTGGAATTGGCCGAGGACCTTTCCCAATTTGATTTATGGTTTTGGTCGAGGCCTTAATCATTTTAGACGTCTTGGCCGAGGCCTTGACAAAATGTTTCAGAATGTCCGGCATTATACATTCCCTCATTATGAAAGTGGTTATTGATATTTCATGTGATTATTCGTCTAGTAGAATATCCATGTGAGTAAGTAAGTGGTATTATTTGATTTTACTTTTGCCATATTATGCTGATGTTCAAGTTTAATATGGCTTTTGTTTAGTTATACATTGCCTTAATTGTTAGTTTTTATTTATGAAAGCTTCCGCAATATTGTTATCCTTATTGAGCATCTGAGCTCACCCCTTTCAATGTTTTAATATTTTCCAGGATGTGAAGAAGTATTTTATGAATGACCTTCAGGGATAGTCAGAAGAGGATATGAGTGTGGACTATGAAGACTTTGTTATTAGTTTTTCACTTTATGATGTAATGTAACATTTATGAATGTATCTAGTGTTTCCAAGGCTACTAAACTAATCGGTCTTTCGAGACTTGATATTTTGTGATCATGCCAATGTTACAAAGTAATTCACCGACTCTGGGTAGCTGGGGTTGGGGCATTACACTTACACACACCTCCGTCTAATGGTTAAAGAACATACTGTTTCTGTGGATGGCGAATTACAGCCTCACGGAACGATGATTGTTCAATCTTCTCTTAACACATTTCATGGTGGCCACTATGATGTCACTATATTTTATATATGATATATATGGTATTTATGTTTTTCATATTCTTATGTATTTTATATTTAAAACATACCTTTATTCTTTTCATGTTGTGCAAATGCGATAATTTCATACGAGGAAGTGTGGACTACCGCCCCCTCCAGTGATGTGACTCGTTCATGCAATACATGGAATGTTTAAAGAACGAAATTAATGAACTTTTGTGACCTATAAAACATATATATTATACTGGAATTATAATATATATATATATATATATCTCAATTATTTTTAATTCTATTAATACGTCAAAGAAATGAAAGTAGCGTTCATGTGTACGCATGGCCTACCGTCTCAATGAACGGTGCATTTCATTTATTTTTATCTCCAAATGTTATGGAATAGTATAAAATGAATATTTACTGGATATATATGATATTTAAATCATTAATACTATTCTGGAGATGATTTACTTATAACTACATGGACAATCATTTTCAAACAAGTTCGTTTTTGACTCATGTACCAAACATCGACAAAAACGTCTGATATGAACTCACATTATTAACCAATTATTATAAAATTATAATATGTGATTTAAACTGTATAATAATATTTAAAGGAGTAACTTAAGAAATTATAAATTTAACAACGTTTATTATTTATGAATATAATGAAATGAACAAGACAAGTCGGACTTGAGGTAAGCGATCCTACCTCTCTCTTTGTTTTTAAGTACTCTTTTTTATGTAACATAAATTAAGCTCATATTTCTTATGTTGGGGGATGCTATTTTATATTCTACTTTCTGTAATTTATATTTTAATATTAAGAGAGACCATATTTTATTTCATCAATCCATTTTTTGGAAGTTTTAAGTTGCGCCATTAGGCTGCCGAGTTTTCATAAGGGATTTTTCATCTCACTTTTATTCCCGTGGGATTTATGCTACATTTTACACCATTTAATTTGAGTGGTGCATGTACTACCCATTATTCTACTATTTTTTTAATATAATTTCTTTTATTAGTATTTTCATCAATGTTTTATAGTCCTTATTTCATGGGGTGTACGTTTCGAAAGTTACTCAAATCGCTAAGGGAGCCTTTCACACTCCTCTTTTTAAAAGACTTATTTTGTTATATCTTTTAATTTACATCTTTGTATGTTGGGATATGTTCTTCTATATACTTGTTGATGTAAATTTTATTTCCAAGTGATGATATACCATTTTCTCTCTCATCAACTAATTTTATGAATTTTAAAGTGACGTTGTTAGGATGTCGAGTTTTACCAAGGGAACTTCTTAACCCAATTTCTATTTCTTTGGGTTCAACTTGTAGTTATTGAATATGTTATCCTATGAATATTTGCGAATGACCTCTGGTTGTTTTAAACTTAATATCCACTTATATTTGGTGTATTTATATTTGTTACACATAATTATGAGATTGATTTATCCTTAATTTAAGGATACCTTCTTTATAAGGGATTTTATCTCATCTTACATTTCTATTGAGAATTCATTGTTGTTATGCACCAATTAACTCTTAGATGGTTTATATACTGTACATGGGAATAATATATCATGAATCCCTTTATTCACATGATATTATAAAGTCCTGATTAAATGTTATTCCTCAATTATTGTATTGAAGTGTCTCTTATTTTGTTAAAAACCCTTAAACTAAAATATCATTTTAAATGTTTTAATGATTTATTCGTATTAATATTTCTAAATAATATCCATGTTTTCAAAATGGTTTTAAGGATTTATTTATATGGATATTAATGGTTTAAAATGTTAAAATATTCAAAGTGGTATGGGACACTTTTATTCAAAAACCTCTTTATTAAATATTTTAAATGGTTTTCAAATTGGTTTTTAGAATGGATTCAATATTTCAATATCTTAAAATGTTATATTATTATTAAAATGTGATAATGTTATATTTCCTTTGTGCTTAAGTTAGGTTCTATAATTATGGTATGGTTCTTGGGCATTGTTTATGAATACAGGTGGTTCTGTGATATTCTAAGGGTGGATGAGCCCAATATAGCTCTCCAATGCATTGGGTAACACGAAGGAGTTAAATTCTAAGGTTTCTTAGAAGATATTTATGGAATATACTGTGATGGGTATTCCAAACGTAACCATGATGGTTACTCCCTACATAAGAATGTTATGAATGCCTCAAGTTACCTTTATGCCTTATGATTTCTATTGAGTTATGCATAAATCTTATTATTTCATGAGGTATGTTAAATTGCTTATGTTTTATGAGTAAATTATGATTTCATTGATTCTTATGTATACATGGACTGATTTTTTCTTTCCGTACTGTTATAACCCTTACTGGGCTTTTTATGCTCATCCCATGTTTTTGAAATGTTTTCACAGGACACAAATTTGAATAGGGTCAAGGATGGGATTAAGGATATTCTAGGCTATCTAAAACAAGGAACTAGAGATGACTCTATTGTTCAAGAGTTTTTATTTTGTGAAAAAAATGGAAGCTGATTAAATGCATCTACTTTTTATTCTTTGAGATGTAATAGTTATGTTATAATTTTCTAAAACTCTAAACCTGAAAAGATCCTCAATGTGAATTATTCATTTAACTCAATAATAAGCAATGTTTAAGGCCGGGTCCTTATAGTTGGTATCATAGGATGTTTTAGATAACTTTATAGGTTAGAGTTGTAAGTGACATGTTGTGTATAACCACAATGGTTATTATATTAGATAGGGTCATTGTTATTTTTGAAGGTTGGAAAGAGTTTGAGATAACATGGATAAGTATATCTTAGTGTTTATCTTCCTCTTTAGTACATAATGATTTTGTTGATATACTCACACTGATATTTTTAGTTTTAGTAAATGGTTGGATCTAGAAGGCACCAAAGTGACAATGGGTTTGAAGGAAACTGTGGTGGTTCACTGATTAAGACACTGGATGTAATGGGGGATTAAATGAGAAATATCGTGGTTATTCTAGACCAACTATCAGGTGTCCTGATCAACCACTTGAACCTTGTTGAGTTCTTTAATACATCATGTACGAGAGAACCAACTCGACATGGAAGTTCAGGTAATAATTATAAAGTTAACCATTAAGTTTTATATGATCCTTACTTTTGAGGTAATTATGGGTTACTATAAGTTATGATGGAATATGAACGACATGAGATAAACTTGAGGTTAAATTATGTTATGGTTATTTTTGAAGATTTTATCTCGTTTTGGGGATTGTTTTAAGAATTATATAGTTTTGGAAAAAGGACAACCAACAGATCGTGTGACAACCTGTCGTGTCGGACAAAGCTATGGGATCGAACCCACAACCAAAGTGTGACTAGTATTTATCACCTACCACTGGACTACGTGAATTCCATGGATAGTTTGACTAATTTTTTTTATTTGGATGATTTTATGAATCAAGAGTAAGTTGATTTTCATTTATCTATGGAAATTATTAACCTATCATGGAGGTTATGTGATTAGGTTAATTACTTTTCAGTATGAGACTTTAAGAGCAACTGATGTTATTTGGAGATAAATGTTAATTTATACATTGGGAGACTATGTGATTAAATCCTTCAAATAATTGGGTTTCAATCTTAGTTGGGTTTACTTTGAAGAATTTTATGGATAGATGTTTATTAAATGGTCTTTGTTGAACTTTTGGTTTTGTTTGAAAAATTTTAGAGATTAGGAGTAGTTTTTCTTTTTGTAAAAAAAATATCCTTTTTGGGTATTATCTAATCTCGTACTAAACGTTTGGGTTTGGTTTTGGTTGAGATATAAAGAAATGGGAAATATATTTTTCTCTTTTGTGGATTAAGTGATTCTCAAAAAGTTTATTATAGTACTCTTAAAGAGAACAAGTCTTCCTAAATACTCGTCTTTTGGAGAGAATGTGAGTTTGGTTAAGGAATCTAGTAAAAGATAGATGTCTACGTGACAAGTATGTTTCATTATGATTTATTTAAGCTCAAAAATAAATTCCTCAATGAAGAGTAAATTATAACAAAAATTTTGTCTGTTAAATTTTCCTACTGGGATATCGAATACTGTTTAACCCATCACATGTTTGTGATTTTCTTGTGATAACTTTCTCCTATACATGTTTACTATCACTCTCCATCAGAACATGACCCTTTCTTTTCTCCTCCATATCCATATCTTCATACTTGGAATCCTAGTATGGATTAACTCGGGTGACCTTTGTACAACTCTCCCTTTCTTTTAATGTGATAGTTTTACTGACTGTTGTTCCGATATGGGATTTTCAATGAAGTTTCCAAGCCCAATTTTGAAATTGTGAGGACGCAATTCCCGAAAGGGGGGAAGGATGTAACATCCGAGGTAAATAAATAATATTACATTCAAATTTTTATCAATATTTGTGAATAAAATATTAATACTACTTTAATGGGAATGATATGCTCGATGGCGTACCCAAAACGCAACAACAAGTTTCTTTGAAATTGTACGTTTCACACAAATAATATAATAATATTATAATAGTTAACGCCTAGTCGTTGTAATGGAGGGAATGAACATAAATAACTACAAAATGATTACATATTTTTGTCAAATATTTTTACATTTATCCAATAAATGTTAGAGGCTTAAAATCCAAATGAATCCAATTTTAAGAATAAATACACTAATATTTATAACAGATTGTTTTACCGCCTTTTGATGGAGAACCTTTATTAAATCTAACATTGGACAATTTTATAAGATCTACTTGTCAAAATAAACTTATTCTTTATTATTAGTATATTGGAATTTACTTTGGTTAAATTTTTGGTATTTTCTGACAATGTTCATTCTTTTTAATGAATAGGGAAAAATATTCCATTTTACATCAAAACTGCTTTTTCATCTAATTTAAATATATGGTAAGATTATTTTTTTAATTGGTTTTAAAGTTTAATTAGAATATATTTTTATAATTTAATTCAATGGTGGACATTATAATTTATTTCACTTTTAAAATGGACATAAACAAGTGCCAGACTTTTCATAGATATTGCTTCCAAAAAACCAGTTATTTGTTTTGACAGCGGGAATTAACTATATGATTTATTAATGAAACTTATATGTTATGAATTTGGTAAAATTTACGTCATATCTTGATTTTTAATATCAAATATTTCTTAGGGTTAATTTTTGGTATTTTTCTGATAATGATTTTTTTTAATGAATAGTGAAAAATACAGTTTTTAATTCAAAACTGCCTTTTCATCCAATTTATTTATATATTTAGATTGTCATTTTAATTTTTTTTAATGTATAATTGAATTATGTTTTTATCACTTAATAAAATTTTGTTCATTGGAAGTAATTTCACTTTTCAATTGGATGTAAAAACAAGTCAATCTTTTGATAAATTTTACTTCATAAAAACTCCTCTTTTGTTTTGACAATGAGATTTACTTTTAAATTAATTACTAAACTTTATGTGTTTAGAATTTGATGAAATGGATTCTATATTTGGAATCATAAGGTCCAAATTATTTAATTAAGACTCTTTTGTTTTTGGACATTATGAATAGTAACGACGGTAATTATCTCTGATTATCGTGTTTAATTAGTAATCGGGTAATTAAGGGTAAAAAAATAATATCATAAAAAATATAAAATTACCCCAAAATGTGTCCTAATACCATTTTTGGTGTCATGGAATACCATGGGATTCCTTTTTCCAACCTTGGGACCCCATGGAATCACTTTAGTGTGATAGTGACCTTTTATCATATATTTTTAAAGATAGGAAAATGTAACCAAAGTATGTAACACCTAAGTAAAATAATTTTAATTTTGTCTAAATAAACTATATATTATGATATAAATATTAATTGGAAAGCTAAAAAGATTTCCTACAGCATTATATTTTTTTATAATTTTTAGACATTAAATAAATTATTTTATTTATGACACCGTGATGATGCGGAAATTACCTCATAAATGAACGATTTAAATAAAATGAGAATATAGGGTGAAATATGAGTCTTAAACATGTCACAAACCTATTGGATGGGTGTATTTAGAATCCTTATCACATTATCCTAGAAATATTTTCTTTTTGTGCCTTTAAAATCCGAAAATCATTTTATAATAAAGTAATATTTTATAACATTCCAAGAGTGTCCCTCCCCTTATCTTATAAAAGGCCCCCACCTCTACCACCTTACCCCCACCTCTAAAGCCTTTTTCTCGTCCAACACCTACCCATTTCATCTCTCCACATCCATCTTGTCATCATTGAAACCTCACCATTGGAGTAATACACTTCAAAAAAACCATTTTGGTTCAAAGCATGAGGAGTTACTCGATTTAAAGGTAATGTCTTCACTTTTGTTATTTTGTTTTATTTTGCTTTTCCAAACCCCTAAACTCTTTTTATTACTATATTTTGGAACAAAACAAGTATCTTCAATATAATAGGATGTTTTTATATGAATTATTCGAGCTACATATACACACACCTCCGTCTAATGGTTAAAGAACATACTGTTTCTGTGGATGGCGAATTATTGCCTCACGGAACGATGATTGTTCAATCTTCTCTTTACACATTTCATGGTGGCCACTATGATGTCACTATATTTTATATATGATATATATGTTATTAATGTTTTCTATATGCTTCGGTATTTTATATTTAATACATACCTTTATGTTTTTCTTGTTGTGAAAATGCGATAATTTCATACGAGGAAGTGTAGACTACCGCCCCCTCAAGTGATGTGACTCGTTCATGCAATACATGGAATGTATAAAGAATTAAATTAATGAACTTATGTGACCTATAAAACATATATATTATACTGGAATTATAATATATATATATATCTCAATTATTTTTAATTCCATTAATACGTCAAAGAAATGAAAGTAGCGTTCATGCGTACGTATGGCCTACCGTCTCAATAAATGGTGAATTTCATTTATTTTTATCTCCAAATGTTATGGAATAGTATAAAATGAATATTTACTGGATATATATGATATTTAAATCATTAATACTATTCTAGAGATTATTTACTTATAACTACATGGACAATCATTTTCAAACAAGTTCATTTTTGACTCATGTACCAAACATCGACAAAACGTCTAATATGAACTCACATTATTAACCAATTATTATTACATTATAATATGTGATTTGAACTGTATAATAATATATGAGGGAGTAACATAAGCAATTATAAATTGACCAAATTTTATTATTTTGAAATATAAAGAAACGAACAAGACAAGTCGGACTTGAGGTAAGGGATCCTACCTCTCTCTTTGTTTTTAAGTACTCTATTTTATGTAACATACATTAATCTCCTATTTCTTATGTTGGGGGATGTTATTTTATATTCCTCTTTCTGTAATTTCAAGGTTCATATTAAGAGTGACTATATTTTATTTCATCAATCCATTTTTTTGGAAGTTTTAAGTGGCGTCGTTAGGCTGCCGAGTTTTCGTACGGGATTTTTCATCTCACTTTTATTCCCGTGGGATTTATGCTACATTTTCCACCATTTAATTTGAGTGGTGTATGTACTGCCCATTATGCTACTCTTTGTGTAATATAATTTTATTTATGAGTATTTTCATTAATCTTTTATAGTCATTCTTTCATGGGGTGTATGTTTCGAAAGTTTCCAAAATCAGTATGGGAGCCTTTCACACTCCTCTTTTTAAAAGACTTATTTTGTTATATCTTTCAATTTACATCTTTTAATGTTGGGATATGTTATTATATATACTTATTGATGTAAATTTTATTTCCAAGTGATGAGATACCATTTTCTCTCTCATCAACTAATTTTATGAATTTTAAAGTGACGTTGTTAGGCTGTCGATTTTTACTAAGGGAACTTATTTACCCAATTTCGATTTCTTTGGGTTCAACTTGTAGTTATTGAACATGTCATCCTATGAATATATGTGAATGACCTAGGGTTGTTTTACACTTAATATCCACTTATATTTGGTGTATTTATATTTGTCACACATAATTATGAGATTGATTTATCCTTAATTTAAGGATACCTTCTTTATAAGGGATTTTATCTCATCTTACATTTCTATTGAGACTTCATTGTTGTTATTCACCAATTAACTCTTAGATGGTTTATATACTGTCCATTTGAATAATATATCATGAATCCCTTTATTCTCATGATATTTTAAAGTTCTGATTAAATGTTATTCCTCAATTATTGTATTCACGTGTCTCTTATTTTGTTAAAAACCCTTAAACTAAAATATCGTTTTAAATGTTTTAATGATTTATTCGTATAAATATTTCTAAATAATATCCATGTTTTCAAAATGGTTTTAAGGATTTATTTATATGGATATTATTGGTTTAAAATGCTAAAAGCTTCAAAGTGGTATGGGACCCTTTGATTCAAAAATCTCTTTATTAAATATTTTAAATGGTTTTGAAATTGGTTTTTAGAATGGATTCAATATTTCAATATCTTAAAATGTTATATTGTTATTACAATGTGGTAATGTTATCTTTCCTTTGTGCTTAAGTTAGGTTCTATGATTATGTTATGGTTCTTGGGAATTGTTTATGAATACGGGTGGTTCCGTGATATACTAAGGGTGGATGAGCCCGATATAGCTCTCCAATGCATTGGGTAACACGAAGGAGTTAAACGCTGAGGTTTCTCAGAAGAGATTTAGGGAATATACTGTGATGGTTATTACAAACGTAACCATGAGGGTTACTCCCTACATAAGAATGTTATGAATGCCTCAAGTTACCTTTATGCCTTATGATTTCTATTGAGTTATTCATAAATCTTATGATTTCATGAGGTATGTTAAATTTCTTATGTTTTATGAGAAAATTATGATTTCATTGATTCTTATGTATACATGGACTGATGTTTTATTTCCATATTGTTATAACCCTTACCAAGATTTTTATGCTCATCCCAAGTTATTGAAATGTTTTCGCAGGACATAAATTTGAATAGGGTCAAGGATGGTATCAAGGAATTTCCAGGCTATCTAAAACAAGGAACTAGACATGACTCTTTTGTTCAAGGGTTTTTATTTTTGTGAAAAAAATGGAAGTTGAGTAGATGCGTCTACTTTGTAAACTTTGAGATGTAATAGTTATGTCCTAATTCTCTAATACTCTAAACCTGAAAAGACCCTCAATATGAATTATTCATTTAACTCAATAATAAGTAATGATTAAGGCCATTTCCTTATAAATATGGTCATTAATGATAAATTAAATTTATAAGGATAAATTATTACAAGGATGTGATTATTTCCATAGAATGTTAGAAATCATAAAATAATGTGAGACTTTACAAAAACATTTTACCCTTGGTAATTTTAATTTCAAATAAAATTAGATGAAAAATATTATAATTGAAACATAAACTACAAAAATTTATTATGAAATAATGAAATAAAATTTCGATAGGGATTATATAAATAAAATAAAATTCTATGAGTGTATAATAACAAATAATACTCAATTTTTTATTAAATTATATGAAATCTCTTACCCCACTATTACATTTTATTAAAGGTTATTTTTAGATATTATATAGTTATTTAAAACATAATATTAACTTACAACATAACCATTTAAATGTTTATAATTCCACATATGATTCTTTTATTTCATATTGTTACCCATTCAATAATAATATTTTGTAAATTGCATTGTTTTGGGTGTTAATTGCCTTGTTTAATTTTGTGTTGTTTTAGTTAATGATTTGGATCATGAACAGATTACATAGTTTTATCATCATAAAACTAATTATCATAACATAATTATCAAATTTTTACAGCATTTATAAATTCTATAAAAAATCATAAATGATGGTTATGAAAAATAAAGTATGATACAATCATGGAGACGGTAGTCCATATGTACACATGAGTAAAAATTCCATTTTTCAATGATCATTATATAAATAAGGTATATAATATTTTACCATTACATAATTTTCATAATAAAAAATTAAAAACTATTATTTATTTAAATATATATATATATATATATTTGTTATCCATGTCATGTTGTGATGCGAATAGTGTCACAACACTTCGTGAAGGCGATAGTCAACATGTACGTGAATTATGTTACCATCATTATTTGAGTGAAAGGTTAAGAGATAATATTATCTTTTCCTAATGAAAAATATTTCATTAATATCATAATTATTTCATTTATTTCACATATAATCATTAACATTTTCCAAATCACCTTCAATGGGAATCTCCGGTGAAATACTATTTACAACATTTTGTATGGATGTAATCTTCCGTACAGACAAACTACATTATCGTATCTATTATGATATAGAAGGTAAATTGATATATACAGATATGTGATTTAATAACTCTATAGTTACAAAAAATATATAAATATAATATATATTTAAATTATACTATCAACACACCCAACCGTGAAATTTGATAATCAAATAACGAAATACATCAGTTTGTGAGGTAGTAGTTCTCAACATACATGAATAATAATTTCATAACTCGTTTGATGAAAGTGGAGATTGTTTTAATTAAATAACATATTATTAAAAGATTTAAAAATATGTATTATATATAGGTTATTATATCATCATGGTTTAATATAAATTGGAGGAGGAGAGAGATTGAAATAAAGACACATGTGGAAGAACATTACCTCTTCTTCATGTATATTCCTTAGGAATGTACTAAATCCTTGAAAGGATAGATATATGGAGAAAATAATGCATATATGATTTAGGTATGGATATTTATGTGATTTTATAAGGACTTGGATAAACCAATGAGGTTTTGTATTGTGTAAAAGATATGAGATGTGGTGTCCTTTAATAAGTGGGGGAGAGGACACAGGTTGAATTACAGAATCTAATGGTGTTATCCCAGGGTTTTAATATTAAAAAATTTTCAAAAATTTCCCATTAATCAACCATAGTGGTTTAATGGTAAAAATGTGACTACAAAAAAAATTTTAGACATCATTGATGGGTATTTTTACTATTATCATTTTTTTTACCCCTTAGTAAGCCCATTTTAACATTACCATTTGAAATCAATTTTTAATTCAGTAAAATTAATTTTTAGTAAATAAATAGATGTCTACCTCAGTATAAACATTAATTTATTAAGTTTCCTAATATTGAATCCATTTTTTCAAATTTAATTCACAGAAGTGGAAAACAATAATATAAAATTAATCCTGAAGATGTGATAGTAATTTATATTTTTAATGTGAAAATGACCAAATTGTTTTTCTATTTTTATATTAAAAAACAAGATGAAAATTATTTAACAGAACTAAATTGTATTAAATACTTTAAAACTAACTCAATTTATAATTTAACGTTACATTTAATTTAAAAAAATAGCTTTCGATTAAAATTATTTTTTTTACACAATTCATCCAACAACTAAAAATTCATAGAAAATTACATAAAATTCACCAGCATATTTATTTTTATTTGGGTTTTAAGAATTATTTTTACAATTCCAAATAAATTTTTAGAATGATGAATAAATTAATTTTCAATTCACTTCACTAGGTATGATAAAGCCATATTTTAGTAAAATACAACATTTTATATGCACTTAATTTTATTTTAAATAATTTTTATTTCATTTATAATCAACATATATAAATAAATTTTAAATTTTAATTAGTAACACTCATACCCTCTATTGAAAAATCTAGGTGGAAACTATTATATGAAAAATTAAATTTTAATAAAATTTCACATTTCATTAAATCATGGTGTTTCCTGTAATGCAAGGTAAACTCAATGTTGTGTGTTACACAATATAAAATAATATTTTCTTGGAATTCAAGATATTGAGGTGATTTATTTTATTAAAAAATAAATATATCGGCATGTCTCATGGTGTTTTATATTCTTCCAATCTCGGTGTAGTGTTTCTCACACTCTATCAAATACAATGCTGTTATTTTAAAATATAAGGGTTTGAAATTAATTATATTAAGATTAACAAATTTAGATTAAAATTCATAACGTGTAACTAATTTTTATTTAATATTTTTTTTAAATAGATTATTTTAAATTATTTAAATGAAATGAAAATTCTAAATGAAAATTACTATTTTTCACCATTCCTTAAAAAATTTATCTTCTAAAATAAAATTTAGAAAATTAAACCAATTATAATATTGACCTTAGGATTTATAAAATGAATTTCATTTTCTCAAATAAATTTAAAAAAAGTGGAATGATTTAGCATTATAAACAACTGTTCAAAATAAAAAGAAACTGATATTTAGAAAATTACATGTTTTAAGCAAAATATTGGATTAATAATTATGTCATTCCTAGAAAACACATAAGATGCAAGATAAATAATTATTGAATATATAATATATTAACTTTGTTAAAACAATTCACCAAATATGATTTTTTTAATTTATTGAGGTAAAACTAGTTTTTATACATAAAACTACTTTTCCAAAAAATAATTTCCATTATTTTTAAAAACAATTTAATTTCAATTTAACTATTAACCAATTATTTTATTTTATATAAATTTTTAAACCATATATTTTCATTGTATATTTATTAATATTCACACCACAATCTATATAAAGAAATTAAATTTATATGAAAAGGAATCATAAAATATGAAGGTGTTACACAATACCCCAAAAAATGAATTTATCAATAAATGTTATTTCACTGTATTTAAAAATAGTAGATACATCTACATTATTAAATTATAATCATCCCACATTGCATCATAAAATAGTGGGTTTTTCATAAATCATTGTAAAAGTGAATTATCTTCTTTCATAGAAGACTAATTTTTAGGAGTAGCATCTATCTTCTTATTCCCCATTTGATTGATCATGGTCTAGAATTATAACATCTGAGTTATTTAAAATAGATATATGTAACACCCAAATATTTTATTCTATGTATATTTTTTAATTTAACAACATCAACATCTTTTTATTCATGCAATATTGAGTGAGAAAACAATTTATACTATATAATATTATTATACAAAATGTGACAATTATGACCTAGTAGTTGAATTGGTGGATGTGAATATGAATAAATGATTTAGGGAGTAAATATATATATCATAACCAATATAAATATATTTTAAAGAGATCATATATTTTTAAATTTTTTATTTAATTCTATTAAAATATTGGGATATATATATATACATTTTATAAAGAGAGATAATATTAATGATGAAGATCAGAAGCCGTACATAAGCAGAGCCATGAATGGAAATTACCCAGCCATAGCTGGTTGACATTGAAGGGGCCTGAGGCCGCTAGCTGATGGGTTGTATTGTTTCCTTCCCTTTTGGTAATAGAGAAGGTTCAACAAGAGAATCCTTGGAAAAGTGAGAGGATTCATTTAATGATGAGGCCAAAAGGCTGAAGTCTGGTGTCATTGTGGTTAATAGCATTGATAACAATATGGTAGTCGGACTCAATGATGATATCAGCCCATCCATGTTCCACAGCGAGCGTCATACCTACAAGGATGGCATAGGCTTCCACAACTGCATGTTCCCATAGGGCATGATGTAATTCATATTTTGTTGCAATGATCAACCCTAGATGATTTCGAGCCAGGAGGCCAAGAGAAACTGGCCCATCCTAGGGGAGAGAAGCTTCCACGTTACGCTTAAGACTCTCGTACTTTTGGGGGGTCCAATGAGGGGAACAAGAGTTGGTAACACCTGGCATAAAGTGTCCTGTATGGTCCTTCCAGCCCTCAATCCATGAAATGGATCATTCAATACAGAAGTCAGGGGTTTTATGGATGTGGTGGAGAACTGAATTGTTACGCCAAACCCAAATGTTCTAGGCCAGGGTACAAAGAGTACCAGAATTAGACGATGAGAGAGAGTAACACTAATGCATCAGAAGATCGGAGAGGTCAGATGCGCTGTCCAGTGAGGCATCCGAAGCCGGGCCCCATTTATTCCAAATTTTCATAGCTCTCGGGCATTGAATGATGGCCTTCCAAGGAGTTTCTCGGATATTCGGGAAGAAAGGGCAGGACTCGACACTGGCCATATGACAAAAATTGAGAAGGCTCATTGTAGGGAGGGTTCTCATGCATACCTGCCACCAAAAATTGCGGATTTTTTGGGGGACGTTGAGATTACAAACTATATTCCATGGTCCCTCGTCACGGTAGAGAGAGTGGATGGCAAGAGCCAGTCTGTACCCGGATCTCACCGTTTAATCGCCTGATATATCGTTGGTCCAAAAAAGATGTTCGGGGCCTGCATCAGGGACCCAGGGGAGACTGAGGATAATTCTTTGGTCTCTTTAATTAAACCATTACTAGATCTTTTCCACACACCACCTCGAACCCTGGTCTAAAAAGAGGCTGTCAACAGTGCCGTCTTCAATACCCGGTTGGGTGGGGGATGTGGCCTGCATACCATCCTTATCGATAAGCCAGAGATCGGTCTAGATGTTGACAGATGAGGCATTTCCAATCCTCCAACCCAGCCCTTTTTCTAGGAGATTTCAAGCCCCCCAAATTCTTCTCCAAAGGAATATAGGTCGGGGGCCAAGAGAGGATCCAAGGAATCCTGTGTGGGGAAAGTATTTGGCATGGTGTACCCGTGCACAGAGAGATGATGGGCGGTTAATAAGGCACCATCCTTTCTTGGCTAGTAGAGAATCATTAAATAGGAGAATATTCTAGAATCTCATCCCTCCATCCAACTTGGGTTTGCAGAGTTTCTCCCTGGCGAGCCAGTGGGGTCTATTCCTTCCATCATTTTTCCCCCACTAGAAGTTGGAAGTATGTGAATGGATCAGATTGACGATAGCCACCGGGAGCTTAAACATGGACATAAAGTAGCTGGGGATAGACTGAATGTCAGCTTTAATGAGGGTTCCTTTTCCAGCTTTGGAGATACCTTTTGGGGTCCAGCCTTGGATTTTTTTCTCAATCCTATCCACCGGATAATCAATGATTTCTTTTTTGGACCAGCCAATCATCGTAGGGAGCCTGATATACTTCTGGTGTTTATCGACAATATGGATTCCAACAGATGCACAAAGCTCATCTCTCTTGGTAGGAGGCACCCCTGCGCTGAAGGAGATTTCTGATTTGCCATGATTGATAGACTGTCCAAACGCCCACTCATATTGCTGGATCGCATGGTTGATCACCAGGCATTCATTAATAGTTGATTTGGAGAAAAGGAGGCATTCTTTAGCGAAGAATAATTGTGACACTTATGAGCTCTCATGGAAGACCTTTGCTCTGTGAAGATACTTAGCGGAAACAGCCCTGGAAATAAGGTTAGAGAAAACATCAGCCACTAAGATGAAGAGAAAAGGGAAGAGGGGATCTCCCTGTTGCTGGCCTCGGGTTGGGGTGAATCCTCTGGTGAGCTCCCCATTGACCTTGATTCTAAAGGAGACAGTCAAAATGCAGTGCATTACTAAATCTGTCCATTTCGTACAAAACCCCATTCTCAGCATCACAATTCTTAGGAACTGCCATTCCACTTTATCATAGGATTTAGACATTTCCAGTTTCCAGGCCATGGTTCTTCTTTTCGTAGTGGAGCACATTTTCATCGAGTGAAACACTTCATGTTCCATAATTGCGTTGTCAGTAATCAGCCTCTTTGCCATGAAGGTGCTCTGTTTTTCAGAGATAATAACAGGAAGCCAAGGATGTAGCTGATTGACATGGATTTTTGAGAAGATCTTATAAGATACGTTGCATAGGTTGATAGGTCTAAAATCAGGGATCACCTGGGGTTTCTTGATTTTTGGAATTGGTACGAGGACAGTTTCGTTGATGGCAGCAATGCATGTATTCCCTGCCCAGATATTTTTGATCATTTTGTAGATGTCTAGACCGATGATGTTCCAATATTGTTTAAAAATAGGGCGTGGAAGCCATCCAGTCCTGGGGCCTTAGTGGGGTGGATATGTTTCAGAGAATTGTGGATCTCATCATTTGTTACATCTTTTGAAAGCTGTCGGTTGATCTCATCAGTGATCACGGGTCTAATGCAATCTTCCACTTCAGCAGACATGAAAGGATTCCCTGTGGAGAATAGGTTCTGGAAATAGCTAAATAAAGATTCTTGAATTCCTTCAGTGTCAGAAACTTTTCATCCATCTGGTTGAGATAGGCTCATGATAGAATTTTTCCGACGCCTAGCAGACGCTTTCAGATGGAAATACCTTTTATTAGTGTTGCCCTCCTTGATGTTGATGCCCCGCGCCCACATGGTCTAGAAGATTTCTCTAATACGAAGCGCCCTATCTAGCTCTGTTTGAGTGGCACCAATCATGGAGATGTCGCCAATGGATGGGGTAAACCTGAGTAAGTGGTGTAACTTATTTTCAACGACCTCACAATGCCTATCAGGTTGATGGAATTTCATGTTGCTCCAAGTTCTCAGACTAGATGAAACATCTTGAAGATTGAGGCCAATATCATCATGAGAACTCTTCCAACTTGATCGGACCACCTCTTCGAATTCCTGGTCTTTTGACCAGAAGCTCTCAAATCTGAAGGGTCTGTGGGTTTGTCTAATTCGTTCACCTTGCAGACACACAATGAAAATTGGGCAGTGATCTGAATAGTTAAGGGCCATGTGGCATACATGAAACATGTTGAACAGATTAATCTAGTCAGTAGAACCTAGAAATCTATCAAGACGCTTAATAATGAGGGTTCGTTCAGTATTTCTGTGGAACCATGTAAAAGGATTACGTGTGTACCCCAAATCGACCAGGTTCTCCCTATTGACCATGTCCTTGAAGTTTGACATTTTGGCTGAGTGATGAATGATTCCGCCTTTCTTTTCCTTATGGAACATGATCTCTTTAAAGTCACCTTCAAAAAGAATAGGGGTAGGTAAATCCTATCACATCTTGCAAAGAAGGTTCCACGACTTCACCTTATCAGAGTAGGATGGCCAGCCATAGAATCCCACAAAGGTCTAGGGTGGGTGTGAGTCAGATTGAACAGTCACAGCCACATTGTGCATGGAGAAAGAAAATATTTTAACATTAATATTGTCTTTACACAGGAGACAGAGGCCCCCAGAATGGCCTTGTCTGGTCACCAAAAAGTTTCCTTGGAAGCCACACTTCAAAGCAATACCATTGGTGTCCTTGTTTTCTAGTATGGTTTCGAAAATGAAAACTATATTGGGGTAAATTTGAGCGTAATTGCGCTGAAGCATGCTAAATATGTGTGGGTTTCCAAGCCCATGACAGTTCCAGCAACACAATCATTTCTCTAGGTGGGGCTGGGTCTCGCCCGCCGCTGCCTTTGGTTCCCCCTGACTTGTTTCGTCACTTTTCGTTTTCCTGCTTTTGGTGGGAATTCTCCCCGATTGGCATGTTCATTTTGTCTTTTCCTGACCCCGGGGATAGGGTCTTCCACGGGACCCTCACTTCCTCCACGTTGCACCCTTTTCCATGTGCGATGGGTGATTGGGCCCAGCATTGGAGTTTTGGTCATTCCATGGGCCTTCATTGGTGTTATGGCTGTTACGGACGATTGGGGATCTAGATCCGGATCTGGTGGTTCGGAGTTCATCGGCATTATCATTGAGAATTGCCTTGGTGTTTCTTTTTTCTTCATCACCAGCCTTGTGGATGATTGAGTTTTGTCCTTCGGGGGGTTAGAATGATCTCCCGCTTCTCTCTGAGTAGGATAGTCTGCATTAGGGACATCCAGTGGTCCAAGCATAATGACTTTTCCATGTGTGGGTTCCACTTGACTGGTATGTGCCAACGAGAGATGGTCATGGTCCTTTTGTTTTTCCGTCTCAGGGATGAAAGCATATTTGTTCATTTTGGCACGAAGCCAAGCGCCATATTAGAGGGTGATATCACCAGATCCACTCTTGTGCTTTATGGTGCACATTCTATCTAGGTGACCAAGGTGACCACAGAAAATGTAGAAGATTCGGAGTTTCTCAAACTCGAATGATATCTAGGTGTTGGGGTCTTAGATTTTCAGGAACATTCCCCTCATTAGGGGCTCTGACACCTCAATTTTCGCCTTGATCCAAACCTCAGGGACCTATTGTATTGGGTCTGAGCAATCCAATTCTAGAAAGTGGCCTACCATGTCCCCAATTTCCTTCATTATGAATTCTGTTCTTGCATGGATGTGGATTCCTTTAATTCGTATCCAGAAGGGGGAGCAGGTTAACTTCACTTGCTGGATATCATCTTTCCCTTTGAATTCTTCCATGAGGAGAAATTGATTATCGAAGGACCAGGGTCTGCCACACCAATTTTTTTCCCTATCTCTCTCGTTAAATAACTCGAATATGACGTGATTAATCCACACTTTCCGAATAGCTACTCCTGCATCATGTTTCCAGATGTTCTGGAGTGTGTTTTTGAGATCCCCCTGGTTAACCGAAATGTTTTCAATAAACATTCCCACAATGTGTAGAGACATACGTTTTTTCAAAAGTGGGTCTTCATTTCTTCGTGCTTCGATCACCAATTTCTCTTTGTCTGTAAGGGACAACCTCTTCCATTGATTAACTAAGTCATCATCCATGGCGCAATACAAACGATGAGTGAACAATCCTCTTTAAGGACCGACACCCTTGCAGATCCCAAACCACCCGCACTTCAAAAACCCCGGTCCAACGAGAAGGTCTCTGGACCGGGAAACACTTCCTGATACCTAACACAGTTCACCCACTTGAGGCAGGATCCACGACCTTTGCAAACAGAACAGCCTCAAAATTGGTCCCGAAAAGAACCCGCCTCGCGCGCTCCCTAGCCTTTGTAGAGCAGCACCCCACGGCAGGCCTTCATGGCTTCTCAACGCCTCAGGCCTTCGTAATCAAACAACGCATCAGGTCATCATGGAATAAACATCACGCATTGACTGTGATCACGCAACTTCTCTGCCCTTAGCGTCATCTGTTTCGCGACTCAGCCACTTCGCGAACATGCGTCCAAAACCAGAGACATGCGCTCGTAAAATGACATAGTCCCATGCAGTAGGTGCTTCACGAACAAAACACGGCGCAAAACCCACCAACGCCGCAATCCTTCGCGGAAGGTGCTTCGCGAAAACAAACTCTTCGCAGAAGATACTTCTCAAATCAACCTTTTCGTGACTGAAGCTCTATGTCAGGATCATGCGGAACAGACACCCCGCGATGGCCACTTCGCGAGATCTCAATCGCGGTGATCCATCGTGGAAGATGGTACGCGAATCAAGCCACAACACAGCGGAAGCAATGCACAACCGGGGAAGCAGAACCCGCCCCCAGCTCGTCGCCTGTCTTCGCGAATCGAAAGATGAAAGTCAAAAAGGGGGGAGGAAATAATCGATCACAAAAACACGTGTCAACAGCTAAAAGGGTTTCGAATTAGGGTTATGGCTCCTCGAAATCCAGTGAAGAAAATGCGACAGAGGACTCTTGGATCAGTGAATATGGTCAATCTGACGGAGAATGTGATCTGGAATTGTCATCCACTCACAGATCTGACATTGGCGAAGGATTCCGGCAATGGGAAGGATTGCAAGGCCCCTTGGTAGGCCGGGGTTGTGCCAAAAGGTGAAAAAAAACGGGGAATGAAGGTCGATTCCCTCCGAGGCGCAAGAGGTGAAGTCGAGAATAGGAGGAAACCCAGGAGGTAAATGGAACTACATCCACACTGCGAAGGGTTGAGGATCAGCCCAGAAGAAGGGGAAACAAATTTTCCACAAACACCGAACTAAGGAAGGAACCGCGACCCGCAGAACTGAAGCGGGGAACCGAGGGTGGGGGGGTGGGAAGCCGTCGTGTGTCGGATGGACAGGAGGACTCGAACCTATGAAACCCTAGGAGAACTCTCTTAGGCGGGAGAGACTTAATATTGAAAAATATTTTATCTTGAAAGATTGTTTATATATTTCTTTATGAATGAGTATTATAATTAATTTACTTATGTTTTATAAAAAAATTGATAATTTTTTCAATTTTTTATATCTGAAAATTTTAATTAGACTATTCGTATATATTTATAGTTTTCTGAAAATGTAATATTTTTTGTAAATATTAAAAAGGTTAGTTTGTTTATAAAATATCATATCTTTTATGATATCTCAACACATAATTTTGTTATAAAATTTATTAAACATATATAATGAAATGACTATCATATTATAAAATAAATATTGTACCAAAAGAATTCATCAAATTTAAATTTTATTTTATTTAAGGATATATATTAAAAATATTTACAATGTAGATTCATTTCTTGCACATAATTGGAAAAGTCTAATTTAGTAACATAGAGAAAATTATTGACTGATAAGAAATCATTAAAATACTTTTTAAAATATTTTGTATAAATGATTGTATTTAATGATATTATCTTATTTTATTATTACGTAACAAAAATTGCTTCCAAATTATTTTTCAATGCTTGTACAAAACTATAAAAGTCAAATTAACAAATTAAATAAGTTATCTTGAAATTGATATGAGTATATATATAATCAAGGAATATAAAATAATAAACTGAATATAATTGATTTATTTAGGGGATGTTAATTTATTTTTTAAATTTTGTTATATCATATTATTAACATTAATGCTTCTGAAACACTAATGTAATCCTTGTACACATAGAAGAAAAACCAATAAAAAGATTTTAATTAAAATTATAAGAACCATGAAATGTCCAACAAATATATAATTATTATTTCAAGGGTATTGAATGACAATAATAATTTTTGAGACAAATTTTGGACTTTTTGGATCAATATTGAGGACATTAATTTCCAAATATTATTTTGCTAAAAAAATTTCATACGATTTGGAATGTGGTTTATAAATAGTATATCATTTTTAATATATGGTTTTATAGATTATATGATCTTACATAAAAAAATATATATGGAAAGATAAAAAAATTATCATCATCGTGGAAATTTATTTCTAATTTTTATGGAACATATAGTAAAATTACATCCTATAAAATAATGACTTTGTAATTATTGAATTAATTGAAAAATAAAAAAATCGTATTAAAAATATTAAAATAAATATTAAATGATATTTTCAAGGTTATCTACGAATTATAAATAAATATATGATGTGAATAAGATATAGAAAATAATAATTTTCAATTATTATAATCTTTGTTATGATGTTTTTAATATCATAGTAATGAGTAGTATTAAATTAGACAATAAGGATATTATGTATATTATATTTTATAAAATTATGTAAAAATAATAAACATATAAAATAAGAATAAAGGAGAATTATTTAGTCGTAAAATTATTACAATATGATTTATCGGATATTTTGAAGCATTTTCTAATGAAATGTCATTATTATATTTTAATATTTTGAGAAATTCATTTAATGCACCTCATGTCAAATATAACAAGGAACCTCCTTACTCACATCAATATAATACCATGATCATTTTATCATTGAGAAAGCCTAAAAATATTTATTTTTTATAATACATATATATTATCTATTGATCTTATTGCCCAAAATATACTAACTCTTGATCCATTTAGAAGAGATATTAATTAAGTATGCTGAAGATAAGGCAAACATCCCAATCAACTATTTCAAATTTATTTCTTTCTACACTACGTCATCATGTGCTAGTGAAATCCTGAAATACTAAAAAAGTGAAATATATATTATAATATGTTTTATTACATTTAAAATAACATATAATTCATTTTTTCATCTTATCAAAAATGAACACTTCACATATTCATACGTACAACATATCATCTCCACGTTGGGATGTAACTCATTTTCTATGTTTGACATTTAAATTTGAGAAAAAATAAATTTAATGATTAAATATAATATTTATGAAATAATTTTAATTATTTAATTTTTTTACTACAAAATTCAAGAGAACTATGAATTTTAAGATAAAACGAGCATGAGAAACAATCGAATTAACTAAAATATTTAAATGAATAAAATATTATTAATAAACAAGTTGAAAATTTCTATAAGTAGATACTATATGATATCAAAATTATTAATATGATTCTTGTATATGTTAATAATTTTTTAACTCCACTATACAAAAAGTTTAGACATGTACGGTGGAAATCAGACATATGTTAAGGGAATTCTTAATCCAATGTTCATTATTTTGGATAAACTTATACTCTACTAATTGTCTCATGATCTGATTTTTTGTGGAATAATATTTTATTATATTATTTTTTATTTAATGTTTTTTATTTATATATATATAATAAAACAAATTTATTCATTAGATTAACATTATCATCAATGATATGATATTTATAAGGGTCATTCTTATAATATACTATTTTTAATGTTTTTTTCAAAATAAAAAAAAATTATTTTTTAAAAAATATACTGAATGATGGGATCTTACTACATTAATTAGGGCTCGATTTTATGATTCATAATTTTTGTGATTACATTTTTATTTTTAGAGAACATTTTTACTTATATAATCTCATAGATTTTAAATAATAACTAGTGTAAGAGTTAAAAAGGAATTTTCCTCTAAAATTTTACTAAGACCTTATTAAAGTATCTTTGTCAACATCCCTTTTTGAATCCTATGATTTATTGAGTCTTATCACTTATAAAACTATATATATCATATTTTATTGAATCTTTTGTGTTCATTTTGAGTGGGGATGTACGATTTCTATACTAGTCACCAAATTACTCGTCATGGTTTACGATTATTTTTATTGAATAGTAAAAGAAGTAAAATTTCACATACTTTTTTAAATATGAATATTTATGTTGACTATGTTTAATACCCTTAATATGAAGAATCTATTGTAATTATTAATTGATGGTTGGGGCTCCATATAGGCCATATATGCATTAGTGGGTCTTTTTATACAAATTATATCTGGTTTTAGACAAGTCATTAACCATTTATCCATACCTATTAGGAAAGGCCTTCATGGAATGTTGTAGTCATATTTCATTATGAATTATCTAATTATGATATTAGTTTATAATACTTCATTTTATTATTTAATGAGTATAATATCCCTGGTTCACATTTCCTTCTCATGTTATTATTTAAATGGAATTATTTTATCATCTTTTATTCCCACATTATTGTCATAAATTTATTGATTAAAAGGAATGTGTTGAAATTACATACCTTTATTTATGGGTTATGCATTATTTACCCATAGAATCCACTATATTCTTAACCTTACTTATAATAATAGCTTACCACTTTCATATGTTTTATTTTTTCCTAGGATACAAGTATGTATTTTTGATTTATATGTATAAATATAATAAGGGGAATAACAAAATTCTCAATGATAATTATTTTTTGATTTTATATTATAATTTTAATTTACTATATTTATATTGTTTTACATGACTAATAAACTATTCAATATTTCATAATGTTTTTATTGTATATAATTTCAATTTAATTAGGTAACCACCAACAATGGACTAGTGGGTTCGAGGTCAATATAGTTGGTATCATATAAATTTTAGTATAAAACATGCGAAGTAGATTTAAGAAAACATATTTTATAAATTTAAATCTTTAATATATTTTTAGAATATCTGTAGATAAAAATCACTAGCAAACCAAGTTTATAATTATGATATTATCTATACATAAATATTTCAATTTATGGTATGTATTTTAAAATCTTTGTGTTTATAAATTATTCTTCATAATGATGTGATCTAATATAGTATATACTATTATTTAGAAATGATACCCTAATGGAATAATAGTGTCAATACTTGTGAACAATATAGGTATTTTACTATTGGGGAAGGCAACACAGATGGTATTAGAGTTGAGAATATCATGACAATATTCTAATATATTAAACAATCCATGGAAAATAATAGTGCTAAAACTATGAGGGATTTCATTATGAGATGGATTCCCAAATCCATTAGTGGGACTACTAATAAAATTGTATCTTAGAAATGGATTATGTATCTACAGGTTATGTTTTTACAATTGGGATGTAATAAAAATAAAAGCATCCCACTTGTAGAACATTTATTAAATGTTGAGGTACACCAATGGTGGTCATTGATCTAGAATACTAGTGTGAAAATGTAATGGAACTCAAGTTATTCAATTATTTTTATGATACATTCTTCGACAAATATTTCCCATTTGAGAAACTTATATAAAGGAAGAGATAGTTTCTTGGATTAAATTAAATAGTATAAGATGGTGTTGTATAGTATGTATATTTATTTACATTTTTATATATGTATGATTCTGATTACATACAAATCATAGAGTTCAAGATTGAAAATTTTATTAATGGGATTAAGACATATATTTGAATAGTGCTAGCCTCTCATAAAATTTCATCATATTATGATATATTTTTTAGCATCAATATTTAATATCAATTATCCAACTAATATGTATTCAATGTGATGTAAGATAAGAAGAGGATGGTAGAAAAAATTTTGGTAAATGGAAGATGTGAAATAAGTATTTTCCCATATGTTAAAATTGTGGAAATAATCAGTGTAAAAAGTGATTTAAGAGATTTTGTGATTATCATAAGTGTAGAGATATATGTCAAAATTAAAAAAAAATACAAGGTAAAGTATAAATATAATATTATTAAATGATAAAACTATGTGTATGTGGGACACTACTCAAACTAATTCCCTAAGCCTTAAGAAAATATACCTCAGAACTAGCGAAGGGGTCATGTTCAACATTACACTATGGATATTAATGAATTGGAATGATTGATTTTTTTTTATTTGGATCCTTCAATAATGTTTCAAAATTATGTTATTGATAAAATATTCTGGTAATATTTATTATGAAATTTATTTTAATGGTAGTGTAAATAATCATTATTTAATGATTCTAAATCATATGTTGATTGGTTCTAATTATTATGAATATTGATTTACTAGTAACCTGAATATCTAAAAATAATAATTATTAATTAAAAATAACACATTATATGAATCTAATATTTTGATAATTATTTTGGGATTAATTGATGTTTTATATTGATAAAGAGAATTTGATAGTGTTTACAACATGGGAACATATTATTGGGCTTTTAACAGAGTGGTTTAAATAATCATTGTTGGAGTATAAAACATTTTCATATTTATGAAATATATTTAATAAAATTCTTATTAAATAAGTAATAATATAGATATCATGTTTTCAATATGGTTTTCTTGGAAATTAATGTTATTACCCTACTTCAAGAAAATATCTGATGAAGATGTTCACATGTTCAGTATGTGAAAAATTTTGAACTACATTATATTGATTGGATTAATCTGATGTTCATTGTTGAAATTCAATTACTTTTTGTATATTTTTTTGGGAAATTAAAAAATTTATAAAAAGAATTATATAGAAAATTGGATGAGTTTATAGTTATTAATGTAATACATAAACTTATGAAAAAACATGTTCTAAGAGATAAAGATGAATTAGTTGAAGGACCATCCAAAGGATGAGATTATACATCTAACACTGAATGAAATCAAGTATGTTTATTTTATTGTGTGATTATATTTATATTAAAATACTAACTAAACTATATGAAAATATTTTGGAAAATGATTTTGAAATGAATAAGTTATTAATTTACATTTCTATTATTGAAATCAATGGCCTTTTACATATTCACACATTTAGTGTTTTATAGTGGTTAACTTTCTAATGATGATGTTCATAATATATTAATATCAAAACATGATAGTTGTATTCTTATTCCATGACCATGTTTTCACATCCCCTAACTATTCTCCTAATTTAGGCATACCTTTTTTGGTGACAGTCAAATTTTTGGTTCCCACAAATTGAGAGGATGTTTTATTAATCCTTTTTATGTATTTGGTTTCCCACAAGGGAATTTTCTTGTATAAACATTTGATATTCAAATTGTAATTTAAAATTGAGTGGAAAAAATTTATTTGAGTAAGGTTGAATATAAAACCCCATGATTTTAAGGTATGTCACTTTTAAAATTTTATTACTTTTTTATCTTATGATTTACACATCACTGAGATTAAAACCACATTTTATTGTAAAATATTATCATTTAAAATGTAACCATTATAAATTAACAATTGAATTAATGTTTATGAATAAGAATAAATGATTTAGGAGATAAATATAAAAAAAATACTCGATATAATTATATTGGAAAATGATAAAAGTATAATAATTTTATTTATTTTAGTCATTTTAGATATTAAAAAATGTGTTTTCTTCAAAAAAATATTTTTATTTCCATTTTTTAAATGAATAATATAATTATTGTATAGATATTTTAGAAACTTTATTTGATTAAATGAGATAAAATTGCTTAAATAATAATATTATTATTAGTCTCGTTTGAAACTTTTAAAAATTTCGAAAAATGTTAATTTTTTAATAGATTGTAAAACAATTTAATGTATTTATAAAATATATTATCTTTTGTGATATTGTTAAGGAATAATTTTTATATATATTTTATAAAACATAAAAAATGAATTAAAATTATATATTATAATATGTATCTTGTTCAAAAATAACTTATAACATGTAATGTTTAATTTATATCATGATAAATATAAAAATAATTTGTAGCAAAGACATAATACATGTGTAGCATTGGAAAAGTCAAATATGGATCCATATATATAATAACTAAGTGATAAAAATAATTTTCCCAAAAATATTATTACTCTAATGTATAAATGATTATTTTTACGTATTTTATATAATTTTATAATTATATGAGAACAATATTATCCAAATGCTTGTGAAAAGAGTGCGTAAGGAAAGGAAAGTCATATTAAAAACAGAAATATGTTTTATATACATGGAAATTATTAAATATTTATAATTAAAAAAATATAAAATGTTATATTAAACCTAATTAATTTATATTTAGAATATCAATTTATTTTAAACTTTTCTATATTGTATAATTACCTTTAATTCTTATGAAACACAAATATAGTGTATATGTAAGTAGAAAAAAATCAACATAATGATTTTTTTAAAAATTATAAGAACCATTAAATGACCCAATAAATTGTGTAACGATTTTCAAATGAGATTATTTTTACCATAATAATTATTGGTTTTAATTTTGGACCTTTAACATCCATCTAGTTTTTACTAAGTACATTATATTATTTTTTTTAAATGTCAAACTATGGAAAGTATGGTATTTAATATGTATTAAATTTTAAATATATTATTTTATATTTGATATATTATGAAATAAGTAATATTTAGAAATATAAATGTTTTATATTCTTCATGGAAATTTATTCCTAATTTTTATTGAATAAATTAGTACCATAAATTCTTTTACGTCAATGATGTAGTAATTATTAATTTAATGGGAATATAAATTAAATGATATTAAAAATTGGGAATAAATTAATTTTTTATTTTTAATGTGATCCCTGAAATATATATATATATCATATTACTGTTATATAATGATATAGTGTTTTTTAATTCTAAACTTTGATTTTTTGTTTTTAATGTTATAGTAATGATTAATATTAAATTTTAAAAAAATAATATTTAATTAATATAATATTTTAATAAAATTATTTTAAAACCATAAATACATAAAATAAGACCAAATGAGATAATATATGGTCTCAAATTTAATACACTATTTTTTTATTTAAATTCGGTTGTATTTTCACATATACTATTATTATTATAATATAGTATTTTGAGAAATTCATCTATTATCTCCCACCTCAATTATAAAAGGGAACATCATTTTTCACTTCTTTATGAACCCTTGAGAATCATATCTCATCCAACACATATAAATTTATCATAACAACAACTTTATCAACATTATACAGGTATTGGCCTTCTATAAAGTCAATTTATTGATCTATTATGAAGAGATCTAAAAGATTTCTACAAAAGAATAGGTAGGCATCCCTATTGCCTATTTTGAATTTATTACTTATTCAAAATCACCTTTTTAAGTTTTTTCTATCATAAAAGAAGATATTATGTATTATATATACATTGAGGTGTTAATATTATTATAATGGGATAACCATAATTTAATTTTTTCCATCATAAGAAAAATAAAATGGTTGCATAAGCATACATACGGTTTACCATCTCCACCTATCAGTGTAATTCATTTTCAATGTTCAAAACAAATATTTTTTTCAAGAAAATGTCTTTAATGATTAAGTAAGATATTTAAGAAATTATTATTATTATTATAAAGTTGTATCTATACCCATTGAATGATAAACGGTACTATTGAGGAAAAACAAGAAAGAGAAATAATACATTTAACATTGAAATTAGCAAGATGAATAAAAAATTATTAATAAATGAGCATTAATATGTTATAATGGGATAGTATATTATATAATAAATATTAATATAATTTTATAATAAGATAATGATATGATTAAGGAAACTATACTAGAGCTTTAAAATGTGCGATGGAAATAAGACATATGGTTAGGGATTTCATAACTAAGTTTTTATTCATTTTTTTAATCTCCGACTCCATTAATTGTGACATTCTATGATTATGTGTAAAATCATATTTAAATATATTGTGTTTAATTTTCACTTTAATATGTGAATTTATATTTTTTATATATTTGAATAAATAATTTTATTTACACTCTTAAAAATGATTTTATATTTGTAAGGGACTTTATTGCAAAAATACAATTTTAATGTGTTATTTTCAAAATCTATAAGGAATGTTATAATTAAAAAATATACATTATGACTGAATGTTCCTAATTTTACAATGCCATACATTTTTTATGCTTATATAAAATTATTACTTGTTTATTTTCATATAAAATATTTTATTTTATAATTGTGACAATTTTAATGAATAAGTGATTTCAAAGGTAAAAAGTGTATTTTCCAAAAAAAGATTTTAGTGATCTTATTAATTTATCTATCAAAACATCATTTCTTCATCCTATTATTTGTTATGTTTTACCATTTATTATTTCATATAATATAATTTATTATACATTTTATGGTCATTATTATTGTGGGTGTAATATTTTTACACCATTCTCCATATTTCTCTATATTGTTTATTATTATATTTATCAAATGGGACAAGTATTTAAAATTTTTAAGCTATTTTAAATATGAATGTTTTGGTTTATTTTGTTTCTATCCTTCCATGTGTGGAATGTATTGGGATTAGTGTTTGATAGGTGGGGCCAGATATAACACCTTGGTGAATAAAAATATATCATGAGACTAACTAGATCGGGTTTTGGAAATGGAATTACCCATTTTTGAAGACATCTTGGATGAGGCCTTTATTGTTTTTCTTAGATGTTTCGCATTATGAATTTCATAATTATGATATGTGTTACTGATATTCAAAGTTATCATTTTAAAACTAGAATATAAATTTTTATGTTTCATTATATTGTAATCATATGAATGTAATTATTTGATCATCACTTATGATGTCTAAATTATGATCAATTTATAGAATAAATGAAATTTCTTTCAGTTACTTTCTTTTATATATTTATTATGGCTTATTTACTCATAGATTCTTCTGTATGATCACTATTTATGGTCATCTTCACTTAATTGTTTCATATGTATTATTTTGCACTAGGATATGAGGAAGAATATTTTAATTGATATGTAGGGATATAATAAGTGCACTAATTAAATTCTCAATGATAATTATTTTCTTATTTTATAATATAAATTGTAATTTGAATTTAATTTATGTATCTACAGTTCCATTACTAGTATATTATTAGACCCATAGGTATTTGATTCCTTGTATCTAACTCCAAGGAAAATTTTTATTCACTTACTCCTGGCTACTCAGGTTGATTCATTTCAATAGAATGGATTTGTACATCATCAGGAGAGATTCATGGAACACAACGTGAAACTAATATAGGTTCGATGGAAAACAAAATCGTATGATACTATCCTGATACAATCAAAAATTTCAAAGGGACCAATATATATAAGTCTTAGTTTACCATTATATATTACATTGATAAATATTTAGAAACCCGTTCTCACTAACGTAAACGTTTATATTACATTTTTTATTATTAGTTCAATTTATTTTACACTCTCTATTTTCTTTATATGATGCTGAATGGATCTAACCTTTACTAACATTTCAACAATCTACTATAGTTATAAAATCATTATTTCAAGAACAACATTCACTTCATCTATATTTCAACTCATAGGTATATAATCTGATTAATATGAATCAATCAGAATGTTCATGTAAATGTTATTATTATATGAATACAAAACCAGATGAATGTGTTGATCTTAACCACCTTTTAAATACGTGAATTAAACTTTTATCATATAATATAGTGTATGGATTGTTCACTAAAACTATCCATTCTTATGGGGATGACACATAGTGCTAACACATAGCTCTGTATCCAAGGATTAGCGATAAATTATCTTGAACAACATTGTAGTCCTTATATATAGATCAGATACAGTAGAATGTTGTACTCTATATGTTTTTACTAATTAATAATTGTATTTCCTAACAAAATCATCCAATGGGAATCCTTCTATGATAGAGGTTATGTTTTATATCATTTTATGGAAATAAAATACTACATATGTTGAATTATTCCATTTATATATGTTCGGGTGTCTAACTACAAAACCCATAATGATTTCATACCATTTCTATTTTCATAAGGATAATGGTTTTAACATAATTTTTTAACATATTATATAATCATTAACATTAAAAAATATCAATATTCAAAATACATACATATAAATACATATCATTATGTTTTCACAATAGAAATAAACTTTCATGTTTGTTAGTTGTAGAACATATACACTTTCCACCCTTAGGTTGTGGGTTCTATCCTCATGGAATTTCTAGATGTGGCTGGTGGGCCTCATACCTAGGGATATCCATTTTTCCAAAATTATATAAAAACATTTCTTAAAACATTTCTAAATTTATATATTCATTAATTATCTCAAAATTTGTGGTATTATAAACACTATGGTATACCAATAACATTAATCATATATCCACAAAATGTAAATCGATTCCATATGAAATATCCTTTTCACTAATATATAAAAAAACCAATCGGTTTTATTTCAATAAATATCTCTCAAAATATCCATAATCATGAAAAAATACTAAAACACAAAACATAAAAATGGGTGTCTAAGACATTGATATTGTTATTAATCATAAACTAATAAGTCCATAATGGTAACCATAACTCCTCTGTTAATCTTACATGGAGAAATATTTTTTTCCAAAAGGTAATTCAATCTTAAATAGATAAATAATCAGATATCGTAGACATAAACAGTTCCATTGAATGTTTGGTATCATTATTGAACTGAAAAAATGTTAAATTATACATAATTGTTATAGAATTCATATTAAGGGATATAATCAATTTTCCAAATCACATCAAATACCACCAAATGAAGAACAATAATATTTTCATAAGACTCGTTCAAATTTAATAAAACATGAAATTCCCAAATATTGTTAGATGATAATTGATACCTAATTATGATGATTGTCATCATAAATTATTATTTCAAAATAATTCCCATATTTTGATGACATTAGTGGATATTCTAGATTATCAACCTCATTCTTCCAGGGATTGTGGAATTTATTTTCATAATTCCCAAAATCCTTACACTTGAATAATTAGAGTGTGGGTTGTCCATTATTGGATATTTTTATATATTAATATCATTATTTATCATCTTCAAACAATATCAATATTTAAAAACTCAATAAACATTCTATCTATTTCGAAAGCATATTGTTTTGCAGTTATGAAAATTTCATCGAAGATTACTTCAACACATTGTTCAAGAAAGAAATTTCAACTTCTTCTCTCAATTATTTTTAGATTTTATATCGAATTCCTTCTTTCATTTCATATATATACATTGACATTGATTTTTCACTCTAATATCCATTTTAAACTAGATATAATGAAAAATTATTTATTCATATCTACCAAAATATCTTATAGATAAGAGACATTAGAGACTCAGTTCTATGACACTAAGGAATTGATCCACATTACATTTGGACTGGATGATATTACTAGAAACATACCTCAATATTCTTCTTAAATTTTCATCATAGGTTCTAAGAGAGTCCACAACCATATTTCTAGATCAATGAAATACTTATCAATTTTCATATAAATAATACAATGAATGTACTAAATGAATAAATTTCACAAAAATGCATTCCACTTAATGAGGTCAATTTCACATTGTAACCTCATATTCCATTCATGATTCGACCATTTATTCAATTCACCAACAAAAAAAAAAGGAAAAAATGACTATTTCATGATCTAATAACTAGAGAGAAAAAATATATTATCAGTGGTATATAACCATTGAAAAAAATCTAATTGATCATCATATTCACAAAATAAAGGTGTAAATGACCTCCTGAAGTACACAAGAGTATATTTTTCCCTCATTTTTTTTGATGATGTCTATGATTCATATCCTAATAATTTCATGTGGGAAAAGAAAAATTATTTTTCATTCCATATCACATAAAATTTGGTTTCCAAATTTAAAAAAAAAATTGAATTTTCCTTTTCATTCACCCTAATCATGGTTCTTTAGGGAACTCTACATTGAAATAAAAATATCATTAGTTTTAGAAATAATAATAATATCGGTGAATCCATAATAATCATGAATAATTATAAATAGGATATCTAAATAGTGGAGCCTACATTAAAAAATATTAATCCTTAGTAATAACAATTTCCATTCCTGGAAATCATATATTTAAATCCTTCTATGTTATTTGTAATGTTTTTGTGGGTTTCTAAATTGTATGCCCCAAATATTGTCAACTAATGTGTGTATTAATTCTCATTATTATACACTTGGTGATGATCGAGTCTAACTAAATAAGGTATTTTAAAATTTATTACACTTATTAATGTCAATGTTAGTACCTCGTCCACTACTGGTATCCATATAGGGATATAATTTCATGGAAACCACTCTCTATATATTTCACTAGTGTTCTAGGATATTTTCTAATTAATAGAATTTTACATAGACATATTCTTATTGATCTCAAACAATATTTATCATCTTATTATTCAAAGAATAAAAAAATATCCTTTGATAAAAACAATAGTGGTATTAAATTTTCATACATAGATAATACATCATTTAGATTCATATTCATTAAATTACACAAATATGTACCTAAGGAACATAATTTCATAGTGCCTTTAGAAACATGGATGGTTCTGTAGTGTTCAAATTCATCTCTCACATAGTTCTTTATAGCTAAACCCTTTTTAGGAATATCACATGTAATACCAAACTACATAACATTGGGAAAATATAAATAAGAAATAGTGGGATCATATTCTCCATAGCGGTATGAATGGGAGAAATGTAGTATTATCCTAAAAATTAGGGAATGAAAACCATATAATAACATTTTAAACCCATACTTTATAAGGACCCAACCTTAAACATTGCATATTCTTGATTTCTATTAATAAATCCAATTGATGATCTATTCAGGTTTAGAGCTTGAGATAATTAAGTCATAACATTTACATAACAACTTGAATATTACATGTAAACACATCTACCTAGTTTCCATTTTTTCAAAAAAAATCATGAAAAAAAGAGTCATGTATCATTCCATGATTGATACAGCCTAAATTTCCCATTATCCCATCCTTGAACCTATTCCACTTTATGACGTGTTAATAACATCTCAAAAACATTTTATGAGCATAAAAAACACAGTAAGGGATACATAAAAAGGAAAACAGTTAGTTTTTCATAACAACAAGTAACCCATGAATAATTTATAATAAGTAATACTTCTCACCTTTATGAAGTAGTAAACACTCTTCACTAAATAAAAGATTATTCCATACCCTTTTGTAACCAAAATATTATTAAAAACCTCATATAAAGAACACATAACATATAATGGTAACTTTGGATATAAACATAATTAAATGGAATAACCATATGGTTGACTTCCATAGATATCACTAAATAGAATATCCATACAGCTGACATCCATACCCAATGAATTATAGGTTATAACATAACCACTCATCCTGGTTTATCACGGCACCACCTGTCATTTTTTTTATCACGTAATCACCCGTCAAATGTTCAAGTACTACTATAAATTCATAACACATACAAAAAATTTAATGTAAAGAAAACATTTCCACATTTTAATCACAATATAACACTTAAATATATTGATATAAAAAATCTATTATCAAACCCATTTTCAATACCAAAATAAATTAAAGAGTATATGGTATTTATTTTCTTTTTAAAAACATTACGGCTTTTTAAGGAAGCCAAACAACAAATAATACTCATTGCAGCAGAAAGGTCATTGTCACCGCACACATTAAAAGAAACATTCCTTTTTGTCATTTAGTGAAATGTTTCATAGAAAAATATTACCTTTGAATGAAATGAAAATTCAATGGTTTTTATACAACATATAAAAGAAATTCATGTATCAAAACAAAATATGCCTCAATGAAAGGAGATTGAGACGAAGTCCCTTACCTCATGTCCGACTTGACTCAATCGTTATTTAATCTCTTGAATAATAAAATAATGTTAATATCATCTTTTTTAAGAACATTTTTCAATTTTATTATTACTTTTTTATCACTTATTACCATGTTATAAACATTATGTAATCATTTAAGTCAGTAATGGTCATTTTGTAGATTATTGGTACTTGAGTCAAAAATGGACTTCTTATAATTACAAGTTGATCATGTGGTCAAAATTTCATTATATTCATAATGATATTTGTGATTTAGATAACATATATATCATATAAATATATATAGTATATACATGTATTTATAATAGTACTTAACATTTTGATATAATAAATGAAATGCACCGTTCGTTGAGATGGTAAGCCATACGTATGCATGAACGCTACTTCCATTTATATTTCGTATTGTAATGGAATAAAATATTAATGATAAATAATTATATTATAATTCCATTATAATATCATATATAATTTCATTAACTATACCCTTTATATGTTCCACATAATTCATGAACGAGTCATATCACATTGAGGGGGTGGTAGTCCGCACTTCCTTAAATAAGATTATCATATTTACCCACTATGGAATCCATAAACGTATTCTATAAATGAAAAATAAAGAAGAATTTAAACAATATTAATATAATATATATCATATATAAATATAGTTCATTAATAATGGCCACCATGATATGTGGTTGGAGATATTTGAACAATCATTGATTTGTGAGGCAGTAGTTCGTCATCCACTAAAATAGTGTGTTCTTTACCCATTAAGTGGATGTGTGTGTAATTTTAGTTAGAATAATTCTCATCAAATACATATTATATTGAGGATACTGTTGTTGTTATAAAATAAATTAATAAAAAGATTTTAGGGGGTTGGAGAAGTAAAATAAAACAAATGAATTTATGATAGACTGTTTCCTTTATTTCAGGTAACTCCTATTGGTTTGAACCAAAAGTGTTTCTTAACATTCCTTATAACTAAGGTAAGTATTCAATGTAGAAAATTCTGATATAGGGATATTAATTTGGCAGATTATGGATGAGTCAAGGGGCTTGAGAAGTGTGAGGAATGGGTTAGAGATGAGAGCTTTTTATAAGGGGGAGGAGGGGGACATTAGTAAAGTGTGAAAATAATATTTTATTATATAATTATTTTCGGTTTATAATGGTCCAAAACTAAATAAGTAGAATATAAGATGACTCTTGGTTGAAATAAAATCATCCAATAGTAATTAGATAAGTTTTGAAATTATTTTAATCTTTATAAACTTATTTATTTATATCATTTATTAATGAGGTAGACACCGCATCATTATTGTGTCATACATAATTGAATTTATTTGATGTCTAAAAATTATAAACAAATTCCATGATGTAGGAAATCATTTTATCATTACAATGAATACTTATAGTAGAAAATATAACTTATGTACCTCTAATTAAAAATTCATTTACAAAAATATAATTGTTTATGTCATTTTTGTCTTGACATTAAATTAATTAATCTAAAGTTTCATTATCACTCCCATGTGGATACATGGGGTCCCAAAATCGATACAATGATTACCATTGTTGGAAATTACTCATACAATATGGTTAGGACATGTTTTAAGGTAAATCTGAATTATTATAATTTTCTTTTTACCTTGAATTACCCTATTTACCTTTAACCGCGGTACATAAATGTCAAAAATTGCTATTCACCAAAAATTATTTTCCTATTATTGAACGAAATTTTAATTACTAATAACCAACATGTAAGTTGGATTTTATAAATACATTTCACAGAAGTGGTAATTTTTTATTTAAATGAAAAAGTCAATTTTTTAACTACTACTTAGTGGTTTCACTATTCATCAAAAATTGAAGTTTTTCAGAAAAATACCAAAAATTAATCCTAATCTATATTTTATATTCCAAATTAAAAAATTATTTCTATCTAAAAAAATTAAAAACATATAATTTGGAATAATTAATTTAAAATTAATTCTGGTTGTCAAAACGAATAGCATGTTTTTAAGAAACAATATATATCAAATGATTGACACTTGTTTATGTCCAATTTCAATGTGAAATTAATTATAATGACAACCATTGGATTAAGTGGTAAAAGTATAATTTAATTACACTTTAAAAAAAATAAAAATAATAATCTAACCATATAAATAAATTGTATTAAATGTCAGTTTTGAATTAAAATACAGTATTTTTAACTATTCATTAAAAATGAATTTTATCAGAAAAATGCCAAAAATTTACCCAAAGTAAATTTTGATGTCCTGATTCTAATGAAGAATTTTATTTTGCCAAATAGAAGATATAAAAGTGACTAAAACAAAATTTTATGATAGTTCCCCATTAAATGGTGGTAAATCAACCATTAAAATTTAATTATGCTTAAAATTAGATTCATTCACATTTTAAGCCTCTAAGTTTTGTGGATAAATGTATAAACATTTAACAAACATGTATAATCATATTGTAGTAAGTTTTGTTCTTTCCCACAAATACAAAGGATTTCCGTTAACTACCATTTTAAATAATAATATTATTTTATTAGTGTGAAACGTAAGATTTCAAAAAAAACTCATTGTTGCATATTGGGTACGCCATCAAAAATAGTAACCCTTTTAATGTCAAATTAATATTTAATTCACAAATATTAATAAATATGAAAATTTTATATTTCATTATTTACCTGGGATGTTACATCCTTCCCCACTTTTGGAAATTGTGCCCTCGGAATTTTATTCACTTATCCAATAAATGGGGGTATTTATCCCCCATAACATTTTCAGATTCTCACATTGCCTTTTAATCCATATAGTTTTTCCAAAAAAACATTACCTGGTAAATTACATTATTCTGCAACACTTTTTCTCTTCGAACAAAAATATGGACCGATTGTTCCTGATAAGAGAGAATCTCTTCCAACTGAACTACCTCTAGACTCAAAACATGATATGGATCTGGCATATACTTTCTAAATGTTGAAAAATAAAAAACAATGTGTACCTCAGACAAACTTTGAGATAAAGCCACTCTGTATGCAACTGATCCAACTTTCTCTAGGATTTCATAAGTTCCAATGAACCTCAGACTCAACATTACCTTCTTTGCAAACTACAACACACTTTTCCACTGATAAAATTTGAGAAATACATGAACGCCTACTTTAAAAGAATGATCCTACCTCTGGTTATCCGCATAACTTTTTTGTCTACAATGAGTTGTTCTCAAGTTCTTTTGAATAAACTGATCTTTTTCTGCCATCTCTTCTTCCAATTCTGGTCCAATTATCTTCCTTTCAATTACTTCATCCCAAGAAGTTGGATTTTGACACCGCTTCCCATATAATGCCTCAAATGGATCCATTTATATACTAGAATAAAATTGTTTTTATAATAAAATTCAACCCAAGAAATATGTTGGTCCCAACTTCCCGGGAAATCTAGTGAAAAAATCACATAGCATTTCCTCTAAGGTCTAAATTTTTCATTCTAACTGAACTTCTGATTGAGGATAAAAAGTGTTAGTAAAATTTAAATCAGTACCCAATGACTTCTGAAGTTCTTTCTGAAAGATAGATGTTAACCTGGAATCATGATCAGATACAATGGAGAGGGGAACACCATGCAACCTAACTATCTATTTTACATACAACTGAGAAATTTGATCTAGAGACAAATTATCTCAAATGGGAAAGAAATGAGTTGATTTAGTCAATCGATCAATAGTAACCCAGATTGCTTTGTTACCTTGATATATCTTTAGTAATCCCATAACAAATCCATGGTTATATTTTCCAATTTCCACTGTAGCACCGGTAAATACTGAAGCATCCCTTTCTATAATTTTTTCTCTTCTTTAACATGCTAAAAAGACAAACACATAATAGTAAAATCAACAATATCACTTTTTATTCCATCTCACCAGCAATACTATCAAAGATCATTGTAGATCTTAGTACTGCGATGAGGAATAGAAAATGAGGAGCTCTGAGATTCGTATAACAACTCAATCTTCAACTGTGAATCAAAAGGTACAAATAATCTCTTTGAAAATCCCCAAATACAATCATTATCAAAGTTAAAAACATGCAACACACCCTTTTGAACCAACTCTACCTTTTCCAGCAACTCACTGTCTCTCTTCTACGCTTTCTTAATTCTGTCTAATATGGATGATCTCACTAACACCTAAAACAAAATAGCTGAATTTTCTACACCAGAAACTTCTATGATAATGTTAATCAAATATAAATCCAAATGATCTCATTCCAAATGTATCATGGTTGATGAAGCTTTCCTTTTTCAGCTCAAATCATCAACCACTTTATTTTCTTTCCCCGTCGGGTAATGGATTGTGAAATCATAATCCTTGATTAATTCCCACCATATCCACTATATCATGTTCAATTACTTCTGAGTGAATTTATAATTCCAACTTTTGTAGTCAGTGTATATTTTTCATTTAACTCCATACAAATTATGCCTCCAAATTTTAAAGAAAAAAACAATAGTAGATAAATCCAAATCATGTGTAGGGTAATTTAACTCATGAGGTTTCAACTAACATTAAGCATAAGCAATTAACTGATCATTTTTCATAAATACAAAACCAATACCTTTTAATTAAGCATCCCTATTGATAACAAACTCACCATTTCTGGATGGTATTTCCAAAACTGGAGCATTCACCAATCTTCATTTCAATTCCTGAAAACAATCGTCACATTATTTTATCCAAAATAACATAACTCCAATTTGAGTTAACTTCGTGATTGGACTAGATTACCATGAAAAATTCTCAACAATCGTCCGGTAATGAACTACTAAACCAAGAAAACTACAGATATCAGTTATATTTGTGGGTCTTGGCCATTATTCAACAAATTTTTTTAGAAGGTTCAATAGTTACACCATTTTTAAGAAACAGTGTGACCAAGGAATGAAATTTTTTGTAACCAAAAATCACACTTGATGAATTTTCCAAATAGTTTATTTTCTATTAAGGTTTTCCATACACCCTTAAATGACATTCATGTTCCACTTTACATTTATAATAATCCAAAATAGAATCAATGAACACAACCAAAAACTTATTAAAGAACTCACAGAAAATTCTATTCATAAGATCCATGAATTCAACAGGTTCATTGGTTAACCCAAAAGGCATAACTAAAAATTCATAATGGCCATATCTAGTATGAAACACAGTCTTCAGAATGTCTACTTTCTTTACTTTCAACTAATGGTACCCCGAACTCAAGTCAATTTTCGAAAAATACTAAGCTCCCTGGAGCTAATAAAATAAATTATCCATATGAGGAAAAAGATACTAGTTCTTAACAGTGATGTTATACAATTCTATGTAATCAATGAAAATTCTCATTGAACAATCTTTCCTTTTAACAAATAATACAGAAGAACCACATGGTGATGTGCATGGTTGAATGTAACATTTATCTAATAACTCCTTTAATTTCTTCTTTAACTATAAAAGTTCAATTTGAGCCATTCGATAAGGTGGTTTTTAAGTTGGATTAGCATCAGAAACTAAGTCAATAGTAAATTCAACTTCCCGATCATGTATAATACTCGCCAGCTCATCAAAAAAACATCAAGATACTCATTTACCGCTGGCACGTCATTAATCTGAAAAATTACTTTATTTTCAACAATATATGCCATGTAACATCCATTTCCATATTTTAATAGTTTCTTGGATTCCTGATATATTATCAAAAGTAAGGTTGCATTCTTGTACATTAACTAAAACTATTTCTGAAAAAACCCCTTCTTAGCTCTATAGTCAATCTTATCATGATAAACACAAAAACCTTTGATTCCCAAAATAACAACAAACCCAACTAGAGGTAAAAAAATATGGTTTGCCATTTGATTCCTTCCACACACATTGAAAGAAAGGTTCATATAATTTCTTTTTGATTCAACATTTCCTACAGCTATTTTTACCATATGTTTAGGATTCATATCTTGAGATGGAATTCCCAATTTACTAGAGAAATTCAACGAAATGAATGAATGTATAGACCCTGAATCAAACAACACATTGTCATAATCTGAAAAAACAAACAGTGTACCTCATATTACTTCATTTGATGGACCGACATCTGCTAAAGTTGTTACAAAGGAATTCACCACCCCTTTTTTTCTTGTAGTATGATTTCTTTCCCTCAGTTCAGTTCTTCACCGGACACTCATTTTCATAATGACCCATTTCATTGCACTTAAACCATCTTAAAGGTGTCTTTTCATTGCCTTTTTGATCATATTCCTTATAGTTACGAGCAATATGAACTGACTTACCCCACCGGAAGCACTTTCCAAACTATAATACACATTCTCTAGAATGATTTTTACCATACTTCTCACAAGATGGATATTTAGTTTTCTTTCCTCCTAGTTACATTGATGAATTCTTTCCCTTTTCCTGCCAACTTTACCTCTTATTCAATTTTTTGTGAAAGAACACTTCATCTCCTCACCTCCAGTTCCACCTTCTCCGCACATCAAAAAAGTTTTTCATAACTTTTGAACTCATGAGATGCTAATTCTCTTCAATATCTCAGCTTCAGTCCTGAGTAAAAATTTTTTATCCTACTATCCAGATCTCGGATAAAATTTAGAGCATACCCTCCCAGTCATGTGAAATTTCCTTCATATGTAGCCATTGAGTCATCCTCCTGCCTCAATTCCAAGAAATGTTTTCCATCCTAAGACAAACCACCATAGGAAAATATTTCTCAAGAAACATACCTTTGAATTCATCCCAAAAAAGAGCATCAATCTCCTCACTCTCCGTGATATTTTTCCCCATTGACCACCACTGATCAGCTTCACCTTAAAAATGGTAAATAACAAGACTACCCTTTTGATGTTATTAACACCCCAAGACATCAAAAATTTTATCCAGTGCTTTAATCCACCCTTCATCTAGCATAGGGTCAGATGATCATTTGAATGACGGGGGATGTTGCCTCATGAAATGCTCAATTATTAACATGTTCCCCTAGGGTTGATGTGGATGATCTCATGCATGGATAAGACCATAATTTATATCCAGAGTCAATAGTTTCATCACAGCAAAAAACAGTTCAGTTCTTATTCCGACCATCTCAGGTTTCCGATTTAGAAGGTTGTATTACCCCTGATGTCGTCCCAATATAGCTTTCATGTTTCCTCTATGGAAAATTATTCTGAACACGTAAATATCTTAGGCGAAGCAACATGGTAATCTATAAATGCTATATCATTTCATTATTAACATAATTTAATTTATGGATATTAATTTAAAAATACCCTAACTCCTATATTTGTCTTAACTGACCTCCAATACAAACAATAAGGGTCCAACATTAAACATTGCATATTCTTGAATTATGTTAATAATTCAAATTGAGGATGTTTTCAGGCTTGATGGATTAGAGAATTAGTTTATAACATATACATAACAACTTAAATATTACATGTAGACACATCTACCAAGTTTCCATTTTTTTCAAAAAAAAATTTCAAAAAAAGAGTCATGTATAATTCCATGTTTTAGACAACATGACTTCTACTTGATCCCATCCTGGATTCTATTCCACTTTATGTTCTATGAAGAACATTTCAAAAACTTGGGATGAGCTTAAAAAGCTTAGTAAGGGATACACCAAAAGGAAGATGTTATTTTTTCAAAACAACATGTAAACCATCAATACATTATCATAAGTAATACTTCTCACCATTATGAAGTAGTAAATACTCTTCACTGAATAAAATATCATTGATTACCATTTTGCAACCCAAATATTACCAAAAAACCCATATAATGAACATATAACATATAAAGGTATCTTGGGACATAAACATTCATAAATGGAATAACTATCTGGTCAACTTCCACACATACCACTAAATGGAATAGCCATACGGCCGACTTCCATACTCAATGCATTGGAGGTTATAATGTCACCACCCCTTCTAGTTTATCACGACAACACCCATCATTTGGTTTATCACGTAACCACCCATCAAATGTTCAAGTACCATTTTAAAATCATAACACATACAACAAATATAAAGTAATGAAAACATTTCCACATTTTAATCACAATATATATCTTAAATATATAGACATGACAAATCCATTATCGAAACCATTTTCAATTCCAAAATATATCAAATAGTATATGGTATTTATTGTCCTTTCAAAAACATTACGGCCTGTTAAGGAATCCAAAGAGTATATAATACTCTCGGTGGTGGAAGGGTTGTTGTCACTGCTTACATTAAAAGAAACATTCCTTCTATAATTTAGTAAAAATATTCATAGAAAAATAATCCCATTTGTTGAAATTAGATTCTAATGGTGTTTATATAGTATATAAATTAAATTCATTTATTAAAACAAAATATGCCCCAATGAAAGGAGATTGTGACGAAGTCCCTTACCTCGTGTTCGACTTGACCAGTTCGTTATTTAATCTTTTGAATAATAAAAGAAAGTTTATTTATACTTTCTTAATAATATTTTTAAAGTTTTTTATTCCTTTTTTATTAGTTATTAACATGTTTTAAACATTATGTAATCATTTATTTTAATAATGGTCAATTTGTCGACATTTGGTACATGATACAAAAATGGACTTCTTATAATTACAAGTTGTTCATGTGGTAAAATGTTCATTATATCCATAATGATATTCATTATTTAGATATCATGTATATAATATATATCTAGTATATACCTGTATTTATAATAGTATATAACATTTGGATATATGAAATGAAATGCACCGTCCATGGAGACGGTAAGCCTTACGTATGCATGGATGCTACTTCCATTTATATTTCATATTTTTATGTAACCATAACCTAATGATACATTAGTATATAATAATTCCAGTATAATATCATATATAATTTCAATAACTCTAATATTTATACGTTCCACATTATTAATGAGTGAGTCATATCACTATGATGGGGGGGTAGTCCGCACTTCCTCAAATGAGATTATCATATTCACCCACTATGAAAACCATAAAGATATTCTATAAATGAACTATAAAATAAATATAAGAAATAGAAATATAATAAATACAATATAAATTTAAAGTTTCATCATAATGTCCACCTTGAGAGGCAGTTGGAGATATTTGAACAATCATCATTTCGTGAGGTAGTAGTTCGCCATCCAAAGAAACATTATGTTCTTTACCCATTTGACGGAGGTGTGTGTTAGTGCAGTTCGAATACTTATCATAACAACAAACTAGTATATTTTGGATACTGTTTTTATAAAATAAAGGAATAAAAATATTTTAGGGGGTTGGAGAAGTAAAATAAAACAAAATAAAGAAAAATAATTTTAGAGAAGTTGTTACCTTTAATTTAGGTAACTCCCTTTGGATTGAACCCAAAGGGTTTCTTGAAGTGACTTATGCCTAAAGTATGAATTCTAGGATGAATAGAGGGATGTAAGGAGCTTAATTAGGAAGAGTTTGGACGATCCAAGGGGATTTAGAGGTGTGTGGAATGGGTTAGAGGTGAGGGCTTTTTATAAGGGGAGAAGGGATCTTTAGGAATGTGTGGAAATATTATTTTATTATATAATGATTTTCGGCTTATAAAGATCCAAAACTAATTAAAGTAAAATATAAGATGACTATAGGTTGAAATAAAATCATACAATAGAAACTGGATATGTTTTGATATTATTTTAATCTTTATAATCTTATTTATTTAAATTATTTATTAATGAGGTAAACACTGCATCATTATTGTGTCACACATAATTGAATTTATTTGATGTCTAAAAATTATAAATAACATACATTGATGTAGGAAATATTTTTAGAATTCCAATTAATATTTATACTCTAAAATATAACATATATACCCCTACTTAATAATTCATTTACCAAAAGATATTTGTTTATGTCATTTTTCCTTTACATTAAATTAATTAATCTATAGTGTCATTATCACTCCCATGTGGCTCCATAGGGTCCCAAAATAGACCAAAGGATTCCCATGGTTGGAAATTACTAATAAAATAATGTTATTACAAGTTTTATGGTAATTTTGTATTATTATAATATTCTTTTTATCATGAATTACCCTATTTACCCTTAATCGCCGTAAATAAAAGTCAAAAATTACTATTCACTAAAAATTATTTTCATCTTATTGAACCACATTTTACGTACTAATAAAAAAATTTATTTTTGATTTCTTAAATTCAATTCATTGATGTGGTAATATTTCATTTAAATGAAAAAGTAACTTTTTTAACTACTACTTAGTGTTCTTCACTATTCCTCAAAAATTGATGTTTTTCAGAAAAATACAAAAAATTCAGCCTAAGATATATTTGATATTAAAAATTCAAAAATGATGTCTATTTTACCAAATTCAAAACCAAAAATTTGTATTAATTAATTTATAATTAATTCTGGTTGTCAAAACAAATAGAGTGTTTTTAAGAAACAATATCTATCAAAATATTGACACATGTTTTTCTTCAATTTCAAAGTGAACTTAATTCCAATGAACAACATTGGATTAAATGGAAAAAATATAATCTAATGACACTTTAAACCCAATTAAAAATATAATATATCCATATAAATTAATTATGTTAAATAGCATCATTGAATTAAAATATAGTATTTTTAACTATTCATTAAAAAATAAATTTTATCAGAAAAATACCAAAAATTTTCCCAAAGTAAATTTGGATGTTCTGATTCTAAGTAAATATTTCATTTTTTTCAAATAGACATATAAAATTGTTCAAAACTATATTTTAAGAGAGTTCTCCATTAAATGGTGGTAAATCAACCATTTAAACTAAATTGTGTTTAAAATTTGATTCATTCACTTTTAAGCATCTAACTTTTATTGGTTAAATATAAAATCATTTAAAAAATGTATAATAATATTGTAGTTAGTTCTGTTCATTCCCTCCAATACAACAGCTGGGAATTAACTACCATTTAAAATAATGATATTATATTATTAGTGTGCAACGTAAGATTTCAAAGAAACCTGTAGTTGTGTATGGAGTTTTCCATCGAACATATCAACCCCTTTAAATTAAAATTAATATATAATTCACAAATATTAATAAATATAAAAAATGTCATATTTCTTTATTTACCTTGGATATTTCATTAATTGTTATAAAATATCATAAGATTTAGTCATGTAATAATGATTATTATATAAAAGCCATCAATACTAAGTAAATCAATAGACATGATACATGAGATCATATCATCATCAAAATCAATAGTATTCTGGAAAACCCATAATCATATAAAACTACGTGTCAAGGACACTCACATGTTAGTTAGAGATAACCACCCATATAACCTTCTTGAACATGGGATAACCATGTTTTAACCTATTTTCAGGCTTTCCAGAACATCACATGTACCCTATAAGGTCATAGAACATTATTAATTATCTAAATAATTATTTGGATATATAGGTCCCACTGATTACATAATCCATAAAAATGTGTGCCAAAAATTCATAAAATATTCATCATAACAGAATGAATTTAATGAAATTTCTTTTAAACAAAATTCATCATCTCATATCCCATTAAAATAAATGAGGTTCATAATAATTTGATCATATCATAACCTTTGTTAATGAAATATAATTTATAATAATTTTTTCATGAGAAACATAACACTTCTAGGGAAATAATAGGAAATTTTTTCGTTGGACTAAATCCTTAATAAATCAAAATTAGAATCAACTAAAGGCATATTAGATAGAAATTTATTTTAAAAAGACACTAGTATCATTTAATAGGAAATATAATATTCCATTAAAAATAAATTTATAAAAATAAAAATGATTAAAAATATTTGGAAAAAAATTAAATTGAGAATATTATTTTAAATAAATAATTAAACCATTAAAATATTGAGTGTTAATGATTTTAGTGAATGACATATATGTTAAAGAAATTATTAACATCACATTTTTAGTAAAATCATAGTGGACCATATTTTGTGAATGAACTAAAAATTAATTTCCATTTAAAAATAAAATAAAAACAATGTTAAGAATGACAATAATCAATCAAAGATGAACAATAAAAAATTTATGAAATAATTGTTTTAGAAAACATGGTTATGGATGAAAAAACATTTTTCAACCAAAAATATTATTAATTTTTATTTTATTTAAATACATTATTATAGAATATTGAGCACATAGTGATAGTAAAATTAAGGGAAAATATATATTCTTCTAAAACAACTATAGGAGTTGAAATCCCATGATTTTTTAGGGATAATTTTTATGATCTCAAAATCATATTAATAATTATAAATATTAAAGTGAAATGATGTGATTGTATTATAAAATGCATAATACATTGGTAAATATTAATCCCACACACTATTAGAGAATAACTCTAAATGAAACATAAAATATGATGACAATAAATTTATTCCTGATATTACAAATCATAGGGTAATAATATATCCCTCGTAATAGTATAAGGCTCCATAACATAATGAATGTCCAAAATAAGAAAAATTCAAGCCAAAAATCCCTTACTATTCATCTCATCTTTTTTAATATAAGTATAGTCATCCCATATAATAAATTTATGATTTTATTAAATATATTAGAGGAAAATAATTTTTTATATCATTACATATATGATTAAATTATCATTTTTTATTTTCACATTAAAATAATTCCATGATAATATCATGTTTTAGGAAATAACTACATTATTTTTTATGTATGTTTCGATTTTTTATATTTTTCCATTTGTCTCCAATTATTGATAAATAATAAGAATAAGGATACACAATATATAAATATCATATATATTGTATATGTTTGTATTTATTGAAATCCATAAAAAAAGTTTTTGGAAAATGAAATACGTTGTTCCAGGAGTCGGTAGGTTTTACAAATGCATGAAAGTTATTTCAATTTTTTAGATGGTTATATTAAATTATTTTTATATAATATATTACCATTATAGATTAATTTTTATTCCATATATATCAAATAAATTCATTAAATTTAAACTACTTACTTTACATTAAAAAATTGCTTAAAATTAATGATGTTTCTCCACGAGTCGGTAGTCCACTGTACACAGGAACGACGTTATCATATACCCCATGGAATGGAATGTAATAATGTATATGTGAAATCATAATTAAATTCATATAATAATTTTAAAAATAATATATATATATATATATATTAATTTAATATAACATTATTAAAAAATATGTATACTAAAATGAGAAACAGGACATATTGTTTTGGGTGGCGGTAGTCCGCTGTATATAAGATAAACGTTATTGTTTTCCTACTGGATGGTAGATAAAAATGTATACGTGTTATTAAAATTCCATAGGACTAATAATATCATACATATAATATTTTAATATCAAATACATAGTTATATCCATCCATGATATGTGGTGATAGAAAACAAATAAAAAATTTTCATGGGGAGGTAGTTTGTCGAATAGGAGATCGACTATTTCATATACCATTTAATAGAAGGGATGATTTATATTAGATATTATATAATTATAATATCTTATAATAATATGGTAGAAGAATTTTTTATTATATGATAAAAATTAATGACTATTTTAAGGCATTATAGGATGATGTAAAGCAAAGACGCATAGATCAAAACAATACATCCTTTTTGTACAACCTCATTAGGCATAACATTAATCCTCCATTGAAGGGATTTATCATAAAAAATACTCTAGGATTTTTTTAGGAATGTTAGTAATAGTTTTCGAGTTATCCACTGATGAAACATTTTTTTAACATGTGTAATCAAGAGGAGAGAATGTGGCCTTTTATAATGGGGAGGAAGAAAAAAAATTATATTTTTGAAAAAAAAAATTCTAATGTATTTCACATGTCATAAATCACCTAAATAGTTCAGTAACAAAAATTAGATATCATAGGGAAAATATTAAATTAAAATTGATGTTGGACGTTTTTTGGTTCTTTTTACACCTTATCTTTATAGTTTAACCACCAGCAAGCCCATTTTAAACACAATTGTTGTAATTAATTTTTACTATTTTTACTATTCAATACCATCAAAAATATGTTAATAATAATATATAATATATAATTAAGATTCTAATTAGGGAATATATTTCTCTAAATTATATTCATTTATGTGTAAATTTATTATTTAAAATAAATTCTATAGACGCAATGAAAAAGCGGTCTTCCAATGACAAAATTGAATAATGTTTAAAAACTATCTCTATAATAAATATGAAATTTGTTATACAGAGATAAATTTGATAAATTGACATATAATTAAATGATTTTTTAAAATAATAATTAGAAGATTTATATGTTTTTAAATGGTATAGAAGAAATTATAATTTAAAAAAAAAGAATTATTTTTCCCTATTCATAAAAAAAATTATATTATAATAATATTCTAACAAAATAACCAAATTATAATTTTTATATGATGATTTGAAAATTTAATTTATGTTTTTGAAATAAATTTTATAAAACTATAAATAAATATATTTATTGGATAAAAATATGGGTGTGAAACATAATAAATAGCTTTTTAGAAAAAAATTGTTGGAATAATATTCGATTCATTTGTAACCCATTCATAGAAACCACATAAGATTAACAATAAAAAAATATTGAATAAATAATATTTACATTCCAATAAAATAAATCACCACTCATTATTTATTATGTTTATTGGGGTAAAAAAAATTGTTAAATAAAAATAGTTATTCATAAAATTACTTCATTTACATTCAAATGGTTTTTGTTTTCATTACATTCAAATTGGTATGATCAAAATTTATTTTATTTACATCTTCAAAACCAATATTTTTATAATTTTTTATTCATATTTATTCATAATATTCCAATTTCTAGAAAAAAAACTATATTATTAAATATTAATATTTTCCTTATATTTCATGTTTCTTTATTAAAATTTTTTTCATGAAATTAAATTATTTGAATAAAATAAATTTATTTGACGAAAAATATTAATTAAAACAACATTTTGTTATATGCTTGCGGGTTCCTTTTCACTACTATATGGTTTATGTGGAACCCTATATTCAATGGGGATATAGAAAAAAATTTATCTTACGATACATACTAAATGTATAAATCCATTTAGTTATGGTAGTATCTTCCCACAAATGTTTCACTATGTGTGAAGAAACAGCAAAAAATGTATCATAAAGAAGAAGAAAAAATTTCACACTAAATCATTTTAAAAGAAGATGTTGGTGTCTCAGTCAAAATTTCTCATGAATGTCTTGATGCTGAAATAATGAGGCACAAGGAATGATCAATTCACATTCGTATGAAGTAGAATGATGAATCTTTAAATCATAGTTATGAAGTATGCATCATGGAATACTTAAAGAGGATTAATCAATCATTAATCACTTCATTACTCATTAATTTTATATTAAAATTATGAATGTATAGTTTTATCACAATATAACAAATTATTATCCATTATAAATTACCACAACAAAATTTTTATGGTGAATCATCATTCAAATATTTTTTATATAGTTGAAAAATAAAAAAAAATTGATATAAAAATAGATTTAATAAAAAATTAATATATTTTATAATACATCTGCAAAATGTTTTCCATTATTTCCTTATAATATTTTCCATACTCTTGTGATACGAAATCTTCATATTCCACAACAATTCAAATTGGAAATGTTTTTTACATACATTCATATTTCTCATTATTATTTTATTAATAAATGATTTTTATATATTTTTTCGAAAATGGATATAATTAATATCGACATGGGAAGTCTCTTGATATTTTCAAAATAAACATTATTAAATAATGTTTTATAAATTTAACAATATGGTAAATAATTTCAAAATAATGAATAATAATGTTATTGGGATACTCAAAAAAAGTATACTAGACTAGCTCTTCGTATGTAAATCTATTTCAATACAAGTATCTCAACCAAAAAAATGCATATGTTAATATCCATAGATTAATTATTTAATATTAACATCATCTAATTAATTATAAAAAATTGGAAACCTATTATATTGTCTTTTATATAATTAGTTACTTTTTTGGAACAAAAAAAATTATAAAGTATTTGAAATAATCTATCATTATAAAGAAATATGAAATAATACTAAAAATAGAGTATAATTGTTTTATTATAATAACCTACTGAATCTAACATTACCCCATAGGTGGATTTGAATAAATAGGATATTTTTACATATATTATTTTATCATGTTTATAAGATATCAATCTGTCTTGGTAATGTTTTAAAAAAAATTAAAAATGTGAATATACAAACTTTTTGAATTTCACAATGTAAGTTAATGTATCAATGAGGAATATATTGGAATAACCAATGTTCCCATGAGGGTGAATTCACATACCAAAACCACACATGTATTTTAATTAATTTATGAAAATATATCATATTGATGATTTCAGGTAAACTAATTGATCATGTTACCTATGTCATGTATGAAAAATTATGAAATCCTTAAATATATTGACTTATCAAAATTTAGAAAAATAATAAATGATTATAAAAGATAGAATCATATTTTAGTCTAGTAATCTAATATTTATTAAATTACATTATAAATCTACAAAATAATTAACAACATTAACCAAACATTTATTTCTCTTTTTTTCATTATAATAGAGTAAAAAAATTGTTCTGAAAAAATACAAATTTAGAATGAATACAAGTGGTGACTTTTATCCTAATTTAGGGCATGATAAAACATGGATACAAATTATATTTCTTCCAAATAAATTTATGTACCAATATTATATTTATATCAAAAAACAATTTACACAATTTTAAGCAATTTACAACATTCTTTTGGAAGAAAATAATGATGAACAAGTATGGAAATTTCAGTATTTTAATTGATAACATGGAAAATTTGACTACATGGTTTGGCAACATAAAAATAATAAAACATGTATAAATTTTATTTAAAGTTCCCATATGATGTATTGGTCATTTGAGATAAATATTAATCTTATATAATAAGTTTCAAACAATAAAAATATGAAATATATAGGTATTTTATTGGATGAAATGATCTAATGTAACCAAGGTTAATAATACCATATTTCATAAACAATATATTAATTATAGATACAAAATTCAAATTATTAGTAATTTTAAATGAAACTATACACATAAATATTTTTAATTATCAGACCATATAGTAGTTCGCAGATCTGGTAAAAAAATTCCATGTTTTTTATAATTAAAAAAACTTATAAAATTTAACAAATTCTGTCCATTTTTAAATTTTTAAAAAATAAGGTTTTATTTCAAAAATTATCCTATTGAGATTTTAATAATTCTCCCTTTTTGGTTGAACATAGTGTCATATATTTTTAGGTTAATCGTAAAAAATATTATACCCCTATATTTATTCAATATTGTAAAATGGTAAAACTATTTATTTTGTTATATGATTTTTTAAGAAGAAATGGAACAATGAAAAGTATCAATATTATATAAAACATTTCTATTGTCGAATATTTCAAAACAACTGTCAAGGAACCTCTCTAAATACTTCCATTATTAGAACGTTCATTTCAATACACCGAGCTAATTTTATGGAATTTATTTGTAAAATAATGAGAAGGCCTTCATTAAAAACCTTCATGTCAAAATTAATCATTAAATATATTGCAGAGATTAAAAAGTATGAAAAAAATGTTTTCTAACAAATCCAACCATTAAAAATGTTTTTCAAATATATAAAATAGTGAACTAACATTCAATTCCATATTTATGTAGTTTTTATTTAAATCTCAATCTTTCAGCAAACAAACAGTTTCAAAACCTCCCTAAAGTTGAGAATTAAATATAAAATGATACAATTCATGAATGGACTTTTTAAAAAGGATTTAATAAATAATGATTTTTTCATAATAATTAAATTCAAAATATATTTTATTAATTGATAAATTTAAATTTTATTCATGTGTAACTTGTAAAATTTAAAAATAAAACTCTTAAAATTCACTATTATGTTTCATGATATGAATAAATATATATAATTATGATTTTATTATTCAAAAATTAAAAAAAATAAAAATCCAATATAAAAGAAATAAATATAATAAGATTTTCATTTTTCTAAAAAAATCATAATTGAATTAAGGCCATCTCACCATGAGTTGATGAATTCTATAAATCAATAAAAACATTATGAATTTCAAAGGAAAAGAATCACCTCATGTCTAGCTACCTTATAATGATTGAATGGACTAGTTTTATAGATATTTATTAATATCTTGTGTAAAATATTGAAGACACCCTTTGTAATATAAAAATTTAACAGGACAAATAACATTTAAAATTTCAAAATACTTTTTTGAATCATGAATAATGATTTTAAAATTTAAAATACCTTCTAATTAATCTAAACTAGATTTAAAAAAAATTAAAATATTTAGATATATTATTTAAATAGTTTATATTTAGGAAATGATTTATTAATTAAAAGAAAATTATTCCATCCCTCTTAATTTTATCATCAATCATTATAGATGAACAAAATTGGTTCATAAATATTTTCAATTTTTTGAAATAAAAATATAACATTTTTATTTTATATATTTTATGAAATATTATCAAAATTAAAAAAAGTATTATGTAACAATAATTTAAATATAAATTTTTTTTAATAAGTAAAAACATAGGTAAATCCAGTGATTTTAATTATCTTCTTTCAATATGAAACTATCTAAATAACACAAATGGATTTTTTTAATCTAAAGTAATGACTCATATAATAACATATCTATTTTAATAAGGAGAAATAAATGTTATAATATAATAAATGAATTTTTAATTTAAAAAATTTAAAATATATATCTATTAAATAAAAATTCACTACAAGAATAACATATTTATTATCCAAATAATGGCATTAAATATATTATATTTTTAACAAATATCCAAAATAATATTGTATTAATGATTTGTTTGCTAAAATAAATTCAACATCTTATCATCCAATCATAATATAATCACATTATTACACAATTTCTGAAACACAAATTATAATTTAACACATATTATAGAATCTTATATGATAAATGAAATTACATATAACATAATAATGATATACTGAGCATATAATCTATTGATCATGGAAATATTCCATGTTCTAAACTATAGAAACTTCCATACAAACCATATTAAATAAAAAATTAAATAACATTCATAGGAGTTTTGAAGATTGGTTTAATTTAAAAATAAATAGATTACATATATTATGTTTCCCAATAAATATATTTGTTTAATGTTCGACCATAAAATCATATTTTTACTTAATAACTTCTATCATCAAAATATTGAGTGAACATCGAAGGACAATCCTGAGAATAATGACCATTAGATCCAGATTTACTATTGTTAATCAATGATTTTCATATATATTTTTCTCTTCAAAAATTATTTATAGACACAATATGATCAAATAAATTCTATTCAATTAATCATAATATTTCATCAAATTAGTATTCATGTCGATAATGGAATTTAAGATAAATTTATTATAAATTTTCATTTTCAACAAAATACTATTTTGTTATATATTTATCAAACTCATTCTTCAATATTTACTTTTCCTTATGAATATATTCTAACTCATCATAAGGATTATATTTTGTGATTGAAGATTTTATTATCTGATTTCAACTTATCATTTCATTTTATTCATTATGATTTTCAATATATCTACCAAAATTATTTATTTTAAAATATATGTTATTTTTTCAGGAACCCATTTATATTTTTGTTTGAAATATATATGTAATGAATATATTTCTTAATAATAATCTTCTTATAGATGAAATATTACTTTTAGATCCTCAATACATTATAGATCATTTATATAATTGATAATATAATTTTAATAAATATTTAAATAACAATTTTTAAATATAGCTTTCACATAAATATTTTAATATATTTTTTCAAATGAACTAAGAATAAATGAAAAATATTTTGATGGTGAATATTTTAGCAATGAAAAAAATTCCATAATTGTAATATCTTTATTTTATTTTTGGACTTTTAACCTTTCAAAATAGCAGTAAAAATCAGTCAATGGATTTAAAAATTTATTTTTAATCTTTTGACTGTCCATTAATTATTGGTCATTTAAAAACAAGGTATAATATTTAAATTCGTTTTGAACAGATAAAAATATTATATTTATATTATAAAATAATTCTTAAATACCTTGACTAATATAGACTTTTAAAAAATAAAATTATCATTTTTCCTAGCTGGAATATCCATTTTTCGGGGTCCTTAAGTTCAATAATTAAATAAAATAGATTTCCTAGAATATCCTTCTTCAATTGTACTAATTTTAAGCTATTCCAAAATTATATAACCAGTACAAAAACTATAATGTTTTTAAAAAAGATTTAATATTACAATAATGAATAGTTTGGATTGTATAATTAATATCACATATAAAATTATAATATCCATTAATATTAATAGATTCAGGTTTTGGAAAAAAATAATATTATATAAAAATATCCTAAAATATAATATCAATACCCATTAGATAATATTTCACTCAATTATTCCAAGGGGTATGTACAATCTTCCACTAAAACTAATAGTTAATGATGAATTTAAACCACTTGTATTCCATTAGTTTCACGTCATTGAAAATGAACTTCCACATAGTTGTTTTTAATGTAATTGTTAAAATGATAGAACATTAATATAAAAAAAAAATTTGAAAATATATATTTTAAATTTTACATTCGATGTAACTAATTTAGAGTTATCAATCAATGTGAAAAAAAATTGTCCTCAATGGGCCATTTTATGATACATATTATTTGGTCCTAATGGGGTAATGGAGATGAAATAGAAGAGCTCAATTTCATTTATTTTTGAAATTAGTCGGTTTTTAAACATAAATAGGGTAATGTGAAGTTTATTAATATTATATATTTCAATAACAATGATAAAAAAATTAAATATATAATAAAATGAAATAATGAAAAATATGATTATTATAATTTTATAATAGTTCATATAAAATCGAGCAGAAATCTATAATTCACAAATCAAACTATTTTATTTAACCTAATTTTTAATTCTTCATTTGAATTACAGTAGAATATCAATACATTCACATTTTCAAACATAGATGATTTAACCAGTTCCCTTGTATATTTTGGGTTCATAAAAAATCCTTCTATTTCTATGAGAGTACCCAACCAAGACCTTTTCAGGATATATCCTAACGTCTTACAATTTTGTGGTTATATGAAACCCCATATTTTATAGGTGAAACCCAACCCTATTCTTTTAAATGTTCATACCCAACCAAGACATCCAAATGAAATTCCATGTCCTATTTTACGATACTACTTAAGAAGATCATGAGCATCATTGAGGTAATATTAAATGAAGATAATTAAACAAGCCTTCCATTCCACTAATATTTTACGATTTAATAAGAATACAGTATTTCAAGTGGAATGAAATAATTAAATATTTTTAGGGGATATAGTTATCCCATACATACCATTAATTAGTGTTGTATAACCATATGCATGAGGAATTAAATGCAATGATAATACACAAAAAATAACATCATGAAAAACAAAATATCAGGTTCATATTTTGTATGGTTTTCAATAATGTTGTTGGATTTGGGATCAGGTGTTTTTTAGACCCATCAAGAATTAGAAATAGTAATTCTTGAAAAAGTATAGTATTGGTTCATTATGTTGTCAATGGATGAGGTTACATGACACTATTGTAACCTATAGATCATGTAGGAAATAATGTATTGTCATTTCTATATTAATTCAATACTTAACATGCTATTTTTATATAAAAAATAAAAAATATTATTTTTTTTCACATTAAATCCATGCTTCTAATTCATAAATTACCATAATAAAATTTTACTTGTGTTCAAAAATTAGTATTCTATGATATAAATAAAAATAAGAAACATTCTATTAACAAAAAAATATTTATATTGTTAATATATTAGTAAACACATTCATTAATGATGACTATAAATTCCTTTAATTACTCTCATCAGTCATGACTTATTAGCTCTGCATTTTCCATAACAATTATAATTTCATTATTGATTTTTACATACATTTGAACAACTCATTACTATTATGAAGTTATATATTTCATTTTTTTTTCATTAATGAGAGATAATTTATATCTACAAGATAGATCTTTTGATATTCTATAAAACTAACTATATGGTTAAATTTGTTTCAAATTTAATATTAATGTAAATATATTACTAATAATGGCGAATCATGTTATTGTAAATTACCATTAAAATATATGTGATTAGATGTAATGGCTCAGACCTCTCTGGTCCACTCCTTTGTAAAAATATGGTGTTTGAGGTGTTCTGAGTGGTCAAGGTGACTTATCCCTAGCACTTTTCAAATTTTACCTTTTTGTGAATAGTTCCATCGGTGAACAGTTCCAACAGTAGATAGTTGTGAACAGTGCATCGGTAACCATCTCTGAACAGTTGCATTAGTGAACCTCGGTGAACAGTTCCAATGGTAGACAGTTCTGAACAGTGCATCGGTAAACTTCTTTGGATAGTGCCAATGGTGATGTCTAATGTTAATAACTCTTTCCTTTTCCAAATTTCTAATTCTATGAACAGTTCCATCGGATAACATTTATATCGGTAACCTCTAATAGTAACCTATCTTTCCTTTTCCAAATTTCTAATTCTATGAAAAGTTCTATCGATAACCTCTAACGGTAACCTCTATATCCTTTTCAAAATTTCAAATTATATGAATAGTTCTATCGATGAACAGTTCAATTGGTAACCTCTAACGGTATCCTATCTTTCCTTTACCAAATTTCTAATTCTATGAATAATTCTAATGGTTAACAGGTCTATCGATAACATCAAATAGTAACCTCTTTTTTCTTTGCCAAATTTTGAGTTCTGTGAATAGTGTTTCAAAAACGGTAGGTGTATAGTGCTTCCATAACAGTAGGTGTACAGTGTTTCCATAACGGTAGGTGTACAATGTTTCCATAATGGTAGGTGTATAGTGTTTCCATAACGGTAGGTGTACCGTGTTTCTAGAACGGTAGGTGTACAGTGTTCCATCGATGAGGTTTTAACGGTGAGGTGCATGAACATTGTTCTATCTTTGTGGTTCATGAATAGTTTTCTATCAGTGATGTTCTAATGGTGATGTTCATTAACAGTTTTTTGCCTTTGCCAAATTTTGAGTTCATGAATAGTGTTTCCATCTTCCTACAGTTTCACCACTTCAGCATTTTCATTTGACGTAAAATGAATTTAAAGCCTCATTTTAAGGACACTAAAGCCGATTAAAATGCCATAACTCCTAAAATAATTATTCCTAAGCTTGGGATATTTTTTTACTTGGTCAAACCATTTGGTTTAATGCGATCCGCTTTTAATGGGAAATCAAGTGTTTTTTAAACTGTCGCTCTGTTAAATCTTCTAAATGGATGTGATATCTTCCTCCCTAATTCTTCCTCTTTGTTCTCAGCTATGATACACAAGAACCATAAATTATATTCCTTAAGAGTTTCATAATCAAACTTACTCATATGATTAATTCCCCTCTGTTAATTATGCAACCAAGAAGTATCGATCAATCTTTGATATAAGGTATGATCTATCATCATTCTTTTTTGGTTCATCTCCTTCTGTTTCTCCTCGCCATTTTATGGAATTTTACCTCCATGTTCTTAATTGGATTTTCTTGTGGGTGGGCATGCATGGTGGTGTCTCTACATCCTCATGTGGATACAGTTGTCACGGGTTGAGGAGATCATAAACTGTTGTGTGACCCATTCTTGTATAAAAGAACGTCAAGAACTATTTGAGGTAGGGGATTCGTTGATTCTCTTTTCTTTTACACGCAGCTGTATTGTTTGCATGTTTTATCTCACTTAATGACAATGTAATTGACATAATAAATATTTAAAAAGGATAAATAAATTGATATCGATCGTATGTTATTGCCTCTTGTTTTTCCAGATAGTGTTATATCTATGCATGATTTGTGTAGCTGTTCGTTCTTTATGGAAATTGGTTAAAAATCTAAACCAGAATTAATTGATAATTGTTTGGATAAATATAAAGAGGCATGTAAATGAATTTGGTTGTTATTTTTGTAATTTTTATATTAATCAAAATGGTGCAGTATGCATGTTTAATTTATTTGTGATAGCTTCTTGTTTATATTTCCCAAATGTGGAACCAACTTATAATAAATTGGCTAATTCAAAACGGATTATTGGTTTGATAATTCCTTAAAGGGTTCTGAGTTACCCTCTTGATTGTTAAAGGACCAACAAACTAATTGTTAAGTTGTTGATTTTTTTGCTGCTTGTGTTGTGATGTGAGTTCGGATGTCTTTTGTGATATGTGGAATCATTGAGGACTTTTGGTTGTGGCAGAAAATTATTCCAAGGGTAGTGAGATGCATTAATTTATGCATGTGGGTGTCATGGAGGAAACTAGGGATGATATAATGGGATCGATGTGATTGTTGGATGCTTTCTGTTTCTTTTTTGTTAATTATTTGTTTTACTTTTCCCCACTACCTATGGTAGCTGGTCTTGCTTACCCATCTTTTGAAAGAGGCGAAGAAATGCGGGGTATGCCACGTGATTTCTGTGTTTAGCTTCTTAAGGTTGGATGGTTCTATGCTCTTGCAATAGGTAGTAATGACTCGATGGGTAGTACATCTACTCACCGTGTTGAGCCCCCTTGTGTTTAGTAGTATAGAATGTTTATCTAGAATTCTTGGGAATGTGGGAATGTAATTTTGTAATGAATAATTGAATAAATGATGTTAACCCATGGGGTTGGTGTTTGCTGAAACATAATGATGAGTTTGTAATTTTAAAGGGAGAGTGGACTTTGGGTGTGATGCGAATGAAATTTAATGTGGAATTTTTATTGTTTAATTAATGTTTAAATAATTAATTAACATAGTGTGAAACTGCTAAAAAGGGAATGAAATAATTTATTAATTATCCTTAAATGGTTGTGTGCATATAGGATACCTTGTCTTAGAAGTAGTAGCCCGGAGTCCGAGATATGATAGCTATAGTTGAGTCTAAGACAATGTTATTACCATAATGTGGTTGTGAGGTATAGTGTATTTTTTTACTTTTGTGTTTCTATAATATACTCCACCATGTCAGTAAGGACAACTGATACCCTAGGGATTCTAAGCCCTATGGGTGTTTTCCCCAACATTCTGGGGGGAGGATGAATGGCAGACTACTCCCTTTGGCCCTGCTCCTTTCTCTTGGTAGTTACATGTGATGGTAGGTGTACTGGTTAGTATTTCCAATATATGTGTGTAGAGAGATGTAATGGCTTGTGTTTATTCACAGACATATATTTTGGATATATATTCATATGGACTACTATAGGAGTAACGTGTATAGGTTGTGATGGCTTCAGGATCCTTACTCGGTGTATTTGTTGTAATGGATTCCGGTATAATACCCGATGTCTGATAAAAATTATGTGAGCTATGGTGGCTCCCAGAAACTACCTAGTTACCTTTATTACATGGACGTGGTGGTTTTGTTGCATGAGGTGCATGTTGTGGTGCTTCTCCCATGTGTATGAGGGCAAGCCTTTTTGTAGAGAGATTCTTAGGACGTGCGATGTTGGGGGAGAGCGGAAAACCAATGGGAAAGTAGTAGTAGGGTTCCCCTGATATTCATTATAATATGATATATTCTTGTATGCATTACTTGGTGAGAGTTTTCATGGTCTGGTTAGGAACATAGTATACCTGTTTAGATGACGAGTTACTTTCATTTGTTGTTCACTATTCTTTAGCATTCTTTCTTTACTTTTGCACGAGATACATCGGGGAGGATCTTACTGAGTATACTGTAACACTCACCCTATTTATATACAAACTGTTTTTCAGGTCTCTTGGAGAAGGTTGGAGATCAAGCTGGTTTCTACTAGTTTAGGGTTGCAGGATCTGTTCGGGCTTATGGTTTCTGTTGTTTTTTCTTTATTTTGGGTACTTACCATTTTCCCCTTCCAGTTGTCGTAATTTTTCATGACATTAAATATGTGCACTTGGGTTTTATTTTATATTTCAGTTCTGAGATGGAGTTGGTTGGTTTCTATCTTATCTCCCTCTTTCACATGTGTTCTCTTAGAGGGTAATGCCTCCCATTTGTGTTTTTACTATACCCTCAGTGCTAGTTGCTAACCCTGGGCCTACAGGTGGTGGGACTAGGGGGTCATTATCTCCCTTCTCACATTTACGTACCAAGAGTGGTACACTTTGTAGGGAGGGGGTCATTACAGAGTGGCATCAGAGCTCTAGTTGAGGGATATGATGGAGTTTGGAGTTATTCATAGGTGAGGTTGTAGGGGTTGGTATGGAAACGATGTCATTAATGTTTAGAAATTTATGTATAAATTGGAGACCAGTAGAGACATAGGTATTTAAGGACCCCTATGATCAGATGAATGGACCTTTATGTTTACAATGGCAACTAAACAAGGTGATAGTAGTGGCAGGGTAGAGACCTAGGAAATGATCATGCATCATTCTTCTTTGTTCCTTTGTTTGAAGGGGTATACCATGGAATAGGTTAACCTAAAAAATCAATCAAAGACAAAAATTAATTAATTAATGTTGAGTCTTCTGTATTCTAGGTTTAGGTGCTCTAACAGTTTTCTATTTTATAGATATGGCCCTTGGTAACTTCCTCATTAGGTTTGTATAGAAAATGTCTAGCAGGCTCTTCCAGCAGATATTCGTAGGGTAGAGGTTGAAGATGACGACACTTTGAGGAAGACACTTTGAGAGTTTCAGTACAAGAGTCTTCAAAAGCAAGAGGGCTCTATTTCATATGCATTCATAGAAGACTGGTTGGAGGAGGTCGAGATAGCCTTTATTTTGATCCATGCTCAAAAGGAGCATAGGATTTACTTGGTTGTGACGATGCAGCATGGAGGAGTGAGGCAGTGGTGGTTCTTGTTCCTCTGGGATCGTGAGGAATTAGAGATCTCATGGGAGGAGTTCTGAGGCATGTTTAGGGTCGAGTTTCTTTCTTCGACTGGGAAGGTGTCCAGTTTCCAGGAGCTTCTTACCCTTCGACATGGGAGCTCAATTGTGCGAGAGATTTGAATCCATTTCAGAAACCTTTTACGATATTCTTGGGACCTGTTTCCAGATGAAGAGGCAAGGGCGAGGCATTTCGAGGAGGCTTTGCATCCATAGATCTAGTGACAGGTCACCCCATTTATGTTGAAGACATATCTTGAGGTGTTGGAGAGGGTAGAAGTTGTTGAGAGAACTTCATCCAGAACTAGATTGTCATGAAAGGGGAGTCATCTCGATTCCTCGTGAGGCAGAGTTGTGGTATGGGGTTTACGATTTTCAGGGCAGAAGAGTTTCGTTTAGCCGGGGGTAGGTCCCAGCCCTTAACATCTCGTTTCTCATAAGGAAGAAACTCCCAGTCCTATTTCAAGAGATCAGGTTCTTTTTTTCTTTAGGTGGTCACCATCATCTGCAGAGGGAGTTCCTAACCTTTCAGAGCAGTCATCGTGCACTAGGAGCTATGCTCCAGGTTCCACTATTGTGGTAGTTCCAGCCAAGGCAACAACAGCAGGTTGCACTAGCTTTAGATCAGTATAGGGTATATGGGGTGGGCAGAGGACTTCCCATGACACTCACCATCCTCAGAGAGTAGAGAAAGACCATGGTGGTCTTCATCATCCAGGTCATAGAGGCCGCAGAGGTGGTTGTGTCCACCTTCATACTTTAGCATTGCTAGCACCAGGCGATCCAGACATCATTCAAGGTACCCTTTTCTAGTTTTCTACCTTGTTGTATGCCTTTTTTGATTCAGTATTGACACAATCCTTCATATAACCTACCATTTTCCATGCTTTGGGACTTTATGTAGAGAGGCTTCCAGTGCCCTTGGTGTGGAATACGCCAGTTGGAGTTCAAGCTAACATGTTTGAAGTATGTAGAGACTGGGAGCTAGTGTTGGGGTAGCACCGCTCATGGGGAGATTTTTTATGTTTACGAATACAACCATATGATATCATCCTCTGCATGGATTGGTTTTATTCAGTGTAGGATATCATGGATTGCTTCCAGAAAAAGGTCATTTTCTATTGTGTGGATGGAGAACTGGTGGTGTTTTTTGGTGAGCGAGATCCTCGGATGGGTCCTAGGGGCATTCTATCCTTATCATCCTTGATGGCTGAGATGATGTTTAGTTATTCATAGTTTTAATAGTTGGCATTTCCATAGGATATAGAAGAGTACCCTGATGTCTTTCTATAAGAGGTTATAGTATTACCCACTCTATGAGAGATCGAGTTTTGGATAGAGCTACAACAAGGAGAATCTCATATCTCTATTTCTTCATATAGGATGGCCCTTTCTGAGATATGAGAGCTATATATATAGCTTGATGGTTTGTTACCATGCGGTTTTGTTTGGCCAAGAGTATCACCGTGGGGTGAACCAGTTTTGTTCGTGAAGAAGGCTGACGGCAGTTTGCTGTTGTGTGTTGATTATCTTCGCTTAAACAAAGTAACAATAAAGAATTGTTATCCTCTCTCGCGGATTGATGATTTATTTGATCAACTGATAGGTGAAGGTTGGTAGTCAAATATATAATTAAGATCAGGATATCATCAGATGCGTGTAAAGGATGAGGATATCCAAAATACTGCTTTCTGTTTTTGTCATATGCATTATGAGTGCGTTGTTATGCCATTCGGCAGGAAAAATACTCTAGTTGTGTTAATGGGATTGATGAATGTTGTGTTCCGTGAGTTCTTGGACATGTTAATTGTGGTTTTCATTTATGACATCCTTGTGTACTCCACATCTGAGGAGGAGCATGAAGAAAATCTACACGCCATTTTGAGAGTTCTTTGTCAACATCAGCTGTTTGGGATGTTTTTGAAGTGTCAGTTTTGGGCTTGAGAAGTCCATTTCGTGGGGCATGTTTTGTCCCAACTGGGAGTAGCTAGGGATTCATCAATGATAGAAGCAGTTGTATCTTGGGAAGCCCCAAAGACAATGTCAGAGGTGTAAAGTTTCCTTGGTCTCACATGCGACTACTGGAGCTTCGTAGCTGATTTTTTGACGAGTTGCGACTCCTCTGACAGCTTTGACCAAGAATGATCAGGAATTCATATGGATTGATCAATGTCAGGAATATTTTGAGTATCTAGAGGATAAGTTAGTACGTGCTCCAGTTCTTTGTCTTCTAGATGAGGGTGTTCAAATTGAGGTTTTCAGCAATGCTTTGCATCTGGGGTTAGGTTGTGTTCTGATGCAGCATAGATCTGTTGTTTCTTATGGGTCTTGACAGTTGTGTCTCCATGAGCGTAACAATGCCACCAATTATTTTGAGTTTACAGCCATAGTGTTTGATCTAATATTGTTGATACATTACCTCATTGGCGAGCATTTTCTTGTTTTCACCGATCATAAGAGATTTAGGAATTTTTTCTCCCAGTGTGACTTGAACTTATAACAGCATCAGAGGATGGAGTTATTATAGGAATATGACTTCGAGATATAATATACACAGGGAAAGAGTAATGTTTTAGCTGATGGGCTGAGTCGAAAGTCATGTAGTGATGCTGTGTGTGAATCTGGTGATTCATGGAGAGTAATGGAATAATTGTCAACATTACATATTGATAAGGGAGAAGATGGGGGAATAGGTTTTCTTTTTTAGATGACGGTACTGTCATCCCTAGTATAGAAGTTGGAAGAGTTCGAGTTTGGGGATTTGGAGGTGGTAGTCTAGAGAGACCAAGTTGTTTATGGTGGGGCCACAGATGGGTGGTCTGAGGATGAACAACACAGACGGTCGTATCACGGAAGGCTTTTTGTTCCTTTTATAATGCACGATATGGTTTTTAGAGACTTTTATAGTTCACCTTTTTCAGTGCATCCTAGGGTGAAAAAAAGTACCGAGCCTTGAGGATTCATTTTTGGTGGCCTAGGCTAAAGCATTCAGTTGCGAAGTTTGTGTCTCGAGGTTTGGTCTTCCATAAGGTGAAGGCCGAACACCATGTTCCTGGTGGTCTTCTCCACCCATTAGAGATTCCTCAGTGGAAGTGGGAGGAAATATCTATGGAATTTTTCACTGGTTTACCTCGAGCTTTGACAATACATGATGCTATTTGGGTGGTAGAGGATCGTTTAACAAAATCGGCCCACTTCGTAGTGATCAAGGAGTCAAGCTCAATGGATGTTTTGTTTAGGCAGTATCTAGAGGAGGTGGTCAGAGTTCATGGAGTCCCAAGAATGATCTTTTATAATCGAGATCATTGTTTTACCACCAGGGTTTGGAGTGGTCTCCGACATGATTTCAGTTCTCAACTATTCCTTAGCACTACTTTTCATCCTCAAATGGATGGTCAGAAAAAGCGAACCGTCTAGACTCTTGAAGACATGTTACACTCATGTTTTATTTTTTTTGGAGGTTCATGGATGAGGCACTTACCCTTGGTGGAGTTCTATTACAATAATTGTTTTCACTCCACTATCATTATGGAACCGTTTAAAGACTTATATGGTCAGCCTTTCCGTTCTCCGTTGTGCTGGACTGGGGTTGTAGAGTCAGCAATTCGTGGACCAGAACTAATGCAGAATAAAACAAAGATGGTTCAGGTGATTCATGAGAGTATGAAGACAGCACAAGATTGTCTAAAATCCTATGTTGATCAAATAAGGAGACTGATCGTGTTCAGCGTTGGAGATCATGTGTTTCTAAAGGTGACTCCCTGTCATAGGCAGTGAGGGTTTTGTCATGGGAGTAATCTTTATACTTCGTTTTTTGGGCCTTTCGAGGCGTTATATTGTGTTGGAGCTGTGGAATATCGAGTAGAACTTCCCCTCCAGATGAGTCAGATACATTATGTTTTCCATGTATCAAAGCTCCGTCATTATCTTCATGATGACTCTCACATCATAGATTGGGGAGATATCAAAGTTGATGAAGATGCAACCTTTGAGGAGAGACCTGTTGAGATCCAAGACCGCAAGGAGGAGGTGTTGCGGGAGCATTCTATTCCCATGGTTCGTGTCTTGTGGAGACACAGCGGCATGGTAGAGAGCACCTGGGAACGTGAGTCACAGATACGTGCTCAGTACCCAGAGTTGTTTTATGTTTAACAATTTTCATGTAATGATGTCCCCTTTTTGGTTAGACCTTTCTTGTTTATATTATGAATTTCTTTTGTTGATTCTTGTAGAATGCTCTCCTTTGAGAGGTATCTCGATGAATTTTTGTTTAAACCCCATTTTTTTCTCTTTTTTGTGGGTATTGAATTCTTGAGGATGAAAATGTTTTGAGAGGTACCTGATGTAATGTCCCAGACCTCTTTGTTCCACTCCTTTGTGAAAATATGGTGTTTGAGGTGTTTAGGGAGGTCAAGGTGACTTATCCCCAATACATTGCCAATTTTACCTTTTTTGAATAGTTCCTTTGCTGAACAGTTCTAATAGTAGATTGTTGTGAATAGTGCATCGATAACCTTCTGTGAATAGTAGCATCGGTGACCCTCGGTGAATAGTTCCAATGGTAGACAGTTTTTAATAGTGCATCAGTAACCTTCTGTGAACAGTGCCAATGGTGAGGTCTAACAGTAACCTCTCTTTCCTTTTTTAAATTTCCAATTATATGAACAGTTCTATCAGTAACCTCTAATAGTAACCTCTATTTCATTTTCCAAATTTCCAATTCTATGAACAGTTCTATCGATGAATAGCTCTATCGGTAAACTCTAATGCTAACCTCTCTTTCCTTTGCCAAATTTTCCATTCTATGAATAGTTCTATTGTTGAACAGTTCTATTGGTAACCTCTAATGGTAACCTCTTTTTTCATTGCCAAATTTTGAGTTCCTTGAACAGTGTTTTCAGAACGGTTGGTGTACAGTGTTTCCATAAGGGTAGGTGTACTGTGTTTCCATAACGGTAGGTTTACATTGTTTCCCAAATTGTAGGTGTACAGTGTTCTATCAGTGAGGATCATGAACATTGTTCTATCGGCGAGATTCAAACTGTGAGGTTCATGAACAGTGTTTTTCTTTTACGAAATTTTGAGTTTGTGAACATTGTTTCTAGCTTCCTATAGTTTCTCCCATTTAGCATTTTCCTTTGAAATAAAATGCATTTACAACCTCTTTTAAAAGACTTTAAGGCTGATTCAAATTCCATAACTCTTATATTAATTATTACTATGGCTCGAGATGATTTTTTACTTGGTCAAACCATGTGGTTTAATGTGACCCGCTTTTAATGGTAAATCATCTGTATCTTAAACTACTGCTCCATTAAATCTTCTAAAGGGATGGGATATCTTCCTCCCTAATTCTACCTCATTTTTCTCGGATATGAGAATCTAGAACCTTTCATTCTATTCTGTAGGAGTTTCATAATCAAGCATACTCCTAGGATTAGTTCCGCTCAACTTTTTATGCAACAAAGCAGTGTTGATCAATCTTTGATATAAGGTATGATATATCATAATTCTTTTGGGTTCATCACCTTTTGTTTCTCCTCTCCCTTTTATGGAATTTTGCCCCCATGTTCTTAATTTTATTTCTTGTGTGTTGACCGGTGTGGTGGTGTCTCTGCATCTGAGGGTGGATACAGTTCTCATGGGGGGAGATCATAACACTTTGTGTGGCCCATTCTCGTATAAAAGAACGTCGTGAACTGTTTGAGGTAGGGGATTCATTGCTTCTCTTTTCATTTATGTGAAACTATATTCTTAGCATGTTTTAACCCACTGGATGACAATAGAATTGGCATAATAAATATTTGAATCGGATAAATAAATTTATATCGATCGTATGTTATTGCCTCTTATTTTTCGATATAGTGTGTTATCTATACATGATTTTTATAACGTTATGTTCTTGATGGAAATTGGTAAATAACATAAACTAGAATTAATTGATATTTTTTTCTAATGATAAAGAGGCATGTAAATGAATCTGGTTATTATTGATTTAATTTTGATATTAATCAAAATGGTGGAGTAATCATGTTTAATTTATTCATGAGAGATTACTGTTTAGATTTCCTGAATGTAAATCCTACGTATAATAAATTGGTTAATTCAAAATGTATTATTTGTTGGATAATTCCTCGAAGGGTTCTGAGTTACCCACTTTATTGTTAAAGGGCAAAGATCCCAATTTTTAAGATGTTTGTTTTCCTGCTTCTTATTTTGTGATGTGACCCTGGATGGCTGTTGTGATATGTGCGGGCATGGAGGCCTTTTGGTTATGGCAGAAAATGACGTCTAGGGTTGCGAGATGCATCAGTTTATACATGTGGGTGTCAGAGAGGACGCCCGGGATTATGGAATGGGATGGATGTGATTGGTGGATGATTGCTGTTTCTTTTTTGTTGATTATCAATTTTATTTTTTCCCACTTCCTAAGGTAACTGGCCTTGCTTACCCTTCTTCTGAAAGAGGTGAAGACTCATAGGGGTATGCCATGTGCTTTCTGTGTTTTTCTTCTCAAGAGAGGATGTGTCTCCGCTCTTGATATAGGTGTAAAATACTCGACGGGTAGTACATATACTCACTGTGTTGATCCCCCTTGTGTTTAGTAGCATAGAATGTTTTTCTAGAATTCTTGGGAATGTGGGAAAGTAATTTTGTAATGAATAATTGAATAAATGATGTTAACCCATGGGGTTGGTGTTTGCTGGAACAAAATGATGGGGTTGTAATTTTAAATGGATAGTGTACTTTGGGTGTTATGTGAATGAAATTTAATGTGTAATTGTTATTGGTTAATTAATGATTAAATAATTATTTAAAATAAAGTGAAACTGATAAAAAGGGAATTAAATAATGTATTAAAGCTATTTAAATGGTTGTGTTCTTATAGGAAACCTAATCTTTGAAGTAGCAGCCCAGTGTCCGAGAGATATTAGATTCAGTTGAGTCTAAGACTAGGTTATTCCCATAGTGTGGTTGTGAGGTATAGTATATTCTGTACTTTTGTGTTTCTATATGATACTCCACTCTGTAGTTAAGGGAAACTGACACCCAGGGATTCTGAGCCCTGGGCATGTTTTCCCAAACATTCTGGTGGGAGGATGAATGGTTGACTACCCCCTTTGGCCCCACTCTATTCTCTTGGTATTTACTTGTTATGGTAGGCACGATGGTTAGTCTTCCCTGTACATGTGTGAAGAGTGATATAAAGGCTTTTGTTTATTCACACACATATATTTTGGACATATTTTCCAATAGACTACTATAGGTGTAACATGTATAGGCTGTGATGGCTTGAGAATCCTTAATCAGTGTATGGGATGTAATAGCTTGAGGTATAATACATGATGTATGATACACGTTATGCGAGCTGTGGTGTCTCCCAGATACTACCTGGTTATATTGCTTACGTGGACGTGGTAGATTTTTTTCATGAGGTGCATGTTGTGGTGCTTCGTCCTGGTGTCTTTGGGCATGCCTTTGTTACGAGAGATTATTAGGATGTGCGGTGTTGGGGAAGAGCGGAAAACCAGTGGGGAATTAGTAGCGGGGTGCCCTTGATATTCTTTATTATATGATATATTTAGGTATTCCTTACTTGGTGAGAGTATCCATGGTCGGGTTGGGAACTTAGTATACCTATTTAGATGACGAGTTAGTTTCACTTGTTGTTCAATGTGCTTTAGCATGATTTCTTTACTTTTTCATGAGAGGCTTTAGGGAGGATCCTACTGAGTATACTATTATACTCACCTTATGTGTATATAAACTATTTTTCACGTCACTTGGAGTAGGTTGGAGATCAAGCTGGTTTCTACTAGTTTATGGTTGCAGGAGCTGTTCAGGCTTGTATTTGCTACTGTTTTTAATTTCTTTTGGGTACTTGTAGTTTTCCCCTTCTAGTTGTAGAAATTTTGCATGACATTACATATGAGCACTTGGATTTTCTTTTATATTTCAGTTTTGAGTTGGAGTTGGTTGGTTTCAATATAATCTCTCTCTTCTGCAGGTGTTCTCTTAGAGGGTAATGCCTCCCATTTGTGGGTTTAATATACCCACGGTTCTAGTCTCCAACCCAAGGCCTACAAGTGGCGGGACTCGGGGATCATTATCTCCCTTGTCACATTGCCGGCCCTGGAGGGGTACACTTTGTGGGGAGGAGTTTGTGACACTAGATATTCAAATGTCATCCTGTTTGAATTTGAAAATCTTAGGTTCCAAAACATTAGTATGGATATCCATACATTATTAATACCATATGAATCTAAATTTATTATACATAAAAAAATCCATATCATACTATTATGGATTTTAAATAATTATAGGAAAATTTAAGATAAAATAAAACAATGAAAATATTTATAATAAAACTTCACCAACTAGAAATTTTAAATAATATAAAAATAGAAAATAATTTTTTGTTTAGAATAACATATTCAACAACACATTGACATATTTTTCAATTTGATGAAATTTGAGATATTAACATGTTTTATATGATCATATAGGTGAAATATCTATGTAATTCAAATAATTATGTATCAAAAATTTAGGTATCCATAAAAAACACAAATATAAATTCCATCATATAAGAGAATCTACCTATGTAATAAATTTTTATATGACCATTCTTTTCACATAGAAAAATCCTCATATAAAAACCATCGACATATCAAAATTCACATAATTGAATTTATCATGATGCATAATTCATGTAAACAAATTTATCACATAGTTGAATTAACATATAAAAATTTCATAAATAAATAATGACCATGACTTTCAAATTTTATGATCTAAATATGGAATACTAAAATAAAAAAGAAACATTGAGACCCTAAGAAATATATTTATAAAAAATTATTATATTACATAATAAAAATGAATCACATTAATAATATATCACTATCTAATGTTTTCATTAAAATGTGCAATAAAAAATTCTAAAAAACTAAAAAACACAAACTAAAATCATACTATGAAATGTATTCGAATCTATTACCTGATGAAGATGGATTCAAAATCATATTTATAATAATTAAATTCATATATTTATATTCAATTTCAAATTCAATAAAATTCCTAAAAAATAGGTGATATGTACCCCATTTTATGTAAAAAATATAGAATGTAACCAAATATGGAAATTTGGATACATGGTTTGGATACATGTGTGATCCGGGAAGGTACTTTGGTGACACAGAAATACTAGAAAATGAATAATTGATATTTTATGTTTTCAAATAATATATGTGTCCTATGAAATCAATATAGAACTTTTGGAACATGTTATGAATAATCAAAAAAATGATAACAATTTACATTCTTATAAAATAATTCGTGGGAAATAATCATTGTAATGTTTAATGTAATCAGTACATGATGTTATTAATATTGTTACACAATTAAATCTATCAATATTTTAATAAAATAATATTATTATGAAAACATAATGTTGTTCACGGAGATAATCAAACATGTTTCCCACCCGCTGTGAGTCTAATGTACCTATGACATAGTTCACCCAGTTACCATAACAAAATGACACTTCGCCATTTTTATCATTTTAAAATTCATATCAATAATGTATGAAAACATTTGGAAATAACATTACCCAATGAACACCATATTGAAAATTAATCATGTTAAAAAATTGTGAACATACTTTTTCAACAAACACAATCATCCAAAAATATTGAATTATCAACATGGGGAATATATTAACAACAATCTCCAACATCTAGTTTCATCAAAATACAAAAAACTATAATGTTAATATTGAGAAAAAAATCTGTTCAAATAAATATTCAATAATTACATAGGATTTTTCACACCATATAGTTTCTAAATACTTTCACATAGGATACTCTATTCCCACTCGAGATGAGATTTGTATGAGGAATAAGATTACCATCCAATTATAATCAATGAGTAACTTAATTATTTATTCTATTTCATAAATCATTATAACATCAAATATTTCATAATTTTTAATATCAATTACTATCATCAATCAGTACTATATCTTTGTAATTTTTTCATAGATTGTCGCTCTTATGATAACCACTTTCCAAACCACACTATGTAACTACATTGATTAAGAACACATAGGATACACATTTTTTGATATAACAATATTTAATGAACTAATTTATAATCATTATATTTCACCCCTTTTCTAAAATTCTACTATAATGGTTCATCATGGAAGAGATCTACCTCTGTCAAAAAAAATTCATTTCCCTAGAAAATAATAATCCCATTATGTCAATGATCCCAAATTTCACTCTACTATAATATATAATAGGGAAATGAACATATAATATCATATAGGTAAATAAAAAACATGACTCAGGGAGTCGGTGCCCCAAATCAATAAAATTTATATATGTGCAGTCTACTAAACTCTATGAGACTACTATTGTCAAAAAAAGGTTTTTGTATAGACTTCATCATAATTTATTCATCATAATGTTTGGTAGGAAAATAATCTAAATTCAAAAAATATTACTCTGTCTCTCTTGGATAATGCCAAAATTTATTTAAATATTATTCATACATTAGTGGTGGAAATTATTTCTTATATAATTTATTCCACATATATTATCACCACAGATATTATTTGTTGACTTAAATTTATGAATGATGACTTCATGATACCACTATATCACTAGTGATTTCATAAATTCAGGTTTTTCCACAATATATTCATCATATATACTATATATATATATAATATTTCTTCATGGTAAATTAAAAAATACACCATCTATCATGATATAAAGCTCTAGCTATTATAGACATTATATCATCTGTTAAAAAAATCCAAATGTGTATCAATATATCCAAAAAATGAATAATATTATGTGAAATTTAGTAGAAGTTGAAACCCATTTTTCCTTCATAATATATTATTATCCAATTTTATAAATGAGTGTCAAATTATTTGGGAATACATTGCTTTCAGGATTTATATCTTTAGTAAAAAAAAGTATCATGTCTATTTATTGAAATGGACTAAAATTATCTATATATACTTGGTGGCACTAAATAGATTTCTATATTCATACCCATATAATTATATCCTTGTATCAACAATACATATATTATATTTAAACTTATTCATTGTAAATTATCTCAAAAACGCTTTGGTTTATTTATATTGAGAAATAAATGTTTCATTCCATCATCAAATCACATGCAGATAGATGTAAAGAATTTGTTCACCAATAATAAAAAATAAAACATGCACTTCATGAACATTAAAATGTATTTTTAATGAAAATATTTCAAAATAATAATTATTTAGTTATCAAAATTATCCAAAACCATCATCCTTTGATCATGATTAATGTTTACAAGGATAGTGAAAATATCCCCACCACACTAGAAACTAAGCATCGTCAAGTAGTTTTCATGCCTTTAAATAAATTATGATTTAATTTTTTCAACCCACATAATGACTAATCTAAAAATAATCCTTTATATCATATTTATATTCAAGAAATAATCCAACATTTTTATGTAAAACACTTACTATAGAACATTATTTTGAAATCCAAACACGATGTCCAACGGAAAATATTTTCATTTTCATTATTTTTTAACAATTATAATAACAAAATTTTCGAAATATATTATATTATATAAAATACCTCATCAATATCTAGTCACTAAATCATTAAGGGTAACCAATACAACATTTAGTATTTTTTCAGTCCCCATCCCATATTTATTAATCTTGTTATCAAAAATGCATTTTGTATTATTGAATTACTGTCTTTTAGACAAAACCGGTCTCTTATGTTCAATTATTCTTGATTTTTTCATTATCATAATATATATAATTAAAATAATTACTTATTTCATGGAATATATATTATATTTTCCTTCTAAAATTTGATTAATTATTATAAATCTCGAGGAATCATTCTCTATATCTCTACTAGAATTTTGCAATCACTGATAATATTCTTCCAATCAAATTTATCTTTACTATTTTGCATCAATATATTAATTTCCACAACTTTATCTATGTAATCATTAGTATTATCTCTTAAATATTCCTCATGAATATTAAATCCCCATTAAAGTATAAAATAGTCATTAATATCTTCCTTAAATAACTCACGTTTTTTATGAGGCTTCTCATTTTCATACACAGAAAAATCATTTATCACTAAAACAATTCCACAAAACCTATTGATAAATTTATATTCTCTTCATTTTCATGAATATCCATTGAAAATAAATTCATATCAAATTGATATAAAAATAATATGTTTATACTTATTGGGAATAAATCCCCTTGTTTTGACGAATCAAACTTATCTCAGTATATGATTTATTAAAATCCAGTGCTCGTATATTGAAATTTATTCTTTCAGAAAAAACAAATGTCTAATACCGATAAAGATTTATTTCTATATTATTTCCTTCAAAAACATAATTAGATGTTGTATTTTAATGACAATAGTTTTATCCATGTTATTTATGATCTTATTTCACCTCTTGAATACACCATTTTTATGGAAATCCCAAAACATAACTATGCTTTCTTATCCACTTTATTTGGAGATAATTCATGCTCAGGAAGTTGGAATATTCAATTCCACTACCAAATTATAATTTTCAAATTATAATTTCATGAATATTTTCAATCACTAGTTGATTTTTTTTATGAAACTAAATGCATAATATTTTTGTGTGATGAAGAAAACACATCCCATTATGCTATATCAATCAATGAAAAAAACATACTATCTACATCCATAAATAACTATCATTGAGAAAATCCCACAAATAAAATTATTCACTAATTAATTATCTACAATGTATTTTTATTTTATCCATTATACATTATTCGATTAATATTCTCTAGTTGGACTTAATCACACATGTGAGTATGATCACAAGATTGGTTATTTTTACTTTAGTATCATCACATTTCAGTATATCATCAATGTATTGTTGTAAAAAAATTCATTATCTTTTATACCATAAATGTTTTATTTTATCCGTAAATAAAATGTGCATACGTTCTTTTAAACTCATAACATTGAGATTCCCAATTTTGTTTTCCACCATACCACCATTGTACTATATTTTCTATAATGATACCTATAAAATATGGGATGAATATTAATTTCATTCAATTATTCGGTCGAATGGCATTAAAATGTTATTATTAATACCTTCAATGAAAATGAAAATATAATTTCTCATATATTTAGACCCAAATTTGTTGTTCCCAGAGCTAATAATATTTAGTACCTAATCATTGTAAATTATAGAGAAACCATCATTATCATTTTTATTTATTCTAAAATGATCCTTATTTTAAGTTATATATGATACTCATCTCCTAACAATGATCCCTACACGTTCGGGATTTTCTTATTTATGTAATATCTCTATAAGAACCTCATTTTCTACTCTTTTATTCAATTTCCATGTTATTAGTATCATACCAAGCAATGGTTGAAATTATTGACAGAAATGAATTTATAATTAAATAATATTAGTTTTCAAAATCATCTAATTGATATTTTGTTTTAAGATCACATGTTCATTCCCTGAGTTGTTGTGTTTGATAACTCTTTATAATTTATGGTTATTTTCATTGAACTATATATGAAAAATTTCTATCCATATATATAGATCATCACCTTTTTGAAATGGAACATAAATTTTATGAATGTACCATATTTCATAAATAATAACTCAAAATAAAATGTGTTTTCTAGTTTGGGATTTATAATGCAATAAATTGTTATTAGATTATACAACTCTTATAATTTATATTTATAAGAAAATAAACCTCACTCCTCAAATTTGGTTGTTTTTGTCTAGAATCATCCTTCTTGGATTTCTATAATTAAGAAAACCCAATACCTTATTTACCATTATGTTGTGCCTTTTCCTTTACCAAAAAATATTTTTACTATATTGAAGGATCTCTATTCCACAATCACTATTTCAATTTTCTATCTCCTTTTATTTCATGATGCCATACATTGAGTCAAAAGATTCAACATATAATCAGAAAATTATACATGGTTCGGAAACGTCATCTTAATTTCATTTGATATGTTTGAGATAATCTTTCAAAGTCTTAGTTGACCTATTGATAACCATTTATATTTGTTTTCTTTGATCTTTTACTCAACATACTTCTATGATACTTTTGGCTTTACATGATTATGGTACTCAATTTCTACATTATTCTCATACTTCCCATATTTGTTTTTCTATATATCGAGTTGGTAATCATTAACCACTATATTTGAATTAATTATTTTACATATCAAAATATCGATTTCTTCATATATAGTTTTCAATTCAATATAAAGAAAAAAAATTCATCACCTCCCCATTGTTAATTTTCTCTATCTTCTCTTATTTGTGAACTTCACAGGATCTCCACCATATAATATTTATTTCTTCCTTTATAGAATTTAATTTCATTCACCTCACATTATTTTAAGCCATTATTTTCATTTTGGATTAGATTCTTATGCTTGAATAATTTTTTTTCCTTCAATTAATGTTTTATTTGGTGAACACTTCTTCATAGTGACTTCATTATCATAATTATATTTATTAATTTATTTTATTCATGGTTACTATAAATTGTTAATTTAATAATCATGAAGGGTAGTTTACCAATAATTTGTTTTATTCTCCTTTCTCTATTTTATAAATGTTGTCACATGCCTTTATGCACCATTTATACATAATATCCATACTATATGGTGATAATCCTTCTTTATTTGATTTCCACCTCTGTATACATACACTATTCCATAGCCTCATAATCATCATTTTCATCTTATCTATAAAAAATGTGCTATGTAAATTATACAATGTTATATACATTAGAGTTTTAACCACATGTAAATAACCATTATTATTTAATCAAGGTATAATTTTTATTAGAATATATTTTTGGATATTCACGTCATTATTTATTTTATCATGACCAAGAATGTCTGTCAAAATAACATTCGCCTGATTGTTGAATGAACCAATATATTCATTTTTCTTCATCATCACATCATAATAATCTTTATTTAGTGACTATAATTAAGTATCAAGGACATTTGTGTCACCAATATTGTAATTTAGATGTTTTCCGAAAGTCGAGTCTGATGATTTATATGAAATCACATTCATATGAATTGTTTTTTAAAAACATCTTTTAATTTATTTATTACACTAACATCAGTGTATAATTCTATTTGGTCTTAACACTGTCATCTTATCCATACTAACTAAGATCTCATGAATTATACATTTATACACATCCATTCCTAATTATGAGTGGCAGTGCTCTATCTGATTCATAAATTTCTGGATATTATACTCTTAAGGACCCAACCTTAAAATATTACATAATCAAGAACATTAGTTAAGAATTTACTTTCATTTACATAGAGGATCATTTCATGTTTAGAGTTTTTGAGAGTTATTACATAATACATACATAATATTCCCTATTTATACATATTGGAAACTACTAAAATGGTATCCATTACTTCTAAACCATAAAAAATTATAAATAAAACATAATGAAATCATGAAAAACTAGTCATGACATATATATATATATAATTAGTATTCTTGGGTTTTGTAATAGAGACATTTAAAAGAATTTAATAAGGAATGTTGTCTTATAATTCATATGAGAGTCAATATAACAAATAGAATATGTGAATACATTGTATATCTACATAATATAACATAATATAAACCAAATTAATTAAAAAAATAATCACACCCCACAATTTGAAATTACTTTATTTTATTATTTTCATGTCATTGGATATTATTATCGCGGTTTGGGTTGAGTCCCTATTTAAAAATATGAGTTTCATTAGGAAATGGATTTTTTGGGCTTCACAGTATCTGATGCATTAGTAGAGCATGGTTGGGAAATCGTGTGGCTTCTCTTAGGTATCCACGTGGCCTACCCAATGTTCGATATCAATAAATTTAAATGGATGAAAAAATGAAAATTAAAAAAGAAAATTTAAATGAATTTAAAATAATTTTTTTAATAATAATAATAATGAAAATATTATTATTAAGAATATTATTGTTGATATTATTTTATGTTTTTATTATTAATATTAGTTTTTTATTTATTTATTTTATTTTCTGTATTCCTCCTCTCCCTCCTCTCTTCCCCATGTACACCTCTTCTACTTGATCACGCATGACGCCACCTGAGAGATCGGGCATGCTGATACGAAGGCTCCCTGGCCCCTCATCACTCATCCATTTCTACTAATACTTGTGTGGTATACTCTAGTATGTCTCTCCTTTTATAATCTAGTGTTTTTATTCTTTTTCTTTGTGTTTGTGGTTCTCCAGTGGATATGGTTTTTTTTAGAGTAATATCATTATCATTTGGGTTTGATATTCTTGATTAGGGTTCCTTATTTCCTCCTTATGGTGTGATTGGGGTGTGGTTTCAGTTTCACACTATGTTCTAGATGATTCTACATATGCGTTAGGTGTCTCAATTCCGTAACATTTATAGTTTAATTTTATATTCTTGTTTAAGTATAAAAATATGTTCTATGGATTTCTTCTGTAGTGTGAAAGGACATTTTTAAATGGTATGGGATGATAAGTGGTGGTAATCTATTATATAATAAAATTGGTTATATCTTGTGTGAGTGATTAGGTGTGTTGATTCATGAAAAAATTTTATGGGTTGGTTATTGGGTGAGTAATATGTTTTCAAAATAACATAAGGATCTAATGGGATGGAAATGAGATTTTCAATCAAATATGTGTTCTCTTGGCATGGGAAGCTTGTTTTGGAAATGAACATTTTTTATGTGTGGAATAAAACATGGGGTCTTAGACCATGGTTTTGAGTGTGAAATTTTCTACCTTTCTTGTATCCATATAAATGGTGTATTACGAATTATATTTGAATTTTAAAAAGGGTTTTGGAATTTTAAAAACTAAATGTTAGTTGTTTATGAAATTTGTGATATATTTTTTATGCTTGCAATTGATTTGTGGGAGTGGTGATATGTTCGACATGTGAACAAAAACATGTGCCCACAAGAATCTGAGGTATCTATGTGGGATATGTAGTTCAAATATGTTATATGATATGAAAGTGGTTTGTCCCATTTTGGTATTATAAGTAAGAAATTTACAACACTAATAATACATTGTGAAGATTGAATAACATTAGAATTTTTGATGTTGGTCCTCTCTAGTGGCTCTTTCACGAGAGATATGTTCTACATGGTTTCGATGGAACATTTTACCAAGGTATAAGGTTATTATATCCCACTTGATCTGGACTAACCTTGGGGTATTTACCCATGTTTTTCTACTTTATATGATGTGGTTCCATCCATTGTAATATGGTTTACCTCTTGTCGTTGTTACTGTGTGTATATTTTTATATATGTTCATTTTTCGCTTCTAATAAATTTATTGTGAAATATATTTCCTTATAGGAGTTTGTTTTAAACTATTTAACTACCAAATTCTATTCATAAAAATGATATTATTTTCTTTACTTAATTTTTCATTTTAGATTAGTTTTTAATTGTTTTGGCATGGAATCATTTTATCCAGGTGGAATCCAACTGGGATTTGGATCACATCCTATATAGTCCTTTGGGGGTTTGTAGATAGTGTCTTCTATTTGTTCTAAGTAAAGGAAATGTGTTCATTAGTGGCAGTTTGGTTTTCCTTTGTTTCGTTTGTGGGTCTTGGTGGTGGAGGATTTCTGAAGTTGATCCTCTCATTACATGGAGGTTTTGAAAAATATTATTATTTTCCCATTTGTTTTTACTTATTTATTCTTGTTTAAAATTTAAATAGATTTTTATTCCAGGGTTGGTTGATTGTCTCCTGTTGGTGTTTATTTTTCTTGTTAGTTGTATATTTTTATGAAATCTAATAAATCGTTCCCATGTTTTAATTTTGATACCAGAAAACTTGTATCCAGTCCATGGGGATCAGGATTTCCCATAGATCATTGGCGTTGATTGACTCAGGTGACTGGTCTAGGCTCAACCCATGTTAGTTGAATGAAAAAAAATTTATTAGAGAGAGGTTATTCTCTTTTAGGTCTTGTTCCTTTGAAAATATTCTAGGTATATTTGAGATATGATTTTTGGAACTCGATGTTCTGGTTATGAGTTAGGTGTCTGGCTAGCACACCTCCTGGAGGGACGTATGTTACAAGTGGAATTTGGGTTCCCTATAAGTCTTTTCGTCCTTCTTATTTCTTGTTTTTTATGAAATTAAATGGGTGTTCAATCAGTGGTCTCATTTATCTCAAAGGGCTTCGAATCCCTTATAGATATTGGGAAATTTCCCTAGTCCTCTCTTCGTGGAAGTGGTGGGACTTGAATGTGTCCACCAACCATATGTTTGAGTCACCCATCAATATAGGATTCTCATTAATCTGTTCAGTGTATATTTTAGTTTCTAAAAACATTTTTTAAAATACCTTATTGTGAAATCATGGATACCTACTTTTACTGTGTAAATGACTTCATTTTGGGGATGTGGAAAAAGAATTTTTAAAATTTACCAAATGTATTTTTTTGAAACATAATCTTTAGTAAATGATTTGAGTAAATAAGAGGAGTTCATTAGGAGTAAATTTTTTATAATTTAAACTTTTGGTTTGTTGAAATTAATTCATTAGAAAGAATTAATTTAGTTAAAGAGGATTTTGAAAATTTAATTTAAATGTAATTTGATAAACTATTTAAATGTGTTTTATATGGGAATTAATTCTTTAAAAATCATGTTTAGCGATTGAAAATGGTTTTATTTGAATCTCCACCACCTTTTTTTATGTTTTCTAAAATTAAAAATGGGTTTTGATTTTGATGGGTTGCAGGTTATGAATAGAGTCTTTACAGAATTTTAGAAATTAAAAATTGTGTTAAATGATTATTTTTTAATGTGGATGAGTTTTTCATAAACCATTTATATTTCCTTTATTGATCACATGCATAGGATATGTGCAGGATGTGAATGGGATCCCAGTTTGGAATGTGGAAAACAAAGAATGTAAGAGGCTCTATCGGATTCCATTGGTGAATGTGAAATCCATCAATCATATTTAATTTTCAAATTCACTTTTAAAAGAAAATGTAATATTTTGATAATATGTGATTAGGTGGTGTGTCTTATGTGTTTTCGGTAATGTTTTTGTGAGATGTATTGAGATTAAAATCCCATCATTTTTAATGATATTTTGGTTTTTTATTTCATCAAGATGTTGGGATGATGTTTTGGTTAGTGGTCTCCTTTGATAAGTGTTTCAAGAATCCCTTATGGTGGTTCCCTTTTGTGTTTGGTGTTATTAATGGTATATTTTGATCCATGGACCATTATGGATTGGTATGTGGATTTTTCTGTCATCTAGAATATGTCCCCATAAAGATATAATGCACGATTGATGTGTGTCCATGGGTGCTTCTCCATTGGCAGATCCTCCAACTGATCTACATAAGGACATTCATCTTAGAGCCTTAGGAATTTATTCCACCTATTATTTTATGGATAAGCAGAAACTATAATAGTTGGAGAGCGAATGTGAGAGGAGTTGAGTAAATAATTCGTTTCACTGAGTCACATTATAGTCAAATGTGATCTTCGACATCATTAAGCTTATAGACCTCTCTTGGGAGTGTTATAGGGATTTAAATTGATTTATGGTGAATGCAGTCCAGATTTCATAGTTATGGATTCTATCTTTAATATTTGTGGGGTCTTTAATTATTTTCCTTCTAAGAAAGTGATCATGTTATGCCCCATTGTTTAAAATCATGTCATAAGAGGATTTTTTGGCCATTTTTTGTAATTATGTGTCATACGATACATGGTTGAAACTCTTTTTCTTTTTAAGCCCTCCAAGTTGAGATAGTCATATTCGGTGACATTTTTTGAATCATGTTGTCATTCATGAACAAGGGAAGATTACGTGAAATCATCATAGAACATTGGTTTTACCATAAATATGATCTCTTTCAAAAATTATAATTTTATCTTATTTGATAAGAATTTAGTTTCATGTGATATTGTATTATCATAACCTTACTTGATGATAAATGGATGATGAATGGGAATCTTCTATGTCTCATTCATGGTGAAGTTCGATGATGAGGGAATGTTGGTTGTGGTATGTGTTTTGTTCCATTTGGGCTATATAGATCGCGGCGTGGTAGATTCTAGAACTAGAAATAGAATTTTCATTTGGGGTTTTCAAATGGAACTTTTCTAGTAGGGGATGCTTCAATCAAAAAATCTCTGGCCATATGTCCCAGAGTGATAATGGTATGAATTCAAGAAACCAAGAAGGGTATAAGGATAACTTGATCTAATTATTTTATTTAACATGGGAAGTAGAAATTGTTTATGAATTACGTGTAAGTGATTCATTTCTAGTGGTCCAATTTACTGGAATGAGGTGTGAAAACCACCCTTCCATGTTGTTATCCACATGGGTGGGAGTGTTCCTTCTTGGATGTAAGGATTCATGGTTTTATGGTTTCTCACATAATTGTACTTGTATGGTTTTGGATGAAAATCTATGTAATGATGTACGTGTGTGGTAAGACTTATATATAATTTTTGGTTCTAGATATGCTAGTTTAAAGTTGATTCTTCTAATAGATTTGGAAACATTGTGTATTGTTTCCATTTTTTTTGGGAATTATTTTTACATACCCCTTGTGGTGGTGGATTTGGTTTGTGTTGTATGTTCTCAAGTAGGCCCTTATCAGGATCCAATCCTGGCCTGAAAGAGTTAGGCTCATATGATGGATCTTATGCCGGGGGATCCACTATGATTCTCATAGGAATTCCTCTAGAGTGAATCGGTGTTAACCAATATCTTATGGTGGGGAGCCCATTTGGTCCTCTAGTGTTTCTAACCTAGTTCATTTTCTATTATTGACTTGGAAATGGGTGATGTGGTTTTCATGTTTAAATCTAGTGGTAAGGGTTTGGGTGATAATACCTAAGGTTTTTTTTTCTAAGGGGGTTTATTATAGATTATGTGAATTCTTTCCCTATGATTGATCAACTAGAAATTTATAAACACTGGGGGTTGGTGTCACATAGTGGGGAGTTTATTTTAGTTCCCTATGTTCGTTCTATAAGTATCTTTTTCATTATATATTGATCTACTCTTCTTCTAGTTTGACGCTAATTGTTAATCTCTTTATATTGTGAAGGATAGTTAGTTTTTTCTTTTGGGTTATGACATGGAACAACTATATGGGGGTAGAAATTGTAATGGTGAACAGAATTGTCACACCTTGACCTTAATTTTTTTTTTATTATTATTTTTCTATATTTGAATATTCTTGTCAAGGGTTGGGTTTTTTCCCGATTTAAATTTTTGAGTTTCAATTGGAAATGGGTGTTTTGGGCATATAAGCATCTAGTGCACTGGCAGAGAATGGTTTGGAAAGCATGGGTATTCTCCCAGGAAACCGGCTGGCCTACCTCATATTCAAAATAAAAAATATTAAATTAATGATTATTTAAAATAAAAAAATTAATAACAGTGAAATGAAATTTAAATATTTTTTTAATAATAATAATAATATTATTATTATTATAAATATTGTTCTTATTATTATTCATATTATTCATATTATGTTATTAATATTATCAATATTAGGTTAATATTTTTATATTTTTTAAATTTGGTTTCCTCTTCCCTCACCCCTATCCATCACATAGCCCCCTACTCCTTGACCATGCGAGACATCGCCTGGGAGATCCGACGTGCTGCCCAGAAGGGTCCTCTCCCACTCACCACTCGTCCTATCTCTCCCCTATGGGGGTGGAATACTATTTGTAGGAATATCCTTTTCATTTCTATGGGGTTTTAACATGTTTTTTGGGTTTTGGTTCTCCAATGGGTAGGGTTTCAATTTATGGTAAGGTCATTATTTTTTCGGTTTAATCATTTCTATTTGGATCCCTTCATACCACCTTGTGGTGTGGTTGTGGTGTGGTTTCAGTTTCAGTTTCACACATTTTTTTAGATTATTCTTTATATGAGGTAGTTGGTTCCATGCACAAACATTAATATTTAAATTAAATATGCATTTTTAAATTTATAAATATATTATATGAATTTCATATGTGGTGAGAAAGGTAATTTTTAAATTGTTTGGCATGCTATGTTATGGTAATGGAATTTATATGTAAATTGGATATTTTTTGTGGGAATGATTCGGTGCATTATTTTATGAAAATGTTATATGGGTTATTTTTGGGGTGATAAAATTTATTTTAAAGGGACATAAGGTGAGACTTTGTTCGAAATGGGATTTCAATAAAAATGTTTTCCCTTAGCATGTTAATCCTATTGTGAATCATGGGAATTACCTTAAAAAATTTTAAAATAATGAGAATCATGTTTTGGAAATTAACATATTCTATGTGTGGATTATAACATAGGTTCTTATCCCATGGTTTTGAGTGCAAAATTGTGTTCCTTTCTTGGGTCTTTCTAAATGTGGTTTTTTTAATTTAAAATGTATTTGAAAATGGTTTCTTTGGAAAGTGTAAAATTAAAATTGGTTTGTTCATTAAATTTGTTATTTCATTGGTATACATTACATTGAGTTATGGGAGTGGTGATTTCTGTGACATTTCAACATTAACATGTTCCTATGGGAATCATAGATATCTTATGGGATGGATAGTTCTAGTATTCTAGAAGATATAGTAGTGGTTTGTCCTGGTTTCTTCTAGTAGGATTGACACTTATAATGAAAAATAAACATTATGATGATTAGAGACAACTATAATTTTGATTTTTTCTCATATTTATTATCTTTAGAATTATAGCATAGTTGGTCATGGTTCCTAAGACACATATCACTAAGGTACAAGGTTCTAGTATCCCACATGACCTAGATTATCCTTTAGGGGTTCACCCATGGTTTTCTACTATATATGATGTGATTCTATTCAACGCCATATAGTGGACCCCATGTGTGGTTATTTGTGTGTTTTTTAATATAAATATCTTTTTTTTATTTTAATCATGTGATTGTGGAATGAATATACTTGGAGGCGTTCCTTTTTCAACAATTTACCTAATAAATACTTTTCCCCGAAATGTTTTTACTTAAATGAGAATGTTAGATTACCATTAAATATTTTGTGTAGTAATAGTTTAATACAGGTGGAATACTATTGGAATTTGACTCACACCCTATATAAACCTTTTGGTGTATGTATATCTCATCTTCTGATTGTTCTAGGTAAAGGTAGGGTGTTCGGTAGTGGCGGTTTGATTTCTCATGGTTTTTTTAGTGGGGGATAGTTGATGTGACTTGAAGAAGTTAATCTTGTCATTGCGTGGAGGTTTGGGACAATACTACTGTTTCCCACCTTTCAATTATCTTCTTTTGTGTATTTTAAAATTGAAAATTTAATTCATAAAAGATGGTTATTCCATGTCTGGTTGACTATCTCCCATTTTGGTTAGTTTACCATCTTATTGTGTATTATTACAACATCTGGTAAATAATTTCAATATTAAAATTTTTGATACCCATGAGATTGTTTCCAACCTTTGGGGATTGGGAATCCCCTTAAGGAGTTGGCGTAGATTGACTCAATTGACCAGATTAGGTTCAACCCCATTTGGTTTGTGACACAGATAATCATAGTACCACATATTAAATGAAGTATACGATTAACTCAATGAATGGATTTTGTGTTAATAATTCTGTTACCTCAATTAAAACAACTTCAAACATCTTGTATAATAGTTAAATGAGTTTTATTAATACTATAAAAAGGAAAAATTAGTTTATAAGACCTTATATATATATTTTATAACTTCATTCCCACCATTTATAAATAATCTTTTTTTATTTAAATTGTTTCGGGTGTGTTCTTTACATGGTTTCCATAGTTGGTTTGTAATGGATTTTCATGTCAAATTTAAGAGAAACTCCAAATGTGGAGTGAATTAAATTTACATGCTTCTAGAATATTAAATGATACCATATGAAAATTTTTAGATATATGGATTATTCCATAGATAAAACATTTAGTATATTTGTTTAGATCCCTTTCACGGTTCATTGATCATCATGAACTAGTTTATTTTTGTAATTCATAATTATGTATATATCTTAATTAAAGAACATAAAAAAGGTTATATTATAAATTTGATAATCTTTTAAACCATTAAAATTTTATTATAGCCATCTTTTTAGTAATTAAAGGAAATTGATGACACATTTTACATGATGTCAATATATCGACACATCACAAATGATGTTTTAATTTTTATAATAAGAGGGAGATGAGAGGATGAATGATTGTAAATTTTTCCATAAATATGATAAAATTACAGTACGTATTTGATAGTTCAGTTTACTTTCCTCTTGGATAAAGGGAGGTGAAGAGATCATAATAAAATAATTATAATTGAAATGAAAATAAAAGAAAATGAAAGAGGATTTTAACCTCTTGATTTATGTTCTTGTAGATCCTCTTTAATGCCTTTGATTTTGACCTTTATGTCAGAAAAAATGGTCTTTGTCATGGGGAAGCTCATTGGGAAGATGATTTTGAAGAATTTATATAATTACAAAATCTTGAGAGGTGTGACATGAAGAGGGGTGACGAGTGGTATTTATAGTGGAGGATAGGGGGCTTCCATTATTTCAATCATTATATTAAAATTTTACTCATGAAAAGCAACTGTGTGTGTTCTTGTGACTAAAAAAAGTAAATATATCCTCTGAGTTCCCACCAAGGATGATTATATAATCCATTATGTTATAAATAGTGTATTTAGTATATAATGATTATATATAATAAATTATTTTATTTCACTATTTATCAAAAAAATTAAAGTATTTCATAAAAACCCAAAAAATTAAATAAAATAGTTTTCTGATGTGTAGAATTAATAAGTGAACTCTGAATTATTTTTAAAATTTTTAATATTATGAGTAATTAAATTTTTAAATAAAATCATAATTTAATTGAAAAATAACAGTTTTGAAATTATAACAATTTTAATAACACATTAAAAAATTAATCAAGGCCTCATAAAATTATATTATAGTCATAAGAAAATAAGAAACTAAATTATGAATAAATTTTATGAAAATAAAATTTCATGACATTAGAGAAATTAATCATAAAATTTTGGTTAATTAATTATGACTTACAAAAATACAAACACTTATACAATGACCAAATTTTCAACTATAAGATTCCTAAATTTTATTTATACAATCATGGATTAGTTTACTATTAATATGTATGATTTAGAATTCATAAGGGTTATATTTTAATTCATATGGGTAGCATTAATATTCAGAAGGGGAAAATTGAATTTCACCAAAGATTATGTTGATCCAATCAAAATCTATATATCTTGCTGATTTCACCTGTGTATGTCCATTTTCCGAAATTCAAAACATAGATACGGAAAGATTATGATTATGAGTTAGGTTATAAATATCTCATTAATCCATTGTTTCATTATGTAGAGACATACTGTTGCATTCATTTGAATATATTTTTAAATCCTTAGGTTGTTACATTAAACCAACCATTGGGAAATTGTGTAGTCACAGTTTTTTTATTATATTATCAAATAAGTGAGGTTACCATACCATCATAGAATTATTAGATTCCATTATTTCTTCTTTTACCATTGGGTTTCTCCCCAACACTATAACCTAGTGGATTACCTTATTTCCCCATATTTTCACTCTAAGATCAATAATATGTACATGTTTCTCTTCATAAGAAATTTTATTTTCCATCAGAACTAATTCACGGCTCAAAACATAAGACGAATTTGGAACAAAAAATCTCAACATCCAAACATTAAAAAAAATTGTACCTCAAAAACACATGGGAGTAAAATATAATAATTTCTTGATGGTTCCAATTTTAAATAGTATTTTATATAGTCCAATAAACCATGGACATAACATTACATTTTTACCAAAATGCATAACTCTTTTCCAAGGATAGATTTTAAAAAAAACATGAAAAATTATTTCAAAAGAAAAATATTTCCTCTATTTATCTGTATAACTTTATGGGAGACTCTTAGCTATCCTCATGTGTCTCTAAATCATATGAAATGTTTCTAAAATTTCCTCTACTAATTTTTATACATTTAACTACCTTTCTCTTACTTCATCCAAAAAAATTTAGTCGGACACTACTTTTCATATTATGCTTCATAAGGTGTCATATGTGTACTTGAATGGTTAATTTTACTATATGAAAACACAATTAAAGAAATATGATGATCCCTACTTTCCTGGTAGTCTATTGAAAATGATTAAAACATATCCTCAAAAGTTTGAATCATTCATTCAGAATGCCCATTGTACTAAGGATTAAAAATTTACTAAAACATAATTTTGTTCCGACGACTTATGAAGGTATTTCTAAAAGTTAAAAGTGAACCTGCGATCATGATCTGATAAAATGGAGAGAGTATCTCCATGAAACAAAACAATATTATTGAGGTATATTAATGAAATACGATGTAGTGAAATAATGTATCAAATACGAAAGAAATAATAATATTTGGTTATTAGAAAAATAATATAATAGATTGTATTGTTACCCCAAGAAGTCTTTCATTGTCCCACAATGAACTATATGGATATATTTTCTCAGTCCCACTCCATCACTGGAAATGGATGAAGCAACCCCTTCGGTAATTTTCATTCTGATTTAACTTGTTCATATTTAATACATATTATGATAAATCCAGAAGTATCTCTTTTTATTCCATCCGACTAGTAAAAAACATGATGGTCTCTATATATCTTTTTGCAGCTACGATGAACTAAAAATGGAGAACTCTCAACTTCACAAAATATTTCAATATTCAAAAAAGAATCAAAAATAACTAATAATATCTTTTCCAAGATCAAAGAACAATATTTATAAATTCTAAACTATGTCAATATAACATTATTATCTAATTATAGCTTCTTCTACAGCTCGCATTCTTCCTTAAAGTCATGCCTTATTCTGTCTAAAAGGGGCGATTGTAATGAAACCTGAAACCAAACACAGGAATTTCTTAAACTAATAAATTTGAAGAAAAAATTCATCAAATGGTTAACCAAAGGGTCATATTCAAAATGTATCATTGTAAATGTACACTTACATTTCCGAATCAAAGAATCATCCCCTCTGTTTTATTTTTAATGAAGGTAATGAATCGTAAAATCATAATACCTGATTAGTTACAACCATATTCTATATGTCATGTTCAATTCCCCGTGAGAAAAATATATACAACAGAAAATTATGGTTAGTATATATTTCACATTTTATGAAAAACAAATTAGGCATAAAAATTTTTATTTCAAAAAAACAATAACTATTTCCCAATCATCTGTAGGGTAAGTAAACATATGAGGTTTCAACTAATGTGAAACATAATCAATAACCAAATCATTCTTTATCAGAACCCAAATAATTCTATTCAAAGAAAAAACATTTTAGCTGAAAATTATCCATTTTTTCATGTTAGGATCGAGCATGAGAAATCACCAATCTTTTTATCAATTCCAAAAAATTATTACAACATTCTTTAATCTTGATGAATTTAACTCCTTTTCATGTAAACTTAGTCAGTGTACTAGATAAATTTGCAATTTTTTATTCCAAAATCTAGTAACATCCTACCAGACAACTAAAACTATGAATCAACGTTATATTTTTTCATCTATTCAAATTTTCCATAATATTCATTCTAACAGGAAAAAAAATTCAATCATTATAAACAATTTGACGAAGGATAGAAATTTGTTTCAAACAAAATTCACATTTGCTGAATTTTTCATATAGTTTTTTTCTTTTATGGATTTTAATATAACCATTATATTTTATTCATTATCCTATTTACTTTTAGCATATAATATAATTTCATTAATAAAAAAATCAATAAATGTATCCAATAAGTCAGAAAATATTTTTTTCATAAGATCCATGAATACAATAGCTTTATCGGTTAACACAAATGACATAACTAGAAATTCATAATTCCGATATCTAGTATGAGGCATGATCATTAGGATGTGTTGTTCTTTTACTATTAATTGATGTTACCCCAACACCAGGTCATCCTTTGAATAATATTGGTCTCCCTTGAGCTAATCAAAAAAATAATTATTATGGGAAAATTGATACTTCTTTACAATATTTATTTAATTCGAGGCTCTATAATCAATTTAATATATCGTTAAACCATATTTCTTTTTAAAAAAACAAGACAACATCACCCCATAGTGAATTTATGGTTCAGTTGAAACTTTTATCTATTAATTCTTGCAGCAACTTTTTCAATAATAAAAGACCCATTTTATGTATTCAATAAAGGGGTTTATTAATTTTATTTTCATTAGTAATTATTTCAATTGTAATGACAACCTATCGATCAGGGATAACACCAAATCAATAAATAAATCAAGATACTCTTTTACCACTGGATCATCATTAATCTGAACTAAACACTTATTTTCAACAATGTTTTCAAGATAACATTTATTTCTATCATTCCATAGTTTCTTAGATTCTTTGTATATTTTTAATGGTATGTGTTCATTGTTGTACATAATATGAAACTCATTTTGAAAAAAAAAATCTTCCTTTACTCTAAAATATATCTCAGTATGATAAAATTAAATCCCTTCGATATAAAGAATAAATTCAAACTCCCCTAGAACATGTACAATAATATTTTTAGGTAAACTATTGCTAAATAAAAATATGTGTAGATACTTTTAATTTATTTTTTCTACAATAATTCCTCCATGTGTTTTTACTATATTTTATGGATTCATTTTATGTGGTTGAATATCTAATTTAGCATAATTTGTCTCAAAAATGAAGGAATTTGTTAAACCTGAATCAAACAACACATTTGAAAAAAATAGTCAAAAGAAGTACCTGATACACCTTCATTCGATATCTCAACATATTTTGAAGTAGTTGAAAAGGTTTCTTTCACACCATTATAATTCTAATATTGATTATTCTATACATGAGTGAGTAGCTTCAAACACACATTTTAAAAATTACCCAATTCCTTAGAGTTAAAGCATCTCATAATTGACTTCTCAAAAAAATTGGATTATATTCCTTGAACTCAGAAGACATGAACCCAAATAATCCACAATGGTAGCACTTACAAGAATTTACCATACATTCTCAAGGATCCATTTTACTACACTTTTCATAATAAAAGAAATTGAGTTTTTATATTTTGAAGTTTATAATGAATTCTTCCACAAATACTTCTAATTTTAATGCTTCTTATTCTTGACAACATGAGTCACATATATTTCAAGAAACTCTATCTCAACTTTTTTCAGCACAACAAAACAATTTCTCATAGCTTTTAAACTCTCATGATAACAAAGCTCTTTATCAAAAGGGTTTCAAATTAGGATAAAATACATTAATTTTATTATCAATGTCCTCCAAAAATAAGGTGCGTACCTAGAAAATATTACTAAAATAGATTTTTATGCTTCTAGATAATCATCATTGTAATGTTTTAATTCCATGAAATTTATTTACATTATGAGTCTAATATTTTAATTTTTTTTTCTAGAAACAGACTCTCAAAATCATCGAATTCTAAATTTTCAAGATCATCTCATTCTCTTATATTCGTAAGTAGACAAGAAAAATGATTGAATACACCCTCAAATGATAAGTGGATAGTATTACCTTTTGGTTTTCCAGACATCCCATGACATAAAATATGTTTTATGGAGCATTAATCCAACCTGTGGCTATCAATGTAACTATAATTCAACTAAATTCTAGAGGATGTTGCCTCATAAAATTCTCCATAAAAAACTTGTTTATTTAGGTTATATCAGGTTCCTCCCTAGCATGGATTCCACCGCCATTTATATCCTATGTTAACTGATCCATTACTGTCCAACATTATATATTTCCAATTCACACCATTCTATGGTGCAAATTTTGAATGATAATATTCTCTCAGTTTCTTCTAACATCAGTATCGCGGTTTTTTAGGGGAAAAATTCTAAAGAAGCATATCATAGATGAAGAAAGGTGGTAATCATAAAATGGTATATCATTTCATCATAAATATATGGTAAAAATAATTTATGATATTCTATTAAAAATATCCAATTCCTTAAATATTTATAAACTGTCTTCTGATAACAATAATAAGGGCCCATCCTTAAAACTGTACATAATCATGAACATTAGTCAAGAACTTACCTTCATTACCATAGAGTATCTTTTTGGGCTTAGAGTTTTATAAAATTATTACATATTACATAGAAAACATTCCACATATATACAAACTGAATAATACTAAAATAGATTCTATTTTTTCCAAAACATAAAACTTTTTAAATAAAACATAATAAAATATGGAGAAAACCCACATGACTTATATATATAAACAATCTTTTTTTGTTTTTTAAAAGAGACATTTAAATGAATTTAAAAATTTAAAGACTCATAATAATATCATTTAATTGTTAAGAGAGTTAATAGAACAAAAGGAATATGTGTAAACACTATAAATAAATATAATAGAACATAATAGAAAAAAATTCATCATATAAATAATCTTAGTACCACCTAATCAATGTTCTAGAAGGATAACCCAATGAAAGGAATTTGGGTTAAGAATTTCGTTTAATCTTGTTCATATTAGATAAAATGTCTTAAAACCACTTATATAATGGTTAAAAATGTGTTATTAATACTTTATAGAAGCATTGCAGTATTTTTAACACATTATATGATCATTTAATAACATCATTCCACAAATTTATTAATAACATTTTGTTATTAAAATTTTTTTAGGTGCGTTCTTTACATGGTTTCCATGGTTGGTTTGTAATGGATTATTTTACAAATTAAAGAGAAAATAACAAAGTAGAATGAAATGGTATATACATGCTTCTAGATAATTAAATGATACCATATAAAAAAATGTTTTCTGATTTGAGGAAGACTCATTAGATAAAACATTATTTATATTTATTAAGATCATTTTGGTGGTTCTTTGATCATAACGACCTGATTTATTTTTATAATTAAATATTGTGCATATATGTTAATTCCTGCAAATTAAAGAGGTTATAACATACATATTAAAATCAGTTTCAACAATATAAATTGTTTTACAGCCATCTCTGAAGGATGTAATGTTTATTAAAGGCACTTTGTCCATTATGTTGGTAAATCGACATATCACAGATAATTTTTAATTATTAAAATAAAATGAAAATGACAAAGAGAATGATTATAAAATTTCCAATAAATATGATAATATTAAATTATATATATCATACTACTCTTTTCATACCTCTTTGATAAGGGGAGGTAATGAGAGTATAAGATAAAAAAATATTAGAATTGAAAAAGAAAGAAAATGAAAGTTTATTTTCACCCCTTGATCTCTTCCCCTAGAGATACTCCTTAAAGATTTGGTTTTGGCCTTTATGTGGGATCAGAATGCATTGGGCATTGGTAAGATCCTTTAGAAGAGTATTGGGAAGAATTTAGACAATGCCCAAAAGTGGAGAGGTGTGAGGTGAATAGGTTGTGAGGGTGGTATTTGTAGTTGAGAAGTGGGGGGTTTCCCACTATTTTAATCATTATTTTATTATTGTTCTCAATACAAGAAATAATGATGGTTATTATGACTAAATAAAGTAAATAGTGCATCATAGTTCTATCTAAGGTTGCTTACTTCAAAAATTATGTTAGGAATAATGTCTTTAACATATAATATATATATATATATATATATGTGGTAAAATATTGAATTTCACTATTCATAAATAATACGGGTATTCCATAAAAATCAAAAATTCTCCCACCAATCAATTTTACCATGTATAATTCAATATTGAACTCCATTTTATCAATATTAATTTCTAATTATGAGAAATAATATTTTTTAAAAAATGAAAATGTATTCTAAAAATAATAATTTGAAAACAAAAACTGATTTTGTAACACCTAAACAAATTTAATCTAGGTCTCATACAATTATATTATAACCATAATACAATAAAATAATAATTTATGACTACAATTTATGAAAATTAAATTTCATTGAATTATTAAATTAATAATAAAATTTCAATTAAATATTTATGACTTACAAAAATAACAACACGTATACTATGATCATACTATCACTAATAAAAAGCCTAAATTTTATTTATACAATCATGGGTGAGGATACAATTAATTTGGACAATTTAATATTCATAAAGTTCGTATAACTATTCATAAAAGTAACATTACTATTCATAAGTGTATTTTACTATTCACAAAAAATAAGTTGATCTTATAAGATTATAAATATCTTACTGATTGCAACTGTGTTTATCAATTTTTCAAAATTCAAAACACAAAAGAAGAAAAATTATTTTTATCAGCTAAGTTATATCTATCTCTATAAAAAAATTCTTATGTAGATACTTATTCTAGTATTCATTTCAACTTATTTTTAAATCCATGGATTGTTACAATACCCATTGCGAATCTGAATCCCTTTTTTATTAAATAATCTTGTAAATTCTATTATGATAAATTCATTAACATTAATCATTATCTCTAATGCTATTTTTTACCTACAATGAAAAATATACCATGAGGGAATTGCTGATTAGGATTGGATAGATTATAATAATCACCACATTGATCTGTTTTCATCATCAATTAGATCATTCTTGTTCAATTTCCTCAAAGAATGAAACAATCACGCCAATTCCTAAAATGGGACCTAACTCTATGTCTAGACCATCCTCCATGTATATCCTTAGACCAACTGATCATCATAGTATAGGGACTTTACCCTTTTTCCAACCTGCAATAAATAAATCTTCTTGGGTACCCAACAGTGACCCTGGTAGGGTGTGAGTACAAAACATAGTAGGACACTACCAATGATGTCAATGAAATATCCACTCTAATAGATTGTACATGAATGTAAAAAAATAGATGGTATATAAAAAAATGATCATGTTGGGTGACTTTGGGTATTCATGATTCACTTAATTCGTTCCTAGAATTTATCCCAATTTCATTTCTTATACCACATTCATTACTTAATCAATTTGATCAAATGTTCCATCGAATAGGAATAGAAATAGTTTTCACATGGTTCTAAGGAAATAAATCACTATGAATAATGGAAAAAATAAATACTCTATAACTCTAGGGAAATGTAAATCAATTAATCACAACACATATCTTTGAGCCTCAGTCAGGGTATTTTCATTGAATACAACCATTGGAGGAATATAGAATCAGTCTGACTCCCTAACTAGAGAATTGCGGAGTAGGTTAGAGCATTTTGTCCAACTATCTCAGTGAGATTAGCATTAGTCCTTCATCCTACTATATAGCCTTCTGAACTCCCTAATTTATCCAAACACCACAATCATACCATAACACAACCAAACCTAACCAATTGCATTGGGAAATCACAATACATAACAAAAACATGGGAATCAATACAATCCTAAACCCATTAACACATATACCAATTACAATTCATATCAATTTATCCAAATTCCAATTCGCATGCCTTAACCCATTATGTGTGTGCAACAACCACCATACTTGCCCAATGTTCATCAATTACCATATATTAATCCATTTACCCCATTCACCATTTCACAAGCATTTACCCCTTATGCATTTTAGGATCGATTCATATAATACACACCACAATAACTTTATCACATTCATCCCATTTGGTGTGCCCCATAATTTCCCATATATTTACCAGTTCAACATTCATCCATTTCCTTATGAATATACTTACTTGTTCTCAATTATCATTCCATTTATTATTTAACACGATCATCATTTCATATGTACTATTCCAATTTGGCATTTCAACAAAATTCATATGCAATTAAACACAATCCCTTTTAACCCAATTAACCCACTTCAGTTCATGCCAATCAACCCTTTATGTAATTTCCCAAAATCATAGGCCCAAACATCAATATTTAATTTACAACTAAATCCACATATTAGTCATCTTCTATATAAGATTTACATTATCACTCAACAACCCATCATTTATCGCTCCCATTTTCTAGTTTTGGGAATGCCGGTGCACCCCAAGGGTGGCCGCAAAAAAATCATGTTGTCCTCCATGCATCACATGATGACCATAACGGGTTCATGTAATCATTTAGAAACCAAATTACCAAATCATACTCATGGTAACTAATACCCAAGAAGAGAATGACAAAATCTAAACACACTTACACAAATCTATTACAATACTTTGGGATATAACTCCTAGAACACCTACCTCGAATCCAATTACGAATACACTCTTAATTGAATCCATAAATCCAGATTCAACCACACTTTGAAACCTCATCCTAAAACTCACCAAAAATGTGGGTTTTAGAGATTCAGATGGAGGGATGAAATAGATGAAATACCTAAAAATTAGGAAGAAAGGGTGGGATTAGCCTTACTAGGATCTTCAGTCTGTAAATGACAACACTGCAAATGTCCAATATTAAATGAATAATCACTTCTTGGATGAACATGTATCACTGTCTTGTTTCATGGGATCAAGGGAGGAGAAATGGATGGAATACTGAGTTTGGCATAAAATTCCATAATAGATTTTTTTTATTTTTCATAATATTTTTGTGTTGAACGGTTTACTTGCATGTTTTACCCACATGGTTTTACAAACCCTGAGGATGCTACTATCCAAAATTACCCCCTTGCACAATTACCTATGATTCCTTCACGGTTTTCACTAACAGTCCGAAAATCGTAAAACATAACCAAAGACAACTCTTTCTTTCCCTTTCATGTCCGTATCCACCCGAACACCCCCAAGCATTCACATGAACATGGAAAAAACTTATCTAAGGAAAAATGAGATACCAAACATAAAATTAAACGAAAAAATACCTTAAGAAAACCATAGATCATACACCTCATACTCCCTACTTATGCCTACCTGTATATCATGTGATCTAATGAATTTCGTTAGAGTAATCACTAAAATTCACATATTTTATGATTGAACTCATATCATGCACTTCCATTCTGGATATCCCTTAAGTAAATTATTTATTACATGAATCTTATATGAATTTTCACTCACCAGAAAATTTTCTGAATTATTTCCCACCTCAATTATAAAATGTTGTACCTATTACATCATTCATATATCTATCAATTGAAATTTACAATATAAAAAATCCACCAAAATACACTAAAACATAATCATGATGGATTATTTTCCGAAAAAAATATACCCTCATTGTATCCTCATATAAATTCTTGTACTAATGATAATATATATAAACATGTTTTTAGAAATTTATTCTTATGTTAAACTCTAAGTTTTATTATGGATTCTATTGAACCAGTGTAACTATATATACAGTCACATATATTCAGTTTTTTTATAGGCTACCTTAGTAAACCCACATATTTCACCATGTATCTTGATTAACCCTTTTAATATTTTGAATGCTGTAATTATTTCTTGTAATCCATTATACAATGTTTAGGAGTGTCATAATAATTATACTCATGTGTACATTTGTATAACATGGTGTATCGATATATTCCTTATTGTTCCCATGTTTATATTCATATAACTAAGTATTTTCGCATAGTTAGCATCTATAGAACTGTTATCATAATAAATTTCAATCAGAAAAATAAAAAAGAATAGTGGAATGCTTTTATGATATAACTTTTAAACTATATATTTGGGTCTGTTTATACAATACAGAGTTTGTACACTCATTTTAAAAAATTTAAATTATAAATCAAAGATAATAATACTATTTCCAAATTTGTTATATTATATGGAAATTTCAGTGAGATGATAATAATATCAAAATAAAACATTCAATATATTAGAATTTTCTCTTATTAATGTCATCAAGGTGGTATAAAATTTACTATATCCACATATGGTTTAATTTTATTTGAAAAATTATTGAAATTATATAAAATATATGAGGCATATATAATTATTTATTTCTTAGTAAACTCCCATTCTAATAACACAATCCTATTAATAATCCCACTCATCCATGAAATACATAGACCTGAACCTTAAATAAACATGTTATTATGATGTTTATAGGTACACTAAAGCTCATGTTTTGTGTGTGAGATATATATCAAATATGATTGTAACAACCCAGAAATACTAAACATGGTTTTATTTGAAAAATATTTTATTAAATATATTTATTTACAATTTATTTCAAAATAATAATTAAAAATTAAGTGATTCAATTAATTTAGTTATAAAACTTATTATAAATTATACATAATATTTATAGTTTTCAATATTATTTTAAATGAAAAAAATAATTTATTGTAGTTTTATTTTCTTTAAAAAAATATTTTATTATTACTTTTATAGAGTAATTTATTTAATAAAATATATTGAAAGAGTAAATTTCTAAATTTTAAAAGATTTGTATATATTTTGACTATTTTAATTCTCTTGATAAATGAAAATAATTTGGTTTTATAAATTTTTATTTAAAAAACAGATATATATATATATATATGAAATAATTATTATTAATTAAGAATTATGATTAAATTATTTTCATAATAATAATAGTTGTATAAAAATTAAATTATGTAAAATTAGATTATGTAAATTATAATTATTAGTTTCAAATTATAGAATATGATTATATAATTAAAATATTTTAATAAATTTAATGTTAAATTTATAATATTTATATTATAATAATGTTTAGAGAAAATTATTGGGTCTTTATATTGTAATTATAAAATATGATTGTACATAATTTATCTTTGTATAAATAAATTATATAAAAGTAAGTTCATAAACAGAAATAATGATATAAAAAATAATAAAAAGAAGATGAAAATCAAAATCGGTTGTGCTTAGGGTTTCAAGGGGGAGTGTGTCAAGGGTTAGAGGGAGAGTTCAAGGAAACGCCATGGCTAGAGCCGCCATGTGGGAGCCATCAGACGGGTCGTCGTGAAGTAGCATGTAACATGGGATTCAGCGTTTGGTGTTGTGGAGCCCAAACTGGAAGGGTCGTTTAACACAATGGTCGAGGCCAAGAGGTAGGATGAGAAAGATCATACATCGTCATGTTTTTTCAATGATTTCCATTGTAGAGATGTGAGATAAGTTTGGATGAGGCTTTG